>OY728158.1:1808769720-1813707627 GCA_963277665.1 Viscum album
GAGATTATATGTTCCTGATTCTATGGTGGTAATTTTTGAATAAGAGATGGTTAATTTTGGTAATTTAGGATGTTGTGGTGTTGTAAAAGAATACACGATGAAGGTGTTCACATGTTATTACCTTGAAAAAATGATCCTCATTATGTTTAACTTTCTTATAAACATTGGACTGAGAGTTTGGATATAATTATATTGGATAATTCTAAAGGTTGGAAGGGATTAAGTTTTAAATTGGATACCATTGTTAAGGTTATTTTTTGGATTGCCATAAAAAGGACAACATGAAGGTCGGGCGGCAACCCATCACGTCTGGCAACGCCGCGAGACTTGAACCTGCAACCGAAGGGAGGAAAGGGTGTATCACCTATCATTGACCCACGTGATGGGATATATTGAATAATGTAGTTTTTTTAAATGGTCTGATATGTGAATTATTAATTCGTTATTTTTCGAACCCTATAAGATTAGGATAAATAAGAATATATATTTATTTATTTATTGAAATATTTTAGAGTGAAAGATGAGTTTGTGGTAGGAATTAGTTGAAGGATGAAACTCTACTTGTCAAGTATATATATATATATATTCCCTCTTATTTTATGGATAAATTAATTATTAAACATTAGGGAAGGGATATTAAAACCAAAATTGTGTTATCCTAATACCTTATGTTTTGTGGAACTGATGGTATTTTAAATCATCATAAATTGGTGGATTTAAGACCCACAATTCTATAATTGTTGGTGATTGATGACCTCAATAACACCCTATAAATATTTACATTTTTCCTCCAATTATGTGTCTCTAATTTCCACCAATGTTCTTTTAATTGAAATCATAATTCGGTGGTGACTTTTTCATTCCCCTTTTCCTCTTATTAAGACTAAATTTTATTAACCTAATTTCCTATGTGGGTTTTCCCACAAAGGTATTTTCTATTTTCAACCTTTTATTTTCAAAAAAAATCAAATTACGAGGATGCAATTTATTGAAGGAGGTAAGAATGTAACACCCCAAGATTTCAAATTACGTTATTTCTTCAAATTAATTCAATAACTTGCACTACACGCAACACCGAGTTCAAGCGCACCACATCTTACCAAACTAGCCGTTCAAAAGCAGTTATGAATAGTATTAACTAAATTTTGAACTTTATATAATCTTTATAATTTTAGAATCCATATTATGAGTTTCTTAGACATAATGTACGAACAAATACATTCTTTCAGATAAAAGAATTAGTTTTTAAAAAAATGCAATTTTACCGCCATTTAATATTGAACCATGTTTAAATCCAATATTTGAAACTTTTATAAATTCAATTTGACCAAATAAACTTCTTCTTTAGAATCTGAACATAATAATTTAGTTCAATAATCTTTTGGTTTTTTATGATAACTTTCATATTTGGGTGAATGGTGAAAAATACTATATTTTAACTGAAAACAGGTTTTTTAATCAAAATAATTTTTAGTGTGGATTTATAAATTTTAATTTTTTGGAAGTATAATTACATTATATTTTTACCCTTTAATCCAATGTTGGTCATTGTAATTAATTTCACATATACAAGTGTCAATCTTTTGATAGTTACTATTTCTTAAAACACGCTAATTGTTTTGACAACGAGAACTAATTTTAAATTAATAAATGAAACTTCAATATTTTTAATTTGGTAGAATAGACTTCATTTTTGGATTTGGAATATCTAAATTAGCCTAGGGTGAAGTTTTGGCTTTTTTGAAAACATTCAATTTTTGATGAATAGTAAAAAAACACTAAGTTATCGTTTAAAATCGAATTTTTATTTAAATAATTATTTATTTTATTTAAATTTATTTTTTGTTAAAATAGATACATAATAACTATATAAGTTCATTTTATTTCATTTTAGTCAATTTATAATAATTTTAGATATATTAAAAATTTATCGAACTTTTACCATCTTTTACCCACCTCCAAGGAGCATTTGCAAATTTATATAAAACATAATTTTACCGCTTCTGTGAGTTGAATTTCGAAACTCTGAGAGACACAATTAATATCAAAGAGTAAAATGTGGTTCAATAAGATAAAAATAATTTTTGGTGAATAGTAACTTTTACTTTTATTTACCATGGTTAAAAGTAAATTGGATAATTAAGGGTAAGAATGATATTATTATTACCCTAACACATGTCCTAATTCTATTGGATAAGTGTAATTCAACCAAAAACAACCTTATTAATAAAATATGACCCTTTAGGTCCACTTGGATTAGATTAAGACATTTATTATTATTTTGTTTAAAGAAGAGTTAAAAGAGTTAAAATCAATGTTTAATGACTAAACCATTTTTAATATAGTGTTATACATAAGATAAATTACAATATAAATATTTATTAGAAAGATAAAAAGATTTCCTACATAATTGAATTTTATTTATAATTTTTATAAATTAAATAATTAAATTTATTAATGACATAATGATGATGCAGTAATTACCTTATTATTGAAAGAATCACATAAATGGTATTATATGTATTAAAATAAATATAATTTCAAAGTTTTTATGAACTCCACGAATTTTATAGGTGAATATGAAATGATAGGATTGATTAAATGCATTTTTATTGAAGTAATCATGCTTTTATTATTTTCACAAAAAATAAATACCAAATAGTGTCAAAATTGACATAAAATAGTTTTTAAAAATAATATTATATTATTAATTTATATAATGGTCCTAAAAATTTAAGGTTAGACAAAAAGACTTATATATTAATATATATTATATTAATGAACCAATTTGGGTTATATTGGTAGTATATTGTAATTTTATTAACCATATAGTGTAAGAATACAAGAAGACACGGTAAAAGTTAAATTATTTAACTTAGATTTAAATATTAATGATAAGGTTAAAATGGTAACATAAACTTGTATAACACCTATTGTTTGAGTGTTTTGCTACCCATACCCACCTTAGACTCTAACTAATATATTTTTGAGCCATTTGAAACCTAAAATTATTTTATTGTAAAATAATATTTTATGTTTTTTCCAAGGTGCCCCTCACCGCTCTTATAAAAGGGCACTCTCCCTTCTCTCTAATTCACACCTTAAAAGCCTTTTGGATCGGCCAAAGTCTTCCCAAATACTCTCTAAACTATCCTACCTTCATAATAGAGGCCCTACTTTAGTCATAAAGCCAACTTAATGAGCCCTTTTGATGAAATCGAAAGGAAGAACCCGAAGAAGAAGTAATAATTTCACCACCCTCTTTCAAGTTCTTTTCTTCTTCCACTTCTTCTTTATTTGTTATTTCCATTATAAAATAATAACACCATTATCTTTTATATACTTTGATTTTATTATAAATATATAAAAACTATATTCATTATTCTATCCATCTTATAAATGATAATGTCACCATGTGTGCGTACGTACGGCTTACCGTCTCCACGTCGTGGTGTAATTTGTTATTCAGAACTATGTTATTTGGATGGATATAATGATGAGTAATATGTATATGAATAATAAAAATAACATGATAATTTATCTATAAAATTAATAAACCATCCAATTCTAGACATTTAAATAAATTATATTGTCGCTCGTGCTTACGTACGGATTATCATCTCCATGACGCGATGAGATTCGTTTCCACGTTCACCATTCATCGATGATTATAAAAATATATATTGCAAATAATTATGTAATATATGAAATAATAATGCTACTGTATATATATATATTTATTTATACTTACATATATCTTATTTTCATAGTTCCGTTCAATATGATATTAAAAACGGAAACAATGTTTATGCGTACGTACGGACTACCGTCTCAATAAACGATGCTTTTCATTTCATATATATGTCTATTATACATATTTATATTCTAAATATATATGATATATGAATCATGTTTTATATTCTGGAATTATTTAAATCCTGACCTCAGTTATACAATCAAGAGTAACAAGTTAAAACATGTACGATAAAGAAAGTGATTATTACCCGAAATGTTAATTTAACATGGAAATTATTATTAAATGGGTAGTATAAATTCATAAATGAATCATGTATGATATCATAAATATTAATATGTTTATGTTATAATTTAATAACATACTACGATATTCGTATAGGAGGTTAAATGTACCCTCGACTAAAAGAAATTGCAAGGTAAGGGTTAATTCCTCAATCTCATTATTATCTGAGATTATTTATATGTAAGTATTTACTTGGACATTTTTGTCATCCATGTCCATTTTTCATAAAAATGATTTAAAAATGAATATTTTAAGGATTTTTGAAAGGTAATATTTATCAATTTCATAATTTTAAAATTTTTAAATATTTATCTTTCAAAATATTTTTAATTAATGTCCATGTTTTCAAAATGATTTTAAGGATTTATTTATATAGACATGATTGTTTTGAAATGATAATTCTTTTCAAAAGTTTAAAAGTGGTATGGGACACTTTGATTCCAAAATATCTTCTAAATTACTTCCTTTATAAATGTGTGACTTTTAAATGATTTTACAAAAATTATATTTCTCTCAAAAAGTTTTACTCATCATTTTCAACTATGTCAACATCCTTTACTGGGTATTATTTTTGATTGAGGTTGATATATTATAATACAATATTCCATATTGTATTAAATGAGTTATGATATGTTTTAATGTGGATATTATATTTTTAAACCATTCATGGTTTGTAGTTAATATATTTACATTTCGTATGCTATTTTCAATATGAATGTTTATGTTATGTTTCAACTATTCATATGTGGAATGTAGTGGACTTAGTAAGTGATGGGTGGAGCCCGCTATAGCTCCTCGATGCATCGGTAGGTCTCATGAGACAAACTAGTGTCTTGGAACAAGGCCTGGGAAAAAAATTATTTTTAGTCTTGGTACGAGGCCTTGACTATGTGGTAATGATGTCCGGTATTAGGCATTCCCCCATTGTGAAATTAGTTATTACATGTGATTATTCGACTAGTAGAATGTCCATATGCATGCTTATATGGTAATGTTTCATTTATTTTTACCATATTATGTTCATGTTTATGTTTAAAAGGCTTTTGTTTTTATTACACATCTTGCCTTAAAATTTTATATCTTCCACTAAATTATTTACCCTTAATGAGAATCTGAGCTCACCCCTTTCTTATGTTTTATTTTCCCAGGATTCCAAGAAGTGTATTATGATTGATATGCAGGGTTAAGCTAAATAGAAAAATAGAATTCTCAAATAACTATCTATGTTGTGTTTTATGTTTCAAATTTTAATGTAAAGTTAATGTTTGTATTATATTTTCCAATAATTCTAAACTGATCGGTCATTCGGGACTTGATTCCTTGTAATTGTGCCAATGTATTAAAATAATGCATCTGCTTTGGGTAACTGGGGTCAGGGCGTTAAAATGTATGTTCTTTATCTTCTAGAATAATAAAAATAAGGTATTTATTTAATATCCCAATAAGATTTTTCAAGATCATTATTTCTTTTATTTTATACACTACAATTTTATAAATAATTATTTAATCATTTATGTTCACATCAAATGTTTTTTTTGATATTCAATTCATAAGTCCAAAATGACTTCGGTAGGTTGAAAATGGTCAAGTAGTTAATTATTTAATCATATATAGACAATAATAAATTATATAATTACCATTATTATAAATTATTTATACTTTTAAAACCAATCATGATTTATGGTTAGTAAAAATGAACCACATTAGAATTATAGAGACGGTTGGCCTTACATACTCATTCGCAACGTTTTTATTTATCAATGATCATTGTGGAAAAGATGTAAGTATTATTTTATATTAAAATAATGATTTTTATATAATAATAATTATTATAGTTGTTTAAATATACTTTAATATTTCATCAATATGATGTAGTGATAAAAAATGAATAACATCACTTTGTAGGGCGGTAGTCCACACATATGCACAAAAAACGTTATCATATTTCATTGAATAGAAATATAATAAATTAAATGTCATATTACATTAAAATAATGATTAATATTACATTAATATCATATATACACGTTAATTATATCATTATAAAAATTCATGGAGGTTAGTGATGGAAAAATAATTACATAGATTTGTGAGGCAGTAGTCTGCCGTACATGAGGACGATATATTCGTTTCCAAATTAAATTAGTTTCACGATAAAGATTTATTATTACACTAAAATAATACCATATTAGGATATAATTTTTATTGTTTTACCATGGTATAATATGTTTTTAAAAGGTAGAAAAGGAAATGAAACTAAAAATGCAGTTAAAAACTATATCACTTCTTTTGGAAATCACATTTCCTTAACACCATAATACCTCTAAAGTTTGTCTTCTCCCAGATATATTGAATCTAGAATGTGGGTAGGATAATTATAAAGGTAATAAGGTATATATAAAATAATAAAATGGGTTTATAATTATTAATAAATTAGATTAAGTGAATCCCTTTTATAAGATATGGAAGGGTGCACTTTTCATAATATCTTAAAATTAAAAGTAATAGTGACAAAAATGGATAAAAAGTGATAATATTTGAATAAAATATGCATATGAGTTGGAATAATATAATAAAATAACTTTTTTACATGAATGGATCACATTTTTTTAAATTATATATTGGGTTTTAACCCCTTTTTAATCTTTTTCACACTTACCACAGCAATAAGGTTTTCTAGAATTTGTGGGTCATGATAATGACTATAAAAGGGAACGAATACCTTAAAGGAATCACGGTTTATATTTGAAACCATATCTTAATTTATTGGATTAATTTAAGCTATTTAGGTTATTTTTATCATTAATTAAAATATTTTTTATATAAAATATATATAATGTCAATTTTATAACTATTCATTTACTTTTACTTTAGTAACATTCGTACAACCAAAATAACTTTTAATAAATCCATAAAATATTATATTTACCTATTAAATTTTTTGATCAATTTAATTATAAAAAATTATATTACTTTTAATATATTTAATATCATCTATTTTATTTTCCCATTAGTTGAATGATTACAGAAACAGTGCTTTAAAAAATTTTAAGATAATTATTTCATAAATAAAATTTAAAATAAATTACCATGATGAAGATACAAAATATACATTAAAATTTCATATTTATAAAAAAAAATATCATATGTTTATCCCTATGTTAATAATATTAGAGGTTATTAAAAACAATAGTGTGACATGTTTTACTCTTCTTTACATAAACTGTTATAATGACCATAATTGCATCGAAATAGAGAAAAAGTTTATATAACCGCATCATGGATGTGTATGGATGATTAGAACTCATAAAATAAAATTTAGTAAATTAGTAGATTCATTTTTGTGTCCTTATAATTTTATCTTTTACCATTAATTTCCTTTGTTACCCTTTTCTACAGTAACAAAAATTATTATGGACACTATTCATATTGTCCAGAAGTAAAAGGGGACTCTTTTCTAGATTTATAACTTTTAATTAGAAATATGGAATCATTTCCTTAAAATTAAAAATATATAAGTTGAGTAATTTAATTTAAAATCAAACAAAAAAACATTTGAAATTTTTTTTTCTGAAACATTCCATTTTTTAATATAAAATGGTTTTATACTAAATTCGAGTATAAAATTCATTTCAAAAAAAAATGGGCTTATGTTAAGTAAAAAAAACTAATTATATATTAAAATTAATCCAAATTAGAAATTTTATTTTTAAATACATTAAAATGGAATATTGTTTTCAATAAATATTTGTATTTTCACTATTCATTGAAAAAATAAAACTTTTTAGAAAACATTAAACAGTTCACCATATTAAAATTTTCATATTAATATAAATAAAAATATTTTTATTATATGAAAAAAAATTCTAATAGATTTTGAAATTTATTATATTAATTTATCAATAAAAAATTCATTTTTTAAGAAAGAATATCTTTAAAGAACAAAATGGATCCACTAAAACTTATGGGCTTATTTCCTAAGTATTAATCAGTATATTTAAATTAATTATATCCTTTATATATATTATAAAAATTAGGTGATACTTCTGAATCCCAATTTTTTATCAGCTAGGTTATAGAGTCACGTATAGATAATAATATTTCACACTTCATTTATGCTTTAAGTGGTGTATTTTGTATGCTATAAGACATAATATTTTTTAAAATTGAGATATTAAATTATCACCCAGTAAAGAAATTATACCTCCAGAATGTTTTATTTATAATAGTAATAAAAGGATTAAATTTTAAAATACATTTATTGAAATCACGAATCATAAAAAGTATTAATAAATATTCCTCTTGAAAATAGGTAAAGGGAAATACGAAGGTCATATCAAGTAACACATTAGTAGGTCTCGAGAAAAAATGGTAATTAGGGATAATTGAAAATATAGACTTTGAAGATAATAAAAAGGTCAAAATAATGATTTATAGTAATACAGATTATTGATCACCATAATTTTAATGGTAAATGACCACCAAACTGTAAATCAAAGTGGTGTGAAAATTCCATTGATTCATTAGAAGCTAAAGTAATAGGATAAAAAAAATTTCCATGATTTCAGGAATTTGTTTACCATATATACTAATAAAATAAGAAAATATACTTACTTGTTAAGAAAAATTTTATCCTTTAATTAATTTTCACCCCAAATTTCAAGTTTTGGTTAGAATTATAAGTGTTCAAGTAGAAGTTTTTATGCCCAAATCACTAAAATCATCTTCCATGAAATGATATATTTCTAAAAAATGATAAAATGTTATTACACCTTTATTTAGACTTTAAAAAAAACAAAGATATCTGATAAAGATAATATTATTCTACTTATAAATAAATACTAAATTAATGATAAAAGCCTCAATAACAATACCCAATATTAATCTTATATTTATCATCAAATTTCATCAAAATATTCCCAACAATGATTGAAACCCAAAAACTAAGAAGGATTTAATCACATATTATTCGAAGGTAAATTTAACATTTCTAACCAAATAAAATCAGTCACACCTAAATTCATACATAAAATAATGTGTATTCCCTCAACAGATAATCTACAAGATATGATGATTGTTTCTGTAAATAAACCGATTCACCATAATCCTATATATACATCCAAAAGATAATTGAAAACATTATTAATAAAATGAAATCCCATAATATTCTATTTTCTTTAACTATAATATTTTTCCTATATAGTTTCATTTTTTCAAAATTGCATTAATCACATAATCAACAAATCACCTTTTAGTCCCACTGTGATCTATATGATAAAACATGTGATCCCAATTTCAACATAATTTATATTTTTAAATCATACTAACTAGAAAATAATATGGGACTATGGTTGGTTATGTATTTTAATCACCCTTAAATTATGGTTTTAAGACCCATGACCTTTCAACATGAAACGGCTTGTCGCCCAGACTACAGTTTTTTCTTTTAGTAAACCTATATTAACATAATTCCTATAATGTTCCAAAAAATACCATGAACATTCTTATTAATAATAAAATAATGTTTTAGCCACTAGTCATATATAAATATCTCATATTACTAAAAAAATAAACCAATATTAATTGAGAATGATTTCTTTAACTTATAGAAAATTTCGTCCAAATAGTTTATTAATCTCATTACCATATTTACTTAAATAATTTTCTAAAAAATTACCACTTTTTATGTACTCAAATTATGAAAGGTATCTAATACATATATATTATGTTCCTAAAATGTTGAAAAAACCTATAATAAAATAATAATTAGGTGTATCATGATCCTTGTAATATTTAGAATATAATATAATAGCATTGATAAAATACCACAACATCATAATTCTATAAACTGGATACATAAACACATACTTCATTTAACTTTTTTTAAAACATTAACACTTATTTTTCTATAATTTATTTAAAATTTATTTCTTAAAATAAATTATATGAAATATATATTTATGTGCAAGATCTTAAGTTTTAAAAAAGGAAACACTGTGTTTGATAATATACATGATAAACCACATCAAACTTAAATGAAAATATATATATATTATTGTTGAAATGTTGTAGTTATAACCAAGATGCTAGAATGAAAGGTATGAATAGGGTTAAATGAACTATGAAAATATGGTTTACACATGTATAAATATAATAAATTTAAAAGGTTAATTATAAATTAAATTAAAAACCTTTTAAAAATATATGGGAATGTTTTTCTAAAAAACACCATTTAAATGATCTTAATTGTGTTTTATAGCAATAAATAAACAAATAAATATTGATGGATTATATTAATTAAATATATATTCCATGTATTTTTTAAAATTCAGCTTATGTTTTTTCTATATATGATATAAGAATAAATCAAATTTTAAATATAAAAGAATTAGTTTTCTAAAAAAGATTTTTTGGCAGCCTTTTGAAGGTGAACTTGTTTCAAATATATATATTGTAAAATTTATAAATAATATTTGAAAAAATAAAACTATTATTTGAAATATTAATATAAAAATTTAGTGTTTTTTATTTATTGGTAATTTTTTGATAAGTTTCATTTATTGATAAATAGTGAAACAATATTGCAATTTTTATTCTAAATTGAGTTTTCGTCAAATTTATTTATATTTTTAGATTATATTTTAGAATGGTTTTAAATTATAATTAGATAAATATTTAAAATTTAATCCAATTAATATCATTTTAATAAAATTATCATTTAATTTTTATATAAAAATATTTCAACAATTTTGATCTTTTTTCATTAAAAACCCATTCTTTGATCCGTCAGTGAGATTAATTTTCTAAATAATTCATGAAAATTTTGTTTTCTGAAATTTAAAAAATGGAATGCTTTTTTGGAATATTAAGTTCCATAATTAGTAAATAAAACCTTTTTATTTTTGGGAAAATATAGTAAAAGTAACTTTGGTAATTTTTATTACCATAGTTAAGGGAAAATCAGGTAATTAAGGGTAAAAATAATATTGTAAATATTAAAATATTTCCCTAACACTTGTTCGAGATTTATTGGATAAATATTTTTCATCTATAAGATTTAAATGATTGGTTATGAAACCATTTATGTCATTTTTCATGAGAATATAACCTTTATAATGTTATATTCAATGGAAAATCAATTTTTTCATACTATTTTTTTAAGAAAAGAAATACTTTTGATTTGGGGTTATATAAGGGTTTTAATATACTATAAATGGTATTAATAATGATAAAATATATGCCTACATTTAGATAATTTTTGATAATTTGTAGTGATAAAATAAAACATTTAAATAAGGACACAATGATGATGCCATATTTTTTAAATTATTGGATAAATCAAATAAATTATATTTAAAATATTACAATAAATTTAATTTTATTTAATTAATATCATTTAATATGTTTTTATATTAATTTTACATTTTATTGATATTTTAGAAGTATTTTTTCAAATTTATATTATTTTTAGTGTGTTTTTTAAAAGTCATGTAATGAATAGTACCAAAATGGACTTTATTGTTATTTTAAAATAAAAAATATTTTATTAAATGTCATAAAATTTATAAAAAAACTCAATTTTAGATATATTATTAGTATAAGTCCCAAAATTTCATCAATGACTTATTTTTTTTATTTCTACATATTATAGTATTTAAATTAACCCTCAAATTGTAAATTCTATGATATAAGGGTAAGAGTTAAAATGGTTAAATAAGGGTTAAAACAAGAAGATGAGAATTTAAAAATAGTAAAAACTTCTCATAATTTTATTTTATGAATGGATTTATACCCCAAAAATTATTATAATATAATTTAATAAATTTATATATATTTTTATTGAATAATTACATTATTTTAATTTAATGTTTTGAATATTTATATGTGTGACCATCCCCTCTTCTATAAAAGGGAACCCATTATTAGCATTTTAATACACTTAAAAACCTATTTTTTCCAATTTATACACAAATCCATTCTTATAATTCCTCCACATATTATATATTTCTTACTTTAAGAATAAAGCCCACCTTAGAGGTGTTAAGTTGTAAATCAAAGGTGATTTTTTGACGAAGATGTATGATTCTTAACAAAGTATTTCTATTTTATTTCTTCTTAAAATTCATTCAAATATTCTTAAACCATGATAAAAAATAACTCCATTAACATTAATATATTGTGATGATATTATTTTAATATCATCACTTAAATAAATATCCACTTCAATTAAATGGGAAATGAATTTTCATTCATGCGTACAACAAACTTAAGCCTTGTGAACGGATATGATTCATTTTCCACCACCATCTCTCTAGAATGGTTTAAAATATGGAAAAAAATTTATAAATTATGTTAATGTTATATAAATAATTTAAAAACAATAACATTTCATTTAAAATTTTACATTTACATGCACATAAAAACAATAACGTCGTTCGTGCGTACATGTGAACTGTCAACTCCACGAAGCGATGGGATTCTTTTTTCAACACCACATCACATGGATGATATATATATATATATATATATATTATTAAAATTATATTATCATTATGAAAATATTAAATAATATTTATCCTATTTCCATAATGATCATTTTAAAATGGAAATGTTACTCATGCATACGTACAACCTATCATCCCCATTATAAGAAAAATTTTCATTTTTCATAACCATACATAAATAATTTTATTTTAAATAATAATTTATGTGTAAAAGTGATTATTATTTCAAGAATATTATTCTATTGATGATATAATAATTAACACATTGACTATATACATCATACTAATGTCATTTTGAATGAAAGTACCCAATATCATCAAAACATCTTACATAAACATAAATAATTAAGTAATTATTATAACATGGTAAAAGGGGACATAAAAACAATGATAAAACATAAAATGGTTCTAAAGAAATTAGATTATATTCCTAATTTTAGTATTCTGGAATATAAAGATTTTATTTGATGAGTTGTACTGAATGTAAGGAAATTTTAAATTAAAAACCATATTTCAAATGATTTGAAGATTTATTTTCTAAAACTTTCACTTTTACATAGATGCTATTAAAATAATTTTTATGAATGTTTAAATATGAACATTATTTTTTAAAAAAGGAATTTTAAAATTTCCATCATTTTTTTTTCAAAAGGTATTCTTTTTATGCTTTTATGTGAGTGAATTTATTTTAAAATAACCATTTAAAGGTTCATTTTTAACTCTTTTAAAAAAAATTAAATGGAATGTTTTTTAACATATACAGAATGAATGGAATTTCCCAATTTCATGATTCTTTAATTATTTAATGTTTCCTTTAATGGTTTCCATTATTCCTTATAAAGAATTTTTTTTCATAATTATGATCCTGGAATTCAGATTTTAGAAGTAATTTTTACATGAAAAAGTAATTTTGATATCTGAAAGTGTTGTACAAATGGGTTTAAAAGAGTTATAAAGGGTTTTATTCATGAAATTAAACTTCTAAATTATATATTAATGTATGATCCCAGTTATATATCATGGGTGAGCTCAATATATCTTATATGATGGTTAGAGACCCATTATAGCTCATGAAAAATGGGTGATCCCAATATAGATTATATGAAATTTAAACCCCATTAAAGCTCCCCAATGCATTGAGTAATCCATATATAGAAGTTGTCCATATGGTAATTCATTTTGTAAGTGTGAATGTAAGAGTTACATGTTAATTATGTCTCAGGGAATCTATATTATTTTTCAATGTGTTCTAATGTGTTCTAAGAAATGATTTTTGATGGGTTTCTGTGTTTTCACTGGACTAACAATTTACTTTCTTCATGTCCCTTAATGAAACTTTTGTGCTCATCCCATGTGTTAAAATAATTTTCACATGCATTAATATTTTTAAGGAAAAAAAATATATCATCATGAAATTATTGAATATGTTTGTTGAAAATATATCATGTTTAATTTTAAAATAGTTTTCTTTTGGTTAAAAATGGATATATAGTATAAGTGTCCACTTATAATTTATGTGTTTACTATATATGAGTTTTTCCTAATTCTCTAAAACTCTAGACAAAAAATATCCTTTGGAAAAGAATCTTATTTCTCGCATTAAAATAATAAGAATAATTTATGTTTAATTTTGTGTCCTTATATTTGGTATCATGGAAGGGTTTAGACGACTTTGGATATTGGGATGTTTTCTTAAGAGTTAGGGATATCATTATGATTTTATAATTTTTAGGTTTATCATAGGTTTAATGACTTAGAAACCACTTTTGTGGATTTAAGTTATGAAATTTTAAGGCGACTAAAGGTATTTTGTGGGGAAATTTAATTTTTAGTATTTCATCATATTTTGGGAATTTTATATGAATTTTTATAATTTTATAAAAAGTATAACCTGTAGGATGTATGACAACCTATTGCGTCTGGCAAGGTAGTAAGGATCGAACCCACAACCGGAGGGGACAAGGGTGCAACACCTACCACCAGACTAAGTGAAGTCCTGGTTAGTATAAATGTTTCTTTTTTAAGTATTTTATGGATAAATAATAAGTTAATTTTGGTAACATATGTTTTATCAAATAGATAACCTTGGGATTAGAAAATGATTTTGTGATGAAGTGATTAATGTTAATTCAAAAGACGTTCACTATTTTGGGAACCAAACTGATCAAGCTAAACAGAATACTATGGGATTTTATTTTAGAATAAAAGTTGGAATTAAAATTTTAATGAATATATTATTTTATTAGGGGATCATGGTGATTGATGTTATTTATGGAAATAATTTCCATATCTTGGGGATTTTGTTACCTATAAAATTTCATTCTTGGTATTATTCATTAAGAGTGATTGATTTTATTCGGATATAAAAGTTAAAATATATATTGGAAAACAATGTTATCAAAACATTCATAATCTTAGGTTTTAGTCACTGTTTGGATTATTTTATTGAATTTTAGGGATAGTTGTTTGTGGAGTGGTCTATGTTAAACTTTGGGTATTACTGTTGAATTTTTGATATTGAATTTGTTTTTTGTTTTATAAATGTTTATTACTTTTGTGGAATTATATTTTATTGTAATTACCATTTAAATTTTGGTTATTGTATAAATATATGATAAATATATGGTTAATATTTTTTGATTATGTGATTCTATAGATGTTGATTCTTGTTTTTCATGGGTGAACATTTCATCTTGAATACTCATCATTTGGTGAAAAAGATGATTTTGATGGGGAAAATGATTAAAGGATGAAACAGTAATACTTAATTATTTATATTTATATATATTCTTTGTCTAGGTATTAATTTAATTCCTCAACTCTATGAAAAGATTATTAAAAAAAGTTATCATTTTAATTTTATTACTAATAAATCAATGTCCTTTAAACCCATCATAGATTTTTGGTTTTCTAGTTATTAAAGTTCTCATGAACATTTTAATTATCACTTCCATCAGAACTTTATAGTTAATTTTCTCTTCCATGTACACCATTTACTACATGTAATCCATGTATGTGTTATGTTAGGTGACCTTTGTACTACCCGTTCTTTATTTTAATGTTGAAGTTTTATCGATCATTTTTCTAATGTGGGATTTCAAAAATGGTATTTTAAAAATTCAAACCCCCAGTTTTTAATCATGAGTTAAAATTAGAATGATGAAACTCATTAAATGGAGGGGATTTAAAATCCCATGTTTTTAAAAATGAAACACTATGTTTGATATCATTCATGATATTCCACATCAAGCTTAAAAGAACAACTAAATATTATTATTTAAATTTTACCCTTATAACCTAGCTATTAGAATGGTGGGTCTGAATGGGGTTAACTGAATTCTGAAAATATGGTTTAAAAATGTATATTTAATTCATTAAAAAATTAATTATCAGTTAATTTAAACCCTTTTTTAAAATAAAATGAAATGTTTCTCTGAAAAACTATTTAAATGTGGACAATTGTGTTTTATACCAATAAATAAACAAATCACTCATATTGGATTATAATAATGAAATATATATATATATATATTAAATATAATTTTAAAAATTCAAATTATTTTTTTTGTATATATTATATAAGAAAAATCTAATTTTAAATTTAAATAAGTATTTTTCTAAAAAGGCAGTTTTGTCATCCTTTCATGGAACACTTATTTTAAATATTTGTCTTGTTACTTCAATACATTGTATTTGACAGAATAAAATTAATATTTCAAACCATATTATGAAAAATTACTTGGGTTTAATTTTATGTATTTTTCTAATAAGTTTCATTTTTTGATTAATAGTTGTAAAATATTCCATTTTTAATTGAAAATTGGGTTTTCATAAAATATATTTATGTTGTTAGATTAAATTTTATAATTATTTTAATGTAAAATTAGATCTATATTTTATCATTTCATCCAATTAAGGTAATTTTAATAAATTTTACATTTAATTTGAATATAAAAATATTTCATTCTTTTGGATATTTTTACTTGAAAAACATGTTTCCTCGATCCATCAATGAGAATAATTTTTAATTAATTATTTCAAATTCTGTGTTTTGGATTTTGAAAAATGGATTCTATATTTTGATTCATAATGTTTCTATTTAGTAAATAGGTTCCTTTTATTGTTATAAGTAAATGAATAGTAACTTTGTAAATTTTTATTACCCTAGTTAAAGGTAAATTGGGTAATTAAGGGAAAAAATAATAATATAAATATCATGAAATTACCCCAAAATTTTTCTTATTTTATTTGATAATTTTTATCATCTCTATTGATTAATGGATTTGTAATGAGACCATTTATGGCCTATTGGTTGAGAATATAACCTCTATAATATTATATTTAAAGTAAAGTCAATTTTTTCATACTTTCATTTTTAACGAGAGGGGAGATTTTAATATAGGGATATATAAGGGATAGGATAAACTATAAATAGTATTGAGAAATAAAAAATGTTAATATATTTCATGTCAATTTTTTTAATAAAAAACTAATTATCTTAAATTGGGACACAATTATGATGCAAGAATTGTTTAATTAATAGAAGAATAAAATAAATGATATTAAAAATATTAAAATAAATATAATTTGATATAATAAATGTCATAAAAAAATTTTATATTAATTTGATATGGAAGCGATGTTCTATAAGTATTTTTTTGAATTTATGTTGTTATAATATTTTAAAAAATTTAAGTAATGATTAGTCTTAAAAATTGACATTATTGATATTTTAAAATTAGTAATATTTTATTAATTGATATTAAATTTCTTGAAATATCAATTTCAAAAAATAAGATTTGTATATGTATAAAAATTTCGTTAGTGACTTGTTTTTTGGTCATTTGGTATTTTATTGTAATTAAAGTAACCGTTAATGTTTTTATTACATGATATCATTGTAAAAGATAAAAGTTTAAATAAGGGTTGAAAGAAGAAGTTATGGAATAAAAAAATGTGAAAAACTTTAATAATTTTTATTGGATGGAGATATTTAGAAAAAAAAATCATCCTATATTATTAATTAATATTTTTGGAACCATTTTTATTATAAAATTAAACTACATTATTTTATATTTTGAAGATTTCTAAGAGTGCCCCTCCCTTATGCTATAAAAGGTCACTCATTATTCTCATTTCAATACAATTTAAAAAAATAAAAATAATAGATAAAATAAAATCCTAGGACTCCTCCTCATATTTGATAGCTCTTAGTTTATCCACAACACTCACCTTAGAGGTGTTAAGGTGGAAATCAATGTAGATTGTCCGAAGAAAATGTATAATTTTTTATTATGTATTTATATATTATTTCTTCTTCCACATCCATCAAATCTTCTTAAAAAATCATGAAATAATAAATCCATTATCATAAATACAATGATATGTTATTTTGTTAACATCATCACCTAAATCAATCTTCACTTCCATCAAATGGAAAAATATTCATCATTCGTATGTACTGTGAACTACCACCTTGTGAACCGATATGTTCATTTTCCATCAATATCTCTCCAGACTTGTTATAATTATGGAAAAAATGTTTATATATTATATTTATAGTATTTTTATCATTATTAAATAGTAACATATCATTTAAATTCTTACCTTTACATGCACATAAAAATTACAATGTCATCCATGTGTTCATGTGAACAATCACCTCCACAAAGCGATGTGATTCATTTTTCCTCACCACATCACATATATGATATATATAAATATGTAAATTTAAATTTTTATTATAATAATAATGATATTATGATAATTATGGAAAGGTAAAATAAAAGTTACCTTCTTTCTATAATGATCATTGATGAAATGGAAATGTTACTAATGCGTACGTATGACTTATTGTCTTCATGATTATAACATTGTTCATTTTTTATAACCATATATAAATTGTTTGATTTAAAAGTATAATTGATTTATAAAATTTTTTATTATTTTATGAATATAATTTTATATATTATTCAATAATTTCCACTTTAACAATATATATAATATAAAATTTATTTTGAACCTAAGTACCGAATATCAAAACAAATGTTTGATGTAAATTGAAATAATTATGTAATTGTTATCACATAATAATATGTGATATAAATATAACAATAAAATTTCAAAATGGTTCTCAAGAAATTAATTAATTATTCTATGTTTATTATTTAGGAATACGAAGATTATATGTGATGATTCAGACTCAAGGAAAGGGACTTCTAAACAAAAAATGTCATTTTAATTTTTTGAACGATTTATTTTTTAAATATTTATCTTTTAGGTCCATGTTTTTAAAATAATTTTTATGAATGTTTTAATAATAAAGAAAATGTTTTAAAAATAGTAATATTAAAATTTCTCTTAATTTTTTATCAATATGGTATCTTTTATGTATTTTTGTGAGGGGATTTATTTTAAAAACCCTCTTTTAAAGTTTCATTTTCAACTCTTTTTAAAAATGTGATAGAGAATGTTGTTTTAACATATAATACATGAACATAATTTTAAATTTTCATAATTATTTAATGATTTAATATTTTCTTTATATTTTTTCATAGTTCATTAAAAAGAAAATGGTTCTGTTATTATGTTCCTTGTTTATAGATTTTAAATGTGATTTTTATTTGAGAATGGTATTTTGATATCTGAAACAATTTTACACACGGGTTTAAAAGTTTTTTCAAGGATATTATTCATGATAGGGCTATTGGAAATTATATACAGAGTTTATATCCCCATTATATCTCATGTGTGTGGCCTTTATGGCTTAATTCTAAGGTTTAATCTGTAACACCCCAAGCTTCCATAGTAAGCTTCTCTTTGAATAATATAGTAGCATGTGTTGTATGCAACTTCAAGTTCTAACACACACCACAACCAATCAAATTAGCAGTTATGAATAGTAATACCCACTTTTTGAAATTTTATACATTTTATCTTTCAAAATGGAATTCATTTTTGGATTCTAAATATTGAAATTATCTTAGGATGAATTTTTGGTACATTCCTAATAACTTTCATATTTTGATGAATAGTGAAAATTGCTAAATTTTAATTAAAAAAACTTTTTTATCAAAATAATTAATAGTAATATATTATTAATTTGAGTGTTTTTATAATATATTTAGAATATATTTTTACCATTTAATACAATGTTGGTCATTGGAGGTAATTTCACCTTTAAACCTGACAAAAACAAGTGTCAATCTTTTGATAGTTATTATTTCTTAAAAACACGCATTTTGTTTTGACAACGGGGATGAATTTTAAATTAATTTCTGCCACTTCTGTGTTTTGAATTTAGAAAAATAGAATCCATATTTAGAATTAGGAGTTCCAAATTGTGTAAATAGGTAACTTTTAATTTTAGACATTTTGAATAATTACTTCGGTAAATAATTTATTTACTATGGTTAAAGAGTAAATCCAGTAAATAAGGGTAAAATAATATTATAATAATAATAATAAATTCCCCTAAAACATGTCCTAATCCTATTGGTTGATACATGTCTGACCATGGCCATCTTTGAGTCGATTTTGGGACCCCATGGATCAACTTGTAAGTGATAATGACACTTTATATTAATTAAGTTAAAATGAATACAAAAATGACATAAGCATATATCTTTTAGAAAAAATATTTTTACATAGGGTTATATATGGTATATTTTAGACTATAAATATTCATTAGAAATATAAAACTATTTTCTACATTATGTTATTTTATTTATAATTTTCAGATGTTGAATTATAAAATTTATTTATGAAACAATAATGATGCAGTATTTTCCTTTTTAATGAAATAATCAAATAATTGGTATTATAAATGTTAAAATAAATTTAATTTTAAACTTTTGATGCCATCCATGAATTTTATTGGTTAATATGACATGTTAGTATTGCTTAAATGAATTCCTTTCTAATTAATAAAGTTTTTAGGACTTTAAAAAATCAATTATTAAATATTGTCAAAATTGACATAAATGAGTTTTTAAAACAAATATTATATTATTAATTTATATTATATTCATAAAAATATAAGGGTAGGCCAAAGGACTTATATAATTATAGGGGTATTATTACTGGATAACTTTGGGGTCTCTTGAAAGTATATACTAAGTTTATTAACTATATAATATAAAAATACAAAGAGACATAGTAATGACAAACTATTTAACTAAGAGTTAAATAAAAAAGATAAAGTTAATATATTGACACAAACCTATCTAAAAAGTATTGGTTGAGTGGTTATAGACCTATCCCCACATTAACCTTTAGATAATCCACTTTTAAGCCATTATAAACAGAATATTAATTTATTATAAAATAATATTTATAGCTTTTCCTAAGGTGCCCCTCACCCCTCTTATAAAAGGGCACTTCCCCTTCCCTCTAATTAACACCTTCAAATCCTTTTGGATCAGAAAAACCCTACCCAAATATTCTATAACCTTTACTCACTTCATCCTAGAGGACTTAGTTTTATCATAAAGAAAACCTAGGGAGCCCTTTTGATCAAATCAAAAGGAAGAACCTGAAGAAGAGGTAATGTTTTCACCACCCTCTTTCAAGTTCCTTTCTTCTTCAACTTCTTCTTTATTTGTTATTTCCATTATAAAATAATAAATCCAGTATATTATATATATTATGATTTTATTATAAATATGGTACATCCATATTCATTATTCTATCCATCCTTTGGATGACATGTCACCATACGTGTGTACGTATGGCTTACCCTCTCCACGTCGTGGGGTAATTGTTATTCAAAACATTATTATTTTGATGGGTATGATAATGATGTGTAATTGATGTAAATAATAAATATAACATGATAATTATTCTGTATATATGATATACCATCCATTTATATATTATTTTAATATCAAAAAAATGATATTGTCACTCGTGCGTACGTACGGACTACCATCTCCATGAACGCGATGAGATTCATTCCTCATCGTATCCATGCAAGTCTAATTCTCATTTGATGATTAAAAATAATTTTTAAGGACTTTATATCATCCTTTATGTGAATAATACACAAACTATCCATAAAAAACATGACTTATGTAACAAAACATATAAAAGAAAACGATTATGTTAACACCCGAAACGACGACAATACTAAGATATTATTAACAAAGCAATGTTAAATGATCATATATGATATCATATTAATTTATATGATTATCTTATAATTTTATAAAAATTATTTCACCATTATATAGGAGGTTAACCTACCCTCGACCAAGGAAAAGTACCAGGTAAGGGTTTATTTCACAATCTCTTCATTATCTGAGGTTGTTTATACGTAATTATCTACTGGGACCGCTTTACCATCCTCATCCATGTTTATTAAAAATATATTTCAAAAAATTCTTACTATTTTAATGACTATGGGTTAAAGTCATCTATACCCTTGTTCAATTTTTATAGGATTTTTGTAAAGTAATCTTTCTGTCGTTTTCCAAACAAGGTCCTTTTTAACCTTTTTGATAGAATTAAAGTAAGAATATCTTTTTTAACTTATACAGTGGGTGCCGTTATTTTCCACCATTATAAAATTTTTGAATCTTCCCTTACATTCATATAAGGATATTTTCAAATTAAATGTTTTATTTTATAATTATGTGACTTTTAAATGATTTCAAAAAAAAAAGATATATTTCTATCAAATATTTTTGATTTCATCTATGTCAATATCCTTTGATGGATTTTAAGGTTATTTGATATTGATTTATTATTATAAAAAACTTCCATATTATATTGAATTTTTTTTGATATTTTTGATTGTGGATGTGTTTTTTTATACCATTCATGGTTTATAGAAATATTATTGACATTTCGTATGCTAGCTTTAATACTAATGTTTATGTTATGTTTAAACATGTTCATATGAGGAATTCATTAGACTTAATAAGTGACAGGTGGAGCCCGCTATAGCTCTTCGATGCATCGTTAGGTCTCATGAGACAAACTAGTGTCTTGGAACAAGGCCTTGACAAAATCGTATTTGTAGTCTTGGCACAAGGCCTTGACTATGTGGTTATGATAGTCTGGCATTATGAATTCCATCATTATGAAAGTGGTTATTGATATTGTATGTGATTATTAGACTAGTAGAATATCCATGTGAATAAGTAAATGCAATTATTTCATTTTATTTCTGCCATATTATACTGAAATTCATGTTTAAAAGGATTTTGTTTTAGATATACATTTTCTTAAATGTTTATGCTTATTTATGAAATTTTCCGCTATATTTTTATCCTTACTGGGAATTTGAGCTCACCCCTTTATATGTTTTATTTTTCCCAGGATGTGAAGAAGTATTTTATGAATGACCTGCAGGGATAGTATAAGGGGATATGAGTGTGGAGACAAGATATTGTTGTCGTTTTCACTTTATTATGTAATTTAAACTTTATGAATGTATCTAGTTATTCCAAGGCTACTAAACTAATCGATCTTTCAAGACTTGATCTTTTCTGATCATTCCAATGTTATGTAATAATGCACCGAATCTGGGTAACTCAGGTTAGGGTGTTACAGTTGGTATTAGAGGAATATGAGTACAAACCTTGGAAGCTAGATTTAGATAAACTCTGATTAGAGCACATAGCCCTAAGATGGACTTTGAGGATTAGTGTAGAAGAACTAACTAGAATTTTGGTATTGTAGATATTTTCAGAGCTTTCTGAGAAATACATCCCTATCTGGATACGAGCAGATAGAGGTGGCTTTGGCACAGATGTACCTAGGGGTAAAACATGAAAACACTACTTTGAGCTAGACTCGAACGGGAACTGGTGCACGACAATGGGCCTTGTTTCACTCTTGGTTACGACACTCCCAAGGGATATGCTTAGGATAATTCTTGTTTTATTTAAAAAACATTATGAAGTGTTTATGAGTATATAATTCCTCAGAGAAAACATTTTTATTATTATGGATTATATCCATAAGCTGTTCAATTTATGTTAAGTGTTTTACAAGTTTAGAATTATGTATTTCGATTCATAAACTAATCTAGTTTATGCCATTGTTTCGAAATGGAACCTAGTGGAAGAAATGGAAACCATGTCAATTCATGCACTCTATGTAGGGATTTCCATCGTGCTCAAGATAATTATAGTAGAGCTAGTGAAGCAACTGGTGCTGATCATCTAATCCCCATACTAGGACAACTCACTCAGGTTATGAATAATAACCTTACCCATATGGAGCACCCTAATCCACAGTGTGGAGGATCATTGTTAGATTTTTTAATGAGGCAACAACCACTGACATTCAATGGGAGTACAAATACCTTGGTAGCTGAGCAATGGATAAATTCCTTAGAGAAAATATTCCATGCCTTGGGGAGTAATGAAAGGGAGAAAGTTATCATGGAAGTTTACCGCTTCACTAGAGATGTTGATCAATGGTAGTAATTGATTCAAAACACAAAGGAAGATGATAAAGTATAAAATATGTAATGGAGGGATTTTAAAGATCTGTTCATAGATAAATACTTTCCTCATGACCATCAAGAAGATATGGAAAGGCAATTTCTGAGTCTGAGACAAAAGGAGGATAAGAATGTCGCAAAGTATGAGGCTAACTTTACAAGGTTATAGAGGCATGCAGTAGATTATATATGTAACCCAAGGTGTAATATTGATCGTTTCTTTTATGGGTTAAAACCATTTCTCCATCGAGAATTATTCTCACAAACCTTCTTGTTGTACGAAGATATTATCTCATGCACTATCAAGACAGGAAAAGAATTCTCTAAGTCTTACGACATTAAAGAAAAGCAAGAGAAGAAGAGATCTGTTGATCACTCTAGAAATGGAAATAATGGGAAGAAGTGTAAATTTGAATATCCATCTTGCATTAAATGTTGGAAGAAACACCCAGGTACTTTCTTGAAAGGAATGGGAGTCTGTTACAAGTGTAGTGAAAAAGTCCACCAAGATTGTGATTGAAAGGGGAATAAAGAAGCTATCTATGTTCACTTCTACAACTGTAGGGAGATGGGACATTATTAAAATGAATGTACTAAGCATTAGGGAAACTTACCTCAGAAAAGGCCAAGGGATCAAGGCCAAGCTTATGCTATCACTACTGTTGAGGTAGAAGCCCCAAAAGATGTGGTGGTAGGTAATTTAATGGTTTCCTCTAGTTTAGCAAATGCATTATTTGATTCTAGATCATCACATTGTTTCATATCTTTCTAGTTTTCAAAGAAAATTAGATATTTCCAATTTGATTTAACAAGGGAGTAGTCAGTCAAAACTCCTAAGAGAAGTATAATTGCTACAAAGTTCTGTGGATCCATTCCCATTAGGGCATATAAATGTTCTTTATCTGCTGATCTAATCATCACACCCATGATTGGATTAGATATAATACTCATTATGGATTGTCTTTCGAACCATGATGAAAAAATTTATTGTAAGAAGAAGGAGGTTACGTTTTTTGATGACGATGATAAAGAACACCTTATCTTTAGAGCAGAATCATCACCACCTGATTCTTACCTAGATCCACCCCCAGTAGCTCAACTAAATTCAATTATTGGGGAGGAATAGAATGATATAATTGTGGGTAAGGAAAGGAATGTTCAAATCTATGATATACCTATTGTGAGAGAATATGTTGATGTGTTTCCAGAAGATTTACCTGGACATCCTCCAGAACGAGAAATTGAGTTTTCTATTGATTTAATTTCGGGTTCAAGGCCTATATCAAAGACCCCTTATAGAATGGCCACTGTGGAATTAGTATAACTAAAGAAACAACTAGATTAACTGAGTAATAAGGGATTTATTCTCCCTAGTGTTTCTCCATGGGGGGCCCCTTTCCTTTTAGTTAAGAAGAAAGATGGATCTATGAGGTTATGTATCGACTACAGGGAGATCAATGCTCTAACAATAAAGAAAAAGTATCCCCTACCTCGCATTGATGATTTATTTGACCAACTACATGGAGATCAACACTTTTCAAATATTCACCTTCGATCTGGATACCATCAGTTGTGTGTGATGAAGGAATACATTCTCAAGATAGCATTTCGAACCAGGTATGCGCATTACGAGTTTACAGTAATTCCTTTTGGATTGACTAATGCACCCTCTATATTCATGGATCTAATGAATAGAGTTTTCAAGGAATATCTCGATGATTTTGTGGTGGTATTTATTGATGATATCTTGGTATATTCCAAAATCTACGAATATCATGAAAATCACTTGCGAATTATCCTGAAGACTCTTAGAAGTCATTAATTATATGGGAAGTTTAACAAGTGTGAATTCTGGCTTCAAGATATTTCTTTTCATGGACATATTATCTCCAAAGATGGAATCTATGTTGATCCTTCTAAGACCAAGACAATCCCATAATGGCCAACACAAATGAGTATACCTAAGGTACACAGTTTTATTGGTTTAGCAGGTTATTATCGGCCTTTCATCCAGAATGTTTTCCAATTGGCTAACCCATTAACGAAGCTCACACGTAAAGGGGTTAAATTTGTTTGGAAAAAAGATTGTGAAGAATGTTTTTGAAGAACTGAAGATAAGATTAGTCAATTCTCCTATATTGACTCTACCATCAGGGAATGATGGGTTAGTTATTTACAGTGATGCATCGTAGAAAGGGATTGGTTGTGTCCTTATATAGAATGATAGATTTATTGCCTATGCATCACGACAGCTGAGAATTCATGAGAAAAACTATCTAACTCATGATCTTGAGTTAGCTTCTATAATATTTGCTTTGAAGGTATGGAGACACTGTCTCTATGGTAAAAAATGTGATATTTATACTGATCACAAGAGTTTGAAGTATAATTTCTCACAAAAATAACTGAAAATGAGGAAAAGGAGATGGCTTGAACTACTCAAGGATTGTGATTTCATGATACACTACCACCTAGGGAAGGAAAATAAGGTGGAAGATGCTTTGAGCAGAAAGGATCGTGGAGTTTTGAACAAAATGAGAGTTGAAAGGGATCCGATTTTCATGTATCTAGTAAATTTGGATATGGGAATAACAATGGAAGGTGAAACATCAATAATTTTTCAAATGTTTTCCAAACCATCTTTACTAGAAAGTATTAAGAGTTATCAAACTAATGATGAAGAATTTAAAAATAAGATTAAAGATGTAAATGATGAGAGATTGAGTGACTTTGTGTATGAAGAAGGAATTTTGAAATTTGGGAAGAGACTTTGTGTTCCCAATATACCTGATCTAAAAAGGGAATTGTTGGATGATGATCATAGTTCCAATTTCTCTATACACCCTGGGAGCACCAAAATGTATAGAGATTTGAAGGAACATTTTTGGTGGGACAACATGAAGAGGGAGATTGCTGACTTTGTGTCAATATGTATGGTTTGTCAACAAGTGAAAGCTGGAATGCAACAACTTGGAGGAGTCATGCAACCTCTTCCCATACCTGAGTGTAAATGGGATAATATTACGATAGAATTTTTCATGGGGATACCAAATACTCCTAGAAGGAATGGTGAAATATGGGTCATTGTTGATCGTCTTACCAAGTCAGCACATTTTCTTGCTATAAGAGAAGATCTACTACTTGAACGTCTAGCAAGGCTATATATTAATGAAGTTGTGAGACTTTATGGATTACCCCTATCAATTATTTTTTATCATGATCCCTTTTTTACTTCAAAATTCTAGAAAAGTCTTCAGAAATCCCTAGATATTGATCTTCATTTGAGCACTGCCTACCACCCCCAAACTATTGGACAATCAGAACGGACTATTCGAACCTTAGAAGACATTGTGAGATCTTGCTCACTTGACTTTCAGGGTATGTGGGATAAATATTTACCTCTAGTAGAATTTTCCTATAACAATAGCTTCCATTCAAGTATTCATATGGAACCATATGAAGCGTTATACGGAAAGAGATAACGTACACCAACCTGTTGGGATGATATTAGTGAAATAAAACTCGTAGGCCCAGAATTGGTGGAGGAAACGATGAAAAATGTGAAGGTAATCCAAAGCCACATAAAAGCAGCTCAAATTAGGCAGAAGAGCTATGCTGGCAATCGAAGGATTTGGAATTTCATGTAGAAGATCATATTTTCTTGAAGGTATCTTCATGGAATATTGTTATACGTTTTGGTAAGAAAGGAAAATTGAGTCCTAGGTACATCGGACAATTCGAAATTCTAGAATGAATTGGGGTTGTAACTTACCATTTGGAAATGCTGCCAAGTCTCTCCAAAGTTCACGATGCGTTCCACATATCACTGTTGAGAAAATACATTCCTGACCCAACGCATTTACTCGCCTATGAGGAATTAGAACTGGAACCCGATCTATCTTACTACGAAGATCCCATCAGGATTCTTGATATAAGAGAACAAGTGCTGAGAAACTGGGTGACTCCTCTAGTGAACGTTCTATGGAGAAACCATATGATGGAAGAGGCAACATGGGAACCCGAGGAACTTATAATAAAGAACCACCCGAGTCTTTTCACGTGGTAGTATTCTATAAATTTCAAGGATGAAATTATTTGAAGGAGGGTAGAATGTAACACCCCAAGCTTCCATGGTATGCTTCTCTTTGAATAATACAGTATCATGTGTTGTATGCAACTTCAAGTTCTAACACACACCACAACCAATAAAACTAGCCGTTATCAATAGTATTACCCAATTTTCGAAATTTTATACATTTTATCTGTCAAAATGGACTTCATTTTTTGATTCTGAATATCGAAATTATCTTAGGGTGAATTTTTGGTACATTCCTGATAACTTTTATATTTTGATGAATAGTGAAAATTACTAAATTTTAATTAAAAACAACTTTTTTAATCCAAATAATTAATAGTGATAAATTATGAATTTGAGTGGTTTTAAAGTATATTTAGAATATATTTTTACCATTTAATACAATGTTGGTTATTGGACATAATTTCACATTTAAACCAGACAAAAACAAGTGTCAATCTTTTGATAGTTATTATTTCTTAAAAACACGCTTTTTGTTTTGACAATGGGAATTAATTTTAATTTAATTTATACCACTTCTGTGTTTCGAATTTATAAAAATGGATTCCATATTTAGAATCATGAGTTTCAAATTGTGTAAATAGGTAACTTTTATTTTTATACATTTTGAATAATTACTTCGATAAATATTTTATTTACCATGGTTAAAGGGTAAATCTGGTAAATAAGGGAAAAATAATAATAATATAACAATAATAAATTACCCTAAAACATGTCCTAACCCTATTTTTTGATACATTTCCAACCATGGGCATCTTTGAGTCAATTCTGGGACCCCATGGATCCACTTGTAAGTGATAATGACACTTTATATTAATTAAGTTAAAGTGAATACAAAAATGACATAAGCATATATCTTTTAGAAAAACAATTTTTATATAGGGTTATATATGTTATATTTTAGACTATACAAATTCATTAGAAATCTAAATTTGTTTCCTATATAATGGTATTTTATTTATAATTTCATACACTGAATAATTAAATTTATTTATGAAACAATAATGATGCAGTATTTTCCTTATTAATGAAAGAATCAAATAATTGGTATTATAAATGTTAAAATAAATATAATTTGAAATTTTTGATTCCATAAAAGAATTTAATTAGTTAATATGACATGTTAGGATTTATTAAATTAATTTTGTTCGAATTAATATAGTTTTTAAGACTTTAACAAATATCAATTATTAAATATTGTCAAAATTGACAAAAATGAGTTTTTAATAAAAATATTATATTATTAATTGATATTCTATTTCTAAAAATCTATGGTTTGGACATATCAATTATATCATGATAGGTGTATCATTAATGGACCACTTGGGGGTTTCTTTGAAGTATATATTAATTATATTAACTATATAATATAAAAATAAAAAGAGACATGGTAAATGTCAAACTATTTAACTAAGAGTTAAATCAAAAATATAAATTTAATATAGTGACTGAAACCTATCTAAAACCTATTGGTTGAGTGTTTTTCGACCTATACCCACCTTAAACTTTAAATAATCCAATTTTGAGCCATTAGAAACCGAATATTAATTTATTATAAAATAATATTTCTATCTTTTCCTAAGGTGCGTCTCACCCCTCTTATAAAAGGGAACTTCCCCTTCCCTCTAATTCACACCTTAAAATCCTTTTTTCTCGGCCAACCCTACACAAATATTCTCTAAACTTCTCTCACTTCAACCTATAGGCCTTATTTTGGTCCGAAAGCCAACCTATGGAGCCCTTTTGATCAAATCATAAGGAAGAACCTGAAGAAGAGGTAATGTTTTCACCACTCTCTTTCAAGTTCCTTTCTTCTTCAACTTCTTATTTCTTTGTTATTTCCAATATAAAATAATAACTTCAGTATATTATATATAATATGATGTTATTATAAATATGGTATATCCATATCCATTATTCTATCCATCCTTTGAATGACATGTCAACATACGTGCGTACGTACGGCTTACCGTCTCCACGTCATGGGGTAATTGTTATTCAAAACATTATTATTTTGATGGGTATGATAATGATGTGTAATTGATGTAAATAATAAATATAACATGATTATTATTCTGTATATATGATATAACATCCATTTATATATTATTTTAATATCAAAATAATGATATTGTCACTCGTGCGTACGTACGGACTACCATCTCAACGAACGTGATGTGATTCATTCCCCCATCGTATCCATGCAAGTATGATTCTCATTTTATGATTACAAATAATGTTTAAGGACTTGATATCATCCTGTATATGAATAAGATACAATTTATCCATAAAAAACACGACTTATGTAAGAAAACATATAAAAGAAAATGAGTAAGTTAACACCAGAAACGACGATAATACTAAGATATTATTAACAAAGCAATGTTAAAAGATCATATATGATATAATATTAATGTATATGATTCATGTATAATTTAATTTCAATTATTTCACCATTATATAGGATTTTAACGTACCCTTGACCAAGGAAAAGTTAATGGTAAGGGTTTATTTCACAATCTCTTCATTATCCGAGGTTGTTTATACGTAATTATCTATTGGGACATCTTTATCATCCACATCCATGTTTCTTAAAAATGTATTTCAAATCATTATTACTATTTTACAGACTCTGGGTTAAATTCATTTATACCCTTTTTGACTTTTTATAAGAATTTTATAAAAGAATCTTTCTGTCTTTTTCCAAACAAGGTCATTTTTAACCTTTTCGACAGAAATAAAGTAAGAATGTATTTTTTAACTTATACGGCGGGTGCCGTTATTTTCCGCCATTATAAAATCTTATAAGCTTAACTTATAAGATTATAAGGATATTTTCAAACTAAATGTTTTAATTTACAATTATATGACTTTTAAATGATTTCAAAAAAAGAGATATTTCTCTCAAATAGTTTTGATTTCATCTATGTCAATATCCTTTGATGGATTTTAAGATTATTTGAGGTTGATTTATTATGATACAAAACTTCCATATTATATTGAAGGTTTTGTGATATTTTTGACTATGGATGTGTTATTTTTATACCATTCATGGTTTATGGAGAAAGTATTGACATTTAATATGTTAGTTTTAATACGAATGTTAATGTTATTTTAAACCTGTTCATATGAGGAATGAATTGGACTTAGTAAGTGACGGGTGGAGCCCGCTATAGCTCCTCGATGCATCGGTAGGTCTCACGAGACAAACTAGTGTCTTGTCACAAGTAATTGAAAAAATATTATTGGTAGTCTTGGCACAAGGCCTTGACTATTTGGTTATGATAGTCTGGCATTATGCATTCCATAGTTATGAAAGTGGTTATTGATATTGCATGTGATTATTAGACTAGTGGAATATTCATGTGAATAAGTAAATGGTCTTATTTCATTTTATTTCTACCATATTATTCTAAAGTTATGGTTTAAAAGGATTTTGTTTTCATTATACATTTCCTTAAATGTCTATGCTTATTTATGAAAGTTTCCTCTATATTGTTATCATTACTGAGAATTTGAGCTCACCCCTTTCTATGTTTTATTTTTCCCAGGATGTAAAGAAGTATTTTATGAATGACCTGCAGGGATATTATAAGGGGATATGAGTGTGAAGACAAGATATTGTTGTATTTTTTACTTTATGATGTAATGTAAACTTTATGAATGTATCTAGTTATTCCAAGGCTACTAAACTAATCAGTCTTTTGAGACATGGTCTTTTGTGATCAGTCCAATGTTATGTAATAATGCACCAACTTTGGGTAATTGGGGTTATAGGGTTACATAATCCCCATTATAGCTCATGATAAATAGTTTAACCTAATATAGATTATACAATGGGTGAATACAATTATAACTCTTAAATGTATGAGGTACTTAGATATGGATTTAAACCATATGGTTATTCCATTTGAATGTTTTAATGTGTTAGTGATATGGTAATGACGTCCCAAAGAACCTATGAAATTTTTCTATGTTATCTAATGACTATAAGAAAAAAAAATGGGTCTTCACATTTTCACTGGACTAATGATTTACATTATTTATGTCTCTTGATAATATTTTTGTTCTCTTCACAAGTTTGAAAATATTTTTCACAGGTCTTGAGATTGGTAATGAAGGATTGGATGTCATGATGAAAGTATTTAATATGTGTGTTCAAAATAAATCATGTTTTTAAAGGTTTTTATTTTTTGAAATAAATGGATACGGATTATAAGTGACCACTTATAATGTATGAGTTTACTATTTAATATTCTTTCATAATTCTCTAAAACACTATACCTAAAATATAATTGGAAACATAATGTGATTTCTAGTTTTAAAATACCTATAGTACGTTATGTTTAAGGTAATGTTTTTTATATTATGATTCATTAATATCTACACAATCAAGTTTCATTCTTAGATTATAATCAAATGATTAATATATTAAATCCAGAAAATAGTGTATTCTTTTATGTTTTTGATATCACATATATCATTCAACATGGATTCCTTATCTCTAGTAAAGAAAAATCAATGTCCCTTATGATATTTCTCTTTCTGAATGGGATGGATGAGTTTAGTTTTTCAAGTAAAATAATTTAGATTCCAAGATCCATATAAATTTTTGATAAATGAAAATGTATTGGATAGATCAATAATTTATTACAAGATATTGGGATGTATAAAAGATTTTTGAACATGTTAAACCAGATTATTTACATTGCAACGGTGATTAAATCATCTTTAAGGAATAATTATCTTTATTAAGTCCCTTAGATTCATGTTGATAAGTTATCTTTAACCTATAGAAAATAAAATCCTTAAAATATGAAAAAAAATTATTTTATGTGTAAATGAATATAGTCATTGTCAACACAATGCTCATTAAAATTCAAAAACAATTTAACCTCTAAAAAGTAAAAATATCCTTAATATATTTACAATTGAAGAATAATTCAACCTCAAATTTTATCTCAAATATTTCAATTTACATCTCAATTGTAGAAAAATTGTTCTAAAATAATCATTTATGTTAAACCTAATTGTAACATATACCGAAATTAGTAAAAATATCCAAAAATATCATTAGTCACCTTAAAATTATATAACTTAAATCCTCAAAAAGTCATTATATACACATTTAAAATTATTATCAACCATAAACTTATAATCATAGGATGGTATCTAAAAATCCTTGGATAACCTCACATGAAAGAATCCTAATATCCAAAGGTGTCTAAACCCATCTTTGAAACCAAATGTAAGGAACCAAATTGGAAAATTACCTTTTCTAGTGAAATTAAAAAATAATTCACCATCTTTCATTCCCAAATATTTTCTACATTTATAGTTCTATAGAAATTGGTAATAAATTATACATAATAATGTTATAAATTATAAGTGTACTTTTCTACCCAATATATATTTTTCGTATATAAAAATGTTTTAAAAGGTATACGTTTTCCTTTCACGGCCTATCATCATAATTTTCATATTGAAATTATAATTGACCCAAATTAAGCATAACACCCTATGAAAAACTTCTTAAAACGTCGTATTAGAAAAAAAAATATCTATAAGGTGCATAAAGAAAAGAAAAAAACTATTAGTGCCTGAATACTTATAAAAAAGTTCCCTTTTCAAAATAAACATTAGATTAAAATTAAAAATTTTATTAATGAAGAAATCAACTTCTATGACCAATTATTTTTATAAAACATTTTAAAAAAATATTAAAGTAAAAAATAAATCTTTTAAATCTTTATTCGAAATCACTATAAAATCATAATATTTTTTCACAAAGTTATACTTTTCACACTTAAAATGTCATAAATACATTTTCTTAATAATAAGATGAATATATTATCTTGATAAATAAAACAATTTCAACAAAACCCATTTAGGTTATATATAAAAAATTTAGGTAACTTGAAACATCGTTTACATATCACTACTAAAATCAATCTTACAATGGGAACAACCATATGAGTGACATCCACACTTAGTTAATTATAGTTATATCATGGACCCATCGATCCATGGTTTACAATAGAACCAACTGTAATTGGTTAATAACATATCCAACCATCCTTTTTTTATTATAGGGAAAATTGTAATTATAAAAAATCTTATGAATTATAACATAATAAAAATATATAAATGCTTTAAATTTTATAAATTACACTCATAAAAAATATTCTCAGCACCCATAAGAACACATTTCTAAATATTGAAATATCTATTCCATTTAAAAACGTTTTTTAAAATTACCAATATATTGGGAATGGTATTTCTATAAAGAAAACATTAATTACTATAAAGGTATCCCAAAACCAAATATGGGTTATAGTGGCATGAATGGTTAATTTCAACATATACATTAAAAAAGAACATTCCATTTTTTCTTGTTTAAAGAAGGTAAAAATTAATGAAAAAATATTTCATTGGAAAAAAAATTCAAATAAATGTAAAAAATACATTACAATTTCCTTCATATTTCATTTATTTAAATATAGAAACACCAATAAAATAATTTTTATAATATATACATGGAATAAAAAAGAGTTGGAAGGGAGACATTGAATGAGGGTTTTGAAATGAAAGTACCCTACATTGAGTCTGAATGTTGACGCACAATCATTATCTTAATGAATAATAAAAAATTTTAAATTATTTAATTTCTTTAGATATGTTCCCAATTTTATAATTATTTTTATTTATCTTATTATCATGTTATGAAGAACCCATTAATCATTTATGTTCACGTTATATGTTTTGATGATTTTCAGTTCATCAGTCCAACATGACATTGATAGGTTGAATATGGTAAAAGAGAAAAATATTTAAACATATAAATAATAACAATAATGAAATTTTTATAATTTTTATTCATAAATATTACATTAAATATAAATCAAGAAATGTTTCCATGAAATATGAACTATGTTACAATCATGGACATAGTAGGTTGTACAGATTCATGAGTAACCTTAACATTTTTCAAAAATCATTTTGGAAAGAAGATAACTATTATTTTATATTTATATGAATATAATTATATGATTAATACCATATTAAATAATTAAATATACTTATATATATCATCCATGTGATGTGGTGATTAAAAATTAATAACATCACTTCATGAAGATATTAGTCTCATACCTCGGGTCCGACTTGACTCGATCGTTCTTTAATATCCTAAATAACAAAATTGAGTTAATTTATACTTACTTAATAACCTTTTTAAAGTTAATTATTCCTTTTATATCACTTATTACCATGTTATCAACACTATGTAGTTATTTAAGTTAATAATGGTCGTTTTGTCGATCAATGGTACTTGAGTCAAAAATAAACTCTTTATAATTACAAGTTGTTCATGTGGTAAAATATCCATTATATCCAGAATTATATTCATGATGTATATATCATATATATTATATAAATCTGGTATATACATTCATTTATAATATTACATAACATTTATAGGTAATAAATGAAATGCACCATTCATGGAGACGGTAAGCCGTACGTACGCATGAACGCTACTTTCATTTCTATTTTGTATTTTATGGAAAGGAATAATAATGATATAAAGGTATATTATAATTCCAGTATAATATCATATATAATATCATTAACTCCATCCTTTATACGTCCCACATATGGAATTAACGAATCAAATCACATTGAGGGGGCAGTAGTCCGCACTTCCTGAAATGAAGATATCGTGTTTACCCATAAAGGAAACCATAAAGGTATGCCATAAATGAAAAATACAGAATAATAAGTAAAACATAAACATATTATATATCATATATAAATATAGTGACATCTTAATGGCCACCTTTTAAAGTGTTAGATGAATATTGAACAATCATCGTTTCGTGAGGCAGAAATTCCCCATCCATGGAAACAGTATGATCTTTAACCATTAAATGAATGTGTGTGTAAGTGTAGCTTGAATACATCTCATAAAAACATCCTAGTATATTTAATATACTGGTTTTGTTACAAAATAAAGGAATAAAAAGAGTTTAGGTGGTTGGACAAGCAAAATAATACAAAAGAACATTAGAGAAGTCTTTACCTTTAAATCGGGTAACTCTTCTTGGTTTGAACCAAAAGGGTTTCTTAAAGATCTTTCTGCCTAAGATAAGTCTTCTAGGATGAATATAGGGATGAGTAGATATAGAATTTTTAGATATTGGCTGAGAAAATGTCTTGGTAGGTGTGTGTAAATAGGTAGAGGTGGGGGCCTTTTATAAGAGGAGAGGAGGGGCACTCTTGGAAAGTTATAAAATGTTACTTTATATTAAAATGCGTTTTGTATTTAAAAGGTCCCACATTGATATATTTCGAGGATAAGGTGATAAGGGTTTGAAATATAATCATCCAATAGGTCTTTGACAAGTTTATGTCTTATATTTTACATTATATTTTCATTTTATTTAAATCGTTGATTAATGAGGTAATTGTTGCATCATCATGGTGTCATAAATAAATTAATTTATTTAATGTCTAAAAATTACAAAAAAAATACCATGATGTAGGAAATATTTTTATATTTCCAATGACTATTTATAGTCCAAGAGATCATTTATTTAGACAAAATTAAAATTGTTTTACTCGGGTGATACATTCTTTATTGATATTCTCCTTTCTTTCAAAATAAAATGATAAAGAGTCACTTTCACCCAAAAGTGATTACATGGGGTCCCAAAGTTTGGAACAAGGAATTACATGGTTGGCCATGACACAACCAGTAGCATTAGGACACATGTTGGGGTCATTTATTATTATTATGTTATTATTTTATTACCCTTAACTACCTGATTACCAATTAATCACGATAATTAAAGATAATTACCATCGTTACTATTCATAATGTCCAAAAACAAAAGATCCTCAATTACATTATTTGGACCTTTTTATTCCAAATATGGAATCCATTTTACCAAATTCTTAAAACATAAATTGTAATAATTAATTTAAAAATAATCCCCATTTCAAAACAAATAGCGGGTTTTTTTGGAACAATATCTATGAAAAGTTAGCACTTGTTTATGCCCAATTCCAAAGTGAAATTAATCCTAATGACCACCATTGTATTAAATGGTAAAAATATATTCTAATTACACTTTAAATTCAATTATAAATATAATCTAACCATATAATTAAATTATATGAAAAGTATTTTTGAAGTAAAATGCAGTATTTTTCACTATTCATTAAAAAATGAACATTGTCAGAAAAATACCAAAAATTTATCCAAAGTAAATTTCAATGTAACAATCATAAAGGATAATTTTATTTGGACAAATAGAGCTTATAAAATTTTCAAAAGTTTGATTTAAGAATTGTTTTCCATCAAAAGGCAGTAAAATAATCTTTTAAAAATATTAGTGTATTTCATACTTAAGATTGGATTTATTCTCATTTTAAGCCTCTAAAACACTATCTAATTCATAAATAGTCATAGATATGAAAATATATTATTCATTACTTACTTGGGATGTTACATCCTTCTCCCCTTTTGAAAATTGTGTCCCCACAATTTATTTACTTATCGAATAAGTGGGGGTATTTATCAATCATTTCATTCTCAGATTCCCATGTTGCCTCTTTAATCACGTGGTTTTCCCATAAAACCTTTACTTGATGAATCACCTTATTCCGCAATACTTGCTCCCTATGGTCACGAATCTAGACCGTTTGTTCCTCATAAGATAGATTCTCTTCCATCTGAACTACCTCTGGACTCAAAACATGAGATGGATCTGGCATGTACTTCCTTAACATTGAAACATGAAAAACATTGTGTTCCTGAGATAAACTCAGAGGTAAAGCCACTAGGTATACAACTGATCCAACTCTCTCCAGAATTTCATATGGTCTAATAAACCTTGGACTCATATTTCCTTTCTTACCAAATCGCATCACACTTTTCCATGGTGAATCTTTGAGGAAGACATGATCACCTACCTCAAAAGAGAAATCCTTCCTCATGTTGTCTGCATATCTTTTCTTCCTGCTCTGAGCTGTTCTCATTTGTCTCTATATCAACTGAACTTTTTCTTCCAACTCTTCTACCAATTCTGGTCCCATCAACTTCCTTTCACCCACTTCATCCCAGAAAGCTGGAGTTCAACACTGCTTCCCATATAATGCCTCAAATGGTGTCATCTGTATACTGGAATGAAAACTGTTATTATAAGAAAACTCAACCAAAGAAAGATATTGGTCCCAAATTCCCTAATAATCCATTGAACAAGCACGTAGCATATCCTCAAAAGTATAAATCGTTCATTCTGACTTCCCATCTGATTGAGGATGAAAAGTTATACTAAAATTTAATTCAGTACCCAACGACTTCTGAAGGCCTTTCCAAAAGTTAGAAGTGAACCTGGGATCACGATCAGATACAATGGAGAGGGGAACTCCATGTAACCTAACTATCTCTTTAAGATACAAACGAGAAAGTTGATCTAAGGAAAAAGTATCTCGTATAGCAAGGAAATGAGCATATTTAGTTAAGCGATCAATAATAACCTAGATTGCATTATTACCTCGAGGTGTCTTCAGAAATCCAACAACAAAGTCCACGGATATATTCTCTCATTTCCACTCTGGTACTGGTAAAGTCTGAAGCATCCCCTTCGGTAATTTCCGTACTACTTTAACCTTTTGACAAGTCAAACACTTTAAAGTAAAATCAGTAATATCTCTTTTCATTTCATCCCACCAGCAATACTCCTGAAGATTTCTATACATCTTAGTACTGCTTGGATGAACTAAAAACGGAGAACTATGAGCTTCACATAACAACTCTCTCTTAAACTGTGAATCACAAGGCACACATAATCTCTTCCCAAATCTAAAAACACAATCATTATCAATGTTGAATTTAGGTAACTAACCTACCTAAACCAGCTCTACCCTTTTCTGCAACTCACGGTCTTGCTCCTGTGCTTGCCTAAATCTGTCTGATAGAGAAGATTTCACTAATACCTGAAACAAAATAGAAGAACATCCTTCACCAACAACTTATATTCCAAAGTTTATCAAATCCTTAACCAAAGGATCACATTCCAAACGCAACATTGTTAATGAAGCATTACTTTTTCGACTGAAAGTATCAGCCACTTTATTTGATTTTCTCGGATGGTAATGAATTCTACAATCATAATCCTTGATTAATTCTAGCCATATCCTATGTCTCATGTTCAATTATTTCTGAGTGAATATATACTTTAAACTTTTGTGATTGGTATATATTTCACACTTTACTCCATACAAATGATGCCTCCGAATTTTTAAAGCGAAAACAATAGCAGCTAATTCCAAATCATGTGTAGGGTAATTTAACTCATGAGTTTTCTACTAACGTGAAGCATAAGAAATTACCTGATCATTCTGCATTAGGACGCAACCAAGTTCTTTCAATGAAGCATCACTATAGATAACAAACTCACCATTCCTAGAGGGTAGTGCCAAAACTGGAGCATTCACCAATCTTCTTTTCAATTTCTGAAAATAATCATCACATTCTTTTGTCCAGATAAACTTAACACGCTTCCGAGTTAGCTTAGTCATTAGACTAGATAACCGGGAAAATATTTTAACAAACCTTCAGTAATAGCTGGCCAAACCGAGAAAACTATGAATCTCAGTTACATATGTGGGTCTTGGACATTCTTCAACAACCTTTTTTTTTAAGGATCAATAGTTATTCTATCTTTAGAAACAATGTGACCAAGAAAAGAAATTTTTTTCAACCAAAACTCACACTTGCTGAATTTCTCATACAATTTCTTTTCCATTACGGTTTGCAAAATAACCCTTAAATAACTTTCATGCTCCTCTTTACTTTTAGAAAACACCAAAATATCATCAATGAAAACAACAACAAAATTATCCAAGAACTCATGGAAAATTCTATTCATAAGGTCCATGAATACAGTAGGTTCATTGGTTAGCCCAAAAGGCATAACTAAAAATTCATAATGGCCATATCTTGTATGAAACACGGTCTTTGGAACATCTTCTTCATTTACCTTCAACTGATGTTACCCCGATCTCAAGTCAATCTTTGGAAAATTCTAAGCTCCCTGGAGCTGATCAAAAAAATCATCGATATGAGGAAAATGATATTTTTTCTTAACAGTGATGTTATTCAAGGCTCTATAATCAATGAAAAGTCTCATTGAACTATCTTTCTTTTTAATAAATAAAATAGGAGCACCCCATGGTGATGTGCTAGGTCGAATGTAACCTTTTTCTAATAAGTCTTGCAATTGGTCCTTCAACTCTAAAAGTTCAATTTGAGCCATTCGATACGGGGGTTTTGAAATTGGATTAGCATTAGGAACTAATTCAACAGTAAATTTAACTTCCCGATATGGTATTATTCCAGGCAACTCATCAGAAAAAACATCAGGATACTCATTTACCACTGGCACATCATTAATCTAAACAGTTCCTTTGTTTTCAATAATATGTGAAAGGTAAAATTCATTTCCATCTCTTACAAGTTTCTCAACCTCTTGATATGTTATCAACAATAAGGGTTAATTCTTGTATACAAACTGAAATTATTTCTGAAACGAAACTTCTTTAGCTCTAAAGTCAATATTATCATGGTAAATAGAGAGCCAATCCATACCCAGGATAACATCAAACTCTACTAGAGGTAAAACAATAAGGTTTTCAAGTAGGTTCTTTCCACATATAAGGATAGGAAGACTCATATAAATTCTTTTTGCCTCAACATTTCCCCCATGTGTTTTTACCACAAGTTCAAGAGTCATTTCATCAGATGGTATTCCCAATTTACTAGAAATGTTTTCAGAGATGAAGGAATGTGTAGACCCTGAATCAAACAACACACTGGCATAATCTGAAAAAACAAACAAAGTACCTTATACCACTTCATTTGATGGCCCAACATCTGCTGAAGTAGTTGAAAATGATTTCACCACCCTTTGCTGCTTGTATTCTAACTGCTTCCCATCACTCGAGCTCTTTTTTGGACACTCATTTGCATAGTGACCCATCTTATTGCACTTGAAACATTTCACTAACTGTAAATCAAATTTTGTCTTACCATCACCCTGGTCTTTTGCAGTGCAATCACGAGCCTTATGTCCCATATTACCACATCGGTAGCACTTTACAGAATTCATAAGACATTCTCCAGCATGCCTTTTACCACATTTATCACAAACTAGAAACTTAGTTGTCTTACCATCAAACCTTTTTAAAAAATTCTTCCCTTTCTCCTACCACCTCGGTCTCTTCTCCTGTTGGTTGTTATGGAACACTTGATCATTGGCAAACTCCATTTCCACCTTCTCAGTACATAGAACAAGATTTTAATAACTTTTGAACTCATGATATGCTAATACCCTTCGATATTTTGGCATTAATCTTGAGTAAAAATGATTGATTTTACTATCAAGGTCTCAAATAAAATTTGGAGCATACCTTGGCAATCGAGTGAACCGTTTTCATAAGCAGCCACTGAGTTATCCTCTTGACTCAATTCCAATAATTTTTTTCCCATCCTAAGTCGAATAGCCTTAGGAAAATACTTCTCAAGAAACATACCTTTGAATTCATCCCAGTCGAGATCATCAATCTCATCAGCGTCCCTGATATTTTTAACCATCGACCACCACTGATCTGCTTCACCCTCCAAATGGTAAATTTCAAGAATAACCTTTTGATTGTCTGAACACCCCATGACATCGAAAATCTTCTCCAGTGCTTTAATACACCCTTCATCTAGCATAGGGTCAGATGATCCTCTGAATGATGGGGGATGTTGCCTCATTAAATGTTCCACCACTGACATGTTCCTCTGCGGTTGATCTGGCTGATCTCGTGCATGGATACCACAACCATTTATCGCTTGAGTCAATTGTGCCATTACTGCAACAAACTATTCAGTTCCAATTCTGACCATCTCAGGATGCTGATTCGGAAGGTCATTTCCTTTTGTATATCTTCCTAGCACGGCTTCCCAGTTTCCTCTGCGGTAAACCATTCTGAACAAACATGTCTTAGATGAAGCAACATGGTAATATTCAAATGCTATATCATTTCAATTGGACCATAATAAAAAAAAATATATATTTGGATAATAATTTAATAGAATTATAACTCATAAGGTTATCTAAAAAGACCTCTGATAGAAACAATAAGGCCCCAGCCTTAAACATTACTTAATCTTGAGTTATTTCAAGAATACACATTGAGGATCTTTTTAGGTTTAGATTTTTCAAGAATTAGGTCATAAATCATGCATTACATTCCATATTTAAACAAAGTGGTTACATAAAATATATTAATCATTTTTCCCATCAACAAAAACATATTTAAAATAAAACATGTATCCTTTCTTGACACGCCCTTGACACTATCATCACATCATGTACCTTTCCCTTGACCTGTGAAAAACATTTCAAAAACATGGGATGAGAATAAAGAGCTTAGTAAGGGATATAAAAGTATGAAATGAAAACATTAACCCATGTATGAAATCATAATTTACTCATAAAACATAAGAATTTTAACATAACTCATCAAATCATGAATAAATCATAGAAATCATAAGACATAAAGGTAACTTGAGGCATTCATAACATTCTTCCGTAGGGAGTAACCCTCATGGTTATGTTTGGAATACCCATCATAGTATATTCCCTAAATCTCTTCGTAGAAACCTTAACATTTAGCTCCTTCACGTTACCCAATGCGTTGGAGAGATATATTGGGCTCACCCACCCTTAGTTTATCATGGAACCACCCGTCTTCATAACAATGCCCAATAACCATAACATAATCATATCACATAAAACATGCATAAAGGAAACATAACATTTCCACATTTCAATCACAAGATATCAATAAAACACATTGATATAATAAAAACATTATGAAAACCATTTTTAATACCAAAATAAAAGAAAAGTAAAACATGGTATTTATTTTTCACTTTAAACAAAAGTTATGGCTTGTAGAGGAAGTCGAAACTCAAATAATGGTCACGGTGGCGGAGAAGTCGTTGTCGCCGCATACGTATGAAAAAAAACATTCCTTTTGTCATTTAGTAAAAATATTCATATAAAAAAGATTCCTTTTTAATAGACATAAAATTCAAAGGGGTTTATACACCGTATAAAAGAAAGATGTGTATAAAACAAAATATGCCTCAACAAAAGGAGATTGAGACGAAGTCCCATACCTCGGGTCTGACATGGCTCGATCATTCTTTAATCTACTAAATAATAAACTTGAGTTAATTTATACTTTCTTAAGAACCTTTTCAAGTTCATTATTCAGTTTATATCACTTATTACCATGTTATGAACACTATATAATTATTTAAGTTAATAATGGTTGTTTTGTCGATCATTAGTACTTGAGTCAAAAATAAACTCTTTATAATTACAAGTTGTTCATCTGGTAAAATATACATTATATCCAGAATTATATTCATGATGTAGATATAATATATATCATATACCTCCAGTATATACATGCATTTATAATATTACATAACATTTAGAGGTAATAAATGAAATGCATCATTCATGGAGACGGTAAGCCGTACGTACGCATGAACGCTACTTTCATTTCTATTTCATATTTTATGGAATGGAATCATAATGATATAAAGGTATATTATAATTACAGTATAATATCATATATATTATCATAAACTCCATCCTTTATACATCCCATGTATGGAATTAACGAATCAAATCACTTTGAGGGGGAGGTAGTCCGCACTTCCTAAAATGAAGATATCGCGTTTATCCATAATGGAAACCATAAAGGTATGCCATAAATGAAAAATACAGAAGATTAAGTAAAACATAAACATATTATATATCATATATAAATATATTGACATATTAATGGCCACATTTTAAGGTGTTATAAGAATATTGAACAATCATCGTTTCGTGAGGCAGAAATTCACCATCCACGGAAACACTATGCTCTTTAACCATTAGATGAAGGTGTGTGTAAGTGTATCTCGAATCCTTCTCATCAAAACATCATATTATATTGAATATACTGTTTTTGTTACAAAAGAAAGTAATAAAAATAGTTTAGGGGGTTGGAGAAGCAAAATAAAACAGAAGAACATTAGAGAAGTCTTTACCTTTAAATTGGGTAACTCCTCTTGGTTTGAACCAAAAGGGTTTATTGAAGAGCTTTATGCCTAAGGTAAGGCTTCTAAGATGAAGAGAGGGGTGAGGAGAGATAAAATGAGCAGAGATTGGCCGAGCCAATGGCTTGGGAAGTGTATGTAAAGAGGTAGAGGTGGGGGCCTTTTATAAGAGGAGAGGAGGGTCACTCTTGGAAAGTTAAAAAATGTTACTTTATATTAAAATGAGTTTCATAATTAAAAGGTCCTACATTGATATATTTCAAGGATAAGGAGATAATGGTTCGAAATACACACATCCCATAGGTCTTTGACATGGGTAAGACATATATTTTACATTATCTTTTCATTTTATTTAAATCATTCATTAATGAAGTAATCGCTGCATCATCATAGTGTCATAAATAAATTAATTTATTTAATGTCTAAAAATTATAAAAAAATACCATGATGTAAGAAATTGTTTTAGATTTCAAATTAATATTTATAGTCTAAGATATCATTTATGTAGAAAAAATTAAAAATGTTTTACTCGGGTGATACATTCTTTACTGATATTCTCCTTTCTTTAAAAATAAAATGATAAAGTGTCACTTTCACCCAAATGTGATTCCACGGAGTCCCAAAGTTTGGCACAAGGAATCCCATGGTCGTACATGACACAAATAGTAGAATTAGGACACATTTTTGGGTCATTTGTTATTATTATGTCATTATTTTATTACCCGTAACTACTCGATTACCAATTAACCACGATAATTAAAGATAATTACTGTCGTTACTATTCATAATGTCCAAAAACAAAAGAGTCTTAATTATATAATTTGGACCTTATGATTCCAAATATGGAATAAATTTTACCAAATTCCAAACACAGAAATTGAAATAATTAATTTAAAAATAATTCTCGTTGTCAAAACAAATAGCGGGTTTTTTTTGGAACAATATCTATGAAAAGTTTGGCACTTGTTTATGCCCAATTACAAAGTGAAATTAATCCTAATGACCACCATTTTATTAAATGGTAAAAATATATTCTAATTACACTTTAAATCCAATTATAAAAATAATCTAACCATATAATTAAATTATATGAAAAAGTAGTTTTGAAGTAAAATGCAGTATTTTTCACTATTCATTAAAAAATGAACATTCTCAGAAAAATACCAAAAAATTATCCAAAGTAAATTTCAATGTCCCAATAAAAAAGAATAAGTTTATTTTGACAAATATAGCTTATAAAATTTTCAAAAGTTTTATTTAAAAATTTTTTTCCAGCAAAAGGTAGTAAAGCAATCTTTTAAAAATATTAGTGTATTCCATGCTTAAGATTGGATTTATTCTCATTTTAAGCCTATAAAACACTATATAATTCATAAATAGACATAGATATGAAAATATATTATTAATTAATTACTTGGTATGTTACAGATCCACCTTATACTGTAACTTTACTATACCAATGAAGTAAGTGTATTTTGGGACTATAAATTCTAATCTTATCCCATCCCACATGAATTCAATGACATGTGAAAGGGTGTAATTGGTTCATCCAATAAAATTAAGTCATGTTTCAGGGTATTTTTCTAGTCCTTAAAATTTTATAAAAATCAGTGTTTTCACTATTAATTTACAAATCATCCTTTTAAGAAAAATCTCAGAATTTCACCATTGGATATTTTTGATATTATTATTTAAAAATTTATATATTTTTTATAAAATAATTTATCTAAAATTTAAAAAATTTAATAATATTTTTCAATCCATAAAATATAATTTTTATAGGAAACATATCTTTGTTGAATAAAATGGAATTACTAAAAATTGTGTTTTTATATCCTATAAATTAATCAATATATTAGTTTTGATTAGAATCATTGTATATGTTTCATAATCTATTCAATCCTTTTAAAAACTAATAATTAATTAACTAGGTTATAATGATATTATTTAAATAATAATATTTCATGGTTCGTTTATGCTCAGGGTTGTATATTTTTTATACTTATGAAGATAACATTCTTTCAAAAATATTGAGATATTACACAATCTAATTATCATTATAATAATCGGACCATTATAGGTAGAACATGATATGAATTGTTAAATCTCTTTTATATAATGAAATATTATGATACGATAAATTTTTTTCAAATATATACACCCCAAAAACAAAATAAGTGGAGACTACACATCATATCACAATGAAGCATAATTGAGATTGAAAAACCCTTACAATTATTCCCCCTTAATAGAAAGACCCTCTATAATCATATATAGGAAAATAACTATATAAATAACCTATTTCAGAACCATATTCAAAACTATAACCTATTATAAACTTCATTAATAATTTTTTTTTTATAAATATATTTTTAGTTATATTTTATATTTTTTTTTGGAATTTTTTAACCTTTATTGTTTTTTAGTACTAGTTTCATATTTATGGTGCCAATTATTGTTTATAAATTAATTTTTTAACATTAAAAATTACTAATATGTTCTGGAATTTATGTTTTATAATTATTGATGGTTTTCTAATTCCATTTCAATGGTATTTTATTTATAATTTGTGATGATGAAGTCGATGATGAGTTTATTTTGGTAGTTTTTAATGAAGAAAAGGCAGTACAATGATAATATATTAAATATTAATAAAAATTTTCAAAAACCATAAAATGAAAAATATTTTAAAATTTATTTATAACGAAACTATTAATTTAGTTTCCATTTCCATACCTCAAATGAATTTATGTATTTTTTCATGTTTGTGGTTAAACTAATCCAAACAAGAACATGAAAATATCTATGGGCGAGTACATATAAGAAAGTGATTAGTTTTTTATAAAATAGTTATTAATAAATCATAATGATATAATTTATATTTTTTAAGTATTTTAATTATATTTTAATAGAGTTATATATATAATAAATGACTATAGTGAAAAATTAAAACCATCACCTCTATGGAGGTAACGTACATATGCATAAATGACATGTTTGTTATAAATAGAATAAGATAAAGGAAGGGAATGGTTCATAATAATTTAATATTAGTAATTTTAGAATTATATTTTTAACCCATTAAATAATATTTTATATATATCCATGTAAGGCAGTGATGAAAAATCAAGTATGTTGTTTATGGAGGTGGTAATATGCACGTACACATAATGACAGATTTATTTTTCAAATTGATATGGGTGAAGGTATAATATTTATATTACATTAGTATAATAACATTTAATTATAATTTAAATACATATATTATCATACTTTAAATAATTGAGTAGGTTTGAGGGGATAGAATAAGAAAATAACTATGAGAACTCGGTTGGCAATATTACCTCTCTCATTTTATGTTCTCCCTTCGGTAACACCCTATGGATCATTATCTTGGTCTTTTGGAAAGTTAAATTCTAAAATTATATGGGAAGGGATTTGAATATATATTATTTTTTTAGTTTTGGTTAGGTTATGGTTTTGGAATGAGTGTAGAAATGTGGTAGAAATTATCGGATGAAAATGATATTTATGTAAATACGCATTACTTTTTCATCGCTGGTTTGCCACTATTCAAGGTTAAATAGTTGAAAAAGTGGGAAATAATGAATGTTTGGGTTATATATTGTCAATAAATCCTCTAATATTAATTTTTACACAAGTTTTAAAAACATTTATGTATCTTACCCCTATATTTTTACATTTTACTATTTTTAACCTTTGAAATTAGTTTTTACGCAATAAATTTATATTATATAAAGAAAAAGGAAACACTTCTAAATAATATTGATTATAGGACACTTAGTATGACAAAATAAATATATTATTAAACTTCATAATTATAGAAAACTAAATTTAAAATAATAACATTTAATATATAGAAAATCTATTTTTTTGAAAAATATTATTTTAAACATTGATGTTTTCTAATATTATATAAAATTAATTGAAAAATAATTAAGTGGTAATATATTATTCTATAGGATTTAAAATAATATCAAAATAATTAAAAAATATATCAAATTAATTTAAATTATTAAATCAATACAATCTTAAAAAAGAATTCATTGAAATAACACCTTCACCATTATCATGTTTGTTAGCTTTAATGTTAGCAATCCTAAAAATTTGAATAAAAAATAAATTTTAAATATTATTTAAAAAAAATTATTATATGAAATATAAAATCCATTTTGTGAGATTTAATTTCTATAAGTGATGAACATTAATTCTTCAATATAAGTGAATAAAAATAGTTTTTAAAGTAAAATATTACATTTGTTTCCAAAACATTAAACTTGAGTTTTATAAATTAAATATAGTATTTTAAATGATTTATTTTATAATATATATATATATAGTATACATAAAAAGGTTTCAATTTTTTAGTCATTCTGATATAATGAAAATTTCATAAAAGTGATGGTATTTGAAAAATATGTATTTTGTCTCTATTTATATAAAAATGAATTCTTTTAGAGAAATAATAAAACTTTACCCTAATCTAGTTATAAAATTTTGAATATAATAATAAATTTCATTTTAAAATATTAATATTCTAAAATTTTTAAAATTAGCTTTGAATTCAAAATACAATTTTCAAATAAAAATTACAGTTATTCAAAAATTAACTTTTAAAAAGTTTGGTGTTCTTAATCTTATTTTGTATGCATTTATAATTTTTTTCAATATTTTTATTTACTCAATCAATTATTATTCCTAATTGTTTTTAATAATATCCACTTAATATATTGGTGTTCATTTTAGTTTGATATTGTGTGTGAGATAATCTATCAATGCTATTTTTATTTAAATGAAAATAATTTCCAAAACCTTAATGTCTTAAATGTATTTCCCTATCCAGATAAAGATCATGAAGATATATGAATGTAGTTTATACGCTCTTATCCTCATATGAATTTTTATGTTCAAAAAATAGAATATAACATCAAACACTATATATCTAGTGCATCATCTTAGTGTTTCTCATAGATTTGGAGCTCTTCATTACACACCTCATTAGTATGAAGATCGTATATATGACATTCCATCATGTAGAAAAAAATTTCTATAGTAAAGTAGTGGATAAAGGTCGATACCCAGTATGGGAAATTTTTACCTATAAGTACATGCCCCTTGTCATGTAGTGATCATAGTGTTATCTTGGTTGATTACTATAATTTTATATTCTATAATTTCTATGTAATATATTTTTTGTTTATTTGACTACCAAATTAAATAAATACATAATAATTGTTATTTCTTTATTAATGTTCCCACCATATTATTATGTATCAACATCCCTCACAACTAAACATGGAATGTTCAACCACACCAAAATTCAAGAGGAAAGGATCCATATTTCCCTTTTCATAACCCAAGGGCCTGCTCAATTACTCAATGGTGTTTAGGTAGGTGGTATTTTCAACTAAGTACTTACATCTCTTTTATCTATTGAGTGGACTCCTAAATTTATAAATCCAAATTCATAACTCCCCAACACTTGCCTCTAAAATAATTAGTTCTATCAAGGGATACATCTCTTGATGTAAGATTTTTTAATTCGACAAATTATATTTGTTAATATTTCTCTAAAATTGAATATTTCATTGGTGATGGGAAAAACTAACACTATAAGAATGGGAATATATTAATTTAGAAGATGTAAGGATTAGAATAAAATATTATTTTTTGAGGTATTGTTTTCTTATGAATAAATAATCACGGATTACCCATTTACATGTCTTATTAATATTAAGTGGATTGTACTTACTTAATTAATAATGTGATAATAAAAAAACTACACGAAATACATTTATTTTAATTCCTTCATACATGATTTTTAATTAATTTAATTATATAATCATGATAAATCTTTAATATAAGTAATAATACATTAGATAGAAATAAAAAATTAATGATTTGATCTTTATATTTACACATGGTTGATTTATTGAGTAAAAAATAAATAAACTTATGAATGAAGAGAGAATAAACATCATGAGGGTGGTTTGGCTCAAGAGTAGTGGTATCCCTCCATGAACCTCTATATATTACTTAATTAATTTCACCACGATTCATGTTATGAGCCACTTTTGCATACCCTAGATCTTCTTTCCTTTACATATTATTTTAAATCACATGTAGGTAAAGGGAACCATTTGAATAGATAAGAGGTTTACAAAAAATATTACAATGGGAATATAGGACCAACCAACTTAATGAGAAGGAGGGACAACACACTAACAATCAATAAATATTTAATAATAAAAAATTAGAAACTATAAGTTCATAGAAATTCAATCCATACATTAATTGGTGAAAGATCATGAATGTTTAGTACCATAAAAACACATTAAAATAGGGTTCGTTGAATTATTTTCCTTAATTAAGACAAACAGATTTAAATTAATTGTATTATTAATTTTATAAGTAATTTTTTATATTAATTTATCAATTATAATTATCCTAGGATCAACCTTTATAAATATTCTTATGTAAATAAAAATAAGTACGCATAGATTCAAGTCTAAAAATACCCATTATAGGAATTCACCATCATAAAAGGCTTTTAATTTCTACTTAAGATATGTAATTTACACAACATATGACATATTAATTATTGTGTAGTGTTCTAATCGTAACATATTTATAAAATTTAATATGTGTTTCACATTAAATATATGTGACATGTAAAATTATAATTTTTCATTAATGTATAATTTAAATGAATACCATACATGATATATATTTGTTAATTTAAATGTCAGGAATTTAGATACACACTGTGCTAATCGAAAATAATCCATAATTAATTTTTCCTCTATATAATTAATAAACACAATTATATATTTTTTGGACTGTACTCCATGGTTGTTACACAATGTGTACAACCAAAAATACACCATGAAGTAGTTTTCTTACTACACACCCTAGGGGCCATCATATTTTTAGACCATAGATATGAATGAGTTATATAGAATGTGCACTAGAAATATTCCATTTGATATTTGTGTTGAATTATCTTCAAGAACACATTTCATGTATTAATAATCTATGAATATTTTATCATGTGTAAAGGGTGAGTTTCATAATGAAAACACATAGACATCCCCATATGTACATTAAATACATATCATGTAATCCAATAAACCATTTTAGAGTCTATCCATTCAAAGCATGGAGAAAAAAAACATCATTTTCTGATCCCAGAGGAAATTCAGGTATTCCACAAAACATGTTAATTTCAAAACTATTTATACCGGACATGTTCATTCATATTCTATATAGTGAAACCATGTCAATTCGATTAGAAAGAATAGAACCACTCAATGAAATATAATATCATTCTTCAACTGTTATTAAAATATATGAGATTATATGATATAAAGAAAGTGTTTAATGCAAAATTTTTAATTAATAACATATTAAAATAGAAATGAATATTATCAATAAATGAATATTATGACCAATTAAAAATAAATTAATATTAATATTATATGACTACTATAATACCACTTTATGATTTTAGACACAATGAAGACACTTTTTGGCCTTTCGGAAACTCGTATTTCATATTTTCAAATTCAAAAATTTATTAAGAAATGTACATCATAAATATTTTCATAAAGAAATAAAAAAATTAAATTAAATTTAATGTTTGATGTCAGAATGCAGAAAATATGATCATTCTCTTGGTTAAATTTACAGTGAGTTACTTTTGTCCTGGGAATCACTATCTTTTTTGTATAAGTTATTGATTGATCACCCCTTTTTGGGTAACATTATCACTATTATAGGAGGATCTAAGAGGAGAATCCCTATAGCAGTGATCCACACATTCTATTTTTATATCAAAAAATCACCATCATAACACTTTGGGCTAGCGTGGTGAAACCACTTTTTTTATGTCATTTATATTGATAAAAAACAATCTTTCATTAGTGAAATATTGTTCTTGAATCTCATTCATGGGTGGGAGGTGAAATACATGGCAGAAATTTTAAGGGAGTGAGAGAAAATCTCTAGACTTGTCTTTATTAAATTGAATTATATGAGGACTAGATTCATTATGCACATTCCATTATCCATAGAAATGATATATGGTAAGAATAAGTAGATATAGGATTATAATATAGATAATTACACATAAATACCCTACTTAATATTATACTCAAAATACTCCCCACTCTATGTATTAAAATAATAAAAAATTTATATATCATACACAAGTTAGGTCATAACTAAAAATATTTTTATTATGTAAATAAACTAGTATTTAATTAATTTTACTTTACCTATATAGAATTCTCATTACCAAAACATAAATGGTCCTACCACATTCTCCAATATTTACCAAACCTCAGATAACAAATATTACTCATTCAATAAATAAATAAATCTGTTCAATGTTCATGGTCTTGATAATAAATTTTTTTTCTAATAATCATTTATCTAAATGAATATTTTTTTAATAAATAAATATTATTTGTTATATTCTTAATAAAATAATATATAAATAAATATTTTATATTTTGGTAATTAATTACATAACGAGTAAATTCCTAATAAATATTCTGTCCACATATAAATAGTGATTGAATAAATAGGAGTTTTAAATTATAAATAAATATTATTCAACGGTCTGGAGAATAATTTTTATTCAAATAATTAAATTTTGATATAATTTAATAAAGATAAATATAAACATTAAATGTGTAACCCTCTTAGATTATTCTTAAGTGGAATTAGGTGGTTTTTTGAAATCTAATATAAACATATATTATTATGTAATTTCATCCAAGTAGAATAAGCAAATGTATTAACATCAAAAACCACATATGAACACTAAAATTGTAATATAATAACATTGTCATGCTATCTTATCAAACGAGTTCTGCCCATGTTTCATTAACCTATATTCGAGATAAATCTTTCTCTAGTTGTCAGAATGGAAATCGTCAATAAAATGTGACCATGAAATTTAATATTATGATTATGTTCTAGTCAAAGGGATGAGATATCAATAGTTGAAAAGGTGAAATGGATGAATACTTCTTCTTGTTATTAAATAATAACATTTCAATAATGACACAACCAAAATATCGTAGTCAATGTGAATATAAGGAATCATATGGGTGGGAAATACATCAAAGAATATGATTAAAGATATTATTTAATAATAATCGTTAACTATAATCTGTATTACACACAGTCATAGATAATAATATCTAATGACACATAAACATGTAGAATTTATAATGGTGGGTTTGTTCTAGTAATCTATGATCATGAATATTACAAAGTGTGAACTCCAGGAGATGAGGTCTCGTGCCCTTAAAAGTATATAAACATTTCAGTATTTTGCAATTGTGTCTCATCAGATGTTTTTATATTAGTATAGGACTATGTTTAAGAATACCACCATTTCATATAATGGGTTTCGTCATAAGAGGGATCCGTTTAATACCTTTTAAATGTGATAAATACTATAGGATATTATCACACTAAATTTACATAAAATAATAATAATTACATTATAATATGTTAATTAATATTAATTTTGAGGATTATAGAGGCAATATAAATTACAAACTAGTTGGTTCTAGGCCACCATCTCTAAAAAAACTCAATATTGAATGCATTTATTCAAAGTGGAAAACTATTTTGAATATATATTTAATTTTTTTTAATATGATTCTTGTTTACCAACAATGAAATACTACATATCATTATTAATAATAATAAATATAATAAATATTGTTAACAAAATAAATATCTTAAAAATAATTTTTTGAACACTACAAGGGAATTTGTTTTTATATTTTCCATATCCTCACAGTGGAAAGGGTTAATACTCAGTTTTAATGGTGATGTGGTTTCTTGTGTAACATACCTTACATTAAAAGACTAATAATTGGTGTATCATTCAAGGGTTTTATAGGACATAAGGCATGCCTCCCCATATGGTAGAGTCTTATAACTAGTAGTGAGGGTCTTTAGTGATATTATCGGAGTATATAAACCCCTTTTAGAGTGCAACCAAAATGCAAACAACAAAATAAAAATCTATAATAAATAATAATACTAAATGTACTTATAATCAATAAAAAAAATATAAAAAAATGTATTATTGATGTATACATAATCATTCTCAAACAAACATAATTGAGTAGATCACCCACTAGTCTAATCAATTATACAAAATATATAAAGGGAAGGAAAATAAATGTAGCTATATTACCATCCTCGAGTATCTCCCCATCTATATATATAAATCATTATCCATGATATCTAGCTAAAAGATTTGTTTATGGGAAACATCACCAAATTAAAAGTTGAATTTTGAGGTATATTATAGTATTGTATATTTTTTTCCACAATAGAAAAGTGTGAGCAAAACTCAGTAGGCCACCACCAACTATCATCCCATCTTTACCATTTAATACCATTCATTAAAATATTTTACTCTTATGAAAAATATAAATATCATTAAAAACTTTCAAAATATAACCACCCTTTATCCCTAGGTTCTATGATGACTCTAGAAATTGAAAACACCTTCTTTTCCCAGTTATGGAGGTACTTTGATCATGAATATTTCATCTCTAGTAATCATCAGATCCTATGAAATATCCTAGGAATACAATATTCATTAGGACAAATAGATTAATCCTAGTTTGTATCTCTTACATTCAAAATTATCAATCCCATATGATGATCCCCAAGATTCAATCCTGAGTAATCTATAGCATTCAACTCAAAGGACAGTCCCTGGGAGATAGTCAGGAGTGATCTATATTATTATTCATAAGGATCAATCATTAAGAGGAAATCCTGACTGATAAATATTTTCATGGTCATTGACTTTTCCATAAAAGGTAATCCTAAGTGATCCATTGTACCGGGATAAATGTTTAATCCCTAAGAAGTAATCTTGAGAGATCCATAATAATATTCTTAATTGTCGGTCCCCATTAGATAATCCTTGGAGATCCATATAAGGATTAAAGTTTCCATCCCATGCGATATTCTAGGATTTTCATCAAAAAAAATTAAATGAAATCATGTCCCTCCCATAATCCCACACCATCACTATAGAAACATCGAGATCAAAACTTCATCCTTTAGGTTCTTTTATGACATTTGATGTCAAAAATATGTAATCTTCCTTAGTAATACTCTCTAGGATAAATTTAATATTGGGTTACCTACTAAGGTCCCATAGTTAACATCATATATCCAAAACCCTAGATGGGTTCCTCTATATTATTTTAATATCTTGGTATAATATCATTTTATAGAAGGAAAATTTACTTTGTTAGTGACCTTGGATATCTTACTACATCACTATCCTCATAAAATAATCCCAACTAGCACTTCTACTCTAATATGACCTAATTACACACTGACATCTGAAGTCATCATAGTTTTATCTATGTATCTGACCTATTATCAATCTACCTAATGAATAACTAAATTGGTACTCACATTATGAGGTAAAGGAACACCCATCTCGTACTCACGTTAGTTAGCCTAATTACTCTTATGCATTTTATGATTCCATCAAGAAATATCAAGTCTATCAATTCCCAATTTAACACTCATCCCTACCTAAGGGAACTAAGGCACCAATCATGAGGTTTAGTATGTTGATATAGATCATTTGAATCCCATATAGAGGATAGAAACCACACAACAAACTTCTATAATCGAGTTAAAGATTTTCAGTGGTTGAGGCACTATACTAGTGGCCAAGGTTCCATAGTAGTGTTTGGTACTAAAATCCATCCATAGACATTTGATTTTAATTAAATAATTTTTTTATTATTATAAAAATTAAAATCACCATAGTGGTCAGATAACATATCACATGATATGTGTAAATACTCCATTAACATATAAGGTAATTCACAAGGCCCTCCTACCTCATAGATCGGTCAATATTCTTTAAGTAAAACCTATAGACTATTTCTTAATATTTTTAGATCCTTTACCATGAATTAATCAGAACCCTAGGTCCTATATTTATCCACAATGTCTATATAATTAATTATTAATAATATATAATTAATTTTTTGAATTTATTTTAACAATTTATTGTTAATTTAAAATTTAATGTAATCTATGATAATGTCTACAAACTCCCCAACACACATCTTCTCCCCAAAACAATAGCCAATGGGATATGGTTTACATCATAGATGCTCACAAACCTAAAAAATAGAAATCACCAAAAATTTATTTCACTATATTCAATCATTTTCCCTAAACCCCACAAATATATAAATAAGTTATGGAATTGAAATAAAAATTTAAATAGCCTTTTAACTAGGTTTTATCATCCTATTGAGGCCAAATTTAACTAATCTAAAAATTATCGCATGGTATTGAGATGATTCCACCACGGTTTTGAAAAATAGCTACTACAAACCCACCCCAGACCAAAAAAGATAACACATGAGAATATAGGGATGTAAGAATAGAAAGGATCAATATGAAGTGTTGTATTTATAATAATCTTCCCTCTGTATTAAATGGTTATAGATTACAAAAATAATCAAGGGATATAGTCCCTTAGAATAAAGAGAAGGACTAAGAGCCCCTTCCTGGATGAGCTCCATGCAAACAAATTGTAACCCTTTAAAACCTAATATCAAACATTTTTTATTTATTGTTTTTAAAATTTTGAAAACACTATTCATATAGGGGTTCTCATATAAGGTATTACCCAATGTGATGGTTTATGCATGAAGGGGATACCTTATATATTCAAATCTCCATATAAAGGGATTTATTTTATATGGCTTCCCATTTGAGGGTATCTCCCAAAAAATTGATTATCCCATACGTGGTTCCCCTAGTAAGGGCATACAACTATATAATGGGATACACATATGGGGATTCCCCTTCAAGTGGGATTTAATGAGTAATGGTTTTCCCACATAAGGTTATTTGTAGGTCCCCTCTTCTAACTCTAATTTAAAAAAACATCAAAGTTCCAGTACTTGAGGCTGTTCAAATATCTATTTCCATGTAATGGATTTCCCAAACCCTCAATATATATAGAATTTACAAAACCAACACCACATATGGGTTTTCCAAAACCCACACCCATGCATAGGTCTATCAAAAACCATAATTATTCAAGGGAATATATTAATGGATGTCTTTGTAATATTTTTGTAAAGTCTCATCCGTGTAAAGAGAGTTCACATGAAGGTGTTTTTCATTTACAGTTATCCATCCCATCACCTGGCCGAAAATAAAGATCTTCATGAACTATGTAATCACTCGAGCCTCACAGCATATCTAAAAATGTTACCTAGGATAACTAAAACTCTCAAATCCATGATCCAAATCCCAGTTCTTAAAACCACCCCATCTCTATATTCAAGATTCCCCAATAATTTCTCAGCCCATAAGGATGCGAGTCTTTATAACCAACCCCCATTAGTCTTTTTGTCAACAAGAATACTTATAGTTCTTCAAATAAAAATCCTAATCTATATCAGTCATCAATTTAAATGTTATTTGTTGATTTATACCCCAGAATATCAAATTATATTCCACTAGAAAATCCAAACAGAAGTTACATTAAACATATAATAATTCCAATTCTTACTCATCATCATCAATAACATCTAGGTAGTCCTCCATGGAATCTATCTATCCTTATACATAGTTGTTTCATCAAATAATTTATCATAATTTTCAAAGGTTTCCCCACCATAAGACTCTAAAAAGGAAACAATTCTGATCTCTAATGATCCACACCATCAAAATTTCCTACTGAGTTGTATTCCATTTTCTCCAATTTCACACTTGGTGTAGTTTCAACCCCCATATCCAATTACATGATAAAACACTAATCATTCATATTATAATCGAAAAAATCCAAGTATTTTTTTTAACACCCATACATATTCCCTAAAATCTTCTAATAATTATTATTTATCACCTAGAGACCTTTAAAAATCATCAAAGAACCCAAAAAATTGACCATACCTAAAACTGATTATATTTCCATGGTTGCATTACAAAATATCCACACCATCCATTATGTTATCACCTTAAGAACTAACAGATCTCAAATCTGATTCACCCAAATATCATAACAAATCACCCATGAGCCTGATGTCGTTCTATAGACTCTAACTAACACAACATCATAATTTTAAATATATTTTTCTTTGAGAAACTATATAATTTTATATTGAAACTCTTACCATCATCATAATGCCTCCTCGACTATCTAACATCCACTCTCATCACATCCACGATCCTATCCACACGTGGTACATTTCTTCATAGCCTATGGTTTTTCCATTACCAAAAATTACTAATTGATGTAAGAATCTCACTCATACTTAATATAGATACCAAGACTATCATACATGGATGATACATCTTTTTAGATGAATATTCATTACATTACATAAAAAATGGTTGGGGACCATAATAGGTTAATGCCTTTGGAATCTTGGAATATAATGTTCTAATCTGGTGAAGTATATTTAATGTTTCCCACAAAGATCATTCCATTTAGTAATTTTTCTTGGCATACCCAACATAAAACCTTTCTTTATAACCTATGGAAAGGAATCATAAGAAAGGGTGAGCTTAGGTGTATGGTAAGGGTAAACATTAGAGAAATAAATATATGATCCTTTGAAAGAATAATGTAAGAATAATATTTTTGGATCATGAACATAACTTATAATGTTCATACACAACCAATCATAGATCATAAACAGGAGTGATGGCCTAAAAAGTGTTCATTTTTTGAAAACATGGCCTATAAGAATGATAAATCATCATAAATAAATCATGAACCATACGCTCATATCAAAAAAGTGTGGCCCCATCATAAATTTAGGAAACAATTTCATATGTAAAGGATGACTACCCAGACCATCTATATAGTGGATCAGGACACACCTATTTCCTATAGTGGATCAGTAAACACATGTTTCCCATAGTGGATTAGGAAACACATGTTTTTCTTAGTGGGCCAGGACACACCTATATCCCACAGTGGATCGGTATACACATGATTCCCATAGAGAATTAAAACATATATATTTCCTAGAGTGGATCAACCCCATAGACTTATTTCCTACTATTATCTCATGAGATATAAATATTTACCCAATGCATTTCATGGAGTTATCGGTCTCACCTATCACATAATGAAAAAATAAATATGAGTGCCAAGAGAATATAACAAATACATCCTATGATAACACATAAAATGATATGGTTTTCATAAAATTTTCATCATGTCATAACCTATGAGAAATATATAGGTTTCATAATTATTTCACCATTTCATCAAAGCATAACCCATTAAAAGAAACAGGTATCATAAGAATGGAATCATGGTATAACCCATATAAGAGACAAGGTTTCAAAAAACTTATTTATAAACCATTCAATGACAAATAAATAATTTAATCCATGGCTCAAATCTTTAGTAAATCATCGGTAATATCAATAGATTTCATCTTAGATAGAAAATAATTTGGGAATATTACTTGTGGAATTTCTTAAGGAAAAAACTTTTTCCTTGAAAATAAATTTTTAAAACATAAAACATGTGGAAAATACTTTTCATTATTACAATGGAATATTTATAATTCATTTAAAACATTTCTTGAGAAAAATATAATTTTTTATTTCAAAAACACCTTTTAAAACAGATAACATTTTCAAAAAAAATTCTCTTGGAAATTGTTCATTTTTAAATCTATTTTTTTCAAATATTAAATAAAACATCTTATTTGAAAATATATTTGAATTTTTTTTTGGTAAACCTGAAATAATTTACTAATCATGAAAAAAGAGAATATTTTTCATGTTGTGCAAGTAAAAATTATTCATTTCGCATTTACAGTAAAATGCATACATTCATTTTTCAAAAAATACATGAAGATAAATTTAAAAACATTTAATAAAAATTATAATGTGGGTAAAAATTTCATTAAAATCATTTGAAAAATATTAATAAAATTTTAAGAAAACATAGGTTTGGATGAAATCAAATTTCTGATTGAAGAGAGAAATAAAATCAAATTGTCCTAAAAATAGTTCCTCAATTATTTTAATTACCAAAGTGTCAGAAAAGAGGAATATTACAAGAATATATCCTTTATTAATAGATTAGAATAAAATTACTCATAATTATCGATAGTTATATCATTATAATTCAATATTAGATACTTAATCATAAACAATCCTGATAAAAGATGGGATTACGACATAAATCCCTTAACACATTGGTAACCTTAAATAATAAACTGCACTAAAGAATAACATAAATTTTTACTTAAAATATAATTAGGATAAATAAATTAATTATATTACTGGTCATAGGGGATTTATAAAAATCTCTTAAAAGAATATATGTTTATTACATTACATTTTTCTCAGAGAAGTAATGTTGAGAGAAAGATCCCTTATCCTTATAGTTATGTTTTCACAGTAATCCCCAAAAAACAGAGATCAAAAAATGAATATATAAATACAAATAATTATTAGTATAATAATCAAAAAATACATTCCTTTAAATTATACACATCACAAAAAATAAATAGGTGGTGAATATGGCATGTGTCTCATATAATTAAAAAAGTTAGACTGAAATCATATACCTTTAGTCTTGACTTCTGCCATACTCATTCAAACATCCTATAAAAAAATATGTATTTTATAAAACTTTTATATAAATATATATATATATATATCATACCATATATTATTTTATTTTTACCATTCATTATAAGTTTCTTAATAATTTTTTGTTAAGGTACTTTTTTGGTAATAACTGTTATGTTTCTTATATATGTTTTGGTTTTTAATATGTTTTGTCTGATTAATTTTATCATTGTTCCATAATCTCCATAATTATAACCAAGATATAAATATCATATATTGTCATTATATATATGTAGTTATAGTATTCCATAAAATTTAGCTATATAAAATGAAACACAATGTTCATGTAGATATTAGCCCATATATACGCATAACTTTTTTCCATTTTCCTTTCAGATTTAAATTATGAAAAGTAAATGAAATATATTATCATTAAAGAGTCATGCTTATTTTATATATATATATATATAGTTAATTAATATCATCCTTAATACATTACATGTAAATAGTGAATAAATCACATCGTTTCATGAGGGGATAGTCCCCTATACACATAAGAAATATTATCGTATTCCCAAAAAATGAAGAGTATAATTTTATGTTTGAAATAATAATTCTACAATCCTAATGAAATAATATATATAATATATAAAAAAATACAATAATAATTCCAACTGTAGAGGTGGTAATGGACAAACGAATGGCATCGGTTCGCGAGGCGGTAATCCTCCGTACAAACAAATGATGATTTCACAACACTTTAAAGACAATTGATATGGTTTCAGGTCATGAAAATGACATATAATAAGATAAATATATTCAAGATACTAATTTAGTTATATAATAATGTTAAAATTATAATTAATGGATTCAAAGGAAGAAATAAAACAAAAATGCTCATTGATGCATATTTCCACTTATTCGGGCATCCTCATTAGGTTTAAATAAAAAATCTATCCTCAGAACGATTTATTCCAAAAATATGTATTATATAATGAGGGGGAGTTGGAATGCGATTTTATATGGTTTTAGGTTACCAAATAAGGTTTTATGGTGCAATGTAGAAAGGATAGGGGGTGTTTTATATAAGTGGGGTAGATGACACACTTGGTATATTTAAAAACAAATTTAGTGCTCCCACACTTTTATTTTGTGAAAAGAGACCAAAATGAGTCCTAATTCAACTATAGGGGTTTAATGGTCCAAATATGTCCATATAATAGTTTTATACATTTTATAGGTAATTTTTACACTTATCTCTTTAGTTTAACACCCCTGTAAAATAATTTTTAACATAACCATGATAATTATTTTTTACTATATTCACTATTCATTTTGGTAAAAAATTTATTTGTAATTATTAGATAATATAGATTATTCTAATATCAATTATTTAATCCATTATTCTAAATCATATTAATATGAGTGAAATATTTTAATTTAAAATTAATCTCACAGATATGATGAAAAAGCGAGTTTTAAAGTTCAACAATTCAAAAGTTAACAAAGTTTTTATATCAAGATTTTAAGTGAAATGATTTTAATGGCATATATTGAATTAATTGATGTATAATTTAACTAATTTAATTTAAAAATAAATACAAAATATAATTTATTTTTATAAAACAATTAATTAAGAATGTATTTTTCAATTAAAATTCATATTTTCATAACCACTAAAAAATAAAACATCTCAAAAAATCACAAAAATTTACTATAAGATATTTTTGAAATGATTATTTAAAAAATAATTTTTGTTTTATAAAATTAATATTATAAAAGTTTCAAAGATTAATTTAATTTTTATTCACAAAAAGAAATGAAACATATTTTTTAGAAAATAATATTTTCAAAACATATAAATACTTTACTGAAAATTCAATATTTTTTATCAATATTTTTTCTCTATATAAAAAAATTAGACATAATATTTAAAATGTGGTTAAAATTATTCATACCACTAGGATTTATTTCTAGGTTATAATGACCACTTTTGAATAATTTTTATATTATTTTGTGGTTTTGTAAGTATCATATGTAATGCAAGATTCCCCTCTGTTGCGTGTTGAGTAAGATTAACTTGGTGATGTGTTTAGAGAAATATAGGCTCAATTTTCATGTAACTCATGATTAACTCAATATTTCATATAATGGAAACACCTAAAATATATTTAATTTATTTGAAAAAATTTATTTCTCAAAATATCAAGGTGTTTTATTCTACCCACCTAAAATGAATTTCACCCTAAAAATTAATCACTCTAAGGCAAAAAAATCAGGATAATATTTCCTCATCATATCATCAAATTACCACATAAACTCTTCAAAGAACTAGTTTATGCATAAAACATGAACAAGTGAGTGGTATTATTTGGTCGATCTTTCTCAGTATGATTATAGAATCTCAACTTGTTTCGTCCAATGTTATGAACTTTAAGTTAAGTTTATGTGCATAGTTAGGTATGTAATTCTTTATTTTAGATACATGGAACACATCATGGAATTGAGAGTGTTTTGGTGGATACATCATGTGATAGGATATTGTCTCGATACGATCGAGAATTTCAAAGGGATCAATATACCTCAGGTTTAGTTTTCCCTTATTTTTTCTTAAGGATAAATTTATGGAAATACATTCTCATCAACATCACATTCTAAACTGAGTTGAATATTATCATCACAACATCTATATCAACTTTTTATAGTCCTTACATGTTTCTAAATGGATATAACCTTCTCTTCCATCTCATCACCATTATCAGGTCCTAATCACTTTCTTTCTAGAACTTCATTCTAGTATGATGGAGTTCTACACTTCCTTCTATAAAGGGATTAATAAGGATCCATATGAATAACCATCTGAAAGATATCATTGTATAAAAAATCTACTAGTTTCATATTTTTGTCCCAACCACCATTAAAATCTACAGGATAAGATCTTACAGTATTCTTAAATAATATTTCCACATGTTATAAAGGAATGCCTCCCCAAATAACCATTTTAATGTATATAAAACCAAATGGTTTTATTTCCATAAATTACTCTTAAAATACCCTAAATCTTGATAATCTCCCAACACATAAAACCTCAAGAGGGTTGTCAATTCCATTGAACTTATCATCAAATTGAAACTTCTATACTCGTGATGGTATCCATAACTCTTAAGTTAGTCATACTTTGATAAAATATGATTCCATAATATAGTTCACACTTTGTTCCTTAAATAAGCTATTATATTATATAAAATAATTTCCATTGGATCTAGGGTTCAACATTATACAAATACAAATAATAATAGTGATTCTATTATTCTAGAACTCTTTCAAAGGGAGATAATAAAATTAAAATTCACTATACGATGAACAATAAGATTTGTAAAAGGCTTATTCATTCATAAAAAAACCAAAAATTAAAATCCAAGGGGGTAAGTCTATGTGTGCCCTAATTATCAAGATTAAGTTCATATATTTCAATTTTACAGCATGTACCTTTTTTCCTTTTCTATTTGAGGTTTTTTTGGCTTTTCTTCCATATTATCTCTTGGATTGGGGAATTGAGTCACAAAATTCCCAAAATCATTTCACATGAAACACTGATGTGTGGGTAGTGAAATAGCCAATATTCTCTTCTTTGGTGTTTCATCAACTATACCATTACTACATTTTGGAATTATTGGATAGTATAACCTTTTTTTCCACATTCAAAGAAGCTCCCAGTTCTACGAAATAAATACCCAATGATTATTCTTACAATATTTATGGAATAAAAATCCCTAAAATTTCCATCCACCATTTTAGTTTTCATGGGACTCGCTCTTACTTTTCGTATCTACACCATATGAATGGAGGTAATATCAAATTTCCATGTCTACCTTATGTTCAAATAGAAATACTTATTTTTAGCTACTATAGTCTCTTATTGACAAATCCCTTCAAATAAATTATTTTAAGATACCAAAGTATTAATATATTTTACTTTTAGGGATAAATAATAAACCATAAGTTCACCTTGTGGGTTTTGTAAAATTAGTTGTGTATGTACTAATAAATTCATTATACTTTTTCATAAGTGAAATGGATTCCTTCTCCATCTTTGTTCATAGATTTTGAGGGAAGTATTTATTGAAAAATATCACCATAAAACTCTTATGATTATATTGATTCTATTTCTTATTGTTTCCTCGTGTTCTTAATAAGATTCCACCACTGTTCTGCTTTACTTTACAATTAAAAAAACTAAAAAATTCTTTTTCTGGATCTGGACTTTGAAGAAAAAAAATATTTTTATTGGTTCTAATAAATATCTCAAAAACAATTATATCTTAGGAACAATTAAATAAAGGTGGATGTTTCCTATTCAAGGACATAAGAGAATGTTGTTTCCTCATTTTCTCATTTGGAAGTTCAACATGATTCATAGATGGAGAATTTTATTTAAGCAGATTAACAAGATTTTTAATTCTATATCCCATATATTTTGGTTTCTCAAGAGTAAAATAATTTCATTATCCATTATATTAATCCTTAATATGTTTCCTTTTGGTTCGTTCCATTGAATAAAACCTGATGGTAGAGTTTGTGAAATAATAAATGTAGTGGAAAACCACATAATAATGTAAAATAACATAAAGGATTTATAAATAATGACATTGTTGTTTCAATAAGTGGAACAATAGTTTTATAATATGCCATTCATATTCTCCATCTATTTAAAACTTTTAGGATTTTTGTAAAATGTTTGTGAATTTCCTAAATAAATCCTCCAAGAGTGTCAAACTTGGTGTTCTACAATGACTATTTTTTTAACCATCTCTTAATCAAGTCTAGATCAAAATGGTTTTTCTGGGGTTCTAACACTTAGGTAAATCTATTTTATATCCAAATACTCTTTTTTTATTCAGTTGGGTATGTATTTCTTAGAAAAAAAATCACTCTATACTTTACCAAAATTATCGGGCATTATCCTATACTTGGTCTCATCCATAAACTTTTCCTTAGACATGTTGTTAGGGATCTCTCAATGACTTCCTCATCACAGTTTTCAAATGTTAACTAAAACTATCCTATGATACCAACTATATTGACACATGACTTTTATACATGGATAATACATATTTTTATATGAATATTCATTACATTACACATATACATGCCAGAGGCCCATAATAGTTTAGTTCATTTAGAATCGTGTAACACAATATTCTAATATAGTGAATGATCTTTAATATTTCCCACAATGATCTTCTAATTTATAACTCTTCATAGACATAACCAATATAAAAACATTATTTACAACATGGGGAAAGGAAACAAATGAAAGGGTGAGTTAAGATAGTCTATAAGGTAAAATATAAGAGATATAAATCTATTATCATTTGAAAGCATAAGATAATCATATGGGAATGTGATAATTAACATAACTTGTGAATTTCATATCAATCTGTTAATAGATCATAAACATGAGACATGGAATAAAAATTTATAATTTCAAAAAATATGGCCCATAGGGGTGGTAAATCATAATAGATCAATCATGCACCATAGGACTATGTCCAAAAAGTGTGGAACCATCAAAAATATTGAAAACCATATCATATTCCTAGGTTTACTACCAATAATAACAACATAGTGGATCAGGAAACACTTATTTCTCATAGTGGAATAGGCCACGCCTATCTCCAATAATGGATATAGACACATATGTTTACCATAGTGGATCTAGACACACTTGTTTCCCATAGTGGATTTGCAAACACCTACTTCCCATAGTGGATCAAGCATGTAGAGTTGTTTCTCATAGTTATATCATGACATATAAATATTTACCAAATGCAATGGATGGAGATATAGGTCCCATAAGTCATAGAGTGAAAACATAAATATCTTTCCCACAATATCATTAAACATTCATAATATCATAACCTATACAATGAAATTGGAATCATGAACATTTCATTAAATCATAACTAATGGAAAACAGAAAAATATCATAATCATTTCATCATTTCGTCATAGAATAACCCATGAATAGAATAAATTTTCATAATAATTCAATAATTGTACAACCCTTGGAATAGAGATAGGTTTCACACACATTTTTTCATGATAAACCATTCAAATAAAATGTAAGAAATGTATCCTTGGTCCTAATCCCTAGTAAAGCATAGGTAATATCACAATATGTCATATCATATGATTTTTTAAATATTACTTGCAGAATTTCTTGAGGAAACTAGATTTTCAATGATAATAAATTTGTATAACAAAATAAATTTTAAAATACAATTATTTGAAAATAAAAATGAAAACATATAAAGTAATATTTAAAAATAATTTAAAATATTTCTAAATTAAAATGTAATTTCCACTTTGAAAAAAATATTTTAAAACATAAAACATTTTCAAAATCCATTTCAATTTTAAATAATTAATTTAAATCTATTTTTTTCAAAGTCATTGAATTAAATATTTTTTTGAAATTTTATTTTAAAACCTTTAAGGGAATCTAGAAATCATTAAGTGAACATGATAGTAATAAATATTTTTTACATCGTGGATGGAAAAAATATTCTTTCCAAATTTATTATAAAATACAAATAAGAATTTTTGGAAAATAACATGATGATTCCTCTCACATATTTTTTTTGAAAAATAAATCATGGGATAAATTTTAATTAATAATTCATTTTAATAATAATTTTTTTTCAAAATATGTTTTCAGAAGAAAACAGATTTATAACCAAAGTGAGAAAGAATGTGAAATTTTCTTAAAAGAATTTTCCTTATTATTGTAAGTACCAAAAAGTAGGAAAATATTAATATTACAAAAATATATCATGAATTAAAATAAGATATTAAAATTTATTTGAATTCTTGAGACGTATATTTTGAGTTATCAATATTTGATTCTTAATTATAAACAATCCAGATAAACAATTAAATTATGACATAAAACCATTATGACTTTGATAACATTGAATTATAAGGCCCATGAAATAAAATATTAAATTAAAAATTAAAATATCATAAATATAATAAATCTATGATATTATATGTTATAGGGGATGTATATACACCTCTTAAAACAAAATAGGTGAATAACATTAACATATATCTCAAAGAAAGAAAATTGAGACATAAATCCCTTATTTTATTGTAAAATTTAAATAATAATCCCTATAAAATAGAGATACTAAAATTAATATTTAAATACAAATAATTATTTATATAATGATAATAAAATAAATTCATGGGTATTATACACACTAAATAAAAGAAATAGGCAGCGAATATGGCTTGTGTTTCACATAAGTAAAAAGTGAGACATAAATCCATTACCTTAATTCCTGAATTTTATCTTAGTCATTCACATATCCTTATAATAAATACAATTTTATTATAATTATATTAAATAACAACATATATATATATATCAATATATATAAAATTCTATTAGGACATCTTATTTCCCAGTAATTAATAATTTCATCTTAAAGTTACATTTCAGGTAATAACCACTTTGTTTTCCATATATGTTTTGATTTGTTATATTTTTTGTAATATTAATTTTATAGGGGATCCATAATATATATAATTATAACCATTTAATAAATATCATATATATTAAGTATATTTTTATTTATATTATTCCATAAAAGTTATTTATTGAAAATTAAATACATTATTCCTTGACATGGTAGACTGTACATACGAATGAACATTATTTACATTTTCCTGTCATATTGGAAGAAGGAATGGTAAATGATATAAATTACCAACACATAATCATATTTGTGCCATATATATCACAAATTTTTACAAAACTCATCCTTAATTCATTCCATGTAAAGCGTGAATGAAACACATCACTTCACAAGGTGGTAGTCCCCCAAACACATGAGCTACATTATTGTAATTTTAAAAATTAGAATGTGTAGAGATTTAAAAATTAAATAATAATAATAAAATAATAAATAACATATATAAATAATAAATATATCATTAATTCCAACATGAGATGTGGTAAAGTAAAAACCAATGACATCGATTCATGGGGTGGTAATTCACAGTAACACGAATGATGATTTCATAACCCATTAGATAAAAGTGCATATGGTTGTAGGAAATTAACTTGACATAAAAAAATCTAAGTATATGGAATATAAAAATTTTATAATATAATCATGGTATAATAATAATTAATGGAGTTGGAGTTAGAAATAAAACAAAAAATGCTCGTTGATGAACATTACCACTTCTAATGGTATTCTCCCTATGTTTGCACTAAAATAAGTCCTAGGATAGATTTGAAAAAAAAAATAAGGATTATAGGTTTTGTTTAGGGATATTAGGATGTGAATTGGGAAGGTATAGGTGGAAAATAATGGTTTTTATGGTGTAAAGAAGAGAGGAGAAGGGGTGACATTTTATAAGTGTGGCAGATAAGACACTTTGTATTTTAGAAAATAACTGAGTGATACCATATGTTGCATGTGTAAAAATTGAAAAAAATGGATAATTATAGAACCTTATATGTTTATTAAAATAAATATTTCTGCAAAATAGTTTTTAGTTAAGATTATAGTTATTTTTATGCTTATCATTTTTAGTTTAATCCCCGATAAACCCATTTTTAGCTTAACCACAATAATTAATTTTTGTTGCATTCACTAATGATTTAGAACAATAATTATGTGGAAAATATTAGATAATATAACATGTGATGAATAAAAATAAATAATCCATTTTTCCAAATACCATTCACATAATTGGAAGAATTTAATTTAATATTAATCTTGAATATATGCCAACGTAGAATGTTTTTAAATAGAAAGTGTTCAAAATGTACAAAGTTTTTATATCAAAATTTTATTTTAAATTGACTAAAATTACCTAAATTGAATAAATTTATGTGTAATTTAAATAATTTTCAATTAAAATAAATTTAAAATATTAGTAAAAAATGTTAAATAAATGAAACGATAATGCAGTTTTCAATTAAAATTTACTATTTTTACTATTAATTCAAAAGGTATATTTTTATAAAAAACCAAAACATTAACCAAAATATAATTTTTAAATTATTATTTTAAAAATAAAATTATTTTTTAGAATTAAGTTTATAAAATTATCAAAAATTTATTTTATTATTATTTAAAAAAAGTATTTTTTGAGAAAATAGTCTCTTTAAAAAATGTGAAGACATTACCAAAAATTAATTATTTTTATAAATATTTTATAATTATATAAAAAAATATACATAATATTTTAATTAATTTATTACTATAAAAACCTCTTGTTTGAATGGTTAGGTTATACCAGTCACACTTGAATAATATTAATAATATATCATGTTTTTGTTAAAACTTGGTATCATGTGTAACAAATGTTTATCTAGTGTTACGTGTAGCATAATCATAACATGTTGAAGTGTGTAAGAATGGGAAAAATTAAATTTTTTGTGTATCTCAAGGTAATATTGATATTTCTAGAATATAAAAATTATAGAACGATTTAATTTATTTTTTATAAAGGATATAACAAAATATCGGTGTGTTACACTAAAGCAAGGTCGTAAAACATCTGATTCCACCCATTATGATCTCATGGGAACTTCATCCTTAGAAACCAATAAAATTCTATCCATAATGATGTTCATACAATTTAACAACCTATATTATACTCCCAAATTTATGAAATCCACAATATCACTCATTGAGAATAATTTCTGAATTATTTTCAATATCATTCCTCCTCATCAATATATGTTGTAACACACTCTTGGTTCAACCAAACCATGGTTAACCAAACCATCACTAATTTATCCTCTCTATATAAAAGTGTAATATCATTTAATTAAATATATTATACAACCAAGCCTAAAGATATTCATTAAAAAACACATGTCCTTAGCCTGCACACATGCATTCACCAATCCACAACCAAACATGCACCACATATTACCAACACACACTGCTTTGATGGAAACCATACATCTAGAAGGAATTCCTAAATAATATAGTATTATGACTATAAGTGAGGGTTTAGGTAATTAACAACTATAAAATATATCTCATAACTAGAGTGCACAATAGCAGAAAAAAATATCCAAATATCACCTTGATTAGTAAAATATCAGAGTTCAGAGAATACTAAATTTAAAATCATGCGATAAAATATTAAATAAGTAGAAATATAGTCATTTATACACAAAAACTATTAATAATACAAATTATCTCCCACATAGTGATCAAATAAAACAAATAAAAAATAATATAAATATAAAAAAGTATCAACTACCATCATGAGTCATTCCTAAAAGTGACTCTCCAAAATTAATATAATTTATCATTCTCATATATGAAACATTGATCCTCATCCCAACATATAACTATAAGTATTGAATTACACTCTCTAACCAATGTTCTACGGATAATTTAGGTGGGTGTAACTTCCACTCAGCAGGGAACCACTAACATTGTCCCACACTTAACCAGTAAATGTAATGCATGTGCATGTGATATTCTTAGAATATAAATAAATAGTAGTAGTAAAAGACATAAATAAAAAACCACAGTTGATCCTCAGGTCCTAATTTTACACCTAGGATTGAACCAAACCTACTTCTTCTAATGATGAACTGTCTCTTAGAATGTCACACAACCATACCAACCAATATTAGGCCAATAGTCAATTCCAATGAGCAAGACCTAAGTAATCTGATAGGATCAAGCATAATGGTATATTCTAATGACCACATCCTATGAAATCCAAATAGGCCTATAGGTCACCTAGCATGGTCACATACTCTACCCTATTTCATAGGATTATTTAAATTTCACTCCAAATCAGCCTAATGGATACATAGAAGTGTTCCATTCATTACCCCATTTTCAAGATAATGTTTATGAAAATCCAAATAAGCCATCCAAAATATCCCAAGGGTCACCTCAGAGGGTCACATCCCCTACCATGATTCCATAGAACATGTCCAAGTAAATCCAAATATCAGTCTCAACATCTATAAATAATGAGTGGATCCCTAAAAATTACAATTTAAATGATTTAGGTTAGTGAATCCCTCACATAATATATCATCAAAACAATAATAACATTATATTGACATTCACTCAACACATTTCACATATCACAAGTTGACCTACAATGTGAAAGACCTAAAATAATCACTATAGCTATATCAGGATCACTAAATCTATTCAATTTTCTATAGTTTCACCCAAAATAATCGATTATAATCCCTTAATTATTCCCCTCATGGGAAAACATAACACTAATGTTCCCACAATTGTCCCCTCAATCACATCATGATAAAACATATTACATTATATCATCATTCCTTGTCTAGCATCTCAAGTCGACACTCACCACATAGATAGAATAGGATCCCTTTGGGTCATCAAATAAATGTTTATGGTTAAGTTATCACCCACCTCAATTTTGGAGTTATCTATTTTAGCATTTATCATCAACCCTTATAAGGATCTGGCCTCAGGAATTACATAAGCATTGTTTATAAGTTAATAATTAATTATCATTTATTTGAGGATCGTTCCAAGTTTAGACATTTTGAGAATTAGTCCATAACTCATTCATAACATAACCATGTAATACAAAGTGGACACTTACAATTAGTATCAAATTTTTCTAGAAATTAAACTTTTAAGATTAAAAAATATTTCTTTTCATGAAAAATATTCACAAATTATAACTTTAATTATTACTTTCCCATGCCCATTAATAAACCATAGGATATTTATTTTTAAACAAATTGTGATGAGCATAATAATCTAATTAAAGTATATAAAATTAATGAAAAATTTTAGTCTAGTGAAAAAATAAAACCCCATTAAATGGTTACCTTTATATCAATGTTCCTTGAGTGAATGAAGTAAATAATTATCAAAAGGAAAACAAACACACTTTGTTCTAAAAATCAATAAATACCACAACATGAATTGATAAATCATAAATATATATGTATATGTCATGGGATATTATTATTTATATAAATGGTACAAATGGAATAACCATTTGGTTGACATCTATATCCACTACATTGGAGGCCTTCCATTGATCCACCCATCCTTGTTATATAGCATAACCGCTCATCTTGGGTCTATAATGTAACCCCCATCCTTGGTTTAGGATGTAACCACTCATCCTTGGTTTATAATGTAACTACACAAACTTAGATAGTAATGTAACCAACCTTCAACATAAATAATTTCCAAGAACTATGACATAATTGTAAAATGTAAAAGCTTGAAATTTTCGACATCACACTCAAAAAATCATCACTTCACCTATAAGAAAATATTTTTATATATTAAAATATTCATCCCTTTTAAGAACCCATCATTCTATACCACAATACCAAAAAAATGAATGAGGGTTTTTATTTGATTATAGCATGAAGTATTATAATGAAATCTAAACTTTCAATAATGGTTGAATTAACTAGAATGTCATTGTCACTATATATGATAAAATAGACAGTTATTTTTTTCTGCAAGGAAAGTTACACTTTATATATAATGATTCTGTTTTTTTTAAGAAACCACAAATTTCACTTCATAAAACACTCATTTCAAAGATAAAATCATTTTGAAAATACATGGACATTGAAAAAAGAAATTTAGAAGGAAACCATAAAAAGAAATTTTTTTAAAGAAAATAACTTTATCACTTTAGAAATATTAGAATCATAATCCTTGTGGAATAATCACATTAAAAACATTAAATACCACGTTAACTGATAAATTTGTGATATAAAATTTCAAAGGGTTTATATATAGGCCTATAAAATAATATAGGTGCATGATATCAAAATATGCCTCAATGAATGGAAATTGAGAAGAGGTTCCTCATCTTGAGTTCTGAATCATTAGTTACATTTTATCATCATAATATATAAACTTATGTTAATTATTTACATTATTAATATCCTTTTTCAAATTTAGTATAACTTTTATTTCACTTCATTCCATTTTATAAATTATTACATAATCAATGATGTGTTTATCCAATGTTTCGATGATATTTAGCTTATGTGCCAAAAATGACCATGGTAGGTTGACTATGGTCAAATTGGAAATAATTTAAAAATATATGGAATAATTACAATGAAAAATATTCACAGTTATACATAAATAAAAATTTTAAAACTAATCATGAAATATTGTTATGGAAAATGAACTACATTATAATCATAGAGATGGTTGGTTGTACATACACATGAGTGACATTTCAATTTTTGACGATCATTATAGAAAGGATCTAAGTATTGTTTTATATTTATTAAATTATCACATTATAATATATAAAATATTATTTATTTAATAATAAATAAATATATCATCCATGTGTTGTGGTGAAGAAAATAGAGTCACAACACTTCATGAAAGCGGTAGTCAACACAAACATGAACGACTTTTTCATTTTTCTGTGTAAGAAATAAAATGATATATTAAATTTTTAGAATGATATATTTTTCCTTAATATAATAATTATTTCATTTATTTCACATTTACTCATTAACATTGTCCTTATTACAATCCATGTAATGCGTTGTGAAGAATAAGTCACCTCGCTTCGCGAGGTGATAATGTGCCTTACACATGAGTGATGTCATCATATCCTCTATGTACTAGATTATAAAAAGGTGTATATGAATTAATTACTCATTAGGTATAACAATTTATTAGTATATTTCATATAATTTAAATATATCATCATACACAAAAAATGAGTGTCTTTGATAGAAAACTTGTCACATCGGTTCGCAAGGCGGTAGTCCGCCACACACACAAGCAATGTTGTTATTTCCAATTTGAGTGAAGAGCATTTATATATATATAATTAACATAACATAATAAAATATAATTATATGTTAGATATTATTTTTATTATATAATCATAAATTAAGATGAATTTAAGGATGTGGAAGAAGAAATAAAACAAAAAACCATTATTTGGAATTTTAACTTTTTAAAGACCACCTCATCAAGATTAAACCTAATATGTTACTATAATGGATTTATCAAATAAAAGGCGTATAGGATGAGATTATTTATGTTTTTGATTGATTTTGGTATCTCCCAAATAAACCAAAATGGTTTTAATGTGTGAAGAAGAGGGGATATTCGGTTTCATTTTTATTTGTAACGTGTGTGGCACACACGAAATTTTTGAAAATAAAATGGTGTACCCACATTATTCACAATAAAAAAGCATAACAATATATTTTTATAGATACATATACATTTTAGGGTCTAAATATATTAATAATAGATATTTTTTACTTGTTTATAAGTCATTTGTACCCTTATGGTTTTAGTTTAGTCCCTAGTAAACCAATTTTTCCTTAATCATGGTAATTAATTTTAAATGTTTTAAATATTTATTATGGTAAAAAATAATGTTAAAATTATTATAAAATTATAAATTATGATTATTAAAAATATTTAATCCTGGTTACGAAATAAAATTCATATAAATAGAAAAATTATAGTTAAAACAAAACTTGCATATGTGAAAAAAGATGGTTTTCAAGAAGGGGATTTTTAAGAAAAAGAAGATTTCATAATATCTCAATGATTTAAAATAATTGTATGAATATAAATAATATTTTATTTATTCTTAATAAAAACATTTAATTTAAACATTTCTTATTGTTAATTATCTTATTCAATTTTAGTGGAGAAGCATTATTCTTTTTAACATAGTTTTTAGAAAAAACCTTTGTTTTTAAACCCAAAACAAACTTATAATAAAATAAAATATAAGTTTTGTTCAAAAGAATTTAATGGGTCTAAATATAGTTAAATAATACATATGTTACTTTAAATTATATTAATAATATTATGGTACTTGTAAAGTACATAAACTACTGAAAATAGATTACTCTTTTACAAAAGTAGTTTTTTTCACTACTCACTGAATAATTATTGTTTTCCAAAAAAATAAAAAACGTCAACATACATTAATTCATGGTATGAGGGTTCAAAAAATTATATTAATTTATTCAAATTCAAATTATGAAATGTATAATTTAAAGATTTAAATGAAACCTTATAAAAAACATTTTAGTTAAAACTATTTCCTTTTTTATTTAAAAAATTTACTAATAGTTTTAAGATGAATAAAATAATGAATGTGATTTATTCTATCATTACCATGTTTTTTAAATTATTCACGCATTTTTTAAATTAAATACCCACAATTTTAATCAATTATTAAACAAGTGTGGATATCTTTCCCTCATATCATTTTTACATTCCCATATTTCCTATTCAACTATTTGATTTTTACATAAAACCATAACATATTGAATGGATTTATTCTAAAACAATCACTCTATATATGAAAGATTATAAATTGGGTTCTATTAATAACCAAAATGATATTCCAAATTAACTACCTCATGGCTAAAAATATGATAGGAATCAGTCACATATTTCCATAACAATAAGACATGGAAAAAATTTTGTCCCTGCAAAAAAATCAATGGTTGGGCCACTCTATGTGAAACTGATCCATCATTCACTAGGATTTCATAATTTATAATGAATCACAAACTTAGATTTTCATTTTTAATAATCCCCATAACACTTTTCCCTAGAGATACATTAAAAAACAAGATCCCCTACCTCGAAAGAAATATATTTCCTCCAGTTATTAACATAACATTTATTCCTATTATCAACCATCCTAATATGTTTCTAAATCAACTTCACTGTATCATCCATTTTATAAACATATTATGGTCCCATCGACTTCATTTTTTCCTACTTCATTAAAAAATCAAGCATCTAACACCACTTTCCTTATAATTACTCAAATATTTACATCTATATACTAGAATGAAAACTGTTATTATTAGAAAAATAAACCAAATGAAGTTGATGATATAAAAATCCATGAAACTCCATTGAATATAAATAAACAATACCTTACTTGTTCTAAATAAACCAATTAGACTAAATATCATTGTCAAGTAGAAAACATATAAAAATTTTAATTGAGTACCAAAGTATTTTTAATTCCATTCAATATATTATATGTGAATCATGGATCATGGTATGATACAGTAGAGAGAGGAACTCCATGTAACATGACTAAATGTTTTATATAAATTTGGGGAAGATCATCTAAAGTCATTGTATCGTGAATCATAATGAAATGTGAAGATTTATTTAATTGATCAACCATAATTAAAATCACATTATTAACTCATGAATTATTTGGTAATAACACCAAAAAAGCATTGGATATATTTTCTCATTTCAACATTATAAGTGGAGGTGGTTTAAGCATTCCATTCTATAATTTTATTTCCAATTTAATCTTCTGATAATTCAAACACATAATGGTAAAGTAAAAAAAATCACTATTTTCATTCCATCCCAATAGTAATTTTCCCAGAGGTATCTATAAATCTTTATTATGCGTGAATGAATTGAAATAGAGAACCATGATCATCACTCAATAACTATTTATTTGACTAGGACTCACAAGTAAAACATAAACTTTTTATAAATAATAAACCACATTCTTCATCAATATTAAAATTATCATTATAACCCTTATTAATGGATTCTAATTTATCATATAAATATTATAGTTTTTTTTATCATTCATAAATATTTTGAAAAATGTAAACTAGATTGAAACTTTAAACAAAAGAGTTTATTTTCATGTATCCATAACTTTTATAAGTTTTTTTATCAAATCAATAACCAAAGTGTCACATTCTAAATGTAACATAGTTAGTGTAACACTATTTTTTTTACTTAAATACTTTACCATGTTTTTTACTTATCTAGGATGGTAAAGAATCATGTAATCATAATCTTATATTAGTTATGTCCATATTCTCTATCAAATGATTAATTATTTATGAGTGAATATTTATTTGAAGTATTTTTTAGCATTATATATTTCACACATTACTTCAAACATATGAGTCCTCTAAATGTTTAATGAAAAAACCACAAAAGATAATTCCAAATTAGGTGTATGATAATTTAACTCATAATCCTTCAATAGAAGTAAAGCATGAGAAATTCCCTTAATATTAAAAATTAAAACAAAAATAATTCCATTCAATGAAGAATCATTTTAGATTAAAAAATTTCTAATTATTTAACATAGGGAAAAAAATTACATCATTCACCAATTCAATTTTTAGTTCTTGAAAAAAATAATTAGATTCTTTGGTTGAGATGATTTTAAGTCATTTTATATTTAACTTATTCTATGGTCTAGACATGTGAGAAATGTTTTCAAAAAAAAATCCAGTAGTATCCCTATAATACAAAAAAATGGTTAATATATCTCATATTTGAGGGAATTTTTCATTATTAAACAATCCTATTTAGTAGGGTAAATAGTTATACAATCATTACAAATAATTTGTCCTGGGAATGAAATTTTATAAAACAAAAGTTCTCACATACTAAAATTCCCATATAGTTTACATTCAGTACAAGTTTTAAAAATAACCCTTATATATCTTTAATCTTCCTCCTGAATTTTAGAATACAAAAAATAATTCATTAATAAACATAACCACAAACTTGAAAAAGAACTAATTAAAATCTCTATTCATAATGTCCATAAATATACCACCTATATTGGAAAACTGATAGGGAATAAATACAAACTCATAATTCCCATATCTTGACTAAAATGAGGAATTTGGTTTGTTATCGCACTCCAACTTTAGTTGATGGTACCCATACCTCAGGTCAACCTTTGAAAATAGTAATATAGCTAGATCTGATCAAAAAAATACTTAATATGAGGAAAATTATACTTGTTATTTACAGTTATTTTATTTAATGATTTAAAATTAATTCAATGTCTCATTTAATCATTTCATTTTTTTAAAATAAAATAGGATCTCCCCATGGGGATGTTCTAAGGAGAGTAAAACCTTTATCAATAAACTCCTTTAGTTGTATTTTCAATTATAAATATTTCATTTGATCCATTTGATAAGGGGGTTTATAAATTTCTTTAGCATTTTCCACAAAGTCTACCGTAAAATCAATATCCTGATTAGGAATAACACTAAGAAAAATCCTCTAGAAATAAATCCATGAATTCAGTTTCTACTAGAACATCACTAATTTCAAATGTTTCTTTATTTTCTAGAATATGATCTAGGTATATTTCATTTTAACCTCTAATCAATTTCCCAACTTCTTGGTATTTAATTAATGTAATGAAATCATTGAACACAATTTTTAGCTCTACAATCAATCATTGGATGGAAAACTAAATTCCTATCTATACTGATAATGATATCCAAATATACTACAACCAGTTCAACAAGATTTTTATGAAACACCATCCCATAGATAATAACAGGAACATTACTGTAAATCTTCGTTTCTTTAATATTTCCACTAAGTTTTTTCTCCAAAAAAATTATCTTAAACTCATGTTATTATATACCCACTATAAATAAAAATTTCTCAAAAATAAAATAATGCTAATAAACATATTCAAATAGGGTATTGGAATAATTAGAATAAAAAAATAATATACATGTAATCACTTAATTTGATTGTCCAACATCCACTATAGTAGTAGAGAATATTTTCCCCACACTATTTCATTTTATCTTTCTGATTTCCACCATTATCAACCAAATTTAGACAGAAAATCGAGTAATTACCTAACTCATTGAAATTAAACTATCTTTCTATTGGCTTTACATTACTTGTTAAATAATTTTTGATACAGTCTTGTGACATATAGTCAATATTCCTACATCATAATCACTTATTAGACATCATAATAAGTTATCTAGGATTCTTTCCACTATAGATCTCACAAGACAAAAATATGGTTTTCTTATCGCCAGACTTCTTTGATGAATGTTTCCCAATTTTTTCTAGACGGAAGACTTCTTTTTCTTATTTTCATGGAATAAATGGTAATTAGAGAAATCCATTTATACCTTCTAATCACATCAAAATATTTTCTCTATTATTGTGAATTCATGAGAAGATAATGCCCATATCTCAGCTTTAATCCTAAGTAAAGTCATTTAATCATATTATAATATTCCCAGATAAACATATGAGCATACCTTGCAAATCATGTGAATTTTTATTCATTTACTAAAACTGGATATTAATGTTTTTTTTTAAATTCCAATAATTTTTTTTTAATCCTATGTTTAACATCATTATAAAATTTTTTTCTCAGAAAATATTCTTAAATTTATCTTCTTAGAAGGAATCAATATCTTCCCTTTCTATAATAATCTCCATCATTGACTACTACTGGTCAAATTCACTTTCAAAATGCTAAATAGAAATACATAACTTTTTATGATATGAACATCCCATGAAATAAAATGTGTTTTCTATGTATTTATTCAATCCATTATCTATCATGGGGATAGATGATCCACCGAATTATGGGGGATGTTATCTCATAAAATTATCGACCATTGACTTATTCTTCTATGGTGGATTTGGATTATCCCTAAAATTGAATCCACAACAATTTATATCACATTTTAACCAATACATCACTATGAAAAACTATTCATTTCAATTCTAATCATCTTGGGATGCTGATTTTGATGGATGTTTTTTCCTATGTTCCTTACTTCTATAATTTTCTTATTCCCATTATAGAAATCCATTTTGAACAAATAGAAATTAGATGAAGTAACATGGAAATATTTGAATTTTATATCATTTCAAATTAAATATAGAGTGAAATACTTCAATTATAGGCTATTATCATTATACTGAACTCCTAATTTATCTAAACTAACATCTGATACCATCTATATGTACCCATCCTTAAACATTACATAATATTTATTTTCAAGTTATGAATTTAATCTCTTATATTTCATAAAATTCCTTGTATTATAGTTTTATATAATTAGGACATAACCCATGCATAACATAACAATATAATTTAATATTTACACTTCTAATACATATCCATTTTTTAATAAAAAAGAACCAATTAAGATAAAACTTGATTTCTTTTCATGTCAAATAATCATGACATCCAACTTGAATTATTCGTTTCCTTACCATAACATAAAAACTATATTTTTTAAAAAAATAAAGAAAATAAAAATAATAGTAAGGTATATTAAAATAGTAAAAACCATTAATCCAGTGAAAACATAAAAACCTATAAAATTATTACTCTTTTATCATTTTTCATTTGTTGGAATAAATCAATAATTTTTACATGAAAACACAAACAATTTTTTCTCCAATATAATATTTAAATACCATATAAATAATAAACGAATTATATAGTTATCTTAGAATAAAATTATCTATATTACACTTATAAATAGAATAAATATATGGTCTAATATTATACCCAATGAATTGGAGGGATATCATAGCCCCACCCATATTTGGTTGGTAACATAATGACCAATCCTTGGTTTATAATTTAACCACCAGGACTTTTTTTATATCTTAACCAACAATCATTGGTTTAAAAAATAACCTTCCATCATTGGTTTATAACATAACACACTATTAAAATAATTAATATATAGGAACCATAACATAACCATAACACCAAAAATATTTCAATTTTAAACATGAAACTCATAAAATATTCTACTCAAACATAGGAAACAATTTTCAGATATTAAAATATCCATCCATTTTTTGGAAAACCATTTTCAATACCAACATAGAAAAAACAAAATGAGGGTTTTTAGTTTAATAAAACATTAATGATTTCAATGGAATATAAACATAAAATAATGGTTATTGTAGTTGGAAATACTGTAAGAGTTGGGGTCCTAGAACTAACTGGTTGTACTTTGATTACATGGATATTTAATGTATTTAAATATTAAACATCTTACTACATATTTTTCATTATTTTTCTTGACTATGATGTAATAATGACCTAGAGTATTTGTTGCATTTATAAGGTCATGTATGTTCCCAACTATGATGAAAACCTTGAAATGATACAACAATATTCTTAAATATAGTTCTATGGTTCGATGACATACTATGAAGGGAGACATAGCATGAAAACCGTCAGGTGTGAGTACTCGTAAGCATATGAGACTTCTTCTCATGAATTTATCACTTGTTAATATCCAAGACATGATATTACGAGAACAGACCCACCAGTATGAATTCCACATGGTTTGGTGTCATCAAATCTTTATATATGTGAGTGGATGTAATGATCCTTAGAAATCAATATTATCATTAATATGTGTCACAACTCGCGCACTTTGATTTACTGATGAAAACCGTCATTCAGACAGTTGGTGGGAAGTATGGTACATTGGGTTCATCATGAGTGACATGATATTAATGGATAAGTCGAGTAAGGATTTTTCCCTTCCATTTATGGAAGTTGATATCTTGGCCCTTTGATTGAAATAGAACTGTCATGCAAAATTCCATGTCCATGGTGTAACGACAATTTTATTTCAGGTATTCAAAGAATGTCTTATCAAGTATGAGGGTTGATTAAACTATCATGAAACCTTATTGATAAGATATTGAGGCAAATAGATTATATTAAATAGTGAGCATTCGTATGTGGATTTAGTTTTTGTATAATTACGTACATTATCTTGGGTTCCTTGACCCGTTAGTCAACAGTACTCTTGGAATGTAGGCAAGCCCACCTAATGCCAATGAGAAGGAATATTAGAGGGTCACACACTAAGTGTTTTTTGTTGTCTCTATTGAATTCTATTTGAATTTAATTAATGAAATAAATATTATTTTCAAGATTGTGGAATTATTTTATTCATGTTAAGATGATCTCATTAATTAAATAAAATTTATTTTTTATTTTACTGAACATTTAATAAGTATTTATTTACTAGTCTGTAAATAAAATATTTATTTAAGAGAATAAATTATTTATTTATTTATTCGGGTGTTCAATAATTGGATGTGGATTTTGAGAATACCAAGGCCAGTCTGGTAGTAAAATAATTATTTGTATGGTGGTAAATATTTATTAGTTGGTATAAGTTAAAATAATAATGACACTACTATTATTTTCTGACGTGAAATTTTATTTATAATTATGTTTTGCACAAGTTTGGAACACCATAAATAATGACGTGATATTATTATTATGATCATGGGTTTCTATAAGTTCATGAATGTATTTAATCACTATTATGCAATTAAATATTGTAACTGAAGTTCCCTGCATATAAATAGAAAAGTACGTCTATTGTGTCATAATGGACACACCACATGCTTGGTGAATTGAAAATTATTGTGCTGAAAAGTTTCTCTCATGAATCCTCTTCCTGCCCCTCTCAAGAATGAGAGAAGTTCTTTATGACTGAAGAACAAGTAATCAAGAACGGCAGACACAAGACATTTTCTTTGCCGCACTAGCACCCAGAGATTGAGTGGTTTCAATCAGAGGCCATTAGAGAAAGTGTGGATTTACCACTAGAGGGATTCTAGTTTGGATCCTCGTAAGCACAATGAGATAATCTTGAAGGTTCATTTCGAACGATCAACATCACTAGTGAGGAAAATATCGAAGATCCGTGTATTCTTTTCTTTATAAAATTAATTAAATTATTTAAAAACATGATGTGCAAGATCCTCTCTAAAGGTTTCAGGCCTCTTCCTTATTTATCTAAATCTGTGATTCTATTCTGTGGAGACTGGCATTCATCATCATATTGATCCCAGAATAATAATTGATCATGGTAAAAATTAAATTTGGGTATCGGCCCAACCGCACTTCCACTGCACCCGGAACCTACAAGTGGTATCAGAGGGTTACATAATAGTTTATAATTATTTAAATATTTTTTTTATGATATAAAAATTTAATAATTTAGTTGTTTAAATTCATGTGAATCATTCCACAAATCTAAATCTCGAGATATGTTCCTCCTCTTTCGTTTCTCATTCACCTCACAGAAACAATAGTTTCTTATAATTTTGATTAAAATAAAATAGAGGATCTCATCCGGAGGATCCAAATCTTCCTGGCCTTAAAACACCAAAACACATAGAATGTATTTTGTAGTAAACTTCATGTAGTGAAGATTCAATGCATCAGATCGGTTCGCCAAACCAGGATGTGTTTTGGATTCTTTCTAAGTCTTAAATGACTCCGTGTGTTGACTAGGAATAGGTGGCACGTCGTTTCCAGATTACACGCCATGTAGTCCACTGGACCTAGCATGTATTCCCTTCCGGTTAGGGTTGGACCGTGTTCCCCATACATGTCTTTCCTAGCTAAAAACTATGTAACACAGATACTATATGGCGTGTGGCCCATTGAACATGCCATTTCCTCTGATGATTTCAAGTTTACATCTACACGCCATATCTCCGAGCATGTACTTTGGATGGATAGTGAACGATAGTACATGCCATGTAGTCGGAACTATAAGTCGTGTACTCATCCAAATTATGCAAATTTATTAAAATTTATTATTATATTATACAACCCCTTGAGATGTGTACCATATGCATGCGTAAAGCTGAGGAATAACATGTTATAGGTGTTTTATATAGATGTGTGTAATTTAACATATGTGTAATGTTCATTTCTACTCATTGGGTAGTTATAAACGAGAATTCAATAAGTTTCATCCAAGGTACAAGTAACATAAAAAGGTAATTTTAAATGAATTTAATTGTTTAATATTATTATGGATGAGAATCTCAAGGAAATTCAGGAAAGGGTTTAAGATAAAAGGATTCATTAATTAAATATGATAATTAATTTATTCAAGCATGATTTATCTTAAACAAAAATGATTAAAGAATTGAATTATAGTTTTATTTATGTGTAAATATCATTGCATGTGTGGATAATCATGAGCTAGACTAATACCATTATATGTGTATGGTTTCTTTTAATTTAGTTATTTAAATTAATGTTTTTGCCCAGCAAGTCATCTCCTCATTAATATATAGGTCCTATGTGACCAAGGTTTCTTTTATGTAAAACCCCTTTTTACCCCTCACCTATATGAGTTTAAAAAAATCATATATAATTTATAGAACTCCCAAGCTAGTGGAGGCAGTTCAATCTAGAGCTGAGATGAAACCAATCCCAGGAGATACAAAGGTGGATAGGTGGAAAGCTATAAACACAAACCGAAAAGGTTCAAGATGTTTATCCCCTAGTTCAAGGTTATTTTACCAACCACTAGATAAAATAACCATTAGAATAGCTCATGATAATTCCATTTATTTAATTTCTAGCATTTTTATGGTTTATCATTATGTATGTGTTGTCACAATCACATAATAAATAAATTAAACAAGCATGAAAGATGGAACTAAAATAAACCATACTTATGCACAAATATTATCAAAACATACTTAATAACTTAATTAAGTTCCACATAATATTAAAAAGCATGTGATAATGATAATAAGCAATTCATGCATAAGATATAAAAATCCCTCAAATAAAATATTAAGTCAGACGAAGCCTTTCATTACTTGATTAAGGGAAAAACTCAATAAATCTATGTGTTTGACCAACCCTTGTTGGAACACTTAATTTTATATAGGAAGACCTTATGAAACGTTTCAGGTCGGCATAACCATATTACATCAAGAGGAGTGGCCCTTGCTAGACATGGTGTAATATTGGAGGCAAGAGTTGTGGAAATCCAAAAGTCCTGATTTCATGATTGGGGAGTCCACTAAACAGATCAAGGAGATAAAAGCCCACAGTTAGAAATGATGTGCCTACCTAAATACACTCTAATATCTTGAATCTCTCTTTTGGGGTTATGCAAAGGGGAATATGTATCCTTGCCACTAGAATGTCATGGCAACTGGATATTCTGATTTCAATGGTGAGGGGAATTAAGACTTGATAAAATAGTGGGAGACATAATAAAAATTTATTATTTCTCATAAAATGTAATCAATAAAATATTATTGATATGATCTTTTAATTGTAGAATAAAAATGAGAGGCTCATCAACCATAGTATCCCTATGATCAATTCTAGATAAATACTACATCCTCACTAGCAGTAACATCCATGAATGGTTTATATGCCTTCAGGTTATCCTACACCATGAATGAAAGTCTTATGTGCTGGAGTGAACATTACATGATCCTCTTATCAAAGAGGTGAGTGATGAGGATTTCCTGGTCTATGAGAAACACATGACTGACATGGTCAGTGTTCAATGTTTGATTCTATCATCATTGTCTAGTAATCTCATGAAATGTTATGAAAACATGGATTCTTATAACATGATTGAGCACCTCTGTGGACTTTAATTGGAGAGAGAAAGACAGGAAAGGTTCTAGTTCTCTAAGGAACTCTTTCAGAGTAATCTTGAAGAAGGTGCCTCAACTGGTCCTCATGTAGTCAAGATCATTGGATACATTGAGTGCTTGGAGGTTCTAGAGTTTAAACTCCCTGAAGAACTAGGCACCGATATCATTCTCGCATCACTCCCTCAGAGCTTCTCTAACACTATTTTCAATTTCAATATAAACAACATTGAAAGTATCTACCTGATCTACTTATCCTCATTCACCAAGTGGACAATGATATGAAGCGAGAAAAGACTTCTGTCCTTATTGTGAATAAGAGGAAAGGGAAGATGAAGAGATTTAATCCCAAAGATTCTTCACGACCTTACATGAAAAGTAAGATCAAAGGGGAGGAAAAGGAACAGAAGGTTGTTTGCTTCTCATGTGGCAATACGGGCCACTGGAAGAAGAACTGCACCATTCCTAAGAAGCAAGGGGAAGCTTTATGTGCATTTTTTATCGAATGAAATCTATCTGTTTCTACAAATTGGGGACTAGATACAGCTTTTGGTGCTCACATACGTATAAAAATATAGGAACCAAGTAGATTCAGGAAGATTGACTGAGGGGAGGTAGAACTACCAATAGCCAATGTAGCCAAACTTGCTACTGTAGCTATCAGGGACTACCACCTCACGTTGCCAACTAGGATAGTCTTGGTGTTAAAGGGTTGTTATTATGTGCCTTCTGTTACAGAAAACCTTATTTCTATATCCAAATTAGATACAGATGGATTTGTTTTCTATTTTGGAAATGAATGTTTCTTATGTTACAAAGATAGATTTTGTTTTGGTAGGGCACATTTATACAGCTGTCTTTATGTGTTGGATTACAAAAACCAAGTAATGGCAATCGATAACAAAGATACATCACATGACTCATACCATAGCCAACTTTGGAATCACCGGATAGGTCATGTAAATGAGAAACATGTGAGAAAGTTATATCATGATGGATATTTATATTCTTTCAAACAAAAACCACTTAGAGTATGTCATGCATGTTTACAGGGAAAAATAACCAAAGACCCATTTAGTGGGAAAGGTTAAAGGGATAAATAACTTCCTTAATTGGTTCACACTGATGTGTGTGGACCATTTCTAGTTGAAGCAAGGGGAGGGTACTCATACTTAATAACTTTTTCTGATAAATTTAATAGATATGAATATATCTACTTAATGAAGTATAAGTTGGATTATTTGGATAAGTTCAAAGAAAACAAGAATGAAGTTGAGAGCCAGTATGGTAAGAGGATTAAGAAACTCCGCTCAGACCGAGGTGTAGAATATCTTAATCGGGACTTTATTTATTACTTATGGGAGTTTGGGATCCAATCCCAACTCAATATTCCATACATGGCCCAGTGCAATGGTGTGAGAAAAAAGAGGAACCACACCCTGTTGGACATGGTGAGATCAATGATGAGTTATGCGAGTCTTCCATTATCCTTCTAGGGATATAAGTTACAAACAGAGACACACATACTAAACCAAGTACCAACTAAATTGATAAATTGTATTCCATATGAGTTATCAAGTGGAAGAGAATCCATGTTATCTAATTTACATGTGTGGGGTAGTGAAGCATTTGTTAAGGCCTCTTCAGGTAATAAACTCACACCCTGAGGCACAAAGTGTACCTTTATAGGATACCCTAATGAAACAATGGGGTATTTCCTAAAAATCCCCCTAGAAAAAATGTTATTGTAGAGAGACATTCCCTATTGCTTGGGAGGGAGAACATCTCCAAAAGAGATAGTGGGAGCGAGATAGACTTAGATGAAGGTGAGTCTCAAGGTACACAAGAGTTGGTACATGAACAGATTCCACAAAGCTCCATGGAAGAAGAATATGTTCCAGAGATAGAAGTATTATTTAGGTGTACAAGAGAGGTTAGAGAACCATAACGGTATGATTTTATAGTTACCGAGGATGGTGACTCATTATTAGTTGATAATATTGACCCTTTAACCAACAAGGAAGCAGTAAGGGTCACAGATGTTTCCAAGTGGAATGAATCCATGAATTCTGAAATGGATTCAATGTATCAAAATAAACTCTAAATTTTGGTAGATATCCTAGTTAATGTAAATCCTTTTGTTTTCAAATGGGTATTCAAGAAGAAACTAGAGATAGAAGGACAAGTCAGTACCTATAAGGAATGAATGATTGTAAAAGGGTTTAAACAGCATCGAGGAACTGACTTGGATGGAACCTTTTCATCAGTTATAATGATGAAATCCATCAAAATTATACTTTCCATTGTGGCTTACCATGATTATGAGAGTTATAAAATGGATGTCAAAACATCCTTCCTCAATGGAAACCTTCAAAAAGATGTCTATATGATACAACCTGAAGGGTTTATTACTCAAAAGGATGCCAATAAAGACTATATATGTATCAGTGAGTCAGTCAGTCATGTATGTCATTCTATATAGTAGGCTCAATGTTTCATATGCATTAAGTGTGGTAGGCAGATATCATGCTAACCCAGGTGACCACCATTGGATGGAATTCAAGACTATCCAAAAGTATCTGAGGCATATTAAGGATATGTTCCTAGTTTATGGATGATATGGGGAACTATTTATCAGAGGATATTTCGATGCTAGTTTCTAGACTGATCAAGATGACATGAAGTTGCAAATGGGATACATATTCACTTTGAAAGGAGGTGCAATGAGCTGGAAGATCTCAAAGTAGAGTGTGGTCACTGATTCTACAGCAGAGTCCTAGTATATCACAGCTTCTGATTCAGCTAAAGATTTCATTTGGATGAGAAGATTCATCCAGGAGCTAGATGTGATACCTATAAGTAAATATCGCATCACACTATACTGTGATAATACTGCAACGGTGGCTCTCACAAAAGATCCAAGGTCTTATTAGCGTACGAAGCACATACTTCGGAAGAATCATCTCTTGAGGGATTTTTCTTAGTGAGTGAAGTTGTAGTGAGCAATGTTTCCATATAACACAATGTGTCAGACCCCTTGACTAAATCCTTGACTCAGTATAAACATGGTCACCATGTGAGTTCTAGCGGATTGAAAGTCACAGGCAGTTGGCTCTAGTCCAAGTGGGATTTTGTAAGAGTTGGTGACCGCGAACCAAATTTTTTGTACTTTGATTACATGGATATTTAATGTGTAAATACCTGGAATGTCCATGAATTTTTTTTCATCAAATGGAAATTTTATGAGTCTACGAAATTTGATGGCACGCGATTCCGAGGCTCGGAGTTCCTGGAATGATCTGTCAAAGTTTTGTTAAGATTAAGTTAACTCGGGTAAGCAGTTTTCCTGAAAAAAGTGGAATAACTCTTAAATGGTTACTTGGATTAGAAATATGAGGGCAATATTGCGCTCAGGATGGTGGGTTTACCTGAGGTGTGACATAGGATTAGTCGGCACGGGCCTCCTGTGACAGAACCCAAAAATGGCATAATCGTAAATAAAATAATTAAATAAATTATTTTATTTTTCAAATGCTTATAACTCACAAATGGTAACTTGGATTAAAAATATGATACCACCACTGAAATCATGAGGGTATGATTTATTTAATCAGATACTAACTTTGGTCGGCGTGGGACACCAGAGAACGTTATGTTTTGGCCGTAAATAAAATAATTAAGTGACAATTATTTTATTATAAAATTCATAACTTCTAAATGATAACTCGGATTGAAAATCCAAGAGAATTGTTGGGTTCGTTGGGGCATGTTTCACCTTGGTAGAGCCTAGCCTCGACCAGAACAGGTTGAGGGTGACTGATAATAATTCTCCAAACTTTTTTCCAAGTACGTTCAATAAACGCGCGAGCGGCATTTTGTAACTTTTGAACCTGTGCTCGGAATTGAAATCTGAGGGCACTGTTGAACTCACACTGCCGGTATTTGCTTAAGGAGACTTTCATCTCGATGGAAGATGGTTGAGGGTGAAAGTTATTTTTTGGGTTTTTCATCAAATAATAAAAATAATAATAAAAGTGTGTGACACATTATTTTTATTTTCAACACCCATGTGGGTGTTGAGAGGTGGGGTCCACCAGAACTAAACCTCCTTGTGGAAGTTTAGAAGTGGGGACCACCAGACCATAACCTCCCATGAGAGTTTATGGTGGTGGGGACCACCAGACCCTAACCTCCCATGAGAGTTTATGATGGTGGGGACCACCCGAGGACTAAACCTCCCAACTCCCCTCTTAATGAGGGAGAAACCTCTCAACTCCCTCATTAATGTGGAGGATCCACTTGATCTTCCTCCACATTAATTATGCCAATGCACCACCATTATTTGTGCCAACGTAAATTAATTAGCTTGACCCCTTTTTAAATTAAGTAACAGTGTTGTTGGAATTGAGTAAGGTTCCTAATAAATTAACCGTCATAAATTACATGATTGTTACATACCTCTCCCCCCCCCCTCCTACATATATGGAGCTTGGGAGGAGGTTTTGGGATGGCTTCACTAAGAAACAATGTACTGGTAAACTAACACGACGCCCAACACTTGGTGGATTATTCCCTCCAATGAAGAACTCTCCACCCACGAAGAACGCCGATGAGGAATGCCTTCAACTACGAAGGATGACCTCAACTATAGCTTTCTTCCCCGGAACTTCCTCCGATGTAGGACGTGTTCGTCTATAGTAAATCAACATCTGCCTTCTCTCCCTAACATCAACCAACAATGAACTAGGTATGGGTTTATTTTTAATTGATTATCACTTCCCATGTTCTACACATCTAATCCTTTTGTAGGATTGGGAATAGAGATTGACGAGGGTTGTGAGAAATGATGTTTTAAAATATCTTTCATACACGTTCATACTTCATTTTTTGTGAACCGCTTGCTACCACTCTAAACACGAAGGGTGCGGGCCAAACCAAATGGCCCGACCCCTTCGTTGTTCTTCTTTGGTGGGTTCTTCAAAATGTAGGAAGGCGACAAAGGCAACGGTACTATGCCACCTGCGGCCGCCACCGCCTGCAGCCTCGTCATGTCGTCGAGCGGCACCCCCGGCCTCTGCCACTCCATGTCGTCGATGAGCCGACATTGTGCCAATCCGATGTCCTGGACCAATCTGCCTTCGCATCCTCACGGTGCCATGTCCGAACTGGCTCACGCCCCTCGTGGCTCCTCGGCTGAACTGCGCTCACGGTGCCCTTTACGGCCGATCTGTCGTCCCGCGGCAGGACCACCTCCCCCCATGTCCTTCGCGACCTTGTTGAGCCACGCTGAACCACCTTGCGGCCTTCACGGCTTTCGCAGCCATCACGACCTGCTGAACCGGACCCTACATGCCGGACCTAACCCAACGAGCCGGGTCAGTCTGACTGGGTCGGACCGGACCCAGGCCCACTACGACCCATTTACTTACTTTTGGCCATAACTTTCGCATCATACATCTGTTTAACAAACCTTCAGCGGTGCTGGATATCTTGGAGAGAGACGGACCCTTTGAGTATACTACACTGGAGTTTTGGTTTGAGAAGGGAAATGGTCAGGTTGGATCGAGCATGAATCCAATCGGGGCCCCATGACTAAATAGCTAATAACTCCAAGACCGGGCATCTGATTGATTCCCCGTCTATTGCGTTGAGACCCCTATGACGTGGAGTAATTTTAAGATACCCCTTCGTGGGACTTCAAAAAAGTTGGAGTATCGACCAGTAGCTCATGGAGCGGATCCTCCTAGAGATGATCGAGTATAGTGCAGAGACCTACTAGCTGGCTGAGACCTGACGAATGCTGACCGTTTTAACTTGGAGTGACTCTAATAGCCCAGTGGGAAGCGCCTTGGTGTCGCGGTAGACCCACAGTGGGGAGCACCTTGGTGTCGCGGAAGACCCACGGTAATCGACAAAAGGAGTACCTCAACAGGCTATGGTTGGGAACACTCTTGGTGTCGTGGAAAACCCACGGTGGGGAGCACGCTTGGTGACGCGGCAAATCCACAACACTCAATAGGAGGAGTACCTCAACAATCCAAGGTTAGTGGGAAGCGCACTTGGTGTCACGGTAGGCCCACTGTACTCGATAGAGGAGGATTTCTCCAGCATCTGAGGATTCGACAATGTGACTAGGTATGTTACTTGATACTACCCCTGGAATAAAATCTTGGTTTGAGCTAAGTCAGTTTTTCTATGTTTTCCTCATGATTGATATGGATTACTTGATAACTTAGGTATATGTATAGGAATATACCTAAGTAGGTTTATCTGTTGATTTTCATACTTTGTGGTTTATCCTTGGTGGATTTTTGTGAGACCTTGAGGGTCTTGGGGTCCCTACTGAGTATCGTTATACTCACCCCTGCATGGGCTATGACCGCACCTTGTTTTGTTGGATGCAGATGACGGACATCACTGATAGAGGCTGAGAGTACCAGGACTGGATGGTACCTGGAGGTGGACCATACGGCGTGTTGGTACGTAGAGGATATGACTGGACGTGGAGTACTGAGGAGGCGATCTGCACCTACTCTTTAGGTAGGAACCTCGGAGGATGACTCAATAGCTTCTTTTCTCCTTCTTTAGTTATATTGAATTTCAGTTATACTTGTACTTTCTAGTTGGTCTTGTATTCTGGCCCCTTTTTACTTACTGTATTCACTTGTTTACTATACAGTTGACTTGCGTTTGTATCTTGTTATGTGTTTGGTTGCGTGTGTTTACAGGTTTTAAAGGAAATTCCTTCCCAATTTTAGGGAATATGCCTTTGGTTCTAGTCATCAGCCCCTAGCCCATGGAAGGTGGGCTTGGGGTAGTCACGGCACGGGCCCCGAGGGACTGGTCGTGACATAATGAATTTAAATATTAAACATCTTATTACATTTTTTTTTGTTATTCATGACTATGATGTAATAATGTTCTAGAGTATTTTTTTGTATTGATTAGGTCATGGAAGTTCCCCACTATGATGACACCCTTGAAATGACACAACAAAATTCTTAAATATTGTTCTACAGTTGGATGAAATACTATAAAAGGACACATTGCATGAAGATCGTCAGGTGTGAGTACTCATAAGAAGATGATACTTCCTCTCATGAATTTCTCACTTAGTAATATCTAAGACATAAGATTATGAGAATAGACCCGCCAGTAGAAATTCCGCATGTTTTGGTGTCATCATATAATTCTATCTGTGAGTGTGTGTAATGATCCTTATACTTTATGATTATCATTAATACATGTCACGACTCACGCACATTGATTTACTGATGAAAAATGTCATGAAGATAGTTGGCGGGAATTAGGGTACGTTGGGTGTGTCATGAGAGACATGATATTAATGGATATATCGAGTAAGGATTTGTCCCTTCCATTTATAGAAGTTTATATCTCATCCCTTTGTTTAAAATAAAACCGTCACGTGAAATTACATGGCCATGGTGTAACGAAGAGTATATTTTAGGTAGTCAAAGAATGACGTATCAAGTATAAAGGTTGATGACACTATCATAAAACCTTCTTGGTAAGATATTGTGACAAAGGAATTATATTACACTGTCGGAGTTCGTATGTGAATGTCGTTGTTGAAAATTTCCGTTCTTTCTCTTGGGTTCCTTGACCCGTTTCTAGATAGTACTCTTGGAATTTAGGCAAGCCCACCTAATGCTAAAGATAAAGAATCATAGAGGGCCACACACTAAGTGTTTTTTATTTTCTCAGTTAAATTCTATTTGAATTTAATTAAAGAAATAAATGTTATTGTCAAGACAATGGAATAATTTTATTCATTTAAAAATTATCACATAAATTAAATAAAATATTTTTATTTATTTTATTGAATATTTAATAAATATTTATTTACTAGTTTGTAAATAAAATGTTTATTTAAGAGAATAAATTAATTATTTATTTATTCAGGTGTTCAATAACTTGAAGTGGAGTTTGAGTGGACTATGGCTGGTTCGGTAGTAAAATAATTATTTTCAATTCGGTAAATAATTATTAGTTAGCCCAAGATAAAATAATAATGATTCTACTATTATTTTGTGATGCAAAATTTTATTTATATTTCAGTTTTGTGCAAGTTGGAACATGATAAATAATGACATGGTATTATTATTATGAGAATGGGTTTTCTCTATGTTCATGAATGTATTTAATTGTGGTTATGCACTTAAATATTGTAACTGAAATTCCATGCATATAAATAGACAAGTATGTCTATTGTTCCATAGTGGACACACTGCAAGCTTGGTGAATTGAGAATTGTTGAGCTAAAAAATATCTCTCTCTAATATTTTTCCTACCCCTCTCAAGAACGAGAGACATTCTTCAAGGCCGTAGAACAAGAAATCAAGAATGGCCGATATAAGACACCTGATTCACCGCACTAGAACCCGGAGAACGAATGGTGTCGATCAGAGGTCATCAGAGCACGTGTGGACCACTACTAGAGGGATTCTAGTTTGGATCCTCACAAGCGTAATGAGATAATCTAGAAGGTTCATTCTAAATGACCAACATCTTCAACAAAGAGAATACTGAATATCCAGGTATTCTTTTCTTTATGAAATTAATTAAATTTATTATAAACATGATGTGCAGGATCCTCTCTAATGGTTTCAATACTCTTCATTCTTTATCTAAATATTTGATTCTATTCCATGGAGACTAGATTTTATAATCATATTAATCCCAGAATAATCATCGATCGTGGTAAAAATTAAAGTTGGGTAATGGCCACACTTCCCCTGCACCCAGAACCTATAAATACATTGTCGCCATATATGTTAATATAGATTCTTATATTTTTTGTAAAGAAAGGAACATATTATATACAAAAAATAGTTTTTTCAAAAAAAATAAAAAAAAATACCATAATTAACTTTATAGAAATATCATTCCAATAATAAAATCATTTAAAAAACTTGTACATGGATGAAATATCTAGTTATAAGGTAACCATTGAAAGATATTTTTTTGAAGAAAAGTAAATTATCCCTTTGGAAATTTTTGAATCATAATATCTCTTAAGGAATAACATTTTAAAAACACAAAATACCATGATAATATATAAATTCATTTTAGAAAATTTCAACATGGTTGTATATACCCCTCGTAGTAGATTATTGATGCGTAACCTCAAAATATGCCTGAACGAAATGAAATTCGGACGAAGTCCGTTACATTGAGTCTGACTCACCACATCCATTATTTATATTAAAAAAATAAAATTATTTAATTATATAATTCCATAATAACATTTTTCACTATTATTATTCCTTTTATTTTACATATTACTATTTTATATATGATTACTTAATCAATTAATTTCACATCAGATGTTTCGATGATATTTGGATTATATGAAAAAAAATAACATTGGTAGGTTGAATGTGGTCAAATAAGTAAGTGTATAAACCTATTAAAAATAATAATGATTAAATAATTATCATATTTATATATAAATATTTCATTTAATACCAATCATGAAATTTGATTATGAAAAATGAACTATGTTACAATCATGGAGATGGTTGGTCAGAGGAACACATGAGTAACATTTCCATTTTTCAATGATTATTATGGAATGGAGGTAAGTAATATTTTATCTTCATAGAATTATTATAATATGATATATAAAATAATATTTCTTTAAATATACTTTTAAATATAATCCATGTGTTGTGGTGAGGAAAACAGAGTCGCGTTGCTTCGTCATTATAGTAGTCCACATGTAAATGAGCGACGTTATCATGTTTCAGTGTAAGAATGAAAATGGTATTTGATATTTTAATAATTATAAATATGTGAATAATGTCATAATTATTTTTTTTATATCATGTAAATTAATTTATTTTATCTTTATTGACTTCTATGTACAGATTTAGTGAAAAATGAATCACATCACCACGCATAGATATAGTCCGCTACACACACGAGTGACGTTATCGTATACCCTATAGAAAGGAAGGGAAAAGGTATATATTATATGATTAATATAAAGGAATAAATATTTTATGAATATAATATATATACATTAGATGAATCATCATACCAATCCATGACTGGTGTTGATGGAAAATGTGTCACATCGGTTTGTGAGTCAGTAATCCTTCATACACATGAGTGATTTAGAGGATAGATTTTCTGAAGTTATTTATATAGGGATTGGTCAAACAAAAATGTATTGAATCAATTAATAAGATATTATATATTCTTCAATTTTATAATCGTGGTTAGTGGCACACTTGTAATTTTTTAAAAGAAAATGATTTACCAGTATTTTTCACATTCCAAAAGTCTCCAAAATGGATTATAATATATAATTAGACAGGATATGGTTGGAATATTTGAATATAATACATTTTATAGAATTTTTTAGGTAACTTTATCCCTTATTTTTTAGTTTAACCCCCAGTAAATGCATTTTGACCTTAACCATTGTAATTAATTTTTACTATTTTTATTATTCATTTTGGTAAATATTTAAGTTGAAATTGTGAGAAAATATAATTATTATAATTCAAAATATAGAAACCATTTTACCAAAATAAATTAAAATAATTGGAAAAAATAAATTTAAAACAAAACCCGTATATGTGATGAAATATCAGGTTTTCAAGAAGTACATTTTTTCATGAAAAATTGATTTAATATTTACTATATGATTAATAATAATCATTACATGAATATAAATTAATATTTATTGATATATAATAAAAACACTTAATTTTATATGTTTCTCATTTGGGATTATGTTTATTAATTAAAATGGATAATCATTATACATTTTAAAATAGTTTATAGAAAAATCTCTTTTTAATCCCAAAAAACAAAATTATAAAAATAGGATATATAATGTTTATATAAAATTATTTAAGTAGATTAAATATAAATAAATAACAATAATATAACTGGAAAATATATTAAAAATAATTTTATTTTTAATATACTTATAATATTGAACAGAAATTATTTTTTTACAAAAATCTGTATTTATCACTATTCATTACATAATCAATATTTTCTAAATAATCCAAAATTTTCACCCTCAATAAATTTTGATATTATGATAAAAAAATAATATTCATTTTTTCATATTAACTTTTTAAAATTTTTAAATGAATCATTTAAATAAATACTTTTACGAAATGATTTTAGTTAAAACTATTTCATTTTTTATTTAAAAAATTACATAATAAATTATTCATGAATAAAATAATGTATGTGATTTATTCTACCACTACAAGGTTTAATACAACACTTTCCCAGTATCATAAAATTCCAAAAATCCATGTCCCATAAACTAGTGTCCATATCTCACTCCAAACAGCTTTATTAGTTAATTATAATCTAATTTAAAAAATTAAATTACTATAATTATTTTTATAAATAATTTAATTTTATAGTCATTGAACAACCCACTGAGATACCCCATAAAATCAAAACACTAATCAACCACACAAATAATTTCTTAAATGTACTCCTAGAAACATATTGAAAAAAAGATGTAACATTTAGAAAATAATTAGTCTCAAAATCAATTTAATTCTAGAGAAATTCAACATAAAATTTTACTGGGGTGTACCTCTAATGAAATAACTTATGATGGTGTGATATCATCCTTATATATTATACACTAACCATGTTATCCCGTAACCCTATCATATTTGGATGATTCCATCAAGATTTAGTTTATTAAAAATGGAAATCCCTATTCTGATTAACTAATATCAAATATAGAATAAGGGGGAGGAGGGATGTAATAAAGAGAGAAGGGGGTCACCTTTAATAACCAAAGATATCACATTAAATAAAACCCATTTCAATGGGGGTATTGATAGAGAATATAGGTGGAGATATCATAGATATATCACATGAAATATGATGATATAGAGAATAACAGCTTTAAAATCTACAAGGATAAAAATGGGGTTTCCCCCATTTTATGAACATAATGAAGCACCACTACTAGAACCAAAACATAGCCTATGTAGTGTTTAGGATCCAATAATCCCTTAATGAGACCCCAAAATCCCTAGAAAAATTTCTATTTCTTCACCCATAATCTAATTTAGTGGAGGAAGCACCCTAATCCCCCTAATATTGGACAATTGAAATGGCTACCACCACACCCAACATCATGTGTTTCACTCTGAATTTCCCAAAGTAGAAAAATGTGGAATAATAAGCCAAAAAATACCAAAATTATGAATAATTTGGTTTTACGTAGTGGTGGGAATACTCTGACATCGATACAGTCACCCAAAATTCCCATCCAGGGCATTCTGGATCCCTATTTCACATAAGTGGTACACCTCAGAGGCTACATTATTCAAAATTCCAAACCAGGGAACTTTTCCCTATAAATTTCACATTATTAGGTTCCCATAGTATAATTTAAACTAAAATACTCACAACATATATTATACTTTTACCTCGAGTCCAAAGAAAATCCAAAATACCCAACACCACAGGTGTTTTTCTTCACGTTTTTATAAAGAAAATCCCCATACACCACACACTCACCCTAACATACCCCAACATCCACGAGAGTACCCATAACACCTCCTAAGCCTTAATAAAAATCCTATAAAATTAACTTTAGATATTTAAACTCCTAGAATTTTTATATGAACCACATTTCTCAATTGATATGCACCCCATAGAATGAAAATTCAAATTTTCTTGGAAATTCGCAACCCAAAGGAACCAAGTTATTTACATAACTATATCATATAAAATAACTCAAGAACAAATTATTTTAACTAAATAAATTATATATTCATGTGATCCAACATATGAATATGATCTATTTTAATTCCAAACAAAACTAATCTAAGGCACCCCTAAACTATTTTCATAGAATCCCCAAGAAACTCACTTTCCAAGGCTAATATCATGATGACCTACAACACTAGAATTTTCTAAAATGACAATTTTTATTGTAATTACCTCATTCAATCCTATTTCCAATGATATAGTATTATGATCTATTATAATAAAAGTAATTTCAACCTAAATCAATGTGGTCGTGCATCCTATAGACCTACCCTTTATAATTTAATCTTGTTACCAAAATCACTCAATGATATTTACAACAAAAATTACATGGTATCACAATTCACATATAACATATTCAATATCAAATATCATGTATCAAAATTAAAGTTTTAAAACCTACCATGACTTACACATTTAATGAAAATAAAAAACTATATAAAACCCATCTCCTGAGTCACACTCACAAAAATTACTCACCTCACCAGCATCCCATGCCACTTATCAATGACACTCGGCTCTCCCACCATCCCCTTAATCATATCTCACATAGGTCTTGTATCATAGGGCCACATCACCACTCTAGTATCTGATATCACATAGAAACTCACACGCCAACGCACCCAATATATTGTTCACACACACACACACACACACACATATATATATATATATCAGGAATAAAATTTCATGGTATGTTCCTACTAGGAGACTAATCATCATGAATAATCTATATAATCGATTACCCCCTCGATGAACAGGATCTAATCTATCTATATAATGACATATATTTAAGATGATCAATATCTGGTATCCCATAATCACATGGTTGAGTTATATAGTATTACACCATGAATCTATATAGGTAAACACTATATAGGTTTTTTTGTCCAAAACCATATGAAATAAAACCTATATCCTTATCTAAATTAGTACCATAGAATTAAATTATTACTTATATAAAATAAGGGTCACTGTATATCCCATAAATAGATGGAATGTATAGTTATATTAAAGGAACATCACTTTTTAGGATCCACATTACCTTTCATCATAGGAAATATATTATGGTACAATTCAGTATAATTCAACCAAAATGTTATATGGTAAAATAATATAAATGTTTTTTTAACTTTAGAAAACTGAAAACTTGTTTTAAGTGATATATACCAGACACAAGAACATAAATTTCACGTTAATCCTACATTTTAAGAATGATACATTTACATTGTCCTATTATAAAGGTATAAGATTTAAAACTAAAAAAAATTATAAATCCAAAACACTCAAGTGTGTCATGTTATGGGAAATCATACAACAATTAAAGAATAATCCAAGAAAAAAATCCCCTTTACTTGGTAAAATCTACCTTCTGTCTAAATAAGGTGTTCATGATGCACCAGTACAATTTCTATCATAGGATATGAAAAATTCCTATATCACATTTCTACCACCTCTTAATATATATATATATATATATATATATATATGAAACCACTTTACAATATACCCAATGGATTGAGACCACCGATCCATGTATCAGTTGAGGATATAAATGGACCTCAGAAGTGCCACCCTGAATGAAAGTGGATATTGACCAAGAGAAATGGACTATGATATTTTTGGGGGAAGAATATTGCCTCAAATTAGAGTTAAACCATGATATAAATAACCAAATCAATACTAATATTGATAAATTATAATTAGAGTATGCATAACCAGCAAACAAAAATGTTAAAATAGATGTAATGTAGATGCATACAAACTCATATTCATACTAGAATACATAATTTTATCACCAACTAGCATGATCTCTTATAAAAAATAATTAAAAGTTAATAAAATTAAAGAAGGATTTACTACCATTCTCAATACTCTCATCATCCCATTCTCTAAATACATGTCCAATATATCTATAAGGCCCCATCCTTAAACATCACTTAATATTGAGTTATTTTAAGAATACACATTGAGGATCTTTTCAGGTTTAGAGTTTTAGATAATTAGATCATAAATCATGCATTACATTCCACATTTCAACAAGGTGGTTACATAAAAGACAATATTCTTTTTTCCCATCAAAGGATACATATTTAAAATAAAACATGGATTATTTCTTGAAACTTCCTCGACACTATCATCACATCATGTACCTTTCCCATGACCTGTGAAAAACATTTCAAAAACTTGGGATGAGTATAAAAAGCTCACTAAGGGATATAAATGTATGGAATAAAAACATTAGTCCATGTATACATAAGAACCAATGAAATAATACTTTACTCATAAAACATAAGCTGTTCATAATACCTCATGAAAACATAATATTTATGAATAACTCATAGAAAACATAAGACATAAAGGTAACTTGAGGCATTCATAACATTCTTACGTATGTAGTAACCCTCGTGGTTACGTTTGGAATACCCATCACATTATGTTCCCAAAATATCTTCAGATAAACCTTAGCGTTTAACTCCTTCGTGTTACCCAATGCATTGGAGAGCTATCATGGGCTCACCCACCCTTAGTTTATCACAGAACCACCCGTCTTCATAAACAATTCCCAAGAACCATAACATAATCGTATCACATAAGACATCCATAAAGGAAACATAACATTTCCACATTTCAATCACAAGATATCAAAAATACATTGATATAATCAAAACATTATCAAAACCATTTTCAATACCAAAATAAAATAAAAGTAAAACATGGTATTTATTTTTAATTTAAAAAAAAATATGGCTTGTAGAGGAAGCTGAAACTCAAATAATGGTCACGGCGGTAGAGAAGTCGTTGTCGCCGCATACGTAAGATAAAACATTCCTTTTGTCGTTTAATGAAACGCTTCGTATAAAAAAGATTCCTTTTGAATAAAAGTACAAGTCAAAGGGGTTTATACACCGTATAAAAGAAATTTGTGTATAAAACAAAATATTCCTCAATGAAAGGAGATTGAGACAAAGTCTAATACCTCATGTCCGACTTGACTCGATCGTTCTTTAATCTCCTTTAAATTGGGTAACTCCTCATAGTTTGAACCAAAAGGGTTTCATGAAGAGATTTCTACCTATATTAAGGCTTCTATAATGAAGAGAGGGATGTGGAGAGATAAAATGAGAAGATCTTGGCCGATCTAATGGCTTGAGAGGTGTGGGTAAGGTGGTAGAGGTGGGGGTCTTTTATAAGAGGGTGGAGGGGAACTCTTGGAAAGTCAAGAAATGTTACTTTATTATATAATGAGTATTGGATTTTAAAGGTCCCACAATTATATATTTCTAGGATAAGGTGATAAGGGTTCGAAATCCACCCATCCCATGGGTCTTTGACATGGGTAAGACATAGATTTTACATTATCTTTTCATTTTATTTAAATCGTTCATTAATGAAGTAATCGCTACATCATCATGGTGTCATAAATAATTTAATTTATTTAATATCTAAAAATTATAAAAAAATATCATGATGTATGAAATATGTTTAGATTTCAAATGACTATTTATAGTCTAATATATCATTTACAAAGACAAAACTAAAATTGTTTTACTTGGGTGATACATACTTTGGTTATACTTTCCTTTTAAAAAACATAAAATGATAAAGTGTCACTATCACCCAAAAGTGATTCCATGGGATCCCAAAGTTTGGAAAAAGTCATCCCATGGTAGTATATGACACATCCAGTATCATTAAGACACATTTTGGGGTCATTTTATATTATTATTTTATTATTTTATTACCCTTGACTACCCGATTACTAATTAATCACGATAATTAAAGATAATTACTGTCGTTACTATTCATAATGTCCAAAAACAAAAGTGTCTTAATTACATAATTTGGACCTTATGATTCCAAATATGGAATCCATTTTACCAAATTCCAAACTCATAAATTGTAGTAATTAATTTAAAAATAATTCCCATTGTCAAAACAAATAGCGGGTTTTTTAGAAACAATACCTATCAAAAGTTTGACAATTGTTTATGTCCAATTTCAAAGTGAAATTAATTCCAATGACCACCATTGGATTAAATGGTAAAACTATATTCTATTTAAACTTTAAAAGAAATTAAAAATATAATATATCCATATAATTACATTATATGAAAACGCAGTTTTGAAGTAAAATGCAGTATTTTTCACTATTCATTAAAAATGAACATTGTCAGAAAAATACCAAAAATTTATCCAAAGTAAATTTCAAAGTCCCAATACTAAATAAAAAGTTTATTTTGAAAAATATAGCTTATAAAATTTTCAAAATATAGATTTAAAAATGGTTCTCCATCAAAAGGCGGTAAAACAATCTTTCAAAAATATTAGAGAATTCAATGCTTAAGATTGGATTTATTCTCATTTTAAGCCTTTAAAACAATATCTAATTCATAAATAGACATAGATATGAAAATAAAAAATTATTTACTTACTTGGGATGTTACATCCTTCCCCCCTTTAGAAAATTGTGTCCCCACAATTTATTTACTTATCGAATAAGTGGGGGTATTTATCCCTCATTGCATTTTCAGATTCCCATGTTGGCTCTTCAATCATATGGTTTTTCCACAAAACCTTTACTTGAGGAATCACCTTATTCTACAATACTTGCTCCCTGTGGTGAAGAATATAAACTATTTGTTCCTCATAAAATAGGTTCTCTTCTAACTCAACTACCTCTGGACTCAAAACCTGAGATGGATCTGGCATGTACTTCCTTAACATTGAAACATGAAAAACATTGTGTACCTAAGATAAACTCAAAGGTAAATCCACTCGGTATGCAACGGATCCAACTCTCTCCAGAATTTTATATTGTCCAATAAACCTTGGACTCAGCTTTCCTTTCTTACCAAATCGCATCACACTTTTCCATGGAGATACTTTGAGAAAAATATGATCACCTTCCTCAAAAGAGAGATCCTTCCTCCTGTCGTCCGCATAACGTTTTTGCCTGCTCTGAGCTATTCTCATGTGCTTCTGAATCAGCTGAACGTTTTCTACCAAATCTTCTACCAATTTTGTTCCCATAATATTCCTTTCACCCACTTCATCCCAAAAAACTAGAGTTCGACACTGCTTCCTGTATAATGCCTCAAATGGTGTCATCTGTATACTGGAATAAAAACTGTTATTATAAGAAAACTCAACCAAAGAAATATGTTGGTCCTAAATTCAATGATAATCCATGGAACAAGCACGTATCATATCCTCCAAAGTTTTAATTTTTCATTCTGACTACCCATTTTATTGAGGATGAAAAGTTTTACTAAAATTTAATTCAGTACCCAATGACTTCTGAAGGCCTTTCCAAAAGTTAGAAGTAAACCTGGGATCATGATCAGATACAATGGAGAGGGGAACTCCATGTAACCTAACTATCTCTTTAAGATACAAATGAGAAAGTTGATCTTGGGAAAAAGTATCTTGTATAGAAATGAAATGAGAAAATTTAGTCAAGCGATCAGCAATAACCCAGATTTCATTATTACCTCGAGGTGTCTTCGGAAATCCCACAATGAAGTCCATGGATATATTCCCCCATTTCCACTCTGGCACTGGTAAAGGCTGAAGCATCCCTTTCGGTAACTATCAGTCTGCTTTAACCTGTTAACAAGTCAAACACTTCACAATAAAATCAGCAATATCTCATTTCATTCCATCCAACCAATAATACTCCTGAAGATCTCTATACATATTAGTACTTCCTAGATGAACTGAAAACGGAGAACTATGAGCTTCACATAACAACTCTTTATTCAACTGTGAATCAAACGGCACACACAATCTCTTCCTGAATCTCAAAACACAATCATTATCAATGTTGAATTCAGGAAACTTACCCTTCTGAACCAGCTCTACCTTTTTCTGCAACTCACTGTCTTACTTCTGTGCTTGCTTAATTCTATTTGATAGAGAAGATTTCACTGATACCTAAAACAAAATAGAAGAACATCCTTCACCAACAACTTCTATTCCAAATTTCATCAAATCCATAACCAAAGGATCACGTTCTAAATGTAACATGGTTAATGAAGCATTACTTTTTCGACTCAAAACATCATCCACTTTTTTTTGCTTTTCCCAGGTGGTAATGAATTGAACAATCATAATCCTTGATTAATTCTAGCCATATCCTCTGTCTCATGTTCAATTATTTTTGAGTGAATATATACTTTAAACTTTTGTGAACAGTATATATTTCACACTTTACACCATACAAATGATGCCTCCAAATTTTTAAAGCAAAAACAACAACAGCTAATTCCAAATCATGTGTAGGGTAATTTACCTCCTGAGTTTTCAACTAACATGAAGCATAAGCAATTACCTAATCATTCTGTATTAGGATGAAACCAAGTCCTTTTAATAAAGCATCACTTTAGATAACAAACTCACCATTCATGGAAGGTATTACCAAAACTAAAGAATTCACCAATATTCTTTTCAACTCCTAAAAACAATCATCACATTCTTTTGTCCAGATGAACTTAACACCCCTTCGAGATAGCTTTCTCATTGGACTATATAACTGTGAAAACGTTTTAACAAACCTTCGGTAATAGCCTACCAAACCAAGAAAACTACGAATCTCGGTTACATTTTTGGGTCTTGGCCATTCTTCAACAATCTTTGTTTTTGTAGGATAAACAGTTTTTCCATCTTTAGAAACAGTGTGACAAAGGAAAGAAATCTGTTGCAACCAAAACTCACACTTGCTGAATTTCCCATACAATTTGTTTTCTTTTAAGGTTTGCAAAATAACCCTTAAATGATGTTCATACTCCTCTTTACTTTTAGAAAATACCAAAATATGATCAATGAAAACAACCACAAACTTGTCCAAGAAATCATGGAAAATTCTATTCATAAAGTCCATGAATATAGCAGGTGCATTGGTTAGCCCAAAAGGCATTACTACAAATTCATAATAGCCATATCTTGTACGAAACACAGTATTTAGAACATCTACTCCCTTTACCTTCAATTGATGGTACCCCGATCTCTGGTCAATCTTTGAAAAATACTGAGCTCCCTGGAGCTGATCAAACAAATCATCGATATGAGGAAAAGGATATTTGTTCTTAACAGTGATGTTATTCAAGGCTCTATAATCAATGCAAGGTCTCATTGAACCATCTTTATTTTTAACAAATAAGACAGGAGCACCCCATGTTGATGTGATATGTCGAATGAAACCTTTATCTAATAAATCTTGCAATTTCTCCTTCAACTCTAAAAGTTCAATTTGAGCCATTCGATAAGGGGGTTTTAAAATTGGATTAGCATCAGGAACTAAGTCAATAGTAAATTCAACTTCCCAATCAGGTATTATTCCAGGAAACTCATCAAAAAAACATCAGGATACTCATTTACCACTGGCACATCATTAATCTGAACAGTTCCTTTGTTTTCAACAATATGTGCAAGGTAACATTCATTTCCATCTTTTACAAGTTTCTCATCCTCTTGATATATTATCAACAGTAAGTGTTTATTCTTGTACACAAACTGAAAGTCTTTCTGAAAAGAAACTTCTTTAGCTCTACAATCAATTTTAGCATGGTAAACAGATAGCCAGTCCATACCTAGGATAACACCAAACTCTACTAGAGGTAAAATAGTAAGGTTTTCAAGTAGGTTCTTTCCACAGATAAGGATAAGAAGATTCTTATAAATTCTTTTTGCCTCAACATTTCCCCCAGGTGTTTTTACCACAAGTTCAGGAGTCATTTATTGAGATGGAATTACCAATTCACTAAAAAAAATTTAGAGATGAAAGAATGTGTAGACCCCGAGTCAAACAACACATTGGCATAATCTGAGAAAAAAAAAAGTACCTGATACCACTTTACTTGATGGCCCAACATCTGCCGAAGTAGTTGCAAAGGATTTCACCACACCTTTCTGCATGTATTCGGATTGCTTACCATCATTTGAGATCTTTGTTGAACAATCATTTACATAATGACCCATCTCATTACACTTGAAACATTTCACTAATTGTAAATCAAATTTCGTCTTACCATCACCCTGATCTTTTTCAGTACAATCACAAGCCTTATGTCCCATCTTACCACAATAGTAGCACTTTCCAGAATTTAGTAGACATTCCCCATCATGCCTTTTACCACATTTATCACAAACTAAAAACTTAGTTTTCTTACCATCAGACCTTTTTGGAGTCTTCCCTTTCTCCTACCACCTCGGTCTCTTCTTCTGTTGGTTGTTATAGAAAACTTGATCATCGGAAAACTCCATTTCCACCTTCTCAGCACATAAAACAAGATTTTCATAACTTTTGAACTCATGAGAAGCTAAATCCCTTCGATATTTTGACTTTAATCCTGAGTAAAAATGATTTATTTTACTATCAAGGTCTCAGATAAAATTTGGAGCATACCTTGCTAATCGAGTGAACCTTTATTCATAAGCAGCCACTAAGTCATCCTCATTCCTCAATTCCAAGAATTGTTTTTCTATCCTAAGTCGAACAGCCTTAGGAAAATATTTCTCAAGAAATATACCTTTGAATTCATCCCAGTAAAGAGCATCAATCACATCAGAGTCCCTGATATTTTTAACCATCAACCACCACTGATCTGCTTCACCCTCCAAATGGTAAACAGCAAGACTAAACTTTTGATTGTCTGAGCACCCCATGACATCGAAAATATTCTCCAGTGCTTTAATCCACCCTTCAGCTAGCACTGGGTCAGATGATCCTCTGAATGATGGGGGATGTTGCCTCATTAAATGTTCCACCACTGACATGTTCCTCTGCGGTTGATCTGTCTGATCTCGTGCAAGGATACCACCACTATTTATCGCTTGAGTCAACTACGCCATTACTGCAACAAACTGTTCAGTTCCAATTCAGACCATCTCACGATGCTGATTCGGAAGGTCATTTTCTTATGTATTCCTTCCTAGCACTACTTCCCTATTTCTTCTGTGGAAAACCATTCTGAACAAAAATTTCTTAGATGAAGCAACATGGTAATCTTCAAATGCTATATCATTTCAATTTGACCATAAAAAATATTTTTGGATAATAATTTAATAAAATTATAACTCTTAAAGTTATCTAAAATGACCTTTGATACCAACTATAAGGCCCCAGCCTTCAATATCACTTAATCTTGAGTTATTTCAAGAATACGCATTGAGGATATTTTCAGGTTTAGAGTTTTAGAGAATTATATCATAAATCATGAATTACATTCCACATTTCAACAAGGTGGTTACATAAAAGATAATATTCTTTCTTCCCATCAAAGGAGACATATTTAAAATAAAACATGGATTCTTTCTTGACACTTCCTCAACACTTCCTCGACACTATCATCACATCATGTACCTTTCCCTTAACCTGTGAAAAACATTTCAAAAACTTGGGATGAGCATAAAAAGCTCAGTAAGGGATATAAAAGTACGGAATAAAAACATTAGTCCATGTATACATAAGAACCAATGAAATCATACTTTACTCATAAAACATAAGCACTTCATCATACCTCATGAAACCATAAGATTTATGAATAACTCATAGAAAACATAATACATAAAGGTAACTTGAGGAATTCATGACATTTTTATGTAGGGAGTAACCCTCTTGGTTACATTTGGAATACTCATCACAGTATATTCCCTAAATCTCTTCGGAGAAACCTTAGAGTTTAACTAATTCACATTACCGAATGCATTGGAGAGCTATCATGGGCTCACCAGCCCTTAGTTTATCACAGAACCACCCATCTTCATAAAAAATTCCCACGAACCATAACATAATCATATCACAAAATACATGGATAAAGGAAGCATAACATTTCCATATTTCAATCACAAGATATCAAAAACACATTGATATAATCAAAACATTATCAAAACCATTTTCAATACCATAATAAAAGAAAAGTAAAACATGGTATTTATTTTTCATTTTAAAAAAAATTATGGCTTTTAGAGGAAGTCGAAACTCAAATAATGGTCACGGCAGTGGAGAAGTCATTGTCGCTGCATACGTAAGACAAAACATTCCTTTTGTCATTTAGTGAAACGCTTCGTATAAAAAAGATTCCTTTTGAATAAAAGTAAAAGTAAAAGGGGTTTATACACTATATAAAAGAAAGTTGTGTATAAAACAAAATATGCCTCAATGAAAGGAGATTGAGACGAAGTCCCATACCTCGTGTCTGACTTGACTCGATCATTCTTTAATCACCTTTAAATCGGGTAACTCCTCTTGGTTTGAACCAAAAGGGTTTCTTGAAGAGATTTCTACCTAAGGTAAGGCTTCTATGATGAAAAGAGGGATGTGGAGAGAAAAAATGAGCAGAGCTTGGTCGATCCAATGGCTTGAGAGGTGTGGGTAAGGTGGTAGAGTTGGGGGAATTTTATAAGAGGGTGGAGGGGCACTCTTAGAAAGTCAAGAAATGTTACATTATTATATAATGACTTTCAGATTTTAAAGGTCCCATAATTATATATTTCAAGGATAAGATGATAATGGTTAAAAATCCACCCATTGAATAGGTCTTTGACATGTGTAAGTCTTATATTTTACATTATATTTTCATTTTATTTAAATCATTCATTAATGAGGTAATCGCTGCATCATCATGGTTTCATAAAAAATTTAATTTATTTAATGTCTACAAATTAAAAAAAATATCATGATGTAGGAAATATTTTTAGATTTCTAATTACTATTTATATTCTAAGATATCATTTACATAGAAAAAACTAAAATTGTTTTACTTGGGTGATACATACTTTGGTTATACTTTCCTTTTAAAAAACATAAATTGATAAAGTGTCACTATCACCCAAAAGTAATTTCATGGGGTCCCAAAGTTTGGCACAAGGCATCCCATGGTCAGACATGACACAACCAGTAGAATTAGGACACATGTTGGGGTCATTTTATATTATTATTTTATTATTTTATTACCCTTAGCTACCTGATTACTAATTAATCACGATAATTAAAAATAATTACCGTCGTTACTATTCATAATGTCCCAAAACAAAAGTTTCTTAATTACATAATTTGGACCTTCTTATTCCAAATATGGAATCCATTTTACCAAATTCCAAAATCATAAATTGTAGTAATTAATTTAAAAATAATTCCCGTTGTCAAAACAAATAGCGGGTTTTTTAGAAACAATATCTATCAAAAGTTTGACAATTGTTTATGTCTAATTTCAAAGTGAAATTAATTACAATGACCACCATTGGATTAAATGGTAAAAATATATTCTATTTAAACTTTAAAACCAATTAAAAAGATAATCTATCCATATAATTAAATTAGATGAAAAAGAATTTTTGAAGTAAAATGCAGTATTTTTCACTGTTCATTAAAAAATGAACATTGTTAGAAAAATACCAAGAATTTATCCAAATTAAATTTCAATGTTCCAATACTAAAGAATTATTTTTTTTTTACAAATAGTCCTTATAAAATTGTAAAAATATAGATTTAAAAATGGTTCGCCACCAAAAGGCGGTAAAACAATCTTTTAAAAATATTAGAGAATTCAATGCTTAAGATTGGATTTATTCTCATTTTAAGCCTTTAAAACACTATCTAATTAATAAATAGACATAGATATGAAAATCCATAATTCTTTAATTACTTGGGATGTTACAATATCAAACAAAACAATATTATATTGGGTCTTTTCCCAACCTAATCCCTGGAATAGTGTGGTCTAATCTGGTACTATAGTTCCAAGGCCACCTCAGTATGGTGTAAATGAAACTCAGTAGGCCACCAATAATGTGTTTCCGAACATAATCAGTAAATACTATGTTTGAACATGTGATATTATCATAAATTAAATAAATATCAGACAGAATCATAAAAAATAATCGCCAATGATCCTCATGTTCTATGGTGAGACCTAGGATTTGCCACACATTGTTCAACTAGTGTCAATGTGTTTCTAAGAACATATATTTCATAAAACAAAAATATCAGATTATAGGAAATATCATAGGTTTCTCATAATCATTAGGAAAAATAGATGAACCAAAGGATATATTATAGTAATTATATTGTATCCGGATCAACGATCGATCGATAGTAGGTAATCCTGAAAGATCTAAAGTATCAGGATGAATGAAGGACCTCTATCAGGTAATAATGAGCGATACTTTTTAGCAGGTTTCGTAGACAACCCCAAATGTAACTTTTAAGCAATCTATGTAGACCTCAAAGGATAAATAGTTGGTGTTATTAGGGGGATTCATTTCGAAAAACTCAACAAAAATATGTCCCCCATAATATCATATAATCCCAAAATCCACATCTAGAAAACACCATTGACCATTAGGTTATAAGGAGACACCAATGTTTGAATCACATAATCATATTTCATTACCCTATATACCATCAAAATATTCATTGGGAATCTACTAAGGTCCCCGATGTCTCGCCATATTATTTAAACCTATCATGAGTTAATCAATATTATTCTAAGATCCCAATCCAAGCCTGTCACTAAGAGAGAATAATATGCATTGTCATCGCCATTAATGTCGTATGGACCCAATGGACTTACATGATAAGATCCACTAACATAACTATATAAATATGTCCCAATTCCCAAATCACATACCATGCCAACCAAGGTGTCTCCGCACACCCAACCTATTATTAATATTCAAAGGGCCAACTAACATAGGTACTTACTTAATAGTGGGGAAGAAACACTCACCCCACACTCTAATTATATATATCAATATCTCTCATAGTTCTATCATATCCTAGAAAGGTTATTTGTTCCTAATATGATACTCATCCCTAATCTAGGGTCTAAGGATCGAGTCTTAAGGTCCACTATATGCATATAATTCCTTCACACTCACTTTATAAGTTACACATCTCATAAAAATGTTAATAATTAAGTCCCCATCCCTCAATTGACAAGGAATTATGATAGTTCTCAATGATTTATAATATCCCTTGAAAATCACATCCATCCGTATGAATTTTGTTTTAAATAGTTTTTTTAAAAACTTTCATCTTCATAGTGGTGAGACCAAAAAACCACATATTATGTATATAAAATCATTTTCCAAAATTTTGAATGTATAGGGACCCCTATATAATATAGAAATCTATTTCCTTTACGTATAAGCTGATGAATGTTACAAAAGCTTGTCTAAGCCTCACCCAAGATCGTATCAGAACCTGAGTGCCTATTTCCTTCTAAAAATCATAATAATTATGTAATAAAATTTTATAATTAATTATTGATATTCATTTTTTCCAAATTATAGTTATTTTATAATATAATTTAACTCCTCATAAATCAAAAAAAACTCATCGACACATATCTTATCACCAAATCTCTATGAAATGGGTTAGAACTGATACCTACACACACAATGATGAATTCCATATAAAATACCAATCCATTTATTTGATCAAATTCACAAATTTAACAAAAAATGTGGGAAAAAATAAATATATTATGGTAGTGACATGTCTCTCAAAATCAACTTGTAACTAGTAAAAATAATCATCCTAGGACCTCATGTAACTAAGATGAAAATAATTTCCTTGGTTTCAAGATGATTCCACTATTCTACAATAGAAATATAAAACCCCGTGAATTTAATAAAATAAATATTTTTAGTTATTTTATTCCTTGCATTGCATGCTACACTTTTTTAATCTTTCACTACACGCAACACCAGCTTAACTTGTGTTATAAACAACACTGAGTTTCTTTGAAACATCGTTTTATTATCATTTTAATAATATAATAACATTAGAGTAAAAATAGCGGTTATGAATAGAATTCACTAACATAAAAAAATATAGGGATTATAAGATAAAGTTATTACATAGAGATGAAAATACATACTAATTAAATATAAAGACATTTTTTTTTATTTTTACGATCCCAACGTTATTTTGCATTTATAAACAAAATTATTTAAAATTAATAAATTAAATTAATTAAATAAATATGTTATATATTTAATAAAATATTTTTATATATTCATTCAATATAATTTTTTAGTCATAATACATGAATAAATATAATTTTATACATCAAAACTATATTTTTCAAAAGGGGAAATTTAACGCCTTTTAATGGAGAACACATTTTAAATTAAAATTTTGACACATTATTAATTATTATATGAAAAAATAAACCAATAATTTGGAATAGGGATATAAAAATTTACTTTGGTGGAATTGTTTTAAATTTTATGATAAGTTTCATGTTTTGATGAATAGTAAAAATATGTTAATTTTTAACTGAAAACTCATCAAAATAATTTATATGGTTAAATTTTATTATTTAATTGTTTCATAATATAAATATATTATATTTTATCATTTAATATGGTGTAGGTAATTAACATTAATTTTACATCAAATATTGATGTAAAAACAATTCAATCTTTTGCTTGTTTTAGATTTTAAAACTTTTTTTCTCATTCTGACAACAAAATTATTTACTAAAACTTATATGTTTTTAATTTTGAAAAATGGATTCCAAATTTTGAATTAGTGGTCACAAATTATGTAAATATATTTCTTTTATTTTTTGGCATTATGAATTGTAAATGTAGTATTTTTTATTAATATGATAAAAAGGTAAAACTAGTAATTAAGGGTAAAATTATTATACAATTACCCTAAAAATGTCTAAATATCATTGGATGGGTGTGTTTCTATCTAAATAATCATTGGTTTTAAATTTTGTCCTTTTTAAGCCACTTGGATGAGATTAGTACATTTAATATTTTTTATTTAAAGAAAAGTTAAAGTGTCTTACTCAAATTTTAATAACTATATCATTTTAAATATAATAATATAAAGAATCTAAATTTGACTATAAATACTCATTTTAAATATAATATATTTTTATATATCATTGTAATTTGTTTTTTATTTTTAGGAAAAAAATAATTAGATTAAAGGATTATACAATGATGATGCATAAATTATTTAATTGATAAAAAATTGATAAAATAATTTTAGTTAAAATGGTAATTACCTTTAAAAGGCCAAATAAATTAGCCAAATCTTATTGGTAGACCTTATATCAACCATAAAAATACAATTTTATAATTATTGACCATTTTGAGCAATATGGAAAAAATTGTGACAGTTATAATATTTTATCAAAATTAATTTTAATGTTTTGACAATAATATTTTAATAAATATAACATTTTAAATGTATGATTTTATAGAAGATATATTCTACTATAAGTATTATTAAGAAATATATATGATTTATCTTCCTCATATTATTTTTCATTTACTTTTTATTTAATCAATAATTATATTAAATAATTACACAAAATTGATGTTGTAATTATTTTATTAATGGAAATATAAAATAAATACTATTAAAAATATTAAAATAAATATAATTTTTCATAATTAATATATCCAAAAAAATTATATATTACCTTTACCTCATAATAATATAATAAAATATTTTGTTTTAGTTTAAGTTGTTATATTAGAATTTTTCATCAATTAATTCAATAGTGTCAAAAATTGACCTTATTTATTTTTTTATCAAAATAATGTTTTTTAAAATTATATAAAAAAATACTTTATAAAAAAAATTATAATAAATGTTATACGGTATAAATTATTATAAATTATTCATTTATGTTTTAATTTAAAAAAATATTTAAAAATTACACTCTTTTAATATTAAAAAATTTGATACCTTAGTTAAATTTAAAATAGAATAACAAAGGGTTAATTAAAATTATAAGGTTTAAATTGATATAAAAACATGGTTAAAATTTATTGGTTAGTGAGATTACAACCATAACTCATCTTAAAAAATATGAAATTTTTTTGGTTTTTGGTTGAGGTTTGATATTATTATAAATTAATATTTTTGAATATTCCAAAAGTTCACCTCACCTCAATTATAAAAGGCCACCTAATCCCTCATTTATTCAATTCACTTTGATACTTAAATATTGGTAATATTCTACACAATTCCATTCCCAACATTCCTATCCACGTTATAGAGTATATGGTTCTCTCAAAAGACCAACTCTAGTGTCCCTAAGAGGATATCTAGAGGGAGATCGTCGAAGAATAGGAGGTTTATATACGTACTAAGGGAATCAAAGCTAAGGTAAGTGATTATTCTTCTATCACCATTATTTATCTTGGACACATTCTTTATAGACAAAGTTTTTTTTCATAATGGTGTATATAGATCCCATGAATGTCTTTTATGAGTCTTATCTAGAATAGAATTTTATTTTACTAATTTTATCTTTTTCATTGGCTATATGATTCTATTGATTATAAATTGACTCGTATTTATTTCGCAATATCTTCTATATTTAGAATTATTTAATTTTAAGTCTCTGTTGGGGAATATTTATCATCCTCTTCCATTTTTCTCTAAAAAATTATAATTTTTTTACTAATATCTTATGGATATTTAATTTCGTTTTTAACCATTATTGCATTTTTAATACACAATTTGAAAGGAATATTTTGTTTGTTTTCCTAAAGAGGTACTTTTGTCTTTTCTATATAAATTATGAGAAGAAACTTTTTAATATATATGGAAGAGACAATTTTTACCTTTTCAATATTTTTTAATTCCATGAAGTTTCCCTTAAAATATTTCAGTTTTATTTTCAAGAAAAAATATTTTCTTTTAAAATTTTATAACATTTTAATAAAACAAAAAAAATTCATATAGAAAATGATATTTTCCCCAATAATTGATTTCAAGTGTTCTATCAAAATTATTTTCCATCTAAAATATCAATCTTTAATACAGATATGATCCATATATATATTATCCTTGTTTTTTATTATGTTTATAATGAAATGATATTTATGAAATCCATATCTTTTTCATGGATTTTTTATAATTTCTGGGATCCATTTCTTTTCAATGTGTTATGTTATGAATTATTGATATTTATGAAACCCATTTCATTTCATGGGTTGCGATATTATTTATATTCTTGTGGAACACATATGTATGGGTTTCATTATGTTACTGTTGAGACATATATCTCCCTTAAATTCATTGGAAACAATATTATATCTCATTAGATAGATAGTGACGGAATGAGAAATTATATCAGTTCCACAATATATGGCTGGAACTAGATGTAAACTTGGTTTAGTAATATAGGGCTAGAATGAGGAGTGAACTCGGTTCAGTAATGCACTTTGTTTACTATTATGGTCTTGGAATTGATCCTTGACAAATATAAATGATTTTATATTATTATTTTCATGCCAAAAATTCCATGTAATATGTTATTCCCTTTGGGAATATGTCATTGATTCTTTGGGAACTATTATTATTTATCCCATGAAAAAATATCATAATATTTCAAATGTAGGATTAAGATTATCTAATGTTATGTTCTTATGTATTATGATTATGATTTGATTAATACATTCATTTTTTACCCTTAATGATCATATGATCTCACCTTTTCTTATGTTTTATTTTCCCCAGGTTATAATGAAAGGTTTTAGGTAGGATTTTTAAAGGAGATGATATATGTTAGAATCATTAAAGATCATTCACCAGATAATGTGTTTTTATTTAATGTTTCCAAAGGAACTAAACTAATTCATTAATTCTAAATCTATTTGAGTAGTGTATTAAGTATTCCAAAAAAGTAATGTTATGTTCATATATGTCAATCTTGGGTTGTTAAAGTTGGTATCAGAGTGAAGTTTCAGTTATCCTTTGGAAACTAGGTTGAGAAAATATTAGTGAGATCCCTAAAAATATTTATAAGGATATTTCTAGGGAAATATCTTAGGATAAGTAAATGTATATGTTGTAATACTTCAATATTGGTAATGATCATTGTTAACCTAGGATTATACATAATATTTTAGATATTTTATGTACTTCCCCTTGATTATTTTATTTTACTAGTATGATTTTTCCTTCTCAGGATATTATTTTTTGGTTTTCGAAAACGGATGGAACCCAAATGAACCATGTTAATGATGAATGTAATGGGAAATTTAATTTTTGTCCCATTGAACAACCAAATGTCATGGGAGCTGGAATGAAAAATAATATCTCTTTACTTATACAAGATATGAATCATTCTATACCTAGAAATGAGAAGAGAAGGGGGAACATAATTTTTTTGATTCCTACATGAGTAAACATACACCTTCATTAAGTGGGCATTATTATCCACTTTTTCTGAAATAATGGATTAGTACCATTGAAAAGTTATTTTATTTCCATCACTTTTCTAAACATGAGAAAGTTATTTTGGAAGTTTATCGTTTATAAGGTGAATCAAACCAATGGTGGACTCTAATTAATAATGAGAGGCATCAAGTTGAAATTGAATCCATGGGATGGGAAAAGTTCAATAACGTATTTTTAAATAATTATTTTCCTCATATTCATCATAAGACGATTTAAAAATAGTTACTTGAGATTAAATAAAAGGATAATGAATATGTTGGTACATATGGGAAAAATTATAGAATACTTAAAAGGTATGATTCTATCATTATCATCCAAACCTAAATGTAAGGTTGATAGATTATTTAGTGGCTTAAACAAACTATTCGAAGGGCGTTAGCCATAAGACACATTATTATCTATAAAGAGATTGTGAATTTTTCTATCAAGGTATAAATAAAAGTTGCGGTTGTATATCAATCTCAAGGTTTTTACAATAAACAAAATACACAATTCAAGGAAAATATCAATGTTGTTGTGATTAGAAGATGAGTGTTTCTATATGCTCAAATCATGCAATGAATCATGGTGGAGATTGTATTAAAGGGACTATTAAATGTTTTAAATATACAAAATGAGGTCATCAGGCAGTTGAGTGCAGATGTAATGGTAAAATGATAGCTAATGATGCGAATTGAAAAAAGGATACATGAAATTCACCTCCCACTCTTCAATTCTAGATATGAAAGGAAATTTGGCAATATTATCTAAAAAATTAATTAATAAAATATTTTTCAATGATGATAAACTTTAGAAACCTTTTAAATCCAGAGATAAAAGAACATTACATGCATGCACTATTGGCGATGTAGAGTGTGATAATGAACTGGTGGAATGATTGACTGTTTAGGTAATAGGATTCTAGAATAATGTTGTAGAATCAATTTTATAGTATTATAGAATAATGAAATATCTATTTATTTTTCCACTGTAGTTTTTCTCTATGTATTTAAGAGTATATTTTTAGTGGTACTAGATACCTTGAAAAGTGATTCAAATATTTTTTGAAAACACATTAAGGGAAGGATAACCCTTAATATGTTCATGTTGTTTCAATATAGAAATAAATATATGTTTTATAGTATTAATTAAATTTTGAAAGATATTATAACAAAAAATACTATGATATCATGGATTGAATTTATAAAAAAATTAAATGGAAAAAGTTAATTTTTGGAATCATGCATGTTTTCACTAATATATTATGGAAATTTAGGTTATTAACATGTTTCAATAGAATATATGATAATTTTTTTCACATGATTCATGTATAAAAATTAAGGGCTACATTATGTCGTTTTCTTAAATAATAATAAGTTGATTTTATAAATTTAGTGACCTTCTTCAAATGTTTTCGATTTTTTCAATTTGGATGCATCATAGAGGTTTCCATTTATGAATTTTTTTAAGTTTTAGATTTTATAATATTATATTTCCATATATGGATTTATGCATATTCGATAAATTTTTATAACCTTATTATTGTGAAAAGTATAGATGGAATGAATAATCATTCTATTTATGGATCTCAAGATTTGATATTGCATAAGGAATGAAAAATTCACCTTCATTTCATGGAATAAAAGATGAAGTGGAAATTGATCGAGGAAAAACAAAAGGATGATATTATAGTTAATAAATTAATTATTTCTTATCAAAATTCAAATATATGGAAATTATCATAAAACCCAAAAAAATCAATTATTTTATTTAATGATGAATCAGATGGTTCCTTCAATCATTGCAGCCTTAGGACTTTTGATTGTTAATTTTCTCCTAACAATGTTCTCTATCACTCTCCATCAGAACATGATAATTAGATTTCCCTACCATATCCAAGTTTTCACCTTCCATATATTCTACCCCTTGTGGAAACCCATTAATTAGTGATTTTGGGTAACCGTTATGTTTCTAACATTCCTTTTTGAAAGGGAGTTATATTATTTGTTTTTACGATGTGGGTTTTTATGAAAGCCAATTTCATGTATTAAATAACTGATAACCAAGAAGAATTTAGAGGGGGAAATTCATTTTATGTGGGGTAGAATTTGACACCCTAAGAATTTAATGAAATATATTATATGATTTATTTGATATGTTTCATTGCACACTACACCATGTTAGGCTTGCACTATATGCAACATCGGCTTAACTTGTGTTACTCGCAACATTGAGTTTCTAGAAAACATAATTTTGTTATTATTTAAATATGATAATAACCTAGATTTAAAATTATTAGTTATGAATAGTATTAAATAAAATACAAAAATATAGGGTTTATAAAATAAAATTATTACATAGAGATGAAAATATATACCCATTGAATATAAAAGGATTTGTTTTTATTTTTATACCCACAAAGTTGTTTTTTCTTTATAAACTAAAGTAATTTCAATTAGTAAATAAAATTAAGGAAATATATGTGTTATATATTTAATAAAACATTTTTTGGTAATCATCCAACATATTTTTTATTCATTGGATATGAATAAACCTTATTTTGTACACAAAACCTATATTCTCCAAAAGGGTAATTTTACCACCTTTTCATGGAGAATTGATTTTAAATTAAAACTTTGACAAATTAATAATTCTTATATGATAAAAACCAATTATTTGGAATTGGTATATGAAAATTTACTTTGGATGAATTTTTTATATTTTTCTAATAAGCATAATGTTTTTATGAATAGTAAAAATATAATAAATTTAAATTTTAACAAATTTTCCTCAAAATAATTTATACGGTTAAATTATTTTGTTTAATAGTTTTAAAGAATAAATAAATTACATTTTTATAATTTATTACAATATAGGTCATTGGAATTAATTTTCTATTATATATATATATATATAAACATTTCAATATTTTGCATGTTTTAAATTTGAAAACCAGTTTTCTCATTCTAAGAACTTGATTAATTTAAAATTAATTTCTAAAACATCTGTGTTTTTTATTTTGAAAAATAGATTCCTTATTTGTAATTTTTGGGTAAAAATTATTTAAATATCGTTCTTTTATTTTTGGGAATGATAAATAGTAACTTCAGTAATTTTTATTAATATGGTAAAAATGTAAATCTGGTAATTATGGGTAAAAAATATATTATAAAATTATTCTAAATCTTTTCCTGATATCATTGTATGAGTGTGTTTCTACCTAAATCATCCATGGGTCTAAAAAATATCTTTTGAAAGCTAATTGGATGATATTAAGACATTTAATATATTTTATTCAAAGAAAATTTAAAAATGTCTTACTGAACTTTTTGTAAATATATTATTGTAAATATAAATATATACAAAAGATATATTTTACTATAAATGATCATTTGAAATAGAAAATATTTTTATTTATCATTTTAATTTATTCGTAATTTTTAGGAAAAAATAATTACCTTAAAGCCTTATACAATGATGATGTAGAAATTATTTAATTGATGCCAAATCAACAAAATAATTTTACTTAAAATGATAATAATCATTAAAAGAAAAAAATCCTGGAAAAATATTATTGGTCGAGTATATATCAAACATAAACATCTAGTTGTCTAATTATTGATCATTTGGAGCCAGAAGGAAAATATTAGGTCACTTATAATATTTTATATATTGTACTATTAAATTTTTCACATCTATGTTTTAATAAATATAACATTTTTATTGTATTATTTTCTAAAATTTATATTCAACTATAAGAATTATTATGAATTTTAGGGTATTTATCTTCATTATGGAACTGTATTTTTAATTTTTATTCACCCAATTAGTATATTAAATAGTTAGACGAAACTAATCTAGTAATTATTTTATTATTAGAAATATAAAATAAATGTTATTAAAAATATTAAAATAAATAAAATTTGGGATAATTAATATATCCATGGAATTTTTTATATGACCACGACCTCTTAAATATATAATAAAATATTTGGTTCTAAGTTAACTAGTTATCTTAAAATTATTTAATCAATAAATTGAATAGTGTCAAAATTGACACTATTGATTGTCTATCAAAATAATGTTTTATTAAATTATTCACAAATTATAAATCATTTTTTTAAAATAACAAATAATTATTATATGGTCTAAAAAATTCTTAATTGTTAATTTATGGTTTAATTGACACCAGATAATTAAAAATTACACTCTTTTAATATTAACAATTTTGGTATCTTAATTAAAATAAAAATATAACAACTTAGGGTTAATTGAAATGATAAGGATTAAATTGGTATTAAAACATTTCTAAAATCTTTTGGTTGACTAGATTAAAACCTTATTTCTTATCATATTTTAAAATATTATATTTTTTAGGTTTTTGGGTGGTGTTTTATTTTATTTTAAATTAATATTTTTTGGAGATTTGAATAGTTCCTTTCTCCTCAATTATATAAGGGAACATCCTCCCTCATTTATTCACTTTACATTGATCCTTCATGATCATCCATATAGTTCCCAATTTCCTTCTCAACATTCCTATCCACATTCTAGATGTTCTTGTCCTCTCAAAAGACCAACACTAGTGTCCCTAAGAGGATATTTAGAGGGATATCCTCAAAGAGGAGGAGGTTCAGATACATACCAAGGGAATTACGCCTAAGGTAAGATATTATTTTTGTCTCGCCTATATTTATGTGATAAAACTAACGTATACAATACATGTTTCTTCTAAGTGGTGTATATACCTCTCATGAATGTATTTTATGAGTCTTATCTATAATATTATGTTATTTTCATATTTTTCTTTCTTTCATATGGAATATGATTCCATTTACTATAAAGTGATGAGTATTTATTTCAAAATATATTCAATATTTATAATTGTTTCATTTTATGTCTGTATTAGGGAATATTTATCATCCATGTCTATGTTTTATTATAATGTTTTTATAAATTATTTTACTATTCTTTTATGGTTATTTATAATTATTTTTACCCATTTTTACTTTTTACTATATCATTTGAAAGGAAACATTTTTTTCCAAAAATGGCACTTTTTCACATTTCTAGAAAAAGTAAGAGAATAATTTTTTTTAACTTATATGTTATAAATATATTTTTACACTTTCATGGCACCTTAATTCCTTGAATATTCCATTATAATATTTCAGGGTTATGCTCTGAGAAATTAATTTATTTTAAAATTAAGCGGCATTTTAAGAGAAAAATATTTTCAAAGAAGAAAAGATATTTTCCTCAGGAATTAATTTCATTTTTTTTATCCAAATAATTTTTAATCTCTGATGAAAATATTTAATAGGGATATTCTCATATAGTTACCACCATGAAATCATAAGGGGTTAATTTGGTTATAGGGGATGCCCTTCGCCTCCACTACATAGAACCTCCTTAGGTCTCTTATTATGGGGTGTTTTGGGCCACCCTTTCTTGTTGTTCTTTCTCTTATGAAACAAAACATACATGATTATGATGATGATTGATTGACTGATTCTTATGAAACCCATTTCATTCCATGGGTTATGATTTGATTTATGTTCTTTTGGAAGACATAGGTTTGGTTTTCATTATGTTATGGGTGGGACCTATATCTCCCTCCAATTAATTGGGTAAAGATTTATATCCCATGAGATAGATACGGTTGGAATGAGAAATGATATTAGTTTAGTAATAAAAGGTTTGAATGGGTTGTAAACATGGTTCAATAATATAGGGATGGAATGAGGAGTGAACTTGGTTCGGTAATGGAATTTTTATGATATGAAGGTCTTGGAAATGACCCTTTAATAATATAAATTATTTTATTTTCTTATGTGTACGCCAAAAATTCCATATATTATTTTATTCCCTTTGGTAATATGTTCATTAACTCTTTATTAATATATATGACTTATACCATGACATGAAATTGTGATCTCTCATATACAAGATAAAATTTCCAATGTTATGTTCTTATTTTTTATGGTTATGATATGATTGATATCTACCATGTTTACCCTTATGGAGAATATCATCTCACCCTTTGTTATATTTTCTTTTCCTCAGGTTATAAAGAATGGTTTTAGGTAGGAGTACTAAAGTGGATGATCTTTGTGGGAAACATTGATGATCTTTTACTAGACTATATGTTTTTGTTCCAGGTTTCCAAAGGATCTAACCTAATATCGTTTTTGGGCATCTTTTTTTGTAATGTATTAAGTATTATACAAAATTAATGTAATTTCCAAGTATATCAATCTTGGGTCGTTTAAATAATCTACACTAAAAACCTCACAAGATGAAAGTAGATCAACTGTAAAGAATGTGGGAAAGAAAAATTCAATTGATAAATATAGAGTGCTATATATAATTTAGTCCCCTATGTAGATGAAATGATACTTTATTCTAAAATAAATCAAGGGTGATACTCATTTATAATAACGATATGGAGCAAGATCACCTATCCAGTCAAGAAAAACACTGTAAAAGGTGTAAAAATACTCTAACACCCCCTAAAACCTATTTTTTAGCTTTCTATTTTTTAAATTTTTTTAGCTAATATTCATATATGTGTTCCCACATAATGTTTAACTGCATGTAATGGATCACCCAAACAGGTTCCACCCCACTTAAGCTAATCCCCATGTAAGAAGATCCCCATATAACAATATTTTGAATATGTAACTCCCCATATATAGGGATGTCCACACAAAGGGGATTCCCCTTAAATGGTTCACCATGAAAGAGGATTTCTTTATATAACGGAACTCTAGTATAAGGATTTATCATACAATAGAAACACATGTATGGGGATTTCCCCATATAAAGGGATTCCTAGGTTCCTTCTTCTTGTATTGGAATTTTCTATATTTTTTAAAATTCCAAGGCATATAAGGGTTTTAAAATTACACATCCAAATCAGGATTTTCAAAACCACTACATGCTCTGGTATTTCCAAAACTAACAACAAAAATTGGTTTTCCTAAAATCACACCCGTATATATATTTCCAAAAACCCATACCCACATAAAGGAATTCATGAGGGATAAAATTTTACAAACATTTTTAAATTTTCATCTATATAAATAAAGTTCCCACATATGAATTGTCCTGTTACCCTGTACAACCCACCTCTTAGTCAAAAATACCAATTCCAAGCACCCATATCAGCACTTAATCCCCAATCCAAACCAAAACATTACTTGGGATAGATCAAATTATAAGATCCTCGATCCAAATCTGGTTTCTAAAAACCAAGATCACTATAGTGAGGAATTCAAAATACCAAAGAATTTATCAACCCATATGGATGTTGGATTTCCATTTTTTTAAGATCTCCCCAATACTATTCATTCTAGTATTCTTCCATACACACTAGTTCCTAATTTTATGTTCAATAATGTTTATATTGAGATCTTCTTTGAAAATTAAATTGTCAATATCCACTTCCTTGAACTATTCTAGAAAAAAGTTATAGTTTAGGGAGGGTGATATCATTGCTTATGCGTCAAGAACCTATTTATCCTCTATTTCCTTATATAGATATATATTATTTATATGAATCCATAATTTTTACTCATCAAAAAGTTATTTTTATCTATAAATTTAATCTTAATGTCACCCCTCCATATCAAAATTAAATATTTCTGAATTACTTATAATTTAAAAAATGTAATCATGTACTTCCATTAATATCATCACTAATTAATTGATGTTTTAAAAATCATTTTTAATGAGGATCTCCCAAAAATATTCCTTCTTTTCCAAATATAAACAGGATAAAAAAACCTCTACTTAAAAAAATATAAATCAAATGTATCAAGGAACAAAAAACCCTCTACTTAATATCATGGTCTTGGATTTTATATTCTTGAATAATCATTGGAAGGCTTTCATGAATGGTGGAATGAAATCAACCTTACATGGTTTCTAAATGAAACAAGGGGGAATTAAAAGTTAATTTTCTTATTCCTCTCATTTAGGTTTCAATTCATGGAATACATTAGACACCCATCACCAATCTCAAACATTTATGAATGGTTTGTATTATCATTAAACATATTATAATCATCCAGCTTCACCTATTAGTAAATTATAAAATCATATCTATGATATTAGTTATAAAAATATATCAATAGTTTTTTTGAAAACATTTTTCTATCTAAATTATTCGTTTTGAATAATGATAAAAACAATTTATAGGTCCATTACCAATTGAGAAGTTTTTACAAATTGGAACTAAATAATTTTCATGAATCTAATTCAATTAAATTACAGTTACCTAATAATAAAATATAATAAAAAAAATTAGGGTTGATCTCTCTTAGTGGAAATTAACAAAAACTGTTTTTTGTAACGTCACTAATATTATCTATCTAAAATATACTTAACAGGAAACTAATATATAATATGACATTGAGGATATTTTATAAATATTTATATATATATAATGTATTATGATGAATAACTATTAATGTTATATTATTGAATTCAAAATATAGAAACAATTAGAATCAAATCCTACATTATGAAGGCATTCATAGTGTACATTTATCACTATTCCTAAAAACATATTATTTCTATTATTTTTTTATTCAATAAATGATCCAAAAATAATCATCCTTTATATCTCTCATTCGAATAGTGATAATATTTCAATAAGACATAAAAATTTCAAGACAAATTCCATTTTCTATTTAGTAAATTGACTGCTTGATCAAAAATTACCAAAACAATTTAGCTCCAGCAAATAGTTGACTTTATTGATGAAGAGTGATAGAACTATTGAGAAATATGAGTAGAAAAAATTAGTAATAGAAAAAGAGAGACACCTCCCTTCCAGTCAACTTAACTGACATTTTTTATCACAATTAAAATAATAAAAAGTTATAAAATAATATTATTAAAAAACATTTATTAATTATTAGATCCCAGGGAAAAATAATAATGTTATCACCAAATAGGAATGAAAAATTCACAATATAAAAGATAGAGTAAAACAATGAATCACATTACACATTCACACATTGATAAATTTTAAAAAAAATAGAGAAATTCATAGTCATAAAAATCTATAATAGGGCGTTATTTCATACAATAAACACCCAAAAATTTATACAAGAAAAATAATATTTAGTATTACCATAACTAGATCAACATGTTATCACCTTGAATTATCTTATGATTAATCTAGTTGAAAGTCTAGTTGCTCTAGATCAATCTTTAATAAAAAATTCCCCACCATGTGTTTACACATTAACATGATTTTAGACACATTTATGGTTTTAATTGGATCTCTAGGAATATTTTTTTGAGCTGTTCATTATTATACTAAATTCTCCTCTCATATCATCAGAAAAATATGTACACATATTCTATAGCTACCATACATTGTTTTGGTTGGAATATTTTTATAAATATTGTAAATTATCAAAAATTTGAGAAACATTTCATATAATTTAAATGAACCTAAAATTTTCAATGGTTTTTTATAAGTCTATTATGATAATTATAGATATAATTAAAATTTTATATGAAAATGTGTTTTGTACACCATAAATCATGTGTGATTTGTATATGATAAATATCATTGGGCTCGCAAGAATCATTATAAGGTTTATTCATTCAAAGAAAAAAAATTCAAACCACATTAATAATCTTTATAAAGGTTAATGTAAAAACCCATAGGGTTAATCCATTCTGCAACACTATAGGCTCTTTTATGAGGAGTGGTTAACCAAATATATATAGTTATGTGTACTTAATTCGTGTTCCATGAAGTCAAATACATTCCATGAGTAAATATATGTGTATGTTAATAAATTTGGAAAGGTTATAATAGCACAGTATAAGTTATATTGTGTTGTAATTAAATTTTAGTGATTTCCATTGAATATAGAATGAATACTTGGCACCACAACAAACAATTTCACACCATGAAATATTTTCTATTGGTTTGACAAATTTTTATTTGAATTGTGTACATCGTGAGTATTATATTGTGTCTAACCAGGTAAAATCCTATATTCTATGAAGATATTTCTATGACCTATCAAATATTTTAATTGGAGGGAAATTGTAGAAATACAACTATATTATTATATAAAGAAACATTTCATACCATTAATGATGTTTTCTATAAAATTTAATAAGAAAGAAATAATAAGGAAGTGACATGGAGATTTGAGATATATTTTAATAGCTAGTAACTACTGATTAAAAATTAAATTGTAGAGATCATCTAAGAGAAAAATCTAAAGGATATATTTTATAATGATGTTAAACATGATCTTTCAATTCTAATATCTTCTATTTTTTGGATATTCTATGAAATAAAAAAACTTGCATCAAAAAAAGAATATATAAAATAACTATATTAAATATCAAGGATCATATGATTATTTTTGTTAAAACTATTTAATAACGAATATTTATTAGGGATATTTGATTATAATAAATTAAATTGAAGATTAGGCTTGAAAAAATATTTTTTATACATATACTTGGTTAATATGAAGGTGAATATTGAAGTATCATGGATTAAAACCACTATATTTGGAATTAAATATTTGATTTAGTTATTATAATATAGACCTAGTATTTAATTTCATCATTGTATTGTAGTTATAAGTAGTAAGAAGAAGAGGTGAGATGGTCATGGATATTGGTGGAGTAGCGACCTCTTATTTATGTATTAATAGCATGATAGTGAAGTAGTAGTTAATCGAAATATTAACACATCCTTGATATGTTCTCTTTTGAGTATCCTTTTATATGTGAAACAAGTAAATTCATCAGTTTACAACTCATATATTTTTATATATGGTTTTTATTGAAACTATATTTAAGTAATATTTTCTAAAACCAATATATGGTCAATTTTAATCTAAGAAGAATAATAAATCTCATCACTCTAATTTTCTCCACCCCTCTTAGGGTGTACAGTGGGACCATGGTATAACAAGTGGTGTCAGGTCCATTGGTTAATTCTTAAATATCTTCAATGGTAGTAAAATCATGGAAAATATTGTTAACAAAAATCATATAACCTTATTTTTTGTATGAATTTATCATATATATATATATATATGAATAAAATTGTATCTCATCTATGGTCTCTTTAGGTTTATGTGTATTTTTATGCAGTACAAGGGATACATATAAGTGATCTAATGAGAAGATCAATGAAATAATAAAAAAAATACGAATGAATGATAACACTAAGGATCAAAAGACCTTATCATGAGTTGTTTTATAATTAAATATATATCAAGGTATTATAATTACATAAAATAATAGGTATTTGGGACGAAAATCCAAATATATTTGAAGGACATACCTAAGTGAATGAGGAAAATTTTAAAGTTTTACAAAATATATATGATGATCTAAAGATGAACTCAAATGAAAATATATATGGTTTCTTCAATCATCTTAATAAAAAATTTTGTTACATTTTTTCCTTATTAAAAATATTAAGGATTAACATATTATGAATATGTTTATTAAAATATTAAATCCTATGTATAATAAAAAATTATCATCTCTAGAGTTGATAAATATTATTGGTTTGTATCATGAGTACATACACAAAAACATTCTTATGAGAGATAGGGAAATCAGAAAAAACATTAGAACAATTGTCCTATTAGATAGAATTTAAAGTTGTTGAGTAGAATGAATTTAATTAATTTGAAAATGAATTCGTTGTATGTGATTATTTTTTATCACTTATTTCTTATAATCTCAAAATAGGAAAAGGAAGATTTGATGGAAATACACCTCTTATTTTTTTTATTCAACAATTTGACACGATACTAGAATATTTCCAAAGAGGTTTGATTAATAGGGTTTTGTGTTTGAGCAATCAAAAAAACAAAAGATGAATTTTTCATTAATAAAAAACTCATATTCTATAATTTAAAGAAGAAATAAGTTTTCTATGAAGGTGTTACATAGAAAATATGATTGTAATTTTGAATAGGATCCATTCAAAGGAATTCAAACTGATTTAAACATTGATGAGGAACATACTATGATGGTATTGGTGTTAAAATAAAATATTGAAACTAAAGAATTTGTTGATACACAAGAGATAGTTATTTTCCCTCAAGTGGATTTAATAGTATTGGTTTAAAACCTTAATTTAGAAAGAATGAAGAACAATAAAATCATAGGTTTGATAAAAGAGTCTCTAATCTATGTTTATAAAATTAATGCTAATGTTTTTAATCATGAGAAGTTAGTGAATGAATATGAAGTTTTTTTTATAAAAAAATAGTTTTTAATTAAAAATTAATGTTGTAACAAAAAACCATGATCAATGATAATTATAACATATCCATCAAATATAAATTCAAGATGGTCAAAACACTTGAAGAATAAGATGTTTCAATGAGAAATAATGTTGAAATAGAAATCCCAATAAGTGGTTTAATGAAAACATTTAGTTTGAGAAGTTTGTTGTTAAATTATTTAAAGAAATGGAAAGATGGTGTACAAGAATTATTGAGGAAATTGTAAGTTATGAAAGTCCAATTGTAATAGATAAATATTTTATTTGTTATGGTAATGAAATATCATAAGTATTGAAATAAGAAGACCACAAGGAAGCATAAGAAGGAATAATGTTCTTAATAAACTATAATTTATCAATAACCATGGAGTTTTACATTTATGGGAGATATATGTAAAGGTGATATAAAATTAATTTTTTTAATTGATGAAATATCAATTTTGTGGCTTTGTAGGCCACACTATGTGTTCTCCTAAAGAAGCTGAAAGATATCTGAGTGAAGAACCCATTGGGAGCCAGCAAAGGAGAGTTTTCAAATACTCTTCATATCAGGTAGGAAATTATCTATATCATTAAAATTTTATATTTTCAATCTTTGGATATAACCAAGGATATTTATGGTAGATAAGTATAAGATAATTTTTTGATGAAAAAATAAAGTGGATATATGAAATATTAGACTACTTACCATGAATAAATTATTTTATCCTATTAAAGAATAATAATTTAACTTGATGGGTTATTCTAAAAACTATTAGAATATAAAAAAATTCTTAATTTATTCTGAAATTTATAGGAAGTAATAAATTGGGAATAATATGGAAGACCTAGACAGAATTTCCTTAAAAGATATGAAAAATAGTATCACTAGGATTCCAGACAGTGGGTGATCATCTCATATGAAATATATATTTTTTTTAAATAATTTAAATAGAAATTTTGATGGAACAGTATGCATAAAATATTATAGATAATTTAATATAACATGATGTGTAAATTTTCATCTCACTCTTGATGATTTGAAGAATAAAAATATACATTATATTGAAATTCCATATCATAATTTGTTTACCATAAGTAAACATTATTTCTCTGGTTTGGAAAATAAAACTGATTGTATGGTATATAACATCAAATTCATGTAAAGATGTTCTTTGATGATGATATAGAGGTAAATAACAATCTATATCAGGTTTAAAATAAAAATTAATTATTATATTCTAATAGGGGAAGAATTATATAGATTGTGTCATCGATGGATTATCCACATTATTAAAACAATTATGGAGAAATCATTAAAAGTGAAATATATAATGTATATCACTAACATTAATCAAGATGAGGAAAATATTTTTCATAATTGTTTGTGAGGAAGGATAGATCAAAATATATATCCTCTAATGAAAAAGACAATATTTGTTTTTCAAAATTTGGTTCTCATTGATGTGTGTTTGTCAATTGGTAATGAAGGGACCTATAATGAGATATACTTCATCTTATTTTTGGATTATTATAGATGAGTTGGGTATGGAATATTCATTTGATCAAAAATATAAGTATTGGATTTACTAAAATGGTATCTAATAAGAGAATAAAATAAAACCAAAAAAACTATGCAAATTCTATTATGAAACAATATAACTCAGTACACATAAAATAAGGTTGGATATTACCTAAAAAATCATGGTATTAACCATAAATTGTATTCATTCTAGAATCCATAATAAAATAATGATGTTTTAATATTAAATTTAATTATATAAAATATGCAATATAAATTGTTTATAGATAGTTACATCTCATGTATTTCGAGGAAATAATTACTCTAAGTGGCTATCTTTACTGAAAATATTGTATTAAACTATCTAGTTGTATAGATGAATTGATATATAACAATTCATGGATGGAAACACTCACTAAAGTGTCTTAGGGTTTTTAGATGAAATTATTTAACCAAAAATAATGAAGAAATTATGAAAATGCATTGATTTAGATGATGAAGGTATATTCATAAGCTAATTAACAAATAGTATGGCTTAAAATGTTTCAACAAGAGGCTCAATAAGACTTATTATAGTAGTTATGTAACAATTATTGATAATAAAGCCAAAAATAATTCTAGATATTTTATTTCTGAAGAAGTGTTTAAAGAAAGTGAAGAGAACAATATAGAATCAAGTAAATATAAAAATATTTAGCTTGATAATGATTTTATAATTGAATATTTTAAATAACATTTTGAATATGTAAGTCAAAATTGTGAATTATTTATTAAATAAAATGGAATAAGTCATTTAAATAAATATAAATTGAGATAAATCTTCTCCATCTTAAATAAAAATGATGAAAGGACTAGATCACACTGCTCCATTATATGATATTGAATCAAATTAATTTGAAGAAGTTGAAAAGGAGGAATCATGTGTGAAATCTTTAAATGAATAACGAGAATAGATTGATTAAAATAAGGCTTGTTAACTTGTTTAAAGACCAAAGATACAGAATGTGCTTGGTAAAAAATTGGTCTTCAAGAGAAATCCAATTGAGAATGGAAATTTTATCTGTAATAAATAGGGGATGGTTTGTAAGGGATATGCTCAAGCTGAATGCATTTATGGTGAAGAGTTTTATGCCCTAATGGAAAAAATTGAGTATAGAAGACTATTTTTAGTCTCTGTAGTCCAATGAAAAATCATAATATTTCATATGGATATCAACATGAAATTTTTTGATATATATTCTGAATAAAGAGGTATATATCAAAAAAATTATTGGATTTTTTATTTAATATAATGATTCAAATATTTAGAGGTTAATATAATAATTATGTGGATTAAACAAATTTCCTCATTATTCGTATGAAAGGATGGATAAATTTATAAGTTGGTTGGATTTCAAAATAAGTGAGGTTTATCATAACTTCTATTTCATAATTTCAAAAGAGGATAAGTTCAAAGTGTTGGTGTATATAAAAAAAATATATGTTAGTAAAAAATAGAATTATATTAATAAATTTAAATAATTAAATATTTATATGTTTTAAATTTAAATTCTCAAAGTGTTCAAATATTTTTTGGGCTTTAAGTTCATTAATAAGATGGGTGCACATTAATCTCACAAGTGATATGTGCCACACAATTTTTCAGGAAGTTCGGGTTGGAATATTAAAATCCATCGTTGATGCCAACAATAGTTGACACAATATTTGGAATGATTCAAACAAATTGATGGAGTAGGCTAAAAAATTTAAAAATTAGTCATAGGTAGTTTATTCTATCTTTCCACGAACTAGTTACATATATTTTATGCTACATGTTTGGATATAAGATTTCAGAGTTCTACAGATAAATGACATATCATAGTGGTGAGATGAATATTGTGGTATATTCATGGAACATTACCTTATATTCTGGTGTAGAAATATATAAATCCAACTGATCTATTTTTATATTTAGATATTTATTTGGATGGTGATATAATGGATTTAAAATACTAAAATCAAGGTTCATTCTATTTTATTAAAAATTTTGTTGTTTGAATTATCAAGAAACATAATTGTGTTTAATTGAGAAGAGACAAGGTGAAACATATTACAGTTAGAGAAACCTATATGTGGATTATCAAGATGACTAAATATTTATAAGAAATATATGATGTTTTTAAATAGGTTATTATGATTTAATTCGATAAGAAATTTATTTGGGGTAATCTAAAAAACCAATTCATCACATTTGCATGAAGCATATTATGATCTGGAACCATATCATAAAATAGAATTGGATAAAAACATAATGAGTTTGGAATTCATTGGAAATCATGATCATGTTACCAATATGTTTAAAAATCCATTAGTTACACAAGTATTTGAAAGTCATAGGTTAAACCTCATTATTCATCAAATAATATGAAACTTTGTAAATTAGGAATTTCCCCTCTCCCAATTGAACTAACTTCAGTATTTGGTTCTAATTTGTTTTTAAAGGACTATATATATATTTTTAAGTGAGGAGAAAGGGGAGGATCAATTCATAGTGTATTGTAGAAAAGTGTTTGATATTATAGTAATGTGGCTTTGATCATAATATATATGGATTAAATTGATTAATATTTGTTATATATCTTTTTTAAATGAAAATATTTGTCTCACATGGGATTTGAGATTCCATTAATGGTCCTTGAATAGATTTGAATATATGGAATCATTCAATAAATTTATATCTTGGTTTAAACTAAGATAATATATCAATTTAATTTTTTCCAAAGAGGGGGTGAATCATGAATGTATCAAATATAGATAAGGATGGTTTTGAATCCTAACAAGGGGGTGTACTTTTTGAGGAATATTTCCTACACATCGATGTTAGGGGAATATATTGATACTTCAATGTTGTTCAAATCAATATCCAAAGGATGAGATTGCTATAAACATATGTTTTCATTTTTTTCAAGTATTGGATATTTTTTTATTTTGGGAGACCTTGAGGTCTCAAAAGAAGCCTTTCCATTTTCATAAGTTGTTTGGTGATTCATTCATGAATTTTGGAATTGATTCTTATAGTTGAAGAAAAGGTGTGGTTAAAACCATGAATCATCAGTCATTCCACATTTATAAAACTTTTAGGGTTAATTTGAATCTTTATAAGGTTTCTTTAGATCATAAAAAAGTATCATTTCACCTCCATAATTTTTAGAGGGTTATTTTGAATCTTCATAGGGTTCATTCAGGTTGAGACACTAAAGATAATATTGTAAAGGGTGTGGTTGGGTAGACATTGATAGCTCATTCAACTAAAGTGTAATTCCACAAATTAAAAGATAGATTGTGAATATATCATGGTTTATCTAAGTAAATATAGAAGGGATAATGTCACAATGCAATATATCATAAAACAATTTGAGGAGATTTATGGGATTTACATAGAATCTGAAAAGAAGTAGATAGACCACAACATAAAAGATCATGCTCAAAAAATATCTTGATAGATTTTCGTGATTTTTTATTTCAATTTATTTCACATTGAATCTTTTATCAAGTCTCACTAGATGAAATCCTTCACACTATAATGGTATTGGTTGTGTCATAACCTATTTGGAAGTTGAATAAAGTATATCAAAAATATACTACATCATTCTTTGAAGCAACATGTCACAGCCTGAATTATGTATTATATATAAATATAATATAAAAAAGTGATGTGGCATTCCAAAGGAGGATTATTAGATATATCAATAGCCAGCAACTTTCCATGTGAAACCCAATGGTAATGAAAAACTATGACAAAAATATAAAGGATACATTTGATAAGGAAGATATATTTGTGTTTGAAATTAAAATTTGAAATTTAAATATCCTTTATTTTTATAAAAGGTTATATAAATGAATAAAAAATGAATCACACATTGAATTGAGAAAGGATAGGGATTTAAGATCAGTGATCATAGGATCTATTTTGTTGCAACTATTGAAAATCTAATACTAATTTTGGAACTATGATCAGATAGATGTATATGAAAGATCAAACTATAATGAATAATCTGTTATGCATATATTTGATGATTATTTAAATGAATATTAATTCATTATAGAGAACTATATTGGGGTTTGGTGTTAAATATTTGATTGAAATATCATAATATTGACATATGATTCCATTTCCTCATTGTATCCATCTTACAAAAGTGTGGAAGAGGTTGTGGTCCATGGTAAAGTAGTGAGATCTACCTAATGTTGAAATCAAATTCTTTAGAATTAGTATTCAATCAGTATATCAACACATAAAATACATGTTCCCCAAGGATTTGTCTTTTATTAGTTAACCAAGTAAATTTAGTGTGTTTTCTCACTTGCATTTCTGCATTTGGTTGTGAATAACATCATATTCAAGTTGACTTTTCCAACATGAATATATAAGATCTTGACCTTTTTGAGATATTCCTAGATCATGTTTTTGGTACTCTTTTACCTTGTTTTGAGAATATTTAATTTGAGTTATATCTTGGGTATGTTTGGGTGAAACATAGATGTTTGTGGAGGGATTCTGGGCAGTGCACGGTTGGCACATGATTTTGCCAAACCATAAACCCAACCCAGAAAATTAAGTGAACCCAACCTGAGAGGATTCGCATGGCTAGTGAAATATTTGTCAAAAAATGAACCTTTTATAACTAACAATTCACCCCCTCCCCCCTAGAGTAGGCACATGGTTAAGACACAATGTTTGGAAAACTATACACCCCTACCCAAGAATGTATGCATAGAGTTTTAATTATCCTGATAATTATATTTTAACTATCCTATTCCATGTTATTAACTCCATGTCAACCTTATATCGACCATAAATGAATTTCCTCATTTTTTAAAGATTCCTAGATGGTTTCAAAGACCTTCAGACCTCTATTATTGATAATTCTAATCCTTGATTGATGATCTCCACCTCTTATTGTAAGTCAATCTCATCCGGATTAGTTTTTTATCATTAAACCATTATTAACTCTCCATTTGAAGGGATGTTTTACCATTTTTGTGTTAGATTAAGTTCTTGGTTTGATGGATCACGTTCCATTTGACTTTTTTTTCTAGGATTTGATTAATGAAATCTTTCTATGTCATGGATTTGACCTTTCCATTTCAATTTGGGTATTTTTGATTGGGTGATCGTTCATCAATGATTTTAGGTAGGTGGAATAAATTATAATCCCATATCCTAGGTTAAATTAAATATTTGTAATTGTGAAATTTCTATTTCCATGATTGGGAAATTAAATTGATAATTGAATTGATTTTTTTTTCATTGCCATTGGTTATTGATTTAGGTTAAATTTGAGAAATTGAATTGTTGTATTGAATTAATTAAATTTTTAATTAATTAATGTTGTATTGGGATTAAGTAATTGGATTAATTAATTGGTGAACTAATTAATGGGATGTTATTATTATGAATAATATTGATTAATTGGTGAATATATTATTATATTATTGTGATTGTGGGAATGAATTAATTAAAGGATGATTTAATTAAAAATATTATTATGATTGTGGAATTGATTAAATTGGATTAATCAATTGGGGAATTAATTAATGGGAATTATTGTGATATTTCAATTGTTTTAATTGGATTAATTAATTTGGGAATTAATTAATAGAATGATACGATATTGTGATATGTGTAATATTATGTTACAGGTGAATTAATTAATGTGAATTATTGTGATATTTAAATTGTTTGAATTGGATTAATAGAATGTTTTCATACTTTTGTTATTTTGATATATGTGATTGTGTGATATTCATATGTGGTAAAACATCTGCTGAATCAAAATCATATAGTGATAAATACTTATATTCATGTGTGGAACATGGTCTATGGAATCAAAATCCTATAGTGATAAACAAGTGTGGGAAACATACTACTGATTGAAAATACCACTTGTTTGACTGATTAATAAATGAGTCGTGGGTCATAAACTAGTACTTCAAGTACCCACTAGGTCCTAGACATAGTGATCTTGGCCAAAAATGGTTTTATTTTAATATAGTTCTAATTGGATAAGAAAATGAATTGAATCGAAACAGATATGGAAATTCAATTTTTTATAACTAATTTTAACTTTACTATGTGATATGGTTTAGAATTCGTTATGGGTCGAATCCTTTAATGAGTGTTTGGGTGGCATCAGGAATATGACTATTATATGGTTACCTAAAAAATAGTTTAATAAGAATAACCTATTTATTACTTTCATTTTATTAATTATACAACTGTATACACTATTATTTATTTAATATCATTTTAGATGATGTTGGCTGTGTCCTACTGAGTTTTACTCACAACCTACTCAGGCTTCCTGATTAGTACATGAATAGAAATCACGTTTTTAAAAAATGACAAGGGAAAAGAACCTATGTTACATGACTGATTTGGTATGGATCTTGGATTAGGGAAGAAGACTTGTTTTCAACACCCTCTTGGCAGATGTTAGTGTGTTTATTTATTTTGGTCTTTGGATTTTGACATTTCAGACATACTTGGAATGATACATCTACTGTTTAGTTTCGATATTTTATTTCCGGTTTTTGACATCAAGTGGTTATGGTTTTTTTTATTAATTATATAATTTTGTTATAATTATTAATTTCCACATTTGAGATAATTTTATATAGGGGATATAGTCTCCCCATGACTGATATTAGACCCTTTCTTCTAGTTAGTAGCCTCTGGTGTATGAGGATTCATTCTTTAGGTCATGTAACTGATTGGTTTGGGGTACCAGTGTGTGGCACCCTGTTTGGGATGTTATAAATTAGTATCAAAGGAAATTTTCTATTTATTTTATTTTGTCTTCCTATTTGGTAAAGTTAGGCAGTAGAATAGGATGAGTTTTTCATTGGTTAAGACTCGTTCATGGGTGTATCTAACCCATGTATAAAGGTAAAAGAAAAGTACCTAGGGTGAGATTTTTTTTATTAATGTGTGTTGTTATATTTGATGTTATTTCACATCAATTTTTGAACTTTTGTGTGATGAGAATATTGTTTCAGGTTTTATTTGATATTAGACTCATGGACCCGTATAGAACAATAGTTGAGTATGCATGAATCATTCTAGGAACTCATTATTATTAATGTGACATCATAAATTTTGTAATGCACAAGAAAAGAAAGTATGGGGAAAGTTGTTAAATGAAAATTCTTTTCTTTTCTTATGTGACATAAATGCTAAAAGGTTACCAATATGAACTAAAAGTTATAAAATGATGAAAAATGATAATAAATGGGTTTTAAATTAGGAACATTAATAATTATAATGATTTTAAAATTTCTTGACCATGACTTAGATGTAGGATGGTTAAGGGTAGTGATAGTGCATATGTTTTGATCATTTGTTGGGAAAATGGGAAATAAATTTTCTTAAATTTTGTGAAAATATATTGTTTTATATTTTAATGTTTTGTTATGTGTCTTGGGATGTGTGTTTGTTTTTGTAGATATATTCCTCCACTATAATGGTTTTTGAGAGTATGGATGGGTGGAAATGATCCACCAATGATGGAACTTGAGGAACTAACAGTGCAGGATGAGGATGTTAGAGAGTAGTTCTGGGATGATTTTTCTTACTTCATTCATTTTATAGAAAGATACCCATGGTGGGTTGTGAATATAATGTCTGGCCTAACACACGAATTTTAGTTGCAGCACCGTTTTATGTTTACCGGAGAGGGTGGACCTGAGACATTATGATTTTGTGATCAAGACTATCTAGACAATACTAGTACATTTAGAGACACATACTGTGAGGAGGGTCATGTTAGATACTTATATGTAACATGTATAGGAAAATAAATGGTGGTACATCCATACTTGGGAATGACTGCTAGATAATATGTAGTGGAAGGACTTTATGGATATGTTCCTAGGAAACTTTAATCTTGTGTCGATCAGGAAGGAGAGAGAAGCTTACTTCATGATGTTAACTCATGGGAGTATTTCTATAATTCACTATGATGGGCACTTCATAGATTTGAATTGTTTTACTCTAGTGTTGGTAGGGGAAGATGATGCTTCAAAAAAATGGTTTCGGGATGAGATGAAAAGTGGAATTAAGTTTCAGTTGAATATCTTCAGACTGAAGAAGTTTTTAGAAGTGGTGAATCAGCCCCCCATTTCTGAGCAGAACCTGAAGAATACTTCTAGTGGAGGATAGGTGTTTTTTGGTGGATGTTAAAGATTTATGAATTATAAGAGAAGTAATATTCATTAAAATAATTTTATATAGGGTTATATAAAGAAGAGTATCAATGTGGAAGATCAGTTACTGTAGATATTACCCAAGTTATTTTCCACCAGTGTGGTCGGTTGGGTCACTTTCATTGGTAGTACCTTTGACCACCAGTAGTGTCCATATCTTGTGGATGGATGGAACATATATAGAGGTTCTACAGGAACCCATTTCAGATAGGTAATGATAGAGAAGATAGAAAAAGTCGATGTTTGAGAAGGGGATATTCTACAATGTACCAGTCCGTAAGTTATAGTTCTACTGGTCATGGCAGTAGAGGTAGTGGATGTTGAAATTTTGGGGAAGAGTGCCTATAGCAGTAGAGTGGTGCAGCTCAGGGTACTCATACTGCATCACAAGGAATATGGGAAGGACAATTTCATTCCAATCATCCAATACTTTTGGATTGTGAGGATGTACCATCGATATTAAGAGGTACTATTATAGTAGTTTCCATGAATTCTATTGATTAATTTGATACTAATTCCTCTTATTATTTTATATATTCACAACTTTTGAATGGTTTGAGTATGTTAGTGGAGATTTTTAGCGGGGTAATGATGATCAAAACACATTTGGAAGTATGCTTGAGAGACATCATTTTGAGCAAGGGGCCTTTTCTCGAGGTTGGGGAGTATCACGTCCTTTGGGAATTATACATCCTTGATATGTCAGGATTTGACCAAATATGGGTATGGACTAGTTAGTAGCATACTTAGAACACATAGATTTTTACCATAATAGTGTGATTTTTATATATCTTGAGGGTGAAAAATATATTCACTGTGGAGAGTGGGATATCCAGGTGGGTCATGAAGGGCTAGTTCATCGACAACTGGGGGAGCTCACCACCCATGTTTCTAGATTTTTTCAGTATGAAAGAGGTGAAACCAATGATTTCTTTCCACCTATAGTAGATCATATTTAGGATTTGATTCCTAAATAATTCTCAAGGATACCACATGAGAGAGATGTGGAATTTATAATTGAGCTCATGCTGAGGGTTGAGCCAGTTTTTTCCACCATACAATATAGAACCAATAAAGATTTCAGAGCTTAAGACTCAACTGGAGGATTTGAAGGATAAGGTATTTATCCATTTGAATATGTATCCTTGGTGTTCATTGTTTTTTTGATAATAATGCTAAAATTTCTCCATTATTATGTGTTCATTACCTGAATTTGAACCAGATGACTACATAAAACAGGTATCATCTTCGACGCATCGATGTACTTTTTACCAGTTGTGAGGATGTTGTTTCTACTCAATGATTGAATTTAGATCTCGGTATCATTGGTTGATTGTCATACCTTATGATATAATAAAGATTGATTTCAGAATTAGGTATAGCCTTTATAAGTTCATTTTGATTCCATTCAGGGTGACAAGTGCACCAATAGTGTTTATGGACATTATGAACAGTATCTTCAACCCATAACTATATCGGTTTGTTTTATTATTTCTGGATGATATATATGTGTCCTCCAAGACTCATGAAAATCATTCTAAACATATTAACATCGTTCTGAGTACACTGAGAGAGCATATTCCATAAAATAAATTTATCTAAGTGTTTGTTTTTGATTGATCAGGTACACTTCTTGGGTCACATCATCTCGAAGGAAGGTGTGATAGTGGACCTGGAGTAGGTGAAACCATATGTTTCTTGGGATCATCCCAAAAATTTATTCGATATTTTTAGTTTTCTTGGATTAGCTAGATATTATCAAAGGTTTATCTATAACTTTTTATCTTTTATGGACCTATTTCAAGCATTACCAAGAAAGGGGTAATGTTTGAATGGTATTGATCATGTGAGAATTATTTCCTAGAGTTCAAGAAGTTCTTGACTACATCTGAAATCTTTATCCTACCAGAGATAGGTAATTATTATATGGTGTTTTTTTAGTATTCTAGGATAATACTTAGATAAGTTTTTATGGAGAGAGATTGAGGTGTGGTGTATGGGTTTTAGTAGTTAAGTCTACATGAATTAAACTACCCTACGAATGACCTCAAGTTAGGTGTAGTTTTTTATTCCTTGAAATATTGGTGGAATTATCTTTTTGAAGAGAATTTTATTATTTAAATGGTTAAAAATATTTTAAATTTTACCTTTTCATAGTGATATTTGAATATCTCTAAGTGGTGGTGGGTTGAGTTTTTGAAGAAATTTTATTTTGAGATAACATACAGTCCTAGGAAGGGAAACAGGGTTGCCGACACTCAATACAGGAAAAATCAGACTGAGTCTATTCATAGGTCTAGTGCTGAGTGGATGATGATGACATTACTAGTTGAGATGCATGTTTTAATTCAATAGAGTGAGGAGTATATAAATCTCATATCTATTTCAGTGGAGTGTACATTTTTGAATCAAATCATGAGAAGAAAGTACCATGATCTGAAATGTTTTTCCTTGAGGGAAGATATTTAAGGTGGGGCGTCACCATCATATGGAAGCATAGACGAGGATGAGATCATTTATATCAGGAATAATTTTTTTGTTCCTATGAGCATGCGAGAAGAGATGATACCTGACTTTCATGGCTCAAAGTGGATATTGTATCTAGGTGTGAGAAAAATGTACCATGGATTACAATGATTGTTTTGATTAACATTCATGAAAAAGGAGATAGCATGGTTCATGAGACAATAAAACAAATATCTCTACTAGAAATGGACTCAATATGCATGATTTTAGGATTTCTAGATGATGGAGGTGTCAGTATTGACCAATACCCATGGTTTCTAAACAATAGTGTGTATAAGTCATGAAGATTTTATCATACCCATGGTTTAAGAAAAATAGTGGGGAAATATCTATATGAACGGTCTAAAAACAATGGGTATAGATTAATACAGTATAGAAACTATACCCATCATTTTGAGAAATGTGGGTATAGGTACCTGCCTGCATTTGGTACCAGAATTAGCTACATCTCTTCCATCAACACTTGAACCAGTAAATCACATAAAACACATAGTAAATATCCAATAAAACAAAAATATTATATATTTTACATTCAACTAACTAATTTTATGAATTTTCCAACCATATATAATTCTAAAACATACAGATATATCTATATAATAAATCATTTAAATTCCTAAAAAACATCCACAAGTCTCATTCCCGCTGTGTCAAAAAGGGAGGGGATCAATATATCCCCCATCACCAACATCCTCACCATCAGAAATATCATGATTAACATATAAATATCCATGTCATCAACAAAATCATATGGATCAGAAACTACATCATATGGAGTAGAAACATCATGAACAACATTATCAACATCATCATCGCCACCACCATCAGCTCCACCGACACTAGGACCCTAATTTTCATCAACTGAGGAATCATTTAACGAGAGTATTGATGCTATATTTGCATCAATAGTACTAATAGACTCTAATATAATGGATTTAATGATAAATGAAATAACATTCAAAAAGTTTTTGGTGATCATCTTACATCATTCAGGATCTTATTTCCTTATTTTACGCTCCTGTAAAGATTTTTTGTCCTATACTTCTTTTTCATTAGTTCATTGTAGCTTGGGGGGTTTTATAGTTTTGAGAGGAGCCCAATGAGAAATAGTACCTAGCGCGGATGCTATTTCTCTCAGATCGACATCAAATACTCCCCGGGTGCTCCTCACATAATACCTGAGTCAAATGGTCTTTTTGGACGAAGTTATCATTTTCTTTATCATAGAGCACCTCCATGGAATACTATTGAAAATATAAACAAGATATTGAATTATAAATTTCCATATAAATATTTTAAATTTAAAAAAAAATACATACAATATTTTCTTTTCTTTTTTTTTTACTACACTTCTATCATTTTGTTTATAATCGAGGAAAATAATTTTGCTCGAGTCACGTGACATGAATGCCCAAAAATTGATCATGCAAATAAAACTGATTTGTGTACACTTATTTATAATATAAACTTTTTCTAATATTGAATAATAATAAAAGGGAATAACTTTTAAATTAATGAACAATTCATAAATCTAAACACCTGATAAACATTGATGAAAATTTCATAAATAAAAGATAATGAGAAACACTATATTATTCTAGATACTCATTATAAACATTACATAAATATAATCTATTATTTAGAAATTAAAATGGAAATAAAATCTAGGTGAACACTACAGACATTCATTGAAAATGAATTTTACCTTAGTAGAAAAATAAGCAAGAGGCTTTCTAAATCACATGACACAATAAAGGTTTCTGGAAGAGGAATTACCTAGCGCTTCTCATGATCGGGCATTGAAGTATCCCCAATGTGTGTACAAATGACCTTAACTCTTTGGTATTTTATTCCCCATGCATCCTAAAAAAAATTAAATACATTAAATAATAATTAATTTATATATGTAAATTATTAATGGTTGTAAATACCTTAAACTCATCAATCTTCCAATATGCGATCATTTTTGAATATTTAGTTTTTGGATAGTCATGGAATATGGGTACATACTCTAAATCCAAACCAAATCTATTCCTCCAACAAAAATATAAATCATTCTTGTATGATCACCATAACTCCCCAATATCCATCAACCTTGAAACCATAGAATATTCTCTGTCAGAAAATTTAAATTGAATCTACAATGAGCATGTTAATTTTATAAATACATGAATAATAAATATATAAATTTATAAAATTTTCTTCCTCATATATGTGCACATACTTTTTCCTTGATGTATTTAAAGATATGTATCCATGATAATGCTTCCACCGAAATTATATCTTAGTACTTGGATAATGTGGCCATGAAACTTCTACCATGCCTGGAATGTTTACCAAATATCAGATTTTCATGATTTTAATAAACTATTATATTGGTTTTTTGATTCTAGTATTCCATCATACAGGTGTGCCCACATCACATACTAGTAGATCTCACTAAATAATATAAAAGTAAGAAAAAATAATTAGGTCACGGTATAACAAGACAATAATGAAGTGATATAATTTCACATGGTTATAATAAAATAACATAACATAGGATGATCAATATGATTTTATTGATCCATGGTATATCTAGGATTCGTACCCTCTGAATGATTTGTATGTTCTAATGCATGCTATGTGTGATTTGCATGAAATTTAGTGGGAGTTGAAGAAAAATAATCTTCAGATCCGGGATGGATAGAGGAAAATGGAGGCCACATAGGGGTGATAGGATATGGGTAGTAGGGTTGGGGAAAAATAAATGGATATGGAAATAGTATAACTATTACCATCCATACAAGAGATATACAAATGTTATGGGAAGAAGGTGATATATGGGATTATGATCAAAGCATGCGTATGAACATTTTTGTAGGAAATGTAGACATGTGGGAAGAAGAGTTTAAGTGAGATGATGATGGAAGGATGGGTAGGAACATCCCTACATTCATTATACACATGGTATGGTAAGAGGATACTAAATGAGATGATGTTGTAGGTATGCATGGGAACATCCGTGGAGGCTCAAGAGGAGGATGGAATAGTGTGGTAGATGAGGTGTTTGCTGGTGGGTCAGGGTGGGAACATGTATGATGGGTACTCTATCTATGTTTAAGAGAATCCCCACCCAGAACCATGCTAGTATGATGAGGATGATTCAAATCTAGAGTAACTGAATTTCCCTAAATCAATTTTGATAAAGAAAATGAACATGTAATTCTATGTAATGCAAAACAAAAATATTAAAATTATTATAATCACTGTGGGAATCAGAGGAGCCAACCCCCATTCATGTCTCTGTTGATCGACATCAAAAATTGATTACTTGGAAATTATTTAATAATATTCATAAGAAGGAAATGTACCAGTTTTAAGAAACAATTTTTTAAAATAATGCATACAAATTATAAGTTAATGAATTCATAAACAATGTGACAAAAAAATTTAGTAACAATAATTTAAAACCAAGTTATAAATTTTTTAAATACCCGTTTTAAACACAATTTTCTAATTTTAAAAAATATAAATAAATGTAATGAAAATAACAACACTAAAACATATATATCATTCTAAATTTAAACTAAATTAAAGAAATAATAGTAATAAAAACATGATAAAGTTGTGTGAAGGAAAACAAATTAGCTATAAACATATATGGTTTCTTCTATATATTACCCATCACTACACTAGGTTCAACATAAACTCTCACAAAGGGAAACTTTGAGTCATAAAGTGTAATATTTTGGTCAACACAAATTGGGGCATCAATGGTGTCAACTTCACCACTAGCATCGTGAGTAATATATATTGGGGTTAGTTTATTAATGAAACTGTAATCAAGTCTCAAATGATATTTCACATAAAATACATGTTTTCCCATTGATTCCAAAATGTATCATTCATTTGTGTCCAAGAATTGACTCATGAAAATAACTCAGAATCCCCAAACATAATTAAATGTACCTTGTCGCATCATTGAGTCAAATCATTTACATTTCATCATAGTGACTCGATCTCGAGAGTATTAATATTATTACAATATTTTTCTCATCAAGACTATAATAATAAACATCTTCAAATCGGGTCTAATAGTCTGATGCAATGGAATAACAATATATTTTAGAAATTAACATAATTCCATCATCCTATGTTATCATTTTCACCACTCTATTGTTTGTAAAAAATTTGTACCCACTGATAATTAAATATTTCAATTCACAATCAAACGAATTGGGACAGAAATAAAATACTCATAATTGTTTAGAAATAGAGTAAATGTGTGAACTAAATACCTAAAATATATATTAATAATAAAACTAAATGTATATCTATGTTTTAGTTTAATTAATGTAATGGCCATACATTTGATTTTAACCAAGAAGGAAAATATTTGTTATACAAATCCTCTGTCCTTCTAAAAAGAAATAATCGGTGAACTCTACTTATAATTTATTTATGTTCCCTGTATAAAACAATAATAAATGTATAAGGTATATGTGATATGACATATTATGATATAACATATAAATATATAAATTAATTATATTATATAGTCATCCAAAAAATCAAATTTGAACAATATTGTGCGATGTGAAATATCCCCCTCTTTAAGGATCAATGTATCTACTTTATATTCCATAGTAATTACTTCTATTTGGGGAAGAAATGGACATGAGGGATCAATTTCCAAATAATACTCATCTTCATTTTTTATTTTCCATTTATGTATTGTGCTCACATTATAAAAATAAATTGAATAAAAATCTATATATTTATGAGCTAGATAAACTCTTAAAATTGAACCTTCTGGATAATTCTTGTTTCCAACATAATATTTCATTTTGAACATCTTTATTTTAGTAGGATAAATCCACTGAAAAGAAATGAGTCACCCAAGAAGTGTTTTTGTTGGAAAATGAACTATTAAATGCAACCTGTACCTGAAAAATGTGAGAGGAAATTTTTTACAACTCACAAACAATTAATGGAAACTCTCATTTAATTTTTATCAAAAATAAATTTGATAATATTTTAGCACAATGGTCTCTAAAAATTGAAAAAGTGAATAATTTTCACCATTAAATTGTTGGATATAAAATGATGAATTGCTATTGTAATCAATTCATAAAGAAATATGTGATAATCATGAGTTTTTAAGGTTATCATTTTCAAATACTATATATTTACCCATTTAGATAGGTTATTGGAAGAGCCATACAGAACCTTGATAATCTCTATTACATATAGAAATTTATTTTTATATAATTTTGTAATCACAGAAGAAGCACAAGGAACATTCTAATTGTATTAACCAATAATCATAGGATACAGTTCTGGTAGAATACCCCAATCTATCATGTCCTGATGAGATCGAAAGTCATATTTGGTATTCCCTGTAATAATTATAAGTATTGAAAGAAACATTTCAAATATATTTTTCAAAATTTTCATTACTTATAAACAATGAAATAATAAATTGGTATACAAATATGGAAACTAAAAAAAATACTTCTCTTTTTCCAAATATAAGTAAATTTAGTGTCAACATTGTTCTTCTTTCTAGATTTTATCTTACCTTTCTATAATGAAAAACTAAAATCTTCCAAATCATTAATAATTACTTTTTTGGACACTTTTTGACGTGGTTTTTCTCTTTCTAAAATATTATTAAACCTCTGACAACTCTTCAAATATTGGTGATCCACTATAAAGAATCATTGATGCCCCATGAAACTAAAAATGTGAAGATATTTAAGAATTATCAATCATGTATTCATAACACAAATTGGACATTATAGTTTTACCTTTGTTCTCCAATTGTACATCATTTTATAATAAATTTAATCATTTATCATCGACTGAAGGGAAGAAAACATCTGAAATATACTTTTTAAAGAAGCATTTAATGTACGCAAAACCATATCCCAAATATTCTTCAAAAATATTATTAATGGTTTAAATTAGACATCTATATCATTTCTGGGATCAGAAGGCCCAAATATCAATATATTAAAAATATTGAATGAATTTTTCATACACATCCACAGAGGAATATTATAAAAATGAATAAAAAAGGTCAATGTTTTGTGAGCAGTAATCATCTTCCCAAATAGATTTAAACCATCATAGGATAGACCCCATTAGAAATTACAAACCACAAATTCAAAATCAAAATGTTTCACTTAAAATTCCTTCCATGCCCATCCAACTGTATGATAAAACAACTCATGATTACCTTTAATTCTCTCATGATCATTCCATTGTACATTAGTTGAGATTTCTATAGACATGAATTTATTTTGAATAATAGGAATCAATGGGATGTTTACCATGACAATATATGGAACATGATATTGTGTTCCATCTAAATTTACCTTCTATTGAGATTTACCACATTATTTATAGTTAATAAGGTTAGTTGTTTCCTCCCAAAATTAATTATAATCATTCAGACAAGCGTGAACATTATTCATATAAAATCTAAGATGCTTAATTAACTTTCATTCCTTATAATGATTTGAGGGGGTATCTTCACAATTAGGACAAAATTCCTTCAAAGTTGTAAGAATATAATCAATTGTGGTATTGGAAGTTCCATTCATGGTTTTTCCATGATATAACCACATTAAAAATTCTAACTTAGTTATTTTATTACATTCCTGATATAATATAGTTCTGGCATCAACCATTAAAATTTTCACTCTATAAAAATCATTATCTATAGTCTTTTACTCATATGTATTGATATCATTACCCAATAGAACTGGAATACTATCTATATCATGATTATGCAAAAATTATAACTGTTAAAATATCAAATAATCCATAAAACTTATTTATTTTTGTTGATGAATAGTAGAATATTGTCCCATATCTCCATGGATATAATAAAAATAATAGTTTTTTGAAATCCATCATTAATTATATTCTATATAACTTTATCCTATCATAGAAATGGTCTTCCTACACAATTATAGCATTGAAATTGTATAAATCCTACATCTGGAGCATCATTAAATGAAAATCTAAAGAAACTTCCAAATTATTTTTTAATATCGGTTGAAATATGATCAGTATGACACATCTAGCTTCCAAACATTATTTTAAAATGGAAAAAAAATTATTTTCCAACCAGAAATTTAAACCATAATTAAAAAATTTATTAATACCAATTTTAATATTAAAGTAATCAAATAATTCATTTCCCTGACCCCAGAAGCCCGTAGCTAGTGCATTATTTTATAACATTGGATTGATTACAAGGAATAAAATCCCAAAGGACTAATCATTTTAGAAGTCTTGGGAGACCAAATAAAATTATTGATACCAATACATAAATAAAACATGATATAATATAAAATGAATTAAATTTCACCCTTGATAGTTTATTTGGTTTTTTCTTCTTCGTAACCTAGAGAAATGAAACATAAGAAAGTTGGGAGATCATATTCTTATTAATGGTAATTATTACAGTAGAATCTACCATAAATAATAAGGAAATGTGAATAACTCATTCCAGTAAAAATAATCTTGAGAATAATATGTTTGGAATAAAAAATGAATGAATAATTATATATAAAGTATCATAAGTGTATAAAATATAACCTTGGATATTCTACTAGTCAAATAATCACTTGGAATATCATTTACAACTATCATAATGAGGTAATTCATAATTCAGGAAATTGAAAACATACAGTTAAGGCCTCATGCCAATATCACACATAAATATGTAAAAACAAACTATTTTGTCTCCAGATACCTTTTGATTTCCCAATGGGCTATAGCAGACCACGCCTAACACTTACTAAGTCCAAAACATTCTATATATGAATGGTAAAAACATAAACAACATAAACATTCATATTTAAAAACAAGCATATGAACTGTGAATACTTCAGCCATAATCTATTAATGGTATCAAATAGAACATCGATGGTCTAATTGATCATAAAAACTTCAAAAAAATATTCTAAATGGTATCATAAAATGTAAACCTCAATTATGTAAAATATTCGATAAAGTAAGTGGATATATATAGAGATACCATTGAAAATTTATCGAGGAAATTAATCATTTAAACATTTCAAAGTGTCACATACCACATTGAAACATTAAAAAACATAGAATATCATAAGAATAAGGGGAAAATTGATATGGTATATAATTTTTCAGTAGATAAACCACACACACAATTAATAAGTGGTGAAAATGAATATATCTCATAGAAGGAAATGTGAGACAAGAGAAAAAACTTTTTACTTTGGAAAGAAGTGTTCTTTTGAAAAATCAATTGTATTTGTCATAAAATAAAATTTTAAAAAATTATATCCTAAAAAAGAAAGGGAAGGATATTGGAATTATATTTAAGGTATAAATTATATCCAACTAAAGTGAAATAATTTAAAAAGTGTTTTTAAGAAGCTTTATATATAAAACATTTTAGTGCGGTTTAAGGAAAATATTAAATAGATTCTACAGCGGAAAGGAATGTTTTTTTTCATAAAATTAGAAATGAAACAAGATATTTGTTCATGATAAAAAAATTAATTTTAGAAAAATTTTGATTTCTTAAAACAAATTATAGAGTGCACTTTAAAATGGGTAAGAATATGGGATGTTTCCTTGAATCGAGCTTCTTTATCGGGAAGAATTGATAGCAGAATCATATTAAAACAATAATTCTTCAATAAAAAAGATAAGATGATCTGGATATATGTTTTTTGAATATATAAATATAATATAGAATAATTATATAAAATTAATTGAGAATAACATTGGGGTAAAGAGATAGATAGCGTAACCTGAATGAAAAATGGAGGTTTAGGAAGAAATCCTTACCACCTTGTAATCTATCGAATCATATGTCCAAAAAATAATAGTCATCAAATGAATCATTTAATACAATTAATATAAATAGATTTATTATATTATATTCTAAATTTCAGTATACATACACCACATACATGAAATAAGTGGTGAAAATGGAAATCTCGTGAAAATAAATGTTATATAAGAAACCCCTTACCTTATGTCTGAATGTGTTTTGCACTTGATCTTAATGTCCCAGATAAATAGATTAAATCGATTAATTAATTAATTAATTAATAATATTATACACACTTATTTCATTTATTTTAATTTCATTAAGTATATTTTTTTGATGAATTATAATATACAATTTTACATTTAAGGATCTTTCATTTCCTTAGTTTTCAGGATCAGTTTACCTATATACATGTAATGAAGTTCAGGTAAAATGCTTATAATTATCCAAAATTGGAATTATAATAAATTAATGAACATAAATAAGCTTAAATGGTTATATTTTTCAATTGGTAAAATGATATGTGGATGAATCATTAGATAAAATATATTGATAATTTCTTATATTATTTTGGGGTTTTTTCTGATTATCACGCACTAGTTTTGTTTAATTAATTAATAATATGTATATATAATGGTTGTAGAACAGTAAATAGGATTTAATAAACATATTATTATCAGTTAAAACCATAAAAATGGTCTCATGGCCATCCTTGAAGGAGAAATTGAAGACCAAAAATCCTTCGTCTAGGAAGGTTGTAAATCGGCACCTCATGGACAATGATTTCGTATTTAAAATAATAAAGAGAGAAAGAATGGAGTTTGGTAAAGGATATTATATTAACATTATATATTTAAAATATATACATGACAGTGGATTTATAGTTCTCTTTTCTATGGGGTAGGTGGATAGAGGATAAAAAATGAAAAAGGAATTTGAAAGGAAATTAAAAGAAAAAGAAAGAGGATTTACCTCTTGAATTCTCCTATTTGAGAACCTCCTTAAGGCACCTTGGCTTGGTATTTTGTTATGACCCTACCTCATGGTAGTTTTGTAGAGACTTGGTATGATTATTTAGGCTGAATTATAAAATGATTCATGTCTTATATGTGTGATAAGAAGTGGTGGTGAGGGGTGGAATTTATAGTTAAGGAGAGGGGTGGTTCTTGAATATTTTATTCATTTGTTTATTATTTTAGCTCAAGACTATAATTTGTTTCATAATTACAAAAAGTATATTAAAATAATTAATTAAAGTTCAATATTATGGTTCTTACATCATCTATGACTCAAGGAATAGTTTATTTAAATTATATTTTTTTATACCAAAAATTATCATATTTTACTATTCACCAAAAATCCATATTGTTCAAAAAATTACCAAAAAAGAACCCAGACTATTTATCAATGTTTAGAATTAAAAAATGAACTCCAAATTATGGAAATAATTTCCTAAATATGAGAAATTTATTTTTTAATGAAAATCATCTTTTACTAAAAAATAAATGTTTTAAAATTATAACTGAATTTATAAAACTTAAACAATTATCGTAGGTCTCATAAAAGTATCCTATAATCATCAAAAAATAAAATATTATTATATTAATATTTTTTAAGAAAATAAATTCTATTTTAAATGATTGAATTTAATATGAAATTGTAATTAAATATTTATTTTATTCAAAAAGACCAATACATAATTTATATTTTTAATATATATATATACTTATACTATGATATCATTATAACATAATTTCATTTATAAGATTCCTAAATTTTATTTAGACTTTCATCGGTGAGGATACTATTCATTTGTTCGATTTACTATTAAAAAGTTCATATTAATATTTATAAGGTAACATTAATATTCCAAAGGGCCATGTTACTATTCCCCAAAAAATTAAGTTGGTCTCATCAGTCTGTAAAAATATTACTAATTGAGACCATGTATGTCCATTTTTTTAAATTCAATTCACAAAAGTGGAAAAATTAGGTTTAATGTATAGGTTATAACAATATTTTTAAATAATTATAACAACAAATTTTTATTTCATAGAGACTCAGTGTTGTGTTCCTTACATTCTATATAAAATTTGATTTTAAATACTTGGGGTGTTACAAATCATAATAGTAGTTACCTAAACAAAGAATAAGAGAAAAAAAACATATTATATAAGTGATGAATAAAAATAACAAACAAAAGTGGGTATCCCTGACATTTTAGAATTCACTATCATGATCATTATCTAAACATATCCCTTAGAAGATAAAGAGGTGAAAAAAATTGGAATGAAATGAAAAAACAAAATTTTTTATATGGTTTTATGAAATTAAATAAAAACACATCAACATTTTTCTAAAAAAATTAAAATATTTTTATTAAATAATAACAATCACTTGGAAAAAAAATCCCTGCTAATAAATCATTTATTAACCACATTTTTAAAGTTGTACTTTTAAATCACATCACCAACATCCCTTTATAATATACTAATTTCAAACTCAATAAAGGATTGAATCATCCAAAAATATTTCCAAAAGTACTTTAAAAACTATCTTTTCCATAAAACTTGGGGCACATGCCTAAAAAATTTTCAATAGAAACACACACTAATAATTTCATTAAAAAACATTATTTCCTTTATATTTTTTTCCAAAACTATTTGGAAATAACATGCCACACTTTAAAGAACACACCCTTTAAAACTTATTTAAAATATAGTTTGAAATAACTATATGATTACACTTTACTTTTATTTTTTTAGAACTTTTTTAAATCCCATTTCAAAAAAATTGATATTTAAATCATAGAAAAATAATAAAGAATAACATAGTTAGTAACTTCTATTTGAAGCCACACAAAAGGGAAAAAAAGAACATTGGTTCCAGAAAAAAAATCATAGGACATGGGGATATAATCAATATAAAATTTAAATCCTTTAAATGGATCATAAATGGATCTCAATGTCAGGGATTTGAAAAATGGGATTTAAAAAATGTATTCAAGCATGTCATAGAATAACCCTAGGTTCGTGAATCACACTGCATGCCTATATAACTTAGATGCTCACTCCATCATCCATGGTATCTCTTAGTCCCCAATGGGATCTCTCAATCCCCACACCCACATGATCACCTTATCTTTAGGGGAAATTTCCACTCTATTAGATCCCTTTGTCGAGGTCAATCTTCCTTGAAAACATAATTCAAGGTCATTCCATAAAATGCTTAAGAAAGCTACCCCATTCCCCCATGTCTACCATTAAAAGTAAAAGGAGGTGAGAGAAATCAAGAAATTAAAAAGATCAAGTGTAAAAAAATTTAAATAATAGACGCCTACCTCCCATATAATCACAAAGAAGAATCCCCTTTTATTTAAAAAAAATTATCATATATATAAATGTATCATTAATAAACATCCCCTCATGATATGACTAGAAATCCTGGGAATACAACACTAAAAAGAGGGAAAATAGGGTCTTACACATTTAATAAAAACCCATTATTCATAAAACACCAAACTAGAATTCACATTAATGAAACATGCTTGGAATGTGATGTTAACTCACCATTTAGAAAGAAATATCAATTTACTATTAAGACTAATTTTATTAAAAAAATTATGAAACCTAAATGTGAGCAAAAACTTCCCTTTACACCACCTTATAAAATATTCACATCCACTAACGAGTTTAAAATAATAATCCACATGGGATAACTCATCCTTTTGAAATAAAATCATCCCAGTTTTTATTTTTTAGCTTTTTTAAAAATAAAAAAAGTTTCATATAGAAATCAACCATGATTTAAATAAGGATTCTGATATAGAGAATATGGGTTAAGAAAAATCCTTTTAAAATTAAAAAAACCATCTTAAATACTCTAAACACTTTCAAACCAACCATGCACTTGGTTTGGAAACCATTTAAAATAAGAACACTTGTCAAAATCTCAAGTTGGTGCTCACCAAAAAATCATTAAAAAATAATAATCATTAAAATCCATTATATAATTTTAAAGAAAAAACTTTTCATGGAATATCATCCCATTATAAGGTTTAAAACCACATTTAAATTAACATTGATATTTATGGGTCACACATATAAAAATAATTTAAAATAAAAACCATTTTCCAAGGAAGTGTTCAACAAGGGGTGAAAAATGATGTTAAGAAATGACACGACTCTAACCTAAGGATCACATCTGACATATGAGGGAGTTTATATCTAAATATATGGAATAATATCCCACTTTAATTCTAATATAATACATATCCCAGATGATTCTATGATATAATCAGAAAAAAAAATACACGCCAAGGACACAGGTATTCCTTCTAGGTTCTTTCCATGCTTGAACCAAAAAGAAAAAAAATTCTATAGTACACACCACATAATGTAATAAATAAGAAATAAAGCACATACAATTTCAAAAATATCCATCACTCATACTAATCAACCAACGAGCAACCCAAAAAAGTACTTGGACCGACTTCACCAAGACAAAACTTCTCCAAACGCAATGATTATAATCCCCAAAAATGGGATGTCATCCAAAAGAGAAAAAAATATAACATAGTCGGAATGGAATAAAGTTATAGAAAAATATATTTATTTAGGTAAAATTAACATAGTGACCTTAAATATATGAGTTTTATCTGATCTATCAGTTTAGAAATATCAATTATTAGGTAAATTCATAATCTAAAATGGTCATGACTGTAATAAATTAGTTTTGGGAACCATGTAATGAGATTTAAACATAGTTGTAATATAATCTAGGGAACACTGACCTTATCCATTTTGGTTAAAAATTGGGGTCCAGTGATCAAATTAAGCATTTTGAAACTTTTTTTCCAAATAATACATAAACTAAAATGGAAAATCATGCCTCTATAATTTAAAAAAATATTAAAAAACTATAGTGAAAAAAAAAATTAATTTTTACAATATCTAAAAAATGCGTAAAAGGAAACATGTCGAATAAAAGTATATATAAAAAATTTACTCATAACTAGAAAATTTGGGGAAGATAAGAGAATAAATTAGTAAATGAAATAAAATATTACCTATCAATGAATGAAAAAAATACCGAAAATAGTGTATGAACACCTCTGATGGGTAGAATGTCTCCTGGTTATGCCAAATTTTCCTCATGAGGGTAGTGGGTGGCTAAAATCCCCTAATGAGGGGAAGGAGGATACCAAATTGGCTTTAGGAGGGGAGGGAAGATGCTAAAATCAACATAGGTAAGGGGGATGTGATGGAATTTGAGAGGTATGAGGTTTAAAATGAGGAGGAGGAGAGGAGGAGCTCGAGTGGGCCTCCTTATATAATTTTGTATACAAATATCTTATAAAATCCATTAGTATTGAACAACCAATAATTTTATTTAAAACCATTGGTATAGGCTCAACCAAAAACTTTGTACCCACTTTTTACTAAGATGTGGGTATAGATCCATTGGTATAAAATTACTTTCCAGTAGTTTCTAATTAGGTGAATGTTTGACATCATTGACCTAGTGGATTTCTATATCCATTTTATATTCTATAATGGGTATGGGATTATTTTACTATGTATGTTTTAGTGGGTCTTCCGAGGATGCCTTAGAAGAATGGTACTATTTGGTTGGTTGTGGACCAGTTGACAAATTTAGCACATTTCATACAAGAACGTGAGGATTTCTTAGTTGATTAGTTGGGGGAAATGTATATTTAAGAAATATTCTATCTTCACTTGGTTCCATAGGCTATTTTTTAGACCATGTATAATGTTTTACATTGCGGATCTAGAAAGGCTTGTATATGGGGCTTGGTTCACATGTTTTATTTAGTATGTCATTCCATCCATAAATAGATGGGAATTTAGAATTTACTATATAGATTCTTGAGTATATTATTTGGGTCTATGTCCTATAATTTGGTGGGTATTGTGAGAAGTGCCTAGATTTGGTGTAGTTTACAAATAACAATATTTTTTATGTAACTATACAGATGGAACTATATGAGAATCTTATGGTAGTCCATGAAGATCTCCTCTATATTATATAGTTGTTGTTGAGTCAGTGTTGTTGGAAGTGAGTCTCATATAGGATAAGTCAGAGTTGGTTTAGTTGATTAAGAAATCTATGGATTCATATCATAGTATGGAGAAGTTATATAGAAATAGACATCAATAACCCTTTGAGTTTTCAAAGGTGATCATATATTCCTCTAGTTGTTTCCAAGATTTGATCAATGCAAGATATATAGATAGGGAATGTTGTATCCCACATTTTTTATACTCTATGAGGTTGTGGAGAGAATCGGGCAGGTGGTGTAGTGATTACATCTTCCATAGAGGTACAATTATTTGCATGAAATTTTTCATGTGTTATAACTTTAGTAGTGTCACCTTGACCATTATCATGTGATCAATGTGGATGATGTTGAGCTTAAGACTGATGAATTATTTGAGGATAATATGATATGTGTGTTGGATCATAGTTATAATGTGTTTAAGTGAAATACCATGCTGATAGTTCATATATTATCGAAGCATAGTCATGTTCATAATGATACATGGGTGAAAGAAGTATATATACGAGCTTAGTGGACGGATCATTTTTTCTAGGAATCTTAGAGATTCTTGGGAGTACAGTTCGAGGATGAGCTATTATAAGGTGGGGATATTTTTAGATCCTGTCATTTCCTACACAACCATGTATGTCGGAATTTTTAAAATTCCAAACATAGGGGTGACAAAATTATGTTTAAAGGTCACTTATCACTTAGTAGTTCATTATTTTGTGTTTTTATGACATAGATATAAGAAGGGAATTTTCTATTGAAATACTTTGGGTCATTACATTCTTCCCCCCTTAAGGATGTTGCAATATTTTTTTCAGGTACTCTGTTTTCCTTGTTTTGAGTACCTTTAATTTTGGTTTTATCTTTGGCATGTTTGGATGAAAATTGGATGTTTATGGAGGGATTTTGGGTAGTTCACAGTTGGCACACAGTTTTCCCAAACTATTCACCTAGCCCATCAAACTATTTGAAACTAATCAAAGGGGATTCACATGGATAGTGTACAGGTTTTCAAACTGTTCATCCTTTTAGGATTAATTATTCTCCCTTTAGAAGAGGTGCATGGATAAGAATCATAGTTTTTCAACCAGTGTTCCCATAGCAAGGAAACATTATGAGTGGTTTTCAGTAACCTGAAAATTAGATTTTAAATATCCAAACCCCATGTATTAACCTAAAATTGACTCTATCTCAACCCTAGATGAATTATCTCATTTTTTGGTGGTTCCTAGATGTATTAGAATCTCTTTAGACCTTCGTTCATTCATATTTGAATCCTAGATAGAGGATCTATAGCTTTCCCGTTAACTAAATCTCATCCCAATTAGTTTCACTTCCTTCTACCGTGTTTATCTCATCCTTTGAATGGATTTTTCCCCTTTTGGTTTTTGATATAGATCTAGGATTGATGAATCATGATTCATTTGATATTGTTTCTATGATATGATTCAACATCTAGTTATTTGTCATTGGTTTGAACTTTCTATTTCAATTTAGGGATTTTCCATTGGGGATCTCTCGTTAGAGAATTAAGGTGTTATAAATTAGAATCCCATAGTATTGATTTAATTTAATTTATGTAATTGTGAAATTTCAATTTCCATGATTGGGAAAATTCATTTATAATCGAATTGAACTATTTTAATTTCTATGTATTAAGTATTCTGGTTGGATTGGGGAAATTAAATTATGGAATTGAATTAATAAATTAATGAATTTATTAATGGGATATTGGGATTGTGATATTGAATTAATTAATTAATTAATTAATTAATATATTATTTTGATTAAGAAATAGATTGAATATAATTAATTAATTAGTTAATTAATTAATGGATAATTTTTTATATTTCAATTGTTTGAATTGGATTAAATAATTTTTGGATTAATTAATGGAATTTTGCGGTATTTTTATGCATGTGGTATTATGATACATGGGATATTGTGAAACATATGATATTTTGATAAATATGATTGTGTGATATTTTTGTGTGGGAAATGGACTGCTTCATCAAAATCCCATCCTGATAAGTATTGATATTCATGTGTGGGACATGGACTACTACATCAATAGACTATAGTGATAAATAAGTGTAGGACACATAGTACTACTTCAAAATCCCAATTATGTGATTGGTTGATAAATGAGTTTTGGGTCATGGACTTATGCTTCAAATACCCACGAGGTCCTAGGCATGGAGATGTAGGCCTAAGATGTTCGCATTGGAAAATGGTTCCAATTGACCTTCATAATGAATTTAAATGAAATTAATAATGAAATACAATTTTTTATAATGAATTTTGAATTTAATATGTGATATGGTTAATACTCTAGCATAGGCCAAGAAAAGTATTGAGTGAATGGGTTCCCTCAAGAACCCAAGATTTATGTGGTTAAAAAAAGTTTTATTTAATAAAATGAAACTATTTACTTTATTACTTATATTTAATTATTTATAAAATTAAATACAGTTTTTTAATGTCCCGTAAATTCTATGTAATTTTTTTTAAATTATATGGAATTATTCTAAGACCAGATGCTTTGACTACACGTGATTCCGAGGCCCGGTGGGCCCGAAATAAAATTTTTTACTTTTTTAAGGTACATTTAGTAAACATATGAGAGGGTTTTTCTAACTTTTGAACAAGTGATTGGATTGAAAATCAGAGGGAACTATTGAACAAAGAACATTGGGATTCACCTAGGAAGTTCATAACTTTGTCCGGCAAGGGCCAAACAGAAAATTTACATTTTCATAATTTTTGGAAAATAATAAAATAAATTAAAATTTTATATTATTTTTTTCTCATCCATTGAGTAGAGGATGTCAATGCTACAACGTAGTGATGGGGATCATTAATGTCTCATTAACTAATAGTGTAATGATTCTTTAATGACACTTAACAGCAACGTTGTTTCATAAATGACCTAGCATGACGACACGACGTTGCAAAGTAATAGAAACACTACAATTTTTTCCTTTTATTTTGGTTTACACATTGGTGAAAAGAGGAATTAAACTATGAGGATTCTTTTATGAACCTCTGATGAACTTTTTCTCCAATGAAGAATGAGAAATGTTAACGGACCTCAAACATCTTCGACGCACCTCGAAGAATGGAGTCAGAAACGACGAACGACGTCGACGTCTTGAAACCTCAAGGACGTAACGTTGCGGAAACGAAAATCAAAGAGGTAGGGTTTTATTGCATGTTCTTCCCTATTCTAATACTAAAAATGATGAACTTGGATCAAACCATGGATACATTGATCCAAGAATCATGTATTTATGTAGGAGGGTAACATTATTTTGGGATTTTCTTTATCTGATAATTGAAATTATCATTTGTTGATTTAATTGGAATCCCTAAACCTCTCATGTTCATAAACCTCTAACATGGAGGGAACAGGCCATCACAAACAAGGAATAAGCACCTCCTCTATGTGAATTCATTGTGTTTGTATCCTCAATGTGGCAGAAAGAGGAATCCAGGGCCAAGGAAGGGATGGAGGTGACCCAAGAGGCCCAATAGGCACAGATAGGTCAAAAAACGAACCACCGGTGCAATTCTGGTGTCCTGTAGAGGGGACCGCTGGTGAGGTCATCGGCGCTTTGCTACAGTAGAAGGCTGAGGATGATGGCCTTAGTAGTAGGGTGACGCGGCGCCAGGTGGTCTTCCCATGGAGGGGTGCCCCACATATGTGTCGCCTGGGTGACATGAGAGTCGAGGTCACCCGATTGCGGTTGGAGGAGCCTCGCGTGTCCGCAGGGCTGGCAGGAGGCCGAACATGGCTGACTACCACGTCCCAAGAGCACCCCATTGGTTACCCACGTGGTTGGTCTTCGGGCTGGCGGGCCACTCCCTCAGCTAGTGGGCCATGCCCCAGCCATCGGGTTGGCCCTGTTCTACGCCCAGTAGGCCAGACCCGTGTCGGTGGGCTAGACTAGACTGGGTCGCTGGGTAACCTAGTGGCCTAGACCCTCAGCCAAACTGGGCCAGGTCCAGCTAGGCCCATTAGGCCTGGCCCACTGGCCAGGTTGGACCAAACCGACCCAAACCCAAACCTGTTTAGGTTGAGTCTGTCGAATTAAGCTAGGGTATATGGGACCCCCAGACCGGGTTGGTCAGGTCGGTCTGATTGGGTAGGACCGGGCCCAGATGCAACCGGCCCCTATTTACTAAATGACACGTATCATAAAAACCTCATGCCAGATTTATGAGCCATTTGTAGCATTAGGACCCTCCTGATGAGGTAGAACTTTTGGAATGCCCAAACAAGGCTTTCTATGGATGTTGAGTTGTAAAGAATGGTGAGGAGTAGTTATCTCATGCGCGCTACGTACAGAATCATGCGGTTGGCTGAGACCAAAAGACTGTTAACGTTCCACTCTATATGACTCGACTATGATCCAATAGAAATAACTTCTTTGTGACTTTTCAAGCCCATTGTGGGAATCACTTCTGTGTGATTTTTTAGGCCAATGGTACGTAATGAGGATGAGACCTCAGTTGTCTATGATTAGTTTGAAGCACTTCTGTGTGAATTTGCAGACCCATGGTATGCGATGGGGAGGTATACCGAATAAGTATAATGTTAGTGGGAAGCACTTCTGTATGACTCGGAAGACCCATAGTACTCGATAGATGAGGAGTTCTCCAGCAATAGAGGTGTTTGATGATGTGACTGAGGATTCTTCTATCACTACCATAAATGTATATCTGGTGTGATCTCTCTTGTGCTTCATGTATTACTTTGAGGATTGCTATGTGATCACTCCTTTTTTTTAGGGTCCCTAGTGAGTATCGTGTTACTCAATCCTGCATGGGCTTCTCCCACTTGTGTCATGTCCCATGAAGGTGATCCGTATTTTGAAATATACTTTGGTGGATCGGGACCCATAGGTGCTCAGGGAGACGGGACCGACGAATGCTACGACAATGGACTTGGTGGACTAGGACCAGGTAGGTCCCAGTAGGATTGGGTGTATAGGATGTTCTAATTCATCTTCTAGTAGCTACAATAATCTCACCACTATGTGGGGTTCTCCACAGATGGCCATCAAAGATTCCTTTTTCTACTTTTCTGTTTTCAGTTCTTTGGTTGGGTTTGTATTTTGGCGCACTTGTATTAGTTGTACTTGTACTCGGCTCTGTTTTAGTGATACATTTTTTCTTTTCAGTGTGTGGGACTTGTTTGTTCATGTGTCTATGTACAGTTACTCATGAAAATTCATACCACTTGTAGTTTGACACCTTCGGCGCTAGTCGCTAGACCCTGGCCTTCGGAAGGCGGGCTTGGGGTAGTCACAGAACAGGCCCTGGGGGACGTGCCTTGAAAAAGTGGTATTGTAACGCCCCGACCCCAGTTACCTAGAGTCGGTGAATTATTACATAACATTGGCATGATCACAAGAAATATCAAGTCTCGAAAGACCAATTAGTTTAGTAGCCTTAGAATAACTAGAGACATTAATAAAGTTTACATTATATCATAAACTGAAAACAACAACAACATAGTCTCCATAGTCCACACTTATACTATCCCTACAGGTCATTCATAATTTACTTCTTCACAATCCTGGGAAAAATAAAACATTGAAAGGGGTGAGCTCAGATGCTCAGTAAGGATAACATTATAGCAGAATCTTTCATAGATAATCATAAACACTTAAGGCAATTTATAATTAAAACAAAAGCCTTTTAAACTTAAACTTCATCATAATATGGTAAAGATAAAATGAAATAATTCCATTTACTTATTCACATGTTTATTCTACTAGTCGAACAATCACATGTAATATCAATAACCACTTTCATAATGATGGAATGCATAATTCCAGACTATCATAACCACATATCCAAGGCCTCGTGCCAAGACTACAAATAAGATTTTTCCAAGGCCTTGTGCCAAGAAACTAGTTTTTCTCATGAGACCTACCGATGCATCGAGGAGCTATAGCAGGCTCCACCCGTCACTTATTAATTCCAATGCATTCCTCATATGAACAGTTTTAAACATAACATAAACATTCGTATTAAAACTAGAATATGAAATGTCAATACTTTAACCACAAACCATGAATGGTATAAAAATAGCACATCCACAGTCAAACATAACTCATTCGATACAATATGGAAGATTGTATTGTATCAGATTAACCTCAATCAAGAATAATGAAGGATGTTGACATAGATGAAAATAATCATCAAAACTATTTGAGAGAAATATCGCCCTTTTTCTTGAAATCATTTAAAAGTCAGACTATTTTTCAAGAAGCCATTTAAAAATAGATTTTTTAATCAAAGTGTCCCATACCACTTTGAAACTTTTAAAAGGAGTTTTAATTTTAAAACTTTAATGTCCATATAAATAAATCCTTAAAACCAATTTTTTTAAAACATGGACATTAATGAGAAATATTTAGAAGAATAAGTCTTTAAAACATTTAAAAAATGGTATTTTAGTTAGAGTTTCTAACCAAAAGAGAGACACTTGAATACAAATAATTGAGGTAATCAAAACATTTTAATATCATGAGAATAAATGAATTCATGATATACTATGTCAAAGTACATTATATACACCACATAAAAGTGACTTGGTGTATAACAACAAAGAAGTCTCAATGGAATTTAAATTGAGATGAAATATCTCATAAAGGTTGTATCCTTAGGTTAAGGATAAATCAACGACATAATTATGTGTGACAAATATAAATAAACTAAATATGATTGGATATTCAGTGTAAAACAATCAAAGGATATTCACACATATTCTTATAAAAACAACACCAATGAATTGGATGTTTATCTCAACAAATAGAGATTGAGTAAAAATTACTCTTATCAAGTTCATACCAATGACTTGAGAATTTATCAATGGGGTGATTATGTGTATAAAAATTATATCCACAGAAAGAGAAGTGGAAATTATGACATAATCAAATGAATAGTGATTCCACACAAAATCTTGGAGTAAAATAATCAATGAAGTATGCGTAAAGCCGAATGAGTGGAAATTGAAATTTCAAAGTCCCTTATCGATTTGGTAACTTACGAAACATACACCCATGAAATAAGGACAATACAATGATGATGTAAATATTCATAAATTAAATTATATTACACAATGAATACAATCATGGGAAGTACACACACCACATGCAATAAATAAGTGGTGAACAATGGAATTCTCACGGAATTAAAAGTGAGATAAGAAACCCCTTACTTTGTACTTTTCCTTGGTCGATGGTAGGTTAACCTCCTGTATAATGGTGAAATAATTTTTATTGAATTATACAATAATCATTTACATTAATATGATATCATATATGATCTTTTAACATTGATTTGTTAATAATATCTAAGAATTATCGTTATTTCGGGTGTTAACGGGTTCATTTTACTTTATATTCTTTGTTATGTGAGCCATATTTGTTATTAATGGGATGTATATTATTCATATCCAGAATAATATCAAGTCCTTAAACATTATTTTTAATCATCAAATGAGAATTATACTTGAATAGATACGATGGAGAATGAATCTCATCACGTTCGTGGAGACAGTAGTCCGTACGTACGCACGAGCGACAATATCATCCTTTTGATATTAAAATAATATATAATTGGATGGTATATAATATATAAAGAATAATTATAATGTTATATTTATTATTTAAATTAATTAAAAATCATTATTATACCCATCCAAATAATAATTTATTGAATAACAATAACACCACGACGTGGAGACGGTAAGCCGTACGTACGCACGTATGGTGTCATGTTATTCAAAGGGTGGATAGAATAATGAATATGGTTGTACCATATTTATAATAATATTACTGTATATAGGAGATACGGGATTCATTATTTTAGAATATAAATAACAAAGAAATAAGAAGTGGAAGAAGAAAGGAACTTGAGAAGGGGTGGTGAAAACATTACCTCTTCTTCGGGTTCTTCCTTTTGATTTGATCAAAAGGGCTCCTTAGTTTGGCTTTCTGATCAAACTAAAGCCTCTAGGTTGTTGTGAGGGAATTTTAGAGAGTATTTGTGCAGGGTTTGGCCGAACCAAAAGGCTTTGAAGGTGTGAAGAAATCAGAAGGAGGAGTGCCCTTTTATAAGAGGGGTGAGGGGCACCTTTGGAAAATCTAGAAATATTAATTAATAATAAATTATTATTCGGTTTACAATGGCTCCAAAGATGATTATTTAAAGTTTAAGGTGGTTATAGGTCTAAATACATTCAACCAAAAGAATTTAGATAGGTTTCAGTCATTATATTAACCTTATCATTTAGTTTTAACTCTTAGTTAATTAGTTTGACATTTACCATGTCACTTTGTATTTTTATATTATATAGTTAATAAACATACTATATACATCCAAGAAACCCCCAAATGGATCATTAATGATACACATATCTTTATATAAGTCTCTTGGCCGAACCTTTGATTTTTAGGAATTTAATATCAATTAATAATATAATAATTGTTTTAAAAACTCTTTTTTGTCAATTTTGATACTATTCAAAAATTGATTTTTGTAAAACTCATAACAGAATGATTACTTCGAAAACAGTTAATTAAATCAATAATAACATTTCATATTAACCTATAAAATTAGTTTAATTCATAAAAAGTCTCAAATTATATTTATTTTGGTATTTATAATATCAATTATTTTAATTTTACACTATTATGGTAAATACTGCATCACCATTGGGTCACAAATAAATTACCTTATTTAAGGTCTAAAAATTATAAATAAACTATAATTATGTATTAAATCTTTTTATATTTCTAATGAATATTTATTGTCTAAAATCCAACATATATAACCCTATGTAACAATTGTTTTTCTAAAAGATATATGCTTGTGTCATTTTTGAATTCATTTTAACTTAATTAAAATAAAGTGTCCCTATCACTTACAAGTGAATCCATGGGGTCCCAAAATCGACCCAAAGATGCCCATGGTCGAACATTTATCCACCAATAAGGTTAGGACACGTTTTAGGGTAATTTAGTATTATTATAATATTATTATTTAACCCGTATTTACCGGATTTACCTTAACCATGGTAAATAAAATATTTACCGAAGTAATTATTCAAAATGTCTAAAAATAAAAGTTACCTAATTACACAATTTGGAAATCCTGATTCCAAATATGGAATCCATTTTTTCAAATTCAATACATATAAGTGGCAGAAATTAATTTAAAATTAATTCCCATTGTTAAAACAAAAAGCGTGCTTTTAAGAAATAATAACTATCAAAAGATTGATAGTTGTTTATGTTCGGTTTAAATGTGAAATTATGTTCAATGACCCAAATTGTATTACATGGTAAAAATATATTTTAAATATAATTTAAAACCACTCAAATTCATAATTTATAACTATTAATTATTTCAATTAAAAAAGTTGTTTTTAATTAAAATTTAGTAATTTTTACTATTCATCAAAATATAAAAGTTATCCGAAAAGTACCAAAATTTTACCCTAGTCAAATTTCGTTATTATGAATCCAAAAATGAAGTTTATTTTAAAAAATTAAGAACATAAAAGTTTCATTTATTAATTTAAAATTGATTCTTGCTTTCGAAACCAAAAGGCGTATTTTTAAGAAATAATAACTATCAAAAGTTTGACACTTGTTTATGTCCAATTTCAAGGTGAAATTACTTAAAATGACCATCATTGGATTAAATAGTAAAAATATAATCTATTTATACTTCCAAACCATTAAAATTTATAATTTAACAATATAAAGTATTTTGATTAAAAAAGTTGTTTTCAGTTAAAATATAGTATTTTTCACTATTCACCCAAATATGAAAGTTATCAGAAAGACACTAAAACATTATTGATACTAAATTATTATGTCCCGATTCTAAAGAAGAATTTAATTTTGTCAAATTGATTATATAAAAGTTTCAAATATTAGTTTTAAAAAGGCTTCGCCATTAAAAGGCGGTAAAATTTCATTTTTTGAAAAATACATCTTTTATCTAAAAAAATGAATTTGTTCATAAATCATGTATTAGAAACTCATAATATGGATTAAAATTATAAGGATAATATAATATTTAAAATTTAGTTAATACTATTCATAACCTCTTTTTAACGGCTAGTTTGGTAAGTCGTGGTGTACTTGAACTCAGTGTTGTGTACAATACACGCTATTGTATTATTCAAAGAGAAGTGTACTGTGGAAGATTGGAGTGTTACATTCACCCCTCCTTCAATAAATTGCGTCCTCTAAATTTTAAAAATTGGGCTTGAGAATATAATGGAAAGTCCCACATCGGAAAAAGATTCAATAAAACTATTACTTTAAAAGAAATAAATAGAGGTATAAAGGTCACCCAAGATAACCCATACTAGGATTCGATGTAGGAAAACATGGATATGGATGATAAACTAAGTGTCAAGTTCTGATGGAGAGGGATAGAAATCATGATCAGGAGAAAGTTAACAATAAGAAAACCACAAACTTGTGTTGGGACAAACGATCATTAATCTCCTAATAGGAAAAGTAAACAGACATCATTTTTTGTTTTAAGTTACATTACATAAGGATGAGGAATTCATTTATGATATTGACTAAGAATATAAAGATATATAGTTACTTTTTAAGTAGAGTTTCATTCTTTAATAAATTTCCACCACTAACTCATTTTTTTTAAACAATGAGTATTCAAGAAAAATTAGTCACACTGGAAGAGCTAGAATAAACTTCTATAGAATCACATGATCTATGTAGGATAAACTATATATTTACATTGTCTTTAGAAATTAATCAAAACCAAAATGGTTAGTACAAGATCTAATGATCCCCCAAAAGGATATTCCTTGAGAGAAATAAACACTAATCTTAATTTCTAAAATTAAACCAACAATACTCAAAAGTTAAATAAATACCATTCAATAATCAATTGTCCTTAAAATCCTTCAATATAATCCAAACTAATATTAAAACTCAAAACTTATAAGAATGTAGTCTTCCACGTTAAATTGTATCTCCAAATTACATCAAATACTCTTAAAGTCACATACTTAAAATTAATTAACCTAATCATTTCCATAAACAACACAAATCACTATAAATCCATAATAAAAACATAGATAAAAATCCACCATTACTCCTCAAATGAAATCCCATACTATTCTATTTTCCTTGGGCATATAGTGTTCACAACAATGCGAACAACTTCCAAAATAACATATATCGCTTAATCACCAAATCATTTTCCTATACCAAGGGTATTCATTTGATTGGACATGAGAACCCAAATCAACTTATTATTGATCAATATTTAACTAAAAATAATTAGTCACATTATCCAGGGACTTCACGTAGTCCAGTGGTAGGCGATAAATCCCATTTGCACTTTGGTTTAGGGTTTCATTCTCACTGCTTTGTCCGACGCGACGGGTTGTCACACGGTCTACATGTTATCCTTTTTCAAAAAATAAATTTTATAATATTACCAAAATGAGATAAATTCCTCAAAATACCATAACATAATTTAACCACAAATGTTGTATCATACCTTGAATTTTCATCCCAAATTATAATAACTTATAATTCTCTCAAACCCCAATGATCATATAAAACCAAATGGCTATTTATACCTATATCCACAAGAGAAGAGATAATTCTTCCTCAAATATCATTCTCACATGGAAAACTAGGGGGATACAAAAACAAGAGAAAATTATTCCAAAGTAAACCCATCAACAAGGAGCACTAATACTTTTTAAAAATTTCTCCAACCATTTATTTCCACATAGATTATTCTTTGACCAAGAAAATATCCTATATAATAGGGCATTCACTCGGGTAATGGCCAGGTCCCCTACATTTACAGCAAATGACTGTAAATGGACTCTTGAGACCATTTTTATCTTCTTCCATAGTACTCTTCATTTTTCTTCAGCAATTCTTCACTTTATGTCCTTCCTTCCAACACGTAAAGCATTTCTTGGTCCCATTGAGACACTTTCCTGGGTGTCTCCTTCCACATTTCCTTCATGATGGAAATTGAGGATTCCTTTCTCCATGGTCTCCACTGCTGGAGCTCTTATGATTCATCACCTTTCTCTTCCTTGTTGAGTCCGGGAGTTGGTTAATATATATGTTGTTGATCATATTTTTGTAAAACTGATTTGGCATAAATATGATATCTTTTATGCCTATAAACATTCCATTTTTTTGCTCATTTCCACCATTGTTCCCACCTTGTACATCGTTCTCAAAGTCACTATGACTTCCTTGGAATCTAGCCATTGACTAAAACCAGAAAGAATTGCGTGAGTAACAATAGTCATAAAATAATTTAGTGATTAACATGTCACCATATTCTCAATTTGAAACACATTAGGATTAACCAAGGTCATTTACTCTCATCTTATATATATATTACTTTAAATTGGTTTGTAAAGAAAATGTAAATTATCCTAATCATATCCCCCGGGAGTGTCGTAACCAAGAGTGCAGCAAGGCCCGTTGTCATGAACCAATTCCAGTTTGAGTCTAGCTCAAAGAGGTGTTATTAGGTTTTACCCCTAGGTACATCTGTGCCAGAGCCTCCTCTACCAGCTCGTATCCAGACAGGGATGTATTGCTCAGAAAACTCACAAAATCACTACAATACCAAAATTCTAGGAAGTTATTCTATACTAATCCTCAAAGTTAATCTTAGGTCTACATACTCTAATCAGAGTTTATCTAAATCTAGCTTCCAAGGTTTGTACTAAACTTCCTCTGATACCAACTGTAACGCCTCGACCCCAGTTACCCAGAGTCGGTGCATTATTACATAACATTGGCATGATCACAAGAAAGATCAAGTATCAAAAGACCGATTAGTTTAGTAGCCTTGGAATAACTAGATACACTAATAAAGTTTACATTACATCATAAACTGAAAACAACAACATAGTCTTCATAGTCCACACTCATACTAACCCTGCAGGTCATTCATAATTTAATTCTTCAAAATCCTGGGAAAAATAAAACATTGAAAGGGGTGAGCTCAGATGCTCAGTAAGGATAACATTATAGCATAAGCTTTCATAGATAAGCATAAACACTTAAGGCAATTTATAATTAAAACAAAAGCCTTTTAAACTTAAACTTCAGCATAATATGGCAAAGGTAAAATGAAATAATGTCATTTAATTATTCACATGGATATTCTACTAGTCGAACAATCACATGCAATATCAATAACCACTTTCATAATGATGGAATGCATAATGCCAGACTATCATAACCACATAGCCAAGGCCTCGTGCCAATACTACAAATAAGATTTTTCCAAGGCCTTGTGCCAAGACACTAGTTTTTCTCATGAGACCTACCGATGCATCGAGGAGCTATAGAGGGCTCCACCCATCTCTTATTAAGTCCAATTCATTCCTCATATGAACAGGTTTAAACATAACATAAACATTCGTATTAAAACTAGCATACAAAATGTCAATACTTTAACCACAAACCATGAATGGTATAAAAATAGCACATCCACAGTAAAACATAACTCATTTGATACAATATGGAAGATTTTATTGTATCACATTAACCTCAATCAAGAATAATGAAGGATTTTTACATAGATGAAAATAATCATCAAAACTATTTGAGAGAAATATCCCCCTTTTTCTTGAAATCATTTAAAAGTCACACTATTTGTCAAGAAGCCATTTAAAAATAGATTTTTGAATAAAAGTGTCCCATAACACTTTGAAAATTTTAAAAGGAGTTTTAATTTTAAAACTTTAATGTCAATATAAATAAATCCTTAAAACCATTTTTTTAAAACATGGACATTAATGAGAAAGATTTAGAAGAATAAGTCTTTAAAACATTTAAAAAATGGTATTTTAGTTAGAGTTTCTAACCAAAAGAGAGACACTTGAATACAAATAATTGAGGTAATGAAAACATTTTAATGTCATGAGAATAAAGGAATTCATGATATACTATGTCAAATTACATTATATACACCACATAAAAGTGATTTGGTGTATAACAACAAAGAAGTCTCAATGGAATTTAAATTGAGATGAAATCTCTCATAAAGGTCGTATCCTTAGGTTAAGGATAAATCAATGACATAATTATGTGTGACAAATATAAATACACTAAATATTATTGGATATTCAGTGTAAAACAATAAAAGGACATTCACACATATTCTTATAAAAACAAAACCAATGAATTGGATGTTTATCTCAATAAATCGAGATTGAGTGAAAATTACTCTTATCAAGTTCATACCAATGACTTGAGAATTTATCAATGGGTTGATTATGTGTATAAAAATTATATCCACAGAAGTGAAGTGGAAATTATGACATAATCAAATGAATAGTGATTCCACACATAATCTTGGAGTAAAATAATCAATGAAGTATGCGTAAAGCCGAATGAGTGGAAATTGAAATTTCAAAGTCCCTTATCGATTTGGTAACTTACGAAACATACACCCATGAAAGAAGGATAATACAATGATGATTTAAATATCCATAAATTAAAGTATATTACACAATGAATACAATCATGGGTAGTACACACACCACATGCAATAAATAAGTGGTGAACAATGGAATTCTCACAGAATTAAAAGTGAGATAAGAAACCCCTCACTTTGTACTTTTTACTTGGTCGAAGGTAGTTTAACCTCATGTATAATGGTGAAATAATTGTTATTGAATTATACAAGAATCATTTACGTTAATATGATATCATATATGATCTTTTAACATTGATTTTTTTATAATATCTTAGAATTATCGTCATTTCGGGTGTTAACGGGTTCATTTTACATTATATTCTTTGTTATGTGAGCCATATTTGTTATTAATGGGATGTATATTATTCATATACAGAATAATATCAAGTCCTTAAACATTATTTTTAATCATCAAATGAGAATTATACTTGAATAGATACGATGGAGAATGAATCTCATCACGTTCGTGGAGACGGTAGTCTGTACGTATGCACGAGCAACAATATCATTATTTTGATATTAAAATAATATATAATTGGATGGTATATCATATATAAAGAATAATTATCATGTTATATTTATTATTTACATGAATTAAACATCATTATTTTACCCATCCAAATAATAATTTATTTAATAACAATTACACCACGACGTGGAGACGGTAAGTCGTATATACGCACATATGGTGACATGTTATTCAAATGGTGGATAGAATACTGAATATGGTTGTACCATATTTATAATAATATTACAGTATATAGGAGATACTGGATTAATTATTTAAGAATATAAATAACAAAGAAAGAAGAAGTGGAAGAATAAAGGAACTTGAGAAGGGGTGGTGAAAACATTACCTCTTCTTCGGGTTCTTCCTTTTGATTTGATCAAAAGGGCTCCTTAGTTTGGCTTTATGATCAAACTAATGCCTCTAAGTTGTTTTGAGGGAAGTTGATAGAGTATTTGGGTAGGGTTTGGCCGAACCAAAATGCTTTTAAGGTGTGAATAAATGAGAAGGAGGAGTGCCCTTTTATAAGAGGGGTGAGGGGCACCTTTGGAAAAGCTAGAAATATTAATTTATAATAAATTCTTATTCGGTTTCCAATGGCTTAAAAGTTTATTATTTAAAGTTTAAGGTGGGTATTGGTCAGAATGCATTCAAACAATATAATTTAGACAGGTTTGGGTCATTATATTAACCTTATGTTTTAGTTTTAACTCTTAGTTAATTAGTTTGACATTTACCATGTCACTTTGTATTTTTATATTATATAGTTAATAAACTTACTATATACATCAAATAGACCCCCAAGTGTTCCATTAATGATACACCTATCCTGATATAAGTCTCTTTGCAGAACCTTATATTTTTAGAAATTTAATATCAATTAATAATATAATATTTGTTTTAAAAACGCTTTTATGTCAATTTTGACACTATTCAAAAATTGATTTTTGTAAAACTCATAATAGACTGATTACTTCAAAAAAAGTTAATTAAATCCATCCTAAAATTTAATATTAACCTATAAAATTAGTTTAATTCATAAAAAGTCTCAAATTATATTTATTTGGGTATTTATAATATCAATTATTCTAATTTTTCACTATTATGGTAATTATTGCATCACCATTCTGTCATACATAAATTAACTTATTTAAGGTATAAAAATTATAAATAAACTATAATTATTTAGGAAATCTTTTTATCTTTCTAATTAATATTTATAGTCTAAAATCCAACATATATAACCCTATGTAACAATTGTTTTTCTAAAAGATATATGCCTGTGTCATTTTTGTATTCATTTTAACTTAATTAAAATAAAGTGTCCCTATCACTTACAAGTGGATCCATGGGGTCCCAAAATCTACCCAAATATGCCCATGGTCGGACATGTATCCACAAATAATTTTAGGACACGTTTTAGGGTAATTTAGTATTATTATAATATTATTTTTTAACCCTTATTTACCGGATTTACCTTTAACCATGGTAAATAAAATATTTACCGAAGTAATTATTCAAAATATCTAAAAATAAAAGTTACCTATTTACACAATTTAGACATCCTGATTCCAAATATGGAATCCATTTTTCCAAATTCAATACATAGATGTGGAAGAAATTAATTTAAAATTAATTCCCGTTGTTAAAACAAAAAGCGTGTTTTTAAGAAATAATAACTATCAAAAGATTAACAGTGGTTTATGTTCGGTTTAAATGTAAAATTATGTTCAATTACCCACATTGTATTACATGGTAAAAATATATTTTAAATATAATTTAAAACCACTCAAATTCATAATTTATAACTATTAATTATTTCGATTAAAAAAGTTGTTTTTAATTAACATTTAGTAATTTTTACTATTCATCAAAATATAAAAGTTATCTGAAAAGTAACAAAATTTTACCCTATGGTAATTTCGTTATTCTGAATCCAAAAATGAAGTTTATTTTATCAAATTCAAAACATAAAAGTTGCATTTATTAATTTAAAATTGATTCCTACTTTCGAAACCAAAAGGTGTATTTTTTAGAAATAATAAATATCAAAAGTTTGACACTTGTTTATGTCCAATTTCAAGGTAAAATTACTTAAAATGGCCATCATTGGATTAAATTGTAAAAATATAATCTATTTATACTTCCAAACCATTAAAATGTATAATTTATCAATATAAATTATTTTGATTAAAAAAGTTGTTTTTAGTTAAAATATAGTATTTTTCACTATTCACCCAAATATGAAACTTATCAGAAAGACACCAAAACATTATTGATACTAAATTCTTATGTCCTGATTCTAAAGAAGAATTTCATTTTGTCAAATTGATTATATAAAAGTTTCAAATGTTGGTTTTAAAAAGGCTTCACCGTTAAAAGGCGGTAAAATTTCATTTTTTAAAAATACTTCTTTTATCTGAAAAAAATGAATTTGTTCATAAATCATGTCTTAGAAACTCATAATATGGATTAAAATTATAAGGATAATATAATATTTAAAATTTAGTTAATACAATTCATAACCTCTTTTTAACGGCTAGTTTGGTAAGTCGTGGTGTACTTGAACTCAGTGTTGCGTACAACACACGCTATTGTATTATTCAAAGAGAAGTGTACTGTGGAAGATTGGGGTGTTACATGTATTAGAGGGAGGTTAGTCCTACCACAAAGACTGGGAGTTTGTGTTTCCTTTGGGGAAATAGTGTTAAGTTTTTTGAGTTTGACATCAAGATTTGGGGAGTCCTGTATTGGTGTGGCGGCCAACGTATCCATACACCTGGACCTCAAATTCTATTTTTAGCACTATACATGAAAACACTAGTTGCACAAGTGTATCCTTATGTTATTTTGAATAAAATTCAGCTCACTGGGTATAAAATTAAAACTGTGGTACATCTTGATTTATCTCAGGATGTTTCCATGTAGACGACCAGCCAGGACCCTGATACGAGGTTGTGAGGACAGCCTGCCTAGCGTAGAGGCATCTGTTCAGGGACCAATTCTAGAGAAGGCCCCGTCGGGTGGTGCACCTGTGCTACAACCACCTGATGGTCTGAATGTACTATCAGAGGTTTCTTAAGATGACTTGGGAATACATAGTTCACTATATGAGTTTGAGATACATAGACTTCCCAAGTTCAGGGGATAGATAGATCCTTAGTTCGTTGAGGATTGGTTGGAGGCAGTGGCGCGGGTCTTCCACTTAGTGAGGACACTGACTAACCAGATGATGATCTTGGTAGCGAGCCTTCTACCAGACTTATTAGGTAGATGGTGGAGCTTGACCACCCATGCGAATGATGAGGTGACCTTTACCTGGGTATACATCGAGTGGCTTTTTCGGGTGGAGTTTTTTCCCATTACCTTGCGCTCTATGCGCATTCAGAAGATATTTCACCTACAGCATGGCAACATGACAGTGGATGAGTACTCAGGGAGGTTAACCGAGAATTATCTCTACTCCAAAGATATGGTGTGAGATAATTTCTTTAGGGATAGAGCCTTTGAGTAGGGACTCATGCACGAGATCAGGTCATCAATGTTTTCTCTCGGTATCACTACTCAGGCTGGGGTGGAAGAGAGATCCCTTCTGGTAAATAGATTTTTAGCAGAGCAGGTGCCCAAAAAAAGAGCTAATAGTATAACCCAGGTAAAAAATTCAATGGAATGTATCAAATAGATTATGTGAGGGGCCAATCAGGCTAGGTATTTTAGAGGAATACCCTAGGAATTAGGGTCAGCAGTGCGGCGACCCCAGACCAGAGGGTGTCAACTGGGAACCATGATTTTCTTCTCATGTGGCGGGCAGGGACACATGGCTTGTTAATACCCAACCTTCCGTACTGATGACCATAAGATGGTCGAGGGGGCACCGAGGTAGAGGTTGCGGTTAGAGCGAGGAGGACTGCAGGTCGGTAGACGTGACATGAGAGTAGCCCGAGCAGCAGGAAGTGGGATATGGTTTGAGGTGTTACCGCCACCACCCCCAGATGGCCCACCCCGACCTCAGGGAGTAGGTGGACTGGGGAAATCATAGATTTAGGTAGTAGAGGCTTATGACCATGATGCTTCAGAGATGATCTGAGGTATAATCTGTGTATTCTACACCCTAGTTGCAGTTCTTATAGATATAGGTACTAGTCACTCCTTTATTTCCACAAATCTCATTGGGAGATTAAAGATTCTGGTGGAGTTGTTGGATCGATCCTTACTACTATAGGCTCTTACAGGATGTGATTAAACAATTACACACTGGTGTTGGTAGTGTTAGCATAATCTAAGAGGTTGGAGCTTTGACTGGGATATCCTAGTAGTGGCATCGAGGCCTTACGACGTCATCTTGGGTATGGAATATTTATCCATAGTCTATGCTTATATCGAATGTTTTAGGAATACAGTGTGGTGTTTCTATAGATATGGGACCATGTTTTCCATCACCATTGAGAAAGAAATCTTTGTAGCATAGGACGGACTTCCTCGGAGGAAAGTGAAGCCGATAACTATCCAATTTTCTAGTCTCACCCTCAGTGTAGTGGATGAGAGGAGTCGCAGTTTTCATGTAGTGGGGGATGAGTATGAGGATAATTTTCCTAAGGATGTTCTAGGACTACATCCTCGTAGGGAGGGATACTTCTGCATCGACTTGTTCCCTAGGACGAAACTGATATCCACAGCGGCATATCAGATGGCTCTCATAGAGCTTCACGAGATGAGGCTACAAATGGAGGACTTATAAGAGAAGAGGTTCGTAAGGCCCAGTGTTTCACCATGGGCAGTCTCAGTGCTTTTTTACAACAAGGAATATGGGAGACTAAAGTTTTTCATGGATTTTTGGCACCTAAACCATGTTATTTTGATGCAAAATTATCCACAACGGAGGATCAAATCACCAGCTTCAGGTACAAGATAAGGATGTACCAAAGACATCATTCAGGTGCCGATATGGCCAATCTATGTTTCTAGGGATTCCTTTCAGCATGACCAACTCCCCATTAGTGTTCATGAGACTCATTAATAGGATATTCCAATCTTACCTCAACCGGTTCATCCTGGTCTTCATTGATGACATCTTGGTGTACTCAGTATCAGAGGAAGAGCACGCTTCACACCTATGGATAGTCTCGGATACACTCAGAGAGAACCAACTTTATAGTAATATCCCCAAGTGTCATTTTGGGATACAAATGGTCCACTTTAAAGGACACATAATCTAAAAGGATGGATTTGTAGTAGATCTGTAGAATTAATAGGTGGTGCTTTCTTTGGAGCCTCCTAGGAGAGTGACTGAGGTGCAGATCTTCTTGGGGATGGCTAGTAACTATCGGAGTATCTTACCTAACTTTTCTAGAGTAGTAATAACCTTATGATCTTTAACATGGAAGGGATATCCCTTCATGTGGATAGAGAAATTTCAGCAGAGCTTCTAGGAGGTGATGCGGAGATTGACTAGTTCCCCATATTGAGATTATTATAGGAGGGTGTTGGGTATGTAGTTTATTGCGACACATTAGGGACCCGAATTGGTTGTGTCTTTCTATAGGAGTGAGTAGTGATTTCCTATGACTCATAATAGTTGAGACAAAATTAGTATAACTACGTGACCCACGGACTCGATTTAGCAGTAGTGGTCTTTTCCTTGAAGATGCAGCAACACTACTTGATGGGTGAACGGTTTACGGTTTACTCTAACCACAAGTGTCTCAAGTATATCTTCTCCTGAAAGGACCTTAACCTAAGATAATGATGATGGATAGAGTTCTTATAGAACTATGACTTTGAGATATTCTATACTCCTGTAAATGGGAACGTGGTGGAAGACGTGCTCAGTAGGAGGAACAGTTTTCAACTACTGAGTGAGGTGACAAAACAGTTGGTTGTGATGCAGATATACTTCATGAATTATGATGAATTTTCTTACCTTTAGTTGATTATTGTTACTCCCCCACTCTTAAAGTGAGTCAGAGAGGCACAAGATGGTCGATAATGACTGTGAGGCCCGATGTGGTATGTTATCCTCAGGACAGGCTCCTGATGGATTTTTGATAGGTGGGGAGGATTTCATCCTTTGTAGATGGAGAACTATAGTACTAGTGACATTTTGGGATTAGGTGTTGATGGAGGTCCATACATCCATTTTGGCAGTACATCATGGAGTGGCGAAGATGTACCAGGACCTCTGACGTCGGTACTGGTGGCCAGGGATGAAGAAATTGAGTGCCATGTTTGTTTCACAATAACTCGCTTATCTGCAAGTGAAGGTTGAGCATCAGGTTCCTGAAGGATTGGCCCAGCCACTCGAAGTACCTAAATGGAAATGGGATGTTATATTTATGGACATTGTGATAGGGTTACCACGTACATCTAGGGGCTAGGACTCTATCTGGGTGATCATTGACCGACTCACCAAGTCGGCTCACTTCCAACCCATTTGGGAGTAGGGACTAGTAAAGGGATTGGGACACCTCTACATCTTGGAGATAGTGAGGATTCACAGGGTTCCTTTACTGATCATCTTATATCATGACACTCTCTTTGGCATTTAGGATGAAACTACGCTTGAGCATAGCTTTTCACCCCCATATGGATGGTCAGACATAGCATACAATACAGATCATGGAGGACATGATACGTGCTTGCATATTGGATTTTGGTCACAGTTGGGGGTACCACGTTCTACTGGCGGAGTTTTCATACAATAATATTTATCACTCCATAATTGGCATGGAACCATTTGAGGCCTTGTACGGGTGGCCTTGAAGATCACACCTATGCTAGACAGACCTAGGGGAGTCGGCACTAATGGGTCCAAAGTTGGTATGGGCTGCCACCAAGAAGGTGCAGATCATCCAAGAGTGGATGAGGACTACATAGAGAAGGAGGAAGTCTTATGCTGAAATTAGATAGAGACCCTTGGAGTTTGAGGAGGGCGATCATGTTTTCCTTTGAGTATCACCCCAATGAGGATTACAGAGATGTGGCTGGGGTGGCAAGCTAACTTTGAGGTTCGTTGGACTTTTCAGATCCTGAGCAGAGTTGGCAAGGTGGCATACCGCCTAAATATTCCCCAAGAGATGCATCAAGTGCATGATGTTTTCCACATGTCGCGGCTAAGGAGGTTCATGCATGATCCATCACACCTCATCAACTAGGGTGAGCTGGACATTGACGATAAGGCGACATTTGAGGAGTTCTTGGTTGAGATAGAGGATAGACAGAAGTGGGTCCTATGTGGGTGGTCGATTCCTCTTGTGTGAGTTCGGTGTTAGAATGAGAATATCTAGGAGATCATGTGGGAATGGAAAGATGATATTCGTGCTATGTACCCCCATATATTTTTTTAGTTTTTGTATTAGATTTCAGGGATGTAAATCCCTTAGGTGGGGATAATGTATTTTCTCAGAAATTTTGCTTGTTTTTTTTTTAAATTATAAGGAATTATTATAAGAAAACATGCTTTAAATACAAGTGATTCCAAGTCTCATTAATGGATCATTAACTCACAGAATAATGATTCTTTAATGATTCATTACAGTGACATTGTTTTATAAATTGAATAGTGTAACAACGTGACGTTGCAGCATAACAGAAACACTACGATGTGTTTTCCTTTTATTTTGGTTGATGCCTTGGTGGAACAAGGAATTAAACTTTAAGGATTCACTAAATAAACTATGAAGAAATTCCTCTCCAAAAAATAAAGACAAACACTTAATAACATCAAACATCTTTGATGCACCTCGATGAATGGAGTCAGAAGCGACGAATAACATCGACATCTTGACTCCTTGAGGATGTAACGTTGTGGAAACAAATGTCAAAGAGGTAGGGGTTTAATTTTTGCATGTTCTTCCCCATTATTATTCTATAAATGATGAACATAGATCAACCCATGAATAGGTTGATCCAAAAATCGTGTATTTATGTGGGAGGGTAACTTTATTTTGGGATTTTCATTATCAAGGAATTGAAACTAATTTTTTTTGATTTAATTAGAATACCTAGACCTCCCATATTTATAAACTTCTGATGAGTAGGGCGCGGGCTGACACAAACAAGTCCTGAGCACCTCGGCTATGTGGTTTCACTATATCTATGTCCTCAAAGGGGAGGATAGAGGAATTAGGGGCCAAGGCATGGATGGCGACGACCCGAGAGGCCCATAGACGTAGACAGATTAGAAAACGGACCACCGGAGCAATTCTGATGGCCCGTATAATGGACCGTCAGTGCATCATGGCTATACGAGGCCACGGCCTATAGGCTGCGGTAGCAGGGTGATGCGGTGTCAGGCGGGTGCTGTGTTGATGGGTGGCCCACGTCCAGGCCGCTCGGGTCACTGGCAAGCCGCGGTCACCCGACTGTGGCTGGAGGAGCCCCTTATGTCTATGGGGCAGGCAAGAGAACGAACGCAGCCAGATACCACTTTCCATGAGCCCCCCACTTTCTGCCCATACAGCCAGTCTTCAGGCCGGAGGGTCATGCCCCCAGCCAGTGGGCCTCACCCCAGTAACCATGTCGGGCCAGTGTCGTGGCCTATTGGGGTGGTTTCATAGCCAAAGATCTGGACCCATGTTGGTGGTCCGAATCCGCACCCAGTGGACTGTACCCACACCAGTAGGCCAAACCCATGCCCTTCGGGTTGGGCCAGACTAGACTCGGTCACTAGGCAACCCGGCAGGCTAGACCCTCGGCAAAACAAGGCTGCATCTAGTGAGGCCCATTAGGCCTGGCCTAATTTCCAAGCCAGACCAGACTGACCCAGACCTGAACCTGGTTAGTTTAAGTTAATTGAATTAAACTGCGGTATGTGGGACCCTCCATCCTAGTTGGTCAGGTTAGTCTAATTGGGTCAAACTAGGCCCAGAGGAAAGCATCCCTATTTACTAAAATGATAGTATCTTGAAAACCTTGTGTCCTATTGATGATCCATTTACAGAGTTGGGACCATCTTGAAGAGGAAGATCTCTTGGCATGCTTTGAAGAGTCTTTTCATGAATGTTGAGATGTGAAAAATGGCTTGAGGAGCAGTTCTCCCCAGAACACTACATACGGAACCCTGCGGTTGGCTGAGACATGAAGACTATTGACTTTAGACTATGTTGGATGCAAATATATCCAAATGTAAATTATTTCTGTGTTACTATATAGGCCTTTGGTGGGAAGCACTTTTATGTGACTTTTCAGGCCCATGGTACATGACGAGGAGGAGTACCTTAGTTGGTCAAGATTAGTGGGAAGAACTTCTGTGTGACTTTACAGGACCATGGTACGTGATGAGGAGGTGTACCTAAGTAGTATAAAATTAGTGGGAAGCACTTCTATGTTACTTGGAAGGACCACTATACACAATAGAGGTGGAATTATCTAGCAGTTGAGGTGTTTGATGATGTGACTGATGAATCTTTTATCACTACCCTAAAAGTATACCAGGGGTGAGTTGTCTTGTGATTCTTGATTTACATTGAGGATTTCTATGTGGTCTTTCCTTTTTGTTTTGGGGTCCCTACTAAGTATCACCTTACTCAATCATGCATGGGCTCCGCCCACTCATGTCGTGTCCTGTACTAGTGATCATTATTTCGATAGAGACTATAGTGGACCGGGACCCAGAGTTTCTCAAGAAGACGAGACTGACGAACGCTAAGACAGTGGAATTGGTTTCTTAGGACCATGCAGGCCATAATAGGATCATGTGGATAGGATGTTATACTTTGTCTTCTAGTATCTACACAACTCTCATGATCAGGTAGGGTTATCCATGGATGGCCATCAGAGTTTCCTTTTTTTACTTTGTTGTTTTTAGTTCTTTTCTTGGGTTTGTATTATGGCCTACATGTGTTAGTTGTACTTGTACTCAACTCTATTTTATTGATACTTGTTTCCTTTTCAATTTGTGGGACATAGTTAGGAATTTTTGTGTGTATAGGTACTCAGGAAAATTCCTCCAACTTACAGGTTGATGCCTTCGACAATAGTCACCATCACCAGGCCTTTGGGAGGCTGGCTTGGGGTAGTCATGGAATCGGCCCAAGGGGATGGTTCGTGACACTTTTATTTACTGGATATTGTTTTATAACTATTGGTGGTTCCCTATAGAGTTTCACATACACCCTACTCAAGATTCTAGATCGGTACCTGAATAGACTTCATGTTTGGAGGACATGATAATGAAAAAGGCTCTATATTTGATGGTTGATTTCGGATGGAGCATTGATGAGGGGACCATACATGGTGTTGGGACCTGGTTGGTTGTTTTTAGTGTCTTTATTTATTATGGGGTTTTCCTATTTAAACTTTACATGTACTTGTATCAAGATATATTATTTTTTAGTTTGAATATTTTATTTCCTATTTTGGCCATCATGTGATTCTGGTTTGTTTGGTTTCTGAATTATATAATTATTTTTATTCATATTTATTTAAATAGTTGTTCTACTTTGATAAAAAAGCATATAGTCTCGCTTTTTTGATATTAGACACTCATTTAGAGTCCATACCCTTTGGCATATGAGGAGGAACATTTGAGGTCAAGCAATTGACCAGTTCAGGTATGTACTATGTGGTACCCAGGTCATGATGTTTTAGAAGAAAATATCCAAAATAATTCATTAACAAGAAGAACTTTCATCACTCTAATTCACCCCTCCACACATTGGGTATACATAAAGACATGGGTACAATATCTTGTATTGTATTTTTCACTAGAAAATGATTCCGTCTAAATATGTATTTCTACTTCAATTAAATAATTTAATTTGTCCATATCTTCTAAGAAAATGAATTGTTTTGTCTAGATGTAATTATTCCCAAATCAATACTTATTATTTCATCATTATGAAATTATTATTTATTACTTTTTTCATATTTAAAAAAATTTATTCTTTTTTGGTAGCAATATAATTCTCCACTATAATAGCCTTTTTTTAATTATACTACAATCCCTGATAACTCTATCTTTATATTTGGTAAATATAACCAGTCTTTAAAAAAATTAGAAATTTCTATTTTTCTTATCCTTAAGCTTTCTCAGACATAAATTTTAAATCATTATGGATCTTAAAACTGATTAAGACTCACAATTTAAGTCCATATTTATAATATATCACATCCCTTGGTATCTACAATATCACACTAAACCTACATCATACATCAATCTATATCTCAAAATAAATTATTCAAATACACCATCCACATTGAGCACCCATCAATAATTAACACTATTAGAGAATAATATTTACCCAGTTTATCTGTATATTAAATACACCTTTATCAATAAACCAACTTCAACAAGTTTATCCAATTATCCTTACTTATGATGTAAAAAAAATTACTAATATTTCAACATCATCACTCATAAATAAGTGTTCTTCATCTCATCAATATCTTTGATTTTAATTAAAAACTCAGTATTAGGAAATCATACAATACTTTTTATTAGCATTAACTTTCTTATGATTTAAATTTCAACCTTATATCCAATTTATAGTATTCAAGAATCCAATTTAAAATGAAAAACATATAACATCCCTGACTCCAGTAAACTAGATATTGTGGATACTTTATTACATTAGAATAGATAGATGTGTTCTAATCTCATAGGGTTGATCAATTTATTAGTTTTAGAAATCCATATATATATATATATATATATATATGATACCAATTTTACATTGGGAATAAAATATAAGCATAAAAAATGAATTGAATCCTCAAAACTCATTCAAATATTTATTCTTCATAAACTCATGAAAGGAAAAAAATAATTGTGAGCTCCAAAAATCCGTAATTGTTATGTATTATGGAAGCTATCATGAGTAAATATGGCTTAAACAATATGGAAAATGTAAATAACTAAAATTACATTCCATTTAATCAATAACATTATCATGAAATTCATCCATATATAATATCATTGAAATAATTTCATGGATAATAATAACTAAATTCTCAATGAAAAAAATTATTAATGTTAGATATTATGATCTCTGACATCATGATATATATACCATCGATACCATGTGTCATGAAACTTTAATCGATGGGTTTATATACACCAAAAACCCATTTAATTTGGAAAAATGATTTGTCTCATGATACTTGTGGATGTATCAAGGGGATTTATAATTCTAGGCCCCAATCATAATTGTATTTCCATCAAATTCATCATATATTGAATGATAAATTTAATTCATTAACACGTTCCCTATAAAACATATTTATTTTGAATAAAGGATACATAATTTCAATATTTCCCTAATAAATTTAATATCTTTTGAAGTAAAACATTGTATGTAGAAATGACATACAGTTTAAGTAATAATAATTTTTATGATGCACATAATATGGATGGTTAATAGAAATGTAATTTATAATCATCTGAAAAAGTGTTAGTTTCATGAGAATGTTAATGACCAAAAAATTAATAAGATATTAGTGATGACCATATATTCATAAAAAATATAGTTATTGAAATAAAATCATAGTATTTAGATAATTAGATAAAATGGGAGAAAAGTATCAAAATTGTATTCAAATTAATATTTTTTTTTGTAAAAGAATTTATAAATTATATAATAATATAAATATTATAAAATATTATGGGTATGGGAAATTCCATTAACTCTATATATGTTAAAAAAATTACATTTGTCTTTATTTAAAGAAAGTCAAAAATGAACCATTAATAAAACATTAGATTTATCCCTTTCATAATTTTTAAAAAGTAAATTATAACTTACAATATCCTTAATAAATGATTTTATTAATAAAAAATACATTTGTAATGTAATTTTAAAAACAATGGATGTGAATGAAAAATATATCTGAAAAAAAGAGAAATAGATTTAGCTTTTATTTTAAAATTTTCATTTCTTGATTCAGGATTCTTGTAGTGAAAAATTTGGAAGAAAAATATAGATTGTTCTTCAATATCTAGAGGATATTAAAATAAATGGGTTTTATGAATGGTAGATTATAATATTCTTTCAACAAAAATTATAGCAATCCAAAAAACGATATTATAAAATAAATCCATCCCTCTTTGGTAACATTTAAATTGTAACAATGTTATAGAATTAACTATAATTGAAACATTAATCATTAATAATAATAATATTTTCTTATTAAAAATATAAAAGGGTTAGTATATACCCCACATAAAAGTGAATAAGTGCATAATAAAAAATATATATCAATAGAGGATAAATTAAGATGAAATCCCATACCTCATGATTCCCATTTATTGAACATGCATTAAACTATTTTATAATAGGTATTAACATGTTATTAACTTATAAAATAACATTATTCATATTTATAATACTATATATTTTCCTATTATAACATCTTATTACCCATTAATTAATAATATTTCATTACTACAATTATTTCCGGTGTTAACTGCTTAATTTTTTCAAGACTGTTTTATCAAGGATGTTCAAATTGTTATGCATTGGATATAGTCACATTATCTATAGAATTATACTAATTTTTTAAAAATAATATTTATTATTATATACTTTTGATAACCATTTTTTATATTTGGACATAAAGAAATAATTATATCTCTCTATGGAGATGGTAGGTCTTACGTATGCATGAGTAATATTATCATTTCCTTAATGGGTGAAGGGGTAAAAACTGTATGATATATTAATTTTATAGAATAAATTTCATGTCATAATGATCAGATATACTCATTATTCCCATCATTATGATAGCTCATATGATTTGGCGTTAGAAAAAATATTACATATGTTCCCAAAGGATGTAGTTCATTGTACACACAAGTGATGGTTTTATTTACCCTTTGATAGACAAGGATATAGAAAAATATTATTAAATCAACATAAAAACATATTATTATATGTTATATATTGGTTTTATTATATTATAATAATAAATACATAATTAAAGGCTATGAAAGAATAAGTAAACAAGAAGGAGCTCAGTTAAAATGGTGATTATTTCTTAGAAACAGTATCCTTCATATCCATTATTAAGAACACTTGGTTGGTATTTTGGGAATACCTAAAGATCTAAAACAAGGATAAAGATGTTGGGGATAGATTTTATATTTTTTTATCTAAATTAATTGAGAGTTGTAGAGAAGTGATTTTAGTAGGTCCCCTTTCAAAATTTTGGTTAGTGGAACAGATGAAATTTTTCAATGTTTAAAAGTAATATCTTGTCACATTATTGTGGTATCATCAAGTGTTTTGTTATTTTGTACCCTTACCTATATATAGTATCCCATAATAAACCCATTTTTACCTTAACCATAGTAATTAATTTTTCTTTTATTTATTATTCATTATCAAAAATATATAAGTTTAACATATTACCTAAGATTAATTATTTGAACTCCAAATATTGGATGCATTTTATGAAATTAAATTCAATAAATTTATAAAATTTAATTTATAAATAAACCTTCCAAACATGTCGAAAAAATAGGTTTTCAAGAAGAGTGTTTTTCATACGTAAGATGATGTTCCATTAAATATATGACTAGTAATCATATTTATATGAATTTAAATTTATTTATATATATATAATAATTATAATTTAAATATTTCATTAATAAATATTGTTTTAAATAATTAAATTGGTAGGGAATTATTCCTTTTTTAAAAGAAAAAACTTTTCCAAAACATTTCCCTTTTTACCTCCAAATGATATTACCGTTTTATATCAAATTGATTTTCAATAATTTGTTTTATTTTTATATTATTAAAATTTTTATAATTAAAATGTGGAATTGATCAATACTTGATTTTTGTTTATTTATAAAATCTTATTTTTGACGTAAAATTTCATAATTTCATTATATGTTTATTTTTACCAAAAAAATCAAACTAGATATTTATCTTATGAAATTATAATTTTTTTGCCATTAGACATTAAAACAAGAATTGTATTATATTTTTATAAAAATAAATATTTTAATTAAACAAATTTATAATCTTTTGTTACGTTCTTCCTTCCTATAAAAATATAATACAATTCTTGTTTTAATGTCTAATGGCCAAAAAATCATAATTTCATAAGATAAATATCTAGTTTGATTTTTTTGGTAAACAAATGGGAGTTATTATTCATCATTTAATCAACTAGTTCCAATAATGTTTCTTCCATTTTTTATTTCACCAAGTTCCTTTTCTAGTCAATTCATTCGATTCCTCCAAATTTTGTATCTAGTATCAATAATCTATATGTGCTCTTTATAGTAATATATATCATGTTCCAATTATATTTCTCTAGATGTGAGACCATGCAATGGGTCCAGCATTTACTTTGTTAAAAATGATACAAATAACAAATCATATAATTTATAGAGTATTGGTGACATTTTTTATCAGTAATCCATGTCTCCAATTATTTTAAGATTTTAAAAATGTCTGATGTACCTAGGGATTAATTTTCCTTCCTTAAAAAATATTATTACCCCATACCATGGATATATTATACCAAAACACATGATATCCCCCTAGAAATTCCAAATATTTCCTTTTGTTATTTATATAACAATTTTTCCTAGTTTGAGATAATTTAATATGTTTATGAATAATATTTTGGTTTTTCATTGTATCCATTACATGCTTTGGGTCTATAATATTTATTTCACCAAATTATTCCCAATAAGTTGGAGTATGATATCTCTTTCCATATAATGCATCATATTCCAAATTCTTGAGTAGAAGTTATTATTATTAGAAAGCTTGACCAAAGGTAAATATTAACCCCACATGCCATTAATTTTATGTGATCATGAACTCAACATGTATTTTAATGTTTGAATAGTTCTTTTGAACTATCCATTACTTTGATGATGGTAAGAGGGTCTCAAATGATTCTCTATATCAAGAGGTTTCTCCAGATTTTTTTGGAATGTCAATGTAAATAATGAATAAAGATCATAAAAAATTGAAATTGGTTTACCATGAAGTCTTAAAAATTCATTAATATAGAGTCTTTTTGGGTTCCCAAGAAGTAAAAATTCTCTTATATCATGAAAATAAAAGGATTCATCTAGTAGATAAATAATAACCTATATTGAATCATTCTATCTAGGAGTTTTTGGAAATAAATAATCAAATTTTAAAGTAATTTCATCCCATTTCCACATAGGATTTGTTAAAGGTTACATGACTCCTCTAGGATGATGTCTCATAGCCTTAAACGTTTGATAAACTAAGTGTGTTGATTCATAATTAGCAATATACACTTTATATTATCCCACTAAAAATTTTCCCTCAATTCCCTATATATCTTACGGATATAAGGTCTAATAAAGAAGTTTGATATTTGATAATCATTTAATAATTCCCTTTTCAAATCAAGTATAGATTAAACACATATACTCCTTCAAAATTTCAAAATTCTATCTTCAAAATTAATGTCATTCAATTTTCCCTAATTCATGGATTCAATTTTCTTTTGTTCTCATCATCAGGTGAAGAAGTTTTTATATTTTCCAATCAATATTTTTTTTTGAAATCATTGGAAAAATTAGTGGCATTCCCCTTCCTTAATATTTACCATATCCATATTCACTAAATATATAAATATAGGGTCCTAGTAAATACCCATTTTGGTCAAGACTCCATGATCATTAGAGCTCAATGTATTCACTACATTATTTTACTTTTTTGGGTGGTCGTGTATGGACCAATGATAATCCTTGAGTATCTCAATACATCACCTTTGCCTCATATTGATATATTTCTATTAATATATGTTTTTAGGATCTTTTAGTATTTGTATATCTCATAGATTTATCCATATAGATAATGTATCCATATACTAAATGAAAATACTATGGCTGACAACCCAAGATCATTTATTTGATATTTATGTTCATGATTCATTCACTTGATAAATATGAAATAAATTTATCATTTATCATGAGGACACAACCAAGTAACTTCTTTATTATATCACAATATATCAAAATTCCATCATTTCTTGATGGTAGAGTCAAAATCATATATTTGACCAATCTATTATTAAATTCTTTAAAACATTCGATGCATTTCATTATCCAAATGAACATAACCCCCTTACCTATTAGATTTGTTACCATGTTAGAAAATTGGGAAACATTTTTGAAAAAATCAGTGATAGTAACAAGATAAACTAGTGAATCTATATACCTCATTTATGTTTGTTGGTGTAAGTCAGTATTTTACTTTTATTATATTCATAGGATAAATTTATATTCTATCCTTGGAGTTATTATAGCCAAGAAAGAAAATTTATGATACAATAATTCAGACTTTATAAATTTAACATATGATTCTTTTCCTCTAAGAGTCTCAGGAAGTATATGTAAGCCATTTTCATAGCCCTCGTATATTTTTCAATGCACCATGATATCACAATTGAATACAATAACATGATTTTCAAGATATTCCTTGAATATTCTATTAATTTGACACATAAAACAGTTGGTGCATTAGTCAATCCTAAAGTAATTACTATAAAAATTCAACATGCATACCACATTGGGAATGTTGTCTTTGGAATATATTATATCCTCAACTGCAATTGATAATACCCAAAACCAATGTCACTATTTGAAAAATATTAAGCATTATAAATTTGAGTGAATAAGTCACCAATGTGAGGTAGAGGATACTTTTTTTCATTTTAATAGAATTATTTCATTATAATAAACACATATCCACATGGATCCATATTTCTTCATACCAAATAGAATAGGGACCCACTTTATGTAACACTGGGTACTATAAATATATTATTAAATAACTCCACTAGTTTTTTCTTTATAAAAAATAATAAGATAGTGTCCATTCTATAGGGAGTCTTTTATATAGGTCTTTCATCAAAGATTAAATCAATAGAAATATGAACATAATGCTCTGGTGGGTTTCCATGTAATTTAATAGAAAAAACATCAATTTATTCCTTTAAAATAGGTACATTGTCAATTTGAAGGTTACCTTTCCCATATGTAGGTTTGGTATCCTATTCTTCCCTAAGAATCTCATTCAAAAGACATGGGTGGATCTTGGTGTGACTCATATAGTTTATTAGCAACTCTAAATATAATAAATTCCATATATTCATCCTTAATTATAATTTCATTCACTTTTTAATAAATTTTATCATCATATTTTTAATTATAGTCCATAAAAAGGATGATATAAAAGAAAACCAAAGGTATAATAATAAATTCATAAAATTGAGAACCATTATGTGTTATAATGGAAATTTATTGACATGTCCTTCTTACAGTGAGTTTTCCACTATTAGTTTTGAATAATGACTCATATCTTAAAGGGATAGGTATATATCTAATTTTATTTAAATATGGATGATATAAAAGAGTGTAAGGTCATAAAATAAAATTAATCATCATATAAATTTGAGTACACAATTGAAGTACCTACCACTACATATTTAGGTACATCAACCTCTGTTTTAGTGAGCATATAGGTTGGGATATCTCCCTGTATCCTCTTCTATTGTAAGTTCCCATGATTCTTGTGAAAAATAGTTTGAATAATTCCACAATTATTGATTGTATTATAACTAAATAGTAGCGGTATCTTTTTTTTCCTTAAACTCTTTATCTAGAAGACCATTATCTATGAACTTGTAACAAAATCCAATCCCTATAAAAAAATTCAAGGATATTTCATTCAACAATTTTCATATGATGGTTATTGATTTTTAATCTTCTTCTTTGATGAATTACTTTTTCATAGTGTTAAAATAAAATCTTATTATCATGATTTTCCATGAATATATAGGATTTAGAAAATCTATTTTTTTTATTTTGATTTGTTATTAAAAAAATCAACATAAGATTAAAAAGTTTCAAAAACCAGTGCCCTTCTATTAATTGGTTTAATACCTTCAAAAATGGGTTAATCATATATTTCATATTACGTATAAAATCTGTATCATACCAAGATAGTCTTGCAAAGGTGTCCTCACAATTTCAAAACTTTATTCTTTCTTTTTCTTTAAAAATTGGTTTTTTCTCTTCATTTATGTTTTTTTCTGATGAGAGAAATATTAATCAAAGATTTTTTTAAATGATCATAATTAAATGTGTATAATTTAATCTTCTTCGATGGTATTCTGGACCAACAACCAACATTGATCTGTAATTCCTTAGTGTAAATATAATGAATGTATAAAATTTTCTTTTTAATCACATCCCAAGGACATAAATAATTTTTAATGGGTTTTAATCCATTTCTTAGATACCAAATATTTGTCATTCCACTAAAATATTGGGTTTTCTACCACATGGAATGATCTAATATAGGCGTATCATTCCATGTAATGTCATGTTTCTCTATATCCTGAAACCATTTTTTTAATTTTATAAAATCCACTTTATAGTTTAGTTGTAACCATACATTCAAACAGTATCCAGATTTAAAAATTCATGTTGAAAAATTAAAACTGAAATCAACTAAAGTTCATAATTCAAAAAGAAGAGTAATTGGAACCCTTGAATGAAGTAGCTCCATGTGCCTGCTTCTAGATAGAACTACATCCACAAGCCACAATCAGGATATGTCTCCAAGCCTCAATCAAAGGAAAATCATCAAAATATATCTGAAAAGTCACATCATATGCCTCCATCGTCATTAAATAACCATTTTTTCACCATTATCACCCCATCATCTCGATAGCTGGTAACTTCAAAAATATATTCAGAAAAAGGAGCTAGGATAGAGCTTCGACCTTCCATCTCCAAGGAAACATTATCCTTATCCTCACCTTCACCGTCATTACAAAAGCGTCAAAGGTTTCAAAATCCATCACTATAAATGCATTGTAGGATTCGTATCCCAAACCAAAACCTTATCCAAAACCTTCAAATGGGATCACCATCATACGAGAGAAACACCATCACACAAAAATGAGACAATCAATGTTCGTCGATGATGGTCTCTTGACTCAACCCATCATCTTCATTGAACATATATTCCTCCATCTATATGGAAAAAACACTAAGTTCTCTCATACTAGAAAACTATTATCCACTCATGAAACACATCCTCGAGCTTCCTTGGTAGCCACCATAGCAAACCTACCTAGAGAGGACATATGGAACATAAAGACATGGAAGGGTTGAAGTAGTTTAAAGCCTATGTAGTTAGTTATGTCCTTATTTAATAATGATCCCAAAAAAACATTGAAAAAATCCAAACACACTGTGATAGAAAAAATTCCAAAAAATCAATAATAGCTAAAAAAGAAGCCCAAATAAAACTGGAATCCATCACTAAAAAGAACCTTCAAATAGATAAATACAAAGGATCCAACCAGATGGCAAGAGGAATCTAACTCCGAAGAAGAAAATGTGATAAGTCCACTACCATTCCACCTCCAACACAATCCCATGATGACTTAAAAGCCACATTGAGCATAACTAAAAATTTGTTCGAACAAAATGGGTTAAACAGTAAGGGAAACAGAGCGGAAGAACATCAGATGCCAATACCAAAGCCAACCCAAACCATTTGAAGAACTAACACATAGATCCCACATGGAGGTCTGATTAGAATGGTTAGGAAAAAAGAGGGGTGGTTTAAAGAGTCAAATATTCACACTAGTGAATAAATAAATCCAAGGAGGGAAAATGAGAAAACATGTCTTGTAGGAGGAATTGAGACTAATCGAAGTGATGAGTGCCATCTCTTCCCAATGAAGTTTTAAAACCCCTATGATAGAGGGGAAGGGAAGAAGAGGTAGCACTAGAGGAATGTAGATACATCTCCATAGAAAGGTCCCATATGAGAATATTAATTAGTAATAACTTGGGATAGATAGCCTAATATATTCATGATATTCTTATATTCAACACCATTTTTATTGGTTTTCTCAACTATTAGAATTATGAAATTTTCCATGAGTGTTGATACCATTATTTCTTCCACTTTCCATTTCAATACAATGGAATATAATGAATTATTTGATGACATTGTGAATTTTAAATTATCATATATAATTATAAATCCAGTGTAACACTTTACATAAATTGAAAAGTTCATAATTTTTAATATAAGAATCATAAACATGGATTCATTTGGAATATACTTTTAAAAAAAATTAAAAAATTTCATATATAATTTTATAGAAAATAAAAAATATCCTAATAATATCTCTGAGGACTGTAAAAACGAGGGTGTATTAAGGGCCTACTCATTTTTCAGCATAATAATGGTCAATATATACTCAACCAACTCATTTGGTTGTTATTAAAAATAGATGATATTTTGCTAAAACCATGTCCACTTTTTGTATCAAGATAGAGATTTATTTCTAGGAAATCCACATTCTTTATACCATACCAAATCATTTAATATATTATTCCACAATTATAAATATCCTTAAATAACATCATAGGTTTATGTTCCCTAATCTATGTTTTCCTAAATTTAATTTCCATGGTTTCTTGTAGATTATATCTTATGCCAACTATAACAACATTTAATTAAGTAACCAAGGTCTAGTAGTTAATTTTTTACATTATTATTAGTACAAGGATCCTAATCCTAAAGGATTAATTAGTTTAGTATTCATGGAGAGTAATATATATACATGATAAATATTTTATAGTGGGAATAAAATATAAAACATATTATAAGTAAATTATATAAATCCTTAAAACTCATTATAATATTTCTTATTAATAACATGGATAAAGGAAACAAAAATAAAAGGGGAGATAAAATTATTATTAAGGGTTTCATATAGTGTAATATATCTTGATCAAATAAGGTATAATAAATACAACATGATAAGTATCTAAAAGCACCTTCTATTTAATCAATAATGTGGCCCCGAATTGAATCCATTAACAGTATCAATAACACAATATCATGGATAATAGTAACTAAATTCTTAATAAAGGATTTGATTAATATTGAACATCATACTCTCATACATGATAATATATAAACCATCAATCCCTTCCACCAATATATTTTAATCGATGGGTATTTATACCCCAAATCCCCATTTAATTTAGCCAACTAATTTATCTCACGAGAAATGTCATTTCATCAATGGAATATATATATTTCTCCTATAATAACGAAATTTACAATGCATTATTCCTATATTTAATGATCAATTTAATTCATGAACAATATTCCTTATAAAAAATATCTGTATTGAATAAATAATATGAAATACCAATATTTCCCTATTCAATAAGATAACATTCAAAGGAGAACACCATATGTAAAATATTATACAATTTAGGAAATAACATTATCCATTATATAAAGAATGTGGATATTTAAGAGAAATTCCATGTCCAATGATCACCATAAGGTGAATGTTTCATGAAAAATTCCACAAAAACATAACTAATAAGAGATAAGACATGGATATAGGTTTTTCAAAAAAATATTGGCCTTAAAATAAACTAAAGTTATTAAGAATAAATAAAAAATTATAGATAAATATAAAAATATTCTTTAATATAATAGTTTTATTAATATAATTATTGAAAACAAGTATAATAAGTTAACTAATTTCAAATGGTTATGGCGGCATGAAAGTTCCCAATATTTGTATACAATAAAAAATTATTTTAAATTTTTGTTAATAAAGTTGAAAACAGACCTTTTGTGAAAAAATAATCATTTTCTATATAGAACTTTTAAAAATTTATAGATAACCTAAATTTTCTATAATAAATCATTTCATTAATAAAAATGAATTTTTTACATGAATTTTTTAAAATATGATCATGGATGAAAAAATATCTACTTAAAATAGAAATAAAATTCATTTTTTATTTTAAATTTTTTTTATTGTTTCGGTTATAAAATAGCGGAAATATTGGTATAATATATGAAAACATTGTAAATATCATGAGTAAAAGAATATATATGGACATTATTAAGGATTTACTATAAAATTTATTTGATTAAAATTATGGAAATCTCAAAAATGATATTATAAAAAAAATTCATATATCTTTGGTAACTCTTAAATTTTATCCCATTGAAGAATAAATTTTATTTTAACAAATAATCATCATGAATAAATATAAATTCATGTTATATATATCAATGGTTTGATATATGCACCACATAAAATTGAATAAGTTAATAATAACAAATATGTATCAATGGAGTGTAAATTGAGATGAAATCCCTTACATCGTGCTTCCCTTTAGTTGAACATGATTTAAACTCGTATAAAATGTTTTTAAACATGTTATAAATTTATTATAGAATAATATTAACATTTAAATTATCATATATGATCATATTAAAACATATTATCACTCATTCCTTAATAATATTTCATTATTAGCATTGGTTTGATCGTTAACTCTTTCGTTTTCTCACCCTTGTTTTATTATGAAATTTTAGATTATTATTAAATTTATATATTTGAATAATCTACATAAATATATTAATGTCATAAATATCATATTTTTTATATCATATAACTTTTTATAATAATTCTTGAGGTTTTTACATGTAAAATGAATTACTTCGATATGTGGAGACGGTATGTCGTACGTGCACATGAGAAACATTATCATTTTCTTAATCGATGAAAGGGAAAGGAAGGGGATTATATATAAATTTTTCAAAATCCAAATCATTTCATATGTATATTATATATTCCTTTATCTATCATTATTACTATCCATAGCATTCGATGATGGAAAACATATTACATCAGTTCGTGATGCGGTTGTATTCTGTACAAACAAGCATTGATTTTGATTCTCATTTTTTGGAGAATGATAAGGATAAATATTATGAAAGAAATATAATAACATATTAGTATATATTATATAATTATTTTATTTAAATTTAATTTTTGATACATAATTGATGGTCTTAAAATAAGAATAAAAAATAATGATCATAGTGAATACTGAAACATTCACTTAGAGAAGACTCCATTGGATCCCTTATAAAGAATCATAGGGTTAGTATTTTGGGAATACAAAAGTGTCTATAACATCGATAAGGATTTTTGAGTGATATTTTTTAATGGTTTGGTTTATCTAATTGTATTAAGTGGTGTGAAAAATTAAGGGGATGAATTTCCCTTGTATAATTGATGTGAGTGGTACACTTGTAATTTTTCAAAGTTTTGAAATAATTTCAAGTCCCTTTCTCAGTCAACTATATCAAAAATGGCTCATAATATAATTTGATAAGGGTAAATATGAAATAAAAACCCAATGTTTCTAAAAAAAGTTTTTATGTAATTTTAACCATAATCTTTATATATTAACCACCCAATAAATCATTTTTGACCTTAAAAGTAATAATTAATTTTTAATTTTTTTTCTATTATTTATGATCAAAAATTAAGAAAATGTTATTATATAATATTAATTTTAATTATTTAAAATATAGAATCTATTTTATCAAATTAAATTAATATAATTGGTTGATTTTGATTTAAAAATAAACCATTAAAAACAATCAAAAATGGTTTTTCATTAAATGAGATTTTCTTGTATAATATGATCTTAAATTAACTATGACTAGTAATCATAATTATATATATTTAAAATAATATTTTTAGACATATAATCTATAAATTTCATATAAATAATTCAACATTAAATATTATTTTAATTACATTAATTAAAATACATTATGTCTTTTTTAAAGAAAACTATTTTCTTAAAAATATCATTTTTTACCTCTAAATTATATTACCTTTATTTCAATAAAATTTATAGTCAATAATATTTTTAATAATATATTTTTTAATAAATTAATATATATAAAAGGCTGAATAGTCAAATACTGTGTTTTTTATTATTTGAGAAGATTTATTTCCAAGAAAATATTTAAAAAATTAAATGTAGGATTATTTTGACTGAGTAAGTTTGAAATTGATATTCATTCTATTAAATTAGAATTTTTTGTCATGAAATATGAAAGTTTTTTAATTTATTATTGTTTCATTAAAATGTAACTTTTATTTACTATAATTGAATCTCATGTGTTGCAAAAATTAACCCATGGTTTAGAAATCCAAACACTATTCTGCTATCTTTGATTCGACACTAGCTCATAATCTACAAGATATCTACATCTAGAAAAATATTCATTTGGAACAACTAAAAAATCATGTAAAGACAAAAAATTTCTATTTTGAATGAAATTGTATCCATTTATCTTGGTTGGTTTCTTTTCCACTAATATCACTAAATCCATGATTTCTAAATGGTTGTTACGCATTCTACAAGTGAAACTCTTGTTCCTTCTATATCCATGGGAAGTTAGGTGGGAATTTTTGTGATTAGTTGGGAGTTTTTTAAAACATGAAACCTCATAGAATTATTAAAAAATAGGGATTTGGGGATATTATTGTATTCATCTAGATTTATTTCATGTGATCCATTATTTCTAAGAGGTATCATTGATAGCTCTAAGAGATAGAGTAAAGTTACTTGTGGAAGTTTTCTTTGTAATGATTTATTCATTTTTAAGTAGAAAACATATTTTGTTTATATTTTTTCCTGATTCATTTTTATAATATTTTTGAATCAAAAACATTGGTATCTCATCCATTGGGGTTGAAATAATGGTGAGCAGTTGATACATTTTTCTGACAGGAATACTCAAGTTACATAGAATCATGTTTTTAAAGAAGATCCTTAAATTTATTATAAAGATAATTCCAACATAAAAAATAAATAGTGGTAAAATTCCCTCCATATAGGTGGTTTATTTTTAGGTCAATGTTTGGGTGCTAAAGTACCCCCTTTTAAGATAATAAGGTACATATTTTGCAGTAGTGACAATTTCATCTAGTTTTTTTGGTAACTTCTCTTGAATTTCATGTTAATACTTAAACATCACTAAATAATTATGTTTAATACTATTTTTAGTAACATGATCAATCCCATTATGTTTCAGATCATACATGATTTGATTCCATAATTTTCTACCTTTATAGATGTACCGGTACACTGTAGTTTTGAAAATTGTTTCCAATTTCCATTGAATTTAAATTAAATGGATACACCAACCACAAGAGGAATGATCACATTAAATTCATATAACAACTCATTTTTATGTCTATAATAGAGTATTATTTAAATGATGAGGATCACTTTGAGATAATTGATAATAAAGGAGTCAACCTCAATGCCACCAAAGAAGTAGAGGGGACGAATATAAATAGGAAAATGATTTTTAAAATTTATTAATGGATTGATAAACAAATTTTTCACCATGATTCTTAGGATACTAGCATGTAAAAACTCTAGTTAAAATATTATAATAAAAAACAATTCAAATACCACTCAAAAAAATATTCTCTTATTAAAGCAGTTGGTTAATCATTTACTCTCTAGAGGAAAATATAAAGTAAAATAAATTGAGTTATAGATCCTACCAAATTAGTTGGGGTATTTGAGGAAAACTCTAAAAAATTAATATTCGTTGAAGTACATCATTTCCAAAATTCCTAATATTTGGGATACATTGGTTATCTCCCATAGAAACACAGAACTTAGTGGAAACTTTATCATGATAATCCTAAAAGAAGAGATTTTCAATGAGGAGGATAGAAGAAAGGTCCTGGGTTATAATTCAAAGCAATAACTCATCATGGATAAGCGAGTTAGGAACACAAAATGTTTTTTAGGGGTAGTAATAATTAGTCAAAAAATGTACAAGATGGTACACTTATAGTAGGATACCTACATATATTTGATACAATTGTGGTATGGAGGGATACATGAAGATGAATATTCAAATTCTACTATAAGATAATGGCCAATTTAGTAACTAATAAGTAATAAATGGATACACAAACATAAAAATCAATGGGTAAGTTTCTCTATGACCCAAAGAATATGAATTAACAATCTTTCACACATCAGTATAAGACATATAATGGGTGGTGAGTGCTATAAAATCATACCACTTCACTACGAATTATTAGTACTTCAAAACATATCAACATGATCTATTTGGTTTAGCCAAGATGGTGAATAATAAGTTAATGTATATTTTTTCCATGGGTGATATCCAATCCATGATAGATAATAGATACATAATCATTCTGAAGGTTATTATACAAGTTATATTTCTTTTAATGAGTATGTTATCAGAAATAGCCTTCAATGGATAAGGCTATGAAAACGTCTTCATCAATAGAGAATATAAGACGATGAAAGGAGACATAATCATCACTGAATATATATATTTAGTACATTATGCAAAAACCATATGAATATATGTGGGTATTGATTTAAACATGGTTGAGTGAGATGTTTCATACAATTTTATGCATATGAGACTCACCCACATGAGTGAACTAAGGATATCAATCCTGATAAAGAAAAGGTAGATTAGTGTTGACAAGGAAACATCCTTTTATGCTTTAAATTTCAACTTATACATGATAAATCATAGATTCTCATTCATATTTAATTCATTTATGATATTGGAGTTACTTGATTTATTTCACTTGGATGTGTGTCTTATAATATAGGTGGAATCACTAGAAGGTAACAAATATTTTCCTACCTTTTATTACGGATGAATCTCAAAATAGATAGGAGTTATTATTGTAGAATAAGGAAAAGGTAATAGATTATATAAATATGTTCCATTTCTTAGTGGAGTGTGAAACTATAACAAATCTATAATTTCTTAATTTAAAAAATGGAGGAGAATATACTCCTAAGGATTTTTTTCCTATTGTTGTAATTATGGAATCTGGGATGGTTAAAAAATCTTAATAACCACTAAAAACAATGTTGTTACAATATTATAATTAGAATAATCATTTAGATAATTAAGGGAATTATGATTTTGGATAAACTTCACATGCTATTATGGGGAGAATTTGATCATTTTTCATGCTACATCATCCATATATCACCATACGTCCACTTGAATTTCAATATTACATAGAATATATGGTCTAGTAAACATATATATGACTCTAAATTATTAGAATTTTGATTTTATTAATTTACACATGAATAAAAATATCTTAGGAAGAATCTGTATGAGAGATAAATTCAATGTATCTTCATTGGCTGTGGAGATATGAAGTTCAGATACAAGATTTGGGGTCAAATGAGATGAAGGCTATCAAATGTAGAGATTTAATTTCCATGAGAATTATATAATCTAAGACATTAAAAATCCAAAAATTTCTCAAATAAAATTTTATATGGAGTTAGAAAATGATCCTACCAACACCATTTTTCATTTAATTGAGAAGATTCAAGGAGACCTTTCAACATCTAGCCAAGAGGCATTGGAGGAAGAAATTGAGTACTGGAAGGCTCAATCCCCCTAATCAAAAGACGCATAACCATCAAAAGTTCCATGATATTATTTGACTCTTGAACCTTATATTTCATTGATTCGATAATCTACCTATTAAAGGGCTTTATCAACAAGATATTTTTAGCTGACATACCTATTTCCAACTAATGAGGGGGTGAAAAATGATATCATGAATCATATCGAGTTACACTATCATTGGATACTCAATGTTATGGATTGATAATTATTTCCAAATTTTAAAAAGCACAAAAGGATAACCAACTAGATATTAAAAAAATGTTATAGGTTCGAAGAATCTAGACCACTGTAGATACTACCATTTATTTCAGTAAGAAGGGTATATTTAAATTATATCTTTTCCTTATTTACTATTATGTGGCTTGTACATCCACCTCACCAACCTAAGACTTCCTACATTGAAGGTGGAAATTCATTATGGGTAGCACCCATTCCTTTTGAAACCAATAGAAATTAGGAGGTGTTATTTGGTTTAGGTGGGAGTTTTTTAAAACATGAAAAATTCCACCATGTATATAAAATGAGGCTCTAGATATTTTCATTAACTAAACTATAATTGATTTAAGAGAGAGATTTTATCCAAGATATACCCTTGAGAGCTCTAACTAAGACAGGGTGGTTCCTTATGGATATTTTTTCTAAAGATTCATTCTATTAAAGTAAATTATTTATTTTCTTTCATTTTCTACCTATTTTCTTTCCTTATGATTTGTGAATCGAAATATATTATATTCATTTGACACTGTTGAATATGATTATAAAATATTTTATTTGTTCTATGTAAATTATTCAGATCATTCTTGGATAAATCCAATGGTAACCAGATCATTTTTTTCTTAAATCCTTAGGCTCAACAGTCATGTGTTCTTATGAGGCATATATTTAGAATTTGATTCCCATCATATACACTAATTTTGGTTGAACATTTATTGTAACTATGTCTACACATGATTTCATAAAAATTAAATCATTATTTATCTTCCCTAATCTTTGATGCAACAATTCTTAGAAAATTCAAATTCTAGACCATCTTCAGTCTCCTTAATTAACTACTAAATAGTCTTAATGTCTTCATCATACCTTAGTAAACTTAATTTTTATAGTAACATTTAAATTTTTTAAATTAATTAATATTTATTAATTGTTTTAAACATTGACGGTGTGGTCTGATTTATTCTTACTAATCAATCAAACATAGTACTAAGGCAATGATTGAAATTTATTAGGCACCATTATATAATAAAAAGGAAGCTTTTATACAATTAAACTATTTCAGGTCAATTTTCTTTCCAATTTATTGATACAATTCAACATAAATTATTAAAACATGAGTATTAAGTCATCGAAAGAATATAACATACCGAAAAAAATATAATGAATCTTGCATGTCCTTAGTAAATATATTCTATTCTTAAACAACACAAGAAACCCTTGTGTCATTAACAGACATGAATTTTTTTTTAAATATTTAACGTCATGAAACTACAAAAAAATTATTATTTTATTAATATTAAATTCAATGAAAATAAAAAACATTTACATGAAAATTCAATTAATATCATTTTAAAAGGTAAAAATAATATTAAAAACATAACACCTTCAAGAAAAATACATTAATTAAAACCAAAACATTAAAAATAATGTTCAAAAAACATTTATAAAATCAAATTCATAACAATTAATCAATTAATAACAAAAAATCATTTATTTGAACAATTATATAACCAATATATTTTTTCACTCAGAATTTTAAAATATTAATTAATCAAATTTAAAAAAAACAATTAACAAAAAATCTTCAATAATTTTTATAAAAATATATGTGAAAAAATACTATAATAATGAAAAATACGTAAATTATCCCAAAACTATATTGAATGTTATTTTCCTCATTGAGAAATGACATTTCCTAAATCATTTTATAAAAAATGATGCATTGATAGTAGATTTTTGGATCATTAGAACGTCACCATGTGTATACTCATTTGAAGTATCCAAATATTGGTGAAATAAATAAAATACTTATGTGATTATGTGATTTTGATTCACTATATTATATATAGATTCATTATAGATGCATTTAAGGTAGAGATACATTGAAATATTGATCCAAAAAAACATAGAAATAATATTCTAAAATAAGAGTGGTTATAGGTAAAAAAATTACATTTATCAGCACCTTGAGTCAAGACACCCCCATCTCATGGTGCCTTGAATAAAACTTCATAACTCGGTGGCCCAATAAATATATTACAAATGTAAAAAAACATGGCTATCATAAACTCAAGGATAATATAATAAATGGACCAAAGTATAAAGATCCTCATACTGGTTATCTTTTCATACTAAAATATGTGAATTAAATATTAAACATTCACCCAAAGTAAAACATATAAGTAGTATATAATTTTTCATATAGTACATATAGTGGATCATCTAGCACTCACAAGAATATTTTTGTCTCATGAGGGAATTCTGTATATTTTTATGAGACCTAACCCACAATAATATTTATATTTCATTAGATCGTATAAAAATCCATGACTACCATTGATTATGGATAACTAACCATCAAACTTCATGAGGTCAATTAGCATTTCTTTATATATATAATATGTGAATCCAATATGTAAGATTGATAAAGTGGATACTTCCTTTTTTAAAATATGATATATATTTAAATTTTTAATCTATTATTATGAATATTAAAAAAATAATGAATAATCTATAGTCTAATCATATCTCATATGATATAACTTTAGAGTAGCCTTATATTTTCTACACATTTAGGGGTTTACCGAACCAATTATATTTAAATGAAATTACTTTCATATATCTATGTTTTCACATGATAAATCCTCTCAATAAAATCACATAATGGGTAACATATATAAGGAATGATTATTCAAATAACAAGGAAGTTTAGATTCATAATTCTCATGTTAAACTCATTTAACATATTATTAAAAACTTTATTACATCACAACATCAAATATTATGATGTTAATGAATATTGTTTTCCAAGAACTCTTTAAATATTTATCATTATCATCATTAAAAATTTTACAATTTTATTTTAAGATTGTACTGAAAAAAACAAAATATTTATATTTATATCATTATTTAAAAATATATCATAAAATATTTTAGGATATAAGGTGATTTTCACATTTAATTAGACATGCATGATTATTTATTTGTTTCACTATATACAATCTTAGTCCATCAATGATCTCACTAACCTCTCTAAAACTATATTTTATCCAAAATATATTTCTATAAAACAAAATATTCATTTTTAGGAAATAAAATTTAATAGCCTTGGTGAAAATATTTAACACATAAAATATTAATAAGGGAAGTCTATGTGATTAGAGAAATATTTTTAAAATAAAATTTAATTATTTAAAATATTCAAATGAATAGGAACTATCATATTTCTTATATGGTATCAAATAATTTTGATAATTCATTTACCCTGGATAAATATTTTTATCCTTAGCATCTTTTAAAAAAAATTATAAAATTGAATTAATATAAACCATTTTTATCAAAACTATCATAGAATATTACTCATAATAACGTTTTATTTATAAATAACATCACTTGTCACATAAATGAAGATTTATAATTGAATTTTTTTATTTGGACCCCTAAATAATTGAAGTAATCCACTATATGTGTCTCCTTGTGGTAGAAACACTCTTCCTATCACATGAACTCATACATTAATCTCTATCCATCCATACTTATTTAGTTATGAACAATTATAAATTTTTAAAAAGGTACAAAATATATAATTGGTATCATATTCCCTTCAAAAATATTCAAATTTAATCATATAACAATAATTCCTATCATGAACTCCGTATATTATTTTTTTCTTTAAAATTTTAGTTACTATAAGAAATTCCCCTTCTAGTGACCAGGTTCACGTTGAAAAAAATACCCCTAATTCGAGAATCCTCATTTAAGTTTTAATAACCAAGATTAAAAAGTATACAATACAATATTCTTCATATTACTTTATGGGTTTCCCTTCAGTGTTGTCAATATAGAAACAAATATTGGGCATCCCATGTTCTAATAAGACATAATCAAAACATTTGGAAAACATTTATTGAATTTGTTCATATTAAAACTTAAAATTAATTATTAAATACTTTATAGTAAATATTTAAAAATGATGTATATATCAAAATAAAGAAGGAATCCAGAATAGGACCTCTCAAATTCAATAATGTACCCAATAATGTGGAGTAATTGTTGTTTGTTTGGACATTTATATTCACATAATGAGTGGAAGAGAAAACATTATACAAAATAAGATCTATCCAGAGTGGAATAAATAAAATGAAAATAAGTTCATACCTAATTATAAATTTTAAATAATTTTTAATTTTTATATTTAATATAGTTCCCTTGAAAAGAAAAAAATTCATTCAAACCTCACATGGATTCCATTATCCAATAGAATTATCTAAAACATTCATAAGACCCCATTTCTATAAAGGTTTAATATAATATCCTCTTTAATATAAAATTCATTTAAAATAGTAGAGGTAGTTTTAACTATATAATGATATCTAATGTGTATAAATGTAGTGAATAGACTCAAAGATATATAAATATTTCATATAATAGTGTATTTTTTTAGATTTTTAACACTTAATACACTCTAAAACCTCAAAACCATATTACATTGAATTGTTGTAACCCTTTATAATAGTTTACCAAATAATAATGGATTTGTAAGCCCCATTAATGGTCAATAATCTCTATACACTTCATAACATGATGTGTCAATATTTTTAATGAATATGATAATCGACATATAATGTTGGTTGAATGGTATCCTATACTATTCAAAAATAAACTATCTAAAATGTAATCAAGAATCATGAGAAGAAAGAAACCATGATTTAGTTATGACAACACAATTTATAAATTATTTAATATTTTCAATTATATCCTACAAACACTAAGGCCTTGAAAAATTTATAAAAACATTATGAATTTTAGTGAATCTAACAAAACTACTTTGGAAATTATTATCATATAAACTCTATTAAGTTTTGTAGAAAATAATTTTACCAAAATTAATCATTATTACACACTATTTTGTTACCCTATGGACATTTTTAGTATAGAAAATTATTATTAATTACCCAATCCATAATTATATGTAAAGACAGATCTCTAACAAAACATCACTATTATATGAGCTACAGAGGTTCATGAAATTATCTCAATTAAACACACTCATATCTATATATGAATATATCATCAACAATATAAATCTCTATGTTTTTTATACATGATTATATAATCTATTTATCCATAATTTTAATTAACCATTATACGAAGAACATGTCAATATAGTATACGATAACTCATAATGTTTTGATTCTATGAAATAATCTAAAGAGATTGAATTAATACATCTAATGTTACTAATTCATGTATTTGTGCACATAAAATATCAATCAACTACTCCTAGTAATTCATTGAGTAATACTACATCAATAAGAATCCCATATTTCATAATTTCCATATAGGATAACCAATACCATATTGTTTAAATTCAACTAATGATGTGATTTCAAAGATACCAAACATAACCATGATTATTTGGACCTCAAGGAGAGAAAAATAAAGATATCAAAGCATACTAGTTCACATAATAGGTATCTTGTAAGCCTATAGTATTAGAGCTTCATATCATGAATACTCCCCTAATATATGTCAATTATTTCATGGAATTTTATGATATACCATATAAACAAATTTCATCTTATTACCTAATGGATCTAATTTTTATCATATTCAAGATCCTACTCACAATAATCTTCAAAAATCATCACATCCAATAATACTCTATGAATTTCATTGATTTAGGAAAATTCAAATCCATATTTTTATGGGTATTATCATTATATTTTCATGTAAAATACAAAAAAATCATTCTTATATAATAAATAGATTTCTCAATTATTATTAAACAATTATAAATTTACATTGATTATGGAATGTACATCTATTCACCAATATATATCTTACCCATATGCATTACATGAACCAGATATTCTATGATTTTAATAATCTTTTAAATGAATTCACTAAATTATCATATGTCGGAACATAATATATCATTAAACCACCCCTCTCAATGATTTAAAAATGAGATTGTGTTTTCAAAGAATGTGATTGTCACATTGGTGAGATCAGAGTTACTTTGTGTAAGCGATTTCTATATTATTTTCATAGTAAAGATCATTCTCTCCCTAAATTATTTCAAACACTATATGTTTGATAATGAAGTTAATTACCTAAAAAATACTTCAAATGTAGTGACATAATCTACCATTATTATTGATTCTTCCATAGTGGATCAATTAGAATTATTTTAACTAATAACTGTACTGTTAAGGAAAACAATGAAACTAAATTGTTATCTCATATAATATGTGACACATTTGAAGCTATCATTTGTTTTAACCCTCACAATGATATCATAAACACTTCTAAAGACCAAGAATATATAAATACACTTCCATAAATACTTCAGGACATTTCATACTATAATCCAAAAAGTATCACCTTGAATGTATTGGTATCTACTTTTTATATGAATTTCATTATATACATTGAGACTAGTACACAACAAGACATACATGATAGATCCTATGTTGAATTTATAATGAATATTATACATATTTCTCCTTTATGACTTCATATAATGGTATTGATTCTTTGTAGGAATCATTCCAAAAAACATTGGAAAATGATGCTTCTTGTATTTCCACATGATAAATATATTTAACAATTAAAAAAATATTATTTCAGAATTATTTTAAGAATCCTTTTAAATATATTTATATATATCTTTATAAACAATATGTAATTTTATTTCCTCATTAAATTCATTAATAACCTCATTATAATCCATAAAATACATAATGTATGTTTTTAATATAATATTAGATGATTAATATTTTATTTATATATAACACCCTAAATACTATAATATTCTTAATAATTAATATATATACATAAGAAACATCCACATTACTAAGGAAAAATAATGAATTTCACTATGGAAAACTATTTTGTTGTATTGTATACACAACCATGACTAAATTACCTTCAATGAAATTAATTTTTGACATCCCTTTGACAAATCATATAATAAAAATCAGTTTCTCTGGAAGGAGATATCAAAATTTTATTTATCACCATAGCTAGTAAAAATATCTCTTTTTAGTCAATAATATGATTTTATTTATCAAAATTTTCAACCAAGTGTGATGTATAGGTTAGAACTCCAATATCCATGAATGATTTCTCATGGGAAACTCACTTTCACTGTACAAGTCCTACCCATTTAGGGTCATCCATTAAAAATTTTATTATCATTTGAAATGGATAATTTTTTATGGAATCCATGTAAAAATATTTAATTTTTACAGGATTATATCTCAAAATACCCATCATGAAAAATTACACTAAAATTAGTAGTATTTGATAAAAATTTTTAATAAAAAATTATACATAATGTTCTTAAAAACATAAATAGAGACTCACAAAAAATAATATATATGACTCTATTAAAGTAATATCAAAAATAATATTTAGAAAGTATTTTTAAAGGAAATAATTATCCAAAAAATACAATTTGGGTCAATATTTTTATCCATCAAAATTACTGTTCTATAATATTTTTGTGATGAAGTTAGAGATCCATCTCAAATAAAGGAAAATATAGAAAGACTAAAATTAATTTTTTTATTAAATACCTATCATACAAATAATATTAAATTTCTAACACATTATATATTTGTTAAAAAAATTATAATAAAGACCTTGAGGTAAATGGAAAAAAGTAACTATGGGGATGGGTATCAATTTTAGGATTGTATGGAGGGAACTCTATCCCTAAACAATTCTCAAGTTGTAACAAAAACCCTTTAATTTACATAGAATACTAACATCGCTACACTTTATACTGATGTTTCCCTTCCTTCTCTCTATGTAATCTATGTATAGTCTCATCAGAGTGGTTATTTTTCATAATCTTTATTCGATATTATTGATGATGTCACTATAGTAAAATAATTACTAGCTAGTGTCGATCATCAACCAATACTATTCACATAGTTGTTATCAATACCATGTAATGTTGCTCGTATCCAAGATGAGTAATTTAATTTGTCAATTTCATCATGTTCTTCCTCAACACAAACAATTTATATATGAGATTCAATTTCATTTCCTACCATTATTCAAAATTAATTAGTTATATCATACACATAATCAGTACCATTATATATTAATCACGGGGTCTCATCATCAATATTAGTATATATTCTAGTAATAGATGTATTCGGGGTTGTCTCTTGGAAAATTTTAACTTTCTTTAGTTCAATAGAACAATTTTTATTTTAAGTTAACTGAATTTAATAATATTTAATTTCTATTACAGATTACTATTCAATCAAATCTCTCAAGGAAGAATAATTATTTTCATAATAAATATGATGTTCTTGATGTTTCAGCATAAAGTATTCCATATTTTCAATGATAATTTTAAATTTAATGTCAAAGACTCTATATTCAGGGTGAATGTTGATCTCACAATCAATATCAACCCAATGTAATTTAAACAATATTATGTAACTCTATAGTAGATGAAAAAACAATATTATTTCATCCAAAATTAATTAAAATACAATTATACTTTTATTTTTATGGGTTATTTTTCAAAAACCAATATTAATTGATTTTTTATTCACTATATATTATTGTATGAAATCAAAATCCAATTACCACTTGCACATTATATGTTTTTACCAATTTGGCTAGTGGACCCAGTGCACATAATTGAAAATCAATTTTATTTTTATATTAATATACCTGAAAAATTAAAAACTTAATTTATAATAGAACAAATATAAAACTAATATCATATTTTATCTTAAAAAAATTAATTGAAGATTATATTAAATTATTAGGAAACATTACACTATTGAGGTTCTCGAAGAGCATACAAAGAAATTTTCATTAGTTTCTCTCCAATATAAATATCATGTAATAAATATATATATATAATTTTAAATTTTAATTATTTAATCAATATAGTTAAATTTAGAACATAAATTACAAATCATGTATTTCATCATAATTATAAAGAATATATGTGTGAGCTCTATATTATTCATCATCTAAAATATGTGGTTTGGTATCACTACCAATACCATGCTCATAATTATTAGGTTACACATAATGTAATATCCCTAACATCATCAACAAGTCCCTCATTATGGCCCATTAGATTATGAATTAAATTGAATTTAGATTAAAAATAATATAAAGAGAAATTTGAATTTCCTTTTGAAGGTTTTCTTTTTAAATTAACCATTTAATTGATGAAATGTTATATACCTTCTTCATTAATTTTTTAAAACACGTTACATGTGGATATATCAATAGGAACTATAATGGACCTCTAAATTTTCTATATATGGGAAATTAAATATTAAATTTACTATTGAATTAAAGAAGTCCAACATAAATTTGTATTTTTTAATTTATATAAATTTTGTTTTAAAACATTTTTCTGTGTACTTAATGTATCATATCTTGTTTTTTATGAAACAAATGTATCATAAAATAATATATTTCAGTCAACACATACAAAAATAAAGAACTCAATTACCCTCTATTACAAATAGGTAGTAATCTTACCATTATTACATAGAAATCACCATTTTTTGACCTGGTAATCTGACCATTTCTAAACCTGTAGAGAAAATTAGAAGCATAACCATCTTGTAACAAAAAATATAATAGTGAATTTACTATATCATTAGTCTTATTAGGTTTTTCTAGCATGGTCTACAATATGTTATCTAAAAAATTGTTCTTATATCCATTACATTTAGCATGTGACGTGTAACACCTAGAGTTTTTATGAACATCTTTCCCTAATAAATTTGATTTCATTGATGTATCTCATTACACTAATTCCAATATTACTTTCACAAGGAACCTATATTCCATACACTACATACAACACTGACATGGAATGTATTACATGCAACAATGAGTTTTTACAAAACACCATTTTATTATTATAATTATTTAAATGAGATAGTTATAACCTAGATGTTAAAATTAAAAATATGAACACTAATGACTAATTATCAAAAAATAATGGTTTTATATAAATATGTCATATTGATAATGAAAATTATAATTTATAGTAAAGTCATTATATGTTTTAAAATATTATTTTCTCAAATCAACTACTTTTCATGTCCTTTTGTGTAAAATAATAAAATTAATTTTTGACACATATAGAAATTTAATTTGATAAAAACATTTCATTTTTTTATTTATAATTTATAAATTATCTTAGGATGAATTTTTTTTGTTTTTTTTAGAAACTTCATTTTTGGATGAATAGTGAGAAATATTGAATTTTAATTCGAAACTACAGTTTATTTTAACTTATTTATATAGTTAATTTATATATTAAGTTGTTTTAAAAGTCACATTAGATAAATAATAAACCTATTAACCTAATTTAGGTCATTTTAATCTTTTTATGTTGAATTTATATATATAATCTTAATGAGCATTTGAATATTCTCAATATAAAAAACGTTCTTTTTCACCACGTTTGTGAGAATAGAATCAAACTACACTTTTTTCTTCTATCAATTTAATTAAAAATATTGGAAAGAAACATATTAAATTAGTATTATATTTATATTCTTGTAATATAAAAAAAAGTTTAGAACAAAAAATATTATTGAATGTGATTAAGCTTAATTACAACGATTAAGGTAAAATACAGCTTAATAAGGAAATAAACCTTAATCATAAGTGACCAAATGACCTAGAAACATTACCAAAACCCATATAATGGACATATTTAGTCCTCAAACCTAAAATTATTGAGTTTCTTAGGTTTTATTATGAATTTATTTAGTTACAAACGTTGGAACACCTAATTTCTTTTCAAAAAAAATACAAGTGTATCCCATCCATTCCCTATAAAAGGCCACCATCAATCCCCCTTCTTAACACCTCTCAAAACACTTAGGTTCAGCCAATATATTCCCAATACACTTCCAAAAATCCCTAACTTATTCTTTTAAGCCTCTCTTTGGGAGGGAATCCACCCAAGGAAGCCCTTTGGTGGAAACCAAATAGAGTTATCCAAATAAGAGGTAGCACCATTCCTCAAGCTTATTTCTTTTATTTTCTCTCTCAAACACCTAAAATATTCTTCATATGTGAACACATAACAGACTCAGTATCCTAAATATACTAATATATTTTTATTTTAATTGTTTTACCTTCACTTACTTTCTCTTCCACCTAATGGGTAATAAACATACAATTCTTGTGTACGACAAACTACTGCATCCTGAAACGATGTTCTTAATTTTACCTTTACCACCTCTTATTATTGAGGATAATGATGGAAAATAGGTTTATATATGATGTTGTGATATTTATTATTATTTTACACTTATTTATTTATTATATATATTCTACCTTCATGCCTTCCATTTTGTGTAAATACGATAACATCATTTGTGGACGTGTGGACTACTGCCTCATCAAAGATATGAGATTCATTCACATGCTACATAGAATGTATTGAGGATGGTTTTATTGAATGTATATGAAATATATGGTTTTATTTCTTTCAATAAAACAATAAAAAAACAACGTTCATGCGTGCGTACGACCTACTGTCTCCATGAATGGTGTATTCTGTTTAATAATTATATATTATATAGGTTATTATAATACAAATATACAAAAAATAAATTATATTTATATCATTTATTACATTATTTAAATCAAGATCTATTTATAACAACCAAATATATAACAAATCAAGACACATGTGAAAAACAAAGCACATATTAACTGTGGCCTAACCTTTACATAGAATTATTAACAGGAGGGTAATATAATGTCATAAATAAATAATATATGGTATTAGATATAATAATATGATTTTTTAAAATATTTATAATAAACATAAATTTATTATACATGAATATTGTATGATTATGACAAGAGTCGGTACATAAGGTAAGAGAATCTCATCTAACTTTTTATATATGTGAGATATATGTCATGTTAACCACTCTTTTCATTTTTGTGGTGTATATACATCCTAGGAATGTATTATATGATTATTATTATATAATTTATGGGTATATTCATATCCATTCTTTGATATTTCATTCAATGTGTTTATTTTTTAAATGTTACCAAATTGGTAAGATGGTTTTGTCTCAATTTTCCTTCTTTGAGAAAAATGTTTAATTATTAGCCTATATTTTTTCAAGGTGCTTAAAATTCCATTTGAAATTTTATATCATGAATATCCTTATTTTAAATATATTTTATGTTTCATGTAAATTCATTTTTAAATATGGATTGTATGATCCCATGTTACCCTGTGGTAAGAGTTTATCGAAACAATCAAATCGTTTATCATGATTTTTTATGATTATACATATATTAATGAAATATTATGATACATATATTAAGAACACTCGTGAGTTTTTTATACTATGTATATTCAAGATATATCCATGTATTAGTACCATTTAACACTCTTTGGTAATTAATATAATTAAGAAAAGTTTTGTTTAGAAAAATATGATTGTATTTCTCTATTTGGTCAGAAATATGTTTTATTTTAAAAAATCATATTATCATAGATGTTTTAAAAAATGTTTTTAGAAGATATTTGAATTTAATTTTTAATATAAAAGGATTTTATAAATGTTTTATGGTTTTCAAATCCTTTTTTATATTTTTTCCATGCTATTGTATGAGAAAAATATTTTCAAAAATGTCTTATGTTTTAAAAAGTGTTTTTCAATGCAGAAAGGATATTTTCCTCAATTATGATTCTAAAAGATATTTCAAAATTATTTCCCATATAATATGATATATATAGATGTTACTCATTAATTTTTTTGGAAATGTTTCAACATTTCCATTCTTATTCTTTCTCTTAATGGTTTACGTTTGATGGCATGATGTTTATGAAACCACTTCATTTTCACGGGTTATGATATGATGAAATGATTACAAAACCTGTCTATTTTCAATAGGATATGATATGATTACAATTTTATGATACCCATTTAATTTCATGGTTTATTTTATGATTGTTAATAATCTTGTGGGACATGTATATATTATTTTGTAATGATATGGGTTGAACCTATATCTCTATCAAATGTATTGTGTAATGATTTACAACTCATGAGATATACTATGATGGTTTTTGGAGTGAGCATTAAATATTAAAAAGGCTATAGGAGGGATCCATGACTACCAATATGGTATGTGGAGTGAAATCATTCTACTAATACTTCCATGGGAGTGAACCATGGCTACCAAGATGGTGTGGGGAGTGAACACATACTAATAATATGTCCTTGGCAGTACTTCCATGACTACTATGGATATAATATTATATGATTATGTGTATTACACAATTCCATGTCTTATTACTATGTTATACATTGATGGAAAAAAAGTTATTTATTTCCTTATCATTTGTGTCTTACGAATTTCTAAGATTTATTCCATGATTCATGTTTATGACATTACGATATACAGGGTATGATATTCTAATGTTATGATCGCATTCTCATACCCTACTTATCATGTTTTTTCTTGAATATATCCCTTATTTAACCTTTCTAAGCCTCTATGATCACAAATTATTATGATTACTTCCCAAGGTTATAAAGATATACATCATGTGTGATGTGTCTATGAAGGGTGATGTTCAAGAAGAAACTAGTGGGGGTAATGTAGCTCACTTATCTACCAGTTTTTATGTTTCCTTCCTTCCAAAGGCACTGGACAAAAAAGGTCTTTGGGTGTCTACTTTTATAATGTTTTAATTATTCTATATATTTTATGTAATGTTATTGTATGAAAATATAGGGTTTCAATTGATGTATTTAGAGAAAAGGTTTAGTTATCCTTTGGAAGCTAGAATGAGAAAACCTTAGTGATAAACCTAAGGCATGGTCTAATGATAAGTCTAAGGATAAGGAAAAGTATAGGAAAATATCATGGAATCTTGGTAAATGATATAATGAGTGGTTTCCTAGAAATAAATCTCTATCTAGATACTACAGGTGGATGTGGATCTCAAAAAGATGTACACAAAAGTTACAACTCTCACAAGGTGTGTCGAGCCTGACTCAGTGTAACCTAGTACATGACAAGGGGCCTTATTTCACACCCTTTTTGATAATCTCTAGGGATATAAATTGGTAAATCACAATGTTTTCAAGAACATTTCTGAAATATTTTAATATAAGTCATCAATTAATAACCTAGGATAAATCTAATGAGTCATAGATTAAATTAGGTGTTATAATTTAGACATTATATAAGTGAATTTTCATTATTATGTGGTTCCTCATTATGATATCAATTTATTACTCTATGTTTTTGGTTTTATTCAATGGTTGGATGCCGAAGGAACTTAATTAATGGTGATTTTACTGTAATGTTCAATGATTTTACTCATCATAAACAAAATTATATGGGAGATAGAATGCAAAATCTTATTGTTATGCTCACATATTTTTGTCATGCTATGAATCATTGTGGGATTCAAAATGAGTAATTGAGGGAATGATATTCTATTGATTCATTCATGAGGTAAAATAGACCTTGTTTCATCTGGTCCTCAGATCCACTTTTTTCTAAACAATGGTTTAGTACAACTGAAAACATTTTATCCATTCTCTAGTGTTTAAATCATGATAAAGTTATTCTAGCTATTTATTGGTTACAGGGCAAATCATAATAGTGGTGGACTATAATTAAGAATATAAGGAATAAAAGTGAAATTGAATCAATGGATAGGGATGAGTCTGAGAACTTAATTTTCAATAATTACATTCTTCGTATTCTTCAAACCATGATAGAGAAATATTCCCTTGAGTTGAAGCAATGGGATGATGAATCTGCCAGTACCTTATACACTAATTTTATGAGACTTTCAAGGTATGCTTAAAGAATTAGAATCCATCCCAAAAGTAATGTTGATAGGTTCTTAATTGGCTTAAATCCATGTCTATGATGGGAATTTCCCATAAGATAATTTAGTAGCTATAAATAGATTGTTCATTGTGAAATCATGGTTGAAATGGTGGTTGTTATCATGTATCAATCATATGTATTTGACAAGAAATAAAATATTAATCTTAAAGGAAAATATAAAAACCATGAAGAGAAGAAGATTATATATCCTTTATTTCCTAAGTGTGAGAAAAATCATTGAGGAAAATTTCTTAAGGGGTATAATGTATGTTTTATGTGTTAAAAGGAAGTCTATTATGAATTTTATTGAGATGGTGATGAGAATAAGTTATCTAACAATTATAAGGGAGAAAAAGTGACACAAAATTTTCCTCCCACACTTTAGTTATACAAGTGTAAAGTGAATGATAATTATGTTAACTAGTGCCCAAACCCAATTTCTAGTGATGATTATTGATGTCAACAACCTCTTAAGAAAAGTATCATGGGTAAATCTCATGTAATCACTATTTATGACATGGGGTGTGATAACCACATGGTCTAATATACACTTAACATCCACTATAGAACTATAAATGTCTTATTTGATTCGTGATCTATGAACTCTTTCATATCTGAATAATTTTCTAAGGTTTTAAAGATTACATCAAAATGATTAAATGTGGAATTAGTAGTGAAAACCCCTAAGGGTACGATGATCGCATCCCGAGTCTATCATTCCTCTCTGGTTGAATTTTGTGGGAATTTACTTCTTAAAAATATTTTAATTCTTCCTTTTGTTGAATGTACTATCTTATTAGGCTTATATTATATTTATTTTCATAAATACCTCATCATTTAATGAGGAAGGGAAGTCAGGTTTGATATTTTAAACCGTCATATGATTTTCTATCAATATAATAATATATATGAACATCATCTAAAGATTATATCTAGTGTATTGGACTTAATCCAAATTCGGAATGGCTATTTGTCTCAAATATTTGGGGAAAAATCAACATAAATGATATTCCAATTGTTCTAGAATTTGTAGATGTATTTTAGGAATATTTTCATAGCCTTTCACCGAAGTGTTATGTTTAGTTCTCAATAGAACTCACATATGGTTCATTAATAAATTCAATGATTCCCAATAGAATGGAACTAATTGAGTAGTAGGGATTAAAGAAGAAACTCCTAAAAACCCATAATCATGGATTCATTTATCAAAGTGTGACACCTTTGGGTGCACATGTTCTTTTTTTGAAGAAGAAATATGGATCAATAAGGATCTACATTTATTATCATGAGTTTAACAAGATCATAATCAAGAAAATGTTTCCTCATACCTATATTGATTATTGGTTTGATCAACTGTGTGAAGCTCAATACTTTTCCAAGATGTACCTTCGTTCTGGATATCATTAATTTAGGGTTAAGAAAGAGGGAATACCCAGGATGAAAATCCGTACAAGGAATAGACACAATGAATATATAGTGATAACTTTTGGTCTTACTAATTCCCCTATTATCTTCATGGATTTGATGAGTAGAGTCTTTAGATATTACCTACATATATTTTTTGTTTTCTTTATAGATGATTCTCTTATCTATTAAAAGAGGAATAGAATCAAGACCACTTGAGAATTGTACTAAACACTCTATGAAAGGAGAATATGTATGAAAAATTTACAAAGTGTGAATTTTTGCTGCAAAAGGATTCATTTTTGTGTCACATAACCTCAAAATATTTTATAGTAGTAGATCTATAAAATATATAGGCTATTAAATACTGGTATAAACCAATAATGGTGAATAATATCCATATATTTCTTGGTTTATATAAATATATTATTGATTTTTTCCGAATAATTTATCATTAATATATAATACTCTCAAGTTGTTAACTCAGAAGGGTGCCAAGTTCCTCTGGATAGATGAATGTGAGAAAACTTTGAAGCAACTAATGAGATAGTTAGTCAGCGCACCTGTGATTATGTTACCTTATAGTGGAGAAGGGTTTTAAATCATAGTGATTCATCTAAGAAAGGATTGGGATGTGTTCTTTTGATAAAAATAGGTTTATAACATATTCCTTATATTAGTTGATGATTCATGAGAAAAATTTCCCAACTCATTATTTGGTATTAGTAGTGGTTATTTTTTCATTAAAGATATGGAGGAATTTACATTTTGTGGAAATGTATGATATATATATATAAATAACCAAATTCTGAAATATATATTAACATAGATTCAGTTCAACAAGCATCAAAGAATACATTTATAGATAATAAAAAATTCTGACTAGTCAATACATTACCACCCTGAGAAAGAAAATAAGGTGTTCGATGCTTTGTGTTGAAAGGATCATGCTAGATTATCCATGATTAAGATTAAAAAAGATCCAATATTTCAATATTTTAGAAGTATCTATATAGAAATATTGAATGAGGTGGAGAAATCTTATATTTCTCAATTGAAAGTTCAACCCTCTACCTAGGTGAAGATTAAAGAGGCCTAGAGGAAAGACATAAAGCTGTAAAAGAAAATTAGATATGTTCTTGAGTTAAGCCTTCATTGTGATAAAATGATAATATTTGGGAACCACGTATGATTTTCTTCCATACTATATTTAAAGAAATAAGTATTAGAGTAAGATCATATTTATTTATTCTCTATTCATCATGTAATTATGAAGATATATAGGGATTTTAATGAATACTTATGGTGGGATGGAATGATGATATTTATTTATTAGTTTCTATCTTGGTGGTTGGTATGCCAGCAAGTTAAGGATAAAGGGAAAATGTATAAAGGTATTTCTCTTCCATTACTCATACCAGAATGGAAATGTGAGAACATCACTATAGATTTTGTCATTGTACTACCCAAAACCCTTAAAGGGTTTAATACTATATGGGTGGGAATCGATCACCTTTCAATTTTATCACACTTCATTGCTATTAGAGAATATTTATCTCTGGATCATCTTTCTAGGACACACATTAAAGAAGTGATACAGTTTCATGGAGTACAAAATTACATTGTATCATCTTGGAATTTGAGGTTTACCACAATGTTCTAGTGAAGTCTTCCATATGCACTTGATACAGAATTGAGTTCTAGTACTGTTTATCATAGTCAGACATATTGTTAGTCTAAAATAAAAATTCAAACCCTAGATGATATGTTTAGATCTTGTTACCTAGATTTTAAATGTGGTTTGGATCAAAACCTTCCTCAATTTTAGTTTTCATACAATAATACATTTAACTCAATAATTTAACTAGAACCTTATAAATCCCTATATGGGAATAAATGTAAAGCTCCAATGTGTTGGGATGATGTTAGAGAAAGAAAAATATTGAGACCTAAGATCTATAATAAAATGGTTGAGAAGGCTATACTCATTCAACAATATATCAAGGCAGCTCAAAGATTCTAGAAAATTTATACTTATAACCATCAAAAGGATCTATAATATCAATTTGGTAAAAATGTGTTTCTATTAATATCTCCCTTAAAGAAGGTTATCATATTCAACAGGAAATGGAAAGCGAACCCTAGGAAAATTGGTACCTTTGAGATTCTTGATTATATTGGGATAGTATCATATTGCTTGAAACTTCCTAAAACCCTCTACCATGTCTATGACCCGTTCTATGTATCTCTGTTGAAGAAGTAAATAAATAACCCATCATATTTACTAAACTCAAAGATCAAACTATTAGATCCAGATCCTTCTTACGAGGAATAAACATTTGAAATTCTAGATCGTACAATGAATGTTCTCTAAAACAAGATCACTCCCGAGGTCAATGTTTTGTGAAAAAATCTCTCGTTAGAGGAAGTTATATGGGAAACTGAGGATATGATTAAGCATAAGTATTCTCATTTTATTTTACATGAATGATGTATTTTGATGGATAAATTCATTTTAAGGGTGGTAGAATTTAGTACCTTGAGATTATAGAAACCGTTTTTTTTTGGAAAAAATGGTTTTTATTTATGTCTTGCATTACACTAATTCAAAAAATCCTTTTTTACGACACTGACTTTGTGTGTGCTACATGCAACATCGACATGGCATGTATTACATGTAACATTGAGTATCTACGAAACACCATTTTATTAATATAATTACCTAAATTATATAGGTGTAACATAGATAATAAAATTATAAATAAGAATAGTAGTAACTAAATTTAAAATATATTTTATAATGGTTTTATATAAATTTAATATATTAATAATGAAAAATATAACGTTTTTGTAAAGACTGTATATGTTTAAAAATTATATTTTCTCAAATGAACTTCTTTTCATGTCCTTTTATGAAAAATATTAAAATCAATTTTAGGCACATTTAGAAATTTAATTTGATAAATTAAACTTTTTTTAATTTATAATGTAAAAATTATCTTAGGGTTAATTTTTTGGAGTTTTATGAGAAACATAATTTTTGGCTAAATAGTGAAAATACTAAATTTTAATTCAAAACATATTTTTCATCTAATATATTTATATGCATAAATTGTATTTTAAGTTGGTTTTAAAGTAAAATTATATCAATTATACATATTTTAACCAAATTTAAGTCATTTAAATCTTTTTAATATTGAATTTTAATATAAAATCTTAATGAACTTTTAAACATTCTCACTTTAAAAACATGCTTTCTTGCAACGTCTGTGAGATTAGAATTAGATGTAATTTTTCTTCTTCTATGAATTGATTTTCAAAAAATTGAAATAAGAAGTGGTAATCGTTATTAAATTTATATTCTAATAAGTTCAACTTTATTGTTGACCAAAATTATTGGTGAAGGTGATTAAGAGTAGATACAGTGATTAAGGTAAAATTAATCTTAACACCGGAATAAACCATAATGTTAAGGGACCAAATGACCTAACCACTTATCCAATACCCTTTTTCTAGTCCTATTTCAGTGATAAAAATGTTCATTATTTATTTTGAATGGTTTTTGATAAATTTGGTAAGCTAAAAATGTGGGTAAAACTAGTATTTTTTTAAAAAATGAAAAGTGTGTCCCCTCCCTTCCCTATAGAAGGCCACCACATCTCCCCCTTCTTAACACCTCTCAAACCACTTAGGTTTATCCATAATCTACCCAATACACTTCACAACATCCCTCCCATACCCATTGATCCCTCTATTTGTTCTTAAATCCATCTAAGTAATCCCTTTGGTGCAAACAAAAAGGAGCAAGCCAAAGAAGAGGTAACATCCTTCTTCAAGATCCTTTCTTTATTTTCATTACCCACTACTTCAATTATTCTTATTACCTGAAAAATAAAAACTTGTGTAAGAAACCATTTTTTTAATCAGGTATATATCCTTTAAATTTCATCGTAATTATTTATTTTGGACCTATTATGGATGCATGATGAGTAAGTGAAGGTTCTCGACGTGAATGGGGTTTGTTTGGAGCCTAGAACACAACTTTCTGGTAAATCAAGGTCTCAAACATAGTTTGTAGTAATCCATGCGAGAAGGCTACACAGTTAGATCAAATCATGTAGGTGGTGTCTTTTGGATAGAACCTTAGTGCATGGTTGGAATACAGTTTCCCTAACTATGTAGCCTAACTGTATGAGAACCCCTTTTTCCCATGTAATTATGTATGGTTTCTAATGGGTTTTTCAAACAGTGTGGGTAAACCAGGAATATGCTATTTTATGGAAAATTTTACCATTTATCCCTTAATAATCAAATTAAGTCCCATAATTCATCACAATCTATATTCTTATGGGATTAACCTATTTTCCTCCCCATTTAATGTGTTTTGAAGGCCTAAGATAGGTAATAAGATATCTCCTTGATCTGTGATCCAGTCATGTTTCCATTCATCACATTGTATACACAAAACTAAGTACTTGAGTCCTTTTTAGTTTTTATTCACCACTCTTGCTCTCGACCTTATTATCAAGGTGTGAAAATTTATCCCTTTTTCTCAAATGTACTCCATTATAAGCTAAATAGAAGGCTGATATCAGATGAGGAGAGTCATAAAACCCCATATTTAGTGGTCTATTACTCATCCCTCATGTTAATTGATTTTGGAATTTTCATGTGGGGACCACTAATGTCATTGTTTATCATTTTTTGAATTTATATTCCATTCTTATAATCATTATAATCATATGGTTATTCTATTTCCTAAAATTTGATTAATTTTTTGTGGTTACACCAACAATTCCCAATATCCCATGTAGTGTGGCATTCCATAGTTGAGTTTTTAGTGTTTTGACACCTTTACGCCATCATTCTGGTGTGCTCAATCTTGACCACAATAATTGTAGCCCTCATTATAAAAAATGTTTGTTGTGTCATATAATGGTGAATGGAATGTGCTAGGTCACTTACAATTAACATGCCTAAGGTAAGTGCTTTAAATTGATAATTATATGTTAAAGGGAAAAAAGAAAGCATTCGATGTACATGACTTGAGAAAATTAATTGTGAATGAATAATAGGTTTCATGTCTCTATAAACCCTTTCCACATTAATATAAGGTAGAAAAATGAACCTTGATTATTTAATACGATTAGATGGATTAAATGAATGGTTGAATGCTACTTAGACTTATCACAATAAAGAAAGGTAAGGATTGAATGAAATAGATTTATTTATTAATTAAAACTTGATTAAAGGGTTTCATGCTACTTGTACTATTCACAGTAACTAATGGAAAGGATAGATCCAATTGAAATTATATATGACTTCATTTTCCAATAAGAGTGGCCTAACTCGTGCTCACCATTTATTTTTATTAAGGAATTCCTTGGGCACTCATGAACCCCATTCAAATTAAAGGATACATCTTGATTATGTTGGAACCCACCTAGAACTCAATCTCTATCTATTCTTGGATGGCCAGTATGATACTATAGGATTATTCAAATAGTATTAAGGGATCCCATGGATATAATCCGTGGATCCATCATTGACGAGTTGGTTCTATGGTTAAATTCCATCTGGACCAATCATTACTCAGCCCAATTTTTTACCTTGGATGAACAACTTTGATTTGGTAGGAATCTCATTATAGAATTCCTTGGACTATGCTCCTTGGATTAAACTCTTAACCCCAATTTCAGGCTATAATTATTACCGAGTTAGAGAACCTCGAGGTCTACATTGCCTAGGTTATTACCATGAAACTTCATTATTAGATATTATTACAGGATGACTCATTACATAATGGAACCTTCACTATTATAACCAAGCGACTTATTTAGAAACTGGTAATAATAAAATAATTAATTGGTTAGAGGTTCAAACACTATCTGAGGGCTTAAGCAGGTACTTGGGGTTTTAGTTACATTATCCTATTTTACTTTATATATTCATTCTTTCACACTGTTACATTTCCATTACATGGGATGAAGTTTATAGACACCCCTAGTGGTGCCCCACTAAGATTTATCTCACATATTATTTGCGTTTCATTTCATACTCAAAGTAGATTACATGGATGCAGGTATTGAAAAAGGCAAGTGTACAGCTTCAAAGACTTGATTGCTTGCTATTAAGGATGAATATTGATAGAAGATAACTTAACCAGATCTCGGGATTCTTAGGGTAGTCTTTGATTTCATTTATACTTTTTAGAACATGTTATACCTACTACCTTGAATCCAAATTTTCTAGTTTTCAAGATATATTAAATATCATCATCAATTGTTGTATATTATTCAATTAATTTTAGTTATTTTTATTATTGTCCCTATTTACACTATGCCTCATGTTTAATTATATGGCTTATACTATTTATCTATGTTTACCTTTATCCATTATTCCATACACTATAAATGAGGTCACAGTCTCCTCATGCACACACACTAGGCCCTCACTACTAGTTGGTAGATTTTGGCATTTGGGGAGATTCTCTTGAGGCTACGTGGCCCACCGCGCTTGGGGAACCTATAAAGTGGAATATCGGTTTGAGATATAAAAAAGTGGTATCAAAGTAATTTTACATTATTTCCATACAATTTTTAGATAATGGATTAGTGATTAAGAGTACTATGGGACTTGTTTATAAGTTATGCTTGGGTGTTGCAAACCCAAGTTCTGGGTAAAAGCCATGTTACCCAAAATATAATTGTTGTTATGTTTTTTCCTATTATAGTTGACATTATTTTATTGTAGGGTAGTGCACATGATGTGTGGTGTTGTTTATTATTTTTATAACTGAGATTCTATTTTATCCTTGTCCTGATTATATAAGGGTAAGGACCATTTTTACATGCATCATTATAGGAACTGAGAATTTGCATGTGAGGATTCATTCTTTGCCACATAGATTCATTTCACTGCCTTACATTTATTTATATGCCTAGGATTTTTTAGTGATGTTGCATTAGTTATCTTTTGACTGTATTAATATTTTTTGTGATTGAGTGCTTGATTTTCCCAATACATGAGGTATATAGTCCCTCATGGGTTGAGATAAGTAATTTACTGAGTCAATTTATTATCCAATAAATAAATGGTTTTGTTTCCATTGAGGAGGTGTATGGGAATTGATTCCATGGGAATGATTATCCATTATAAAGTGAAAAATTCCATATAATAAAAATTGGTTTTACTTCCTTATCCCACCTTGTCATGTTCATAAATGGTTGGAGTTAACCAGATAATAAAATTTAAAATGAAATGAAACTTATACATGGGAGTTTACCAATACCTTGTCATCTAAGAAGGTAGTTTGGGTAGTATACCTTGGGTTGTGAGTTTTCATACATTCATCTTCTGCTAGTAATGCTATATTTATACTTAAATCCTTTTTGAGTTGTTTACTTGGAATTTTTAGACCAATTCTGGCAGTACATCCTTGTATTGTATGCCTAGAAGGTGGTTATGATAATACTCCAGATGTGGTGGGAACTAATCCTCTAGTTTACTTTCATGAGTGCCACTTGAGACACCACCTTTTATACCTAATATGGGAATTGATTCCCGAGTTCTTGATAGTTTTCTACATCTATTTTTTATTCCTTGCATGTTGTTCCACGGATTTCACCTATGATGGATGATCTAGCTCATGATTTTCAACAGCAGTATCCTCCTACTGTATTAGGGGGATGGTGGCCCACAGGTTGATGAGTCTTAGCTATAGACCACCCAATCTATATTTAATCATCTATAGAATACTCATGATTATACGGTCATACATACCACATACATGCTTTGAGATTCAGCCAAGAAATATAGAGATGTGATTACCCAGGATGGTCATCATCTGGGCATGTTATGGGTTGATTTCCAAACTACCTTCTATGATCAATTATTTACTCAGATGTTGAGATATGAAAGATCCAAAGAGTTCATGCATCTTTAGTAGGGTTCTATGTTAGTTATGGAGTATTCAATGCATTTTACTAAGTTACAACAATTTTCACTGCTTCAAAACGGTGATGAAATTTCGCACGCTAGATGCTTTGAGGATGGGATTGTGTATATAGACCCAAGCTTGAAATAAATGGACATTACATTTCATTTTTATAATACTTAATACTTTACAAAAATATACACCCAAACATTGTACTAGTAAAGAGTCTTTAGAAACTGGGAACATAATATTCTAACATGGTGAAACATCTTTAATATCTCCCATAAAGATCTTCCCCTTTTGTTTTCCTACCTAAAGAATTTATTTATATCATGGGGAAAATAAAACATAAAAAGGGTGAGATCAAATTCTTAGTAAGGGTAAACATTGAGAAAATAAAACAAACCATAAACATAAAAATTTAAAAACCTTAAAATAATGTTTAAATATCAAAATCTTGATTCATGAAATAAATCTTGAGAGTACATATGGAATAGTTCATGAAGGAACATTAATCATGATAAAATAGTGTTGGCATAAAATTAGGAATTATGGAAAGAAAATAAGCACATAATATGATTTCCATATTAGCCAAGGAATTTCTTCAAATAACATTATAGTGGGAAAATCCATTATATAACCAGGTTTTCTTTTCATTATAGCCATGTAGTACTGAACCTGATTAACTTGTCATTTCAGCCATGTATTACTGAACCATATTTACATGACATTCTAGACATTCATTACTGAAATGGATTTAATTGATGTTCTAGTAATGTTTATATCATGAGAAAAAAATATTTACCCAATTTATTGGAGGGAGATATAGGTCTCATCCATATCATAACAAAATTATTCTTACATGTTCCACAAAACATAAAACATTCATCATAGTACAACCCAAGGAACAAATAAATTGGGTTTCTTAAACATTATTCTATCACAATCCATATAAAATAAATGGATTTTAGAAAAATAATTCCATCATAAACAAAATCAAATAATTTTAATAATAGGGATATAAACATAACACTGCTTTATCTTAGATGGAAAATAATTTTGATAAAACAATTGAAATTAATTTTTCAAGAAAATATAATTTCTTCTTCAAAAAAAATTTCTTGTCTCAAAACGTCATGCAATTTCAAAGGAAAATAATTTAGTTGAAATTAAACTTGAAATCATATAGAGGAAGCTACATTGAAATAAGGAATTATGAAGATGTAATAATTCATTCATTCGATATAAGTTAAAAAAACATTCTTCATATACTCTTGTCAGAAAAGATAAAAAGTACCTCATATATAAAATTAAAGAAAGAATAATTCCATACTGTTTAATAAAAATTCACCAATGGGTAAAATTGAAATTAAAAAATACTATATAAATAGAAATAATATTATATATTTAGGAAATATGAACTTGGATGAGAAATATACCCCAGTAAATACTTACATGTAATCAATCTCAGATAATAATCAGATTGTGAAATTAACCCTTACCATATTTGTGATATGTTTCATATGTATGTGATCCTCTTGTATAATGATTTAAATAATTTTATTTTCTTATTCTTAAATCATATTCATTTTTGTGATATTATATATGATCATATTATCATCTGTTTGTTAGTAACATTTCATTATCACCCTTTATTCGGATATTAATTGCTTTCCTTTTTATACATGTTTTGTTGGATAAGTTCATGTTACACTTCTTTATTTATAGTTATATAATTTATAGAATGATACTAGTATAATATATATCATATATATTCATTCCATTCATGTATATAATCATGGTTTAATGAAGATCATATAGAATGAATTGCATCGCATCGTGGAGACTGTAGCTCGTACGTACACACGAGCGATGATATCATTCACATAATGGTTAAACGGTATAGAAATGGATAGTATATTAATTATAAAGAATAATTATCATGCTATATTAAATATTTATATCCATTATACTCATCAATATACCCATCCAAATTATGTATTGTTTAATAACAATGTACACCGCAACGTGGAGATGGTAAGCCATATGTACGCACACATAGTGATATTATTTTTTGTAGGATGGATAAAAGAAGGTATATTTTTATCCCATAATTATAATAACAACTAAAAATGTAGAAGATATTGTATTTATTAATTTATTATGTAAACATCATAAGAATAATAAGCAGAAGAAGGAAATAATTTTCAAAGATGTGATAAAATAATTTTCTATTTTTTGAGTATCTTCTTTTTATTTTCATAAAAGGTCAACTTAGGAAGGATTTATGCCCAATGTGTGGCCTCTAGGATTAAGTAAGGTAAGTTGGTAGAGTAAATGGGAAGGTTTTGGCAGAGAAAAAGGGCTTTAGATGTGTGATTAAAAGAGAATGATAGGTGCCCTTTTATAATAGAGGGGAGGGGAACCTTTGGAAATACCAAAACTATTAAATTCATATTAATTAATTTTTATATTCAAATGCCTCCAAAGAGGGTTATTTAGAAGATAAGATAAGTATGGGTCTAAATTTTCCCAACCAAAAAAATTTAGACATGTTTGGATTTTATTTTAAATCTTATCGTTTTGATTTATCCTTATTTAATCTATTTAATTTTAATTGTGGTAATAATATTATAAATATTAAATGGTTATAAATATTTACTTACGGGTTGTAAAATTTCCATAATTGGATAATTTATGAAATTTTAGACCTTATAATTTTTTATTTTTTATTTTTAAATATTTTTAGATTTTTAAATAATTTAATAATATGTTATTTTTATAAAATATCAATAGTGTAAATTTTGAGACTATTAATTTATTTGATCTTAAATAAAATCCACACATAATAAAAATTAGAAGAAAAAAAATATTTACTAAACTCCTATCATGTCATAGTCACCTTTAAAATTCGTGGATCACATTAATTTGTTCATATTATATTTCTTTTAAATGTTTGAAAACTATTTATTTGATATTTCAATTAATTAAATAATTCCTACATCACTATTATTTCATCATTAATGGTAATAATTTTATCATTAAACATTATAAATAAATTCACATGATTTAGATAATTTCTTTATTTTTATGGCGATTATTTATGTTCTAATTTTATCATGTTTATCACTACATTAAAATTATTATACTTATAAGAGATAACATAGTGACCTGTTGTCACTTTGTATTATTTTAATAATGATTAATCACTTTCATGAGAAAAAGTCTATTAAATGAATCTATTATGACCCTTAGGTGATATGGGTCAACTATTATTCATCCAATGATATTTTAGAAGGTTTTAGGCTAATTTTATTATCCTTATCATATTGTTTGTTACTCTAATTTACCTGATTTACCTTTAACCGTGGTAAATAAAAATTACAAAAGTTACTATTCATAATGTCCAAAAATAAAACATACCTATTTAAATAATTTTATCTTATGATTCAAAATATTAAATTCATTTTTCAAAATTCAAAAAATAAAAGTTATATTAATTTTGTTAAAATTAATTCTCGTTGTCAAAACCAGAAAGTAGGGTTTTTAAAAGTAAAAACTATGAAAAGATTAACATGTGTTTATGTCCAATTCAAATGTGAAATTACTTAAAATGTACAAAATTGGATTAAATAATTACAACATAATCCAATAACACTTTTAAACTAATTAAAATGATAATCTAACTATATAAATAAATTATACGAAAAGGTAGTTTTGAATCAAAATGTAGTATTTTCCACTATTCATTAAAATATGAATTTTATTAGAAAAATATGAAAAAATAAACCCAGGTAAATTTTGATATCCCGATTCCGAAGAAGAAGTTTATTATATCAAATAGAAATTATAAAATTTTCAAAACTATATTTAAAAATGGTTATCCAACAAAAGGTGATAAAACTGTAATTTATTTGAAAATACTTCTTTTATCTGTAAAATGGAATATATTCTTATATAATATCTATAAATCATATAAGAAGAATTTCAACCATAAAATTGAATATACTGCATATATATTTCCCTAATAAAATCCATAAAGATTTATTTTATTATTTTATGGACTCAATTATTTTCATTTCTATAGCTTCTTTATAAGGAAGTTAATACAATTCATAATCACCATTATAATGACAAGGTTATAATATTTAGTTATCACATATACTCGGTCTTGTGTGAAATGAATTCAATTAAAAAACATGAAATTGTGTGTAACACAAGCCAAGAATAGTGTTTCATATACTGCAAGCTAATATAGTGTTGTGTATAGAGCAAGCTAATCTTGGAGTATCAAACAACACAAAAAATAAAAGAAATTAAAATTAATCTATCTCATAAAATATCAGGGTGTTACATTGGGTATTCCATCCATATCTAGGTGAATCTAGTTCACATTCACACTTTTTCTGAGAAAGTCAATCAGTCTCTTATCCTTGAGCATAACCTGAGGTACGAAAATAGAACTTGGTATAGAGGATAAGTGTCGCGGTAGGCTAGTGGTTCTCCTAGTGGAAGGTAGCATTCCCATGAGGTTTCTCATCTGGGAAGTGAAAACTAGAGTACATGTTTTGGTAACTCAATGGTATGACATCAGTGTGGATGACAAAGGAATATGAATCCTCAGTCTTATAGAGACCCACTCGATTTGTGGTCTTGCATCCGTAAAGGGAATATTCATATATTCAATAGGACATTTTCACTATCTTTGAGTGGAAAAGGATCTATGTCAGGTCCACCTTTAGGAGAATGTTATTTTTCACCGTGTCGGGTGGGGAGATGGAATAGCACCAATTGGACTAGCCAATGATAAGGTTGTGGATTGGGTACCTAGACCCTTGATCACCAACAGCGCCAACCGATCAGATATGATTATGGTAGTGAATTTGTTGAACTGGGTCGGGGATTGGGCTAATTTCATACACTAAAACTGCTACCCAAGGATCAGGCTACAAGACCATAAATAGTACTAGGTACTATTCCTATGGAATCTTATATAGTATCTACTTTATTTGATACAGATGATTCAAATTATTTTGTCACTATATTTATAATATAAAGTCTCTTACTTGAGATACAATATTATTGTGGTGTGATGACTCTAGATACACCATTAGGGTTATGATTAGGTGGAAAACACTTTTGTAGGGATTGCCCCCATGAAGTAGGAAATTACCCTTTCTTATGGAACCTCTTCATTATCGATATGAAATGTTTCCATGTCATTATCAGGATAGAATGGTTTGTTCAATATCACTCTTTTTTGGACTATTATCAACACATGGTATCTTTTACATAACCAAAAGGATTCATTTATATACATTAGGGTGATTGGAATGTCCAGGATAGTAGAGTAAGACCATAGTATCATGGTCTAGGTGGAGTGATCACTGAAATTGAAAATCTATTCATGTGGGATCAGGGTTTATGAAAAGCTGATTTCCCTTTAATAGTAGGTTGTTTTAGGGACTTCTTTCATGAAAATTTTTCTGGATTACCTCCTGAGATAGTGGTATCATTTACAATTGATCTTATTCCAAGAGCATTTCTAATGTCTATTCCTCTGTACAACATGCCACCTACAGAGCATTAGGTGCTCAAGTGGTAATTATAGTATTTAGAGGCCAATGGTTTTATAAGGACCAATACATCCTCTTGGAGTTCACCTAAGCTTTTCCCCAAGAATTTGGATGGATCCTTACATCTACGCATGGATTATATAACGTTGAAACAACTTACATTTAGGAACTGATATCCAATGCCTCGAATAGATGATCTCTTCAACCAACTCCGAGGAGCTAGGGTCTTTACTAAGATCGACCTGAGATCAGGTTATCATTAGGTGTGACTAAGGCCATCAAACATACCTTGTACAACTTTTAATAGCATGTATGGTCTATATGAGTACCGTTTTATTCCATTCGGTATTACAAATAAAACTTCTATTTTCCTAGACCTAATGAATAGGGTTTCCATTCCTATTTCGAATCTTTTTTCATTGTCTATTTGAACAATATCTTGGTGTATTTTCATACTCATAGAGACCTTTGCAAACATCTTGATATAATTATGTGTACAGAAAGAGAGAATCATCTTTATTAAAATATTGCTAAGTTACACTTTTGGATTGAAAAAGTTCACTTTTTTGGTCATATTATCACAGAATATAGTGTATTTGTTGACCTAGAAAAGGTTGGTGATTCAGTTTCTTAGGAAAATCCCAAGAAAATGTTTGATATACTACGTTTCTTGGGTATGGCTTGATATTATATGAGTTTTATACAAGACTTATCATCACCTACATCACCCCTTGCTTTCCTTACCAAAAAGGGGGTTAAGTTCATGTGCTCAAAAGCATGTGAGAATGTTTTTCTGGAGATAAAAGGGAGGATTATCTCAGCACCTTTTCAAATTCTTCCAGAGTGAGGCATAGGTTATACCTTTTTCTATAATGCATCATGAATCGGCCTAGGTGTAGTTTTGATGTATCAGAATATGGTTTTTGAATATGGATCTTTGCAGTTGAGGACTCATGAGGGAAATTACCCAATGCACGACCTTGAGCTAGCAGCAGTAGTACATTCCTTACGTTGCTGGAGACATTATCTGTTGGGTGAGATCTTTGTGGTGTACATAGACCACAAGAGCCTCAAATATATCTTTTCACAGAGTGGTATGAAACTCAGACATTGAATATGGGTTGAATATCTACAATCCTTTGATTTTGAGCATTCCTATAATCAATTAAAGGGGAATTTGGTTGCAGATGCACTGAGTCAGAAAACTCAAATACAGGTCATACAGGAAGCCAGTGATGAATAGAAGTTAATATCCCGCATCTCAGAGTTGTATCTGGATCTCCATGATAGTCATGAGAATTATTACCTCTCAGTGTTGATAGTTACCTCTTCCCTCATTGAGAAGGTAAAGGGTATACATTTTTTAGATCCTGAGGGCTAGCTTCTCCGTGATAGTATATCTGGAGACAACCTACCTATGGATTGGTCTGTGGACAAGAGACAACATCCTGGGTATTCATGGATGTGTTTGGGTTCTTACAGATATGATAGAGAATTTTATGCAAGAGTTACATGCTTCTAAGTGGTCATTTCATCCAAGCATCTCCAAAATGAATCGAGATATGTGATGCCAGTATTGGTGACCTGGGATGAAACGTTAGAGAGTAGGCTTTATCACTAGGTGTTCCACCTATCAAGAGGTGAAGGCGGTGAACCAGAGACCTGTAAGCTTGTAACAATCACTTCCAGTACCAAAATTGAAAGTTATAGATGTTTTTGTGGACATAGTATTCAAGTTACTTAGGTCGCCTATTGGCAGTGATGTTGTATGGGTTGTTATTGATGGACTAAAGAAATTATACCCCTTAATTCCAATTCGAGTGACTTTCTCAATCAATAATATTGAAGGAATTCTTGTTTGTCGGATCATATGTCAACACAGAGTCCCTAAAACTATCTTTTCAGATAGGGATACTCGTTTCACATAACAGTTCTAGTAGGAATTATCGAAGGCAATTGGAACATATGTCCTTCTATGCATATCCTTTCACCTAAAGAATAATGGACAATTGGAACATAAAATACAGGTTTTAGAGGATATTCATTGAGCATGTGTCCTTGATTTGGTTGGTTATTGGGAGAATCATAACCCTATGATTGATTCCTCTTATAATAATGTCATCCATTAAATTATTTAGATGGATTATTTTGTGGCCTTATATGGTAGGTCATTATGTTCACCCTTGTGCATGATAGAGGAAGGTGAGGCAACCCTACTAGGTCCTGATCTCATTCAAGAGACCTCAAAGTAGGTTCAGATGATCAGAAAGCATATGAATACTACTCAGTTTTGAAATAAATCTTATATTGATCTCCATTGACAACCTCTAGAGTTCGTGGTCAGGGATCATGTTTTCCTTCGACAGTCACCCAGGCTAGGGAATAGATGGTTACAGAAGCAAGGGAAGTTATATACTCATTATATAGGGCTATTTGAGATCTTGGAAAGCATTGGGACGGTATCCTATTAGTTTCTATTATCTCAGAGGTATCGTTCCATGCATGACGTCTTCCATGTCTCACAGTTTAGATAATATCATACCAACCTAGCTTATACCTTTGATTTTGAGTATTTTGAGTTAGATTTTGAATCTAACATTGAGGTTTATCTTTTACGCTTCATTTACTAGAGCACAAAGTCTCTCGAAGGCCATTGTGACCCTTTAGTTTAGGTTCTATGGCAACATAGATGTGTGAAGGATGAGACTTGGGAGAGGGAAGCCAAAATACATGACTGATGGCCAGAGTTGTTCCCAAACAGTGTTCCTACACCCTTTGATTGTGAACTCAGGGTTGAGTTCTTTTAAGGAGGGTAGACTATATGAACCAAGTTTTTCACTCAGGTATAGATCCTTTAAATTTCACAATAATTCTTTATTTTGGAACTAATATGGATTTATGACGAGTTATTGAAGGTTCTGAGGGTTTATGGGTTTTTTCAAAGCGTGGAACACATCGTTTTCGAAAACTAAGGCTTGTTTCATGGTTTATAGTAAACTATGTGGGAAGGCCGCATGGTTAGATCAAATCGTATAGGTGGTGTCTTTTTTGATAGATCCTTATGGCATGGTTGGCACAGGGTTTCCCTAACCATGAAGCCTAACTATGTGAGTCCCCCCTTTTCACAGGTACTCAGGCATGGTTTGCATATAGTTTGTCAAACTGTGCAGACAAACTATGCACATTCTATTTTAAGGGTAATTTTATCATTTTTCCATTAATGATCTAACTAAGTCCCTCCATCCTCCAAATATGATTTCTTCCAGGACTAACCTATTTATATCCCCATTTGTATGTTTTTGGTTCCCTAAGGTAGGGATCAATATATAACTTTTTTTTGAGATTGGATCGAGCTTTTGTTCGTCACATTGGATGTGCAATGGTAAGTACTCGAGTCCTTTTTATCTGTTCTTCTCATCTCTTACTCTCAACCTAGTTATAAAGGTATGAAAAGTTTTCCATATTTCATAGATCTACTCTATTCTACACCAAATAAAAGGCCAATATAGGATGAAGAGATTTTTACAACCCTGAGGCGGGTGTTCTATACCTCATCCCTCATATTCGTTGATTTTAGAATTTTTGTGTGGGGCCAGCCGATTTGATCGGGTGCCATTTATTGAATTTATATTCTATGCTTATAATCATTATAACCATATGGTTATGTTATTTAAAAATATGGGATTTAAGTTTTGTGGTTACAACCACAATGTCCAACATCTCATGTAGGATGATATGGAATAGTGGAGTTTTCAGTGTTTTAACACATTTGAGCCATCATTTGGGTGTGCTCGATCATGACCAAAATAATTGTAGGAATCCTTATAATAAATTCTTATTGTATCATGTAATGTTGAATGGAAAGTACCACGTCACTTCCACTTGACCCACCCACAGTAAGTGATTAAAATTGATAATTAAATGTGACAGGGAAATAGGTAACTATACTAAGTTTATGACTTGACTGGATTAAATGTGAATGAATAATAGGTTGCATATCTATAGAAACTATTTCCACATTAAAATAAGGTAGTAGAATGAATCATGATTATTAAATATACATAAATGTATTAAATGAATGGTTTCATTCTACTTGGACTTTTCACAATAATGAAGGGAGAGGCATGAATGAAATGGAATTATTGATTAATTATGACATCATTAAAGGGTTTCATCCTACGTGGCATATTCACACTATAGAAAGGAAAGGCTTGAACCAATTGAAATTAAATATGACTTAATTATAAAATAGGAGTGTCCTGACTCAAGAACACCTTGTATTATTATTAGGGAATTCCTCGAGCACTCAAGAACCCCATTCTAATTAAAGGATACGTATTTCTTTTGGTTGGAACCCACATGGAACCTGATCCTTGTCTATTCTTGGATGCCATGTATGACACCATAGGATCCAACACATTGTATTAAAGGATTCCTTGGATATAATCCTTGGATCCAAAATTAAAAATTAGGTTTCATGGTTAAATACCATTGGTCCTAGTCATCTCTTAGACCCATTTTACATTTGATAAACTCCTTAGTCTCGGTAGGCATCTCATTGTGGAATTCCTTGGACTATGCTCATTGGATTACACTCTTACCCCCATGACATGATATAGTTATTATTTAGTTGGAGACACTTGAGGTACAAGTTTCCTTGGTTATTAACTTGGAACTTCATTATTAGACATCAATACAGGTTGTCTCATTACATCTTGGAACCATTACTATTATTAACATGTAACTTCTTTAGAAACTAGTGATAATCAATTAATGGATTGGTTACTGGTTCAGACACCAACTGAGGGATGAATAAGGTGCTTGGGTATTTAGATAAATTGTATTATTTATATTTATATATGAATTATTGCACACTATTACATTTACATTACACGTTTATAGGTTATAGACACCATTGATGGTGGCCCACTGATATTTATCTGACACCCTCTCCAGGTGTTTTTTGGTACCTAGAGCAAATTATATGGTGCTAGATGTTAACAAAGGGAAGCGTATGACATCGAACACTTGATTGGTTTTTGTTTTGGATTAATATTGATAGAAGATGACAGAGCTAGAGCATAGGATTCTTGGGATAGTCTTTGAGTTCTTTTATACTTTTGTCGAACATGTTATTCCATATTCCTTATATCCATGTTTTCTAGTTTTCTAGATACATTCCATATCATCATCAGTTTTTTTATGTTATTACAGTTATATCAGTTATTGTTACTATTGTACCCATTTCTACTATTCCTTATATTTACTTATATTTCTTCCACTATTTATCTATGTTTAAATTTATCCATTATGATACACTCTCGTAATGGGGGCATAGTCCTCCCATGTACGCGCCTTAGGCCCTCGCTGCTAGTCGGTAGCCTCTGGCATTTGGGGAGATGTGCTGAATGAAATGTGTCCCACCAGGATCAGGGCACCTATAAAGTTGAATATGGGTCCAGGATTTCATAGCCTAAGTATTATTAATGTACTTGCAACACCCTGATATATTTATACAAAATATTTTTTATTTTCTTTGGTTTCTTGTGTTGTACGCTACACCAAGACAGTATTGCATAATATGCAACAACGGATTAGCTTGAGGTATACATAACCCTATGCTTGGTTTTTGTTACACATAATTTGAAGTATTTTTTTAGAATTCATTTAATTTAAGACCTATTATAAGTGAACAACTAAATATTATAACCTAGTCTTTATAATGGCAGATATGAATATTATTAACTTTCTTATGAAAAAATATTTAAATGTAAATAAGTGAACCTATATAATAATAAAATCATCATGATGGATTTTATTAATGACAAATATATGTAATATATTCAATGTAATGTTTAAATTTCATCTTATATGTTTTCTATACATTATATAAAAATAGATTCAATTTGTTTGTATAAAAGAAGTATTTTAAAAAAATGTATTTTCCCTCTTTTGATGGAACAACCATTTTAAATCTAGTTTTAACACTTTTTTATATCAAAAAATATTCTTATTTTAATTAATAATACAAAATATAACTTTGGTTTAATTTTGGGTATTTTTCGGATAAGTTTCATTTTTTGATGAATACTGAAAATACTAATTTTTATTGAAAACATTATTTTCATTTGAATTAATTACATAATTATGTTTTTAATTAGTTTTAAATTTTAAATAGTTAATTTTTATACAATTATTATTTTTGAAAATTATTTCATACACGAAATTATTATAAAATCATTTTCCATTTAAAAAGGGGTATTTATCCAAAAAATATTGATATTAAACTGGTTTAATTTAAAATTATTTCTAAAGATTATATGATAAGAATTTTGAAAAATGGATGTAAAATTTGGATTTAAGAGGTTCTAATTTGTTATCTAGATCCATTTTATTTCAAATAAAAATGAATAATAATCATGGTAAATTTTGTTACCATGGTAAAGGGTGAATTAGGTAATTTAAGTTAAAAATAAAATTATAATGAATATAAAATGACCATAACAAATGAAAATATTATATTTGATTAATTTAATGAGACCCATAACGTTTAAGTGTTGAAATTATGTTATTCAATGGACATTTTTCCATCAAAATGACTTAAAATAATATTTAAATCAAAGAAAGACACAAAGTGTCATTTTCTTTGTCTTTAAAATCTATTATGTGTATAGATATGGACAAATGAGTGGTATCAACGAATATAAATTCTAATTTTTAATTTAAAAAACATATCTCACTCATAAAAACACATTTTTGAATTTTTTTTGTCCATTTGAAAGATATTATAGTATTTATAATATTTTATTTAATGAAAATTTATAGATGTCACATTCATGTTTGAAAAAATATATCATTTTTAAAATAAGGCTATAAAAAGATAAATTTTACTATAAATACTAATTCTAAATTTAAAATGTTTGTATTTGTTATATTAATTTATTTCTAATTTTTAGGAAATAATTAATTACCATAAAGGCATATAAATTGATGATGCGCAAATTATTTAATTGATGAAAAATCAATAAAATATTTTTATTAAAATGATATTAAATATTAAAATACCAAAATATATTCCATTATCTTATTTTTAGATTATATCTCGACCATAATCATATAAGGGTCATGTTAGTGACCATTTAGAGCCTTATTGAAGAGATTGTGACACTTAAATTATTTTATTTAAAGTGATGTTAAAGTTGTCACATTCATAATTTAATAAGTATAACATATTAAATGATGGATTATCCAAAATATAAATTTGACTAAATATAGTCCTCTGAAATATAGTATATTTATCTTCGTCATCATAATTTATTTTTAATTTTTATCCAAAAAATAAGTACATAAAGTAATTACACAAAACAGGTGTAGAAATTGCATTATTAATGGAAATATCAAATTAATGTTATTAAAAATATTAAAATATAAAATAATTTTCAATAATTAATATATCCAATGATTTTCCTAGATTATCTATACCCGACATAGATATAATAAAATATTTTCTTTGATGATAACATTTTATCTATCTATTTTTTGAAATCTATGAATTGGATAGTTTCACAATTGAAACTATCATTTTTTTCATAAAAATGTTTTATTAAATTATTAAAAAACATAATTTTTTTATATATTGAATAAAATTTATATGGTCCAAAATTATCCAAATTATTTATTTATGATTTATGTTATATCAAATAAGTAAATATTTCAACATTTCAATATTGAAATAATTGTAACCCTAGTAAAAATTAAATAGAATAACTAAGTGTTAAATTAAAATGATAAGGTTAAAATTGACATAAAAATATATGAAATTTTATTTTTTTGATTATTTTAAAACCATATCTCGTATCATATTATAAACTATGAAATTTTAGAGGTTTTTGGATGCGGTTTGATTTTATAATAAGTTAATATTTATAGAGATTCCAATTGTGCCCCTACACCTTAATTATAAAAGGGTACACACTCCCTCACAATTTCAATTCAAATTGAGCTTTAAATATTTAACATCCCGTTAAAATTTCCCATATAAACTTCATAATCAGATTCTAGAGGTTCTAGTCTTCTCAAAATTCCATCTCTAGTGCCTATAAGATTATATATATAGGGAACTCATCGAAGAAGAGGTAATCTCTACTACCGATCCGTTGAAATTAAATCTTTATTAGTTTTTTCCATTATAAATTAATTAATATATTATAACTTTTATAATGAGATTTTATTAAGATTATGGGAAAACAATATTCTACATTATATCCATCATATGAAAAAATAAATCACTATGTGTGTGTATGTACTGTTTATCATATCCACCCCATGGGGTAATCTGTTTTTACCACCACATGACTTGTATGGGTATAATGATGGATATAATAACTATATATGATTTATATAACAAGTTATTTATTCTGTTACAATATATATACCAGCTACTTCGATACCATTTCTTAATTTATGGAATTATATCATTGCTCGTGCTTACGTACGACCTACTGTCTCCATGATATAATGTAATTCATTCTACATTATATACATTAAATCAGGATTATATAAATGTATGTAAAAATAAATATGATATATTTTATGTTAATATCATTTTTAATGATATAACTATGACCTAAGAAGAACAATCGGAACTTATTTGACAAAAACATGCATGAGAAAATAAAGTATTTAATACTCAAAAAACGAGTAAAAAATAAATATTATTACCAAAAGAATGATAATATGATCATATATGATATTGTAAAAATAAATATGACTCTAGAATAAGTCAAGGAAATTATTTAAATTATTATATAAATAGTTCATATACATATAATGGATAGCAGACCTAATTTTAAGGATAATTTCGCAATCTCATTATTATTTGTGATTGTATATGCATAAGTATTTACTAGGGTATATTTATCATACATGTGCATGTTTCATATATATTTAATATTATTTATATTCTACTAAAACTATTTAAAATTAATTTTACCATTGGTAAAATTTTATTAAACAACATTAAATGAATCTTTGTCGTTATTGGTATGAGGAACTTTTTTACTTTTCCAAGAAAAGTATGAGGAGAATATTTATTTAAAGGTTTTAGGTAGGAAAAATGAAGGGGAATCTCTTTATTGGATATGTTTAAGATCTTTCACCATGTTAGGAGAATGTGTTCCTAGTTTCATAATACACTACACTAATATAGTATTTGGGTTTCTTTTTTGTGATGTATTAAGTTTTCTACAAAAGTGATGTAATGTCCATGTACGAAAATATTGTGTTATTAGAGTTGGTATCAGAGTAAAGGTTTAGCTAACCTTTGGAAAAGAGGATGAAAAAGATTTAGTGAGATCCCTATATATGTTTCTAAGGATATGTCTGGGGTTTTCCATAAAGGTAAGTCTAACTATAGGTTACAGTTCTAGATTATGGTAAGGATTGTGAATAACCTAGTATTAAACCTAATATGTTAGAGATATAAAGTACTCCCCCTTGATTATGTTGCTTTCCTAGTATGATTTTTGCCTCACATACCATTCTTTTTGGGTTTTAGAAAATGGATGGATCCCAAAATAACTATGTTAATTATCAATCTAATGGGAAATGAAATCATTGTTCTTGGAATCAAGAAAATATAATGGGAGATGGAATGAAAATATTATCTCTATTCTTACACAAGTTATGAATCATTCTGGACTTCCAAATGATAAGATAAGGGAACAACATTTTTTTGATTCCTTCATGAGGAAACACCCACCTTCTTTTATAGGGTATTCTAATCCACTTGTTGTTGAAAAATGGATCAGTACCATTGAAAAGATATCTTCCATCCTTCTCTTTTCAAAACATGAAAAAATCATTTTGGATATTTATTATTTATAAGGAGAAACTGACCAGTGGTGGACACTAATATAAAATACAAGTTAGAAAGATGAAATTGAATCCATGGAATGAGATGAGTTCAAGAACTTATTTTTAAATAAGTCATTTCCTTGTATTTTTTGAAAGAAGATGGAAAAGTGTTTCCCAGAGCATAAGAAAAAGGATAATGAATCGATTCGTATATACAAGGCAAATTTAAGAAGACTTGCAAGGTATGCTTCTAGCTTTATCATCCAACCTGAAAGTAATATTGATTGATTTTTCAACGACTTAAAACTAACTCTTATATGGGAATTACCTATAATAGAGTTTAATAGTAATTAATATATTTTGCATCATTCTATCAAAAGTTGAAATTGAATTTGGTGTTACATATCAATCTTGTGGTTTTGACAAGAAATTAAAGATGGAGGTCAAAGGAAAATATTAAAACAATTTTGAAAAGAAGATGAGGGATTCCTTATGCTCAAAGTGTTGAAAGAAGCATGGTGGAGATTGTCTTAAAGGTACTAGAAAATGTTTTAAGTGTGTAAAAAAAGTTCATCAAGAATTTGAGTTCCAAATTAATGAGAAAAAGGTATCTAATGATCTAAATATAAAAAAGGATACACAGAATGCACCTCCCACACTTCAATGTTACAAGTGGAAGGAAATGTGGTATTTTGTTAACTAATGCCCTAATCCAAGGGTTATCAATGATGATCGATGTCAAAAACCTCTTAAGGCCAAATAAAATAGAAAATCACATGAGATCCCTATTGAAGATTTTGATTATGACAACTAAGAGGTGTAATGATTGAGTGTTAATGTAATTAGATCCCAGAATAATGTTGTAGAATAAATTCTATAGTATTATGGAATATTAAAATATTTATGTAGTGGTCCACTGTTGTTTCCCACATGTATTTTGAAGTATATCCTAAGTGGTATTGGTAACTATGAAAATTGATTGAGGTAATAAGGTGATGATTTTGGAAAACACTTGATTAAGGGAAAGATAACCATTAATATAAGCATGATGTTGAGATAATTATATTTGGATAATGACATATTAGATAGGAATAAGTAAATTGGATGATATTATTTACCTTGGAACTGGTTAAGGATTCATTGACATGTGGGGAATGCTATCATTAATTATGTTTACATATTTTTGAACATAAGAATAAGGAAACATGCATGTTTTTTATAAGGATATATAATAATTCAGGTTATTATTGTGACTCAAGAGAATACATGATGATGGTGTTTATGTTTTTGGAATGTGACCACCATGAGATACCTTATGATATTTGGGGGATAAATGTTATTCCATGTTAGTGAATGTTTTTCTTTATTCATAAGGATTATAAGGTTATAAAGTTATGGAAAGTTTACATTAAACATAAGAAGACATTTGTTAGAATAAAGTATTATCTCATAATAGGTGTACTTATGCATATTTTATTATGTATGCTAACATTTTTCTTGTGATAATGGTAGATTGAATGACCTATCATTCTATTTTTGGATCGCATGTTCTGTTAACGCTTTAGGAATGAATAATTCAACTTTATTTCTTTGAATAAGATTTGAAGTGGAAATTGTTCAAGGTAAGAACAATGGTGATATTTCACTGAAATCAAGTAAGTATTTCATCTCATTTTCTTCATCTTTAGGGAAAGGATATTAAAAACCAAAAATTATATACTAGTACCATCTTATCCAATGAATCATATACCCCATTAAATCATTGTATATTTATGGAATTCTGATTGTTAACATTATCCTATCATTTTTCTATCACTCTCTAGAAAAACATGATGGTTATATATTTCTTCTATATCCATGTTCTCTTATGTTCAAACCCAGTGATGATTTACTTTTGGTAACCATTATGTTTCTAACTTTCCTTTTTAAAATTATATTTTAGTATTTCTATTTATGATGTGGGTTTCTATGAATAAGACATTCATGTATTAAACCATTTAAAACCCTAACTAATTTCAAGGGTGAAATTAATTTTAATGGGGTGGAACTTAACACCCCAAGATTTTTATGAGATAGAGTTTTTAATTTCCCTGATTTCTTTTGTTATACGCTACAATAGGATAGGCTTGTGCAATATGCAACACCGGCTTAGCTTGCGGTATACATAACACTATGATTGGCTTGTGTTATGAAAAAATTCTAGTTATTTTGATATAATTAATTTCATGTAAGACCATGTATAGGTTAACAACTAAATATTATAACCTAATCATTATAATGGTAGGTGTGAATAGAATTAACTTTCTTCTGAAACACTAATTAAATTCAAAAAATTGATATTATAAAGTAATAAAATCAATATTGATGGATTTTATTAATGAAAATATATTTAATATATTCAATATAATGTTTAATATTCATCTTATATGTTTTCTATACATGATATAGGAAAAGATTACATTTTTTGGATAAAAGAAGTATTTTTCAAAAAAATGTGGTTTGGTCTCCTTTTAATGGAGCACCCATTTTAAATCTAGTTTTGAAACTTTTTTATATTAAATAAATGTATTGTTAAAATTTTGAATCTAAAAAAAAATCTTTGGTTGAATTTTTGGTATTTTCCCAATAAGTTTCATTTTTGATGAATAGTAAAAATACAGATTTTTATTAAAAACGTTATTTTGTTTTAAATTCGATACATAATTTATTTTTGGATTAATTTTATATTTTAATTAATTAATTTTTATCCAATTATTGTTTTTGAAAATTATTTTATACCCTAATTTATTATAAAAACATTTTCCATTTAAAAAAGGGTATTTTTCCAAAAAAACTGTTTTCCGTCACATTTTACCGGTTTTATTTTAGCTTTAATTCTACAACATATATTTTATGAATTTTGAAAAATTAATGTTATATTTTGATTCAATAGGTGAAAATTTGGTAAGTAGTTCCCTTCTATTTTCGACCAATATGAATAGTAACCATGATAAATTTTGTTACCATGGTAAATGGTAAATTTGGTAATTTAGTCTAAAAAAAGTTTAATGACTATAAAATGACCCAAAAAATTAAAAAATTTATTTTATTAATATAGTTATACCCATAACACATAAGGATATAAATTATGTAATTTAATGGACATTTTTCCATGAAAATGACATAAAATATTTTTAAATAAAAGAAAGACAAAAGGTATTATTCTCTTTTACATTAATATCTATTATGTGTCCATATATTAGAAAATTGGTGATATCAACAAACCTAAATGGTATATTATAACAAAAAAACATATTTACCTAATATAATTTTATTTTTTACGTTTTCAGGAAATTTGGGAGATATTGTGGTATTTATAATATTTTATTTAATGAAAATTCAAAGACGTCACATTCATGTTTTAAATAATATATATTTTTTAAAATAATTCTATACAGAAGATAAATTCAACTATAAATACTCATTTTAAAGATAAAATATTTTTATTTATCATTAAAATTTATTTAAAATTTTATGGAGATAAATAATTACCTTAAGGGATTATAAATTGATGATGAAGAAATTCTTTAATTGATGAAAAATCAATAAAATAATTTTATTAAAATTTTAATAAATAATAAAACACCAAAAAAACATTCCCAAATCTTATTGGTTGATTATATATCAACCATAATCATATAATGGTCGATTTAGTGGAAATTTGGAGCCTTATAGGAGAGACTGTGATACTTATTTTATTTTATTTAAAGTGATGTTAAAGTTGTCACATTCACAATTTAATATGTATAACATTTTGAATGTTGAATTTTCTAGAAGAAAAAATCGACTAAAAGTATTCCTCTATAATATAGTATATTTATATTCATCATAATAGTTTATTTTTAATTTTTACCCAAAAAATTATAATATTAAATAATTATAAAAAAAGATGTAGTAATTAACTTATTAAAGGAAATATGAAATTAATATTAATAAAAAATATTAAAATAAATATAAATTTGGATAATTAATATATCAAATGAATTTTATAGATTAAATAGTCCCTATAGGTATATGTAAAAATATTTTTATCAATGAAAACATCTTATCTTGATATTTTTAAAAATCAATGAATTAAATAGTGTCAAAATTGACACTATTGTTGTTCTGTCAAAACAATGTTTTATTAAATTATTTAAAAATTATAAACCATTTTTAAAAATATATAATTATTATTATATGGTTCAAAATCATCCAAATTAGGTATTTTTTATTTATGTTACATAAAATGAGTAAATATTTTAACATTTTAATATTGAAATAATTGTTACCCTAGTTAAAATAAAATAGAATAACTAAGTGTTGAATTAAAATGATAAGGTTCAAATTTACAAACAAATTTGTAAAAAAATTCTTATTTGATTATATTACAGCCTTATCACATATCATATTCAAAACTATGTCATTTTGGAGGTTGTTTTATGTGTTTTTATTTTGATATAAATTAATATTTTAGAGATTCCAATGTGCCCCTCACCTCAATTATAAAAGGGAACATTATCCCTCAAAATTTAAACTCACATTGAACCTCGAAGATCGTCCATACCCTAAAAATTTCACTTATCAACTTAATTAATCACATTCTAGTGTTTCTGGTCTTCACAAAAGGCCAACTATAGTGTCTTTAAGAGGAGATATAGAGGGAACTTTTCGAAGAAGATGTAATCTCCTATACCGATTCTTTCGAATTATTTTTTATTATACTTCCTTTTCATGACTTATTTAAATTATAAATTAATGAACCAAATATCACTTTTGTACTGAGATGTTATTCATATTATGTAACAACTATATTTCACCTTCTATTAATCCTGCAAAAAATAAATCAACATGCGTGCATACGTAAGACTTACTCTCTCCACGATGTGGTGTAATCTGTTTATTATCAACCTGTGACTTAGATGGGTATAATGATACAAATAATAAATATATATTATTATTATAACAAGTTATTTAATCTAGGACAATAAATATACCATCCACCTCAATACCATTTCATAATTAAAGGAATGATATCATCGCTCATGCGTACATACGGCCTACCTTCTCCACAATGTGATGTGATGCATTCTACATAATATCAACTAAATCATGATTATATAAATTTACAGAATAAATACATATGATATATATTATTTTAATATCATTTGGTAATGATATAAGTATGACCTAAGAAGGAGAATTAGAACTCATTCAACAAAAACATGCATGAGAAAATGAAGCGGTTAATACCCGAATAACGAGTAACAATGAAATATTGTTACCAAATGGATAATAATATGATCATATATGATATACTAAAAATAAAAAAGATTATAAAATATTTCAATGAAATTATTTAAATAATTATAAATGAGGTTCTAATACATAAAATAGATAGCAGACCTAAGGTAAGGGATAATTTCACAATCTCATTATTATGTAAGATTGTTTATGCATAAGTATTTACTGGGTTATATTTATAATCCATGTACGTGTTTACTAAATATGTAATATTATTTATATTTTCTAAAAATTATTTAATTTCAATTTTACCCAATGGTTAAATTTTATTAAACGTTATTAAAGGAATATTTTTTCATTCTCGGTATGTGGTACTTTTAGAATTTTCAGATAAAAGTATGAGGAGAATGTTTTTTAACATATATGGCATGAATGTATTTTTATGATTTCATAATGTATTATTTCAATGATTTTTCCTATACATGATTTATATTTTATTTTCAAATGAATTATTTTATTTTAATATTTTCTTAAAATTTGATGAAGAAAGGATATTTCCCTCCAGAATTAGTTTTAAGTGTTTTATCAAAATTATTTTCCATCTAAGATGACATTTTTAAATAGGGTTATGTTTCTACCCCTATTATTACTATGATTTTATTGTGTTTATAATGATATTATATTTATTAAATACATTTTTTTATGTATTATGATTGAATTATTTTTAAGACATCCATTTTATTCGCTATGTTATACTATGATGAATGATTTATGTTTTTGTTGAACATGTAAGAATTATATCATTATGATATGGGTAAGACTTATATCTCTCTCCAATGAATTAGGAGAATATTTATATCTCATGATATAGAAATGACTAGAATGAAAATTAAATCCAGTTCATTGATAGAGGGATTAAATGGAATGTAAATTTATGTCAATAATACATGGTTGGAATGAGAAGTGAACTCGGTACAGTAATGGAATTTTTCCGCTACGATGGTTATGGAAATGAGCCTTGGATAATCTGGAAAATATTTTATATGATTTTTTTCCACATTTCCATGTGTTATGACAATTCTATTTCACCATGATTCTTTTTATTTTATGAATTATGTGTTTTGAACATTCATGATTTTTTTCACAACTCAATATTTTTATCTTCAGAATTTACATTCACATTTTTACATTCTTTTGGTTATTATTTGTTTGATGTTATCCATGTTTATAGTTATGAGAATTTGAGATCACCTTTTTTATGTTTTATTTTCCCTAGATATAATTAATGGTTTTAGATAGTAAAACTAAAGTGGAAGATGTTTCTGGGAGATGTTGAAGATCATTCACCAAGTTAAAAGAATGTGTTCCCAGTTTCCAAAGACACTAACTAATATGGTATTTGGGAATCTATTTATGTGATTTAATATGTTTTCTAAAAAAGTGATGTAATTTCTATGTAAAAAAATCATGGTTAGTTATAATACTGATAAGTTTTTATTTTATTTTTTCCACCTAAACATACACAAATATCCATCCTATGGTGAACGAACTTATCGTTCTTGTGTGCATTGAACTACCGCCTCATGAAATGATGTTGTTTGTTTTACCTTTACCACCTATTATGTTTAGGGATTATGATGGAAAATAAATTTATATATGATATATATTTTATCTATGATGTGTTTATACATCTGTATTTATTATATAAATCATACATTCATACCTTCCATTTTGTGTAAACACAATTATATCTTTTGTGGATGTGTAGAATACCGCCTCCTCAATGCAATGTGATTCACTAACACTCTACATGGAATGTATTAAGGATGGGTTTAGTCAACTTATATGATATATATTAAATAATAATGCTTTTAGAATAATTGTATATATAGATATATATATATATTTCATTTACATTCTTCGTTTCAACATGAAAAAATAATGGAAACATCATTCATACATATATACAACATATCGTCTCCAGGAAAAGTGTATTTCATTTCATAATACTATAGTGTAAATATTATTATAACACCCATATAATTAATATAAATTATATTTGTATCATTTTTTAAATTCTTTACATAATTATATTATTATAAGGACCAAAGATATTACAAATTAAGTGACATGTGAAAAATAAAGGGTATCTTACTTGAAGCGTAACCTTAACATGGAATTGTTACTAAGTGGGTAATATACAGTTATAATAAAATAATATATAGTATTAGATATTTTAATATGGTTTGGTTAAATATTTATAATAAACTTACATTTATTAAATAAGAAGCTTGTATGAGTATAAATAGATTCAAGACATAAAGTAAGCGAATTTCATCTCTCTTTTTATATCTATGAGATACATGCCATGTTCACCATTCTTTTATTTTTTTGTGGGGTATATAATTTCCTAGAATATATTATATGATTATTTTTCTTAAATTTAAGGGTATTTATATATCCATTTTATGATATTTATTTCATGGGGTTTATGTTTCATAACTTACCAATTCAGTAAGATAGTTTTGTCTCAATTTTCCTTCATTGAGGCACACGTTTTGTTATGCACCAACAATATTATTGACATGTATATAATTAAATTTTACATGTTATATCATGAATATAAATCCTTTAATGATATTTTGAGATTCAGGTAATTTCATTTTCTTACATGGAGAGTATGATCCCATGTTACCATGTGGTATGAGTTTATTGAAATAATCTCATTGTTTACCGGGATTGTTTATGAATATGCTTTTATTGAAAAAATATTATGATGAAAATCTTAAAATTTTCACATTTTTTCTTATAATATGTTTTTTCAAGATATATCCACATGTCATTATCATTTTTCTTCTCATAGTTACTTATGATAATTAATAAAAAAAATAGAAAAATCACACTATATTTCTCTCTTTGGTTGGAAATCTGTTTTATTTCAAAAAACATGTTTTAAAAATGTTTTAAAAACTATTTTAAAATGAAAATGTAAGATAATTTTCAAGTAAAATTTATTTTTAAAATGGTTTATTATTTTCAGATATTCCTTTATAAGTTTTCCGAATAAATCTCCATGAAAAGGCCTTTAAAATTTCTTTTGTTTTAAAAAACATTTTTCAATGTAGAAATAACATGTCCCCCATGAAATGTTTTTAAAATATATTTTAAAATTATTTTCCATATTAGATGAATTATTTTTGTGTTACTCATGCATTTTTTGGGAAATGATTCAATTTTTCCATTAATTTCTTTCTCTATATGGTTTGCGTTTGATGGTAAGATGCGTATGGAACCCGCTTATTTTCATGGGTTATGCTTTGATGGAATGATTATGAAATTTGTATATTTTCCACATATTGTGATATGATTACATGCTCATGATAATCATTTAATTTCATTATTCAGGCTAGGATTGTTTGTGATCTTGCTGAATACGTACGTATAATTTCCCTATGAGATCGGTGGGACCTATATCTCACTCCAATGCATTGGGTGAAGATTTATATCTCATGAGATAGAATAATATAGTCTTAAGAGTGAATCTTGACTACTAAGATAACTATGGAAGTGAAGAATAACCGTTGAGATGGAATGGGCAGTGAACTCATACTACTAAGATGGAAATGGGAGTGAACCATGACTTCCAATATCATATGGGGAGTGAACCCATACTACTTAGACGAACATGGCAGTGATGTCTTTACTACTATTGAAATCATAGTATATGATTATGTATTTACCACAATTTCATGTGTTATTCTTATGTTATTATTTAATTTCTCATGTTATTTATTTCCTTATGATTCATGTTTTATGAAAAACAATGATTTATTTAGTGATTTATGTTTATGATTTTAGGATTTGTAGGGTATGATATTCTAATTTTATGATCACATTATCATACCCATATACTTATTTTTATATCTATATGTCTCCCTTTTTTTACCCTCATTGAACATCTGAGCTCACAACTTTTTATATTTCTTTCCCTGGGTTATGAAGATAAGTTTTTTTTTTGATGAGTTTAAGAAGGTCGTTAGTCAAGAAGAAATGATTTTTGACCATTTTTACACTATCTAGATAGAATACCATAAAATATGAAGTCAAAAAATTTCAACATTATTATTTATTTCCATGAAAAATTATATTTCACAACTATATTAGATGCATTTACACCACCAAACCATAAGAAACCTCACTCATAAATATGTCACTTTAAGTAAATGTCAATATTCTTATTCGTAACTCCTATGATTAATTAATCCAAAAAGATAAATTCATCCTTTATAAAAATAAAAAAGATGTATGTTATATGATGTTCTGAAAACAGGCCAAAAAATTGGTAGTTGTAAGCAACAAATAGATAGAAATCACCTAATTAATATTCATATATCCTTGATCATTGTGCTTCCTTGAATCACCATTACATTGATTAATTAATGTTTTTTTAAACATATATTTAATTTATTTCATGTTATCAAAGTTTTTGTGTTGTGAGATAGAAATAAACGTTGTAATATAGGTGTAATTGGAACATACCACAACTTTTTAACAGGAAAATATACAGGCCTTTATTATTATACCTATTTATAGATCAATTTTCCAAAGGTTTGATAATTGACTAATGAATCATATTCACCATAATATAAAATTTAATCACTTGAACATGTATGTACCTTATGATAGATAAGACCTAAATTATGGTGAAACTTATTTATTTCATAGAAATTTACTAACAGTGTACTTCCATCCAGAAATAAATATTTAACAACATAAAATATTTCATCAAAACAACTATATGGAATTCCAAAATATAATTTAATATCCATAAATTAAGTAATAATGTATAATTTTCTTATATTGCATCCATGATATAAGGACACATCATCATATTGCAAAAAAATAATAAAAAATTTATAGCTCCAATTCATGATGCTATTTATTATTCTACGTTTTACTTTTTTTAAAATATGGTCCAATAACTATATGCACTAATGTTTAAATATGTGATGGATCATGAATATAAAAATTAATGTTTTCTTATGAATTTCGCTCACCATGAAAATACAGAAAATTATAATCTATTTGAAAACCAAATCATAATTGATGAACCACATCATTATCAAAAGCATCAAATATATTGAGACCACATTTCTTATATGAACACTTAATTATCCCCTTCTAAAAAATTCTGAATTCAGCATTGAAAATGATGTAAATTTTTTTAAAACATCTATGGGGACAAGATTTAAACTAGAACACTATGCATTTTTTGATGATTGGTCCAATCATGATCTCATTTTAAAAACAGATGTTAACTTCCCTTGTTATAGTATTATAAAAAATAATTATTATTAGTTTATTATATAAAATATTAAGAAATAACTATGAAATATATTTTCACTTAAGGAAGAGTTAATGAAATGTTATAATATATTATTAATAAGTTTTTTAAAATATTTATTAGAAAACCTAAAATGTTTTTTAAAATATTAATGGTTAAATATTATTATAGAGCTATTAATATAATTGTTTATTAATTATTTAATTAGTTATATAAATTAAAAATATAAGTTTTTTTGTTTTTTAAATTTTTATAAAAATATTATAAATTATTAAAAACATCATATTATTATATTACTTATATAGTTTTTGTTTTATTACTTTTTATAAATGTATATTTTAAATATAAATTTAATTTACTGATATCTATATAATATTTTATGAAGTTTTCATACTAGTATTTATCTAATTATTGTATAATTTTTTTAATGATATCCATAACTTTTTTATTTGTTTTTTAATTTATTATAGTATTATTAATTAAATATTATTAACACTTTATGAATATTGTTTTGTTTTTTATTAGTTAATTAATGTCCAGTTTTTCTATGGTATAAGTTATTATTTTTATTAAAATCACTATAATTTTTAATTATTTTTGATTAATTTTTCAATCATAATTAAGAATTGCATGTGTGAAAAAATTTTCTATGGAGTACATAAAAAAGGGAAATTGAGAAGAATTTTTAAATTCATCACAAACAATAGATATTTCACCAAGTATTGTTTTTTTTCACAAATGAGTTTTGCTCACATGATACTATTTTCCATAGACAAGAGGCACATCTTTATAACTATTTATTATGAATTGTAATAATTATATATTTTCTTACTTTTTATAAATGTCTAATTTATATTAAAATTTATTAAAAAAATCAATTTATTATTATTTTCTATAATAATATTTTCTAATATTTTTAACAATATTTTCAAAAAAAAATTAGGTTTTAATTTCTGGTTATAATTCTTTTATTTAAGTTAGTCATTAAATATAACTTTTAGTAACTTCTTATACACTTTATTATTTACTATTTATTATTTTTATTAAAAACATATTACTTTTTAATTACTTATTCTTAATTTTTTTTAATTTTCTATTTTTTGTATTGTATCAAATTTAATAGATTTTCATAATTTATTCTAATTTAAAATTGAAAATTTTACTTAATATTTTTTTTATTATATTATATGTTTTTTCATTATTTCCCCCCTAATTTTAACTAATATTTATTATTTTATATTATAATTTATTAAATTACTTATTATGTTACATTATTATAAATTATTATATAATATATTTTTTTAATTATTTTTTTAGTTTTCAAAAATATATAAAAATATTATTAATTTAAACTCATATATATTTTAATTATATTTTTATATAAAATAACTATTTTTGATAAATTAATAAATAAAAATTTGTTTTTAGTAATTCATAATAATGATACAAATTATTAATTAAACTACCTTCATAATGATTACTAATATAATTTTTCAGTTTCTGTAATTCATTAATTAATAGTAACTTTGTATAATTTTATACTATATTTCTTATTTAATTTATAATTTTTTTTGATTTTATCATGATTTATAATTATTAATGATTATTCTTTTCTATGTTATTATAATTTATATTTAATTATTTATATTTGTATTTTTTACTCATAAATGGAACATTCGTTTTTTATTTTAGATTGATTCTTTATTACTAGGAAACATTTTCAAATTTATAATACTACTACAATAAATTTAATAATATCATTATTTAAAAATTAATATTAATATCAATTTTAAATTATATGAATTAACTAATTGTTTAATATTGAAAGTATTAAAAAATAAACTTATTAATAAGATACTAATTAAATGAAAGAAATAACAAAGAAACATACCAAGGCAATTAAACCATATTAAATTAAATTCACTAACAATTTATTTAAACGAAAAAAATTATATAATATACAATGAAAAAAATTGATTAACAACTAAAAAATAGGATTAAACTAATTCTTTCAAACTGATGTTTTGGTTTCAAATAACATATCTTCAATCTATGATGGGTAAACTAAGAGTGAATGAAATATAAAATCAAAAACTTGGAATGAAGGGGGTGTATATATATATAATATTTATTTCCATCTATTGAGTCTTGCATAAAACGTTCATTACTTGGACTATTTATAGTGGAAAAAATTATTTAGGATGACTATTTTCGATAAAGGGGAAATCAATCGAAAAATTTAGGGATTATAAATAATTTTCCCACTTATCTAAAAGGCATGTGAAATAGATAGGGTCTGTTATAAATACATTATTGCAACTCTATTTGTGTTGGATTATCCATTATGTCGTAAATAGAAACTTGTAATTGTTGAATGATCAATCCACCATAGATATTTCTTTCAAAACATGACTATTTAAGATGTAAATATAAAATTTCTCACATATAAGTATTACCTAAAACCAATTTATGATGGAAATAAACATTCTATTTCAAATAAGTATTTACTATCACCATACGTGCATTACTGCAAAAACTATGCTTGATAGACATCTTGTATATTACAAATATCCATCACTAAAAATATTATTTATGAAAGAATTATATTTTTGTTGCAAAGAATATACATCTAATAAACCATTTTTGAAAAACCATAGGTCTATCATAAATTCTCTCTCGCAAAAATTTGAAATTTCTATAGGTTTCTACCAATTTCCAAACATGTTAAGTACACATTGAGTAAATTTCAGATCACATGAACTCTAAAAACTTCTCAGAATTTGAAGTCTCAATGGACACTTTGTAATTAGTAGTTTCATTATGTATGTATATTACATCGTCATCATTTTTTATAAGAAATATGTATCTCTTCACTTGGGATCATGATGAATCATACTAAGCCATCGATATGCTTATGCAACTTCAATCATTTCTATTTCCACAAACAATCATGGAACCAAATCACCTTTCTTATTAGAAATAATTCTTATTTGAACATTTTGAAAAAATATATCTTTATCTTTTCTTTTATGGACTTAATGATTAATGTGATCCTTATAAATGGAAACATCATCTTGAGAAAAAAACCATTTTTTCTTAGTAATAGTACATAAATAATACACATTTGTTTCCCTAGGGTAACCAATAAATAAGAATTTGTATTTATTTTTATCTATGTTTTTAAGAGGAAAAACAACAAAGGTATGCTTTACAAACCCAAATTCCCATAAAAGAAAAATTGGAATTTCGGACAGTTCAAATTTAATTTGGAATAATTATTATAGCTTATGGAGAGTGTTTATGTAGAAATATATATTTTTTAAAGAATATCCCCATAATGGTATAAGAATTTCACACTCAGTCATCATTGATTAAAACATTTCTAGAAAGGAAATATACCTTCTCTCAAGAACATCATTCCACTATGGCATTTCGAGAGGATTGATTTGTGAAATAATTAAACAATATCACAAATTATTTTTAATTTCATAACATAAGTATTCACAATACCTATATGATTACTAAAATAATTTTAATTTTTGTGAACAAATTTTTAACTTCATATGTAATCTTTTTAAACATATAAATAGTTTCAAATGTATGTGTAATCAAAAATACATTACCATAAAAAATAATGTCATCAGAAAATTATTCTAAATATATATATCTAAGATTTTTTTGAGTAACCAGATGTCCACATAAATCCTTATATATTATATCAAATTTTTAATTATTCCACTCACAATTTACACAAAAATGTGTTCTAATAATTGTTCCTACAAAAATCACTTTTAGAAAATAATTTAAACTTTAAGTAGAAAAAAACTATCTATCTTGAAAGAAATTATATGAATTTATCATCTAAATTCCAATAGAGAAAATTCTATGTAAAATAATTAATATAATAAACTTTGACCATCTTTTCGTTAAAGTTATAAATAGTATTTTCCAAATTGAAATTCCATAATACATATCACCAATTTTCTAATTCCATAAAATATTTCATCAATATATATAGAACAATGTTTTTTCTTAATTAATAATGAAAATATTATCCTATCCAAATAATATATATAGAAATAAAGGTTATATTTATGGATTAAACATAATAAATTGTTTTCAATTAAAGAACTAATATATAAGAAAGAGTTGAATAATAAGTGTTGACTTCTAATATAGTAACACATTTTCCATTTAAATCACACATTTATACTTCTTATTTTACAAATTATTATTTATTTTTAGTCTATTTTTATCAAAACAAATGTGTAATTAACACCACGTATCTGATACTCATGAGTCATAATTATGAAAATTTACTTCTATAACATTCACTACAATATTCTAAAAAATTGTTTTCTCTGAGAAACATTATCATCCTCTAATATCAATCTATCAAACTATTTGTGAATAATATTATATTACTCAATATAAATTTTATTATGCATTCCATTATCTATAATAATACATATCATTGGATGTGTATCATAGGTTCTATTTTAATATGTTATTTTATTGAATTAATTCCCATTAATAATAACGAACCCATATGTCTTTCCCATTTAGTGAGTCAAGATCCAAATTTCACTATATAATTAGTCTACCAATATATTTTCCTCTCATCAATTATATATTTAGGTACACCATCATATTGATCATATAACATCTAAATAATTTTAATTTAAGTATTCACCAGTTTACATAAATCTATCATATGTGTAAAATCAACATTAATCTTTTGGTATCCATACTGATAAGTTTTCTTAGCAAAGTGAAGCCCAAAAATTATAAACAGGGAATGGATAACTAACTCTGATAGTTTTCCACATCCATCATTCCTTATAAAAAATAAATCATGTTCATCCATATTCAGCATGATCTTACCTATTTAAATGATCTTGTTATTATCATATATTTTCACTAGATGAAACATAACAATTATTATTTTTAGGGTTTTTAATACTGACCATTTCAATATATATTTTATGTATATCATATATAAATATTACATCACATAAAATAAATACATAAAATTTAATCACTATATGTATTCATTCAAGTATTTATTTAGTTGTTAATCCTATTAATTTTACAAAATTAATATGTTTCAAATAGACTAATTTACAAGGCCTTATACAACTCAGGATTTGTGTTACTTATACAAAAATAAAAATCTATTATATCTGATCATATAAAAAAATATCCTATATATAAGGTATAATTTTTTTGATATAAATGTAATGAATCATATATATATATATAATCATCAAAAAATAAAGAATGGTGTAATATATATAACCAACCCTCACTTTTATAAGACAAAGACTAATCCCTTGGGATAGTGAGAAATCTAACCTTAAAGTCTGATTATCCCTGGATTAATACTAAAGGTATAACTTAATTCCACTGGAAATATAAATATTAATGAAGATTTTTAGAAAGGTCAACCCTTGTCAAAATATATAAGAAAAAATGAACCAAAACCTATTCTACCATAGCATAAATATATATATATATATATATAAATAAAATAAAATAAATGAATACAAAAACCTTTTCATTGATGATCTAATATATCCAATATTTTTCTACATGATCATGATAGGGATCATTAAGAATTAAAAAATATAATCATTACTATTGGGGTATCTATTATTTATATGAATCTATTAATTCTTATAAAGTATCCCCTCTTCCTAATGGATTGATAGAACATTTTTAGAGGAGAAAAAGATAGAGATTATATGAGAAAATTAATATATAGGAATTCTAGTGATCGAATTATAGTTTACAATCTAATACTCTAATACATAAAACCATGATTCTATTTATATATCCATTAAAGTAAAATCTATGGATTCTATACATTTATCAAATTTATAATTATTAATTTAAACTATTTATAAGGTTTTTATCGATATGATCTTTTGTAACCCTCTGACAATCATTGGGTTTAATTTTTAAATTTATAAATATTTTCTTTAGAAGTTTTAAATCTTTGAAAAAACATCACATTATGATCTAACTAAACATGATATATTAGACACAATATGACATGAAATTTCAACAATTATCTTATACATGTACATTATCATGCACCAAACCCTAACATAGTGGCCCTCACTATATCATGGGTTATAAAAGATAAAACAAGGTCATGGTTCACCACACCAAATAATAGTTTAATATTTATTACAAATATCAAAAAATATTCTTGATACACTAAAGATTCATAGACTAGGTGTACATTCACTTTATGTCATATCATGTGTATCTTATGAAACTATATTAAAAATTATTTTGATTATATCCCAAAAATCCATTTAGAAAAGATATCATTAACTTTCACCATATGAAACATCATATATAAATACTTATAAAAATCCATCAAAAACTTTTTTTTCATGTCCTCGTAAATTTGGGGTAACTCTCAAAGTCTTATGAAAAATATTTTTTAAAAAACTTAATACGAATTCACACTACTAGAATGATTGTATTTATGATAGTTTGATGTTTTTAAAACAATTATTAGTTCTAAAATACATAATTGGAAGTAAATAGTATCCTATTGTAATGTTTTAATTCTATTCAAGAAACTATGGGTCGATCAAGATTTCTATCACACAAATGTATATCCCTAGAAATTTTCAACATTTGTATTATAGAGAAGTATTCATAATCAAATAATCTAATTATCCAATATAATGAGTGATAATGATACAGAGTATTTCAATCGTAGATATCATAATCTTACATTAAAGGTCTGTAAATAATTGACTAACCAATAAGTTAAACACATAACATGTCATTCACCTAGATGAATGAGCACATCACATACCCCAGAGCTAAATATATAGAAAAATAACATGTTACTTATAGGTATTACCATACACTCTATATACCTATATCAATGAAGAGTATAAATTTCCTACATATTATATGATTTTAAAAATCCTATATTGGTTAAACCTCAACCAATGAAATGCTCCATAACATACATAAACAACAGTTGATTACCTAAACCTCAAGTTTTGAATAATAATGGTATCAAAGTATAATGTTTCTTATGCTAAGTATATTTTCAACCAATGGTATTTTGATTCAATATGAAACATGCACCCTAAGTATACAAAATGCATATTGTATATCACTCTATTTGGTCCACACTATGGATCACCCAACATGAAATACTCTTTTTGTTCGTTATATGTGAATTACATATATTTATATGAAATCCAACCCACTATAATTTTCTCATAAAATAACAACTATAATAATCTATGATGACCACCAATTAGATATAACTATAAATATTAATTTGAAAACATAATTATCATCTAACTATGTGTAAGATATTTAACATACATGATTTTATTTTGTGGTATTCCTTTTTTTAATTTTCATCTTGTATTATTCCCTTGGTTTTCCAGGGAGTTTTTTGGAGGAAAATGGAGTTTTGGACACTATAACTGGTAGAACATGATTGGACCATGATTAAGGGAAACTGTGCACCAGCCCAAAAGAAACCACACACTCTGTATAGTGGTACTATCTAGACCACACAATCATGAGCCCGACCCTAGGAAATAGTGTGGTTGACTTCCTCTTAGAAATAAGAGAGTGTAGAGTTTCATAATAGTTTCTAAAAACATATGGGATAATAATGTTTCCTATCTAGGTAATTAAAAATGGTCAATTACCTTTCTAACCTCCCCATATTTTAACCCCAAATTCACCTAATTTGAACCATATGATATTATCATCCCTAGGAGCCTCCTCCCCCCCCCCTCTTGGAACCCTTGTACCTTCATATTTCTTTTGAGAATTTGGTTCATGATCTTCAAAAATAATCAATAAAGTTTCTTTTCTCTCAATTTCTTCCTTCTTCATGGGTTATTCTTCCTCCATTTTTGTGTTCTTCTTCTCCAACATATTTATTGACCTATCAAGGTTTCAATGTTGAGTTTTTGGGTAAAATCATGATATTTATTGTTTTATATTACATTTTTTTGTTTCTTATGTGTTACGATTGTGATTTTCCACTAAATTCCAGATGTTTCCAACATTATGGTAGGTGGTTCCATGATTTAGAATTTTTAGATAATGTTGGTATTCTTTCATTGCTTCTTGAATGTGATATATAGAAGACTTGGGAGGTGTAAAATGTGATTTATAAAGGATTCAATGTTTTAATGGTTGAAAATATGGGTTTCTAAAAGAAATTGGTTGTGTTTCTTATGTAATTCCAAATTTTGTTCCTCATAGGTGTTTCTTAAATTGTCTATGTAGTGAAAAGATTGTTTTAAAATTGATTTGGTGGGATTATGGATTTAAAATAGGTTTTTCCTCTAAAAATGGTGGTTTTTCATGTGTATTTATATTTATTGATGTGTGTTTGTTAAATTGGTGATCTATGTGACATGTGACATTTAAATTAATCATATTGGGAATCATAGGAATCTTGGTGGGAGAACTATGACTAGTATTCCAGTTGGATCATTGGGGCTGAGGATTAGTTTCTTCTTGTTTTATTGAAACTAGAACACTTACTAAACTAGGATTATGATGATTGGATCCCACTGTAACTTTTTAAATATTCATCTATAGTGTCTCATGCACTATGATGTAGTGGTTTATGGTTTCTATTTCATGCTTCGCTGAGATGGGAGATTCATATGGCCTCACTAGTGCCAGTGCCAATAGGTATTTCCCATGACATGGTTCTCTATTATGATATGATAGTTACCATCAATATAGGGTGGACCTTAATCTTATGTTTATTTTCAAAGAACTCTTCTTTGAAAATGTCTTCCTTTAATTTTTTTATTAAAAGTTATTCCAAATTAATTCTTAAAACATGAATTGTGATTTGTCTTATATTGTTATGGAATGGAATCATTATTTTGAGTGTAATACTACTGGGCATTATATCAAACCCTACATACACAATAGGGTGTATGAATACTTTGTTATGCTAAACATAGGTAAAGGAAATATGTCCTTTTTTGGTGATGGTGGATCCCATTACTAGTAGTCCTCTCTTTCAATTTTTTTTTTAGGTTTCTTGAGGGGTATGGCCCTCTTGTAGCATTAAGGTTTTGGGTTATAGTTGAGTTGGTTCCCCTCCCAATTTTGTATCTTGGTTTGTTGTTTTGTGGTTAAATTTATAAAATTTTTAACTTGAGATTTTTCAAAGTCATCTAGTTATGGAGATTTATCTTGGTGTGATGATTTATTATTGATAATTATTTTTAGTTTTTTATCATAAAGGGAAATGTTTTTAAAAAATTGTATTATTGATACCCTGGAACTATTTTCCATCTTGTGGGGATCAGGAATGCCCTTCGGGCCATGTCCTAAGTTGGGTTAGTTGTCGGGTCAGATAAAAACATGGGTTGTTTTGTGAAAAAATGGTATAAAGGTAGGATCCTCACATTATTTTGGTCATGATATTAGAGATGATTCTAGATAGTTTGGAGCTTGGACTTTCAGGGATTTAGGTTTTGATTGCGAGTGGTGTGTCTTGAGAACACACATCATGACATATCTTGATTCGCCATCAAATGTTGGGAATTGGTTTGAATTCTCCTCTAGGTGTGACTTACAGGCTATAAAATGTGCATGTACACTGAGTGAGGGTGAAGTGGTTTGTATTTTTATTGTGATGGATTTGGTTTTCTATTTATTTATGGATGTGTTTTAGATTTTTTATTATTGCTAAAAAATTTCATAATAGTGTGTTGATTGTTTTTATTTTTGGTTGTTTATTGATATAGAATGATGTATCCCTAGAGACGTCATGTAAAGTCTCAAGAAGAGATTAAAGATTGTTCTCCATCATTAGTTGATTAGAGACTAGTGGAAGCTTTGGTTTAAGCTATCCAATATTTGGGTCTGAGATTAGGCTCCATTCTTACTCATGTTGGGGAATCTAAACTGGGTCTTAAAAAGGAAAAAAGATCAAGATTTCCTCAAGAGAAAGGTTGTTGGTTCTATTTGGGGTAGCACAAACCCCAATAAGATAAGGAACTTATTGAAAATATCAAGTAGATATTTGGGTTTCTTGAAACTCATGAGGTGATCGAAGTAAAGTGTGCTTCGTTCATTTTGTAAGGACCCAGTCGAAGGTGGTGGGACTCGGTGGTTCAAGTGGGGAGGAATAATCAGATGGGTTGGAATGATTGCATGGTCATATTCAATGAGTAATATTTCCTAATGACCATATTCTTCAACAAGACTTGGGATTTCTTAATATTCACTATGGGGATTAGACCATGATGTAGTATACCAAATGTTTCACGGATTTGGTTCATTTTGAATCTGAGGTGGTTTCTAATGAGAATATGAAGGCTCAAATGATCAAAATAGGTTTCATGTCAGATATTCGATCTCAATTTTTCCTATTTATGGTGAATACTTATGCAGAGGTGATTGATCATTCTTTGATGGTGAAGATCAATTGTAATGGAAAAAATTATTTCTTCGGATTAGTTTCCATACTTGTATGGAGTATTGGAAGCTCATCTGAAAGTAATTGGAATTGGGATGAGAGCGATAATAGGGGAGGTGGTAGATTAGGTCATCCTCCACAACTACCTTTGTCAGTGGATTTAGACTATAATGACCCAAACATTAATTAATGGAAATTTCTCTTGATCTGATTAAATGTCTTATTATATCAAATGGTTATATAACATATGCGTTTATTTGGTTTTTGATTTCAAAATACGATAATGAATTGTGACTTTTACTAATATAATCGTTGAACATTGATCACATGATTAGTAGAAATATAGGGCTTCAACAATTCCAATTTACTCAGAAAAAGGAAGTAATGGCCTCATCCAGTAGAATTTCTCCATATGAAGCCCATTTTACAGAGCTTGGAAAGGAGGTGGCATCATTGGGATTTTCTCTACAACAATCCCAAGCCGAGCTTCAACACATTAAGCTCAAATGGAACTGCCTATGGGATAAGTTGAAGTTGATAGAGATTACCACCCAAGCGATGTTATCTGAGCCACCCCAAGAGTCTGTCACCATCTCACACCTTACCCTTTGGTCTTATACAAGTGTCATAAGGGGTTATTTAACAAGACCCTATCATTATGATCATGTGCAATATTTTTTGTATAAAACAAATAATATACATTCATTTTATTATTGTTACATTGTAAATAGTTTTTAAAGCACAAATAGTATTTTTAGTTAGTATTCAATTAAGAAATATATTTTGATGATATAATATATTTTTTAATTAAATAATATTTTAATAAAATATTAATACTAAATTAATTTTTACTTAAAATTTAAATGATCATATAATTTTTATGAAGATAATTGTAATTTTTATTAAGGTTTGAAAGCTGTTTTTGTCAAAACCCAAGAATTTTCAATAAATGTTGGTTTTTATTTTAAAAGTAAAAATTCAAATATTCATATAATTATTTAGATAAAATGAATATTGTTTTTTGAATTAGGACATTGAAATTGTTCAAAGGTGAATTTTTCATAATTTTCATAGATAGTCAAATTTTTGGGTAAAAATTAAATATAGTTTAAATATATAATATATTTTATAAAATCATAATGATTCAATAGTGATTTAATACAATTATATAAACATTATTTCGGCCCAATATATGTTTCACCATTAAAAATAATGTGATTTTAGGTTTATTTGATTTATGTTACAAAGCCTTAGTGGACCCTCCGAGATGTATAAAACATTTTATCTTTTTAAAATGATTTCCTTGAGAGTGTGACTCGCCTCCATATAATCAAGCCTAATATTTTAATAAGTTTGGCCATTGGAATTATCAAATAATTTTTTCCAATACCCTTTTTAAAAAACCATCCACAAAAACCATGGGTTGGTTTGTTTTTTTGATTAGTTTAATATGTGGTGTCCAAAACCTAAATAATAAAGAGTTATCTCTCCTTTCCTATATAAACCCACCCAAGTGCCCACTTCCTCTTCACTAAAAGACTTTGGATATTGACCAAACCCTAACCTATTCACTTTATAATCCTCCCAATGTTCCCCAAGCTCAGAATAATCATCTATAAAGCCCCTCCCAAGCCTTTGGGATCACACTTCCAAGTAAGGGATTTCTTTCGTCCTTATTTATGTCCAAGTTTCCATATATTGTTATGCCCTTTTATTTTCAATTAAAAATGTTGGGGTATGATTTAGAACCTCCCCCATACTTCCCTATTTATATTTTAATGATGATATATCCCTTTATCTCTCATTAATTCTTCCCATTTACACCCGTTACCATGCCAAAATTCCATAAGGAATTTGTCTCTCCACATTTACATTCAAGAAATTATTTTATTTTATGAATATAAATTACATTAAATATGTTGGGAAATTTATCTATATGACCCCCTTAATGTAAATTTCATGTAAATATGATGATACACCCCTTTATCTCTCATCAACCATTTTTATGAATTCTTATGTCACGTCGTTATGCAGTAGAAATTTCACCGTGATTTTCCAAGCCAAAGTCATTGTGTAGCGAATACCATGCCCATTTCTATATCAAGGGTATTCTCCTTTATTAACATTTACTTCTTGATTATAGAGTTTAATTTATGAATTCTACATTTATTTATTTTGGAATAAATTATGATGTTTAATGAATCCATGTTATATGATCCATGTGGCACACTTATGCATGAAATGAAATTTTTAAGAAGGGTGTGCCCCAATAGCGCTTCAACGCATTGGGTAAAGATTAGTATCATGATACCTCAAGTTAAATGATGGTTTACTCATTCTAATTCAATTTAAATGAGTTTTTACTAATTCTCCAAGTTCAATGAGCCTTGTCTCATGCTAATACCATGTTAAGTATTGTTGCCACATTTCCATGTTATGATAGTCAGGCTTTATCATTCCTTTATGTTAATGTTTATATTATGATCCATCGATATTAATATTTCCTAAAATGTATTATATTCATCATTTATTATTTTTTTACTCACTTAATGGGATTTATAGCTCACCATTTTCTTATGTATTTCCTCACGTTATCCCATGCAATGTTATGTACAAAGGAATGTTGTGGTCCTGTAAAAGAAGTTTTAAATAAAGTTGTTGTGTTTTATGTTCTAAGTTGTTATGTAATGTTCCCAAGCCCCAAAAACACTAGACCTATAGATATTATTTTTTGTATCAAGTTATGGTTTTATGTAATAAAATAATTTTATGTTTAAAATAAAGAGTAGGGTTGTTATACAGATGTTGGATCAATCATGTGCCATCAGTGTGGAAAGTCAAGGAATGTGTGGTCTATGTGCTCAGTTATACCCCATCCTTTCCATAGGTGTGGACATATGAGAAACATGTAGAAGATTTTCAGATATATGTATCAATATCAAAGTGGAGAAATATATTTATCCTTTAGGGGAATTCCATCCAATTTAGATAAAACCAAGATAGTGAGTTCCTAGTTTGGTGGTTGTGGTAGTATGCCTGATTCTTTTTTTGGGTATAGTGAGACTAAGGAAGAACCACAAACTAGTGTTTTTTCTTAAGATTAATAATTTTTAAGGAATATTAATTCATTGAAAATAGAACCAGTGAAATTTTCTGCAGGACTAGGGAAAGTTTGAGGTATTGTTCTTATTTAATAATATGTAGTTTCCTCTTTTTTGATACTAGTGGTTCTTTTTCTTTTATTTATTCTCGTTTGGTGGATGTGTTTAAATTATCAACTAAGATTATTCCATTTGTGATGTATATTGTTATTACACTTTTTATGAAGAGAGTTAAATGTTTTAGGTTCCCATATTGTGAACTCACCGTGCCAGGGGTTGATTTAGAATGGTATTTCTAGGTTTTGGAAATGGGCCTCATTGTCATGATTATTGGTATGGATTGGATGGTATAATTCCAGATTCAATAAGATTGTTATTAGTTTAGGTTGAGCTTCATGGAACCAAATTGGATCTCCCATGGTTTTTAAGTTGAATTATATCCTTTTTTATGATGTGCCACACCTCCACTTCTGAAGTTGGGTAGTCTTTCTTTTTCAGATCTTGTTGGTCAAGTTTGAGGATGATGATAGAAGCACTGAGTGTAGATTGCCTCTTGGGATGGATAATTTTTCTAAGGTGTTACTAGATGACTTGTTAGGTCTTCCACTGAAGTGGTACATGGACTTCACCATTGAATTAGTTCATGGAACACATCTGATATATCTTCCCTCATACTATATATATCCCCCATCGTGTTGAAGGAATTAAAGGTACATCTGGATGATTTTGAATATGGTGGTTTCAATCACCCAGATGTCTCACATTAGGCCACCCTATTATTGTTTGTGAAGAAGGATGATGGATCTCTCCAGTTATGTATCGATTACAAAAATCTAAATAATGTAACAATCAAGAATAAATACCATTTTCTACATAGTTATGACCTTTTCGATTAGCTTAAGGGGTAGAGGAGGATCTCTAAGATCAACCTATATTGTAGGATTCAAATAGTCAGAGTTAGAGAGGTATATATTTTCGAAAACGCCTTCTAAATCATGTGCAATAATTTGATTATTTAGTTATTCCATTTGGGTTGATTACTACTCTAGTGGTATTTTTGACACTTATGAACCAGGTGTTCCAGTAGTATCTTGACTAATTGGTCATTATATTTTTGGATGACATCCTGGTATATTCCTCAACCAAGGAAGAGTATGTCTAGAATTTTAGGATTGTGTTGGGAACTCTTCGAGATCATCACCTCTATGAAAACATTTTTGAGTGTGCCTTCTGAATTATGGTGGTGATTTTTTTGGGACATCTGATTTTAAAATGAGGGGTTTTATTTGTCCCTGAGAAGATCATATCAGTGATATCATGGGAACAATAAAGGAATGTTTTTGATATCAGGAGATTTTTTAGACTAGTATGGTATTAAAGGTGGTTTGATAGATACTTATCTTGGGTTTCTACACCCATGATGGTGCTTACATGGAAAGGAGTAATGTTTTAATGCAACCGAGAATGTCAGGTGTCATTTGAGGAGTTTAAGTGACAATTGACCACAACCCCTGTGTTGATATTTATGGAATATATAATAGGATATGTGGTCTACTATTATGCCTCAGGTATGGGTCTTGGGTGTGTGATGATGCAGGATGACCATGTGGTAGAATACAGTTCCCACTAACTTTTACCACATGAAAATAATTATCCAAACCATGACCTAGAATTTGCATCAGTTATTTATGCCTTGAAGCAATTTCATAATTATCTTTTTAGGGAAAATTTTTTAGTATATTCTAATCGTAAGAGCTAAGACTATATATTCTCTACAAAATATCTAAATCTAAGGCAGTTCATTTGGATGGAGTACCTTCAAGGGTTCAATTTTGATATCATTTATACCCATGGAATAGGTAATGCAATGGGAGATTATTTGAATAGTAAAGGGCCAGTGAAAGTACTCAATAAATTTAGTGATAAGTGGACATTGATTGGACTTTTTTATCAGATACATGTTGAGACCAAGAATCATAGTTAAGATGCATTCTTGGATAGTTTTCAGCTAAAACATTCCCTTCTAGAGTTTATTTGGCAACAGAAGCTTAGTGATATGTTATTACAACATTATAATCCATTACTAAATTGTGGGGAGGTGTCTAGCGGGTTATCACTGTCTTGTAAGGGAGTTATTTGTTTCAAGGGTCTCTTTTTCATGTCATTATCATAGTGAAGGTTAGTGATGTAGGATATCCACCAGTATTAGTGGTCAATTAATCCCAATACCACCAAGATATTTCATGATGTACTTCATTAGTTTTGGTGGTTGAGTATGAGATCGGGAATAACTGAATTAATATCCATGTGTTATATGTGTCATCTGGTTAAATCAGACCATCAGATTACCACCAATTATCTTCAGACCATACCCATTCCTACCTAGAAGTGGGACCATGTCACCATGGATTTTATTGTTGGATTACTTCATACACCCTGATGATGGAATTCCATTTGGGTAGTGATTGAACATCTGAACAAATCATCCTATTTCCTTCTAATCAGGGATTAAAACAAGGTGAATGATTTGGGAAGGTTGTATGATCAAAACATATTGAGGCTTTATGGTGTATCATCGGCTATTATATCATATAAGAACCTCGTTTTACATCATGATTTTTGGAAGGGATTCAAAAGTTAATGTGGTTGAGGATCATGTTGAGTATGACATACCACCATCAAACTGACTAGCACAAAGAGTATACAAACAGAATTTTGTAACATTTTCTCCAAGCGTGTCTGTTAGAATTCAGAGGATAGTGGGATATCCATTTGGGTTGTTTTAATTCTATTTCAAAAATAATTACCAGTACTCAATAAAAATGGCTCCCTAAGAGGGGATTTATGTTTATTTGATTTGGTCTCCTTTGTATTGAGCTAAACTAGGTGTGACATCACTATTTAAGCCAAGTCTCATGTAGCAGATGACTAAGAAAGTCAAGCTAATTAATCAGTGGTTGTTGAAAATGTAGTGTTTACACAAGACTTCTATCGATCATAGTAACCAAGCATTGGAATTTTTAATTATGACATGGGGTTTTGGAAGGTGGAACCCCTCTTGGTCACTGCCATCATGGTAAAAAAGGGAAGATAATTCTGAGGTATACAAGGCCTTTAAATATTATCAAGTGGATTGATATGGAGGCATATATATTAAATTTTCCCTATTAATTTATGTTTATTAATGATATATCCATGTATATCAATTAAATAAGTATCATCTGGATCCATCTCATGTGTTGACATGAAAAGAGTTAGAGTTGGAGTTAGATTTTTCTGTGTTTGAGAGTCCATTACAGATTATATATTCCTAAGAGAAATTTCATTGAGGGAATTTCGTATTGATGGCCTGATACCTTTGTTAGTAGGGTAATTATGAACATGAGATGTGGGAGAAGAAGTATTCAATTGTAGAGCATTATCCATTTTTGTTCAACGATGAGAATATGGTATGATTTTATGAGGCCAGAAGGTTTTCATTATGCAGAGAAATGTAACATCCATCATTTTATTTTAAGTTATTCCTTTGTTTACTTTGGACCTTGTATTTTCCCCATTAGTTTCCTTGGTATTTGTTTAGGAAAATGTAGTTTTTAGACTTTAAATTAGGTGTCACGTGTTTGTCATGAAGTTAGGGAAATCTATGTTCCCTAGATAATGGCACTATCTAGGAATCACAACTTTCCACATGAGCATGCACCCTCCCTAAGAAAACAATACGGCTTATTTACCTTGAGATATAGAAGACCGCATGGTTACTGTATGGTTTGGATAACTATGTGGGATAACAGTGTGGCATCTAAAAGTGAATAAAAATGGTAAATTTCCAATCTAATTTCCCCTTATTTAAACCCCATGAAACCCCTAATTCAAACTATATGGTATTTTTATCAATAGGAACCGCCTCTCCTCCTTTGGGAACCATTTTAAATTTATCATTTGGGTGGATTTTATTTTTAGACATTTTGAATAATTACTTTGGTAAATATTTTATTTACCATGGTTAAGGGTAAATCCGGTAAATAAGGGTTAAAAATAATATTATAATAATACTAAATTACCCTAAAACGTGTCCTAACCTTTTTGGTGGATACATGTCCGACCATGGGCATATTTGGGTCGATTTTGGGACCCCATGGATCCACTTGTAAGTGATAGGGACACTTTATTTTAATTAAGTTAAAATGAATACAAAAATGACATAAGCATATATCTTTCAGGAAAACAATTGTTACATAGGGTTATATATGTTGGATTTTAGACTATAAATATTCATTAGAAATCTAAAAATATTTCCTACATAATGATAGTTTATTTATAATTTTTAGACCTTAAATAAGTTAATTTATTTATGACACAATGGTGATGCAGTAATTACCATAATAGTGAAAAATTAGAATAATTGATATTATAAATACCAAAATAAATATAATTTGAGACTTTTTATGAATTATACTAATTTTCTAGGTTAATATGACATGTTATTATTGATTTAATTAACTTTTTTCTAAGTAATCATTCTGTTATAATTTTTAAAAAAATCAATTTTTGAATAGTGTCAAAATTGACATAAAAGAGTTTTTAAAACAAATATTATATTATTAATTGATATTAAATTCCTAAAAATCTAAGGTTCGGCCAAGATACTTATATCATGATAGTTGTATCATTAATATACCACTTGGGGGTCTTTTGTATGTATATAGTAAGTTTATTAACTATATAATATAAAAATACAAAGTGACATGGTAAATGTCAAACTAATTAACTAAGAGTTAAAACTAAACGATAAGGTTAATATAATGACTCAAACCTGTCCAAATTCTATTGGTTGAATGGCTTTAGACCTATACACAACTTAACCTTTAAATAATCAACTTTGGAGCCATTTGAAACCGAATAATAATTTATTATAAATTAATATTTCTAGCTTTTCCAAAGGTGCCCCTCACCCCTCTTATAAAAGGGCACTCCACCTTCTCATTTCTTTACACCTTAAAAGCCTTTTGGTTCGGCCAAACCCTGACCAAATACTCTCTAATATTACATCAAAACAACCTATATGCCTTAGTTTGATCAGAAATCCAAACTAAGGAGCCCTTTTGATCAAATCAAAAGGAATAACCCGAAGAAGAGGTAATGTTTTCACCACCCATTCTCAAGTTCCTTTCTTCTTCCACTTATTCTTTCTTTGTTATTTATATTCTAAAATAATGAATCCAGTATCTCCTATATACTGTAATATTATTATAAATATGGTACAACCATATTCAGTATTCTATCCACCATTTGAATAACATGTCACCATACGTGCGTACGTAAGGCTTACCGTCTCCATGTCGTGGTGTAATTGTTATTCAATAAATTATTATTAGGATGGGTATAATAATGATGTTTAATTCATGTAAATAATAAATATAACATGATAATTATTCTTTATATATGATATAACATCCAATTATATATTATTTTAATATCAAAAGAATGATATTGTCGCTCGTGCGTACGTACGGACTACCGTCTCCACGAACGTGATGAGATTCATTCTCCATCGTATCTATTCAAGTATAATTATCATTTGATGATTAAAAATAATGTTTAAGGACTTTATATTATTCTGGATATAAATAATATACATCCCATTAATAACAAATATGGCTCACATAACAAATAATATAAAGTAAAATGAACCCGTTAACACCCGAAATGACGATAATTCTAAGATATTATTAACAAATCAATGTTAAAAGATCATATATGATATCATATTAACGTAAATTATTATTGTATAATTAAATAACAATTATTTATCCATTATATAGGAGGTTAACCTACCGTCGACCAAGGAGAAAGTACAAAGTAAGGGGTTTCTTATCTCACTTTTAATTCCGTGAGAATTCCATTGTTCACCACTTATTTATTGCATGTGGTGTGTGTACTGCTCATGATTGTATTCATTGTGTAATATACTTTAATGTATAGATATTTACATCATCATTGTATTATCCTTCTTTCATGGGTGTATGTTTCATAAGTTACCAAATCGATAAGGGAATTTGAAATTTCAATTTCTACTCATTCGGCTTTACGCATAATTCATTGATTATTTTACTCCAAGATTATGTGTGGAATCACTATTCATTTGATTATGTCATAATTTCCACTGCCCTTTCTGTGGATATACTTTTTATACACATAATCACCCCATTGATAAATTATCAAGTCATTGGTATGAACTTGATAAGAGTAATTTTTACTCAATCTCGATTTGTTGAGATAAACATCCAATTCATTGGTGTTGTTTTTATAAGAATATGTGTGAATGTCCTTTGATTGTTTTACACTTAATATCCAATCATATTTAGTGTATTTATATTTGTCACACATAATTATGTGATTGATTTATCCTTAACCTAAGGATACGACCTTTATGAGAGATTTCATCTCAATTTAAATTCCATTGAGACTTCTTTGTTGTTATACACCAAATCACTTTTATGTGGTGTATATAATGTACTTTGACATAGTATATCATGAATTCCTTTATTCTCGTGATATTAAAATGTTTTGATTACCTCAATTATTTTTATTCAAGTTTCACTCTTTTGGTTAGAAACTCTAACTAAAATACCATTTGTTAAATGTTTTAAAGACTTATTCTTCTAAATCTTTCTCATTAATGTCCATGTTTTAAAAAAAATGGTTTTAAGGATTTATTTATATGGACATTAAAGTTTTAAAATTAAAACTCCTTTTAAAAGTTTCAAAGTGGTATGGGACACTTTAATTCAAAAATCTATTTTTAAATGGATTCTTGACAAATAGTGTGACTTTTAAATGATTTCAAGAAAAAGGGGGATATTTCTCTCAAATAGTTTTGATGATTATTTTCATCTATGTCAACATCATTCATTATTCTTGATTGAGGTTAATGTGATACAATACAATCTTCCATATTGTATCGAATGAGTTATGTTTGACTGTGGATGTGCTATTTTTATACCATTCATGGTTTGTGGTTAAAGTATTGACATTTCATATGCTAGTTTTAATATTAATGTTTATGTTATGTTTAAACCTGTTCATATACAGAATGCATTGGACTTAATAAGTGACGGGTGGAGCCCGCTATAGCTCATCGATGCATCGGTAGCTCTCATGAGACAAAATAGTGTCTTGGCACAATGCCTTGGAAAAATATTATTTGTATTCTTGTCACGAGGCATTGGCTATGTGGTTATGATAGTCTGGCATTATGCATTCCATCATTATGAAAGTGGTTATTGATATTGCATATGATTGTTTGACTAGTAGAATATCCATGTGAATAAGTAAATGGAATTATTTCATTTTATCTTTTCCATATTATGCTGAAGTTTAAGTTTAAAGGCTTTTGTTTTAATTATAAATTGCCTTAAGTGTTTATGCTTATCTATGAAAGCTTCTGCTATAATGTTATCCTTACTGAGCATCTGAGATAACCCCTTTCAATGTTTTATTTTTCCCAGGATTGTGAAGAATTAAATTATGAATGACCTGCAGGGATAGTATGAGTGTGGACTATGGAGACTATGTTGTTGTTGTTTTCATTTTATGATGTAATGTAAACTTTATTAATGTATCTAGTTATTCCAAGGCTACTAAACTAATCGGTCTTTCGAGACTTGATCTTTCTTGTGATCATGCCAATGTTATGTAATAATGCACCGACTCTAGGTAACTGGGGTTGGGGCATTACAGTTGGTATTGGAGGAAGTTTAGTACAAACCTTGGAAGCTAGATTTAGATAAACTCTGATTAGAGCACGTAGACCTAAGATGAACTTTGAGGATTAGTATATAATAACTTACTAGAATTTTGGTATTGTAGAGATTTTGTGAGTTTTCCGAGCAATACATCCCTGTCTGGATACGAGCAGGTAGAGGCGGCTCTAGCACAGATGTACCTAGGGGTAAACCCCGAAAACACTGCTTTGAGCTAGACTCTAACGGGAAATGGTGCATGACAACGGGCCTTGCTGCACTCTTGGTTACGACACTCCCGGGGGATATGCTTAGGATAATTTACATTTTCTTTACAAACCAATTTAAAGTAATATATATATAAGATGATAGTAAATGACCTTGGTTAATCCTAATGTGTTTCAAATTGAGAATATAGTGACATGTTAATCTCTAAATGATTTTATGACTACAATTACTCACGCAATGCTTTCTGGTTTTAGTCAATGGCTAGATTCCAAGGAAGTCATAATGACTTTGAGAATGATGTACAAGGTGGGAATGGTGGTGGCAATGAGCAACAAAATGGAATGTTGATAGGCGTAAAAGATATCGTATTTATGCCAAATCAGTTTTCCAAAAATATGATCAACAACATATATATTAACCAACTCCCGGACTCAACAAGGAAGAGAAAGGTGATGAATGATAAGAGCTCCAGCAGTGGAGACCATGGAGAAAGGAATCCTCAATTTCCATCATACAGGAAATGTGGAAGGAGACACCCAGGAAAGTGTCTCAATGGGACAAATAAATTCTTTACGTGTGGGAAGGAAGGACATAAAGTGAAGAATTGCCAAAGAAAAATGAAGAGTACTATGGAAGAAGATAAAAATGGTCCCAAGAGTCCATTTACAGTCATTTGCCATAAATGTAGGGGACCTAGCCATTACCTGAGTGAATGCCTTATTCTATAGGATATTTTCTTGGTCAAATAAGAAGCTATGTGGAAATAAATAGTTGGAGAAATGTTTAAAAAGTATTAGTGCTCCTTGTTGATGGGTTTACTTTGGAATAATTTTCTCTTGTTTTTGTAACCCCGCAGTTTTCCATGTGAGAATGATATTTGAGGAAGAATTATCTCTTCTCTTGTGGATATAGGTATAAATAGCCATTTGGTTTTATATAATCATTGGGTTTTGAGAGAATTATAAGTTATTATAATTTGGGATAAAAATTCAAGGTATCATACAACATTTGTGGTTAAATTATGTTATGGTATTTTGAGGAATTTATCTCATTTTGGTAATATTATAAAATATAGTTTTTGAAAAAGGACAACACGTAGACCATGTGACAACCCATCGCGTCAGACAAAGCTGTGAGAATCGAACCTTCAACCAAAGTGCGAATGGGATTTATTGCCTACCACTGGACTACGTGAAGTCCCTGGATAGTGTGACTAATTATTTTTAGTTAAATATTGATCAATAATAAGTTGATTTGGGTTCTTATGTCTAATAAAATGAATACCCTTGGTATAGGAAAATGATTTGGTGATTAAGTGATAGATGTTATTTTGGAAGTTGTTCTCTTTGTTGTGAACACTATATGCCCAAGGAAAATAGAATAGTATGGGATTTCATTTGAGGAGTAATGGTGGATTTTTATCTATGTTTTTATTATGGATTTATAGTGATTTGTGTTATTTATGGAAATGATTAGGTTAATTACTTTTAAGTATGTGACTTTAAGAGTATTTGATGTCATTTGGAGATACAATTTAATGTGGAAGACTACATTCTTATAAGTTTTGAGTTTTAATATTAGTTTGGATTATGTTGAAGGATTTTAAGGACAATTGATTATTGAATGGTATTTATTTAACTTTGGTGTATTGTTGGTTTAATTTTAGAAATTAATATTAGTGTTTATTTCTCTCAAGGAATATCCTTTTGGGGGATCATTAGATCTTGTACTAACCATTTTGGTTTCGATTAATCTCTAAAGACAATGTAAATATATAGTTTATCCTTCATGGATCATGTGATTCTATAGAAGTTTATTCTAGCTCTTCCAGTGTGACTAAGTCTTCTTGAATACGCATCGTTTAAAAAAATGAGTTAGTGGTGGAAATTTATTAAAGAATGAAAATCTACTTAAAAATTAAGTATATATCTTTATATTCTTAGTCAATATCATAAATGAATTCCTTATCCTTATGTAATGTAACTTAAAACAAAAAATGTTGTCTGTTTACTTTTCCTACTAGGAGATTAATGATTGTTTGTCCCAACACAAGTTTGTGGTTTTCTTATTGTTAACTTTATCCTGATCACGATTTCTATCCCTCTCCATCAGAACTTGACACTTATTTTATCATCCATATCCATGTTTTCCTACCTGGAATCCTAGTATGGGTTATCATGGGTGACCTTTATACCTCTCTTTCTTTCTTTTAAAGTAATAGTTTTATTGACTCTTTTTCCGATGTGGGACTCTCCATTATATTCTCAAGACCAATTTTTAAAATTTCAAGGACACAATTTATTGAATGAGGGGTGAATGTAACACCCCAATCTTCCATGGTACACTTTTCTTTGAATAATACAATAGCGTGTGTTGTACGCAACACTGAGTTCAAGTACACCACGACTTACCAAACTAGCCGTTAAAAAGAGGTTATGAATAGTATTAACTAAATTTTAAATATTATATTATCCTTATAATTTTAATCCATATTATGAGTTTCTAAGACATGATTTATGAACAAATTCATTTTTTCAGATAAAAGAAGTATTTTTCAAAAAATGAAATTTTACCGCCTTGTAATGGCGAAGACTTTTTAAAACCAATATTTGAAACTTTTATATAATCAATTTGAAAAAATGAAATTATTCGTTAGAATCGGTACATAAGAATTTAGTATCAATAATGTTTTGGTGTCTTTCTGATAACTTTCATATTTGGGTGAATAGTGAAAAATACTATATTTTAACTGAAAACAACTTTTTTAATCAAAATAATTTATATTGTTAAATTATACATTTTAATGGTTTAGAAGTATAAATAGATTATATTTTTACTATTTAATCCAATGATGGTCATTTTAAGTAATTTCACCTTGAAATTGGACATAAACAAGTGTCAAACTTTTGATAGTTATTATTTCTTAAAAATACGCCTTTTGGTTTCGAAAGCAGGAATCAATTTTAAATTAATAAATGAAACTTTTATGTTTTGAATTTGGTAAAATAAACTTAATTTTTGGATTCGGAATAACGAAATTATCCTAGGGTGAAATTTTGGTACTTTTCAGATAACTTTTATATTTTGATGAATAGTAAACATTACTAAATTTTAATTAAAAACAACTTTTTTAATCGAAATAATTAATAGTTATAAATTATGAATTTGAGTGGTTTTAAATTATATTTAAAATATATTTTTACCATGTAATACAATTTGGGTCATTGAACATAATTTCACATTTAAACCGAACATAAACAACTGTCAATCTTTTGATAGTTATTATTTCTTAAAAACACGCTTTTTGTTTTAACAACGGGAATTAATTTTGAATTAATTTCTGACACTTCTATGTATTTAATTTGGAAAAATTGATTCCATATTTGGAATCAGGATGTCCAAATTGTATAAATAGATGACTTTTATTTTTAGAAATTTTGAATAATTACTTCGGTAAATATTTTATTTACCATGGTTAAGGGTAAATCCAATAAATAAGGGTTAAAAAATAATATTATAATAATACTAAATTACCCTAAAACGTGTCCTAAACTTATTTTTGGATACATGTCCGAACATGGGCATCTTTGGGTCAATTTTGGGACCCCATGGATCCACTTGTAAGTGATAGGGACACTTTATTTTAATTAAGTTAAAATGAATACAAAAATGACACAAGCATATATCTTTTAGAAAACCAATTGTTACATAGGGTTATATATGTTGTATTTTAGACTATAAATATTTATTATAAAGATAAAACGATTTCATACATAATGATAGTTTATTTATAATTTTTAGACCTTAAATAAGTTAATTTATTTATGACACAATGGTGATGCAGTAATTACCATAATAGTGAAAAATTATAATAATTGATATTATAAATACCCAAATAAATATAATTTGAGACTTTTTATGAATTACAATAATTTTCTAGGTTAATATGACATGTTAGTATTGATTTAATGAACTTTTTTCGAAGTAATAATTCTGTTATCATTTTTACAAAAATCAATATTTGAATAGTGTCAAAATTGACATAAAAGAGTTTTTAAAACAAATATTATATTATTAATTGATATTAAATTACTAAAAATCTAAGGTTCGGCCAAGAGACTTATATAATGATAGTTGTATCATTAATGGACCACTTGGAGGTCTCTTGGATGTATATAGTAATTTTATTAACTATATAATATAAAAATACAAAGTGACATGGTAAATGTCAAACTAATTAACTAAGAGTTAAAACTAAAAGATAAGGTTAATATAATAACCCAAACCTGTATAAATTCTATTGGTTGAATGGATTTAGACCTATCCCCACCTTAAACTTTAAATAATCAACTTTTGAGCCATTGTAAACCGAATAAGAATTTATTATAAATTAATATTTCTAGCTTTTCCAAAGGTGCCCCTCACCCCTCTTATAAAAGGGCACTCCTCCTTCTCATTTCTTCACACCTTCAAAGCCTTTTGGTTCAGCCAAACCCTAACAAAATACTCTCTCAAATTCACTCACAAGAACCTAGAGGGCTTAGTTTGATCAAAAATCCAAACTAAGGAGCCCTTTTGATCAAATCAAAAGTAAGAACCCGAAGAAGAGGTAATGTTTTCACCACCCCTTCTCAAGTTCTTTTATTCTTCCACTTCTTATTTCTTTGTTATTTATATTCTAAATTAATGAATCCATTATATCCTATATACTTTAATATTATTATAAATATGGTACAACCATGTTCATTATTCTATCCACCCTTTTAATAACATGTCACTATACGTGCGTACGTACGGCTTACCGTCTCCACGTCGTGGTGTAATTGTTATTCAATAAATTATTATTTGGATGGGTATAATAATGATGTTTAATTCATGTAAATAATAAATATAACATGATAATTATTATTTATATATGATATACCATCCAATTATATATTATTTTAATATCAAAAGAATGATATTGTCGCTCGTGCGTACGTACGGACTACCGTCTCCACGAACGTGATGAGATTCATTCTCCATCGTATCTATTCAAGTATAATTCTCATTTTATGATTAAAAATAATGTTTAAGGACTTGATATTATTCTGTATATGAATAATATACATACCATTAATAAAAAATATGGCTCACATAACAAAGAATATAAAGTAAAATGAACCCATTAACACCCAAAATGACGATAATTATAAGATATTATTAACAATCAATGTTAAAAGATCATATATGGTATCATATTAACGTAAATGATTCTTGTATAATTCAATAACAATTATTTCACCATTATACAGGAGTTTAACCTACCATCGACCAAGGAAAAAGTACAAAGTAATGGGTTTCTTATCTCACTTTTAATTCTGTGAGAATTCCATTGTTCACCACTTATTTATTGCATGTGGTGTGTGTACTAACCATGATTGTATTCATTGTGTAATATACTTTAATTTATGGATATTTAAATCATCATTGTATTATACTTCTTTCATAGGTGTATGTTTCGTAAGTTACCAAATCGATAAGGGAATTTGAAATTTCAATTTCCACTCATTCAGCTTTACGCATACTTCATTGATTATTTTACTCCAAGATTATGTGTGGAATCACTATTCATTTGATTATGTCATAATTTCCACTCCCCTTTCTGTGGATATACTTTTTATACACATAATAACCCCATTGAAAAATTCTCAAGTCATTGGTATGAACTTGATAAGAGTAATTTTTACTCAATCTCGATTTGTTGAGATAAACATCCAATTCATTGGTGTTGTTTTTATAAGAATATGTGTGAATGTCCTTTGATTGTTTTACAATGAATATCCAGTCATGTTTAGTGTATTTATATTTTTCACACATAATTATGTCATTGATTTATCCTTAACCTAAGGATACGACCTTTATGAGAGATTTCATCTCAATTTAAATTCCATTGAGACTTCTTTGTTGTTATACACCAAATCACTTTTATGTGGTGTATATAATGTACTTTGACATAGTATATCATGAATTCCTTTATCCTCATGATATTAAAATTTTTTGATTACCTCAATTATTTGTATTCAATTGTCTCTATTTTGGTTAGAAACTCTAACTAAAATACCATTTTTTAAATGTTTTAAAGACTTATTCTTCTAAATCTTTCTCATTAATGTACATGTTTTAAAAAAAATGGTTTTAAGGATTTATTTATATGGACATTAAAGTTTTAAAATTAAAACTCCTTTTAAAAGTTTCAAAGTGGTATGGGACACTTTGATTCAAAAATCTATTTTTAAATGGCTTCTTGACAAATAGTGTGACTTTTAAATGATTTCAAGAAAAAGGGGGATATTTCTCTCAAATAGTTTTGATGATTATTTTAATCTATGTCAACATCCTTAATTATTCTTGATTGTGGTTAATGTGATACAATACAATCTTCCATATTGTATCGAATGAGTTATGTTTGATTGTGGATGTGCTATTTTTATACCATTCATGGTTTGTGGTTAAAGTATTGACATTTCATATGTTAGTTTTAATACGAATGTTTATGTTATGGTTAAACATGTTCATATGAGGAATGCATTGGACTTAATAAGTGATGGGTGGAGCCCGCTATAGCTCCTCGATGCATCAGTAGGTCTCATGAGACAAACTAGTGTCTTGGCACAAGGCCTTGGCAAAATCTTATTTGTAGTCTTGGCACGAGGCCTTGGCTATGTGGTTATGATAGTCTGGCATTATGCATTCCACCATTATGAAAGTGGTTATTGATATTGCATGTGATTGTTTGAATAGTAGAATATCCATGTGAATAAGTAAATGGAATTATTTCATTTTATCTTTTCCATATTATTCTGAAGTTTAAGTTTAAAAGGCTTTTGTTTTAATTATAAATTGCCTTAAATGTTTATGCTTATCTATGAAAGCTTCTGCTATAATGTTATCCTTACTGAGCATCTGAGCTCACCCCTTTCAATGTTTTATTTTTCCCAGGATTGTGAAGAAGTAAATTATGAATGACCTGCAGGGATAGTATGAGTGTGGACTATGGAGACTATGTTGTTGTTGTTTTCAGTTTATGATGTAATGTAAACTTTATTAATGTATCTAGTTATTTCAAGGCTACTAAAATAATCGGTCTTTCGAGACTTGATCTTTCTTGTGATCATGCCAATGTTATGTAATAATGCACCGACTCTGGGTAACTGGGGTCGGGGCGTTACATAGTGTGTATACATTCTCATGATATTTTAGGGAGAATATAGTTTCTAATAGGTTAGTATGAATATATTTGGACTAATATAGTTGAATTTAAAATAAATAAATGATTATACTAGTTTAAATTAAAGTTATAGTCACTTTTTTTTATAAAAGAATTTATTTTATGTCAGTAAATAAAGACAATGAAAACCCATTATAAATCCCCCTTCAGACAAAAATTATATAGCCACGGTCAACATGACCATGTTCATAGGTTGGAATAAGGCCATAGGTCTTGCACTGTTTGGTTATAAGTAGGCCAAAATCCATATATATCCACAGTCTATGTGGACTATATCCATAGTACACATCTAAGACACCATCGGCCATAGACCGCATGGATTATGTCTATATGTGTGGTCTACAAGCATGGTCTACATGGATCATGGTTATAGGTGTACCTATGTCCACATCCCATTTAGTTCATGTATAAACATCCGAATAAACAAATAATGATTTAATATATTAAAATTTATAATACATAAAAATATATATCAATAACAAATAATTTACACACACACACACACACACACATATATATATATATATATTCCTATATATCTATAATTATGTATGTATGTACATATGATTTTATAAATATAAATAATGTATTATAGGTTAGTATTTAAGGATTTGTTAAATAAATAGTGGTTTTAGGGACAAACCTCCAGGCCAAAAAATTTCAAAATTCATAATAGAAATGCATCCATGACCTGTGTCTGTTGTCATATCCTTAAGTCTATGGGTATCACCTGGTAAAATAGGGTTTTAAAAACATGGTTAAAGCATGACTATAGTCATAAACACAAAAATATTAAAATATTGTTAATCGTATAAAGGATAGTGGCTATATCTTATAGACATGGTGTCCAGACCTACAATCAGTGTCTTCACCCATGGTAATAACCCTTTTCTATTAATGTATATATTTGTATATATTTTCAACAAATAAATATCATATTAAAAATTTAAATGAAAAATTCCTATTAAATATTATGATAATGAATATAAAAAGAGTTATAAGTAGGAAAAAATTTATTAACATCAAAACATAGGCTTTTGTAAAGTAGATATGTTTGAAAACATGATCAATGAGTTGAAATTAGGAATATAATATATAGTCTCTACATTAATCAAATACTTTTTTTATATTTTAACCATTAGATGTGTTTAGTGGAAGGTTTTGTCCCATTTTTACTTAATTATGTGGTTGGAACTTCATATAGATTTAATTGTATTATAAAATAATTGAATGTGTAGTCAGCATAAGGCATATTTCGTAGAATACCATATAACATATGGTTAATTGGTCACATATGTTTAGATTTTTTTAGTATTATTAATATATTTAAAGAATATAAAATGTAATGTGTTATCTAAAAGATAGAATCCATTGTATCATTATTTCATAGAATAATCATGAAGTGATATAATAATTAACCACCCAATGTATAACATTGATTTAACCCTAATCAATGTTTTTGCATTGATTATTCTATGTTATAATGATATTTTATGGTTAATTTGTATATAATATTATATAGAGGTATGGAGTGATCTTATAAGATAAAAAAAAGTTATGTGTGGTGTATGGCACACTAATTAAACATCATAGAATGTCCTTTATAATGTATTTAGTATGTTGGGGTGTATATTTAAAGTTAGATCCATGAACCCGAGGTAAGATGTTATATCTCGCATGACAACCATCATTCTTTGAAACCTTAGATAAAAAACCTTGTATCTGAGATAATCAAGGGGTCATTAGGTATGTTTGGGATCATGTCTGTTAAGGTTTAACCAAGATTAGATTTTTCCTATCATATGATGGGTATGAAATATGGTCCCTCAATTTAGATAGATTGAAGGAGTGTATAGATCTACCTATATAATTCACATTTGATATGATTATCTATTGGGTAATGGTCATGTGATGTTCCCAACCATCAGGGTGAATAACTTATGATGTGTTTATTTTTAAACCTAGTTCATACTTAGATAATAAAGAAATTAATAGTGGACATAAAAGACTGACATAAACATTTCCTATAGTTACTTGATGTATTGTAAAAGTATATTATATAATAATGAAAAATTTTATTGGATATAACTAGTTGACATAATTATTGAGATATATGTGTTTTATGGATATCATGTCAAATTATAACATAGATTGAGTGGCATTAATTCTTTCCTAGAGGCTACTCTTTTCATACATTTATGAATTGATTCATTCATATTTTTATTCAAATAAACAAAGTACCATGAGATCACACATTTTTTGAATAAATGGGGATTAAGTTTCATAATGAGAATAGAGAAACACTGAAAGTATTTTAGAGTTTATCAAAAAATAATTTTGGATTGATATCCATAAATATTGCATATTATGTGATATATGGTGATATAATTGGTTATATTCTAGGTGTTTTTAGAATAACAAAAAATATATTTAGATAGGATTTTTAGGTCCACTAAAAAGATTGTTTTGTAACAAAAAATTAATTAATCTATCATAACAGGCCATAGGGGGTAGTTTAAGTCTGTAAAGTTCCTTAGTAATTTTAAATAAATGTTTGAGAGATTTTTTATCTTCATAAATAGGGATTTTTTTCAACAAAAACTTCTTCTTATACATATCATTATGAAAATCACACTTCATATCCATTTTAAAATGTTGGAAATTAATAAATGATACATATGCTAGAAGAATGTTAATAGGTTCTAGTCTAGCTTTTGGGGAATAATTTTATTGAAATTTTATTCCATATTATTTATTGTAAAACATTTTAACAAGTATGGATTTATTTCATAAAATAATACCATTTTTAACACTCTTATTCTGAAAAAAACATTTTACACCAATTAAAGAAGTATCTTTATGTTGTTTAACCAATGTGAAAACATGATTCATTTTTCATTAATTTAGTTTTTAATAAATATATTTTATTCAGTACTAAAATCTAAAATATTCATCATATGTTTTAGGGTAAAATTTTGAAAAAAATTTATATTTTTCAACTTCATTTCTTAAGGAACTTCTAGCTCTAAATAGATTGATTCCAAATAATAAATTGATTTCTTAGGTTTATAAAAAAATGTTCTTCAATAATAGTATGAAATTATTCTTGAGGTAGAACTTTGGAATCATATTTTTTCAGTTAATCTCTCATGAGAAGAACCATCCAACATTGGTTGAAAATCAGTTTTTGAAATAAAATCTGAAGATGTGAATTGAGGTTTTTTTAAAACAAAATGGTGAATTTTTTGAAAACTAACATGTACTAATTTATAAATAATATTTATATTTTTATTAAAAAAATATAATAATTACTAGTTGTATAATAGCCTATAAATATTCTTTTATCATATTTTATAGAAAATTTATAAAAATTATATTCAGCATTCAAAATGAATAATTTGAATCAAAAAAATTATGTAGGAATATTTTGGATTTCTTCTAATCCACAACTATAAGGAGCTTCATTAATAAAAGGCATTATATAAACTCATTTTATAGTATAGAAAGTGGAACAAACTTCTTCATCCTAGTAATTTTTAGCAACTAATCATTCACAAAACATAGTTCTTTTCATCATCAAAATAATTACATTTCTTCTTTCAACTACACCTTTTTGTTTGGGGTTCTAGGTGATAAAAATTTATGTATTATAGACTTTTACAAGAAAAGTATTAAAATATAAATCTAAAAATTATCCACCATGATCAATAAAAATATTTATTAAGGATAGATTTTTCTCATATTTGACATGGGACACAAAATTTTTAAAATAGAAAATGGTTTCTTACATGTATTATATAAAATAGAAACATTTATGTCTAGTACAATCCTCAACTAAAACATAGACATGGTATTTTACACTAATGATTACATTTTTTATTGGGCCAAATAAATAAATATACACTAATTTTAATATTAAAAATTTCATACTTCACTAATAGATTTAAAACAAAAGATATGTTTCTTCACATTTTTTCAATAATTACAAACATTAGACAATTCAATATAAGTTCTAATAAATCATTAAATAGTCGTTGAATAGATTGTTTCACTAAATTTATAACATTACAGTATCTTAATATTCTATTCCATAATAAATATTGGTCTACCATTATAGTAATTAAATGCTGAACTTATCTCCTGAGGTCTTGTATGTTTTGTGTATAATCAATCTCCTGCCAATTGAAAAAATAATAAATTCATATTTTAAAATATGAAAAACACATTTATTATTCTTGATGTTCACATGATATACCTTACCAAATAATTTACAAATCTTAAAAAGGTTACTATTATGACCTAAAAATGATTTAAATTATGTCTTTATTAAGAAGAATAATGTTATTTATACCAATAATTTATCCATGAGCATTTTAACCAAATATACCATTCATTTTGATAATATTCTTGAAGTTATATTTTTTTATAGTCATATTCCTTGAAAAAAAAATATCCATGTACCATATATTATTCTTATCACACTAATTATTTCCTTCAAATAAAAAATACTATTATTTTGGAACTGATACCTTCTTTAGTCTAGCATTATTAAAAAACAATATTTTTGGAATCCACATCTATCCAAAATAGTTATGTTATGAAATTGTAAATTATTGTAAAAAATAATCCTTAGGAAAACCCAAATATTTTAGTAAATTTAAAGAAATTTTTTTTCTAATGTCCAGTACTTAGATATTTTTCAAAAAATATGTAGCTTTTTTGAAAAAATTAGTTATATTGGAAAATATAATTCTTATTAGTAAAATCAATTCAAGATATATCCTTATGAGGTTTTATTTGATTGTACATATTATCAATATTTTCTTTTTAAATAGAAAAATATTATAATATCTTTTTCAGACATGATATTTCAAAATTTAGTTTCAAAATAAGTTCGCATACTCAATATAAATTCTTATAGAATTAAGTTTATCTGATTCGTTAGGAAAAATAGTTTTTTAAGGATATATTTTTCTATCTCTTTTAAAATACTATTTTTAAAATAATTATATTTTCAAGTTTTTTAAATATTATATATATCATTAGTAAGAGTAGATATTCTAGAATTGTCTTTAAAAATTTTATCCTCAATAGTATTTAGTTTTTTATTAATTTTATGATTTTCATTTTCAAAAAGTTTTGAAAATATACAAACTTATTCAAAATGTGGTAAACGATTATTTTATTATGATTAATAAGATTCTCCATCTGAAGATGAATAATTATTTTTATTATACCTTTTAGGATAATTAGTATTTAAATTATTATTTGTTAATGATTTATCCAATACCATTTCCAGGAAAAAATTATTTTTCTTTGGAATATCATCAAAGAAACCAATATTTTTCATATCTTCAATTTCATCTTCTGATGAATTTTCTAATGAACTATCACCTCCACATTCACTAAAATTGTCTAATTATTTTATACTTTTCATATAATAATTTTTTTAGAATTTATTAAAATCTATTTTTGAATTTATATCCTTGTTTCCTTTATTCTTAATCCTCAGATAGTCTAGTCTTATATTACTATACTTATGACACTCAAAAAAATAATAGGGAGCCTTTCTTATTAATTATATCCTTATGATTATTCTTGTAAATATAAAAAATAATTTTCCCAATAACATTATTTATCCATTGGTATAATTTAGTAAGTTAATTCTAAATTTCCTCAGATGGAATTCTATTTGTCTCAATTCCAACTTTAATTTTCTTTAACAGTTTAAAAACCTTCTCAGTAGACAAAAATTTCATATAAACATTTTTTATTGAATAAAAATAAACTCTAGTATTATTCCTTTTAATTTTCTCATCACCTGTCTTCATTTTACCCTCCTAATGAATGAGAGTTCAAATAAGATCATCAAAATTCAATTTTTTAATTCATTAAGTACAATCCATAGATTCCATTTTTGACACCCATTATATGTGTATTATATAAATGATATTTTCAACTAATATTTCATCTATAAAATCTTGATCCCCAAGATATTTTAAACTATACACAATGTTTAAAAATCTATTATGCATCATTGAAAATTATTCCCCTTGTAGAAAATCAAAATCTTGATAATGTGCACAAAGAATGGATCTTTTGGTTTCAATTCAATTAAAAGTTATTAAATGTGTAATTTCAAACTTCTTACATGTACTATTAGTAGGTTTATAAGAAGTTATATTACTATATATATTTCATGTCATGTATCAAAGAAAATTATTCCTCAAAAAATAATTACACTAGTATTATAATTTTTCATGATTGGTAAAATCATAAAATTTATTCTTTGTTATATTATATTTCATACTTAACATGAAAATTTTATCAAATACAATGATAACAAAAAAAATTATTCATTTTATCTCTCCAATATTCATAGTCAGCACCATCATAAATTGGTTATTCCATACGATTTAAATTCTCAAGAGTACCAGAATTAATAACATCCATATTATAAATGAAGAACTATTTCTATACATTACATGATGGTGTAATAGAAGTTTGACAAAAATTGTGAACATAAAAAATTTATTGATATAAAAAAAAGTTAAACAATCATGTTTGAGAAGCAGAACCTAATCTGATACCAAATTCTCAATCATAGATTTTAAAATGGTTACAATAGGAGTGAGATGGTAACTTCAACAAAAGTAACTAATTAAATTAATAAATATCTTTATTATAATTTATCATAATCAATTATATTCTGATGATTGGTGTAACTATATCAGACATAGGGTAATTCCATTAAATGAGAGTTGTAATGTTTAGTGAATTAAACTTTCAAAAATATGAAATGGTGGAATTATAATAAAATTTAGAAACAAGTAATAGTAAAGTGTAATGTAATGGTAATAATGAATTACTAAAAAAATTATTTTGTTTTTCACTCATTAACAATAAGAGTTATGGATTTCAATAAACTCTAATGTAGATTATCTCTTGTTTTAAATCCAACAGTAAGGTTTTTCTTTCTTCATCAAGAAAACCCTTTGATCTAAAAGGTTAGAATCAGCTATGTCTTCCTATCCCCGGAATACCTTAATCATCCTAATCAGAATCATTAGTCTTTCTATCACCGGATTTTGATGATCTAAACCCAGATAAGATATAGAATTAAAAAAATAGGAAATTTATAATACACACATGGGTTCATTAAATCTCAAAATTTCTAAAATTTTATAAAGAGAGAGTAGCAATAGGTTACAGTAGAGACAACCTCATACGGGTTGAGCCATAAAACCATCATCTCCCAACTTCAGGAATGAACTTCCATTTATAGGAACACCTCCAAAAATCATAATCTTTGATTCTTATATTTTTTTTCAATATATATAGATGAGCTTCATCCTAATATCTATGCATTTACATATCTATCTGAAGTCATTTCGATTTCACCATTACAATGCTATCAAAATTATTATATCTGGTAGATATAATTATAATCATGTGATTATAAAAAAATTTCTAGTGGAAAAATTGTGTTTTTTCCATTGAATAAAATATGTTATTATGATAGATCAGACTCGGTCAGTATAATGGACTAAACACAGTAAATCAAATGGACTAAAAAAATTATTCTAATGAACTAGACGTTTTTAGTTTGATAGACTAGACTTAGTATTTCTGATTTACAAGACATAGTGAGTCATGTGGACTAGAATTTTTTTGTATTATGGACTATATTTAGTATGTCTGAATTATTAGACACTAGTAATTCTGAGGGACTAATATTTTTGTTGAAATTTTATATTCTTTCAATTATAAAGGATTCTATGTATAATATAAAAAATAATTTTCTACAAAAACAGTCAAAAAATATGGGAAATATAAACTTAGAAAAGTGTAATTTTTGAGAAAGTGTGTTTTTATTTTAAAAGATAAGGAAAGAAAGTGTAGAAATTAAAAATATTCAACTCAACAATTTTCTCTTATTAATCTCCAAGATATGAGTTCTGATAATAACCCACCAATAATAATTACAAATGTTATAATTTTCAGTTCATATTTTTATCTATGGATGTGTTTATTGTACCTTGGATAAGATATTGTTATTTATGTATATCATAAATCATGTATTTTGATGTCTGGAAAATAACCCTTGTGACATATGATTTAATTTATCAATAGTTAGATAGAATAATTGCATACATAGACTTAATAGATTAAAGTTGATAATTTTCATAATGTGAGGGATACTTCAGATGGTATGATCAAGAACATTACTAGGATGGAAACTGATGTGGCCTTATTTTTACATAGTTTGCCACATCCTTTTTATTAATTTTTAATGATTTATTTAATTATGTTTACACTTTTTGTCTAATATTTTCACTTTTGAATTTTTATAATTAAATTTGTCAAATATTCACTTTTTATAACATTTTATGTAATTTTGGACCTTAAAATATTTGATTTATTCTTTATGTGTTTTTAATATAACTATTTTTCAATTTATTTAATTAAATCCTTATTTAGTTACTTTATTTATTTTATTTTATTTTTCATTTTTTAATAACTAGTGAGTTTTCTAATTAATTTACTTTTAATTTTTAAAGTTTATAAAACTTAGTCCGGTAGCTTAGGCTACCGATAGCAGGCTATCGGTAACCTTGCTCTATCAGTAACCTTCCTATTGGTATCTCTTTTCTAAAACTACCAGTAGCTCTTATTTATCAGTAGCGGTAACCCTTTTATTTTAATTTAATAAAGGTGAGTAATTAGTTTAAATTAGTTCTTTTTGGTTTCTGTATAATAGGTTTTGTTTTTATTTAAACAATTATTTAATCAATATAATCCTGTTTAATTAACTTAGACTTTATTTTATTAATTAATCTATCAATTAAGTTACATTATAATAGGTTAATTTTAATATTTTATGTGTTTAGCCTTTCTGCCAGTCATTTAAGTAATTTTTGTGTGAATTTAAATTAATTAAATTAGTTCGCCCTTAATTTTATTAGTTCAAATAGTTAATTATTTAATTAATTAAGAGTTTTTAAACTCTAACTATATTATTTTATGTATGAAGATTGGGTATTAATTCAATTTTATTTTGTTTTAGTCTACCGTTGAGGTAGACGAGCGTTGGCCATGACTTATATGGGTCACTGTTGTTTTTCATTATCACTTACTGCTATTTTGTAATTTTCATGTTATTCTTAATTTTAATTTATTATTAATTTAGTATAATAGGTATTTAGTTTTTAATTTAAGTTTTTTCAGTTAATAAAATTAATGTTTTAAAGGTTAATGCAATTTCTATTTTAATTAATGGTGTTTAGAATTATTTTAATTAATTATTTTTTTTAGTTCATTTAAGTTTTAATTTTATGTTTAATTATTGTGTTTTTTTTTTAAAGTTCACTGTTAGTTTTCTATCGGTGACCATCTCACCGTTTGCAGCTTATCTGTAACCTTCATATATTTTTCCAATGTTGAGCTTTTATTTGAATGGTGTAACGGTGAGTATTCTAATTTCATTATCGGTGACCTGCTGATTTTTCTTGCTAACGGTGACCTCATTTATATGCCTAACGATGGTCCGCAACTTCTATTTTACCAGTAACCTATTCTTTTTAATTTGTAACGGTGACCCTTTAAATTTTTCTATCGGTAACTTCCCATGCCACAGCTTCCCTTTGATTTTTCACGTAATGGTGACCCCTGCCTCACTTCTCCTCTCTACCTCACCGTTACACTCCCTCCCCTCTTTACCTCACCGTTACCCAGTTTTTTTTAAAACCTCACCGTTATCTCCTTTTCAAACCTCACCGTTACCCAGTGCCATCCTCTGTTTCAATCCATTCACATACTCACTTCGCACAAACCTATTATCCATCCTTGCGACTTCGCCATCAAGAACCACACCTCTTCTCCTCCTTTAGGGTCCAATGCCACCACAAATTCCCATCATTTCTCCCACCGATGCTTATAAATTGAACCTCATATCACTAACAATCAGCACAATAAAAAAAAGACTCAGCACCATAACAATTTATACTCAAACTAGATTTTAGGTTAACACGGTTTCATTCCCTATTTCAGATTCAGGATTTTCTACCATCAATGAGATCCGAAGTCGCATGCCGCTAGGTTCATTGGAGGTTGACGTTGCTGAGTGGAGGTCGCTACGTCGTCTCGGAGGAAGGAGTCGAGCCGCTGTTGCACGAGCAAGGGAGCGCGCCACTGTTGTTTGCACTGGCAGTAGGAGGTTGGCGCCGCTGCTGTGGGGGAGGACCACCGGACCAACTACTTCGAAAGAATTCTCTGCATCGCCGTGGAGCCAAGGGAGCCGCCGAAGGGTTTCACAGGAGAAACCCTTTTCCCCTTTGCGCCGTGGAGAAAGGGGAAGAAGATAGAAGAGTGAAAAAAAATGAATAATAAAAAAATATAATAATATAAGATAATAATAATAGTATAATTAATATAAAACAAAAAGGAGAAAGGTAAAGTATAAATAAAGTAAGTAAAAAATAAATCAAAAGCTAAAGTAAAAATAAAATTAAAATAAAGTGAACTTTTCTTAAAGTTAACTTTACTAAGTCAAATTAACATAATTTAATTTATAAAAGTTAAGTTTTAAAACAATTAAAAATTTTATAGATAAATTATAAATTAAAATGTTAAACTAAATTAATAATAAATGAAAATAATAAATTAATAAATTATTAATAGTATAAATTTAGAATTAATAATAATTATAAATAAAATATAAAATATACTTTTTAGTTTAAATATATTTAAAACTTAAGTAATAATTTTAATTACTCAATTAAAATTAACTAAATAATTAATTAATCTAACAATTTAATTTCTTTAATAGTAATAATTAAATTAATAAAACAATCTTAAAATATTTATTTATTTATTTATGTTCTTACTATTTAATAACTTAGTTTAAAAAATGGATAAAATTAATAATTTAGTAATTATTTTATTAACTTAATTAAATCAATAACTTTTTAATAATTTATGTAATACCATAGTAATATTAAATGGGTAGTTTTATAAATAATATAAAAGTAGATAATATTTATTCATTTAAGATATTTATTATTTAACCTTAAATAAGTATTATAATAGTAAACATAAAATAATAACTACAACTTTTTAATTTCTTTTGTTAGGTTTTAATTATTTCATTTTGTATTGTGCAGGTTCATTACAAAGTCGAAAACACGTCCAGGTTCATCCAACTAACTCATCTGGAGTTAGTTATGAGGGAAAAATTTGTGCGACGTGCCTGTCGCGGGTAACATGCACGTGTGCGGTGTGTGGGTGAAGAACTCTTGAAGACAGTGGAAGGTGTGGCGGTGACATGCAATGGATGACAGTAGTTACTTAAGTAGAGCAAACAGCATTCTTTGGGTGGACTCTCATTCGACATTCCATGAACATATCAGACGAGAGCGAAGACTCTGAGGAGCTGCATTGTAGATGAGCAAGGGACGAGGATCCTAAAGGCAGAGCATCACTTGGGGAGTTCTTCCTTCCCCTTTCTTTAGTTCTTGTACTCTGTTTTTGGTTGTATTCCACCGTCTTAATCAATATGATCAAAGGTTTAATTTTCTCAGCTCATGAATTCAATTCTGCTGGAAAATCTTTTAGACTTCTTCATTTACTTATATTTTTCCGAATCATGATCAATTGGTGAGGTTGATTATTGATTCTATGTTTAGTTGTTTCACACCTTAAATGTTTTAAAATTCCTAAATTCAAGAACTACTGGAGAGGTAATTCTTGATTACTTTTATCGAAACGTTAATGTCTTAAACAGTGGGAATTTACGGAGAGTTTATTTTCCACTGTTATCCTTTTCTAACTATCAAACAGTTTAACTGATTTTGGAGTGGCGAACTCCTAAAGTCATTCTTCTGTGTGTTGAGTTTCTTGGCGAGGGAGACTTTTCACTTTTATTTCTTGAGGTGTGACTCAATAAATTGTAGTGGAGAAGGTATCCATTAAACCAGTAGGTTCGGATTTTCGAGTGTTACTTTGGATCTGCTCCTTCAGCCTTACTGCTTTATTTTAGTATTTTGTTCTTTTACGTTAGTTTTACTGTAGTTCTTAGTTCATCAGTATTTTTGTTATTGATTTAGTCTCTTTATTAAAGAAAATTAAAAAAATTGTAAATTAAAAACAACTATAAATGCACACTCGCTTCACTACTAACTATAGTGGAGTTACTTTTGAATAAAACCTTATAGTTCTCATCTTCCTTCTCTATGGTTCGACCATGCACCACTGTGCTAGTGTAGGTTAATAAATGTAATTTTGAGGGTCGTGACGACCTCCGGCCGCATCAAAATTTGGCGTTGTTTTCGGGGAAGGCACGCACCAAGATTCTAGGGTTTAAAAAAATAAAAAAACACAAAAAAAACATTAAAAAATCATTTAAAAAAACTGAAAAAGAAACTACTTTGAACTGTATCTGCCACTTTAGTTGTTTTGAGAAGAAAAATCTGCTTCACAGAGAGCAGTTGTGTGTTTAAGATCATTTAATTTTGAAATAAAAATGGATGTTAATCAGAATTGGAATCAATCGGGACCTCACTGTGTTTGTTGTGGTGATTATGGATATACTGCTTGGCAGTGTGTCTATAACCAGCCACAACAGACTTCTTACACTGATGAAAATGAACAATATGAGTTTAGTCCTAACACCCTATCTAAAATAGAATTAATTGAGTCCAAATTGGATGCTAGGGTGGAAAAAATTAACAATTGGTTAAATAAAACCCATGAAATTCAACTTAGAGATTCTCAAGAGCGAGATCAAAGACTAAAAAGATTAGAAACCATGCTCTTGGAATTACAACAAAGGGCTAAAGAACAAAAAGAATTTAAAGAAAATGAAAAATAAAATGTCTTTAAAAGATTTTAAAATCAAGTGGAAGAAGAGAGTGACTGTGAGACTGGACAACAACTCTTTATTTCTGAAGAATCTGATACTGTTGAACCAAATTTGGAAATAACTGACTCAAAAATTCAAGAAAACAACATTGAAAATCCTACAAAGAACTTAAATGCTGTTGAGTTGGATAATTTTGAAGATGAATTGAAACAGATTGAAAATGAATGTCCAGTTCTCTTTATAATTCCTACTGTTGAGAAAAATCACTGTTTTAGAAGTTTTGAGAATGAAGTCACTCGGGTTGAAGATATACTTGAAACTGAAAATTGGATTGTTAATAATTCTTCACCCAAAATTTCTGCAATTCTAAACAGTGAGCCTGAACTTGATATTGGGTACACTTTGGAAGAGAACCTTAAGCTGGAAATCACTGAAATTCAAATCTTTGAACCTAAGCTAATAAACACTCTTCCATGTTTTGAAACTCCAAACCCAAAAATCTCTGAAATATTGTTGGATGATGTGGAAGCAGGAATGATATTTGAAGAAAAACTTACTGATGAGTTTTCATTTCCCTATTATCATTTTAATCACTTTTCTGAATCATTGTGTGTTGAACTGGAAAATAGTGTTGATATACAAGGGAGTGAATGTTTACATTTGATCAATCTTGAACATGACTTTATTGAAGCTGAATTAAACATTACACCCCCTAATTTGAATTTCCTGTAATGCACTATAGACATGGTTTTATAAAATGAGTCTTTTAAACTTGAACTTGAAAGAGAGGTTGAACACACCCTTGATCATGGCAGAACTGATTTGATAGAAGCAGTAGATGTTCAGTGTGATTTAACAGATGAGGATCTTTTGGAAGAAATTTACAACATGGTTAAACCTGAATCTGCTACTGTTCAATTAAATTCTCTTCCTTGTTTGTCACTTTCATCCTCACCTGTGAAGGGTGTTGAGCCTTCTTGTGATGCTGATAGTAGTCTAGAAGTGGATGTATGCTTGAGTTACGTTGTACATGATTCTATTCATAACTTTATTGAATCCCCTTTTGAACCTACTATTCAGAATTCACCCATTTTCACCCTTGAATGTGAGTCTGTTAATGTTGAGGTTAATAGAGATATCCATGAAAATAATTCCAAACCCTTTGAAGCACCTAGATCAATGTTGTCCCTTCATGTGAACTCAACTCTTGATAAATCTGAAACAATTATGGAAGTGGAAATCATTATGCTTACAACTGTTAAAGGGTGCTACATAGGGGTTATTTCAGGTTATGAGAAATTGGTATTAGTCTGCTTATGTTTTGTTTCCCACATAATTCACCTTTCTGTTAAAAATAATTGGTCCAAACACATATGGTGGTTCCTATTAAGGAAACCACATCCACCTAGTGATTATGGTTAGTTGCTAGGTGAGTCTAGCTGGGGACTTTAAACCTAGCACTGCATGGGAGGCAACCCATGGTTTTTGTTTTGTTAATAAATAAAAAATTGTAATTAGATAAAGGCTAACTGAGGACATAAAATTCAGTGCTTCATGGGAGTCAACCCATGCTCTTTCTTTGTGTTTACTTTTATTCTGTTCTTATTTTACTTTGAATAAAGTGCTTCTTTGCATGATCATATATGCTCTGTTTTTGTTGGATACTTGTTCCTGGTCTACATACTTTGTGTCTTTAGGATGCTACTGTTGTCATCTAAAGAGTGGAATTCCCATGCTGGAGGTTTTATGAAGACACTTCATTTCAGGGAAGTTTTCACTCTGCATTTTATTTTCTGCTTCTGTGTGATTTAATAAATTTTGTTTGTCTTTAAAAAATTCTGCTGCATGTCACTGTATTAGAGGGAGAAAAAAATCTGCTTGTACCTCATTTTTAGAATCTGTAGCTCATTGATAAATTTTTCCACTGTTTGAATTTAAGTGTGGGGGGGTACATGAAGAGTGTAAATTTAGTTTCGTAGAATGCATCATTCTGCTTTATTTAAAACCCATTTGAACCAAATATGTTAACTTGCTACACCCTTGTCATTGTTCACCCACAAGAGTTACATGAAATTGTTTGTACTTTAATGAAAATATTTTCCACTGGACATCAATGTTAATGGGTGTACTTGTCAATGAACCTGCGGATTATTTATTCATTGTGGCAAACTAAATTTTTGAACATCACTGAGACCCTTTATACATGTCATATTTCTACTTAATTGATAACCTGTTTTTCACCTTAATTGATTAATTATTCTTCTCCATATTTAGAAGTCAACTTTGGGGACAAAGTTGGGTTTTAAGTGTGGGGGAGGGGGTCAATTATTGACTGTGCTAAACTGTGTTTAACTGTAAAGCTCATCAATTCCCACTACTTTTAAACTTTTTGTTAAAAAATGGTCAAAAATTTTCAAAAAATTCTTTCAAAAATTTTAGGCTTTACACTGCACTCAAATGAGTCTTACCTTAGGATGGTGCTTGATTGGAAGTTGAGTCTTGCTTTGAGTCTGAAATGAGTGTTGGTGGATGATTGCTGAGTGGAACTATTTAGTGATTTAATAAATTTTTGTTTAGGAACTTCTTTTGAGAGTGATATGGGAAACCTTTTAGTGGATTTAAGATCATAATTCTAGGAACTGGAAGTTTGAATTTTATCCTAGGATCCTTTTCATTCTTTTATTTTATAAAAAGATCACTTTATTGAGCCAATGTAAATGTTTTTTATAAATCCTTTGTAACTGGAGTAATACTGGGCATCTGGGATCCCACAGTGAATCTCTGAGACCTTAGATGCTGGGTGCGTTTCTGTTTACAATAAGCCCTCTGTAAACCTTTAATAAGTGCATTGCACAATGCTTAGCATAAATTACATGGCTTGGGGAAAATAAATAAAGTGTCTAGGGTCAAAAATTAATTCATTAATGTGAGGGGGAATGATGAAATCCAGATGAAGAAGTGGACAACTAGTTTATATGGGAGTCATTTAGGTTGTATCAATAAAGTGATTTCAAAAAAAATATCTATGTTTTATTTTGGAACCAAGGTGATTAGTAAAAGTACAAAGTTCCTTTTGTTAAGGTTTTGATTCCACTTTCATTTTACCTTTTATCACTCTTGAATTTATAACTTGAGCTTGAATTGAAGTGAGTCACTAGGAAGAGTCATATATGAAGCAGGACACCTTCATTTATGGATTATTCATGGTTTATTTTATTTCCCTTTGAGTAGTTGTTCTAGGAGAGACATTATTTGAGGCTATGTTTTCAATAGACGAAGCACACTTTTTGAGTCCTCTGTTGAAACTTCTCTGAACATAGATGATTTGTATAATTCACACTTTTTCAAAGATGATAAAACATGGGATTGTTTGAGGACAAACAATGATTAAGTGTGGGGGAATTTGATATGGCCTTATTTTTACATAGTTTGCCACATCCTTTTTATTAATTTTTAATGATTTATTTAATTATGTTTACACTTTTTGTCTAATATTTTCACTTTTGAATTTTTATAATTAAATTTGTCAAATATTCACTTTTTATAACATTTTATGTAATTTTGGACCTTAAAATAATTGATTTATTCTTTATGTGTTTTTAATATAACTATTTTTCAATTTTTTTAATTAAATACTTATTTAGTTACTTTATTTATTTTAATTTATTTCATTTTTTAATAACTAGTGAGTTTTCTAATTAATTTACTTTTAATTTTTAAAGTTTATACAACTTAGTCTGGTAGCTTAGGCTACCGATAGCAGGCTATCGGTAACCTTGCTCTATCAGTAACCTTGCTCTATCGGTAACCTTCCTATCGGTAGCTCTTTACTAAAACTACCAGTAGCTCTTATTTATCGGTAGCGGTAACCCTTTTATTTTAATTTAATAAAGGTGAGTAATTAGTTTAAATTAGTTCTGTTTTGTTTCTGTATAATAGGTTTTGTTTTTATTTAAACAATTATTTAATCAACATAATCCTATTTAATTAACTTAGACTTTATTTTATTAATTAATCATTCAATTAAGTTACATTAGAATAGGTTAATTTTAATATTTTATGTGTTTAGCCTTTTTGCCAGTCATTTAAGTAAGTTTTGTGTGATTTTAAATTAATTAAATTGGTTCGCCCTTAATTTTATTAGTTCAAATAGTTAATTATTTAATTAATTAAGAGTTTTTAAACTCTAACTATATTATTTTATGTATGAAGATTGGGTATTAATTCAATTTTATTTTGTTTTAGTCTACCGTTGAGGTAGACAAGCGTTGGTCGTGACTTATATGGGTCATTGTTGTTTTTCATTATCACTTACTGCTATTTTGTAATTTGCATGTTATTCTTAATTTTAATTTATTATTAATTTAGTTTAATAGGTATTGTTTTTTAATTTAAGCTTTTTCAGTTAATAAAATTAATGTTTTAGAGGTTAATAAATTTTCTGTTTTAATTAATGGTTTTTAGCATTATTTTAATTAATTATTTGTTTTAGTTCATTTAAGTTTTAATTTTATGTTTAATTATTGTGTTTTTTTTAAAGTTCACTGTTAGTTTTCTATCGGTGACCATCTCACCATTTGAAGCTTATCGGTAACCTTCATATATTTTGCTAACGGAGAGATTTTATTTGAATGGTGTAATGGTGAGTATTCTAATTTCATTATCGGTGACCCGCTGATTTTTCTTGCTAACGGTGAGCTAATTTATATGCCTAACGGTGGTCCGCAACTTCAATTTTACCGGTAACCTCTTCTTTTTAATTTGTAACGGTGACCCTTTAAATTTTTCTATCGGTAACCTCCCACGCCACAGCTTCCCTTTGATTTTTCACGTAATGGTGACCCCGGCCTCACTTCTCCTCTCTACCTCACCGTTACACTCCCTCCCCTCTTTACCTCACCGTTACCCAGTTTTTTTTAAAACATCACTGTTATCTCCTTTTCAAACCTCACCGTTACCCAGTGCCATCCTCTGTTTCAATCCATTCACATACTCACTTTGCACAAACCCATTATCCATCCTTGCGACTTCGCCATCAAGAACCACACCTCTTCTCCTCCTTTAGGGTACAACGCCACCGCAAATTCCCATAATTTCTCCCACTGATGCTTACAAATTGAACCTCATATCACTAACAATCAGCACAATAAAAAAAATACTCAGCACCATAACAATTTATACTCAAACCAGATTTTAGGTTAACACGGTTTCATTCCCTATTTCAGATTCAGGATTTTCTGCCATCAATGAGATCCGAAGTCGTGTGCCGCCAGGTTCATTGGAGGTTAATGTTGATGAGTGGAGGTCACTGCGTCGTCTCGGAGGAAGGAGTCGAGCCTCTTTTGCACGAGCAAGGGAGTGCGCCACTGCTGTTTGCACTGGCAGGAGGAGGTCGGCACCGCTGTTGTGGCGGAGGACCGCCGGACCAGCTACTTCGAGAGAATTCTCCACGTCATCGTGGAGCCAAGGGAGCCACCGAAGGGTTTCGCAGGAGAAAACCTTTTCCCCTTTGCGCCGTGGAGAAATGGGAAGAAGATAGAAGAGTGAAAAAAAATGAATAATAAAAAAATATAATAATATAAGATAATAATAATAGTATAATTAATATAAAACAAAAAGGAGAAAGGTAAAGTATAAATAAAGTAAAGTAAAAAAGAAAGTAAAAGTTAAAGTAAAAATAAAATTAAAATAAAGTTAACTTTTCTTAAAGTTAACTTTACTAAGTCAAATTAACATAATTTAATTTATAAAAGTTAAGTTTTAAAAAAATTAAAAAATTTATAGATAAATTATAAATTAAAATGTTAAACTAAATTAATAATAAATGAAAATAATAAATTAATAAATTATTAATAGTATAAATTTATAATTAATAATAATTATAAATAAACTATAAAACATACTTTTTAGTTTAAATATATTTAAAACTTAAGTAATAATTTTAATTACTCAATTAAAATTAACTAAATAATTAATTAATCTAACAATTTAATTTCTTTAATAGTAATAATTAAATTAATAAAACAATATTAAATTATTAAATTATTTATTTATTTATGTTCTTACTATTTAATAACTTAGTTTAAAAAATGGATAAAATTAATAATTTAGTAATTATTTTATTAACTTAATTAAATAAATAACTTTTTAATAATTTATGTAATACCATAGTAATATTAAATGGGTAGTTTTATAAATAATATAAAATTAGATAATATTTATTCATTTAAGATATTTATTATTTAACTTTAAATAAGTATTATAATAGTAAACATAAAATAATAACTACAAATTTTTAATTGCTTTTGTTAAGTTTTAATTATTTCATTTTGTATTGTGCAGGTTCATTACAAAGTCGAAAACACGTCCAGGTTCATCCAACTAACTCATCCGGAATTAGTTACGAGGGAAAAATTCGTGCGACGTGCCTGTCGCGGGTAACACGCACGTGTGCGGTGTGTGGGTGAAGAACTCTTGAAGACGATGGAAGATGTGGCGGTGACATGCAATGGATGACAAAAGTTACTTAAGCAGAGAAAACAGCATTCTTTGGGGGGGACTCTCATTCAACATTCCACAAACATATCAGACGAGAGCAAAGACTCTGAGGAGCTGCATTGTAGATGAGCAAGGGACGAGGATCCTGAAGGCAGAGCATCACTTGGGGAGTTCTTCCTTACCCTTTCTTTAGTTCTTGGACTCTGTTTTTGGTTGTATTCCACCGTATTAATCAATATGATCAAAGGTTGAATTTTCTCAGCTCATGAATTCAATTATGCTGGAAAATCTTTTAGACTTCTTCATTTACTTATATTTTTTAGAATCATAATCAATTGGTGAGGTTGATTATTGATTCTCTATTTAGTTGTTTCATACCTTAAATGTTTTAAAATTCATAAATTCAAGAACTACTGGCGAGGTAATTCTTGATTTCTTTTATCGAAATGTTAATGTCTTAAACAGTGGTAATTTACGGTGAGTTTATTTTCCACTGTTATCCTTTTCTAAATATCAAACAGTTTGACTAATTTTGGAGTGGCGAACTCCTAAAGTCATTCTTCTGTGTGTTGAGTTTCCTGGTGAGGGAGACTTTTCACTTTTATTTCTTGAGGTGTGACTCAATAAAGTGTAGTAGAGAAGGTATCCATTAAACCAGTAGGGTCGGATTTTCGAGTGTTACTTTTGATCTTCTCCTTCAACCTTGCTGCTTTATTTTAGTATTTTGTTCTTTTACGTTAGTTTTACTGTAGTTATTAGATCATCATTATTTTTGGTTATCGATTTAGTCTCTTGCTTAAAGAAAATTACAAAAAAAATGTAAAGTAAAAACAACTAAAAATGCACACTCGCTTCAATGCTGACTATAGTGGAGTTACTTTTGAATAAAACCTTATAGTTCTCATCTGCCTTCTCTGTGGTAAAACCCTTCACCAATGTGATAGTGTAGGTTAATAAATGTAATTTTGAGGGTCGTGACAACCTCCGGCCGCATCAGGAACCCTCTGGTTTCATTGAAATTGTATGATCATATTACCATAAGTTACACCATATTTGAACCTAATAACCTTAGGTCCTCCAATTATAATAATATAAATATTTTTATGTGTTTGAGGTACCATATATTGGGTTTGATAAATGCTAAATGAAATTAATTGGAAAAATTAATAATGTATTTATCCCTTCTAACTTAATGGATGAATACATCTCCAACCATTTAATTAAAATAGAACTTTGTGATTAAATCCATGGTCATTTCATATCATTGAAGAATTAATTTTGAATATTAAATGAAAGAAAACCCATTTATATAGGATGGTGACATTGGTATTTTCCCTGCATGATGATATATCGAGACAAATATATTTTATTACATACTATTATTCATAGGAATGTTTTTTGTGAAATTTACTTATTTACCTATGGGTTTTTTGTCTTGTTGATAGAGGCTGATCTTGGATATTAGGTAATGTAACCTAATTCTGCTAAGAAATAGGCCTAGATGATCACAAATTTACTATATCTAGAATCTCATTAAATTTTATTATATTTAATATTATGCATAAATATTATTCATGAAATTTGGAATAATAATTAGTCATGTATAGGTGATTTAATTAATTCAATCACTATATATTTTATTTTAGAATATGTGAGTTGGATTTTATATCTTATTTATTATTCACAAAGTAATAAATAAATATCTATTTATTCACTAGTTTACTAAATAAATTAACATATGTATTTATATATAAAATTAATATTAAAATAAAAAAATATATTTTTGGGTTTAGTGAATCTAATATTTATTTATTTAGTGAAAGAAAAATATTTATTGGATTTTTTAATTTATTATTCAGGGTTTGATAAATACTGAGGAGGATTAACTAGAAAATATAAGGGGTTGATGAAGATGATTTATTTTATTCAACATCAATAAAATAAATATTGATTTATTGATTTAACCAATGATATTTAAATATGTGAATGCTAAGAGATATAATAACAATAAAAATATTATTATTATTATTATATATGGGTAATAACATGGATATAATATTTGATAATGGATCATTGTGTTATTATAAAATGTTAACCCTAAATATATATTTGGATTTATATCATTTTAGTAGAGTGGTTGATTTTTCACAATAGAGAGACTCTGTAAAATTCCTCAATCTCTAAGAAGAATATCCTCCTCAATCCTAAAATAAGTAAGATAAAATATAATAATCCTCTCATTATGATCAATTAAGAATAATGCAAGGCACTATGTTAATCTATACAAGCACTCTGAATACCAAGAACGTGTATTAGAGATTCAGGGAGGAAGTGTGGATACTACCGGAGGAATCCTCACATAGATTGTCTTCTAAAACAAAAAAACATAGAAAGGGAACAAATTTAATTGGTAATGTATAATTATCATGTTCAAGGAAATTCTAGGTTTAAATTATTAATAAATTAAATGTTATATATGCTTTCTAAGTGATTCTAGGTTTTCCTTCATCCAGTTATTTGGATATTATTAGTTTAAACCAACACAAAACAATTTTTGGGCATAATCCCACTATATTCACTAAAATATAACCTTTTAGTGTTATTATATCAATCACATTATAATTTTTAATTATTTTTTGTTTTTTATCAATTCCATGCTTATTTTTATGTTTTACAATATTTTTTTCAGTATTTAAACAAAAAGTTAACAAAAAAACATTTTTCAAATTCATATGACCGTGAAGGGGATAATAATAGATTAATAATTCTCAAGGATACCATTTTTAGGTTTTAATTTTTGTGGTTACCTAACATAGATACATGATATTTAGCTACTAGTTATGTACTATGTATCCATGTTCAACAACACGATTTGTGGGTTCAGTCAATCACAAGACACATTGTGGATAAATATGCTAGTTCATTACACCTCATGTATTGATCTCTATCACGGTACACGAAATGATATGAATTATATGACACATAGCTAGTTCATAATACATGTAACAAAACAAGACATTAACTATACGCAAATCATAGCTATTCATTTGGTCGAGTATATTGAATTATTATATATTTTGTATTAACTTCCACCTAAATGACAAGGACATATATGATTTTCATAGATTTTAGTTGCATATACATGTTATAAACACATGATAACATGTTTGAGATACACGTCAAGTATTTAGGTGTGTCATGCGGGTGTCCATTAATGGATAACATGGAACGTGGCTAGCTATACACATCATATATTATAGCGACCCTAGTCTTTTCCACATAACATTACATGATTTTAAGCATAATTAAAAAATCATATTACATGCCAAGGATTGTAAAGTCTAGTGTCTTGGATGAATTGGTAAATGAAACTAAAAACATGAAACTAAATGAAACATGTCTTTATATTATCTTCATAAAGAGCTCCTAACATCCACTGTGCTCATAAATCTTCATAGGATAACCTGGGGATAACATGAAAAAAGGGATGATCTAATATTCACATTAAGAGAATAAACATAAGAATAAATCTTTAGCACATGGGTTAAAAGGAATGAAATAATGATATAAAAAGACATGGATCATATATTAATCATAACATATAAACATGGGATAATATAAACATGGAGTCATAATAATGTGGTAGAAACATAAAACATAACTTTATCATGATTCAAGGCTCGTTTCACATAGAGGAGAACAACTCAGGTTAACCCCCAAGACCGTTGCACATGGTAGCATGATTTAAGGCTAACCGCCAAGACCATTGCACATAACATATCATGAGACTCAGTATTTCCAAATTCATCGAAGCACTATCTGGGTGAACCCATCATAACATATTCATGAATATGTTTTCCACATATATAATCATACATAAACATAAGGTCACCCATGGAATGAAATGGGTATCATAATCATGTTATAAAGAATAATAGATGGTAATATCATACAAGTGTCCATGAATGAAAGGAATTAAAACATACATGGAAATTAATAAGGGAAAATAGGCATATTTCATGGTAATTTATGTCAAACATAAGTTAAAACATGTAAGAAGAGTATTTTAGGAAATGATAGCATTAAAACATTTTGTTGTGGTTTTAAGGACAGTACTAAAGATGATTTAAAATAGAAAAGGCATAATATTTTATATAAAACAAGAAGTGAACCAATAATTTTTTCATAATAAAAAGGATGATTTTATAAAAATTATGTTTTCTTAAAATAGATGATATAGTGCACTATAAATTGGGTAAGAATTTTGGAAGTTACCTTAAAACGCCCTGTTTATCGGGAAGAATTAAGGAGGGAATCATTTAAAAAAATTATATCCCTGAAAGGGAATAATGAATGGATATTAATGCATGAATTTTTATCATATAAAAATAATTTATATTATATTCATAAAAATAAAAGATAACTTCATTTTCATAAAAAGAAATATAGAATAACACGAATTAATAGTGGAGGTTCGGGTAGAATCCCTTACCTTACGTCTGATGGTATCCTTAACTTGATCTTAATGTCCTAGATAACCAAATTAAATTAATTAATTAGTATGTAAAGAACCTATTATTAATGTAATTTTTTTACTATAACCTTATTAATTTCATTCATGACCTTTTTTATGGGTTAATTAGTTTAATTTATTTGTTCGGGAGAGTTTCTTTCCTTGGTTTTCATGATTAGTTTACTTATATACATGTAATGTTAAAGATGTAATATGAGAATGGATATACATAATTTATGTTGCTTGTTACAAGTAAACATCCATATTATGACATGGTTATAAAATTCATTTGGTTATTTGAATTTTAGATGAATCATTATATAAAACTTTAATGATAACTATTTTGGTTAATTGAAAATTCTTGATCATAACGGAAACATTTTGATTTTTAAATTAATATCATGTGTAAAAAAAGATTTCAGAATCTTAAATAAGTTATAATACATATACTATAGTCTGGTTCATCCATCAAAATGGATTCATGGCCAGAATTTAATATGGTAATAGAAATTGAAAACTCATCATCCTTGAATGTGATAAATTAACACATCTCAAACGGTGTTTTTATTTCTATTATAAAAGGAGGGGAAGGGAGAGATGATGATGAATTATTACATTATCATAAAAACATCCTAGTACATTTAAGGTACTGTAATTATCATAACATTCAGAGTAAATTATGTGAGGAAAGAAAAAGAAAGAAAGAAACTTGATAGAAAATAAAAGAAATCAGAAGAGTAATTTAACTTTTGAATAAATCATCCTTGAGAACCACTATAGGGGAGAGGATTTGGTCTTTAAAAGAGACTAAGGGATGATGAATGAGGTAAATGGGATTAGGGAAATATTTTAGCATTATTTGGACAAGTCACAAGGCTTGACAGGAGGTAAATAGGGGTGGTATTTATAGTGGAGAAGAGGAGAGGTTCCCCATTATTTTAATCATTAGTTTAATATTTTTACACAAGTATATTAATATTATTGATTATGGTGACCCAAAACATTAAAGAGTACATATGAGTCTAACATAATGTCCATTTACATCATCCATGACTCAAGCATGATGAAGAAATTCATTTATTTAGCATTTATTATAAATTATCATATTTTACTATTCACCAAAAATCATGTATTTTAGAAAAGTCCCAAAAATACACCCCAATAATTTTTTGAAATGTAGATTTAAAAAATCAGCTACACTTTTTGAAAATAATTTTCCAAATATGGGAAATTTATTTTTTAATTAAATTCACAATTTTCATGAAAAATACAAATTTTAAAATTAAAACTGCTTTTATAACACATTTAAAAATTAATTATGGTCTGTTAAAATTATTTTCTAATCATATATTATCAAAATAATTATTTTTTAATTCATTTTATGAAAATAAATTTTCTATTAAATTATTAAATTAATCAATAAAATTTAATTAAATATACATAACTTACAAAAATACCAACACTTTATTATTAATTTTTAAAAAAAATAATTTACATATACTATGGTATAATTTTATCTTATTTCCACTTATAAGATGGATAAATTTTATTTATACTTTCATTATTGAGTTTACTATTCAATTGGCCATTTTACTATTCATAAGGGTCACATTAATATTCGAATGTTCAAGTTACTATTCTATAGGTATATGTTCTTTAACTTCTGGAGATACCTTTTATTTCACTCACTATTCATTTATATGGTTTGTATTGAGTTATATAAGTGTTCTTATGTGATTATATGAAAAGACATAATTATAAGAAGGGAATCATATTGATCAAATATTGGATCGTTACATGTAACATATACCAACTCACACAAGGTACACACTAAGATAGGTGTGACATGTAAGTCAACAGATGTGTTATTAAAGTAAGACCTAATTACACTATATGAAGAAAGCTTTATAAACTATGTAATAGCTATTATTCCAAAATAGGTTCATAATGAGTCATTTTAGGTATATAATGTGGATATAAATGCTTAATAATTATTATTATCATAATTCTGTAAATACATGATGTGTAGAGCCATCATGTGCAATAGTAAATTTACATGCATTGCAAACAATACTTGCCAAAAATATTTAAATCATTTCATGTGGTTATTTATATCATTAAGAATATAAAACTTGATACATGTAACAATACTATCTATATATCACAGGACTCTAAGTGAGCTTACATGTTGTATAATTACATTGTACATGAATGTGATCATACAAGGAATAAGATGCATGATGTGTTGTGTGATAGTACATGTCATGTAATATGATTTAAATATCAATTAATATTTGGAAATATTTTTAATATAACATAATATTATTTATTTATTTATTTATTTATTTATTCAATTAAATTTATCTTAATAAAAGTGAATTGAAATGAATGAAATTAAGTCTAATTACATAGACATTGTATGTTATGTTTGACCATGATCTTTAAAGTCATGTTTATTTTTTGGGTTTATTTATATTAATTATTTATTACATGAGATTTATATGATGGAGTTATTATTAAATGAAATATCGTAATCTATTAATCATAAATTCCTTTTTTTTTATTATGTACAAACCTACATGTCCATGGTTTATTTTATGAAACCCTAAACCTCGTGTAACCCTCACCTATGAGTGAGTAAAACATTATAAAAGATGGAGATCCCAATGAGAGTAGATGGTTCAAGATGCAATACAAGATGAAACCCAATCAAAGAGATATATAGGTTAATGGGAAAATGTTGCGACTTGATCCAGTAATGGGAATAAAGAGTTATTTCCCCAGTAATCAGGGTTTGTTAATCTCTTCTTGATAATGGAACAACTAGATAAATAATCATAACCATGTCACATATTTATATTGTTTTCTATTGAATAGTTATTCCAGATGGGGTATTACCTTAGTTGTAATGTATCCCCATATTGTTGCATGAAAATAGGGTTCAAATCAAGGTGGGGGAGAATTTGTATTTGAATTTTGGATGTATTGTACCACTCTATTTGTCACGAACCGTCCTCGGGGCCCATGTTGTGACTACCCCAAGCCCGCCTTCCATAGGCCATGGGCTGGCGACTAGAACCAAGGCGTAATTCCCGGTAACAAGGGAAGGCATTGCCTTTGTAAAGTAAACAAACACCACAGAGCAAGCAAGAAGTAGAAGTAAACACTAAGTAAAAACTGGGTACAATAGTAAGTGTAGAAAAGTAAGTGGGCCATAATACAAACCCAAACTGAAAGTAAAGTACAACTAGAAAGGGACAATAGCAACTGAAAGGTAAAGCCGCAGCGTCGAGCCGTCCACTGGAAGTCCCACCTGAAAGGTGAGTACAGATAGCCTCCACAGCTCCTCGGGTCTAGCATTCCACTCCGAGTACGTCTCGCCCAGTGGTCCACCTCCAGGTACCGACCTGCTCCGCAATCCTCAACCGCAATCAGCGCTGTCCGTCGTCTGCAACCAACCCAACGTAGTGCGGGCATATCCCGTGCAGGGGTGAGTATAAGCTACTCAGTAGGGACCCCGATACTCTCGATGGTCTCCCAGAATCCACAAAGGATAGTCCACAAATAAAAGATTCAATCACGAAATAATATTCGGCACTGCTTAGGTATATGCCCATACATATACCTAAGTCATCAATTCCAGTTCGCTCCAAGTCCGAGCTCAAGTACAACCCAGTCCACACAGGAAAACAAAACGTAAATCTACACAGGATAGCACAACACAATCCACATAGGAAATCAAAATAGGATTCAGCTCACACAGGTATACTTCGTCGTATGAGGATAGAGATGATCAGATATAGCCACTGATTCATCTAAGTCATTGGACCCACAAAGGATTGATAGGTACTAACCCCCGCAATGACCCACAAAGGATCTGACCCACACATGATCGATAGGTAACTAACCCCCGCAATGACCCACAAAGGATCTGACCCACACAGGATCGATAGGTAACTAACCCCCGCAATGACCCACACAGGATCGGACCCACACAGGATCTGTAGGCGTTGGCCCACACAGGACCGCTGAGCGCTGACCCACACAGGATCGGACCCACACAGGATCGGTAGCACTGATCCACGTAGGATCGCTGAGTGTTGTAGTCGTCACCGTCGAATCCACCAAGGATCTCTGTACAGTCGTCATCGTCGTCGCAGTCGCAGCCAGCTCTAGGGTTCTCGCACACAGCAAGCTCGTTCGGGAGGGTCCGCTCCATGAGCCGAGAGGCTGATACATCAACTTACACAAAGTCTGGAGTTGATGTATCCAAAAGTTCTGTATCGTCAACAAGAACTCAACATCACAGACGGCGCGTCAATCGGACGCCCGGTATGAGAGTTATTGGCTTTTTCGTTCCAGGGGCCCTATTGGTTTTTAAGTCAAAACCAACCCGACTGTACTCCACCTGTGTCCAAACCTCGAGCAGAGTAATCCAAAAGATCCATCTCACTTATAGTAATCCATCAAAGTCGATGGCACGTCAATCGGACATCTGGAGCTCAAGTTATAAGTGTTTCTGCTTCGAGGGCCCGGTTGGTTTCGTGTACGAACCAACCCGGCTGAATCCAAAGTTTTCTGAAACCTTGAGTGCGATATACTAAAACGACCGTCTCGATCCAAGGATCGCATCGCAACTGATGGTGCGTCGATCGGAGTCTCGTAGCTCAAGTTATGGGCAACCTACCGAAAGAGGTTCGGTATTAGGGGGTTCTGGCCCGGTCCGACCCGGCCCGATACACCCAGGGTCGGCCCGTACCGGGTTGACCCGAACTGGGTCCGGGTCCGGCCCACTTTGGCACAGCCCGGCCCGGTCGGCACGACCCAGTCTGGCGGATCGTCCAGGCAGCCGGCCTGGCGCGCGGGGCGTGCTGGCCAGGGTCTCGGTCGAACGGCCGAGCCGTTTCGGTGTGGGGGGCACGTTGCCCCCGCGTAGAGAAACCACGGCCCCTTTATGGGGTCTCTCAGCTGGCCGACTGGGGGTTACGACCCCTGGAGTTTTCCTCAAACCGGCCGGCCGGCTGCGCCACCACGGGACCGGCAAGGGCCGGTCCCCTTGCTCCGATGCCGGCGGCCCGGTACCGGCCGTTGGTTCCGCTGCTCCGCCGCGGCCTGGAACCGGCCGCAGCCTTGGTTCGTCCGGCGCGGCGCGACAGCGCCGCGCCCCTCCTCCGCGGCCCCGCTCCAGTCATGGTGCTTTAGTGGTTCTCTGGTGCGGCGCGACGGCGCCGCATCTTTGGTTCGTTTTCAATGGCGCGGTGTGACGACGCCGCATCTTGGTTCATCTTCAACGGTGCGGCGCGACGGCGCCGCTCTTCTCCCCATTTCCTTATCAAAATTCCACACGGTGCTTCGGCACCGCGTTGCCTTGATCGCCACAACAAAACCAACAACCAAAAAAGGGGATGAGTGTCGTCCGTGTTTGTGCGGTCCGAACTCCTCCCATTATCATGATTACAGGCAGTTCAAAGAAAAGGAGAAAGCGATGGAAGATTTCACGAACTAACAAATAAAATAAAACCCTACCTCAACACTGTTGTCGAATGAGCGTTCCTCGCAGAATTAACCATCGTGGAAGAAGAGGATCGCCGCGGAAGAAGAAGATCGCCACGGAAGAAGAGAATCATCGTTGGCGTTAGGTGATCTCTGAGGAAGGCGTCACTCGTCGTCGTCTGCCGTCGGAGATTGGCGTTCTTCGTTGGTGGTGGTGCGTCCTTCACGTTCTTCATCGAAGAACGAAGAATCTTCTCTTTTTCTCCCAAAGGTTTAACACAACACAAACCCCAGCAATAATAAAATAAGTCCTCCTCTTATTTTATTATCAACATAAGAATTTGAAATTCAAAAGATAAGAAATGAATAATTAATTCAAATAATTAATTGTAACGATTAACTGCCCAATTTAATGGGGCGTTTCTTAACCAGAAAAATGTAAGGTTTGACTTTCATTAAAAGGGGGGGTTGCGGGTGCGTTACTTAGGAGGGAAGAAATGGTGGGGCTCGTGTGGTCCCTACCTCACAAATATCCTACTGAGTGGGTAGGATATTGTGGGTTCCACCTTATCCGCTTAACTTAGCTTAAGTGGCTTTAAGTAAAATAAAATAAAGTGTTACACCACTTTTATTTTATTTCTTAACTTAACCCCAAAAATTAAAAACCACACCCGAGCAAACGCAACTCTGAAAAAGGAATTTCTAAGCAAATATCGGCGCTGCAATTCCATTGGTTCCCTTGCAATTCGATTCTGGGCACCGGTTCAAAAGTTAGAAAAACTCGCTCATTCGTTCACTGAACCTACCCGAGCTAAACTTCGGAAAATGATTCCGGGCACACCGGGCCTCGGAATCAAGTGTCGTTAGAAACTGTGTTCTTGTAAAATTCCAAAGAAAATTAAGAAAAAAATTTCCTTGAATTTTACGGGTCTTTACATTACTCCCACCTCATATCTTTATGTCCCCGTAAAGATACATCAAAAACTAGGGAAAAAAATGTGGGTACTGAGCATGCATCTGAGCCTCCTGCTCCCAAGTGCTCTCCTGGAGATTCCTGTGCTGCCATCTGATGCGCACTAGAGGAATCGACCGTCCACGTAGGACCCGCTCCTGTCGATCCTCAATCTCCACCGGGACATCTGCAAAATTCTCCCCATCATCAACGTCCAGCTCCCCATGGTCAATGATATGCATCGGGTCATGCACGTATCTCCTCAGCTGAGATATGTGTAAGACGTCGTGCACCCGGTGCAACTGAGGTGGTAGAGCAAGGTGATAAGCCACCTCGCCAATCCTGCTGAGGACCTGGAATGGTCCGATGAAGCATGGAGACAACTTGCCGCCTCGGCCAAATCTCCGTAATCCATGTCGAGGTGAGACACGCAAGAAGACGTGGTCGTCATCCTCGAACTCTAGTGGCCTCTACCTCCTGTCAGCATAAGACTTCTTCCGGCTCTGAGTTGTCCTCATCCGCTCCTGGATGACCTGGACTTTCTCTGTCGTGGCCTGGACTATCTCTGGTCCCACAAGTGCTGACTCCCCAGGGTCTGTCCAGCATAAAGGAGATCTGCAAGGTCAGTCGTACAACGCCTCGTATGGTGCCATCCCAATGGTGGAGTGGTAGATGTTGTTGTACGCAAACTCCACCAAGGGTAGGTGGTCCTCCCAGTTGCGACCAAAGTCGAGGACACATGCGCGGAGCATTTCCTCGAGAGTCTGTATGGTCCTCTCCGTCTGACCAACTGTTTGAGGGTGAAAGGCGGTGCTCAGACATAGCTGCGTCTCGAACGCCTCCTGCAACCCCTTCCAAAGCCGGGAAGTAAAGTGAGCATCTCGATCGGAGACGATAGATGATGGAACACCGTGAAGCCGTACAATCTCCTGAACATAGAGACGTCCCAAGCTCTCCACTGAGCCCTGCTCTCTGATGGGTAAGAAGTGAGCCGACTAGGTGAGTCGGTCGACAATCACCCAAATGGAGTCGTGGCCTCTAGAAGTGCGTGGAAGTCCAGTCACGAAGTACATAGATATCTCATCCCACTTCCAATCTGGGACCTCCAAGGATTGTACCAAGCCTGCTGGTACCTGGTGCTCTGCCTTCACCTGCTGGCAGGTGAGGCATCGAGAAACGAATTCTGCCACAGCCTTCTTCATGTCTGGCCACCAGTGTTGTCGTCTAAGATCCTGGTATATCTTCGCCACTCCAGGATGTACTGCCAAAGGGAAAGTGTGAAACTATCTCAACACCTCCTCCCGTAAAGCAACTGGTACCAAGGTACATCCTCTGAAAAGGAAGTCGTGCTCTCCTCCTAAGGAGAAACCATCAGGTGCCTTTCCTGAGGATATCTGCGCACGCCGCGTCTCACAGTCAGCGTCCCCACGTTGTGCCTCTCTAACCTGATGCAGTAGTGGAGGAGTGACTGTGAGTGACTGAAGGAAGGATGCTCCATCTCTATCTACGAAGGATATCTGCAAAGCGGCTAGCTGCTCTGTCGCCTCCTCAAGTAGTTGAATGCCCGTCCTCCTGCTGAGAGCATCGGCTACTACGTTCCCCTTCCCAGGAGTATAGACTATCTCAAAGTCATAGTCCTAGAGGAACTCAAGCCATCGCCGCTGTCTCAGGTTCAAGTCCTTCTGAGAGAAGATGTACCTGAGACTCTGATGGTCAGAATAGACTGTAAAGCGCTTACCCATCAGATAGTGTCTCCATGTCTTCAGAGCGAAGACCACTGCTGCTAACTTCAGGTCATGGGTAGCGTAGTCCTGCTCATGCAGCCTCAACTGACGTGATCCATAGGCGATCACTACCCGCTCCTGCATCAGGACACACCCGAGTCTGGTCCCTGATGCATCACAGTAGACTACGTACCCTACTCCCTCCTCCAGCAACCTCAAGAGAGGTGCGCTGGTCAATCTCTGTCTCAGCTCCTAGAATCTCTACTGACATATTTCTGACCACACAAAGGGTTTCTCCTTCTTCGTCAAAGCTGAGAGTGGTGCCGCAACTCTGGAGAAGTCTGGCAGAAATCTCTGATAGTATCCAGCTAGTCCCAAGAAACTTTTCACCTCCGTCATGCTCCTGGGTGGATCCCAAGCTAGCACTGCCTTGATCTTTGCAGGATCCGCCGCAACTCCCACCTCAGAGATGACGTGTCCCAAGAAGTGGACTTTGCGTATCCAGAACTGACACTTAGAGATTTTTCCATAAAGTTGGTGCTCTCAGAGTGTGTCCAGTACAACCCACAAGTGGTAGGCGTGCTCCTCCTCAGTCGTCGAGTATATCAAAATGTCGTCGATGAAGACCACGACAAATCGATCGAGGTATGGCTGAAAAATCATGTTCATGAGGCCCATGAACACTGCTGGATCATTGGTTACGCCAAAGGGCATAACCAAGAACTCATAGTGGCCATACCGACATCTGAAGGTCGTCTTCTGCACATCTTCGTCCTGAACTCTAAACTGATGATATCCTGACCTGAGGTCTATCTTTGAGAACCACCGTGCTCCCTTGAGCTGATCGAAGAGGTCATCAATCCTCGGTAGCGGATACTTGTTCCTCACTGTCACCTGGTTCAGGTGAAGATAGCCGACACAAAGTCGCAAGCTACCGTTCACCTTCTTGGAAAACAAAATCGGGGAAGCCCGGGGTGAAAAACTGGGTCAGATGAATCCCTTTCCCTGCAAGTCCTCCAACTGTACCCGTAGCTCTCGAAGCTCGGCGGGAGCCATCCGATATTCTGGGGTAGATATCGGGGTTATCCCGGGGTATAGATCAATATAAAATTCTACCTCTCTGCGAGGAGGTAGTCCTGGAACGTCGTCGGGAAAGACGTCCGCATACTGATCCACCACTGCAGGAAAACTAGGACTCTGCACGTCAACTGCTCATAGGATGAGGCTAGCCAACTGATGAGTGATGGGCTATCCTCTCCTCTGCGGGAGTCCATCATGTGTTGCGAAGGCTCCCTTCTCGCTGGTGAAGGTGAACCTGCTCCCGTTGGTGCGTACACATCGTACCTTGCGCCTAATACAGTCAATCTGAGCATGGACTGTAGATAACCAATCCATGCCCAAGATGACGTCGTAAGGTCTCGACGCCGCTACAAGAAGATCCCAACCGAAGCTCTCGCCTCCTAGAGTAAGCTCACACTACCGGCACCAGTGTGTAATCGTCGAGTCTGCTCCCGTAGGAGTCTCTAGATGTAAGGATCGAGCCAATGGCTCTGTTGGAATCTCCGAGCTCCGAACAAGGGCAACGGTTATGAAAGAATGACTCGCTCCTGTGTCTATAAGAACTGCAGCAAGGGTGGAATAGACACATGTAGTACCTCGAATCATCTCAGGCGCGCCGTGGTCGTAGGCCTCCGCTGCCTGGAGTTGTGCCTGTCTCTACCTGCCATCTCCCTGTGGTCGGGGTGGACCTCCTGGTGGTGGTGGTGGTGGTAGAGCCTCAAAGCGTCACCCACCACCTGCTGCTCAGCCAGCTCCTCTGCCTCGTCTGCCTGCTCCCTGCGGACTGCCACGATCGACCCTCTGCCTCTGCCTGGGTGGCCCCTCCACCGTCTTCTGCTCCTCGGTATGGCGGGTCAGATAGTCACGAGCCATGTGGCCATGCCCGCCGCATGCATAGCACTGTCTGCCTCTTGAAAGACCGGCTCAGTGCTGTGTGCCCCGCATAGCTGAGCCAATGTCCTGATGTCGTCTGCCTGAGGGTCTGGTCTGCCTGGACCCATGAGTCATCCGTCGACTGCCTACTGTAGAAGACTCTGCTACATACCGCCCTGCGGTGGGTGTCGCTACTGATGTAGACTCAGCAAGAAAGCTCTCGATCAAAAGGGCTCACTCCAGTACTCCTGCCTGAGTCAGAATGCTGAGGGAGATTAGCGATGCCCTGATCTCATGCCTCAACCCCTACTCAGAGGTCTGGGCCCAGAAGAATGAGTCTCGTACCATGTCTGTCGAGTAGCGCGAGAGATCGGTATATCTCGTCGAGTACTGGGCGACCGTCAAGCTGCCCTACCGCAACTGTAAAATCTCCTGGATACGCACCGCACGGAGGGTGGCTGAGACGAACTCCAAGCGAAAGAGGCTCTCAAAGTCCGTCCAGATGAGAGATGCCTCATCGTGCACCTGGAGCATCAAGCTCCACCATCTGCCTGTTGTTGTGTGCAGTAGGCTCACTGCGAGGATCACCATGAGGTCTGCTGGTGTCCTCACTAACCTAAAAACTCGTACCACCGCCTCCAGCCAATCCTCGGTTGCCTGGGGGTCCATCTCCCCGCGGAACCTGGGGGGTCGTTGGCGCTGAAACTTGTGCAGTGCACTAAGGCGACGTGCATCATCAGCAGCTAGGGCCGGTAGCATCGGTGGGTCGGAGGGTAGAGGTACCGCCGGTGCCTCAGCTGTCAAAGGGACATGTACCGAGGCCTCGTCGCTCGGTGGGCTGTCATCATGCGCAACTCTCGGAACCCTAGCTGGCTACCGTCGTAGGGCCATCCTAAAAAGAAACAGGTGTGCCACGGTCAAACAGTATACCTGATGAGCTGACATAAAGTATTCACAAAGAAAACTTGAAACACACATGCAATCAATGTTTTCATGCATTAAGTTGGAAATCAGAAGTCAGGGTCCTGGTGTACGGATACGTCGGCCGCCGCACCAACACTGGACTCCCTAGACTGATAACCACACCCAATACTCTTAACATTATTACTTCACATAGAAAAAGTTCAGAGTCCTGAGTTCTGCGGTAGAACCAAACTCCTCTGATACCAATTGTGACAACCGGGTCCCGGTGACAGCACAACCACTCCTCCTTAACATGGTCGTCGGGTCCTGGCCCACCATGTACAACCAGTTGCCCCGCAGACATGTGGGTCCACCCCAGGGTCCACCCACTTGCCTGAACGGGTCATCTGACTAATGATAGTCCCTACAGGACAATACATGTCCTTTCCAGTGTGCTTGGTCCTCACTCACACACACCCTGGCCGGTCCCGTGGTGGCGCAGCCGGCCGGCCTGTGCGGGCCATCCGGTTTGAGGAAAACGCCGGGGGTCGTAACCCCCGGCTGGCCAGTTGAGCGGCCCCATAAAGGGGTCGCGGTTTCTCCACGCAGGGGCAGCCCCCCCCCCCCCCCGCACCGAAAAGGCTCAGCCGTTCGGCCGAGCCCCTGGCCAGCGCGCCGGGCCGGCTGCCTGGCCGGTCCGCCAGACCGGGCCGTGCCCAGGCCGGGCCGGGCCGCGCCCAGGCTGGGTCGGGCTATGCCCAAGCGGGCTGGACCCGGACCCAATTCGGGTCGACCCGATACGGGCCGACCCTAGGGGTATCGGATCGGTTCGGACCGGGCCCGAACCCCCTAATACCAAACCTCTTTCAGTCTGTTGCCCATAACTTCATCCATGGGCCTCTGATCGATGCACCGTCAGTTTCGATGCGATCCTTGGATCGAGACGGTCGTTTCAGTATATCGCACTCAAGGTTTCGGAGAACTTTGGGTTCGTCCGGGTTGGTTCGTACACGAAACCAACCGGGCCCTCGGAGCGGAAACGCTTATAACTTGAGCTCCGGACGTCCGATTGACGTGTCGTCGACTTTGATTTATTCCTCTAAGTAAGATGGATTTTTTGGCTTACTTAGCTCGAGGTTTGGACACAGGTGGAGTACGGTCGGGTTGGTTTTGACTTAAAAACCAACTGGGCCCCTGGAACGAAAAAGCCAATAACTCTCAGACCGGGCGTTCGATTGACGCGCCGTCTGTGACGTTGAGTTCCTGTTGACGATACGGAACTTTTGGATACATCAACTCCAGACTTTGTGTTAGTTGATGTATCAGCCTCTTGGCTCGTGGAGCGGACCCTCCCGAACGAGCTTGCTGTGTGCGGGAACCCTAGAGCTGGCTGCGACTGCGACGACGACGACGACTGTACAGAGATCCTCAGTGGATTCGACGGCGACGACTACAGCACTCAGCGATCCTACGTGGATCAGTGCTACCGATCATGTGTGGGTCCGATCCTGTGGGATTCAGTGCTCAGTGGTCCTGTGTGGGTCCGATCCTGTGTGGGTCATTGCGGGGGTTAGTTACCTATCGATCCTGTGTGGGTCAGATCCTTTGTGGGTCATTGCGGGGGTTAGTTACCTATCGATTCTATGTGGGTCAGATCCTTTGTGGGTCATTGCGGGGGTTAGTACCTATCGATCCTTTGTGGGTCCGATGACTTAGATGACTCAGTGGCTATATCTGATCATCTCTATCGTCATACGACGAAGTATACCTGTGTGAGCTGAATCCTGTTTTGCTTTCCTATGTGGATTGTGTTTTGCTATCCTGTGTGGATTTACGTTTTGTTTTCCTGTGTAGACTGGGTTTTACTTGAGCTCGGAGTTAGAGCGAACTGGAATTGATGACTTAGGTATATATATGGGCATATACCTAAGCAGTGTCGAATGTTATTTCGTGATTGAATCTTTTCTTTGTGGATTATCCTTTGTGGATTCTGAGAGACCATCGGGGGTCTCGGGGTCCCTACTGAGTATCTTATACTCACCCCTGCACGGGCTATGCCTGCACTATGTTGTGTTGGTTGCAGATGACGGACAGCGCTAATCGCGGTTGAGGCTTGCGGAGCAGGTCGGTACTCGGAGGTGGACCACTGGGCAGGACGTACTCGGAGTGGACGGCTGGACCCGAGGAGTTGTGGAGGCTATCTGTACTCACCCTTCAGGTGGGACTTCCAGTGGACGGCTCGACGCTGCGGCTTTACCTTTCAGTTGTTGTTTTCCCTTTCCAGTTGTACTTTACTTTCAGTTTGGGTTTGTATTCTGGCCCACTTACTTTTCTGCACTTACTATTGTACCTTGTTTTTACTTAGTGTTTACTTCTACTGCTTGCTTGTTCTGTGGTGTTTGTTTACTTTACAAAGGCAATGACTTCCCTTATTACCAGGAATTACGCCTTGGTGTTAGTCGCCCGCCCCTGGACTATTGAAGGCAGGCTTGGGTTAGTCACGGCACAGGCCCTGAGGATGGGTCGTGACATTATTAGTGTAAGTAATATAAAATTTATTTTATTGGAGTATTATAGAAATGGTAATATTCACTAAAATTTGGAATTCATACAATGAATTTGTTCTTTTGGATCACTGGGATTTTAGGCCATCCATGGGCCTTAACTCCATCCACAGGCCTTTGGGTTTGTTGGATCTATGATCCACTGAAAATTTTTGTAATCATTCAAGTTTATATATTTGGTTTTAGAGAAACCTCATATTATTGGATTAAGATAGAGTTTTAGTAGGTACAAGTGGAGCCAATTAAAAGTGGACATGGAGTTATAAGGCATCAACACCATGGGAAAAAGGTCATGTGTAGCACTGCGTAGAGCAAGACTAAGCCTGGACATGACATCAGTGGAGAATAAGAACACACACTTGAAATGGAACATATAGGGGTTGTTTTAATATATACATTTATCCTTAAGGACTTCAGGGTATCTAAAAATATAATATCATTCTTCCTCTATAAATCCATTCCATATAAGGATTCCCTCTTATCCTAATTAAAAAGTAGATTATAAAATATATGAAATATAAAAGGCCTTAGAACTAGGGGTAGTGCATGGTTATTTATTTCATTGTATGATGAATGGATTATTTATATTGTTAAACATGATCTCATAAAGAGAAAAACTACAAATCATATTGATGGCCGCAAGTATGGTAAATACTCTGAGAGTGGGAAATTAAGATATGTATATTTCTTTAATTTACCCTCTATAATGATCTTGTTCTGTTTTATTAGGATCACTTCTCTCCTATATAGTAGTTATGAATTTTTAAAGCATGTAAAATATAGACAAAAGTAGTTTTACTTAGTTCTCCGATGCTTGTTTATGCCAAAGACCATAAAACAATGATTTGTTGATGTACCCAAATCCACTAAGTACCTACGTGCATACGAAGTTCAAAGAAGACTCGTTGCCTCTACTTGTTCACTACAATCACATTTGTAGAACTCACTACACTCTCAATGAACATCCCTCCATATTTATATGTTTGAAACTTACTCACTATCTGGATTTCTTCATTCCCAATGAATTTTTGAAAGAATATTACTCTCCCTACTAAAGTGTAATGACTATTGATTCATTGGATACATATAATGAGATTATTAACCTTTTATTACACATTAATGGGTGCTTCATGTATCTCTTTTTTAATACAAATGATGGAGTCCAGTTTTATATAGAAATTCTATGCAATTACTTTGAGGTTTTTGAAACTCTCATTCAAAAATCTCAGTTTTTATGAATTAAAAATGTTTTTGTAACTCACATTCTCACAACCACTCTTTCATAATGAACAATCTCTATTCAATTCACAACTTATGATCGAAAAAAATTATTCATGCATGTAATATATTTCTGTAACTCTTACATGTAAATAGAGCTCTATTATTTTCTCTATTTCCTCCTTTCATTATTATGAAATATTATAGACCTATTTATAGACGGTACCAACCCTTCACCCAACCTCTAGATGCATGTAAATCATATCACCTTGGCTGATACTAGCTTCATGAAACTCTTTTTTTACCATGTATTTGCATATATCCACTTCCATGACTTTGATTTCATTGCATTAAAATCCTTCATTTTCTTTAAAAAAATTGTGCAACCATGTCATTGATATTTTTAAACTACACACATTCATGAGAATCCTTCTTTTTCCTAAATTTTATAAAAAACTTTCAAAACACCTTCAAACACTTCTAAAACCACTCTTTTATGAATATTTTGAAGTCTTTCATAGTCATATAACATTGGAAACATGATATTTCAACAAAAACAAATAAAAAACTCTAAGAATCCATTTTGAGGTATTTATTCCAATAATAATACCATTTGGGTTTTTGGAAACACTTAAAAAACCCCTAAACCATTCTATTATAATATATTGCACACTACACACTTTATATACCATATAGACTCTCTAGCTCCAAATAGAAATCAGAGACATACTCACCACATACTCTAATCCAAAATGATAAAAATTTCAGTATGAGAAACAAGATTAACAAGAAATTACAATTAATGAATCACTTATTTTAATAATTTGTATTCACTTAATCCTCATCCAGCATGTATTATATATTCTCATCATGGAAATTTTTCAATACTATAATAGTTTCATCATTTTAATGTTCCACTACTCCCCAACATCCAACCCCTCCCCCCACCACCATGATTTAACATAAAATATATCTCATGCAATCATATTTACTCATCCTTTAATGTTTTTGATCAATATATTCCCCTTTAATAAAAAGATATCTCTCCAACTTTATCAATGAACCCAAAGATCACTCTTTTGTGGTCTCATATGGGAAATGAAAAATTATCAGTACATGGAGAAATATATACCAAAACTTAGGTATTGGGGGTTCCATATCCACACTATTTAAGTGTGGGGGTAAAATAGAAATAAATGTCCATTTTATTCTTATCAAACCCTTCATTGGTTAAATCCTTCAACTTTCTGTCTCTGACTTCATGAATAGTAATAAAATTCTCTAATTGGACCAACCCATTATCAATTTTCCCTAATAAAGAGATACATTAATTAAAATTACTTCAACTTCAAGTGATAGATGGTTTTTTTCATAAAATGGTTAGTACATTAATTGTAAAATTTGATTCATATTGGTGACATTACATTAACTCCCTCACCTCCAAGTAGTTTCCTTATCTAAAATAGTTTCATAAAACATTGAGTGGATTCAATATATTTAGCCTCTACATTGGTTAAAAAAATTCAAACTAATTTATTACTACGAAATGAAAATAACAATCCACCAAGATAGAATTCAATATTTAATAAAGAATTTTTATTATCAATAGAGCCATCAAAATACGCATTTTTATAGCTCAATAATCCATATTTTGATGTTTCATGATAGAAAAACCCAAATTCAATAGTATTTATGACATATATAAGTAATAATTTCATTTATAACATATAGATCTCCCTGGGATAGATTTGGTACTATGTAGATTAGAAAGTGGAAAACATAATTTTATTCCATATTTTTGTTAATTACAAGAGTTAATTTAAAATATTCTTATACACCATTATAATGTCCTCGTTTCCACTGTCAACTTATGAAAACTTCACCCATGAAGTTTATTATGTTTTCATTTACATAAAATCCTCTCTTTCAACCCTCTTGAGAACTTATTTGGAATAAATTTTTGGATTCTTAAATGTTCCATCCTTTATTTGAGTTACCCATATAACAATGAAAAAAATTAACTCCCAATCTTAGAAATTTCAAACTCACATGTCATATATGTTTTTGAAAAATAGCATTTTGAATCGTATGATCCACCAAATAATAGGTAATATACATTTATGAGAACTATCATCCTTTGATAATTTTATTTCTTGATGTAGAGATTGTGATCAAATCCACCTTACTATAATCTGATATTTCTTTGGTATTTATTATGCTTCGAATACCAGGAATATGGTTCTTTCTTTAGACTATATAAATACTTATCCAAATGGTACACCTTTCTATAATTCTCATTTACAATTAACCTATATAGTTTTTCATTGTAAATTTTCTCCTCAAGAACTCCATTTAGGAATAATGATTTAAGAATAATGTAATACTACTTGAATCATATTTACTTTATCCTTTAATGTAGAGTAAAATATTTTCCTATTTATAAGTAGCTGTAAAATTATAATGAACATCAATTCCCTCATCTTGGGAATACCAATTTCACATTAACCATGATTTATTGTGATCCACCTTTCAATATTCATTGAGTGTATTTCAGAACACCCATTTTATTTCGATAACATTTTTCTCTTTTTACCATAGAAAAACGTCCTGATTTTGATTCTTCTTAATCTAATCAATATCTTAATTCATATCCCAAACCCAATTATCATCATTAGTACCCCTTGGTAAAATATTCTTGTAATTACTTGAGATAAAATTAATTCTCACTATAGATACTTCATTCTACTAATTTACACAGGTCTTTTCCAATCACTAAGCATATTCTTCTCATGAATTTATGTTCCAATTTTTAAATTCTAGAAAGAAACAAGTCTGGATTCATTCTTTATGTTATCAGTGTCTTCCTAGAAATAAATATTATAACCGTAATACCACCTAATATGATTATCTACTCATCAATCTCTTCTATAATTTTATCATTTTTTCATAGAGTTTGCATAATGTCTAATATATTCATGTCATAACATTCAATAAATTTTCTTATCTTTTTATTGAGACACTTTTATGACTTAATCCTAGAATATTAACTGAGATAAATAATGTCATTCCCATGAGATTCATAGTTTTTGTGTTTCTATAAACTAAGAATAATGAAATTACTATTGAATATTCAAAAGTATTTCAATGTTTTCTTTTTTCTATACTATATCTCATATGTACTTTTTTCTCTCTTCAATATAACACATCACTATTGGAGATATAGATTGATTTTATAACTACTTTCTTCTAAAACATATTTGGTAGGTATTTCTCAATGAGAATCATTTTTTAAATTTTTTTCATGATCTATTATTTCCTCTCAATCAAATAATTTATTTGAGGAGTACTCACTTTTGAAAAATGATGCAATATCCTAGGCTTTAAGATATAGTTCTCTGCCTGACTGATGGTAAACTACATGACCTTTCCATTTCTGAATATTACAATCATTTGATAGGGAATATTTTCATTGTTATATCAATAATGAGTAATGAGGTTGAATACATATGATTTTTTAATAATGACTATGAACCATTCAATCCTAATATAATAATAAATAAATAGAACATAAACCCATTAATTTCTACTTATGATAACTGTGAAAACATATCAGCATGAAGAAACTCAATTTCCATTGAGGAAATTTATTCTTATAACTTTTATGACTTTAAAAAATCTATACCTTTTTAGAAAAACATTCAACTTGTGTGTATGATCATCTTACAGTTTAGGGATATCCTAAGCTCTATCATTCTTCACCATATCATCTAAGGACTATTTTTTAAAGTGGACAATATATTTATTCCATAATCTATTTTCTTCCTCCTTAGATAGAAATTAAATATATTCTTCTCCACCAATGAAGTATAGATACCACTTCTTGTTCTTACCTTTCATCAAAACTACACCATGCTATTTACAAATGGTATAATTCATCTTTGTGAAATTCAAAACATGTATTAATTCATAGTCTCTTCGGAGACATCTGATAAAATTTGAATGATAAATTGAAGAGAAACATTTTAAGTTAGACATTTGATTTAAACTTGTTTTAACCAAGACATTAGATAAATAAGACATACTACTTGTTATATATATTCTCCCAAATTTGGATTTCCCTGATCCAATAATTTTTTAACCTTTATCATTACGAAATCATATGACACCTTATTCTGTATATGAAATTTCTATGACAAGATTCTTATTCCCCTCTATATGGTAGGTATATCTATGATCAATTTTCCATAAACCAGAATAATATAACGTCATTAGATAAATATTTTGAACCAATGGTATCTTATATCTTTTATTATTGATCCATGTTTTTGAATTCACATCTGGTTATAACCAATAAATTTAATTCATTATTGAGTATCATAGAATAACATCATATAAAAATGTGGAAATTTAATTTTCCAGTTTCATCCCATGTGGTAATTCTTTGATCAACTACATATGAACACTTTGGGTATATAAAAGGAACATTCTGATACATATTAATTAAGAAATAAATATCCAATTTTCCATATCCTCTACATAGAAAATATTGACCATCAAAATCATGTAGGGAATGTTGAACTCTACTATGATATCTATATTTCTCTAATTATATCCCAAACCATTATTCTATTGAAAATACATTGTAAATGTTTCCCATATTTCTGTAGTAATATCACTTGATTATTCATGTACTCTTATGTGTCCTTGTTTTTTAACACCCCTGAATTTTTGAGTTTTATTTTTTGAAAAGACATGTGGAAGAATATATATGAATGGATGTTGAAAAAATTTTAGAGGTGGTTGAATGGATAGTGAAGTTGTGATTCTTGGAGGATTGTTAATAAAATAGATAATCATTTGAATTCATATTTCATTTTTTGAAAACAAAAAAGAGAAGATGCATAGATATTGGAATTAAGGAACAATGATAATATTAATGGAGAATCCATCCCCATCACATAAAGAAGTAACTAAATGTTATCCCAAAGGCTATAAGTGAATTGGAATGAATCTAGTAGAAACCAAGTTAAAGAGTATATATCTACATATGTATCTAATATTTTATGGATTTTTTGTTAAATAATATATCATAAGGATTCATGGAATAATTTTCATTCTACCATTTTATTACTTTAAAATTACAATGATGTTTATTTTTTAAGACATAAATTACATAAAACATTCAAAATAAGACATTAGAGTTAGTTTTAAATTTTAAAAAATTGTATTGTAAGACTTTTTTGTGGAGTGTATGTCTATGGAAATCATATTACTTCTAAATATTTATTAAGTAGCTTTTATATGAATTATACAGTAAAAATTTAGGTACTATAAGACATTAATCATAATGATCAAACCATCATACAATTCTAGTATCCTATGACATTCAATGTGTTATAATGAGGCTTTTATATGACTCCTATAGTAATACTTTAGGGAATTTATGACTTCATTGTATGAAATATGAGGAAGCGTGTGATCTATGGTAACATAAAACTTTGAGAAATCATATAAAATTCAATTTCAAATTATTCCTTGTCTTATATTGGAATTGAATGGATTTTTGATGGAGCTAATTCTATAGGTTTTGTATAGTGGTTCTAGTTGATTCAAACATCATGAAACCTCATCTGAAATCCATGATTCAAAATGAAGATAAAATAAGATCTTTCATTGAAGCTTTAATGAATAAATGAAAATATATTTCTTGTTGTAAATAGGGAAGCATGAACTTTGAAGTAGTGGTGTGTGAAATTTTAGTTGCTGAAAATATTTTTTAAAGACACATAATTTATGGGAGATCATGGGTTCAGTGGTTTGGATTGTGTCTGTGATACATACCAAAGACAAAAAAATAATATAGTGAAATATTTTTTTTTTGTTACCCATATGAGGAGTGTATTTTAATATATGATTTGTAATCTATATCATATTGACTAGCCTTAAACAAGTAGAATTTGTAAAACCTATAATATATCCTAGTGGCTAAATAGGGTCATCTCTTAAAGAATTGCACCTAGGAGTTACACTATGCTGATTCTTATAAATGATCATCACTTTTAATCTATATTTATAAATGATAAATATATAAGATTTTTTTCGATTTTTTTCATAAAATTGAAATGAATTAAATATAAAAAAGGTTATAGTAAAAGGTGTTTTATTTGTGTTTGATCACAGAGGTACTTCATTATCTAATAATTCCCCTATATATAACAATTAAGTCATTATCATTCGTCGATTTCACATTTATACATGTATTGTATAACTAAACATATATAGGAAGACTTACTTATGAATATCCCACCAAACTCCTCTATAATAAAGAAGAAGTTAAATTACTCATCTGATGTACTCATGATCCCCTAATCCATATCAGTTTTATTGCATTCACCTCCTAATCCACATAGCTCTACTATTATAGTGAATCAAACAAGATAAGGATGGGAGAAATAGTTTTATTGATTGGAGAATATAGTAGTTCATAAGAAAGGGGATATTATTAACATCTATATAGTTCTATCCATTTCAATATTTCACAATTGGAAATAATTAGAAATTTAAAATTAATAAAAACATATTTAAAATACCATTTTAAATATCCCCTTGGGAGCAAGCCCCTGAGTTATTTCTCCATAATCATTGAGTTAGTGGCAAAAAATCATAATAAAGTGGTTGAGAAGAACCTGGAGACCTAGGGGTGAATAATAAAAACATATTATAGAATTGAATAATAATATAATTATAATTGAAATCACATAAATAATTAAATAGGTTTATCAGTATTTATTAGGTGGTGCTCAATATTTCTATAAAATGGGGATGGAAAATATTTATAACATTAATCATTCATCCTCATACTCCTCTTATTCGGTGTATTGATCACCATGAAAATTATACTTCCTCATTTTCTTCCACAATTCATGGACAATATTGGATATATATTCATTTGATAACATCTACATGACTTTAACCAGCTCAAAAATATTACTCATGCGCATTCTTTGCAACCTTTTATAATAATCTCAAATTGATGTATTGTATTACCTCACGGTGTGGAGAATATTATTCCCTATTGAATTTTCTCACATGAAGAGGATAAAATTATTCATGTGTTGTTGGTATTCTTGTTTAGTTCTGGATAGATTGGGAATGAATGTAGGCATCAAAAATACTTGGCATACCACTAATTTAGAATTTAAATCTTGGTTTGAGATGGAGAAAGTGGTGTGGGTCTAGGATCACATGGGATTGATCTTGGACTTGGTCCTAAATCAAGTTGATATTCAATATAGCATGCATAATATGAAACTAAGGTGCGTGAATCCACATAGGTATCACTAAACTGGTAAATTTCTCAAACACTGGGAAAGCATGATATCAGGGTGACTTCTTAGGGCTATGAGAACCTACACTATCAAAAGAATATAACTTTAATTCATAGGATATTTGGTTCCCTAATGATGTATTCATCCTCCATGGATTAACTAGGTTGACAGGATCTGCATTATATAGCCTTCATGGAATGTTTATGAATGGAATACGGATTTTGAATGTGTAATATTAATTGGGAATGAAAGGTTTAGTAGAGGAATAAACATGATACATTTGCTTTAAAAAAGCATAATTAGGCAGGGTAATGGTTTAGACTGGTGGGTTATCTCAATTTTTATCTTAACAATGTTATTTCATTATGTCTTGAACTTTTTTTCTTCTTTGAGTAATTTGATCGAGCAGCTAGATGACATATATCTATGAATATACTAACTGTTTATTTGTGAGTATCACATTCCCCTATACTTTTAAAACTTACATTGTTGACACACACATGCTTTAAAAATAATATTCAATAATTGATGGTGAGATTTTGATCATTTCCGGCCTCATTCACCTTCAAAAATTGAGCTGATATTAAACTTCCACCAGACTGGCTTCGGATCTCCATGGAAAATTTCCAATCGGCATCCTCGGAGTTAGGTTAATAAATAATTGGTATTATAGATGGCCTTCTAAATGGTTCCCTCATATTTCATTACTTCTTCGATTTATCTTGGGATATTTTACACCAGTTTAGTATTTATTATGAAGGGAATATGGGATCGTGCCCACAAGTTTCCAAGATTATATGGAAGGTGCTAGGATCAATGTTCATAGTGGTCTTCCCAAAGGTATCTTCGTCAAAACTCAATTACACAAAGGATGGTATCAATAGAACCTAATATCATTCATTATTTAATGAGCTCTTATATCTAAATGTAGTTTTAGTTCATTAATAGTGTTGATTTCCCATCTCATATTCCATCATTATTAGTCTATGTGTGAGATTATGCTTCAATCAGTGAGTGATTTTATAGTGGAGATTGATTAATATGATGTTTTGATGAGGTAGGTTTAGGTTGTGGTCTACTATAAAGATGGATGAGTGATATCATTTATGGGTATGTGGTTACATTAAATTGATTTAGGTGTAGTTTCATGATCGACTGTGAGAAGAAGAATAGGAACAAAAGAAGCAGGGAACAAACGATTTAGTACCTATCAATTTCCCCATAGATACTTGTATTTGTATGCATAGAAGTAGGGTAGTGTAGCTCCCAAAAGTAGGTGATATCCATTGATGCAATATCCTATCATCGTTGGATCCTTTTCTAAATTTCAAATCCAATGTGCATTTCATTAATATTTTTTTAATGTAATATTTTATAAAAAATAATTTTAATTGAATAAATAAAATAAAAGTTAAATTAAATGAATTTTAAAAATTAATTCCAATATAAATTCAAAATTCATTTTTAGATTATCCAATTTAAAGCACATTTTCTAAAAAAATGTATCTTCTTCATTTGATAACAAAATTTAAATTACATATTAATGTTTCACTATTTAATGCAGTTGAAAATAAAATTCAATTTGTTAATCACTCCTTTATTTTAAAATTATATATATTAATTAAATTGATAAATTTGAAATCAATGTATGGATTCTCATTTAAATCTCAAAAATAAATAAATTAATAAAATCCCCATTTTAATCAAATTTTCTATAAATTATATATTTAAAAAACTTATTAAAAATGAATTTATTACCTAGATTTTTAATTGATAATAGTGTTTAAATTAAATGAAAAAAGTTAAACAAAACTATGAAATTTCAGTTTATATCATTCCTCCACACTTGAACTATTTTACTCCTATAAAATATATTGAATTAAATTTATTTTAAAATATATTCCTTCTAGACATAAGTACACAATACAGGGAAGCGTAAAATTATATATTCCGTAGTTTTTTGAATTATCAAACCTCTTCTATGATTTCAATTCACTACCTCACATAAATTCTTGAAATTTATAGATCAAGGAGTGAAAAAATTAGATTTTTTTGGAATAAAATTTTTATTAAGTTGAATATACATGTATCCTTATTTCCTATATATATAAAACTAGAGCTCCAATTGACACTTCCTTGATACATCTCAAATTAATTTTCTATTATTCAATTTACCCCAACATCATGGTTCAATATTTACCTCACCTGGATGAATTCATTTTTGAATAATAAGAACTAATTTTGAATTTTATCTCCTAGACATTTATTTGTAATGAAATTTTATAAGTCACTTATTGTATATTTAAAATTCTATTATATTAATACACCAACTTTCTAATACAACTCCCCATAGGTCACAAGTCTATCTTATTTTGAGCCTTGTTTTTTTCTTCTGAGGTTCTATATTTTTTTTTAGGGTCGGAGGTTGAAAACATGAATTTTTAGAGAAAACATTAAATGAAAACAATTTTTGTGCATGGTTAGTAAAAACCATGTTGTAATCATGAATTATAACTTTGTGAGGTTCTAGTGGCACACTTCATAGTTTTAGAACAACTAGAAAAACTGTGTGGCTCACCTGGGGGAGAGTTCAGGTGTCTTGATGTTTTTATAAGGGTGGAACACATCATGATCATGGTTTTCCCAAATTGTGTTTCTCATATCTAGGAACCCATGACCTTTTTTTCAAGAGACAAATTCCACACGTGGTTAGAATAATGTTTTTTGACTAATACGGGCTAACCATGTACCCTGATCTAGAACATTAAAAATTTTGATTTCACATATTATACCTTGGTAATTTTTATATCAAATCACCTTTTAATGCCCATTTGGATTGAACTAAACCTTCCCAAATTCTCTATAGGATTATTAACTCATATTCGTTGTGGTGTTACATCATTATTGGTGGATTTATTCAAGGTATGTTCCATTTTTTATATTATTTTCTTGCCTCTTATTAGAAAATTTATAGATCACTTCTCCCCTTCTCTCATTGAAAAATGATTTGGATATGGATGCCATATCTAATGGGTTTTATAGATATTTGAGTTTTTTATTATGGATCAAGTCTTGTGAGGACCCGATCTACTCATTTAAGGTTTCTATTTTTAAAGGTGACTATATTTCCTTCATTGGAGAGGTTAATTTCTCTATAAAAGGGTAAAAAACATAAATTACTTTAAGTTTATATAAATTCATTTAGTATTTTTTTAAAAATTATGTTCTTGATATCAAATTGGATTTTCTTCCAGATATACATATTTTCAATGAGGTTTTATTTAAAAATATATTTTTTAAACTCCATGCTTGATGAAATTTCTTAAGGGATATTTTGATTTAATAAATGGTTTTAATGTATGGATTATATAATGAAACATTGGGGAAATTATTTATAAATATTTTTCATGGTTTTCATATGGTTTTTTTAAATTATATCACACTAGAAACCATGAGTTTTTTGGGAAATGGACACGTAACTCTAGTGTCTGTAATACCAATAGAGGATTGACATCGATAGGTTGTGATTACACTCAATGTTGGTTGGATTCATGTTATGTCTGGATTAGTGTTTCCACTATGTTTCTAAGAACATATTTACATGGGAGAGAGCCCAAATATGGTTCATTGTCATTTATTCTTAGTTTTACACATGATGGTATACTTCTTGGATGATTTATCACTTTCTTAGATAATGATATATTTAGGGTTGTTTTTTCATATACTCTTATTATTACTTTTGTGAACTTGTCATATTCTTTATATTTGGGGATATGAATGGATTTTATGAAAACCAAAGTATTTTTTAAAAAAGTTTCATCTTATGATAATTCATTATAAACTATATTTTTTAATTAAGAAGTATCATTTTTTTGTCTTAGAATTTATTTAGATACTTTGGTTAAATTCAATTAGACCTTGTGATCACAAAATAATTTTCCCTTATGGTGTTTTTAGATGTGGTTTTAAAGGATTCATTTAATGGGAAGGACATTATGCATCTTACTAGATTCTCTTGGTTTTCATCACCTTTTTATTGGGAAAATTTTGTGTGGTAGATCATCAAGTAGATATTTTTCCTATGGATTGTCTTTTTTTACTATTAGGTTTATCATTTTGGGATTGAATTTTTATGTACCATGGATATGTACTATTTATTCTAATTTTTACCTATTGGGTTTCCTCATTCTATTTATTAATGACAATTTTTTTGATGTTTTGTTACATCCCACCTTGTGGTGGAACATAATGGGGATATGTATGGTTGAACTAGGTTAGTTAATTAAAAAATGGTAAAAAAGGGAATACCCATCCTAAATTATTATGAAACTACCTAGGTTTGGTCAATGGTGTTTTGTAAACAGAAGTTAGGACCATCAAAATTCAGATAATACATGGTGGAGGGTGCCATGCCATCTCTCTTCCAATTCAATACTCTTGTTACCCTGGGTGGTCATGGATTTTTTCCAATATTGAAACTATGTGTTTTTGGTTATTTAAAATAATAGTATTTGAGGTTTTTTAAATGAAACTATTACCTATAAAAATGTTTTATTTAATTCATAGTATCCAATATTTCATTAAATTATTATCATTTAAAGGCATCAGTTTGGATTCGTGAAGTTATTCCAGTGATTTAGGAATTTTCTCTTATGATGAAAATATATTATCTAGTATTTGTTAGGAAATAAATTATAGAAAATCTCTTATTAATCTGAGTGAGGAAGTTATTAGAAATTTTCCCTAGTAAAATTCTATAGGGATCCCTTCTTTAGTGGAATCTATAATAAGAACTATTCAAAATCTGGTTCAAGTGGATTTTGGAAACTCAGGAAGAGATGTCGATTGTATATAAGAATTTACAAATAAGAATCCATCAATTTTATATAGTGACCAAATAACATGATGAATCTGAAGAGTGGCCTGACTAGGTAAAAAGTATATTACCAAGACATCTTTCAAGATAATATTCTACCATCAGTTTTATTATGAAAAGTGGTGAGTGGTAAAGACCCATGAATTTTTGACCATAGAGTAAGGGGAGAGTATAGTTTTGGAGTATTACACATGTTTTAATTAGTTGATTCACCATATAACAGATCCTTTCACTAATTATTACCTTGTACCTCATTGGTTCATGGTGGGTCTAAGGGCCGATATTTAGTTGAGGTTGATTCTATAATTCCATATGAACATTGTGGAGATCGACAAGGTGGATATTTCCAGGGGTGACATAGCTAGGATAAGGGGTGTGGGTGGAGTTTTTTTATTGTTCCTATTTTCTAGGGTGTGCCTTATCATCTATAAATAAATAAAAAATTTATCAAATTTTAATTAGGACTAGTTTTAGGGGATTATTCAGGATATCGAATGTTTTTTTCCATAATTGTGTAATTATGAGTCACTCTAATCCTAATTTTATGGAGGCACCCTAAATGTGGAATTGTTTTAGAAAATCATTCCATCTCATAAATGGTTTTGTAAGGATGTCCCATGTTAGTAAGGATATATTCACTCTCAATACAAGTTCATAGTTTTAGTTTTTTTCTTCCAAAGGTGGCGGTTCATATCATCATTCTAAGTGAGTTGTTCTTATGGATAATAAATCTCAGAGAGGACTTTCAAAAAAATGTATTTATTATTTTGATTGTGTGCTAGAGGAATCTAAATAGGGTTAGTAACTGTTATAGTTATACTATTTATTGATTCCTCTATGGTACTATCTTTGTTTGATACATGTACCACTCCATCTTTTATATCATCAAATTTAATATAAATTTTAGGTTTTCATTTGGAACCTATTTAGATCTTCGGGTATCCTTCCACAACTTTGGGAAAGAAGCATGATCGAAGTTTCACGTGTCACACTTGTCAAGTGATGGTTTAAAAGTTTTAGGTGGTATGGGGTTTCATCATCATTTATATTGATACTTTCAACATTATTATTTACATAGAATGGAGGATAAGTGTTAAGGCTTAGATCACCTATTACCATCATTGATATCGGCTCTCATTTTCTAATGGAGTTTCACTTTACATTCTGGGTGAGTTGAATTCTAGATTGAGGAGGGTGGAGCATGTTTTTCCTCTTATTAGAATGATATCAGGTCGATTGTTAGAGTTGTTTCTTGATATCATTTTCTTTTTTTCATTCCACTTTCTAAAGTGGTGATTTCATTCCCTAGGTTCTTTCTATATGCTTTTTTAGGTTACACCATATATTGATGTTGTTCATCCTATCATGTCACCTAGGGATTTACCTATCCTTTTTAACAAGAAGGAAAAAAATCCTCAGTCATTGCATTTATTATCCAAAGCTAAATCAAGTGACCAAAAAGAACGATGGCCCATTTCTAGGAATTTACAATCTCTTTGAACTTATTAGAGGATCTCATTGGGTTTTGAAGATTTATCTTTGATTAGGGTTCCACCAATTGAGATTTTAATATGTGGATATATGTAAAACAATTTTTAGGAGATTATATGGGAATTTTTAGTTTATTATTATGATATTAAATCTTACTAATGCTCCTATGGTATATATGGAATTGATGAACCAAATATTTCTTTAATTCTTGGTGTCTTTGGTAGTCATATCCATGGATTATATTTTGGTGTACTCTATGTTAGAGTATTAACACATAGAATATTTTGATATCATCCTTATTATCTTAAAATAACATCTCTTGTATGATAATATTTCCAATTACTCCTTTTGGATCTCAGAAGGAAAGTTTCTAGGTACTGTTATATATGATATAGGTGTTTCATTAGATCCTAAAAATATATATGTGTTAATGTCCTTGGAGTATTTGAAAAATAATTTGGAAATATGATGATTCTTAGGCTTCTCTAGTTATTACAGGTGTTTTATGTGGCACATATCCATCATTTATTCTCCAATGATAGCTCTAACTCATAAGGGTTTAAAGATTGAATATAATGACAAATGTAAGAGATATATTTAGGAACTAATGGATATGATTATTTAAAATCCACTTTTGAATCTTTCAGAATTTTTTTTAGGTTATGATGTATTCTGTGATGATTCTGTTTTAGGTTTGGGGTTTGTCTTTATGTAGGGGAAAGTGGTGGTGGCCTATAGAACACTCCAATTATTCCATCAAGAGAATTACTATAATAACCAAGATCTTGAGTTGGGATCTATTAACTATGCACTCAAAACATGGAATCGCTACCTCTTTGGGGAGTTGTTCATGGTATATTGTATTCATAAAATCATGAATAATATTTCTAATAAGAGAAATAAGAATTTTTAATAGAGAAATTGGGTTGTTTATCTTCATAATTATTTTATTTCCATTACTTATACACTTTATAAGGTGAAGGTTCTTGATGATTTGTTGAGTAGGAAGGTACCAACTCATTCCTTGAAGGAATTAGCAATTGAGTGGTCTATGTTGATCTTATTCGGTAAGATAATCTTGGGAAGAGAAGGGTTTATAGGGAAGGTATTATTGACATTTTTTATGGTTGAATCATTATTTACGAGTGATTTTATCTTGAGTAGGTGTCATATTCTAATTTTCAGTGCTTTTATAAAATCATAAATAGTTGGTAGACCTTGGTTTGTTGGTATTGGTCTCATATTTATGATTTGTGTTTCCATGCTAGGATGGTGGTTCCTATATATCTATACATGGAATTGATAGACTCTAGCATGGGTCTTGTTGGATATTATAACCTAGTATTACCAGTATGTATCATGTTATGAGATGTCAATATTGGTGGTCAATGATGAGGTAGTTTATTATAGACCCTATTTCATAGTTCCTTAATTATCATAGAATAATGGTGGAGCACCAGAGGCCTACAAGTTTATTGAAACATTTTTCCATTAAAGTTTGTATGTGGGATAAGATATCCATGTAATTCTTCTTCAGTTTTCCTCAAAGGGAGGGATGCAATATGGGTGACCATTTATTGAATTAAAAAATTGGGTCATTTCCTCCATATTAAGGTGATGAAAAAGGTATAGAAGCTCATAAATTTGTATGTATTTGAATTTTTGAGACATTATGGGGGTTTATCTATGATTATGTCTAGAAGGAACTTGTGGTACACATCTAGGTTTAGAAAGGTTTTCATGAGGAAATAAATTCCTAGTTGAAATTATCATGGCTATCACCAATAGATAGATAGGTAGATAGAGAGATCTATTCAAGTTCTTGGGGATATGCTCCAAGAACTAATTCTTTATTTTAGTGTATCTTGGTAAATGCATCATACTATGGTTGAATGATATTATAACAACAATTATTAGGATTTGATTAATATGGAACCCTTTGATGATTTTTATGAGAGGCCATGTAGATATCCCTTACGTCGTGTATAGTTGGGAGATAATTCCTCAGTTGGTCCAAGCCTAGTTTAGAAGATATGGGAATGATGGAGTTGATCCAAAATAGATTGGTCTGGGAACAATTTTGTTGTAAATACAATGTTGAATTTCATTATTGGTTTCGATATTTTGAGGTCGATTATCTGTTTTTTTCTTTTAGTTTCATGTTTCATAGGACAAAATCATTTTTTTAACAAAGGAAAGTTGGTATCAAGGTTTGCTGGTCCCTTTGAGATCGTTGAGAAACATTAAATGTTTTCAAATGGATTATAATTTTCATATATCTTGACATCAATTAACAATGTGTTTCATATTTCCAGGATGATAAGGCAACAACTGGACCCTTCCCATATGATCTAATGGCGATACATTTATCGGGATCCTGATACCACTATGGTTGAAACCCATTCTAGATTATGAATCACTGATAAAAGATAATGCTTGATAATATTGTTCACCTTATATTTATGTTGTGGTAGTGTAGACAGGATATTAATGAGACATGGGAGACGTAGTTATGGGTGAGATAATAATTCTCTTCCCTTTTAGGATTCTATAATCTAGAGAACATTTTAGTGATAGAAATCAATTATATTTGGGAGAATTTTGATTCCCATGGGTCTTAGTTATTCCTAATCTTGAACCATGGTTTTCACCTTTTTGGGTTCAAGAAGTTTATAATGTTTAGAGATTGAAAACATGTATTTTTAGAGAAAATTGGACAAGCCAATGTTTTGTAAAGACAGTTAGTACAAACCATGTGGTAACAAAGTGGTATGACTCTATGACGATCCAATGGTTCTTTTCATGGTTTTTCTATGGTTATGAAAATCATGTGTCTTGACAAAGTGACCATATAGGTATCCGGGTGGTTATCTATGGGTGTCTCATGGATATGTATAATTTTTTTAAATCATGATCCTCGTATCTAGGAAAACATGCACATTATTTCAAGAAACATATGCCACACATGGTTGGTGTATTATTTTTTTATCCTTGTGGCCTTACCAGACACCCCAATTCAAACCTTTAAAATGTGGCCATTTACCTTTTCAACCATGGTAACTTTTATAAATAACTACATCTTAATACCCATTTGGATTGAACTAAACCTTATCAAGTTATATAGAGTCTTCATCCCTTGTATTCTTGGAAATTTTATATCATTATTTATTGATCTCTTCTATTTAGGTTCTTATTATTTCTAGATATCTTCCCTCTTATGAAATCATCACTATATTTATTCTCCCATGTTCTCATTAGAACTTTATTAGACTGTGATGACACATAAATGGGTTTTTATGGAGATTTTACATTGTTTCTTATGGATCTATTCTCATGAGGACTTGACCAATTAATTATTGATCTCCATTTTTAAGGCATCTATTTTTCCACCATTTTCCAGGTAGGTGTCTCTATAGAAAGGTTTCAATACATTAATTTCTTTATATTATTCTAAATTCATTTATTTTTTTTAGGAAAATTATTTTTTTGATATCAAAGTGGATTATCAACAATAGATTCATGTTTTAATGGTGTTTTTCATTAACAATCTATTTTTTCACACTATTTTTTTGATGAAGATCATTAGAAGAAATTTTTACATAAAATTAACTTTTCATGGATGGAAAATATAATTACTCATTTTGGAAATGTTTTATAAATGGAGAAAATGGTTTTAAAATGGTTTTTATAAAGTATAGAACATTAGAAACCTTGGGTACATCAGGAAATGGACATGTCACTATAGTTCGTGTAATACCAATAGACACTTTACATCAATAGAATATGATATAAATTGATATTAGTATTCATCACATGATGCCTAAAATAGTGTTTTACTTATGTATTTGAGTACATATTCCCATAATCCATATCCCAAAAACTTTTCTATCTTCATTTTTTCATATTTACACATGATGGTATACTCCATGGTTTCTTTATCACTTTCTTCTTTTATAACATATCAATGGTTAGTTTTACATATACACCCATTATTTTTTTCAAGATCCCATCATATTCCATATACGTTTGAATGTGAATGGATTTTATGAAAACCAAATGATGTTTTAAAAAAATTATTATTTAGATAATTATTTATAAACAGACTCTTTTTAAATATTGTGGTAACATTTTCTTGGTATTTGACTTTGTATAGGTCGTTAGAGAAATATAAACAAACCTTATAGTCATACCCTATATATTCCATTCGAGTTTTGTAGATGTATTTTTCTAGGACTCTAGTAAAATGATGTGAATTTTACAGCATATAAGCATCTCATGGTTTTCATTACCTAAATAGTGGGACAAATTGGAGGTGATGGATAGTCATGCAATGATTCAGCCTATGGCTTGTATTTTTTTACTTTAATGTATTTTTCTTTTAAGATGATGTTGTGTATCTCATGGATATGTATTCTTGATTCTTATTTCTAATCTTATGTCCAACCTCATTCTAGTTGTTCATAATGATATTCTTAGGTGTTTTGTTTCACCTCAAATTGTGGAAGATATTCTTAGGATACATGTGTGGTTGACTCAGGTTGGTTTGTTATATCTAATGTATTATAGATTTATTGTGGTAACTCAATTTTCTATTTTATTCTAGTTTCAAATAATTTATATAAAATTTCTTTTGACTTGGATACCAACTGTTTTCTTTTTCAAATTGGATATGTTATAAAAAATTATGTTTCATAATATAGTGATACAATATTATAATTTTGATTCTATAAAGATATTTTCATCCACCCTTCATTTTCCTTATTTGAAGACCGAATTTCAATGAAATAAGTGAAAAAATCACTCACCAATTATTACACTCTCATGATTTCTACTCCAATGAAATCCCTCTGATCTGTTGTGGTATTTAAACTCCTTAAGGTATCATTAATGTTGAAGGGTTTTTTTGTATTTATTAATTTAAACTCAAAAAATGATAAAAATTTTAAGAAACTATGTATAGATCCAAAATAAATATTAATCCCCATTTATTATTATTATTTTTATTTCAAATTCCAAAAAATATTCTCAACATTCCAAAATATGTTTAATTTATTACCCTACACTTATTCAATACTTCCTATTAATGTTCCATGAAAAATACAAAAAGAATTATACTAATAAATATTTGTGAAAGGATAGAAACCACATGGTTTATTTGATTACAGCATGTTTTATTTAGAACTTTACCTTGATTACATTATAGAGAGAACTATCTGGCCTCCAATGATGATGTCCATTTTTTGGAAACCTATTGAAAATAGAAAATGCATTAGAAAATTTATTATTATGTAACAAAAATGAAAAATAATAATTAAAGATAATCATGGGAATTCACGTCCAATGAGGGGCTATTTTTTTGAATTTCTACATCTGAAATTCCAATGGATTATTTCCAATGTGAAAAAGTATTTGGGTTTTTTGTTTCAAACCACAAAACCACTTTCTTGAAATGATATTGAACTACTATTTTCATTACAGGAACCCTTATATAGATCTCATTATTTTTACCCCCAGTCAGTGTTTTGTATCTTATAATATGGGGTTTGAAGGAGAATGGGTGGGTCCACTTTAACAACATATTTTGTGTCTTCATCATATTATAGTGGATATTTTGATAGTTCTCATTCATAATATCCAATTAAGGGAGAGTTTCTAATTAATTAAAACTGAACAAATTTAAAAAAAATCATTTCATATTGATATTACCCCTATCATAAACGGGGTATTATACTTCTGTTTATCATGGATAGACCACTAAAAATTCCATTATTTTACATCTTTATATATAGTAGTCAATTTGAAGTTGAGTGTGTAAATCATTCACCATTGGTTATATGGATTCTTCATACTTATCATCCACTCCCCGATTGAAATCCTTTTTAAACTCTTAAACAACTGATTGCAATAATTTTTTAAATTAATAATCATCCAAATCAACTTATTTATCTTGGGTATCCACCTTTTCAATTTATAGCTCTAGTTTTTCTGCATTATTGGCTTCCACAGCTTCATCCTCATCAGTATATAGTGAAATAAAAAATCAATATGATTCTTTAATTTCATAATATAGGAGATTATTGGATACTTTATCTTATAAAAAATTATAATGAAATGAATCTATGTTGGTTGTATCCCTTACATTTATCTACACATGTAGTAAATTTTCCATTTTCAATGCCTCTTGGAATTCTTCACATGTGAATGTGTGTATAATAGGGAATTAAACTTTTACTTGAAATAAGGGTCCATCTATTTCATCAATATACATATAATATAGGTCAATAAGACTAATATTGATTCAGAACATACTGCATATAGAGAATAAGAATTTAAATGAGATTAAATAAAATCAATATATAATGTGTCATTGGAATTAATATCTTCCCTATTTGTATGAAATTTCAATTATTCTTTAATGTGTGGGTCCACTAAGAAAATGTTTTTATATTTAAATAGGGGCAGGTCTTCTTATTGAACAAGTTTTTCTTCCTTCTTGGCAGTTTAAATAAGAAATATTTAATCTTCAAATTTTTATTCCCTTACCTCCTAGTAGCCATCCTATTTATCTTGTTCCATAAGGAACTAGAATGTTTCTTTGATTTGATTGTGTGGGGCCTGTAATTTTTCCCTGATGATTAATTGGACTTCCATCCCTACCTACACTACAGAGGGTTTGTTAACTCAAACCATTTTTTTCACCATCTCTTACATATCACTTTTCATGAACTATTCTTCCTGGCTTCATCCACATGCATATTAGTTGTGTGCTGGTTGTTGTGTAAATTTACCCTCCCAAAACTCCATTGAAAATGTGAACAGGGTGTAGAATTGGTAATCCATTATTTTTAAAGGTTAATACATTAATTCTTATCCAATAACAAATATGAGAAGGAAAATAATAAATAAAATAAGGAAAATCATATAATAAATGAAAAATAAAACAGAAAATATTAATTAAATATATGAATGAGATAGTAATAAATCATCCTAACTCAATGGAAATTACACCTTGTTAATTCACAGACAATCATGGGTCCATAAACAAGTGTAATTTGTAAAAACTAGAATACAACCTTTTGGATGACAAGGGTCGTGTGTCATAGAGTAGGGCATAAGAGTTACACTATCCTAGCAAATATAATTATTTGTTTTTGTTTTATTTATATTTTAAAATCATGAATATAGGATAAGGTGTTTTATTTTTTGGGTTTATAAATTATAAATGAAATGAGAATATCAACACTCGTGTTTGAGTGAAAGGGGTTAGATCATCTATTGATCACATATGTCCTTCATTATCCAGTATTGTAATTATTGAACAATATAGTAAATATCATTCCACTTTTTCCCATTTCAATCTAAATTGTTGGAATAAACATATACAAAAAAGAATTCCAGATGTAAATCTATCCCACCCCATTCATATTGAAGAGGAAATTAATATACCTAACTTAGTTACTCATTATCTCTTCACCTAGATCCATTGTATATTGATTATCTATTAGTCCCCATATCCCCACTGGTATTATATATATTAATAGATAAGGGTAGGAGAAATGGTTTGATATATTACATAATGCGTCTGTTCATTGGGAAGTGCAGATGATTTTTATCTTACTACTTATCTCTTTTTCATTATCACATCAAGGGAAATAATTAGATATTAGAAATTAAGAATAGGGATTCAAAATACCTAATTTAATATTCCACAGGGATCTATCTGTCATGTTATTTCTCTATAATAAAGGAATCATAGATATTATGTCACAAAATAGTGTTTTAAAAATATCATGGATAACTATGGTATAAAAATAACAACAAAACATATAATTGAACAGAAATAAAATCATAATTAAAATTAAAATTATAGAAAGAATTATAGAAATTTCAATACATTTATCTATAGATGTTGACTAATTTTATAAAATGGGATTTTAGAAATAATTGTAATCATCTAGAGTTATTATTTATCCAAATATAATTCAATTAATCCTGATATAGTGAAATTATATTTCCTCATATTGCTTCCATGTATTGCACACAGTGGTATAGATGAATTCACTTGATGTAATATTCATAATTTTTTATATATCATAATTTATCCCCGTGATAAAAGTCTATAATATTTGATAATAATCTTAATTTTATGTGTTTAACTGCTTCAAAATTAAGTTAATATTATACTATATTTGGTGTCATCACGTGAAGAGAAGAAAAATATGCACTTACTACTAGTATTTGGGATAGGTTCTAAATATCCTGGGCTTACTTGTAAGATTCAAAACTAGTATGCATACCCATACATTAGATGTTGTGTCTTGATTTTAAATTTATTTTGAGGTATAGTTCCATGTTCTACTAGGTTTGATCTTGAAAATGGGCTTAAATTGAGGTAAGATTCAATGGATAAGGCCTAATATACCTCTAAGGTTTGTGAATCCTAAAGGGTGTCAATAAACTAATAAATTTCTCAAAAATTAAGGATGCATGATATCAAGGTGACTTATTAGAGTTGTGGGGCCTAATACATAATAAGACCATATCTTGAATGAATGGGTTATTTGGTGCCCTAGTGATTCATACAAATTCCATGGAAGGATAGTCTTGATCGGTGATTTATTATGGGGTAACTAGAAATATGATTTTATGGTGAGTGGATTTTGAGGGTGAAACATTAATTGTGGATGGAAGGTTTGGTAGAGGAATATGAATGTTTAATTTGAATTAGAACACTATAATTATCCTAAATATTTGATTTGGAATGTGTTTATCATGATATTTTTATTGATAAGTTTTTTTAATTGTTTCTCGAACTTGTTTTACTTATTGAGGACTTCAATAATGTAGCTGGAGAGAGTCTTTATACAAACTTACTTTCTATATATTGAGGAGTATCATGGTGAATTTCATTTTCAACACCTATACAAGAGACACATACAAGAAACAAAAAACCACCATTAATCATTAATAGTAATCTAGCAACATGATCAACCTCAATAATCCTCCATAACTGATATCAAGTTCAACATCCATTAGGATAACATTATTTCTTAATTGAAAATTTTCAATCTACATCCTCAAATTCTATTATATATATATATATGATACTACTTTGGTTTCACATTCAAAATTATTTCCCAATATTACTTTACATATTTTATCAAGCATGGGATATGTTATATTGTTATAGTCTGGTTTATGTAGGGGATTTGGTCTCATTCACATAAGGTTCCAAGGATATATTTTAGGTGGTAAGAATGATGATCATAGTAGTTTTCTCAAATTTATCTTCATCGAAACTCAATTTTTTATAGGATACAATTGATTGATCATAATATAATCCATGAATTTTTTAGCTATAAACTTGAGATTCACCTTTGATTCATTAGCAGTGTTGAGTTACAGTCTCATCTTCCTTAATCTTTATTCTATAAGTGATAATCTACTTTAACTGGTGAGTGAGGTCATAGTGGTTCTCAGGTGGTAGTTTTTTTATATCAATATGAGTTATATTGATATTAGGATCAAAATAATATATTCTACATTTCTTCATTATAAGAAGGGGATGATTTTTAGATTTAAAAACTTTTGTTTAATAGGAATTAAAATAAGAAAATCACAATAATATTTAATAAAATGATCATATTTTGACTTGTCCCTTAGTCTGATTACTTAAGAATATCGTAATCAGGTCAATTTAGATGTGTTATTTACCACAGGTTGTAATCACAAATAATTAAATCTACACGGTATAAAATAAAAATCAAAATAGTTATTATTATATCAGAGTATATGGAAAAATTTAATTATTTATGATAATATCCTATAAAAATATAGATTCATTATCAAAGTAATATCAAATTCACATACGAATTGATTTAAATAACATAAAATAATTGTATTGTATTGAAAGATATTACGATAAATGAGATACAAATTGAAAGATGAATATAAAATTATCACTTTTTATTACATGCAGTGGATATAAAAGACTTGTATGAAAACAATAAATGTAAAAGAATACACTTCTTTTAACCCAAAGTGTATGGTATTATATAATATAGGATAAAGTTTCACCTTGTTTTATACCTACAAGAAAGTATGTATTTCATCATAAAGTCCATGATACAGTGATCAACTTCTCTGCTAGCCTATCCTCGGCATCCCTTGATTTGATGGATCAGATTCCTTCTTGTTATTACTATAAGACCTCGATCAAGAAGATCAATATCTCTATCTTCCTAGACACATAATCCCTCGATCATATGCACATAATCGGAGGCACAAATCATTTACAAAACTATTCGTATAGACAGAAAATGATAAGGTTTTTCGAATAAGGTCTCTCTCAAAATAAATACAAAATACTAAAAAAAAGTTGTTCATGCTTTGTAGAATTCAAAAAATCAAGAGTGAAACTAATCATCCAACAACTCTAAACTATTAAAATGGGTGGGTATTTATAGGAAAATCTCAAACAGTCATATTTCATTCCTAATAGTCATATTTCTCTGAGATTATACCAATGGATTTGACATCTAGCACTCCAAAGGCTATATTATAATAGAAATACTAATGTTAATTTGAATTACACCATTATAATGTAAAAGGTATTCCATTATGATAGAATTTAGTTATTTATTATTTCAAATTTTAACATTGTCAATCCGGTTATAATGAAGTTTTCAGTATAATGACAATACAAAATATTTCAAATTTGATCTAATATCAGGGAATATGATGTTTTACTGGATCTATACTCATTATGATAATTATAATGAATAAATTCAGTATAAATTCATGAATACATTAGAACTAATTATATGTATGGTAAAATGTATGATTTATCTATAAAAACATTCAAAAACATTGTAAATAAAATTTATCCTCAAGGTTTTAATAAATAGTTAGTTATTTATAAGAAAAGAGGAATGGAAAACTCATATAGAAAAATTTAACTCAACAATATCCCCATTTGAAAAGAAAAAACCACAATATTTAAATAAAATATAAATTTGAAAAACATACAGTCTATTTTCTTTAAGAAATTTGTATTTATAATTAAAAAAATATCCTTATCTCCCCTAGAGTTTATAAGTCATATGAATACGATGATGAATAATACAAACTCTCCCTTTGGATAAAAGATCCCTTAAGGATTGTATTATCCCTCTTAGTAGGATTTCCCTTCCATTTTATAAATATTTCTTATCAAATATTTTCTCCCCCTAAAACAAAAAAAACTCCCTCTTTCTATAAAATTCTCTTCCTTTATGATTTTCAAAAAATAATTAAGAAAAGTATTTGATGTTCCTTAAAATGGTAAGAGAAAGAGATATGAAAAACAAAATGAGGAACTAACTAACCATCCACAAAAAAATTATGAATGAATACCAAAGCAATCAAAATTGGTAAAATAGTCAAAAAATTGTATTTGGATGAACATATCATTCATTTGAAATGAGTTTTCAAAAAACAATAATTATAAAAAGAGTAAAATATGAAATATTTATTTTTCAAGGATCTCACAATGGTATTTAACTGTTTGAACTTCTTTATATCTTCCTCATGATTTAAAATAAATTATTTATGGTATTTAAATTATTCTTCTTGAATTCTAAGTCTTTCATCATGAATCTGATTTTTCTCATCTTGGAACTAGATTCTGTTAGTCAATTCTTCATTCTCCTTTTTTTGAGGAAAATATTTCATATTTATAAACATTTTTTCATGAAACCATTGTGATAGAGATAATATTTTCATTATTTTTTATATTTTTTTCGATGATTTAATCCTTTCCAAATAATCAATGTGATCTTATTTTCATCATTTAATGATTTTTGATCTGTTTTGAGTTAAAATGTAGAAATTGGTTAATTATATAAATTTAGTAGTTTTTTGTTTCTTCTGTTTTTTGGAAATAACTTCTATAATTTAGATCTCATTCATCTGATTAGTTTTTTTAGGATTAAATAATTAGTGGGATATAAATTATTCTTGTATACCCATATCCAATTCAAAACACAATGACCCAACAAAATCAATAAAATAGAGAAAATTATTTTGTCCAGTAGAATGCACCCTACCTCATTAAATGAGGAATATCTCAAGTTACAGACCTTCAAATACTCTAATTTTTAAAGGGTTTGATATAAGACTTTATGTTTCTTTTTTCAATTAAATTTCATGAATAAAGAATCTAATTAAGGCATCCTTTGAGTGAGTCATAGTGGAGTAAGTGAAACAGTATTTGGTGGCCAGAAAATGTCATGTTCATTAATGCGGCCATATATTCCTTCAATAATATCCCAAATCATTAAAAAATTTATTGCTGATATATAAATTATTTATTAACATCTTTTATGAAGATACCTTATAAGGTTTTGTCCATCTGGTTAATAGAAGAAAAAAAATCACACTTCTTGGGGATATATTCTATAAGAAATTTTTATGTTCGTCTTTTTCCCTTTTGTATTTCCTTTTAGTTTTGTTATGTATTATTCATCCTCATTCCTCAAAATTAACCTTAAAATGGTGGGGTGAATATTTTTAGTCAGTGGGGAAGGTTATGTATTCTCTTTTTTTAATGTTTGAGTGCATGCACATAATGGTATGAAATCTTTCTCTCTTTTGCGAAGTAGGTTTCAAAATCTAATAGCAGTTTATATTATCTTGTGTGATTGTATTTGATTTTATATTATTTTTTATTATGGAATTGATAAATAATAATTATATCCCTCTACTGGGTTCTAGTATATATTTTATGGAAGATATCATTTCTTAGTGGTTATTTTTTCAGTGATTGACAGTACGTGTGGGAGAAGTAGTTCATATTCTTGATTGTTTGGGATAAACAACACCTGATCAGGAATAGCCTAAAACAATTGAGGTTATTCCCTAAAACTCCTTAACAAAAGTAATGAGATTATAATAAATTAATATCTTAGTAATTTTTACTCTCACCATAACCATTGACCAAGGGAGTGAGAGGAATAGATCATGAAATATCTCTTTAATCGGCTTAGCAGAAGAGTGTTGGATAAATTAGAACTATGATAATATTAAAATTGGAAAACAAACACCAACCTAATCACGCAATTCATAACACTATTTTTAAGCACATTATTTTCCTATTTTTTTTAAACATTTTAAATTATTTCTTTATTATGTTTCTTTTCTTTGTTTTGAAACCTAAATAATTTAAAAAACAACCCCAATTCTTTCTCAAATTTTAACTAAAAAACATGATTTTTGTGCGCTCCTATATGGAGACAACCTAGGTTAACCACTATAATTCATAACTTAGGAAATAGTTTCTTTTTCCACACCCCATATTAGGAAGGTGTCAAAACTTTTCACCATTTCTATGGAGGTAGTTCCAAGAAACTAATTGAAAATATTTGACTCTTTCCAAATTAAAAAAACCTAAAAAAATATATTTCCATGATGTTTTCAAATAATTATTTCTTCAATTCAAGGAAAAATTACCCCCAAGTGGAACAAGTAGATGAGGTTGGTTTGGATATATTTCAGATACAATATCTTCTAAAAGACATTGAACAATTGGATATAAAAGTACAACTAGAATTTGAATATGTCCGTGCATTGATGGAGAAACTAGAAACTATGCCAGAACCTGTGTATTCCAAGAATAATTAATTGCATACTAAGCTAAGTGAGAGAGATCAACAAGATCTAGGTGGATTGTGGATTGATTTTGAAGAATATATCAATCCTCCTATTTATTATAAAGTATAAGTGTTATAACCATTGAAGGAAGGCACCACCAAAGTAGTGGAATTTGAAGAAAAGATGGAGGATCATGAATACCTACCTTCATCTTGTGAAATTAGACTACAAGAGCCACATCCCACTAGAAAATCAATTGAATATGAAAAAACTCAGGGAGATAATATTTTCTTAGAATCTTTCCATTCTAATTTTATTCAAACAAAATTGAGTATTACCTCCCCTGATTTTAAATTTTCAGATTCGGACAACAATTTTATTACCTTTGTGGATGATTATGAAAAAGAAGATTCAACATATGGGGAATATATAAATATCCCTTAACCTATTGAAGAATTATTTTATGGAGTTCCAGAGGAGGCCAAAGTGGATTTTCCGATGTAAATAGATACACAATATTCTTACTTTGAAAGGGAATAATTTGATATTGATTCATCATGTTTGAATTTTATTAAAATAGAATTTCACTCTGAATTTCCCTTTCAATGTTCTTTTGATGTCGAATACCTTGAGAAACCATTTGAGAATGAATAAGAAGCTATGAAAGTGGAAACCAATAAAGATAATTACTCATTATTTATCCTTCTCCCACCATACAAGTTGTGTCTCATTCTCATGGGGGTGGATTTGTTGTAATATATCCATGGAGTCCTCAAAAAATGGAATACGTAAATGATAGAAAGAAGAAGTGTTGGTGGTTTATCTCAAAGAAACTCCACCCACCATCAGATTGGGGATAACCAACTCAAATTTCCTATCTGGAGGGAGTCAAAACCTAGGGCCCACATGGGGGATTAAACCAAGATATTTCCTTTGTTAATCACTCTAATTCTATTTTAATTTTATTTTAGTAAATTTATTGTATTATATTCTCTACTTTAGGTTGTAGGTTTTCATGTGTGAAACACATAAGATCTTATCCCAATATTACACTACTAATAAGTCAGGCTGTACATATCATTAACACTTTCTTTCTGGTTGGGATTCAATTGAGAATATAATTTAATGTTTAAAACACTTTAATTCATTACGGAAATTATATCATTTGAGTTTGGGGGAGGGAACCTTTGTAGTTTAGGAATTTTAATTTTTTGTTTTTATGCTTTTCAAAAAACAAATTGTGTGTTTTTTCAAAAAAAATTATATTTTTAAAATTTTGAGTTGAAATGATTCTCATCACAATTTTTTAAATTCATATAAATGAGTGAAACAATTTATCCCATGAAACTGAGCTTAAATTAATGCTGAAAATTGCTTTGTTTCATGTTCAAATATTTACAAATTTCATGAAAATTAATTTTATTTTTAAATCCCACACCACATATAACTATCTTTATTATTAAAATCACTTTTCTGTGAGGCTTCTGAACTTAAATTTCATATTTTTTTTAATTCACCTAGCTTATTTAGAGAACCAAATGATGATTTATTTAATCAGTATTTTATTTGATCCTATCAAAACATGAGGGTTTGAGGTACTTGTGTTTTAAATTATTGAGGAATTTATTTAGTTTGAAATCCACCTTTTTAATAAAATCTGTTTTTAATGGTCTTCTATGAATATTTAATCCTTGTATCCCTTAGAATCCATGAAAAACCTAGTAGGTTAGCCAAATTACAAGCCATTTTTCCTTATCCAACCTTCTCTTCAAGTGAAATTACATGATCTAGTTGAACTTAAGTGTGGGGAATGTTTTCTTCTGTTATGAAACCACATTTGAAGATAATTAGTATGGAAAATAAAATATTAAATATATGATTTTTATACTCAAAAAATAATTCTATTAAAAGCTATTTCTTTTCAAGATATTTCATGTATGAGAAGTTGTTCCTTTCTAGAGCTTCCAAAGGAAAAAATAGATGTGCCTATATGGAGATTTCAAGAAAAAATATGTATGAGAAGATTAAACATTTTTCATCTAAAATGATGAATTTTGTGTGCATTCCAAGATTTTTTATAAAAATGGATATTAATTTATACTAATGGGAGTGAGGAGGAGACCATACATGAGTGAAAATTAGAATCCTGAAATTTTTCATTAAGAGTCAAACCCTCCTTTTTCTACCTCATAATTTTTCACATCAAAATCCTAACAACTAAAAGCCAGAGAACAACTATATAAATTCCTCATGATATACACATATCCTTGAATCACATCATGCATATATTTAGGAATTTATCAAGCCTATGGTGACCCTTCCATGAGTTTGGATGAAAAATACATTATGGAAAATTGAAATTTGTTTGATGTGAGAAAATACAAGTGAGGTATGTGTTTTGTGTGCATGGGAGGAGGAATGAAGTGGAAATATTTTTAATTATATGAATGATTAACTTGGAACAATAATTGTTTATGAGGCATGATATCTTTTGTTTCTTGGTGTTAAATTTATGGATCTCAATGATATGTGTTTTAAATTTTCTTTGATTTGATTTTGATATTTACTTGTCAAGGAGTCTATATACTAAGTGTGGGGAAATTGATAGAGAAAATATTTTCATTATTATTAATATTTTTCAAAATGATTTAATCTTTAACAATAAATCAATGTGATTTGATTTATGTCATTTTTTTATTTTAGGTTAGTTTTTAGCTAAAATGTAAAAATTCTTTAATTATGTAAATTTACCATTTTTTATTGCTTCGGTTTTTTGGAAATAACTTATAAAATTTTTATCCAATTCATTTGATTCATTTTTTAATTCTTATAGTGCTCATATAATACAAATTATTCTTCAATACCCATATCCAATTTTAAACACAATGACCTAGAAAAATCAATCAAATGGAGAAACTTATTCTAGTCGAAAGAATGGACCCTACCTCATTAAATGAGTCATATCTTAGGATACCAACCTTCAATTAATCTAATTACAATTGGGTTATATATAATACTTTATTTTTCATGTTCACATTAAATTACATGATTAAAGGATCTCATTAAAGAATCCTTTGAGTGAGTCAAAGTGGATTAGGTGAAACAGTATTTGGTGGCCATAAAATGTGATGTTCATTCATGGGAACATATCTTCATTTACACCTATCCAAAATCTTTTAATGTTTTAGGTTTTATATATAAATTCATTATAAAAAAATTTTAAGAAGATAACATGGCATGATTTTACCTTCTAGTTGGCATAACATAAGTGAACTTCTAGAGGACATATTCTAGGGGAAATTTTTATGTTCTTCTTTTTCCTTTTTCTCTTTATTTTTAGTTTTGTTAGGTATTATTCTTACTCATTATTATAAATTACCCTTACCATTGTGGGTAAATATTTTAATGATTGGTTAATGTTATTTTTTCTATTTTTTTAATGTTTGAGTTCATGCACTTAATGGTATGAAATTTTTCTCTCTTCTGTGAAGTTGGTTTCAAATTATAATAGTGGTTTATATTATCGTTTAAGATTGTATTTGATTTTATATTTTGTAGTTATTATTAAATTTATAAATAAAAATTATACCCTTAAACTAGGTTCTAGTCTATATATGATTGAATATATCAGGACTTAGTGGTTAATTACATGGAGATCATCAGTACGTGTGGAAGTAGTAGTGCATATTCTTGATTATTTGGGATAAACAAGTCCTAGTCATGAATTGCCTAAAAAATTGAGGGTATTAACTATAAATCTTTCACAAAAGGGAGGATATTATATCATATTAATATCATGGTGAGGTTTACTATTACCACACCATTGACTAGGTGAGTGAGAGGAAGAAATATTAAAATCCCACTTTAATCATCTTAGCATAAGACTATTGGATAAATTAGATCTATGATAACATTAAAATTGGAAAACCAACCCCAACCTGATCACCCAACTCTTATCACTATTTTTAATCACATTATTTAGAAATTTGTTTTAAATATTTTAATTTATTCCTTTATTTTGTTTTTTTTCTTTGTTTTCAAAACCAAAAAATTTCAAAATCTACCCCACTTATTTCTCAAATATAAAGCGACAAACATGATTTTTTTATGCTCCTGTCTTGATAAAGGCTAGGTCAACCACTATAATTCATTTTAATTTTGGAAATAATTGTTTTTTCCACACCCCAAGATAATAATGTTTCAAATCATGGCACTATTTCTAGGGAGGCGGTGCCAAAATTCTAATTGAAAATATTTTACTCTTTCCAAATTTAAAAAATGTTAAAAAAATATTTTTCCATGATTTTTTCAAATAATAATTTCTTTAATTCATGGAATAATTTCCCCAAAGTAAAAGAAGTAGATGAGGCTGGTTATAATATAGTTCAGATGAAATATCATCAAAAAGACATAGAATAACTTCAGTGAAAAGTAGAACTAACATTAGAATATTTATGTGCTTTGATGGAGAAATTGGAACCCGTGAAAAAACCTAAGGAGTCCATGAAAGAATAATCGTGTACTGATCTACGTGAGATAGATCAGCAGTATATAGATATATTTTGGAATGAGTGTAAAGACCTACATGATCCCATATTCCGTAAAATATATAATAGCTAGAATCATTGAAGGAAGAAACCCCTAAAGTTGTGGAATTTGAAGAAAAGATGGAGGATCCTAAATACCTACCTTTATCTTGTGAAATTCAACTACAAGAGGAACCGCCTTCTGAATAAGAAATTCAAGCTATAAAAACTCATGGAGATAATCGTTTCTTATAATCTTTTCATTTTGATGTTATTAAAATAGAATTCAGTATTACCTCCCCTTGTTTTAAATTTTTAGATTCAGCCAAAAATTGTATTGCCTTGGTGGATGAATGTGAAAAAGAATATTCACCTGTTGGGGAACATATGTATCTCCCTAAACTTTTTGAACACTTATTGGATGGATTTCAGGAGGAGGCCAAAGTGGTTTTGCCTGTGTAAATAGAGACACAATCATCTTACATTTAAATTGAATAATTTTATACCGATTCTTCATGTTTTAATTTTATTCAAATATAATTACACTTTTAATTTACCTTTGAATAATATTTTGATGGTGCATACCTTGAGAAAGCACTGGAGAATGAAGAAGATGTTGAGAAAGTGGAAACAAATAAAGAGTATAACTCATTCTTTGTATTTCTTTTACCATGAAAGTTATATCTCATTTTCATGGGGGTATATATCCATGGGGTCCTCAAAAAAATTGATTAAGTGAATTATAGAAAGAATAAGTGTTAGCGATTCATCTCAAAGAAACTCCACCCACCATTAGATTGGAGATGACCAACTAAAATATCCCATCTAGAGGCAGTTAAAACCTAGGGCCTACTCGGGGGATTAAAACAAGATCTATAATTCTATTCTTAGTTTATTTATATTATAATTTTCATTTAATAAATTTCTTATTTTACATTCTCTATTTTTGGTTGTAGGTTTTCATGTGTGCAGCACTTAAGAGCTTAACTCAATGTTGCACTACCAATAAGTTAGGTTGTACCTCTCTTTAACACTTTCTTTCTAGTTGTGATTCAATTAAATATATAATTGCATGTTAAATTCACTTTAACACATTTAAGCCACTACATCATTTGAGTTTGGGGGAGGAAACTTTGAAGTTTAGGAATTTCAATTATTTTTTAAATATTTTTTAAAAAAATAAATAAATTTCTTTGTTTTTTAAACATTTTTTATGTTTTTTAATTTTTTGAGATGAAATGATTCTCATCGCCATTTTTTGAATCCATATAAATTAGTGAAATAATTTATCCCATGAAACCGAGCACAAATAAATGATGAAAATGACTTTGTTTCAAGTTAAAATGATTATGAATCTCATGAAAAGTAATCTAGTTTTTTAATAGCATACTCCATATCACTATCTTTATCATTGAAATCACATTCCTATGAGACTTATGAACCTAATATTCATATTATTTACATTCACCTTACTAATTGAGAGAACCAAATCATACATGATTTAACCTAAATTTGGTTTATTCCTATCAAAATTTAAGGGTTTGGGGTACTTCTGTTTTAAATTATTAAGGCATTTATTTGGTTTTAAATCCCAATTTTCAATAAAATCCTTTTTATAATGTCCATACTTGAACATTTAATCATTTTAATCCTTATAATCTAGGACTATCCTATTTGGTTATCCACATTAAAAGCTAGTTTCCCCTATCCAACCTTCAATTGAAGTAAAATTTTATGATCTAGTTGAACTTAAGTGTGGGGGAAGCTGTATTCTATTGTGCTACAACATTTGGAGATACTTTGGGTGGAAAATAAAATTTTTAATAGATGATTTTTCTACATAGAAAAAACATTCTATTTAAATATGTGCCTTTTCTGGAGATTTCATGTATGCGATGTTGTCTCTTTCTAGAGCTTCCAAAGGAAAAAAATTTGTGCTTATCAAGAGTATTTAAGGATAAATATGTATGAGAATATTGAAATTTATTCTACTGTAATGATGAATGGTGTGTTCATTCCATGATTTTACCTGGAAATGAATCTGAATTCATACTAAGGGGGTGAGAATAAGACCATACTTGAGTGAAAATTAGAGTCATTCAATTTTTCTTTAAAAGTGTCAACCCCTCTTTATTCTGCCTCAGAATTTTTTACATCAAAATCATACCAACCAAAATCTACAGAACAGCCCTTTAAATTCCTCATGATATAAATATTTCCTTGACTCACATTGGGTGTAGATTTAGGAATTTATCAATCCCATGGTGACCCTTTCATGAGTTTGGATGAGAAAGACGTTGTTATAAATTAAAATTTTTGTGATGAGAGAAAATGTATGTGAGGTAAGTGTTTTGTGTTCATAGGAGGAGGAATGATGTGGAAATATATTGAAAGATATGGATGGGTAACTTGAAATAATAATTTTTTATGATGCATGTTATCTTTTGTTTCTTAGTGTTATATTATTGAATCTCAAATATATGTGTTTTAAATTTTCATTGATTTGATTTTGATATTTACTTGTCCAGGAGTCTAAGTGTTAAGTGTGGGATAATTGATAGAAATAATATTTTAATTATTAATTCAATTTTTTCATTGATTTAATCCCTTCCTATTAATTAATGGGGTTTGATTTTCATTATTTTATGATTTTTGGTATGTTTTGAGCTAAAATGTGAAAATTGGTTAATTTTGTAAATGTTATCATTTTCTATTTCTTCTGTGTTTCAGACATAACTTCTACCATTTTGATCTAATTCATGTGGTTCCTTTTTATATTATTAAATCATTCATGGGATACAAACTATTCTTCTAGACCAATATCCACTTCGAAACACAATGACCCAAAAAAATCAATCAAATTGAGAGAGTTATTATGGTCAGCTAAATAGACCATGCCTCATTAAATGAGTCATATCATGGGATATTAACATTAAAATGACCAGATTCTAGATAATTTAGACATAATACTTTATGTTTCATGATCATGTTAAATTTTATTAATAAACGATCCCAATAATGCATCCTTTGAGGGAGTCAAAGTGGAATAGGAGAAATAGTATTTAGAATCCATAACAATTCTTGTTCATTAATGTGGACATATAATCCTTTACACCTTTACAAAATAATTGAACATATTCAGGTCGATAGAAAATTTCATTATGAACATATTTTAATAAGTGACTTTGGCATGTTTTGTTCGTCTGGTGGGCAGAACTGATGCAGACTTTTTGAAGAATGATTCTAGAGGAATTTTTTTAGTTCTTCTTTTCCCCTTTCTCTTTCTTTTTAGTTTTGTTATCTCTTCTTATTCCCCATTCTTCTCAATTACCATTAATATGGGGGTAAATATTATAATTTATTGGATAAGTTTATGTTTTCTCTTTTTTAATATTTGAATTCATGCACTTAATGGTATTAAATCTTTCTCTCTTTAGTGAAGGTGGTTTCAAATTCTAATAAGGGTTTATATTATCTTGTGTGATTGTATTTGATTTTATATTATGTTGTTATTATTTCATTGATCAATAATAATAAAATCCTTCCACTAGGTTATAGTCTATATATGAAGGAACAGATCATGGATTATTGGTGATGTACTTGGTGATCGTCAGTACATGTGGGAGGAGTACTGCATATTCTTGATTTTTCAGGATAAAAAAAGACTCGATCAAGAATTGCCTAATTAAAATCAGGGTATTAGCTGCAACTCATTAAAAAAAGGAAGGATATTATACCAAACTAATATCTTGGTAAGGTTTACTCTCTCCTTATCCATTGACTAAGGGAGTGAGAGGAAGTGATCGTGAAATCTAACTTTGATCAGATTAGAAGAAGAGTATTGGATAAATTAACACTATGGTAACATTGAAATTGGAAAATAAACCCAAGCATGATAACCCAATTTATATCACTATTTTAATCACATTATTTTTCAGTTTATTGTAAATATTTTTATTTATTTCTTTATTCTATTTTGTTGCTTTTTTTTCAAAACCAAATAATTTCAAAAACAACCCCACTTATTTCTTAAATTTAAAGTGAAAAACGTGATTGTTGTGTGCTCCTCTCTAGATACAACCTAGGATAACAACTATAATTTATTTCAACTTAAAAAATAATGTTTTTCTACACCCCATTACTGGAACATGTCAAAATATCACTCTATTTTTTTGGATTCAGTACCAATAATATAATTTAAAACATTTGACTCTTTCCAAATTTAAAAAAAAAGTAAAAAAATAATTTTCCATGATTTTTTCAAATGATTATTTCTTTAATTCATGGAACAATTACCTCTAAGTGGAAAAACTAAATGAGGCTAGTTATGATATAGTTCATATTCAATAACTTTGAAAATACATAGAACAACCAGAGTGAAAAGTAGAACTAGCATTTGAATATGTCCATGAATTGATGGAGCAACCAGAACCTGTGAAAGAACCTGAGGAGGCCAAGAAGGAAGAATTTCCTACTGAGCTATCTAAGAGAGATCAACATGATCTAGATGAATTCTATATTTTTTAGACTTAATTGATCCCCCTATTCCTCACAAAGTAGAAGAGCTAGGACCATTGAAAGAAGACACCACCAATGTGGGGGAAATTGAAGAAAAGTTGGAGGAGACTGAATACCTACCCTTATATTGTGACATTAAACTATAAGAGGCACTTCCCACTGAAGAATCAATTAAAGCTAAAAAACACTCAAGGAGATAATATTTTCATAGAATCATTTAATTCTAATTTTATTAAAACAAAATTGAGTAGTACCTCCCCTTGTTTTAAATTTTCATATTTAGCCAAAAATTTTATTTCCTTGGTGGATGAATATAAAAAAATAATATTCACTCGATGGGGAAAATATAGAGATCCATGAACTTGTTGAAAACTTATTGGGTTTAGTTCAAGAGGAGGCCAAATTGGATTTTCTTGTGCAAATAGAGAGAGAAGATTCATACTTTGAAATAATTAATTTGATATTGATTCATAATGTTTTAATTTTATTCAAATATAATTACACTCTAAATTTTCCTTTTAATATTCCTTTGATCCATCATACCTTTACAAACTGCTGGAGAATAAAGAAGAAGATGTGAAAGTGGAAACCAAGAAAGAGAAATAATTATTTGTCCTACACCCACCATGAAAGATGTATCTCATTTTCATGGGGTGTATTTTATGTACTATATCCATGGAGTCTTCAACATCACCATTGATGTAATCACAAGGATGATTCCAAAGAAAAAACTGACTTGGGTTTTACAAAACCTGTTCATTAACATAAGGTATAAAATCATCTTCATTAAATACTTCAGAAACTATTTCTTTAGTATTTTACATATAAGAATAATTTTACAACAAAGGATGAGAATCAATTTTATAAAATGCATACAAGTATAGAGGTTGGGATTTTTTAAAAACAAAAGGGTTAGTTTCATCAAATTTAACTTGTACTATTTCCTAAATAGTACAATAGTTTTTTTACTCTATATGCCTTAGAAGTAGTGGAATAACCTAAAAATATACCTTCATCAGATTTGGGTGAAAATTTTTATAAGTTTTCTTTTCTATTCAAGATGCATAATTTTCATCCAAATACTCTGAAGTAAGAAACTTTTGGTTTTTGGCATGTCCATAATTCATAAATATATTTATTAAAAAAGGTCTTATGAAAACTCAATTTATAGTATAAAAATAATTACTAACCTCTTCATCCAAAAAATATAAATTGAGCATTCTATAAATATGGTTCTTGTTATTTCTTGAAGAATATGATTTCTTCTTTCAAAAACATTATTTTGTTGAGGGGTTCTTGGAGCTGAAAAGTTATGTGTATTGACTTTTTTACTAATTTTTTTTTCAAAATTAGACTTTACAAATTCTCCACCATGATCACTACTAATAGTTATAAAGGGAAGGTTTTTCTCATTTATAACTTTGTATATAAAATTTTTTAAATAAAAAAAGTCTTTAGATTTAATTTCTACAAAATATATCCATGTGTATCTAATGTAATAATCAACTAGAAAAAATACATAGTATTTTCCATCAATACTCCTAGTTTGTGTGGGAACAAATAAATACATCTGTATTAACAGTAAATCATCCTAAGTTGAGTTTTCAATAATATATTTATAGCTCGACTTATGTTTCTTACCACAACGATAAGGGTCACATACTTTTGATGAGTCAAATCTAGGCTCTGGTAGATCATTAATGAGTCTTTTCTTAGCTAACTTACACAAGTTTATAAGGTAAAAATTTCCTAAACTTCTATTCCATAACCAATATTGATCTTCCATTTCAATATTTAAAGGTAATTCTTGGCACCTAAGGTCTTCTATGTTTGGTTTATATACATTCTCATTCTGATGGGTAGAAAGAATGAATTCATCCTTAGAATTTTGTACAACACATTTATCAATATTAAAATTCACAAGGAAACCTTCATTACATAATTGGATTATTATTATAAGTTTGTGTTTAATACCTTTAACAAAAAAACATTTCAAATTAATGATTTACCAAGTATAACTATATTACCTATACTGATAATCTCTCCTTGAGCATTATCTTCGAAGGTAACTTTTTCACTAATCATCTTGATGATCTTTTCAAAAAATTATTTATTACCGGTCATATTATGAGAACATAAACTATCCATATACCAAGTATTGTTGTTTATTATACCTTATTAGTTTTCTTGAAATCAAAATTCATTAGGCTCTCGGCACCCAACACTTATTTTCTCTGAAAATTTCAGAGAGAAAAATTTTTGTATTCTACATTTGTTTTGGGAAATAGTCTTTGTGTAAACCTATGGACTGAAATTTATTAAGTGAAAAATTATTTTTCCAATAACCTACACTTTGAAACTTTTTGTAAAAGGGGTCATTTTTAGGAACAATGAAATTGGTATTAAATATGGTTTTCTATAACTACGACCCAATCCAAATTTTATACCATGATGAGGGAGTTGTTTATAAATTTTATACAAACCTTACTTAATAGAGGTAAATTTTGAAAAAAGATTTCTTAAACAAGAAATATCAAATTTAATATTTACAAATAAATTCTTATCCTCTTGATTAATGGTTTCAGAATTGAGTTTTTCAAAACAACTTTATAAAATATTCTTTTTAGAAATTACTTTTTCAAATGCTTTGGAGAATTTCATCTTTATCAAAAACATACTTATCAAGATCTTTAAAAATGTATAATACTTATTTTGTTAAAATAATAATCCTTTAATTTTCCTTATTAGTTTTTAATAACATTTAAATTTTTATTTTCAAGGAATTTAGAAAAATGAAAAAACTATTCATTTGATGGAAGAGTATTATCCTCTGTTGAGGTAGATTATTCATCCAAAGCTTTAGAAATTTTCTCATTATCAGATTTAGGATAATTTTTATCTAAAGGTAAGTTTTTAAGGTTTTCAATAGTGCGTACCTTATCCATAAGAAAAAAAATCTTTTGGTATTCTGAAAATAAGACCAGTGTTACTCTATATAGAACTATTATTATCAAAAGAGTTTTCTAATGAATATTCACCACTATCACTCCATGTTTCATTTTCTTTAAGGACTTTTCTTCCTTTTGAAACATAAATCCTTCTCTAATTCTTATTATAATTCTTATCCTTCTGGTCCTTCCTTTTTAACCTTATAAAATTTGGTCTGATATTTCCATCTTTCTTACACTCCTAGAAAGTTACTTTGGATTATTTCTTATCATTTATGTCATTTTTTTCTTTCTTATATAGATACTGAAAATATTTCTTAATGGATATCTTTTTCATCCTCTGAGAAATATTAACTATTTAAATTTTAGATTTTTTAGCATCATCTAATTCTCATTGAATAACCACTTCATTCTTTCTTAAATATCTAATAACTTTTTTGGTATATTGAGCTTTAGGAAGTAAGTTACATGTTGTAGAAAAAGAAACACCACCATTATTTTTCTTTTCTTTCCCAGTATCTATTTTGAGTCTACTTTCATATTGCATCATTGATCTAATAATATCATCTCAAGTGATATTTCTAACTTTCCTTATTTCTTCAATATTTGTTCTCTTAGAATTACTCTCCTAGTTTCAACAACCTTTGATGTATCAAAGTGTGCAACCTATCACTTTTTCCAAAAACTATTTGCTTCTTCAAATGATTTTATTTATTTTATATGGTTCCAGTAATTAATAAAAACAAATTATTCCTTACTTTTAAATAAAAATGATGTTCCATATTTTCTTGATTAGTAAAGGATATAGCATCTATATCAGGTTTTTTGTAAACTATAGTAAGAATTCCAATATTTTCAACCCCAATGTTGATAAAAAATGTATTCATTCTATCATTACAATATTAATAGTCAACTCCATTAAAAATGGGATGACTAATTGGGATCGTATTATCTATCAATATGACATTGAGTCTACCCATATTAAAAGAAAAGATATTCTTTTCCACAATACATGTTAGTGTAATAAATATTTTGACAAAAAAAATATTATAGTAAAATTAACTAACTTGAAATAGTGAAGATAATAAATTTTTAAGAAAGTATTTAAGTAGTGGAAACCTCCTTTGATACAAATTTTTTCATATCAATATGAGTTATTTTTATATTAGGATTGATGAAATATAATTTAGATAACTCAATTAAAATGGAGGTGAATTGTATATTTAAAAACATTTGTTTAATAATAAATAAACTAAGAAATTAAAAACCACTTTAATAAAAATATTATATTCATATATAGAAATTAGTTCATTACTTAGGAATATCATAATCAGGTCGATTCCAATATTTTATTTACCACCAGTAATAATAAAAAATTATTAAATCTACACAGTGTAAAATCATAATCATAATAGTTACAAATATATCATAGTATTCAGAAAATTTTAATTAGTTATGATTATTTCTTAAAAGAATATAAAATCATAATTAGAGTAATATCATATTCATAGATAAATAAATTAAAACATAGTAATAAAATTGTATTATGTTCAAAAATATTATGATAAATAAGATACAAATAGAAATATTAATATAAAATTATTACGTTCTATTACATGCAGTGAAAATAAAATACTTATCAGAAAAAAAAGTAATACAAAAGAATACACTTATTTTAAAATAAAGAGTGGGGAATGAAATAACCTAGGCTAAAGGTTCATTTTTATTATACTTACAAAAATGTATGTCTCACCTTGACAAGGAAATACCTCGATATAATGATCAGATTCTCTGTCTACCTATCCTTGCAATCCCTTGATATGATGTGTCGGATTCTGTCTTACTAACCTCACAAGCCCTCAATCAAAAATTTGAGGTGTCTATATCTAAATAACCTTGAATGTTCTCGATCATATTCACACAATTGGATGAACAAATCATTTACAAAAATATTATTAAGAAGAAAACCTGACAAGGCTTTCTTAAGAAGGGCTCTCTCTAAAAAATACAAAGGAAGGAGAATAATTTTTTCATGATTTGTTTACATAAGAAAAAATATTGAGTGAACGTAATCAAGAAGAAACTCTAAAATTTTAAAATGACTGAATATTTATAGGGAAATCCCCGATGAGCACATTTCCTTCCCAACTATCCTCTTTCTATGAGTTTGTGGCAATGACATTGATAGGTGTCTACCCAATAGAAATATCAATATATAAAGTCCAACATCATTTTGATGTACACCATTATAGTTTAAAATATTTTCAATTACAATAGAAGTTAGTGTTTCCATATTTTGAATTTAAACTCAGTCAATCCGAAGGATTTCCTTATAGAATTTCATTACGATAATCTTTATGAGTTGTGAAGCTGATGTTTATAGGTTCCAATATCAATCTGTTAATAATGACCTTTTCAGTATGACAATAAGGAATAATGTTTCAAATCTGATCAAATATCAATGAATCTAATGTTTTATCATATCAATAATTGTTAAAATAATCATAATGAATAAAGTTGGTATTAATTCATTAATACTTTAGAACTAATTCGTTTTATGGTAAAAATATATGTTTTCTATAAAAAAATCTAAAAAAACTTTTGACATAAAAAGTTAGTACTCAAGCATTTAATAAAGAGTTTGTGATTTCAAAAACAAAAGGAATGGAAAATTCATAAAGTAACTTTTGACTCAATAGTGGTATATTGTAATGAGTCTCCCTTGGGTTGTGTTCAATTGTGGGGAATGAGGTATAAAATATTTTATAGGGTTATGGTCACCTAAAATGGATTTAGGGGATGAGATATGGTTGACTGTAAGAAGAAGCACAGTCACAAAAGATTGAGGGCATGGATTAATGATCATAGAATTATTTTTCCATGGAACCTTGGAGTTGTAGGTATGGAATAATGGAATATTCTCTCAAATAAATAGGGGAAATCCACAAAATTACGATATTCTCATGGTTGGATGGGTGATCATTGTATTGGGTGAAAACATAATCCCACATTGTTTTCTACAATGAATAGAATCTCACATATAATCATCAATGTGAATTTCCTCAAATAACCCATGGAATTTAGGATGGAACCCCAGAAGGGATTATTTTTTGGTCCTAGAAGACCAAGGGATGCGTAAATTGATCCTAAAAAAAGGTATCAAACACATTATGTTGCCCAAGTGGGATATAGATGTCCACAACCCAGTTTGATAATGATAATGGTGGATCGAGTTGGAGGATGATGATATGTGGTGGTTCCTTTTATCTAAAGTCAGTAAGATAATAGTGGTTAGGTGACATGTCCCTATAGATAGAGACACAGAGGTTCAAGGACATGATGATTAGAAACAAATGGATTATGGATGATGGGAAGGCCCAACTGTGACTTCTTTGGTTTGAGGAGAGGTTTTTTGGGTGAAAACCGAATCCCACCTCTTTTTATGAAAATGATGATGGATCATATATAATCTTGGATTATAAATTTCTCCTAGAAACCATGTATTTTAGGATGGAATCCTAGAAAGAATTATGTGTTGGGACTGTAGAACCTAGGGCTTAAGGAATCAATCCTTATAAATCATTTAAAACTTTACCAAATTTTATCTCCTATTTTCATTTGATAATTATATTTTTATTATACTATTATTTTATAAATTAAATTAAATAGAACAAAAAAATAAAAAACATATTAAATTCATTGTATTAATTAATTTCAAAGTAGATCCAAATTAATTTTCAAAATGAAAATTTTAGTTTAATCTTTTGCACAAAATTAATTAGTCTAATGAATTTAACCAAGATATAGAGAGACACAAGAATATAATTGGTTTCCATATTTTCAAAATATAGAAATTAATCTCTCTTGGTGTGTTATCCTCCATAAGTAGAACAAAATGATGATGAAGAGTCACATAGATGTTTTTATCATCATATCAATGAAATAAAATAGGGTGGACAGACAGAGAGGGATATATATATATATATATATATATATATATATATATATATTCTACCCATATTTTTACACCTTGATAATAATAAATATAAATAAATGATGATATCCTGAAGATATAGTATTCCAAGATGGACATGAAATTAAACTAAAGGATAAGAGATCAATGAAAATGGATTTTCTTTTTAATGTTATGGAAAATTAAAATTAGTCCATAAATAGGAAAGTGGGGTTCCAGATTTATTATATAAGGAAGAAGAAAAATATACTCAGGCATTGGTTAACATCATATTCTATAAATAATAAACCAGTGAGGAGACTAAATGTGAATCTCTAAAAAAAATGAGGATGCACCCATCTAATAAATTTTTGTTGATTTTTGATTGACTAACATGTCTATAAATTATTATTTTAATCTCTAGAAAAGTAAAAAAAATTGATAAAAGGTAGTGATCCAACCCAAAAACATGAAAGGGGTGTTACCATAGGCAGTACTAACCTAGCAGAAACGTTTAGTGATTTTGGGTCATAATAACATTTTCGTGCATTCTCCTTGGATTATCCCTATATGGGTGAACCAAGTAAATTCACACGTGTCATTGTATAAATTATTTAAATACACCAACTTATTCAAAGGGGAAAAGAAACCATAATGAATATTGAGTAATGTTTAGTCAAATAATATGGTCATCAGATCATATAGTATAAAAGAGAAGAAAACAATTGTCCCTTTCAATTAACAAGCCCAGATCATAATAGGACAATGAGAGATTTAAATAGAAAGTGCTAATTTTCAAAATAATTTTCATTTACTGATTCAACCCCTCTCTTCTCATAGTATCTCTCACATAAGACCCATGAGAGACCTATAAATTGGTATCATTGCTATATTTTCTGAAATTATGTTTAACCAAAGAAGAAATTTATGTATTCTATTAAATATGAAATGAAATATAAAGCTAAAAATTTTCAATGGTATAGTATTTTTTAGGTATCCAAGTTTTTTTAAAGGATACATTGAACTAGTTTTGTATGTACCATAAGAATTTGTGTATTAATGGAGTGTTTTGTTTAGTCAAAATGGATTTATATTGTAAATAGATCAACAAAATCGTTGAATTAATTCTTTGTTCATGGATGTATTAAATAATAAGCTCAAACAAGTCCTCTTTAGGAATATTGGTCATTAATTTTTTTTCCAATTATATGTGTTTAAAATATAGAGACTTTCACAACATGGATTCTATAAAATTAGTGAGTAAAATTTTTGAATAATTTTTCATGTAAAAATGAAATATTAAGAATAATAATTATTCTAAAAGGATTATTTCTTCATTAAGGAAGTAAATTCAAAACATTATATTATATATTAGTCTTACACTTATTTATGGAAATTATGTGTAATAAAAATTTTAGTCTCCCTCTCTCTCTGCCAAAAATAATATGCGATTCTAGTAAAAAGGAGCTGCAAAATCATGTTTTAAATCTAGTAAGAATTCATACATCCACAAAGTATAGTTCCAAGACCTATAAGAAGTGGTAGATCAACAGAAAATAATGCATGAATTGGATGGTTCTATTCTGGAATATTTCTCCTTCAAACACAAAAGGGAAAATGGATGGAGTGGTTTTGAACATCCACATGAATAGGATGAGCATAATAATAAAATAGTAATTTTATTTTCATAATTAAACATACCAAAAAATCCAAAAGAAAATGGCCACTGAAAAATAATTTAAGGATAGAATTACCCATCTCAAAACTTAACTGTAAGAGGGGATGTGGTTATGTATGTAAATGACCTCAAAAATGAAATATATAGATTTCTAGATGAATAATAAGGATAATAAAATTAGGTTTCATGGAAAGTTGTTGAAAAATCCAAATAAGATGACAGATATTCCTCAAATATGAGCCTTGAAAAGTGAAAAAAAAATCTAATTTTCCTCTATGGTAGTGCTATGTAATCTTGATTCTACAAAAAATAAAAGCTTCATGGAAATCTGGGAAGGAAGAGTTCAAAAAAATGTAACTCCAAAATTTTAATCATTCGAACTAATTGGGAAAATTATGAGTATGTTTATATAAGAAAAAAATTAAAAAATGTGATGGAGGACCTACTATATAAATTTCTCAATCAATAAGATATGCCCCTCCATACCATCAATGAGAAGGCGTGGCAAAGTAGTATAAAAAACAACTATATTAAAAGAGAGTAATAATTGTGTAATTGTTCTATAATAGAAAAGGGATCCCATTTATAGATTCACTAATGATATAAAATTAGAGTAAATTTTTTAAATTGAAATATATTCCACAATTTTGGAAAACCCCAAGCCAAGGAAGGACAAGAGTTACCTTATCAAATAATAAATTTACTTAAGTGGTTTCACACAATGAAGGGATATTATAAAAGGATTAAACAAGATTGACTAAAAATATAAAGTTTATGTGGTTGATGAGTTTTTCTAATTCATCTACCTAAATTTAAAAAAGTAATAGGAAAAAATATAATAAAATGGTATTGTTCAATCTGACCATCCCTATTCCTAGACTTAAAGAAATCTGAGGCGCCCCTCTCTATACTTAATTAAATTTTATCTAACTATTATGAATAGGTCTGTAATTTAAGGGTAACACTATACATGGATTATATATTCATGAAAAGTAAATGAGGATGAGCATAAATATAGATATGAATATATCACAAAATTGTACGCAACTGGTAGATTCAGTACTGTTTCAAGTCCCATTTGGTATCATGTATGTCCACCAATAACAAGTCTAAACCTAACCCTACTAGAGGTTTATAGAAACTATTTTCATTATCAAATATATATTATAAATATATAATCTATAATTTAATTTAATGTTGAATCTAGAGTTGTTGAAGGATATGGAATATGATCTAAATGTGGGTTTTTAGCATTATATGAGTTTATAGTTATATCATACTAAATATAGTGTAAACAGGGAATTATTCCATGATACTAGTCGAATGAGTCCACTATAGAATTGTATATTTGGGAACAACAAATAGTTCATAAAAAATTTCATCTTTATTTTTTTAGCAGTTGGTATATTCTCTTTAATGTATACAGTATGCTAAAATATATTTAACAAGATATGTTTTCCCAATAAGTGGACCCCCAAACTAATACAGAGATCTAAAAATAATTAGTTTCAATTTATTATGAGTTATAGATTAATTATAAATTCAATTCATTAATATATGTGGTTGAATAAATCCGATGAAGATATTGAACACAAGTGGTATCACTAGTTCAGTTTTAAAAAGTCAAATCAATTAATGTTTTACATTCTCATAGTCATGATTTTCCCTATATATCTTATAATGGTTTGGTGTGAATTTATAAAAAGATTGAGGGTCATTTTTTCCTTAGAAAGTTAATTTTTTTATACAATTACTTTAATGGAAGACTAGTGGTTGATAAGGAAAACATTGAAGAAATTTTAAAAAACTATTGTTTCCATCACCAAGGCCTTTCTCATTAGGTTTAAACGAACTGTTGACAAAAAAATGTATTTTTTAAATTAACTTACTTGGAAAAAATTAGTTTATGTATCTAAAATAGGTAAGGTGGATTGGAAATTGATAACTAGAGATATATTTTAATTTGGGAGTCCAATAATAAATATTTTTTGTAGAAATTGGTAATGAGATCTAATGTCTATCCAAAAATTCGTGTAGGGAAATGAATGAGATGAAGTAATTATCATATGAAATATCAGTGAAGAAAAATAATTATATTCTCATGGTGGTTGGGTAAAAGACCATAAAGAAACCTGAGTTTTATTTAGAACAATAATTATAGTGATCTACATTGAAATTTCTGACTACGAATTGTAGGGGTAGGATAGTATAAGTTAAATCTGGATTGACTCTTCAATTTTTATTTCGTTGACAAATAGGGAGAAGAGAGGGTAATATCATGTTAATAAAATCTAAATGGGAGATCATTGGATCCCCCATGAATTTATAAGTTGGTTGTTTTGACAAAAAAAATTCAAAATATTTGGATTCATATTTGTTAACAAATGGTTCTTGATTGAGGTTTTGGTTAGATTTGTTGGCCAAGGAAAGAGAAGATGAATGGATCTTGGCATAAAATAATAATTCTCTTATTTATAGATAATACTTGTCTTATAACTTTGATGAGTTCTTGACATTGATCCCAAAATTAGTAAGTGAATTATAATTAATCTTGAAGAAATTTGGTTGATGAATCCAAATCTATGTTTGTGGGTAGTGGTTGTTGGGTTTTTTAACAAAGACCTAATTATAAGGTTTCATGGTAGAATATACATTGTTATATTGTATGAATTTAAATGTATTATGATATGGATTTATTAAGAAATTTATAACCATAATACTTATAACATGTGACTTTTGGGTTGGAAATAAATTTGACACAAGAATAGAATGTGTCTTTGATGTGGGGCATACGACTTTAGGATATCATATGAATTATGAATTCACATGAAGTGGATTAAATATGACTTATACTGTAATAATTTAGTGATAATAACACATTAGATATTGTATGATTTCTTCATTTAAATTCTGAGGTATCATATGAATTGTGGTACCATAAAACATTGAGACTATGTTTTAATTTTAATGTCGTACAATTAATTATGTGTTGGTTAGAAATGAAACGTTTTTTCATAGAAGTAATTTCATTCATTGCGTAATATAATCATAATTAATTGAAACATCATGTTACATCACCCAAAGGTAATGATTCAATTTTAAGAAGAATTAGGATCATGCAGTTATGTTTCTATAAATTAATGAAAATATATTTCACTCAATAAATGGAGAAAATTGGAACCAAGAAGAAATAGTGTGTGGATTATGAGTTATTAAAAGTATTAATTAAATCTATATAATTTTTGGGAGATATTGGGATCAGTGAATCTAGTGGTTTTCATGATACACACTAATGTAGACAATGAATATAGGTACACATAATTTAATATATCACACAAGTGGAGTGGATTTTAATAAACAGTTTGGAAAGATGTTGTAAAAATATTATCTTTCCCAATTTATTGAAAAAATAAAAAATTAGTGATATGTTTATAGAGTCAAACCAATTACATATGGAAGTTATTGGAATACTAATTGGAATAAAAATATATTTTCATATATTGTGCATGTAAATTTATTGTCTCAAACCTAGAATTTTTGATAAAGAATAAAAATATAGGTTTCCATATTTTCTAGATATAGTAAAGTCATAATAATAAATGTGTTATCCTCCATAACAATCATATATTTTGAAAGATGAGACTCTATAGTTTTCTGATCAAAAAATCTATAAAACAATACAGAAGTGAGAGAGAGAAATCTATTTACACATACTGTTACATTGTGAGAAGAATGGGAATAAAGAATTAATTCCATCCTAAATATCTGGAATTATAAGAAAAAAAATGAATTGAGATGATTAAGAAGAGATCAAATTGAAAGGATTTTCTTTGTAATAGTAAGGAAAATGTATTTGAGTTATTACATTGGATAGTGGAGTTACATACATACTATATAAGGAAAAGAAGAATATTCTCATGGAGTAGTTCATAGTTTGAATTCTGAATAAGCATCTAGTGAGGAGATCCATAGTGTATCTAAAAAACTATTAATGTATCCATACTATAATCTTATATGTGAAAACTATTTTCGGTGTATTTTAAATTCATTCCCAAATAAAATCTCTCTAATAGTTATTTCAATGGTTCTTTATAGCTAATCATATTTTCAATGTGAATTTACACAATGGATTATTTACAACAAAATTCCCTCACAAATGATTAATCATAAAAATAATTTTTTAGAGTATAGCATCAATTATATAAAACATCCATGTCATGTAATAACACCCCTCATATACTCTTGAAGAAATCCATTACTTATCCATCATAAGAAACAAAATTCCAATATCAAAACTCGTAAACATATTATCACATAAAGCACTAAAAATCAATTCTAAAATGTTTTTAAAGTATTAATTGGGTCTTTTATAATGTATTTAAAACAAAATCATAATTAGGTTATTTATAAAATAAACCATTGAGTCAAAATTTTAAATATCCTTTTTAAATTCCACATCCTTTAATAAATTTTATCTAAGAATTCTAAAATCCACATATAAAAAAATAAAAATAAGATATATCAAATAATGATTATAATGTGTCATATAAAAAGAAAAAAATAAAACCCATTTCTTAATTATTTTTCTCTTTTAACAAAATCTTGATGTTCCTCTTCTTAAAAACCATTAAGATCCAAAACAATATAAAAATATCTTCATGGGAATTTTAATACACACCTGAACAATACACAATTTATAAATATGTTTTAAAATTAGGAACATGGGTAACCCCTATATATATTTTATAAAAACCATAAAATAAACCATTCACATAAGAAATGGAAATAATATATAATAAATTCTTTATAGAAATTAAAATAATGATTTAAAATTATTCAGGCAATGAATGTATTAAATTTATTGAGTTGTACATAGAGCCACTGACCTCAAATTAATTGAACTCACAACCCAAGTGTTATTTCAAAACCAATAGGGGATTAAAATTTAAGCCTCAACCATTATAAATTAAATATTTTACAACTAGAATATAAATATTTTAGTACAATTTAATATGGGAAAATGAGTCACGTCCTATGGGAAAGAACTTCAGGATTACCTTATAAAAGTTGAGATAAATCCAACATCACTAATGATGCATCATTTACATCTATATTTAAAGATAAATAGATAAGATATTTTGGAAATATATAGTGAGACATGGAGGTTAGAGAGAGAATTAAGTGAGATATTAGGAGAGGGGAAACATTTACACCCATGTGTGCCTTCTACATCAAGCCTCCTCATATTGTAATTTTAGTCATTTTTTATTATATTTATTTATCAAAGCATATCCTCATATTATATTTTGTTTATTTTTCCCCCATCTATAGCACTACCTACTAGATACCCTTTCCAATTTATTTTTTTAAATATCTCACTACTTCCATTTACAAACCCTACAACCTAATTTAATTAAATATATTTTTATTATTTTTTCTTTTAAAAACAACCAATTAATTTAAAAATAATAATAATGATCATAATAGTAATAATAATATCAATCCATTATTATTATCATTATAAAATTGATAATAGTTCATAAAACCTTGAGTTTATGTAGACCTAGATATATATATTTATATACATGTTTTGTTTAGTTTTATTATATATATATATATATATTTATTTATTTATCTATTTTCACAAAAAAAACACATATTTATTATTTTAAGCCAACCATTATTTAAACACAACAAGTATTTTTTCATCAATTTAAACATTCTCAAAACATTTTTTTATTTTTTATTTTCAAACATAATCACATATTTCTCATACATCCCTCAGATCATCCTAATGCAGTTTATTAAAACCTCCTCACCATAAAAACTTTTTATTTATGAAACGTCTAATGGAATCCAAATTAATGTAATCACTTATAGAACTATGAATTAAATTTACATCCATGAATTCATGTACAGGAAGGGTTCTCCCCACATTAAAATATTTCCCCTTCTGTATACCGAATATCATACGGGAACAAAAATAAATAACACAACTCATCAAAAAATATTAATCCAATGATAAAATAACTAATTAAAATTACCAAATTTTCTTAATCCTCATACATCACATTTAATATCATGTTCTTAAAAACAAAAACCATCTTGAACAGATGAAATATTCCAAACACAAATGATAACTAAGAGAAAATATAATATAAATCATTTTCCTTAAAATAAAATAGTTTACCCGATATTAAAATCAGGCATTTCATAGCCCAAAAAACACCACATAATACCATAATACATAGAATTCACATTAAAATAAAAAAATCTCCCATAATGAAAATTAAATCCATTTTAAAAAAAATTCAATAAATAACTCATTTATAAAGAACTATATATTTTATTTAGTCATAATTAAATTAATGAAATCCCCATTCTATTGCATGGAAACCAACTAACGGCTAATAATTTACAAACCCAATACATAAAATAATTCATGTTAAATTGTAATCGTTTTAAATTGAAAATCATTTAGAAAAACAAACACTTGCTTATATAAATTTTCATAAATTTTTCAAAATGTTTATCACTACTTCAAAACATTCTAACTTCCAAAACACATTCATCTAAAAAATTTATTGTTTAAATTTCCAACATATTAAAATTTCCATAAATTTTTCCTTTTAAACCCTTACTAAATTTTATTTCATTTTAACCAAGGAACAACATCAATTTTAAAATCCAAAATTAATATAAATGGATATACTTTCTTCTATAAAAAACATAAAATTTTCCAAATACCATTTGAAAAAAAATAAATAACAAAATTATTTTAAATTCACATATAAGGTTTCAAGTTTTAAAATATAAAACAATAGATATCACACAAAAAATGAAAAACCAAAAACATCATACAATAATAAAATAAAAATAAAAGTATCTTAATTTATTTCACACTTAGAATAAACATGGATTAAAGAAACTTGAAATCATATAAACACCACTAAAATCAATCAAAACCAGCACATGGAATTGATATAAAGGATCCAAAAAGGAAAATAATCACAAACCAACACCGTTCCTTGATATATGTTCATTTTGAATAGTCTACAGCCCATAAACCCTAACCATGTTTCTATTTGGTTTCTCTTACGACTTACATCGAATCAGAAATTTTACGCATGAGGAAGCATAAATCAAATTCACATCTAAAACCACATATTCTATAATTCCATTGGAAACTAAAGTTTCAATACAAAAGGTCGTGATTAAGATCATACTCCTATATTTCCTTTATATTTTAGATAGTTGTATCTTCTATGTACCTTTACTCAACATATATTATAAAAAAATTATTTTATGAGATTTTTTCATGAAAAAACCTGATTTACCCTTGAACCAAGCACCCAAGATGACACGTAACTGGGCTCAAAGATAATTCTTAATACATGTGGGATGGAAAAATGTTCTTAGGTATCAAACTTATAAACATGAGAATGATATTTATTGATAAAATAATAATGGCATAAAACATCCACACAGAAGTCTGACATGATCACTGTGTACATTAAAATATAATGATTGAAAAATAAGTATTTTTAACAAGAAAACCAAACTAAAATTTTCATAATTTTTTCTAAATATATTATAAATATATTTCTACATAGAAACCAATATAAAACTAAATAAGATATAAAAAATTCCTAGAATTTTATCACACCTTAGATAAATAAAATATCAAAATGAAATAAGTACTATGATCACCCACCTCCATGTTTCATGAATAATGATCCATTTATTGGACCAACTACTATATATGAACTTTTAACCAAATGTGAACTTCTATAATACCAAAACCTAAAAATAACCCTATATATCTATGTGTGTGAGAGAGAGAGAGAGAGAGAATAAAATTACCTATAGGTAACCTCCTGACACCTCATGCATATTCGTTAAAGGTAAATACTTTTCATGCTAGTTTGAAAATACAACAACGATATTAATATCATTATTTAATTTTAAATAAAATTCATGTGAGAAAATATTTTTAATACAGTTTCATTCAAGGTCAATAGTTAAACCATATGAGAATAACTAAGATTATAATATTTTCTAAAGGGATAATATTTATGATAAAATAATGCATTCCAAAAACCACATTTTTTAAAACACTAAAATTGTAGGCTTAGAATCAAAATAACTAACATTTAGAAAACATTTTTAAATAAAACAAATAAAGACTAGAAAATAAAATTTAAAAACCTTTTAAAATAATGATAATCTATAGAGAAAAATAAACACTAACATAAACCAGTTCATAAGTTGAGCCAAACCACTACATAGAAATAATTGTGAGCATCAATAACATCGACTCAAGTAAAATAAAAAATAAAAAAATAAAAGGAAATAATATTATCATAATAAATAAAGGACCATTAAATGTAAATAGTAAAAAATTAATATCATACAGAAGAATTAAAAAATTTAATGTTAGTAAAATTAACATTCAAACTAATAAAACAATAGAACAAAAAGAAAACCATATCTAGGGAGTGTACCTAGGGAATATAAGATCAATGAGAACAGAAATCCTCATTATATTTTATGATCCAACAATATATGTCCATGTGCATGTGTTGGATACTAAATGTGTCATGTCATGTCTTATCATTGTGGTGATGACCATTTGATAAGACTACAACCATAATCTTCTAAGGAGTACATGGATTAGCCTAATGGCATATTGACACACATATGGTGGCACCACAATCAAATTATACAAGTCTTAGAATTTTTTAATTAGTGTTCTATATTCTAATTTATTATTTTAACCTAGTATTTTATACCTTAGTTTCAAAGGAACCCATTATTAACTAACTGAAGGTGAGTAGACATGAAATAACATCAATCCTATAAAAAATAAAACTCAAGTAATAAAACCCATGGCCTCCTCTTAAATAAATCCATGAGTTACCCATCATAAGAAACCAAATTCTGATAATAGAAGACATAAACATATCCTCACATAAAATAATAAAACTCAATCCCAATTTTATATAAAGTTTCAACGATGCCTTTGGGAACGTCTTTTAAAAAATAAAATCATAATTACTTTTTATTATAAACTAAAACATGAGTGAACAATATATATGCCTTTTTTAAACACTACCTCCTTTTCTAAATTTGTATCAATCACACTAAAATAATAATAATATCAAACAATTATCAATAAGATACATCAAAAAATTATTAAAAATTAATAAAAAAGTCAAAATCATTCATATCCAAGTGCATATCCCTTATTACATTTTTGGTTTTGATGATTTTTTTTTTATAAATTAAAAACCAATATAACCCGCAAATTCAACACATTATTTCTAATTTTCTAAATTTTAAGAAGTTTCAAATTATGATCTCCTAATTTTTTCAACCTAAAACCCAATTAAAATTAACATAATAAAAAAAATTGATGTATTTAAACCCTTGGTTAACTATAGAACATCAAATCACAGAACCCTTCATTGATAATAAATACAAAAATATCATTATAGTCTATGTAAAATATGGAAAAAAAATTATCTATTTGAATATGAATTAATTAATTATTGGGACCATATTTTAAACATAAAATTATTTCATGGTCGATTACATTTATCTAATTAAGTTCAATATCACTATCTAAAAAAACTTAACCTCCCATGTTTTGTGATGGTTATTTTAGTTGAATGATGTTTTTCTAAAGATTCATTTAAACGATATTATTTTCATTAAGTTAACTAGGTTAATTGATTCAAAATAATTAATTGAATATGGGGTAATTAGATTGATTACAATGATATTATTCTTTAATTGGTGGACATGTCATCCAATATATGTTTTACATAAGCATGAGAATAGATTGCAATGGATTGGTCTTCTCTCAACTCCTATAGTTCATCATAATTAAGTAAAATAAAATCCCTAGAAAAATAAATAAAATAAATAATTGAAATGAAAATGGATAATTTTATTTGGAGATCAAATGTATGATAACATGGAAGAGAATGAATATAGAATTATTGGAAAGATATATTTATGAGTGGTTTCTTTCTTAAATGGTGAATAAAATTAAAATGAAACAGATTATATAATTCCATAAATATCATTATACATTAAAAATCTCATCCAATAGAGAATAATATCAATTTATAGAGTGATTATTATACTAGGGTCAATGATTATAAATTAGAAAGTTAAAAAAACAATTCAAAAATTAACCTTGAATATCATTCAGTGTCTATGTACATTAAAACGATTGATCAATGGGATTATCTATTTAATTGAATTTTATGAAATTTAGTCCTCTAATTTATGGAAACAATTGATCCCAAATAGAGCATGTATGAATAACTTATAACCCAAATGATGAGGTATGTTACAATCTATGAAGTCCATCCCAACTCTCACACCATGTCCACTTTTCTCCCATAAAATGTAAATACATAGGTCAAAGTAGACAAGATACTATGGTTACATTATTATATTATAATAATATAAAATTATCCACATCCTTATGGTCCAAATAGTTTAGTGGTCTTGGTAAAATCGATACATAATTTAATTTCACATTGTAATTTAAGAAAAAAAATACAAAGTGATTTATTTTAGAATATAATATTCCCACATATAATATCCCTACATATAAATCATAAAACACTTCCTGGTATCCTAGGGAAAATAAATAATAATAAAGTGGTTATCTTATATGCTCCATAAGGGTATGCATACAATGGAATATTAATGAATAAATAAGCATAATCAACATGGAAATGTAAACTGCTAAAACAAATATCATTCAATTAATTAGTTGAGAAAAATATTGTTGGAATAAATAATGATAAAATATTTCCATATAAATAATTAAATTATCTTGAAACATATTCATGGATATTATAACTAATCAAATAATCACATGGATTATCAGTAACTACTCATATTTTGAGGGAATTCAATATGTCGCGCATCATAACCATTCCATCAAGTCCTCATTTCAAGACATTCATATTTAAAAACTATCATAGTAAATGATAATACTTTCCCCAATCAATAATCATTATCATAAACAATTTAGATTAATATGGAAATAGTATCCAAATAGTAAATCACATTTAACTAATCATAAACAATTAAGATAAATAATAAGCATGATATAATTAACAAATATTCTCAATGAAGTTTAAGGTAAAATGAGGGGTTTTTTCAATGATTAATATAAATAACAAAAAAATATTAATATAATTCTTAAGCGAAATGTCCATTTCATTTTAGAAACAAACATTTAAAGATAAATGTCCAAAAAAAATTAAAACTGTTTTATTTGAAAATAACATTGTAAAATTGAATAATAATCTTTAAATCATTGAGTAGTTATAATGGTGGGAAATTTTATTAAATCCGTATAATTTAAAAAATATATTTATTTTCTATTCTTAGTAAAAGAAAAATGGGACTTATTTGGAAAATAAAATGAAAATTACTTTTTTTAAAAAAAATTAAATAATTAAAACAAGGGTAAAAACGTATTTAATGAATCATTTATATAATGTTAAATAAATTTTTTTAATAAATTTTTAGAAAACATGGATTTGAAAAAAATGACTTCTGACTGAAGAAATAAATAATGTTTCCTTTTCTAAAAATAATTTTCTCAATCATTTTGACTCCAAATGAGAAGAAAAATTGTTCTAATACTTGAAACATTAATTAAATAATATAGGATATAAAAATTTATCAGTTTCTTTAGAGGTAGATCATAATATTTTATTATTGGAAAGTTAGTCATAATCAATCTTGATAAACATTGTGATTGTAACATAAACCCTTACCATTATGGTAAAATTTGAATTGTAAGCACCATGAAAAAAGTAAAATTAAGTGAAAAATTAACTTCCATGAAGATAAATTTTTTCATGATACAACATATCGAAGGGTAATTATATATAGTGCACAAAATAACTAAGGGGTGAATATGGATTACATCCCACAGAAGTAAAAGTGAAATGACAAACAATTACTTTAGGTCTAATTTTATTCATACATGTTCAAACCTACTGTATAATAATTTTAGGGTTATCATAAATATGATACAGAACTATAATTATATATTTTTAATTCCATATATTATTTACTTATGTCCCTTTATAACACTTTTATTAACATTTTCGTGCTAAAATCATGTTTCGGGTAATAACAACATTATTTTTTATGTATGTTTTTATTTTATATTTTTGATACTTTAAATTAGATGATGGTTACATCATATAAATAATATAAAAAATAATATAAATATAATATATAGTAATTATATATTTATTTATAGTAATCCATAAATATTAATGATAGAAAATCTATTACACCGTTCATGGATACAGTAGGCAGTACCTACACAAAAATGTTGTTTCTATTTTCTCAATGGATGAAATGAAAGAAAAATAAATTTTAATTCACCATAATTGAATCATTATTATGTTATATATATATATCATTTATATTAATAAAATCTATCCTTTTAGAATCCATATAAATATAAAATGAAAAACATTTCACATCGTTATGTGGATGTGTAGTCCACACGTATGCACGAGTGATGCTACTGTTTCTAAAATGATTTGATTGTATGAAGTTAGGTGTGATATTAAATTTTCATAAGTATTTTTATGTCATAAATATAACATATATTCATTAACTTTATCTATACTACATTTTGAGTAATGTATAACAGAAAAATGACTAACATCGCTTCGTGAGGCGGTAATCCTCCATACTCAAGAGGAACCTTATTGTATCACCTGTGGAATGGAAGGTGATAAATTATATAAGATATAATACATAAAAAAGAATAATAATTTCATAAATATAATATAAATATGTTAATAAAAAAGTATATCTATCCTAGAAAGTTGATTATTGAAAACGAATTACTTTGAATCGGGTGGCTGTAGTCTGTTGTACACATGATCAACAGTATAGTGTCCCATTTGATAGAAGATTTGATAGAAGATGATATTGATATAGGTAACTTACATAACATAATAAAATCTAGTTTTATGGTAGATACTGGTTTTATTATATTATCATGTATTATATTTATTTTAAGGTGTTATAAGAATAATTAAAATGTGAATGAATAGTTAAAAACATTACTTCTTCTTCCAGAAACCTCTTTGATTTGGCATAAAGCCTTCCTAGATTAGGATTATAATCTAACAAAAGAACACTAAGATTTTGAAATAAAATTATGGATGAGATTCTAGTTGGTATTTTTCAATCCAAGTGGTTTTTGATGTGCAGAGAGGGGAAGAGAGTTGGTGTCCTTTTACAAGTAGGGGAGAGGAACCACATAGAATTTTTGAGAAGATAAATTGATATCATGTTTTTCTCATGAAAAAAAATTAAAATAGGAAACAATATAAATTTATAGGATATAATTTCTAAATATGACCCAAAATGGGTTTTTAACAAGTTTTAGTTCATTTTTATCTTCTTATTTTAACCCTGATAAATTCATTTTTAGGTTAACCGTGTTAATTAATTTTTACTATTTTTTATATTAATAAAAGTAAAAAAATTAAGTTGAAATTATTATATAATATTAATTAATTTTATTCAAATTATGGATTCAATTTTTCTAAATTCAATTCATATAAGTGGAATAATTCAATTTAAAATAAAACTCGCAGACGCGTCGAACTATCAGTTTTTCTGATTAAAATATTTCAAAAGTTTAAAAAATATATATCATAATTCAATATTAAATTTACTATGATTAGGTAAATTAGTTAAATTTTAATAAAAGAGACATAATTTTACTTTAAAAAAATTAAAATATAATTTTTATTTGTAAATAAATTAATCAAAAATGCAGTTTTTAATAAAAATCAGTATTTTTCACATTCACCAAAAAATTAATCTTTTTAATAAAATCTAATAAAATCACTTGAATATAATTTTTACATTTATATTTAAAATATTATGTTTATTTTTCAAATAAATTTTTTAAAATAGTTAAAAATTAATTTTAAATTATGTGTGAAATGTGCAATGAAACAACCATTTTTAAAAATATTATTTTCATAAAACATTGATTTTTCTATAAAATGATTTTTATTTTCATTTATAATCAATTGATAACCAATGATTTATTTATATATGTGTAAACCATTTTATTTTACTTAATGTAGTTATTACTATTCATACTCTCTAATTTAACGACTATGTTATAATGGTATACTATATTACAATTCAATTAGACTCATGGTTATGTGTTCCATTGCCTATCTAATAGATTGAATTTATTTAAAAATAAATATATCATAAATTATTGTGTAATTTAATTCAATTATAATCATGGTGTTTCATGTCATATATCATATCGAAAAAGAATTTTATATTTTAAAATTTTGAGTTTTAATATTATATCACCCTTAAATAATTTTTATCCTTGAAATTTATCATGAACTTGATAATCATGAATTTGACCTTTGAAAATACCATTATTTAAATAACATATATTAAAAATGGTTAATATAAGTCACTCTGGATAAGAGACAAATAAAAATATGGGGGTCATCTGGAATAACACTTAATTAGGTTTCCAAATAGGAGATCATTGGTGGGAAGTGAAGATATGGATATAAAAGAAAAGTGTAAATAATTGTGAAGAGTGATAGAGATCATTGATCCCAAGAAAGTTGTAAATCTAGAAGAGGTTAATGACCACAAAACCATAAATCTAGAAAGGGTGAAAAGACCATTGATTCATTATAATTTATGGTACTAGGATAACATGTTTTTTATGATTTTTTTCCGAGAATAGATTAATTATATTACTATCTAAAATAAGAACATAGGTAAGTATATTTACATGAAAATTAAAATACTATCCTTTAATCAATTTCCTCCAAAATCTCATTTTTTGTCCACAAAACAATGAGTATTCATGTTGAATTTTTCATTCTTAAAGCACTAAGATTTACTTTCAATACATCATAAGATCCATAAAATAATGACAAGTCCTTATTCTGATATTTTATAAAACCAATCTGGATACCACATGTTATCCAATATCACCCAAATTACAAATTTTACCATTCCACAAATAGTTAACTGTAATACCTTTCCAAAAATATGTCTAACCAAATTCAAATTCAAAAAATTTAGAATAGAGATTACTAATGAACATAAAATTATATTCCACAAACAACATAAAGTGTCTCTTAATGATAAATTATAAGTATTTCCATATTTTGATCACCATAAATTTTAATAAAAACATGCATTCTTCCAAAAATAAAATCTATCAGGTTATCGAGTATATTCTATAAATCCAAACACATAGTAAAATATAGAAAATATAATATAAACTATCAAATCACTAAAAAAATTCAAGGTAATAAATATAATCCCATAAAAATTTATTTATCCTGATAATCTCAACATAAATCACATATTAAGAATTTCATTACCTTTATCACATGTTTTCCAAAAAAAGATCAAATTTTCCACTGATTCACTTTTCTTGGTACCAACGAACAGATGCCTTCAAATTATTATATAAAAACTATTATATTACAATACTTATTTGTTTCATTATTCTTTTAACCAATGTACCATTGGTAAAAATAATTCCACAACATAATTAATGATTCTAAGAATGCATTTACTTTAATCATTCCACTTAAGCTATATTAATACCATATGATTGACCTTGATACCTTAGCTTCTTTTTATGTATATTCCCTTGATTATTGGGGAATTCATTTTCATAGTTACCTATATATTTATAGTTGAAACACTAATCAATAGAGTATTTATTCTTACCATTTTATTTATGAACCTGATAGACATTCTCTCTATGCTTTAATAAAATTACCATCCCCTTTAAAAACATTCTTTGGAGATTATTTCCACAATTATAATATAAGGGGAATCTTCTTTTACCTTCATCCCATTATCCATTTTTTTCTCCCCCATACTCTTATTTTATTTCCTCCCTTCTAATACATAAGATATATATAATTATTTCTCTATCTTTATACCACATTATACAATGTCCTTGTATGATGATAAAGTTTATGATAATAGTTTCATACAATGAATTGCCTTAATCCCATAAAATAGATGGTAAATCTTGCTCTTTGTATTTCATATATAATCTGTATCATTCTCAGGTAACCTCATAAATTTATATTTATAACTAAAACAATTTTATCTTTCTTTTTTTCATAGACTCGAGATTTTTCCCTCCATATCCTCTCATTTCTCATTAAGAAAATACATTTCCAATAAGAGTACCTTAAAATCCGTACATTACATGTTTGTTATTTCTTATCTATCCTTACTGTTTGAAAATCAATGACCAATAATGATCTTAAACTCCTGATAGATTATAAACTGCAATGGAAACATTCTACCTTTCATTTATTTTAAAAGAAAGAAATATATTTTGTATGTAACTTATACATTGCTTACCTATAAATATATTTGTAGTCCCATTAAATGATGGAGTTTACTAAAACATAACAAGGTCAAATAATTTATAATGTTTGGTGGATTAGTATGTTACTCTATATGGTAAAGGTTATTTCTCATAAACTATGTTATTTTCCCTAATATATTTAAATTTTAATCAACTTCAGTTGTATGTCGAGTTCCAGATTTATTATATTACCCACGAGAGAAATCCCTTCATGGGGTATGTAAATTGATTTTAATCCATTACTTATTCTAGGTTCCATTCCTAAAATAATGTTATTCACTAGATTAGATCATAACATTATGAATCATAATGTATAATATCAAAACTAGTGAAACACATAACATAAATTGAAAATTTTATGCATGGATAATTTCATCGTCATAAACATGGTTTCATTGTAAAGGATTTGAAATCCTAAAAATATTTTAAAATCCTTCAAATTTTGTTATAAATAAAATGTGAATTAACCCAAACATATCCCCATATATTGTCAAAACAATTTTGGTGTAATGGCTATTGACGCATACTAGGTTATGCTCGAGCCATGCACGATGTGCCTTTTTCAGAGTTATTACCCTAAGGTACATCAGTTATAAAACCACATCCACTTGTATTATCTACATAGGGTTATATTTATAGGTAAAACCATATACTATATACCTTAAAGAAACATTAATGTATTATTCTATAGTAAAAATCAATAAAAAACATAGGTTTATATTCCCCGATCTATGATATCCAAAATATAGCTCTCAAGGATTATACTAAACTTCCTCTAATACAAACTATAAAGACCCTAACCCTAATTGGCCAGAGTTGGTGGTTATATTATTACAATCGTATATGATACATGGAATCACATCCTAAAGGACTAAAATTTTATAGTAATGTAGGTAAACAATATATATACATTGAATTCATGTTAAAATTGAAAGAATAAAATAAAAAATGTTTTTTATTTGATAAAATCATATTTCCTCATAGCATATAATTGTATACCAATATTAATACACCACATGGTATCTTATGGAAAATAAAACACCAGAAAAGAGTGATCTCAAATGCTCAGTAAGGGTATGTGTATAGTGTAAGATGTCATGAATAAATAAAAATAATCAATATGGAAAGTTAATTAACTATAACACATTCAATTCAATCAATCAGTTTAACATAGTATGGAAAGAATAAATGAACATGACATAATTCCATATAAATAGTCACATGAGCTTGAAACATAACCATGGATATTCTAACTAATATAATAATCACATAGAACATCAACAACTATTCTCATAATGGTGAAATGAATAATGGGATATATCATAAACATATTTTCAAGGCCTATTTCCAAGAAATATTACATAAATTTATAAGGAATCATCCAGACACTAAAGCTCGGTTGTCTTATGAGACAAACTGAAGCATCAAGGGCTATATGGGCCTCTACACATCACTTACTAATTCTAATTCATTCGTCATATCAAATGGGTGGAACATAATCAAAATAAACCTTCATATTGAAAAAGTAGCATATAAAATGTTAATAATTTCCCCAATCAATAAAAATAATCATAAACTATTCAGATTAATATAGATAATGGTATCAAAATAGTACATCCTAGTCTACATATCATAAACCACCCAAAGAAATTGTATATATGTGCTCATTACAATATATTTTCAATGGATCATATGGTAAAATGAGTGTTTTTCATTGATGAATAGAAATACCATAAAATAGTATTGAAAACATTAATAAGGAAAATATCCATTTCATTTTGAAAATCGCCTTTTAAAACATAAAGTTTACAAAAATGTTTGAGAATTATTTTCATTTAAAATAAGATTGGAAACATGTTAAATAAACTTTAAAATAGTCAGTGGTCATTATGGTAGGAAAGTCTACACATTTATTATAAGTTAAAAAATTACTTTCACATTTTCAAAAAATGAATAATGTGATTTGTTCGAAATATGACATGAATATTACATTAAAATAAATTTTTTTAAAGTAAAATGTGGGTAAATTTTTATTTAATAATTAATTTGGATAATTTTAAAATAATTTTGTAATTTTTGTAGGAAACATGGATTTTTAAGAAAAATGATTTCTGAATGAAGATAGAAATAAAGTTGAATTTCCTAGAAATCATTTTCTCAATCATTTTAAGCACTAAAGAGATGGAAAATGGCACTGATACTTCAAACATTTCATGAATAAACATAGTATAACAAAATTCATTAGATTATTGAGATGTTGATCATATAATTTCATCATGATAAGCTTAGTTATAAACAATTTTGATAAACAATGATATTTTAACATAAACCCTGACCACTTTGGTAACTTTTGAATCATAATCTCCATGAGAGAAAAAACATAAAGTGAAACATTAAATAAAAATAATATAAAGGTATTCACGATATAACATATCAAAGGGTCAGTATATACCCCACCCAAATGAACCAAGTGGTGTATATGGTATACAACCCATGAAAGTAAAATTGATAGAAGAAACTCTTACCTTAGCTATGATTTCCTTCATACATGTTAGAAAAAATTGTTTAATAAATATATAATTATTATAAATATATTAAATAACCATACTTATAAATATAATACCATCTATTATTTACTTATGATATTTTATAACCTTTTTATCAAAAATTCGTTGTTCAAATCATGTTTCAGGTAATAACTGCATTATTTTCTATGTATGTTTTAATTTTTTGTTTTATATCGTTTTTAATTTATCATGGTTTAATCAAAATCAAACTATAAAATATGATATAAATATCATATATAATCATTATATAAATTTTAAATAAGTAAATGCATTACTCCGTTCATGGAGAGGGTAGGTTGTACGTACTTGTAACTGTTGTCCCCATTTTCTTAATTGTTGGAAAAAATGAAAATAAATATTAATTCACATTTAAATAATAATTTTAATGTTATATATAGAATTTATATTAATAGCATATATCCTTATTACAATCAATTATAATATAAAATGAAAAAAATCGCATCGTAATGGGGAAACATTAGTCCACATATACGCATGAGAGATATTATTCTTTTTCAAAGAATTGTATGGTATGATGTTAGGTGTGATATTATAATTCAATAATTATTTTTCAGTTATAAATATCACATGTATTCATTAAATTTGTACTTACTAACTTACATTTAGAGTTTAAATGAAAATCGATTCACATCGCTTCATGAGGTGGTAGTCTATTATACACATGAGCAACATTGTTATATCCCGTATAGAATGGAAAGTAAGAAATTATATATGATATAATAATTAAATAAGTATACTAATTTACTATAATATAAATATGTTATTTTTTCATCATTATATACATCCTCAAAATTTATTAATGTAAAATGACTTACATCGATACGTGAGGGGGTAGTATGTTTTACACACGATCGACAGTTTTGTTTCCCATTTGACAAAAGAGGAGATGGATATATGTCATTATCATAGTAGAATAAAATAAAATTATATTGTGTATACTATTTTTATTATATTATCATATATTAATAATGTTATAATGACATAGAAGAATAAGTAATATGAAAATGCATTGCTAAAAATGTTACCTCTTCTTCTTGCTACCTCTTTATGTATAAACTAAATCCTTCATAGATTTTATTTATGATCTAACCAATTATTATAATATGTGTGTAAATAATTAAGGAATATATATGGTAAGGAATTTTATATCAAAATATTTTTATAATTTGGAAGAGGGTGGAGGGGGTGACCTTCTATATGTGTAGGTGAGGATACACATGGAATGTTTGATAAGATGGTGATAGTCATATTTTTCTCATCCAAAAATACACAAAAATTGAAAATTACATAATCTTATTAGTGATACAGTATAAATATGGTCATAAAATGTGTGTTGTATAAGTTTTTAGTGATTTTTAACCTACAAAGTCTTAGTTTAACCCCATGGTAAACCCATTTTTACCATAACTACGGTAATTAATTATTTCTCTTTTTACTATTTATTATGATAAAAAAAATAAGTTCAACATATAAGATAATATAAATTATTATTATTAAAAATATGGGATCCATTTTTCAAAATTAAACTCACATAATTTGAATAATTCAATTTAAAATTAAACCCATAGATGACACAAAAAAGGGTTTTTTCGAAGAAAAACATTCAACATTCTAGATTGTTTTTATATCAGAATTAAACATTAATTTCATTATAATAAACTAAATTTCATAAAATTTAAAATAAATGAACTAATTTCACTATAAAAAAATTAAATATCATTTAACATTGTAAATAATTTTAATGAAAAGGTCTTTTTAAATAAAAATAATTATTCTTTCTTATTCATCAAAAAGTTATTTTTTTCAAAAAAACTCCAATAATAGCCCATAGATAATTTTGACATTCATATTAAAAATATTATATTTATTTTTTCTAATAAATTTTATAAAATTGGAGAAAAAACATTTTTAAATTATGTGCATAAAGTGTGACGAAACCAATTTTTAGAAAAATATAGATTTTTAGAAAACATTTATTTTCTTTCGAGTGATTTTTATTTTCATTTCTAATCAATTGATAAATAATGTGTCCATATTATATATTTTTAATCAATATAATTTTAGTAGATTAGTTAGTACTATTCATACCCACTAATTTATTGGCTAGGTTATAAAATTATACTATATTATGGTCCATTTTGAGTAGGTGTTGTATGTTACATAAGCTATACAAGAGATTAGATGTATTTAATAATAAAAATATCATAATGTCTTAGGGATTTAAATTCTATTATATTCCTTGTGTTGTGTTTCATATATGATATCAAACATGATTTTCCTCTTTTAACATCTTTGTTTGTTAAATCAAACATGGTATCCAGCTCAAATGACCAAAAAGAGAAATGTATACCAATTAGTTTAATATATATCCATGATATTTAAAATTAAAATAAGTCCCACATAAAATTTTAGAACAAAAACGTTGTTGTGTTTTGGAAATATAAAAAATGTAATTTTCATGGAATTTTAAATTTCAATATCTAATTACAAATTTTTAAGGAATCATAAATTAAAACTCAATGTATGAAAATTAAATAATTTATTATAAATAAAATTCCCATTATAATCAAGGATTATTCAATCTCACACACATACCCTTTTCCACTATGGGGAATAAATTAACAATCATTTCAAATTCCCATAAAAATTAATAATGAAAAAATTTCTATATATTATTTCAAAAATATAATTTATTATGTCCCATCAATGAAATAAAATTCCTATTCATTTTAATCTCCCACATTAATAGTTTTTCAACCCCAAAAATTATTCCAAGACAAAATCACAACATACCTCACATGGATTGTTTTTTCACTCTTCGCTCAAGAGATATGTAATATAAATTTTTTCTCAAACATGAAGTACATGTTTCTTACTATAAGATTGTAAGTAATATCAAATGTCCACACTACAAAGACAAATATCATAATCGATCATGAGGTCTTTCAATTAAGGGTCAATCTGCTCTAAGGTTTCATGTTAAGAGAAATAATGTTTAAAATATAATATGGAAAAAGGAGGTTTAACTCTTAAGTATAATGCATGATATTGAAAAATAAGTAAAATGAAAATAATCCCCCCAATATGAAAATTATCATCTCCCCACTCACCAAAATTATAAGTGGCTCATGAATACCTAAAATAATAAGGTACAATTTCACCTCTTGTTTTTTCATATTTTAAATTTTATACTTTTTTCAATATTATTCTCAAAACATATCTCTCTTCCACCATATAATCCCATATGATATTTAGACCATCATTTTTGTAATGATTATTTCTTACCTATATAAGACACAACCCATATTTTTTTGTATTTCCATTTTTTAATATTATTTATTTAATTATTTTCTATTTTTTCAAGAGGGGTGAAAAATAAATATAATGAATGATAAATCATGACCCCTCACAATTTCTAATGATAATTCCTCACAAATATTTTTTAATGTGGCGCATCCCTTTTTACCCCAAAAAAACCTCTCCCACATGCTTCTGGTAATTAATATCATGCAATAAAACCAAAATAATGTTAAGACAGAAAAATTGCCATGTAATATGGCTCTTAATATCAATATAAATTAATGGATTCTATTGGATATGTTGGATTAATTGTCAGGGTAGGTACAAGGATAAAGGGATAAACAATAAAATGAATCAAACATTTTAAAAGTGAATTTGTTTAATCATGATTACCATAAAATTCAATGCATGTTTAAGAATATGACATGTCTGAATATCTCTCAAGAAATGGGTATTATAAAAAATAGGAAAACATTGGTTTAGAATATCTCATAGGAAAGAAAGACCAATTTGGGTCAGTTCTTCATTGGCATGGATTTCAATAATTTGTGAAACTCATAAAAAAAATTCAAAATAACAATCCAGGTAAAAACATCCCACATCAATAATCAACTAAAATCCATTCTTTCAAAAAATCATGCAAATTTCCTCAAAATCAATTCATGAGTTAAAAATTATATTTTACATTAATTTATGTCCAAATATCCTAAAAATGAAATCAAATGAACATCTCTCTTGAAAAAAAGAGATAGAAAAAACAAAAATAATACTAATTATAGTAATAAGATTCAACCTCAAAGTTATCCCCTCCCACACACATAAAATGTTGTATTATCCCTAATGTGACCATATGAAATGATGTATTCATATTAACTATAGAATTTAAATTATAAAAATGACATAAAATATATGGTGGTAAGGGATAACCTAATTTTCTCACCACTTTTTCAGGAATATGATTATTAGAAATAATAACATGTAATATGTCATCCCTCAACAAGCATGAGAAATTAGATTTGGTGTAAAAGGATTTAGTTCCAATGTGGGTGGGTAATTTATGGATGTAATAATCAAATGTACTTAGATATAAACACAAATTAAAGTATTATTATAATATAAACCATAAAAATTATAAAATAATGCATAAAATCCATCATCATACTAAATAATGATTTCGTAATTAGAATTAACATGCTTATAATTAGAATAATAATCCACATCAAAATCAGACCCATGTGAGGTGTGATCCCGAATGACACTTCTAGAAAACCTCTTTAAAATAAAACTATACCAAAGGTTCATAATATAAAGGGTTTTTATTAGATGGGTAAAAACACAAGAAAATAAAAGTATAATGATCATCTAATGGGTGATTCAGGAAATCTATAATATTAAATCTCATAAATTTATCTCTAAAATCCCTGGAAATCATACCATAATTGATATTTATGAGTTTCCTTGTAGTTTTAAGGAAGTTCCCCCCAAATATTATGGGATAATGTGAATTTACATGTTCATTATCAAACTATATATTTTTATTGATTATATGAAGAAGAAAAACATTATGATCAAGGTTGATGAAAATTATGAATCCCTAGTGCATCACCCATGACAATAAGTTTACAATCAGTTGGAGGAGAGGTTTAAAAAATATATAAAATGAACAACTAATTTAGGTCTCCTTTACTAGCAAGGGTGTCTTCTACAATGTTTCCCTCTCTCCATGTATGACCAACCTCTGTGTGATGATCCAACATCATCCTCCCCTTCTTAATAAAGTACTTAAATTCCCATGGTGCATTCATTATTCCACATAGAACCCATACTAGAACTTTGGAATAAGTTTACACTTCTTTTATAAGAATATTGTATAATTTTTATAGTGAGAGCCCATTTATCAACACCCAAACATCGACTCTGATGGGCTTGCATGTTCCATAGAAGGTGTTGAAATATAGTAAGACAGAACCCCTACCATCATGAATTATACCCCACCATCCATTATCCCTACTACATAGGGTCTATATATAATCAATTTTAGCCCATTCTTGGGGGTTCCAGCACTCGCATGCCCCCATTTTCTATATTTCATAATCACTTGTTTGTGTTACCACCCTAGGAATAATCCACCTATGAGAAGTTGAGACGTACATGCACGGGTAGAGCACACCATGTTTCACCACCAAAGTCATCCCCTGAACCTAGATAAAAACATGAGAATAATATTTACACTCTGTCACATTATTTGTCTCCTCCCAAAGGACCTAATAAGTGGGAGAAATCATCAGACTTCTCTCCTTGGCCCCCTCCTTGTTATGATTGACCCCTTGGAATCATGATTACAATAACACCACCATGGATTCCTAGTTCCATGTTACTCCTACACAACTATCAAAGGCCTTCCATATTTCCAACACCCAATCACTTGTGAAAAATAGATTCCATATAGGAAAAATTGTGTCTGTCACCCAAAAAAGTACTCCTTAAAGTACCCCAAATGAAAATTTCAAAGCTCTATTTTCTATCTATACCACCATACTTTGAATCCTAAACTCACTAATCAATATATTTGAGAAAATAGAGTAGGGATTCACATTAATATAAGCCCCTAAATCACACAAAGATTCATTTAAATGTGACTCCCCTATGGTGAATGGTATAGAGAATCTCCTGGGGTCATTACACTTTATAGGCATTATCATGTTGGCTGCAATTAGTGTAGATAAATTTTCCCCAAGATTTATCTTCTGAAAAGGTATGATGTGTCCCATACCAAGCTTTACTTTGAACCTTCTGCTTAGATGTCCTTACCACGTGACATTAAACTGTATGGTCGGGTCTTTATCACAGGACCTTAAAAGGTATGATGCATCTCATTAAGTGGCACCAAACTACGAGGGTTTAGATTCCTTTCACAAGGATACGTAGGTATCCCATATATTGGTACGATCCCAACATTAAAAAAAGCTTTCATCTCCCTAGACAATAATAAATTTCAGAGTGCTCAACTGAGTGGCTTAAAACTAGTATTATTGTAACAATGGTTAAAAGAATATCTAAATAGTATATGAGAGGGTACCATTGATGTATAACCTCTAATACGTACAAATGACTCCATTAACGAAGAACCTCGAATATATATGGATGATTTGAAATTTCACACATGCTAATAATTGATTGTAAATTTTAAAGGAAACATATGCTATACTTGGTAAATTAATAAGGATTCACAATAAATATCTTAAATCTATAAGCGATTCTTGGAGTAGGAAAAAATTCCCCCAAAAAAAGGTGTGATGAGTCCGACCTCCCATCCCCTCAACCAATGTATGTTCTTAAGTATAGTAGGCCCAAACCTAACAGACACATGCCTTTGGAAAGAAGGTCCCTTTGGATAAATAACCATTGGATTTTTCTTCTTCCATAAATAAATCCAAATGAAACAGTCATGTCCACATCAGTTAGTACATTATTATTTCATGAATTAATCATATTTAGGGATTTTTTTAATGAATTCAAGAAATGGGATATTAATCTCAACATTCTTGAATATGTCCAGAACCTATTTTTTAATTTCTTCACCAGATATCTTCTTAGATTTTATAACCCTATTAGGAAATGAAAATGGTTTATATGATACCTCATAAATTTTATACTTACCTTTTTCAAGTTCATCTGGTTTCTTATAGGTTGATCTTTAAAAAAGATTCTCTATAATTAAAGTAAAACATGGTGGTTAGATATGGGTATACATTTCTTTAGTTTTCTACACACTTTTTAATTTCAACTCACTAAAATTCCCATGGGGATTTGGAGTAGTTTTGGAAGGTTTATTTTCATAATTATTATTAACAATGTGATCGAGGGATCTAGAAATCCAACTCATTTTCATTTTAATCACCCTCAATTCTAATCATTGAATTATTAGATCATTTGTTTGATTAAAAAAATTCTTTAATAAATCTTTAGTGTTATTTTATACAATTATTTAGGACAACCACTTTTGTTGGATTGATGATGTATGGTCATAAAATCATTTTTAAGGTTGTTAAAAAACCTTATTTGTAAGTCAATGGATTCTGAAAGTATTATTGAAATGGTGTTCATTGTTGTTGGAATGTATTGTACATATTTTAATGTTTATCCTTCCACTTAGAGTTGTGTTTTGAATAGAATGGTTCGTACTTGTGTTGATAAAGTGGTTGTTATCATTGATATGTACTCCATGGTAACACTGCAGAATAGTATTTTATTGCTTAGAGTTGTGGGAATAAATTAGTGGGGTGATCTAGTGTTTCAAAAATTCCAAAACCCATTTTTTGAGTGGGTTTTATTGTCTTTTGGTCCAATATAATCTTCCTTACCATATTATTCAATTTTTTAATCTTTTTAACAGAAAAATATTATACACATTTATATAACATACATGATACAGACCACTCAGTTCATGGGTTCCACAATCACCATTACTGTGAGTCCATTAATTTTATCAATTAGTACTCAAACTACTACTATAGTTTTGAAATCCAATGATCTTCCTAATTCAATATCCACAATTATATTATCCATCAGTGGGAGTATTTCATATAAGTATTGGATGTAGAGTTTCATATTAATTTACTAATTTGGTTATCATGAACAAAACTTCTTAAATTGATCCCATTACTCATACATTGACTATCCATGGGAATTTTTCATTCATCATATATCCATTTGAATTTTAGTGGTCAATTATTATGGAAAGAATCACTATAAGAAGATTATTTTGTAATCATTCCAATTTTTTCCATCATTAGGATTTAAATAATACATCCAATATTTCATTTCTTCATAATGCGTGAATGAAAATGTATGTATTTTTATTTATTCTGTAGGTATATTTCATGGTTTTAAATTTAAACATACTAAATTGATTTATATTATATTATGATTTGGGTCTTCACTAGAGAGACCAAGAATTTTTTTGTACAATATGTATTAATCCATATTTAATTTCAAAATCTGATTCAATATTTTGGAATGAAGTTCATGTTGGTTGATATTTAATGATATGTGCATCCAATTATCATATTGTTTTGGTATGTTAATTGTTATTATCATATTCCGTTGTTTTAGACTCTATGTATGATTTAGAGTTACTGATATTTTCAGTGTTCAAGGAATGAATAAAATCCTCCAATTGGTGAATGTTGGCATTTAATATATGTTGAGACTTTAGTATTTATACTCAAAACCTATGTTCAACCTCAAGGTCTAGCTCAAAAATAATTTAATAATGGGATCATGAAATAATTGAATGATATAAAAAATGAAATAAAAAAATATAGATCACAATATCATTAAAATAATTTCAATTAATAGCATCAAGATAATATTTATAAAAGAAATAAAAAAATAAAAAAATGGAACAATGAGAAAGATAATAGAAAAAGAATAAGTAAAAAAAGGAAAAAATTACATAAATGGTTTTGAATAAATCACTAGAATCTATACAAAAAATCTTTTTTTATGATCACTGTCATGGGATCTCTTGAAAGATTTTTTATTTTACTAAGTGTAGTACAACAGCTGACCTTATTCATCTATCTTGTTGAAAAACTAAATTAAACTACACATTTATGAATTTAAATTATAGGAAATAGATAATGTAAAGGAAGAAAAAACATAATTTTGGGGATTTTTGAATATTGATCAATCTAGGAGACAAATGAATGAAAAAAATAGTGAATATATTAAAAAAATTGAGATAAAGAAGAGTTCATTTTATTTTAGAAAATATGTTTTATAAAAGAACAACTATTCTAGAAAACCACTTCAATTAATTATTTATCATTATTGAATATTTAAATTTCCATTAAAATTTGATCTCAAACTTTTTTTACCAAAAAACCCTATGAAAATTATCAAAACTATAAAAATAGAAGCATTTGAACCCTTGGTTAACCATTGATAATCAAATCATTGAACTCTTCTTTAATAATCGCTCCAACGATAAATGTATAGTTTACGTGTAGTTAATACAATATTTAAACTCTATGAATATGAAATAATTTATTCTTGGGATTATATTTGAAACCCAAAATTCTATCTTGGTTTATTATATTTAACATTTTATGTTCTCTCCCACAATACATAAAAACATGACCACGCATATTGAGTATTCATAGATTGAGTTTCTTAATCTTTTTCCTAAGAATCATTTAATTGTTCATATTTTTATAAATTTATTTACATTAATTGGTTAAAAATAATTAATTTATGATGGTATAATTAAATCTATTATAATGAAATTATACTTACATGAGTGGATAATTCATCGAAAAACATGTTTTATAAGCATGGGTTTAGATGGGAAGAACATGATCTCATCTCAACTATTATAGTCCAATACAAATAAGTAAAATATAAGAAGAATAAGTTACTAAAAACAATATAAAATAGAAGAATGATTTTTATTTGAATCATTAATGTGATAGAACATGGAAGAGGAGGAAGATTGAAATATTGTGCAGTTCCCTTCATGAGTTATTCTTATATAAATGGTGATGAAAATTTTAATGGAACCAATTTTCTAGTGATACCAATCTAATAATAGACAAAAATTCCCTACAAAGCTAAATAATACTAATTTAATAGTGAATATGAATCAAGTTTTAATGATTTAAAATTATAATCTTGGGAAATTGAGTCAAAAAATAACCAAGTTAACTCAAAAAAAGGTCAAGTTCATCTGGACAAAGGAGTGTGAGGAAAGTTTCCAAGAGCTGAAGAAGAGATTGGTTACTGTTACCATGTTAACTTTGCCCTCAAGTGGAGAAGGATTTGTTATTTTTAGCGATGAATCTCTGAAAGGTCTTGGGTGTGTCCTCATGCAAAATGACAGTCATTGCTTATGCATCTCGATAGTTGAAGACTCTTGAGTCGAACGATCCTACGCATGATCTGGAGCTAGCTATAGTCATTTTTGCTCTAAAGATATGGAGGCACTATCTTTATAAGGATAAATGTGATATATACACAGACCATCAAATTTTGAAGTATATTTTCACACAGAAGGAATTGAACGTGAGACAAAGGAGATGGTTGGAACTTATTAAATACTATGATTGTTCAATTCATTGTCATCCCAGAAGAGCAAACAAAGTTGTTGATACATTAAGCAGGAAATACCCAGTTGTTCTTTCCATGATGAGGATTCAAAAAGATCCTTTGATCAATGACCTAGTAAAGTTGGATGTGGGAATTATAAGGGAAGGGACATCATCAACCCTAACCCAAATGATTTCTCAATCGTCATTACTAGAGAAGATCAAGAAATCTCAGAAAGAAGATCCTTTGTTACAAAAGAATTTTGAGGCTGTGAAGTATGGGAAGTTTCCTGAGTTCAATATTGATCAAGAAGGTGTACTGAAATTTCGTACAAGACCATGTGTTACATCTATTCTGGAAATAAAGAAGGAGATGATGGATGAAGCTCATAACTCTACTTTCTTTATACATCCTAGGAGCACAAAAAATGTATAGGGACCTTCGTGATCATTATTGGTGGGATAATATGAAAAGGAAGATTACTAACTACACTTCAAGGTGTATGGTATGTCAGCAAGTGGAGACGGAGCGACAACTTCCTAAAGGGGTATTGCAACCACTACCCATACCAGCATGGAAGTGGGACAATATCACTATGGACTTCGTCACTGGTCTCCCAAGAACTTCCAAAGGAAACAATGCGATATGGGTTATTGTGGACCGTCTAACCAAGACTTCCCATTTTATCTCTATTCGGGAAGACTTCTCTCTTGATCAACTTGCCAAGATTTATGTGAAGGAAGTGGTAAGGCTGCATGGAGTTCCACTTTCTATTGTATCTGATCGTGATCCAAGGTTCACATCAAAATTCTGGAGAAGTCTTCAATATTATCTAAGCACTGAATTGAATTTCAGTATGGCCTATCACCCCCAAACTGATGGCCAATCTAAAAGGACTATTCAAACACTCAAGGACATGTTGAGAACATGCTTAATGGAATTTAAAGGTGGATGGGATCAACATATCCCTTTAGTTGAGTTCTCCTACAACAAAAGATTCCACTAGAGCATTCAAATGGCACCCTATGAAGCTCTATATGGGAAGTGATGTAGAACTCCTACTTGTTGGGATTAAGCTGGTGAGAGAAAGCTTCTTGGGCCTGATCTTGTACAAGAGATGACAGAAAAAGTCCACGCCATCCAGCAACACATTAAGGCTGCTCAGAGTCAGCAAAAGAGTTATGCCGACAACTGTCAAAGGGACTTGGATTTTGATGTTGGTGACAAATCCTTTCTTCGGATTTCACCTTGGAAGAGAGTCATGAGGTTTGGGAAGAAAGGGAATCTCAGCCCTAGGTACATTGGCCCCTATGGAATCCTTGATCGTGTGGGATTAGTGGCCTATCAGCTTGCACTTCCTCCAAATCTTGCACAAGTTCATGATGTTTTCCATGTATCTCTCTTGAGGAAGTACATACCTAACCCTTCACATGTACTAAACCTAGAGGTGGTACAACTGGAACATGACCTCTCTTATGAGGAGCAGCCGGTGGAGATCTTGGATCGTAGAGACAAGGTTCTACGCAACAAGACTACCAACATTGTTAAGGTGTTGTGAAGGAACCACAAATGCGAAGAAGCCACGTGGGAACCGGAAGAGTCTATGATGCATAAGTACCCACACCTTTTCTCTTCTTAGGGTATGAGTTAAAATTTCGGGGACGAAATTTCTTAAGGGGGGAAGATTGTAACGACCCAAACGTTTGTTTATGAAAATCTCTCTTGATCTAATTAAATATGTGAAATGGTTATACAACATATTCACTTATTTTGTTTTAAGTTTTCGGATTTTAAAATACCATAAATATTTATTATCATTGCTAATATATTCATTGAACTGTGATCATATTATTAGTATAAATATAGGGCTTTAACAAATCCTTTTTACTCAGATAAAGGAAGCGATGGCCTCATCCAGTAGACTTGCCCCGTATGAAGCCCATATATCAGAGCCCAAAAAGGAGGTTGCATCTTTGGGATTCGCTCTTGACCAATCCCAATCTGAGCTTGAATATGTTAAGCTTGAGCAGAATTTTCTATGGGAGAAGTGGAAGTTGATAGAGATTACCACTCGAGCGATGTTATCTGAGCCACCCCAAGAGTCTGTCACCATCGCGCCCCTTACCCTAAGGTCTTATGCAGGTATTTTAAAGGGTTATGTAACAATACCCTATTACTATGATTATGTACATTATTTTTTGTATATAATAATGAATGTACTTTCATTTTATCATTGTTACTTTGTAAATAGTTTTTAGAGCACAAATAGTATTTTTAGTTAAATATTCAACTAAGAAATCTATTTTGATGAATTAATGAATTTTTTAATTAAATAATATTTTAATAAAATATTATTATTATTAAATTAATGTTTATTAAATATAAATTATCATATAATTTTATGAATGCAATTATAATTTTTATTAAGGTTTGGAAGCCATTTTTTGTCAAAATCCATGAATTTTCGATAAATGTCAGTTTTTATTTTAAAAGTAAAAATTAACATATTTAGAAAATTATTTAGATAAAATGAATATTATTTATGGAATCAGGATGTCGAAATTATCCAACGGTGAATTTTTCATAATTTTCTGAGACAGTCAAAATTTTGACTAAAAATTAAATACTGTTTAAATATATGATGTGTTTTATGACATCATAATGATCCAATAGTGATGTAATAAAATTAAATAAACTTTATGTTTGACCAATTTATGTTTTACCATTAAAATAATGTGATTTTGGGTTTGTTTTATTTATTTTACAAAGCTTTAGTGGACCCTCCAAGACTTATATAACATTTTGTCTTTTTAAATTGTTTTCCTTGAGAGTGTGACTCACCTCCACATAAGAAACCCTATTATTTTAAGAATTTAGACCATTTAACTTATAAAATATTGTTTTTCACTCCCCTTTGGCAGAAATCATGGGCAAAAACCATGGGCTAGTTTTTTGTTTTGTTTAATTTAATGTGAGATGTCCCAAACCTAAATAATAAACAATTCTCTCTCTTTTCCTATATAAACCCACCCAAGCTCCCACTTCCTCTTCACTAAAAGCCCTTTAAATTCGTCCAAACTCTTCTCTTATCTCTCTATAATCCTCCCAAGGTTCCATCAATCCTACCAAGGTCCCGACCTTCAAGCTTTAAAAGTTACTCTTCAAGGTAAGGGATCATTTCACCCTCCTCTTTTAAGTCATGACTTCCTTTATGTTATGTCTTATAGTTCCATTTTATTATTTGGGGGCTTGTTCTTCTATATCTTTACTACTATATATTTCATTTACAAATTATTAGAAACCATTTCTTCTCTCATCAATTTTTTTTTTTAAAATTTTAAGTGATGTCGTTAGGTTGCCGAATTTTCGTAAAAGAAATCGCATTTTTTTTCTTTCCTTTCAAGTTTCCTTTTCTTGTAGTATGTCATCCAAATTTCCACATAATGATATTATTTCTATTTTATTATTTCCCTATACTGTAAAATGATTCATTTATGGATGGTATACCCTTTTCCCCTCTCTTTTTATTATTTTCTAAAACCATGTTATATAGCTGTTATGATGCAGAAATTTCGTCTCAAAATTTCTCTCTCTTTCTCTCAAGAAATTCTCTTGTTTTATTTATGCAAATACCCAGAACTATTTTGTTTCTATGTGTGTTCATAAATACACAAAAAAGATATATTTTATTCTGGAATTGACATACATATAACCCTCACTCCATTTCCATGGGTTATAAATGACATAATAATCTTATTTTTAAGTACTTTTTAAAAAAGTCATGATTTTGAAATGAAACCCATTTCTTTTATTCTCTATGGGTTATTTATGAAATGTTTGATTATGATCTATGTGTATCGCATTAAATTAAATACATATTAAGGGTGCGCTCTGATATCACTCTAATGCATTGGGTAAAGAATTTATCTCTAGAGATGACAAGTTTCACGATACCTTGGTGAATAACCTTGGTAATTTTTATGACACCTCAGGGTTAAACCTTGGTGATATGTTCATGAATGTATAAATGAAATTTTGTGGCCATATATTCAAGTTATGTTTCAAGTTATTTTCATTATGATATGCCTATACTTCCATTGCTCATGTCTTTATGTTTTTATCAGGTTCTTATTGATATCACAAGTAAACTAATTCCCTTGCTTTCCTTACTGGGCATTCTACTCACCACTTCCTTTGATGTATGTCTCCAAGTTATAAGATGTAGTAATTGTACTTATTATTAACCTATTATGAAGCCTTACAAGTGTATTAGAAGAATGTTTTATGTTATTTTCATGTATTATGTTCCTGATTTCCAAGATACTGGACTTTAAATATCGTCTGTTTGTAAAATGTAATGAAAAGTTTTGTAATAAAAAGGTGGGATGCCACAGGTGACTAGAGGTAACCAGGGTGGTGTTCCAACCATTGCAAATCTAGGTGATCATAAATGGAGTTTGGAGGGATGTCAGATGTCTGAGAGCCTTCCAAATAGGTGGAAAGTAGTGGGTGACAGACAATTTCTCAAAGTTACAGAGGCAGAGGCGGATGTGTCCCAGCCCCACCTAGAATAATGAAAATCCTATGCTATAACTATCGGGGGCTTGGAAACCCCTGAATGGTTCGTTCACTTAATCACTGGAGTTCAAAATACCACCCTAACGTAGTTTTTGTATCTAAAACTATGTTGGATAATAAGGATGCTGGTCTCTTGGGTTTGAATATTGGTTTCAAGAACGTCTTTCCTGTTGGAAGGTAGTGACACTCCAGTGGTTTGTGCCTCTTGTGGAAGTAGGACCTTGGTGTTCAGGTTACTAATTTCTCAAGTAATCACATTGTTGTGACTATTGTTGCCCCAGTAACTCCGCCTTGGTCTTTTGTTGGATTTTATGGGTGGCCTGGGTGTTAAGATAAACACAAATCTTGGAACCTTTTGAACCAGGTGTGGAACTCTCTCTATGGCCCTCTACTGGTTGGGGGAGATTTCAATGAGGTCCTCCTTCATCATGAAAAAGAAGAGGGAAGCTTGAGGAGTGGTGATGTTATAGAAGAGTTTAGGAATTCTCTTGTGTTGAATTATCTTCATGACATCGGGTTTTATGGATCTCCGCTTACATGGAATAAAGGTAGATCAATGTCTAATCGTATTGCTGAAAGGTTGGATAGATTTGTTGGAACATATGAATGTAAATCTCTCTTCCATGCCTTCTCTATTTTTCACCTACCTCCAGTCTCTTCTAACTACTTCCCAATTATTCTATCAATGATATCTTAAGGTGAAATGAGGAGGCCTTTGCGTGCCTTTCAATTTGAAAGTTTGTGGCTCCAAGATAATAATTGTGAGAAGGTGGTTCAGTCAGCTTGGGAGGGACTGAACCGATGCCTCACATCCAATATTAGTTGTATTGCATCTTGTTTACAGAAGTGGAGTTCAGTTAGGTTTGGGGATTTCGACGTATGCATTAATGTGGCATAAAATCGCTTGAAGAGACTCCACTCTTTACCTTGTTGTAACTATGTAATCAATGATATATCATCTATGGAAAAGAATCTTAATATGACATTGAGAGAGAAAGAGAGATTTTGGTTTTTGAGGGCAAGAGAATCCCATATGAGGGAGGGTGATCAAAATACTAAATTTTTTCACCAAATAGCGTCTGCAAGAAAAAGAAAAAACCACATTTCTCAGCTTAAGGATCATACTGGTAGGGTTGTTTATGATAGCAATGATATCCATTCCATTATTCTGATTTTTGTCAGTAACCTCTATAAAGCATAACGTATTGACACTCTTTCTTGTATGACTAGCTGTATTCCAAAAATTATCATGGATGATATGAACCGTAAGCTGTAGAGAGATATCTCTAAGATAAAGTGCTTGGGGGTCTTTACCTTATTCACTCTACAAAGGCCATGGGACCTAATGGGTTTCATACAGTGTTTTTCAAACACTTTTGGAATATCGTTGGGTCTGATGTGGTTGTCCTGATGAAGGAGTTGTGGGTAGGAAGATCCTCTCTTGATTTCCTGAATGAAACTCTAATTACTCTCATCCCAAAAACCCATTGCCCTCAAAAAATCACAGAATTTTGACCTATCAGTTTGTGCAATGTTGTTTACAAAATCTTTTCCAATATCTTGGTGGTGAGCCTTACGGATTGTCACCCACTACTTATTACTGAAAACCAAAGTGTTTTTGTTCCAAGGAGATCTGTTACTGACAATGTTGTCATCACGTTTGAATTATTCCACTATGAAAACTCATTCCTCATCCAAAAGAGGCATCATGACAATGAAATTAGATACGATGAAAGATTACGATAGAGTCATATGGCCTTTTCTTGAACTTGTTCTCTCCAGGTTGGGTTTTGGGACAAAATGGATCTCTAATATCATGAACTGTGTTACGATTATCTCTTTCAGAATTAATATTAATGGGGCCCCTTTGGAAAGCTTTAAACCCTCAAGAGTTTTGTGACAGGGGGATCCACTCTCGCCTTATCTCTTCATTCTGGTGGTCGACATCTTTTCTCATCTCCTCTTGAAAGTGGTGAAACAAGAAATTATCCATGGTGCTAAGTTATGTAGAAATGTCCATATCTCTCATCTCTTCTTTGCAGATGATAATATCCTTTTTACACATTCTACCCCACAAGAATGCAGTTCAGTGCTGAAAATCATTCATCTATATGAAAAAGGCTTTTGGGCAACATATTAACCCTCTGAAGTCAGAATTGACCTTCAGCAAAGGTGTGCTACAAGCTAAGAGGGGGGATTTGTAGAGGGTGTGCGGTTTTCCGCTGGTTGAAAAGCATCTTAAATACTTAGGCCTCCCAACCCTTATCGGTAGATCGAAGAAACAAGTATTTGCTTCGATTATGGATAGGGTGGATAGTTTGATTTGCTTATGGTCAAGTAGGAAGATCTCTAAGGCAGGAAATGGAGTTCTCATTAAGTCAGTGGCTCATGCAATCTCATTTTATGTTATGACGTTATTCAAATTTCTGGAAACTCTTATTGATCAAATCCATTACTGTTTGGCTAACTTTTGGTGGGGCTCTCATGATGGAAAACATAACACCCATTGGGTGACTTGGGAGAAAGTGTGTGTTTCGAAATTCCGTAGAGGTCTCGGTTTTAGGAATCTCAAATGGTTTAACGAGGGGATTTTGGTGAAGCAAGGATGACGTCTTATCTCAAATACAAATGCCCTGTTCTCAAAGGTTTTGCATGAAAAATATTTTCCTCATTCCGAATTTTTACATGCCCAATTGGGGTCACGACCTAGTTTTATGGGAATGACGTGAGTGTTTGGTGTTGGATTTGGTGGCCTAGAACCAACTACTTTGTACTTTATTAATAAAAGCCTTATCACATCTTGATTGTTCTTCTGCGTGACAATGCATGTGATAATTTCCTAAGGACAGCTATTGCATTAAAGGGTCATAGTGGATCCCTACTATGATGAGAACCCAAAAGTTTCATAACATTGTTCTTGAATATATGTTCTATGGCTGGATGATATTATTTGAGGGACACAAATAATAAAGGTCATTAGGGGTGAGGACTCATAAAACTTTGGGGCACCTTCTCATGGTGTGCTCCCTTGGTAATATCCAGGAGGATATTATGAGAACGAGACCCGCCAGTAGGAAATCCACATTTCATAGTGTCATTGGATGTTCCTATCTACAGACGTGTGTATTGGTCCTTAGACTTTAAGATTATTATTAATGGTTATTACAACTCGTTCACTTAGATGTATTGATGAAAATTGTGATGACACACTATTCGCAGTGAGGTAGGATGCATTGGGTGCATCACGAGTAATACTACATTAATAGATAATGTGAGAAAGGATTTGTCCCTTATGTTCCATAACAGAAGTAGATATCTCAGGCCCTTTTATGGAATTGATATAGCCTAAATAAATCCATGGCCATGATAAGGTATGGGCGAGTTCAATTTCGGGAAGTCAAAGAAAGAATAATCAAGCACATGGGTTGATGGCACTAGCATGCAACCCGCTTGATTAGAGATATCGAGACAAAAGGATTATATTACACAGTAAACGTTCGTAGGAGGTGACACGTCATTACAGTGTTAACTTCTTTCTTTATGGGTGCCTTGGCGTGTTTCTAGACGCTAACCTTGGACTTTAGGCAGGCTCCGCCTAATGCCACTGAGAAAGAGGCCTAGAGGGTCACACACTAAGTGTGTCCATGTATCTCAGTTAAATATTAATTTAACAAGTTAAATAAAGATTATTCCCGACTGTGGTTTAATAATTATTTAAGGATACCTTATCGCATTTATTTCGATACTCGTTATTCGAGAGAATATATTGTGGGTGAAATAATATATATATTTATTAGCGAGTAATGAAGTTACATTTATTTAAGAAATAAATAGCCATTACTCAAGGTCAAATAAATATGGTGGAGGAAATAAATAAAATGAAAAATAAAAGTACACTTTGTGTATATTTATATACACTCCGTGTAGTTTGTTTTTCAGGATTCGTGAGAAAATATTGTTTATTTAGTTAAATGATATTAAATGTAATATGTTAGGTGCATGTCAAGTAATAATGATGGTCAACTTTCATTATTAAGACATGGGGTATTACTAAGAATTAAATGAAATGATTAAATACTTTCGGGAAATTAATTCATTTTATTATTCTAAGTATTATAATCCCAATTACATTATTCTCATTGAGGAAGAGCCATTGTTGTCCACAACGGATTTGGAAATACTCTCAAGCCAAGAGAGAATCCCCTTTCCACCAAGAATGCTTTCAAGTTACGAGAGCAAGATCTCCCACTGGATCAAGGCGGTAGAAGGCGGACATCGCAAGCGAAGGTTCTTCTGCGCTAGCACCCGGAGATCCCTTCGGTGACATCCAGAGATACGTGGAGCACGTGTGGATCACCGCTAGAGGAATCCTGTACTTGGATTCTACGACGCAATGACTGATCACAGGATCGTGACCGGAGACTCCAACGAAGAAAGAATTCCATCGAGGTAATTATTATTAATTAATTAAATTAATTATAACCAACATATGATGATCCTATCTCAACAGTTCCGGGACTCTTCTTTTCTTTTCATTCTTCATTCTATTCCGAAGATCCAGTGTTTTAAATCGTGATGGATCTCGGATTGAATGTTGTTAACGTTAAAATTAAAGTTGGGTAAACCCTCACCAATGCGCTTCCGCTGTGCCCGGAACCTACAAGTGGTATCAGATGGGTCATATCGTTGATTATAATTATTTAGTTTTTCGTTGGTGATTTACGCATTTAATAATTTAGTTATTTCAATTCATGTTTAATCGTTCTGGAAATCTGAATCTTGAGATCTGTTCCTCCTCCCTTGTTTCTCATTCACCTCACAGAAACGAATTTTTCTTTTAATTTTGATTAAAATAAAATAGTGGAACTCATTCGGAGGAGCCAAACGTTTCTGGTCGTACAACACTAGAATACACGGTGTGTATTTGAAAGTACATGTCGTGTATTCTAGGTTCAATGCATTGACTGATCCACCAAATCAGACCATGTATTGGATTATTTCTAAGAATTTAATACACTGTGTGTTGACCAGAAATAGGTGGCACATAGTTTCCGGATTACATGCCATGTGGTCCAATGAACACGGCGTGTAGTCCCTTCGGGTTAGGGTTGGGCCGTGTACCCCGTACACGGCTTGCCCAGATGGAAACCGTGTAACGCGGAAACTACACGGTGTGTGTCCCACAGAACACACCGTGTACTCCGAAAATTTCCGAAGTACATTAACACGCCCTGTCCCTGGGCGTGTACTTCGGATGGACGGTGAAGAAAAGTACACGTCGTGTAGTAGGAACTACACGCCGTGTACTCACCCAAATTATGCAGATTTATTAAAATTTATTATTATATTATACAAACCCTTGAGACGTGTACCATAGTGCAGGCATAAAGCTGAGGTACAACACGTGATAGGTGTTTTATATATGTGTGTTTAATTTAACATCTGTGTAATAAATGGGAATTCACCGGGTTTCCTCCAAGGTACAAGTTACATACAAGGATAATTTTAAATGAATTTATTTGTTTAAAATTATGATGTATGAGAATCTCAAGGAAGTTCAGAAAAGGGTTTAAGATAAAAGGATTGATTAATTAAAGATAATTAATTAATGAAAGCATGATTTATCTTAAACAAGAATGATTAAATAATTGAATGCTAGTTTTATTTATGCGTAAATATCATTGCATGTATGGATGATCATGAGCTAGACCGAGACCTTTGTATGTGAATGGTTTCTTTTAATTTATTTATTTAAATTAAATTTGTTGGCTTGTGAGCCATCTCCTCATTAATATGTAGGGCCTGCACGCCCAAGGATTCTTTTATGTAAAAACCCCTTTTTACCCCTCACCTGCGTGTGAGATAAATGCATATGTAATGGATGGAGCTCCCAAGCTAGTGGAGGCAGCTCAAGTCAGGAGCCAAGGTGAAACCAATCCAAGGAGATACAAAGGTGGACAGGTGGAAAGCTGTAAACACGAACCCGAAAGGTTCAAGGTGTTTTCTCCCCTAGGTCTTGGGTTAGTTTATCAACCGCTAGATAAACTAACCAATAAAAAAAGCTCATGATCATACCATTTATTTTATTTCTATTAGTTGCATGGTTTATTTATTTTGGGTTTTTTGTCACGATCACACAATTAATGAATTAAACGAGCATGCAAGATGGAACTAAAATAAAACCGGCTTATACGTAAATATTATCTTAGACATGGTTAATCACTTAAGTATATCCCACTTAATATTAAAAAGCATGTAATCAAAGATAATAAAATAGCAATTTACATATAAGGATAAAATCACTCAAAAGAAATATTAAGTCGGTATAGCCTTCCATAATCTTGGTTAGAATCGAACCATAGTTCAAAGTGCTTGACCAACCCTAGTTGGGGTGCTTTCAATTATCAGGGAATTATAATTCAAGGTTTTGGGTTGACTTGACTTGGTTCGCATTAAGGGTTTATTACCACAGTAATACTTGGTGTGACCAAGAGGTGAAGGTTGAGGAAATCCAAAATAAAAGGATTTCAGGATTGGGGAGTCCACTCAGTGGATCAAGGAGCTGCGAGTTAATGCAGTTGGCATTTGGAATGCCTACCTAAAACCCTTCAAGTTGCTTGACCAACCCTAGTTGTGGTAATAAGAAGGGCAATATGGATCCTTGCCACTAGAATATTCAGGCAATAGAATATTCTGAAGTCAATGGCTATTGGATTTCGATAAAATAGTGGGAGACTAATAAGTATTAATTTATTTATTTGTCTCAATTTTTGTAATAAAGTAATAAACCTTTGCTCATCTTAATTTGTAGAAATGGAAAGAAAATGACTTCAAACATATCATTGCGCACCATACTCGAGAAGAAAAACCTTCTCACCGGCACCAATTTCCAAGAGTGCCAGAGGTGTTTACACGTTGTCCTTCGCCACGAAAAGAAATTGTATGTGCTGGAAGAGCCTATTCTAGTTGCGCCTGGGAAAGAGTCTAGTGATGAGGAATTATCTCTCAACATGAAACACATGGATGATGCCACATATGTCCAGTGTTTCATGCTATCAGCTATGTCTAATGAGCTCTTAAAGAAACATGAAAACATGGACACGTATAGCATGATGTCTCACCTTAAAGATCTCTACCAAGAGAAGGCGAGACAGGAGAGGTATGAGATCTCCAATGCTTTGTTTACCATGAATCTTGGAGAGTCTACGCCAGCTGGGCCTCATGTAGTCAAGCTTATTGGCTACATTGAACGCCTGGACATCTTAGGGATTAAATTCTCGGATGAGTTGCGTACAGATCTCATCTTATCATCACTGCCCAAGACCTTCTCTAGTTTCATTGTCAACTATAATATGAGCGGCAATGAGAAGAGTCTATCGGAGCTTCTGACCTTGATTCGCCAGGTAAATGAGGACATGGGGCATGACAAACCCGCGGTCCTTATGGTGAACAAGAAAAGGAAGGACAAGGCAAAGGGGCCAAAGACTTATAAACGATCTGAAGCCCCCGAGCACCGTCCCTCCAAGAAGGGGAAGATCCAGAGCCAGGGCAAGGAACGGGAGGCAGTGTGTTTTGCATGTGGCAAGTAGGGACACTGGAAGAGGAACTGCACCCAGAAGCGTGGGGACGCTAAAGGTGCGTTCATTATCGAGTGTAATCTTTCCATTTCTACACATTGGGTATTAGATATATCTTGTGGGGATAACATCTATATTCAAATGCAGAAACCAAGTAGATTTAGAAAGATTGACAGAGGAGAGGTGGATCTTTGAGCTGTCAATGGCGCAAGGCTGGCTGTATTGGCTATTGGAGACTACCACCTCTCATTACCGACTGGGATGATTTTGGTTTTACATAACTGTTATTTTGTGCCTAGTGTTACCAAGAACATAATTTCTATATCTTGTTTGGATATGGATGGATTTGTTTTCAAGTTCGGAGATAGGGGTTGTCTATTTTATAAGAACAACGTATGTTATGGTATGGAAAATTTAAATAATGTTTTGTATGTATAAAATTATGAAAACCAAGTGTTGACAATCGATAACGAAACAAACTCACATGACTCATACATCACCCAGTTGTGGCATCACCACCTTGGTCATGTGAACGAGAAGCGCTTGAAAAAGCTCTGCCAATATGGATATTTAGACTCTACTAAGCTAAAACCACTTGATAGATGTCACGCTTGTTTACAAGGAAAAATGACCAAGCCGCCTTTTGGTGGACAAGGTGAAAGGGCCACAGAGCTTCTAGGATTGGTACACATGGATGTGTGTGGACCATTTCCAATAGAAGCTAGAGGTGGATATTCTTACTTCATTACTTTTACTGGTGATTTGAGTAGATATGGATATGTCTACTTAATGAGGTATAAGTCTGAGTCCTTAGAGAAATTTAAGGAATTCAAGAATGAAGTAGAGAATCAGCTTGGTAAGAAGATAAAGAAACTTTAATCAGATCGAGGTGGAGAATATCTGAACCAAGAGTTCATCAATCTTCTACGAGAGTCTGGAATTCTATCTCAGTTCACTCCTCCTTATACACCACAATGGAATGGTGTTAGTGAAAGAAGGAACCGCACCTTGTTGGACATGGTGAGGTCGATGATGAGTCATGCGGATCTTCCATCATCCTTTTGGGGATATGCATTACAAACCACAATATACACATTAAACTGAGTACCAACTAAGGCGGAAAATGGAATTCCCTCCGAGTTATGAAATGGAAAGAAACCCATTTTATTGCATACACGTATATGGGGATGCGAGGCATTTGTTAAGGCCTTCTCAGGCAACAAACTAGCACCCTGGGGCACGAAGTGTATCTTTATATGATATCCTAAGGAAACGAAAGGATATTACCTATATAACCCTCAGGAAAAGAAAGTGATTGTCGCCAGACAAGCCGTCTTTTTTGAGAGGAAGCACATCCTCAAAAAGGATAGTGGGAGCAAGATTGACTTCGACGAAGTTGATGCTCAAGATACACAGGAGTTGGTACAGGAACAAGTTCCACAGGTCCCCATGGAAGAGGTTCTAGAAACACAAGTACTGCGTAGGAGCTCAAGAGAGGTAAGGGAACCAGAGAGATTTGGTTTCCTAGTCACCGAGGATGGTGAATCATTATTGTTGGACAATGATGAACCTATCTCCTATAAAGAAGCAGTAGAAAGCTCAAAAGCTGCAAGATGGCTAAAATCTATGAATTCTGAGATGGATTCCATGTATCAGAACCAAGTCTGGGTTCTGGTCGATGAGTCAGTTGATGTAAAGCATGTTGGATGCAAATGGGTATTCAAGAGAAAACTGGACATGGAAGGTCAATTTAGCACCTATAAATCAAGGCTAGTGGCTAAAGGATTTAGACAGCATCAAGGAATTGACTATGATGAAACCTTCTTTCCAGTTTCCATGTTTAAATCCATAAGAATCATACTTGTCATAGCAGCTTACCATGACTACGAGATTTGGCAGATGGATGTCAAAACAGCATTCCTTAATGGGAACCTTCAGGAAGATGTCTATATGACACAACCAGAAGGGTTTGTGACACCAGGTGAAGCCAAACGGGTTTGCAAGTTGCAGAAATCCATTTATGGATTGAAGCAAGAATCCAGGTCATGGAACATTTGATTTGATGAAGCCATAACGAAATTTGGTTTCATTAAGAACGAATATGAGCCATGTGTTTATAAGCGGTTTAATGGGAATGAGATCGTTATCCTATTAGTATATGTTGATGACATATTACTTATTGGAAATGATGTAACAGTCTTACAGTCAGTTAAATACTGGTTGAACAAGTGTTTCTCCATGAAGGAATTGAGAGAAGCAGCCTACATTCTAAGGATCAAGATATTCGTGATAGATCCTAGAGGCTGCTTGGACTAAGTTAGGGTACATACATTGACCATATACTAAAGAAATTTAGTATGGAACAATCCAATAGAAGATTGGTTCCAGTGTCACATGGCTTACATCTTTCTAAGAAAATGTGTCCTCAGACACAACAAGAGAAAGATAGGATAAGCAAGATCTCATACGCCTCGACTATAGGATCCATCATGTATGTCATATTATGTACCAGGCTTGATGTTGCCTATGCACTGAGCATGGTAGGCAGATATCAAGCAGATCTAGGGGAACAGCATTGGAATGCTGTTAAGACTATCCTTAAGTATCTGAGAAGAACTAAGAATATATTCCTGGTGTATGGAGGAGACGAGGATCTTGTCATCAGAGGGTATGATGATGCTGGTTTTCAGATAGATCAGAATGATCTAAAGTCACAATTTGGATATTTTTTCTATCTCAATGGAGGAGTTGTGAGCTAGAAGAGTTCAAAGCAGCCAGTTTTCGCCGATTATACAGCGGAGTCCGAGTATATAGCGGCTTCTAATGCAGCCAAGGAAGCCGTCTGGATTCGGAACTTTTTCCAGGAGCTTGATGTGGTTCATAACAGTAAAGATCTCATTACATTGTATTGTGATAATACTCCAGCGGTGGCTCTTACAAAAGAACCAAGGTCACATCAATGGACAAAGCACATACTCTGAAAGTATCACCTCTTGAGGGATTTCTATCAAAGGGGTGAAGTTGCGATGAGCAGAGTGTCCACGGAAGAGAACATGGTAGACCCCATGATTAAAGGCCTATCTCAGCAGAATCATGAATATCATGTGATAGCTAGCAGGTTAAATGTTGTTAGCAATTGGCTCTAGTCCAAGTGGGAGTCTGTTGGAGTTGGTGGCCTAGAACCAACTACTTTGTACTTTATTCATTAATAAAAGCCTTATCACATCTTGATTGTTCTTCTTCGTGACAATGCATGTGATAATGTCCTAAGGACAGCTGTTTCATTAAAGGGTCATAGCGGATCCCTGCTGTGATGAGAACCCAGAAGTGTCATAACACTGTTCTTGGATATATGTTCTATGGTTGGATGATATTATTTGAGGAACACAAATAATACAGGTCATTAGGGGTGATGACTCATAAAACTTTGAGGCGCCTTCTCATGGTGTGCGCCCTTGGTAATATCTAGGAGGATATTATGAGAACGAGACCCACCAATAGGAAATCCACATTTCATAGTGTCATTGGATGTTCCTATCTACGTACGTGTGTATTCACTACTGGAAATGTTGTTTTTCCCAACGGGTGTTTACCAACGGTTTGCTAAAACCGTTGGGATTGAAGGATTAAGAAAGCCTTTCCCAACGGTTCATTGAAACCATTGGGAAAAGCCACCCCTTTGCCAATGGTTTCAAGAAACCTTTGGTAAAGGGGTGTTTTAATCACCTTTTGCCAACGGTTCTCTTGAACCGTTGGGAAAGGGTCACCCCTTTTCCAACGATTTCCTCAAACCGTTGGTAAAGGGGTCCTTAGCATCTCTTTCCCAACAGTTCTTAAAAACCGTTGGGAATTATTTCCCCCAAATCCAGCCGCGGGGCTGCTCTCCCCCATTCGCACAGAAACCTAATTTCATCCGCTCCACCGCTCTCCTCTCACGAAATCCCCTATCCGAAGAGGTGAAAACCATCTGAAATCAGGTATCTTTTCATTTATACACATATACTTCCTTATTTTTATTGTTATTGCTTTAGTATTTTAGTTTTAAGTTATCAATCCACCTCCAGCTCTCTGCTACTCTCCAAATCTCCCATCCGAATAGGTGAAAACCCATTTGAATCATCTCAAATCAAGTAATTTTTTCTTTATACACATATGGTACCTTGTTTTTATTGTTATTGATCTAATATTTTAGTTTTAAGTTTGGATTTTGATGTGATTTCACCGTGTAAAATAGGGAAATGAATAAATATTTTGTTAATTAATTAGTTTCCCCTGGAATATCAGTTGTGTTATAATGTCCATGCTAAATAAAGGGGTAATGTAATAAAAGACCTTGAATAAATAAATTGTGAAAGTTGGGGTATGTTGCCTCTATGAGAGGTTTTTTGTTGTGTTTCATTGTATGTTGTAGGCTGTTTTATGGGGATTGAGGTGACCAGTTGGGCTTTGTGATATGTGGGGTTGTAAATGTGATGGTTAGTGGGCATGGATGTGTCATGTGAAGTTGTATGATAGTGATGATGTGTGGTGGTGTTGTGTCGTGTGGAGGTGTTGTGTGATGAAGTTGTGGTGTATAATGTGGTGAGGTGGTTTTGGTTGTGCGGTGGTTTGTGATGTGCAATATTTTTATTGTGATATGTGGTTGTTTTGGTGAGATGGTTGGTCGATGTAACATGGTGTCGATGGTTATTGTGAGATGGTGAGTTGTTGTGTGGTGGTTTTATTAGTTTCCTGGTTATATATGGAATAAATTATGTTGTTAAAACAAAAAAACAAGATATTAAATAAATGAGATGGAATAGAAATGGATGTGTGGTAAATGGATTTAATTAATTTAACATTAAATGAATGGACAATGTAAGTGTGAATGAAGTGGCTTATAAATGAATGTGAGAAATGCTATGCGTCTTGTGTGGTGGTGTTGTGGTTTATGTGTTTTATGGTAGTAGTGGAGTGTGTGATTATGTAGTTAATGTGAACCCATAGGTTGAGTATTTTGTGCTATCTATATATCATGTATTTTTATGTTATTTCTACACATTCCAGGGGGTGGTATGTCTAGGTGGTGGTGGTGGGGTTGTAGGGGAGGGGGTGTGGGAAGTTTGGGAGGGTGGGCGGGGCTATCCAGGGGGGGTACGGGGTGTCCAGGGGGGTACGGGGGTGGGCGGGCTGTCCACAAGGGTGGACGGGCTGTCCACGGGGGTGGCCGGGCTGTCAAGGAGGGGTGGGCGGGCTGTCCAGGGGGGGTGGGTGGGCTGGCCACGGGGGGTAGGGGTGTCCAGGGGGTGGGCGGGCTATCCAAGGGGGTGGGGGGTTGTCCATAGGGAGAAGGGGTGTCGAGGGGGGTGGGTGGGCTATCCACGGGGGTGGTTAGGCTGTCTAGGGGGTAGGGGGTGTCCACGGGGGTGGGCGGGGCTGTCTAGGGGGTGTGGGCTGTCCTGGGGGTCTGGGTGGGGTGTCCTGGTGGGGGAGGGGTGTGTGGGGTGTCCAGGTGGGTGGTATGTCTAGGTGGTGGTGGTGGGGTTGTAGGGAAGGGGGGGTGTGGGCTGTTTGGGAGGGTGGGCGGGGCTATCCAGGGGGGGTACAGGGTGTCCAGGGGGGTACGGGGGTGGGCGGGCTGTCCACAAGGGTGGACGGGCTGTCCACGGGGGTGGTCGGGCTGTCAAGGAGGGGTGGGTGGGCTGTCCAGGGGGGGTGGGTGGGCTGGCCACAGGGGTTAGGGGTGTCCAGGGGGTGGTCGGGCTATCCAAGGGGGTGGGGGGCTGTCCATAGGGAGAAGGGGTGTCGAGGGGGGTGGGTGGGCTGTCCACGGGGGTGGTTGGGCTGTCTAGGGGGTAGGGGGCATCCACGGGGGTGGGTGGGTTGTCCACGGGGGTGGGCGGGGCTGTCCAAGGGGGGTGGGAAAGGCTGTCCACGGGGGTGGGCAGGGCTGTCCAGGGGGTGTGGGCTGTCCTGGGGGTCTGGGTGGGGTGTCCTGGTGGGGGAGGGGTGTGTGGGGTGTCCAGGGGGGGTGGTATGTCTAGGTGGTGGTGGTGGGGTTGCAGGGGAGGGGGTGTGGGCTGTTTGGGAGGGTGGGTGGGGCTATCCCGGTGGGGGTACAGGGTGTCCAGGGGGGTACGGGGGTGGGCGGGCTGTCCACAAGGGTGGACGGGCTGTCCACGGGGGTGGTCGGGCTGTCAAGGAGGGGTGGGCGGGCTGTCCAGGGGGGGTGGGTGGGCTGGCCACAGGGGGTAGGGGTGTCTAGGGGGGTGGGCGGGCTATCCAAGGGGGTGGGGGCTGTCCATAGGGAGAAGGGGTGTCGAGGGGGGTGGGTGGGCTGTCCACGGGGGTGGTTGGGCTGTCTAGGGGGTGGGGGGTGTCCACGGGGGTGGGTGGGTTGTCCACGGGGGTGGGCGGGGTTGTCCACGAGGGTACCCTACTAATATGGTTATGGGATGAGGCATGCTCTGATGCGATAACACATTAAGTTCTTGTTGGTTTTACATTTTTTCAATAACACATTAGTATGTTTTTTTCACATGTGTAGTTGATACCATGATTATTTTCTTCCTTTATTGTTTACTTAAATGTATTTTCTATTAAAGTTCAATCCTATTGAATTGTTTATGACAAAATGACTTATATGAATTTTTGTACAGAATGGACAGAAGTTGGATGTATGAAACCGATCATATCTCAAGCGATTTTCAAAACAATTTGGAGAGATTTATAGATTTTGCATTTCACAATGCTTCAGATAGTGGTCGCATACAATGCCCATGTTCCAATTGTGTTGGTAGACCTTGGTTGAGTCGTGAAGAAGTCAGCTACCACATAACCAAAAATGGTTTTCAAGCAAACTACTTTGTGTGGTATCACAATGGGGAGAAAATGAAATCTCAAATTGGTGATGATCGAAATGAAAGGACTGGAATGGATAATTTGTTAGATGATCGGTTTCCGTTTATTCGTCATCATGAAAAAGAAAGGATTTCGACTCAAGAAGATGTCGATATGAGGACAGCTGATGCATCTAGTGAAAATGATGATATTGATAGGGTGAAAAAATTGAATGATGCTGCCACGACTCCAGTATATCGATAATGCGATAAAATGAAAAAGCTGGAATTTTTAATCTGATTGTTTCATGGAAAAACTATGTATGGGATTTCTAATACAGAAATCGATTACATTCTTACCCTCTTGAAGGATTTACTTCCAGATGATGCAGATATTCCCTCAAACCACTATATGGCATGGAAGTTAGTTGAAGAACTTGGATTTTCCTGAAACAAAATTCATGCTTGCCCGAAAGATTACAGTTTATTCTAGGAAGAAACCACTGAATGAAATGAATGTATAAAATGTGGCACATCCCGCTGGAAGTCAAAATCTGATGGAACACCATCCCGCGTTCCACAGAAAGTAATGTGTCACTTTCCATTGATCCCCAGACTCCAGAATCTTTTTATGTCTGATGACATATCAATAAAAATGAGATGGCATGATACCGAGAGAAAGAAGACTAATGATGAGTTGGTTCATCCTGCAGATGGATTTGCATGGCAGAGATTTGATGCTCGACATCCTGATTTTGCAGCTGACGTGCGTAATGTGAGGCTGGGTCTTTCATGCGACGGTTTTAATCCGTTTGGGCAGATGCTTACTTTGCACAGCACATGGCCAGTTTTTATACACATTTATAATCTTCCCGCATGGTTGTGTATGAAAAAATATTTCACTTTCATGAGTATACTCATATCTGGTCCTTCTGATCCTGGCATTGATATTGATGTATACATGAAACCTTTAATAAAAGAGTTGAAACTTTTTTGGGATGTGGGTGTGCGCACATACGATGCATGTTCGAAAGACATATTTCAGATGCGTGCTGCGCTTATGTGGATGATCAATGATTTTCTGGCTTATGCAATGATGTCTGGATGGAGCACGAAGGGAAAACTGTCATGTCCATTTTGTATGAAGAATACACGGTCCAGAAGACTGAAACATCGTTGTAGTTTCAGTTTTATGGGACATCGACGATTTTTGCCAAAGGATCATCCATATAGAATGAATCGTCGAAGATTTGATAATACTATAAAGACCGATGATCCACCTCAGCGTATGTCTGGAACTGATGTGCTTAATGAATTGAAAGATTTCAGTTTTTCGTTCGGGAAGGGTCAAATGAAATCTGGAAAGAGAAAGAATGTTTCCACAGAAACCTGTTACAATTGGAGGAAGAGGAGTATCTTTTTTGATTTGCCTTATTGGTCAACCAATTTGCTACGTCATTGCTTAGACGTAATTCATATTGAAAAGAATATATGTGAAATGTTGCTTTCAGTTCTTCTAAATGTCAAGGGGAAGACAAAAGATGATTTACGATCTCGACGTGACTTGGTGGATTGGGGCATCAGACCAGAATTACATCCTGTGCGTATCAGTGAAAATAAATGGAAACTTCCATGTGCTTCTTATGTGATGACACCTACTGAAAAAAAAACAATTTTTGGAAGTATTAGAGACTATTAGAGTTCCTGATGGATATTCAAGCAACATATCTAAATGGGTCAACAGAAGAGAGTTGAAGCTAAAATCTTTGAAGACTCATGATTATCACGTTCTACTGCATGAGTTGCTTCCAATAGCAATCCGTCATCTTTTGTCCAATAATTTAAGGGTGGGTGTTATTCGGTTGTGCCATTTGTTTAGAGATCTCTGTGCTAAGAAGTTGTCCAAGTCTTTTTTGAAAAAAATGTTGATAGATGCCCCATTAATTTTGTGTGAGTTGGAGAAAATATTTCCCCCATCATTTTTCACATGCATGCTGCATCTGACTTTCCATATTCCAACTAAAATACTTCTCGGAGGACCTGTTTCTTTTCGTTGGATGTATCCAACTGAAAGAAATATGTTCACATTAAAGTCTTATGTTTGAAACAAGAATCATCCCGAAGGTTCTATTGTGAACGGTTACTTAGCTCAAGAATGTATGGATTTCTGTTTAATGTATTTGTCTGATCTTACTACAATAATGAACAGACCAATGAGAAATGAAGAAGAACAATATGAGAAAATTGAACCCAGTTTTCCATCACTTCCTCAAACAGGAGGAATTCCTGGATCATATACATTGAAGACATTAAGCCATGAAGAGCGGGAGATGGCACATCGCACAGTTTTGTTCAACTGTGATTTGTTCGATGACTATATCAGGTAACAAAATTGAATATGTATATTTTACATATATATCTGTTAAACTATTCATATTTTTTTATCTACAGGGAACATAAAACAATGATAAATAGAAAGCATCGTTCTTTATCTTTGAGAAGGAGAGAGACTTTGCATAGCAAAGAGTTTTCTGCTTGGTTAAAATTGAAGGTAAAAATATTACTGTTTAAATTAATTATTTCAATATTTACTTAAGTTTAACTGTCATTTATATTGCAGGTATTGAGTTTGTCTGCTGAATCTGTCTCTGAGGAAATAAGAGCTTTGACTTTTGGTCCTAATACCATGGTTTGTGACTGTAAATCAATTGTTATCAATGGGTATAGATTTATTGTCACTGAACGAGCCAAAAACATGAGAACACAACATGATGGTATTATAGTTACTGCCACAACAGATTGTTATGCCAGTGCATCAGATAGTAGACCGCGACTTGAAAATATGGGTTATTATGGAGTCGTTGAGAAAATAATAATATTGGATTATTACTCTCATGGACGAGTCACAATGATGAAATGTCATTGGTTTGATTCGATGACGAGACATGGCACATTTATTGATGATTGTGGATTTTGAGTAATTAATATGACCCGCACTCTTGCAACCGAAGAACCATATGTGTTGACATCAATGGCTAAACAAGTTTTTTATGTCAAAGATCAAATTCAACCTGAATTTGGTGTCATAGTTGAAGTAATTCCAAGACATATTTTTGATGATGCTGATGATGGAATTGACATTGTCCCTATTGCCATTGGAACCAATCCATTTATTTCTTTTGATGACTCCAATAGCTCAATTGTCAGAGTTGATTTTGAACCTGAAGTTGTGGTTGGAAATATATAGAATCATTCATCCATGTTCTCAATTCTTTTGGTTTACCTCAAGTTGGGTTGTTAAGGTTGGTAATATTCATATTTATTTAGTATTGATCACAAATATGTTTTAGCTGACTTGACTGTTATGTGAATTTTCAATGTTTATTGGTTGCTATTTTATTTGAATTTAATTTTCTAATTTGGAATTGAACTGTATTCAAACCAAATCAAACAATATTTCTAACTTGGTGAACATTACAACTTGTATGTTTTATTAAATTCATTCAAGCTCTTCTAAAACAATTGATAGCTAAATTACCAATGAATCCCCTCATTCCCTCATATATTTAGTTTTTTGGTTTACACATTAATTTTTTTTTTCTAATTAATTACATATTTGTTTTCAAATGCAGGAAATGCAGCCAATTGAAGAGAGACGAAGAAAAAAAATGGCGGAGAACAATCGTCGGATGGAGGAGATGGGCATTCCACCATTAGTGCCTACAGTGAGTACTTTATTTCAAATATATATATATATATATATATATATATATATATATATTTACAGAATATATAATGTCATGTGATTAATTTTTTTTATAAACTTTTTTGTAGGATCCACCATTACGTCGACAGTTATTCGACGAGGAGCCTAGTACTGGTCCTAGTACTTAGGCCGGTGGTACGAGGAGGGTTCGTACCAGAGGTGGACGTAGAGCTGCGCGTGCCTGACTAGACCCTGCCCCTCCCACTGACATTTCAGCCTTCCCACATTCTGATCCCGGTGTGTCGTTAGGGACACATGGGGTATTTAGGCCTCTCATGTTTTTGCTACCTTCTGCATCTTCTGCCCCATCATTTTCACATCCCATGATGATTCCCACTCCCCAGTCAGCATCAGGTCATACAGCTGTTCCATCTTCTTTTCCTTCTACTTCTGTCTCTCCGAGCTTTTATATGCCATCGTCTTCGACTCCTGTTCCACCAGAGGGTGTTCCATCAGGTTATGTGGATCCGGCGCCACTCATTGATCAGACTAGCGCAGGTATATTTATAAAACCCTAACAAATTTTTATAGAAATATTTATTTTCATTATAACATGTTTTGATAAAATATTTGTTTTTCTTTCATGACAGATACATCTACTGACAGGAGGCGGGGGCGGGGCCGTACACGCATGCGTTCGGTGTGGAACCGTCGCACACAGGTTATGGTGGAATATAATGAAGACAATCAGATGGTTGAGAAAACAGGGCAGCAATGTCGGAGTTTTCTGGCGACGCTTGCCAAATACTCCGACATCATTCCCGTCAGCCCGCTGTCGTGGAGACATTTACCACATGAGGTCAAAGATAGAGCTTGGGCAGAGATATGGGTAAAAAAATCTGTTGTATTTAATGCCATGAATTATTTTTGTATTTATATGAATTAATATTTGATTTCAGCTTCGATTTAATTTTCCTGATGGTGAGGGTGCACGACTGGAACGTCTAAAGGATTTAGGCGAGCTTTGAAGAGCCTACAAGCATGAGCTGTATATTGGCTGGCGTGCTAGAGTTGGCACTGAGTTAGAGGCGGTATCAGTCGTGGATGATTTTCCTATAGAGCAGTATCGTCAGATGATTACTCATTGGACGAGTACCCAGTTTAAGGTATGAATTACATTTGAGGTATTTAAATAATAACTTTCAAGTTTTGAATTAATATTATCCTTTGCAATATTGAATTTTATTTAGGAATCATCTGGAAAAATAAAAAAAACATTGATGCAAAAAAATACCTCCATACACTAGGACGCACGACGATGCCGGATCATGAGAGGCAGCAGGTATGACAATTGTTTATAAGTTTTCTTTACGACTTACATTTTCTTTTGTTTCCTCAATTATTTAATCATTTGATAAAGTTTTTATATAACTTTTGTTTTAAATGTCATTGTAGAGGCAAGTACAAAATATTGAAGGACGTGTGCCTCGAGCAAAACTGTTTTGCTCGAGTAGACGAAAAAAGGATGGAAGTGCTGTCAACGAAGCGACTCAGCAGCAGATTGTAAGTTTTAATCTGTTGATTTTATATTTTAATATCTATTTCGTAACTTAATAATATATTTATATTTGTAACAGTATGCTTTAGAGGCCCTTGATGCCCAAGAAGCAGACAATTTTGGGCCATCTGATCACTTACATCAGGTGTTGGGAGAGGATCATTCTGGCAGAGTACGCTGCCGACCTAGGATAGCCCCGACGAGGTATTGGCCTGCCTCAGGTACGAGTTGTAGTGCCACCGAGTTGCAGTAAGTTAGGGCACAGGCAGAACAGGCTAAGAAAAGGGCCACAGAGATGGTAGAATAGTCTACTAGGGCAAACAGTGCATTTATGAAATTTATTGAAGTTCTACGTCCAACACTTCCAGCAGAGGCCAGCCCAGCGATTGATGAATACATGTCGTCGATACATTCTATATATGGTGCACCAGGTGGCAGTTCCAGTGGTGGTCAGGCTGATGTCCAGCTTGAAGATGATGATAGCGAGGAGTCTGATGCGGAAGAGGAGGGAGATGAGGAGGGCGAGGAGGAGGGCGAAGGCGAGGAGAAAGGCGCTGTGGAGGGTGAGGACGATGAGGAGGATGATGACGAGGGTGATGATGATGATGATGATGGGGATGGGGATGCTGATGTGGGACATATTGATCCGTTACATTTTTGACTTATATTACTGAGATTTGATGTTTAATCTATTCTAGTTGTTGGTTTTATCTAGACTCGTAGTATAGTATTGGAGTTGAGTTATTTTTATATATTGTCTGTTTTTATGGATGTTGTTGTCTTTTAGTGGTTGTGTGTTTGTGAACTCCCTGGACAACCCCCCTCATTCTTGGACCCTGGACAACCCCCCCTCCCCCTTGGACCCCGAACACCCCCCAAACACCCCCCGGACAGCCCCGCGGACAGCCCCGCGGACAGCCCCGCGGACAGCCCCCCGTACAGCCCCCAACCCTCCACCCTGGACCCCGGATAGCCCCCCGGACAACCCCTCGGACAACCCCCCCACCCTCCCCCTTGGACCTCAGACAACCCCCCAAACACCCCCCAGACAGCCCCCTGAACAACCCCGGACAACCCCATGAACAACCCCTGAACAACCCCTGAACAACCCCCTGAACAACCCCCGGACAGCCCCCTGAACAACCCCGGACAACCCCCTGAACAACCCCCAAACACCCCCCGGACAGACCCCGCACAGCCCCCCCACCCTCCTCCTTGGTCCCCGGACAGCCCCCCGGACACCCACCGGACAGCCCCCCCCGAACAGCCCCCGCGGACAGCCCCCTGGACAGCCCCCCGTACAGCCCCCAACCCTCCACCCTGGACCCCGGATAGCCCCCCGAACAGCCCCCCGGACAGCCCCCCGGACAACCCCCCACCCTCCCCCTTAGACCCCGGACAACCCCCCAAACACCCCTCGGACAGCCCCCTGAACAACCCCGGACAACCCCCTGAACAAACCCTAAACAACCCCTGAACAACCCCTGAACAGCCCCCTGAACAGCCCCCGGACATCCCCCTGAACAACCCCGGACAACCCCCTGAACAACCCCCAAACACCTCCCGGACAGACCCCGCACAGCCCCCCCACCCTCCTCCTTGGTCCCCGGACAGCCCCCCGGACACCCACCGGACAGCCCCCCCAGACAGCCCCCCGGACAGCCCCTCCACCTTCCTTAATTTCATTAGCTCTGAAATGTTTCATAGCACGATCAACTAAAATCTAATCCATACTAAATATGATATAAAAATATTCTATATGAATTTCCATAAGATTTTAAGTGAAAACAAAAAGTGACATACGAAAAACTGACCAAACGCATTCGAAATGTGTTGATGCTTTAGGAAAACGATCCATGGGTCATATGTGACGTGTACGAATCAACCCCGCCTCAATCCGAGGCGTGGTGCGGTCGGAACAACTCAAAGTGTATGTCTTTTGTTTCAAAAGGACATCATTTTAAGTGAAAAACATCAACTGGCATACGGAAAACCAGCCAAACGCATTCGGATTGAGTTGATACTTTAAGACAACGATCCATGGGTCATTTGAGAAGTGTACGAGTCAACCCCGCCTAAATCCGAGATGTGGTGTGGTCGGGACCACTCTAAGTGACTTTCTTTTGTTTAAAATGGACAGTATTTTAAGTACATACGGAAAACCGACCAAACGCATTCGGTTTCTGTTGAAACTTTAGGAGAATGATCCATGGGTCATATGTGATGTGTACGAGTCAACGCCAAATCAATCCGAGACGCGGTGTGGCCGACACCACTCAAAGTGTCTCTATTTTGTTTAAAATGGGCTTCATTTTTAGTGAAAACAAAAAATGACATACGGAAAACCGACCAAACGCATTCGGTTTCTATTGAAACTTTAGGAGAACGATCCATGGGTCATATGTGACGTGTAAGAGTCAACTCCACCTCAATCTGAGGCACGGTGTGGCCGACACCACTCAAAGTGTCTCTATTTTGTTTAAAATGGACAGTATTTTGGCCGTTTATGACACCAGAACTGCGTTGTCGGTCACCGCGGGCACACGGCACATCCGATTGACGTTACGTCTGCTCGACCACTTCAGAAATCACTGTCCCGTATTTGTCGTCTGATTTCAGGCCATTCCGACTTCGTTCGGCCCGTTTGGACCCCCCTCACGCGCGTTTACGAAGCGCGCGCATCACTTAAAACACGAATATTGAGCCATACCGCGCAAACCGCACGTCCGATTGACGTGCCGTCTATGCATACATGTCACGAATAATAATTAGAATGTTGCACGTTGGTTTCAGGTCAATCCGAGGTCGTCCGCTATGAATTTGACCGTTTGACGCCCGTTTTGGCCGTTTATGACACCAGAACTGCGTTGTCGGTCACCGCAGGCACACGGCACGTCCGATTGACGTGTCGTCTGCTCGACCACTTCATAAATCACTCAGCCGTATTTGTCGTCTGATTTCAGGCCATTCCGAAATCGTTCGGCCTGTTTGGACCACCCTCATGCGCGTTTACGAAGCGCACGCATCACTTAAAACATGAATATTGAGCCGTACCGAGCAAATCGCACGTCCGATTGACGTGCCGTCTGCACGTACACGTCACGAATAATAATTAGAATGTTTCACGGTGGTTTCAGCTCAATTTGAGGTCGTCCGCTATGAATTTGACCGTTGGACGCCCGTTTTGGCCGTTTATGACACCAGAACTGTGTTGTCAGTCACCGCGGGCACACGGCACGTCCGATTGACGTTTCGTCTGCTCGACCACTTCAGAAATTACTGTCCCGTATTTTTCGTCTGATTTCAGGCCATTCCGACTTCGTTCGGCCCATTTGGACCCCCCTCACGCGCGTTTACGAAGTGTGCGCATCACTTAAAACACGAATATTGAGTCGTACCGCGCAAATCGCACGTCCAATTGGTGTTCCATCTGCGCGTACACGTCACGAATAATAATTAGAATGTTTCACGGTATTTTCAGGTCAATCCGAGGTCGTCCGCTATGAATTTGACCGTTTGACGCCCGTTTTGGCCGTTTATGACACCAGAACTGCGTTGTCGGTCACCGCGGGCACACGGCAGGTCCGATTGACGTTCCGTCTGCTCGACTACTTCATAAATCACTCACCCGTATTTTTCGTCTGATTTCAGGCCATTCTGAAATCGTTCGGCCCGTTTGGACCACCCTCACGCGCGTTTACGAAGCGCGCGCATCACTTAAAACACGAATATTGAGCCGTACCGCGCAAACCGCACGTCCGATTGACGTGTCGTCTGTGCATACACATCACGAATAATAATTAGAATGTTTCACAGTGGTTTCAGCTCAATCCGAGGTCGTCCTCTATGAATTTGACCGTTTGACGCCCGTTTTGGCCGTTTATGACACCAGAACTGCGTTGTCGGTCACCGCGGGCACATGGCATGTCCAATTGACATGCCGTCTGCTCGACCACTTCAGAAATCACTCACCCATATTTTTTGTCTGATTTCAGGTCATTCCGACTTCGTTTGGCCCGTTTGGACCCCCCTCACGCGCGTTTACGAAGCGTGTGCATCACTTAAAATACGAATATTGAGCCGTACCGCGCAAACCGCACGTCCGATTGATGTTCCGTCTGAGCGTACACGTCACGAATAATAATTAGAATGTTTCACGGTAGTTTCAGCTCAATCTGAGGTCGTCCGCTATGAATTTGACCGTTGGACGCCCGTTTTGGCCGTTTATGACACCAGAACTGCGTTGTCGGTCACCGCGGGCACACGGCACATCTGATTGACGTTACGTCTGCTCGAAAACTTTAGAAATCACTCACCTATATCTGTCGTCTGATTTCAGGCCATTCCGATTTCGTTCGGCCCGTTTGGACCCCCCTCACGCGCGTTTACGAAGCGCGCGCATCACTTAAAACACGAATATTGAGCCGTACCGCGCAAACCGCACGTCCGATTGGCGTTCCGTCTGCACGTACACATCACAAATAATAATTAGAATGTTGCACGGTGTTTTCAGGTCAATCTGAGGTCGTCCTCTATGAATTTGACCGTTTGACGCCCGTTTTGGCTGTTTATGACACCAGAACTGCGTTGTCGGTCACCGCGGGCACACGGCACGTCCGATTGACGTGCCGTCTGCTCGACCACTTCATAAATCACTCACCCATATTTTTTTTCTGATTTCAGGCCATTCCGAAATCGTTCGGCCCGTTTGGACCACCCTCACGCGCGTTTACGAAGCGCGCGCATCACTTAAAACACGAATATTGAGTCGTACCGCGCAAACCGCACGTCCGATTGACGTGCCGTCTGCGCGTACACGTCACGAATAATAATGAGAATGTTTCACAGTGGTTTCAGCTCAATACGAGGTCGTCCTCTATGAATTTGACCGTTTGACGCCCGTTTTGGCCGTTTATGACACCAGAACTGCGTTGTCAGTCACCGCGGGCACACGGCACGTCCAATTGACGTGACGTCTGCTCGACCACTTCAGAAATCACTCACCCGTATTTTTCGTCTGATTTCAGGCCATTCCGACTTCGTTCGGCCTGTTTGGACCCCCCTCACGCGCGTTTATGAAGCGCGCGCATCACTTAAAATATGAATATTGAGCCGTACCACGCAAACCACACGTCCGATTGATGTGTTGTCTACGCGTACATGTCAAGAATAATAATTAGAATGTTTCACGGTGGTTTCATCTCAATATGAGGTCGTCCGCTATGAATTTGACCGTTGGACGCCCGTTTTGGCCGTTTATGACACCAGAACTGCGTTGTCGGTCACCGCGGGCACACGGCACGTCCGATTGACGTGCCGTCTGCTCGACCACTTCATAAATCACTCTCCCGTATTTTTCGTCTGATTTCAGGCCATTCCGATTTCGTTCGGCCCGTTTGGACCCCCCTCACGCGCGTTTACGAAGCGCGCGCATCACTTAAAACACGAATATTGAGTCGTACCGCGCAAACCGCACGTCCGATTGACGTGCCGTCTGCGCGTACACATCACAAATAATAATCAGAATGTTGCACGGTGGTTTCAGCTCAATCCAGAGACGTGGTGTGGCCGGCACCACTCAAAGTGTCCGTCTTTTGTTTCAAAAGGACGTCATTTTAAGTGAAAAGCATCAACTGGCATACGGAAAACCGACCAAACGCATTCCGAATCTGTTGATAATTTATCCCAACAATCCATGGGTCATATGTGACGTGTAAGAGCCAACCCGGGATGAATCTGAGTCGCGGTGTGGCCAGGATAAGTCTAAGTGACTCTCTTTTTTTTAAAATGGACACCATTTTAAGTACATACGGAAAAACGACCAAACGGATTCGGTTTCCATTGAAACTTTAGGAGAACGATCCATGGGTCATATGTGACGTGTACGAATCATCCGCGCTTCAATCCGACATGCGGTGCGGCTGACACCACTCAAAGTGTTCATCTTTTGTTTCAAAAGGACGTCATTTTAAGGGAAAGGCATCAACTGACATACGGAAGAACGACCAAACGCATTAGGATTCTATCGATACTTTAGAACAATGATCCATGAGTCATATGTGACGTGTACAAGTCAACCCTGTCTTAATCCGAGACGCGGTTTGGCCGACACCGCTCTAACTCTGTCTCTTTTGTTTAAAATGGACATGATTATAAATGAAAAGAGCAACTGGCATACGCAAAACCGACCAAACGCATTCGTAATCTTTTGATAATTTATCACAATGATCCATGGGTCATATGTGCCATGTACAAGCCAACCCGGGATGAATCTGAGTCGCGGTGTGGTCAGGATTAGTCTAAGTGTCACTCTTTTGTTTAAAATGGACAACATTTTAAGTACATACGGAAAACCAACCAAACGTATTCGGTTTCCATTTAAACTTTAGGAGAACGATCCATGGGTCATATGTGACGTGTACGAATCAACCCCACCTCAATTGGAGACGCGGTGTGGTCAGCACCACTCATAGTGTCCGTCTTTTGTTTCAAAAGGACGTCATTTTAAGTGAAAAACATCAACTGGCATACGGAAAACCGACCAAACGTATTCGGATTGTGTCGATACTTTAGCACAACGATCCATGGGTCAAATGTGACGTGTACGAGTCAACCCCGACTCAATATGAGGTGCGGTGTGGCCGGTATCACTTCAGGTGTATGTATTTTGTTTAAAATGGACATCATTTGAGGTAAAAATATATGGTATAGAAAAAACCGATCAAATTATGAATTGAATTTCAGATTCCACATATAATTGTCATCTAAATTTTAAATTTAATTCTATATGAATTATGTACGTTTATAATTACGTTATGAATTCTAATTTAATTGTCATCTAAGTGTGGTCGGGACCACTCTAAGTGACTTTTTGTTGTTTAAAATGGACAACATTTTAAGTACATACGGAAAACTGACCAAATGCATTCGGTTTCTATTGAAACTTTAGGAGAACGATCCATGGGTTATATGTGATGTGTATGAGTCAATGCCACCTCAATCCGAGGCGTGGTGTGGCCGGCACAACTCAAAGTGTATGTCTTTTGTTTCAAAAGGACATCATTTTAAGTGAAAAACATCAACTGACATACGGAAAACCGGCCAAAGGCATTCAGATTGTGTTGATACGTTAGGAAAATGATCCATGGGTCATTTGAGACGTGTAAGAGTCAACCTCGTCTAAATCCGAGACGCGGTGTGGCCGGTACCACTCTGACTGTGTCTCTTTTGTTTAAAATGGACAAGATTATAAGTGAAATAAACAACTGACATATGAAAAACTGATCAAACGCATTCGGAATCTGTTGAAAATTTAGGACAACGATTCATGGGTCATATGTTACGTGTACGAGTCAACCACGCCTCAATCCAAGTCGCGGTTTGGCCGAGAACACTCTAAGTGTATCTCTTTTCTTTAAAATGGACTACATTTTAAATTTATACGGAAAACCAACCAAACGCATTCTGATTGTGTTTATATTTTAGCACAACAATCCATGGGTCATTTCTGATGTGTATGAGTTAACCCCGCCTCAATACGAGACGCGGTGTGGCCGACACCATTCAAAGTGTCTCTCTTTTATTTAAAAAGCACTTCATTTTAAGTGAAAACAACAACTGACATACGGAAAACCGACCAAACGATTTCAGAATATGTTGATACTTTAGGACAACGATCAATGAGTCATTTGTGACGTGTACGAGTTAACCTCGCCTCAATCCGAGGCACGGTGTGACCGGTATCATTCCAGATGTATGTATTTTGTTTAAAATGGATATCATTTCTATTAAAAATATATGGTATATGAAAAACCAATCAAATTATGAATTGAATTCCGAATTCCACATATGATTGTCATCTAAATTTTAAAATGAATTCTAAATGAATTATGTATGTTTATAATTATGTTATGAATTCTACTTTAATTATGGATGTGTATATTTTCAGGATGCATTATATGTGTTGGTTGGTTGGTTTTCATTATTTGTATGTGTTGGTTTGTTCTCTATATGTATGCATTATATGTGTTACAGGTACAATAATTGGATTGAAAAATTAATTGAAAACGAGGGCATAATTGGATTGAAAATTGAATTGAAACCGAGGGTGAATGCCCAAAAACCAGACCTGCTGTGCAAATTGCAGGCTGCTGCGCAATTTGCACAGCAAAGCCTATGCCAACGGTTTGAAAACCGTTGGCATAGGCTCTATGTAGTTGTTTTTACCAACGGTTCAACCGTTGGGATACCCTGTTGCATGGTTGTTTTTACCAACGGTTCATGGAACCGTTGGTAAAAACCTTTCCCAACGGTTTGTAAACCGTTGGGAAAGAAAATTATCTGTTGATTTCCCAACGGGCCAAACCGTTGGGAAAGGCCTTTCCCAACGGTTTGGCAGAACCGTTGGGATAGGTTGATTTTTTCTAACCTATCCCAACGGTTCTGTGTAAACCGTTGGGAAAAGTCTTTCCCAACGGCTTACTTCCCCACGGTTTGCAGAACCATTGGTATAACATATACCAACGGTTCTGCAGCCTTTCCCAACGGTTCTAAACCGTTGGGAAATGCTGGATTTCCAGTAGTGATTGGTCCTTAGACTTTAAGATTATTATTAATGAGTATTACAAATCGTGCACTTAGATGTATTAACGAAAACTGTGACAACACATTGTTCGCAGCGAGGTAGGATACGTTGGGTGCGTCACGAGTAATACTGCATTAATAGATAATGCGAGAAAGGATTTGTCCCTTCTGTTCCATAACGGAAGTAGATATCTCAGGCCCTTTGATGGAATTGATATAGCCTAAATAAATCCATGACTATGGTAAGGTATGGATGAGTTCAATTTCGGGAAGTCAAAGAAAGAATAATCAAGCACATGGGTTGATGGCACTAACATGCAACCCGCTTGATTGGAGATATCGAGACAAAAAGATTATATTACACGGTAAACGTTCGTAGGAGGTGACACGTCATTACGGCGTTAACTTCTTTCTCTATGAGTGTCTTGGCGTGTTGCTAGACGCTAACCTTGGACTTTAGGCAAGCTCTGCCTAATGCCACTGAGAAAGAGGCCTAGAGGGTCACACACTAAGTGTGTCCATGTATCTCAGTTAAATATTAATTTAACAAGTTAAATAAAGATTATTCCTGACTGTGGTTTAATAATTATTTAAGGATACCTGATCGCATTTATTTCGACACTAGTTATTCGAGAGAATATATTGTGGGTGAAATAATATATATATTTATTAGCGAGTAATGCAGTTACATTTATTTAAGAAATAAATAGCAATTACTCAAGGTCTAATAAATATGGTGGAGGAAATAAATAAAATGAAAAATAAAAGTACACTCTGTGTATATTTATATACACGCCGTGTGGTTTGTTTTTCGGGATTTGTTTGTTTATTTAATTAAATGATATTAAATGTAATATGTTAGGCGTATGTCAAGTAATAATGATGGTCAACTGTCATTATTAAGACATGAGGTATTACTAAGAATTAAATGAAATGGTTAAATGTTTTCGGGCAATTAATTCATTTTATTATTCTAAGTATTATAATCCTAATTACATTATTCTCATTGAGGAAGAGCCATTGTTGTGCACAACGGATTTGGAAATACTCTCAAGCCAAGAGAGAATTCCCTTTCCACCAAGAACGCTTTCAAGTTACGAGAGCGAGATCCTCCACCGGATCAAGGCGGTAGAAGGCGGACATCGCAAGCGAAGGTTCTTCCGCGCTAGCACCCGGAGATCCCTTCGGCGACGTCCAGAGATACGTGGAGCACGTGTGGATCACCGCTAGAGGAATCCTGTACTTGGATTCTACGACGCAACGACGGATCACAGGATCGTGACCGGAGACTCCAACGAAGAAAGAATTCCATCGAGGTAATTCTTATGAATTAATTATAACCAACACATGATGATCATATCTCAACGGTTTTGGGACTCTTCTTTTCTTTTCGTTCTTCGTTCTATTTCGAAGATCCGGCGTTTTAAATCGTGACGGATCTCGGATTGAACGTTATTAACGTTAAAATTAAAGTTGGGTAAACCCTCACCAACGCGCTTCCGCTGCGCCCGGAAAAATATTTTCCTCATTCCGAATTTTTGCATGCCCAACTGGGGCCGCGACCTAGTTTTATGTGGAGAAACATTTGGGGTGCAAAATTTCTTCTTGACAAAGTCTGCGTTTAGAGAATTGTTGATGGGAATGTCGTGAGTGTTTGGAATGATCTGTGACTGGAAAATGGCGTCAACCTTAAGGTTTTCTCGACTGTTGTTCCAGGGTTTGAAAATGTTCGGGTGTGAGATCTAATAAATGTCTCGCTTGAGGACCGGGACCAGGGAAAGATTTACAGCTGGTTTGATGAGGTTGATCGTCAACTCATTCTTAGTATTCTCGTCACATCAGGAATGGGTAATGATTGGATTTGCTAGATTGGAGAATCTTCTGGGAGGTATTCAGTTCGATCGGGCTACAAAATGCGGGTTCACGGCTTGGCTCATGTCTATCCCGATGATTGCTGGAAGAGTCTCTGGTCGCTCGCTACTCCACCCAAGGTTAATTTTTTTTGGTGGCAGGTCTACTCGAGTGTTCCTCCAATCTGTGATTTTTTGGTGAGACGTCATCTTACGGAGGATGACAACTGTCCTTTGTGCCTCCAAGAGGTAGAATCTCCTTTGCATGAAATTCTCTTCTGTCAGAGGGTGGAAGGGGTGTAGAATGAATAGACACCGGATTTTAAAAAGTCATTTGATCCATCTGTGGGGTTGGTCAAAACCTCGTTAAATGAGTGTTTTCATTGTAACTGAGAGTGGTGAGTCTGATTTGCACAATTGCTTGGCTGGTTTGAATTAGAAGAAATGAATACATTTTCCAAAAAAAGGTGATCCAAGATCGTATTTGGGTCGAGTGAGCCATTGAATTGATGAATTGTTGGAAAGCGAACGATGTAGCACGATCTTTGGGTAGCACTCAACAGGGCTCTCCATGTTGGTCTCCTCCCTGAGAGGGTTTTATCAAAATTAGTATAGATGCAGCCGTCTCTGCTGATTTGAGGGTAGGTAATGGATTCATTACCCATAACAATTATGGGCAGGTTGTGGAAGCTCATCGTAGGGGTGTTCAAGCCTCCTGAAGTCTTGCGGTGGCGGAGGCATCTGTTATCCTCCATGGGATCATTCTTGCTTGTTCAAAAGATGAGATCAATGTGTGGAATCTGATTGCTTTGAAGTGATTGCCACCCTCTCTAAGAAGGAGGATGATTCTAAGCCTTTTGGCCTTATTCTAAGAAAGATGCGGTCCTTGACTAAAAGTTTCGTTGAATGCAAATTTTCTTTCATCAAATAAGGGGGTAATCTGGATGCTCATCATTTGACATGCTATGAGAAATCATGAGGTGATCATTGTTGGGTTGACTCTTTCCCTGATTGGATTTGTAAGCATGGTTTGATTGATCATTATCTCAAAATAATAATAATAACCATTGATTAAGAATTAATAATTAAGTAGCAACAATAATACAATTAATATTTATAATTAGTAACATATTTAATATTATAATATTAATAATAATATTCAATGTACAAATAATAGCAATGTAACTATTTTTTAATTATTGTTGCAAATTACATTATTAGTTATGAGAAATCACACTACTCATTGATTTTAAAGTAAATATTAATAATAAAGTAAATATTAATATTTAATGTACAATTAATATCAATTTAATTATTTTTTAATTATTACTGCTAATTACATTATTAGTTATGAGAAATCATATTACTCATTAATAATCATATCATTATCACTAATTATTAATATCATTAATTATTAATAATTATTTCATCACATTAAAAATGAGTTCAACATTAAAAAAACAAACGAATACTGAAAATAATAACATTTAAACAAATTTAAAATTTTATTATAAACAGTAAGAATAACACCAGGAATCAGATTTACCATTAAAAATCTCTAAAAATCTCTAAAAATCTCCCGGATTTTTGAAAGGGCTGTAATGGCACTCGGTTACGGGCCTGTACTCCGTTAACGATGGTAACGCCGTAGGGTCGCCGTCCGTACCGACCCTCGTTCGATTTTACGCATATATAAGCCATAAAGCCAGCATTGCTTCATCCGCATCGTTCCGCACCGCGCCTTCTCCTCCGTTCCACGAACAAAACCGTACCTAACGAAACCCTATCCTCGGTTTTGCATTTATTGATAGTTGACCGCCTTGCGACGGGAGCAAACAGATCAATTTTATCTCAAGGGTCCTCCGCACCGTCTTGTACGCCTTTAATTTGGTAATTTTAATGGTCGGCCTGTAATCATTGTAGGTTTTCGGTTTTCGGTTTCAGGTCCTTGTTACGCAAGTTATTTTTCTGATGATTCTGTGCGTTTGGCTTGCTGTTGTGATATAGGTGGAGTATGGTTGCGGGTGTTTGGTTGTGATTCGGGCTGTGATAGTTGCCTCATATGTTGTCAATTGTTGGGTTGTAAAAGGAATGTTCCTTAATTTATGAAATGTTATTCACGTTGCACAAAATTTTGGGGATTGTCCTTTAGATCTTCTATGTGTGAATTGGGATTTTTTACATGCAATGGAATGTTGATTGATGGCGTGGCATGGGAAGAAATTGAACTATTTGGAAGTTTCATAATGGAATTTAATTTATTAAAATGATCATTACATAAAAAATTTATAAAAGGAGTGCATTGAATTATTTTTTATTTATAATTTTCAAAATTGTCATTATATTTTCCATCCACTTGAAAGACGTTTAATAATTATCCCACTCCCTGCAAAAAAAAAAAAAAAAAATCCAAATGGCGGTCTTCCATTCCAAGCCTCCCCATGTCATTCCATGCCACTAAAAAATAAATTCTGAAACACCTTCTAAAACCAAGGTAATTAGAACCGGACTGCATCAACCGGAAAATCGGTGAACCAACGATGACCCCCTCTCCCACTGTTTCCTCATGCATTTGCTGGCACTGTTTTTTCAATGAATGGCAAACCATCATTTTTCAATGCAATCTATCAAATTTCAATCAAACCACTCAAAGCCAATCAAGTGTTGTTGTCTTAGGGACATGCTGTACCATTTAATGCATATTGACTCGTTTAAAGTGCCCTACATTGATTGTTTGATACCTATCAAGTCATTCAAGAATTTGGTTGAATAGAAGGTGTTTGTGTATGATACTTGTAAAGCGGAGGGATTTGATTAATTAAGATCGAAGGTGTCCGTCATATGATGAGTTATGACATCACGACCCTCAATTGAGTTTTGACTAAGCGCATGACCATGTCAAGATAATTACATTTAATTCAATTATATAAGATTTAGTCACCATGAGAATTGGGAAAAAGAGGTAAGCCATACTAGATTGATGAGCATTTGTTAGATTAGATTACACCAAACCCCTTTGTAATTTGGATAGCTATGACGTGTTGCTAGACATTGCCTTTAGTTTATGATTATGAATGAGAATCGTAATTATTGCAAACTTTACAAAGGGCTTTTGAGGTTGTACATAAGATAATGCTAATTGGGATTTTTGGATTAATGTGATTAGTGTATGTTTATACCTATTATAAGCACATATAGGATTTGTGTTTTGCACATTTGAAATATTTAATTAAATAATAGTTGTTTAATTAAATAAATAACGTGGAGTTATAATATAAATAATGAGTTATTTATATTATTAATACATAAACACGAGGAAATAATAAATACCAAATGAGATTTGGGTTTGGGCTTGATATAATGGGCTTCCAAGACCCATAACGTGATGGAATTTCGTAAGCCCATCTAAAGTGGCTATTTAAGCACCCCTTTTGGAGGCTCATTAATGTGCCTCCTATGGTGGTTCAAGGCTTAAACCACTTTTTGGAGGCTATCTAATGCTCCAAATGACCTTTGGAGGTTCTTTATTGCACCTCCTTTGGTTTACTACTAATTTAGCTTCTTTGGAGGCTATTGAATGTCTTTCGTGCTATGAATAGCAAGGAGTGTAGTTTTCATTCCATTGTGAGAAAGTAAAGGTGGTGCTTAGAGTTCTCTAGATTTCTTCAGTCGAGAGAGTTTCCTGGTTTTTCTCATTTGAGAGGTTCTTTAGCGTTTCTCTCATCCTCTCTGACATCGTTTTCCTTTTGGAGTGACTAACATCACTTGGATAAGTTGAATATCCCACCAAGGCGTTGGTGAATAGCGTCATCGAATACCGAAGGAGGCTTGGATTTGACAATTCAAGCTTGATCTACAGATTCCAAATCTTTTTTAAAAAGGTATTTTTATTTTGTTTTATTATTGTGTTTTTCATTTATTTATTATGATCTTTGATAAGTTTTACTATTACTTCTGTTGTGTATCGAGTGTTAGCATCATTACTAAAACCTAGTAGTGGTATCAGTGCCACACTTGATAAATTAAAAATATATAAAATAAATGTTAGAATATTGTATAATCTTATAAAATATTCACATTATGTAAAATTCATTTAAGATGCATGAAACATTGATGGAAAGTTTGATGCTGTGGTCACTCCACTTAAGGGTAATTCTGGGTAGTGGGTTTCCGTTCCGCCCCAGTGTGAAATATCACATGTCTTGTGCTCTAGTCCACCAGACCTCTTGAGTGTCAATTCTTTGCTTCTTACTAAAATTGATGTGGACACATTGAATTGTTTTATGTAATGCGATCAAAGTCTTGGACATTGTATTATTGTATATGATGCAAATGTAAATGAATTATGTAATTAACATGCACTTAAGAACCCCAGAGTTGTATTTGATATAGTTAACAAGAGTCTTATCTAAATATACACGCCTTAAGAGTCGATCGTAGTTTAGTTAAAATATTTAGATATATGGATCTTGGCTCACTAAGTTTATAACGGCGAGAGTTGTTATCTAGTTATTCACGTCATCAAACACAACTTATCTTTGAGATCGGTCCTTGAGATGGAAAAATTGAATGGTAATAATTTCGTTGATTGGTATCATAATTTGAGAATTGTTCTCAAACATGAGAAATTATATTTTTTAGAGCATGTAATCCTTGTTATTTAATGAGATTATGAAATCTAAGAAAATGCCCGATGAATGGAGGAAGAGTTCTATTGTACCTGTGTATAAAATTAAAGTAGACATTTTAAGTTGTGAGAATTATAAAGGCATTAAGCTTATGAGGGAGAGCGATTGAACATAGGATTCTAAGAGAAGCTGAAGTTTCATATGATCAATTTGATTTTATGTTGGACGTTCAACCACATAAGCAATTTATTTGATTAGTGGTCTGATGGAGCATTATCGACAAAAAACCCAAAAGATTTACATGTGGTTTTCATCGATTTGGAAAAGACGCATGATAAAGTTTCTAGAGAGGTTTTATGGAAAACTCTTGAAAGAAAATGGGTGTAGGTGACGTATATCAAACTCATCAAAGACATATATGAAAGAAGTTTGACTTGAGTTAGAACTCTAGTAGGTGACACTACAAACTTCCCTGTCTCGATATGACTGCATGAGAGTTCGACTTAAGCCCATACCTTTTTGCTTTGGTCTTGGATGAACTTACAAAGCATATTTAAGATGAGATACCTAATTGCATGTTTTTTATGAATGATATAGCTATCGTTGCATAATCCAAAGTGATTATTGATTGAAAGTTAGAGCTTTGGAGAAAGACTTTAGAATTTGCAATGTGATGAAGATATTAATACATGTCTTTTATAGGATTTTGACCGGATGGATAAAATGGAGATTTTTTTTGTGATCGTAAATTTCCTTTGAAATTGAAGGGTAAATTTTTTAAGACTATTATTAGACCAATTATTCTATATAGCAGCGGGTATTGGCCTCTGATGGGACATCTTGAACAAAAAAAATAAGGGCAGGGGAAATGAAAATGCTAAGATAGACATGTGGACATACTAAGATGGATTAGATTAGAAATGAATGTGTTTGAGAGAAAATCGAAGTGACTCCAATTGATGAGAAGATGACTGAGACTGGATTAAGATGGTTTGGACATGTTAGAAGAAGATTTAGGAATGCACTTGTTAATAGAGTAAACTTAATGACAAATTCAATTATTAAAAGAGGTTAAGGTAGGTCTAAAAGGACCCTTAAGCAAATCATCCAAAATGATCTTGTTCTGAATGGTTTCAATGAAAATATGGTCTTCAATAGAGCTAATTGTCGACGTTTGATCCATGTAGCCGACCCCATTTAATTGGGTTTGAGAATTGTTCGCTATTGTCGTTATCCCCGTTGAACCTATTGGTACTCACCCTCGTGCTGATAAAGATGCTTATTAGAAGCATATGAAAGATTCTCTGGATATATAATATTTGATGCTAGCTAGCATGATTCCTGAGCTTCAGAAGTAACATGAATCAATGGAGTCGTTCAATATGATTGAACCCCTTAAAGCGAGCTTTATCAAGAGCAAACTAAAATTGAAAGGTGTGATGCAATAAAGTTTTTTTTCCTGTGTAAGATGTTCGAAGGAACCCCATTTTTAACTAATGTGCTCAAAATGTTTGGATACATAAATAATATGGAAAGACTATGATTCCCTCTTAAGAAAGAGATGTTCATTGATGCGGTCCTGCAATCGTTGTTGAGATCATTTAATCAGTTCATTATTAATTTTAATATGAGCAAGATTGATTGTGCCGAACCGGAGCTTCTCAATATGTTGAGAATAACAGAACAGGTTGCGCTTTATCATGGTGATGAATAAGGGAAAGGGTAAAGTCAAAATCGGTAAGAAGAAAAAGTTTGGAAAGTCTAAATCATTAATCTCAACACTGAAACATTCAAAAGTCAGCATTGAGAAGGAAAGTCGATGTTTCTTTTGCAAACAAATTGGGCATTGGAAGAGGAATTGTCCTCGGTACCTGGAGATGCTTAAGAAGCAACGTGGTGATGGTTCAACCACAATAGGTATTTATGTTATAAAGATCAAAATCTGTAACTCCGAATCATGGGTATTAGATTCCGGATTTGCATCACTTATTTGTGGCAATGTGCAACTATTCAAATAATAGAGGAATTAAGGGAGAAGTGGACATACGAGTTAAGAATGGAGCATGAGTTACTACATTATCTGTTGGGATGGTGGATTTGCTTCTTCTTAGTGGATTGTCATTATTGCTAGATGATTGTTATCATGTACCATCAATAAATACAAATTTGATTTATGTATCTTGCCTCGGTAGGGTGGACTCGTGTTTAAGAACATATATGTTGGATTGTGACAATCCTATCTATGATGTAAGTAATAAGATGGTCAAAGTTAATGATTTGAATTCCTCTTATCTTTGACATTGTCGCTTTGATTATATAAATCAAAATCACATCTATTGACTCCATAATGATGGATTATTGGATTCAAATGATTATGAATGAATCGTTTGACATAGGCGATATTAAGATGTGTAGAGTTCTTACAGAGAATGTGGCGAACCGACCCAAACTGTCACATGAACTGACACCCGATTTGACCCGTCACTGAGTTTGAAAGGCGTTCCCAATTCCCACAGGATGACATTAGTGCCTTAGCATCACATAACATCACCTTGGGAACTATTTCACCCCTAAATAATAAACGAACAATCCAAGCATGACATGACCAAATAAACATCCAACTCATCACATAAATAAAGGATATAGAGCATGCAACAACTAGTAAAATAGAAAGACGGAACGAGGGAAAAATACAATAATGGCCAAAAGATAGAACAAAATACCCGAACTGCAGAACCATCTCCTAGCAATCCAAGGTTGCTCACTATGTCCCAACTCACCAACGGTGGCCCAAGAGTAGAAGTCCAATATGAAGACGAAACCTAGAACCTGTATACAACATGAAGCTGCACCCACACTCACGTGTGTGTATGAAGGGTGTGAGCGAACAAACCCAGTTGGATCCCATCAAGGAGTGTATGCAATTCCTCTCATTAAGTATTTCATAAATGTTAGTTTGAAATACAATATAAAAATAAGGTTTTTAACTTAAAAGTGCTTTAGTGAAATCAAATCATATACCTCTAATCACATTTAAAGAAACAATTCCTTTATATAAAATTGCTTTGAAAATCCAAAGAAAACAAGAACAGTTGGTTTTTTCAAAAACCAAACTAAAAACCAGTTTCCAAAATATATGAAACACTCTTTCAAAACCAGCTTTGAAAACCATTAAAAAAGAAGTGAACCAAACACATAGGTTAAAGCATGATACAAAGTAGGCACAACAAATCTAGAGATAATAATCAAGTATTAAGATAAAGGGGTGCCACAAGCAATACAAACAAAGGGGGAAGTGCAAACAAGCATGGGAAAGGAAATCCCCTGCATGGAACCACCTATTAAGGAACAAGTGTCACGGGTTACGCGACTCTAACTAGAACGATACTTGACCTGGTTCTCGGATTCATTGGGCCCGTATGTGTCTCCTAACAAGATGTCCCATCCAACATCTCTCTCGGGGAGTGTTAGAGACCTACTAATACAAACTCCCAGGAGGGCGCAATTCTCTTAGGGCACGAACCAGCTTGCGCTCATTGGAACGTCACGACAATAGAGGTGAGCAATCGACCAAGCAACCAATACATCCATTTATTACAATCAATATCTCTCACCTCACCTCTGACTCCCTCACAAACAATCATCATCCAAGCTCCACATGATCCAAACACCACCCATTAAGGGAATTATTTTTAACATGGGCATCCGGAGGGTCTCACACATAGAATGAGAATGTCTTTTAAAAGTGTTGGAGTTGGTGCCTTAGAACCAACTTCTTTGTACTTTATGATAAACATGTATTCATTGTTTGAATATTAATGAACTACTTATTACATTATGATTGTTCTTCTGCGTGACATGGTATGTGATAATGTCTTAAGAACCCAGAAGTGCTATGACACTATTCTTAAATATATGTTCTATAGCCGGATGATATCATTTGAGGGGCACAAGTGATACAACTTATCAGAGGTGGAGACTCATAGGACTTTGAGACATCTTCTCATGGTGTACGCCTTTGGTAATATCCAGTAGGATATTATGAGAACGAGACCTGCCAGTAGAAAATCCACATTTATACGTGTCATTGGATGTTCATATATGCGGACGTGTGTATTGGTTCTTAGACTTTAAGATTATTATTAATGAGTATTATGAGTCACACACTTAGATGTATTGATAAAAACCGTGACGACAGATGTTTGTGGCGAGGTAGGAAATGTTGGGTGATATTGCATTAATGAATAATGCGAGAAAAGATTTATCCTTTCTGTTCTTTAACGGAAGTCAATATCTCAGGCCCTTTGATGAAAATGATAAAGCCTAAATAAATCTATGACCATGGTGTTCTATAAGCAAGTTTTATTTTCAAAAAGTCAAAGAAAGAGATAATCGAGTATATAGGTTGATGACACCGGCATGCAACCTGCTCGATTTGAGATATTGTGATAAATGGATTATATTACACTGTAAGCATTCATATGAGGTGACATGTCGTTGCAACATTAACTTCTTTCTCTATTGGTGCCTTGGCGTGTTGCTAGACGCTAACCTTGGACTTTAGGCTGCTTCTCCTAATGCTACTGAGAAAGTGACCTAGAGGGTCACACACTAAGTGTATTGGAGGATCTCAGTTAAATAATATATTTATTATTTAACAGGTTGAATAAATATTATTTCCGTACGTGGTTTAATAATTATTCATGTATGTATGATCGCATTTATTCCGTCACTAGTTATTTTAGAGAATATATTGTGAGCGGAATATTTAATAAATATTTATTTGCTATTTAGTGAATATAATTTTTATTTATTTATTGGCGAATAATTCTCTCAAGCCCTAGAGAGTTCCCTTCTCCAAAAATGCTCCAAGAACGGCGAACAATCCTACTCCACCGGATCAAGGAGAACGCTTTGGAAGCAATTCTCGAGGCGATCAAAGCGGACGACGCAAGCGCTAGGATCTTCCGTGCTAGCATCCGGAAACTCCTTCGGCGACGTCTAGAGATTTCTGGAACACGTGTGGATCACTGCTAGAGGAAATCTATACTTGGTTTCTACAACGCAACGACGGTGCATCGTAGATCTGTCGCCAGACTCATCAACGAAGAAAGAATTCTTTAGAGGTAATTATTTGTCTAATTAAATTGATTATAAACAATACGTGTTGATCTTCTCTTTCTTGATTCCGGCGCAATTCTTCTTTGTCTATTTCTTTGACTCAATTCCGTGGATCACGACGTTCATCGTCATATAGATCTTGGATTGATCATTGATTATGACAAAAATTAAAGTTGAACACCACACATCGCATGTTTCCGCTACGCCTAGAACCTACAAAAAGTGCCAAACTAACTTTCATACTAAAAACGTGGCTTAGGATACAGAGCCCTTTTCATTTCACAAACCACACTTTAAACATTCTTTAGAAATCCCTAAAAAAACCACACACACCATTTTTATTTCAAACGTCCCTTGTGAAACAAATTGGCATGACTAAACATTATTTCAAAAACATTGAAATACATATAAAGGACCTTTCATGCCAGACCAAAAGTTCATGGAAACAATTTAGAAACACATATCATATATAGGCACACTTTCAATAAAAAGGAATTTGCAAAACTCAAGCACACCATGAATTGCAAAAGAAAGGAAGAAAAGAGAAACACCTGCCTCAAAATAGACGGAAACAAGTTACAACGTGTTTCCTTCCTAAGAGAACACTCAAACGTGCAAAAAATCCTCCTCTACAAGGCATAAACAACGAAAACCCTAGGATAGAATCAACCTAAACCCCTAAATCCCCATGCACAACGAATTAGGGTTACGAAGAGACAACCTAGGGGAATGGAAGAGAAAGGGAAAAAGAAAAGATAGGAGGAAGAAGAGAGGAGATTTACCTTGAGAAACGTTTGAAATCTGGAAGGGGAAGGCCAAAATTGAAGGGTGGAGGAAAAGAGAACCCCCCTTGAGCTTCCGGAGGTCACTCGATCACGAGTGAGGGAGAGGGAGGCTGATCACCCCTAAAAACCGAGAGGGGTATACTTCGAAGATATTTTTTTTAAAATCTTGGTAGGCCGCACGATTTGTCAAACTGTGCCGAAGACACTGTATAACACCCCACACCCCACACCCCACACGGTTTCCCTTAATTGCGTGTCAATCGTGCAGTTCACCCTTACGCACAAATTTAGCCGCATGGTTTGACAAATTGTGCGGAAATCATATAAATCTGCACTGTCAAGTTTGTAGCCCATCTACACGATTGTCGCACGGTTACTCCTAACCGTGCGACACCCTTAATAGTTCAAAAATTCCAAATTCCGAGCCTTAAAATTATCGAAACTCAAGATAACCCAAAATAATGTAACACAAAATAAGCATCAACAGTAACATAGATGTGTTACAAAATATAGCAAAACCCCTTACCAAACAAAAACATGAAAGGCACCAAGTCTCTTGGTATTAGATATATGGGTGATTGACTTTATTGCAAGTGGAGATTGTTAATGTTTGTGCCCGAAAGTTAATCAATTGTTGTTATCTTAGGGACATGTTGTATCATATAATGTATATTAGGGACGATACTTTTATTCATTTATTTTCTTTCAAAGAACATGGTACGACAACAACCCCTGGAATGTATGTATTATCGAGTTATCACTGTGGAGGAAAAGAGAACCCCCCCTTGAGCTTCCAGAGGTCACTCGATCACGAGTGAGGGAGAGGGAGGCTGATCACCCCTAAAAACGGAGAGGGGTATACTTCGAAGATATATTTTTTTAAAATCTTGGTAGACTGCACGATTTGTCAAACTGTGCCGAAGACACTGTATAACACCCCACACCACACCCCACACCCCACACCCCGCACGGTTTCCCTTAATTGCGCGTCAATCGTGCAGTTCACTCTTACGCACAAATTTAGCCGCATGGTTTGACAAACTGTGCGAAAATCATATAAATCTGCACTGTCAAGTATGTAGCCCATCTACACGATTGTCGCACGGTTACTCCTAACCGTGCGACACCCTTCATAGTTCAAAAATTCCAAATTCCAAGCCTGAAAATTATCGAAACTCAAGATAACCCAAAATAATATAACACAAAATAAGCATCAATAGTAACATAGATGTGTTACAAAATATAGAAAAACCCCTTACCAAACAAAAACATGAAAGGCACCAAGTCTCTTGGTATTAGATATATGGGTGATTGACTTTATTGCAAGTGGAGATTGTTAATGTTTGTGCCCGAAAGTTAATCAATTGTTGTTATCTTAGGGACATGTTGTATCATATAATGTATATTAGTGACAATACTTTTATTCATTTATTTTCTTTCGAAGAACATGGTAGGACAACAACCCCTGGAATGTATGTATTACCGGGTTATCATCGTGATATTGGGCTGTGATGATATGTTAAGATCGGTATGAGTATGATCACTTGTATAAATATATAACTGACCACTCACGAGATGCTAGTTGATGAACTTGTATTCGGATTGGCCCGCTTAAAGTGCACCACATGGATTGTCATATATGTGCCTTTGGTGAGCATTGACCATGGATCCTTCGACTTGAGGTTGTTAAATTGGGGTTCCTTCTGAGGTTTTATACTTCGATGCCAATTGAAATTCATTTCAGAATTTGGTTTAATAGAAGGTAATTGGGTATGATACTTATAAAGTGGAGGGATTTGATTAATCAAGATGGGATGTGCTTGTCCATATGACAAGTTATGACATTACGACCCTCGATTGAGTTTTGAGGAAGCGCATGTGGACTTCGACATGGCATTGTAGCAACATGTGACTGACGACACTGACAAATCACTGTAGCTCCCCAGACTTCCAGCCATCGGTCATTGTAGCAGTTTGAAGTTAGGTGGCTGCGACGGTGTAGCACAATGGACTTACTGTGCGGTTGGTGGCACAACATCATCTTCCTTTATGTGCTCATTCGAGCTAGGGTTTCTGTTGTGCTTGAAATTTTGATTGTACCCTGTAATTCTACTGCCGATCATAGTGAATTTTTTGCCTCTGTGGACGTAGAGATCATTTCTTGAACCACATAAATCTCTGTGTCTTGCGACTTTCTTTTCGTTCTTTTGTTTTTCCCTTTTACTTTTCTGTGAATCATTTGTCGTTTGTTGCTCTCGGAGTTTCCACAACATCTCTCATTCCATTGTGAGAAAGTAAAAGCGGTGAGTTTTTTAGATTTTCTTATATGAGAGAGTTCCCTAGTTTTCCTTATCTCAGAGGTTTTGTAGTGCTTTTTTCATTCTCTCTTCCATCCTTTGACTTTTGGAGTGACTATCATTGCTTTAGGAAGAAGATCCCACCAAGGCGTTGGTGATTAGCGTTATTGGTGAATATTGAAAGAGGTTTGAATTCGACAATTCAAGCTTGATCTAAATATTCCAAACCTTTTTTAAAAAGCTATTTTTATTTTGTTTTCATTTATTTTTTATGATCTTAGACAGGTTTTATTATTACTTCCTCTATGTACCGTGTGCTAGTATCATTACTAAAACCTAGCGATTTTCATGATAACCGGTTCGATCATGGTTCGACCATTGAACCTTTTACCAATGCTTTAGCCGGTTTGATGTCTGGTACGGGTCTGAAATACTAAAACACACACTGAAATTTGGGTTTTGTCAACACCGGAAGAGGTTCCAAGCTATAGTGGTCAACCATCGGCTCAAACATGCAAGTCACCTGTCCCTCCCTATCCCTCCTTCTGGTATAAACAATGCAGCAATATGCATTTTGGTTTTTGAACTGAACAAGGTAATGCCTTACCATGTTAGTCCCCATTTGGGATGAAGTTTTAAGTGACCCGCTGCTTTTTGAACTCTTTTTTCATTGGATATCATTGCTTCAGCATTCCAGAGTGATTTTTTTGGTTGTATAATTTTGTTTGATTTGATATGTCTACATTACAGCTTCGCATTGACTTTTCCTTTGTGGTTTGGTTTTATAGGAATGATGTCTTTTGTCCGGACATTCCATGCAGAGGGGGATGATTCCCATCAGGATCACAGGCACTGTTTCTTGAGAAGCAACAACAACAGACACATAAGTTTCCCCTTCAATTGTAAAATAAATGACAACTTCTGCAATTTCAATATTGGCAATCAAAACTCTTTCATAACTCACACCCTTCTTCCAGCAAGAGAGATCAGGGAGCAGGAATTTAATTTAAATTATGTCAAGCATGGTAATGATATGCCATCTTTGAAAAAGAGAAAAACTTCAGCTCTTGCTTGGGAAAATTGCCATGGACACCAGCAACAAAGTACACATGAAGCTGCATCTATAACCTGTGATGATTCAATACCTTCTTCGAGACCCAATACTAATGCTTACACATCTACAAGTGGCAAACGTGACCGCTCTAAATTTGAAGAGGATGATGTTACTTTTATGTCAAGGGATGAGATTGAAAGATGTTCTCCATCAAGAAAAGATGGAATAGATGCATTCCATGAAACACATTTGCGCTATTCTTATTGTGCTTTCATTCAAAATCTTGGATTGCATCTTGATCTGTAAGCTTTATTTCTTCACAATCATTTTCTCTTTTCAATTTTATTATTTATGCACCTTTCATTTGCCGTTTTTTAAATAATAATGTGGGCTAATTGTTTTATTTGTTTCTAAATTACGTAATGAATCTTACAGGCCATTGACCACCATTGGAACAGCCATAGTTCTTTGCCACCGGTTCTTTTTTCGACAGTCACATGCCTCACATGATAGATTTGTGAGTTCATAACTTGTTTTGAATGTAATTAGTTACATAAGAATGAAAAAAGGGGTTGCATGTTATTTTGTAAAGAGGCATTCTATTTTTCTTTTTGAAAAGCATCTTCACCCATGTTTTGTGGTTTGTGTTGTGCAATTGGACAAAATTTTATGCCATAATTTTTAATACGTGTAACTCGAGAATGATTTTGTTGGTTCTATTATTATTATTATTATTATTATTAGAATGATGGGTCTGTATCACATTGGTTATGTACTCTCTTGCTCCTTGATTCATCTATAAATATAGCTAACCGACCTCACTTGAGAGGCCCATAATCTGGTATCTAGTTTCAACATGGTATCGGAGCATTGGAAACCTTAATAGAACAAAGGGACCCCTGCCCTCTTTTCTTGAGATTGCCCCCCCAGTCAGAACCCTAATACAGCTCCAGCCCAATGTCACCGCCCTCCTTGATCGCCTCACTATGCTGCCACCCCAACCTTTTGTTGAAGCCTTTATCTGGCCCCATTGCTGCCCTGCTTTAGCCGCACCTCCCCGGTCGCCCCCTTCCACGGGGCCACCCTATTGTCGCCCCACGTTACTGCATCACCTTGCTGCCTCCTCACCCTGCTTCCGTGCTCTGCCCTTGTTTCCTGTTCATGTTGGCACCCCCATGGTTTCTTTTGATGCCGGTCTTTGGACAACCATTGATGATGTTGTGCACCTTGTTTTGATCAATACATGTTGTTCTCTACCCCGTATTTTGGCCTCCGTCTTCGACCATTCTTTATGCGTTCGAGTCTTCTCCCTGATCTTACTACAGCAGATTATTTTATCCGTGCGCTGTTTTTTGCATCACTTGCTACGGGTTTTTTGCTTCCTTTTCTTACTTCATTATGGTTTCTGCGCCGACTCAGCAGGAGATGATTATTGACACTCTACTCTTTTGGTGGATGAGTGCTTTGATTCTGATAGATACCAAGCTTGAGGGGAAGTGTTGGTGGTATTATTATTATTATTATTATTAGAATAATGGTTTTGAACCACATTGCTACTTGATCTCTTGTACTACATGGGCTCATCTATAAATAATGCTCCCCGGCTTCATTTGAGTGTCACAGAATCTGGTATCGAGTTTTAACTTTTACAAAATTGCATTTAAAATGCATGAATGTCAACAACACAATTACACATATAAAAGTCATGGATGTCATACATGGCATAAATCTCAAAACAAGAAAGGACCAATGCATAAAATATGTGGTGTTTTATTGTCTCTGGGGACTCATTAGGAGTTCCATTTCTTGAGTAGTTTTGTTAGATTTTAATTGTTATATTTTCTTTAAGGCATTTGTTTTTCATATTTATGTTTTTGTAGAATGATAAAATGAGATACCCGAACCCCCAAGGTGTTCTCTTTAAAGGAGCCCTTGGGGTGCTTTTATAACAAATAATAAAGACCACACCGGACCTCAAGTCCGATGTGGGATACAGACTCCAACACTCCCCCTCAAGTTAGGTGAACCTAGCTTGGACACATAAAGAAAAAATAAAGCAGGCAAAAGGCGATGCAAACACTCCCCCTCAAGCTGGACATACCCAACTTGATGACAAAACAAGACAAAGCAGAATAAAAGATAAAAGCTGCAAGGCTACTGCTCCCCCTCACGATGATGGATGGATGATGTCGCGGGCGCAACAGAAGAAACCACTCAGACTGACTGGTTGACGGAGCGCCAGGAATGCCGCACTAGTGGGGCCGGTCGATGAAACGTCGGAAAATCCACACTAGCACCGGGAAAGCCGCACTTGCGGGGCCGGTGACGAGAGGCGGAGATTCCGCAGAATTGTTGCGGGATCTAGCGGCGCCAAAGGGCCCAGTCCTAGGTGGTCGAGCTGCTGTGCCAGCGCATGGGCGTGCCGACGGACAGAGATGCGGCTGCTGGGAGTCGTTGGGAGATGCCGATGACGGGAGGCGGGGATTCCGCAGGAGGTGCCGACGACGGGAGGCGGGGCTGCCTGGCAGAGGAGCAGTCGTGGTGGACGGGAGCTTTATGGAGGAGGCGCCCACAGGAGGCGGTGTGCCGGCGCGCAGAGGAGCAGCGGGGCTGTTGCGTGCAGGGAGCTGCGCAGGTAGGCGGGGAGTCGCGCTGGGAGGGAGGGGCCGTCGTGCGCAGTGGGAAGGGGACTCTGGGGAAGGAGGTTCTGACAGGGGGGGAGATCCGCTGGGAGGGCAGGGTCTGGGCAGAACCGGGAGGCCGCCTGGGATACGAGCCCAGAGAGGCGACGTTGAAAATAAACCCAGCCTTACATGGGGGGGCGCCCCCCATGGGGGAGAAATAATGAGAAACCCTAGATGGGGAAAAATAAAAAATGGGAGGGAGGGCTCGAGATTAGGTTTCCTCTGATACCATGTAGAATGATAAAATGAGAGACCCGAACCCCCAAGGTGTTCTCTCTAAAGGAGCCATTGGGGTGCTTTTATAACAAATAATAAAGACCACACCGGACCTCAAGTCCGACGTGGGATACAGACTCCAACAGTTTTAAAACCTTAATTTTTTATGGCATTTGATCCTATCTGTTAAGCTTTCATTTACCTCTGATATATTTACGTATTTAGATCTTTGTGGAGCATTCGCTCGTTTATATTGCTAATTTTATTTATTTTATTTTCTTCTATCATTGCAGTTAATTGCCACTGCTGCTCTTTTCCTTGCTGCGAAGTCTGAGGAAACAGCATGCCCTTTGAACAATGTACTGAGAGCATCAAGTGAAATTCTACATAAACAAGATTTTACCTTTCTGTCCTATTTACTTCCCATTGTAAGTACTTCTTGAAGTTAAAATTTTCTGTTATTCTTTGCTCTACACTTTGCTTTATGGTTTCATGTCATTAATTGTTTGTTTACATTACAGGGCTGGTTTGAACAGTACAAGGAACGAGTGGTTGAAGCTGAAGAAATGATATTAACTACTTTAAATTTTGAGCTTAATGTCCAGCATCCGTATGCCCCCCTTACATCCGTTCTTGACAAGTTAGGTCTTTCACACACTGTTTTGGTGAATCTGGCACTGAACTTGGTCAGTGTAGGGTAAGTTTTTGATTTTATATATCTTTGCTAGGTTTTTAACTTTCATTTCGTTGGCTAATAGAGATTTGTGAGAATTCTAAATATGATATTTGTGAGAATTCTAAATGCTATCCTCACCAAATTCTTGGTTTGTCATGCCACCTTTTTTAGTCAATATTGACATTCTTGCGTTTGAACTGTGTCCTGAGAGGGTTTTGCGGGTGAATATTTATAAGGATGATCAATCGGCCTGCCTTCTTTTTCCTCATCATAATTGCCATTATGCATTTTACTGATTTTTAGTGCAACTTCTGCAGTCATTCTAGAGGGGATATTGATTATTTCTTTGACATGCCATACAATTGCAGGGTCTACACAAGAATAGCGTGCTCGCCTCTGTGTCATAAATCTTATCTGGTGGCTTGATATGCTGTTCATGGAAAGTTTTTTTTACATCTGAAGTTGAATGGCTGATGTTTTGTGGATGCCTGTCAAGTGAAAAAATCAACATTGTCCATTACTAACGAGGATAGCCACATGCATCTCCAAAATATTATCAGCTTTAAGCTTGATTTCCTTGGCCTGGTTCCCACATTACATTCATACAAAATTAAAAACTTACTGCACGGCTACTTGTGGCCCATGACTACTGTTCTGGTAGGGTGGGATGTCTCTTAAAAGAAACACCCTCCTATTATCTCCTTCTTCCTTCTGTTACAGAAGCTGCAGCAGAGTTCTCTATTCAGAGGCGTATGATAGCTGCCCCTTCTCCCCTGTTGCGTTTGGTTGCACCAAATTCATTTCCTGGAAAGCCCTCCTTTCTCTCCCATCTTTGCATTTGTTTCCTCCCTGAAATGGGATCCTTCAAAGGAGATGATAATACTACTAATAATAGATATATAAAAAATTTATTATATTATGCTCTCTATATATATTTATATATAAATTAATATTTTAACTATATTTTGTATAATTTTCATCAATTTTAATTTTTTATCCTTTTTTTAATATTATAATTTATCTTTTTTTTTATAAATTTATATATATAAAAAATTTATTATATTATGTTATATATATATATTTATATATATTTTAATATTATAACTATATTTTGTATAATTTTCATAAATTATAAATTTTTATCTTTTTTTTTAATTATATTAAATTAGTTTCCTTTCTATCAGAAACCATATATCAACTTTTATCCTTTACTTTTCATTCTCTCATTTCATTTCCTTTCCTCCAGTCTTCTTTCTATCAACCAAACAGGTCCGGAGAGTGGCAGATTGATCGTTGACCTCCAAAAAGTAAAATGAGAAGCGACAAATTAATGAAAACGTTTTTGCTGGGTCTTCAAGTTTTAGTTTTAATTTGGATTAACTGCTTAAATATGTTCACTGATTCTGATGCGGGCTTTATTTTGTGCTATTTTTTGTATTCATTCTTTAATTTTTTATTTTCAACCTTGTTTTTTTATTTTAAATATTAATGGTTTTTTCAGCCAATTTTTTTTTGGGTTCAAATCGTCCTCATGAATGGTTTGGCCATCTGCGTTTCCATTTATCTTGCCATTGTTTTGACTGTTCTTTATTTTGATTGTTTTGATCTTCTTGCTTGGAAGATATTTTCTATTTTCTTCAACTCATCCAATTTTCTTGTTATCCTTATGCTTGGGTCTGCCCCTTTCTTTTGACTAGTTTTATCAGAACCGGAATGGACTGATGAGTCTGGTTATAGCGTGTGGATTTGACTGACCCTGTGAGACTTTTTATTTAATATATATATGAACAAAATTTCAATGGTTATTTTTTGGATGGATTCTTGTTTTAAAATAGTATTGTACAAAAAAGCGTGCATGAAGTCAGGCTTCCCCAGATTGTTTTGAGGCTGAAGATAGGCATTTGGTAATCCATGCTTGAATGCATGTGTTATCTGTAATGTGCATGGCATGTTTGATAGTTATGATATGGTTACGGCAAATTTGCAGAAGATTCTTGGATTGCTGGCATTTTAGTTGGTAAGGGAATATGCCTTAGCTCGCCTTTTCAATATGTTGCTTGATCTATGTTGTAGATTTTCTTTGTTTCTTTGTATCTCCTCCCAACTCTTGTAATATGTTGTAGCAATATAATGTATGAGTTTTGAGTGGCTGTATGATTGCTGTTTTGAAGACATGGTTGAGTTGTTGTGTAGTTGCTGTTGAATCCTGATGGGGATTTTGAGTGCTGGCGGTTTTGTATTTAGGCTTCGGAGTTCACTATGGCTTCAATTTAAACCCCGTCAAATAGCTGCGGGAGCTGCGTACCTAGCTGCCAAGTTCTTAAACATGGAGGGGGCTGCTTATAACCGCATATATCAGGAGTTCCAGACTTGTCCTGTTGTCATTCAAGGTGGTTGTGTGTGTGTGTGTTTTTTTAATGCAAGATGGGTGCTTTTAGATTTTTACTCATTTGTTATGGCGCAGATGTGGCGCAGCAGTTGATGGAGCTTTTCTAGGAGTGTTGTTGTAGATGAAAAGGCATTATTGTTTTACTACAAGGCCAGTAAAATTGGAATCATCTGTGGTTCCTCGGCATGGATATGTCGAGTAATGAAAGTCTTCTTACCTTGTCGATGTGCTCCATTCCTTATAATTAATGTTCATTGTCGTGCCAGTCATATCAATACAAGAAAATATTTATAAATGAATGAATGGTTGCGTACTTTCAGTTTCTTTGTGTGATTCTTGTTTAGGTGTACTTGTGTTTCTTCTTTTTATTTACATCAGTCATGCTCTTTTCCAGTTTCTTCTTTACTGTAATCCACCTCATGCATCCCATAGAATACGAGATCTCCGAGTTGTCACACGACTGAGCTCATCTTACCACATGAACCCAATTTCCATCAACATCTATACCATCTAACTTACAAGTCCAGCCTTCTTACCGCTTCTCCATCTTCACCCAGTTTGTTTATGCAAACTCATTTGTTTATTCTTGATCCAACTTTCTTCTTTAGTAATTTCAAAGAAATTGTAAGGTTCCCGCATCTACATCAACCTCAATGTTCCAAAAACCATGGGTGGAGTGTTTAAGCATTCATACCTCTTGTCTTCATCATCATTTGATTCAATAGTTAAGCCTTCACATGATTCATTGCTTCATCATCTTCATCATTTCTTTTAATCGATTTTTGACCATTACCCTCAAGATAGTTTGTGTTATTTGTCGTGACCCTTGAAGATTGTTGAGACTCAAGGGGAGTTTGAGACCAGGTATTGAAAAAGAAACCCCTAGCATTGCCTTATATGTCATCACGCTACAATGATGTTTGTGCGTGATTAATTCAGATGGGAATGGACTCTGCATAAGATTAACCATGATGAGACAAACTATAAGTAAGATTCTTATTTGGAGAGGTTGAATCTCGTCACATCGCCTCTTCATCGTATATTGTGGTGTGGTTGTATCATTGTGACGTGGCTGCCATTATAATAATTCACAGCTTTCATTGCAACGTGATCATCAACTTCACAGCGCAATTCACACTTCTTCAAACTTAGCTTGAATTACGATTAATAGAGATAATCTTAATATTTACATCCTTAGAGAAGCATAAGCATCACATGATTTGATTCTCAAATCATTTTGTTGTGGCGTGATTCGGTAGACATTAATCTGTTGTGGCTTTAATCACAATGTGAGCCTTTTTATTGTGGCGTGGTTTACTCTTACTTCAAAAGACTAACCTTCTGCGGGATTCGAATCAAAATGACTTGCTCTTACATAGCTCTCATCGTGACATGATCAAAACATTGATTCATGTTGCAATGAGTTGCTGTGAAAGTTAAGCTCCGTGTTATTTTGAGGTGTCAAGATGGATTGAATCGTAATAAATGGCGCCACACCGCAGACATGCAAGACCTGAAGAAGAAAAAGGCTCAACTTGCATCGTGAAGAATATAATCATGTTGTGAGAGTGTCAGGCAAGAGAAGCCTTGCACCATGAAGATGTTGATCTTGCTGCAAAGAGAGAAGTGGTTTGAGAAGCAATTAGAGGAAAATTGGTTGATTAATATCACGCTATGATTTATACTAGAGTCCAGAATTCAAGATTTTGATGATGTAGTTCATTTGGTAGTTCATTGGCTGCTCCAACTCGAATCTTTAAGTCTTTTAACTATATCCAAGGGTGCACAAACGACATGGGCAAATATAAAGGCTGAAGAAGAAGTGAGGGTAGTTGAAGGAAGTTATATCTTTGAATTTGAATTTGAAATTCAAAATTTATAGATAGAGAATCAGGCTTTTGATGCCGTGCAAGGAGAAGAAAGGAGATATACATAGTTGTACAACAAGAGTGAAAGACAAGAAGAGTGCTTACTGCCGTGCAAGTAGAAAAGGTAGAAGAGGAAGAAGAGGAAAAAAAAAGGATGAAGCACAAACAACAACTTGATATAAGTCTATCTTAGTTGAAGACTAACTTTTTTGTTAAAACTCAGTTTCTATATTTTTGTTTGCGTGGGAGCACATTACACAGGAGAAACATTGTGCACTAAGGATTTAGTTGCTCATTTTGAGTGGCGAACCTTGTAAAAATCTAATGTGTCTGTTCCTTGCAGTGTGTGTGGTTTATATACAATGATCTTATCATACACTTTAACAGGTGTTGAAGGTTATTTTGAAGGAGAAACGTAAAAAGAAGCGAATTCACTAATTCAAAACCCTCTTAGTGAATTCTCACTATCCGTGAGAGCCCTTTCATTCTTCTTGAACCACAGTTCATAAGGAGCAACTACCGGGATCTATCATGGTAGTTTCCTTCTAATAGTGTCTTGGTATCCCACAAAAAATCAACACTTCTCTTTATATACTTCTCCAATTTGTAATTGGTGTATTATGTGCCATTAGTAGATCTTAAGGTCTTGATCTTCTTCCCAGGCAATTTTACAGAATTCTTTTATACCTTTTTGATGCAACCAAAGACTTTAGTCTTGTGGAAAACTGGCATAATGCAACGCATTTCACTTCATTCCACTTTGGCATACATGCTTTCTTGATCATTTTCCCTCCTTGGGATGATTCACATAGATAATCCTTTTTTTTGAAAGGGAATTCCCCGGCTGGGGAGCTGCCTGTGGGTACTACCCCTTCACGGGGAAGAGGGGTTTCTCTGTGTGGAGGGTTCGAATAATGGGTATATGTAATACTTCTTTGCTTCTTACCAGTGATTCTATGCTCCCTTGTCTGTGATGATCGACATGCTTTAAAAATATTATCTATTTTTCTTAGTGAATCTTGTTGCATGGATATAATAACAAAACTGACCTATAGTTAAATGGTTATTTTTGAAACCTTATACAAAAACACATCCATCTTAGCCATGCCTTTGCCTCCTAGATCAACTTATCTATTTTCGTTGATATGAAGAGCTCCATTGTTGCTAAATCTAACTGTGCCATCTGAAGGATCTGGTATGCCCTAAAGGTATTTGTATTTGATACAAATGTCTATATTGTTTGACATTTTGATAACCAACATGAAAATAATATTTACATGCTCCTTCTATTCGCACAACTTGCATGAAATAAGATTTCATGCATGCGACCTGTATAAGAGTGTTCTTCCACCTAAGATATCATTAAGAGGTGTTATATGAGATATAATTCTAGGGAGTAAATGCATACAATGCGTCCATGCATTCATGAACCAACCATGGTATTTATTCACGCGTTTCAACAAATGAATAAATGAGACAATAATCAAGGAGTGTCCTCAATTTCCTATTCAATGATTGCACTATTGAGGAGTGTCCTTTAGGGATTTATAAAGCATACTACCACATGATGATGGGTAGTGGTGTGCAAGCTTGTTTCTTGGTCAAAACTCTCCAAGACTCGAAGCTTTCTTCTTCTTCCTTCTTTGCATACGTGATGCTAACATATGAAAACCCTTGTCTATATTACACATTAATTCATGATTTATTACAAAATATTACATATGATACAACTTGGAAGATAGATAAGTTTAGCATCTTTAGGTAATTAGGTACATTACATAACATCTTAAAATAGGGGTTACATTGCCATTATTGAAAACCTCCTTAACATGCTCATAATATTCCATCATACCTAAAACTGTATGGGATAACCTGGAGACATACATAAGAAATGGATGAGCTATAAATCCCAATAAGGGAATAAACAAGGAATAACATGAAGAAAGTATTACATGTTAGACAATAGGAAATTAAACGGGACATAAAAAGGGTGAGAATCATAAACATGAACAAAGCGACATGATATAACATGATAACATAAAGACAACATGGGAAAGTGACAAACAATTTGAAACACGACATCATAAACATAGGTCAAGACTAACTGCCAAGACATCATAACATGGTGGAAAAAGTCCCATGAATGATTAGGTTCACTCCCTAATCCCTTGCATGACGTCTCATGATACTAAAACATTACCCAATGCATTGGAGTGCTATATAATTCCAGGCGCACCCGTCACCTTCATATCATGTACATGCATAAGTGTGTCACATAGATCATTCAACATAGGATCATATTTCATAAAATTTAATTACATGATTAAGGAGTGTGAAATACATACATGGAATTCCCCAATAAATGAATTATAAGTGCATAAAGGTGAACACCCTTGATAGGAAATGAGTATGGGTATTCACTACATAATTGTTTGGCATGAAAAATCATAGTGAAATTTCGAAAGCATAACGGGGACACATAAATGTTCACGGGAGGGATTAATGAGAGGGAAATGAGTCTCTCATAATTTAGACATCATAAGGGGATATGGAAGAACATATCCCAACATTAGGAATTAGAGATAAAAGGCATAAGAAAATGAAGATGCTTGAATAAAGAGGAGAAGGAGAGGATCCCTGACCTTGAGAGGGTGATTCCAAAAGCACAGGAGGAGCTTCTTGAGAGTTTGGGGGAAAATTGGGAGGACTCTAGAGAGGGGAGGGAAGAGTAAGGACATTCTCCAAGGTTCTTGAGTTAAGAGGAATGGGAGTTTGGGTGGGTTTATATAGGTGAAGAGAGAGTGAGTTCATTATTATTTCCCAAACTTAGGTTTTAACTCTATATAATAAAGTAATCAAATCCACAAACATTCCTATGATTTTTCCTATGGTTTCTACAAAAGAGGAGTGATTTTAATTATTTTTTTAATTCCAAGGGATGAACTTATTAAAATATCACCCTTGGTGATGTGGAAGCGAGTCATTTTCTAAAGAAATGATTTTAGAAATCTTAAAATAAAATATAGGTTTTGGAGGATTCATAAAGGCTTTATAAAATTAATAAAATAACATCAAAATAAAATTATTTGAAAGGGGAAACATATATTTGGTCATGGATACCATTAATATAATTTATTACATCACTTTTGGGTCATTATGATGTCATAATACAGACCGTATATTTATACCGTATTTAATTTTTACCCGAAAATTCGATTGTCTCAGAAAATTATGAAACATTCACTGTTGGATAATTTCAAAATTTTGTTTCAAAAAGTAATATTTATTTTATCAAAATAATTTTCTAAATATGTGAATTTTCAATTTTAAAATAAGAATTGACATTTATTGAGAAATGTTGGGTTTTTTGACAATAACAATTTTCGAACCCTTATAAAAATTATTTTTTGAATTCATAAAATTATATTATCAACTATACTTAATAAATATTATTTAATAATAACATTTTATTAAAATATAATTTATTTAAAAAATTCAATAATTCATCAAAAGGAATGTCATAAGTGAAATTACATAATACCCAAAAATATAATTTGTGTTTTATCGAATCAAAATCAAAATCATTTATAAAATAACAATAATAAGAAGTAAATATAACCATTATTCTATTGAAAATACAATATACATATTCATATTATTAGGGTATTGATATATAACCCTTTAATAAACTTGAAAAATCCCTAAGGGTAAGGTGCGTGATAATGAGATTTTCATGGGGTGGTTCGACATACATGGTTTGAGCCATGATCTTGATGAGCTTTAACTTCTACCATAAAAAGTTTTGCTTGTACTTTAGTTGTTGGATATCAAATTAGGATTGGTAAAGGGAAAATAAAAATGATGCTATCTCTCTTAGAATCTCTGATAAATGATCATTATAGGGTACACTCCTATTGGTTAAGGCTATTACTTCCTTTGTCTATTTCAATTAGATTTATCAAAACCCTATATTTATACTAATCATATCAATACTGTTAAATGGATATATTATCAATGATTATGATGCTTAATGGTATTTTAAATCCGATATGATATAATAAAACCAAAAAGTGCACGTGTTTTCTATAACCATAATACATAATAGGGAATTTAATTAAACCACAAAGGGAATTTTATTTATAAAAGTTCAGGTTATTACAATATTCCCCCCTTTAGAAATTTCACCCTTGAAATTTTCATTTCAAACACTAAAACAAATGAGGGTAATTTTTTTTCATCACCTCCTCCAGTTCCCACGTCACTTTTTTCAAACTTATGGTTTCTCCATAGTACTTTGACCAGGTATATTTTCTTATTTCGTAGAACTTTGTCTCTATGATCTAAGATCTTCATCGGATACTCCTCATATGAAAGATCATTCTCCAATGATACCACCTATGGATTCATCACATGTAAGGGTTTCAATATTCAATTCCTTAAGAGGGATATATATAACACATCATGTACTTGAGATAGGTTAGGTGGGAGTGCTAGTCAATAGGCCACCACTCTGATGTGATCAAGGATATCAAAGGGATCAATATATCTTGGAATAATCTTTCCCTTCTTCCTAAATCTTTTGACTTTATTCCATGGAGATATATGTAGTAATACTTTATCTCTAACCTCAAACTCCAGGTCACATTAACGATTTTCAGCATAGATCTTATATCAACTTTGAGCAGCTATGATGTGCTACTAAATGGTTTAACCTTTTACACCATTTCCTCAACCATTTCAAGACCCAGTAGTTCGCGTTCACCAACTTCATCCCAGTATACAGGTTTTCTGCATCTCTTCCCATAAAGGGATCCATAGGGAGCCATTTTTATGCTTTATTGGAAACTATTACTATATGAGAACTCAACCAGAGGGAGATATTGATCCAATCCACTTTTGAAGTCAATTGAGCATGCTCTCAATATTCCCTCGAGTGTTTGGAGCTTAATATTTACAGCATGTTAGAGACTCTTTTAAAACTTGGAGGTAAATCTTAGATCTAGATTAGATACAATTGATAGTGGGGTTCCATGTACCCTTTCCACTTCTCTAATGTATATCCTTGCAAGTTGATTGAGTGAGAAGTCCTCTAAAATTTAAATGAAGTGAGCAGTATTTGTAAGATGATCCAACACAACCCATATAACATTATTTACACTTGATGTATTTAGAATACTAGTGACAAATTCCATGGTTATGTTTTCCCATTTCCATACAGGTATGGGTAATTATTGCATCATCCCCTTGGATTTTTTCCTTTCAACCTTCACTTGATGACATATAAGACACCTTGATGTATATTCCATGATCTTCTTCTTCATATTGTCCCACAAATAGTTCTCTCAGAGATCTCGATACATCTTTGTGCTCTCTAGATGGATAAAGAAGGTCGAGCTATGTGAATCATCCAACAAATCCTTCTTTAACTTAGGATTTTATGGTACATATAATCTTGGATAAAATCTTACAAATCCTTCTTCATTAATTTTTAGCTATGAGGATTTCTCTTTTCTTATAGCTTACACCTTCTTTTGAATTTCCACATCATCTCTTTGATCATCCTTTATCCTCTCCATAATGGATGAATGAGAAATCATTTTTGAAAGGATTGATGATGTTACTTCCTTTATGATTCTCATGTACATCATTTTCAAGTCGAAGAAGATCATATCCTTCTCAATTATGATTAATAATAAAATTTATGAATCTTTTCTACTTAGAGTGTCTGCCACTTTATTTTCTTTCCCATGATGGCAGTGGATTGATCAGTCATAATACTTGATGAGCTCTAACCATCTTCACTGGAATATATTAATCTCCTTCTATGTGAATATATACACGAGGCTCTTATGATCCGTATATATTTCACACTTCTCCCCAAATAGATAATGCCTCTATATTTTCAACATGAAGATTACCGTATCTAACTCAAGATAATGTGTTGGGTAGTTCTATTCATGAACTTTCAATTTACTTGAGTCATAGGCTATCAATTTTTTATTATACATTAACACACAACCCAAGTCCTTCTTCAAATCATCACTATATACCCTGAAAAGTTTCTCAGTTGTGGGTAGCATAAGTACAGGTGCAATGATAAGCCTCTTTTTCAACTCCTTGAATCTCTCTTCACATTCATTATTCCAAAAAAAACTTTACTCCCTTCTAAGTTAGCTTGGTTAGAGGGTTTGAAAATCATGAAAAATTTCTCATAAATTGATGATAATACCCAGATAACCTAAGGAAACTATGGATTTCTATCATAGATGCTGATCCTGACCATCTTTCAATTGATTCTTTCATTGAAGGGTCTACAGATATCCCATTACTTGTGATAATATACCCTAATAATGAGACTTAATTCAACTAGAACTCAATTTTTTTTTGTACTTTTCATAAAGATTCTCCTTTTATAAGGTCTTTATCATAGTTCTGAGATGCTCCTCATGATTCTCCTTGATTTTGGAGTATATTATAATATCATCTATAAAGACTACGAAAAATTTGTCGAGGTAATATCTAAATACTCTATTCATCAATTCCATAAAGTTTTTTTGAAGTATTAGTGATCTCAAATGGAATTACTATGATCTCATAGTGTCCATACCTTGCACAAAAATCAGTCTTGGGGATATCCTCCTTCTTCACCCTTATTTGATAATACCCCGACTAAAGATCCACATTAGAGAAATATTGGGATCCATGTAGCTGATTGAACAAGTCATCAATCTGTGGAAGATGATACTTGTTCTTTATAATGATCTTTTTTAGCTCACGATAATCAATGTAAAGGTTCATTAACCCATCCTTCTTCTTGACGAAGAGGACTAGTGCACCCTAAGGTGAAGAACTTAGGCATGTGAACCCTTTATCAAGATTCTCCTGTAGTTGGTTCTTCAGCTCCTCAAGTTCCAAAAAAACTATTCTATATGGAGTCTTGGATATTAGAAAATCCACAGGTATAAGATCAATTGAAAATTCAACCTCTCACCTAGGGGGGAGACCAGAAAATTCTCTAGGAAATACTTCAACGTATTCCCTCACATTGTTCATGTCTTCAAGGATGATATTTTCCTTAGAATTAATCATTTTAGATAGATATAATTTCTCATAGGGAAATAATATCCATGATTGAGATGTTGGTGCTAAAGAAGATTCATCCTCCTCCTTGAACTTATACAGAATCAGGATACGATTCACGATACAAAGAGTGATTTCCTTCTCACAAAAATTTATATTGGATATATATAAGGAAATCCAATCCATACCCCCATAATGACATCAAATTCCACTAAAGGGAGAATCACAAGGTTCACTGGGAAGTTCAACCCATAAATTTTGATAGGGGAGGAGTTATATACTTGGGATGCAATAGTTGCTCAATTTTTTGTTTTCACCAAAAAATCTACTTCCATGATTTGTGAGGGTGTTTGAATAGTTATACTAAACTTGTGTGATACGAAGAAATTCATAGAACCAGAATAAAAAATCATGTTTACTATTCATGAATGAATAACTAGCATACCTGTCACCACTTCTTTGTCGGGATCCACCTCAGTAGTTTAATGACATAAGCTCACCCTTTCTTCCTTGGAGGTTGTTGGCACTGATTGTCTCCAACCATCCTTGTCTTAGTGCATTGGTTTGTAAATTGTGATTGTTCCTTACCATTGAAACATTGGACAAAAGGGTGAGGGTTTACTAGAGCATTCCTCTCTTCTATTACATTAGAGAGTTTCCCCCGTTAGTAATAACTATCTAGGCTCCCTTCCTACCCTCACCTAAATCATTTCCTCGCCACCTTCAGGCAATTTCCAGGGCTCTTCTTTCTAAACTTTTGACGAGTGGGATGTTGAAATTTCTTACCACCATTATATTTCTCCATCCCACCACCAGAATTAAGATTCACTTTTTGCTTCTTATCCCCATGATAACCTTGAGATTCAATGATCTCTATTTAAAATTTAAGGGAACATAGGAAAATCTCCTCATAGTTATCAAAGTCTTGAATCACTAGGTCTTTTCATAGGCTCGGTTTTATCCCACCAAATAAGCATTCAACTTTGCATTGGGGGGTAACAACAAATTTAGAGGCGCATTGTGCAAGTTTTGTGAAGTTTTCCTCATACACCTCAATGGATTCATCATATTTTTACTTGAGTAAAAGGAAATAATTTTACATTTTAATTCGGAGAGTGCAAGGAAAATATTTTTTGAATTTTTTTTTCTATAATTCCTTCCACCCCATCACTTCGATATCTTCTTCAAGCTTCATATTCTTGATCAGTCCACCACTAAACAACTTATCCTTCTATATAATAAATAACCATTATAAAATTATCTTTATCATAAAATTTAAGGATGGATAATATCTTCTCAATATATTTGATCCATTATTCTGTGATTAAGTGATCAGATGATCCATTGAAAGTCGGGGGACTTTATCGCATAAAGTTCTCAATTGCAGCTTATTCTTTCTTAGGGGGATTTGGGAATTCCTCCTGATTTAGGTTTTTATTCATAACCTGATACAATTGAGAGAGTATCATCATAAATTTTGTGATTCCTACTCCCATCGGGTTGGACATCTCGTTTGGGTAGTCATAACATTTCCCTTCACATTGGTTGTTTACTTAGTTCATCATATTTCTAACCATTGGATAAAATAAAGGGAAAATTAGGGATGAGTAATTTTAAGTATTAAACACATTGATGAGAATCCAATTAAAGGTATAATTTATAAATGAAATTAATTTCTTTAACGTATGAATTTTTAGGTTTCAATCTATGTTATCCATGATCTATTTGCTAACATAGAAACTTATTGGAATTTTTGTTCCCTTAATAATGGTTCATAATGAGCTTGTGAATTTACCAAAACATATCCCCCAAGAGTGTCAAACCAGGTGTGCATAAACACTCCTTACACCATTTCTCGACCGAGTCTCTCAATGTGGTGTTTTCAGGTTTTACCCCTAGGTACATTTGTGTGAGAGTCACATCCACTTGTAGTATCCAGATAGAGATGTATTTTCTTGGAAACCACTTACTATTTACTTTACCAAAATTTAGAGATGTATTATTATGTTTAGTGTTATCCCTAAATATTTCTCTAATGTTTTCTAATCCTAATCCAAAAAATAACTAAACTTTCCTTTGATACCAACTATGACAACCCTTGTCTTTATTACACATCAATTCATGATTTATTACAAAAGATTACACATAATACAACCTGGAAGATCGATAAGTCTAATTTCTTTGGGTAATTAGGTACATTACATAACAACTTAAAATAGGGGGTACATCTCTATTATTGGATACTTCCTTAACTTTCTCATAATATTCCATCATACTTAAAACTGCGTGGAATAACCTGGGGACATACATTAGAAAGGGGTGAGCTATAAAGTACAATAAGGGAATAAACATGGCATAACATGAAGAAATTATTGCATGTTAAACAATAGGAAATTAAATGGTACATAAAAAGTGTGATAACCATAAACATGAAAAAATACACATGATATAACATGATAACATAAATGCAATATAGGAAAGTGACAATAACTTTAAACATGACATCATAAACATAGGTAAAGGCTAACCGCCAAGACATCATAACATGGTGGAAAAATTTACATGATGGATTAGGTTCACTCTCTAATCCATTTAATGATGTCTCATGAGACTAAAATAGTACTCAATGCATTGGTGTGCTATATAATTCTGGGCGCACTTGTCACTTTCATATCATGTACATGCATAAGTGTTCCACATAGATAATTCAACATAGGATCATATTTCATCATATTTAATTCCATGATTAAGTAGTGTGGAATAAATACATGAAATTACACAGTAAAATAAGTATAAGTGAATAAAGGTGAACATGCTTGATAAGAAATGGGTACAGGTATTCACTACACAATTATTTTGCATGGAAAATTATAGTGAAATTTCAGAAGCAAAACGAGGGAACATAAATGTTCATGGGATGAATTAATGAGAGTGAAATGGTTCTATCATCATTTATAAATCATAAGGGTACATGTAATAATATATAACAACATTAGGAATTTAAGATAAAAGTCCCAAGATAATTAAGATTCTTGAATAAAGAGGAGAATGAGAGGATCCCTTACCTTGAGAGGGTGATTCCAAAATCTTGGTAGGAGCTTATTAAGATATTGGGGGAACCCTGAGAGGACTCTAGAGAGGTTAGGTCACATTAAGGACATTCTTCAAGGTTTTTGATTGAAGAGGAATGTGATCTTAGGTGGGTTTATATAGGAAAAGAGCGGGGAGTTCTTTATTATTTCTCAAACTTAGGTTTTGGACTCTATATAATAAAGTAATCAAAACCACAAACCTTCCCATAGTTTTTGACCATGTTTTCTGCCATATAGGAGTGTTTTTAATTATTTTATAAGTCATCGGGCTAAAATTATTAAAATATTACCCATGTTGATGTGGAAGTGTGTCATGTTCTTAAATAAATGATTTTAAAAATCTTAAAATATAATATAGGTTTTGGAGGATTCATAAAGGCTTTATAAAATTAATAAAACAACCTCAAAACCACATTATTTGAAAGGGGAAACATATATTTGTGTGTGAATATCATTAATAGAATTTATTGTATCAATTTTGGGTCATTATGATTTCATAATACACAATGTATGTTTATACTATATTTATTATTTACTAAAAAATTCATCTGTCTAAGAAAATTATGAAAAAATCACCATTGGATAATTTTGAAATATGATTCAAAAAATAATATTTATTTTTTAAAAATAATTTTCTAAATATATGAATTTTCACTTTTAAAATAAAAATTTACATTTATTGAGAAATTCCAAGTTTTTTGACAATAACAGTTTTTGAACCCTTATAAAAATTATTTTTGACTTCGTAAAATCATATTATCAAATATAATTAATAAATATTATTTTATAATAATATTTTATTAAAATATAATTTATTTAAAAAATTATTTAATTCATCAAAAGTAGTTTCTTAATTGAAATTACATATTACCCAAAAATATAATTTGTGTTTTATCGAATCAAAATCAAAATCATTTATAAAGTAACGATAATAAGAAGTAATATAACCATTATTCTATTGAAAATACAATATAAATAATCATATTATTAGGGTCTTGATATATAACCCTTTATTACACCAGCAAATGCCTTAAGGGTAAGGTGAGAGACAATGAGATTTTCATGGGGTGGTTCTGTGTACATGGTTTGTGCCATTATCTCGATGAGATTGAACTTCTCATGTAAACAATTTTTGTCATGATTTATTTTTTGGATCTCATCTTGGGATTGGTCAAGGTCAAAGCCTAATGATGACATCTCCATCAAAAGCTCTGATAAATGGGTTTCATAGGGTAAAATCCTACTGGTCGAGGCCATCAATTCCTTTGTTTTTGTCAATTAGATTTATCATAACCTTATATTTATACTAATCATATGATCACTTTTCAATGACTATATTGTCATCGGTTATAATGCTTAATGGTATTTTAAATCCAATAGGATATAATAAAACCAAATAAGTTCATGTGTTTTCTATAACCACAATACATAATAGGGAATTTAATTCAACCATAAAGGTAATTTTATTTATAAAATTTTAGGTCATTACATAACACATTATGTAATATCTTGATATTTTTTTAAAAAAAGTCTATTGTGTACAAAATATGAAACACTGAGGTTAAATAAACAATGAAATATTATTATTTAAATACGACTATTATATCCTAGCCGTTAAATTGGAGAGAATTAATAGAAATGACTGATTTGTGAAATATATAATGGTATTACTCATTTCTAATGTATTAATTTATACTTTGTAAATAAGTACTCGATTTTTAGTAAATTCATTTTTATTCTTAAAAAATAAATTTTCATTACAAATGATTTTTATTTCTTTTTATGAGAAAATAATATAATTAATTTATGTAGATTTTATAAATTTTATTTGATAAAATGAACTTCATTTTTGAAATCAACGTTTCAAAATTATCTTAAGATGATTTTTTGAGAATTTTCTGAAAAGTTTGATTTTTCAATGAATAGTGAAAAATACTATTTTTTAAAAAAATATATTTTTCGTTTAAAGTATTTACAAATAAAAATTCTATTTTGGGTTAGTTTTAAAATTTAATTAGTTCCTTTTAATTTAAAGTAATTCAATTATGGAATTTGAAATGGATTTTATACTTGAATTTAGCATAAAAACATTTTATATTTAAAAAGGGAATTTTTATAAAAAACTCATTTTCATCACGTTTTGTTGGTCTAATTTTAAATTAAAGTAAATAGATCCCTTATATTTTTGGTCAATATAAATACTAACCTTAGTAATTTTTTACCGCAACAGAGTAAATCAGGAAATTAAAGTTAATAATAAAATGATAAGGATTATAAAATGACCCTAATGCTTTCCTCAATTTTATTAGATGTTTCCATTTCATCCATAGTCATCCAAGATTCAGTTATATGATTTTTTTGGCCATTTGGACGAGATTATGACTTTTATAGTATTTTATTTTAAGAAAATTCAAACATGTCGTACTCTTGTTTTTAATAAATATAATATTTTTAATATGGGGTTATCCATAGTATATGTTCGACTATAAATATTATTTTGAAATCTAAAAGATTTATATTCATTATGGTAATTTATTTTTAATTTTTAGTGAAGAAATAATCACCTTAAATGCTTGCACAATGATGATGTAGTAATTATTTAATTAATAAAAAAATCAAATAAATGATATTAAAAATATCAAAAGTAATATAATTTGAGATAAATAATGTGATCCACAAATTTTCAAGATGACCATGACATTTTAGGGATATAATAAAATGTTTGGTTCGAATTCTAAGTGTTATCTTGAAATTATTAAATTCAAAGTAATGAATAGTTCTAAAAATTGACATTATTGATATTTTATAATAAATAATATTTTATTAAATGATATAAAATTCATAAAAATATTAGATTTGTCCAATTTAAGTAACTATATTGAACCTCAAAGAGTAAAAATCCTTGTTGTCACAGTAAGTTTTAAAAGGGTTAAGGAGGGGTTAAAACCAAATGATAAGAATAAAAATATGACCTAAACTTGTCAAAAAATTATTTTATGAGAGTATTTTGATCCATCCTCATCATATATTTTAAATAAATGAGTTTGGATCCATTTAGAATTGAATATTGATTTATATTAATTTAATATTTTTAGAAATTCTTAGAGTGACCCTCCCCTCTGTTATAAAAGGTAACCTCTTCTTATCATTACTTAACACTTAAAAACCCATTTGGTTTAGACAATCCCTACCCAAATACCTTCCTAGAATCCATACCCTCATTCTAGAGGCCTTATTTTTGGTAGAATACCAAGGTTTTAAGGTGATAAGAAAAGGAGGTTGTCCAAAGAAGTGGTATCATTTTTAATTAAGAATTTTCATTTTATTTATTCTTACACCTCATTAAAATATTCTTCAACCATGATAAAATAATAACAAAAATATCTTTCATCAAATTGTAAAAGAAACTACCATTCGTGTGTATGATGAATTACTGCCTTGCGAACTAATGTAATTCATTTTCAATAACTGTCTCTCAATAATGGTTATAATGATGGAATTAATGTTTATATATGATATTTATGACATATTTATCATTATAACATGATAATATATCATTTATCTTATCACCATTCCATGCACTAAAAAATGAGAACGTCATTCGTGCGTACATGTGGACTACCACCTCTATGAAGCGATGTGATTTATTTTTCATCACCACATCATATTGATGATATATATAAGTATATTTAAAGAATTAATATGATATATATGATATGATTATAATTTTTGAAATATAAAATTGTTGGGAAAAAATCCCTCAAGGTACCATTGAAACATTTTTGAGGTGATTGCGTTTGTTGACAAAGTGGGTCTCCATGTTGTGTTTGTAGACAAAGAAAACCACGATGTTCATTTTTGATGACAAAGGGGGTTTACATGGTGATTTTTCGAGTTCAAGAGACATTGTTGAAAATCCATGATTGAAAGAAGAACCTCGACAAAGGAATGAATGATCTGGAGGCGGTACAAAAAGAGCAGATACAAGGTGGCGCTGTTTTCTAGTGTTTGCCAAAATTTCAGGCCTCAAAATCAATAAATGAAGAAAAGTGTTTTTTGGAAAAGGAACTTGTGCGATAGTGTCTTGGATACTTGGAAAGTTGTGTGCCATATTTTTTTTCAAGATCAGAACATCAAAATATAGAAAAGGAATGAGGGGCGCCCAAGGTTTGGTTTGGGCACAAGGTGACTAGGGCGATAGAGGATAAGGCAGCTGAACTTGTGTGATAGGAGGATACTTGCACGAAGAAACTCAGGGTACCAAAAATTCTTATAAATAGAGGGCTACCCCTCCTCATTTTTGATGAATCTCAGTACTTAGAGAAAATTTGAGCTCCAGTCACGCATGTGGTTTGGTCACACAAGTATAAAGATATTTAGAAGTTGTGTGCCAGTTGATAGTTGTGCACCAATATTGGTTTGGGCGTAAAAGAGTGTGGGTCTCCCAAGTTCTAAGTTAGCGAAGGGAGTGTCACACAAGTGGTTATGTGACACTTGCGCACCAGGATTATAGAAACACGCCAATTGATAGTTGCACGCCAATATTGGTTTGGGTGTAAAAGGGTGTGAGTTTCCCAAGTTTTGTGTTGAATAAGGGAGTGTCACGCAAGTGTTTTGGTGACACCTGTGCACCAAACTTATATAAGTGCACTCGTTATTCTAGGGATGCATGAAATTTGGAAGATTTCCCATTACATCCGCAATAAAGTTGTATTATCAGTGAATGAAAGTGGAAATTCAATAGAGCATCTACATAAAAAGGAAGATGCATTAATTTGTGATAATGAAGGGACCTACAAGTCTTTAAACTATGAGTGGATCTTCTGAAGAAGCAGTGAGCACACTTCAGTTGAGAGAGAAGTGAGCTTTCATATTGTGAGTGGTTGTAAATCAGGCGGGATAGTCAGTCCACTCCGAACTTTGTAAACAAAAGTGCGCTTTTAGTGGATTTGGTACATCGGAACATTGCCGGTTTATTCTCCTTGGATGTATCCCAGTGCAGGTGAACCAAGTAAAATTGCTGTGTCCTGTGCTTTCTTTAATATTTATTCATACTCTGCAATGGGAAGGAGAGAGAAGAGAGTTTTTTCTAACAACGAAAAAAGATCAATAGGGGAAGTTGTTTTAATATGTCATACCCTGATTCACCCCCCTATTAGGGTATCTAACCTATTGGACCTAACAAAAATAATACCTACCTTCTTTCCATAATGATCGTTGAAAAATGGAAATGTTACTCATGCGTACGTACGACCTACCATCTCTATGATTGTAACGTTGTCCATTTTTCATAATAATATTCAATGGTTGGATTTAAAAGTATAATTGATGTATAAAAATGATAATTATTTAATGATTATTATTATATATATAATGAAATAATTACCTATTTGACCATAGTCAACCTACCAAATTCAATTTGGACTTATGTACCAAATATCACTAAAACATATGACGTGAACATAAATGATCAAGTAATTGTTATAACATGGTAATAAGTGAGATAACAGGAATAATAAAATTTAAAAAGGTTATTAAGAAAGTAAATAATTAATATATGTTTATTATTCAAGAAGATAAATAATGTACGCGATGGGTTAAACTCAAGGTAAGAGATTTCGTCTCAATTTTCACTCTATTGAGACATATTTGGTATTATACACCTATTTATTTTTATGTGGTGTATATAATTATCATTTTAGGTAATCAACATGAATATATATTTATTCATGATGATCAAAGTTCATTTAAATTTTACTTGCTTAAATAGTTTCCATATTTTCTTCCAACCTTTCCTCGTTTTGGATGTTGAATCAAGCAAAGAAATGTTTAAAATAAAAACTGATCTTATTTCTCATTTGATCAAACATATTTTTATTATGTATCCACATTTTATATAAAATGTTTTTACAATTCTACAATTATTTATCAAAAGAAATTTTTACCCATGTTTGAATTTTTACAAAATGGTTTGAAAGGATTTTTTTTTTCATTTTCCAAACATGGTACTTTATGACTTTTTTGAAAAAATTATAGAAGGAATGTTTTATAAATTATATGACATGAATGAATTTTCCCAATTTCATGAATAATTTTTTCTTTGGATATTCCTTTACAAGTTTACATGGTTATTTTCAAAGAAACTTTTTACCTTTATTAGTGCATGACTTTAAAAAAATAAATTATTTTAAAATGGAAAGGTTATTTTACTCAATAATTATTCCAAATAATATTTCAAAATCATTTTCCATTTAAGATAACATCCTTTGATGTTACTTAAGATTTACTGTAAATATTATTCTAATGATACCATATTTATTATTTCTCTAGATGGTTTATGTTTATTATGACAAGATGGTTATGAAATATGTTTCTTTTCCATAGGTTATTCCATAATGAAATGTTTATGAAACCCATTTCATTTCCATGGGTTATACTATAATGAAATATTTATGAAACCCATTTCTTTTTTATGAGTTATGATATGATGAATGATTTATGATCTTGTGGAACGCATATGTATGATTTGGTGTGAGCTATATCTCCCTCTGATGCATTGGTTAAATATTGATATCTTATAAGATAAACATAACTAGAATGGGGCGTGAAACCAATTCAGTAAGGGACATTGTCCACTATGATAGTCTTGGGAGTGAACCTTGACTACTATAATGGTTTGAGGAGTGAACCCATTACACTATGATAATCTTGGAAAATATCCTTGGTTACTAAGGAAATGATTTTTTATTATTATGTGTATGCCACAATTCCATGACTTATGCTAATGATGTACTCTCAAGACTTATGTTACTTTATGATCCATGTCTTATGAACTCCCAAGAATTATTCCACAACTCATGATTATGATCTTTGATATGAAGGGTATAATTTTCAAAATTTTAAGATTATGTTCTTATTACCTTTATTATGTTTTCCTCCCCAAGTTATAAAGAAAGGTTTTATGTATGATAAGTCTTAGAAGGATTTTAGATAGAAGAACTTTGTGGGAGAAGATGTAGTTCACCTATGAATAGGTTGTTTATGAACCAAAGTTGTTAAGAGTTTGTCCTAATTCTATAAAAATATAAACCTAAAATTTATATGGGTATGTAAGTGATCCAATATTTCATTTTTATGTTGTAATTTTTTTATATAAAAAATTGGGTCGCATTTATCAGTATGAAATCCAGAAATGTAATGTTTATATTTTTAGCATAGAATCTAAGAGTGTGACTTCAGAGCTGTCATAGTTGGTATCAGAGCAGGGTTTAGATGACTTTATAGATTATAATGTTTTCATGATAAGTTATCTTAATATTTATGAATACCATCATGGGTATATAATTTTGAGGTTTTCCATAAGTTCAGAGTCTTAGAAACCCCCTTTGAGGCTTTAAGTGATGGAGTTTTAAGGAGGCTAATGATATTTTGGGATAAGTATATGTAACCATTAGTTTTAACATAAAGTATTATTTGAAGAATAATTCATTTAAATTTTGTATAAATAAGTTTTAAAGTTATATATAAACTTTAGGGTTTATACGATCTTTGATTTTGAGGTAGGTATGGGTTATTACATTTTTGGGACGCAAAATGAAAGGTATGTGACAAAATTTTTGGTTAAAAATTTTCTTTAATGTTGAATATATTAAGGTTATTTTTGAGGATGTTTCAAATTTATGAGAATTTTTTAAGGATTATATTAGTATAGTTTTAGAAGAAGGACAATCCGCAGGTTGGGTGACAACCCATCGCATCTGGAAATACCGTGAGGCTTGAACCCACAACCAAAGGGCGATAAGGGTGAATCACCTACCAATAGCCTACATGATGTCCTGGTTAGTATAATTTTTTTATTTAAACAATCTGAAAGATAAAATTTAAGTTCATTTTGGTAACATGTGTTTTATCATATAGGTAACCATGAGATTGGAAATTTATTTTTTGTTAAGTAATTAATATTATTTCAGAAGACACTCACTATTTTGGGAACCCTATATGATTAAGGTAAATATAAATATTATGGTATTTTATTTTAGCAATAAAGGTTGAATTGTCTTTTGGAGGCATATATGATTTTTATGGATTTATTATGATTTAGGTTATTTAAAGAAATAGTTAGTGTATCTCTGAGATTATATGTTTAGGGAATATACATTTTGAGATATAAATGCTAAATATATATTGGAATATGACATGATCAAATCCTCCTGATTTTTAGGTTTTAGTATTAGTCTAGAATATTTTTGATAAATTTCAAGGATAGTTATTTGTTTATTGATCTATATTAAACTTTGGGTATTACTATTGAATTTTAGAGATTAAAGTATTTTTTCTTAGTATGAAGGTTTACTCATTTTGAGGAATTATCTTATATTTTCCTAACCATTTTGGTTTTTAATGAATAAAGATAGGAGGAGTGTATTTTTATTCTTTTTTATATTATGATACCCATTATAATTTTATTTTAGTGCTTTAGTCATGAAAAATTCATCTTAAACACTCATCATTTGGAGTAAAAGATGAGATTGTGGTGGAAATTAATTAATGGATGAAACTCTACTTTTCAAGTAAGTATATTTCATAATATTATTAGACTAGGAAATAAAGTAATTACTCAACTATAGGAAAAATATCTTGAAATAAAAATGTTATCTGTTTACTTTTCTTACCGAGAAATCAATGATCTTTTAACTCATCACGGATTTACGGTTTTATAATGGTTAACTTTCTCATGACCATGTTCTCTATCACTCTCTATCAATACTTGGGAGTTATTTTTATCTTCCATATCCATGTTTTCACTTTCCACCAATTTTTCCCTATATGTAAACCTAGTATGTGTTACTCCAGATGACCTCTGAACTCCATTTCTCTCTCTTTTAAGTGGAATTTTTATTAACCATTTTTATGATGTGAGATTTCAAAAAATGTATTTTGAAAAGTCAAACCTCTAGTTACCGAGACCAAGTTAAATTTGAAAGGACATTATTTATTAAGTGGGGGGGGGGGGATATAATATCCTGATATTTTAAAAATAAATTCTATAGTGTACAAGATATGAAACACCGAGCTTAAACGAACAAGGAAGTATTATTATTTAAACATGTCTATTATACCCTAACTGTTAAATTGGAGGGAATGAATAGGAATAATTTATTTATGAAATATATAATATTCATACTCATTAATAATTCATTAATTAATTTTTTTAAATAATCACTCAATTTTTAGTAAATACATTTTTACTCTTCAAAAATATATTTACTTTAAAAATGATTTTGTTGTTTTTTGTGAGAAAATAATATAATTAATTTATGTAACTTTTAGAAAATTTATTTGATAAAATGAATTTTATTTTTTGAATCATAATGAAAAAATTATATTAAGATGATTTTTTGACAATTTTTTGAATAGATTGTTTTTTCAATGAATAGTGAAAAATAATATTTTTATTGAAAAATGTATTTTTATTTTAAGTCTTAAAAATTAAAATTATATTTTGGATTAGTTTTAAAATTTAATTAGTTCATTTTGATTAAAAATAATTCAATTATGGTTTTTGAAATGCATTTTATACTTGAATTTAGCATAAAAACATTTTATTTTAAAAAGGGCATTTTTATAAAAAATTGTTTTTCATCGCATTTTTCCGGTGTCATTTTAAATAAAATTTTTTATCTTTTGTATTTTGAATTTTGAAAAATGGATTCTACATTTGGAGTCATGATTTAAAAATTTAGTAAATAGACCCCTTTTATTTTTGGTAAATATGAGAAGCAACCTTAGTAATTTTGTTACCACGGTAATGGGTAAATCGAGTAATTAAAGTTAAAAATAAAATGATAAGGATTATAAAATGACCCAAAAACTTACCTTAATTTTATTTTATAATAAAATTTAGTCCATATTCATTAGATATTGAGTTATATAGATTTTTTTTCCATTTGGATGATATTATGTCCTTTATAGTATTTTATTTCAAGAAAAGTAAAACACGTTACACTCTTATTTTTAATAATTATAATATTTTTAATAAGAGTTTATATAGAGTATATGTTGAACTTTTAAAAATATTTTAAAATATAAAAAATTTATCTTCATCATGGTAATTTATTTTTAATTTTTAGTGAAGAAATAATTACCCTAAATGCTTGCACAACGCTGATGCATTAATTATTTAATTAATAGAAAAATCAAATAAATGATATTCAAAATACTAAAAGTAATATAATTTGAGAAAAATAATGTGATAAAAGAATTTTATATATAACCATAACATATTAGGGATATAATAAAATATATTTTTTTAATTCTAAGTTTTATATTGATATTATTAAAGTCAATCTAATGAATAGTTCTAAGAATTGAAATTATTGATATTTTATAATAAATAATATTTTTATAAGGCCCCAGCCTTAAACCATACTTAATATTGAATTAAATGAGTAATTCACATTGAGGATCTTTTCAGGTTTAGAGTTTTAGAGAATTAGGACATAACTATTACATCTCAAAAGATTACAAAGTAGTCGCTTCTACTAAACTTCCATAAAATAAAAATTCTTAAAAAGAAACATGTCTAGTTTCATGTTTTAGGTAGCATGACTTTCCCTTGATCCCATCCTTGACCCTATTCCATGCTAAGTCCTGTGAAAAACATTTCAAAAACTTGGGATGAGCATAAAAACTCAGTAAGGGATACAAAAAGAATAAAAACTATTGGTTTATCACAACAAATAGTAAACCATGTATACTTTATCAAGGTAATACTTTTCACCTTTATGAAGTAGTAAAAACTCTTCACTGAATAAAATATCATTACTTACCTTTTTGTAACCAAAGTATTACCATAAAACCCCTATAAAGAAAACATAACATATATAAAGGTAACTTGGGACATAAACATACTTAAGTGGAATAACCATACGGTCGACTCCCACACATATCACTTAACGGAATAGCCATACGGCCAATTTCCATACATACTTAATGGAATAGCCATACGGCCGACTTCCATACCCAATGCATTGGAGGTTATAACGTAACCACCCATCCTGGTATTCACGGCACCACCCGTCATAATGTCCAAGTACCATTATTACACATAAAATATAGAAAATATAAACATTTCAATAACAATATTTCATTTGCAATCACAATAAATAATTCCCAGATATTGAATTAATCAATCCATTTTCAAAAACCATTTAAAAGAGATTTTTGAATCAAAGTGTCCCATACCACTTTGAAGCTTTTAATGGAATTATAATTTTAAAACATTAATGTCCATATAAATAAATACTGAAAACCATTTTGAAAACATGGACATTAAAGATAAAGATTTAGAATAATAAATCTTTAAAACATTTAAAATGCTATTTTTGTTAAGGAGATTTTAACAAAATGAGAGACTCTTGAATACAAATAATAGCGGAATAACATTTAATAAGAACTTTATAATATCACGAGAATAAAAGGATTCATGATATAATATGTCAAAGGACAGTATACACACCATATAAGAGTGAATTGGTGCATAACAACAATGAACTTTCAATAGAAATGTCAAATGTGATGAAATCCCTTATAAAGAAGGCATCCTTGAATTAAGGACAAATCAATCTCAAAAATATGTGTGAAAAATATAAATACACCCAATATAAGTGGATATTAAGTGTAAAACAATAAAAGTTCATTCACACATATTCAATGGATGACATATTCAATGACTACATGTTGAACCCAAAGAAATCGAAATTGGGTTAAAAAGTTCCCTTGACAGCCTAACGGCATCACATCAAAATGAGTTGATGAGAGATAAAAAGTGTATCTCATCACTTGGACATAAAATTTACATCAATAAGGATATATGAGAACATATCCCAACATAACAATATGTAAATTAAAAGACCCAACAAAAGAAGTCTTTAAAAAAGAGGAGGGTGAAAGGTTCCCTTACCGACTTGGGTATCTTTCAAAACATACACCCCATGAAAGAAGGACAATAGATCATTGATGTAAATACTCATAAACGAAATTATATTACACAAAGAGTAGAATAATGGGTAGTACATACACCACTCAAAGGAAATTGTGGCAAATGTAGCATAAATCTCACGGGAATAAAAGTGAGATGAAAAATCCCTTACGAAAAATTCGGCAGCCTAACGACGCCACTCAAAACTTCCAAAATGGATTAATGAGAGGAAATAGGGTCTCTCATCATATGAACATAATAAGTACAGTAGGAGTAATATAAAATAACATCCCAATCATAATAAATATGAGCTTTAAAAGGAATGACATGAAAGAGTGTACTTAAAAAGAAAGAGAGGTGTAGGATCCCTTACCTCAGGTCCGACTTGACTCGATCGTTCTTTAACGTCCTGAATAATAAACTTGAGTTAATCTATAATTTCTTAAGAACCCTTTTCAAGTTAATTATTCCTTTTACACCATGTTATAAACATCATGTAATCATTTAAGTTAATAATGTTCATTTTTTCGGTATTTGGTTCTTAAGTCGAAAGTGGACTTCTTACAATTACATGTTGTTCGTGTGGTCAAAGGTTCTTTATATCCAGAATGACATTCCTGATTTGGATATCATATATATCATATATATCCAGCATATACATGTATTTATAATATTACATAATCATTTAGAGGTAATAAATGAAATGCACCGTTCATGGAGACGGTAAGCCGTACGTACGCATGAACGCTACTTTCATTTCTTTCTCATATTAATGGAATTAAAATTAAATGAGAGGTATGTATATTTTAATTCCAGAATTATATTAATCATTTAGATGTATCATTCATTATATATATCCATTATATACATATACTTTTAATAGTACATTACATTTGGGGATAAGAAATGAAATGCACCGTTCATGGAGACAGTAAGCCGTACGTACGCATGAACGCTACTTTCATTTCTATCTCATACTTTAATGGAAAGAAATAATTATGATATATAGGTATATTATAATTCCAGTATAAAATCATATATAATAACTTTAAATCCATCTTTTACCCGTCCCACATATGACATTAACGAATCACATCACTTTGAGGGGGCGGTAGTCCGCACTTCCTTAAATGAAGATATCGTGTTTACCCATAATGGAAACCATGAAGGTATGCCAAAAATGAAAAATACAGAAGCTTAAAGAAAACATAAACATATTATATATCATATATAAAAATAGTGACATCATAATGGCCACCTTTGAAGGTGTTAAATGAGTATTGAACAATCATCATTTCGGGAGGTAGAATTTCGCCATCCACGGAAACCGTATGTTCTTTAACCATTTGATGTAGTTGCGTGAGAGTTTAGCTCGAATAAATATTATAAAAACATCCTAGTATATTGAAGATACTGGTGTTGTTACAAAATAAGTAAATTAAAAGAGTTTAGGGGGTTGGAGAAACAAAATAAAACAAATGAACATGAGAGAATGAATTACCTTTAAAAGTGTAACTCTTTTTGATTTGAGCCTAAAGGCTTCCTTTGAAAGGATTATGCCCAAAGGGAATCCTCTAGAATGAGGAGAGGGATGTGGAGAGAGTAAATGGGCAGGGTTTGGCTGAGCAAAAGGCTTGAAGAGTGTGTGAAATGAGGTAGAGGTGGGGGCCTTTTATAAGAGGAGAGGAGGGGCACTTTTGGAAAGTAAAGAAATATTACTTTATTTGAAAATGTGTTTCGGTTTTAAAAGGTCCCACATTGATATAATTAGTGGATAAGGTGATAAGGTTTCTAAATCCACTCATCCAATTGGTTTTGGACATGTGTAGTTTATATATTTTTCATTATCTTTCCATTTTATTTAAATCGTCAAATAGTGATGTCATCGTTGCATCATTATTATGTCATAAATAATTTAATTTATTTAATGTCTAAAAATTATAAAACAAATACTATGATGTGGGAAATCTTTTTAGCTTTCCAATTAATATTTATAATCAAAAATCTGATCTTTATAACCCCATGTAAAAATTGTTTTCGTAAAACATATTTTGTTTGTGTCATTTTTACTTTAACATTTAATAAAAAGTTATTTAGGTCATTTCCCAACCAAAGTGTCTCCATGGGGTCCCCAAGTTGGCCCATGGCTTGTCTTGGTCGGCCATGACTCACCCAATAAGTTTGGGACATGTGTGTAGGTCATTTCATATTATTAAAGCATTATTTATATCTTAAACTACCCTAATTACCACTAATCGCGATTAAGAACTTAATAAGTTACTATTCACCAAAAAATTATTTTTATCCTATTGAACCACATTTTACTTCTTAATGACAACCATGTATGTCGGATTTTTGAAATTCAAAACACAATGATGGCAAAATTTCATTTAAACGGAAAATCAGTCTTTATAAGTACCACTTAGTGGTTTCACTATTCATCAAAAATTGAAGTTTTTCAGAAAATTACTAAAAATTCACCCTAAGATATATTTGATATTACGAATTCAAAAATGAAGTCTATTTTACAAAATTCAAAACATATAAGTCACATTAATTAATTTAATAATTAATTCCCGCTTTCAGAGCAAATAGCGTGTTTTTATGAAACAATAAGTATCAAAAGATTGACACTAGTTTAAGTCCGATTTCAAAGTGAAATTAATTCCAACGACCACTATTGGATTTAATGGTAAAAATATTTTCTAATTTCACTTTAAAACCAATTCAAAAGATAATCTAATCATATAAATAAATTAGATTAAAAAGAGGTTTTGAATTAAAATACAACATTTTACACTATTCATTAAAAAAAATGAACTTTATCAGAAAGGTACCAAAAATTTACACAAAGTAAATTTTGATGTCCCGATTCTAAAGAAGAGTTATATTTGGTCCAATAGAATTTATAAGATCGATCAAAACTATATTTAATGATGGTTCTCCGTCAAAAGGTGATAAGTGGACCTTTCGTGAAAATTAGGGTATAAATGCCTAAAATTGAACTCTTTCCGTATTTTAAGCCTTTATCTTTTATTGGGTAAATGTAAAAACATTTTAAAACATATATAATCATATTTTAGTTATTTCTATCCATTCCCGTCAGTACAACGGCTACTCGTTAACTAACATTTAAAATAATATTATTTTATTACTTGTGTGCAACGTAAGATTCCCAAGAAACTCGTTGTTGCGTGTTGGGTACGCCATCGAGCATAGCATCCCCTTTAAAGTAATATTAATATTTTATTCACAAATATGGATAAATATAAATATGTCATATTATTTATTTACCTGGGGTGTTACATCCTCCCCCCCTTTTGGGAATTGCGTCCTCGCAATTTTAAAATTGGGCTTGGAAACATCCTTGAAAGTCCCACATCGGAACAAGGATCGGTAAAACAATCACTTTAAAATAAAGAAAGATAAGTACAAAGGTCACCCGAGTTAACCCATACTAGGATTCCAAGTATGAAAACATAGACATGGAGGAGAAAACATAGGGTCATGTTCTAATGGAGAGTGATAGAAAACATGTTCAGGAGAAAGTTAACCATGAGAGAATCACATACTTGTGATGGGTTAAACGGTATTCGATTCCCCAGTAGGAAAAGTTAATGGACAACATTTTTGTTTTAAGTTACTTTTTATTGAGGAATTTATTCATAAGGAAACATAATCACTTATCATATTGACTTTCAACTTTTACTAGATTCCTTAATCAAACTCATATTTTTTTTCCAAAAGACGAGTATTTAGGAAGTCTTGTTCACATTAAGAGTACTATAAACAACTTCTTAGAGGAGAACCTAATCCACAAAAAAAACTATACAATTCCCATGTCTTCAAACCTTAACCAAAACTAAAACCAAAAAGGTTACTACAAGATCATATAATCCCGAAAAGGACAACCCTTTAAAAAGAAAATCTATGCTTAATCTCCAAAATTTGTCCAACAAAACCCAAAGTTCAACGAAGACCATTAGATAAACAATTTTTCCATAAAATGCTTCAAAGTAAACCAATCTAAGATTGAAACCCAAACATTTTAAGGATTTAGTCACATAGTCTTCCAAGTTAAATCATAACATTTATCTCCAAACAACATCAGTTTCTCCTAAAGTCCCGTATTAAAAAGTAATTAACCTAATCACATATCCTCCATGATAGGTTAATCATTTTCATAAATAACCCAAAATCATCTTACTCTTAATTCATAAAATCATATAACCAGAAAGAATCAGTCAAACTAACCAGGGACTTCACGTAGTCCAGTGGTAGGCGATAAATACCAGTCGCACTTTGGTTGTGGGTTCGATTCCCGCAGCTTTGTCCGACGCGACGGGTTGTCACACGGTCTGCATGTTGTCCTTTTTCCAAAACTATATAATTCTCAAAACATTTACCAAAACGAGATAAAATCATCAAAAATGATCATAACATATTTTAACCTCAAGTTTATCTCATGCCTTTCATTTTCCAGCATATCATATAATAACCCATAATTACCTCAAAAGTAAGGATCATATAAACTTTAATGGTTACCTTTATAATTATTACCTGAACTTCCACATGGATTGGTCATCTCATACATGATTCATTAAAGATCATACCAAGGTTCAAGTGGTTGATCATGACTCCTTGATATTTGGTTTAGAACAACCACGAGTTTCCTCATTGAATCCTCCATTTTATCTAGTATCTTAATCAGAGAACCACCACAGTTTCCTTCAAACCTGTTGTCTCTTTGGTGCCTGCTAGATCCATCCATTCACTAAAAATAGAAATGTTAGTGTGAGTATATCAACAAAACCATCATGTACTAATGATGAAGGTAAACACTAAGATACACTTACTCATTCACTTTATCTAAAACTAGGACTCTTTCTGAAATCATAACCATTATGGTAATGTCACTTATGCTTAAAGAATACCCTAACCTCTAAAGTTATCTAAACCAACCTTTGATACCAACTATAAGTCCCCAGCCTTAAACCTTACTTAATATTGAATTAAATGAGTAATTCACATTGAGGATCTTTTCAGGTTTAGAGTTTTAGAGAATTAGGACATAACTATTACATCTCAAAAGATTACAAAGTAGTCGCTTCTACTAAACTTCCATAAAATAAAAATTCTTAAAAAGAAACATGTCTAGTTTCATGTTTTAGGTAGCATGACTTTCCCTTGATCTCATCCTTGACCCTATTCCATGCTAAGTCCTGTGAAAAACATTTCAAAAACTTGGGATGAGCATAAAAACTCAGTAAGGGATACACAAAGAATAAAAACTGTTAGTTTATCACAACAAATAGTAAACCATGTATACTTTATCAAGGTAATACTTTTCACCTTTATGAAGTAGTAAAAACTCTTCACTGAATAAAATATCATTACTTACCTTTTTGTAACCAAAGTATTACCATAAAACCCCTATAAAGAACACATAACATATATAAAGGTAACTTGGGACATAAACATACTTAAGTGGAATAACCATACGGTCGACTCCCACACATATCACTTAATGGAATAGCCATACGGCCAATTTCCATACATACTTAATGGAATAGCCATACAGCCGACTTCCATACCCAATGCATTGGAGGTTATAACGTAACCACCCGTCCTGGTATTCACGGCACCACCCGTCATAATGTCCAAGTACCATTATTACACATAAAATATAGAAAATATAAACATTTCAATAACAATATTTCATTTTCAATCACAATAAATAATTCCCAGATATTGAATTAATCAATCCATTTTCAAAAACCATTTAAAAGAGATTTTTGAATCAAAGTGTCCCATACCACTTTGAAGCTTTTAATGGAATTATAATTTTAAAACATTAATGTCCATATAAATAAATACTGAAAACCATTTTGAAAACATGGACATTAAAGATAAAGATTTAGAATAATAAATCTTTAAAACATTTAAAATGATATTTTTGTTAAAGAGATTTTAACAAAATGAGAGACTCTTGAATACAAATAATAGCGGAATAACATTTAATACGAACTTTATAATATCATGATAATAAAAGGATTCATGATATAATATGTCAAAGGACAGTATACACACCATATAAGAGTGAATTGGTGCATAACAACAATGAACTTTCAATAGAAATGTCAAATGTGATGAAATCCCTTATAAAGAAGGTATCCTTGAATTAAGGACAAATCAATCTCAAAAATATGTGTGCCAAATATAAATACACCCAATATAAGTGGATATTAAGTGTAAAACAATAAAAGTTCATTCACACATATTCAATGGATGAAATATTCAATGACTACATGTTGAACCCAAAGAAATCGAAATTGGGTTAAAAAGTTCCCTTGACAGCCTAACGACATCACATCAAAATGAGTTGATGAGAGATAAAAAGTGTATCTCATCACTTGGACATAAAATTTACATCAATAAGGATATATGAGAACATATCCCAACATAACAATATGTAAATTAAAAGACCCAACAAAAGAAGTCTTTAAAAAAGAGGAGGGTGAAAGGTTCCCTTACCGACTTGGGTATCTTTCAAAACATACACCCCATGAAAGAAGGACAATAGATAATTGATGTAAATACTCATAAACGAAAGTATATTACACAAAGAGTAGAATAATGTGCAGTACATACACCACTCAAAGGAAATTGCGGCAAATGTAGCATAAATCTCACGGGAATAAAAGTGAGAGGAAATAGGGTCTCTCATCATATGAACATAATAAGTACAGTAGGAGTAATATAAAAGAACATCCCAATCATAAGAAATATGAGCTTTAAAAGGAATGACATGAAAGTGTACTTAAAAAGAAAGAGAGGTGTAGGATCCCTTACCTCAGGTCCGACTTGACTCGATCGTTCTTTAACGTCCTGAATAATAAACTTGAGTTAATATATACTTTCTTAAGAAACTTTTTCAAGTTCATTATTCCTTTTACACCATGTTATAAACATCATGTAATCATTTAAGTTAATAATGTTCATTTTGTCGGTATTTGGTTCTTAAGTCGAAAGTGGACTTCTTACAATTACATGTTGTTCGTGTGGTCAAAGGTTCTTTATATCCAGAATGAAATTCCTGATTTAGATATCATATATATAATATATATCCAGCATATACATGTATTTATAATTTTACATAATCATTTAGAGGTAAGAAATGAAATGCACCGTTCATGGAGACGGTAAGCCGTACGTACGCATGAACGCAACTTTCATTTCTTTCTCATATTAATGGAATTAAAATTAAATGAGAGGTATGTATATTTTAATTCCAGAATTATATTCATCATTTAGATGTATCATTCATTATATATATCCATTATATACATATACTTTTAATAGTACATTACATTTGGGGATAAGAAATGAAATGCACCGTTCATGGAGACGGTAAGCCGTACGTATGCATGAACGCTACTTTCATTTCTATCTCATACTTTAATGGAAAGAAATAATAATTATATAGAGGTATATTATAATTCCAGTATAACATCATATATAATAACTTTAAATCCATCTTTTACACGTCCCACATATGACATTAACGAATCACATCACTTTGAGGGGGCGGTAGTCCGCACTTCCTTAAATGAAGATATCGTGTTTACCCATAATGGAAACCATGAAGGTATGCCAAAAATGAAAAATACAGAAGCTTAAAGAAAACATAAACATATTATATATCATATATAAAAATAGTGAAATCATAATGGCCACCTTTGAAGGTGTTAAATGAGTATTGAACAATCATCGTTTCGGGAGGCAAAATTTCTCCATCCACGGAAACCGTATGTTCTTTAACCATTTGATGTAGTTTTGTGAGAGTTTAGCTCTAATAAATCTTATAACAACATCCTAGTATATTGAAGATACTGGTTTTGTTACAAAATAAGTAAATTAAAAGTGTTTATGGGGTTGGAGAAACAAAATAAAACAAATGAACATGAGAGAATGAATTACCTTTAAAAGTGTAACTCCTTTTGATTTGAGCCTAAAGGCTTCCTTTGAAAGGATTATGCCCAAAGGGAATCCTATAGGATGAGGAGAGGGATGTGGAGAGAGTAAATGGGCAGGGTTTGGCCGAGCCAAAGGCTTTAAGAGTGTGTGAAATGAGGTAGAGGTGGGGGCCTTTTATAAGAGGAGAAGAGGGACACTTTTGAAAAGTAAAGAAATATTACTTTATTTGAAAATGTGTTTCGGTTTTAAAAGGTCCCACATTGATAGAATTCGTGGATAAGGTGATAAGGGTTCGAAATCCACTCATCCAATTGGTTTTGGACATGTGTAGTTCATATATTTTGCATTATCTGTCCATTTTATTTAAATCGTCAAATAGTGATGTCATCGCTGCATCATTATTATGTCATAAATAATTTAATTTATTTAATGTCTAAAAATTATAAAAAAAATACTATGATGTAGGACATCTTTTTATATTTCCAATGACTATTTATAATCAAAAATATGATCTTTATAACCCCATTTAAAAATTGTTTTCGTAAAACATATTTTGTTTGTGTCATTTTTACTTTAACATTTAATAAAAAGTTATTTATGTCATTTCCCAACCAAAGTGTCTCCATGGGGTCCCCAAGTTGGCCCATGGCTTGTATTGGTCAGAAATGACTCACCCAATAAGGTTAGGACATGTTTCTAGGTCATTTCATATTATTAAAGCATTATTTATATCTTAAACTACCCTAATTACCACTAATCGCGATTAAGAACTTAATAAGTTACTATTCACCAAAAAATTATTTTTATCCCATTGAACCACATTTTACTTCTTAATGACAACCATGTATGTCGGATTTTTGAAATTCAAAACACAATGATGGCAAAATTTCATTTAAACGGAAAATCAGTCTTTATAAGTACCACTTAGTGGTTTCACTATTCATCAAAAATTGAAGTTTTTCAGAAAATTACCAAAAATTCACCCTAAGCTATATTTGATATTAAGAATTCAAAAATGAAGTCTATTTTACAAAATTCAAAACATATAAGTCACATTAATTAATTTAATAATTAATTCCCGCTGTCAAAGCAAATAGCGTGTTTTTATGAAACAATAAGTATCAAAAGATTGACACTAGTTTAAGTCCGATTTCAAAGTGAAATTAATTCCAACGACCACTATTGGATTTAATGGTAAAAATATTTTCTAATTTCACTTTAAAACCAATTAAAAAGATAATCTAATCATATAAATAAATTAGATTAAAAAGAGGTTTTGAATTAAAATACAACATTTTACACTATTCATTAAAAAAAATGAACTTTATCATAAAGGTACCAAAAATTTACAAAAAGTAAATTTTGATGTCCCGATTCTAAAGAAGAGTTATATTTGGTCCAATATAATTTATAAGATCGATCAAAACTATATTTAATGACGGTTCTTCGTCAAAAGGTGATAAGTGGACCTTTCGTGAAAATTAGGGTATAAATGCCTAAAATTGAACTCTTTCTGTATTTTAAGCCTTTATCTTTTATTGGGTAAATGTAAAAAAATTTAAAAACATATATAATCATATTTTAGTTATTTCTATCCATTCCCGCCAGTACAACGACTACTCGTTAACTAACATTTAAAATAATATTATTTTATTACTTGTGTGCAGCGTAAGATTCCCAAGAAACTCGTTGTTGCGTGTTGGGTACGCCATCGAGTATAGCATCCCCTTTAAAGTAATATTAATATTTGATTCACAAATATGGATAAATATAAATATGTCATATTCTTTATTTACCTGGGGTGTTACATCCTCCCCCCCCTTTTGGGAATTGCGTCCTCGCAATTTTAAAATTGGGCTTGGAAACATCCTTGAAAGTCCCACATAGGAACAAGGATCGGTAAAACAATCACTTTAAAATAAAGAAAGATAAGTACAAAGGTCACCCGAGTTAACCCATACTAGGATTCCAAGTATGAAAACATGGACATGGAGGAGAAAACATAGGGTCATGTTCTGATGGAGAGTGATAGAAAACATGTTTAGGAGAAATTTAACCATGAGAGAATCACAAACTTGTGATGGGTTAAACGGTATTCGATTCCCCAGTAGGAAAAGTTAATAGACAACATTTTTGTTTTAAGTTACTTTTTATTGAGGAATTTATTCATAAGGAAACATAATCACTTATCATGTTGACTTTCAACTTTTACTAGATTCCTTAATCAAACTCATATTTTTTTTCCAAAAGAAGAGTATTTAGGAAGACTTGTTCGCATTAAGAGTACTATAAACAACTTCTTATAGGAGAACCTAATCCACAAAAAAAACTATACAATTCCCATGTCTTCAAACCTTAACCAAAACTAAAACCAAAAAGGTTACTACAAGATCATATAATCCCGAAAAGGATAACCCTTTAAAAAGAAAATCTATGCTTAATCTCCAAAATTTGTCCAACAAAACCCAAAGTTCAACGAAGACCATTAGATAAAATTTTTTTCCATAAAATTCTTCAAAGTAAACCAATCTAAGATTGAAACCCAAAAATTTTAAGGATTTAGTCACATAGTCTTCCAAGTTAAATCGTAACATTTATCTCCAAACAACATCAGTTGCTCCTAAAGTCCCGTATTGAAAAGTAATTAACCTAATCACATATCCTCCATGATAGGTTAATCATTTTCATAAATAACCCAAAATCATCTTACTATTAATTCATAAAATCATATAACCAGAAAGAATCAGTCAAACTAACCAGGGACTTCACGTAGTCCAGTGGTAGGCGATAAATACCAGTCGCACTTTGGTTGTGGGTTCGATTCCCGCAGCTTTGTCCGACGTGACGGGTTGTCACACGGTCTGCGTGTTGTCCTTTTTCCAAAACTATATAATTCTCAAAACATTTTCCAAAACGAGATAAAATCATCAAAAATGATCATAACATATTTTAACCTCAAGTTTATCTCATGCCTTTCATTTTCCAGCATATCATATAATAACCCATAATTACCTCAAAAGTAAGGATCATATAAACTCTAATGGTTACCTTTATAATTATTACCTGAACTTCCACATGGATTGGTCATCTCATACATGATGCATTAAAGATCATACCAAGGTTCAAGTGGTTGATCATGACTCCTTGATATTTGGTTTAGAACAACCATGAGTTTCCTCATTGAATCCTCCATTTTATCTAGTATCTTAATCAGAGAACCACCACAATTTCCTTCAAACCTGTTGTCTCTTTGGTGCCTGCTAGATCCATCCATTCACTAAAAATAGAAATGTCAGTGTGAGTATATCAACAAAACCATCATGTACTAATGATGAAGGTAAACACTAAGATACACTTACTCATTCACTTTATCTAAAACAAGGACTCTTTCTGAAATCATAACCATTATGGTAATGTCACTTATGCTTAAAGAATACCCTAACCTCTAAAGTTATCTAAACCGACCTTTAATACCAACTATAAGGCACCAGCCTTAAACCTTACTTAATATTGAATTAAATGAGTAATTCACATTGAGGATCTTTTCAGGTTTAGAGTTTTAGAGAATTAGGACATAACTATTACATCTCAAAAGATTACAAAGTAGTCGCTTCTACTAAACTTCCATAAAATAAAACTTCTTAAAAAGAAACATGTCTAGTTTCATGTTTTAGGTAGCACGACTTTCCCTTGATCCCATCCTTGACCCTATTCCATGCTAAGTCCTGTGAAAAACATTTCAAAAACTTGGGATGAGCATAAAAACTCAGTAAGGGATACACAAAGAATAAAAACTGTTTGTTTATCACAACAAATAGTAAACCATGTATACTTTATCAAGGTAATACTTTTCACCTTTATGAATTAGTAAAAACTCTTCACTGAATAAAATATCATTACTTACCTTTTTGTAACCAAAGTATTACCATAAAACCCCTATAAAGAACACATAACATATATAAAGGTAACTTGGGACATAAACATACTTAAGTGGAATAACCATACGGTCGACTCCCACACATATCACTTAATGGAATAGCCATACGGCCAATTTCCATACATACTTAATGGAATAGCCATACGGCCGACTTCCATACCCAATGTATTGGAGGTTATAACGCAACCACCCGTCCTGGTATTCACGGCACCACCCGTCATAATGTCCATGTACCATTATTACACATAAAATATAGAAAATATAAACATTTTAATAACAATATTTCATTTGCAATCACAATAAATAATTCCCAGATATTGAATTAATCAATCCATTTTCAAAAACCATTTAAAAGAGATTTTTGAATCAAAGTGTCCCATACCACTTTGAAGCTTTTAATGGAATTATAATTTTAAAACATTAATGTACATATAAATAAATACTGAAAACCATTTTTAAAACATGGACATTAAAGATAAAGATTTAGAATAATAAATCTTTAAAACATTTAAAATGATATTTTTGTTAAGGAGATTTTAACAAAATGAGAGACTCTTGAATACAAATAATAGCGAAATAACATTTAATACGAACTTTATAATATCATTAGAATAAAAGGATTCATGATATAATATGTCAAAGGACAGTATACACACCATATAAGAGTGAATTGGTGCATAACAACAATGAACTTTCAATAGAAATGTCAAATGTGATGAAATCCCTTATAAAGAAGGTATCCTTGAATTAAGAACAAATCAATCTCAAAAATATGTGTGAAAAATATAAATACACCCAATATAAGTGGATATTAAGTGTAAAACAATAAAAGGTCATTCACACATATTCAATGGATGACATATTCAATGACTACATGTTGAACCCAAAGAAATCGAAATTGGGTTAAAAAGTTCCCTTAACAGCCTAACGACATCACATCAAAATGAGTTGATGAGAGATAAAAAGTGTATATAATCACTTGGACATAAAATTTACATAAATAAGGATATATGAGAACATATCCCAACATAACAATATGTAAATTAAAAGACCCAACAAAAGAAGTCTTTAAAAAATAGGAGGGTGAAAGGTTCCCTTACCGACTTGGGTATCTTTCAAAACATACACCCCATGAAAGAAGGACAATAGATCATTGATGTAAATACTCATAAAAGAAAGTATATTACACAAAGAGTATAATAATGGGCAGTACATACACCACTCAAAGGAAATTGTGGCAAATGTAGCATAAATCTCACGGGAATAAAAGTGAGATGAAAAATCCCTTACGAAAAATTCGGCAGCCTAACGACGCCACTCAAAACTTCCAAAACGGATTAATGAGAGGAAATAGGGTCTCTCATCATATTAACATAATAAGTACAGTAGGAGTAATATAAAATAACATCCCAATCATAAGAAATATGAGCTTTAAAAGGAATGACATGAAAGAGTGTACTTAAAAAGAAAGAGAGGTGTAGGATCCCTTACCTCAGGTCCGACTTGACTCGATCGTTCTTTAACGTCCTGAATAATAAACTTGAGTTAATCTATACTTTCTTAAGAACCTTTTTCAAGTTCATTATTCCTTTTACACCATGTTATAAACATCATGTAATCATTTAAGTTAATAATGTTCATTTTGTTGGTATTTGGTTCTTAAGTCGAAAGTGGACTTCTTACAATTACATGTTGTTCGTGTGGTCAAAGGTTCTTTATATCCAGAATGACATTACTGATTTGGATATCATATATATGATATATATCCAGAATATACATGTATTTATAATATTACATAATCATTTAGAGGTAAGAAATGAAATGCACCGTTCATGGAGACGGTAAGCCATACGTACGCATGAACGCAACTTTCATTTCTTTCTCATATTAATGGAATTAAAATTAAATGAGAGGTTTGTATATTTTAATTCCAGAATTATATTCATCATTTAGATGTATCATTTATTATATATATCCATTATATACATATACTTTTAATAGTACATTACATTTGGGGATAAGAAATGAAATGCACCGTTCATGGAGATGGTAAGCCGTACGTACGCATGAACGCTACTTTCATTTCTATCTCATACTTTAATGGAAAGAAATAATAATTATATATAGGTATATTATAATTCCAGTATAAAATCATATATAATAACTTTAAATCCATCTTTTACACGTCCCAAATATGGCATTAACGAATCACATCACTTTGAGGGGGCGGTAGTCCGCACTTCCTTAAATGAAGATATCGTGTTTACCCATAATGGAAACCATGAAGGTATGACAAAAATGAAAAATACATAAGCTTAAAGAAAACATAAACATATTATATATCATATATAAAAATAGTGACATAATAATGGCCACCTTTGAAGGTGTTAAATGACTATTGAACAATCATCGTTTCGGGAGGCAGAATTTCGCCATCCACGGAAACCGTATGTTCTTTAACCATTTGATGTAGTTGGGTGAGAGTGTAGCTCGAATAAATCTTATAACAACATCCTATTATATTGAAGATACTGTTGTTGTTACAAAATAAGTAAATTAAAAGAGTTTAGGGGGTTGGAGAAACAAAATAAAACAAATGAACATGAGAGAATGAATTACCTTTAAAAGTGTAACTCCTTTTTATTTGAGCCTAAAGGCTTCCTTTGAAAGGATTCTGCCCAAAGGGAATCCTCTAGGATGAGGAGAGGGATGTGGAGAGAGTAAATGGGCAGGGTTTGGCCGAGCCAAAGGCTTGAAGAGTGTGTGAAATGAGGTAGAGGTGGGGGCCTTTTATAAGAGGAGAGGAGGGGCACTTTTGGAAAGTAAAGAAATATTACTTTATTTGAAAATGTGTTTCGGTTTTAAAAGGTCCCACATTGATATAATTCGTGGATAAGGTGATAAGGGTTCTAAATACACTCATACAATTGGTTTTGGACATGTGTAGTTCATAGATTTTTCATTATCTTTCCATTTTATTTAAATCTTCAAATAGTGATGTCATCGCTGCATCATTATTATGTCATAAATAATTTAATTTATTTAATGTATAAAAATTATAAAAAAACTACTATGATGTAGGAAATCTTTTTATCTTTCCAATGACTATTTATAATCAAAAATCTGATCTTTATAACCCCATGTAATTTTTTTTTCGTAAAACATATTTTGTTTGTGTCATTTTTACTTTAACATTTAATAAAAAGTTATTTATGTCATTTCCCAACCAAAGTGTCTCCATGGGGTCCCCAAGTTGGCCCATGGCCTATCTTGGTCGGCCATGACTCACCCAATAATGTTGGGACATGTGTCTAGGTCATTTCATATTATTAAAGCATTATTTATATCTTAAACTACCCTAATTACCACTAATCGCGATTAAGAACTTAATAAGTTACTATTCACCAAAAAATTATTTTTATCCCATTGAACCACATTTTACTTCTTAATGACAACCATGTATGTCGGATTTTTGAAATTCAAAACAAAATGATGGCAAAATTTCATTTAAACGGAAAATCAGTCTTTATAAGTACCACTTAGTGGTTTCACTATTCATCAAAAATTGAAGTTTTTCAGAAAATTACCAAAAATTCACCCTAAGCTATATTTGATATTACGAATTCAAAAATGAAGTATATTTTACAAAATTAAAAACATATAAGTCAAATTAATTAATTTAATAATTAATTCCCGCTGTCAGAGCAAATAGCGTGTTTTTATGAAACAATAAGTATCAAAAGATTGACACTAGTTTAAGTCCGATTTCAAAGTGAAATTAATTCCAACGACCACTATTGGATTTAATGGTAAAAATATTTTCTAATTTCACTTTAAAACCAATTCAAAAGATAATCTAATCATATAAATAAATTAGATTAAAAAGAGGTTTTGAATTAAAATACAACATTTTACACTATTCATTAAAAAAATGAACTTTATCAGAAAGGTACCAAAAATTTACACAAAGTAAATTTTGATGTCCCGATTCTAAAGAAGAGTTATATTTGGTCCAATAGAATTTATAAGATCGATCAAAACTATATTTAATGACGGTTCTCCGTCAAAAGGTGATAAGTGGACCTTTCGTGAAAATTAGGGTATAAATGCCTAAAATTGAACTCTTTCCGTATTTTAAGCCTTTATCTTTTATTGGGTAAATGTAAAAACATTTAAAAACATATATAATCATATTTTAGTTATTTCTATCCATTCCCGCCAGTACAACGGCTACTCGTTAACTAACATTTAAAATAATATTATTTTATTACTTGTGTGCAACGTAAGATTCCCAAGAAACTCGTTGTTGCGTGTTGGGTACACCATCGAGCATAGCATCCCCTTTAAAGTAATATTAATATTTGATTCACAAATATGGATAAATATAAATATGTCATATTCTTTATTTACCTGGGGTGTTACAATTTTATTAAATGATATAAAATTTTTAAAAAAATTAGATTTATAAAATTTATTATTATATGGTTTATAATATCAACCATTGTCCATTTATGGTCCTTTTCTCCATTTATAGTAACTATATTGACCCTCAAAGAGTAAAAATCCTTATTGTCACGGTAAGTTTTAAAAGGGTTAATGAGGGATTAAAACCAAATTATAACGGTAAAAATGTGACCTAAACTTGTCCAAAAATCATTTTATAAGAGTATTTATACCCATAATTATCCTATATTCTAAATAAATGAGTTTGGAGGCATCTGGAATTGAATATTAATTTTTATTAAATTAAAATTTTGAGAAATTCCAAGAGTGCCCCCTCTCTTATAAAAGGGAATCTCTTCTTTTCATTACTTCACACTTAAAAACTATTTTTTACAGAAAATACCTATAATAATATCTTCCTATAATCCTTCACCTCATTAAATATGACTTATTTTGGGAATAATATTAATATTATAGGTCTTAAGGTGATAAAAAAGAGGTTGTTCAAAGAAGAGGTATCTTTTTTAATCGAGCATTTCTGTTTTATTTCTTATTCCACCTCCTTTAAATTTTATTCAACAATGATAAAATAAAAAAAATTATCCTACATATAATTATGTTTTATTATGTAATAAATTATATCCATATACTCTTCTATCAAATGGGAAATAAAACCACCATTCATGTGTACGACGGACTACCGCCTCACGAACCGATGTAATTCATTTTCCATCATTATCTCTCAAGACTGGTTATAATGATGGAATTAATGTTTATATATGATATTAATGACATATTTATCATTATAAAAATATAATATACCATTTAACATCTTATTATTCAACGCACTGAAAAATGATAACGTCGTTCGTGCGTACCTGTGGAATACCACCTCCACAAAGTGATGTGATTTATTTTTCATAACCATATCACATAGATGATATATATAAGTATATTTAAATAATAAATATTATAAATATTATATGATTATAATTATTTAAATAAAAAATAATACTTACATTCTTTCCATAACTACTGTTGAAAAATGGAAACATTACTTATGCGTACGTACGAGCTACCGTTTCTATGATTGTAACGTAGTTCATTTTTCATAACCATATTTAATGATTGGATATAAAAGTATTATTTATGTATAAAAATGATAATTATTTCATGATTATTATTATATATATTATGTAATAATTATCTCTTTGACCATAGTCAACCTATTGAAGTCATTTTGGACTCATGTACCAAATATAACTAAATCATCCGACATGAACATAAATGATTAAGTATTTGTTATAACATGGTAAAAATTGAGATAAAAGGAATAATAAACTTAAAAAATGTTCTCAATCAATTAAATAATTTACCTAAGTTTATTATTCATGAATATAAAGAGCGTACATGACAAGTCAGACTCAAGGTAAGGGATTTTGTCTTAATTTTCACTCCATTTATACACATTTGGTATTATGAACCTTCTTATTTTAATGTGGTGTATATACTATCCATTTTAGGAAATTAAAATGAATATATATTTATTAATAATTATTAAATTTTATTTAAATTTTACTCTCTCAATGAGTTTCCATATTTTCTTCCAATGTTTCCTCTCTTTGGAAGTCGAATCAAGAAAAGAAATGTTTAAAAGAAAAACTGATCTTATTTCCCTTTTGATCTGATATATTTTTCTTACATATCCATATTTTCTCTAAAATGTTTTCAAAAATGTTTTTAAAATTATACAATGATTTATCAAAAGATATTTTTACCCTTATTTGACTTTTTTACAAAGTAGTTTGAAAGGATTTTTTTTCATTTTCCAAACAAGGCACTTTGTGACTTTTCCTAAAAAGTATAGAATAAATGTTTTTTTAACTTATATGAAATGAAAAAATTTTCTTACCTTAATGAATATTTTTTCATTTGAATATTTATTTATATGTTTATAAGGTTATTTTCAAATAAAATGTTCTCCTTTATTATTATGCGACTTTTTAGAAAAAATAAATTATTTCAAAAAAGAAATATTATTTTCCTCAATAATTATTCCAAGTGATCTTTAAAAATTATTTTCCATCTAAGATAACATACTTTTATGTTACTTAATATTTAATGGGGACATTATTCCAATGATACCGCCTTTATTATTTCTCTAGATCTTTTATGTTTATTATGAAAATATGTTTATGAAATTTGTTTCTTTTCCGTGGGTTATGCCATGATAAAATGTTTATGAAACCCATTTATTTTATATGGGCTATTCTATGATGAAATTTTTATGAAACCCATTTATTTTCATGGGTTCTAATATTATGAATGTTTTATGATCTTTTGGAACACATATGTATGGTTTTCATTATATAATAGGTGATACCTATATCTTTCTTTGATGTATTGGGTAAAGATTGATATCTCATGAGATAAACAAGAATAGATTTGGGAGTAAACCCAGTTCAATAAGGGACATTTTCCACTATGATAGTCTTGAAAGTGAACCTTGAGTACTATGATGGTTTGGGGAGTGAACCCATTCCACTATGATAGTATTGGAAAAGAGCCTTGAATACTAAGGAAATGTTTTTCTATGCTTATGTATATGCCACAATTTCATGACTTATGCTAATGATATGCTATAATGGCTCGTGATCCTTTATGATTAATGTCTTATGAAGTTCTAATAATTATTCCATGACTCATGATTATGATCTATTATATAAAGGGTATAATTTAAAAAAAGTTAAGTTCATGTTCTTATGACCTTATGATCATGTTATGATTTTGTCATCATTTATATCTCCCTTGTTTACCCTTAATGAGAATTAGATCTCAATATTTATTCCATTTTATTCCCTAGGTTATAAAGAAATGTTTTATGTATTATAAGTCTGATAATGTTTCCAAATATGAAGAACTTAGTGCTATGATATATAGGTCACCCATGAACTAGTTTTTTTTATGAACCCAAGTTTTTAAGAGTTTGTCCTAATTCTCTAAAAATCTAAACCTAAAAGGTACATGAGTATATAAGTGATCCAATATTTCCTTTTGAAATTGTAAGTTTTTAATGGAAAAAATTGGGTCACATTTATCAGTATTAAATACAAGAATTTAATGTTTATGTTTTTAGCATCGAATCTCGGAGTGTGGGTTCGAGGCTATCACATATTGTGAATGAAAGAATAATCCCATCTAAATTCTAGATGATTTAGGAACAACCCATGGATATAATACAAAGAGTGTATTTCTTTTAGATTCCCTTGGTGATCTTTATTATACTCATGTGATGGATTTTATAGACATTTTAGATTCTTTTCGATGTATGATACACTCATTTACAACTATAATTATTCATTTATGTTTATCAAATTTTCATTTATATTTCATGGTAAATCCTCATATTTTCTTTCTAATTTCTTATATTGTGTCTAATAAGTGTTATAAGATTCATAAAAAACCTAACAGTTTTATCAAAGTCAACTCATGATTTATATTTATGAAATATTGCATTGAAATGAAGAATAAACCAAGAACAAAGCATCAATTTCAGGTTTTATAGAAATCTAGAAAAATGGTTTACCCTTACACAACTGGGCTGTGTAAAGTTAACAAATACTTTAACCTTATGAAGAGTGGTATACATATGGGTCATATCTACTTATAATTATGTAGATCAGTCTTTGTAAGGGTCACCTAGAATTACCCTTACAAAATTATGGGAACTTGAGGACTACCTTCACGTGAAGGGTTCATGTAAAGGGTTCATGTGAAGGGTTCACATAAAGGTAGTATGTATTGTAACCCTTAAAAAAATGGTTTGCATAAAGGTTTTACGTAAGGGTATGATATTGATTACCCTTTCATGTAAAGGTAGTGCATGGTTATAAAGAGTCACATAAAGGTAATGAAGGAATTATCTTTACGTGAAGGAGTTCACGTAAAGGTAAAAGCTCAATACCCTTATGTGATATGTGTTGTGTAAGGGTTAAGACTATTTACCATTATGTAGAATGTTTGTGTAAGGGTAGAATATGGTTACCCTTACATAGAATATGGATTCTGCATAAGGGTAAAAAAAATATTTTTTCAAAATATTTTTTAATTTTTAAATGTTTTTAATGATTTATAAAATGTTTATAAATAATTATAAAAGGTATTTTGGGATTATTTAATTCAGAAAGGGTTTATAAATCATTAATTAATTATAAATTGTTTATAATTAATTAAATAAATGTTTATTAAACTTATATTTTTCCCAAATATTAAATGTTAATATTCAAAATACATTTTAACAAATTATATGACATGACTTATGATCTATAAATAAAGGTGTTTATTTAGAAAACACATGTGATAATTTATAAAAGGTTATAAATTATGAAATAAGTACATAATATAAAATGTTTATATTTAAATTATGAATTGTTCATAATTAATTATTTTGAATTGTTCAAATTTAAAAGGGGTCCTTATTTGGATATTATTTAAGTCACATAAAAAATGTTTTGACGATAGATATGATCAGGTTTAAATAATAATTAAGTATATGATATTTATATTATGTAAAATGTTTACATAATAAAAATTAGATTATAAATTGTTTATAATTCATATAATATCATATATTTAAAATGAAAATTTCATATAATGATTAGTATGAAAGAGTTCATATTTTAATTAATATAAAATGTTTATATTCCAGATTATAGAATTTTCATATTATTAAGGATAAAATTATAAAAGGGTTTATAATTAGATTTTATTTATGAATTATTCATGAATGTTTATCTCATGTTAATTTATTTGATTTTTTATTTTATTTAAAATGTTATTCCCTACTATATTCATTTTTAGTAATTTTTTAAGAAATTTGAATATTGTGTATGCTTTATTTTAATCGCTAAACTGCTTCTAGATAGAGCCTTGCATTACATTCTAGGAATGAATCTGTAATAAATTTAGTGTTTCATTTACCTTGACCTTGGTTTGTAACTGAAGTCATGAAATTGAATTTATTTGTTGAATATAGTTCATCATATTAGGTTTTAGAGTTATGATGAATTTGATTCTCTTTTGAGTAAAGTATCCTTGGGTAGAGGGACTTGGGGTCAGACTACCTACCTACCTAAAGGCTTATGCCATTTTTTGGGTTAATGAATGGGGTTGGATATCTATCTCTTTGGGATTAATCATGTGGATAACTCTATAATTTCACATGAAGTGTTCATATACCTCATGCATATGATGCATCTTAATATGTATGGATATTCTTGACTTATATTTTTGGGAAATTAACACAAAATTGTAGACTATGTAAGGAGTTACAAATCAATATGGTTTGAACATATTGATTAGGTGGAGGGAATATAGTTCCAAACTAAATTACTAGAAACATGCATAAAGAAATGGGAATAATATGAGATAATATGGTGAGATTCAAATCTAATTCAAATAGTAAGTGTGAGATTTCTTCCAAAGTGACACTTTTCAAGACCTTGATCATCCAACCAGGTAGGTTATTCTATAGTAGGGTTCCCCTAGATTATCTTGTGTAAGGAGAAAAAGTAATGGGTGGCACAGGATTATCCTTGGGTAGGTTCTTCCATAGTAGGGTGCCCCTGAGTTATATTTTACTAATCTATTTTTAAAGTTTTATTTAGGATACACTTAGATAGGAATCCCTTGGGAAGGATACTAGATAAATGAAGTTGAGTTTATCTATATGATGGATTTGACAAAGGGTTGTCCACTTATCTATCCAAGAATCATATATGATATGATTGAGATGATTCCCTACCTAAATAATTAAGTGATGATAGGAACACCCTAGTGGATTCATTACTTAGTGAAATATGAATCTTGGATCACTAATGGATAGGATGTGTTTTTAAAGAGGTCTTCATTTTATTGGGATCAAATTTAATAAAAGTCTTTATTAAATGGTTTATAAAACATGATACCCATCTAATAAAATATTATATTGTAGATAATATCATTATTATCATCAAGATAAACTTTGTGATAAATCATTGAAAGGAGAATATTAAAATAAAATACTCCTGATATTGGTAACTTAAGAAAAATTATTAACCTAGATTAGTGATTTAATAAAAGTTTTTTATGAAAATTATATGTTTTAGAATATTTTCTTACTCATTAACCAAGTGTTAAAATTATTTAACATGTGAATATAGATTCTTATGAAATCATAGAATGATTCATTTAATATTTCAAAGGTATTAGATGTAAAATGACTAAAGAAATCTTAGTATTCACTCAATATGATTGGATATGTAAAATTTTAGTATCATATACTCAATATGTTTGGGTATGTAAAATAATATTAAATGTGATTGAATATATTGACGACTCAATGAGGCAAAATGTTTCCTTAAATCATTATTGGTTGTAGAAATCAATTATATTATTTTCACAGATGTATGATATCAACTGTATAATTTACAAGTGTTATAAAAATATAAAAATTTAAGAAGATGATAAATAATTTAAGGCTATATATTGATGGAAAATTTCAAGTAATGGAGAAAAAAAGTTTATGTATTGATAACTTGGATATTTCAAGATTAAAAAAAAGTATCATATGATGTATATTTTTATCTCATTTAGCTCTTAAGAAGAAAAATATAAAAAATAGTTGTTTATATGAAATGATATGGATGTTTTTAATACACATGGTTTATGATTTGTTTAATTATATAACATGCTTTATGGGGAGACTAAAAATGGATGGTTCTGGTTAGAGAATTTATCCTATTATCATCTATGGAAATGTTGCAACAATATGATTGAATTCAAAGAATGTTTACCTAATATTCTCAAAGTGTTGGGAATATATATAAACTAGAAATATGATGTACAGGTTTTAAATTACTATATGGATAGTAAAAGTAGGTAAAAGTTTAAACCAGAATAAAAAACTTTTGGTTGAAACACTCAACAATGTTTCTTCAAGAATCCAATCAAGGTAATTGAAACCTAGGATTGTTAGGAAGGAAGATATACCTGAAAGAGTTTGTGAAACTTTATGGAATTTCCATATCAGGTATTAATGTTATAGAAATTAATTTTGAATGGTATGTTATACTGAATTTATATTTTAATAAAGTATTATTTTCAAATAAAATGTTCCAAACACATAGAATACCATATATGATATATTTTATTTGTTTAATATTACCACTAAAAGAAAATAAATTTTATTTCTTAAAAAAAGGGTTTGTGTATCTTAGAAATATATTTTTAAGATAATATAATGTCTAAGAGGATAGTGATATTACATTTGGACTAAGATAAGTTCAAAGTTAACAAATAAAAGATTATACCAGTCTAAGTTTAAAGTGAATTTTACTTAATATCCTAAGAGAGTTGGGGTGTATTAGTAAACAATAATGTAAGTAGTTACATTATTTAATGGAAATTTTTTGATGGAATAGAGTTCCAAAAATGATGATGATGAACTTATAAATAGTTTTAAGTAGACAACATAATTTGACATCGTAACATTTGATGTTGTGAAGTTAAGATGTTTGAACATGTTCAAGAAGTTAAATAGCTAGGAATATGATTGATAAGTCTCACCATTATTCAAATTGGATTTATTCATAGATGTTTCTCACTAAAGATTTTATTGGGAGGGTTTTATCATATGCACACATAGAGACATGACATTGATTACATAGATGTAATGTGTCAACAAAAACCCAGAAATTGTAGAAGACATAAGTATGATATGGTAGTTTATCATATATGATATGATAAAATGATTCTTATCTTGAGTTTATTAAATATTCTTAAATAGTTTAAGAATATAAAATTGAATCATATTAAAGGAAACATTCATATTATCATTCTTTCACTTTGGATACATAAATGTATATATAGATATATATTTCGTGAAGTGTAATGATAATTGACCTCTCAAAGTACGAATTTTAGTTTATCCCTAACTGATGTTTATAATAGAGTATTAGAGGTTGTGACAAAATTTTAAGGTTAAAATAAGTAGGATTCTTGTATATATATATGGAATATGATCATCAAGAACAAAATAAATAATGGGATTCTTTATTTTCATTATATGACCTACTATATATACCACATGGAGTGACATAAATATATGTATTTGGCATGCTAGGGGTGAATGAATCATATTTGAGTCCTCAATACCTGAAGTTGGTGAGATAACTAATATGAGAATCTTCATACTTTGATACCCTACTTATATAAGTCTACATATTGACTTAGATAATATAGGGGTAGTTGAGTATGTTGCTGATCATGTCATTAGTTGGAGCTTAACAAAGACAGAATTTGTCCTCTTGTATGATGAGTATGAAATTTGGGCCCTCTATTGAGATAAAATATGGGAGTGTGCGATCTAACCTAGATATTATATATCTATCTAGATAAGGGAAATGTGATGTTCTTATCAATAATAATTAATAATACATGATGTATTTATCGATCAAATCAGTTTACACTTAGAGAGCTGAGAACAAATGAGTTGGCAATATGGGATTGACATGTCCCATGGTCACTCAATGTCTTGGATAAAGAGAAAATATGGGAATTAATGTTTTTATATGATATATACTAAAGGAAATAGGTATTGAGATACATGTTTTTGATGGAGATCATTCCATATCCCTTTATAGATTTAGTAGAAATGATGCTTTTCTATAGGCCTCTCTTTTCTTATATATATGGATCCAGAGATTCATATTTTCTATCAATGATATAAAGTCTTGTGGGGTCACACTTTGTGGTTGAATAAATGAGTATTGAATTTGAATCATAGAGATACTCTAAAAGTGTTTTATAGTTAATCCAAAAGTGTTTTGTATGGGTATTCAAAAGGTATTATATATGATGTGATACTAGGTGAAATTAACAATATATTTCCAAAATATTTTTGGATGATATCCAAATGGATTTTTGGATACAGTTTAACATGTTATTGTATATGATATAATATAAGGTGAAATGAAACTTAGTATTTTAGGTTTTAGTGAAATTGGGAGATTAAAGTAGCTGATATGACCTAAAGATATTTTTATATGATAAAAATGGCTATATTGTTTGGAATTTTTATAAGTAATAGGAAAATAAGAATTTCATGATGATTATTCTATTTATACAACTTGCATGAAATAAGATTTCATGGATACTACTTGTATACCAGTGGTATTTAACCTAATATATCATTAAGAGGTGTTATATAATATATAATGACAGGGAGTAAATGAATATGATGCATTAATGAATTCATGAACTGAATATGGTATTTATTCATGCGTTTCAACACATGAATAAATGAGACATAAATTAAGGAGCATCCTTAATTTCCTATTTAATGCTTTCACTATCAAGGAGTTTTCTTAAGGGATTTATAAATCCTATTACCATATGATGGTGGGTAGTAGTGTGAATGCTTGCTTCTTTGACAAAACTCCCCAAGACCCAAATATTTTTTTCTTCCTTCTTTGCATATGAGATGCTAGAACATTGTGAATGGAATAATAATCCCAAATGAAAATCAGATGATTCAGGTGGAACCGATGGATACACTATGGAGAGGGGATGTCCTTTGGATTCCCTTAGTGATGTTTATCAAACCCATGTGATGAAGTTTGTATATATTGTAGATTCTCTTAAGTGTATGGTACACTAATTTATAATAGCAGTTATTCATTTCTATTTTTCATGTTTTCATTTATCTTTCATGGTAGATCCTCATAATTGGTTTCTAATGACTTTTTCTATGTCTAATAAGTGTTATTAGATTACTATAAAACTGAATACCATGTACCTTTTCATTTACATCCTTAAAAAGGTTGATGTTCCCAATCATGTTAGAGGAAAAATCCTATTTCTGGTATCCAGATACCTTATAACACCCCAAGATTTTATATGAATTTACTTTAAAATAAAATAGAAGTATTCGATTGGTTGCTTTACATGCAACCCCGAGTCTAAATGAACCTGTGATATAATATACCTTTATAACCTAGTTGTTGGATTTTTAGGTATGAATAAGACTAAAAAAATTATGATATATATATATATATATAAATATGAATGTTTTCCTAAATTAAAGTGTATTTATTAACATCTAATAAATAATCATTAAATTTTAATAATATCATTTAATGATTAAATGACCTATTTTTTTGAAGAAATGTATTTTTATACATGTTATGTAATATTATATAAAAGAAGTATATTGATAACTATTAAAAAATGATTTTAATGAAATTTAATGGTAATTAATGAATAAAAACCCATACATTAGTTATCTTAGGGTTGGAAATTAAAATAAAATCATTCATTGATAAAAGAGTTATTTTTTATTAATACATTTTTATGTGCGCAATTTTTTTATCATAATAAATTAAATAAATAAATACCGATTAATAGTTTTTAGGAAATTTATATATTATAAATTCAATAAAATATTTTAACATTCATTTTATAGTTTTTACCAGGAAAGTAATGAATGTAAATTCAATTTTATGCTTAAAATGCATTTTTCCTCCAAAAAACAGTTTTCATTGCATTCCATGCATTTATTTTAAAATGAATTTATACCATTTATAGGAATTGAATTTTATAAAATGAATTACATATTTGGAATCTGAATTTTTAAATTTGATAATAATACCACTTTCATTTTTGGTCATAATGAATTGTAAAAACCGTAAAAAATTGTTACGAGAGTCGAGGTCAAAATGGGTTTACCAGGGGGTTAAAATAATAGATGATGGTAAATTTTCCACATAAAATTGTCTAATTATTATTGTTTGAATATATTTCATGTAATGAAATTAACTTTTATAAATTGAGTTTATTTTTTGAATGAATAAATTCCTTATTAAGTAATATAGTTATAGAAAACATATGCACTACTTTAGTTATTTTGGATAATTATAAAATATAGCCTGTCAGATTTAAATGACCATTAAGAATCACAACCATTGATAATATAGACATTATATAGTTACTATTAATATTAATATATATTAAGGGTTAAGATTAAGTTTAATTGACATAGTTAGAAGGAGCGATGGCCTGAACCAGTAATATTGTACCCTATGCAGCTGAATTATTAGAACATTCAAGGGAGATGACATCACTAGGCTTTTCCCCTAACCAAGAACAAACAAAAATTAAACAACCGAAACATGGATGAACCCATTTATGGTATAAGTTGATGATTATCGATATCAAAACCCAAACCATATTCGCCGAACCACCCCAATATAGCACCACTATCACACACCTTACCCTTAGAAAATATGCTAGTGTAATAAGGGATTATGTATCTAGACCATAGTAGTATTAATTTTTATATTTTATTTATAATAAGATAATGATTATATTTATCCCCTTTTATCATTAATTTATAAATTATTATATAACGATTTTGATAAAAAATAGATTTTGATACAAAGAAATCAAAATTGTTTTTTGTGAAATATATAGTTTCAATTAAGACACTCTTGATAAATTCATTAATTTTTGAAATAAATTTTAATTTAATAAAATATTATTATTAAATAATATTTATTTAAATATAAATTATAATATAATTTAATTAATTCCAATGTAATTTTTATAAAGGTCAGAAAGTGGTTAATATCATAAAACTAGTATTTTCCAGTAAATAAGGATTTTTATTTAAAAGTAAAATTCTCATATTTAGAAATTTAGTTTGGTAAAATAAATTTTATTCTTTAAATTAGAAAGTCTAAATTATCCAATGGTTACCCTTTCATAATTTTCCAAGACAATTGATTTTTTGGGTAAAAATTAAATACAGTATAAATATACAATTCATATTATGACATCATAATAGCTCAAAAGTGATGTAATAAATATTATAAAAGGAATAAATAACCAAATATAGATTTATCCTTAAAAATAATGTGTTTTTGAAGTTATTTTATTAATTTTATAAACTCTTAATGAATCCCCCAAAACCTATATTATATTTTAAGGTTTTAAAATCAATTCTTTATGAACATGACTCACTTTCACACCACCAATGGTATTATTTTAATATGTTCAGTTCATAGAATTATAAAATATTGAAAAAAACACCATGGGAAAAACCATGGTCAGTTTTTTGGTTTTTATTATTTTATTATATAGATTCCAAAACCTAAGTTTAGAAATTAATAAAGAATTATCTTCTTTTGGTATAAATACCCACCCAAACTGCTACTCCTCTTCACTAAAAACCAATTTATAATGAATTTCCTCTCCCTATCCCTATATAATTACCTACCAAGGTATTAACAACCTCTTAAGATGCTCCTCCCAATCTTTTAGAAGTACCCTCTCAAGGTAAGATCTCTCTCTCTCTTCTTTTCCATTCAAGCACCTTCTCTGTATTTAGCCTTTTGAATATAAATTGATTATATTGTAATGTATTTATAAACATCACTTTAAAATCCAATTAATTTTCTATTAATTATATATCATTTATACCCTCTCATTATAATCTTTACCTAAGCTGTTACTATGTCGAAGTAAGGGGATTCTCTCCTCCTATTTATTCAAGCACTTTCTTTATATTATACCATTTAATTGCCAATTGTTCATGTTAGAATATGTTTTTATACATCCCTTTTATCATAATTATGATTTATATGTAATTATAGACCATATTTCATACTCATAAAACACTTTCATTAATCTTTATGGATACCCATTATGTTTCCAAAATTATCCTATGGTTTTCCATGTCAAACATTTTTATAGTAAATACCCATCCCCATTTTTACTCAAGGATATCACATAGATTTAACTATCCTTAATTGATTGGGGATTTCCATGTATATAACCCACATTCCTTAATCATGAGATTAAAAGCGATGAAAGGTTTTATTATGTTGTATGATCTATGTTTCACACAAATACATGTACATGCATTAGTAGAAAAAAGATTTTTAACATCAGTTTTTAACTAAAATTATTGTATTTGACATTGAAAATACACTTTTGTCATTATTTATATAAAATTGATGTGTAAAGTTATAAAATTTTTTATTGAAAAAATATTTTGACGTGGAAAACCACTTTTCATTCTTTTTATATGTATAAACTATGTAAAAACCACCTTTAACATTGATTATAAAAAAATAAAATGTTAAAAATATTATGGAAAATATCTTTAATGTAGGTTTTTATTATAACCAATGTTAAAAAAATAATTTTTGTATAGAAGTGTTTTATTTTCTGTAACTTCAATTTGCTAGGTCATGGAGCCAAAATAGAATTATGAATCAAAATTTATAGCTATTAGAAATTGGACTTCTCTAAAGAATAAATTTTGGAAAAAATCCCATAACATATCTTTGATTAAAGAATAAGATAAGAAACAAAACATTGTAACATACAAATGAAAAAACATGATTTAATGTTTTTTCTTTTTCACCATACTTATACTCATTTCCTCCGACATCAGTGAACCTTTCTTGATATTCATTTGTTTTATGATGAAAAAATCATGAGGCATTTTGAGTATTACCTTATAGATCCCATATAGAAACTTCATCACAGTTGAAATCACTATATTCATAAAAAACAAATGAAAATTATCATCAAAATGTATATAATGGAAATAAATTGAAAATATAACTATAATATAGATAGATTTCCACTTATAAGAGATTTAATGATGAAATAGGAGTTAATCACAAATTAAAAAGTGCTAGAAATAAAAATACTAATTGAAATAAATGTGTAAATATATTTATATGCAAAAAGAAAAAAAATTCACATTCACACTTTGTATTCTTAAGTGGGAAGAAAAAAATTCTCAAGAGTGTGATATGAAAAACTAAAAATCCATAACATACCCATTTTAACAAATTTAAAATCTGAATTTTAACATCATTTTTCAAAAAAAAAACTGATGTTAAAATAATTATTTCAACATTTATTATTTTTAAAACTGATTTTAAAAGTAAATTTTTAACCTCAGTTTAAAAGAAACTGATGTTAAAAGAATTTTTTTAACTTTTATATTTTAAAGTATGAGATTAAAGATATATTTTAATGTTAGATTTTTTAAAAAACAAATGTTAAAATAAGTTATAGAAGAATATCTTGTTTCTAAAGATTCAATTTTATTGGTTCTAAAGCTAAGAAGGACCTACAGATAAAAAGTTATGGCCACCAGAAGTTTGAAGTGCTTCTCTAGAGATGTACAATTTCAGATGACTATAAATTTTAATCTATAAGTCTATTTTGAATTCAAGACCATTCAAATAGAATATTTAGAAACAAACTATTCCTTTTTAAATTATTTTAACATTGATTTTTTTAAATAACCAATGTTAAAAGTAATTTTAACATTGTTTATTTAAAAAACCGATGTCAAAATCTACCTCTAAGATCTTAATTTTAACATCAGTTTTCAAAATAAAATGAAGTTAAAATTTGAATTTAAAATTTATTTATATGAGTGCATTAATAGTTTTAAAATTTTCACATTGTGCACTTGGGAATTTCATATTATAGTGTATTTTTACTATCAATTATTTTTAAAACTGACTTAAAAAATATTTTATATAATATTTTTATTCCTAGTTTTTAAATAATGGGAATTGAAAATATTTTGAATGTTTCTGAACATTGGTTTGTTAGAAACCAACACTAAAAATATACTTTTAATGTTGGTTTTTTAGAAACTAATGTTAAAACATTCAAAATTTGAGCATAAAATTAGATTTTAAGATCATTTAAAAAAAATGATATTAAAATAACGATGTGAAAAACTAATTTTCTTCTAGTGATGATATGAATGTGATGGGTGGGACCATAATTATATAGTTATCCAATTCATTGGGTAATATTTTGTATCTCATTAGATACCATGTATGGAACACGAGAGGTTATCCTATGCATGCTATGTTATAATGTCTCAGTGATTAGCCTTGACTTATTTTTATGATGTCATGTTTTATGTTGTTGCTACATTCTTATATTTCCTTAATGTTATCATATTATATCATGATTTTATGTTCATATTTATGATTATAAAAACTTTTATGTCACCTTGATATGCCTCTTGACTACTATGTATTACTTTTATTTTGTTTTGATTTAATTATTCCCTTATTGGGATTTATTTATCACCCCTTTCTTATGTACATCCCTAGTTATCCCATGAATTATTAGAAGATCAAGGGAACTTAAGAACATGTTATGGTGTTTTTAAATAATTTCATAGTATCCATGATTTAATTTATTATGTTATGTATCTAATTACCTAAAGAAACCAGGCCTTTCAATCTTTTGGGATTTTATTAAGTATACATTTATGTAATAAATCATAAATTAAGGTGTATTAAATATATGTGTTATTATAGTTGGTATCAGAGAAAGGTCTAGTTATTTTTTGGAATTAGGATTATAAAACTTTAGTGGAAGCCACAGGGATAATATAAAACATATAAAAACATCCATAAATTATGGTAAAGTATAAAGTAAGTTGTTTCCAAGAAGTAAAATCCCTATCTGAACACTATCGGTGGATGTGACTCTGGGACAGATGTACTTAGGGGTAATAATCCCAAAAAGGGAGAATTGGACATTGACTCAATTGTCACCTAGTTGATAACAAAGTTTCCTTTCTGTACACATGATTTGATACTCCCAATGGATATGCTTCGGTAAATTCCTAAGATCCTTACGAACCATTATGAAGGGAATAAAAAAATTCCCATGAAATTTTATGTTAGGAAATAGACCACGGATAACATATATTGAAACTATAATGACCCAAGAATAATGTATATAGATATTACATTATTTTTGTGTAATATTTTATACATTACAAAAACACACACCCAAAGACTATATTAGTTTAGTGCCTTTTTTAACTTGTAACACATTATTCTAATTTGGTGAAAGATATTGAAGATCACCCATAAAGATATTCTCCTTTAGTATTCTTATCTAAAACCTTTATTTATATCTTGGAAAAATAAATATATGAAAAGGGTGAGCTCATATTCTCAGTAAGGGTAAACAAGGAGTATATCAAGAAAAACATGATCATAAGAATGTAAAAACACGAACATAAATTTTGAAAATCATACCCTGTATAACATATATCATAATCTTGAGTCATGGAATAAATCTTGGAATCTCATAAGACATAAATCATAAAGGAACTTGATCCATGATAAAATAGAATTAGCATAAAATATGGAATTTTTGAAAACACATAAGCATAGAAAATAATTTCCTTAGTAGTAAAGTCTCTTTGAAAAGACTATAATAGTGGAATGGGTTCAATCCCCATACCATAATAGTGGAAAAATTCATTTACTAAACTGAGTTCACTCCTCATTCTAGTCTTGTATTACTGAACTAAGTTTACTACTTATTCCAATCATGTCTATCTCATGAGATGTAAATATTTAACCAAAACATTGAATGGAGATATAGGTCCCACCAATCACATAATGAAAACTATACATATGTGTTCCATAAGAACATAAATCATTCATCATATAAAAACCTATGGAATGTAGTCGGTTTCATAAACATCATTTAATCATAACATAGCCCATGGAAAAAATGGGTTTCATAAATAGCATTCTATTATAAAAATAAACCAACCATAGGAATAATAGGGATAGTATCCTTGAAAAATATATCCCCATTAAAGTATAAGTAATATCATAACGTTATCATAGATGGAATTTTTTTGAGAGATCAGTTGAAAATAATTCCTGAGGAAAATATCCTTTCTATTTTGAAAACATTTTTTTTAAAATGTCATGAAAATTTTAAAATAAAACATTTTATTTTAAAATAAAATTGTAAGATTATAAGGGATTCTTCAAGGTATTAAGGTTTCATGAAATCAAAAAAAAATCCATTCATGCTGTATAATTTTAAAAAAACATTCCTTTCGTACTTTTTCCAGAAAAGTCACAAAGTACATCATTAGGAAAATGACAAAAAATTCATTTCAAACTATTTAGTAAAAATTCATACATGAGTAAAAATGAATTTAAAATTTTTATAATAAGAGTAAAAATATTTTTGAATTTTTTTTAAAGAAATATGGTCATGGAAGATAAATATTTCCCAGTAAATACTTACATATAAACAATCTCGTATAATAATGAGATTATGAAATTAACCCTTACCACTTTATAGTCAGTAGATAAATATGCCCCATGAAAGAAATAAAATTATATGGATATGAAAATACCATAATCTTAAAAATAATACTAATAAAAATAAATTCATGAGTAATATATACACCACATAAAATAAACAAGTAGTGTATAAGGAATGTGTCCCACATAAATAAAAGTGAGACAAAAATCCCTTACCTTAAGTATTGATTTCCTTCGTATATATTCAAACCTATTGTATAATAAATATAAGTTTATTATACATATACAAAAGAACCATATTCATATATATAATACCATATATGATTTACTTATGAATTTATATTAATTTCTTATTAACAATTCCATGTTAAATTTATGTTTTGGGTAATAACCATTTTTTTTTTGTTCATGTTTTGACCTTTTATCCTTGGTCCTCTTACATATATCATGATTTAATCATATCAAAAATAATAACCATTATATAAATATCATATATATATTCTGTATACATGTATTCATGGTGATTCATTAATGTTAGAGATAGAAAGTAAAATACACCGTTCATGGAGATGGTAGGCCATACGTAGGCATGGACACTATTTTCATTTTCTTGTCACATTAAAAGAAAGAAAAATATATGATATATTATCATTAAATAATTATTTTTATGTTATATATATCATATGTATTCATAAAATTCATCCTTATTACCATCCATGTGAAATATATATGAAATATGAATCACATCGCATCATGGATATGGTAAGCCATGCGTACACATGAGAAACATTATCATTTCCCAAAAGATTAGATGGTGAAAGGTAGATATTATATTATCATTAAATAAGTATAATTATTTCATAAATATCATATATAAACATTAAACCTATCATAATTACCACTCATAAAATATGGTGATGGAAAATGAATTGTATCACTATGTGGAGACGGTAAGCCGTATGTACGCACGAGCGATACTTTCATTTCTTATTCGATGGGAAAGGGGATGTATAGTGGTCTGTTAATAATAATAATAAAATTTAATAATATTTAGGATGTTTAATTTATTATTTTATGATATATATCATAAATTTATAGAAGGTATATAAGAGTATAAAAAGAGAGTGACCGGTTAGAGAGATTACCTTTTCTTCAAAATATATCCTTTAAATCTTCTCTAAAGGACTCTAGAGTTGCTCTTTTTGGAAGAAAAATCCTCTATAATGTGGATAGTGAAATAGAGAATATAATTTTTCAGACTTAGATTGATCTAAAAGGCTCAAATTGATGTGAATAAGGGAGGAGGTTCCCTTTTATAATTGACGTGAGGGGCACTTTTAAAATTTCTATTCTTTTTAATTTATAATAAATTCAATCTCAATCCAAATACCTAAAAAAAGCTGTAGATTCAAAGATAATATGAGATAAAATTTTAATCCCATAAAACAATATATTTTATATACGTTATAGTATTATTGTAAACCTTATCATTTTGATTAACCCTTAGTTAACCCATTTAACTTTTAACTATAATAACATATTCTTTAATATAAAAACATTTTAATTTTTTACTTATATGGTGTAAATTTTCTATAAATAGTCAATTTATGAAATTTTATAACATATAATAATCATTTTTTTAAATATTTTTATGATTTTTAAATAATTTTAAAAAAATATTATTTTCATAAAATATAATTAGTATCAATTTTGACACTATTCATTACATTGACTTTAAGAAAATCTAAACATCAATATAAATTCAAAAAAATAATTTAATACACCCCTAATATGTCATAATAACCTAAAAAATTTATGGAACACCTTAATTAATTCAAATTATATTTATTATAATATTTTTAATATTATTTATTTAATTTTTCCATTAGTTGAATAATTACTTCATCATAATTATGTAGTTATTTAAGTTAATTATTTATTCACTAAAATTATAAATAAAATACTATGATGAATATAAATCATTTATATTTACAAATAATATTTATAATAAAATATATATTCTATAAAACCCTATAATAAAAATGTTATAGTTATTAAAAACATGAATGTGACAATTATGACAATACTTTAAATAAAATATTATAAATGTCATAATATTTTCCACGTGGCTCCAAATGGTCATTAATTAGACCCTTGGATGATTATGGTCGATATATATTCAACCAATAAGTTTTATTAAAGTTTTTTTTGTCTTTTAAGGGTTCTTATAATTTTAATTAAAATTATTTTATTGATTTTTCATCTGCTTGCACAAGTACTACATCAGAGTTGCATAAGAATTAAATGATATTATTTCACATATAAAAATTCAAAAATAAATTAATATCATAAAAATAAATAAAATAATATTAATATAATCCATTATTTTATTTCATAACCTATTTTTTTCTCTATGTGGACACATAAGAGATATTTAAGATAAAGAAAGTGACATTTTGTGTCTTTCATTGATTTAAATATTATATAAGTCATTTTCATGGAAAAGTTTCAATTGAATAAATTAATTTATATATTTATGTGTTAAGGGTAGAATTATATTTATCCAATAAAATTTTGGAATGTGTTAGAGTCATTTTATAGTCTTTATAATTTTATTTTAAACCTAAATTATATAATTTACCATTTACTAAAGTAACAAACTTTATCATGGTTACAATTCATATTGGAAAAAATAAAAGGGTCCTATTTAATAAATTTAGAACTTATGAATATACATTTGGCATAATTTTTTTCAAAATTAAAAACACCTATGTTGTAGAATTTAATTTAAAATAAAACTGGTAAAATGCCATGAAAAATAGTTTTTTTAGAAAAATTCCCTTTTAAAACATAAAATGTTTTTATAATAAATTCGTGTATAAAAGTATTTAAAAAAACCATAATTTTATTATTTTAAATTAAAATTAACTATTTAAAAATAATCCAAAACATAATTTTACCCTATAAATATTTTAAAATAAAATAAATTTTTCAATAAAAATATGTATTTTCACTATTTATCAAAAGATGAAACTTTCAGAAAAATACAAAAAATTAACCCTGAGATATTTTTTAAATTCCACTTTAAAAAATGATATAATTTATAAAAGTTCCAAAATTTATTTTTAAAATAGGTGCTCCATTAAAAGGTGATAAAACTGCCTTTAGAAAAATATAGTTTTTTATGCCTAAAATTGGATTTATTCTTATCTTATGTCTATCAAATATGGTGGATGAGTGTCAAACAATTTGATTGAATAAATATATATAAATTTCATGGTGTTATTAATTCTATTTATTCCCTCCAATTTAATGGCTAGGTTATAATTATCTTGTTTAAATAATTAGAATAAAATGTTGTTTCGTAGAAACTCAGTGTTGCGTGCAACACAAGATAAGACGATGTTACGTGTAATAAAATACATAAAAGAAATAAAATTATTTTTAAAAAATATATCTCATAAAAATCTCGGGGTGTTACATTCTACCCCCCTTAAAATGAATTTGACCTCAAAATTCATCTGGGTTATTAAAGGTTTAATACTTGAAAGTTTATTTCATAGAAACCCACATCATAAAAATGAATACTAAAGATTCCTTTTAAAAAAATAAGGTTGGAAATGTAATGGTAAACCAAAGTAAATCATAACTAGTTTTCCACATCAGTGAATATAGGTTGAAAGTGAAAACATGGACATGAAAGAGAAATCTAATGATCAAGTCCTAATGAAGAGTGATAGAGAACATGGTTAGGAGAATGTTAAGAATCACAAATCCATAAATCTATGATGATCTAAGGGACCATTTGATTCATAAAAAAATAAGGTACTGGGATAATATTTTTGGTTACAAGATCTTTTAACTATATTTGAATAATTCTAATGAAAAGAAATACTTACTTGATTTTATTACATTTCATAAGTATAATCTCATCCTTTCATTGTACCTTGACCAATTTCCACTTCATCTCTTATTCTAATAAATTAATGTGAATTTTTCATTCCTGAAGCATTAACATATCATGAGATACATAGAATTATAGTTTATTCCATTTGTCTTAACATCACAACAAAAAAGTTAACACAGGTCATCCAATATGTATAAATACTCATATGAAGAGATAATACTTTAATCTCTAAAACCTCATCCAAATTTCAACATATAAAATTTCAAAAATGGTTACCTTTATGATCCTTCCAAAATATTAAAATCCAAAACTTTTTAAATAAGGTCACTAAATTTTCAAAATCAAATTATCATTAACCCCATAAACAACTTGACATAACTATTAATTGAAACACACCAAATATGTGAAGACTATTATCATGTATTATCTTGAAACATGGTAATATCTTAAATTACCATAAAAACGTAGTGAAAACATGAATGCTTTCAAAATTTAACTCTTTCCTCATACCATACATCCAAAAATTCTATAAACTCAATCCATGATATCATAAACTACTTTGTCATCATATTAGTCCCAAGGTCATCAATACTATCCCATTTATTTTATCACAATAAAAAATATCTTTATTTTATTATCCCAACATCATTCACATATTAAGGGTTATCCTTACCTTAATCTTGTGTTCTCCAAAATTAAAACCTTACCACCTCAATAAATTTTCACGGTTACTAGTAACATTCAACATATTCTTTCAAATCCTTAAGGAAAAACTACAGTAGACTAATCATTAGATGTTTCATTTCTCTGTAATACCATAAAAGTAATTCTACAAAATTATTCTTTAATTATATTACACAAACACTCAATCATTCCACCAATTCCTTATCATACCCCACTTCACCAATAGTGATCACATGATATTTCCCTTTTTATTTGGATTTAATATGTTACTAACATCTATCATCATCATTAACCCTTATATTTGGGTACTGATTAGCATAATTCCCATTTTCCTTGCAATTAAATAATTGAAGTGTGGGGGGTTCATTATGTTTATCATTTTCTTTATTCTCATCATTAGCTATATTTTTCCCATCACTTCAATAGTCAAATGCCCGATGACCTTATTTCCCACACTTAATTCATTCACCAGTCCCCTTAAGAAAATCTCCACCATGATTATTTACACACTTTTAATGTAAAGGAAAACTCATCTTATTTTCTCCAAGGTTTTTGTATTTTTCTTTAAACTCCATCTTCCTTTTCTGGTCAAAACCATGAAGTTGATATGTAACTCCAACTTCCATTTATACCTTTATAGAAAAATACACAATCTCTTCATATCCACTGAAGTCTCTTATGGATGATTCCATTTAAAGACTTGTTTTAAGCCACTAAAGAATATATCAACCTTAATTTTAGGTTGGATGATAATATGATAATCATACCTTATAAGTCATGTAAAACTTCCTCACAGGTACCGACAAATTCATCATTTTTTTGTTTAAGATCAAGGAACTCCTTTTCCATCTTTGTACAAATAATATTAGGAAATTACTTATTGAAAAATAATTCTTGAACTCATCCCATTCCATGAAGTCAATTTCATCCCATTGACTTTTAGTCTTAAAAACACTCCACCATTTATTTGATTCACCTTCCAAATGATATACAAAAAAATTACTTTTATGTGTTCTGAACATTGGAGAAATAAAAATATCATTTCAGTGGTACTGATCCATTCCCCAACTACTAGTGTATTAGAAGACCAACTGAAAGGAGGTGGAGGTTTCCTCATGAAGGAATTACCATAATTTTGTTCCCTCCTTTTCTCATTTTTCTGTCTAGCATGATTGATAGCTTGAGAAAGTTGTGTGACCATAATAACAAGATTTTTCATTCCTTCCCCCAAAACACTCGGTTACTTAGGAGGAAAATCATTGCATTTAACATTACAATCATTATTAACATGGTTCCTTCAGGTTCTATACATTGACTAAAACCAGAAATAATAGTGTAATTAACACTAATCATAGTGGTAGAACCACATAATCAAGGTAAATTACTTATAATATTTCAATCTATGGCACATCAGGTTTAATACTAGGTTATTCATTATTATTATGAAAACTCTAGGATTGTAAACTATACTTAGAATTATCCTTAGGGATATTACTAAGTTTTTATCATCCTAGTTTCTAAAGGTTCACTGAAATTTTGCTCTAATACCAACTATAATGACCCAAAACTAATGTACAAAGAAATTACACCATTTTTGAAGAATATTTCAAACATTACACAAAAACATGCCCTAATAATGTATTATTTTAGTTCTTTTGAAACTTAGAACACATTCTTAAAATTTTGTGAAATATATTAAATGTCTCATGTAAAGATATTCCCCTTTAGTATTCCCACATAAAACATTTATTTATATCATAGGGAAAATAAACATATGAAAAGGCTGAGCTCAAATGATCAGTAAGGGTAAACAAGGAATATATTAAGAAAAATATTAGAATAATAATGTAAAAACATGAACCTAACTTTTTAAATCATACCCTACATAACATATATCATAATCTTGAGTCATGGAACAAATCTTGTCATTTCATAATACATAAATCATAAAGGAACACAAGCCATGAGAAAATAGCATTGGCATAAAACATGGAATTGTGGAAAACACATAAGAATAGAAAATCATTTCCTTAGTAGTCAAGGATCTTTGACAAGATTATCATAGTGGAATGGGTTCACTCTCCAAACCATCATAGTTTTCAAATTCCTTTACTAAACTAAGTTCAATCCTCATTTTAGTCCTATATTATTGAACCAAGTTTACTACAAGTTCCAGTCCTATATATCTCATGAGATATAAATATTTACCCAATGCATTGGAGGGCGATATAGGTCCCACCCATCGCATAATAAAAAACATACATATGTTTTCCACAAGAACATACATCATTCATCAGATCATAACCCATGGAATGCAATGGGTTTTATAAATATTATTCAATCATAACATAACCCATGGAAAAGAAACAGGTTTCATAAATATCATTCTATCATAAATATAAACCAACCATAGGAATAATAGGAAATATATCCTTGAAACATATATCCCCATTAAAGCATAAGTAACATAAAATAATTTTATTGTAGATGGAAAAATAATTTTGAGAGATCACTTGAAAATAATTCCTAAGTAAAATATCCATACTATTTTGAAAACATTTTTTTTTAAAATGACGTGAAAATTTTAAAATAAAACATTTTATTTGAAAATAATATTGTAATATTGTAAGGTATGCTTAAAGGTATTAAGGAATCATGAAAGTAGAAAAATCCATTCATTATTTATAATTAAAAATAACATTGCTTTCATACTTTTGCTGGAAAAGTCACAAAGTACCTTATTAGAAAAATGAAAAAAAGATTCCTTTCAAACCGTTTAGTAAAAATTAAAAAATGGGTAAAAATGAATTTAACGAATGTATGAGAATTGTAAAAATATTTTGGATTTTTTTAAGAAATAGGGACATGGAAGATAAATATTCCCCAGTAAATACTTACATAAAAGCAATCCTAGATAATAATGAGATTGTGAAATTAACCCTTACCACTTTATAATCAGTAGAATTGTATGCACCATGAAAGAAAGAAAATTATATAGATATTAAAATAACATAATCTTCATAATAATACTCATAAAATAAATTAATGGGTATTATATACACCATACAAAAGAAACAAGTAGTGTACAAGGCATGTGTCCCACAGGAATAAAAGTGAGACAAAAATTCCTTACCTTAAGTTTTGATTTCCTTCATATACATTCAAACATCCTATATAATAAATATAAGTTTATTATATATCTATCATAAAACCATATTCATATATATAATACCATATATGATTTACTTAAAACTTTATATTATTCACTTATTGACAATTCCATATTAAAGTTATGGTTCAGGTAATAACCGTTTTGTTTTTCATTCATGTTTTGACTTGTTATCCTTGATCCTATTAAATAGATCATAATTTCATCATCTCCAAAATAAAAAAAATTATATACATATCATATATATATATATATATTCATTATACATGTATTCATGGTGATTCATAAAATTTAGATATATAAAATAAAATACATCGTTCATGGAGATGGTAGGCCATACATACGCATGAATGTTGTTTTCATTTTCTTTTTATATTAAAATAAATAAAATTATATGATATATTATCATTACATAATAATTTTTATATTATATATATCATATATATTCATAAAATTCATCCTTATTACCATCCATGTGAAATATAGATGAAAAATGAATCACATCACATCGTGGAGATGATAATCCATATGTACGCATGAGAAACATTATTATTTTCCAAAAGATTAGATGATAAAAAGGTAGATATGTCATTATAATAAAGATTAGATGGTAAAAAGGTAGATATGATATTATAATTACAAAATTATAATTATTTCATAAATATAATATATAAACATTAAACCTATCTGTTTCCGACGCTTTTGTCGGGGCACGCGCGCATCCGTCACGGGGAGGACGCGCTGCTGTTGCCCTGCATTCCCACTTTCCAAAGGCAGGAAGCATCTATTCCTTGTTCAGGGATGTCTTCTCTTTGATCTAAATGGGATGATGGGATGTCGGTTATTCCTTCTGTGGATTCCTCCTCGAAGCTCATCACCTAGTCCGAGTCTCCCTCATAGATTTAATATGTTGTTCGTGAAACTCTTCCTAGTGCCATATCTTCACGGACACCAGTTAATTACACCGATTCTGTCAGGACATTCCAAGGAGTTCGGCCAGGGCAGTAACCTTTGGTTAGGAGAGTAGTCACTTTGGGCATCACTGGCATGTCTTGACGCTGGGGGATTGGCATGTCTATCTTATGTCCCTTATTAAAGGGCTTCTCGAGGGCGCAAAAGCCCAGGGTATCCCACATCATACATGAGGAATTTTATGCCATGGGCATGTATCTGAGGTTTTCTTCAGCTTCCCATGTTTAACACAAGGTATGCCGCAAGTTTAACGTCCGGCAGAGATAGATTAGACTGATTGGAACACTGGTTAGAGTGGATCAGATGGATGCAACCCCCTGAGGGGACACTGAGGTTGGGGCCAATGCATGGGTGGCTTCCCGAATGATATTAAATGGAATGGGGTATGAGGTGGAATGATCTCACCGGGATGTGGTGGACCGGTAAGGATCAAGATGGATGATGGATTTGGGCTTGATCCTCTAAGAGACTTCCTACGTATCCCTGTGGTGGGGAATCAAAGTTTGCGTAGTTCGATGGAACAATGGGACACCTGAGGAGGTGACCCGTGAGAATGGACGCATGGATGGGAACCAGAGTAAGTGGAACCTCTGGGTTAGGGCATGAGCTTCCCAAGACATGTGGGCTCGAGGGAGAGATTAGGATGAGACATGGGTGTTGGGATTGAACCTCATGGAGGTTTCCTACATATCCCTGTGATAGGGAATCAAAGTCCGTGTAGTTCGGTGGAATGATGGGACACCTGAGGAGGCAACCCACGAGAATGAATGCATGGATAGGACCTAGAGGAAGTGGAACCTCCGGGTTATGGCATGAACTTCCCGAGACACGTGGGCTCGAGGGAGAGATCAGGATGAGACATGGGTGTTGGGCTTGAACCTCATGGAGGTTTCCTACGTATCCCCGTGGCAGGGAATCAAAGTCTGTGTAGTTTAGTAGAATCTAGGGCTTACGCTCTGAGGCGGCCCATAGTGTCGGTAAACCGACGCGAAGGTGGACCTGGGGTCCTGATGGATAGTGGGCTTGAACCTCATGGAGGCTTCCTATATACCATGCCATGACACAGATCAAAGTCCTCGTAGTTAGGGATGATGGATATAGTTTATCATCATGCGGGACGGGGGAGAACCTGACGTGGAGGAATGACCAAGTGGTGGGCTCAAACCTCATGGAGGATTCCTACGTACCATGCATTGACATGGATCAAAGTCCCCATAGTTCGGGATGGGTTGGGGCTTACACTCTGAGGTGGCCCATGGTGGTTGGGGCTTGAACCTCGTGGAGGCTTCCTACGTACCATGCCTTGACATGGATCAAAGTCCCCATAGTTTGGGATGGGTTGGGGCTTACACTCTGAGGCGGCCCATTGGGGAATGTCATGGCCGGTTCTCACTCTAATCTCACGTGAGTCATGCTCGGTGTGAGAAACAAGAGATAACAGAGACCTGATGATCACGTCGCGAAAGGTGAGTTTGTGGGAAGCAGAGTGGGGCTTACACGTGGAGAGGCCCAGGAAGCCAGGGCTTACTCCAGGATGGAGGCCTGAGGGTGAAAAAGCGCAATGGGAGAGGTATTTGGGATGGAATAAAGGAGAATCACTGTTCCCCATCATGCCCTTGACTGGCCTTGGAGCCGAGGGAGTGAAGAGGAACATGGGTGCTACCTCCTGCAAGAAAGGTTAGGGGCTTACACCAAGGTGGATGCCCTTCCCTGTGGACAAACTCCACTCCAATAAGGAGGATATCACCCCCTGTGAGGGATTATCCCATCCCCATGGAGACTAGTGGGCATGGAGAATGTCCAAGGCAGGGGGACCCTGCGTGCGAGGTATGGGACCAGGTCACAGTTTAACGTCATGTGTTGAGGACGAAGGTGCTTGGCAGCTTAACGTCTTGTAGCTTGGATGAGGTGGGTTCGCTCCACACCCCTAGAAATTGCATAACCAGTACCCTCTACTCCTTGTGGAAGGTAAGGCATCGACAATGCTGTAGTGAGGGGGTGTTGTGGGGTGAACCATCGAGGGGTCCACATTAGTGTGGCTATGCGAAGAAGCAATAGTCATTAGTGTGCCTATGCGAAGAAGCATGAGGCAAAGAAACGTAATGGGAAGAATTGTCCAAGGGATTTTGAAGTTACCTTGTACGAACCTAGAAGGTCGCACGGGAATATGGTGCATGATGTGGATACCCGGGGCATAAAAGGCACCCGCGAATAGAACCCACAAGAAGAGCATCAGGGTGAGGGGTCCTAGGGAATTGCACACAACCTTTTAGGCTTGCGCACGAAATAATAGACCTGCGCGAAAAACACCGGGCTAGAGAGAAATCGGTGATGATTGTGCGTAATTGGGGGTAGAGGTTTTGCACACGACTAGGAGGATTGCGCGTAAGGAGAATGAATTGTGCGCAAGTGGAAGAGGCTATGTGCAAGGACAGGGGTGCACGCAATGGAAGAAATTGCGCGCAATTGGCCATACTGCGTGCAATGGAAAGGATTATGTGCAAGGGGGGAACCCCAAAGGGATTGGAATTCAGTATAAGACATGGGGATCTTGCGCGAAGGCAGACCCCGAGGTGACTTGGCGCGAAAAGAACCATACCTGAAGGCCATATTGTGCGTGCAGAAGATGCCTAGGGTTTTTCGCGCCATAGTCTGAAATTTCGCAACGACCGCTGAGATTTCACGCCATCCTCCCAGATTTCACACCAACTACTGAGAAACATAGTCAGAAGAAGATGGCCGCCAACTAGGTTAATGAGGGAGAATCCACTGCTCACAGAGCTGAAATAGCTGCAAACCCAGAAGTTTATGGCGCAAAAAGGATTGTCTCCAACAACCATACCCTCTTCAACTTGATAACCCCCGCCCAAAAGGAGTATGCCATGTCCAATAAACTGTCGCTATGGGAATTTGGTATTATGGAGGAGGTCCCTCTGCTGGTCTTTGAGGTGGATACGCTACAGTCATGGGTGACCCTCGAGGATGACCTTCCTTGATACAACATCACAAAAAACGGTTACCCTGCTAGAGAAACCAGGCACATGGATATATATGTCCTGAATCCCAGGACTAGGACCATTGCTGGGGGTGACCCTGTTATAGAGAGATCCCCGAACCTCTATGAAATCACTTTTCGTTAGAGCGTCACAGACAAGACCAAAGGTTGACTGCAGGACTGAGACCTATGGTTCAGAGGTAAATTTACCAGCAAGTGGGCCTGGGCATACTGGGTTCGCCATACATGCAACCAATTTTGGGCCGAGCTGCGGCATATTAGATTATTTGAGGTGGTATGGACATCACAATTCCACTTCTACTGCCAACACGAGCTCGGGCCAGAGCTGTTCACCCGGTGGTCCCCTGATAACAACACATTCCATCTCCATCATGGGGAAGTTGGCATCAGTCTCTGGGACATTCACTACATCAGGGGTATCCCATTGGAATTCCATCAATATGACGAATTCCTTCCACCGATGAACATCTGGGGAGACATATCACGAACCCCCATACTGACACGGCACCTGCTGGAGCTAGACAAGGAGAAGATGGGGGTAAAGGAATTTCTGAAGGATATCACCTACAAGGACTGGTTCAGCCTACTCCTAGAGAAGGATCGATAGTCAAGATGCCAGGGCAGGGGAGACAGTGTCCAATCGCAGCACAGAGAAGCAAGAGCGGATCATACTTGAGGATCCTAGAGGCAAGGCACTACCAGTCATGGGGCTACAACATAAATGAGATTCGGGATCCGAATGTTCGGTACACCGGATTTCTTGCTACATTCCTGAGCGGGTGGCTCCTGCCAGTGAGGGACGCAAGGATGGGCATCTGTCCAGCGACTATGGTGATGGTTAGCATCATGGCTGCCAACAAGAGGTTCAACCTGGGAATCCCCGTGATAGCTCGGCTGTACGCCATCTTGGGACGCATCTCGAGAGGGGGATCACCTAGGAGAGTATGTGACCCCTTCTAGATTTTCCATGGCTGGGTTGTGGCTCATTGTGGTGGATACACTTTCCCAAATGCCATCCGTCCTCCAGGAAATGGCCTGCGACCCTCGCTGCTGAATATCATTGAGGTCATGCCATTGAATCTCAATGAGGAGGGAGTACGGATCAGGATTGGTAACCACACCAACTTTTCCTTCATCCCATTCCCCACCCCAAATGGTCAGCTGATAGACAATGGGAAAGGATCACTAGAGTATAAGGATTACTTCCAGAGCATCAGAGGTGGGGTGCTTGTGGCCCGGATTGATGGGAAGATCTTCTTCAAGCCTTATGTGCCGTACAGGTTCGCCAGGCAGTTTGGATTCCTCCAGAAAATGCTAAAAAAAGTATACACAGACGTCCAGGAGGAGTGGAATCCTTGTGTTCTTCGTCATCTATGGCTGATGTTCACAACCTACGGCTCTGGAAACATCATCACCATTCCTCCCACTGGAATCGACGCTGGCCTCTCAACCAAGTATACCGAACATTGGACCAGAGCATACCTTGAGGGGATTCTGCGGAAGCGAGTTCGGCAGCTCAAGGTCGCCAATGTGGAACTCGGGCAGCGAGAGAGCAGGCAAGGTGCTGCTAGGGGGGAAGATCAGGAGCGTGCCGGGCAATGGGGCCCGTACAGGCTGAAACCTCAGTAGTAGAGGCGTCGCATGGTGTGGTCGCGCCCTCATTACCTAGAAGAGGAGGGTCCCATGGAGCGGCCAGAGAACTTCCCGGGAAGCAAATAAGACACCTGCTTCAACCTTCTCAAGATTCCGTTTTTCCCGCGCTATGGTTGGCTTGGCTAACCTTGTAGTAGTCCGTGAGTATCGAAGTCCTCTGGCAGAAGATAGTGCAGGACGGGATCCAGCTGCCAGAAGTCAGGCTTTTTCGGATTTCTGACAGAGTGAAATTTCATCATCGACATGCATATCTGATGGCCATGGAGATGTATGCACGCCAACAAGTTCGGCGTGTGGAGCCACCTCTCTTGGTGAAAGTGATGCTCGGACAGGAGCATGATCTGAAAACGATGCCACCGGGAGAAGATGACAGTGATGATGAGTCAGAGGGCGGTGAAATAGGAGAGGAGGCAGAAGGAGAAGGGGAAGGTGAAGGTGAAGTGGAAGAGGAGCCCAAAGGTGAGGGGTCTCAGGGAGCGTCCCACCAAGGGAGATTCTGAGAGAGTGGTGAGATCGTCGGCTCTGAAATAGACGTAACTAAGATACTCGAGGTATGCTTCAACTCTTATCTATCATTCTCCTTTCATTCACTTTCCTTTGCAATCCTTAATCCACCCTTCTTGTCCTACTAATTAGCATATGGGTGATGATCAAGAGTCCCTAGCCCAAGGAGGGGTGGAAGCACCAATGGGGCGAAGTGGAGCACCGACGCCCATTATTGAATTGACGAGTTCTGAGGGATCCCTGTAAGGAACCCGATCCCCGGGTGCCCATGGGGCATGATGTACTAAAAATTTATTACAAACATATACAATAATACATCATGTCCCATTATTACAGAAGATCGTGAGGCTAAGGGTTCTGGGAAACCAGCTGCTTCTGATAAACTTCATTAGTACAAATCCATGGCTGAAAATTTTTAAAACAAAAACGTAGGGTGAGAAAATATGCCCAGTAAGGGGTTTTAAAACGTTTTAAGAAAACTCTTTCTCAAAGCAGTCATCTTGAATATAATAAAACACTTCACTAAAAACAAAGCATTATCTTTTCTTAAAACATGTAAATCCTACATTTTTGAAAACCAATTTCACAGTGAAGAAGTACATACTTAAATGAAGCTTTAAAGAAGACATGAATCAGAGAGCGCAAGCATGTGAAGAATAGATGATGCATAACTTACAACCAAAATTACTTCAGTTCTAAAAGATTTATTGTAAGAAGGGAAGACATTCATACCATGATACATTAGCACATAAGGTTCTTATAACAACATACCACATGTGTTATAGTTCTTATTTCATAATTTCATTCTCATAGTCAAGGGAATTTTCAACTAGGGGATGTACTGTTGGTTGGACTAACCCCTGGTTGACCATTTATCATCACATGCAGAGGGAATGTATAATGCTGGAATTTGTCAAGACCTTGCTTCAAGACCATAAAACATACTTAATACGGGTCAAGGCTAACCACCTATCCCGTTTCCATGGTAGCACAAGCCAAGGCTAACTGCCAAGATTGTCGCACATAACGTCTCATGAGACTCATCCTTTACCCAATGCATTGGAGCGCTATATAATTCCGAGCGCACCCGTCCAAAAACATTTAAGTCCAATACATACCTCACATATCTTGACATGGTCTTTCATTCATAGGGGTTCATTCATACATTCTTAATTAAACCCCCTTTTTACATACATATTCATAACTTGCAGTGGATCATGTCGTAAATGTAAAAAGGACTAGACTTTTGGCTTTAGATTAAACAGTGATATAAATAAACTAAATCAACATACTCTTGTACATGAAATAAAAATTAAAACACTGAAAATAATGGATTGTCATGTAAAATTACATCATTTCCATTAAGTAAAACCCATAAATTCATAGTTCAACTCTTTAAAACATGTCGAAACTCATTCTTTGAAAGTATAAATTACATCGAGGGTACATAACCTTACAGGTTAAACCAGTCCACTGGTGCAACATACATATCAGCTTAACATTCATTAAAATTATTAGAAACTTATATGAGTCAAAAATACAAACTAAGTCCTGATAATTATTAATTGAAACAAGGTTCTGGAAAACTGAACTTATAAATACACATTCACCAGGCCACATGTAAATGCTTAAGGGGTTCACGCCACACCTTTCCACAAAAAATGCATGAATTTTCAAAACGCTCATAAATGAAATTTTCAGTTGGAATAACTATTCTTATATCAAACTTTATCCTTAAACTCCATCATATACACAAACATGTATATAAATAATTTTTTTTGTATTATTCTTGAAATAATAATCTTTATGGGTAAAAATAATTTTAATAAATCATCATGTTATATTGTGATAAATTTTAAAACAAGTAATCAAGCTCATCCCTTATGCTCGCACATAGATGTACATATACATCTATATAATCACATGTACATATATATCTATGTGCTCCATGTACTTGTATAATCTTACATGTTTATAAAATTACCCGAAATCTGCATTTTTCATATGGCAGAGTAAATCAAGGGTTATATACATGTAAAAGAAATGTGTACATATGCATGTAATGTTTTATATATGTATGAATACATATATATTTACACACAAAGAGTATATAGGTAAATGCAACCATTAAAACTGAAATAAAACAAACCCCAAAAACTTCCTTTATCCCGGTTGAATTCTGGAAGAGGAGAACAATTATAACCGGTTATTAAGGCCCTTATATATATTTATATACAAATATTCATGAAGTATATATATATGTATATAACCGTGTATAATCACCAAAGCAGATAAAAATTAAAACAAGAAGATCTCCCTTACTCAGGTACGATTCTAGGAAGGGGAAAACGAGTATGAATCAGTTCATATGGTCTTGTATATATATCTATACATATTTATATAAAAAGTGTATATAAATATGTATAACTATCGAAACTGAAGGAAAACGAGTCAAAGGAGTTTCCCTTACCCTTATTTGGTTCTCCATGCAGGAAGAGGGATTCTCAAGGCCTGGGTATGCACCGGGTGTATATACATATAGAGATATATATATAAACACACACACACACACACACACACACACACACACACACACACACATATATATATATATATATATATATATATATATATTTACCGAAGCTTAAACAAAACAAAGTAAAACTTGTCCCTTACCTTAGCTTGGAGATGAGGAGGGGTAGCAGCAAGATACGACGACGGGGTGGCCGAAGATCCAAAGAAAATGGGTGAAAAAACTCCCTCTCCTCGGTGCAAACTGAAGATTAAAGAAGGTGGGATGACTGACCTAGCGAAGAGGCGGCGAGGGATCCGAGGCTGAGTATCAATTAGGTGGTGCCAAACTCATGGAAAGGAGGAGCAGCTGGGTCCACTCGTCGGCCTAAGAGGAGAAAACCTCCACCCTATCTGCTGGTTGGTGACCGCGACGAAGAAGAAGAAGACGCTGGGGAGAAAAATCTGAAAAACGAGGGGACGACCAGGATTAGATGGAAATTGATCAGACGACTCAGACGCAGTGCGACATAAAAAAAAGGGACGGCTGTGATCAAGGGTGCTGGATCGGACAGACAATAGGGGAGTGGTGCTTTAAAAAAACGCAGGTCTCCCCCCCACATTTCTTATATATATATATATATATATATATATATATTTAAAAACACCAATACTTTTATTTTTTTATTATCCTTATTAAATGAACTTTATTATTATTAACCCTCAATTATTAATTACTTTTAGTATTTTAGGGAGGGTCAATGGTCATTTAATACATAAGTATATTAATTAATTCACCCCTATCAAAACATATTTTTATTTTCCTTTATTGACTAATTATCTTAATTTACTTAATTAAATATTTATATTAATGTTATTAATACAATTAAACATTTAACATAACACATTAATAATTATTTTCAAATTCACAAATAAGAGTGCATTAATCTAAATATTAACATTATGAAACACATACGTAAATCATAATTTGACATCGTCTCAAAACTATTAATAAAAAGATCAAATTATAAACATTTGCATTATTATTATTACTTATATTTAATTTAGAGATAAATATAATAAATTTAATTTAAAGTTTGACGCAACATATATAACTCAAGAGTTTGCATACATATTTTCTTAGACCAAGTAAAATCCCATCAGGTTCAATATATTTATTCAAGAAATAAATACTTACTTGCTCATGTAAAAAATGTGTATTATAAATAGTGGAAAATAATAATATTAATTCTCACTATTTTCATTATATATATATATAAGAAAATAGAATTATCATATGATTCACATCTTGGGAAATCCAACAATGAATTAGTTATATTATTATCATTGTTGTTGTTTAATAAAACATTAAATTAAATAACATAAATAATATTTTTGAACCTTTCGGGGGTAAAAAACTCTTAGCTTCAATGATCCAATTGAAAATTAAAACATTAGAGGATAAGTGGATCATGGGGGAGCCAACGGTTATATTTATAGCCGTTAGGGTCCAATGGTCGGATAGGTGTTCTATAAAAAGCCTGGTCTCGGGGTATCCCACACTCAAGGCGATTGAAGGATAAAAAAATGAGATGGTTCGAGTTATTCCTTTGGTGCTCAGTACGGCTGTGGTGGCTTCGGCCATCCTTATGTTTATTTTGATGGATGAAAAAGACCCTTACCGCCTTCTCGGGGTTCTTGTGGTTTTAAGCGGTCTCCCTATAATTTTAATCGGTTTTTTAATTGGAATCTTCGATTAGCTAAGCTTCTTGTTTGATCAGTGTGAGTTGTAGTCACCAAGATGTTACTCATTTGAATAAAAGGGCCTTTCATTCATTTTGATGCATTTTCTCTATTTTATTATTATTATTATTTTATAAGATTATTGTTTGTTCGATTAATGGATGACATTGTAATATAAACTTGTCATTACTCAAGACACAGTTTCTTGGGTCGTTATATTATTTCCCCCTTCAAAGAATTGTGTCCTCGCAATTCTATTCATAAAAAAAAAATAGAAACCCCATACGTACAACATTACTGAAATAGGAGGTCTGACTCGGTTAACGGAATACCAAAGTTGGTACATAGTTCTTTCATTTCCCTAGCCCAAATACACTTTGAGCAGTATGTCTTGAACTCCTTCTCGTGCTTACTGCACACCAGCTTCCAAAGGGAGGCTGATGCGGTGAAAAGCTCGGAAACATTTGAGTAGACAAATTCCCTGATAACTCTCTAGACTACATCATGCTCGAGGTAATCGAGGGGAATGATGCGATTTAGGAGACTGAAATTTAAGACCTGGAACATAAAGGTTGCACTAAGTTGGCCATCCTGGGCATCTATGAGGAATCAAGCTCTGGCGGAAAAGTTTTGCGCCAGAGTAAAACACTGGAAGAGGCCTTCGTAGTACCTCCCCCTTCGCTTATAGCAGGGAAGTTGAGCAGTGGCGATGAGATGAAAAACACGGTCATCCTCCTGACACAAATGAAAAATCTTAGGAATGTTCTCTAAATCGAGCAGACGTTGGCAAGACCCTCGTAGGTGTAGAAAAGATGGATAATCCACCATACATGTCCTGATCATAATAACCTCTACTAACTCATCGGGTAGTGATGATATGTTCATTTGAACAGCCATCTGAAAAAAAACATTCGAAAGGAAACTCTTAACAACACTGATAAGGTGGAGGCAGGAAAGGAAACACGAAACTTCCATTTACACAAAAGTTTACATATCAAAGCCTGAGTTTACTAAACGTACACCACAAAGAGTGAAAAAACTCCCTAACTCTTCAAACCACACACAAGCTGAACAGATGGGGTCAAACTCATGGGAACATCTATGAAGCCTTCTAAGTTTAGAATGAGGGGTATGAAGTTGGGAAACATTAGTATACACCTCTTGCCTAAGAGACAATCGGGTGGACTCATCTTCCAACACCCCAAAGTCCATCAACTGGTCCCAGAAGCCATAGTGCAAAATCTGGCACAGGTAAGCCGCTCGGAGGTCTCCGGCAGCAGCAGCTTCTTGAAAGGGGTTATCGAGCATCATGCTAAATTCTTCTCCAGTCGTGAACACTCAAAAGAGTCCCTCGTGGTACCTTCCCCAACGTGCATAAGAGGGAAATTGGGTCACCATCATTATGAGATAATCCATCCCCAATCCCCGGTGTAGAATAAACACCCTAGGCGAATTTGACATGTCATACAGGTGCTTACATGACATGCGAAGTCGGGCGTAATTTAGAAAGTTCTCACAGCTAGCTAGAGATATAATGTTCTCTAGAGCCTCAGTAGGAAGTGACAATAGGTCAGTAGGTACATTTTCATCAGCCATCTGAAAGTTTCAGCATAATTATTTAGTCAATTGTAGTTGTATATTCATACTACCTGGTTTTCTAGAGTTACCTGAACCCATCCTCTGATACCAACTGTAAGGACCCTGATCCCCGGGTGCCCATGGGGAATGATGTACTAAAAATTTATTACAAACATATACAATAATACATCATGTCCCATTATTACAGAAGATCGTGAGGATCAGGGTTCTGGGAAACCATCTGCTTCTGATAAACTTCATTAGTACAAATCCAAGCCTGAAAAATTTTAAAACAAAAACGTAGGTTGAGAAAATATGCCCAGTAAGGGGTTTTAAAACGTTTTAAGAAAACTCTTTCTAAAAGCAGTCATCTTGAAGATAATAAAACACTTCACTAAAAACAAAGCATTATCTTTTCTTAAAACATGTAAATCCTACATTTTTGAAAACCAATTGCATAGTGAAGAAGTACATACTTAAATGAAGATTTAAAGAAGACATGAATTAGAGAGCACAAGCATGTGAATAATAGATGATGCATAACTTACAACCAAAATTACTTCAGTTCTAAAATATTGAGTGTAAGCAGGGAAAACATTCATACCATGATACATTGGAACATAAGGTTCTTACAACAACATACCACATGTGTTACAGTTCTTATTTCATAATTTCATTCTCATAGTCAAGGGAATTTTCAACTAGGGGATGTCCTATTGGTTGGACTAACCCTTGGTTGACCATTTATCATCACATGTGGAGGGAATGTATAATTCCATACTTTGTCAAGACCTTGCGTCAAGACCATAAAACATACTTAATACGGGTCAAGGCTAACCGCCCATCCCGTTTCCATGGTAGCACAAGCCAAGGCTAACCGCCAAGACTGTCGCACATAACGTCTCATGAGACTCATCCTTTACCCAATGCATTGGAGCACTATATAATTCCTGGCGCACCCATCCATACACATTTAAGTCCAATACATCCCTCACATATCTTGACATGGTCTTTCATTCATAGGGTTTCATTCATACATTCTTAATCAAACCCCCTTTTTACATACATATTCATAACTTGCAGTGGATCATGTCGTAAATGTAAAAAGGACTAGAATTTTGGCTTCATATTAAATAGTGATGTAAATAAACTAAATGAACATACTCTTATACATGCAATAAAAATTAGAACACTGAAAATAATGGATTTTCATACAAAATTACATCATTTCCATTAAGTAAAACCCATAAATTCATAGTTCACCTCTTTAAAACATGCCGAAACTCATCTTTAAAAGTATAAATTAAATCGAGGGTATATAACCTTGCAGGTTAAACCAGTACATTGGTGCAACATATATATCTACTTATTATTCATTAAAATTATTAGAAACTTATATGTGTCAAAAATACAAACTAAGTCCTGATAATTATTAATTTAAATAGGGTTTTGGAAAACTGAACTTATAAATACACATTCACCAGGCCACATGTAAATGCTTAAGGGGTTCACGCCACACCTTTCCACAAAAAACGCATGAATTGTAAAAAAACTGATAAATGAAATTTTTAGTTGGAAGAACTATTATTATATCAAACTTTATCCTTAAACTCCATCATATACATAAACATATATATAAATAATTTTTTTTTGTATTATTCTTGAAATAATAATCTTTATGGGTAAAAATAATTTTAATAAATCGTCATGTTATATTGCGATAAATTTTAAAACGAGTAATCAAGATCTTCCCTTATTCTCACACATAGATGTACATATACATCTATATAATCACATGTACATATATATCTATGTGATCCATGTACTTGTATAATCTTACATGTTTATAAAATTACCCGAAAACTTCATTTTTCATATGACAGAGTAAAGCAAGGGTTATATACATGTAAAAGAAATGTGTACATATGCATGTAACATCTTATATATGTATGAATACATATATATTTACACACAAAGAGTATATAGGTAAATGAAACCATTAAAACTGAAATAAAACAAACCCCAAAAACTTCCTTTATCCCGGTTGAATTCTGGAAGAGGAGAACAATTATAACCGGTTCTTAAGGCCCTTATATATATTTATATACACATATTCATGAAGTATATATATATGTATATAACTGTGTATAATCACTGAAGCAGATGAAAATTAAAACAAGAAGATCTCCCTTACTCAGGTTCGATTCTAGGAAGGGGAAAATGGGTATGTATCGGTTCATATGGTCTTGTATATATATCTATACATATTTATATAAAAAGTGTATATAAATATGTATAACTATCGAAACTGAAGGAAAACGAATCAAAGGAGTTTCCCTTACCCTTATTTGGTTCTCCATATAGGAAGAGGGATTCTCAAGGCCTGGGTATGCACCGGGTGTATATACATATAGATATATATATATAAAAACATATATATATATATATATATATATAACAAAGCTTAAACAAAACAAAGTAAAACTTGTCCCTTACCTTAGCTTGGAGAGGAGGAGGGGTAACAGCAAGAGACGATGACGGGGTGGCTGAAGATCCAAAGAAAATGGGTGCAAAAACTCCCTCTCCTTGGTGCAAACCGAAGCTTAAAGAAGGTGGGATGGCCAACCTAGTGAAGAGGTAGCGAGGAATCTAAGGCTGAGTATCAATTAGGCAGTGCCAAACTCATGGAAAGGAGGAGCAGCTGGGTCCACTTACCGACCTAAGAGGAGAAAACCTCCACCCTAGCTGCTGGTTGGTGACCGCGACGAAGAAGAAGAAGACGCGGGGGAGAAAAATCCAAAAAACGAGGGGATGGCCATGATTTGATGGAAATCGATCTGATGGCTCAGACGTAGTGCGGCATAAAAAAAAGGGAAGGCTACGATCAAGGGTGCTGGATCGGACGGACAATAGTGGAGTGGTTCTTTAAAAAAATGCGGGTCTCCCCCCCGCATTATATATATATATATATATATATATATATATATATATTTAAAAACACCAATACTTTTATTTTTTTATTATCCTTATTAAATGAACTTTATTATTATCAACCCTCAATTATTAATTACTTTTATTATTTTAAGAAGGGTCAATGGTCATTTAATAAATAACTATATTAATTAATTCAACCCTATCAAAACATATTTTTATTTTCCTTTATTGACTAATTATCTTAATTTCCTTAATTAAAGATTTATATTAATTTTATTAATACAATTAAACATTTAACATAACACATTAATAATTATTTTCAAATTCACAAATAAGAGTGCATTAATCTAAATATTAACATTATAAAACACATACATAAATCATAATTTGACATCGTCTCAAAACTGTTAATAAAAAGATAAAATTATAAACATTTGCATTATTATTATTACTTATATTTAATTTAGAGATAAATATAATACATTTAATTTAAAGTTTGACGCAACATATATAACTCAAGAGTTTTCATACATATTTTCTTAGACCAAGTAAAAACCCATCAGGTTCAATATATTCATTCAAGAAATAAATACTTACTTGCTCATTTTAAAAACGTGTATTATAAATAGTGGAAAATAATAATATTAATTCTCACTGTTTTCATTATATATATATAAGAAAATAGCATTCTCATATGATTCACATCTTGGGAAATCCAACAATGAATTAGTTATATTATTATCATTGTTGTTGTTTAATAAAACATTAAATTAAATAACATAAATAATATTTTTGAACCTTTTAGGGGTAAACAACTCTTAGCATCAACTGTCCAATTGAAAATTAAAACATTAGAGGATAAGTGGATCATGGGGGAGCCAACATTTATATTTATAGCCGTTAGGGTCCAACGGTCGGATAGGTGTTCTATAAAAAGCCTGGTCTTGGGGTATCCCACACTCAAGGCGACTGGAGGAGAAAAAAAAGGAGATGGTTTGAGTTATTCCTTTGGTGATCAGTATAGTTGTGGTGGCTTCGTCCATCCTTATGTTTATTTTGATGGATTCCAAAGACCCTTACCGCATTCTCGGGGTTCTTGTGGTTTTAAGCGGTCTCCCTATAATTTTAATCGGGTTTTTAATTGGAATCTTCGGTTAGCTAAGCTTCTTGTTTGATCAGTGTGAGTTGTAGTCACCAAGATGTTCCTCATTTGAATAAAAGGGCCTTTCATTCATTTTGATGCGTTTTCTCTATTTTATTGTTATTATTATTTTATAAGATGATTGTTTTTTCGATTAATGGATGACATTGTAATATAAACTTATCATTACTCAAGACACAGTTTCTTGGGTCATTCCATTACCCTCCACGATAGCTCCTGTAGAGGTCAGAGAACTAGAGGCTGATGCCTTGGAATCCTGTAAGTTCCTTGCTTCGATACCGGTGATTATCGTCAGAGAAATCAACTGATTAGGGTGATCCTTGTCTGTACAGTGATCACGGCATTGGAGACTCATCGTGCTACAGATCCCAGACCATCCATGAGCGTGCTGATGGCAAACATACCACCCCATCCAGAACATGCCTCCCAAACCGAGTTGGCCCCGACAATTGGTGAGCAGGGAGCGGCGGACACCAGTGGCGCTGCTATCTAGGTAGGGCCAAAAGTCGATGAGGGTGCCAATAGGATCGAGCAGAGAGAGGAAGGTCACCCAGATGTAGAGGATCCTATTCCCCTGGGAGGAATCTATGAGGAAGACCCTTCTGCTGGCCTGTTGGCTATCTTCCCTATCTATCGACCCACTGACCCTGAAGAAATCGATGATTCAGATTTGGAAGTGTCCGAGGAGAGCCGAATGATGTGACACAGGGGATGGAAGTGCATATGGCATTTTCTCAGTCAGCCTCAGGCTGAATGGTTGAAACGGATGGGGTCTTTCCACACCTGGCTACGTTTCCTATGTGCTAGAGGGGCAGACGATCAACACATTCACCTGACGGTTCATGATTACATGGCCGAGATGATGCGTGAGAGCAGCCGATGCTCTGACATTACCCAGTGTCGGGAGGAGTCGGGGAGTACCCGAGCATTTATGAGGGTGGAGCAGGAGGTCCAATGCCTCGAGGAACAAGTGAAATAACAAGAGATATTCATCGCAAACTACTCTGAGTTCGTGGAGCAGTTGAGGGCCCAACTGGTAGACGCCCAAGAACAACTCGTGGAAGTGAGTAGCCAGATAATTGATCTCCAAACTAAATAGGCACGGGCATGGGCTAGGGTCAGCAAACTGTGCTCCGTATCTAATGATGAAGAGAGAGTTCTCAAGGTACAGGAGGCAGTCTTAGAGGCCACCATCCAAAAGGTGGTGACATTGTAGAGATCTATCCAAGAAGCCAACCCTTAAGGGACCTGTTTTGGCCGAACCCATAAACTTACCTCGCCTTACTGCTTCTTTTCTCCTTTTTTGAACTGTATGTATGGACAAATTTACTTACTTGGACCTTTTCTTAATATACTTGTCCCTTTGGTTTAACATGCTCAACCATAATCCTGAAATAAATAGCAATCCATCCCTAAGCTCACATGGGCTGTACCCATTGTGATAAAAAAGGGATTCTCATATTATCACTTCATTTGATCATGGGAGCGCCAAGCAAGCTTCGAGCATTTGAAATTAGAACCCAGATTTCCGAGGAGAAGAGGGAGGCCCGATCAAAGGAAGAGGACCTCAGACCAATCGATGTATCGTCTTCTTGATGTGATCTAACACACGAGCGGGGCAATGCCAGGGGCATTGGAATCAGTCCAAACAAAGGGGAATGAAAAATGTGAATCACGTTACCCAAATTCGGAACACTATGGGAGGGGCATGGCAATAAAGTATAAATGTTGACCATGTTCGAAACACAACATCCCTATTGCATTAGCCTAAAATGGGGACAACAAATGAGGGTCAACCGTTGACCATGTTCGCAACACGGGACCTAACTCAAATATCATCCATCAGTCTTCCGGAACGTTGGCCCAGGACAGCAGGAAAACCATAGGTCGATCATCCATACTATTAGGGGGTCCCTTCAAACATGATCAGTCTTTCGGAACATTGTCCCATGACAGCAGGCAGACCATAGGTCTAGCATCCATACCGTTAGGGGGTCCCTTTAAACCTAAAAGATGACGAGGGTCCGAATAAAGAGGCACAAAAAGCATGGAAAGTAAAGTGGTGGTTTGTTCACATAGAATCCAACAATCCCAAAATTACGCCACTGTGGTGGAAGCACATTAGGCGGGTGTGTTAATCTGATCATGGATCATCCCTATTTTCAGACAGGACCTCTCTGGTGAGGGAACTGTCACTTCCCAATGTCATTATGGGGCATCATGAACTTTTTAGGGAAAATGTTGTAGTTACACAACTCCTCAGGGGGGGGGGGGGTCAGGCCAAGGGGCTGATGGTGGGAAAAAGGATGGGATTTGTGATTCCCGAGGACGAACCTGAGACAAAATGTCTGGGTGTTCCTACATATCCCATAAGGATGGTAATCAATCCACACGTAGTTCTGGGAAGGGTCTTAGTTTAAGGTCTTAGAACTCGGACCAGGGATCAGTAAGGAATGTAGGAGGCACATGGTAAGGTTATTATGAAACCCGACATGAATGAGGACATAAGTTTAGATTACCATGTGTTCCTTTGCAAAGTGTTTAGGTCAAGGGACCGAACAAGAAAGTTAGGCTGGGCCCATGGGGAAGTGCTCATACATTCCTACGTATCTCATGAGAATGAGAATCAATCCATACGTAGTTCTGGGTGAAAGGCATGGTAAGGTACCAGTGCAAAGGATTAAAGGGGCATGGAGGTCTAGCCCTCGCACCCAAAGAAGCGGTATTTGATGTATCTTATTTGTCCTTTTCAGGTGAATGGGGTTTTTTTGTGAAGCGACCGACCTAGGGTATAAATTCCTGACACCGCCACAAGAATCAATCCATATACAGACATTGAAAAATGGTATGGTGGATAACCAATACCCAACGTGATGCCCCCTATGATGAGGTCATCACAATGAAGTGCCGTTTTCCGTCGTGCGGCCGGGACAATACTATCATAGTTTAGGGTCATGTGATTAGACTTAACAGCACAGTTTAAGGTCATATGGCTTGGACCTGGAGGAATGTGCATGATGCGATAAAGCATACCCGACATGAATGAGGACATGGTCCACATCACCACCGTGTGCAATTCTGGGAGAGGAGCCTCGGACCAGGAGGCCAGTGAGGGTCAGAGGATAAGGGGTAGGAGAAACCATCTCCCAGCTGAGCTGGACCCGGAAGCACGATGTCCAGGTGATCCCACGTATCCCATGGGGATTAGGATTGATCCGCACATAGCCCTTAATTAAGATCTTAGTTTATGGTCTTAGAGCTCGGACCGTGGGAGCCCCGAAGAATGCTGGATTGCAGCTTTGTCTTTATGATGTGTGGAGGTGCACTGAGGGATAGTGCCAAGCGTGTCAAGATTCCACCTGGACATGATGGGGTGGAACATAATGTGAATCATGTAACCAACATTCAAGGCCTGAAGTGGCTGGCATGATGACATAAGATTACTGTTGACCATGTTTGCAACACAACATCCTATCACGTTAGCCTGAAATGGGGGACAAAAAAATGAGCATCGACTGCTGAACATGTTCTCAACATAGGATTTGTATCAATTTGTTGTTTGAAACCCTCGGGGGAATTTTCCTGTAACGGTAGTAGAGCTCTTAGGCCTAGTATCCATGCCGTTTTTGGGGGTCCCTTCGGGCGTGAAAGATAACGGGGGGCCCAAATGAAGGGGAACACGAAGCATGAAAAGTGGATGGGAGCTTTCCCAAGTTGAATTTGACATTCTAGGTCCTAGACCAGAGTACCCTTAGGCACATTGGAGAACCACTACAAAGGGTTGAGGGGCTCATCTTGAGAGCGGCCAAGAAATGGAAAATTCCCAGGAGAAGGGGGGGGGATGGTGCCAAAAATCCAATGCAAAGGAGGGAATAACCCTGTACCACACCTATATATCCCCCTCGTGGAGAGTTATAGGCCAAGGGGCCTAGGTGACCGGGAGATCGGGAGATCTCTAAGAGATGGGGCTGGACCCGAAATATAAATGTTCAGGCGGTCCTATGTATCCCATAAGGATGGGAATCAAGCCACACGTAGTTCTTGAAGATATAGTTTAACGTCATGCAGGACGACATATAGTTTAACGTCATGTGGGACGACATGCAGTTTAACGTCATGCGGGATGAGCGTGCAGTTTAACATCATGCGGGACGAGCGTGCAGTTTAGGGTCATGAGGGACTGACAGTTTAAGGTTTTATAGGACCAGTAATCCAGTTTAAGGTCATGGAGGACCCTAAAAAGGGTCATGAAAAATATTGTTTGAGGAACCTGGAATTGGTGGGAGGAGTTATACGCTCACCATCCATGGTAGCCAGGGAGTATGCTCCATTGGGATAAACCTTATGAACAATGAAAGGTCCTTCCCATTTGGGCTCCAACTTGGGTGGTTTCCTACTAGGGATCATTGGCGCTCTGAGGGCTAGTACCAAATCACCCTTCAGGAAAGAGTGGAGGCGAACCTTCTTGTTGAAAGCTCAATCCATCCTGCTATGATGCATTTCTAGGTTGTGCAAGGCATGAATCCTATTCTCGTCCAATGCTTCCAATTCATCTAGATAGATCTCAACCACTCTATCCAACGCTTTCTGGTCATAGACCACTGTGTGCAATGGGGGAAACTAAATCTTGATGGGAAATATGGACTTGGTTCTATACACCAGGGAATATGGGGTCACCTGGGTGGAATTACGAGTCGTCGTTTGATAAGCCCAGAGGGCATTGAGGAGCTTATTCAGACAACTCTTCTTGTTCTGACCAACCATTTTCTACAGAATGTTAGAGAGGGTTTTATTAAATGCCTCAATCTGTCCATTTTCTTATGCGTGATAGCATGAGGTATGGTTAGAGCGAATGTTGTACTTGGTGTAAAATTTCTTCAGCTCAGCTGCTTGAAAGTTGGTGCCGTTATCAGTGAGGATAGCATGAGGTACTCCAAACCAATAGATGATATTGGAACTCACGAAGTCAATGATAGAATTGGCCTTGACTTCCTTGAGCGGAATTGCCTCTGCCCACTTGGAAAAGAAATACATAGAGGTTAGAATAAATCGGCATTGGCGAGCCATTTCTAGTGGGTATGGTCCTACAACATCTAATCCACAGACTGCAAAGGGACAAGAGTACTTGGTAGTGTGGAGAATCTCCTGTGGCCGATACACAAAGTTATCATGAACTTGACACACATGGAACCTCTTGGCGAAATTGATGCAGTCGTGGATCATGGAGGGGCAAAAATACCCTAATCTCCGGACCTGGCGAGAAAGTTTTGGCCCAACCTGACGGGAACCACAGGAACCAGTGTGAACCTCTTGCATGACCTGTGGAATATCAACCCCTTGAATACAATGGAGGAGAAAACCATCAAATCCACATTTATAGAGGATCTGCTCAAGGCTGGGACCGCTCTAGAGAGTAAAATGCAGTGCGCGGCATCAAATTCGCTCGTTATCATCTCGGTCTAATGGGAGACTACCGTGTTGGAGGTATTTGACCAAGGGTGTCCTCCAATAGACAAACAATTTGATCACCACATCCGGACGACTCAGGGGGCCTGACGCAGAGGGACCAGTGGTAATATGGCTTACCTGTGGGCCATCATCGCCATCAGGGGTAGCAGGAGCTACGACTCTCCGATGCACCACGTGGATAATCAGATCATCCTATTCGGGATCTGCAAGTGATGCAACTAAACTAGCCAAAGCATCCTATAGACCATTTTGTGACCAAGGGACATGAATAACCTCTTTCCAAGAAGGGAACTAGGTCATTAGCTGGAGAGTGTGTTCTAACAATGGTATGAGCTCTGGATTCCTGACAACATAGTCTCTATTGACCTACTTAATAACTAGCTCGGAGTCCCCCTTCACATGAAAATGGGGCACGTCGATCTCAAGGGCTAGCTCGAGACCAGTAATGAGGACCTGATACTCTGCTTTGTTGTTAGTGAAGCCTTCTAACAACAGGAATGAGTATGGCAGGACGGCTTGCACCGGGGTGATAAAGACGATACCCAGGCCTACTCTGTTGAGCCTAGGATCATTGAGCCTCCTACCTGTGGGGCTATGGGAGGCACCATCAAAGTGAATTTTCCAACATGTGAAAGCTTGATCGACTGAGAGGATTGCCTCATCAAAAAAATCCAGGTCCAAGGACTGATATGCGAAGGTTGGATGGGAAACTAGAAAGTCTGCCAACGCCTGTCCCTTGATATCCTTCTGAGGTACGAACCTAATGTCGAACTGTTGGAGGATTACCACCCACCATGCTAGTCGGCCAGTCAATATGGGGCAATTCAGAATATACTTCAGCAGGTCTACTCGAGGCACCAGCTGTACCTCATGGTGCTGCAGGTAATGCCACAATTTTTTTATGGAGAATACGAGTGCAAGGAAGATCTTTTAGATGACAGAGTATCTGGTTTTCTTATTTAGGAGCATGAAACTGAGATATTAGAGGCTATTCTCTATCCCCTCATTGTTCTTCTGGGCGAGAAGGGCACCGAGGGACTGTTCCCGGGCAGTGACATAGAGGACCATCAGCTTCCCAAAGATGGGTGGCATCAATACTGGAGGTTGGAGAAGATACTACTTGATTTCCTCAAAGGTAGTCTAGCACTCCTCATCCCACTCATAAGAAGTTCCCTTCTTCATGAGCCGAGAAAAGGGCTTACACTTACCAGCCATATTCTCAATGAATCGGCATATGTAGGCTAAGTGGCCTTGGCGACCTCGAAGATCCTGAATATTTCTCATGGGGGCATCTGGCTGATGGCCTTGATCTTCTCCAGGTTGATCTCGATGCCCCGATACCAGAAAAAAAAGCCAAGAAACTTCCCCGAAGTGACCTCGAAGGCACACTTCAATGGGTTCATCTTCAGGTGGCGGGAACAGAGGAAACCAAACACTTTCTCAAGGTCCTTGATATGGTCCTGGTGATGGTGAGATTTGACCACCAGATCATCCACATAGAACTCCACCAATGTCCCGAGGATCAGCTTGAATATGCGATGCATGGCCCGCTGATAGGTGGCACCTGCATTTTTCAGGCCAAAGGGCATAACCTGGTAATAGAAAGTACCTTGAGGCACCCTGAAAGCTGTGGACTCCTCGTCCTCGGGGGCCATCTAGATCTGATTATATCCAGAGTAACCATCCATGAAAGAGAGGGCCTGGAACCCTTCCGTAGTTCCAATCAACAATTCTGTCACTGGAAGGGGAAAATCATCCTTCAGACAATGGCGATTGAGATCACGGAAGTCGATACAGACTCTGATCTACCCATTCTTCTTCCTGAATGGTATAATGATGGCCAACCACTTGGGGTACTAGACTACCTTAACAAAGTTTTCCCTGATGAGATTGTCAACCTCGACCTCGACCATAACATTATGAAAAGGGTGCATCTTTCTGGGAGGCTGCTTGAATCTGTGATGATTTGCCGGAAGACCGAGGTGGTGGATGGATACCTGAGGATCTAGTCCTAGCATCTCATCATAACTCTATGAGAATAAATCACGGTGCTGTTTGAGGAAGCCTACGTACCGATATTTCTCCTCAGGGGACATAGAGGCGCTGATCAATGTGGGTCTCAGGTCCACCTCGCTTCCAAGGTTCACCTGTACCAACTTGTCGACCGTGGCTAAGACGCCTTCCTCAAAGGTAGGGGGAGCATCCTCTATATCTTCTTCTCCACTTATAGAGGGATCTTTCGCAGGGGAAGATGCTTCTAAGTTACCATGCCTCGATTGGAGGCTGGTTCTAGCTTGTGCGGTAGTGGTTATTGTATCGGGGAACTATGGTGCTGCCGAGACTGTAGCGATTAAGGCTGCCGACCTGATCCCATCTAGTCTCTGGCCCAAGGGACCACGCTTGATAATATCAAAGTAGTAGTGGCGCGTCGTCTGGAGCCGACTTATTCCATCCCGGCGAAACAGACAAGTATGACATATCACTGTTGCCATGAGCCGAATGTATCAATACTTGATGGGAGTGGGAGGATTCGAGATCACTGAGGCCTGGTTCCTATAAGAATATGAAGTGATCTTCCGATGATGCCTGGATTTGGGAGCATGGTTCCCCTTGTCCCAGAAATGACAAAACATTGCCCCATATCAGGGGTCGTGGGCTCCAACCGATAGATCGGGAAGACGTAGGTGTCATTCAGGCCTACCCAAGAGTCGGTCATAGTGGTGACAAGCTCAAATTCACTTGAATGGACTTGTTTATCCTTACTCTTGTAATAGTCAACATCCAAGTAGCGAGCTTTACAAGAGGCGAAAGGAGATGCATCACTTCGGAGTATGCCCACTCGACCATTAAGGGAGTACTTGAGGCATTGGTGATATGATGAGGGGACCGCCACATGCGAGTGGAGCCATGGTCTGCCCATCAATGCATTATATGCGGTGTCCTGAGAGACAACCATGAACTCGGTGCTGGAAACTAGGCAGCTAAACTAGGTCTTTAGACGGATCTTGCCAACTGGGGTCTGTTCGGTCCTGTCATATCCCCAGATTCTTAAATCAGATGGAGTCAGGTCATCCTCGGATAGCCCCAGCTTCCGTAGCGTCTGTGTCGAGATAAGGTTGATCCCGGAGCCAGTGTCAATGAGACAACGACGAACTTCCACGCCGTTAAATTGGCTGTTGATATACAGCGGGCGGATGTGCCCTTATATGGGGGAGACTTCATCTTCTCCAGAGAATGAAATGATGGCCTGACATTTGGCATCATGAACTGCTTCAGCATGGAAAGCTTCTACAGCTGCTATCTCTGTCTGAAATTGGAGGGGGATCCTTAAAGCCTCAGTGAGTGCTTCGCACATATCTGGCAATAGGAAAAGGGATTCAAGGATGGAAAGCCTCACTGGGATGCTGGTGAGGTGCTTGAGAATGTCATAATTACATGCCAAGCACGGACTTCTACTTGCAGGGAGTCGCTCTGTGATGGAATGCATTGCGGGCCCTGCCGGCTGGATCGGTGGCTGACTGGTACTGAGGATATCCCATTGCTCAATAGTCGAAGCCCAGAGGGTAGCTGCTGAATGAGTACTGGATGGCTAAGATCAGCCTATAGTGGGGCGAATCTAGTCGGGACATGAATGAAGGGGTTCTGCCTGATCCAGTAGCACAAATGGTGGTAGAGGTGGTCCTGAAGACACCGGATGAAGAGGCTGCGAGTACTGAGCTCTGCGCTAGGCCTATTGTCCAGTCTCGGTGGCATGCACGAACTGGCTGGAGGTGCCAACTGATGTGCCTCGACGACCCATATGGCCGTGGCTCCACCGACGTTGGCGTCAGTTGGGGATGTTGGGGGGGGGGGGTGTTCGCCTGGCGCTCCCCCTCGTCTGGAGTCATATAGGGGTTTACCAACTCAACGGTGTTAACCGAAGAATACCCTTGACTATCACTTAAGGAATCATCCAACACTGGGAAGATCCTAGGGGGAATCCCCATCTCTGGGGGCATAAATTCATCGAGAGTGCGGGACAATGGCGACATTGTCTAGGCGCACTGATTTTTCTTACGCCGTCGATGCTTGCTCTTTTGGGAAGAGGATGGATGAGATGATGAGGCAGGGGTGGTGGCTATAGCTTCTGAAGGCTTCAGATGATTCATGTGTGCACAGATAATTCCATGGGTGTGGGCAACCATCCTACGAGCTACCCAGTCGTTATACTTCTGGGACCTGCGGTCAGAAACCTGCTGCCACTCACCTTCGCTGTCGCTACTGCTATCTCTCCTCACAAAGACACCTGCCACTTGTGCCGAGGCCGAGCCCAACCTGACTATGTTTTTGTCGATCTATTCTTGGAGCCAGTCCTTGAACACATATCATTGCTTGATGGTGTGCCCTAGGATCTGGTGATAAGGACAGTAGTTGGGGTGATCAGTGAGATGCACCTCTTCCGGCTTCCGGTACTCAGGAAGTCGTACAATTCTCTACTCTAAGGCACTGCGGAAGTAACTGGGGACCTGGGCCTTGTCGAACGAGTAGGACCGATTACTTCTGTATGGAAAGGGGTCTCTTGGAGCCTGACCTTGACGGGGGCCCGGAGGACCCTGCCGAGGAGGCAGAACTTGATTATCTCACCTAGGCAGTGGTGGCGCGTTACGCGAGGGCGCCTGCCGATTTTGAGGTGGGCACTACTGGGCTAAAAACTGTGCCCATGGAAGTGGAACTCTGCGGGGCTGCGGAGTTGGCTCCACTGGGAGAAATTCTAGCTACCTAGGGGCCTCTACCTGGGCCACCATGGTGGGCTCGGCTTTGTCATCCCTCCTTTCTGGGATCACAGGGGGCAGCAGACGTGCCTGACTAGCCTATTTCAGAGCTTCTTCGAGGTGCTGGGCCTTATCTGAGAGGTCTCGGAACCCTCCAGGATATTTCTAAGTGATCAGGGAGGGGACTAGTTCCTTCTTTAGATTCCCTATGCACATCGTCAGTAATTTCTCCTGAGTCAGTGGCATGTCGAGGGAGTATGTGAGCCCCTTCCACCGAGTGAAAAAGTCCACGACTCTCTCATCAGGCCTTTGCTATCACTTGAAGAGGTCTATGATGTTCGTTTTCCAGGTGGTAGAGCTGAACTGGTAAAGGAACTGCCTCCGAAGTTACTCCTAGTTGGTCACAGATCTGACAGGGAGATGGATGTACCAAATGAATTCTAGCCCTTCCAGTGTCTGAACAAAATAGCAGAGCTTGGCCACCTCCTGCTGCATTGGGGTCCTTAAAATAGGCACACACCTCAAGTTAAAGTGGTATAGATGTTGTGGCGGGTCCCCTGTCCCATTAAAGGGGGATAAGGTGGAGTTTTCGAATCCCGAGGGTGCTGGCATGTCATCCACCCATGCCGGATATGGCTTTCCATCAAGTAGGATGGCCACCTGTTGTGTTTCCAAAACCTCGAGGCGGGCGATGAGTGCCACCATTGGATCTTCTGGACGTGGGTCCCTATCCTGATGGGGATCCCTAACCACGAGCGCGTTTCCAGGCTATTCAATGCAGTATCCAAGCTCAGCAGCTCGTGGAGCGGCTGGTGGAGTGACCCTTGGGTCTGCCGGGGGAGCCCGAGCGGGGTTCCTTGGATTGTCACGCCATTCAAGAGGGTTCAGTGAGAAATACCGTGCCCTCTTACCATAAGTGCCGACCTCTACCCTTTCCGCATGGATAGGATGTTCAGGGTTACCCGGGGGAAATTCGTCGGGGAGAAGCTGTATCTGTCCCTGCTGTACTAGCCGAGAGTCACCATAATCCAGACACTGTTCCGTAGCACATTTTTCCAGGAGGTCATAAACCGGTTTCTTCTGCTCGGCAAGCTTCTGGTGCAGCACGACCTTCTCAGGATCTTCCTCTGTCTTCTGCACTGAGGTAGATGGGTCGGAGTGTTTGGTGACACCAATATGCTCCTTGCCCTTACCAAGATTACAGATGAGTACCAATGCCTTGGTGAGCGGAGGGAGAAACAGGAGGTTCCTCTGCTGGCGAATAACTCTCCTCGATGTGTCCAGTAGTGGGGGAACTTCCTCAGGGAGGAGGTTCCCATCGAGAAGTTCTAGCTCATTTTCCCCTCCCAAAAGATCAGTCATGTTGACCGTGACTCTTCTTGGGGGTATGTCCTCGACGTCGCCAAGCGAGTCGGATTTCCAGTGAATAGAACTGAAGAGGAGGGCAACGTACTGCCCCCATCCATGGACTTTCACGTGGGGGGTATCCCCCTTAATAACTTTGCAGAGTACTTGGAAACTCTGGATGCATTGCTGTTGGAGGGTCCTGTGGTGACCAGGTGACTCGGGGTGCTGGACCACGGGGAGTGTGGCCAGGTCAACCAGATGGAATTGTTCGCCGATGTCTTCAAGGTGATCTTGGATCCTGGGATAAGTCACTCATCAGTGGTGAAGACGGAAGTGAGTTTCCTAGAGGGTTTGGCGGAAACATTCAAACTCCTCTGGGGTGAGCGATTCTGGCGTACCAAAATTTGGTCCTGCGACCGGCCAAAACTTATCGGGGAAGTGGCCCGCTGTGAGGATGGTCCAGAAGATCCTCATCTTAGATTCATGGTCTAGTGTTTGATTTCCCCAATTTTCAACTGAGGGTGGATGAGGAATTAGTGGCGGCACTGAGGCAGACCGCTGGAACGGCGGGCTGGCCGACGAAGAATCCGGCGAGCGGGCTGATTGGCCGCCGAATCTTGGGCTGTCCCCTGAGGACTGTAGTGGCCTAGCTTCTATATCGCAATAGGTTGGACCGACGACCAAAGCTCATGACATAGCATTGGCTTCTGCTGAGAGTGGACTATGTCGCGGCTCTTCCGCCATTGACCCCCAGAATAGCTCTCCGCCGTCTCTAGCCGAGGCAGAAGGTGATTCTGGAGATGATGGTGGCGACTGTGTGGTCGGTCCCTGGGGACACGCCGGGTTCTCATCCTCCTAGATATACCTTCGAAGGGAGGCAGGGATCCTATGGACCTCACATTCTGGGAGTACGAAGCTAATGCGCCTCGTTCCTGCCCCAGTCCTTGACTTGGAGGGATGAGGAGAGGCCTCCAGCGTCGAGTTGTACTCCGACTCGGAGTCTAAGAAGTGGACTGGTTTGATTCTTGTCCAGCCTTCCCTGAAATTCCTCTTGCGGTGGTGACGAACCACCTTCCTGCCCCTGGGTGGCTCCTCGGGGCAGGGCTGATTTTTGACATGGGGTCCTCTGATCGCACTGGTGCTGGGGTGGAGAGGGTTTCCACCCAAGAAAGACGGGGTACAGGGATCACTGGGACAAATGTCGAAAGATACATGGGGAGGACCTCCATGCTGGGTGTTGGTGAAGTGGGGCTGGCCTCCACCTCTCCGATCGCTGGGGCGAGGAGGACCTTCACCGATTGAAACAGGGACATGGGGAGGACCTCCATGTTGGCGAGTGACTAGACATGCAATGTCTCCATACTCACGGTCGGCGGTAGGGGGAGAGACCCTGTACCCAGTGTAGTGAGCACGAGAGAGACCCCCCACATGGAGTGTTGCTGTCATGGGGAAGACCCTTACTTGGGCTGAAGGTGGCATGGGACAGACCTCCAAGCTTAGGTTGGAAGCAGGGAGGGCTCGAACCTTCTGTAGTGGCGGTATGAAGTAGGCCTCCACACTGGGTGGTATTGCTTCGGATTGGCCTGCAACGGCCATCGCCTGTACCGGTGACTGGGAGAGTCGACCAAACCTGTCCGTGGGGCGGTTGGGGCCTTGATCCAGGTCGGGAGTATAGCTTACCCTGCTCAACGTATGCAGGGAGTTGGTGATATGAGTCAGCGGTGGCTTAGGCCATAGTAGTCACCGACGTTGATGCCCCATGGCGGGCGCCCTCTTCCATTTACGCCCGATGCTAGCGCCGGATCAGATGAACTGGAACCGGTGGTGTAGGTGCTTGGCTTTCCTGCTTCTTAGCTCGGGGAATTGGGCGGTGGTGCTAACGCGGCCTGGTTGGAGCCCTCACTGAGAGCCCTTGAAGCGGGACTCCGATTTAGCCAACCCAGGTATCCCTTACCTCATCGGCGTATGGGAGGGAGTTGTCAAGGTGTTCCAGGGACAAGCTCCTGAAACGATTGAATGTCGGGGTGGGGAGCAGCGGCTCCCTGCGCGGCACTCGGGGACAATGTTGACGGTGAGGCGCAGCTGCCTCAAGATCCAGGCGGGCCATATCCCTAGTGGGGATGACCCCCTCCTCCTCGTACCTGCGTACAAGGTCATTAATTACCCTTTGCTGGATAATCTATGATGGGTAAAGGGGGTGTAGGAACCCAGCATTCGTGGCAGTTGAAGCCATCATGGAAGAGGCAGAACCGCGTGGGGTAGCTGCATCGATATTTCCCCTGCTCCTGTGCCGGTGGGCAGGTGATCGGGCTCCAGATGTAACAACTTGGTTCCTGAAAGTAGGGAGATGAACTCATTAATAATGCTAGGAAAAGAAATCGACAACCAGTTCCACAGCACCATTCCGTCTTCCGTGGCCGGTAAGAGGGATCCACGTTGACAACGTCGCAGGACGGAATGCTCAACATCCTGACTATCCCAACTTCTGGCGAGTTTCACATCAGGCCTACTTGGTGGGACCTGGTACCAAATGATGGGGTCATATGACATTCTTATCCACTGATGCCCCGAACTCTACTAGCCTCCATGCTGAGGAGAAGACTCTTCATGTCAGGTTCACCATTTCTATTTCCAACGCTTTCACCAGGGCACGCGTGCATCCATTACAGGGAGGACCCACTGCTGTTGCCCCGCATTCCTGCTTTCCAAAGGCGGGCGACATCTGTTCCTTATTCAGGGACGTCTGCTCCTTGATCAAAACAAGATGATGGGATGTCGGTTTTTCCTTCGGTGGATTCCTCCTCGGAGCTCATCACCTAGTCCGGGTCTCCCTCATAGATTTAATACGTTGTTCATGAAACTCTTCCCAGTTCCATATCTTCATGGAAACCAGTTAATTACGCCGCTTCTGTCAGGACATTCCAAAGAGTCCGGTAAGGGAAGCAACCTTCGGTTAGGAGAGTAGTCACATTGGGCATCACTGGCATGTCTTGATGCTGGGGGATTGGCATGTCTGTCTTATGTCCCTTATTATAGGGATTCTCGAGGGTGAGGAATCCCGAGGCATCCCACATCGGACGCGGGGAATTGTATTCCATGGGAATGTATATGAGGTTTTCCTCAGCTTCCCATGTTTAACACAGGGTATTCTGCAAGTTTAACGTCTGGAGGAGATGGATCAGACTGATCAGAACATTGGTTAGAGTGGATCAAATGGGCATAACCCCTAGAGGGGACACCGAGGTTGGGGCCAATGCGTGGGTGGCTTCCCGAATGCTGTTAAATGGAATGGTGTATGAGGTGGCATGATCTCATCGGGATGTGGTGGCCTGGGTAAGGATCAGGATGGATGATGGATTTGGTATTGGGTCACGAAGAGACTTCCTACGTATCCCCGTGGTGGGGAATCAAAGTCCGCGTAGTTCGGTGGAATGATGGGACACCTGAGGAGGTGACCCGCGAGAATGGACGAATGGATGGGACCCAGAGGAAGTGGAACCTTCGGGTTAGGGAATGAGATTCCCGAGACACATGAGCTCTATAGAGAGATCAGGATGAGACATGGGTGTTGGTATTGAACCTCATGGAGGTTTCCTACGTATCCTCATGGCAGGGAATCAAAGTCCGCATAGTTTGGTGGAACGATGGGACACCTGAGGAGGTGACCTGCGAGAATGGATGCATGGATAGGACCCAGAGGAAGTGGAACCTCTGGGTTAGGGAATGAGATTCCTGAGACACGTGGGATCGAGGGAGATATCAGGATGAGCCATGGGTGTTGGGCTTGATCCTAATGGAGGTTTCCTACGTATCCTCGTGGCAGGGAATCAAAGTCTGCATAGTTCGGTGGCATATGGGGCTTACGCTCTAAGGCGGCCCATGATGTTAGTAAATCAATGTGAAGGTGGACCTGGGGTCCTGATGGATGGTGGTATTGAACCTCATGGAGGCTTCCTACGTACCATGCCTTGACATGGATCAAAATCCGCATAGTTCGGGATGATGGATACAGTTTATCGTCATGCGGGACAGGGGCGAACCTGACGTGGAGGAATGACCGGGTGGTGGGCTTGAACCTCGTGGAGGCTTCCTATGTACCATTCCTTGACATGGATCAAAGTCCCCATAGTTCAGGATGGGTTGGGGTTTACACTCTGAGGTGGCTCATGGTGGTTGGGGCTTGAACTTCATGGAGGCTTCCTACTTACCATGCCTTGACATGGATCAAAGTCCCCGTAGTTCGAGATGGGTTGGGGCTTACACTCTAAGGAGACCCATTGGGTAATGTCATGGCTGGTGCTCACTCTAAGATCACGTGAGTCATGCTCGGTGTGAGAAATAAGAGATAGTAGAGACCTGACGATCACTTTGCGAAAGGTGATTCCGTGGGAAGCGGAGTGGGGATTACACGTGGAGCGGCCCAAGAAGTCGGGGCTTACTCCAGGATGGAGGCCTGAGGGTGAAAAAGTGTAGCAGGAGAGGGATTTCAGATGGAATAAAGGAGAACCACTGTTCCCCATCACGCCCTTGGCTGGCCTTGGCACCGAGGGAGTGAGGAGGAACAAAGGTGCTGCCTCCTACAAGAAAGGTTAGGGGATTACACCAAGGTGGCTGCCCTTCCCCATGGACAAACGCCACTCCAATAAGGAGGATATCACCCCCTATGAGGGATGATCCTATCCCCGTGGAGATGATTGGGCGTGGAGAATGTCCAAGGCGGGGGGACCCTGCGTGCGAGGCACGGGGCCAGGTCACAATTTAACGTCATGTGTTGAGGAAGAAGGTGCTTGGTAGTTTAATGTCCTGCAGCTCAGACGAGGTGGGTTCACTCCACACCCCTAGGACTTACATAACTGGTACCCTCCAATCCTTGAGGAAGGGAAGGCATCAACAATGCCGTAGTGAGGGGGTGTTGTGGGGCGAACCATCAAGGGGTCCACGTTAGCGTGACTATGCGAAGTAGCAATAACCGTTAGTGTGACTATGTGAAGAAGCATGAGGAAAAGCAAGACAATGGGAAAAATTGTCCAAGGGACTTTGAATTTACCTTGTACGAACCTAGAAGGTTGCACGGGAAGACGGTGCATGATGTGGATACCCATGGCACAAAAGGCACCCGCGAATGGCACCCACAAGAAGGGTATCAGGGTAAGGGGTCCCAGGGAATTGCGCGCAACCTTTGAGGATTTCACATGAAATAATAGACCTGTGTGAAAGACACCAGGCTGGAATAAAATCGGTGATGATTACACGTAATTGGGGGTAGAGGTTTTGCGCGCGACTTGGAGGATTGCACGCAAGGAGAATGAATTGCGCGCAAGTGGGATAGGCTGCGCGCAAGGATAGGGGTGCATGCAATGGAAGAAATTGCGCGCAATTGGCCGGACTGCACGCAATGGAAGGGATTACGCACAAGGGGGGAACCCCGAAGGGATTGGAATTCAGTCTAAGCCATGAGGATCTCACGCGAAGGCAGACCCCGGGGCGACTTGGCACGAAAAGAACTATACCTGAAGGCCATATTGCGCGTGCGGAAGATGGATTTCGCGCACGAGATCTGGTTCAGATTCTTCAGCCTTGAAATGGAAGGGGGTTACCTTCTATTTATAGAAGTTTGGGGGTGCAAAAAATATCCCGGTGCGAAATAAATGTGCGCCAGAGGCGGCGACACGAAATGTCAACTGCGCGGGTGCAGGGGCGTGAAATATTTTGCGCTTGGCCACCCAAATTCTTGTGAATCTCAGAATATTCCGTGTGGGGGTATCTTTTTTCGCGCACTTGGGAATTTATTTCGTGCGGCCCCTCCGGGCCCCCCGGGCGGGGTCCCCGGGTCCGAATATGACTTTGCTTTGTCGTTTTGAAGCTTTCTTCTACCCTGGAGCACTTTTCGGAGTCTACACTATCATAATTCCCACTCATAAAAGATGGTGATGGAAAATTAATTGTATCACTATGTGGAGATGGTAAGACGTACGTACACACGAGTGGTACTTTCATTTGTTGTTATATGGGAAATGGGTTATATAGTGGTGTCTTAATAATTATAATAACATTTAATAATATTTAGAATGATTAATTTATTATTTTATGATATATATAATAGATTTAGAGGAGGTATATAAGAGTCGAAAAAGAGAGTGATCGGTTAGAGCGATTACCTCTTCTTCGAAACGACTCCTTTAGATCTTCTCTAAAGGACTCTAGAGTTGGTATTTTGGGAAGAAAATAACCTATAAAATGTGTATTGAGAAGTTTAGAATAGAATTTTTTAGAGTTTGGTCAAGATATATTTCTCAAATTTATTTGAAGAAGTGAGAGAGGATGTTCCTTTTATAATTGAGGTAAAGGGAACTTTTAAAATTTCTAAAAATATTAATTTATAATAAATTCAATATCAATAAAATACCTACAAAATGATATGGATTCTAAGATAATATGATATAAATTTTTAATCTCATCAAATAGATTTTATACAAGTTTAAGTATTATTGTAAACCATATCATTTTGATTAACCCTTTGTTAACCCATTTTACTTGTAACTACGATAATAAATTCTTTAATATTAAAATATTATAATTTTTACTTATATGGTTTCAATTGTCCATAAATAATAAATTTATGAAATTTTAGAACATATAATAATCAATTTATATTTTTTAAAATATTTTTATGATTTTTAAATAATTTAATAAAATATTATTTTTATAAAATATCATTAGTGTCAATTTTGACACTATTTATTACATTGAATTTAAGAAAATATAAAAATAAAGATAACTTCGAACCAAATTATTTAATACACCCCTTATATGTCATAGTAATCTAAAAAATTTGTGGATAACCTTAATTAATTAAAATTATATTTATTTTTATATTTCTAATATCATTTATTTTATTTTTATATTAGTTGAATAATTACTGTATCATAATTGTGTAGTTATTTATTCACTAAAAATTATAAATAAATTACTATGATGAATATAAATAATTTATATTTAAAAATAATATTTATAATAAAATATAGCTTTTTAAAAACCCTATATTAAAGATGTTATAGTTATTAAAAACATGAAGGTGACAACTTTGACATTACTTTAAATAAAATATTCTAAATGTCATAATATTTTAAATATGGGTCCAAATGGAAATTAATACGACCCTTGGATGATTATTTTTGATATATATTCAACCAACAAGGTTTAGTTAAGTGTTTTAGTCTTTTAATGATTTTTATCATTTTAATTGAAACCATTTTACTGTTTTTTCATCTATTTGCACAAGCACTGAATTATTGTTTCATAAGAATTAAAGGTAATTATTTCATAAAAATAAATAAATAAATATTAATATAATCCATTATATTCATTCATAACCTAATTTTTTCCTTATGTGGACACATAAGAGATATTTAAGACAAATAAAGTGATATTTTTATGTCTTTTATTGATTTAAATATTATATAAGTCATTTTCATGGACAAGTGTCAATTAAAAAACTTAATTTATACAATTACATGTTAATGGTAGAATTATATCCATCTAATAAAATTTTGGAATATTTTAGAGTTATTTTATAGTATTTATAATTTTATTTTCAACCTAAATTATATAATTTACCCTTTACTGAGGTAACAAAATCTACCATGGTTACTATTCATATTGGAAAAAAATAAAAGGGACATATTCAATAAATTTGGACCTTATAAATATAAATTTGGAATCCATTTTTTCAAAATCCAAAACACTTATATTTTAGAATTTAATTTAAATAAAACCAATAAAATGCATGAAAAACAATTTTTTAGAAAAATTCCTTTTTAAAACATAAAATGTTTTTATAATAAATTCATGTATAATATACTTTTCAAAAACCATAATTTTATTATTTTAAGTTAAAATTAACTATTTAAAACTAATACAAAACAGAATTTGACTTTTTAAATACTTTAAAAGAAAATATAGTTTTTAATAAAAATCATTATTTTCACTATTTGTCGAAAGATGAAACTTTTTAGAAAAATACCAAAAATTCACCCTGAGATAATTTTGACATTCTAATTTAAAAAATGAAATTTATTTTTTCAAATAGAATTTAAAAAAGTTCCAAAATTTATTTCTAAAATAATCGTGCCATTAAAAAGTGACGAAACTGCCTTTAGAAAAATATAGTTTTTTTATACCTAAAATTGGATTTATTCTTATCTTATGTATATAAAATCTTTTGGATGAATGTAAAAAAATTTTATTTAATATATATATATATATATATATATATATAAATTTCATGGTGTGTTTAATAATATTTATTCCCACCAATTTAACGACTAGGTTATAATTTTCTTGTTTAAATAATTAGAATAAAATATTGTTTCATAGAAACCCAGTGTTTCGTTCAACATAAGCTAATTCATAATTGAGTGTAATGAAAGAAATCAAAGAAATAAAATTATTTAAAAAATATATATCTCATAAAAATCACACGGTGTTACAAAAAACCTATAAATTGATAGGTTAAGGAATGTATGTCATTTATGAGTTATCACTTTAGTGTTTATAGTTTCCCTTTTATGTGTTTAATAGCTTAATAATTCTCAACCATATATTTTTTACTTTATTTTAGTAAATGGATATAAATAAGAGGAACCGAGTTGATAACCAATGCGATGACTGCCCAAATGAGATGATGGTACCAAGGTATGCATCAAAACTAAATGTTTTGGATATTTAAAATTTTTTATCACTAGAGCGAAAAAAATTCATTATCTCTAGCAATATGATCTCCAATAAGGGTTTGAGTATATCTCATGAATTATTAAGAACAAAATAAAATAGACCGATTACCTCATTTGAATAAGTGATGAGTTTGAATGTTTCTTGTTTCCGGTGATCATTGCTCGAAGGATTTAAGCTTAAACCCCTCTAGATCATCCACACATGCTTTAATAATATACATGAACACTTTTATTTAAAAACCAGATGCTATTGTGGAGGTTCGATGATGCCTTCGATGTCCTGATGATCACCATGACGCCCTTCCTTCATTATGTAAAGGTGTTCTTATATTGAGCGCTTGTAAGGAGTCTTCCTCTCTCTAAAATGTGGTAAGAAAGAGGGATGAGATATAAAAACCATGGGAATGAATAGTATTATTAAAATGAGATCCCTACTTCTTAAATAGTGGAAATTAATTACTCAGAAAGAGTTCCTCGACCCCAATATAAGTAATTCCCACTAAATAAGTAATAAATGACATGTTATGATGAAATAATTGTATAATAAATGTCATTTATATTTTATCACTTGTAATATATAATAAATATATTACATGATAAAAGTGAGTCATTAACTCAACTCATAATTCCCATAATATTAAATTAACCTTGATTATTAATTAATATTCGTTCATATAATATTTTTTTTTCACATATTCACATAATACCTTATGAATAATTTTAATAAATAACTTCAACTCCAATTATTATATACTTGAATAATAATGAATTTATATATTTTTTGGTGATCACTTATTCTTGAACACATCTCAAACCCTGTGGCGGGACCCACCATGTCCTACATTCCTATTCATCAGAATATGGAATACTTTTGAATATGCTATTGGGTGTGACCCTCTTGGACCTTATATCAATAGAAGTGAATATTATTTATAGACTAGAAGCAGAGTCTAGCAACCCATCAAGGCCTCTAAAGAGACAAGGAATAATCATAGCAATGAAAACCTATCCTACAAACACACATCATGTAATATAATCTCTTTGTCTTATGATATCTCATAAATCGGGATGCAAAACATATGTCATCATCTATTCTTGATTTATTATGCGTTGATCTAACTCGAAAAAATTACCTTCATCTACCATGACCATGAATTTAATGAATTTAATACCATTTTGATCAACTATGCCCAAGATATCACTTCCTCAACTCATAATCAAAAAATTCTATCTTGATAATTCAACCAATTCCATACCACTAAAAATGAACCCAACACAAGAAACCTCACCATGACTTTAATGCCATGGTTTTTTCCTTGTAACAAAAGTACTTGATCATATGGTACACATTGATAATGATCTTAATTTAGGATACCAATACACATGTTCATAGACAGGAACAACCAATGACACTTGAAACATGTGGTGTTCCTATTGCTAGGTTATTCCTCATGATCTCATCTACTCAAGATCACTAAGTGAGAACTTAATGAGAATAAGTCTCAATGCTTATGATCCCTTAGCACTTGATAGTATCACATCATCCATGTACTGTTAGTATGATGCATCTAGACCATAGGACATAAATTTAAGATTATCATAATGGTATTTATAGGCTCTCATTATAGTCCGAGAACTTCTATAACCATTTGATACAACATGTAATCTAAGGAAATTATCATAAATATAGTGGACATAGAAGTATAAACACTATTATGGTAATATAAACACATCTACATATCAAAATTTATACATGTAATGGTAATAAAATTACATACATAATTTGGGTCTAGAGAACCCACTTTAAACACTCCCACATACACTAGATCCAACTACTAACAAATATCAAACTAATAGCTATCATATGAGAATCATTCTTATGCTTAGATATGGATTTAGTCATGGGGTCTTCCATGTTATCCTCTATGGATAATCTGCTAACTGTGACTTCACCTATCTGAGTAAAATCCCTCAATAGATGAAACTTTTGAAGCATATTCTTTGTCCTCTAGTGCGACCAAGGATCCTTAGCATGTACCACTAATATAGTATTATCATAATAAACTAGAATAAGGTTTTCACTACTAGGTACAACACCAATGTCAAAGATAAAGTTTCATATCTAAACCACCTCTTTAGCTGCATCAAAATATGCAATATACTTAGATTCTACTGTAGAGTTAGTGAACACATATTTATTTGAGATTCTCCAGCTCAGTACACCGCCATTCAGGAAAAATACATAGTTTGACTACGATTTCATATCATCATGATCTATTTGAAAACTAACATTAGTGTATGATATCACTACTAGTTCCCCATCTCCTACATACACTAGGAACACATACTTTATACATATAAAGTACTTTAGGATAGTTTTATAGATGCCCAATGAAGCTATCCTAGATTATATTGATATCTTCCTTCTATGATTAAAGTAAAGGAAACATCAAAACTTTTACATAACATGTCATACATGATAGATCCCGCTACTAAATAATAAGGAATTATACTCATCCTTTCAATATCCTCCTATGTTTTTGGACAAAATTTCTTATAGATACTGATACCATGTGACATTGGAAACAACCCTATATTGGATTGTTCTATATTGTACCTTTTGAGTACCTTTTCAATATATTTACTTTGACTTATCCCAAGCAATATCTAAGATATATTTTGATAGATATTAATCCCTAGAATGCAGGATTATTCACCGAATTCTTTCATGGAGAAGTATTCATTTAACCAAGTATTAACTGAATATAATACTTTCACTTTATTTCCCATAATTGACATGTCATAAACATATAATACAAGGAAAATGATGGTACTCCCACTAACCTTATCATAAACACATGGATATCTTTCATTCTTGATGAAACCAAATTATATTATTGCCCCATAAAAACAAAAATTCCATGACCATGATGTCCGATTAAACCCATAAATGGATCTCAACAACTTGCATACTTTATCAGAACTCTTTGAATTAATAAAACCTTCAGGTTGAGTCATATAGACTTCTTCAGCCAACTTTATATTTAGAAAATCAGTTTTGAAATATATTTTCCAAATATAATAATCATGGAAGGATGCTATTAAAAGTAATATTCCAATGGATTTCATCATTTATACTGGTGAGAAGGTTTCTTTTTAGACTATTCCTTAATGTTTCCTAAAACCATTCACAACTATTCATGCTTTATAGGTATTTACTTTACCATCCATGTATAGTTTTTTCTTGAATACCCATTTTAACCCAATGGGGTTTACATCGGCTGGAGCATCTATAAAATCCAAACTTGATTTTGGTACATAGATTCTATCTTAAAATGCATGAAATATTTCTATTTAACAATATCCTTTCCATATATTTCCTCCTTACAGTTTAGAGGTTCATCATTCTCTAGGAGTAATGTGTCACCTGACTCGGTGATAAGAAAACCATATCCATATAGTTTTTTAACCTCTTGAGTTGACCTACATAGTAATCATGTCTAAAGAATATCTTTATCTCGCACTATACCTTGTAGATATTGTTCCCATACCAACACTTATGATGGAGCATCAACTTCATCGAATTCAACATTTCTCCCACTATTTACATTAGAAATGTGTTCCCTTTCTAGAAATATGATATTTCTTGAAATAATAAATGTTCTATATGAAATTTTATATAGGTAACATCCTTTGGTCTCTTTAGGATAACCTATAAAGATGCACTTGATTCTTTGAGATGCTATTTTTTCACTATTTATAGTCTTTCCAAAAGACTTTCATCCCCATACACGTATGTGTGATAGATTTGGTTTCTTTCTATACCATAACTTATATAGAATTCCACATGAATATTTTGTTGGTACTTGGTTAAGGGTATATACCACTTCCTGCAATGGGTATCCCCAAAATGATAATGGAAGAGTTACCAAACTCATCATTGATTTAAACATACCAAGTAATGTTTGATTCCTCCTTTCATGAAAACTATTCCATTAAGGTGTATAAGGAGGAGTGATTTGGGATACTATCCCACAATAATTCAAGTTATTAATGAAATCTTGGTTAAGATACTCTCCACCTCATTCTGAGCGAAGTACCTTAATCTTCTTACCAACCTAGTTTTCTAATTCATGCTGGTATTCCTTAAACAATAGAAAGAAATATGAATTATAATTTATTAAGTATATATAGTCATACATAATATATTCATCGGTAAAAGTAATGAAGTATGAAAACCATCCCATTTACTCTACTAAAAATGGAACACCCACATCAGTATAAATTAAATCCAATAATTTAGTATCTCCTACTCCTTTCCCAGAGAAGGGTGTTTTGGTTATTTTAACTTGTAAACAAGTGCAACTTACATCCAGGGGTTTTAACTCAGATGAGTCTAAAAACCCTTCTTGATGTAATTCTTGTAAACACTTTTCATTAACATGACCAAGTCTGAAGTTCCATAGGTGGATGTTATATGATTCATGTTTTTTAGTTTTTCATTGATTTCCATTATAGGGTTTGCGAGTTAAAGTATATACAAGACACTATTAATATTACCCATACCATATCATATGTTATCCTCATAAAAGAGACAACATTTATTTACAAACCTGAAATAAAATCCCATAATTTCTAGACTTGACAATGAGATTATGTTTTTTGTAACTGAAGGAACATAATAACAGTTATTTAACATAATAACCAAACCACAGAAAAATCTAGGTGATAATATCCAAATTCCAAGGATTCTAGCCTCACACCATTCAGGGCTCATAGATCCACCTCTCCATTTGTAAACTTATGTAATCTTCTTGGTTGCTGTATGTGAATACTAATGTGTGATGCACATGCTATATCAAATAACAAACTTGTAGATAAATATAGATTGTATTTAATGACAAAAATACCTGAAGTAGAAGTGTCACCTTGATTCTTTTTTCCAACTCTACAATTCTTCTTCCAATTTCCTTTCTTTACACATGAAAATCAAACAATATCCTTCTCATTTCCCACCCTATTCATCTTTGTCTTTTTGGAAGGATAGTGCATAGTTGTATTCAACTTGGAATTATCCTTATAACCCTTAGCCTTTGTTATCATCCTCTTTTTTACCATAAGGAACATAACATCCTTGTTTTTTATTTTGAGGTATTCATTTATTTATTTTTGGTCTCTTGTTTATTATTTAGTTTTTTTGAGATTTTTTGGTGAAAAGTTGATATTTTGGGATTGTTAGCAGGTGGCCATGGTTAGTGCATTGTTAGGGAAAACAGTGCGCACTTCTCCAGGTAAGCGTGGAACCATTTTCCTCCTAGACAGAGGTGAACACATGGTTGCCAAATGGTTTTGAAAACCATCTGGTCTAACCATTCAACATTATTCTCTTAGACAGTGAGGGGCACACCATTTTTGAATGGGTTGGTAAACTATGTAGATGATAAGACAAATTTTTATGTACATTTTTCTATCATTTATTTATAGTTTTTCATTAATTTACTTGATAATTCATGTGGGATGTTTCCAATTTTATAGTAATAAAATATTCATAGGATTCCAAGGATGATAGGCATAAAAAGTTCCAAAATGGTCCAGTACACGACGTGATTCATCAGTACATATCGTGTACCTGAAGTTTAAAGCCTTTCCCAAGTCGTGAAGCGAAGTCATGACCAAGACACAAAGCCACCAAGGAAAAAAGAAGCTACACATTGTGTACATCCTAGTCATGATGTGATTCTAGTCACAATTGATAGCGAGAAATCCATGCAAAAAGATAGTTGGATGAGAGATACACGTCGTGAACACTCGGTACATGACGTGAACCCAGTCAAAATTCATAAATCTACGAGAGATACATGCACCATGCTGGAGATCCAAAAATCCATGGAAATTGATGTGGATTGAAGGTACGCATCGGGTACCTTCAGTACACATCATGACGATATTTAACTATATATATAGCTAATAAAAAGAGCATTGAACACACTTCGAGACACGCTTCTCATCTCATTTGGACTCCATGCAAGTTCTCTCACCATTTCACCCCTCTAAACTCTAAAATTTCTTCATTTATTACATTTTTAATTAATTCAAGAGTCGTAGAGCCATCGTTTTTCAACACTTTTTCAATTATCATCTGCACATTTAGATTCATTTCCATTCCTTTTCTCAAGTAAGTATTTTAATTCAATTCATGATTTACCTTGTGCATGCTTTAATTTAATTCACCAATCCAAAACCCTTTCATGATTCTACTTTAATTAATTTCAATCAACATGTTAGACATGCTTTATTTTATTTATTTAATTACATCTTCACCCCATATGGATAGCTAAATTCCTTAAGTGTAGGGATCAAGTTCAATGTATCTGCATGCTTAAGTAAAATTTAATTCTAAACATGGAAAACCTAATTTGATTAGTAATCAGGATAAAACCAAACATTCTATCCCATTTTTGAGAATTTCCCTGACCACAATACATTCAAGTAAACAAATCTATCCTGATTGAAGTAGACTAGGCTAAAATCACTAGCCTAGGACACTTTCTTCTCTAAAATCCAAACTCAATATACCTAGGCTATTACTATTACCCGATCATGGAATAATAACTTACTAGATATAACTAAGTGACTTGACCAAAGTCAACTAGCGACCTCTATTTTCTTTGTAGACTAAACCTTAGGACCTTGACAAGGTTAGAATAAGAGACCATCCTTTACCTAGATACTCGAACTTGATCTCAACCCCTCATTAATTATTCAAAGTCACTCCCAATTAGGAATTAATTCAAACTCCCAAACATAAATATTACTTGAAAGGACTCCTCTCAAGGTCTGAAGACTACAACTTCCCTTTGAAACAACATTCTCCTCATGGGTTTGACCCTGCACTTCCACTATACCACGACTTTGTAGTTAATAAAGTTTGGGAAATAAAAATTCTAATTTGACTCACATCCAGAGGGATTTATGACACCTTTGAGTCCAAATCAATTTCTGGCACCATTTTCAGGGAGAAAATGCTATTTCTTGAAAGAACTATGGTTATTAAGACTTAGTATTACCTTTATATCACCCTTTTTCTTTCTTTCATATTCCCTTGAGTCTTTATCTTTATTTCCAGTGCATGTGCCAAGGTCCCTTGACCCGTTCAAGGAACCTTGAATCAAACAAACCTTTGGACTTCGATCCTGAGATCAAAATACATTTATTTACACTTCTCCGGTCAACAATGGCTGAGCAACATCATACTGTGGGACCCAACCCACCAAACCATCAAATAATTCCAGGAGAACACTCGATGCACCCTGAAAAGACCCTCATGGATTATAACCTACCATCAATCCATGGTGTTACACCAAGTATCGTTCTCCATATGATACAAGCCCACACATTTTGAAATCAATATTGGAGTCATTCATATGATCCATAACATGAGAAAATTCAGTGGTCTTCAGAGTGAAGACCCACATGAACATATTTTCAATTTCCTAGAAGTTTGTGATACCTTTTGCAACCAAGGAGTTTCTTATGATGCTATAAGATTCTGTGTATTTCCATTTTTATTGAGAGAAAATGCTAAGGACTGGCACAAAATCCAAGCTCCAGAGTCGATCATGAGTTGGTACGATCTTGCCAAAAAGTTTTTCGAAAAATATTTCCCACCCATCTAGACCTGGAAGCTTCAGAATGACAACCAAAACATCACTCAAGAAGATAGAGAATATGCATGGGAAGAATGGGATAGATTTAATGAGCTTATGAGGAAGTGTACACATCATAGACTTGACACCTGAATTCAGTTGAAAACTTTTTATCAAGGATTCTAGCCAGTGGCATGAACAATTGTTGATGAGGCCACTGATGGAGGGTTGTTGTTCAAGACCCATAAAGAAAGAAGATAAATTTTAGATGAAGTCTCTAACAATTCCAATCTGTGGAAAAATTATCATGGACCACCATGATGTGGCATCCACCAAGTTGATGAGAACACCCAGTTGGCAGCGCAAGTTGAGGCGCTAATAAATAAACTCAAATATTTTCAAATACCAGCAACAAAAACCCCTTACTCTAGTCATGGAAGTTCAATAATGTGAAATGTGTGGTGCCCTGTATCTATATCAAGACTAAAAGACATGATATAAAGAACAAAAAGATTTTAATTATGTCAATTACAATCAACAAAACCAACTATTTCAGCAACAATAAAAATTTTATCAGTAGAGGCCTACTCAATAGCAACCTCAAATCATTCAAGGTTATTTTCAGGAATGAATTGGTCAGGACCATTTTTGTAACCAAGGATCACTAGGGTATCCACCAATAGACCCTGTACTGCGACCGCAACAACAATTTCAGCAACCAATGCAGCAATAACCTTTCCAACCAAGACCACAACAACAACAATTTCAACCCGCCTAGCTAAGGCCTTCTCAGTAACCACCTCCAAGTAACTTGGAAAATATCCCATCTACTTTTTTCAAAAATTATAATCAAATAATGAATACCTAGAAGATGAAGATGCAAAATCAAAGAGATTCTTTGAGAAACTCAGAGATTCAAATGGGTCGAATCTCAAAGACTTTATCTGATAGATTACTAGGTAATTTAACTGGAAACACTAAGACATACCCAATAGAGGAAGAAAAAGTGGTAGTTCTGAGAAGAGAGAAAGTTTTAGACTTACAATAGCCAAAATAAGAAAGGTGGTAGGAGTAGGCTAAGAAGCAACAAATAGAAGAGGAAGAAGTTGATGAAGCCATTCCTACCCTACCACACGAGGAAGTACCATCTGAAGAAAAACAAACCCCTAAAAAGAAAAAGGAACCCGTTTATGTTGCACAACCTCCATACAATCCACCTATTACCTTTTCAAAAATGGAAAGACAAGGTAGGAAGGATGTGAAATATAAGAAGTTCTTGGAGATGTTCAAACAATTACATATCAATATACCATTTTAAGAAGCTATTGATCAGATGCCTGTCTATTCCAAATTCCTCAAGAAACTACTATCATATAAGAGGAAGATAGAATATCTAGGAGTCATTTCTTTAAATGAATAATGCTCTGCTATTGTGCAGTAGAAAATTACCCCAAAAAATAATAGATCCTAGAAGTTTCTTGATTCCCTATGTGATAGGGGAGTGAAAATTTGGAAGAACACTATGCAATTTTGGTACTGGAATTAACTTGATGAAAATGAGTGTTTTACACAAGCTTGGTCTCCAATAAATCAAGGAAACAAGAGTATCATTATATCTAAACAACTAATCAATAAATTAACTTAGAGGTATTCTCAAAGATGTTCTAGTCAAAGTCATAAAATTAATATTTCCAGTAGTCTTTCTCATGATAGACATGGAAGAAGAAGGAGATGTCCCTATCATTCTTAGAAAACCATTTCTAACCACAAGAAATACTTTGATTGATGTTAATCTAGGATGTATGATCTTCAGATTTGGAGAGGAACAAGTAGTGTTAAACCTAGTTAAAGCCACCCAACAAACAGATGATACAGTGGATTGAAACACCATCTCTTTCACTCAGAAAGGATATGATTACATAGATATTGAGGAATAGAGTGAAGATTTATTCTCATAGAAATAAGAGAAATACAATTTTGAAAAAGTAATATTTATTGAACCACTCACAAGATACACTATTCCACCTTTCATTCCCTCCATCATTTAGCCACCCCAGTTAGAATTGAAACCTCTACCCAATACAATAAAGTACTCATATTTAGGAGAGTAATCCTCTATTCTAATCATTATCAACTTAGAACTATCTTAGGTACAAGAAGAAAAATTCATTGATGTTCTGAAAAGACACAAACAATCAATTGCATGGGGAGTGGAAGAAATAAAAGGGATCAACCCCACAAAGTGAACCCATAGAATTTTACTTGAAGAAAATGGAAATTCCAAATGATAACCTCAAAGGTGGATCACACCACCAATGAAAGAGGTCATAAAGAAGAAAGTGATGAAGCTCATGGATGCAGGAATAATTTTTTCAATTTTAGATAGTGAATGAGTGAGTCCCCTCAAAGTTGTTCCAAATAAAGGAGGACTCATGATCAAAATAACAGATGACAAAAAACTGATTTCAGCATGCACCATCACTGGATGGAGAGTTTTTGTTGACTAAATATTCTTGAATTCAGCTACCAGAAAAGATTGTTTTCCCTTAACTTTTATGGATCAGATTATAGAAAGGCTTGTAGATCATGATTTATACTATTTCTTGGATGGATATTCAGGATACAATCAAATTGTAGTCGACCCTGCCGACTACCTGAAAACCACAATCACATACCCATTTGGTATCTTTTCCTATAAAAGAATGTCATTCGGAATGTGAAATGATTCAGAAACATTCCAGAGATGCATGACACACATTTTTCATGATATGGATAAAGAATTCCTAGAAATATTTATGGATGATTTCTCAATTTATGGGAGATAATTTGATGTCTGTTTAAGAAACCTGGAGTTGATTCTCCAATGATGTGAGGAGAAATTACTGGTACTCAATTGGGAGAAATGAAACTTTATGGTTCAAGGAGGAATAATAATTTGTCTGAAAATTTCCAAGGAAGGAATTGAAGTTGATACAACCAAGATAAAAGTCATAAATTTTTTTCCAGAACCCTTAACTGTTAAATCAATCAGAATCTTTTTAAGTCTTGCTGTATTCTACAAACATTTTGTGAAAGATTTTTTTAAAGTCGTACATCCATTAACACACTTTATGTAAAAATATGTTTCCTTTAAATTCACAAAGGATCGTCAGAAATCCTTTAGTATGCTGAAGAATAGTCTAATTGCATCACCAGTTATCATTGTACCAAACTGGGAAAAATAATTTGAACTAATGTGTGATGCTAGTGACCTTTCTATGTGAGATGTGCTAGGAAAAAATATTGAAAACACATTCTATCCAATTTATTATGCAATTCATATGCTAAAAAAATCTCAGGTTAATTACACGACTACAGATAAAGAGATCTTAACCATCGTATATGCCTTAAAGAAGTTTCATTCTTACCTTGTCCTATCCAAAGTCATTATTTATACTGATCACGCTGCCCTCAGGTACCTGATGAATAATAATAATTCTAAACCGAGGTTGATGCATTGGATCCTCTTACTATAGGAATTCGACATCATGATCAATGATACAAAAGGAATGGAGAATGTAATTATAGACCATCTCTCTAGACTCCCTCTCTCCATCATTAAAGAAGATGATGAGGTTGATATCGAAGTGGATTTTTTAGATGAGACCTCATTAAGTATCAAGGATCAACCATGGTTTTAATATATGGATAATTATCTCTCTACAATATTCCTTCACCAAGACCTCTCATATCAGTAGCGAAATAAGTTTTTGTTAGATTCTAAGCACTACTATTGGGATGAGCCTATGTTATTCAAGCATTGTGTTGATGGAATTTTGAGACACTACATTCCAGAAGAAGAAATGTAGAATTTAATTGAAATGTGTCACACTTCGTCAAATGGAAGACATCATGGACCCAAGCGTATAGTGACCAACATTTTACAAAATGGATTTTTTTGGCTTACACTATGTCAAGATGAAAGGGGATTTTTCTAGCAATGTGACAAATGTCAGCGGATAAGAAATATTAGAAAAAATAATGATATGACATAGAAACACATTATGGAAGTTGAAGTTTTTGAAGTTTGGGGCATCGAATTCATGGGACCATTCCCTACAACAGTTAATTACGCTTCCAAGTGGGTTGAAGCTGAAGCTATGACTCATAACAAAAAAAAAGTTGTAATAAATTTTCTCAGGAAGAATGTGTTTTCACACTTTGTATTTTTGAGGTTACTCATCAGTGATCGCAGAACACACTTCACCAACCAACCTGTTAGAAAAATTCTATAAAGGTATAGAATTATATACAACACTAGAACTCCCTACCACCCACAAAAAAGTGGACAGGTCAAGTTTTCAAATAGGGAAGTGATACAAATTTTTGAAAAAAATTGAACCCAAGTAGAAGCGATTGGATCATAAAGTTAGACGATGCACTATGGGAGTACATGATTTCTTATAAGACACCCATAAGAACCACACCTTTTTAATTGGTTTATGGAAAGCCATGTCATCTTCTTATGGAGTTGGAGCGTTGTTCCTTCTGGGTGATCAAGAAAATGAACTTGGATTCAGAAAAGGCTGGAGATGCAAGGTTAACTAAGTTAGAAGAAATAAGGAGAGATGTGTATCAAAATGAAATAATTTATAAAGAGAAGAAAAAGAAATGGTATAACCAATGAATTTTAAGGCATACCTTCATCCCTGGGAATAAATTCCTGCTGTTTAATTCAATATTGAAATTATTCCTGGGTAAGCTGAAATCAAGATGGTCGAGTTCATTTTAGGTTGTTCAAGTCTTTCTATATGGAGCAATCAAAATTCAAAGAGAAGGAGGAATACCCTTTAAAATCAACGGTCAAAGGATAAATATTTTTTAGGAACCATTTCATGAAGGCTATGTAATCAGCCTAAAATTCACTTGAACTTTGATGGAGTCAAGCTACTGAATTTAAAGGAAGCACTAATTGGGAGGCAACCTAGGGTAGGATTTAGTTAGGATAGAATAGGATTTTCGTAAAAGAGTCTTGGGTAGGCATGAGATCTAGGAAAGGAAGGAGCACCAAAAGGAACACAAAAAGTTCAGTAAACTTCGTGTACCCTTGGTTTACAACCTGTACCCCCTTTTTCCAAATTCCTCTTTTATTTTACCTGTACACGACGTGATCCAGAAGTACACGATGTGTATAGGGTTGGGTTTGTTTTTTAAATACAAGGTCTTAAACCTGTATGTCATGACCCACCGCACACCCCAACCCCCCAACCCTTTGTATCCCATGACCTATCCTCCTCCCACCCAAAACTAGAACCCTCCCCTCTCCTTCACCCTCAAAACTACAACCCCCTTCACTCTCTCCCTCTCTTTCACGATGCACCCACCCTCCGATGCCCCCCTCTCTTGCATACTACAACCACCCTCCTCTACTCCCCTCTCTTGCACACTACACCCACCCTCCTCTGATCACCTCTTGCACTCACTGCACCCGACAACTACGCACCACCCCTACCCCATGGACCGAACAAAACGACCCCATCCCTCCTTGATCTTCTCCTACTCCTTGCAGTCCTCAGACTCAACTTCCGAGAACCATCTAGCTGCTAAGCACCCTCGTGCCACACCTTCTCAGCAGGATGAGACCACCTCTACATCCAGCGATGAAAAACTTCACCTGCACCCTATTCTTTTCTTCACCAACCCATAGCATCAGGTGAATCTACTCAAGCTGTAGGCCAAACCGACGTGGACAAACAAGATGTTGGACATGAACATGCTCTCCAAGTTGAACATCACTAAAGTAGTCATGGACCTCCTAGAGAGATTTCATATTGATAGTATTATCGAATTATGGGAGGAGACATTTCGAGAATTATTCCTAGAGTTCTTGGACACCTTTGAGATCTCCATTAACTTCCTACACTGTAGACTGGGTGGCAGACCCCACAAGCTTGATTTTTCATAATTCAGAGTTAGTTTAGGAATCTATATGGAGGAGTTCATCATATCAGACATTTATCCCACACTACAGCTAAATATCCATCGAGAGTCTGCCCTATATTTATGAATGATGATAGCCCGCGACCCCCAATCAGTGACCCTCACCTCGTGAAGTCGACTCAGCTACGAGGCCCGACATTGCGTATCTTGCATAGATCCATGGCGTATGGATGGTTTTCACAAAGCGAGACACATGGAATCATCAGATAGATCAACATTCTCATCCTTACAGCTACCATGGGTAGTCCACCCATCAACATGGCCGCACAGTTTTCACAACATTTCAAAGTCCAGACACAGAGGCAACGAGGCACACTGACAGGCAGATCCTTTATCACCCACCTGGCTAGATACCTCAGTGTTTTTGATTCCTCATAGCCCCTCGCCTCCCCAGGACCCATCAAACTGATCGATATTATGATGCTTCACAAGATGAAGATGCTGGTAAAGGAGGACGACACATATTTTTGGGCCCCAAGAGTATAGGAGCCTACACCACAGGAGCCAGGAGCATCATCATCAGTAGAACCACCTACCCATACACCTTCCTCCACAACTCCTACTCTATAATTTCCTACTACCTCCTCATCCACCACCCCATATACCATCCCTACACCCTCCTATCCCAACCCAATGGAGTTCTGTACCACTCATCAATGCATATTGGCAAATTTGCGCCAGATCTAGACCCTCCTCCATCTTCCATTCATAGAGGCCACTGCATTTACTTCACCACCACCCACCCTAGTTGAACTATCATCTTCCACCATCCCCCACCCCCTTCATTCCACTATGACCCAAACCCAGCTCTCACTGACCCTATTGCTTAGCAGGATTTCATAGCAGAGTAGGCCCGAAGGGGCAAGGGGCTCACCACCGATCACACCCCTAAGGTACCACTTGTCGATCCAACTGCCAGACACATAACCTTTTTACAGATAAATACCTCACCAAAAACCACCCCATCTCATCTACCTACCTCCACTACCCCACCATCCACAATAGCCACCCCTACATCCACTATCTTTACTACTGCTGATGCTGATTTAGTTGGACAATCGATCTCGACCCCAGGTAGTGGGATGATGCTAGATGATATTTTTGGACCAAACCCCTGAGCTGTCTTATGTATACCATTTTGGGATTTTTGGGACTTTTATATTCTAGGTCTAGCTATTCAGTTATTTTGTTTATGTTTTCCCACCGTTGTACTGACATTTGATATCTATATATATGGGATTTGATTTTTCACGTTGTTTGTGTGTTTATTTTCATATATTTTATTTTTGTTCATAGAAATGTATATCTCCTCAGAATCGTCCACTATTCTCGACGGTCCAGTTCCCCTAGTTGTGTTAGAAAAATGAGTACTCCAATAGGTCATTGATATTTCAAACCAACTTCAAGACCTCTCTATAGAGATTCATCAATAGCAGCAACCGTCGTGGCCCATGATTCATTTCTTACCTCATCTCATTCATGCTTATGCTACTACACCAAAAGTAATAAACCCACCAAAGTGGATTCAATAAATTGATGATACAACCTGTAGAAGCTATAAGCGACAGAGGAGCTACTAAGCTGGTGGACCAACTAAAGGAAATTTTGGTCCACCCATCTGGATGACGATATTTAGATAACACTTTATAGGAGGCAACCCATAGTTTATCTTGTCTTTAGTTAGAGTCATCATTTTTTTGTCCTTTTCATTTTCATTTTGTGTTTATCATGGGAATTCATTGTAAAACTTTCATAAATTTAATGAAATGATTATCTCCGTTTCTTACTCTCCACACATGACCATTTACTCAGATATTCAAATGTTTATACCTATGAACTAATGTTTGTTATCTAGTGTAGGATTTCTTCTCTAACTGATTTTTCAAGCACATTAAACTCAACATCCAGACAGCTCAAATTCCCCCATGGCATACCAATTTACCTTGGGAGCTCTCGATTCCCTCCTTTTTAATTCTGTCAGCTATTCCATTCCAATTTATTTTCAAATTACAATGCTACACCACTCCCACATGCATTTCATGGAAAATGAGGAAACTGTCTCTTTCTTAGTGTGTGTGTGTGTGGGGGTGGGGGTGGGGGGGTTCTCATGATTTCACTTGTGATATACTTGAATTTTTGTTTGTTCTCACTCGTCTAGGATACATTTTTCAAATTGATAAGCATGATTTAAACTTGAAAATCATTATGACCATGTGAATTAAAGACAAAGTTAAGTGGATATTGTTAAGAACCATGTTTTATTCCTACTTAGAAACTTTTAGAATGATTTTGAGTTTATAAAAGTGATTCAAATTAAAAATATTTTAAATTATTATTAATTTAACCATTACTTAAGATTTATTCCCATCATAATTTTCAGTTTTTATTTTATTCTCATTACTTGAGAGGACTATAAGCCTTAAATTTCATATTATTGTTTGAAAAAATTTCTTGAGAGATACCTGGAGCATGTCAACCTACCAGAACTTTCACTAAGATCTTATCAAAGGGATGAATGAATGAGTATAAATTTAAAATGACCGAGGCAATCTTTGATAACCACATTTAATGAGACCCAACTTAAACCTATCCTTCATTTATCCCATAGTTTCCATGAATAACCTTGCAGGATGAAGCTATTACAAGCCCATTTCTCTTCCTACACTACTCCTTGTATAATGCATAAGGATACCTTTGAACAAGTGTGGGGGGATGAATTCAGACAACATGGTATGCTTTCATTTTTAGAGATGTACGGTGTTCTTACTAGACTACTTGGTTATGATCCATATCCATTTTGTTTCATTTAATTCTTATTCCATTCATTTGAAAAATATAAAAAGAAAAGAAAAATTGATATGGGTTGTGTACTAGGAATGTCAAAAATCACAATTTTCATGATCGATGAATCCCTTAAAGGATCATATGTGGTCAGGTGATGGATGTGAGATTTATCCTAGGCATGAATTTTGAAAAATAAAAAAACAAAAGAAAAGGAAAAATGAAAGGAATATAATAATTTTTGTATACATACTTTCTTTACATATGGATCCAACCCGAGCTGATGGAGTATGGATTTGACCATCTATAAGGAAGAAATTTTTCACACCTATCTTGACACCTATGCATTATAATTCAGAGCTTACCCTCATTTTTTGCCTAATTTTTACTTTTTACCTACCTAACCGTAGCCTCAGAGTCATCAAAATCCTAATTGCTGAAGCCCTTATGATTAATTTTGTAATTGTCTTTACATAGTTGAGATGATATAACCGGTGCAAGTCTATGGTTAGTAACATGTACTCAAGGTATGATAATACCTTCACTTTTATTTTTACCCTGAGTGATGAGAGAAAATCATGGTGAGGTAAATTACAATTGGGTATAGAACTTAAAGAATAATTAAACGGTTGTAATTAAAAGAATAGAATTTGTTTTTGAAAAGTTGTACTAAGAGGCATGAAAAACTTTCTATGCAGGGATAATTCTAGAAGATGACCTTTTTTCTGATTACAACTAATTTTAATTACATGTACATGATGAATTTCTCTTGTTTTAAAAATTTATTATCCTTTGTGAAACCCTTGTTGAGACGTTATTGCTTGGGGAAAATCAATTGTTCAAGTGTGGGGGGATTTGATTAGACAAATTTGTATATACATTTTGCTGCCATTTATTTATAGTTTTTAATTAATTTACTTGATAATTCATGTGGTATGTGTCCAATTTCATAGGAATAAAATATTAACATGATTTTAAGGAATATAGGTAGAAAAAGTTCCAAAATGGCCCATTACACGTCGTGATTCGTCAGTACACATCATGTACTTGAAGTTCACAGACTGTCCCAAGTCGTGAATCCAAGCCATGAACAAGCCATGAATCCAACAAGGAAAAAAGCCTCTACACATCGTGTACATCCCATACATGAAGTGATTCCATTCAAAAAATATAGTGAGAATGCCATGAGGAATCCATGTAAAAAGAAAGCTGGATGTGGGATACACGTCATGAACACCCGATACACAACATGTACCCGGTCAAACTTCATAAATCCATGAGAGATACACACTCCATGATGGAGATCCCAAAATCCATAGAAATTGACATGGATTTAAGGTACACATCGTGTACCTATAGTACACATCATGATAATATTTTCCTATATATACAGCGGAGCGACAAATCATTGAACACACTTCGGGACAAGCTTCTCCTCTCTTTTCCACTCCCTGCAAGTTCTCTCACCATTTCCCCCTCTAAACTCTAAAATTTATTTATTTCTTACATTTTTAATTAATTTAAGAGTTGTGGATCCATCTTTATTCAACACTTTTTCAATTACCATCCACACATTTTGATTCATTTCCATTCATTTTCTCAATTAAGTATTTTAATTCTAGTTGTGATTTAACTTGTGAATTCTTGAATTTCATTCACCAATCATGAACACTTGCATGATTATACTTCAATTAATTTCAATCAAAATTTCATAAATTCTTTCTTTTATTTATTTAATTACATCTCCACCCCATATGGATAGTTAAATTACTTAGGGGTATAAATCAAGTTCAATGTATCTGCATGATTAAATAAAATTTAATTTTAAACTTGGAAAACCTAATTAGATTATTAATTAGGATAAAATAAAATAGTCTATCCCATTTGTGTGAATGTACCTGAGCATGGGAAATTCAAGAAAAAGATCCTATTCTGATTGGAGTAGACTAGGCTATGATTACTAGCATAGGACACTTTCTGCTCTGAAATCCAAACTCAATTCACCTAGGTTGTTACTATTGTATGATCATGAAAAAAGTCACTTCCATTTAGAACTAAGTTACTTGACCAAAGTCAACTATTGACCTTTGTTTGCTTCACAGAATAATACTCAGGACCTTTCCAAGGTTAGAATAAGATACCATCCTTTACCTAAATACTCAAACTTGATACTGAACCCTCATTCATTATTCGAAGTCACTCCCAATTAGAAATTAATTCAAACTCTCAAATGTGAAGATTACTTGAAAGGACTCCTCACAGGGTCTGAAGATGATAACTTCCCTTTGAAAAAACATTCTTCTCATGGGTTTGACCCCAAACCTCCACTACAATACACCTTTTTAGTTAGTAAAGTTTGGGAAATATAAATTCTAATTTGACTCATGCCCAGAGGGATTTACGACACCTCTGAGGACACATCATCGGAAAAACCATGGGACCTGTCCAGGTCATTAAAAAGTTGAAATTTACCCTTTACCTCCTTATATTTAACCCTAAATCCCATATAATCCAAACCTTATGGGATTTTAAGCCATGGTATCTTGCTCCAAAACTTCTTCGAGGCTTTGAGCATCAATATTTTGGATATTTTTTCCTTGGTACTTCAAGTAATCATCAAGTAAGTCTATTTCTCATGGATTCTTCCCTATTTTATGGATTCTCTCCCTCCCTCTTTGGGTTCTTCTTTTCTAGCGGGTTGTTTGACCAATTGAGGGGTTAATCTTGAGTTATGGGGTGAAATATTGATGTTTTTTTTTGATCTTAACTTTATAGGCTCTTGTTTAGGTATGGATATGGTTTCATAGTAGATTCTGGAAGTTTACAATCTTGAGGTAGGTGGTTTCATGATTTTACATTATTAGACGATTTCGGCTTCCTTGCTTGGTTCTATACATGCGTTCTATGTTTTTTTTGTAATGAAAAATATGTTTTGAAAGGTTTTGAGATTCATATGTGATGAAAGTTTTTTTTATAAAGGAAGGTGGTTATGTTTCATGGGTGATTAATTGTAGTTACTCTTAAATGTAATTTATGCCTTGTATGAAAGGTGCGAAAGATGTTTTTAAAAGGAAATTGAGGTGGAAATGTGTTATAAGTTGGTTTTCCAAAAGAAATGGATTTGTTTCATGTTGGATTATTTGTTGGGAACCTTAAATTTAGATTGTGAATTGTGAAACCATTGTGAAGCATGTTATAAAATTGTTTTTGTGTGCGTATGGATTTGAAAGGGGATTTGCCCATTAAAATGGTTGGATTTCTCATGTGGACTTCTTTTTGTGTTTTCCAAATGAGTTTTATGAATTTTGAAAGTGGCGAGAAACGTGTTTCCAAATGGTTTTGGTTTGTGTATGAAATGAAAGTGAATTTTTATAGAAAATGATGGTTTTCATGTGATCTTGATCATTGGATCAATGTGGATTGTGAAAGCGGTGATTTCCTTGTGTGTTCATTATGCTTGGCATGTGTATGTGAAAGTGATGGTTTAGGTGAATATTTTTTTTAGAAAGTTGATCTCATCGGATCTTTATTAAGTACAAAGAAAATTTACAGGAGTATTAAAGAATTCATTTTACAATCACAATGAAATATTGAAGACAGGTCACCAGGAAGGATGCTTTAGAAAATATTTCCTTCCTCAACAACACCTTTGTTTGTAAGACCATAAGAAATGTAGTTGGATTCTTGATAGGTATGAGTGATGATGTAGTTTATAGAAGATAGTTTTTTAAGAAAATTTACCCATTTTTCTATTAGATTTCATGAGAGATGAATTATTCCCATCATGACAGCTTTCACAATTATAGTGGAGTCACACTCAGACCATAAATTATGACAAACTCTTTGACATGCATGATCAACCACTCTGATAAATCCCATCATTTCCTCTTTTAGGGCAGTGATATTTCTATAATGGACATAGAGGAATTCCACAACAGTACTGTTATGGTTCATGAAGATGACCCCATATCCTGATGGGCTTGGATTTCTCCTCAAGGAACCATCAATATTGCATTTCAACCATCCCACAAAGGGGGGAAGCTAGAAGATTTCAAGAGTTCCATGGGGTTTTGGAAAATTTACAGCAATATTCAAACACCTTAGGATATTGAAGTATCTTACGGTGTTGATTCAACATGCATTATATAGTGGGTTTTTAGTTTCAATAGCTGCTATAACATTGATCATCACAAAATTTGAGTTGAAGAAGGCATAGGAAAAAATAAATTCATTTCAGCCTCTCCAAATGGCATGAAGTAGTTCTGCACAAGCTACCTTGAAGAGGACTTCCATCTATTTGGAAAATTAGAATTCTAGGATGTTATGCATGAAATGTTTCAGAGAATCTCTTTGAGGTAGATGCACTTCAAAGATATTAAACACAACCTCCCATAGAGATGCAACAGTTTTACAACACAGGAAGAGATGATCAATGTCTTCATAGTGTTGGTGACAAAGAGAACACTCAGAGCATAGGGAGATACCAACTCATTGCATATTCTCATCAACTGGAATTTTAATTAGTGAGAGCCTCCATAGCAGAGTGAATCTTGAAGGAGTGAGCCATATTTTGTTGAAGCTTCCAATCCATTTGAGGTCTCCCAAGATCAAGTGATTGTAGAATATCTTGGATTCAAGATGAAAATTTAGAGACTTATCCCAAATGAGCATGTCATCTTGGTTGATGAAGTCATGGATTACAATAACTGCAATGATATCTTCAGGGAGAAAGTCCAAATTATCCATCTGATCTTTGATCAAAATGTTCTGGTTAATTACAGAATCCAAGGGACCAACTCGATTGATAAGGGGATCTCCAGTCCAGTTGCTGTTCCAAAAGTTGAGAGAGGAATTTTCATTGACAAGACAATGAGAATGAATACGTATTTTTTGGAAAATAGATTTCAAACCTATCCAAATGGAGGACTCCATGAAATTTGGTGTTCCTATAAAAATCTTTCCAACAAATCTTGATCTAAGAAAATCCAAGGAGGGTGATTTCTTGTTGACTAACCTCTAAAAAAAGAGAGCCCGAAGAGACTGATTAAATAAGGAAAACTTTTTAATCCCCATTCCACCTAAATCTCAGGGTATACATCATTGATTCCAAGAGGATGTTATGATCTTTCTTTCCATCACATTTCCACTCCAAACAAAATTATGCATCATAGTGTTAACGGATTTAATGGCCATATAAGACCAAAGGTACACCATAAATGAGTAAACCATCTTCGAAATCACTACATGCTTGACAAGGAAAATATGTCCTTCCATCGAGAGGGAATTTCCTTTCCAAGACACAAGGGTTATTCTAATTTGACTTACTATATTAGAAAAGTGATAAGCACAAGGATTAACCCAAAACATGGTAACTCCAAGGTGAGTGAAAGGGATGAATCCTTATTTTATTCTCAAATCATTAATGATGCATCTCTTCATTGAGGCTGAAATATTCTTGCCAAAGTATATGAAGGACTTTATCCAGTTGATTTCCTATCCTAAAGCACGTTCATAGTGGATGAGACAATTTTTGATGTTGTTGATGTTTCTCCTATCTCCTTGAGTAAAAATAATAATATCATCAACAAAAAATAGGTGTGAATGGGTAGAAATACCTTTACCCACTCGGATAGTTTCCATTTCACTTGTATCAAACATGTGTAAGAGAATTCTACTAAGATAATATTATATAATTGAAAATAGGATAGATGAGATAAGACCCCCTGTCCTACCCCATGGATAATTTAAAGTACCCTTCTGGGGATCCATTAATAAGAATGGATATACGAGAATATTCCAAAAAATCTGTGATCTATTTTATAAACCGCATGTTGAAGCCAAAAATGTGGAGAATATTGTTTATGAAATTCCAATATTTTGTGAAAAAGTCCTTTATAATGTCAAGGTTAAGAGCAATGTTACCACCTAAGGTGGAATTTCTAAGGAGTTTAACACATTCTAATGTAGTAAGAAAGAAATATTGGATACGACTTTATTTCACAAATCCAAATTGTTTCTAAGATATAATTTTATCAAAGACTCGAGCAATTTTATTGGAAAGGATTTTCAAGATAATTTTATGGATTGTATTGAAAAGATCCACTGGCCTAAATTGACTAATTTCACCAGAATTATCCATTTTAGCTATTAAAGTAATAAATAGAGCATTGAAACCTTGGGTAAGAGTACCGACCTTGAAAAAGTGCTTAACAATCTTTCACACATAATTATGAACTATATTTCAATAGGTTTGAAAGAATAAATTTGTGAATCCATCTGGACCAGGTGATATTTCTTTCTTGAGGATAAATACTTATCCCTTGATTTCCATGTCAAGAGGTATAGATGTGAGTAATTAATTATCCTCATCAGTTATCAGCTTGGGAATTATATCTTCCTTTAGCATCCCATTCCTTGGTGTCCCATTAAAAAGATACATGTAGAAGGAAAAAATATGATTGGAAAGCTCTTTACTTTCCTCAATGAGTCTATCTCTATCTTTGAGTAATGAAAGGGGTCTTCTTTACCTTCGAGTTCTTTGAAAATAATTAAATAAATTTGTGTTTTTATCTCCCTCAGTAAGACACTTGATTTTGAATATGTCCTTATTGATGTTGTCTCTGAGTTTGATAAGTTCTTGTAACTTGTAAGACACCTCAAATTCATGTTCTAGGTATCTGGAGAAGTCTTTCTTTGTAATTTATTCTTGTATTTCATGCAAATATCACTCGAGGGCCTCAATTTCTGCATCAAGCAAGCTAAACTTGACTTTTCTCCATTCTTTTATCTTTATCTTGAGAAGTTTGAGCTTGAAAATATAGGCTAAAGGGTTGGAAACACCTTCATTCGAGACCCAAGAATCATGAAAAAGTTTTAAGAATTATGGGAGAGAAGACATTTCATTGTTGAATCTAAATGGAAGAGGTTTATTCCTCTCATTATCAAAAAAACTAATCAGGATAAGATGATGATCCGAGTTGTGCTTTTCCAAAGTGAAACATGTGATTTATTTCCATTTTCCAAGCCAAGCATCATTGATAAAGTCCCTGTCGATCCTTCTTTCCCTCATTCCATTTAAGTGTCTCATATACCATGTAAAATTGGACCCAATTAGGTTGATTTCATCTATACTTGCTTCATCAAAACATGTTCTAAAGTCCTTGATAGAAATAGAGCTGTACAATGGTCCCAATTTTTCATCTGCATGAAGAATAGAGTTTAAGTCATTAACTATAGTCCATGGGTCCATTATAATATTGGACAACTCTATAATTTTCAGCCATAGAGATCTCCTGTCCATGTAGTTGTTAAAAGCATATACAATTGAGCAGTAAATCTTTTAGCCTAATATGTTAAATCTAAAGGTGATAACTAGGCTATCATCATGAGTAATGACAAGATTTCAACCCTACTGTGAACTAATAACCATATTTTTTCAAAGTTGGAAGCAGTTCGAGTAGTGCCTAGCCTATATTATCATATAATATTGAAGAGAGTGGTATGATTCGATGAGATAATTTTTGGATTAGAGATGCTAATAAAATCAGGTTTGTACCTACCCACAAGGAGCCTGAGGGAACTTTCCATTCCAGGGGTGGCTATTTCTTGACAGTTCCAAAAGAGAACCCTCATTTTGGCTTCGACTTAGGGGTGATTCCCCCTTTGTCTTTCCTATCCATTTGTATTTTTTAATTCCTATAATCCCCTAAATTCTTGGGTTTTGTGTCATATTTCAATTATTTCACATCATCATCATTAGTTTGATCTTGTGTGATAGCCCTGGTATCCTCCTTCATAGGGGTGTGAAAATGAATGTCTTCATTATGCATGTCATTTGTATTCTGGAAAAAATTATATACTGGTTCCTCCTTATTTTTCAGGGTGTGCTGGGATTTTATGGAGGCACTTTTATCCTCTTTCATTGGTCCTTGGATGGGAATGACTTCAATGGGGATACTAGATGCATTATCATGATCCTCAGTTGTTCCCTCCTTAATTTACAGAGTGTGCTGAGTGATTTATGAGAGATCCAGTGGCTTTTAAAATTTAATGGAGGAAATAATATATGATGAGACCATATCAAGTATGTACTCCTCTACTTGAACCGAAAGGGAAATGGATACGACATCTGCTAATATGTCTAGGAATCAGTGCTCAAGTGAAAACTAACACTACTTGCTGGTTTCAGTTGTGCGGGCTGGGATCACATAATTTTTAGGATGCTGCTCTTCTTCCTCAACCAGAGTATCCCACAATGAATTTGTAGGAACATCTTTTACGTCATTCATTATCTTCATTGGATCAAGGGTATCTTTTTTCCTATAAGTCACCTGGTTAGAGTTCTTTCTTCTTGAGACGTCCCTCCAAGATGTGGAGTTAGGTGATAGCCGAACAATCTTCTTAACAACCCAAAAATTATTGATTGTGTTCCCCACCATCTTGAAGTGTTCATAGTAATGATATAGGTTATCAAATTCATAGTTTATCTCCACTTGATGATCATTTTCAATCAGGGATACCCATGTTGGAGGGGGTAATTCCATATTAATTTCAATCAGTACTCTTACATAAAGTCCAAGATCCCCACTGATAGTGAGTTGATCTATCTTAAGTGGGGTACCAATTCTATTGGCCAGATCATTAAGTATTTTGGGGTTCCAATAAAGCCATGGGTGCCCATGGATCCTAGTCCAAACCTGTGAAAGAGATTTTTTTTCCAAAAAGGGTTTGAAGTTATCATCCCAATCTGAGAGCCTGAAGAATCCTGGTTTGAGATTCAAGTTACCCACACGCCAAACTGCATCAAGATGCTCTTGTGTCTCTAATATAACATGAAAATAGCCCTTGAAAATTGATATGTGTCTCCATTTATAAGAATTCTAGTAGTGAGAGATTCAATCCTTCAAATCTGCATATGACCTGGGTTTCACCCCCTTATCATAAGAGATACAACCGAGCATTGAGTATTTGCATAGATCACACCTTTGTTTGAGTGAATCTAGATATACAACCACTATAATAGATCTTTCCCCTAATCATTTAAGTACTTCCATCTTGTTGGAAATAACATCGGTAGGGACATCAAGTGATTATGAAAATTAAAGATATTTTCTCGATATGTTATAAGAAGCTGAACCTGCAACATAATCATTTTTTAGATTCTTGAAGGACCTTTCCCAGTCCTTATTGAAGGATTCCATGACCAATCCAAATCTTCATTTATGTGATATGTAAAATGGAATTTGATCAAAAAGGTAATCCTAGGTATCTAAGTGGGAAAACTAGAACTAGTACGATAGTGGATTTGGAAGTGGCTAGTACGATAGTGGATTTAGAAGTGGCTGAGTCCTAGATTCTTCTTTCAAGATTGAATCTACAACACTAACTAAACATGTGATATTATCAAATACCACTATATATTTTGATTGAATCCTATATATTGAATCATTCATGGTAACACTATTGTTTTTGGATTATGATACAGAGACCACTAGAACTTTGGATTGAATCCTCTCGAGTGGTTTGTGCATGGGAACATTGTTTGTTTTGGTTGGAGGATTTTGATCACCAAGGTACGGGGTTCATAGAGTCCCACTTTTACTTGATACTTATAAGGATTTCCCCATGGTTCTCTCTTGTGACATGATGTTTATGTGATGTGGTGATAACCATCAGTATACAGTAGACCTTGTGTACATTTTAATTTAAAAGTAAGCTTCTTTTGAGAAAAGGTTTTCCTTAAAAGTGTTTTCCTAATAATGGTTTCCTCAAAGTGTTTTCTTGAAAACGTTTCAAATATTCTTATGAAAATGTGCCTGTTTATTTATCTTATAATGTTATAGCATGGAATATTTTTCTTCGGGTGGAATTATATTGGGATTTGGATCACACCCTACATTCAACTTTGGGTGTATACAAACTTTGTTATGTATGAATAGGGTAAAGGAAAGATGTTCCATGGTGGTGATGGTGGATCCAATTGATAGTGTTCAACTTCTTTTAGGTGTCAGTGGTGGTTTATTGAGGGATATGGACCTCTTTTTTCATGGAGTTTTTTGGGATGTTTTAATCATTACCTTCCTGTTGTGGTACTTTTGGTTTTAGTTAAATATGTAAACTTTGAATCTAAAAATTTTTGTATCTCGTTTTGTTATTATTATTAGTTATGTGATGTTTTATTCTCCCAGGTTGTTTATTGTTATATTCATGGGTGAAATCATTCCTAAAGTGTATTTTTGATACCTGTGCACTAGTTTCCAGCCTGTGGGGATTTAGAACGCCCTTCGGGCCATGCCATGGGATGGGCTGGGTATCGGTTTAGATGGAACCCAGACTTGGTTCATGAAAAAATGGAATCAAAGCAAGTTTCAATATTTTTGGGTTAAGTGATTTTGGAAGAGTCTAGATATAACAGATCTAGGATTTTTGGGTCTTGAGGTTCTGGTTTCAAGTAGGGTGTCTGGCCAACACACCTTGTGATAGGACTCGATTCACCATGGGTAGTTGGGAATTTGGGTTGACTTCTTTTCCAGGTGAGACATACAAGCTATAAAATATATATGAACACTATGTGGGGATGGAGTGGTCTTAATTTTTTTGTCATTACAATGGATGCATTTTTTTTTGATTTATGGAAGTGTTTGAGATTTTTTGTTGTTGCTGAAAATTTTCAAAATGTTGGGTTCATGGTATTTCCTTATGATTGTTTCTTATTATAGAAATATGCCTCCCTGAAGACCTCCTTTGAAACCACAGGAAGGGGACGAAGAGATTTCTACCTCACCAATTGATCATAGGTTAGTGGAAGTAGTGGTTTGGTCTATCCAAGATTTGGGTCAGGGAGCGGGCTTTGTTCCTGCTCAGGTTAGAGAACCCAAACAAGGTCCTAGAAATGATAAAGATCAGTAGTTCTTCAAGAACAATCCTCCTTATTTATGAGGTAACACAAAACCCCAGAAATAGGAGGAGTGTATTCAGAAAATAGATAGTATGTTTGGGTTTCTTTATACTCCTAATATAGTTAGTACAAATTATGCTTTGTTCATGTTATAAGTTCCCATTCAGAAGTGGAGGGACTTAGTGGTGCAAGATGGGAAGCACAAACATAAGGGTTGGAAATATTTTAAGGTTAAGAGCATTATTGTCCTAAAATTTTGGCCTTTTCCAAGTCTATAGAGTTTTTGGAACTTCATTATGGGGATCAAACTATCATGGAGTATGATAAACCTATCACTGAGTTAGTTTGGTTCACACCTAAGGTAGTTTCCAATGAGAAACTAAAGGATCAAAATTTCGAGATGGGGCTACGATTAGAAATCTGATCTCATGTATTATTGTTCAAGTTAAATATGTACTCATAGGTGGTTGATCATTCTATGATGGTATAGATTGATCATAGATGAAATTATGGTTTCTCTGGAGTAGTGTCGGTATTGGGAAGTAGCAGTTCATAAGAGAATAAGAGGAAGAAAGATGAGAAGGAAAAGAGGGGAGGTGGTAGTTTAGGCCATCCTTCTTGGCTATCTTTGTCTATGGATTCAGGTGCTGGGTCAATAATATGCCAAAAGTGTGGGAAGGTAGGGAACACGCGATCGATGTGTTCATCTCCACCTAGGAATTTCCACTAGTATGGAACCATGGGGAACTTAAAATGTTTTTATAGAATGGAATTCCTATATCAGGGTGGTGTAGGATCTATGGCTTCCAAGGGTATTTCATCCAAGTTAGAACCATCTAGGACAATGGGCTCTCAGTTTAAAGTTCATGATAGTAGGGATGGATCATATTCTGGGAAGAGTTAGTTCAGGGTAGGCTAGTGGTCGTTCTCAAGCTCAAGTAGAGATGAGGAAACTTCATGCGGTGGATCAAGCACCAGTGTAATCGAATATAAGACCTATGACTATTAGAGGTACCATTATTATTGTACCATATTTAGCTATTATTCATTTTGATACTAGTTACTCCATTTATTTTATTTCCTCCCATATTGGATGTGTTAAAATTTTCAACCAAGATTATGTATTATGTGATGGAGTTGGTAACGCCGCTTGGTAAGAAGAGAGAGAAGGGTTTTAGGTGTCCTTATTGTGAACTTACCACATAAGGGGTTAAGTTTGAATGGGATTTATGGGTTTTTGAATATGAAACTCTTTGATGTAATACTTGGTATGGATTGGATGGTGCGTTTTCAGGTGCACATCGATTGCTATCGGCGATGAGTAAGTTTCGTGGCACCTGATGGTAGTACCCAAGTTTTTCAAGGTGAGTGGGATCCTCGGTCGAGATGTGCTAGACCTCCACTTCCAGAATTGGGAAACCTCGTTTCTCATATCTCATCACTCATGTTGGAGGATAATTATGGTGCTCTTGAGGGTTGATTACCTCCTATGGTTGATGAGTTCCTAGAGTTTTTTCTGGATGATTTCTCAGGTTTTCCCCTGAAGCGGGATGTGGATTTTTCCATTGATTTGGCATTTAGAACATAGACTATATCACTTCTATCATACCATATTCCCCCAACAACTTGAGGTAATTAAAGGTAAAAATAGATGATTTGGAATCCAAAGGGTTTATTCACCCGAGTGTCTCACCTTAGGCTGCCCCATTGTTGTTTTCTAAGAAGGCCAATGGGATCTCCAATTGTGTACTGATTACCAAAAGATGAATAAGGTGAAAATAAATAATATGAATCCTTTTCCTTTTATTGATGACCTTTTAAATTATCTTAATGGGGAAAGGTGGTTCTCTAAGATTTATTTGCATTCCGAGTACCACCAGGTCCGAGTTAGATAGGAGGATGTTCCGAAAATAGCCTTCTAAAGCCAGTATGACCATTTTGAGTACTTGGTCATAACTTATAGGTTGGAAAATTCTACAATGGTCTTTATGGATCTTATGAATAGGGTGTTCCACCAGTATCTTGATTCCTTGGTCATGGTATTTGGAGATGACATCCTGATCTACCTAGGGACTGAGGAGGATCATAAGTGGAATTTGAGGATTATATTGGGCACCCTTTAGGATCATCATCTCTATGAATTTTTTTCTAAGTGAACCTTTTGGACTAGGGATTTGAAATTTCTGGCTAACGTGATCTTAGAATGAGGTGTTTTAATGGACCCCAAGAAGATTAGTGTAGTGATGTCATGGGAATAACCGAATAATGTTTTTGAGATTAGAAGATTTTTGGGCCTAGCAGGGTATTATAGATGGTTTATTTAGGATTTTTCTAGAATTTATTCATCCATGAATTCAGTTACCTGAAATGTGTAAAGTTTGAATGGAGCCCAAAGTATCAAGCGTCCTTTTAGGAGCTCAAGCGATGGTTGACCCCAACCCCTATTTTGATCTTTTTGGAATTTGGAAAGGGATAAATGGTCTATTGTGATGATTATGGTATGAGTCTTGGGTGTGTGTTGATGCAGGATGACCATGTAGTGGCGTATAGTTCTCTCCAACTCCAACCACATGAAAGCAATTACCCAAACCATGACCTAGAGTTAGTGGAGGTAATTCATGCCTTGATGACGTGGCACCATTATCTTTTTGGGGAGAAATTTGTGGTTTATTTAGAATATAAGAGATTGGATTACATTTTCTTCCAAAAATAATTAAACTTGAGGCAAAATCATTGGATTGAGTACCTTTAGGGGTTCAACTTTGATATCATCTACACCCCTATAAAGGGAAATGTGGTTGTGGAGGACTTGATCAAAAAAGTATCTGTGAAAGCATTGAAGGAGTCTAGTGATGAGTGGACCCTAATGAGGATTTTTTCTCAAATGCATCTGTAAGATGAGGATCATAGTAGAGGTTTGTTCTTGGATAGTGTTCAGTTGAAACATTCTCTTTTGGAGTTGATTATACAAGAGTAGTCGAGTGATTAAATGTTCCAGCATTGAATTCAGTTTCTAAATGGTGGGGAGGTGCCTTGTAAATGGTCATTGTCTCATGAGGTAGATTTTTTCTTTAAAGGTCTCTTCATGGTGCTGTTGTCATTGTGGAAGGTGGTGATGCAGGATAGCCACCAGTCTCAGTGGACTATTCATTCTAGCACTACCAAGATGTTTTATGATATGTGTTAGTAGTTTTGGTGTCCAGATATGAGGTGGGATGTAGCTGACTTTGTATCATGGTGTTATACATGTTAGTAGGTCAAAGCAGAGCACCAAAGAACCTCTGGTTTACTTTAAACACTAAACATTCCTACCTATAAGTGGGATAATATTTTCATGGATTTTATTGTTTTCTTACCTATTACACCACAGTGGAAGAATGATATTTGGGTAGTGATTGACCGTATGAATAAATCAACCCATTTCATTCTAATAAAGGATTAAACCAAAGTGGATGAGTTGGTTCTGTTGTATGTTCAGAAGATAGTGAGGCTTAATGGTGTACCATTGAAAATTGTTTCAAATATATACCCTCATTTTACCTATCGGTTTTGGGAAGGCCTATATAAGGTGATGGGATCACATGTCAAGTTGAGTATGACATATCACCCTCAAACAGATGGTCAGAAAGAGCGAGTGAATCAACTTTTGGAAGAAATGCTCTAAGAATTCATGTTATATTTTAGAGGCTCATGGGATAAACATTTGGGATTGATAGAGTTTTCATATAATAACATATACCAATCATCGATTTGAATAGATCCATTTGAGGCACTTTATGGTCAGTCGTGTCGGTCCCCTTTATGTTGGGATGAGGTGGGTGAGACCTCATTGTTGGGACAAAGTCTTGTGTAGGAAAATTCTGATAAAGTTAAGTTGACCAGGCATCATTTGTTGATGTCATAGAGTCATAAAAAGTCTTATAGTGATCAAAGGTGCTAAGACTTATAGTTTTCTATGGGTGACCAGGTGTTTATGAAAGTGTCCCCTTGATTAGGTCACCGTAATTTGGCCAAGAAAGGAAAGCTAATGCCAAGGTATGTTAGACCTTTTTAGATTAACAAGCACATTGTTAAGGTGGAATACATGTTATATTTTTCTTCCCAATTTATGTCAATTTATGACATGTTCCATGTATCTCAGCTAAAAAAGCACAATCTAGATCCATCCCATATGCTGAATTGGGACGATTTGGAGTTACAAACTGATTTTTCTGTGTTTGAGTGGCTAGTGCAGATTGTATATTCTCAGGAGAAAGTGCTTCGTGGGAAGTCCATACAATTGGTTCAAGTTCTTTGGCATCATAGTAGTGATTCGCATGAAACTTGGTAGCATAAGTCTTGGGTTGAGGAGCAGTACTTGTTCTTGTTTTCTAATCAAACCTTGGATTGACTTTCTGAGGATGGAAATTTTTCATGGTGGGGAGAATTATCACATCCTTGTTTTTTATTTTGAGGTATTCCATTGTTTATTTTTGGTCGCTTGTTTATTATTTATTTTTCACATATTTTTTCGGTGAAAAATAGAGATTTTGATCTTGTCAATAGGCAACGCATGGTTATAGGACAATTAGGGAAAATTATGCTCCCTTATATAGGTAAGTGTGTAGTTGGTTTCCTCCTAGATAGAGGAGACCACATGGTTTCATCATGGTTTGGAAAACCGTGAAGGCTAACCCTGTGACATGCTCCTCTTGGATAGTGAGGGATTCATGGTTTCCTCATGGTTTGGAAAATTGTGCAGGAAAACCGTACGACCTATCCAGGTTATTAAAAAGATGAAATTTACTCCTTTTCTCTCCTTAGATTTAACCCCAAATCCCCTCTAATCTAAACCCTATGTTATTTTCAGTGATGGGAGCTTCCTCCAAACCTTCTTGGAGCCTTTGAGAATAAATATTTGTGTGATTTTGACCATTGGACTTCAATTAATCATCAAGTAAGTCTTTTTTCTCATGGTTTCTTCCTTGTTTTAGGGTTTCTCTCCCTCCCTTATTAGGTTCTTCTTTTCCATCAGGTTATTTGACCAATTGAGTGTTCAATCTTGAGTTATGGGGTGAAATATTGATGGTTGTTGTTTAATATTTCTTTTATAGGGTCTTGTTTAGGTGGGGTTGTGGTTTTGCACCTGATTCTGTAATTTTACAAGATTGAGGTTGGTGGTTTCATGATTTTACATTATTAGATGATTTTGGATTGCTTGATTGGTTCTATACATGTGTTCTATGTATTATTTGTGTAGTGTGAAATATGTTTTGAATTTTTTTTGAGATTAATATTTGATGAAAGTTGATTTTATAAAGTAAATTGGTTATGTTTCATGGGTACTTCATTGTGGTGCCTCTAAAATGTAATTTATGCCTTATGTGAAAGGCACAAAAGATGTTTTCAAAAGGCAATTAAGGTGAGAATGTGTTAAAATTTTGTTTTCCAAAAGAAATGGATTTTTTTTCATGTTGAATTATTTGTTTTTTACCTTAAATGTGGATTTTGAATTGGTAAATCACTGTGAATCATGTTATAAAATGTTTTAGTGTGAGTATGGATTTGAAAGGGGATTCTCCCATGAAAATGGTTGGATTTATCATTTTCAATACTTTTTGTTTTTTCCAAATGAGCTTTATAAATTGTGAAAGTAGTGTGAAACATGTTTCTAAACGGTTTTGGTGTGCGTATGAAATGAAAGTGGATGTTTTATGGAAAATGGTGGTTTCCATGTGAGCTTTGATCATTGGATCAATGTGGATTTTGAAAGTAGTGATTTCCTTGTGTGTTCATGATGCTTGGCGTGTTTATGTGAAAGTGATGGTTTATGTGATATGTGAAATAGAATTTGAGCATAAAGGGAATCTTGGGTATCTAGGTGGGTGAAATAGAACTAGTATGCTAGTTGATTCATAAGTGGTTGAGGCCCAGATTCTTCTAGAAGGATTGATGCTACAACACTAACCAAACATGTCATATTATTAGAGACCACTATAACTTTGGATTGACTCCTCTCCAGTGGATCATGCATGGGAATGGTGTTGGTTTTGGCTTATGATATGGAGACCACTAGAACTTTATATTGATTCCTCTCTAGTGTCTCATTAATGAGAACACTGTTTTTTTTGGTTGGAGGATTTTGATCACCAAGGTATATGGTTCACAGAGTCCCACTTCTTCTAGATACCTATAGGGATTTTTCCATGGTTCTCTCTTGTGACATGATTATTAGGTGATGTGGTGCTAACCTGAAGTATATGGTAGACCTTGTGTATGTTTTAATTTCAATGAAATATTCTTTTAAAAAAAGGTTTTCCTTAAAAGTGTTTTCCTGAGAATGGTTTCCTCAAAGTGTTTTCTTGAAAACGTTTCCAATGTTCATATGAAAATGTGCATGTTGATTTATCTTATAATGTTATATCATGGAATCTTTTTATTTGGGTAGAATCCTATTGGGATTTTTATTTCACTTTACATAAAATTTTGGATGTATGTATAATTTTTTATTTATGACTGAGGTAAAGGAAAGACGTTCCATGGTGGTGATGGTGGATCCAGTTGCTAGTTTTCCACCTATTTCAGGTGTTGGTGGTGGTGTCTTGAGGGTGATGGACCTCTTGTTGCATGGAGGTTTTTGGGATGTTTTAGTCATTCCCTTCCTATTGTGGTACTTTTGGTTTTGGTTAAAGCTATAAACTTTGAATCTAAAAATTGTTGTATCTCATTTGGTTATGTGATGATTTATTATCATGGATTTTATATTGTTATATTCATGGGTGAAATCATTACCCAAGTACATTTTTGATACCCAGACACTAGTTTCTAACCTGTGGGGATCTGAAACAGCCTTCGGGCCATGCCATGGGTCAGGTCAGGTGTCGGTTTGGATAGAACCCCAGCTTGGTTCATGATGAGGACTGAAGAATTGGTATTTTTTATTTCATAATCAGTTTGGAGAACTAAATAAAAAATATATGGGAGAAACTATTTCATGTTATTCGGGTTTTAATTAACAATAAAATTAAAAAATATTATTGGTAAAGAGTCAATAATGAGATTAGTTGCTAGTTTTTAGTTCAGATTGAACCCAAGGGCTTCAAGTATCTCAATGTACCTGATCATCTTGAGTACATGAGGTCCTACTTGATTCACTTTTTCTAGCATTTACCTATATAATGTGTAAGAACCCTATTCTTATTCTTGAGGTATAGGTTTCTTCTTTTCCTTTTTCCTTAAGTGCTTTTGAGAAAATAAGGAAAATGGGGGAAAATCCCAAATTTTATGGGTACACGCCGTGTACTTTTCTACACGTCGTGTACTTTGGCCATGTGGGATGAGAATACAGGGCGTGTAGGCTTGTCGTCGATGAAGGGTGTAAAAAATGACTACACACTATGTACTTAGTATATACACACACCGTGTAATCAATAGGCAGGTGAACAGTAAGGCGGTGGGAGTAGCCGCCAGCAGAACGATAGTACACGTCGTGTAATCAAGTCGACAGATGAACAGTGAGGCGGTGGAAAGTGGCCTCCAGAGGAAAAATTAAAAAAATGGAAAGTACACGCCATGTACTTGAGAGTACACGCCTTGTAGTTATGTTTTTTTTGTTAAAAATAGGCAGTAACCTTCTCTTTCGACAGAGGAAGCTTAGAATTCCCAAGAGCTATGGGAGAGGAGGTCGGATCTTGGAAGAGCTCCCGACCACACACTGGGACCCCGATTCCTTCACCATCGATCTCGTTTGAACCGTGTGGGTGATTTCTTATCTCTCCTTGTGTCTCTCCTTCCAATTATTTTCCAAGGGGAATTTATTTGAGTTTGAATGGGTGAACGTTTATCCTAGATCTATATTGTTCTCAGTTGGTTCGGGAGGCGTCGTTCATGTATATCGATCATAGGAGATCAAGGTAGGTGTTCTGGTGTTAATTTACAACTATTGAGTTGTTTTTGTGTACCATTGTGCTACGTGCCCATTTTGGGGTGTCTTATGGCTGAGGCCTTAGCTGATAAGATATCTATAATTGCATAGATAATCTAATGATAAATATAAACTACTGTTTGGGATCGTTGCTTGGATCCAGGGCCACCCCATGGGTGTGTTTCCCTTATTTAGCTGTTCGGCTAGGATACCTGTGGGTATGCCGTAATGATAGAATGTTTTGGGTTTTCTTGAGAGGAAACATATTTATTACTTGCTTATGCATTGGGATCAGCCTAGTTACTTGTTTTGCCTGAGGGCAGTGTTTTTCTTAGCCTGAGGGAAGTGTTTGGTTAGCCTGAGGGTAGTGTTTTGTTTATCCTGAGGGAAACTCTTCTCATGCCTATGGGAAGTAGCTTTTGTACCTGAGGGATACATCTCATATGCCTGAGGGCGATATTAATTATTCCTGTGGGCAGTCAACTACGGGTTTCGATTCTGATTGCCTGAGGGTAAGGATTTACATGTCTGAGGACAATGTTTACTTTGAATATTCACTGTGGTGATTTCTTATGTTGTACCTGCCAAGATAAAGCACAAGCTTGGAATTGATACATAATTATTAAAATGAAAATGTAACTAGTAGAGATAGTTTCTTTTGTGTACTTCCTAGTTTCTATATTTCATTATTGCACACTGCTGTTGCAAATTTTCACTAACAGTTGGGCACGAGCCTTTGGTGGTTGCCTACTGGGATTTATTTCTCACACCCTATTTGGGTCATGTCTTGGGCCCAAATAGATTATATTTATGAAAGTGTCGATAAGGTCAAGGGTCCCTATAAAGGTATATGATTGTTGCAGAGGAGTAGGAGAGCATGGGACCGAGCTTAGTCTTGCAATTCTGTTGAGTTCCTGTTGCACTGCTTTAGTTTTCTTTGATGTACTTGGTTCTTTGTACTGTATTGTATTTGATTGTAGTGTATCATGTTTTGATTGCTTTCTTAGAAATAGGATATATTTCATCATCATATATATGACTTTTGGTTATCTTTTGATTCAGTACCATTGTCCTTTCAGCTTTGTATTGTTACTGCTTCTGCTTTTGGTATGTTTATATTTTTCGGCTTCGCTACACTTTGAAAAATGAGGGAATAGTTTCCCCACTATCAGACCTAGTCCCTCGCTTCTAGTCGGAAACCTCTGACGTTTAGAGAAATACGCTTGAGGTTATGTGACCAACTAGGTTTAGGGAACCCGTTGTGTGGCTTCTGGAATTGAGACGTTACAAAGTGGTATCATATGGATTTTCTTTTCTCTGAGTTATTTTATTGTTTGGAGACAATGGGAAAGAGATATATTTTTAAGGGATTCGGTAATAAAATGTTCCCAGGAGTAGCTACCCCATGTACAGGTAAAGGTTGGATTGCCTCGAATTAAATTGTGGTTTCCTCTTATGATTATTACAGTTGATTTGATTTTCACCACTGGGTGACACATTTTTAGCGTGTTGTTTATATTTGTATACCTGGGTTCTATTTAGTTGAAACCCGATGATATGAGGGTATTCCATCTCATGCATCATTTAGGAACATCTTAGAATCACATTCCATGTATAGTTTCCATGCCATGTAGGTGCATTAGAAATTGCATGTTGTTTTGATAGATGATGTGCTATAAAATTCATGTTGTGGTGATAGTTACCTTGTTATATACATCTACTATTGATAGGGTATTGGTACATGTTATTGTTGGGTTTATGGATGCTAAACTTTGGTTCCTGAGAAGTACGGGATCTCTTGGACAAGAATTTAGAGGATCATGATCCATCTTTTTGTTGCGTTTTGTACTATAATGTGAAAGGTCAGGTGCTAAACTTTGGTTTGTGGGGAGTATGGGCCCCCACGGATCGGAATTTGGCATACCGAAACTTTAAATTTAAGGAAAAATGGGCTCCAGAGTAGTTTCTGAGGTCTGTTTTCCGGAAACCCAGACAACATGACATGTGGTTCTATGAACACACGCCATGTATTATTCTGTTCGGGAAGAAATGGAAAAAATTTAAGTACATGCCATGTACTGCACATACACGCCGTGTAGTTTTTAACCGTGTCATATGCCATGTAGGCAGAAACATGGGATAGGGAAACACTTGAGGGAACACACCATGTACCGATTGTACATGCCATGTCATGTTGACCCTGTGTCCGCCATATTACTAACAACAAAAATAGAGAAAAATTTGTTTAAACATGCCATGTCAATGCCGAACACGCCATGTAGTTTAATATGGGGATCTGGCCGTGTCACTAACAACACGGGTCGGTGTTACCACTTCTTGTGCACACCATGTACCTGTGGGACACGCCATGTGGTCTCGAATGGTGAGAGACCGTGTGGACTTAGATGTGTGTCTGGGGAAATAGGGTGGTGTACACACCGTGTGCGGGTGTAACACGCCGTGTAGTGTCAGCCGAGTAGCCGGCCGTGTCACTAAAAACATAGGCAGTTGGAATCTAAGCCGTACATGTTGTGTCTATCTGGAACACGACATGTAGTGTGAGCTGTGTACCCAGCCATGTCACGAACAACACGAGTCAGTCAAGCTCATCTTGTAGATGCCGTGTATGACTTATACACACCGTGTAGTCTCGTTCTAAAGAGAGTCATGTGGCTTATCCGTGTAGAAGGACTCGGGAAAGGGAAGAAAATTCAAGTACACACTGTGTGTGTGGACAACACGCCATGTGTTTTGGGTGTTACATGACCAGTTCTAGCAGAAGTACAAGCCCATGTGAAAGACTTAAGGGAACATTCTGTGTAGTTATTATACACGCCATGTAGTCTTGTTTTGTAAAACTTGAATGTTTTCTATTCCCTATTTCCTTCTTACATTTACAGTTCTTAGTCCTTGATGATCTTAATCTAAGGCATGTGTTTGACCTTATAGATTCATGCCGCCAAGATGACCATGAATTGTTCACCAGGAGAGAAGCAATGATTATACTCTAGAGATGGTAGGCCATGGGTTACTGATGGATCCTCCAGCAGTGCCAGATGTGGCGCCAACCGTTATACTGGACATAGGCGCGGATGCGCAGTTCCGTGAAGGATTCATGCGGTTCATGAAGACCTTCCAGGGAGCACCGCCGGTTGCCACATCTATGGTAGAGTTGACACGTATATTCTAGCAGCAACATCCACTTATGTTTTTAGGGGATGGTGGACCACAGGCTGCGGAGTCATGGCTGGATTCATTGCAGACTATCTTCAAGCATCATGAGACTGCTCCAGGAAGGAGGGTCAAGCTCGCTACTTATATGCTACGTGATTCCGCCAAGAGATGGTGGGATGTTACCACCCAGACTGAGTATCACTGAGACATGGCGTGAGAAGATTTTCAGGAAGTTTTCGATGACTTTTTCTTTCCATATATGCTAAGGGAAGATCGAGCTCGAGAGTTCATGAATCTACAGTAGGGCGCCATGTTAGTGATAGATTATTCTGCCCGCTTCATCGAGCTACAACATTTTGCACCTATTCTAGTGGGTGATGAGACATTGAGGGCTAGATACTTTGAGGATGGTCTTTGATATGACATCCGATCACTGGTGAATGTTTTCAGGTTTCCTACAGTGCATGCTATTGTGAACTAGGCATTGATTACTGAGCAGAACCTGCAAGAAGCTAGTGATGCAGGCTAGGGTAGTTTGGCACCAATTTCTGGTACTATTTCTACGAGTAAGAGGAATAGGTAGATGGATTTATCTCACGGTGGAAGTACTAGATAGAAGAATTCTTCAGGTGGCCAGGTCATGTGCTACCAGTGTGGTAAAGAGGGGCACAAGAGACCATAGTGTCCACGTGACCCAGTGGAGTGACGAGCTTGCGGCAAGGTGGGCCATCTACAACGTTTTTGCAGGGCGTTTCTACCAGTGACTAGTGAGAGGGGTTCTGTGCAGACTCCACATGCGGGATCAGGTCCAAAAGCTTCTTACTAGTCAGGGAATTGGAATACGTCAGGACGTTCAGGCTATGGTGGTGGTCGTGGCCATGGTAGCCAGACACCAGAATCTTAGAGACAGTAGGGTGGTTCATCTTTGGGTAGCCAGGCTGTGTTGCAGGGTTGTGGCTCTAGGCAGGCATATGCAGTGCAGCATACCCAACAAGAGTAGGATCCCAGACCTTCCACTATCAGAGGCACTATTCAAGTTGCTTCTGTTTTATCTTCGGTACTTTTCGATACTGATGCTACACATAGCTTTATATCTGTACCCATTGTGGATAGCCTTGGGATATTCATTTCTTCTTCTAATATCATGATGCTTGACACTCTGTTGGGAATTAGAACGGCAATTGTGCGTCAGTGCAAGGAGTTCCCCATTGAGGTAGGTGGGTGTCACTTTCTATGGGACCTCTATGTCTTAGAGATGAAAGCCTATGATGTCATTCTCAAGATGGACTAGTTGGTACCCTTTCGACCATTTTTGGATTTCTATCATCATAGGGTTAGTTTCACGTCACCAGAGGGCGGAGAGTTTCTATACAAGGGTGAATGGGATGTCCAGGCAAGCCAAGCATCATGGGAAAAGAGGAGTGATAGCCCAAATTGCGATTTTATATCTGGATGACTAGGGAACTTGTCATGAGGATTTCCCTCCAGTGGTTGATCATTTCAGGGATGTCTTCCTGGATGAATTTTCAGGTCTACCTCCCGAGAGAGAGGTGGATTTCTCTATTGAGCTTGTGCCAGGAGTGGCACCGGTGTCCATTCCTCCTTATAGGATGGCTACGCCAGAATTGCAGGAGCTCAAGAGGCAGTTAGAGGAGTTGCAGGCAAAGGGTTTCATTAGACCCAATACTTCTCCTTGGGGTTTGCCTGTCCTGTTTGTGAAGAAGGCGGATGGTACCCTCAGAATCTACGTGGATTATCGGAAACTGAACCAATTGACGGTTAAGAACCTATATCCCATACTGAATATTGATGATCTTTTTTTTATCAACTTTGAGGAGTACGAGTGTTCTCAAAGATTGAATTGAGATTCAGATATCATCAGTTGCACGTTATACCATCAGATATACCATTTACAGCCTTTTGGAGCAGATATGGTCTATACAAGTACTTGGTCATGCCGTTCGGACTCACGAACGCGCCATCTATTTTCATGGCTCTGATGAATCGTGTGTTCCACCCTTATATAGATTCTTTTGTGATAGTCTTCGTAGATAATATCTTGGTGTACTATCACACTCAACACGACCATGCTACCCATATTGAGATCGTACTGAGTACACTAAGAGAGCATTAGTTATATGCCAAGATCTCAAAGTGACACTTTTGGATGGACTAGATTCACTTCCTGGGTCATATTATCTCAGAGTCAAGAGTTGTGGTAGACCCAGAAAAAGTGAGAGTAGTAGTTTCCTGGGAGAATCCTAAGAACTTGTTTGAAATAAGGAGTTTCTTGGGGCTGGCTGGTTACTACAGGTGCTTTATACAGGAATTCTTCCGCTTAGCAGTGCTGTTAATGGGTTTTATTAAGAAGGGTATGAAGTTCATTTGGTCAGAAGCTTGTGAGACAGCCTTCCAGAAGCTAAAGGGAAGGTTGAGATCAGCACTAGTCCGGATACTTCTAGATCAAGGGAAGAGATATATAGTTTATTGCAATGCATTAGGTATTGGACTGAGAGCAGTGTTGATGCAGGGTGATCGAGTAGTTGTGTATGGGTCTTGGCAGTTGAGGACACATGAGATGAATTACCCGACGTATGATCTCGAGTTGGAAGCAGTTGTTCATGCGTTATTCTGTTGGAGACATTATCTATTGGGAGAACATTTTGTGGTATTTACAGACCACAAAAGTCTTAAATACATCTTTACCCAGTGTGACCTGAATTTGAGACAGCGAAGGTGGGTTGAATACCTTCAGTCTTTCGACTTTGAGCTTTCCTATACACCTGGTAAGGGTAATGCAGTAGCTGATGCACTTAATAGGAGGACTTAGATACATGCAGTGTAGGAGGCCATTGATGAGTGAAAGCTTATGGATTTGTTATCTCAGATGCATTTTGAGGTGCATGATAGTTAGGGACGATCCTATATTTCATCCTTAACTGTGACTTCTACTCTCCTGGATAGAGTGAGGATGAGACAATTATAGGATTCAAAAGGCCTAGTTATATGGGAGTTAGTGGCAAGTGAGGACCCTCTTCCTGGTTGGATAATATGTGATGATGAGGTACTGCATATCCATGGACAAGTGTGGGTTATAGGGGATATACGTGAGACGTTGATGCAGGAATTTCATACTTCAGCTTGGACAGTGCATCCTGGAGTTACCAAAATGTACCGTGACTTGAAACGTCAGTATTGGTGGTCGAGTATGAAAAGAGAGGTAACTAGTTTTGTTGTGAGATGTTCCACCTATCAGTAGGTGAAGGTAGAGCATCAGAGGCCAACTGGACTGTTACAACAGTTACCCATTCTGGAGTGGAAATGGGATGGTGTTGTGATGGACTTTGTGAATGGGTTGCCTAGGTCACCTTGAGGCAATGATGCCATGTGGGTTGTTGTAGACAGACTTACAAAGGTAGCTCACTTTTTTCCGATCAAGGAGACCTTCAGTGTTAACGATCTCGGGAATTTGTATATCCGAGAGGTAGTGCGTCTTCATGGGGTTCCTCATTCTATCATTTCAGACAGGGATGCCTATTTTATATCTCATTTCTGGTAGGGTTTTCAGAGGGCACTGGGTACACAGGTGCTTCTGAGCATAGCTTACCACCCTCAGACCGATGGTCAGTCAGAGCGTACGATACAGTTTCTAAAGGACATGCTTCGTGCATGCGTCCTAGAATTTGGGGGCTCTTGGGAGAAGCACATACCCCTGGTCGAGTTTTCCTACAAAAATAGTTTTCAGGAAATTATAGAAATGGCACCTTACGAGGCTTTATATGGTAGGCCATGCCGATCACCCTTGTGCTGGCTAGAGGCAGGTGAGGCAGCTTTACTGGGACCATGTATTGTGAAGGAGACTTCAGAGAAGGTCCAGTTGATACAGAAGCAGATGACTACTACACAGTCTCTTCAGAAATCTTATGCTGATCTCTGCAGATGACCCTTGGAGTTCGTGGTCGGGGATCAGGTTTTCTTGTGTATTTCACTGAGGTTGGGACACAGGCGGATCAGGAGACACAGTAAACTTTCACCGAGGTATGTGTAGCCATTTGAGATTCTGGTGAGAGTCGGGCCGATTGCCTATCGGTTGCAGTTACCACAGAGGTACCGGGCCATGCACGACATCTTTCATATATCTCACCTGCGCCATTATCACTCAAACCCATCTCACATTTTTCAGCCTGAGGAGGTTGAACTTTAGGTTGATGCATCCTTTGAGGAGTATCTGATTCATGTTGTTGATAGGAGCATGAAGGTTCTCCGAGGCCGGTCAGTTCCTCTCGTACGGGTGCTATGGCAGCATGGCCGAGTGTAGGACGAAACCTGGGAGTGGGATACCGACGTACATGCTCAGTGGCCAGAGTTTTTCTTAGATTTATCTTCACCACCCTTGGAATAGAAATTTGAGGAAATATTGCTTTAAGGGGGGAAGTTTGTAAGAACCCGGTTCTTATTCTTAAGGTATGAGTTTCTTCTTTTCCTTTTTCCTTAAGTGTTTTTGAGAAAATAAGAAAAATGGGGAAAAATCCCAAATTTTATGGGTACACACCATGTAATTTTCTACACGCCGTGTACTTTGGCCGTGTGGGATGAGAATACAGGGCATGTTGTCCTGTCGGCGATGAAAGGTGTAAAAATTGACTACATGCCGTGTACTTAGTATATACACGCCATGTAATTAGTCGGAAGGTGAATAGTAAGGTAGTGGGAGTAACTGCCAGTGGAACAACAGTACACGCCATGTAATTAGAAATACACGCCGTGTAATCAAGTCAACAGATGAATAGTGAAGCAGTGGAAAGTGGCCGCCAGAGGAACAATTAAAAAAATGGAAAGTACACACCGTGTACTTGAGATTACACGCCGTGTAGTTATTTTTTTTGTTAAAAACATTAAGTAGCCTCATATTTTGACATAGGAAGCTTAGAATGTCCGAGAGTCACAGGAGAGGAGGCCAAATCTTGGAAGAGCTCCCGACCGCACACCGGGACCCCGATTCCTTCACCGTCAATCTCGTTTGAACCGCGCGGGTGAGTTATTCTCTCTCCTTATGTATCCCCTTCAAATTATTTCCTGAGGGGAAGTTATTTGAGTTTGAATGGGTGAATGTTTATCCCAGATCTACGTTGTTCTCGGTTGATTCAGGAGGCATCGTTCATGTATATCGATTAGAGGAGATCAAGGTAGGTGGTCTGGTGTTAATTTCCAACTGTTGAGTTGTTTTTGTGTACCATTGTGCTACGCGCCCATGTTTGGGGTGTCATATGGATGAGGCCTTAGATGATAATATATCTAGAATTTCATAGATAATCTAATGATAAATATAAACTGCTGTTTGGGATTGTTTCTTGGATCTAGGGCCACCCCGTGGGCGCGTTTCCCTTGTTTATCCATTTAGCCAGGATACCCGTGGGTATGCCATAATGATAGCATGTTTTGGGTTTTCTTTAGAGGAAACATATTTATTATTTGATTATGCACTGGGCTCAGCCCGATTACTTGCTTAACCTATGGGAAGTGTTTTTCTTAGCCTAAGGGAAATGTTTTGTTTAGCCTGAGGGCAGTGTTTCATTTAGCCTGAGGGAAACTCTTCTCATGCCTATGGGCAGTAGCTTCTCTGCCTGAGGGAAACATCTCGTATGCCTGAGGGCAATATTATTTATGCCTGTGGGCATTCACCTATGAGTTTTGATTCTGATTTCCTGAGGGTAAAGATTTGCGTGTCTGAGGACAATGTTTACTTTGAATATTCACTGTGGTGATTTCTTATGTTGTACCTACCAAGCTAAAGCGCAAGCTTGGAATTGATAAATAATTAATAAAATAGCAATATAAATGGTAGAGATAGTTAATTTTGAGTACTGCCTAGTTACTGCATTTTATTATTGCACACTGCTATTGCACATTTTCACTGACAGTTGGGCACGAGCCTTTGGTGGTTGCCTACTAGGATTTATTTCTCACACTCTGTTTGGGTCATGTATTGGGCCCAAACAGATTATATTACTGTGGGTGTCGATAAGGGAAAGGGTACCTATACAGGTACATGATTTTTGTAGAGGAGTAGGAGAGCATGGGACCGAGCTTAGGCTTGCGATGATACTGAGTTCCTGTTGCACTGCTTTAGTTTGCTTTGCTGTACTTGGTACTTTGTACTGTATTGTATTTGATTGCAATGTATCCTATTTTGACTGCTTTATTATAAATAGAACATATTGCATCATCATATATATATGACTATTACTTATCTTTTTCTTCATTACCATTGTCCTTTCAGCTTTGTATTGTCACTCCTTCTGCTTTTGGTATGTTTATATTTTTCCGCTGTGCTACACTTTGACAAATGAGGGCATAGTTTCCCCACTATCAGACCTAGGCTTTCACTACTAGTCAGCAGCCTCTGGAATTTGGGGAAATTCTCTAGAGGTCATGTGACCAACCGGGTTTGGGGCACCCATTATGTGGCTTCCAGAATCGGGACATTACATAATGCACTTGATATATCATACCTTTATTTCCTTTATCTCTCATAATATAACTATTGGAGATGAGTAAGTATCTTGTAGGCATCTTCATCCTCATGCATTTTATGTAGTATACTGTACATGGATGATAACATGATAAACTTTACGTATAGTACATCATATACATACTTTTTATAATTGTCTTTATCTACCTTTATTTCTATCTGATGGGCCTCAATAGTAAGTGATGACTCCAATATATAAAGCTTCCTCTCTTAGCGTAGTACTATGCATAGACACCTGTACCATTGATGGAAGTTATAGATGGTCATGATATTTTATTTAAATAGTAATGATCACATTGATAATGATCCAGTTGTATTTGTGATAACCAATTTTATCTACAAATTTTTTTTAACAATTATTAATTTATCTTGCTTACCTTTTAGACATTATTAATCAATTAATTAAATCATTAAATGTCTCCCACTATTTTATCGAACCATAGTATCCCTCCCTAATGGATTCAAAATAATCTATCTCTTGAGTATTCTTGTGATAAGGATCCTTGAAACCTCCCCTCATAGTATAAGATATGGATACACCACTACTCATAGAGTTTTAAGATAGGCGCTAGTCTGGCTAACCACATTGACTCACGACTCCTTTAACCGTTGAGTGAAGTACCAAATTATTAAAATCGAAACCTTGATTACCTAAATGATTTTACTCTAAAGTGGTAAAAATATAGCTATGGTCATTTATTTTCTACCAACTTTAGTTAAGTCAACCCATCATTTACATAAAACTCTTTAGTATAAGGAGAAACCCTCAACTAGGGTTGACGAGCACATCGTACTCCAAATTTTGTTGTAATGTAAATGACCGAATGTGTTATTGACCTAATATTACTTTGAGGGTTTTTAATATTTCTTAATGAATGTAACCATTTTATATTAAATATGTTCATTCTATGTTTCCACACTCACAACTAAACATATGTTAATATAAAACATTCATCGCGTCTTTATCTATTTTTCTATTTATTATTTTTTGTGTTCCCAAAAATATGCACATGCATAAAAAAATAACCAATTCCAAAATGAAATAAAATACCCAAATGGTCTGGAACATCTAGTATTGGTCGATCCATTTAAACTCAATGAACCAACCGTGACCTAGGGGTATAATACCTGAGTTGGGTCTTAACTCTTATGGAAGCTCATCCTCGATCTAGTGTTTTCACATTTCATATGGGAAACTACCTCATCTGGGCATGGTCCACATATTATAACATCATCATCAATCGTACAATCATACTCACACATAGGAGAGGGGTCTCGAGAAACACAAATTACATATAGAATAAATTTAAGTTTGAGGGTAATTAAATTAATTAAATAAATCATTTAAATTCAAATAGCTTTATTTCATTCGGTCCCCTAATTAATATATTCTTTATTATAAAATAAAATTAATCAATTAATTTAATTTTGTACCAAAATTAAATTAACTTTTAGGATATTAAAATTATTATTATTTTTAATCCAAAAAATTTAATTTTTGTATATGTTAAAATATTTTTCTAGGCCCTAGAACCCTAACCAGGCCCATTATGGGTTGGAAAGAACCTGCACAAGGCTATTCTGAGCTGGGTCGACCAATGCATTACTATTCTAGGTCAGGCAGATCCACCCTAACATGTTCTGGATCGAACATACCCATTTTATTCACGGGTCACCCGATCTGGGAAGGAAAAACAACAAAAGGGTGTTTGTGCGCAAGTTTTATGGTCACTAGGAGTGCTGGTGGCTGTTGAAACAGAGGCTATAGGATCATCCAGTGGCATCTACAGGGTCGGTAAGGCGACAAAGATGTCCAATAGGAGTGATTGAGTGGGCAGGACACATGCTGGTGAGTGATTATCTAGATGCAGTGGCACATGATATTGACCGTGGTGATAGTGTGGTTAGCTAAAAATGCTGGGGAGAGGCGGCCTGAGCTGGAGGAGGCGGCAGCTAGGTCAAGAAGGAGGTAGTGTGAAACTAGATCCACCATAATCTTACTTGTACACACACACTCTCTCTCTCTCTCTCACACACATATATAAATATAAATTATTATCATTATAAAGTCACACCACACCATAGTCTTATTAAAAAAAGAAACATTTTCTTCGTTTTTAGTTGACCGGCTGACATGCCCCCCATTATTTCTCTCTATTTGTTATTTAGAAAATTTTCAAAATCCTATCTATTTTGGACTTTTTTGACTATTTTTTTTATGTTTTTTTGTTTCATTCCAAATTTGGTGTAAGAATATCTAGTAGGATAACCTATTTCTGGCCATTAGAACCCGACCAAAACCTAACCGGAAAATTGGAAGTGATCAGAAAATGCCTCAAATAATAAAATATGTATATTGTTATTCAATTTTAATATGAAACAACTATGTTTTAAATCCAAATTAAAATTTTCATATGGCTGTGACTTGGACATTTGAAATCAGATTGATGCATGGTCAATTTCATTAAGACTGAAATAAATCTCTCTACATTAATTTTAAGAAAACTATTTTTTTCTTGGCTCATAAAATTCACATGATCACTTTGATACCAAATGATGGTACCCAGGTGCACAATGAAAGATGGTGAGTTAGGGATTTAAAAATTTTCATCATCAGAGCAATGAAACTTCATTGTCTCTAGTGATATGATCCATGATAAGGGTTTGAGGATCCCATATGAATTTATTATGAAAAAATAAAATAGATTGATCATTCCATTCGAATAGGCAGCGTGTTCAACTACATATCATGAACAAAAATCATTTCTCAAAGGATTCGAGATCAAACCCCTCCAAATAATCCAAATATGCTTCAAGAATCCATATGAATTCTATTTTTTAGAAACTAGGTTCTAGGACAGAGTTCCAATGATGCAATCGATGTCCTAGTGATCACAATGACTTTCTTCCTTTGATCCGTGAAGTTATTCTTATATTGATCACTTGTAAGGAGTTTTCATATCTCTTGGATGTAGGAATAAAGTGAGAGGTGTTCTCAAAATTTTGGGAATTAATATCCCCATGAAAATGAGTTCCCACTTGCTTATATAGTGGAAATTAATTACCCAAAATGGTTTCTTGACCCCTTTATAAGTAATGACCCCTAAATAAGAAATAAACGACATGTTATAAAAAAATAATTATGTATTAAACACCATTTATATTTTATCACTTATAATATATAATAAATATATTATGTGGTAAAAGTGATTCATTAACTTGAATCATAATTCCCATAATATTAAACAAACCTTGAATATTAATTAAATTTGTGCGTATAATATTTTTTTTCGTGTATTCACTTAATACCTCATGAATACTTTCAATAAATAAATTTAACTATAATTATTCCACACTCAGATAATAATGAATTTATTTATTTCCTGGAAATGTTTTATTCTCAGACACCACTCTAACCCCATGGCGAGTCCTACCATGTCCTATATTCCTATTCATTAGAATCAGCCAGACTTTTAAATACGCTATTGTGTGTGACCATTTAAGCCTTTATATTGATAGCAATTAATATTATTCATAGCCCATGAATAGATTCTAGCAACCAATCAAGTCCCCTAAAGAGACATGGAATAGTCATAGCAACAAAAGTCTTTCCTAAGAACATGCACTGTGTATTATAATCTATTTGTATCACAATATTTCATAAAGTAGGATGCACAACTTGTGTCATCATCTATCCTTTATTTATTAATTGTTGATCTATCTAGATAAACTTACCTTATTCTACCATGGACATAAATGTAATGAAGGTACTACAATCCTGATCAACTAGGATCAAGATATCATTTCCTCAACTTAGAAGTGAAAAATTCCATCTTGATCATTCAACTAATTTCATACCACCAAATACACACCCAATACAATCTACCTTTCCATGAATTTAATTTCATGGTTTTATCCTTGCATCAAAGTATTCAATCAAATGGTACACATTGACAATGATCTCAATCCAGGAGACCAATACACATGTTCATAGACAGGAAAAACCAATGACACTTGAAATATATGGTCTTCCTATTGGTAGGTTAGTCCTCTTGATATCATCTACTCAAGATCAATAAGTGATATCTTTATGAGAAGAAGTCTCAATGCTTATGATCCTCCAACACTTGATGGTCACACATCATCTATTTTCTGTCAGCATGATGTATCCAAAACATAGGACATAACTTTAATATTACTATCATGGTATCTTTAGGTTCTAATTATAGTATAGGAACTTATATAACCCTTTGATATGATATTTAATATAAGGAAATTATCATAAATATAGTTGATGCAGAAGTATCAATACTATTATGGTAATATAAACACATGAATATACCAAACTATATACATGTAGTGTTAATCAAAGTAAAAACACAAGTAGGGTCTATAAAATCCACTTTCAACATGATATGCCTAACATAATGGGATATAAAGTAAGATATATTATGATTATTCCAAGACAACTATCACAAGTTACGATTAACAAGTGGCACATATTTGAATTTCCTAACATGTCAAAGAAGAGGGGGATAATGATTCATGTATGTTCCTATGATAAATGTGAAAAAGGAAAGAATATTAAATTTATTATGTATAAAAAATCCATAGAGAGGAACCAAGGGAAATATCATAAAGTAATTGGATGATGTTTTAAGTGTGAAAAAATAAGGCATAAAGTAGCATATTTTTGTGGAAAATGAATAATTCAGTTAATATGATGGATGAAAATAAAGTTAAATCTAAGGTACTATTAATATTTATATATAGTAAATGCGGGGAACATAGGAATTATCCAAGAAAATTCTCTATTCTAAGGGACAACAAGGATGATGAGGACCAATAATCTCCAAGTACAAGGGAACAAGGAAGGTCCTATGCTATGAAAATCACCAAGATGGATCATGATGATTGAAGTGGACTTAACCTCTACTCTAGATTTGTTCACATATTTTTGTATTTAAATTCATTCCACACTATCATATCGAGTAAGTTATATAATAAAATCTAGTCACCACCCTAAATGATTTGATATCACTGAGGAAAACATATATGAATATTGTATCAAAAGTTAAAGTTTGTGGGAGTGTACTTACTGAAAATGTTATCATTCTCCCTTCATCATAATTCGATGATATCCTAGGTATGGATTGATTTTACTTGTATAGAGATAATAGAAATTTTCCAAAGATGGAATTCACCCTCTGTATCACAAATCACCTTTTGATTCTATACAAGTGTAAGGAGGTGGATGGATATCCTTTGGAATCATTATCTCAAACATGGATATTATTAGCTCATGAGCAAGCATATCTTGCTAAAAAGACCAAGACTATGGAAAAGATCATCCTTGATAACATACCCATTGTGAGGGAATATGTTCCTCAAATAATGGTCTAATCTTCCTCCTAAACTAGAGGTTGATTTCTCAATAAAACTTATACTTAGAGAAAGTAACATTCTGGGGGAATGCTATCACCATAAAAGGGATATTTCTGAATCTATTGAAAATAGAGAAAATTAAAGGATGGTCCAAACCAATATATGTGTTAAATATCCATCGTTTTCTTGGTTTAGATGGGTTTTATAATAAATTTATGAGAAACTTCTCATGATTTTCAAGCACACTAACCAAGATAACTCAGAAGATAGTGAAGTTTTTATGGACTGTGGAATGTGAGGAGAACTTTACATAGTTAAAGAAGAGGTAAATCACTACACCTATGCTCATATTATCACCATTGGTGAATTATTTGTGATCTATATTGATTAATCCAAAAATGTTCATGGGTTTTTTACTCATATAAAATGAAAAAGTAACAGCCTATGCCTCTAACCAATTAAAGATCCATGAGTAGAACTACCCAACCCATGATTTAGAATTGGATGTAGTGATCTTTACATTAAAGATTTTGTGTAATTATCTATATGGGGAAGTGTGGCACATATATAGATCATAAAATAATCAAGTATATATTTACAAAAAATAAGATCAATATGTGACAATGAAGGTGGTTAGAGATGATCAATGATTATGATTTTTCAATCTATTACTATCAAAGGAAGGGGAAAAAAGTAGAAAATGCTATGAGTATAAAGGACCCTTAAACCCTATAAATGATGATTATTAAAAGGGATCCAATCTTATTTTACATGAAAAGGATAGACATGAGAATAATAAAATGATCTTCATCCTAACTTTCTCAAACAACTTCTCAATCATCCATTCTTGAGAGGATCAAGGAGGCCCAAAAAATAACAAGGAGCTATAATGAAAGGTAGAAAATATTATAGAGTTAAAATTTTCTAAATATGGAGTTATAAGGTTTGGAACATAGATATGTGTCCCATCAAAACTAAAATTGAAAATGGAACTTCTGGATGATGCGTATAGATCATCCTTCTCTATTCATCCAAGAACCACTAATATATATATATATAGGTCTAAAGAAAAACTTCTAGTGGGATAACATAAAGAGGGAGATTTCATAATTTCTATCTCGATGCCTAGTATGCCAATAAGTTAAGGCTTAATGATATAAGTCTAAGGGTATGATGAAACCATTACCCATAATAGTATAGAAATGGGAAAACATAACCATGTATTTCATCATAGGACACCGTAGGACATCAAAAGGAAATAACACCATCTGGGTGGTAGTTGATGACCTTATAAAATCAGCACATTTCATTAATATTAATTAAGATTTCTATCTCAACCAACTCACTAAGATACATGTAAGGAAATTGGAAATACCACACAAAGTTCCACTCTCCATTTCATCTGACCAAGATTTGAGGTTTATCTTGAGGTTTTGGAGAATCCTTAAAAAAGCATTTGATACAAAGTCGAGTTTCAGTACTACTTATCACCATCAAAAAAATGGTTGGTTTTAAGGAACCATTCAAACTCTATAGGATATACTGAGATCACATTCAATAGATTTATAAGGATGTTGGGATCAACACCTTCCCCTATTGTATTTTTCATACAACAAGAATTTTCATTCTAGTATTCAAATGACACCTTATGAAGCTATATATGAGAAGAGGTGTGAGACTCCAACATGTTGGGATGAAGTTAGAAATTAGAATATCATAGGACCTGATCTTATCCAAGAGATGATAGATAAGGTTCAAACCATTCAAAACCATATAAAATTCGCACAAAATCAGTAGAAAATCTATGTATATAATCATTGATGTTACATGGAGTTTGAGGTCAGAGATAAGGTGCTCCTTTTATAGGTTTCGAGCATAGAAGAAGCTTGGATGGGGCATTGCCAACTTAAGTTTTTTTATGATCTATGATTAATTTGATATTTACATGATAATAAATTTCACAATCAATGTAATTGAATCAAATAATATAGACAATAGATAAATTCCAGAACCAAAGCACCATATCATCACATATTATTCATAATTAATTTAAGCAATTAAAGAATTACCTTACAATAAATTATTTCTTCATCGATAGATATTTCAATGTATATACATTGTAATATAATTGCATTATAGTAATCAAGAGTAGATTCCCTCCAGTAGTGACCTACAAGCTTTTTATGAACCTCCAAACGTCACCATAGGAATCTCTGGGTGCTAGCATGACTGATCCTAATGATTGCGTCATTCTTCTTTGATCACTCAAGAAATTCTTTAAGGAAGGGTTATCTTCAACCTCTCTATAATTGAGAGTGGATGAGGAGGAGGATCACTCACCATTATTGAGAGCGCCCTTGGAGAGTTAGATCCCTATGTCTTTGAGAGGATTCTCTCTAGATTTCATTATGCACAACAAATTAATTGTCTCTTCTAAGAAAATAATATAATTGGGTTTATATACCACTAGGGTTAGAATATAATAATTGTACATGAACTCTTATTATTTTTTAATAACTATAGAACCCCATTTTTATAATAATTATAATAATAATAATATTTCTTGACATACGCTAAACCCATGAATTAAATTAAATATTATTTATTCAAATTATATTTAATATATATTATTTCTCATGGGACCATTAAACTCAGTATGCCATTCCTCAAAAATATTTATTGGTCCTTGAATAAAAACTATTTATTTAATAAATAAATATCAATGCATTATTCACCAATAAATAAATAATATATTCACTAAAGAGAAAATAAATATTTATTAAATATTCTGCTGATATAATATTCTATCGAATAACTGATGACGAAATACATGAGATCAAGAAAAAATAATAATTATTAAACCAAGTACTGGAATAATATTTAGTAAACTTATTAAATAATAAATAATAATATATTATTTAACTAAGATTCTATATGCACTCAGTGTGCGACCCTATAGGCCTATTTCTCAGTGACATTAGGTGAAATAGCCTAAAGTCCAACGTTAGTGTCTATAAACACACAAAGGCACCCAAAAAGTAAGAAGTTAATCCTGCAATGAAATTATACCTCATACAGATGATTACTATGTAATTTAATCCCTTTATGATGACATCTTTAATCAAGAAGGTTTCATGCTGGTGTCATCAACCTATGTGCTCGATGTCTCTTTATTTGATTTTCTGGAAATCTAACTCACCTATAGAATACCATGGACATGTATTTATTTAGGGTATATCATTTACATCAAAAATACCAAGATATCAAATTCCATTAAAGAAGAAAAGGGATAAATCCTTTCTCATATTATTCATTAATGAAATATTACTTGTGGTGCACCCAATGCATCCTACCTGTCCACAAACATATTTCATCATGGTTTACATCAATAAATCAAAGTAAATGAATTATAATAATCATTAATAATAATCTTAAAGCCTAAGGATCAATACAAAAATTTGCAAAAGTTTTTTTAGGGAACCAACTCTAATAGACTCCAACTTTCACTGGATCCACCTGCCAACAACGTTCAGTACACTAGCTCTCACATGATACTCAAGATTATATTGAGATATGCCTTTAGTCAAGGGTTTCACCATGTTTTCTTCTATGGGAACTATTCTTATTTTAAATTCACCCCTCTGAGAAAAATCCCTCCTGAGGTGATACTTTTGGAGTATGTTCTTTGTCCATTGGTGTGACCTTAGATATTTTGCAAGAGCCACCACTATAATATTATAACAATACAATGTGATAGGGTCTTTACTATTAGGTATTGTATCAAGACCCTAGAAAAAATTTTCATCTCCAAATGGATTCCTTGGATGCATCAAAAGTCTCTATATACTTAGACCCCACTGTAGAATCAATGACAACTGGCATCTTTTAACTATTCAAGCTCATAACTCCTTTGTTGAGATAGAAAACATATCCCAACTACAACTTCAAATAATTCTGATCTATTTGAAAACTAGAATTAGTATAAACCCTAATTATTATCTTATCATCTACTCCATACATCAGGAAAATATCCTTAGTTATTCTCAAATACTTAAGTATAGCCTTAATAGCAGACCAATGTTGTTCTCCTAGATCAGATTAATATATTCATACCATTCTCAATTCATAGGAAAAATCAAGTCTATTACATAACATGAATTACATGATTGATTCTATAATTCAAGCATATAGGATCTTACTCATTCTCTCTTTTTCATATTGTGTCTGAGGACACACTTTCTTAGAAATATATATACCACGTGACTAGAACCAATCCCCTCTTGGATTGTTCAATACCAAATATCTTTAGTATCTAGTCATTGTATATATTTTTACTTAGTCCAATCATCCTATTGTATCTATCATGAATGATCTTTATCCCTAGAATATAGGCTACTTCAACCAATTCCTTCATGGTTAATTTTTTTAACCAGTCCTTAGTAGACTATAAGATTGGCATGTCATTTATAATAAGTAATATATCATCAAAATATACTACTTGGATAATGAACACATTCCCACTAAACCTCTTGTAAAAATATGGATCACATAATTTTTAATGAGACCAAATTCTTTTATATCTCCATTGAATAAAATGTTCCATAACCAAGATTCTTACTTCAATCCATAAATGGATATCTGAAATTTTAAAATCTTTTTGTAATCACTTAGTGTCACAAACACTTTTTTGTCATATATACATCCTCCTAAAGGTTCCCATTAAGGAAAGTAGTTTTAATGTCCATATTCTAAATTTCATAGTCATGGTAAGATTATATAACAATTATAATTCTTATGGATTTAAACATGTTTCATCATAGTAAATTACTTGATTCTTTTAAAAACCTTTAGGCACTAGACTTGATTTATAAGTATTTAAATCACCTTTCATCTCTAGTTTTCTCTTGAATACCCATTTTCACTCTATAGGATTTACATCAACTGACGCATTGAACAGAACCCAAACTTGGTTATGATACATGAAATCCATTTCATAATTCATGGATTATTTCCATCTTACAACTTCTGAGATCTATACTACCTATTTTTAGGAGATAAGTTCATCATTATCAAACAAAAATGAGTCACCATATCTGGTGACTAGAAAACCACATCTCTATGGTTCTCTTATCTCTCTAGTTATCATATACATTACTTGTGTTTTATGAACTACTTTTTCTATAGGTACCCATAGAATATGTTCCTATACCAACTCTTGTGTATCATGAGCATAAAATTCATCAAGGTAAATCTTTCTCCCACTATCCTTTTTGAGGATGTGCTACCGCTCAAGAAATATAGCTTGTCTAGAAACAATCACTTTCTTATATTATGGGTTGTATAGGTTGTATCCATTTGTTTCCTTAAGATACCCTATGAAGATATACTTTGTGCCTTGGGGTTCTAGTTTGTTTCTTGATAATAACTTAACAAATTCATCACAAACCCAAACATGTGTATGAGAAAAAGGGGTTTTACCACTCCACAAATCAAAGATAATTCTATTTTTCACTTTATTTGGTACTCAGTTTAGTGTTTATACCACAATTTGTACTGATTATATCCAAAAGGATAATTAAATATCTACATGACTCATCATTTAACTTACCATATCTAATAAGGTATAGTTCTTCCTTTAACTAAAACCATCACACTATGGTTTTTAAGGTGGAGCAAATTGATATAGAATCCCAAACTCCCATATAAAGTCAATAATCTCTTGGATAAGATATTCACCACCTTGATCAGATATAAGATTATTTATCTTTTTTCCAAGTTTAATCTTTACTTTATACTTGAATTCCTTAAATTTATCAAAGGAATCAGACTTATACCTCATCAAGTATACATATCCATATCTACTTAAGACATTAGTAAAAGTTATCAATTAAGAATACCCCCTCTAGATTCTCCTGGAAATAGTCCACACACATTAGTGTTTACCAATCCTAAAAGATCTGTGGCCCTTTCAATATATCTACTAAATGTTGGTTCGATAATTTTTTATTGTAAACAAGAATTATATATTTCAAGTGGTTTCATATCAGAAGAGTCTAAATAACCATCTTGATATAGTTTTTTTAAACTCTTCCCATTTACATAACCAAGATGGTGATGCTATAGTTGTGTGTTATATGAGCCACGTGAACATGATTTGTTATCTATTTGTAATACTTGGTTTTCATAATTTAATACATAAATGCCATTATTTAAATGCACCATACCATAACATATTTTGTATTTATAAAATAAAAAAAATTCTATTTCCAAATTGGAAAATAAAACCATCTGTATCTAGGAAGGATAAAAAAATTATGTTCTTGGTAATAGTTGGTACATAATAAAAATATCTTAAAACCAATATAATTTCTATTATAAATGAAAATTGGTAGTCTCAAATGGATAGATAATCCATCCTCACACCATTTTCATCTAAAAAATACACCAATCCTCTAGAAATCTTTTAGAATCTACTTGGATCCTACATTTGGATACAAATGTGAGCACCAAAAGTTGCATTTAATACCCAATGTGTATATATTAAAAGAATACACTCAATAAAAAATAAAACTTTAGCTTCCCCTTGCTTATGGATGTATCTCATATTTTAGTGGCCTTTCTTACCACATGAAAAACATAATACTTCCTTTACCTTTCCCTTCCTTTGGATCTTCCTCTTATTGGAATAATGTCACTCAGGAGATTTAAACCTGTTATGAGTCTTGGCCCCCTTTTCCTGGTTCTTCTTTTTCTTATTCACTATAAGGACCATGAGTTTTTCATGTCCTGTGTCCTTGTCCACTTGTATAATTAGAGTAATAAGTTATGAAATAATCTTCTCATTATTAATCATTTTATAATTAATAAAAAACTAGAGAATTACTTGGGTAGGGAGGAAAGTATGAGATATGTGTGCAACTGACCTATAAATTTAATCCATAAGATGTATAAGCATTCAATGTAGACAATAATCTTGAATACATAAGGCCCATTTTTCATCGCCTCTCTAAGATTAGTTGTAAACATAGAATTATAGATATCATATTTCTGGTATCTCCTTCTCTTGATAGAGATCCTGAAGGCGAGACATCATGATATACACATCTATGTCCTCATGTTGCTTAAAAATATCATTGGTCATGGATGATAACATGAAACACTGAATATATGTGGAATGATTAAAATGTTTCTCATAGAGAGATAACTCTTCCTCACCAGCCTCTTGACATGGTGATTTAGGAATAGGTTCTTCTAGAACATAAAATTTCCTTTCATGGTAGGATAATGCATAAGAACCTTTTCCACTCCTGGATTTTTTTTGCAAATGATAAGGTTATCCATATCAAGTATAGATTACAATGATATGTTTGAAGTCATGTTTATTTCCATTTCTATAAATAATATGAGCATAGTTTTATTACTTTATCTGATAAAATTTTGACAAATAAATAAATATTATATTTATTAATATCCCATAATTTTATTAAAACCCAATATACCTAAACATTTGATTCAGAATATCCTGTTTCTTGGACATTACAGTAGAAAGAATCTATATTCCCCTTCTTATCACCTCTACTTTGTATGATCAATCAATTTGAAGGGTTTTAGGTGGGAATTCTAAATTCCAACTACATTAACTCATAGTTACTTGATCTATTGAGGGGACTCCCCAATCTTGAAATCCTACAATTGGATTTGCTCAACCATTTCCTCTCAGTTACACCAAGTTCTACTTTTTTAGTCAACCCTTTATGTGAACAAATTTAAGTTAACCCAAAAAATCAAGTTACAATTCCCTAATAATTGAAAGCACCCTAGCTTTGGTTGGTTAAGAACTTTGAACTATGGTACGATTTTAACTGAAGTAGTGGAAGGCTATACCCACTTAATATATATAATTTAGGGATTTTATCTTTTATTTTTAAATTTCCAATTATTATGTTTATTACATTATTTTTAATATTAAGTGTATTTACTTAAGTGATTAACCATGTATTATAAAAACTTTATGTATAAATTAGTTTATTTTGGTTCTATCTTGCATGATTGTTAATTAAATATTTCATGTGATCATGATAAAACATCCATAATCAAATAACCATGAAACTTGATATAAATAAAATGATTAATTGTTATGATCATGAGATTTTACTAATGGTTAGTTAATCTATCAGATGATAAACGAACCATCGATCTAGTAGAAAAACACCTTGTACCATTTATGTTTCATGTTGTAGCTTTCTACATGTCCACCTATGTATATCTCTTGGATTGGTTTCACCTTAACTCCAAAATTGAACCACCTCCACTAGCTTGGGAGTTCCATCCACTACAAATGCTTTTGCTCACACATAGGTGAGGGGAACCAAATAATTGGTTAAATAGTTTACATAAAAGAAACCATGAGCAATCAAGCCCTTATATAATGGGAGGAGAGATGACATGAAGACCAACAATTTAATTTAATAATATATTAAAATAAACCAATTACCTACAAAGGTCTGATTTAGGATCATGATCATCCACATGCATGCAACGAATTATACATTTAATAAAATTAGCATTCAATTATAATAATTATTATTTAAGATAAACCACGCTCGAATAAATTAATTAGATTCTTTAATTAATATATTTTTCATCTTATTTCTCATAAAATTTTATTAATATTATCATACATCACAATTTTAAAAAAAGTTAAATAAATTTATTTAAAATTAACCGCTTAAAAAAAATTTACCTTGGAGGAAACACGGTGAGTACTCGTCCAAACTACCCAACATGTATTATACTCATATACTGTTTACACTTGTGATATGTGGCATACATGAATTATCAAGTAATTTCATGGAATGTACTATCAAATTAGTGACCACACAGAACACATGGTATTTACATAGCATGTTATGATTCAATGTGTGTAGAGTAATAATTGTAATATGAATTATACATGATATAATAATACAAACATTATGTATAAATTAAGAAAAAATTTATATATACAAAACCAATCATATGAAATGTACTGTCTACTTAATAACCACATATAACACATATTGATAAGGTTTGAACAATATAATAAATTAATTTTTAATTATTCATAATTTGGTAAAAGTACACAATGTGTACATTAGAGCTACATGCCATGTATTATTATCATCATCTATCCAAAACACACACTTGGGGACTCATAATGTAACCATGATAGAAAAAATTGGATTACATGACATGTACATGGGCTAAACAGAATGTGGTCTCTAAGTTACATGATCATTAGTCATGTAGGCCATGTAAGAAGATACATGGACCATCTATGACTAAAGGACTACACGTTGTGTATAGAAGTTACACAACGTGTATTCCGAATAACTATACACTAGGATAGCATGGTCAAAACATAGTGTGTAATTAAATTCACTATGTGTAATAAATGAACATTACTTGAATTAATTCAAGGTTAATTAAACACTAGTACACGACATGTACCAATGGTTTACACAACATGAACTCTTGTGATGTATGATCAGACTCCTCGGAACCTACGAATGAGATTTTATAATTTAATTCATTCATAAAATTGATCGATTTTATTAAATTTGTGAGAAAAAAAGATGAATAAATAAGATCTCACAATTTGGATTAAAGAACAATTAAATTAGAATTGAAAACTAAAAATAAATGTGCAAATCAATCAATGATCTTTAAATAATTATAAATAATCATGCACTCTCTTTAATACCACTTGTAGGTTCTGGGCACAATAGAAGCATTAGATGGGGCATTCCAAACTCATATTTTTATCCTGATCAATGATTAATCTAATATTTAAATGATGATAAATTCCATGATCAATGGGATTGAATAAAAGAATATAGACAATAGTTAAACACCGAAACCAAAGCACAATATGATCACATATTATTTATAATTAATTCAAGCAATTAAATAATTATGTTATGAGAAGTTCTTTCTTTTTTGATAGATATTTCATTGTCTCTATGTATTACTATCATTTAATTGTTGGAATCCAGAATATATTACCTCTAGTGGTGATCCACATGTGTTCCATGAACCTCCAAATATCGCCATAGGAATCTATAGGTGCTAGAATGAATGATCCTAATGGTTGTATCATTTGTCTTTTATCACCTAAGAAACACTTCAAGGAAGGGTTATCTTTGATATCTCTAGACTTGAGAGTGGTGGTGGAGGATGATTTCTCTATATTCTTAAGAGTTTTCTTAGAGAGGGATCTCTCTAGGGATTTGAGAGGATTCTCTATAGATATCATTATGCACAACAAATGATTTGTCTCTCTTAAGAAAATAATGTAATTGTGTTTATATACCACTAGGTCCAGAAAATAATAATTTCATAAGCACCTTTATTATTTCCATAATACCTAAAAAACCCTATATCTATAATAATAATATCATTATTTTTTTTATATGTGCTAAACTCCTGGATTATATTAAATATTATTTATTCAAATAATATTCTATATATATTATTTCTCATTGGACTATTAAAATTGGTCCGTCATTCCTCCACAATATTTATTATGCCTTGAATAATGATTATTTATTTAATAAATAAATATCACTATATTATTTTATAATAAATAAATAAATATTATATTTACTAAATAACAAATAAATATTTATTAAATATTATTCTCACATAAAATTCTCTTAAATAAATGGTGATGGAATATATGAGATCAATCAAACATGAATAATTATTAAACCACAATCTAGAATAATATTTATTTAACTTGTTAAATAATAAATAATAATATATTATTTAACTAATATTATAGATAAACTTAGTGTGTGACCCTCTTGGCCTCTTTCTTAGTGGCATTAGGCGAAGCAGCCTAAAGTCCAAGGTTAGCGTCTAACAACACACCAAGGCACCCATAAAGTAGGAAGTTAATGAAAAATGACATAATAACTCATACAGATGATTACTGTGTAATATAATCCCTTTATCCTTATATATCTAATCAAGAAGATTGTATGCTGGTGTCATTAATCTATGTGCTCGATGTACCTTTCTTTGAATTTCCAGAAAACAAACTTTCCTATAAAACACCATGGATATAGATTTATTTAGGACATATAATTTACATAAAATGGTATGAGATATAAAATTATGTTAAATAATATAAGGGGTAAATTCTTTATCATAATATTCATTAATGAACTATTACTCATGATGCACCCAACATATCCTACTTTTTCGCAAAAATATGTCATCACAGTTTTCATCTATACATAAAAGTACAAAACTTATAATACCCATTAATAATAATATTAAAGTTTAAGGATAAATAAAAATGTCAATATATAGGAACATCCAATGACACATATAAATATGTATTTCCTACTGGTGGGTCTCATTATCATAATATCCTACACTAGATATTACCAAGGGCATACACCATGAGAAGGTTCCTCAAAGTCCTATGAGTCTATACCCCTGATAACCTGCATCATTTGTATATCTAAAATGATTTCATCGGAATATAAAAAATATATTTAAGAATACTGTTGTAGAAATTTAAGGGTTCTCATCATAGTGGGTAACTACCATTACCTTTTAGTGCGATAACTACTCTTAGAATATTATCACACACTATGTCGTGGAGAAGAAGAATCATGATAAGATAAGGAGTTTATTAATATTCAAAACAATAAATATATGTTATCATAAAGTACATAGAATTTGGTTATAGGGAACCAAATATAATACCTTTGTATATCTCCATGGAAGAAATTCATGAGATTTTTGAAGAAGGGGAAGCTTATTCCAAGATACATCGACCTATTTGAGATTCTTGATCACATCAGATCTGTATCCTATTGACTAGGAGTCCCACCTAACCTATATAAAGTAAATGATGTGTTATATGTATCCCTCTTGGGTAAGTACATACCATACCTATCAAATTAATTGAATCTAGAGGTGGTACCCTTTAAGAACAATCTTTTATATGAGGAGCAGTCAATGAAGATCTTAGATAATAGAGATAACATTTTCTGAAACATGAAAACCCACATGGTCTAAGTGCTATAGCAAAACCACAAAATTGAGGAAGCAACATGAGAACTATAAGAGGATATGAAATAGAAGTACCCTAATCTATTTTAGTGTATGAAATGAAATTTCAAGGGGGAAATTTCTAAAAGGGGTTGAATGAAACAACCTGAACTTTTATAAATGAAATTACCTTTTTGAATGAATAAATTCCTTATTAAGTAATAAAGTTATAGAAAATACATGTACTAATTTGGTTATTTTTTACCACTATAAAATATATCTTATTATATTTAAATGACCATTAAGAATCATAACCATTGATAATATATCCATTTTAAATTAACTGTTAAGATTAATATATATTAAGGGTTATAATAAATTCTAATTAACACAGATGGGAGAAGTTGTAACACCCCAGGTAAATAAAGAATATGACATCTTTTTATTTATCCATATTTGTGAATAAAATATTAATATTACTTTAAAGGGGATGCTATGCTCGATGACATACCCAATACACAACAACGAGTTTCTTGGGAATCTTATGTTGCACTCTAATAATAAAATAATATTATTTTAAATGGTAGTTAACGCCTAGACGTTGTAATGGAGGGAATGAACAGAACTAACTAAAAAATGATTATATATGTTTGTCAAATATTTTTACTCTTTAAAATAAATGTTAGAGGATTAAAAATGCAAATGAATCCAGTTTTTAAGTGTAAACATTCTAATATTCTTTAAAAGGTCGATTAACCGCCTTTTGATGGCGAACCCCTTTTAAATCCACTTTTTGTAAATTTTATAAGCTCTATTTTTCAAAATAAACATATTATTTATGATTGGGACATTGAAATTTACCTTGGGTTAATTTTTGGTATTTTTCTGACAATGTTCATTTTTCAATGAATAGTGAAAAATACTGCATTTTACATCAAAACTGTTTTTTCATATAATTTAATTATATAGTTATATTATCTTTTTAATTTGTTTTAAAGTGTAATTAGAATATATTTTTACCATGTAATTCAATGATGGTCATTGGGATTAATTTCACTTTTTAATTAGGCATAAACAAGTGCCAAACTTTTCAAAAATATTGTTTCTAAAAAACCCGCTATTTGTTTTGACAACGGGAAGTTTTTTTAAATTAATTATTGCAATTTATGTATTTGGAATTTGGTAAAATTAATTAAATATTTGGAGTCATAAGTTCCAAATTATTTAATTAATACTCTTTTGTTTTTGGACATTATGAATAGTAACGACGGTAATTATCTTTAATTATCTTGATTAATGAGTAATCGGGTAGTTAAAGATAATAAAATAATATCATAATAATAAAAAATGACCACAACATGCGTCCTAAGGCTACTGGTGTTCTCATGGCCGACCATAGGATGCCTTTTTCCAAACTTGGGGGCCCCATGGAATCACTTTTGTGAGAAAGTGACTTTTTATCTTTTTATTTTTAAAGAATGTTAAATGTAACAAAGAATGTATCACCTAAGTAAAATATTTTTAATTTTGTCTACATAAATGATATTTTGGACTATAAATATTCATTGGAAAGCCAAAAAGATTTCATACATCATAGTATTTTTTTTTATAATTTTTAGATATTAAATAAATTAAATTATTTATGACATCATGATGATGCAGCGATGACCTCATTATTTAACGATTTAAATAAAATGGAAAGATAATGTAAAATATAAGACCTACACATGTCCAAAACCTATTGGATGGGTGGGTTTCTAACCCTTATCACCTTATCCTCGAAAAAAATCAATTTGGGACCATTAAAATCCGAAACTCATTTGAAAATAAAGTTACATTTTATACCTTTCCAAGAGTGCCCCTCCTCTCCTCTTATAAAAGGCCCCCACCTCTACCTCCTTACCCACACTTCCAAAGCCTTTTTCTCAGAAAAACCCTGCCCATTTTGTCTCTGCACATCCCTATCTAACTCCTTGAATCCTCACTTTAGGAATAATCCTTTCCAAGGAAGCCTTTTAGCTCAAATCAAAAGAAGTTACCCAATTTTAAGGTAATGTCTTCGCTTGAGTCCTTTTGTTTTATTTTGCTTCTCCACCCCCATAAACTATTTTTATTCATTTATTTTGTAACAACTATAGTATCTTAAATATACTAGGATGTTGTTATAAGAAGATTTCGAGCTACACATATACACACCTTCGTCTAATGGTTAAAGAACATACTGTTTCTGTGGTTGGCAATTTTCTGCCTCACAAAACGATGATTGTTCAACATTATTCTAACACCTTCAAAGGTGGACATTAATATGACACTATATTTATATATGATATAGAATATGTTTATGTTTTACTTAAGCTTATGTATTTTTAATTTATGGCATACCTTTATGGTTTCCATTATGGGTAAACGCGATATCTTCATTTAAGGAAGTGCGGACTACCGCCCCCTCAAAGTGATGTGATTCGTTAATGCCATATGTGGGACGTATAAAGGATGGATTTAAAGTTATTATATATGATGTTATACTGGAATTATAATATACCTCTATATCATTATTATTTATTTCCCTTAATGTATGAGATAGAAATGAAAGTAGCATTCATGCCTACGTACGGCTTACCGTCTCCATGAACGGTGCATTTCATTTCTTATCCCCAAATGTAATGTACTATTATAAGTACATATTTATAATGGATATATATAATGTATGTTACATATAAATTATGAATATAATTCTGGAATTAAAATATACATACCTCTCATTTAGTTTTAATTCCATTAATATGACAAAGAAATGAAAGTAGCGTTCATGCGTACGTACGACTTACCGTCTCCATGAACGGTGCATTTCATTTCTTACCTCTAAATGATTATGTAATATTATAAATAAATGTATATTATGTATATATATGATATATATGATATCCAAATCATGAATATCATTCTGGATATAATGAACCTTTGACCACACGAACAACATGTAATTGTAAGAAGTTCACTTTCGACTTAAGAACCAAATATCGACAAAACAAACATTATTAACTTAAATGATTACATAATGTTTATGACATGGTAAAAAGTGATATAAAAGGAATAATGAAATTGAAAAAGGTTCTTAAGGAATTATAAATTAACTCAAGTTTATTATTCAGGAGATTAAAGAACGATCGAGTCAAGTTGGACCCGAGGTAAGGGATCCTACTCCTCTCTTTATTTTTAAGTACGCTCTTTTATGTCATTCATTTTAAGCTCATATTTCTTGTGTTTGGGATGTTCTTTTATATTACTTATACTGTAATTTTTATGTTCATATTATGAGAGATCCTATTCTCTCTCATCAATCCATTTTGGAAGTTTTGAGTGGCGCCGTTAGGCTGCCGAATTTTCGTAAGAGATCTAACCTCTTTTTTTTAAGTACTCTCATTTATGTCACTTCTTTTAAGCTCCTCTTTGTTATTTTGGGGGATGTTATTTTATATTAATCATACTTTACTTTTTATTTTCATATTATGGGAGACCCTATTTGATCTTATCAATCCATTTTTTTAAGTTTTATGTGGCGCCGTTAGGCTGCCGAGTTTTCGTAAGGGATTTTTCATCTCACTTTTATTCCCGTGAGATTTATGCTAAATTTGCCACAATTTCCTTTGAGTGGTGTATGTACTGCCCATTATTTTACTCATTGTGTAATATAATCTCATTTATGAGTATTTACATCAATGTTTTATTGTCCTTCTTTCACAGGGTGCATGTCTCGAAAGATACCCATGTCGGTAAGGGAACCTTTCACCCTCCTCTTTTTAAAAGACTTCTTTTGTTGGGTCTTTTAATTTACATATTGTTATGTTGGGATATGTTCTCATATATCCTTATTGATGTAAATTTTATGTCCAAGTGATGAGATACCCTTTTTATCTCTCATCAACTCATTTTCTGAATTTTGTAGTGATGCCGTTAGGCTGTCATATTTTTGCAAGGGAACTTCTAAACCCAAATTTGATTCTTTGGGATAATCTTGTACTCCTTGAATATGTCATTCTATGAATATGTGTGAATAAAATCTGATTTTTTTACACTTAATATCCACTTATATTGGGTGTATTCGTTTGTCACACATAATTATGTAATTTATTTATCCTTAAACCAAGGATACCGTCTTTGTAAGGGACTTCTTCTCAATCTCCATTCATTGAGGCATATTTCGTTTTATACACAACTTTATTTTATATGGTGTATAAAACCCTTTGACTTTTACTTTTATACAAAAGGAATCTTTTTCTATGAAGCGTTTTACAAAACGACAAAAAGGAATGTTTCTTTTAACGTACGCAGTGACAACGACCTTTTCCGCCGCCGTAAGTATTATTTGGTCATTGGCTTCCTCAACAAGCCGTAATGTTTTTAAAATTAAATAAATACCATATACTCTTTTATGTATTTTGGTATTGAAAATTGTTTTTATAATGGATTTGTTATGTCAATATATTTATGTGATATATTGTGATCAAAGTGTGGAAATGTTTTATTTCCATTATATTTGTTTTACGTCTTATGATTTTTTAATGGTACTTGGACATTTGACGGGTGGTTACGTGATGAACCATATGACAGGTGGTGCCGTGAATACCAGGAAGGGTGGTTACGTTATAACCTCCAATGCATTGGGTATGGAAGTTGGCCATATGGTTATTCCATTAAGTGTGTATGGAAGTTATCCGAGTGGCTATTCCATTAAGTGATATGTGTGGAAGTCGACCTTATGGTTATTCCACTTAAGTATGTTTATATCCCAAGTTACCTTTATATGTTTGTGATCTTTATATGGGTTTTATGGTAATATTTTGGTTACAGAAGGGTTAGTAATGAACTTTTATTCAGTGAGGAGTTTTTTACTACTTCGAAAAGGTGAAAAGTATTACTTTGATAAAGTATACATGATTTACTTGTTGTTTTGAAAAACTAACAGTTTTCATTCTTTGTGTATCCCTTACTCAGATTTTTATGCTCATCCCAAGTTTTTGAAATGTTTTTCACAGGTCAAGGGAAAGGTACACGATGTGATGATAGTGTCAAGGATGTGTCAAGAAAGAATCCATGCTTTCTTTTTAAATATGTTTCCGTTGATGAAAAAAAATTAATACTATCTTTTATGTAACCACTTTGTTTAAATGTGGAATGTAATGCAAGTTTTATGATCTAATTCTCTAAAACTCTAAACCTGAAAATATCCTCAATGTGTAATGTTGTAGTAACTCAAGATTAAGTAAGGTTTAAGGTTGGGGCCTTATAGAAGTGGTGACCTATATAGTGACCCAGGATTCTCATATATGGACATTACATTATTTTTGATGAATATTCATTACATTATAAAAAAAACATGCCTAAAGACCATAATAGTTTAGTGTATTTGGAAACTTAGAATGCAATCTTATAACTTAAAGAAATATATCCAAACTTTCCAACAAAGATATTCCTATTTAGTACTCATACTTAAAACCTTTATTCATAACCTAGAGAAAGGAAACATAATAAAGGGTGAGCTCAAATGCTCAGTAAAGGTAAATAAAGGATATATTTAAGCATAACATGAGCATAAGGGTATGAGAACATGAACATAACATTTGAAGATCAACCCCTGCATATCAAAGATCATATATATGAGTCATGGAATAAATATGGGAAGATCATAAGACATTAATCATAAGTGAATCAAGATCATAATCCATGAAATAATAACACAAGAATAAGACATAGAATTTGGGGCATACACATAATCATAGAAAAATCATTTCCATATTAGTCAAGGCTCACTGTGAAGACCATAATAATGGAAAAATTCCTTTACCAAACCGGGTTTACTCTACGTTCTATCCCTATATTACTGAACCAGGTTCACTTCCTATTCTATCCCTATATTACTAAACCGAATTCACCTCCCATTCTAAACCTATATTACTGAAATGGGTTCACTTCCTATTCCAGCCCTGTATTACTAAACTAGAATCACATCCCATTCCAACCTTATATTACTAAACCAAGTTCACTTCTCATTACATCCATGTCTATATTATGATATATATAAATCTTTACCCAATGAATCAGAGAGAGATATAAGTCCCAACTATCTCATAATGAAATCATACATATGTGTGCCACAAGATCATAAATATTCATCATATCATAACCCATTAAATGAAATGGGTATCATAAAAATTTCATAATTTCTTAACCTGTGAAAAAGTTAAGGGTTTTATAATAATTTAATCATAGAATAACCCATGAAAATAAATGGGTTTCATAATAATATAACCCATGGAAGATATATAAGTTTCATAAAAATCATACCAACAAAATATAAACCATTCAGAGATAAAATTTTAATGGTACCCTTGGATCATATCCCTAGTAAGTCATAATTAACACCAATGGATGTCATATTAGATGGAAAATAATTTTGAAAAATCAATTAAAATATTTTTTGAGGAAAATATCCTTTATACTTTGAAATAATATTTTTAAAACATAAAACATTTTTAAAACCTTTTTCTTTGAAAACATCCTTGAAAACTTATAAAGAAATATTCAAAAAAAATTTAAACACTTTTGAAAACATAAAAAAATTATAAAATAATTTTACTTAAAAATGAGATTAAAATATCATTTAAAAACATTTTTGAAAATATTTTTAGAAAACATGGTTTTTGAATAAAAATCATTTCTGACTGAAGAGATAAATAAGGTTGGATTTTATTAAAAATACTTTGTTAATTATATTAAGTATCAAAGAGTGAAAAAATGGTACCTTTACTTGAATATATCATTAATAAATATAGGAGAATAAAATTAATGAAATTTCTTAAGATATGGATCATAATATTTCATCAATGGAAGAATAATCATAAACAATCCCGATAACAATGAGATTGTAGCAATAAACTCTTACCAATTTGGTAATTTTGAATCATAATCCCTATGAGATAATAAAAATAAATGAAGATTAAAATGTCATTAAAATAATTATATTCATGATATAACATGTAAAAGGGCAGTATATACACCTTTCTAAAGAATATAAGTGCATAACATAACATGTGTCTCAAAGAAGGCAAATTGAGAAAAAATTACCTTACCGATTTGGTAACTTTTGAACCATAAACACTATGAAATAGAGATCATAAAATTGATATATAAATAATCATAAATTTAAGGATAATAATAATATAATACATTCATGGTTATTATATATACCAAAAAAATAAAGGAGTGGTGAATATGGCATAAGTATCACAGAAATAAAAGTGAGACTAGAAATCACCTTACCTTAAGCATTGAATCTCATCATACTTGTTCAAAACTCTTTTATAATAAATATAATTTTATTATAAGTATATTTAAAAACAATATTCATATATATAATACCATATTTTATTTTATTATGACTTTATATTACACATTTATTAAACATTTTGTGTTAAAGTTACATTTCAGGTAATAATTGCTTTGTTTTTCATATATGTTTTGACTTGTTAATTTTGGTCCTCTCATTTTTATGATTAATTAATCATTTAAAGAATGTAAAAAATGATATAAATATCATATATATTCATTATATATTTATTTATAATAGTTTATAAAATATATAAATAGGAAATTAATTACACCATTCATGGAGATGGTAGGCCGTACATACGCATGAACATTGTTTCCATTTCCTTGTAGTATTGAAAGAAAGAAAGAAAATTAAATGATATATATGTAAATTATAATTATATAATAATTATTATTTCATATATATAAAATTTTTATATTAAACCCATCTTTAATATATTCCTTGAACGAATCACGTCGCTTTAAGAGGTGGCAGCCGGATGTACACACAGACAAAATTATTGTATTTTCACAAAATGGAAATCATGAAGGTATGTGTTATATAATAATTAAATAAGACTAAATAAATAATAAATATAATACATATAATATATAAATATCTTTTACATAATTATTCCTAGCCTTAATAGGTGGTAATGGAAGAACGAACAACATCATTTCATGAGGTGGTAGTCTGCCGTACACACAAATGATGATTGAATATCCCATTTGATGGAAGTGTGTGAAGTTGTAGGTATTAACATTAAAATAAAATCATATAAATACTGTGGTTATTATAAATCATGATATAAAAATAATTTAAGGTGTCTTAGGAAGAAATAAAACAAAATTTTTTGTTAATGAACATTACCTCTTCTTCGGGTATCTTCATTAGGTTTGCACCAAAGGACTTCCTTGGTTGTATTTATGACCAGAGTGAGGCTTCTAGTATAAATTTAGGTAGGTTTAGAAGTTATTTTTTCCATGTTTTTTTGAGAAAAGTGTCTTGATATGTGTGAATAAGTGGGGGGGGGGGGTGAGTGCCCTTTTATAGTGGAGGAGTGACATTCTTGTAAATACCAAAAAGGTAAACACTATTGGGAGGTATCCCTTATATAATGTGCCTCTAATAATAAAAAACATTCTATAAAAGAGGGTATATAGTCTAAATATGTCTATAAAATAGGTTTGGGAAAATTTTATAGGTCATTTTCCCCTTAAGTTTAAAGATTAACCACTAAGTAAACCCGTTTTTACCTCAATCACTATAATTAATTTTAATTACTTTCACTAATATTTTAGGTCAAAAACTAGGTTGAGATAATTAGAAATTAGAAATTATTATTATTACAAATATTTAATCCATTTTTAAAAATTCCAACCACATAAGTGGAAGAAATTAATTTAAAATTAATCCCATATATGGGATGAGACAACAAGTTTTTAAAGTGAAAAAGTTCAACAGTTTGAAATGTTTTTATATCCAATTTTAATGTGAAATTGATTAAAATGACCTAAACTGGATTAATATATGTATAATTTAAATAAATATAAAAAAAATTCAAAATATAATTTAATATTATAAATTATTTAGATGAAAAGTCAGTTTTTAATTAAAATTCAGTATTTTCACTATTCATCAAAAAATAAAACTTCTCAAAAAAATACCAAAAATTCACCCTAAGATAATTTTGATATTAAAATTTAAAAAATAAATTTTATTTTGTAAAATATAATTTATAAAAGTTTCAGAAAATAGATTTAAAATAAGTGAGCTATTAAAAGGCGGTAAAAATACCGTTTAGAAAAAATACATCTTTTTATATGTAAAATTGGATTTTTTCTTATCCTTTATATAGAAAACAAATAATATTAATGTTAAATAGTTGATTGAATATATAATATATATATTTCATTAAAACCATTTTCCAATTTCTTTTTTTTAATTTATTGAGATAAAACATATTTGTGCATAGAAACTTAGTTTTTGAGAAAAGGAATCTCTTTATTTTCAAATAGTTCTACTCTCATTTCTAATTAATTAATAACCAAATAATTAATTTTATATACATGTGTAAACCATATTTTCATAATTTAGTTAATCATATTCATAATTTATATTCCAAAAACTAGGTGAAAACTATAATACTATTTTAATAATAATATTTATATTATATTGTAGTTTGGTAAAACTCGGTCTTGCATGTAACACAAGATGTCAAATAACTTGGTATTGTGTGCAATAAAAAACAAACTTATTGTTTCATGTACCAAAATCTAAAATTAGTTTTTAATGAAGCATAAGATTAAATTGGTTTTGTGTATAAATCAATCTTAACTTTTTATAGCATACAATGCAAGCCATCAAATAATTTTAATCTATTTGAAAAAAATTCATAGAAACTATGGGTGTTAAATTATACCCCCCTTAAAATGAATTTATACCTTGAAATTCATCTAGGTTATCAAAGTTTTAATAATTGAAAATTCCTTTCATAGAAAGACACATCTTAAAAATGAATATTAAAACTTCTTAAAAAAAGAAATTTAGAAACATAATGGTTAACCAAATTAACTCATAACTGGGTTTACACATAGGATAACATTGGTGGAAAGTGAAAACATTAACATGGAAGAGAAAAATAACACTAAAATACTGATGGAGATTGGTAGAGAACATGGTCAAATGAAAGTTAACAATCACAAATCCATAAAAAAAAAGCAACCTGAAAAAGGTCATTGGTATCATAAAAAAAGATGATAACATGACACAATTTTATTTCTATATCCTTTTACTAAATTTGAATTTTTTTTCACAAGAAGATATACTTACTTGATTTCATTCTATTTCATATACACAATCTCACCCTTTGGTTGTGCCTTGACTAATTTTCTCTTCATCTATTACTCCAAAAATTAAGGTTAATTTTTTATTCCTAAATCACTAAAGGATAATAAGATCAATAAATAGAATGATAAGTCATTCTGTATATCTTTCATTATCATCAAATAAAACCAGTTAGAACATGTTATCCAATATGCATAAATCGTTATATGATGAAGTAATATGATAATATCCAAAACCTCATCCAAATTAAAACTCAAAACATTCCATAAATGGTTAAACTTATAACCCTTACAAAATATAATTCACCCTTTATTCCTTAAATAATATTTTATCTCATACAAAAACATTTTCATTGGAAGCTTGGGTTCATCCTTGTACCAATAAAATATCAAATGTGATTTCACTAGTCCAAAATCCATATAGAGGGAGATAATCACCTGAAAATTCACAAAAAGATTATCATAGGGCTCATTCATACAAATCAAACATGATATTCCCAACTAAATAGGGGAGGATAACTATTCCCTAGTCATCAAGATTCACTTTATCCATTAATATTTCATATGCTTCCCCTTTGTCCTTTTTCTTTAGAGGTTGTTGGGGATTATCATCTACATTCACCCTTTGATCGGTGCATTGATTTGTATAATGAAAAAAATCCCTACAATTGAAACACTAGAGCGCGGGAGGTGATTTCTATGCAACTTTCTCTCTATTAGAATCATTAGATGACTTATTCCTATCACTTCGGAAATCAGTTTCTTGACAACCTTCCCTGCCATACTTAAAACATTTAAAAGTCCCATTAATATAATTTCCTCTTTTCATTTTCCCACACTTTGATCATAAAGTAAATATCATCCTTTTATCTCCATGGTCTTTAGAATTTACTTTGAACTCCATCTTATTTTTCTTTTTAAAACCATGAGATTGATACACAAATCTAACCTCAAATTATACTTTGATTGCACATCAAATAATTTCTTCATAGCTACTAAAGTATCTTATGGATAAATCCCATTAGATACTTGGTTTTAAGACACTAAATAATCAATCAACCTTAATTTTAGGTTTTATGATAATAACCAAAGAGTACCTCATAATACGTGTAAAATTTGATTTGAAGGAACCAACAGATTCATCATCCTTCTACTTAATCTCTAGGAATTCCTTGTCTATCTTCATATGAAGAATATAAGAAGAGTACTTATTAAAAAATAAGTTTTTGAACTCATCCCAATCCATGGAGTCAATTTTATATTTTTACATCATATTCTTGATAATATTCCACCATTGATCTACCTCACCTTCTATAAGGTATATATACAAAGTGACCTTTTCATGCTCTAAAATTTAGAGAACAAAAAATAAATTTTCAGTGGAATTGATCTATTACTCATAAACTAACAGATCAATAGAACCACTAGAATAATATGGGTTCTTTCTCATGATGTACTCAAATGACCATTTTTACCTCCTTAGACCATTTGGATGTTCACTATGATTTATTTCTTGATACGAATGTGTGAGTATAATAACAAGTTTTTGCATTTCAGCTTCCATAACATTCGGTTTCTTAAGAGGAAAATCATTGAATTTTCCATTACATTCCTCATTAATATGATTCCTTCAACTTCCACCCATTGAATAAAATTATAAACATAGTGTGATAAAAACTAATCATAGTGGAAAACCACATAATCATGAAAAATTACATATAGGATGTGTAAATCATGACACCAAATTTTTAATCTATGACACCTTAGGTTTAACCTAGGTTATTAAAAGTCATTATCTATCTAAATCCTTCATGATGGTTCATAAAGAGTTTTTAATTCCCTAATAATATTCCTTTGGAGTGTCAAACTAGGTGTGAAACAAGGTTAGTTATCATCCACCAGTTCCCAATCGAGTTTAGATCAATACGGTGTTTTCAAGGTTTTTACCCCTATATACATCTGTTATATAAACACATCTAATTGTAGTGTCTAGATATGGATGTAATTACTTGGAAACCACTTTATTAATCCTTTACAAAAAATTATAGGAAATTTTACTATGATTTAACTAATCCTTAGAGTTATCCTTAGAGATAACCCTAAAAATATCCTTAGAAATATCCCTAGGGATATCACTAAAATTTTCTCATCCTATTTTACAAAGGTTAACTAATCCTTTACTTTGATACCAGCTATAGTGACCCATTATTCTCATACATGTATATTACATCATTTTTGATGAATATTCATTAAATTATATAGAAACATGCCTGAGGAGCATAATAGTTTAGTGTCTTTGGAAACTTGGAATGCAATCTTATAACTTGGATAAAGATCTTAAAAGTTTACCAAAAAGATCTTTCCATTTATTACTCCTATTTAAAACCTTTCTTTATAACTTGGGGAAACGAAATATAATAAAGGGTGAACTCAGATACTCAGTAAGGGTAAAAAAAGGATATATATAAGCATATCTTGAACATAAGGGCACGAGAACATGAACATAACATTTGAAGATCATACCCTACATATCAAAGATCATATACATAAATCATGAAATAAATATGGGAATATCATAAGACATGAATCATAAGAGAATAAAGAGAATAATCCATGAAATCATAACATAGGAATAAGACATAGAATTTGTGGCATGCATATAATCATAGAAAAATCATTTCCATATTGGTCAAGGATCACTGCAAAGACCATCATAATGGAAAAAGTTATTTACTGAACTAGGTTTACTACCCATTCCAGGCCTGATTACTAAACCAACTTCACTTCCCATTCCAGAACTATACTACTAAATTGAGTCCACTTCCCATTCTTGCCCTGTATTAATGAACCAAATTCAATTCCCTTTCTAGCCTCGTATTACCAAAACAAGTTCACTTCCCATTCTATCCCTATATCACTAAACTGAGTTCACTCCTTGTTCCAAACATGTATATCTCATGAGATATATAAATATTTAACCAATTCATTAGAGGAATATATAGGTCCCACCCATCACATAATGAAATCATACATATGTGTGGCACAATATCATAAACATTAATCATATCATAAACCATGAAGTAAAATGGGTATTATAAAAATTCCACCATATCTTAACCTATGGAAAGGAGAAAGGTTTTATAATCACTTCATAATATTATAACCCATGAAAAGAAGTGTGTTTCATAAGAATATAACCCATGTAAGAGAAGTGAGTTTCATAAGCATTATGCCAACAAAACACAAATCATTTAGAGAAATAACATGAATGGTAACCTTGGATTATATCCATAGTAAGTCATGAGTAATAACAAAATATTTCACCTTATATGGAAAATAATTTTAAAATATCATTTAATACATTTCTTGATGAAAAAATTCTTTCCGCTTTGAAAAATTCTTTTTTAAAACATAAATTTTTTGAAAACCTTTTAAAAAAAACCTTGAAAACTTATAAAGGAATCTTTGAAAATAAATTTAAACAATTTTTTAAAACATAAAAAAATTATAAAATCCTTTTTATTGAAAATTATCTTAAAATATCATTTAAAAACATTTCTAAAAACATTTTTATAAAACATGCTTTTGGAAGGAAAAGGGTTTACGACTGCAAATACAGTTATTATTAAAAAATTATTTTTTAACTATAGAATACATAAAGATAAGAAAAATAAAGGAAAAAATGTATTATCTTGACATAAACACAGGAGAATAAAATTCATGAGAATTATTAAAATATGGATCATAATACTTCATCAATAAAAGTATAATCGTAAACAATCCTGATAACGATGAGATTGTAGCAATAAACTCTTACCACTTTGGTAACTTTGAATCATAATACCCCTGAGAGAATAAAATTACATGAAGTTTAAAATATCATAAAAATAATTATATTAATTATATAACATGTAAAAGGGTATTATATACATATCATAAAATAATATTGGTTTATAACATAACATGTGTCTCAAAGAATAAAAATTGAGACAAAATTACCTTAATGATTTGGTAACTTTTGAACCATAAACCCCATGAAATAGAGATAATAAAATGGATATGTAAATACCAATGAATTAAAGTATAATAATCATATAATAAATTCATGGGTAGTATATACACTACATAAAATAAACAAGTGGTGAATATGACATAAGTCTTGCAGAAATAAAAGTGAGACTAGAAATCCCCTTACCTTAAGTCTTGAATCTCATCATACTTGTTAAAAACTCATGTATAATAAATATTATTTTATTATAAATCTATAAAATAATCATATTCATATATATAATACCATATATTATTTTATTATGACTTTATATTACCCATTTATTAAAAATTTCATGTTAAAGTTACGTTTTAGGTAATAACCGCTTTGTTTTTTGTTTATGTTTTGACTTGTTATTTTTAGTCATCTTACTTTGATGATGATTTAATTATTTAAAGAATGTAAAACATGATATAAATATCATATATATTCATTATATATATATATTTAAAATATTCTATAAAAGATATAAATGGAAAATTAAATAGACCGTTCATTGAGACGGTAGGTCGTGCGTACACAAGAACACTATTTCTATTTTCTTATCGTATTGAAAGAAAGAAAGAAAAGAAAATGATATACATATATATATTATAAAGGGATTATAATTATTATTTTATATATATCAAATATTTCTATTAAACCAATCCTTAATACATTCCAAGTAAATCACAAACAAATCACTTCGGTTCGTGAGACGGTAGTCCGCCCTATACATGAACATCATTATCATATTTTCAAAAAATGGGAAGCATGAAGGAATGTGTTATATAATTATTATATAAGTATAAATATATAATAAAAATAATATATATCATATATAAAAAAAACATCCATCATTATCACCAACCTTAATAGGTGGTAATATAATAACAAACGACATTAGTTCATGTGGTGGTAGTTCGCTATACACATGAATGATGATTGCATATCTCATTCGATGGAATCATGTGAAGTTTTAGGTCAAAAACTTAGAATAAAAAAATATCAGCATATTTAATATAATTTGGTCATTGTATAATCATTCTATAAAAATAATTTAAGGGGTTTGAGGAATAAGTAAAACAAAAACGTTCGTTGATGAACATCACCACTTATTTGGTTATCTTCTTTTGGGTTGCACCAAAGGAATTACTTGGTTGAATTTATGCCCAAATTTAGGATTATATGATTAAGTTAGGTAGGTTTAGAAGTACTTTTTTCAATGTTTTTTCAATAAAAATGGCATGAGATACGTGAATAAGTGAGGGGGGGGGGGTGAGTGCCCTTTTATAGTAGAGGTGGAGTGAAATTCTTGTAAATACCAAAAAGGTAAACCCTATTGGGAGGTCTCTCTTACATAATGTGCCTCAAATAATGAAAAAAATTATATCAAATATGGTATATGGTCCAAATATGTCCATAAAATAGGTTTTGGATAAGTTTATAGGTCATTTTTTCTCTTAAGTTTAAAGTTCAACCGCTAAGTAAACTTGTTTTTACCTTAATCACTATAATTAATTTTAAATAATTTCAATAATATTTTAGGTAAAAAAATAATTTGACCATAATATAAATTATAAATTATGATTATTAAAAATATGGAATCCATTTTTCTAAATTACGATCCTAAAAGTGGTACAAATTAATTTAAAATTAATCTCGTAGACAAAATGAGACAACGAGCTTTTAAATTGAAAAAGGTCAAAAGTTTGAAATGTTTTTATATACATTTTCAATGTGAAATTGATTCCAATGACATAAATTGGATTAATATATTTATAATTTAACTAAATATAAATAAAAAATAATTAAAAAAATAATTTTACATTGTAAATTATTTAGATAAAAAGTCAGTTTTCAATTAAAATTTAGTATTTTTCACTATTCATAAAAAATGAAACTTCTCAGAAAAAAATAAAATATTAACACTAAGATAAATTTTATATTTATATTACAAAAGTGAAGTTTATTTTTCCAAATATAATTTAAAAAAGTTTCAAAAAATATATTTAAAATAAGTGCGCCATTAAAAGGCGGTAAAACTACCATTTAGAAAAAATATATCTTTTTATGCATAAAATTGAATTTATTCTTATCTATTGTCTAGAAAACAAATAATATGTATTATAAATAGTTTATTTAATATATAATATATATTTCATTAAAAACATTCCCCCAAATAGTTTTTTTAATTTATTGAGATAAAATGTGTTTGTGTATAGAAAAATAGTTTTTCAGAAAAAGAATCTCTTTATTTTAAAATAGTTATTACTCTAATTTATAATTAATTAATAACCAAATAATTCATTTTATATTCACATGTAAACCATATTTTTATAATTTAGTTAATATTATTCATAAATTCCATTCCAATGGCTAGGTGATAACTATAATAGTATTTTAATAAAAATTTTAATAATATATTGTAGTTCTATAAAACTCGGTCCTGTGTGTAACAAAATATATTGAAGGACTTGGTATTGTGTGGGAAAAAAAGACAAAATTAGTGTTTCATGTACTGAAATATAAGACTAGTGTTTCATGTAGCATAAACTTAACTTTTTTTTGTATAAAGAAATATTAACTTGTTGTAGCTTGAAACTAAAACCATCAAAGAATTTTAATTTATTCAAAAAAAATTCATAAAAACTCAGGGTGTTTCAACCTCGATCAGTAGGATCATACACTATGAAGACCAATTATCAAATATTTTGAGGGATATGGAATCATTGGTATTAGACCTCAACCAATCCCAATCTAAAATTCAATAACTAAAACTTGACTGAAACCATTTATTGGGGAAGTTCAAGCTTATTGAGATCATGACACAAAACATGTTCACCAAACCACCCTAAGAAAGAATCACTATTGCACACCCTACACTTATGTAATATGCTGGTGTAATAAGGGGTTATATATCTAGAACCTAGTAGTATGAAATTTTAGCAACCTGACCCCAGTAAGCCTGAAGTCGGTGTCATGCTACCATTAAATTGGAATAAGATATAAGTAAATCATGTCCCAAAGGACCAAAAAATTTAGCTGTCTTGGTAAACTAGATACATACACAAGTCTTGTATTAAAAATGAATATACAAATTAAAACATAATTTTTTGAGGATAATAAATTTATTCTATATAGAGTATCATTTCATATCTTTCTTAGTACACTTCATAGAATCCTGGTGATTAGAAATAAAATAAGGGTGAGATCAAATGCTCAGTAAGGGTAAGTACAAAAAAATAAATAATGAATCAATGATAATAATCATTATGAAATTGTAAATAACTGAAAATACATTCCATGTAACCAATAAATTGAGAAAGAAGTGTATAAATAATATGGAAAGGTAAATAAATGAAAACACATTCCATTTAAAAAACTAGATAAGGAATAATTAATACGGAATGGTAAGAAACTAAAAACCCATTCCATTTAATCGATAAATTGAGAATGAAATGAATCCATATACTTTTTTATAGTGAAATTACCATGGATAATTAATACTAAATCAAAATAAAGGTAATGCTTAATTATTGGTTGTCATGACTTGACCCATCGAGGTCCGACCCGTGACTACCCCAAACCCACCTTTAATAGGCCAAGGCTGGTGACCGGTGCCAAGTAGGCATATCCCACAAATGGTAGGCATTATCCTAAGGTACCTGTAAACACACACACATGTCCATGCCCAAAAAATGAGGAAATGTAAAACAACTGAAAGAATACATGAATACATCTAAGATCCTACAATAGAGTATGATAGTAAAAGTAATGAAAACGAAAAAAGGGGACAAATACAAGCCCAAACAAAAAATTGTAAAGAGTCCAACCTACTCAAATGGTGAGGACTAAGTAAAAATTAAGACCCTGATAATCACCTAGGTATGTCAAGATCCAGATACAATACACCCGCTCCATGTACTCCTAGGAAACCATCAACTAGGCCGTCATTTTCATAAGACATGACATGTGTAGGCGAAGCCCATGAAAGGGTGAGTATAACAATACTTAGTAGGACCGAAAACACTTAACATGAAGTACCGAGTATATTCAGATCAATATAAGATATAACAATAAATTTATAATAAAAGCAACCAGATATACTCAGGAAAGACACCATGCCAACATGCAGTCATAACTAGATACCAGTCACAGGCAACTGCTTTAAGAAATTATCATTCTGGGAGGACCCACTCCACAATCCATACAATCATTAGATACACTCAAATAATAGGTATAGATCATTGCACCCTCCCAATGAAATATCACTACTCTAAGAAGGTTTTGATACACAGATACAGGGTTATTCCCAAAACCATTGGGGGATATAATGAACGTAATACGGATCAACCAGCTATATATGGGATCATATGTCAATAATTTCACAAACCCTACTGATATGTACTGATAGATGGAGGATCAATTCCCTACTCAGGGAGCCCACACCAATTCCACAAAATACACCTAGGTAATAAAGGATGATAGAGGATCACACTCTAGTCTTATGGAGGGACTCCACAAATCTTTCTAAGAATCGACCTCTATAGGGGATCAAAATCCAATGATATGGATGTAATACTACACTGTACCCTCAAGGTAAAGGACAAAGGGAAATACAATCAACCTATAATGGTCCATACTAAGAAAACGAGGAGCCACAAGCACTCTTGAAGGGGTACACAACATGTCCAGCTATCCCCATGCCTTCCCGCGTGGAAAAGCCTCACATGATAGGTAGTATCCATATAAACAAGATGTAGTATAAGTACAAAAAATTTAGAGATACATGGTATCCTACCCATGTCTCCTGGATGTGTCTGTGTACCTATTCTGTGTCCATGTATCAACCCATTTATGGTAATACGTGTTCATGTACAAGTACACGATGTGCCATCTAGATGTATACTCCTGCGTGTGTCTGTGTACTCTCTGAAGTACACACCAAGTCACAGGGAAGGGATAAAACGCCACACGATAGGGGTCACACACTGGGTGATTCTTAAATATGGTTGGAACCCTAGAACCTTCTCTAGGGGGGACCACATCATGTGTAGATCTAACTTACACGCCACGTTGCTTGAAATTTCCCAGATCCATTCCGCGTCATACTATGCTTATCTGGAGCCACTACCCTAGTCGGAACCTATAGATCGGTGTTCAACCAGGACTCTAGTCACCAGATCTTTGGATTTCAGGGTTCTAATTTACTTGTAAAATGATTCTTTGAGAAAAACCATCATTGTTCATCAAAAACAAAAAGAATGGAAACTAGAAATCTATCTGTTATGCTTCCGATCATCCGCCGCCATCATCACGACTCAATCGTACCATCGATCAAGAAATTAACCCACAATATCGATCCATTATGCCAAAGAACAATAAATAAATTAGTGAATACAAGGTATTCATGTAATCATGGGCCAAAAGAAAATGGCCATGATGAAAATACGAAGAATGAAGGAAGAAATCCATAAGATATAAATGTGAGGAATGAAACTCATCCATTATTTATTTGGAATCGATTTTTTATCATATAAAAAGGATGTATGATGAGGGATAAATCAATGAACAAATCACAATTACATCCAATTAAATCTACCGATGATGCATGTATCAATTCTTTTTGTGGAATTGATCTACGTTCATCCAGGATTAAAAAATAGGATGGAAATCACAAATAAAAACATCCTACCTAGAGTTTGGATTAGTTTTTTCTGAATAAAGGTTATGTTACCATCATTGATGAGATCCTCCATCTTTGTTGGTGTGACAATCCCTGATCTGAACTCCAATCCATTATCATCTACCAGAAAATCTCTCCAACAATTGTCTAAAATCTCCTGGGTTTGAGTAGCCAACCCTGAGTGTTTTTCATAACCATAAATTTAAAGGATAAATATTCTATGCATCATAAATAAATAAAATAAATAAATAAATTATTTAATTTATTTCATATAATTATTCCCATGATAAATATTTCACAAACGGCCCACACCGATAAAGATTATGTCGCAGCTAGGGTAAAACTCATATTCTAAACTCAATGGCGCCCTTAGATTTCTAATATGGGCCTTTTTTTAGGAGTTATTCCTCCTTTTTAGAAAAAATGAATCTATGTGCTATTTAATATATTTAATATATTTCAAAAATTTATTCCAGGAACACCAGGCCTCAAAATTACATGTTGTCTTAGCTCATGGTCTCAAAAATAATCCATATAATATCCAAAAATAATACATGGAAAATATGAGACATTACATTCTCCCCACCTTAGGTATTTTTGTCTTGAAAAGTGAAAAACCTACTAAAAAATATGAGTGTAATAGGATTTCATCTAAATATACCACTCCCTAGTTCTCTCCCAAATATTCCTATTCTACCACCATACATGCACAAGGGGAATTGAACACCCATGAAGGATCCTCTCCTATCGATCCTCGATCTCTATTAGGTATTCTAAAAAGTTATCTCCATATTTGATGTTGAGATATCCCCATTTAATAACATGTGATGGATTTTGCATGTATCTCCTCAAATAAAACATGTGGAAGACATCATGTACCTAGTCCAACTACAACAGTAGAGCTAAGTGGTATTCCACCTCACCAAATCAACGTAGTATCTTGAAGGGACCAATTAATCTTGGAGATAACTTTACATTGTGGCCAAATATCCTCAATCCACATCGATTTGAGACTCTTAGGATAACATGGTATCCCTCCTTGAACTCCATAGGTCCCCTTAGTTGGTCTTCCTAAGACTTCTAATGACTCTGTATAGTCTTCATCCACTCCTATATGATCTGCAACTTCTAAATAGTAGCTCACACCAACTCTGGGCCCATGAGTACCAAATCACCTGGATCATTCCAACAATGTGGTGACCTATAGGGTCACCCATACAAATACTATAATGGTTCCATACTAATGGTGGAATGATTGTTTTTTTATGAAAACTCCACCAAGGTTTGGTGATCCTCCCAACTATAACCAAAGTTCAACATGTAAGCCCATACCATGTCCTCTATGACCGAAATGGCCCACTCTATCTGTTTATCAGTATGGGGGTGAAATTCTATGATCAAGTGAAACTGATTCCTAAAATCATCCTATAATCCCCTATATAACTAATATGTTAAGTGATCATCATGGCCAGAGATGATCGTTGAGGGAACTCCATGGAGTTAGACTATCTCCTTCATATAGAGGCATCCCAAGCTCTCTACTAAACTCTTCTCTTCAATAGATAATAAGTGGTCTGAATTGGTGAGTTGATATCTAATCCCCCAGATGGAATCATGTCCCATGGACGTATGTAGTAATACCACCATGAATTATATAGAAATACCATCCCACCTCCACTCTGTAACCTCCAGGTGTTGAGCTAAACTTTTCAGCACATGGTGCTCTTCCTTCACCTGCTAAAAAGTGAGGTATCAAGAGACAATCTCTACAACTCCCTTCTTCACTTCTGGCACCAAAAATGATGTCAAAGTTCCTAGTAAATCTTTTACATACCTTGATTTACTAAAAAATGGTATGTATGAAACCCCCACAACACCTCTTTTTAAAATTTCAAAGGTACCACCATTCATCCCTTAAAAAGGATAACACAATCCTCACATTAATAATATCCATCAGGAGTATGTCTATTGGATATCTGAGTATGTAAGGTACCATAGTTGGTATCTCCTCTCTGAACATCCCTAACATGATGTAAAAGTGGTGGGGTAACAACCATCGACTAGAGATATGAAGAACCCTCCTGGTCTACAAAGGAAAAATACAATGAGTCTAACTACTTCGACTCCTTGAACAAAAACTGAGAACAAGATATCTGTAACGCCCCGACCCCAGTTACCTAGAGTCAGTGCATTATTACATAACATTGGCATGATCACAAGAAAGATCAAATCTCAAAAGACTGATAGGTTTAGTAGCCTTGGAAACACTAGATATATTCATTACATCATAAAAATGAAAACTACAACAACATCTTTTGTTCATATTCCACACTCATATCCCCACATAATATCCCTGCATGTCATTCATAATTTACTTCTTCACTTCCTGGGAAAAATAAAACATAGAAAAGGGGTGATCTCAAATGCCCAGTAAGGATAACAATATAGCGGAAACTTTCATAAATAAGAATAAACATTTAAGGAAATGTATAACTTAAAACAAAAGCCTTTTAAACTTGAACTTCAACATAGTATGGAAAAAATAAAATGTAATAATGCCATTTAATTATTCACATGGATATTCTACTAATCTAATAATCACATGCAATATCAATTACCACTTTCATAATGATGGAATGCATAATGCCAGACTATCATAACCACATAGCCAAGGCCTCGTGCCAAGACTACAAATAAGATTTTGTCAAGGCCTTGTGCCAAGACACTAGTTTGTCTCATGAGACCTACCGATGCATCGAGGAGCTATAGCGGGCTCCACCCGTCACATATTAAGTCCAATGCATTCCCATATGAAAAGGTTTAAACATAACATAAACATTCGTATTAAAACTAGCATACGAAATGTCAATAATTTCACCATAAACTATGAATGGTATAAAAATAGCACATCCACATTCAAACATATCACAAAACCTTCAATACAATATAGAAGTTTTGTATCATAATAAATCAACTTTAAATAAGCGTAAAATCCATAAAAGGATGTTGACATAGATGAAATCAAAACTCTTTTTAGAGAAATATCTCTTTCTATTTTGAAATCATTTAAGAGTCATATATTTATAAAATAAAACATTTTCTTTGAAAATATTCTTATAAGCTTGTAAGGGAAACTTTGACGATTTTATAACGGCGGAAAATAACCACACCCGCCGTATAAGTTAAAAAAACATTCTCACCTTAATTCTGTCGAAAAGGTTAAAAAGCACCTTGTTTGGAAAACGACGGAAAGATTCCTTTATAAACCACTTATAAAAAGTCAAACAAGGGTATAAATGACTTTAACCCATATTCTTGTAAATATTAAATTTTTTTTGAAATACATTTTTAAGAAACATGGATGTGGATGATAAAGAGATCCCAGTAGATTATTACATAAAAACAACCTCCGATAATGAAGAGATTGTGAAATAAACCCTTAACTTGTACTTTTCCTTGGTTAGGGTAGGTTAACCTCCTGTATAATGGTGAAATAATTGTTATTAAATTATAAAAGAATCATATACATTAATATGATATCATATATGATCTTTTAACATTGATTTGTTAATAATATCTTAGTATTATCGTTGTTTCGGGTGTTAACTTACTCTTTCTTTTATATATTTTGTTACGTAAGACATGTTTGTAATGGATATGTTGTATCTTAATCATATCCATAATGATATCAAGTTCTTATATACTATTATTAATCATCAAATGATAATTATACTTGAATGGATACGATGGAGAATGAATCTCATCGCGTTCGTGGAGACGGTAGTCCGTACGTACGCACGAGCGACAATATCATTCTTTTGATATTAAAATAATATATAAATGGATGTTATATCATATATACAGAATAATTAACATGTTATATTTATTATTTACATGAGTTACACATCATTATTATACCCATCCAAATAATAATATATTGAATAACAATTACACCACGACGTGGAGACGGTAAGCCGTACGTACGCATGTATGGTGACATGTTATTAAAAGGGTGGATAGAATACTGAATATGGTTGTACCATATTTATAATAACATCACAATATATATATGATACTGGAGTTATTATTTTAGAATGCTAATAACAAATAAAGAAGAAGTGGAAGAAGAAAGGAACTTGGAAAAGGGTGGTGAAATCATTTCCTCTTCTTCGGGTTATTCCTTTTGATTTGATCAAAAGGGATCCTTAGGTTGGCTTTCTGATCAAACTAAGGCCTCTATGTTGTAGTGAGGGAAGTTGTGAGAGTATTTGGGCATATTTTGGCCGAACCAAAAGGCTTTTAAGGTGTGAAGAAATGAGAAGGAGGAGTGCCCTTTTATAAGAGGGGTGAGGGGGACCTTTGGAAAAGCTAGAAATATTAATTTATAATAAATTTATATTCGGTTTCTAATGGCTCCAAAGTTGATTATTCAAATGTTAAGGTGGGGATAGGTAGAAAACCACTCAACCAATAGAATTTAGACAGTTTTGGGTACTTATATTAACCTTATCTTTAAGTATTAACTCTAAGTTAATTAGTTTCACTTTTACAATGTCTCTTTGTGTTTTTATATTATATGGTTAATAAACTTACTATATACATCCAAGAGACCCCCAAGTGGTCCATTAATGATACACCTATCATTATATAAGTCTCTTGGACGAACCTTAGATTTTTAGGAATTTCATATCAATTAATAATATAATATTGTTTTTAAAAACTCTTTTATGTTAATTTTGACACTATTCAATAGTTGATTTTTGGGAAACTTATAACAGAATGATTACTTCGAACAAAGTCAATTAAATCAATACTAATATGTCATATTATCCTATAAAATTAGTTTAATTCATTAAAAGTCTAAAATTATATTTATTTGGGTATTTATAATATCAATTATTTTAATTTTTCACTATTATGGTAATTACTGCATCATCATTGTGTCATAAATAAATTAAATTATGTAATGTATAAAAATTATAAATAAAATATCATTATGTATAAAATATTTTTAGCTTTATAATGAATATTTATTGTCGAAAATACAATATATATAACCCTATGTAAAAATTGTTTTTCTAAAAGATATATGCTTGTGTCATTTTTGTACTTATTTTAACTTAATTAAAATAAAGTGTCCCTATCACTTACAAGTGGCACCATGGGGTCCCAAATCGATCCAAAGATTCCCATGGTAGAACATGTATCAACCAATAAGGTTAGTACACATTTTAGGGTAATTTTTTATTATTATAATATTATTTGTTAACCCTTATTTACCGGATTTACCCTTAACCATAGTAAATAAAATATTTACCGCAGTAATTATTCAAAATGTCTAAAAATAAAAGTTAACTATTTACATAATTTGAACATCCAGATTACAAATATGGAATCCATTTTTCTAAATTCAAAACACAGAATTGGGAGAAATTAATTTAAAATTAATTCCCGCTGTCAAAACAAAAATCGTGTTTTTAAGATATAATAACTATCAAAAGATTGATACTTGTTTATGTTCGGTTTAATTGTGAAATTATGTCCAATGACCAAAATTGTATTAAATGGTAAAAACATATTCTAAATATACTTTAAAACCACTCAAATTCATAATTTATCAATATAAATTATTTCGATTAAAAAAGTTGTTTTTAATTAAAATTTAGTAATTTTCACTATTCATCAAAATATTAAAGTTATCCGAAAAGTACCAAAATGTCACCTTAGGCTAAATTTGATATTCCGAATCCAAAAATGAATTCCATTTTTAAATATAAAATATATATAATTTCAAAAAGTAGGTATTACTATTCATAACGGCTAGTTTGATTAGTTATGGTGTGTTAGAACTCGGTGTTGCGTACAACACACGCTATCACATTATTCAAAGAGAAGCGTACCGTAGAAGCTTGGGGTGTTACAATATTCTTTTGAGAAAATCTTCCACCATGTTCCCATTCCCAGGAGTTTATAAAATCTCAATGTCATATTCCTGGTGGAACTCTAAAAATCAATTCTATCTCAAGTTAATATCCTTCAATAAGAAGATGTACATGAGTCTCTTTTGGTTAGAGTAGATGATAAATTATTTTCCCATTAGGTAGCGTTGTCAAATCTTCAAAGAGAATACTACCGATGCTAACTCAAGATTATGGGTCACATGGTTCTGCACATGTGGTACCAATTAGCATGAAACCTAGGAAATAACTACTTACCTATATATCAGAAAACACCCAAGCCTAGCCCCTGACGCATCATAGAACACTACATACTTAATACCCTCTTCCATAAATATCAAAATGGGAGCACACATCAACCTCTACCTCAGCTTCTGAAAGAACTATTGTATCCTTTATGTCCACATGAAAGTTTTACCCTTATGAGTCAAAACTATCAAGGGTCCTACAAATCAAGTGAATTTGGGTACAACCCTCCTATAGTACCTTAAAAATCCAAGGAAACTCCAAACCTCGATAACACTTTTGGGTGGCTCCCAAGAAAGAACTGTCTAAACCTTTGCTGGATCCACTGCTACTCCATCCTTTGAGATGACGTGTATAAGAAATTGGACCCATTGAATCCAAAAATTACACTTCAAAAGATTCATATAAATACTATTCTCTCAGAGTGTTTGTAGGACCATTCTCAAGTGTCTCGTGTGCTCCTCCTCAAATACTGAATACACTAGGATGTCATCGATGAAGGCTACCAAAAAATATTCTAAGAAAGGATGAAATATATTGTTCATGATTCTGAAAAACACTACTGGGGATTTTCTCACACCGAATGAAATCACCAAGTACTCATAGTGACTATAATGACATATGAAGGCCATTTTCGATATATCCTCATCTCTTACTCACAACTGGTGATAACTTGATCTGAGGTAAATCTTCAAGAACCATCTCACCCCTCTCAACTAATAAAATATGTCATCAATATTTGGTATTGGATACATATTCTTCATGGTCACTTGATTCAAGCATCGGTAATCCACACATAATCTCAAGCTCCTGCCCGCCTTATTGGTGAACAAAACTGGGGATACCTAGGGGGAAATGATGGGTATCACAAATCCCTTCTCCTAGAAGTCCTCAAACTACACTCTCAACTCTATAATCTCTATGATATCCATATGATATGATGGTACATATATTAGTGTCATCCTGAGATGCAATTTGATGAAGCTTTATAACTCTTAGAGGGGAGGTAAACCTGGTACATCCTCAGGAAAGATGTCCTCATTCCCAGCCACCACTGTAGGAAATTGATATCCCAAAGCATCCATTTCTCCAAGAGTTATTAAATAAAAATTTTTAGTAATATAATGTAATCTCGTATTACTGAAATCATACTTCTACACCAAGGTCTCCTTTTCAACCACAAAGGAAAACCTTGTCCCTTCACTATGGAAAACATCATCCTCCTTAAACAATAGTCAATATGAGCATGAAATGTAGATAAAAAGTTCATTCATAACGTGACTTCATAAGGAAACATTGCTACAATGAAGAGATACCATAAAAAAATCTCACATACAAGCGTCATATTGCACTATCGGCATAAGTGAACAATCACCGAGTCACTGCCAGTCGGAGTCTCCAACCGCAAGGTTCGAGCCAATGGATCAACCATAATATCTAAATATTGAACCAGATTAGTGGAAAGGAAGGAATGAATAGAACTTGTGTCTATAAATAATTAATCTAAAGTAGAAAATACACAGATCACACCTCATATCATCCTTAGAGCCATGGGGTCATAGGCCTTTATAGCTTACAGCTGGCCTTGTCCCTACCCACCAGCTCCCCTAATCCTGACATGGACCACCTAGGGGTGGGGGTGGTAATAGGTCAAAACTATTACCAAATCCTACTGCCCTATTGACCCCTCTTCCAAATACACCTCCCTAAAGACCACCCCGATCCTACCTATGTCTCTACCTCGGTGGTCCATCGACTATCTCATGATCAACTGTATAACGAGTCAGACAATATCAAGCCATATGTCCCTGACTGTAATGTCTCAGATTTTCCATACTTTATTCTTAAAAATAAAGGGTATTTTTTCAAGACCAGGCTCTGAGACGACGTGAAATTCCGAGGCCTGGTGAGCCCAAAACAAATAATTGAATTGAATTTAATAATTAAATTACGCGTGCGTGTATTTTTCCTAAAAAGTAGAATAACTGCCAAACGGGTGCTCAGATCAGAAATCTGATGGCACCGTTGCATTTAGAGCAGTTGGTTTACCTTAGAAGAGACCTAACACCGACTGGCGCAGGCCGGTGGCGAAATCTGGTTTTTGGACGTAACCGTAATAAAATATTTAATTTAAGATATTTTATTTAAATATTTGTTGCAGGGAAATATCTATTTTCCTTTTTAAAAACACATTTCACAGGGGATCAACGTTACTTTTCTCAAAACCCTGAATCTCCCTGGAGAGCTCTGGAGAAAACCTCCCAATGCGGCGACGATGTTCTTGACAAGCTTCGCCGGCGACGACGACACAACGACCAGATCTTTGCCAACGAACGCCTCGAAATCTAGGTAGGATGTTTTTTTTTGATTTACCTTTCCTCGTTCTTTATTCCTACGAAAAAAGTGGACTAATCTACAAACCAATTAGCCCGCGGATCGATCGTTTTGCGGGCGGGTGTGATTTGGGTATTTATCGGGAAATCAAATACTAGAGAATTAAAACCTTTTTATTGTTTTGGATTTTATATAACAGTGATGAACTCGGATTGTCACGAATAATGATCGTGGTTCGTCCCTCTTGTTCGATTCTTTGTATTTTTCTCCAGCGCGTTCTTCGTTGCGTTCTACACGTTCTTGGAGGAAATCGATCATTGCACATTCGTTTGTTGGTGCAACAATCTGAGATTATAGATCCAACCCCGGAGCGATGTCACAGAGGTGCGACGACGGTTTTGGCGGATGATTTGGAGCGGATCGAGAGTTATGAGTTTTCAGGCGTTTTTATTCGGATGGATCGTTTGAGGTTTATGATCCGATTTAAGGACCGAAAACAACCGTTACGGTGTTCGTATGATGAAACGAACCAACCCCTGGAGTATCTGGATGAATGGACGAGAGATCGCAGATCCAGAAGATCGGCCGAAGCGCGAGGAAGAAGACGGTGTTCTGGAAAAATTCTGACTACACGACATGTAGTATGGGCTACACGGCGTGTGTTCGTCGGCGGATTTACCTGGCGTGTACTCCAGGGGTACACAGACACAGGTTGGGTACATAGACAAGGACACGCCATGTATACCCCTCCACGACCAGACCCGGCCAGATACACAGGATACCCCATGTGCTGGTACACGGGCAGGAGACACAGACAGAGACCGTGTATGGGCACTTGGCCAGCGTACACGGAGCGAGCCCCAAGTGCTCGGACATGGCGTGTGATTCTTCTACATGCCATGTAGTTACTTTCCATCCAACAAGACGAATGACATGGGCCGTTTACACAGGAAGTACCCAGAGTCAAGGAACACGACGTGTGATCATTCTACACGTCGTGTAGTTGGGCTTTACACAGCTTGGATGGATGACACGAGCCGTTTACATGGGCAGTACCTGGAGTCAAGGAACACGGCGTGTGATCCTTCTACACGCCGTGTAGTCTAGTTTTACACAGACTGGACTGATGACACAGGCCGTTACATGGGCAGTACCCGGTGTCAAGGAACACAACATGTAACCATAATACACTCCATGTAACCAATTCTTCATGGTTTGATCCACTTTTCTTCTGTGACTTGGACTAGTTTTCTTAGGGTTTGTCCCCTTGGACTTTCTCCTAATGGTTCCTGGTATCATTTCCTATATATAGGAGTATGATCCCTTCAGCAGGACTTCCTGAATAGAGTTTTTGGAATCCCCTCTATGAGACTTAGAGACAAATCCTTAATTTATTCCCAGAACCCTAGGTAGAGTTCTTGGTATCGACGTGACCAAATTTACCCGGGTGCCGATCCTCTTCTTAGCGGATTATCTCAGACTGAGTTGTTGGAATCACCCCATGGTGATTGGTTGTGATCCTCATCTGAGCATATTGTTCTCAAGTACTTGTGGAGTGTGTTCTCCTGGAATGAGTACTTCATATCTCTCTCTTCAGACCTAGGAATGTGTTTTTCTGGTTATGTCCTTAGTGGAATCTTCGAGCTGGATCTTAGTGGTGGTTTCGCGATGGTCGATCGTGTATGAGTATATCGGGATATTCTTGTTATATGTTCTGTAGAAATATACTGTATGAAGCTGATTGTATCTTTCCTTTGTGGTATTTCCCTTATTGTATTTCCTTTGTGGTTTTGGGGTGTCCTACTGGGTATTTTTATACTCAGCCCTACACGGGCTTTCCCCACACGTGTCACGTCTTATGGAGACAAGTGAGCCTTTGCCAAGATTCTAGGTGGACCAGGACCAGACGGTACTCAATGAGATCAGACAGGCTGAGGTGTGTTCCTATGGCTATAGACTGCAATCCCAACACCTTTCTTTACAGGTTGGACTTTGTTACAGACTCTCTTTTGGTGGGCTTGTACTTTTGGCCCAGGGTTTTACCTTCTTGTACTTTACTTTCCTATCATACTCTGTTGGTTGGGATTTAGTGTATGCATGCATCTTTTCCATTTTTTGTAGTTTTTACTTTTCATCTTTGTGGGCTTGGAGATGTGTGTGCGTGTGTACAGGTTTATAGGAAATGCCTCCCATGATAGTAGCATGCCTACTCGCTGCTAGTCACCATCCCCTGGCCTATTAAAGTTAGGCTTAGGGAGTTGTGGCTCAGGTCCCACTGGGATGGGTCGTGATAGAGTGGTATCAGAGGTGTTCGGTTCTACCTTAGGACCGAGAGTCTGTGAGTTGGTTTGGGGCAACATTGTTAAGTGTTTCGAGTTCATCTTTCAGGCCAGGGATCCTAGTGTTGGTGCGGGCGGCTGACGTATCCATACACCAGGACTCCGATAACTTTCTTTTCAACTCGGAACATGGGAACACTAGTAGCAGGGGAAAATAATGGTACATGCATCATATAGGAATGGGTTGTGGTTTCCATGTCCTTCTTGAGTCAGCTATCCAGATATACTCACTGACTGAGATATATCTTGTTTCTTTACAGGATGCCTCCGCGATGCGCACCCGCTAATATCCAGAAGCTCGATCACGAGGATGACCCCCTCAGTGATGAAGCTTCAATTCAGGGACCAGATCCCCCAGTTTTACCATTGGGTGGGGTGCCAGTTATCCCGCCACCTGTGGAGCAGTGTTTAGTGCCTGCTGTACCAGTGGAGGAGGAGCACAGGATGAGCACACTCCATGAGTTTCAGAGACAGAGACCCCTCAGGTTTGGAGGCGAGCCTGACCCTCAGGCATCAGAGGATTGGCTTGAGGCAGTGACTAGAGTCTTCCGTTTAGTCAGGACACCAGCAGACCAGATGGTGATCCTGGCAGCTAGCCATCTGCAGGGCTCGGCAGGGCGATGGTGGCATTTTGTTATCCAGACTCACAACGAGGCGACTCTTTCATGGTCAGAGTTTGAGCATCTATTCAGAGAGGAGTTTTCACCAGTTACCCTAAGAGAAATACGTATACAGGAGATTCTTCAGCTCCAGCAGGGAACCATGATGGTGGCTGACTATTCATCAAGGTTTACCAACCTCTCGTAGTACTCGATGGATATGGTCAGAGATCAGTACTTCAGAGATCAGATTTTCGAGCGGGGCTTGTGCATAGATATATGAGCTAGCATCATCCCTATGAGCATTCCCACTTATGCTGGGGTGATCAAGTGGACTTTGGTGGTCGAGAACTTCTTGGCAGAGCAGAGACAGCTGGTAGTTGTCAGTAGCGAGCGAGCTGGAGTAGAGACCTCGATAGTAGGGAGCCGACGTCAGGGACCCAGGCGTGGGAGACATTTTCAGAGGAGATTCTAGGACAGGGGATCTTCCATACAGGGTTCATAGGGCAGATCCAGCCAGCCATGAGCGAAGCGATGCTACTCATGCGATGGAAGGGGATATCTCGCTCGATATTGTCCGACCCGTCGTACTACTGACATGGGAGCAGTGGATGGACCACTGAGGCGGAGGCAACATGTGGAGCAGATAGATCCACGGGGCGACGGAAGCTGTAGAGGAGTTGGGAGAGCAGTTGGAGGTGGTCGGCGTTTTGATCCTTTACCACCACCACCCCCAGGAGGTCCACCCCAGGCTCAGGGAGCTGGTGGACAGAGGAAAGGACAGCTGTAGGTGGTAGAGGCTTATAACCCAAGTACTCCTGAAATGATTAGAGGTACAATCTGTGTCTTTTCTACTTTGGCTACCGTACTGATAGACACAGGTGCTAGTTATTCCTTTCTGGCTTCTTATCTTGTTCGAGACCTTGAGATTCCAATTGATCCATTGACTTGACCCTTACACTTAGAAACACCGACTAAAGAAGATTCAGAGATCACACACCTCTATAGAGAGTGTGACCTGACCCTTGGAGGCGATAGTTTCGGTTGGAACCTCTTTGTGGTAGCATTGAGGCCTTATGATGTCATTCTTTGTATGGATTGACTATCCACAGTTCATGCCCAGATTGACAGTTTTAGGTGAAGGGTGTGGTGTGTATGCAGTGATGGAACGAGTTTCTCTTTTGTCGGTGAAAGAGAGACCCAGGCAGTACAGGATGGACTCGTGCGTAGGAGGGTTCAACTGATATCCTATCAGTTGGATAGCCTAGCCCTTGGCATAAAAAATGTTACGAATTTCCAGTTTTTAGCAGAAGTGGATGAGTACGAGGACGTCTTTCTGGAGGATGTCCCCGGACTACCTCCTTGTTGGGAGATAGACTTATGCATTGAGTTGCAACCCGAGACACACTCCGAGAGCACCAGTTGTATGGGAAACTCTTGAAGTGATAGTTCTGGATACTGGAGGTCCACTTTCTGGGACATGTTATCTCAGCAGATGGTGTAGCAGTGGACCCAGCCAAGGTGGAGACAGTACTAGCATGGAAGCCACCCCGGAGCGTGACGGAGGTGCGGCTCTTCCTTGGGTTGGCAGGCTACTATTGAAGATTTATTCTTGATTTCTCCAGGATTTCAGCACCCATGATAGCTTTGACCCTAAAGGGGCAGCCTTTCGTGTGGACCGAGAGATGCTAGCAGACTTTCCAGCAGTTGAGACAGAGCCTGACAAGCGCCCTGATCTTGAGATTACCAGAGGAGGGTGTCGAGTACATAGTGTTCTGCAACGCATCAGGGACCGGGATTGGTTGTGTCCTAATGCAAAGGCAATCGGTTATTTCCTATGTCTCACGTCAGTTGAGGCCACATGAGCAGAACTACGCGACCCATGATCTTGAGTTGGCAGCGGTAGTCTTTGCGTTGAAGATGTGGTGGCACTACCTGATGGGCAAGCAGTTTACCGTCTACTCTAATCATAAGAGTCTCAGATATATCTTTTCTCAGAAGGATCTGAATTTGAGACAAAGAAGATGGCTTGAGTTCCTCTAGGATTAAAACTTTTAGATCATTTACACACCTGGGAAGGGGAAGATTGTGGCAGATGCTCTCAGCAGGAAATCTAGTTCGCACTTGCTGGATGAGGTGACGAGGCAGTTGGCCTCCTTAGAGTTATCCTTCATGGATGGAGATGAGGGATCTTACCTTCAATCGATGGTTGTTACCCATCCACTCTTATAGAAATTTAGGGAAGCACAACATGAGGATTCTAGCTATGAGACTCTACATGCTCAGATATACATAGGTGTTGCAGCTGATGGATATTCAGAAGGTGGGGAGCACGTTGTTCTTTTCAAAGGACGTACAGTAGTATCAGAGACATTGCGGGAGGAGGTTCTATGGGAGTTCCATACATCTCCTTTGGCGGTGCGTCCAAGAATGGAAAGGATGTACCAGGACCTCCTACATCAGTTCTGGTGGCCAGGAATGAAGAAGAGTGTGGCGGAGTTTGTTTCTCGGTGTCTTACTTGTCAGCAAGTAAAGGCAGAGCACCGGGTGCCAGCAGGTTTCACTCATCCCCTTGAGGTTCCAGAGTGGAAGTGGGATAGGATATCCATGGACTTCATGACGGGTTTACCACGTACGTCTAGGGGACATGATTCCATCTGGGTGATTATTGATTGACTCACCAATTCGGCCCACTTCCTAGCCATACGGGAGCAGAGTTCAGTAGAGAGTTTGGGACACCTCTACGTGCAGGAGATAGTTCGACTTCATGGAGTTCCATCCATGATCGTCTCAGATCGTGATGTTCATTTCACATCCCAGTTATGAAAGGGATTGCAGGAAGCTTTTGGGACTCAATTACGCTTGAGCACAACGTTTTATCCCCAGACTGATGGTCAGATAGAGCAGACCATCCAGGTCCTGAAGGATATTCTCCGTGCTTGCATACTTGACTTCGGTCATAGCTGGGAGGATCACCTACCACTAGTGGAATTTCCTTATAACAACAGTTATCATTCCACTATTGGTATGGAACCATTTGAGGCTCTGTACGGGAGACCTTGCAGGTCACCACTTTGCTGGACTGACCCAGGTGAGTTAGCACTCATGGGCCCAGAGATGGTGAGAGCTACTACAGAGAAGGTACAGGTCATCCAGGAGTGGATGAAGACTGCATAGAGTCGGAAAAAGTCTTATGCTGATAGAAGGCGAAGGCCCTTGGAGTTCTAGGAGGGAGACCATGTGTTCCTTCGAGTATCACCTCGACATGGATTGTGGAGATTTAGCCAAGGTGGCTTGCTATCTCCGAGGTTCATTGGACCTTTTCAGATTCTGAGTATAATTGGCGAGGTGGCATATCGCTTGGCTCTACCTCCTCAGATGGACCGGGTACACAACGTCTTCCATGTGTCGCATCTACGGAGATACATGCATGATCCATCGCACATCATCGACTGGGGAGAGCTGGACATCGATGATGGAGTGACCTTTGTTGAGTACCCAGTGGAGATCGAAGATCGGTAGGAGAAGATCCTTCGTGGGAGAGCTATTACCTTGGTTCATGTCCAGTGGTAGCACGAGAATCTCCAGGAGATCACGTGGGAGTGGGAGGCTCAGATTCGTTTGCAGTACCCACATCTTTTTGAGTAGCCTTTGTTTTGGCTTTTTAGGGACATAAAAGCCCTAAGGTGGGTGTGATGTAATATCTTGGATTTTCCATACTTTATTCTTAAAAATAAAGGGAATCTTTTTGAGACCAGGCTCTAAGACGGCGTGTAGTTATGAGGCCTGGTGAGCCCGGAACAAATACTTGAATTTAATTTAATAATTAAATTACGCGTGCATGCTGTTTTCCTGAAAAAGTGGAATAACTCCCGAATGAGTGCTCAGATCAGAAATCCTATGGAACCATTGCGTTTAGAGCAGTGAGTTTACCCTAGAAGATACCTAACACTGACTGGCGCAGGCCGGTGGAGAAATTTAGTTTTTGGACATAACTGTAATAAAATATTTAATTTAAGATATTTTATTTAAGTCTTTGTTGTAGTGAAATATCTCTTTTCCTTTTTAAAAAGAGATTTCACAGGGGATCAGGGTTACTTTTCTCATAACCCTGAATCTCCCGGAGAGCTCCGGAGAAAACCTCCCAACGCGGTGACGGTGTTCTTGACGAGCTTCGCCGGCGACGACGACGCGATGACAAGATCTTTGCCAATGAACTCCATGGAATCTAGGTAGGATGTTTGTTTTTTATTTAACTTTCCCCGTTCGTGATTCCTACGACAAACGTGGACTAATCTACGAACCAATTAGCCCGCGGATCGATCGTTTTGAGGGCGGGTGTGATTTGGGGATTTATCGGGAAATCAAATACTAGAGAATTAAAACCTGTTGATTATTGTGGTTTTAATCTAATGGTGACGAACCCATATCATCACGAACAACGATCGAGGTTCATCCCTCTTATTCGATTCTTTGTATTTTTCTCCCGCGTGTTCTTCATTGCGTTCTACGCGTTCTTGGAGGAAATCGATCGTTGCACATTCGTTTGTTGGTGCAACGATCCGAGATTGTAGATCCAACCCTGGAGTTATGTCATGGAGGTGCGACGACAGTTTCGGAAGACGATTCGGAGTAGATTGAGAGTTATGAGTTTTAGGGTGTTTTTCTTTGGATGGATCTTTTGAGGTTTATGATCTGATTTAAGGACCAAAACACCCGTTACGGTGTTCTTATGATGAAACGAACCAACCCCTAGAGTATCAGGATGAACGGACGAGAGATCGTAGATCTGGAAGATCGGCCGAAGCACGAGGAAGAAGACAACGTTCTGGAAAAATCCCGACTACACGGCGTGTAGTATGGGCTACACGGCGTGTGTTCGTCGGCGGATTTACCTAGTGTGTACTATAGGAGTAGACAGACATGAGTTGAGTACACGGCCAAGGACACGCCGTGTATACCCCTCCCCGGCCAGACCCGACCAGATACACGGGATACCCCGTGTGCTGGTACACGGGCAAGCGACACAGACATAGACCGTGTACGGGCACATGGCCAGTGTACATGGAGTGAGCCCTAGGTGCTCGGACACGGCGTGTGATTCTTCTACATGCCGTGTAGTTACTTTCCATTCGACAATCCGAATGACACGTGTCGTTTACATGGGCAGTACCCGGAGTCAAAGAACACGACATGTGATCATTCTACACGCCATGTAGTTGGGATTTACACAGCTTGGACGGATGACACTAGCCATTTATATGGGTAGTACCCGAAGTCAAGGAACACGGCATGTGATCCTTCTACATGCCATGTAGTCTAGTTTTACACAAACTGGACAGATGACACGGCCGTTACACGGGCAGTACCCAGGGTCAAGGAACACGACGTATAACCATACTACACGCCGTGTAACCAATTCTTCATGGCTTGAGCCACTTGTATTCTGTGAATTGGACTATTTTTCTTAGGGTTCGTCCCCTTGGTCTTTCTCCTGAAGGTTCCTGGTATCATTTCCTACATATAGGAGTATGATCCCTTCAATAGGACTTCTTGAATAGAGTTGTTGGAATCCCCTCTGTGAGACTTAGAGCCGGATCCTATATTCATTCCTGGAACCCTTGGTAGAGTTCTTGGTATCGACGTGACTAACCTTACCGGGGTGCCGATCCTCTGCTTAGCGGATTAGCTCAAACTGAGTTTTTGGAATCACCCCATGGGGATTGGTTGTGATCCTCATCTGAGCATCTTGTTCTCGAGTATTTTTGGAGTGTGTTCTCCTAGAATGAGTACTTCGTATCTCTATCTTCGGACCTAGGAGTGTGTTCTCCTAGTTACGTGCTTAGTGGAATCTTCGAGCTGGATCTTAGTGGTGGTTTTGCAATGGTCGATTGTGTATGAGTATATCTGGATATTCTTGTTATATGTTCTGTAGACATATACTGTGTGGAGATGATTGTATCGTTCCTTTGTGGTATTTACCTTGTTGTATTTTCTTTGTGGTTTCGGGGTGTCCTACTAGGTATTGTTATACTCACCCATGCACGGTCTTTGCCTGCACGTGTCGTGTCTTGTGCAGACGAGTGAGCCTTTGACATGATTCTAGGCAGACCAGGATCAGACGGTACTCAGTGTGATCAGACAGGCCGAGGTGTGTTCCTACGACTACAGACTATAGTCCCAACACCTTTATTTACAGGTTGGACTTTGTTATAGACTCTCTTTTGGTGGGCTTGTACTTTTTCCCTAGGGTTTTACCTTCTTGTACTTTACTTTCCTGTCGTACTCTATTGGTTGGGATTTAGTGTATGCATGCATCTTTTCTATTTTTAGTAGTTTTTACTTTTCAGCTTTGTGGGCTTGGAGATGTGTGTGTGTGTGTACAGGTTTATAGGCAATGCCTCCCATGTTAGTAGCATGCCTACTCGCTGCTAGTCACCATCCCCTGGCCTATTGGAGGCGGGCACGGGGAGTTGCGGCTCAAGCCCCACTGGGACGGGTCGTGACATTGACCATCATAGGAGAAACATCACTTTACCATTAGATTGTTTGATCCACCCTAAGAGAACTACAATGCCAGCCATAAGTCATGGGATTTCCTATTAAAGTTTATGAAATGCTTGGATCCCTGTGACCACTGTCAGCTACAAGCTACTGAGGTATTATCTAATGGGTGCCCACTGTTAGATTCCACTACCAGTGTATTCTCTACTAGAGATCTCTCCATCAACAAGTCTCGCTCAATCAACCCAAAATAGGTAGGAATGTAAAGGGATACCACTGAATCCTTTATGTCCTAGTGGAATCCATGCTCAAAGGTCTAAGCTCTAAAGAACTGATCCAACACCATATCCAAGGAGTAACATGAGAGATATGTAAACCTTGCTGAGTAATCTTCCATGTTCATACTTCCCTACTATAGAGGAATAATATCTTTTATTCATACCCATATCAATGTGGCCAGATAGATTTACTCTCTGAAAAGATGCTCAATGTATGACCAGGAGAGAGTTTTCTCATCGTGTGACCGAGTCACCAAGATCCACTATCACCTAGAAGATCCCTAAAGAAGAATCTCCTTGAGGACTTCCATCTGGTCTGTATCCATCCTCACTAGGTAGAAAACATGAGTGACTACCTCTATCCATTCCTATCCACATGGGGTTTTGGCTCACCCCAAAACCTAAGAGGTCACTACCTCTGAAACTCATGAAATGAAACCTGTGTGCATCCTCAGTAGGTTTCCAGCTATCGCTGTTGCTCAACGGGTGGTGGTATAGTTGGTAAACCACCCAGAGGTGTTATCTCCAGTACAATCCCCTGTACCGATACCTCTTCACTAGGTGGATCATCCTTATGATCATGTAGTGGAATCCTAGATGGCTATATGTGTAGAGGCATCCTAAAATAAAACAATATTTACCATGGTCAAAAGAGTATATATGGGGAGTTGAATCAAGAAGGACCTAGAAATCACAACCATTCCTACATGATGCATGTATCAAAATTTTACCTGAAACCAATTTTTATTTGTACCGTGTCAAAAGGTAGGTGATTAGAGTCATGTTGTATAGATATATCGGCCTCCACACCAATATTGGATTCCATGGTTTGATAGATGAACTCAAAACACTAAAAACTCTTTACCGAAACCAAAATCACTGACTTGAGTCCTAAGGTAGAACCAAATTCTCTTATACTACTTTTTCAGGACCTGACCCTCCAAGTTATGACTTGCAACTTCCCCAAGTTTTCCTCCAACAGTGTAGTGGCTGGTGACCAACGCTGAGTATGCATATCCCACAAATGGGAGGTATTAGACAAAGGTACCTACACACACACACACATCTCTAAGCCCACAAAATGATGAAATGTAAAACAACTGAAAGAATTCATGTATACATATAATATCCCACAATATAGTATGATAGTAAAAGTATTAACAACAGAAAATGGGAAAATTAAAAGCGCAAAAAAAAAAAACTATAATGAGTCCAACTTGCTTCAAGGGAGATGACTAAGTCAAATGTAAGATCCCAGTAATCACCTTGGTCTTTCAAGATCTAGCTACATTCCACCCACTCCCTTTCCTCCCAGGACACCATCAATTAGGCTATCATCTGCATAAGATACGACATGTGAAATTAAAGCCTATATAGGGGTGGGTATAACAATACATAGCAGGAAACCCTAAAAATAATAAACATGAAGCACCAAGTACAATCTTCTCAATACAAGATATAACAATCAATGTATAATAGAAACACCTAGATATACTCAGGAAATACACCGTTCCACCAGGCGGTCATAACCATCTGCCAGGTACAAGATTTTTCTTGAAGTAATTATAGTTCAAGGAGGACCTACTCCATAAACCATGTAATCACCAGAGACATTCAAATAAGTGGTATAACTCATTGTTCCCGCCTAATGAAATCTCACTAGTCTAAGAATATTCTAATACACAAATTGGGGGTCATTCCTAGAACCACAGGGGGACACCACAAACCCAATCTAGATTAACCCTATACATAGGGAATCATATGTCAATGATTCTAGAATCCCTACCGATATGTAATAATAGATGGAGGATCAATTACCTACTTAGGGAGGTCATGATGATTCCACAAACTCCACCTAGGGAATAAAGGATGACAGTGGATCACACTCCAATCTCATGAAGGGATACCACAACTCTATCTGAGACCCGAACTTTAGAGGGGATCACAATCTAATGATATGGATCTAATTACACACTATAACCTTGAGGGAAAAGACCAAAGGAAACACACTCAACCTATACTGGTCCAAACTAAGAAAACAAAGAGCCACACACACTCTTTAAGGGGGTAAATGGTGTGTACTAGGGGGTACATGTTATGTCCAGCTATCCCCATGCATGCCAGTGTAGAAAAGCCTCACACAATATGTAGTCTCTATATATAAAATATATAGTATAAGTACACAGTGCATAGATGCACTTGATATCTTGACAATTTCACATGGATGTGTCTGTGTATTGAGGTTGTGTCCATGTACTGACCCATTTGCACCAAGCTGTGTCTATGTACAAGTACACAGCTTTCCATCTAGCCATGTACTCTTTCCTGTGTCCGTGTACTCTCCAAAGTACATGCTGAGTCACACGGAAGGAGTCACACACTATGTGATAGGGGTAATATGTCATGTGATCCTTAACTCTGGTTGGAACCCTAGCGCCATAACCAAGGGGTCCCACACAACGTGTATATCCAACTTACATGCCATACTGCTTGTGATTTACCAGATTTGTTCCACATTTTCCTGCACTTTTCCAGAGCCACCACCCTTGTTGGAACCTATATATCATGGTTTTCCCAAGACTCTAGTCTCCAGATCTCAAGATTCCAGGGTTCAAATCCACTCGAAAAATGATTCATTGAGATAAAACGTCATTTTTTTTCAAAACTAGGAAGAACAAGAACTGTAAATCCATCTATTCCACTTATGATTGTCCGCTTCCATCATCACACCTCAACCACACCATCAACCATGAACTTAACCTAAATTATGAATCCATTTAAAATAAGAAAAATCATTCAATAATTGAATAATAGGTATTCATTAGACCATGGTCCAAAAGAAAACGCCCATAATGAATGCATGAAGAATGGAGAAAGAAATCCATAATCCATAAAAGTGATGAATTAAACTTGACCATTTTTAATTTGGCCTCGATTCATTATCATATAAAAAGGATAAATGAAGAGGGATAAATATATGAACAAATCACAATTCCATTAAATTAAATCTACCAATTATGCACGTATCAATTATATTCATCGAATTACTTCACGTTTATCTAGGATTAAGAAACAAGATGGAAATCACAAATAAAAACACACTACCTAGATTTTGGATTGATAATTGATTAATAACGATTTAATTTCCATTATTGATGAGATCATCCAATTTTTTCGGTATGACGATCCATGATCCGAACTCCGATCCGCTGTCGTCTTCTAGAAAATCTCTCCAATGGTTGTCAGAAATCTCCAGGGTTTGAGTGGAAAACCTTGAGGATTTTCTATAACCATAAATTTAAAGGAGAAAAATTCACTACATCATAAATAAACAAAATTAATCAATTATTTAATTCACTTCATTTAATTACACCCATGATAACTTTTTCCCAAACAACCCACAACAAAAAAGATTATGTCATGCCTATAGTAAAACACACATTATGAACTCAATGATGCCCTTATATGTCCTATTTGGGGATCCATTTGTGAGTTATTCCAATTTTTCTAGAAAACCATGTGCTTGTTCTATTTAATATATTTAATATATTTTAAACAATTATTTTGGGAGCATCGGGTGTCTGAATCACATGGAGTCTCAATGCCTAGGTTCGAAAATAATCCATATAATATCCAAAAATAATATATAGAAAATCCAAGACATTAAATTGGATGTCAGGTATCTGGAACATGATCCACTATACTTTTAAGAGTTATCCTCAAGATAGTTTAAGTCTGTGGGTAGAAACCCATCTGCTCTGCTTGGAAACAAACTCAAAGTGTTTTTTTCAACTAATTTCATATCACGAGACTACCGATGCATTACAGGGTTTACATTAATGGATCCCCAACCCGTAGGAATTTTATTAAATAGTCCACAACCCATGTATTGTATGTTTAGAACATTCATCATATATCAGATACTCGATTTAAATTCATAAACAAAGTTCCTTATAAAATATCCGTAATGAGTAACAGATACATATTTATCAACATTTCCCCAGTAAATCCAATAGATTTCAAAGTAAAAACCATATGTAAAAATGGTATATGGTTTAGGGAATAATAATATACATGATAAATGATATGGATAATTAGGGGAAATTAAATGTTTAATGAGCATAGAAAATTTAATAATTCACCAGTACTACAAAAATGAATCAAGTGAATTTCAATACTATCCTAGGTCAAATCAATCAAAAACCATCTAGAGGAAGAATAAGGATAATATAAATACAACACATCCCAAGTGGAGTAAAATAAGTTTGTTATCACTGATGAATATAAATACTATAAAAATATCTTTTAAAAAAATTCTTGAGGAAAAAATAATTTTTATTTTGAAAAACATTTTAAAAATCATTTTCCTTGAAAATAAAATTTAAAAACATTTTATTTAAAAAGTAAACTTTTAAACTTTAAATGGAATCATCAAAGAAACAATTATGGGTAAATCCATACAAGTCGTACATGGTAAAAAGAACATTCCTTTTGTAAGGTAAAAAGGTTAGAAAAGTGCCTTGTTTGGAAAGTGAAAATAACATTAATTTGATTTTTTTTAAAAGAAAAAGGGTAAAATTTATTTAATAAATAATTTTAGAATGGTGAAAATTTTTTTTGAAAACCTTTTTAGAAAACATTGTTTTTTATAAGAAAAATTTCGCCGACTAAAGAGAGAAATGAAGTCAGGTTTTCTTAAAAACATTTTATAAGAAATTTTGTGTACTAAAGAGTAAACAAATGGTACTATTACTTGTAAAAGAGTCATGAATAACCAGAGGATAAGAAAATTAAAGGATTTATTAAACAATGATCTAATAATTTCCTCTAATGTAAATTAAAGTGTAAATAATCTTGAACAAAATGAGAGTGTGAGTTAAACCCTTAAAAAGACCATAACATTGATGTGAGAATAAATCAATGAATAAATTATTTTTTTTCAAATGTAAATCCACATAAATTTTTTAAATAGAAAAATATATATTAAAAATTTATTACACACATAATCTTATAATATTAATGACAACAGGGAAGTAATATAACCTAATGAAAAGGAACCTGGTTATGAAATTATTTACCACTTGGTAACATTTAATTCAAATCCCCTTAGAAGAAATAATTAAAATTTAAATTAAAAATAACACGAAGATAAAATAATTCATGATATAATATTTTAAAATGGATAGTATATAAACAACACAAAATAATTAAGTAGTGAATATGACATTTATCTCACATATGTAAAAAGTGAGATGGAAATCCATTACTACTTAATAACATTCAAGTAAACTCAATTGGATTAAATAGTAAAATTTGAAAATTAGAATACCATGAAATATAAATCATTAATTATATTACATGTTAAAGTGGTAGTCTATAGACCATATATAAGAAATTAGGTGCACAACGACAAAGCATGCCTCAAAGAATGGAAATTGAGACAAATTCCCTTACCTTGTGTTTCCTTTTGGGCGAACATACTTTAACCTCATGTATAATGGTTTTAATAATGTAAATAACTTATAAGTTAATCATAAAAATTTTCATAATATCATATATTAACTTCTTATAATATCTTATTACCCATTTGTTAATAATCTTTCATTATTTTAACTATTTTAGGTGTTAATTGAGTAGTTTGTCAAGTATGTTTTAACTTGTTATTTTTGTTCCTATTACTTACAGAATTATTTAATAATATCAATAATTTAAATCATGATTTAAATGTTAAATATATTCAGTATATATTTATTTATAATAATCCACAATATTTGGAGATTGTAAATGAAATGCATCGTTCATGGAGACGGTAGGTCGTACATACACATGAACGCTACTTCCATTTCATTGTTGTATTTATAAGAATAAAAAGCAAATGATATATATGTATATGTATATTATAATTACAATATCATATTTATTTCATATATTTCATATATTTTTATTAAAATAATTCATAATACATTCCATGTAGAGTGTGAATGAACCACATCACTTTGAGGAGGTAGTAGTCCACACTTCCACAAATGATGTTATCATATTCACAAAAAATGAAATAATGAAGGTATGTTTTATATAAAAATTAAATAAGTATTAATAAAAAATATATATCATAAATAAAATATAAAAAAAATGTTTCCATCATAATTCCTAACCATGAGAGGTGGTAAAGTAAAAAATGAATGACATCATTTCGCGAGGCGGTAGTTTGTTGTACACAAACAATAAGTTCGTCACCCATTTGATGGAAAGGTGTGTATTTTTAGGTCTAAACCTTAACATAAAACATTAAATTATATTTAGGATAATGATTTTATTACATAATCATAGAATAATAAGAAATTAAGGGGTGTATAAACAAATAATACATAAATACACATTGAAGAATGTTACCTCTTTTTCAGGTAACTCCTTTTGGTTTGCACCAAAGGGATTCATTTGTTTAATTTACACCCAAAGTGAGGCTTCTCGGATGTGGAGAGGTATGTTGGGAAATTATTTTGGCAGATTTTGGGTGAGAAAAAGGGCTTTATAGGTGTTAATAAATGGGAGGGGTGTGTGCCTTTTTATAGTGGGGGAGGAGTGACATTCTTGTAAATATAAAAAGGAAAATGCTATTGAGAGGAATACCTTACATAATGTGCCTCAAATAATGATAAATATTAAATAAAAGGGAGGATATGGTCTATATATGGACACAAAATTGATTTTTTACAAGTTTATAAGTCATTTTGGCCCTTAATTTTAAGGTTTAGTCCCTTGTTAAGCTAATTATTCTCTCAATTGATGTAATTAGTTTTAATTACTTTCACTAAAATTTTTGGGTAAAAAACTAAGTTGAAATTAAAATACATTATAAATTATTATTATTAAAAATATGGAATCTATTTTTACAAATTACAGTAACATAAGTGGAAAAAATTAATTTAAATTTAATCCCATAAACAGGATGACAAAACAGGTTTTTAAAGTAAAAATGATCAAAAGATTGAGATGTTTTTATATCCAATATAAAAGTAAAATTGATTAAAATGACATAAATTGGATTAATTTATATAAAATTTATATATTTAAAATTTAAAATAAATCAAAAATATATTTTATCCTTATAAATAAATTATACAAAAAAGAAATTTTAAATTAAAATTCAGTATTTTTAACTATTCATCAAAAAATGGAACTTCTCATAAAAATACCAAAAAATCACCATAATCCAATTTTTATGTTATTATTTAAAAAATGAAGTTTATTGTTTCTTATAAAAATTATAAAAATTCTAAAAATTGGATTTAAAATAGGTTCCCTATTAAAAGTCGGTAAAACTGCCTTTATAAAAATATAGATTTTTATGTGTAAAATTGAGTTTGTTCTCATATTATGCCTATAAAATAAATTGGATATATATAAAAAATATTTGATTTTATATATTACATATATATTTAATTAATATAATTCACTCATTTTAGTTAATTTAATTAATTTATACAAACTGCCTTTGGGAGTATAAAAATAAAAAAATTCCTTTATATTCAATTGGTTTCTATATTTTCATTTCTAATTAATTGGTAACCAATGAATCCATATTATATTTTTATAGAAAATATATTTTTATATGCTAGTTAATACTATTCATAACCTATAATTTAACTACTAGGTTATATCTTATTATATTGAATAATAATATTTTAATAATACATTGTTATTTTGTAAAACTCAGTCTTACATGTAACACAAGATATCAAAGAAAGTATTTATTGTGTGAAATGAAAGATAAGTAGTATTGTGTGAATTTAAATTTATAGAATATATTAATTTTATTTAAAATATTAAATATGTCATAAATTCTCAAGAGGTTATATTTCTTTCTATGTTTGGTGTTGCGTTTCATACTCGCTATCGAATAAAATTTCACTCTCTTAGAATTTTTGGGGTGTTACATTCTCCTCACCTTAAATAAATTGTGTCCTAGAAATTTAAACTTGATCTTGTAAATATAAGGTTTTATATTTAAAAATTACTTTGTTGAAATCCCACATCGTGAGAAGTGTTAATAAAATATCCTCTTAATAAGAGATAACGAGAAGTACAAAGGTCACGTGGAATAACATATAACTAGGTCTCTAAGTAAGTGAACATTAATGGAAAGTAGAGATATATACATAAAGGAAAATCATAAATATTTATAGGGAATTATTGAGTTCATTTATCACAAATAAGTGAATGATTAGTGGAAAGTTGAGGGCCTCAAATCCATAAAACTATGATGATTTAAAAGACCATCGGTTCAACAAAAATGAAGGTATTAGGATAACATTTTTCTTTTAATATTCTTCTCCAAATGTTGAGGAATTATTTTATTGACTAATAATATAAGGAAATATACTTACTTGATATATTTATATAAACACTCATCCTTTGGGTGTGCTTTAATCAATTTCAAATTCATCCCTTACTTCAAGAGATGGATATCCAAAAATTAACTTTGATGCATGAAGCACTAAATACACTTTTAATAGATATTAAGGCCCATAAAAGAGTGAAAAGTATAACTATTTGTCTATAACTATTATCCAAATACAATATGGTTAATGTAGTACCCCTGATTTGAGGTATGTGGCCTTTGTTTATGAATTTTTATGTGTTTAAAGTGCATGAGAGGAGTTGGGAAGAGGTTGGGATAGTTTGGAATGGTTTTGGATGAGTTTGGAGGCTTTTAAATGGGTGCACGATTTGAGCACAGTTAGTGGAAAACGTGCAGATTCTCTAGGAAACCGTGAAGGGGAGACAGTAGGCTTCGCATGGCCTACGCACGGTTTGAAAAACCGTGCGAGGAAATCGTGCAGACCCTTGCTCTTGAGGCAGCAACGTGCGCACGGTTTTCCAAACCGTGTGGGCTAACCGTGCGACCACTTAAAAATAGGGTTATAAGTTCCGTGCTCCCTCTGGCTTAACCTAAAACACCCCAAACTTCCTCCCACTCGTGGCTCACTCAGTATTTTCGGTTCTCAAGGGTTGGAGGGGCTCTCCCACTCTTTTCAGAAGCAAATTGAAGGGTTTTCAAGGTGGTTTGAAGGTGATTTCTCCTGGGTAAGTCTTCTCCCATGGTTCCTTTTGGTTTTCTCTAGATCCTTTCTTCTCTCTTTCTTGGTTTTCTAGATCTAAACATTTTTTGTGTAGGTCTAGGGTTTTGGTTTCCTTGGATGATGATTTTAAGGCTTATGGATGCTAGGGAAAGGGATCTAGAGAGGTTTCAGTGGTGTGTTTTCCGGATTTGAGGTGCGGTGACTTGCAGGTCGATTTCTCGGGAACCCTAAAGGTAGGTGGCTTCTCTCTCGAATCCACTTGATTAGAGCTAGTAGTTTTTGGTTACAATTAATGTGGTTGGCTTGAAATTAATTGTTTTTTGATGTGCAAAGTTGGTTGAACATCCATTTGGGGATTTTTGGGAAAAGGGGGTTTTATGGTGAAATGCTTTTCTTGTGGATTTTAAAATGGAGATTTTAAAATGGGATGATATAGTTGATTTTGGGAAAATGATTTATGAAAAATGGTTTTAAATAGAGATGTTGTTTTATTGAAATGTTGTTTGGCATGGAAAATGATTCTCAATAAATGGGTGATTTATTGAAGTGGTTTGATATGCAATGGAACTTGGTTGATTGCATGTTGTTGTGACCTTAGTGGGTTTATGCTTGGTTTGGCTTGATTGAAATGTTATATGGAAGTGGGCGGTAAGTCTCACTATAAAAATAGGATGGATAGTGGTCAGAAGAACCACTATATGAGTAGTGTTCGGGAAGTACCACTAGTTGTGAATGGGTGAACGGGTTGGGCGGAAGTCCCACCTTTTTGATTGTTTTGGTGTAAATGGGTGAACGGGTTGGGCAGAAGTCCCACTGTTTTGGTTGTTTGTTGTGCATTGCTTACTAGATGGACTTTTTTTTGCTAACACGTAAATGATGAAATGGTTTGTGGCATGTTTTCTTTGGCTTTCCCTTGGTTTCTTGGGTTTGATGTGATGGATTAGTAAGGGAATGTTTGGCTTGTCAAAATGGTTGCACTTGTGATTTATATTATATAAACTATTTTATATAAATGTGCTAACAGTTTTATCCTAGTGGCGTGTGTAGGGAAGTCATTTAGGGAAAACCTACTGAGTTTTAGTACTCACCTCTACTTTGGCATGTTGGTGTCTTTACAGATGTTGTGTATCGTGATGTGGGCAAAGGTAAGGCATCTCACTCCTTTTGTGGTGCATTGTGATGTCTCGGTGGAGCTTGGATTTTGGAGCTTGGTGTGGAGCTATGGTGGTTTCATTTCTCGTAGTGTTTGTTTTTTAGTTTCCACTTGTCCTCTTATGTGGTTGGTTGTAATGGTTTTGGGTTGTATTGTGGAACAACTTGGTTGTCTTTTGGGAATACATGTTTGGGTTTGAAAGTGCATGCATCATTAGTTGTTGGTTTGGTTGGTTTTTTCTTAAGGAAAAATCATTCCCAACTTGATATTGAAGCCCTCAACATTTATTTCCAGCCTTTGGAATCTTGGGAACGTCGCTTAAGGCCAAGTAGCCCTCACCGCCTCCTCAAGACAATGAGGGAGGGGCAGGGTGTTACAAGTGGTATCAATTTGTTCAGTCCTTTGGAGTTGATTCTCAGATTTGGTGTTGATAGTTGTTCTGTTACATTCCTTGAGTCGGGATGGTAGCAAGGCGTAGGATTGTTGGAACTTGGAATGTATATTATAAAAGGATGTAGGTAACCCTTTTATTTTGAAATTCAAGTTACCAGGGAGTTGGGTACATAATTGTTTTGGAGACACTTATAAGCATTGGATATCTCATTGTCGTGGGTGTAGCCAATGAGATGAGCATGGAATGCCTGGTAGAAATTACTTCCCACTAGGATGCATATTTCATTGGGGTATAATGATCTATGGGATTAATTGAGAAATGGTTTTTGTGTGAAATTGTAATGCGAATAAATTTGTTATTTTGAAAATGGTCTGGTTTTCAAAATAGTGAAACAAGGCACATGTGGAAAAGGTGGAAAGTCTTGTTGTGATAGTGTTGTGTAATGTGATTTGAAATGGGATTTCACGATGTCTACGAAAGTGATACTCATGGTCAGTTGTTTTTTGTTTTTAGAAATGACACCGGGTAGGCGTTGTAGAGACCTATCGGAGGAGGCTGCTGAGAATGTGGTAGTATCTGAGCCTTAGGTGAACCAGTAGCTAGTGCAAAGGATAGTGCAAGCTTTCCAAGATGTGGAAAGTGGAAATAAAATGGATGAACTAAGGCATGTGGATCATGCAGTTCAGTTTCAGAAGCAGAATCCACCCATCTTCAGGGGTGATTCAGAGCTGGAGAGGGCAGAGGCATGGTTGAATATAATGAACACGATCTTAAAGTTCTTTGGAACGCCGGTAGAGTTGAAAGTGAAGTTGGCCACGTATATGTTAGAATATCTTTCCCTTCAGTGGTGGGAGTTGGTAGTCCAAGCGGGGACGGACCAGGGTTTGATGTGGGAAGGCATTGAAGAGTTTTTTAATAAACAATTCAACCCACATACATTCAAAATTCAGCGTATGACTGATTTCTTCAGTTTGAAGAAAGAGCTTATGTCGGTGACAGAGTATACAGCTAAGTTTATGAACTTAGTGAGGTTTGCACCCGAGGTGGCGGGTAGCATGTTGTTGAAGGAAAGGATCTTTTAAGTGAGGTTAATGAAAGAAATCCATTCAAAGATAGCAGTACTGTGTATAGATGATTACATAGAGATGGTGAATAGAGCCTTGGTGGCTGAGCGAGATTTTTTGGGCGCTCTGGGTGGAGGAATCATGGTGGTACCCATGGGGAATAGTGGAAAATCTAACGCTTGGTTCAAGCGAAGGAGGTACACTTATTCCCAGTGCGGGAATACAACATATAATTTGATGGCTGGATCGGTAAATCTTCCTCCGAAGCCCCAGAGCAAGCTGGGATGTTTTCAGTGTGGTTCTATGAGCCACATCAAGAGGGATTGTACGACACAACCTAAAGCATGTCATAATTGTAATCAGATGTGGCATATGCAGTGTTATTTTCGGAATTCTCCAAGGTTGGGTGCGCGTGACACTCTTCAGGGATCGCAGACGTTGTATGCTTCGACGGGACGAAGACAACAACATACCCCTCGTCAGTAGAGTAAAGTGGGTCATGGTGATTCTAGGAATACCATGATGCCTCAAAAAAGCAATAAAGAGCAGAGCGTGGTAAGAAAACATGTGTTCGGAGCTAAGCAGGTTATGGTGGATGATTAGTTGGGACTATCCATGGTGTGAGGTACTATTATTTTAAATTCTACCTTGATTAAATTGTTGTTTGATATGGGTACTTCACACTCTTTTATTTCTACACGTGTGGTTGATTTGATGGGTTTAAGGGTAGAAATGATGCCCTCGGTTTTCAAACTTCAAACTCCTCTGGGTCAAAGAGAGTGTCAGGCCTTCTTGTGTAGATAATGTTGTATCGTTGTGGGCGAGGTTGAGCTAATGTGGAATTTCTCAATGCTTGCAATGGATGGGTATTATGTAATCCTCAGAATGGATTGTCTAGTGGAGTTTAAGGCCCACATCGACTGTAATGTGTTAACAATGGATTTTACGACACACGATGGTGTTAGACATCTCTTTAGAGGAGAGAAGCATGAAAGGCAGGGTGCAAGGGGGTTTTTGGCACCAGTAGTGGGTACATTATCGTATCAGTTGGCTATGTTGTCATTAGAATCAGTAGAAAGTGTTGAGCAGAAGGTTCTTCTGGTAGTGGTGGATCAGTTCATGGATGTTTTCTTGAAGAATTATCTGGGTTACCTCCTGTAAGAGAAGTGGAGTTTATGATTGATCTCTTTTCGGGGACCAGTCCTATCTCACTTCTATCTTACCGTATGACACCTATTAAATTGAAAGAATTGAAATTCTAGTTGGAAGATTTATAAAACAAAGGGTTTATCTAGCCTAGCACGTCTCCGTGGGCAGCGCGAGTGTTTTTTGTGAAAAAGGCGAATGAAACTTTGAGGCTATGTGTTGATTATCATAGACTTAACCAAGTTACGATAAAGAATAGATATCCACTTCCACGAATTGATGATTTGTTCTACCAATTGAGGGGATCCCAATGGTTCTCCAAGATCGACCTGAGGTCGGGATATCATAAATTGTGGGTGAGGAAGGATGATATTCCTAAAACAGTTTTCAGAAGTAGATATGGCCATTATGAATATGTGGTTTTTCCCTTTGGTCTAAAGAATACGCCAGCAGTGTTCATGGAATTGATGAATCAGATATTTCTGAGATATCTAGATTCATTTGTGGTGGTGTTTGTAGACTATATTCTGGTGTATTCAAAGACAAGGGTGGAGCATGGGTAGCATTTGACGACAGTGCTGGGGATCTTGAGGGATCATCGGTTGCATGAAAAATTGTCAAAGTGTGACTTTTGGATATGGGAAGTTCATTTTCTTGGCCATGTGATTTCTGAAAGGGGTGTCTCAGTGGATCTGGAAAAGATAGGGGCTATTATCTTGTGGCAACCACCAAAGAATGTGTATGAGATACAGAGTTTTCTTGGTCTAGCTGGGTATTATCAGTGTTTTGTTCGTGATTTTTCACGTTTGGCTTCACTGATGACATCTTTGACAAGAAAGAATTTTCCATTCTAGTGGAATGAAGAATTTCAGCAGTGTTTCGAAGAGCTAAAGGGTTGCCTTACATCAGCACCAATCTTGGTATTTCTAGAACCAGGAAAAAGGTATGTGGTGTATTGTGATGCATCAGGATTAGGGTTGGGGTGTGTTCTCATGAAAGGGAAGCATGCAGTTGCGTATGACTCACGACAATTGAGAGTGCATGAGAAGAACTACCCAACTCATGATTTGGAGTTGACAGCAATGGTCTATGCTTTGAAAGTGTGGCGTCATTATCTCTTCGGTGAGAAATTCACGGTATATATAGATCATATGAGATTGAAACACATTTTCTCACAAAGAGATTTGAACTTGAGGTAAAGGAGATGGATGAAATATCTCCAAATGTTTTATTTTGACTTGATGTACACACCGGGTAAGGGGAATTCAGTGGAGGATGAATTAAGTAGAAAATCATATGCTCAGGTGGTAAAACAGCCATCAGACTAGTGGCAGTTGATGTCGGTTATAGCTGATATGCAGTTGGAATGTGAGGACCAGGGCGATAGAGTGGTTTTCTTTCTGGTTCTGTTGATTTCTGACTTGGTTGGCCTGGTTAAAGAGGCACAAATATCTGATTCTAAGTGTGTGACCATGGGGTCAAGACTCAATGGTGGGGAGACCATTGAGGGTTGGCAACTGAATGGAGATTTAGTTTTGTGTTTCATAATTGGATGGTTGTACCAATTGTTTTTCAGGAGGATCTTCTCAGGGCATATCATCATTCCAGGTGGGCTGTTCATCCTGGAATTCAAAAAATGTATAAATCATTGAAATCACAGTTCTGGTGGGCTGGTATGAAAATAAGTGTGGCCGAGTTTGTTTTGAGATGCTTGAATTTTCAGGAGGTCAAGACAGAGCATCAGAGGCCATCAGGAATGTTGTAGTCCTTACCAATCCCTGTTTGGAAGTGGGAGCAAATAGCTATGGATTTTGTCACAGGTCTCCCAAGAACGGTCATAAAGCACAATGCCATTTGGGTGATAGTGGATCAGCTAACGAAGTCGGACCATTTCATTCCAATTCGTGAATCTCATACGGTGGATTATCTACCCAAAATCTATATCTGGGAGGTGGTAAAGAGGCATGGTGTTCCAGTTTCGATTGTCTTAGACAGATATCTGAGATTTACATCTCACTTCTGGAAATCCTTGCAGCAAGCCCTTGGGACGCAGTTGACTATGAGCACGACATATCACCCTCAGATGGATAGTCAATTCGAGATGATGATACAAACTCTGGAGAACATGTTGCGGGCTTGTGTCATGGATTTTGGTGGCTCGTGGGAGGAGAACTTGTTTTTGGTTGAGTTCTCTTACAATAATAGTTATCATCCATCTATACGAATGACTCCATTTGAAGCATTGTATGGGCGGCCATGTCGTTCTCCACTATGTTGGGTGGAAACGGGAGAGTCCTCGATGTTTTGACTGAGTCTTTTCCAGGAGACTATGGATAAGATCAAGTTGATCAGAAAGAGAATATAGACTACTCAAAGTCATCAGAAATCATATGAGGATCATCGTTGATAACCATTGTTGTTAGAGTTGAGTGATCATGCTTTCTTGAGGATCTCTCCTAAGTTGGGACATCGTCGGTTTGGGATGTAGGGAAAGTTATATTTGAGGTATATTTGACCTTTTGAGATTCTTGAGCGGGTTGATGAGGTGGCTTATCATTTGGATTTTCCACCACGGTTTAGTACGGTGTAAAATGTGTTTCATGTGTCACAGTTGAAAAAGTATTATCCGGAATGTGACCATGTGATTCAATGGGATCATGTTGAGCTAGAACCGGATGCTTCGTTGGTGCACGTTCCAATGTGGGTTGTGGATAGGCAAGAGAAAGTCTTGCGTGGTAAAATAATAGGTTTAGTTCGTGTTTTGTGGAAACATGTTCAGATTCAAGAGGAGACTTGGGAGTGGGAGAAAGAAATGGTCGAGCAGTGGCTCGAGCTCTTTCGGCAAATGGTGGGTTCATTACTTTCTAAGGATGGGAAGTTCAATGGTGGGGAGAATGTATTACCCCAGGTTTGAGGTATGTGGACTTTTTAATTCATTTTTATGTGTTTAAAGTGCATGGGAGGAGTTGTAAAGAGTTTGGGATATTTTGGAATGGTTTTGGTTGAGTTTGGAGGATTTTAAAGGGGTGCACGGTTTGAGCATGGTTAGCGGAAACCATGCAGATTCTCTAGGAAACCATATAAGGGAGAGAGTAAGTTTCGCATGGCTTGCGCAAGGTTTGCCAAATCGTGAAAGGAAACCATTTAGACCCTTTCTATCGAGGCAGTAGCGTGTGCACGGTTAACACACAATTTTCTAAACCGTGTGGGCTAACCATGCATCCACTTAAAAATAGGGTTATAAGTTTTAGGCTGCCTCAGGCATAACCTAAAACACCCCAAACATCCTCCCACTCATGGCTCACTTGGGATTTTTAGTTATCAAGGGTTGGAGGGGCTCTCCCACTCATTTAGGAAGCAAATCGAAGGGTTTTTAAGGTTGTTTAAAGGTGATTCCTCTCGGGTAAGTCTTCTATCATGGTTCCTTTTGGTTTTCTCTAGATCCTTTCTTCTCTCTTTCTTGGTTTTCTAGATCTACACTTGATGTGTGTAGATATAGGGTTGTGGTTTCCATGGATGATGATTTTAAGGCTTATGGATGCTATAAAAAGGGATTTATAGAGGTTTCGGTGTTGTGTTCGCCAGATTTAAGGTGCAGTGGCTTGTGGGTAGATTTCTAGGGAACTCTGAAGGTAGGTGACTTCTCTCTCGACTCCAATTGGTTAGAGCTAGTGGTTTTTGGTTACAATTAATGTTTTTGTCTGGAAATTAATTGTGTTTTGATGTGCAAAGTTGGTTTAACATCTATTTGGGGATTTTTGGGAAAAAGGGGGTTTTATGGTGAAATGCTTTTGTTGTGGATTTTAAAATGGAGATTTTAAAATGGGATGCTATGGTTTATTTGAGAAAATGATTAATGAAAAATGGTTTTTAATAGAGTTGTTGTTTTATTAAAATTTTGTTTGGCATGGAAAATGATTCTTAATAAATGGGTGATTTATTGAAGTGGTTTGACATGCAATGGTACTTGGTTGATTGCATGTTGTTGTGAGCTTGGTGAGTTTATGCTTGGTTTGGATTGATTGAAATGTTGTATGGAAGTGGGTGGGAAGTCTCACTATAAAAAGGGGATGGATAGTGGTTAGAAGAACCACCATATGAGTAGTGGTCGGGAAGTAACACTAGTTGTGAATGGGTGAACGAGTTGGGCAGAAGTACCACCGTTTTGATTGTTTTGGTGTGAATGGGTGAACGGGTTGGGCGGAATTACCACCATTTTGGTTGTTTGTTGTACATTTCTTGCAAGATGGAAGTTGTTGTGCTAACGCGTAAATGATGAAATGGTTTGTGGCTTGTTTACTTTGGATTTCCCTTGGTTACTTGGGTTGGATGTGATGGCTTGGTAAGGGCATGTTTGGCTTGTGAAAATGGTTTAACTTGTGATTTATCTTATATAAATTGTTTTATATAAATGTGATAATGGTTTTATCCTATTGGAATGTGTAGGGAAGTCATTTGGGGACAACCTATTGAGTTTTAGTACTCACCCTCTGCTTTGGCACGTTGGTGTCCTTGCAGATGTTGTGTATCGTGATGTGGGAAAAGGTAAGGCATCTCCCTCCTTTAGTGGTGCATTGTGATGTCTCGTAGGATCTTGGAGCTTGGAGCTTGGTGTGGAGATGTGGTGGTGTCATGGCTCATAGTGTTTGTTGTTTAGTTTCTACTTGTACTCTGATATGGTTGGTTGTACTAGTTTTGTGTCGTATTGTGGAACAACTTGGCTGTCTTTTGGGAATACATGTTTGGGTTTAAAAGTGTATTCATCATTTATTGTTGGTTTGGTTGGTTTTTTCTTAAGGGAAAATTGTTCCCCAACTTGGTCTTGAATCCCTCGGCATTTATTTCCAGCCTTTGGCGTCTTGGGAATGTCGCTTAAGGCCAAGTAGCTCTCACCGCCTCCTCAAGCCAATGAGGGAGGGGCGAGGTGTTACAGTTAATAAATTAATCTCTAAACCTAAAAATTAACACTACTAGTTTATCATTAATATTTATTCGTAAAATTATTTAACTAAAAACAATGACATATTAATCTAGACATTTTGTAGATTAGTAGTTGTCATTAAACCCTTATCATCCTTTGGTCATGGGTTTAAGTCCCACAACCTTGAAAAACTTGGTGGGTTTTCACCTGACATACATGTTTTTATTTTCTAAAACCATATTAATATAATTTCCAAAATTAAGATGATGGACATCCTTGAAATTTAATCATTAAATAGCCTTTTAAACAAGGTTTTCAATACAACCTTTTTTTTACAAAGTTTAATAATCTTATTTATATTTAAACCCTAAAGATTTTCAATAACATTAAACTTATGTTTATAAAATGTAAATCCATTATTCCGCAAATATATTTTCCACTAAAACATATACTTACCATAAATTTCTCCAAAATTTCATTAATTACATAAAACCTAAAGTGATGTTTAAGACTTTGGACTTATGCTCAACCATAATCTTATAATCCCATGATGGTATCCATTACTCTTAAGTTAATTATGAAATATGTTATTCCAAAATTTTAAACAATACTTAGATGTTTCATGATTCTTATAACTAAAATACTATTGGTAAAAATATTTCCCCAATTTAATTATATAATCCCAGTAAATACTTCAACCATTTTATTTAAACATAAGTCATTACTTGGTCTAAGGTTTAACCTAGGTAATTAATTTTCATTATCTTATTAAAATCCTTCATAATGGTTTGTAAATAAAATTTGAATTATCCTAATCATATCTCCTAGGAGTGTCAAACCTGGTGCGCAGTAAGGCCCATTTTCATGTACTAAGTTACACTCGAGTCAGGCTCGATGTACCTTTTTAGAGTTGTTACCCCGAGGTACATCTATGTCTAAACCACATCTATTTATAGTATCTATAAATGGATTTATTTTTAGGAAAACCACATAATCTCTATCTAATCAAAACTTTAGTATGTTATTCTATAATTATCATTAAGTTATATATTAGGGATATGATCTCTAATCTATGTTTTCATAAATATAGTTCCCAAGGTTGCTACCAAACCTAATATGATACCAACTGTAGCAATATGATATCATCAATCCCAGATCTGGTGTCATGATGCCATTACATTGAAATAATATACAAGTAAATCACATCCCAAAGGACCGAATAGTTTAGTAGTCTTGGTAAACTAGATACATACAAAAGTATTGTATTACAAATGAAAACACAAATTAAAAAATATTTTTTTTGAGGATAATAAATTTATTCAATCTAGATTATCCTTTAATATATTTCTTAGTACACTTTAGGGAGTCCCATGGAAGGTAAATAAAATAAGCGTGTGATCAAATTCTCAATAAGGGTATGTACAGTGGAAGCAATAATTAATCAACGAGAATGATCATTATGGCATGGTAAATAACTGAACACACATTCTATGTAATCAATAAACTGAGATGGAGGTGCATAAAAAATATGGAATGGTAAATAAATAAAAATACATTCCATTTAAATAATTGGATAATTAATAATCAATATTGAAAGGTAAGAAACTGAAAAATATTCCATTTAATCAATAAACTAAGAATGAAATGCATCCATAGACTTTGTCATAGTGAAAATATCATGGATAATAAATATTGAATCCAAATAATGGAAATGATTAATTATTAGAATTCATGACTCTAGTATTTGAATTACTATACTTTCAATATTTATCCTCAAGATAGTTTAATTTCATGGGTATAAACCCATCTATACTTCTTGGAAAAAAACTTGAAGGGTTTTTATCCAACTAATTTTTTCTCATGAGACTATCGATGCATCATGAGGCTTGTATTAACATATCCCCAACCCCTATAAATTCCATTAAATAGGCCTCAAACCATGTATTTCATGTGAAAAACATTCCTCATATATCAAATAATCAATTTAAATTCATAAACAAAGTTCCTTATCAAATAGACATATTGAGTAAAGGATAAAAATTTATCAACATTTACCCATTAAATCAAATAAATTTCAAAGTAAAAATCATATGTATAAATGGTTTATGGTTTATAAAATAATGATATACATGATAAATGATATGTATATTTAGGGGAAATTCAATGTTCAAGGATCATAGTAAATTTAATAATTCAAGGGGACTAAAAAAATTAATCAAGGAAGTGAATGTCAATACTATCATTGGTCAAATAAATCAAAAACAATAAAGAGGAATAATATGGAAGGTATCAATAAAATATATCTCAATGGGATTAAACACAAAGGTGTTTTTTCACTGATGAATAGAAATACTATAAAAATATATTTTAAAAACATTTTTGAGTAAAAAATCCATTTTATTTTGATTTTTTTGAAAATTCTTTTCCTTGAAAATAACATTTAAAAAAAATTTCTTTAAAAAGAAACTTTTTAAAATTTCAAAGGAAACCTCAAAGAAATGATGACGGGTTAATATGTACATGCCATATAAGGTAAAAATAACATTCCTTTTCCAAGGTAAAAAGTTTATAAAAGTTCCTTATTTGGAGAATGACAAGAAGATTATTTTAAAAAAATTTGTAAAAGAAAAAGGGTAAAATTTATTTAATAAATAATTTTATAAAGGTCAAAAACATTTTTTAAAACTTTTTATAAAATAGGTTTTTTAGAAAAAAAAGGTTCTCCAAATAAAGAGGGAAATGAAGTCGGGTTTTCTTAAAAACATTTTATAAAACATTTTGAGTACCAAAGAGCGAAAAAATGGTACTATTACTTGGAAAAGGTCATGAATAATCATAGGAGAAGAAAATTAAAGTATTTATTAAAAATTATCCAATAATTTGCTCAATTGGAAATTCAAGTGTAAACAATCCTGAACAAAATGAGACTATGAAGTAAACCCTTGAAAAGACCATAACATTGATGTAAGAATCAATAAATGAATAGATTATATGTGCAAAAATGTAAATCCAAATAAAACAAGTGAAAATAAAATAATAGATAGTAAAAATTGATTACACACATAATCTTATAATATTAACGACAACGAGGAAGTAATATAACCCAATGAAAAGGAATCAAGTTATAAAATTCTTTACCACTTGGTAACATTTAATTCGATTCCTCTTAGAAGGAATAATTCAAATTTAAAATCAAAATAGCATGAATATAAAATAATTCACAATATAATATATCAAAATGGGTAGTAGATACACCACAAAAAATGGGTAAGTGGTGCATATGACCTTTATCTCACAAATGTTATAAGTGGGATGAAAATCCATTACTACTTAGTAACATTCAAATAAAACTAAATCAGATGAAATAATCCAATTTAAAACTTAGAATTACATAAAATATGAATAATTAATGATATTACATGTAAAATTGTCTGTATGTACACCATATATAAGAAATTAGGTGCACAATGATAAAGTATGCCTTAAAAAATGGAAATTGAGACAAAGTCCCTTACCATACGTTTCCTTTTGGGTGAACATCCTTTAAAATACTTTATAATGGATTTAATCATGTAAATAACTTATACTATAACCTTAATAATATTCATAATATCATACGTTAACTTCTTATAATATCTTATTACCCGTTTGTTAATAATATTTCAGTATTTTTACTATTTTAGGTGTTAATTGCTTAGTTTATCGAGTATGTTTGAACTTGTTATTTTTGTTTTTATTACTTAGATCAGGATTTAATCATATAAATAATTTAAACCATGATTTAAATTATATATATTAATTATATATATATTTATAATAATCCATAATATTTGGATATAGGAAATGGAATTCACCATTCATAGAGACGGTAGATCGTACGTACGCATGAACGCTACTTTCATTTACTTATTGTATTTAAAATAATTAAAATAAAATTATATATACGTATATGTATATTATAATTAAATTATAATATTTATGTCATATATTTCATATATTTTTATTAAAATCATCCTTAATACTTTCCATGTATAGCGTGAATGAATCACATCACTTTGAGGATGCAGTAGTCCACATTTCCACAAACCATGTTATCATATTTACACAAAATGGAAATCATGAAGGTATGTGTTATATAAAAATTAAATAAGTATTAATAAAACATAAATATCAAATATATCATATAAATATTGTGTGTAAATCATAATTCTCAACCATGATAGGTGATAAATGAAAAACGAATGACATCGTTTTGCGAGGCGGTAGTTTTCTGTACACGAACAGTAAGTTCATTACCATTTGATTGAAGTGTGTGTAAGTGTACGTAGAAAAATTATCATAAAAACATATCAGTATATTTAGGGTACTTATATTATTATATAATAATATAATAAAAATAAATTAAGCGGTGGATAAATAGATAAAACATAAATGCACATTGAATAATGTTACCTATTTTTTCGGGTAACTCCTTTTGGTTTGAACCAGAGGGATTAATTGGTTTTATTTATGAACAAGGTGAGGATTATAAGATAATTATAGGGATTTTTGGGATATTATTAGGTTGTATTTTTGGTGAGATAAAGGGCTTTAGAGGTGTTAATAAATGGGAGGGGTGAGTTCCATTTTATAGTGGAGGAGGAGTGCCATTCTTGTAAATATAAAAAGGTAAACACAATTGAGAGGCCTCCCTTATATAATGTGCCTCAAATAATGATAAAAATTATATAAAAGGTAGGATATGGTCTAAATATGAACATATATATCTTTTTAACAAGTTTCTAGGTCATTTTCCCTTAAGTTTAATATTTAGTCCCTTGTTAAGATAATTATTCTCTTAATCGCTGTAATGAATTTTAATTACTTTCACTAACATTTTTGGGTCAAAAACTAAGTTGAACTTAATATAATATATAAATTATTATTATTAAAAATATGGAATCCATTATTCTAAATTCCAATAACATAAGTTCTATAAATTAATTTAAATTTAATCCTACAGACGGGGTGACAAAGTAGGTTTTTAAAGTAAAAATGTTCAAAAGTTTGAGATGTTTATATGTCTAATGTCAAATTGAAATTGATTAAAATGAAATAAATTTTATTAATTTATATAAAATTTATATATTTAAACTTTAAAACCAATCAAAATATAATTTTACCTTATAAATAAATTATATGAAAAAGAAGATTTAAATTAAAATTCAGTATTTTTCATTATTCATCAAAAAATAAAACTTCTCAAAAAAATACCAAAAATTAACCTTAAGATAATTTTGATGTTATTATTTAAAAATGAATTTTATTTTGAAATATAAAATTTATAAAAATTGGATTTAAAATAGGTTCATCATTAAAAGTCGGTAAAACTACTTTTATAAAAATATAGGTTTTTATGTGTAAAATTTGGTTTGTTCTCATCTTATGCCTATAAAATAAGTTTTATGTTTATAAAAAATATTTTATTGAATATATAAAATATATATTTCATTAATATCATTCAATAATTATAATTAATTTAATTTATTAATACAAAACACCTTTGGGAACATAAAAACAAAAATATTTCCCTTATATTCAATTGGCTTCTATATTTGTATTTCTAATTAGTGGGTAACCAATGAATCCATATTATATTTTTATATACTATATATTTTCCTAAGTTATTTAATACTATTCATAATCTCTAATTTAAGGGATTTTTTATATATTATTATATTAAATAATAATTTTTTAATAATATATTGTTGTTTAGTAAAACTCGGTCTTGTGTGTAACACAAGTTATCGAAGAAAGTATTTGTTGAATGTAATGAAAGTTAAATCAGTATTGTGTGAATTTTAAGGTATATAATATATTAATTTTATTTAAAATATTAAATATATTATAAAGACTTGATATGTTATATTTCATTCCATGTTTGGTGTTTTGTGTTATACACGCTATCAAATAAAAGTTTACTCTTAAAATATTCAGGGTGTTACATAAATTGTATGTTTTTTTTCTAATAAAATAATTATTTTTATCCCTTTTTATTATTTCTTTATAAATGATTATATAATTAGTTTGATAAAAAAATAGATTTTGATATGAATAAATCAAAATTATATTTTTCTAAAATATATAGTTTCAATTAAGACACTATTTTGATAAATTCATGAATTTTTGAAATAAATTTTTATTTAATAAAATAATATTATTAAATAATAGTTATTAAAATAAAAATGGTATAATAATTTAATTAAATCCAATGTAATTTCTATAAGGGTTATAAATTGGTTAATATCTTAAAAATAGTATTTTCCAGTCAATATGGTTTTTTATTTAAAAGTGTAAATTCTCATATTTAGAAAATTATTTTGGAAAAATAAATATTATTTTTTAAATTATCACATTGAAATTATAAAATGGTCAATTTTTTTATAAGTTTTTATTTTTTTCAAATTTTTGGATAAAAATTAAATACTGTATAAATATACGGCCTGTATTGTGACATCATAATTGCCCAAAAGTGATGTAATAAATTCTATAAATGAATCCATGACCAAATATAGATTTAATCTTTAAATTAATTTGTTTTTAAGCTAATTTTATTAATTTTATAAAACCTGAATTAATCCTTAAAAACCTATATTATATTTAAGGTTTTAAAATCAATTCTTTATAAACATAACTCACTTCCACATCACCAATGTGATTGTTTTAATATGCTAGGTTCATAGACTTATAAAATATTTAAAACCACTCTTATTTAGTAGAAACCATGGGAAAATACATGATAAGGTTTTTGATTTTGATTATTTTATTATATACAATCCAGAACCTAAGTTTAGAAATTAATAAATAATTCCCCTCTCTTTTTCTTTAAATACCCACCCAAAATCTTACTCCTCTTCACTAAAAATATATTTAGAAATAATTTTATCTCACTATACATCTATAAATCCCTCCCAATCTATTTCCATGCTATTAATAAGCTGCTACAAAGATTTTAGAAGCTCTCTCTAAAGGTAAGGTATCTCTATATCTTCTTTTCTATTTAAGAACATTATTTGTATTTATCATTTTTATTCTCAATTGATCATGTTTTAATTTCATAATAAATATAAATTTACTATAAAAATTATTTTCTAATAATGAGAGATCATTTATCCCCTCTCTTTATAACCTTTACCCAATCTTTTAATATGCCAAAGTAAGGAAATACTCTCTTCCTCCTCTTTATTCAAACACTTTATTTGTATTATGCCGTTTGATTTCCAATTTTCTTGTTTAAATATATTTTCAAAGATCCATTTTACCATAATTATTATTTATAAGTAATTATAGTTCATATTTTACTCTCCTTAAACCCTTACATGAATATTTATGCACACACGCTATGCTGTTGAAATTACCTTGTGATTTTCCATACCAAAAATTTGTGTAGTGAATATCCATCCCTATTTATACTCAAGTTTATTCACCTAGATATACATTTCCTTAATTTATTGGGGGGTTTTCATGTATATTACCCACACTCCTTAATAATGGTATTAATAGCGATTAAAGGTGTTCTTATGTTGTATGATCTAGGTGGCACACAAATGCATGTACATGATATGAATATTATGGGTGGGATTGAAATTATATATCTCCCAATGAATTTAGTAATGTTTTATCTCATTATATACCATTTATGGTTTATAAGTGGTTATCCTAATCACAATATGTTATGATGTCTCGATGGTTATCCTTTAATTATGATTATGATGTCATGTTTTTTGTTGTTTCTACATTCCTATGTTTCCTTGATGATATCATTTTATATCATGTTACAATGTTCATGTTTATGATTCCAACCCCTTTTATGTCACCTTGATATTCCTCTTGACTAACAGGTATTAATTTTATCATGTTATGCTTTGATTCTTCCCTTAATAGGATTTATTTATCACCCCCTTCTTATTCACATACCCATTTTATCCCATTAAGTATTATAAGATCAAGGGAACTTAAGAACATGTTATGGTGTTTTTAAATAATTTCTTTTTATTCCTAATTAAATTTATTATGTTATGTATCTAGTTACCCAATGTGAGTAGACCATTGATCATTTGGGATTGTATTAAGTTTATATTTATGTAATAAATGATAAATTAAGGTGTATTAAAGATATGGGTTGTCTTATTTTGACCCTATCTTATCTTACCTTTGAATACTTTAATATTTTGAAATATTGCACTTGAGAAATTCATTAATCATATTTAATTATTTTAAGTAATTCTATGTGTTCCCTCTTCCTCAATTATAAAAGGGAACCTCCTTAATTCCATTATTCAGGAATTTAGATCCTTATATCCCATACAAGACCAGAAATAATACCTTAATATCTTCCTCCCTTAATCCTATAGACATTGTTCTTCTCCTAAGACCAATATTTTATGGTTTAAGGTTAAGCTAAATGAGGTCTCTCAATGAAGAGATATAAATCTTAACTGAGTTTTTTCAATTCTGTTTATCCTTTAAAATTATTTAAACCTACTGTATCCATCATAAAATGACAAATCCAGTATAATAAATATACTTAGATCTTATTATGATGATTAAATAACCATTTCCCACCTTCTTTCCATCAAATGAGAAATGAAAGTATCGCTCATACGTACGTGTGGACTACCACCTCTACGTAGATACATGATTCATTTTCAATCACTGACTCAAATTGATAGAAATAATTATGGATTTAATAAATATATATTATATTAATGATATAATTATGATTATATAATAATAAAATATTATTTATCTTTATTAATTTATTTTCATTATATAATGAAAACAACGTTCACACGTATGTACGAACTACTATCTCCTTGAACAATGTAATTCATTTTTTTTATCTCTAACTTTTATGGAATTTTATAAATATGAATATAATTAATATATATGATATTTATATCATGATAAAATTTTTAGAGATGATGGAACTATGATAAAAGTATAAGGACCAGGACCACTGAATCAAAACTTTCATGAAAAAAGAAATAGTTAACACCTGAGAATGATGATTTTAATAAACAATGGGTGTTCAAATGTTATAAGTGGACCATATATGGAATTATAGTCATTAATATAGTTAATTTATATAATTATAATAAATTTAAATTTATTATACAGGAGGTTAGAGCTCTTATGAAGCAAGATGAACTTGAGGTAAGAGTTTTACGTTACAATCTCTTTTTGCTATGATCATTTATGCTTAAATTTATAATGATTAAATTATACAATATATCTCACAAAAATATTATTTTTTTCTTATAATATGGTTATTTTTGTATATTTCATATTTTCCTTTCATTTTCCTATCCCTAAGTACAGAAAAGTTTGAAAGAATATTTTCCAGGAAAACCAACCTTGTTTTTTTATCTTTGGTTGGGAATCATTATATTCAGTGTATTTATTTTATCTAAAATATTTTCAAGAATATATTTACCATTAAAATATTATGTTATAAATTAATTTTATCCATGTTTTAATTTCTATAATTTTTTTAAGAGGAATCTTCTTATCATTTTTTGAATGAGGTTCTTTTATTTTTTTACTAAAAATGTGAAAGGAATATTTTTTATAATGTATATGGCATGAATATAATTTCTAAACATCATGAAAACTCAATGATTTTAAGATTCATTTAAAATTTCCATTTTTCTTTTAAAATAAAATGTTTTTCTTATTATTTTGTAAATTTTTATATTTTAAATAGTTAATTTCAAAATAAAAAGAGTTTTTTCCCCAAGAAATGTTTCAGTGATATTTTAAATACATTTTTGATCTATGATAACATACTTTAATGTTATGTATGATTCATCATATATAATATAATATAAAACCATCTTTATTATTTATTTGTATTTTTAATGATTATGATGATGAAATATTGATGAAACCCATTTTCTTTTTCATGGGTTAAAATATGATGAAACGATAAATGTTTTCATGATATTATTTCATACATATGAATGGATTATTATTATGTAATAGGTGGGTCCATTATATACCTCTAATAAATTGGGTAAATATTAATGTTTTATTCCCTAAAATGTCACATGGGAGGTTATCCTCGACCCAAAAATTGGGTGCATGTGAGGTTTTCCCAAGCCCAAAAAGGGAGTACATGGGAGGTTATCCCATGTCTAAAGATGGTACATGGGTGGTTAGACCAATGATAACATATGAAGAAGGACTTGGTGGGTATCGTTGACATAATATTTCTATGATTATGATTACGCCGCACTTTATGACACTCTTTTATGTCATGATTTTATGCTAATGTTGTGATCTCATGGCTCATGTTATTTGATTCATGTATGATTAATGTCTTATGAAACACTATTATCTATTCACTGACTCATGATTATGATATATGAATTGGTAGGTATGGTTTTAAAATGTTAAACTCATGTTCTCATACCCTTATTATTTTTTATGCTTAAATGATCATCGATATCTCCTTTTTTTACCATTATTGAGCGCCTCAGATCAACCTTTATTATGATCCATTTTCCCCAAGATATGAATACATATTTTAATTTTGAAATGTCTGAGAATAGTGCTAGTTTTGAAGAACTTAGTGAGAGATAATATAGATCTTTTATGTACCATATGTTAATTTATCCAAGTTTCCAAAGACATTAAGCCTTTATAGTTTTGGTGTGTATTGTAATGATATATAATTTTTTAAAAGGTTGGGAATAAAGCCTCATTTCATTATTAAAGAAAATCAAAGACCTATTTTGATTGGGTAGAGGGAGACCCATTACAAAGCCCGAAGGCATAGAGAAATGAAAGCTCATTTTTTTAGCCTAAAGGGCCCTCTAGTGAATAGTACTACTACAGTACTCGGACTGCTACAATACCTGCTACAATATCTGCTACAGTCCACCACTGCTATAATTCCTGCTATAGTACCTATATCGCTAAAGTGTCACCGCCACTATAGTCTCCACTACTATAGTGTTTCTACAGGGACCTACTATAGTAACACGGGAATTTCATCCCTTCCTAAATCGATCCTGGGTCTTATGGATGCCAAGAAAGAGCCTTTACTAGTTGGGTATAGGCTCATTGGAAAATGATATATAATGACAGTTTATCTAATAATATATAATATTTATGTATGAAATGTATGGGTTGCCTCAGCTGATATCAGAATAAGGTTTAGTTATTTTTGAAAATAGGATGATAAAAATTTAGTGAGAACCCTTAGGAAAAATTATGTATAGGAGAACATCCTAAGATTTGGTAAATAAAGAAGTGTTATTTTCTAAGAAAATAAATACATTTATAGATATCCAAAATTGGATATGTAAATGACATAAATTTAAATATGTGTAATTAATCTGAAAGGGGAAAATTGGATATTAACTTGATCATCATCAGTGCATGATGAGTGAGCTTAAGAACACACACCTATTTAGACACTCTTGAGGGATATGGTTGGGTTAGTTTACATTTTATTTATGAATCAATATAAATTATTTGAATAGATGATGACCATGAATGAAATAGGTTCAAATTAAGGTTTCATAGATTGAAAATAAGGAGTCATGATTCAGATATCCTATAAACAAATTTTCATGATTATATAGTTTCTCACTGTGATTACTATTGCGAACACTATGTTTTTTAGTTTTATTCCATGGATGGAACCTAAAATAACCATGTTAATGATGAATTTGATGCAAAATGCAATGATTTTCCTCATAATAAACAAAATTTTATGGGATCTAGAATGAAAAATCTTATTTCTATGCTTATAAACTTTCTCAAGACATGAATCATGAAGAGATTTCAAAAATTAAAGGAGGGAACAATGATCCGCTAAGTCCTTTATGAGGAAATATCTACCTTCTTTTAGTGGATCTGCTGATCTAGTAATTGTTGAGCAATGTATCAATACCACTAAAAAGATATTTTTTTCTCTAGTTCCTAGATCTTGAAAAAGTTATTTTTTCTATTTGTCATTTGGAAAGTAAAATTGATCAATGGCAGAATCTTTTCAAGAACATGAGGCGAGAAACTTTGGAGTGGTATATGTTTAGAAGGTTATTTTTTCAATAAGTTTTTTCCTTGTATTATTTTTATGAAAAAAGAGAAATAATTCCTTGAGTTAAAATTGAAATATAACGAATCTACCATATATGAGGAAAATTTTACAAGACTTGCGTGGTATTTTTTTGGTATTATCATTGAACTAGAAAATAAGATTGATTAGTTATTTATTAGCTTAAAATAAAGTGTCTAAAGGGAATTAACCATAAGAGACTTCATTAGTAATGAATAAATAGTTCGATGTGATCTCATGGTAGAAAACGAGATCGATGTTACCCATCAATATCATAGTTTTGATAAGAAAAGAAAAATGGATTTTAAAATAAATTCTAATAATAAAATCTATAGAGGAAAGAATATGAGTATTAATTTATGCCAGGAGTGTGGAAAGAAATATGGATTTAATTTTATTAAGTGGATTGGTAAATGCTTTAAGTATGGAAAGGAAGGTTATCAGGAAGTCATATACTGAAATGATGAGAAAAAGTTATATAATGGATAGAAAGATTTAAAAAATAAACCATCCACATTCTAGTGTTTCTAATGTTAGGATTATAAGAATTATGCTAACCAGTGATCAAATACAAGGGTTGATGATGATGATATATTCCAACAACCTCTTAATCCTAGATACAAATAGAAATATCATGCGATATTTATTGATTATGTGGGGTAAGATAACAAGGAGATGAAAGCAACACTTACCATCCACTCTAGAACTGTTAATGTATTATTTGATTCTAGATATACTCAATATTTTATATCTTAGTAATTTCTAAGGGCATTAAATTACCACATCAATGATTATATATTGAATTAGTAGTGAAAAATCCTAAAGGTAAGATGATCAAATCCCAAGTATATGATTTTTCTCCAATTGAAGTTTTTGGAAATGTGCTTCCTACAAATCTCATTATTCTCCTTCTAGTTGAAATTGGTGTTATTTTGGTAATAGATTGAATTTATTTATATAAATACCATATCAATCACTAAGGAAGTAATTTTACATTTTACATTAAAAAAAATATAATCGTCTATTAGTGCGATGATAAATATGAACTTCCAATAGAAATTAAATCAATTTTATGGGTCTTGATTCCTATTTAAAGAAGGTATTTATCTCATATAGTTGTGGAGAAACTCAACATTGAATATATGAATAACATATGTGTAGAACCCCAGTTAGTATTGACCACTGATGGGGGGGGGGGTGAATCAGTGGAATACTTTTTATAAATTATTTATTTTGAATTAAACCTCTCTAACTTGCTAAGGTTATCGATCCACTCAGTGATATCTCACAATATCACTTTTTATATAGAAATAATATGAGAGAGTACAACACACAATATTTACAAGGATCAATATAAACAACTACACCTTTCCATATTGTTTAGAATCCCCAAAATGGATTCTTAACTATAATATTTTCAATGATTACAATGGATAAGGAAACAACTAGTTATACACCCCAGTAGTTGATCCTCTAGTTAATCCTGGTTCTACACCCTAGTAACCAACTCTTCTACTTTGGTTTGTTTGAAATCCAACCATATTCTCTTATCCTTATTCTAGACTGGTTATGCACCCTATCCTTAAACCTCTTCAGTAGCTGGTTATAAACCCTAGTTAAAATCTCCTTATTCTTCTCAATGTTGTTGATCCACAAATAGAAAGATCTATGTCTTCCCCTAGTTACTCATGAAACACTTAAATGGATCTTCCTCCACGTGTGCATTGTATATGTTTCTCTCATGAAAAAAATTAAATATCTTCAACAACTTCTTGGAATAATCCTATTGGTCTTGAAAATCATTCACACTAGATCTTGAATGATCTAGGTCTTCTCAGTTTATTGAATTATTAGACATAATAGTCTTCACCTGTAATAATATTCTTGATCCAGTCATTTTAACTTTCGATCTTTGATAAATGATCTAATATTCCTTAGTTAGTTTGATTCTCAAGCAATAATTCTTCCTTCTCCTGATGAAGTACCAACCTCAATGAATGTGTGTAAGTAATGCACACAATTTATTCAATATTATTTTATGTAAGATTAATCTTAAAGAACCTCATTATAACTTATTTCAATCAACTCAAACGTACCTCAAGCAATCATTTCATGGGATCCCTCAATTGGTGATCTATGGGACTATTTTTTACTTATCTACTATATAATTCAAATATATCATGCTTAATTGTTCCAATGAACATCACATGAAGATATCATATCATATATTTCAAATAGAACACTATGGATCCAATTTATTTATGTTTAGTGTACTGATTCTTTAAAAACTCATTAAATTCATTTTGTTATTTTTCAAGTATGTGATACACATGGTCTTCTCAATTTTGTTCTATGAACCTACTTTGTTTTTTCATTGTATATTCCTTAAATAGTACAAAAAATTGTTCTTATGCACATAAAAATATCATGGCATAACATATATGATATGTTACATACTATTGTACCACCTCCTTTATGCTTAGAATACCGATTCTCACATTCTATGATAGTTTTATTTTCTTTTACACTATACATTACTCAAATATTATGCCAAATTATTCCTATAAACATCAAATGATCATAGAATATATGAAAAGTCACATATTATTGGACCACTTCCTTGATTCATAGCATACTTATGCTCCCCTAGTATATCACTTAACTTTTCTTTTCCACTATTTATTACTCAAATATTATGTGAAATTGTTCTAATGAACATCATATGACTATATCATAGCATATATAACTCATCATATAATGTTGATCCACTTCATTGATTCTTAGTTTACTAATGCTTTAATTTTTTTTTCTATATTTTTAAAATATTTTCAAGTAATAGTTTGTATGTGAAAATTACTTTATGAAGTTACAACATACTATAATTAACATAATGCTTCATACACATAGCACTTCACTTCATATAATTTTATCCTTTTTAAAAGCACAACTTTGCGGAACTCAATCAGATAAAAATATTATCTTCCACTCTATTTGAAAAAATTCTCCCAAAATTCTTGAACACAATTATTAATGAGTTAACTAGGTATTTATAGTCTACTCTACATGTTTTTAAAACATGATAATCCCAAAATTTATGTTAATCCATTAAAATGTATAAGATACTAAAAAATATTTCACCTCTCTCTGTAAATGGACTGGCCTTCGTATACTGCATGCCCCACATGACATTCTCATTCATGTATCATATATCTCAAACTGATATTTGTTTACTGAATGGACTTCACACTATTGTTCATGGTTTTATAAAATGTATACTTAGCTGAACTCCAACATTTTGTTGATATTATGAAAATATCACATAGCATTTGATATTCTTTTCAAAAACTCAACTTATTAATTATATGATACTCATATAGTACACATCTCAACTGTATGATGCTCATACAATATACTAAATTATAATGGTATACATCATATAATTTCCGCATAACATGTGTGTCCCATTGCATGTGGTTGGCACAAAGGTTTGACGATTTGTGAACTATTACTTCACAAATAAATTAAGGATTTAGTTTTTTAGTACAACATCACATAACAATTTAGTGTAATTTTTTATATATATTTCCATCATGTTTACATTTTGGTTCACATACTACCTCCTTCATCACATATTTTCTACTTTATAATCAACTTTGAAAAAACATATGTCAGCATAGAAAATATCTTCATTCAAGAAGGAACACTTTGAAAACTATTCTTAAAGTTTAAAAAAATCCATAATTAACTGATTTCCATAATTTCATTGGTCTTTGGATGATCCTGTATGACACTTGACTTCATACACAGTCATTCAGAATGAAAAAACTTAATCAATTACTTATGAAAAATATAGGAATATTGAATCACCTTCAAATAAAATCCTCATGCAATAATAAATTATTTCATGTAATTATTTAAAATAATTCTTCACCCTATTAAGGGATGACTTCACTTTTTTGAAAACATTATTTTTCTCTAAACTTCATCATCACATGTCTTAGAAATTAATAATTATTCAACATATATCACAATTAAAAGTAGAATTGATCAATAATGACATACAATTATATTAAATGAATCTATAAAAATCTTCCAAGAATCAACACATCATATCCACTTACTAACACATATTTATCATTATAATTATTAAATCATGAAATCCAATGCCATAAAATGAATCCATAAAAATTCTTCAAGAATCACCACTTCATATCACCACACCAAAAACATATTGACACATTATTGAAAAAATGAAACAATTAGGCTCAAAAATCCCCCCTTTGTATTTTGTTTTCAATATAAACAAATATCATAAAAGTCAATGTGTGGTGAAAAGTTTACCCCCTTATTGAAAATCAATATTGAAAGGATATGAGGGTTCTTTTCATCTCATATTTATTCTTAAAAACATCTTCACCTCCCTTTTAGGATCGATTATTGAACACTTATGAGAGAGATATATGATATCACATGGTTATATTATAAAATATCCTATAATTAATCAACTCTAAGTCTATATGGTCTAACCTAGTGTATAAAATGAGAGATATAAACTAGGTTTTCTATGCTATCCATAAACTACCATGAATGTGAAATCATGATTAGAATGCTAAATCCTGTACATACTTCAATAAACACATCATAAAGTTCATGTGATCAAAAGATATATCTCCCCCTTCTTAGTTCAATATCAACTCCCCATTGATAATGATTTTTAATTCATTTATAGTAGGAATTTGGGAGTGATTGTCATACCTCATCTTTTAATTTTTCAAATCTGTTCAGATGTTCTACATTCACTATATAGGGAAGATTTAATAGCTTAATCTTATCAATGCCCCTATCAAGAGATGATTCCATCTCCTTTAATTCCATTAATGTTAGTAAAAAAATAATATATATTAAGGAATATGGAGGGACCTTCTTATTTTTCAGTAGAAACATTTAGGATAAGAGTTTCCTCTCAACCTAGTCCATTATTTTCTCCCAATCTCAGTATGGGATTATTTTTTAGTCCCATATCTATATTTTGAGTCTCATATTATTTATTATCCTTTTAATTCAATTGATATTATTCTTTCTATGAAATAATTTTTTTCATTATAGTGATTTTATAACATGAATCCTCTCATGATTTCTTTTTATTTTTAAAAAACTCCAACTGTCCAGTAAGGCATGTCAAACATTTGTTATCTATATATCCTAACTTCTTATAACTTTCACATAATACACTATATTTATTTAAGTTTATTGTTTTGGATAACTTATAAAAGGTTTTTACTTCATCTTATGAATCGAATTTCGTTCCTTTATCTCTAGTATGTTTTTCATCTTCCTACAATTTTTTATACAATTTAAATTTATTTTTCTAAATGACCAGGAATTCTTTCATTACATTCATAGTAATATTTTAATATTCACATGACATACCACTATTTTTTTTATTGAATCATCTTCCCATTCAAAACATAGAAAATATCTCCTGGTAGTATTTTCATTCATTTGTAAGCTGTATGATCCTTATGATTGCATCTTGAACGAACTACTTCTAAGCATTCATATCTATTCTAAATTGGAATCTTGGATAGATTTTTTTCATAAAATTGTTTAGTTAAGAACTTGTTATCATATATTCAACATGAATACCCCTTTATTCATGATTGTTTCTTGTAAATGAAATGTTTTACCAGTAAGAGTAGGATATGTGTCTATATCTTTCATAGTACCAAAAGAAACCAATGAAACTAGATTTTCCACCTTAATATGTATTCTATATAGACAATTATTATTGTTGTAATTATTCATACTGATCCATTTTTTCATATGGGGTAGTTATTTACTTAACATATTTCTTTATCCCTTTGATATGGGAGAGGTTATCTCACTTATATTCTTGGTAATAGTTTTACAATTTTATTCTTTTGTTCCAGTACCAAGGATGACTTGTCACCTTATTTTATTAACTTCCTACCTTTTTTTTGAAGGCTTCTCTTCACATTATCATATGATTTGTGCATGATTATTATATTCCATCACTCATCACAACAATGACCAAATTTGTTTCAATACCCACATAAATCATTAAATCATTTAATCATGTTCTTTGAAGATATATTATTTTTATATGTATTTCTAATCTCTAATGTATATATTCTATTTTATTTCGATTTTATCCCCTACATATAGGACTTCTATTATTTTTATGAATTTTTATGTTATTCCAACATTCAAATACCTTATTCCCAAACTTCTAGTAACACCAAAAATGACCTGTGAATCTCCTTATCTTATTTTATTATGTAGTCTATCTATATTTCATAGATTATGAAACGTTATATTTTTGATAAAAACCACTACTATTTTTGAAAATTGATGGGGAATTGATCTCCATACATATTTTCTCATCCACCTTTGATGTGGTGGGTTTATCAATATTTTTTACCATCCATACTTTCCCAATGTTTGGTTTAAAACTTATACCAGCACTTGAAACATCATTATTATATTAGATAGTTTCTGTATTATAAGATACCTTCTTATTAAAGGATGTTTCCATTTGGTTAGAGTATTATCTCTTGATAATCTTGGAGTCATGATCCTCAATGAAAACTTATGTGGAAGAATATTTTTTTCTATAAATACCGGAGGTTACATCTTATGGTGATTCTTGATTCTTCAATCTCACCTCTAGTAGTAAACACTTCATGTTGAGGGAGTTATTGTCATCCTAAACTGGTCTCACATTTTCTTCCCAATCATCCTTCATCTTATTTATCTATTATTCTTGTATTTTCTTGATTATTGTAAATAATTTTAATACTCTTTTACTCAATTTTCTTTATCCTCTAATTGAGAATTTTCGAAAACCATAACAAATTTGTACAATTTTTTAAGTTTATGTGAAGCTTCTACAAAAACAATATCAAATAAATATTTCTCACAAACATTTCTTTGTAATTATTTAGTAACTTCAGAGTATATTTAATTTTATAGATAAATTTTTTCTTCCTTTTCTTTTATACATTTTATAAGAATGTTATATATTCCAACATTTTTATACAATTCCTATTCGATAGCATTAACCTCTTATTACAACTGTAATTTTTCATTCTGGGGATCCTTGAAACCTCTAACAATATAATTTTTAAAATCTTTGGAAACTTTCTTTAGATTTTCAATGAATTAAATTAAAATGAAGACCACTAAGTGATACATTATCATTATAACTTGATATGTCTTCATTAGAAGTATCATAATCAAAAGAATTTTTTTAACACATACCACTTTGATTACCTTCAGTTTGTGGTGTCTCGGCTTTTATTATATGATTATTATTTATCTTCCTTTCCTTTATTTTCTTTATATTCATATAAGTATTGAAAGAAATATCTATATTAGTATCCTTAGGAGTAACTTATTTTTTCTCTATCTAAGTTACCACACTCATTTAATAAAATATGCACTTCATAATTTTTTCTTGGATATTTAGAGGGAACCTATGCTCTGATACCACTTGTAGAACCCTAGGTTGGATTACACATTGAGATGTGTGTGTGTGTGTAGGGGGGGAATCAATGTTATACCTTTTATAACTTATTTATTTTTAATTAAACCTCTTGAACTTGTTAAGGCTCTTTATCCACTCAATTAAATCTCACAATATCACTTCATATGTAGAAATAATAAGAGTGAGCACAACACAATATATTTAAAAGTTTTGTTATAAATAACAACTACTTACCATGTTTGTTAGAATCTCCCAAATAGATTCTCCACTATAATATTACCAATGATTAAAATGGATAAGGAAATAACTGTTTATACTCCCTAGTAGTCAGTCCTCCAGTTGATATCAGTTCTATACCCCAACAACCAACTCTTATACCTTGGTTGGTTAGACACCCAACATTATTCTCTTTTAATTCCTTTAGACTAGTTAAATACCCTAGCCTCAATCCTCATGAGTATATGGTTAGATTCCCTATTCACAAGCTCATTATTTTTCTCAATGTTGTTGAACCACAAATAGCAAGATCTATGTCTGCCCCTAGTTACTTCTACAACACTTGAAATATATCTTCCTCCACATGAATAATGGATTTTTTTCTCATTTACAAATTAAATATATTCAAATACATATTGGAATAATCCTATTGGTCTTTAAACTCATTCACCCAAAATCTTGAATGATCCATTTATCCTCAGTTTTCAAAATTCTATATCTTTAAAGTATTCTTCTATCAGTATATTACGACTTCAATCTCTTAAACATCTAATATTTGGTGAATGATCATATATTCTGTAGTCAGTTAATTATTGGGAAATAATTGTTCCTTCTTCTGATGAATTCATGACCTCAATTAATGTTTAAAATTGATGTAAAAGATTTATTAAATATTATTTTATGATAGATTCAACCTAGACAACCCTAGTAAAACTTCTTTCAATCAACTAAGATGTACCTCATGTAATCATTGCATGGGATACCTCAACTGGTGCTCTGTGGCTTAACTTTATTGATGTTTAGCATACCGATGCTTCAAAAATATATTAAATACCTTCTTTTATTTTTCAATTTTGTTAGAAACATGGGATTATAAATTGTGTTATATGAACCTAACTTTCTTTTGCACATTATATTCCTTAAATAGTATTCTAAATTGTTCCTATGCACACCAAATGATCATAACATATAATATATGATATGCCACATATTTTTGGACTACTTCCTTGATGATTAGAATAATGATGATCACATCTTATAAAATTTTACTTTTATTTTATCTTGTATATTACTCAAAAAATAAATCAAATTATTCCTATGCACATCATATGATCATATAATAACATATATGAAAAGTCACATTTTATTGGACCAATTTCTTGATTCTTAGAGTACCGATTCTCACATTGTATGACAGTTCAATTTTCTTTTCTAATGTTTGTTACTCAAATAGTTTGAAAAATTATTTCAATTCAAATCATATGACTATATCATAAAATACATGACTTATCACGTACTGTTGGTCCACTTCATTTATGATTATCTCAATTATGCTTTAATTTTTTTTTAAATATTTTTCAAGTAATAGTCAGTACACATGACTTACCTTATGCAATTATAATAAACTATAATTCTCATAAAACTTCATTTGTATAGCACTTAGTATCGAACTTCACTTTTCAAAATTTTCTCCTTCACTAAAATAACTACTTGCTTTTCATAACTTAATCATAGAAAAATACGAGCTTCTAATCTCTTGGAAAAAATTCCCCCAAAATTATTGAACACAATTACTCGAGAGTTATCCAGGTATTTATTGGCTAATAATAATTTCATTAACACATGATAATTCCAAAAATTATGCTAATCCATTCAAATGTATGCGATTATGAAAAATATATAACCTCTCTCAGTAAATGGCATGGACTTTGCATACTGTATGCCACACATGGCATTCTCATTCCCATTGCATGTATTGAAAACTGATATTCATTTACCACATGGCCTATATAATAGTGTTCAGGGTTCGCTAAAATGTATACTTTTCTTAAATCTATTATTTTTTTGATCTTCTGAATATATCACATATAATTTGATATTCTTTTCAAAACTCAACTTCTCAACTATACACTTCTTATATAGTATGAATCTCAACTATATACTGCACATATAGTATACTAAATTATCATAATTCACATCATATGATTTCTGCATAGCATATGTGAACTACTACATACTGTTGGTAAAAATGTTTGATTCTTTTTAAACCATTGCTTCACAAATAAATTAAGGATTTAATTATTATTAGTAAAACATCTCATAGGAATTCAGTATACAAATTTTGTTCCTTTTTCAATTTCCATCATGTTTTCATTTTGGTTCGTATACTACCTCCTTCATCATATATTGTCTAATTTATATTCAAATTAACAAATTATATGTCCACATAGAAAATATCTTCATTCTTAAAGGACCACTTTTCAAAATATTCTTATAGTTTGTGGAAATCCATACTTAGGTGATTTCCATAATTTCATTGATCTTTTGATGATCCTGCATGAAACCCGACTTCATACATGATTATTCAACATGAAATCCCTTCATAAATTCCTTATAAAAAATATAGGGATATTTTACAACCTTCAAATAAAATAATCATGAAATAATAGAGTTTTTAATGTCATTATTTAATTTTTTACCCAATTAAGGGAAAAATTCTCTTATTAGAAACATTGTGATACTCCAAAATTCATCAGCACATGTAATAGACATTAAGACTAGTTCAAAAATCATCAAAATTATATGGATAATTTATCAATAATGAAATTAAATTCCATTAAATGAATCCATATAAATTATCCAATTATCACCACTTCATCTATTTATTAGAAAAATTGTTCAATCATGAAATCCAAAGCCATAAAATGAATCTATAATAATTCTCTAATCATCACCACTTCATCTCACCTCTCCAAACACATATCGACATATCATTAAAAACAAATACAAATTTTGGGTTCAATAGTATGGGAGTTTGTTGATGTATTTCATGAAGAGTTTCCTTGTCTTCCTCCAAATCATGAAGTTGAGTTTTCAATATAACTCATACCTAGTGCTGCACCTATTTCAATGACTCTATATAGAATGACCCTAATTGATTTGCAAGAGTTAAAGAAGAAAATATAGGAGAATATTGATAAGATATTAATTTATCTAACTATGTCACCATGTGGTGAACCTATTATTTTTGTTAATAATAAATATAGATCAATGTAACTATACATTGATTATTGAGAACTTAAAAAGATAAAAAACAAGAATAAATATCCTCTGCCTCATATTGATGAATTATTTGATCAATTACAAGGATAAAAATATTTTTTCAAGATTGATCTTTGATCTAGATACTATCAATAGGGCATAAAATGTAAATATATACCCAATAAAACCATTTGTACATGGTATCAATAATATGAATTTATAGGGATTCTATTAGATTTTACTAATTACCTCACTATCTTCATAGATTTAATGAATAGAGTCTTAAGAATTACCTTGATTAGGCTATGCTAGTATTTATAAATGATCTTATTATATATTACAAGAGAAATAAAGAGCATGAATATCACTTGAGGATTTTAATAAAGACCCCAAGGAAGGGGAATATGTATGAAAAATTTACCAAGTGTCAATTTTGTCTACAGAAGGTTTCATTTTTAGGTCATATAATCTCAATTGAGGGTATATCAGTGGATCCATGTAAGGAAAAAGTTATTGAGAATTGTACCATACCAACCATCATGACTAAGATCCATAGTTTCCTTGGATTAGCTTGATATTATAAATTCTTTGTGAAGAATTTCTCATGTATATCTAATCCAATCACCGAGTTAACTCAAAAGGGAGTCAAGTTCCTTTGGATAGATGAATGTGAGGGATATTTCAAGGAACTAAAAAAGAAGGTTGGTCAACACACCTATACTCACACCATACTGCAGTGGAAAAGGGTTTGTGATCTATAGAGATGAATTGAAAAAGTGGTTGGGATGTGTTATTATTCATAATGATATGATGATAGATTATTCTACTTGTAAATTAAAGGTGCATGAGTATAATTACCTGAACTATGACCTAGATTTAGTATTGGTAATATTTTCCTCAAAGATATGGAGATATTATCTTTATGGATATTGGTGTTACATATATAATAATCATAAAAGTTTAAAGTATATATTCAACCAGAAAGGGATTAATATGTGAAAGGGAAGATGGTTAAAGTTGATTATAGAATACGATTGATCAATACATTACCACCCCAGGAAAGTGAACAAGGTGGATGTTGATTTTAGTTTAAAGGATCATTCTAGCTTATCTATGATGAGGATAAAAAATATCCAATATTTATATATTTTTAAAGTATTAACGTTGAAATATTGAATTAAGGGGAGAAATATTATCTTACTAAAATGAGTGTTCAACCATATATCCATGTGTGGATTAAATAGGAACAAAATGAAGATGTATAGCTACAAAAGAAGATAAGAAATGTTCTTGAGTTCATCCTTGATTTTGATGGATGATAAGATTCAGGAACCAAGTATATGTCTTTTAAATACCAGAATTGAAAATGGAGCTATTGGAAGAAGCTCATAGATCATAATTTTCTATTCACCCTAGAAGTAAAAAGATATATAGAGATCTAAAAGAGTATTTATGGTTGAACCACATGAAGACAGATATTTCAGAGTATGTATCTCAGTGCTTTGTGTGTATGCAAGTTAAGGTTGAGATAAAAAAGTAAAAGGGAATGTTAAAACCATTACCCATACCAGAATGGAAATGGGAAAATATCACCATGGATTTCAGAATCAGACTCACCGAAACATCTAAAGGTCATAATGCTATTTGGTTTGTAGTATATTTTTTTTAAAAATCTATCACATTTTATTACTATTAGGGAAGATTTATCTCTTGGTAATCTTTCCAGGATATACATTAAGTAAGTGGTAAGGTTGCATGGAGTACCAAATTCTATCGTATCTAATCAAGATACGAGGTTTAGCTAGAAGTTATAGAGAAGTATTCAATAAGATCTGGATATAGTGTTGTGTTTCATTACTACCTATCATCCCCAGACATATATGGTCAGTCTAAGAGGGCTATTTAGACCCCAGAGGATGTGTTAATATCCTGTTCCCTAGATTTCAAAGGTGTTTGAGATCAAAATATTACTCTTATTGAATTATCTTGTAATAATTTATTTCACTTGAGAATTCTAATGGATCCTTATGAATATATCTAGGGAATATAGTGAAAAAAATCCAATGTGATGAGATAAAGTTAGAGAAAAAAGGTATTGGGACATGAGCTATTGTAGGAAGTTACAAATATGGTTAGATCCATTCAGTAACACATCAAGGTAGCTCAAATTTAATAGATGATTTATGCTAACAATAATTGGTGATATTTGGAATACAAATTTGGTGATAAGGTATTATTAGGAATTTTTTCCATGAAATAAGGGTTATGAGATTCAAAAAGAAGGTAAAGTTGATGTTACGAACCAATTCGGACTACCATCCAACTCGACACCTGATCTAACCCATGGTATGTCTCGAAGGGTTCTACCTATCACCACATGCTATTAAATAGTTCATGGGAATCCAAGAACTCCTTTGGAATTGATTTCACCCAGAATAATAACAACCAACATCCATATAGATCAACATCCAACATAATCATAAAGTATCATAATGACCATCCATAACAAATTAATAAAATACATGTCATGAGTTACATTTACATCTTAAACCAAGGCCAAAATGAACAAAAAGGGGAGGGTAATAATAACTAATACATAAACCTCTTCATGACATGAGGGCTAACACCCACCATGGAACCACCATCAACACCTTCTAAAAAAGGGATGCCACTAACAAGGGTGCCTACTGCCACTCCCATGTAATGCCTTTCCTTTACCTGGATCAAAAAAAAAGTTATACATATACCCATTGGGTATATATAGGGTGTGACCTCACTTTCATAGAATGATCCCACCATGTGTTCCATGAATATCCATTATTAGATAAATAAAAGTGCACGTTTTAAAGGAAAGTAAACAATTTGGTTTGATTTTTTTAGATTTTCAAATAAATTTAAGGATGAAAGGGTAATTTAAAATAGGTTAAAAAATAATATAATATTCATGGGATAACCCTATGTATCTAGGTTAGTGGGGCTCTAGGAACATCATATATCGATAATCAAACATGCAACAATTCCTTCTCATGCATGAGTCGTTTGGAGAGACGAACCCAAGGGCCAATGATAGTATTCCATGGCACATAATTTAGTTAGTATTTCATTTTAATCCTACTAGTGAGACCGAGATGAGGCCCTTCTAGCTCACATATCCATCATTACCAGCTTTCCCACCTAGGTACTCAGGGTTACCAAGTGATTTGTTCCATTTTCAAACCATACCATTCCCCTTTTTCCATAAAACAACCCATCATAAGCCAAGCATACCTTTAACAACCATTTTCAAAGGGGATAAATAATTTCTAAATCCTCACACACACCAATAGCCTTAAAATCACCCATTTCCACACACCCATAATTTTAGAACACATTTAGAAATAGAAGCAAGCACATTTAAATTATCAAATGATATATCAACATGGAAACACTAACCTTTCCCTTTAGAATCACCACCAACTAGTTGAAAATAATAAGAAAAACAAGAGGATATCCCAAATAAGTAATAAAACACTAAAAAAATAAAAAACAAATCCAAATAAATTATATCTATCCCCCTCTATGACATTATAACTATCAGAGAGAAGGAAATCCAATGAATAAGGAAAAAGAGACCAAGATGAGAAGATATGAAACACTTACTCAAATATTATTAGAATAACCAAGTTCAACTCACCTAAAAATTTAATTAAATAAGGAGGTGAAGTTAAGGGGTGGTGCGCCTTGGACTGGTGGACCTAATGGGAGAAATAAGTGGTGAAATAGGTTTAAAATCAGGGAGGGGAATTTTTTAAAAACCATTTTTTTAAAAACTGGGTAGGCCACATAGTTTGGCTGCACAGTTCACTAGGCTATGAATCAATCATGTGGGTGACTCTTTCCCAATAAATAGAGGATAAATGGTTTCAAAAATCATGCGCCTAACCATGTAGGCACTCTAGTGCCTATATCTGGGCCACAAAGTTTTCTAGGGGATGATACATGGTTTCTACTAACCATGATCCAAATATGTTCCACCCTATATCTCCAAAAAATTTCCCTTTTTTCTTTGATAAACACCTAAAATAACTATTAAATAAAAGAAAGAAAAAAAATGAAAAACACCTAAAAATAACACTGTGGGTGAGACAATTCTCCCCACCATGACACTTTTGACCATCATAAATTAAATACATAGTTTTATAAGGTAAAAAATGAGGGTAATTATCTTATACCCAATACTTATGTTCCCAGGTCTCATGATCATCATTCCCATGCCTCGACATGTCCCAAACTAACAAAACATATTTCCCTCGAAGAAATTTCCCATGGGAATCCACAATCTTAACTTGTTTCTCAGTCACTTACAGATCAGGTTCTAACTCAAGATATTTCTAACATAGCACATGATAAGGGTCTGGGATATACTTTTCCATCTAAGGGATATGGAAAAAATCATGAATTAACACCGACTTAGAAGGAAATTCCAAAATCTATACCAATATACTGATTCTATCAGTAATCTCAAAAGCTCTAACATACCTTGGAGTAAGATTACCAAGCCTCCTAATATGAAGATGAACTAAGTAAGGTATCACCTTTAGAAAAACCCAGTCACCTACTATGAATTCCGAAGTTCAGCATAGATGATCGTCATAGAACTTATATTGACTATGAGCTATCATCAAACACTTCTTGATTATTAGAATATTGTTAGTTATCTCCTTCATGATGCCTGGTTCCACTAATAAATTTTCACCAACTTCAATCCAGCATAGAGGAGACCGAAATTGTGGACCATATATAACTTCAAATGGATCCATCCTGATCAAGGATTGGTAACTATTGTTATAAGAAAATTCTACCAATCCAAGATGGGTGTCCCATAAGCCACTAAAGTCCAACATGAAAGAACACAACATGTATTCTAGTATCTCGTTCTCCCACTCTTTCTAGCCACCATTTTGAAGATGGTATGCCATGATGAGTTGGACCTACAACCCCATTACCTTATGAATTACTTCTTAAAAATCATAGGTAAAATAGGGGTCCCTATTTTAAATTATATAAGACAACACACCATACAACCTCATGATATCTTAGACATGAAAAATGCCAAGGTCTTAAACTTTATAAGTGTACTTGATTGGGTTGAAGTGAGTGGACTTAAATAGATGATCAATAACCACCCAAATTGTATTCCATCCCTAAGTGTATGGGGAAAACTAATAATGAAATCCATTTATACCTCATCCCACTTCTAGGTTGGAATGGGAAGAGTATGAAGTAATCCAAAGGGATTCTGATGCTCAGCTTTAACCTTTTGACAAGTATAACATTGAGATAAAAATTCATCTCTATCATATCTCATACCTACCCACCATAACTAAAATCACACATCATAAAATGTCTTGGTGGAACTAGGATGTACAATCCATTGAGACTGATGAAAGTCCTGCAACACCACCTTTCATAGGGGTTAAGACATAAAAAAACAACCCTTGAAGTTGAGAATACACTTGGAAGATAGTGAATAGTCATCGGGAACCTCCACACCTTCTAAAAACTAGGTAGATCATTGGAACAACTCATATCTAGTCCTCTCATCCTGAATCAACTCCATAAAAGAGGGTTTTAGCTACATGCTAGATAGAAATATTCAACCCCTCCCTTTTTAAGCTTCCAAGTTCATTTTAATGAAGAGGACCATCAAAATATACTCATAAAGAGAATCATTTAGAGCTTGAGTCGGTAATTTCATTTTTAAGGAATCAACAACCAAATTTCTCTTACCTTGGGTGTAAATAATATCAAAGTAGAACCCCTAAAGATACTTGATCCATTATCAATTCCTTAAGTTAATATCATTCTAGGAGAAGATATAGCTTAATATTTTTTGGTCCTAGTAGACTGTAAAATTCTCCCGGAAAAGATAATGATGCTAACATTTAAGGGAATACATCACCACCATAAGCTCGAGGTTGTGGGTTCGGTAATTTTTTGTAGTCAAAACTGGAGAGAGTGATACACCAACACATAGTAACCCTTCATAATCATGCACTACAAAGATATACCTAAGGTATCACAATAAACCACATAAACCTTTCTAGCATTGGGTAATATCATTATAGGGGTGGTGTTCAACCATCAATAAAGCTTCTTAAAAGACACTTGGAATTCAGAACTCCATGAGAACTTCACCCCCTTATGGGTGTGAGCTATAATACGTGAATAAATCTAAGATAAATCCATAATAAACCACCTATAGTATCTCACTAGGCCCAAAAAATTTTTTATTTAAAAGACATTCCTTATAGCCTCCCATGAAATAATTGTTTTGAAATTTCCTAGGACAACTGAAACCCCATGTTCTTCCCAGATCCAAAAATTTCACTTTGACAATTTGGTATAAATATGTTTATCTCATAGTGTCCATAGAAAAATTCTTAGATGGTTCTCATGATCTTCTTATGATCTCAAATATACCAAAATGTCACCCAAAAACACCATGATTAAGGAGTCGAGATATCTATGGAAAACCCAGTTCATAAGATCCATGAAAACCATAGGAGAATTTTGTAAGAACCGAGGTTTTCATATGAGGTATAAATCCTTTTATTTTCATTTTAAATTCTTTTTTATGGCCTTATGTATGTAACCCTTTTTATCACAAGTGTTTTGGCAGTGTTTGGGGCGAGTTTGGAGTCCGGAATCAAGTTTTGGGCTTGAAATGGCCTGGTGCATAGTTTTCACTTGGCTTGCGCATGGTTAGTATAACCATGTGATTGGAGGAAGTAGCTTCTGAATAGTTTCAGAAATCATGAAGTAGAGGCTGAACAACCGTGAAAGATGTCTAAAAAGTGGCAGGTTTCTAGTAGATCATTTTTGCACAGTTACCGCATGGTTAGTCAAACCGTGTGGGGTAACCGTGTGATGTGCCTTTTTTTGGAGGTAGTGAGCCTCACACGGTTTCCACAGGGTTTGGGAAACTGTGTAGGTAAACTTTTCGATCATTCTGAATGGGTTTTTTTAAATTTTAATTTAAAACCTAAAATCATTTTAACCCATTTGAGGGTTTCCTTCAATTTACAACACCCCACCACCATAAAAATCTCTCCATTGGTGCCTAGGCTAGGGATTGAGCCCATCTCTATGTACGATATCTGTTTCGATCATGGTTTGACTCATCAAATCCAAATAAGTAAGTCCTACATTCCTTTTTATCCATATTCGATTCTTTTGAAAATTGATTTCTCTATTTGATTTTAGGCTCATATTCCTTAATATTATATTCTTCGTACGTTCTTCAGATCTCTCCTAAACCAGGATGAATCAGGACTTAATACTGGAAAAGATCTCTAATACCGAGCTGAGGTAGGTGGTCTATACTTTCTTTAAGCTTTTAAAGTGCTTTTTGGGCATTCTACCTTTTTTCCATCCGTCGGAATTTACGGAGAGGCCTCATTTTTTAGTGAGTTTCTTATATCACCTATAGTCAGACCTAGTGAGGATGACCGTAGGTTCTGTTTAGGTGCATTGGAACCCATTGCTCAATTCAAGGTCACCCATGTGATGCACCTTCAAGAAATGCCTTGTTTACACCTGTTTAAACCAACCAAGGGGTGTGTTCTTATGATTTCCTAGTTAGAGGAATCATTTAGATGCATTAATGGTTTTGAATATCTTGGTTAGGATATGTAATTCCCCCTTGCCTTATTATATCTGGTTATTCTATGATTTTTTAATTTAACTGGGATTGTTAAATGGGTTGATACAGGTGGGTATACCCATATAAATGATCAATGGCATGTTAAATGGATTATATGGGAGGGTAGGGCCATATTCTTGGAAAATGATTAATGGATTTCATGAGTGGGTATACTCATGGATTGTGCTTATTGATGTGAGTGGGTATGATCACATGAAATTGAATGTTTAATTTTGACTTCTTTAATGAATGGGTTGAGAGATGTCATGGAATTCTCTCTATGGGTCTGAAATGCGGTAGTGGACAACTTGGGTTTACTATGCCACTTGGGTCTTGATTCTATGGGATGCCTCAGGCCTTGATACCCCATGGATCTGGCTTGCTTAGGTTCACTTAGAACATGCCATTTCCATGCTATAAGGACCCCAACCAGTGCCTAGACTGAGTTTTTACTAGGAAGCCCATGGGAATTGATGTGGATGACTTGGAAGATCTCCTTGGATCTAGACCTTTGTGGTTTAGATATATTACATGGATTCCATAGTACATGAAACCTCAGATCCAACCCTTGTGGTCTACCTTTCACTATATGGCGTGGCCGTGGGATTCTACTTTTCACTATACGGCATGGACATGAGATTTCACTTGACTTATTTATACAGTGTGTCCATGGGTTACATGATACAGATAGGTGTATTATGTGGCCATGTTACTTGTTACTTTTTCTTATAGATTCCTTGTTAGGGGTTGAATCTTTTGTAGGCATCCTTGAGGGTTGTTTGATTTTTCTTATTTTAGTAGACTTATGCCATGGGCATACACACTTTACTTTACTTCTTTAATTACACTTGATTTCACTTTCTATGTTGTTGTTATAACTATATAGACCTAGGTGGTTGGTTACTAGGATGTTTATCTCACACCCTATTTGGGCCTCCTCAGGGACCCAAATAGATTATATGGTTGCAGGTAATGATTGGGGGAAAGTTCCCTAGTATGGTTTGTTGATTGTAGCCTTAGAGAAGGGGAGCATAGAACTAAGTTGAGGCTTACGATGCTACTGGGATACCTTTTTGGCCTTTTGTACTTCTTGGGACCTCAGTATTGTATTGTATTTCCATGTACTATTTTGATTGATCTCTAGATACTTATATCATCCACATCATTTTGTATATGAGATACTTCTAGTTATTGATATGTATTCCTGTCTTATCTTACTTCCATTTGACTATTGTTTATTTCACTTCTGCTATTTAATATATGCTTGACTTTCACTGTGAAACTCTGGTAATGAGGGAATAGTCTCCCCACCGACTCACCTAGGTCCTCGATTCTAGTTTCCAGCCTCTGGAATTTGGGGATATATGGTTGAGGCCATGTAACCAACTAGGCTTAGGGAACTATTGAGTGGAATTCGGGTCTGTGACGTTACAAAGTTCTATCAGAGGTGTTTCTTTTATGGATTTAATTATAGTTTGGTGACAATAGATGGAGATATGGAGGAAATTGGATTTGGTAATAAACTATAATCGGGAGTAGCTACCCTATGTACAGGGAAAAACCCAATGGCCTCAAATGGATTTCTGATTTTCTGGATTTATACTATTACAGTTGATTTTATTTCACTGTTAGGTGACACAATTGATTTATGCTATTACTATTGATGCAATTTTGGGTTCTATTTTTTTTACAACCTAATGGGATGAGGGTGTTACATCTCATGCATCATATATAGACACTTTTTATAATCACATGACATGTATTATGCCATGTCATCTAGGATGCATTAGTTGATGCATGTTATTTTGATAGTTTATGTGATAGCTGTGCCTGTTGTTTTGTTAGTTGGGTGCAATATATAAATGTGTGAAATCATCTTTAAATCCATAAAAAGTATGTGACCTTATGAATTGGGAAATGATGCACCAATGGAATGCAAAGGCTTCAGTGAACTTGATATATGTATGGTTTGAATGAGAGCCAAGTTTTGGGTTCATGAGGTGTTATGGGCCCTCATGGTTTCAGAAATGGTAAACCCTTGGTAAAAATTTCCAAGATAACTGAAAGTGAAATTGAATGGAAACTAGAAATGATGAATAAAGACTTGTTTTAGACATAACTTTTGAGTGGGAAAGAGGCATAGTTTATAGTGGTTCGATGAATTTTCTTTATATAGTCCTGGATTTAGGAGTAGGATGTAGGTTTGACTTGGTTTCTAGGAGGGTTTTGACCTATCCTATGCTTTTGAGCTATGTGATTTGATGCTATTGTTTTCCAAGGCTTATGTTTGGAATTGTAGAGACATTCCAACATGACGACCTATAGTGGTACACTGTGAGAGAGGCTATGACCATACTTCAGAGATGGTGGGCCAAAAGCTACCAGTTGATCCTCCCTTAGTGCCAACTAAGGAACCAAGGGCAGTTCTATACCTAGGTGATGAGGCACAACTCTACAAAAGATTATTTTGTTATATATAGACCTTCTAGGGATAACCACAACCTGTTGTGTCTATGGATGAGCTGACATAGGTGTTCCAGCTGCAGTATCCTTCTACGTTTTCGAGGGATGATGGTCCATAGGCTGCAGAGCTGTGTCTAGAGGCCAGTTAGAAATTTTTGAGCATATTGAGACTCCTCCTGAGAGGAGGGTCAAGCTCATGACTTACATGCTATGTGGAGCGTAAATGTGCTAGTGAAACATTTTGAACCAGGCTGACGAGTTGTGAGATATGTGTTGGACTGATTTCCTGACCCACGTCTATGATTACTTTTACCCCGCGTCTCTGTGAGTAGAGTGGGATAGTGAGTTCATATGTATGGAACAAGGCGCGATGATAGTAATGGAATACTCAACATTATTTATAGAGATACAGTGTTTTGCACCGATTTATCTTACTGATGAGCTGTCAAGGGCAAGACACTTTGAGGAAGGTCTCATACATGCTATCAAATCTCAAGTGAATGTGTTCAGGTTGGATTCTACCACTAAGATTGTGAATCCAACATTGATCATAGAATGGAACCTGAGGGACTATGGGGGAACAGAATAGGGGAGTACTATTTCTCACCCCAGCAGAACTACATCTTCAGGCAGGAAGCACTGTTTTGAGGCTTCCTGTGAGGTTATTTATAGTTAGGATGTGGGTGCAGGTAGCTTGGTGTATTGAAATCAGTGTGGTAGGTGATGCCACATGAAGAATCAGCGAGAACACATCCCTATCAAGTGCTGAGCATGCGGTAGGATGGGGCACATGCAGCGGTTTTGCGGGACCATCCCTACATCTGCGAGTGGTAGGGGGTCAACTCCGACGTCAGGATCAGGAGAAAGTTCTTCAGCTCCACATCAGGCTAAGAGCTAGAGAAGTGTAGTCCGATCAGGGTAAGGAAATCATGGTCATGGCCATGGTAGTGATACACCAGGTTCTCAAAGGCAGTAGGGTGGATCAGCTCAGGGTATCCAGACAGTGTCATAGGGCTACGATACAGGCCAGACTTATGCTATAAAATAGACCCATAGGAGAAGTATCCTGTACCATCTACATTGAGAGGTATGATCTTAGTAGCTTCTACTATTGCATCTTATCTTTTCGATACAGGTTCCTCTCATAGTTTTATTTCTTTGTGAGTGGTTAAAATCCTCAGGTTTTTTGTTTTTCTTTTTGTTGGAATTTTAATGCTAGAAACACTATTGGGAGTTAGAACGAGTGATGTACGATAATTTATAGAGTGTCCCCTTGAGGTCATGGGTTGTCACTTAGTTTGGGATTTGTATGTCCTCGAGATGACAGGGTTTGATTTCATTCTCAAAATAGACTGACTGGTGGATTATCGAGTGTACATTGATTGCTATCACTAGAGTTCGACTTTCACATCACTAGCGGGTTCATTTTTTACTCACAAGGGTGAGTAGGATGTATAGGAAAGCAGATCTGGACCTGAGCATCATGGGATGGGCGGGATGACAACCCATATTGCTAGTTTGTTTCTGGATGATCAAGGTGTGTGTCAGGAGGAATTCCCTCCAATGGTTGAGTGCGTCAGGGACATCTTTCCTAATGAATTTTATGGTTTACCTCTTGAGAGAGATGTATATTTCTCAATAGATCTAGTTCTAGGAGCTTCACCAGTATCCATTCATACTTACAGGATGGCTACGATGAAGTTAAAGGAGATCAAGAGGTAGCTAGAGGATTTAGAGGCAAAATGGTTTATTAGACCCAACACTTCTCTATGGGGTTCGCCGATACTTTTTGCGAAAAAGGTGGAAGAAACTCTTAGGATATGCGTGGTATATCAGAAACTGAACAAGCCGATGGTTAAAAACTGATATCCCTTTCCACAGATAGATGATCTATTTGATCAACTTTGTGGAGATCTAATGTTCTCAAAGATCATCTTAAGGTCCGGATATCACCAGTTGTGTGTTCGACCTATAGACATACCTATTATAACCTTTCAGAGTAGGTATGGGTTATATGAGTATCTGGTTATTCCGTTTGGTCTCATGAACGTGCCAGTAGTTTTCATGGAGCTAATGAACCGAGTGTTCCATCCTTACTAGGATTCTTTTGTGGTGGTTTTCGCGGATGATATCTTGGTGTATTCTCACAATAGACATGACCATGCCAACTATCATGAGATAATTTTGAATACCCTGAGATAGAATTATTTATATGATAATCTCAAAAAGTGCCACTTTTGGATGGATCAGATTCACTTCCAAGGTCACATCATCTCGAAGACAAGATTGTCAATGGACCCAGAGAAGCTGAGGCCAGAAGTTTCTTGGGAATAACCCAATAATGTTTTTTACATACAAAGTTTCTTGGGGATATCTGGTTAATACAGACATTTTATACAAAACTTCTCATGATTATAATTACCATTTATAGGATTGACTAAAAAGGGTGTGATGTTTGTGTGGTCAGAGCCTTGTGAGATAGCCTTTTAGGAGCTGAAAGAAAGGTTGACATCAACACCAGTCCTGATACTACCAGAGAAAGGCATGAGTTACATGATGTAATATGATTCTTTAGGTATTGGGATGGGGGAAGTTATGATGTAGTGAGATTGAGTCATGACATATGGGTCTCTGCAGCTGAGTCCTCACGAGAGGAATTACCCTACGCACAATCTCGATCTAGCTGCAATTGTTCACATGTTGCGTTGTTGGAGGCACTATTTGTTGGGAGAGCATATTTTGGTATAAATGGACCATAACATCCTCAAATATATCTTTAAAAAACGTGATATTAACCTGAGTCAGTGAAGGTGGGTGGATCATATACAATATTTTGATTTCGAGCTTACCTACACATGTGGTAAGGGAAATACAGTGGTCGATGCACTGAGCAAGAGAACTTAGATACATGTAGTGTAGTAGGCCAGTGGTGAGTGGAAACTTATGACATTGTTCTCTAAGATTCATCTAGAGGTGAATGATATACATGGACAAACGTTTCTATTATCCTTAGCTGTGACCTCTACCCTATTGGGAAAAGTTAGGATGAGGCATCTATCAGATTCTGAAGGCCTAGTTCTATAGGAGTGTGTGGAAGGTGAAGACCGTACTCCTAGTTAGATGTTATGCGATGATGAAATCCTATGTATACATGGATGTATTTGGGTTCCAGTGGAAATACACAAGGAGATGATGTGGGAGTTTCGTGCTTCATCTTGGGCAGTGCATCCCGAATTCACCAAGATGTATTGTGACTTACATCAACATTATTAGTGTCCATGTATGAAGAAAAAAGTTTCTAGTTTTGTTACGAGGTGTTCCACCTGTCAGTAGGTTAAGGTGGAACATCAGTGGATGACTGGGATTTTACAGTAGTTAACTATCTCGGAGTGGAAATGAGATGATGTCGTGATGGATTTCGTGACTGTTTTGCTAAGGTCTCATCAAGGTAATGATGTTTTGTGGGTTGTTTTTGATAATATGATGAAGTTTTCTTACTTTTTACTGATCAAGGAGACCTTTAGTGTTGATGTGATTGTAAGGTTGTATATCCGATAGGTGGTACAATTACATGGGGTCCCACACACTATCGTTTTAGATAGGGATTCCTAATTTATATCTTGTTTCTAGTAGAGTTTTTAGAGGGATTTGGGTATACAGGTCATTATGATCACAACATACCACCCTCATACTGGCAGACAATCAAATTTTATGATACAGGTTCTAGAAGACATGCTGCGAGCATGCGTCTTGGATTTTGGAGGCTCTTGGGAGATGCATATCCCCCTGGTTTATTTCTCCTATAATAAAAGTTATTAGGTGACTATACAAATGAAACCTTACGAGGCTTTATATGGTAGTCCATTCCATTCTCCCCTGTACTGGTTAGAGGTAGGAGAGAGGCAGCTTTATTGGGACCACGTCTCATGAAGGATACTTCTGAGCAAGTCCAGTTGATACAGAAGTGGATGGCTACAACACATTCTTGTTATAAGTCTTACACCGATCACTGTAGACAACCTCTAGAGTTTTAGGTTGGGGATCGGGTTTTCTTGAATGTTTCACCAAGGTTGAGACACAGGTGGATCATAAGATAGGGTAAGATTTCACTATGATATGTTAGGCCATTCGAGATTCTAGAGAGAGTCGGGTTAGTTGCCTATCGGTTGTAGTTACCTCATTGGTATCAAGCCATGAACAATGTCTTACATGTATCTTAGCTATACCGCTATCATTCAGACCCATCTTACATTTTTCATCTTGAGTAGGTTGAGCTTCAGGTTGATTCGTCCTTCGAGGAGCATCTGATTCGTATCATTGACAAGAGCACATAGGTTCTTCGAGGTTGATCAATTCCTCTAGTTCAGGTGCTATGGATGTACAGTCATTTATAGGACAAGACTTGGGACTGGGAGGCCGATGTACATGCTCAGTGGCCCGAGTTGTTCGGAGATGAATCTTGACCAACCTTCAGAGAGAAATTCAGGGACAAATTTCTATAAGGGGGGAAGATTGTAAGAACCCAAGTTTTTGTATGTGGTAATAATCCATTTCCTTTCGGTTTAAATTCTTTGTTATGGCCTTATGCCTGCAACCATTTTTATCATAGGTGTTTTGGAGGTGTTGGGGGCTTGTTCGGAGTCTGAAACCATGTTTTGGGCTTGAAATGGCATGGAACATGATTTACACATGGCTTGCATATGGTTAGTCTAACCATGAAAGTGGAGGCAATAACTTCCGCACAGTTTGAGAAACCATGCGGTAGAGGCCGCACGACTATGTGAGATGTCTAAAAAGTTGCAGGTTTTTAGCATAGTATTTTTTCTTGGTTACTTTACAGTTATTAAAACCATACGATGTGCCCTTTTAGAGGCAATGAACCTCACATAGTTTCTGCAAAGTTTGGGAAACCATGAGGGTAAACCGTGGGATCCTGCTCAATGGGTTTTTTTTAAAATTTTAATTTAAAACCTAAAATCCTTTTAACACATTTGAGGGTTTCCTTCAACGCAAAACATCCCACCACCATATGGAGCCCCCATTTAGTGCCTAGAATAGGTATTGAGTCCATATATCTATACAATCTCTATTTCGATCATGGTTTGTCTCATCAGATCTATATCGATAAGGCCTAAATTCCTTTTTATCAATGTTCCACTCTTCTGGAAATCGATTACGCTATTTGATTTTAGGCTCATATACCCTAATATTCCTTTCTTCATCCGTTCTTATGATCTATCCTAAACTGGGATAAATCATGACTTGATACTGGATGAGATCTATACTACCGATTTGAGGTAGGTGGTATATTATTTCTTTTAGCTTTTTAGGTTCTTTTCGAGCATTTTTCCTTTTCACCATCCATTATACTTTCCAGTCAGGCCTCGTTTTTGAGCAAGTTACTTGTAATAGCTGTAGTTGGACCTAGTGAGGATGCCCATAGGTTCTATTTAGGTGCATTGGTACCCGTTTCTCGATTCAAGTTCACCCATGGGGTGTGGCTTTAAGAAATTCCTTGTTTACACCCGTTTAAACCACACAAGGGGTGTGTGATTGTTCTTGTCTTGTTATTGGAATACTTTAGAAGACTTAATGATTTTTAATATCTTTATTAGTAGATTTAATTCCTCCTTGAATTATTATATATGGTTATTCCATAATTGTTTAATTTAACTAGGATTGTTAAATGGGTTAATATGGGTGGGTATACCCATATAAACGATTAATGGCATGTTAAATGGATTATATGGGAGGGTAGGCCCATATGATTGGTAAATGATTAATGGATTTCATGAGTGGGTATACTCATGGATTGTTCTTGTTGATGTGAGTGGGTATGCTCACATGAAATTGAATATTTAATTTTGATTTCTTAAATAAATGGTTTGATAGATACTATGGAATATTCTCTATGGGTATAGAATGTGGTGGTGGATGCCTTAGGTTGAATCTTCCCCTTGGGTCTTGATTCCATGGGATGTGTCGGTCCTTGCTACCCCATGGATCCAACTTTCTTGTGATCATGTAGAAGATTCCATTTCCATGCTTCTAGGAACCCAACCAGTTCCTAGATTGAGTTCCTGCTGGGATTCCCATGGGTGTCGATGTGGATACCTTGGATGAGCTCCTTGGATCCAGACCTTTGTGTACTAGATATATTACAAGGATGTCTTGGTACATGAAACCTTGGATCCGGCCCTTGGGTTCAACCTTTCACTATACAACATGACTGTAGGATTCTATTTTTCATTATATGGTCTGGATATGGTATTTCACTCGACTTATTTATACAGCGTGGCTATGGGTTATATGATACAAATAGATGTACATCATAGCCATATGACTTATTGATTTTTCTTATAACTGCATTGTTAGGAGATAACTATTTTTCAGGTAGCCTTGAGGGCTATTCGACTTTTCTTGTTGCTCTAGAATTGTACCATGGGAATACACACTTTACTTTACTTATTTGATTAAACTTGAAAGAACTTTCTATATTGTTGTTATAATTTTATAGACCTAGGTGGTTTCCTACTGGGATGTTTATCTCACACCCTTTTTGGGCCTCTTTGGGGACCCAAATAGATTATCTGGTTGTAGGTAATGACAGGGGAAAGCACCCTAGTATATGTTGTTGATTGTGGCCTTGGAGTAGGGGAGCATAAGACCAAGCTGAGGCTTGAGAAGCTACTGGGATACCTTTTTGGCCTTTTTTACTTTTTGGGACATCTTTATTGTATTGTATTATATTTACAAGTACTATTTTGGATGATCTCTAGATACTTGTTCCATCTAAATCATTTTGTATATGAGATACTCCTAGTTATTTATATGTATTCTAGTCTTGTATTACTTCCAGTCAACTGCTATTTATTTCACTTCCACTATTTAATGTGTATGTTTGAATTATACTGTGATACTCTAGTAATGAGGGAATAGTCACTCCACTAACTCACCTAGGCCCTCACTGCTAGTATGAAGCCTCTTGTGTTTGGGGAGATGCGCTTGAGGCCATATAACCAACCGAGCCTGGGGCACTATTGAGTGACATCTGGGTTTGGTACGCTATACATTTATTAATCTTAAATGCATCACCTAATACTAAAAATATCCATACATTCTTTGTAAATTGGTCTTAGGAACACCTGATTCTCTCACCCTGACCTAGTGGTACCCAGAATGTAGTTTGATCTTTGAGAACCACCTTGATACTTGATATGATTAAAGATATCATCAATATGGGTCAATGAGTATTTATTTTTGATGGTGAACTGATTTAGCTTCTGATAATCAATACAGAATCTGAGGGATCTATCAACCTTTTTGAAAAAAGCACTTAATTGGTCCAAGGAGTGATTCTTGGGTGAATGAAACCTTTAGATTTCAAATCATATAGCAATATATTTAATTAATTCAATTCGGTGGGGGCCATGTGATATAATGGAATGTATATTGGTTATGTCCCCGATGCTAATTCGATGGTGAACTCCACTTCCCCTTCTGTAAGTAAACCTAATAAATACTCTAGGAATACCTTAGGTAACTCATCTGTAATGGAAGGAAAAATACACTCCAATCCTTCCTCATCATCCTCTAAAAAGAGGGATGACATATGAAAAGAAAAACTTCCTTTCTCTAAGAGAGGAGGTACAAATCGACCCGACCGAAGATCCCATTCTCCCTGAAAAAACTGAGTTCTCCCACCGAGGTCCAAAAAAGTCACTTGATGATGATAGTAGTCGATGTGAGACTTGAAATATATCTTCTAATACATCAATAGGATCATGTCAGAAAGGTCCATCTTCAGGACAAGGAATTCCCTTTTTAGATCAACCTTTGACAATGAGATACACAAGACAAGCACTGAAAACCCTACTCTTTCCTCTCACCAATAGGTGTAACCAACTCCATGGAATGCAAAATTATCTTAGTTGGGGGTTATATAAGATCAAAAAGATGAATAAAAATAAATGAATTAGAAGAACCTAAATAGAATGAAGAAATTAACATAGATGATGTAATACTAATAGTACCTCATATTGTCATAGGACCTGTATCAAATTCCACTAGTGCCTGATTCATAGAATAAAAGTGATTCATCTCTATCTTAACCTATGGTTGAATACTAATATTCAACTCTATCTTAAGTTGAATCTTCCCAAAATAATATTTAGACTTTCCACCGCATCCACCAAAGTGTGACCCCATGGATTTGGATGCCTCAGACTGATCAATTTCTCCCCTAAGAGTTTTTGAGCCCATGCCTCTATGAGAATGACATGAAACATTACAAAACCTTTACATATATCCTATGCATCTATAGATATATAATGAATTGGGTGTTTCTAGTCACGTGGATCGGGAATTTCCATATTTCTCACACTAACAAAACATAATAGATCCATCAATTGTAGCTATCGACAAAGGCAGTCAGGGTGGAGACCTAGAGCTACCACTTCCCTTATTACACTATTCCTCACACTTACTCTTCCTTTAATACACACCTCTCCTACTTTTTCCCAACATTGGGAGCATCCCATACAATCCTAACTTAACTACCCAGTCAATCTCCACCATTATAGCTTGGTCAACCAGCTTAGTATACATATTCAAATTAAAAAATAAGTCTTAAGATATAATGTTTGGCCACAAACCCATTTTAAACCATTGGGATTCCAAATTTTCATTGGAAACTACCCTAGGAGCAAAGTGAACCAACTTATCAAAGTGGTTAACATACTCTAACATCGAATGATCTCCCTGATGTAGACATAGGAATTCTTAGGTCTTAGTGATGGAAAATGTCTCAAGGTAGTACTGTTTAGTGAAAAACCTTGAATACTTTCCATCCCATTTACTCATGATTTCCTAATTGAACCACTGACTCCCACCACCTATGACTAGGGTCTTACAACATAAATGAACACACTTAAACATAAATACTTCATGATTCCCAAGGAACTCAAAGATCCTCTCAATTTTCTCCACCTAGTCTTCTACTTCCTAGGGATCCATTTTTCCCTAGACATAAGGGGTATTATTTTTAAGAAACTCCCAAGTCCTATCCTCTATAAACCGGATTCATATTACTTGGCCTGAGAAGGAGTAGAGACTACTCCCTGATCCATGGCATAGATAGCCCAAACCACTACCTCAACTTGTCTCTAATCAATTGGTGATAGAGAACTCTCTCTACCTCCTACCAATTCTATACATGAGGTCTCCAGAGAGGCATAGTTATAAAAAAGAGAAAACAAAAAAAATAAAGGATCCATCATTACATAAACCTATAGAGAACTAATAAAAAACATAATAAAACACTCATATAAATCATAATAAACTACAATAAATCAATAAGAAATTCAAACCACTTTACCCTACCTTGGTTCCCAGGCCCAGTCTATAGTGTTGGTCAGAGTGGACACTCAAGAGGGGGGGGGGGGGGTGAATTGAGTTCCAATTAAAATTTCTGTTTAAAATTATTTACTAAACCCCCAAATTTAAAATACTAATTGAATTGTAGTGAATTTGAACTAAAGAAAACTTTCAGTTAGGTTCTCAAGGGATTGATTAATTCCCAGTTAATCTAATCAGAAGATCAGAATAGGTTTTGAAACTAACCTAATGATTTTTAAGTAATGAAAATACTTTATAATTCAATTATCAGAGTAACTTTAAAAAACAGTTTAAATTTTAAAGCACTTAGAAGAGGAATAAAAAGGTTTTAGATAAAACTAAACAAAGCACAACAGATATAACCAAGAGGTTCAGTCTCAAGCTAAGACTTAGTCCTCTCAACAATTTATATAAATTTGATCCACACCCTGGATCGGGGTTCACAACAGTTTACAACTGTCCAGGTCAAAGACCTCTACCATAGTTCTTCGTGGGAAACAAAAACAACAGCAAATACAGCTGTCTAGGTCACACATGACCTCTACCACTATCCACAGTGGGAAATAAAATATGTAAGGAGTTTGAATGAGGATTTACAGATCCTCAAGTTAAGTTTCAGGAGACATTGTATGTGTAAATTAAAACTGATGACACACACTGCTCATAATGTAAATAATAAATCACTGAGCAAGATATAGAGTTTAGAATGGCTCTAGTGATTGCAGTGTAGCTCTGAAATCCTTCGAATTGATTAGAAATTGTTATGAGTCCTCTTATGGTTTTTGTCTGTAAAACAGAGTGTCGTTTGATTGACATCCATGTTCAGAGATAGTGAAAATTTAGTCAATGATGTTCTTCAAAATCCTCGTGAAAGTACACAGCTCTTCTTGAGTAAGCGTGAGTGTGTATGATCTTCTATGTCTTCTTGGTCATGTATGTATATCTGTATGAGCTCTTCTTGTGTATGTCACTTGTAGATCACTTCTGTATGTATGTTGTATATCTTGCAGCAACAGGGACTTCTTATATTTATGGCACGAGCTCTGGAAAAAGAAATGATTTATTTTTGCAGGTACGAGGTATGGTTCCCTGACATCCAACAACCTTCATTAAATAAATGACAGAGCATTAAAATATACTTGATATGACCATTGGTTAGATTAAACAAAGATAAAGAAATTAAGGCAGCGTCAGATTCTCCGGAACGGTAGCTTTGGATATCGGTAGCCTTGTGTATCGGTAAGTCTTTGTATCGGTAACCTCTTGTATAACGTTATCCTTTCTATTGGTAGAATTCATGTCTATCGGTAGACTTGATCAGTAGTGGTAGACTTAATATACCAGTGACCTTTCGTGTAACGTTAGCCTTTCTATCGGTAGACTTCCTTCGGTAACTTGTCTGTAATGGTAGGCTTGAATAACGGTGACTTGTCTGTATCAGTAACCTTCACATAACGGTAGACTTGTTGTACCAGTGGACTTGATGTATCAGTGACCTTCACGTAATGGTAGACTTGTTGTACCGGTGGACTTGATGTATCAGTGACCTTCACGTAACGGTAGACTTTACAAATCGGTAGCTTTGTTCTGTAACGGTGACCACTTGTCTGTTTAAGCATTCTATTGGCAGAATGGGTTATGTTAGAATATATATCCATCCAGTAACTGAATTCTTTGAAGATAATAGAAATATTATAATATATAAATATGCGCATAGTGTACAAAAATACTAAAATAAGTAATTAACCATTAATCAATATAGGAATTATCAAACTATAATTGAGCATAATTGGGATTATCAAAATATGAGTTCAACTAATTCTCTCAGAGGGTTCAACAATCTCTCCCTTTCTGATAATCACAACTTATGCCAAAGTATTAAGAAAATTAAAATGGTGGAATAGGAAGCATTTTCTAAAAAAAACTTTAAAACAAAGTTCTCATTTTTCTCCCCCTTGAAATTGCACTCCCAATTCTTATTAGTTTCATTTTCTCCCCCTTTGTGATTAACAAAAAAGGGTAGAATCAGAGAAAGGTAGAGACTAAAAGAGAACAGATTACATAGAAACATAGTAAAGTGGAGAATGTAAGAATAAATTTCCATTAAATCACAAAAGGTACAAACTGATAAAGTCAGTATTACAAAAATACAAGTGAATCCTATCAAAAACATCCAGAATCACTCAATATTCCTCTTGAACAGGAGTCTTTCCCTTAAGATCGGAAGAGGGTGAAGGTTCAAATTGAGTAGATGGCTTGGGAATAGCTGAAATAACAACTGGAGGGTCAGCCACTAAAACTGCACCAGATCTGAAATCTGTGCTCCTCTGTGGGATCATAGGAGTTAAGCTTCGAATAGCCTGAACTGGAGTCAACTGAGGTGTACTCCCAGAGGAAGAGATAGGAAGAGCAGGAGGTACAATCACAGGTCTGGCATCCACATGAAAGAATGGTAGCAACAGGTTCCTAAAATCCATAATAATACTACCTCCTATCTCCATTTCTGACACAAAATCATCTCGATTTTCAATGAATTTATCCAAGGTAGGAGTAAGCTCCCTGAGCTTACTAACCTGTTCTCTGAAAACTTGAGTTACTGGAGGAAACTTCATATTCTCAATCAAGAGCTTGAAATGATTGGTCATTTGATTCTTGGTATAGACCTTCTCAAAGTAAGCATCCACCTTATTCTTAATGGCCTCTTGAGAAGCAGTAGCTGCTCGTAGGTGATCACGAACAAAACTGCTAACTTACCTAGTGGTAGAAAGGATATGAGTATCTGAGGTTCCACTGGTACTGGCCTTAGCCAACTCTTCTTGGATCATAGTTCTGATCAGGTCAAAGTTCACAGTGGAGCTGGATGAGGGAAGGGGTTTTACTGAGAAAGATACTGTCACTTTGAAAGACTGTGTCAAATTACTAACCACCTTCTGAACAAGTGCATCTTGACTGTTCAAATGTTATTTTACTGATGTCTTAAAAGCCTCAAATACTTCCACAAACTGATTGAATACTTCTTTGATATATCTGATATTAGTAGTCACTTGGGTTTGAGAGCTGTTCATGGTAGTCAATGAAGTAATCGATTGTCTTAGAGCAACCATAGCTCTTGTCCAACTCTTAATTTGAGTATGGCTTACTTTAACTTCATCCATCATTTACTTAACTAGACTAGACACAACACATCCCAAAGATAGATCCAGGGATTTCTCCACACTCCTCATTTCATCAACCAGGCTTTTCTTCAAATCTGTCACTAATTCTCTCAGTGCTTCTTTCATTTCAGCCTTTAAAGACTCAAGGTCCTCCTTGGTTGCCAAATTTTCAGCCACAACAGGTAGGATAACTGACCCCCTTTAAGGCTGGTCTTCCTCATTAGAATCTCCATAATTGAGTCCAAGTACCATATATCATGGATCTGATGACCAACCTTCGATGTCATACAACACAAAAACTGAACCAAGATGCTCCCCCTCACTTAGAGCATTCTCTTGAGGAATCTCCTCCAACTATTCTTCTTGAGGTAATTCTACAACCTCATCTACAACTTCAGAAGATTCAATAACCATTTTCTCTAAGGGCTCAATGACTCTCTCATCAAGGGAAGTATATGCTACTTATGCTTCCTGATCAGGCACTATCTTGACTGTACTATATATCATAGGGCTCAAACTGGGCTCTTCTTCTTCATTTTCCTCATCATTTGCTTCAGTAACATCCTCCTTTTCTTCATGAGAAAACTGATCTAACTCAGTTGCCTCATCCTCCTCAGAGGTGTCTTTGACAACATTCTGACATGATTCTACTTCTTCTTCTTCAATGGACTCAGTATCACTATCCTTCAGAACAGTTTCTCTCCTTGGTAGTTCTTTTGGAGGGCTAGCTGCTCCATAGGAAATATTTTGGTGTACAAGACTAGGAGGTAAATCTGGGTCTCCTCGTTCCTCAACTGAAATCTCTTCCTCCTCAGTTTCAGCGTCATCATCACTGTAGATCAGTTCTGGATCATCTGGTCCAAGACCAGGATCCCTCACATCCTTTGGTCTAGAACGATGGTCTAAAGAAGTGTACTTGTCATAGATTTTACCTTCATCATTAACCCATGATTTCTTCCAAGGGTTCTAGCTAACTTTCATAAACTTACAAACAGTCCTGGTGATGCAAAAATTATCCTTAACCACAACAGTTTCTTCTTGAGGTCCAGCTACCTCCTTTTCCTTCAACATAATAGAAATCAACTTAGAAAAGAATAGTAAATTGGACTTAGACTTCAGTCTTATCATATCCTCAATCTGAATCATTAGAAATCTGTACAAATTCACCTTTACTCCATGATTTAATAGATACAAAAAATAAATATCCTGAAATATTAGGGTAGAAAAATCTCCCCTCCTTGGACAAATCACATGATGAATGAACTTAAAAAGTAGTTTATCCTCCCCTGCCATCTCTGCAACAATGATCTTTCTAGGAGTTCCATTTCATGTCAATTCTAACAAGGCATCCTCATATTTGAAAAAGTCACTAGCAGTAGGTATGGATTTTGAATAAAATCCACAATCACCTCTATGAGGAACTCTACGGTTCTCAGCCCATTCAACAGATGAAAACGAAAAATTTTGACCATTCATAAAGGAAATCATCCTATTCTCCTCTTCTGATGTTTCAAAACAGAAAAACTCATAGAACTCTTTTACCAGTACTGGATAATACAATCCATTATTGTTCATGAAGCATTCGATCCATCCTTTCTCTTGTAAAATCTTTAGAATCAAGGACTTACTTTCCAACAGTCATTCCGCACATAACTCCTTTTCCACTACAATTTCTCACTTCGATAAATTCGGATTCATAAAATTCCTTCTAACAACACCTCTACTGCTTCCACTAGCACTAGAATTGGTTACTTTCTACTTCTTAGCTTACAGTGCATCACTCCCTTCATCCACTGAGGGTCGCTTCACACGGGCCATTTCAGATTCTGAGGCTTAGGGTTTTGTGAGCTTGAGAGGTTTTAGGTAGAAAGGATTTGAAAAGACGGGTTCGCGGTGATTGAGTGATGTCTAGAGCCAGGTTTAATATAATTTAGGATTCACATATAAAATAAATCTCATATTAAAAAAAATGTTCGAAGTCTCGGCCTTAATATGAAAATTTAAAACAGTGCGAGAGATGTACTGGTGAGGTGTCCTTAAACGGTGAGGTCTATCCTAATAGTGAGGTTTATCCTAACGGTGAGGTTTATCCTAATGGTGAGGTTTATCCTAACAGTGAGGTTTAACCTAACGGTGAGGTTTATCCTAATGGTGAGGTTTATCCTAACAGTTTAAGAGTAAGTTATCATTCCTAATTTGTGTCTAATGAAACTTAATCTTTCTGAACTTAAAGGCTTAGTGAATATATCAGCTAATTGGAGTTCATTGCCTATAAATTCAAGAGTTATATCATCTCTTTGGTAATGATCTCTTAGAAAGTGGTTTCTAACATCAATGTGTTTGGTTTGAGAGTGAGACATAGGGTTCTTAGAGATATTGACTGCACTAGTGTTATCACAGTTAATTGGAACATGTTTAAAATCGAATCCATAGTCCAATAAAGTGTTTTTCATCCACAGAATCTGTGCACAGCAACTACCAGCAGCTATATACTCTGCTTCAGTAGTAGATAATGCAACGGAGTTTTGTTTCTTACTACACCATGATATTAGGGACTTTCCAAGTAAATGACATGTTCTAGATGTGCTCTTTCTATCTAACTTGCATCCAGCAAAGTTAGCATCTGAATAACTTATTAAATCAAATGATTGTCCTTTTGGGTAAAATAGCCCCAAATTAGCAGTATATTTAAGATATTTGAAAATCCTTTTAACAGCAAGTAAGTGTGACTCTTTAGGGTTAGCTTGAAACCTAGCACACATACATACACTAAACATAATATCAGGTCGACTAGCAGTAAGATAAAGTAAACTCCCAATCATACCACTATAATTAGTTTGATCTACTGGTTTCCCAGTTTCAACAATATCTAATTTACAGGTGGTACTCATTGGTGTATAACTTCCCTTAATACTATCCAAACCAAAACGTTTTAATAAATCCTTAGTATATTTACTTTGATTTAAAATAATACCATCTTTAGTTTGAAAGATTTGAAATCCAAGAAAGTACTTAAGCTCTCCCATTAAGCTAATTTCAAACTCATTTTGCATAACCTTTGAAAATTCAGTACATAGAGAATTTTTAGAAGATCCAAAAATAATATCATCAACATATATCTGTACTATTAAAACATCTTTTGAAATTCTTTTTTATAAAAAGAGTGGGATCAACAATTCCTTTTATAAATCCTTTTGAAATAAGAAAATTTGTAAGTCTTTCAAACCAAGCTCGTGGAGCTTGTTTTAAACCATATAAATCTTTAGAAAGTTTAAAAACATGATTTTGAAAGTGAGGATTTGAGAAACTAGGTGGTTGTTCTATAAAAACATCTTCAATAATAAAACCATTTAGAAAATCACTTTTCACATCCATTTGATATAACTTGAAATTCAGATATGATTCAAAGGCAAGTAAGATCCTAATTGCCTCTAATCTAGATACAGGTGTAAAGGTTTCCTCATAGTCAATTCCTTATTCTTGATTGTAACCTTGTGCAACTAGTCTAGCTTTGTTTCTAATGATATTTCCAGATTCATCAACTTTGTTTCTAAACACCCACTTTGTGCCTATGGTTAAAGTGTCTTTAGGTCTTTATACTAATTCCCAAACTTTATTTCTTTCAAATTGATTTAGTTATTCTTTCATATCAATTACCCTAAATTCTTCATTGATAACATCATTGATATTTTCAGGTTCTAACTGTGAAAGAAAGGCTTGATGTTCAACCTGATTTCTTAGAGAATCTCTAGTATGTGTTCCTCTATCTAGATTACCTAAAACAACATCAAAAGGATGGTTCTTTAGAATCCTAGTTGGTCTCAAAAAGTTAGGGCTTGAGATTTCAGGTTCATCAACAGGTTGGGAATCAACAGAATCAGGTTCTGGAAAATTTTCAGAACTGGATGTTTTAACTATACGTCCACTGTCTTTATCATTAAGGTTCAAAATAGAGAGATCATTTTCATGATTTTCAAGAGAGGTCTTAGGTACATGTGGATCAGTTTCATCAAATTTTATGTGAATATATTCCTCCACACATTTGGTTTTCTTATTGAAAACTCTATAGGCTTTACTAGAAATAGAGTAGCCTAGGAATATTCATTCATCACTCTTGGATGAAAACTTTTCAAGATTATCTTTGGTATTAAGAATAAACACTTTGCAACCAAAAACTATGAAGTAGTCAACCTTAGGTTTCCTATGGTTCCACAACTCATAAGGGGTCATCTTAAGAACAAGTCTGATCAAGACTTTATTGATAATATAACAAGCTGTATTGACAGCTTCAGCCCAAAAATAAATAGGTAGGTCATACTCATTGAGCATGGTTCTGGAAATTTCCTGAAGGGTTCTATTCCTCCTTTCTACTACACAATTTTTCTGAAGTGTCCTAGGGGCAGATAAATTGTTACTATAGCCATTGTGTGAGCAGTAGGACTCAAACTCATGATTTTCAAACTCACGGCCATGATCACTTCTCAAGGTTTTAATATTAAGTCCACTAAGGTTCTCTACAGACTTGGAATATTTAACAAATTAAGAACAAGCTTCACTTTTGTGAGCTAGAAAATATACCCAAGTATACCTAGAATAGTCATCTACTAGAACATAGACATAGTGCTTACCATTTAAACTAGAAACTCTAGAAGTTCCAAACAAATCCATGTGAACCAACTAGAGAGGTTGAGAAGTTGAGACTTCTTTCTTTTATTTGAAAGAAACTTTATGTTTCTTTCCCTTTTGATAAGGATTACAAACTTTATCTGCTGGGAATTCAAGTTTTGGTAGGTCTCTAACTAAGTTCTTCCTAGTAAGTTTTCTAAGTGAATGTACATTGCAGTGTCCTAATCTTCTGTTCCAAAGCCAAAACTCTTTATGAAAAGCATTTAAACAAGTAATATTTTGTATATCTAAATAATTGAAATCAACAACATAGACATTTTCATTTCGCAAGGTAGAAAATACTAAAGAATTTTTAGAATTAAAAACATTGCAAGAATCATTTTCAAATTTAACATTAAAACCATCATCACATAACTGAGAAATACTTAGTAAATTATACTTAAGTCCATCAACCAATAGAACTTTAGAAATTAATTCTGAGTCAGTGTTACCAATCTGGCCTAATCCGATGATTTTCCCTTTAGAATTATCACCAAAGGTGAAAAAACCTCCATCAACTTTGACTAAGATTTTAAAGAATGAGAAGTCTCCTAACATATGTCATGAACATCCACTATCCAAGTACCAAGTCTTTCTATAGGGGATCTTTAAGAAGGTTCCCTACAAAACAAATTTAGATAGGAAATGATTTTGGTACCCATATTTTCTTGGGTCCAGACAGGTTAGCCAATAAAACTTTAGGTACCCAAATTTGTCTTATGGGTCTCATAAAATTTGTAGAATCAAAATATTTTGAAAGATAAACCTTGTTGGATCTGTAACTATGAATATAACTAGTTGAATCATATGAACTTCCAGAACTAGAACTATCTACATTCTGTCTAGATTTAGGAATAAATCTAGTTTTGGTAATTTTTCTTTGTCCAGGTTGGTATCCTATACCTGTAGTATATCTATGTGCAATCTTCTTACCTAGAATTTGAGTAAGAGTATCTTTTACATTTGTGAACTTTTCTAAATCCTTCATAAGTTGCTCATTTGACAATTTCAGTTCAGTGTTTTCTTTAAGTAACTGAGCATTATTTTCCATTTCTATGTCGAGATCAGATTTATGTTTAACAGTTAAAGCATACTGTTTCTTTAAACCTTTGTATTTGTCTTTCAGCTCATTACAAGTTTCTTCCAACATATCGCAGTATTCAAACAGTTCAGATTTTGATATATTTTCAGAATCATAATCATCTCCAGAATAATATGTATATAAAGCAAGAGTTTCAGATGTTACCTCAGAAGTGTTTATCTTAAAACACATGTTTGCCTTATTTCTGTTTTCAGTCTCAGAAGCTTCAGATTCACTGGAGCTATCCTCAGAAACACTCCACTTAGCCTTCATGTCTTTCTTATACTTATTATCCTTATACTCATATTTCTTCTTGTATTTCAGCTTTGGACAGTCTGCTTTTATATGTCCTTTTCTTTTGCATTCATAGCAGACAACTTCATCAGATTTGTCATATTTTTCCAGTCCTTTTTCTAGTGACCCTTGTTGTCATACTTACCTTTGTAATTTGATTTTTTGAAAAATTGCTTCTTCCTATAAAACTTCTTAAATCTTTTGGCTATGTGAGCCATTTCTGCATCACTATCAGATGCACTTTCACTTTCTTCATAGCTTGAGCTATCACTTACAACTTGAAGTTTCTCTTTATCCTTATTATTTGAAGTAGATGTCTTGAAGACAACTGACTTCCTTTTTGGTTCATCTTCTTCTTCTTTGTTTACCTTAAGTTCTTCTTCATACATCATCAACATACCAATAAGTTTTTTGACTGGCAGTTTACCAATATCACAAGATTCTTTGATTGAAACAGAAGTGCCCATCCATCTTTCAGGTAGGCATCTCAAAATTCTCATGATCTGATCCTTTGATGAAACATATTTTCACAGTGAGATCATTGTATTGACAATTTTATTAAACCTGAGATACATATCAGAAATGGGTTCATTAGGATTCATCTTAAAATTAACATATTTCATAGTGTATGTGTTCACTCTCATCTCCTTAACATTAGTTGTTCCTTCATGAGAAACACCTAAAGTATCCCAAATTTCGTATACAGTCTTACAAGAAGATATTCTATTAAATTCCTCATCTCCTAAAGCACAATACAGAGCATTCATAGCCTTGCAATTATTATTGTAAGCTGTCTTAGTAGCTTCATTCCAAGTAGATTTAACAGTAGTGGGAATACTAAATTCTGATTCTATGGCAGTCCAAATATCAAAACCCATGCTTTATAAATGAATTTTCATCTTAATATTCTACTGAGCATAGTTGTTTCAATTGAAAAATGTTGGTCTATTAGTAGCAACACCTTCAAGTCTATTATCCATGATAACTAGGTTAAAAAAAAAATTTAAAGAGATAAAAATTTAGAAATAACAGAAATTTTAAGAACTTTAAAATACAACTAAAAATCACAGTTGAAAAATAGAGTACTTCAGAAAATATTTTAATCCTCTGATACCAAATGTTGGTCAGAGTGGACACTCAAGAGGGGGGGGGGGGGTGAATTGAGTTCCAATTAAAATTTCTGTTTAAAATTCTTTACTAAAACCCCCAATTTAAAATACTAATTGAATTGTAGTGAATTTGAACTAAAGAAAACTTTCAATTAGGTTCTCAAGGGATTGATTAATTCCCAGTTAATCTAATCATAAGATCATATTAGATTTTGAAACTAACCTAATGATTTTCAAGTAATGCAAACACTTGCTAATTCAATTATTAGAGTAACTTTAAAAAACAGTTTAAATTTTAAAGCACTTAGCAGCGGAATAAAAAGGTTTTAGATAAAACTAAACAAATCACAACAGATATAACCAAGAGGTTCAGTCTCAAGCTGAGACTTAGTCCTCTCAACAATTTATATAAATTTGATCGACACCCTGGATCGGGGTTCACAACAATTTACAACTGTCCAGGTCAAAGACCTCTACCACAGTTCTTCGTGGGAAACAAAAACAACATAAAATACAGTTGTCCAGGTCACACACGACCTCTACCACTACACACAATGGGAAATAGAAGATGTAAGGAGTTTGAATGAAAATTTACAGATCCTCCAGTTAAGGTTCAAGAGACAGTGTATCTGTAAATTAAAACTGATGACACACACTGCTCGTAATGTAAAGAATAAATCACTGAGAAAGATATAGAGTTTAGAATGGATCTAGTGATTGTAGTGTAGCTATGGACTCCTTCGAATTGATTAGAAATGGTTATGAGTCCTCTTCTGGTTTTTTTCTAGAAAATAGAGTGTCGTTTGCTTGACATCCAAGTTCATAGAAAGTGAAAATGTAGTCGATGATGTTCTTCAAAATCCTCGTGAAAGTACACAGCTCTTCTTGAGTAAGCGTGAGTGTGTATGAGCTTTTGTGTCTTCTTGGTCGTGCATGTATATATGTATGATATATTCTTGTGTATGTCACTTGTAGATCACTTTTTTATGTATGTTGTATATCTTGCAACAACAGGGACTTCTTATATTTATGGCACGAGCTCTGACAAAAGAAATGATTTCATTTTGCAGGTATGAGGTACGGTTCCCAGACATCCAACAACCTTCATTAAATAAATGACAGAGCATTAAAATATACCTGATATGACCATTGGTTAGATTAAACAAAGATAAATAAATTAAGGCAGCGTCGGATTCTCTGGAACATTTGCTTTGGATATCGTTAGCCTTGTGTATCGGTAAGTCTTTGTATCTGTAACCTCTTGTATAACGGTAGCCTTTCTATCGGTAGACTTCATGTCTGTCGGTAGACTTTATCGGTAGTAGAAGACTTAATGTACCGATGACCTTTCGTGTAACGGTAGCCTTTCTATCTGTAGACTTCCTTCGGTAACTTGTCTGTAACGGTAGGCTTGAATAACGGTGACTTGTCTGTATCGGTAAACTTCACGTAATGGGAGACTTGTTGTACCGGTGGACTTGATGTATCAGTGACCTTCACGTAACGATAGAATTGTTGTACCGGTTGTCTTTATGTATCGGTGACCTTCACGTATTGGTAGACTTTACAAATCGGTAGCTTTGTTCTGTAATAGTGACCACTTGTCTGTTTAAGCATTCTATTAGCAGAATGGGTTAAGTTAGAATATATATCCATCCAGTAACCAAATTCTCTGAAGATAATATAAATATTATAATATATGAATATGTTCATGGTGTACAGAAATACTTAAATAAGTAATTAACCATTAATCAATATAGGAATTATCAAACTATAATTGAGCATAATTGGGATTATCAAAATATGATTTCGATTAATTCTCCTAGAGGGTTCAACATATAACATGTGTGTTAAACCTTAGGGAGGAGTCAAATAAAATACCTAACATCCCATGGAAACCCAAGGCCTTTCACAAGGTTTGTTAGCAAGACACCCCACTCATAACTAGAACCTCAATCACCTAAAGTCCTAACTCTTGTGTATCTATAATTTCCTAAACAACAAGACCCAAATAAATGTAAAGACTTGATATGATACCAATTTTCCATGAAATATTTCAGGCTTCCATCCAACCCAATACCTGACCCGGCCTGTGGCATGGTTCAAAGGGTATTCCCAATCCTCACAGGATGGAAACTAGTGCCCGAGCTTCAAATAACTACTTTGGGAATGAATTCTCCCATAATAATAACAACCAAAATCCATATATAGAAAAATCTAAAATTAGAATAAAGCATCAAAAAAATAATCCATAACAAAGTTATCCAAAAATAGGAATATACAAGTCACAAGTTATATTTACATCTTAAACAAAGACCAAAATGAACAAAAAGAGGAGGGGACCAATAAATGAGACATAACCCTCCTCATAGAATGAGGGCCAACACCCACTATGATACCACCATTAACACTTACCATAAAAAGGAACGCACTAACCTGAGTACCCACTTCCACTCCCATGGAAGGACATGACTTTACCAGGATTAGAAAAAAGAAGGTCTATATATACTCATTGGGTATATAGAGGGAATGACCTCTCTTACCAATTAGAATCCCACCAAGTTCTCCATGCATAACCATTTTATGATAAATAAAATATTTAGTTTTAAGTTAAGGTAAACAATTTGGTTTGAAAGCATAATTTATCTTTTAAAAAAATTTTAAAGATAAAAAAGTAACTAAAAATAGGTAAAAACACAGTATAAGCACCATAAGAAACCCCTAAGTAGCAATGTTAGTGGGGTTCTAGGAACATCATATCTTATTGATCAATAATACAAATACTCCTTCCCATTCATGAGTCGTTGGTGGGGGGGGGGGGATGAACCCAAGGGATAATGGTAGTAGTATATGTCACATCATTTAGTTATTATTGTACTTTAATCCTACTAGTAAGACCAGCTCGAGGCCCTACCCACTCACCTAACTACTAGTCCTAGCCTGATTTCCTATGTACCCAGGGTTCCCAAGTGCTTTTTTCCATTTTAAAACCATACCATTCCCCTTTCAATATAAAAAAACTCATTACAAGCCAAATATATCATTTAAACTATTTAAAAAGGGTAAAAATCATTTATAAAACATAACATACCCCAAAAAACCTATAAATCACCCATTTTCATGCACTCACAATTTTAGAACACATTTAGAAATATAACCAAGCACATTTAAGTTATTTAATGATAGAAGAACATGGAACCACCTACCTATCCTTTCATAATCACCACCAACCAGTTGAAAACACAAACCAAAACAAGAGGAGATCCTATGGAAGCAATAACACAACACAAACATAAAAAATAATGCCTATAAGATTATATCCAAACCACTCTAGGACACCATTACTACTAGAGAGAAGGAAATCCAAGTAATAAGGAGTAATATACCAATAAGAGAATAGATGAAAAACTTACTTTAATATTATTATAGGAACCAATCTAAAATCACCTAAAAATTGAAGCCAAGATGGAGGTGAAGAAGAGGGGAGGCATGCCTAGGGCCGAATGAGTCAAATGGAGGAAAGGAGGGGTTAAATATAGTTAAAATTTGGGAGGGGTATTTTTTGAAAACCATTTTTTTCAAAACTGGGAAAGCCACACAATTTTTCCTATAGTACACCAGAACATGTGACAATAATATGGGTGTCTCCATACTAATAGGTGTAGAATTCATGATTTGTTCCACAAAATTTCACAAACTATGTTCCTAACTATGTGGGAACTCCAGTGCCTCTATCTTGGTAGCATGGTTTGCTAGGGGTTGGCACACAATTTCTACTAACTGTGTTCCATCCATTTCCCACCTATTCTTAGAAAAAAATCTCACTTGTTTTCTTTGAAAAAAACCTAGAAGAAGTATGAAAAATAATAAAGGAAAAAAATAATTAAAAATACCTAAAAACAGAATTGTGGGTGTGACAAATGATCCCTAGATATGTAATCTATTTTGAGATTCTTGATCAGATCATGACAATTACTTATCATTTGGCGCATCCACCAAACCTCTCAAGTTTATAATGTGTCCTGAGGAAGTACATACCTGATCCTTCACATGTGATGAACTTATAGATTTCACCACTAAAGAATGATATTTCCTATTTAGAAAAACTGGTATAAATCTTGGATAATATAGATAAATTTCTATAGAACACAACTACTTACCAGGGTAAAGTTCTTTAGAGAAATTAAAAATTTGAGGAAGAAACATGGGAACATGATGATGTGATGAAGCAGAAGTTTCCTCATTCATTTGTATCAGAGTAATATAATTTTTAATTCAAAATTACTTTTAGGGGGGTGGGGTATAGTGTAACACCACAATATGTTTTATGTATTTCATTTGAAATGAACTTGAAGTATTTGATATCTTTCTTTACACGCACCCCCAGTCTAAATAAACCCATGATATAGTTTACCTTTATAACCTAGCCATTGGATTTATTGGTATTAATAGGATTAATCACATTATGATATATATATATATATATATATATATATATATAAATTTATTCTTAAATTCAACTTTATTAATTAATGTCTAAGAAATAATCATTAAATTTTAATAAAATCATTTAATGATTAAAAGACCTATTTTTTTTTAAAAAATGTAATTTTTTACATTTCATATAGTATTATTAAACAAATTATATTGATAAATATTAAAAATTTATTTTAATTAAATTTATTGTTAATGTATGAATAAACTTCTATACAGTATTTATCAAAATGTTAGGAATGAATATAAAATCATTTAAAGGTAAAAAGAGTTTTTTTATAATACTATTTTTATATGAAAAATATGTTTTATCATAATAAATTAAATAAATAAATATTGATTAATGATTTTAATGAAATTTATAGGTTATATATTCAATCAAATATTTTAAGATTCATTTGATTATTTATAAGGACTCGACCTTAAAACATTACATAATCTTGAATTAAATGAATAATCTACATTGAGGATCTTTTCAGGTTTAGAGTTTTAGAGAGTTAGGTCATTACTATTACATTAAATCTAAAAAATTACAAAGTAGACACTTCTACTTAGTTTCCATTTTTTTTTCATAAAATAAAACTATTGACTAAATGAGACATGTCTAGTTCCATGTTTTAGACATCATGACTTTTCCTTGATCCCATACTTGACCCTATTCCACTTTATGTCCTGTGAAAAACATTTCAAAAACTTGGATGAGCACAAAAAGCTTAGTAAGGGATACAAAAAGAAGGAAAACTGTTAGTTTTTCAAAAAAAACTAGTAAACCATGAATACTTTATCATAAGTAATAATTTTCACCTTTATGAAGTAGTAAATACTCTTCACTGAATAAAAGATCATTGCTTACCCTTTTGTAACCAAAATATTACCATAAAACCCATATAAAGAACACATAACATATAAAGGTAACTTGGGACATAAACATACTTAAATGGAATAACCATACAGGCGACTTCCACATATATCACTTAATGGAATAGCCATACATCTAACTTCTATACCCAATGAATTGGAGGATATAACGTAACCACCCATCCTGGTTTATCCCGACACCACCCGTCATTTGGTTAATCACGTAACCACCCATCAAATGTCCAAGTACCATTATAAAATCATAGCACATAAAATATTTCAAATATAAACATTCCAATATTAACATTTCATTTTAAATCACAATATATCATTTCAAGATATCGACAAAATCAATGCTTTATCAAACCATTTTCAAAACCATTTAATAAAGAGATTTTTGAATCAAAGTGTCCCATACCACTTTGAATATTTTAAAGGAATTAACATAATAAAACATTAATGTCCATATAAATAAATCCTTAAAACCATTTTTAAAACATGGACATTAATGATAACGATTTAGAAGAATAAATATTTAAAACAATATTCTAGTTAAGGAGTTCTTAACCAAATGAGAGATGCTTGAATACAAATAATTATGGAATAAAATTTAATAAACACTTCATAATATCATGAGAATAAATGTATCCATGATATAATATGCTAAAGTATAGTATATACACCATATCAAAGTGAATTGTCTCATAACAACAATGAAGTCTCAATGGAATGTAAATTGAGACGAAATCCCTTATAAAGATGGTATCCTTTGATTAAAAATAAATTAATTACATAATTATGTGTGAAAAATAAGAATACACCAAATATAAGTGGATATTAAGTGTAAAAAAATCATAGGTCATTCACACATATTCATATAATGACATATTCAAGAAGTACAAGCTTAACCCAAAGAATTGAAATTGGGTTAAGAAATTCCCTTTCGAAAATTCGACAGCCTAATAGCGTCACTATAAAATTTAGAAAATGAGTTGATGAGAGAGAAAAGGGTATATCATCACTTGGACATAAAATTTACATCAATAATGATATATAAGAACATATCATAACATAATAATATGTAAATTAAAAGACATAACAAAAAGAAGTCCTTTAAAAAGAGGATGGTGAAAGGTTCCCTTACCGATTTGGTAACTTACGAAACATACACCCCATGAAAGAAGGACCATACAATATAGATTTAAATACCCATAAATGAAATTATATTACACAAATAGTATAATCATGGTCATTACATACACCACTCAAAGAAAATAGTGACAAATATAGCATGAATCTCCTGGGAATAAAAAGTGAGATAAAACCCCATACCTCGTTGTAATCAATCGAGTCGTATGACCAAAGGATGATAACCACCAAATGAATTAAAAAATACCATGATTATAAATGTAATAATGATAATATATATCCAATGTCAGTATATAGTACACCACGTTCAAGAAATAAGTGTCAAACAATGAAAATCCCACTGAATTAAATGTGAGATAAGAATCCCTTACCACGTGTGTGATTGGACTCGCTCGTATGTTCCTTGTTCTTAATGAATGATAAAATTAAGTTAATTTCTACTTGATTAAGAATATTTTTCAATTTTATTACTACTTTTATATCACTTATTACCCTGCTATAACAATTAGTTAATTTTTTGAGTTCATATCAGACATTTTGTCGATGTTTGGAACTTGAGTAAAAAATGAACTTGTTATAATTATAAATTGTCTATGTGGTAAAAATTACATTATCTATAGAATTATATTCATCATTTAGATGTCATATATATAATATATATCCAGTATATATATGTATTTATAATAGTACATAACATTTTGAGATAAGAAATGATATGCACCATTAATGGAGACGGTAAGCTGTACGTACGCATGAACGCTACTTTCATTTCTATTTCATATTTTAATGGAATGAAAACATAATGATACATAGTTATATTATAATTACAGTTTAATATATATGTTATATATGTTACATAAGTTCATAAATTCTATCCTTTATACATTCCACATATGGCACGAACGAGTCATATCATTTTGAGGGGGCGGTAGTCCGCACTTCCTCAAATGCAATTATTGCGTTTACCCATTATGAGAACCATAAAGGTATGATATAAAAAGAAAAATACAGAAGAATAAAGAAAAAATAAATATAATATATATCATATATAGATATATTTCCATCATAATGGCCACAATGAGAGGCGGTAGGAGATAATTGAACAATCATCGTTTTGTGAGGCAGTAGTTCACCGTCCACTAAAATAGTATGTTCTTTACCCATTAGATGGAGGTGTGTGTAAGTGTAGCTCTAATAATTTTCATAAAAACATTCTTGTATATTTATTATAATGGTGTTGTTATAAATGAAAGGAATAATAAGAGTTTAGGGGGTTGGATAAGTAAAATAAAACAAAAGAACTTAAGAGAAGACGTTACCTTTAAATCGGGTAACTCCCTTTGGTTTGAACCAAAAGAATTTATTAAAGTGGTTTATGCCTAAGGTAAGGATTCTAGGATGAAGATAGGGATCTTGGGAGATTATTGGAGCATAATTTGGATGATCCAAGGGCTTGAGAAGTGTGAGAAATGGGTAATAAGTGAGGGATTTTTATAAGGAAGAGGAGGGGCTCTTTTGGAATGTTTGAAAATATTATTTTATTATATAATGATTCTCGGTTTCTAAAGGTCCAAAAATCATTAAAGTAGAAGATAAGGTGGCCCATTTTAGAAATAAAATCATCCAATAAGAATTGGACAAGTTTTAGATATTGTTTTAATTTTTATCTTCTTATTTATTTAAATCATTCATTAATGACGTAAACACAACAACATCATTGTGTCATAAATAATTTTATTTATTTGATGTATAAAAATTATAAAAAAACTACCATGATTTATGAAATATTTTTAGATTTATAATGAATATTTATAGTCAAATATATAAATTATATAACCCCACATTATTTTTTTTAGTAAAACATTACATGTTTATGACATTTTTATTTTTACTTTAAATAAAAAGTTATTAAAGTCATTATCTTACCCAAGTGGCTCCATGGGGTTCAAAAATTAACCCTTGGATTGTATGAGTCGGCCATGACTCATCCAATAAGGTTAGGACAAGTGTCAAGGTAATTTTATATTATTATATCATTATTTTTACCTTAAATTACCCTAATTACCTTTAATCACGGTTAATAAAAGTCAAAAGTTACCATTCACCAAAAATTATTTTCATCCCATTGAACAAAATTTTACTTACTAATGATAACAATGTATGTTGGATTTTTTTAATTAAATTAAAAGAAGTGGTAAAATTATGTTTTATGCAAATTTGGAAAAGCACTTAGAAGGTGGGTAAAAAGAAGTTAAAAAGTTCAATAGAATTTTATATAGCTAATCTTATTATAAAATGAATCCATTGAATTACATTGTATTAATATAGGTATTATGTATCTATTTTTTACTTTAAAAAAAATTTAAATTTAAAAATAATTATTTAAATAAAAAGTTGGTTTTAAACAATAACACAGTGTTTTTCACTATTCATCAAAAATTGAAAGTTTTTAGAAAAACACCAAAAATTAAATCTAAGCTAAATTTGATATTCCAAATTCAAAAATTATTTCTATTATACCAAATTCAAAACATAGAAGTTGCATTAATTAATTTTATAATTAATTCCCATCATGAAAACAAAAAGCGTGTTTTTAAGAAATAATAACTATCAAAAGATTGATACTTGTTAATGTCCAATTTCAAAGTGAAATTACATCCAATATCCAAAATTGGATTAAATGGTAAAAATATAATCTATTTAAATTTTAAAAACAATTAAAAATATAATCTAACCATATAAATAAATTATATTAATAGGCGGTTTTGAATTAAAATACAACATTTTTTCACTATTCATTAAAAAAATGAACATTATCAAAAAAATATCAAAAATTCATCCAAAGTAAATTTTGATATCCCAATTCTAAAGATGAAAATTATTTTTTCAAATAGAATATATAAAAGTGACAAAAACTATATTTAAAAAGTGTTCTCTAACAAAAGGCGGTAAATCGACCCTTTAAAGAATATTAGAGTATTTATTCTTAAAATTAGATTCATTCACATTTTAAGCCTCTAAATTTTATTGGGTAAATGTAAAAACATTTAACAAAAATGTATAATCATATTTTAATTAGTTATATTCATTCCCACCAGTACAACAGCTCAACGTTAACTACCATTTAAAATAATATTATTATATTATTAGCATGCAATGTAAGATTTCAATGAAACCCGTTGTTGCGTATCAGGTACACCATCGAACATAGAGTCCCCTTTAAAGTAAAATTAATATTTAATTAAAAAATATTAATAAATATGAAAATTTATTATTCTTTATTTACCTGGTATGTTACATCATTTTTATGAGGTAAGGAATGAAATTAAATTTAGTTTTATGCTTAAAAATAAAAATTTTCTTAAAACATTTTTTCATTGAATTTTGAGAATTTATTTTAATTTTTTTTTTCATTTATAGGAATTGAATTTGATAAAATGTATTCCATATTTGGAATCATAATTTATAAATTGTTTAATGAAGTCACTTTCATTTTTGGTCATAATTAATAATAAAAATAGTAAAACTTTGTTACCACGATTAAGGTCAAAATGGGTTTATGGGGGGGGGGGTTAAACTAAGAGATAAAGGTAATATTTCTATAAAAAAATGTATAATTCTTATTGGTTTAAGATATTTAACCCCATTATTATCTTACCTTCAAATCCTTGTGTATTTTGAATCATTATACTTGATAAAGACATTAATTATATTTAAATATTTAAAGTAATTCCATGTGTATCCTATCCCTCACTTATAAAAGGAAACATCCTATCCTCCATTTTTTATGAATTTTGTACCATATAAAAAAGAAAATACCAAACATAATAACTTTATATATTCCTTACCTTTTTATTAGATCCCCTGGTATTCTCCTAATACCAGTCATTCAAGGATTAAGGTGTAAGCCAATTGAGGTCTCTCAAAGAAGAGGTATAAATATTAACCAAGCTCTTTAATTTTTTTATTCTTTAACATTATCCAAAACTATTGAATCAATAATAAAATGATTAATCTAGTATCATAAATATAATTTTATATTATTATGTTGATGAAATAACTATTTCTCACTTTTTTCCCATCAAATCAGATATGAAAGTATTGCTCATGTGTATGTGTGGACCACCACCACCACATAGCGATATGATTTATTTTCCATAAACAACTCACATTGATGGATAAAATGATAAATTTAATAAATAAAAATGATACATATTATATAATTTTGTTTCTATAATTATGAAATAATATTTTTCTTTCTTTCTTTATTTTTATTAGAAAATGAAAACGGTGTTCATGCGTATGTACGGACTACTATCTCCATGAACAATGATATTTATTTTTATATATATACATTTTAATAATAGTTTTAAATATGTATATAATAAATATATATTATATTTATATCATTATTAATATTTTTTAGATGATTTAACCGTGATCAAAGTACAAGGATTGTAATTTTCAAACTAAAACTTTCATGAAAAAGAAATAGTTAACACCCTAGAATGATTATTTTAATAAATAATTATTAATAAATGGGTGTTTAAATGTTATAGGTGGAATAAATACGGTATTATAGTTATTATTATAGTTATATTATATAAGTATAATAAATTTAAATTTATTATACATGATTTTATAGTGCTTACAAATTCAATACAGACTTGAGGTTAGAGTTTTACATTACAATCTCATTTTACCATGATTTTTTATGATTAAATTTATAAGATTAAATTATATGATTTATCTCTCAAAAATATTATTTATTTTATAATTATCTCATTATTTCTAAATATTTCATTTTTTCTTTTCATTTTCCTCTCCCTAAGCACTGAAAAGTCCAACGGGGTGTTTTTTAAGGAAAACCGACCTTGTTTTTTCTCTTCGATTGGGAATATTTTTATTCCATGAACATATTTACTTTAAAATATTTTCAATATTTTTTGAAAATTACGAAATTATGATATAAATTAATTTTTAACAATGTTTTATTTTCTATAAAAATGTTTAAATTGAATCTTATTTTCATTTACTAATCGAGGTATTTTGAATTTTTTATAGAAAATGTGAAATGAATATTTATTTTAACATACATGACATGAATAGAGTTTATTGTCATTATTAATAATTAATGATATTAGTATTCCTTTAAAATTTTCCATGGTTATTTTTAAATAAAATGTTTTCCTTAATTTTTTTTGAAATTTTTAGATTTTAAATCAGTAATTTCAAAATAAAAAGTGTATTTTCCTTAAGAAATGTTTCAGTGATCTTTCAATGGAATTTTTCACCTATGATAACGTCATTTGATTTTATGTATGATAAATTTGGGATATGATCCTATTAAACCATCCTTGTTATTTATCTATATGTTTTATTATTATTATGATGTGATATTGATAAAAAACACTGTTGAGTCAAAAGTTTCTTTTGACCTTCCCATTCCTTTTGTTTTGGAGTTCACAAAATCTTTTTAAATACTAAATTAATAACTATTTCATGTACAAAGTATTATATAATGTTTTTATAAGAAAACAAAATCTTTTTATCTTAATTATAATAAGATTTGAAGTTTTACAAAAATATACCTTTTCTTTATGCTTATCTTAACGAGACTGGATATTATATGTTTATCGTAATGAAAATGAATAGGATAATAATCATACAAAAATTTATCATACTGAGCTTTATCAGATCAAATAGAAGATCTCCTATTTTTTCTTTCATACTGACAACATATTTTTATTCATATTGAGAAAGGTTTCGATTAAACTCATACTCAGACTCAAATAATTTATCATAATGAATTTCTCGTAACCGAAAAATATTATCTCTAATATTAGAAATGTTTTTACACTGAAAGTGGTGTATATAAAAATGACATTGGACATTATATTATAATACGATCATTTAAGTTACAAGTGTCCAAGTCATCATGAAAAACTTAGATAAAATATGATCATTTTAGGATCAAGATGACCATTGGAAGCTTGCTTATAAATACCTAGTCATTCAAAGAGTTTGGAGTGAAGTGATGATCATTTCATTTTAACAAATTCTTAGTATGAAAGAGATCTAAAGCTTACAAGAGTGAACTACTTGTTACTCATAATTGTAATCTTTTAAATTTTGTTTTTATTGTAATTATTGTTCATGTGAATACGATCAAGGGATCATGAGGATAGTGAGACAGAAAACCCGATCATCGTATTGATGGCTTGAGGGGATAGTGAGACAGAGAAGACAATCATCGTATCAAGGGATCGTGGGGATGTTAAGACAAAGAAGCTAATCATCGCATCAAGGGATCATGGGGAATATGAGATAGACCTATCTTCATATCGAGGTCCTTCCCTAGTAAGGGAAAGATAAAATTTATTATAAGTATAAAACAAGGGAACTTTATCTTAGGTTATTGGTTACCCTAATATTTGGGTTAAAAGAATTGTTTTCATTTGTATTACTTGTTTTATTAAAATTATTTTATTTCCACTTCATGTAATAGAAAGTGAATATTTTTATATTCATATTTTAATTTGTATATTGTTTATTGTAATATATTTAATTAAAATACATCCTTATTTCTTTGTGAATATGATTTACTCAGATTATGATTCTATATGATTTAAGATAGAATCAATTCTTTTGTAATACCTAGGATTATCGTAACCATTGTGATTACAATTCTTTGTGTGTTTACAGTGATTAAATCATTTATATTATGAATACAATTAAAATCTAAATAAGTTACCATTATATACTAAATAAGATTCTATATTCTATTTAGATAGAATAAATTTATCATTATGACCTATGGAATACATATTAGAATCTACTTGATTATGATAATTTTTTTATCAGACCCAAGTTCTAAGTCTGATTATAATTTAAATACTTAAGAGGTTTTATTAATACTATTTTTTTAACCATGTTAAACTATGTTTCTTTTAAAATTAAAAACGAATTTTTTTACACTTAAAATTCACCACCCTCTTGTATTTATCCATCTTCATATATATTACAATACAAAAATTGGAATCATATCCAAGTATCTATTATACCGATACTTACATTTGGTATTAAAGGAGGTTTCCACTGATAACAATTTATACCCTTTTCTTCTTTACTTTTTTATAATGTTTAAATTTTGTTATAAAATATTTGTTTATATATACCTAATACTCTAACATGTATTGTGGAAAATATTTTTTTATCTTTTTTAAATATTGAATAACTCAATGTCAAGTTAATAGATAACCTCAATCCAAATAGACACACTATTTTTAATGGAGTAGATTATGAGTATTAAAGATATAGAATGAATACATTCATTATAAACAATGGAGTTAAAAATTTCATCATGTTAACTAGAGATTACAATATTCCTGACAAGGAGGTGACTACTTTTACAAATCAGAAAAAACAATAGTATAAATTGAATAAAAGAGATAGAAATACTTTATTATGTTCTATGACTAGAAGCATTTATAGTTAGATTTATTCTTGAGAAGCTGATAATAGTATTTGGAAAAGGTTAGAGATTACTCATTTTATAAATCCAAAAAGGTTGTTGAAACTAGAATAGTAATGGTTAGAGTTGACTATCAAGAATTTGAATTCCCTTTTGATGAAATTATTTCAAAGTTACAATAAGGGTTTATGATAATAGTCAATAGTCTATAATCTATAGGAGAGAAAGGATTAGAAGATGAAATACTTATTGAAAAGATAATTGATATCATTATCAATCTAATAGAACAACCATTTATGAATCAAGGAAGATAAAATATCTCACTCTTGATAATTTATTTGGAACCCTTTTGTAATATGAGGGTAGTTTTAAAAGATATAAAAATAAAGAAAAGAAAAATAACAGTGGAGTTTATTTTACTACTACTTCAAATCTGATAAAATATTAGATTCCTGATAAAGTTTTTAAGTTGAAAAATAAAAATAAAGTTATCATTCAATCCAATTCAAGTTATTTTGGTCATTATGATAATGAGTTAGCTAATATTTCTCTAAGAATGAACAAGATTTTTGGTAAAAAGTATTTTTAGTATCATTATAAGAAAAGTAACCAAGACCAAAATGAAAATAAAGATTCTAAAGTTACTTGTTATGAGTGAAAAAAGAGATGGAAATATTCTAATTGACTTTTACAAGTTTTAAAGAAAAGACAAGATGGATAGAAATTCTGATAGAAATTTGAATAAGTATTGTAAGTAAAAAAGAATGAAATTTATTAAAGCAGCTGACACTTGGAGTGACAATAGAGGTAATTAATCAGATATTTACTTAGATAGATCAGAGGAATATTGGTATTATTTCTAGAGTACCTATTGAAAATCAATGTTTTATAGACAAGGTACACACAACCAATTATTTAACTAATAATTCTTCAAATGAAAATTTTCCCTAAGAGAATAATTTTATATCTTTAGATGAAGAATCCTTTTCAACTAGTGATGATAATACTTTAACTTATTATGGATGTAACATCCCAAGTAAGTAATGAATAATAGATATTTTTATCTATGCCTATTAATGAATTAGATAGTGTTTTAGAGGCTTAAAATGAAAATAAATCCAATCTTAAGCATGGAATACACTAATATTTTTAAAAGATTGTTTTACTGCCTTTTAATGGCAAACCATTTTTAAATATATCTTTTGAAAATTTTATAAGCTATGTTTTTCAAAATAAACTTATTCTTTATGATTGGGACATCAAAATTTACTTTGTGTGATTTTTTGGTATTTTTCCGATAAAGTTCATTTTTAAATGAATAGTGAAAAATGTTGTATTTTAATTCAAAACCACTTTTTAATATAATTTATTTAAATGATTAGATTATCTTTCAAATTGGTTTTAAAGTGAAATTAGAATATATGTTTACCATTTAATCCAATGGTGGTCGTTGGAATCAATTTCACTTTGAAATTGGACTTACAATAGTGTCAATCTTTTAATACTTATTGTTTCATAAAAACACGCTATTTGTCATGAAAACGAGAATTAATTATTAAATTAATTAATGCATCTTATATTTTTTGAATTTTGTAAAATAGACATCATTTTTGAATTCAGAATATCAAATATAGCTTAGGGTGAAGTTTTGGAAGTTCTCTGAAAAACTTCAATTTTTGATGAATAGTGAAACCACTAAGTGGTAGTTAAAGAAACTGATTTTTCGTTTAAATGAAATTTTGCAACTTCTGTGATTTGATTTTCAAAAATCCAACATACATGGTTGTCATTAAGAAGTAAAATGTAGTTCAATGAGATTAAAATATTTTTTTGGTGAATAGTAACTTTTAAGTTCTTAATCGCGATTAAAGGTAATTAGTGTGGTTTAAGGTAAAAATAATGTTTTAATAATATGAGATGAGCTTGACACATGTCCTACCCTCATTTGATGTGTCATGGGCGACCAAGAAAATCCATGGGTCAACTTGGGGACCCCATGGAGCCACTTTGGTTGGGAAATGACATAAATAACTTTTTATTTAATGTTAAAGTAAAAATGACACAAACATGAGTTATTTTACTAAATTTTTTTACATGGGGTTATACAAGACATATTTTTGATTATAAATATTATTTGTAAAGATAAAAATATTTCCTACATCGTAGTATTTTTTTATAATTTTTAGATATTAAATAAATTAAATTATTTATGACATCATGATGATGCAACGATTACCTCATTAATAAAGGATTTAAATAAAATGAAATGATAATGTAAAATCTATGACCTACACATGTCAAAAACCTATTGGATGGGTGGATTTATAACCCTTATCACCTTACCCTCTAATTATATCAATGTGGGACTTTTTTAATCCGGAACTCATTTTAAAATAAAGTAACATTTCTATACTTTCCAAGAGTGCCCCTCCTCTCCTCTTATAAAAGGCCCCCACCTATACCTCCTTACCCACACTTCCAAAGCCTTTGGATCGGCCAACAACTGCCCATTTTGTCTCTCCACATCCCTCTCTTAATCCTGGAAGCCTCAATTTGGGCAGAAGTCTTCCCAAGGAAGCCTTTGAGCTCAAACCAAAGGGAGTTACCCGATTTTAAGGTAATGTCTTCACTTGAGTCCGTTTGTTTTATTTTGCTTCTCCAACCCCCTAAACTCTTTTTATTCATTTATTTTGTAACAACTCCAGTATATTATATATACTAGGATGTTTTTATAAGAAGGATTTGAGCTACAATTACACACACCTACATCTAATGGTTAAAGAGCATACTGTTTCCGTGGATGGCGAATTTCGGCCTCCCGAAACGATGATTGTTCAACATTCTTTTAACACCTTCAAAGGTGGCCATTAAGATGGAAATATATTTATATATGATATATAATATGTTTATGTTTTCCTTAAGCTTCTGTATTTTTCATTTTGGGCATACCTTTATTGTTTCCATTATGGGTAAACACTATATCTTCATTTAAGGAAGTGCGGACTACCGCCCCCTCAAGGTGATTTGATTCGTTAATACCATATGTGGGACGTATAAAGGATGAAGTTATGATATTATATATGATATTACACTGGAATTATAATATACCTTTATATCATTATGATTCCATTCTATAAAATACGAAATAGAAATGAAAGTAGCGCTCATGCGTACGTACGGCTTACCGTCTCCATGAACGGTGCATTTCATTTCTTACCACTAAATGATTGTGTAATATTATAAATGCATGTATATACTGGATATATATGATATATATGATGTATACATAATGATTATAATTCTGGATATAATGGATACATGGACAACTTGTAATTATAAAGGGTTTATTTTTGACTCAAGTACCAATGATCGTTAAAACAACCGTTATTAACTTAAATAATTACATAGTGTTAATGTCATGGAAATAAGTGATATAAAAGGAATAATGAACTTTAAAAAGGTTCTTAAACAAGTAGAAATTAACTCAAGTTTATTATTCAGGAGATTAAAGAACGATCGAGTCAAGTCGGACCCGAGGTATGGGACTTCGTCTCAATCTCCTTTCATTGAGGCATATTTTGTTTTATACACAACCTTCTTTATACGGTTTATAAACCCATTTGACTTTTACATTTATTCAAAAGGAGTATTTTTTATACGAAGCATTTACTAAACAACAAAAGGGAATGTTTTTTTCGTACGTATGTGGCGACAACGACTTCTCCGCCGCCGTGACCATTATTTGAGTTTCGGCTTCCTCTACAAGCCATACCTTCTTTTTAAGAGAAAAATAAATACCATGTTTTACTTTTCTTTTATTTTGGTATTGGAAATGGTTTTCATAATGTTTTTATATCAATGTGTTGTATTGATATCTTGTGATTGAAAAGTGGAAATGTTATGTTTCCTTTATGCATGTTTTATGTGATACGATTATGTTATGGTTCTTGGGAATTATTATGAAGACGGGTGGTTCCGTGATAAAATAAGGGCGGGTGAGCCTGATATAGCTCTCCAATGAATTGGGTAACATGAAGGAGTGAAACCTTAAGGTTTATCCGAAGAGATTTAGGGAATATACTGTGATGGGTATTCCAAACGTAACCAAGAGGGTTACTCCCTAAATAAGAATGTTATGAATGCATCAAGTTACCTTTATGTCTTATGATTTCTATGATTTATTCATGATTTGATGAGGTATGTTAAAGTGATTATGTTTTATGGGTAAAGTATGATTTCATTCTTATGTATATATGAACTTATGTTTCCTTTCCATATTTTTATAACCCATACTGAGCTTTTTATGCTCATCCCAAGTTTTTTTTGAAATGTTTTTCACAGGTCAAGGGAAAGGTACATGATATGATGAGAGTGTCAAGGAAGTGTCAAGAATGAATCCATGTCTTATTTTAAATATGTTTCCATTGATGGAAAAAGTGAATACTATCTTTATGTAACCACTTTGTTTATATGTGGAATGTAATGCAAGTTTTATGTTCTAATTCTCCAAAACACTAAACCTGAAAAGATCCTTAATGTGTAATCTTGTAATAACTCAAGATTAAGTAAGGTTTAAGGCTGGGGCCTTATAGTTTGTATCAAAGGTCGGTTTAGATAACTTTAGGAGTTAGAATTCTATTAAATGATTATACAAAAATATTTTTTTTGAAATGATATAGCATTTGAAGATTTCCATGTTGCTTCATCTAAGACATGTTTGTTCAGAATGGTTTTCCACAGAGGAAACAGGGAAGCAGTGCTAGGAAGGCATACAGAAGGAAATAACCTTCCAAATCAGCATCCTGAGATGGTAGGAATTGGAACTGAACAGTTTGTTGCAGTAATGGCGTAGTTGACTCAAGTGATAAATGGTGGTGGTATCCATGTACGAGATCAGCCAGATCAACCGCAGAGGAACATGTTAGTGGTGGAACATTTCATGAGGCAACATCCCCCATCATTCAGAGGATCATCTGACCCTGTACTAGCTGAAGGGTGGATTAAAGCACTAGAGAAGATTTTCGATGTCATGGGGTGTTCATAAAATCAAAAGGTTAGTCTTGCTATTTACCGTTTGGAGGGTGAAGTAGATCAGTGGTGGTCGATGGTTAAAAATATCAGGGACGCTGATGAGATTGATGCTCTCTACTGGGATGAATTAAAAGGTATGTTTCTTGAAAAGTATTTTCCTAAGGCTGTTCGACTTAGGATGGAAAATAAATTCTTGGAATTGAGGCAAGAGGAAGACTCGGTGGCTACCTATGAAGAAAGGTTCACTCGATTGTCAAGGTATGCTCCAAATTTTATCCGAGACCTTGATAGTAAAATCAATCGTTTTTACTCAGGATTAAAACCAAAATATCGAAGGGCATTAGCTTCTCGTGAGTTTAAAAGTTATGAAAAGCTTGTTCAATGTGATGAGAAGGTGGAAATGGAGTTTGCTGATGACCAAGTGTTCTATAACAACCAGCAGAAGAAGAGACCGAGGTGGAAGGAGAAAGGGAAGAATTCTTAAAAAAAGTCTGATGGTAAGAAATCTAAGTTTCCAGTTTGTCATAAATGTGGCAAAAGGCATGCTGGGGAATGTATTCTGAATTCTGTAAAGTTCTACCGATGTGGTAAGATGGGACATAAGGCTCGTGATTGCACTGAAAAATATCAAGATGATGGTAAGTTCAAATTTGATTTACAGTTAGTGAAATGTTTTAAGTGAAATGAGATGGGTCACTATGAAAACGAGTGTCCGACAAAGAGCTCGAGTGATGGGAAGCAGTTAGACTACAAGCAGAAAGGGGTGGTGAAATCCTTTGCAACTACTTCAGCAGATGTCGGGCCAAAAAATGAAGTTGTATTAGGTACTTTGTTTGTTTTTTCATATTATGCCAGTGTGTTGTTTGATTCGGGGTATACACATTCTTTCATCTCTGAAACCTTTTCTAGTAAAATGGGAATACCATCTCAAGAAATGACTCTTGAACTTGTGGTAAAAAAACCTGGGGGAAATGTTGAGGCAAAAAGAATTTATAATAATCTTCCTATCCTTATTTGTGGAAAGAATCTACTTGAAAACCTTATTGTTTTACCTCTAGTAGAGTTTGATGTTATCCTGGGTATGGATTGGCTCTCTATTTACCATGCTAAGATTGACTGTAGAGCTAAAGAAGTTTCTTTTCAGAAAGACTTTTAGTTTGTGTACAAGAATGAACCCTTACTATTGATAACTTATCAAGAGGCCGAGAAACTTGTAAAAGATGGAAATGAATGTTACCTTGAACATATTGTTGAAAATAAGGGAACTGTTCAAATTAATGATGTGCCAGTGGTAAATGAGTATCCTTATGTTTTTCCTGATGAGTTGCCTGGAATAATACCAGATCGAGAAGTTAAATTTACTGTTGACTTAGTTCCTGATGCTAAGCCAATTTCGAAACCCCCTTATCGAATGGCTCAAATTGAACTTTTAGAGTTGAAGGAGAAATTGCAAGATTTATTAGAGAAAGGTTTCATTCGACCTAGCACGTCACCATGGGGTGCTCCTGTTTTATTTGTTAAAAAGAAAGATGGTTCTATGAGACTTTGCATTGATTATAGAGACTTGAATAACATCACTGTTAAGAACAAATATCCTTTGCCTCATATCGATGATTTGTTTGATCAGCTCTAGGGAGCTCAGTTTTTTTCAAAGATTGACCTGAGATCAGGGTACCATCAACTGATGGTAAAGGAAGCAAATGTTCCGAAGACTGCGTTTCGTACAAGATATGGCCATTATGAATTTTTAGTAATGCCTTTTGGGCTAAACAATGCACCTGCTGTATTCATGGACTTAATTAATAGAATTTTCCATGAGTTCTTGGATAAGTTTGTGGTGGTTTTCATTGATGATATTTTGGTGTTTTCTAAAAGTAAAGAGGAGCATGAAAGACATTTAAGGGTTATTTTTCAAACCTTAAAAGAAAATAAATTGTATGGGAAATTCAGCAAGTGTGAGTTTTGGTTGAAACAAATTTCTTTCCTTGGTCACATTGTTTCTAAAGATGGGATAACTGTTGATCCTGAAAAAACAAAGGTTGTTGAAGAATGGACAAGACCCACAAATGTAACAGAGATTCATATTTTCCTTGGTTTGGCAGGCTATTATCAAAGGTTTGTTAGAATTTTTTCACGGTTATCTATTCCAATGACTAAGCTAACTCGAAAGGGTGTTAAGTTTATCTGGATAAAAGAATGTGATGATTGTTTTCAGGAGTTGAAAAGAAGATTGGTGAATGCTCCAGTTTTTGCACTACCTTCCAGGAATGGTGAGTTTGTTATCTACAGTGATGCTTCATTGAAAGGACTTGGTTGCGTCCTAATGCAGAATGATCAGGTAATTGCTTATGCTTCACGACAGTTGAAAACTCATGAGGTAAATTTACCTACACATGATTTGGAATTAGCTGTTGTTGTTTTCGCTTTAAAAATTTGGAGGCATCATTTGTATGGAGTAAAGTGTGAAATATATACTGATCACAAAAGTTTAAAGTATATATTCACTCAGAAAGAGTTGAACATGAGACAAAGGATATGGCTAGAATTAATCAAGGATTATGATTGTACAATTCATTACCATCCGGGAAAATCCAATAAAGTGGCTGATGCTTTGAGTCGAAAAAGTAATGCTTCATTAGCAATGTTGCATTTGGAACGTGATCCTTTGGTTAAGGATTTGATGAACTTTGGCATAGAAGTTTTTGGTGCAGGATGTTCTTCTGTTTTGTTTCAGGTATCAGTGAAATATTCTCTATCAGACATAATCAAGCAAGCATAGAAGCAAGACAGTGAGTTGCAGAAAAAGGTAGTGCTGGTTCAGAAAGGTAAGTTGCCTGAATTAAACATTGATAATGATTGTGTTTTGAGATTTGGGAAGAGATTGTGTGTGCCTTGTGATTCATAGTTTAAGAAAGAGTTTTTATGTGAAGCTCATTGTTCTTCATTTTCAGTTCATCCTGGCAGTACTAAGATGTATAGAGATCTGCGGGAGTATTACTGGTGGGATGGAATGAAAAGAGATATTTCTGATTTTACTGTGAAGTGTTTGACTTGTCAACAGGTTAAAGTAGAGTGACAGTTATCGAAAGGGATGATTCATCCTTTACTAGTTCCAGAGTGGAAATGTGAGAATATATCCATGGACTTCGTTGTGGGATTGCCGAAGACCCCTCGAGGTAATAATGCAATCTGGGTTATTGTTGATCACTTGAATAAATCTGCTCATTTCCTTGCTATATGAGTTACTTTTTCCCTAGATCAACTTTCCCATTTGTATCTTAAAGAGATAGTCTGGTTACACGGAGTTCCTCTCTCCATTGTATCTGACCGTGATCCCAGGTTCACTTCTAACTTTTGGAAAGGCCTTCAGAAGTCGTTGGGTACTGAAATAAATTTTAGTACCGATTTTCATCCTCAATTAGATGGTTAGTCAGAACGAAGAATTCAGACCTTGGAGGATATGCTACGTTCTTGGTCTATGGATTATCAGGGAAGTTGGGACCAACATCTTTATTTGGTTGAATTTTCATATAATAACAGTTTTTATTCCAGTATACAGATGACACCATTTCAGGCATTATATGGGAAGCGGTGTCGAACTCCAGCTTTCTAGGATGAAGTGGGTGAAAGGAAGTTGATGGGACCAGAATTGATAGAAGAGTTGGTAAAAAAAGTTCAGCTGATACAGAAACACATGAGAACAGCTCAGAGCAGGCAGAAGAGTTATGTGGATAACTGGAGGAAGGATCTATCTTTCGAGGTAGGTGATCATGTTTTTCTCAAAGTCTCACCATGGAAAAGTGTGATGCGATTTGGTAAGAAAGGAAAGCTGAGTCCAAGGTTAATTGGACCATATGAAATTCTAGATAGAGTTGGATCAGTTGCATACCAGGTGGCTTTACCTCCGAGTTTATCTCAGGTACACAATGTTTTTCATGTTTCGATGCTGAGAAAGTACATGCCAGATCCATCTCATGTTTTGAGTCCAGAGGTAGTTCAGCTGGAAGAGAACCTATCATATGATGAACAACCGGTCCAGATTCTTGACCACAGGGAGCAAGTGTTATGGAATAAGGTTATTAATCAGGTAAAGGTTTTGTGAAAAAACCACATGATGGAAGAGGCAACATGAGAATCTGAAAATGCAATGAGGGATAAGTACCCCCATTTATTCGATAAGTAAATAAATTACGGGGACGCAATTTTCTAAAGGGGGGAAGGATGTAACATCCAAATTAAGTAAAGAATAATATATATTTTTATCTATGCCTATTAATGAATTAGATAGTGTTTTAGAGGCTTAAAATGAAAATAAATCCAATCTTAAGCATGGAATACACTAATATTTTTAAAAGATTGTTTTACTGCCTTTTAATGACAAACCATTTTTAAATCTATATTTTCACAATTTTATATGCTATGTTTGTCAAAATAAACTTATTCTTTATGATTGGGACATCAAAATTTACTTTGTGTGAATTTTTGGAATTTTTCCGATAAAGTTCATTTTTAATGAATAGTGAAAAATGTTGTATTTTAATTCAAAACCACTTTTTAATATAATTTATTTATATGATTAGATTATCTTTAAAATTGGTTTTAAAGTGAAATTAGAATATATTTTTACCATTTAATCCAATGGTGGTCATTGGAATCAATTTCACTTTGAAATTGGACTTAAACTAGTGTCAATCTTTTGATATTTATTGTTTCATAAAAACACGCTATTTGTCATGACATCGGGAATTAATTATTAAATTAATTAATTAATCTTATATGTTTTTAATTTTTTAAAATAGACATCATTTTTGAATTCAGAATATCAAATATAGCTTAGGATGAAGTTTTGGATTTTTTTTGAAAAACTTCAATTTTTGATGAATAGTGAAACCACTAAGTGGTAGTTAAAGAAACTGATTTTTCGTTTAAATGAAATTTTGCCACTTCTGTGATTTTATTTTCAAAAATCTGACATACATGGTTGTCATTAAGAAGTAAAATGTGGTTCAATGAGATTAAAATAATTTTTTGGTGAATAGTAACTTTTACGTTCTTAATCGCGATTAGAGGTAATTAGTGTGGTTTAAGGTAAAAATAATGTTTTAATAATATGAGATGAGCTTGAAACATGTCCTACCCTCATTGTATGTGTCATGGATGACCAAGTCAATACATGGGTCAACTTGGGGACCCCATGGAGCCACTTTGGTTGGGAAATGACATAAATAACTTTTTATTTAATGTTAAAGTAAAAATGACACAAACATGAGTTATTTTTCTAAAACAATTTTAACATGGGGTTATACAAGTCATATTTTTGATTATAATTAGTCTTTGGAAAGATAAAAAGATTTACTACATCATAGTATTTTTCTTATAATTTTTAGACTTTAAATAAATTAAATTATTTATGACATCATGATGATGTAGCGATTACCTCATTAATAAAGGATTTAAATAAAATGAAATGATAATGTAAACTCTATGACCTAAACATGTCCAAAACCTATTGGATGGGTGTATTTTGAACCCTTATCACCTTAACCTATAATTATATCAATGTGGTACCTTTGTAATCCGAAACGCATTTTAAAATAATGTAACATTTCTTTACTTTCCAAGAGTGCCCCTCCTCTCCTCTTATAAAAGGCCCCCACCTCTACCTCCTTACCCACACTTCCAAAGCCTTTGGCTCAGCCAAACCCCGCCCATTTTGTCTCTCCACATCCCTCTCTTACTTTTTGAAGCCTAAATTTGGGCAGAAGTCTTCCCAAGGAAGCCTTTGAGCTCAAACCAAAGGGAGTTACCCGATTTTAAGGTAATGTCTTCACTTGAGTCCGTTTGTTTTATTTTGCTTTTCCAACCCCCTAAACTCTTTTTATTCATTTCTTTTGTAACAAATACAGTATATTGAATATACTAGGATGTTTTTATAAGAAGTATTCGAGCTACACTTACACACACCTACATCTAATGTTTAAAGAACATACTGTTTCCGTGGATGGCGAATTTCGGCCTCCCGAAACGATGATTGTTCAACATTATTTTAACACCTTCAAAGGTGGCCATTAAAATGACACTATATTTATATATGATATATAATATGTTTATGTTTTCCTTAAGCTTCTGTATTTTTAATTTTGGGCATACATTTATGGTTACCATTATGGGTAAACACGATATCTTCATTTAAGGAAGTGCGGACTACCGCCCCCTCAAGGTGATTTGATTCGTTAATACCATATTTGGGACGTATAAAGGATGGAGTTATGATATTATATATGATATTATACTGGAATTATAATATACCTTTATATCATTATGATTCCATTCTATAAAATACAAAATAGAAATGAAAGTAGCATTCATGCGTACGTACGGCTTACCATCTCCATGAACGATGCATTTCATTTCTTACCTCTAAATGATTATGTAATATTTTAAATGCATGTATATACTGGATATATATGATATATATGATATATAAATCATGATTATAATTATGGATATAATGGATACATGTAAAACTTGTAATTATAAAGGGTTTATTTTTGACTCAAGTACCAATGATCGTTAAAACAACCGTTATTAACTTAAATAATTACATAGTGTTCATGACATGGAAATAAGTGATATAAAAGGAATAATGAACTTTAAAAAGGTTATTAAACAAGTATAAATTAACTCAAGTTTGTTATTCAGGAGATTAAAGAATGATCGAGTCAAGTCGGACCCGAGGTATGGGACTTCGTCTCAATCTCCTTTCATTGAGGCGTATTTTGTTTTATACACAACCTTCTTTATACGATGTATAAACCCCTTTGAATTTTACGTTTATTCAAAAGGAGTCTTTTTTATATGAAGCGTTTACTAAACGATAAAAGGGAATGTTTTTGTCGTACGTATGCGGCGGCAACGACTTCTCCGCCGCCGTGACCATTATTTGAGTTTCGACTTTCTCTACAAGCCATAACTTCTTTTTAAAAGGAAAATAAATACCATGTTTTCCTTTTCTTTTATTTTGGTATTGGAAATGGTTTTCATAATGTTTTTATATCAATGTGTTGTATTGATATCTTGTGATTGAAAAGTGGAAATTTTATGTTTCCTTTATGCATGTTTTATGTGATACGATTATGTTATGGTTCTTGGGCATTATTATAAAGACGGGTGGTTCCGTGATAAACTAAGGGCAGGTGAGCCCGATATAGCTCTCCAATGTATTGGGTAACGCGAAGGAGTGAAACGTTAAGGTTTCTCCGAAGCGATTTAGGGAATATACTATTATGGGTATTCCAAACGTAACCAAGAGGGTTACTCCCTACGTAAGAATGTTATGAATGCCTCAAGTTACCTTTATGTCTTATGATTTCTATGATTTATTCATGATTTTATGAGGTATGTTAAAGTGCTTATGTTTTATGGGTAAAGTATGATTTCATTCTTATGTATATATGAACTTATGTTTCCTTTCCATATTTTATAACCCAGACTGAGCTTTTTATGCTCATCCCAAGTTTTTTTGAAATGTTTTTCACAGGTCAAGGGAAAGGTATATAATATGATGATAGTGTCAAGGAAGTGTCAAGAATGAATCCATGTCTTATTTTAATTATGTTTACATTGATGGGAAAAATGAATACTATATTTATGTAACCACTTTGTTTATATGTGGAATGTAATGCAAGTTTTTTGTTCTAATTCTCTAAAACTCTAAACCTGAAAAGATCCTCAATGTATAATCTTGTAATAACTCAATATTAAGTAAGGTTTAAGGCTGGGGCCTTATAATGAAGAAGTTTCTCTCTTTACAAAACTTTTATAAAATGAAAATTGTAATGTTTTTAGAAAATTTGGAAAGGCTAATGAAAAACATGCAAAAGATGATTCAAGAATTGATATTTTAACAAATGAAATATAAGATTTATCAAAATATCTTAATACATTAAATTATGAAAAATATAATATTTCTAAATATTTAGAAAAATTAATTTATGAAAAAATAGTTTACAAACTAGTCTTGAAAAACTCAATTACAAAACTATTGATAGTAAGGATAACGAATTAGTTATAAAACTAAAATATAAAATTTATTCTCTAAAGAAACTTTTATCAAACTTTACCATAGGTAAATAAGATTTTTATAAAATTTATAAACAACTAAATCCTTATAAAGACAGTATTGGAATGAGATATAGCTATAAAATCTAGTTTTTAGTAACAACTTATTTGTTCCTAAAAATCCCCCTTTTGTACTAAATGTCAAAGTGGGGGACGCTTTAAAAATAATTTTTCCCTTAAAAAAAATGAATCTTTAGGTTTTCAAAAAACATATTTTTCAAAACAAATATGGATTCCAATTTTTTTTTCTAACATATCCAGACCCAAGAAGGTTTGGGTTCCGAAAGTATAATTGTTTTGTTTTCAAGAAAACGAAGGTAGAACCAACAACAAGAATATATGTTACATTGATAGTGGGTGTTCTAGAGATATGAATAAACACAAATAATTCTCTGAAAAGAGTATCGGGATGAAATGTGGAAAGGTTTCCTTCATACATAATACTCAAGGAGAGATTATCGGTATAGTTAATATTGTTCTTCTTGGTAAATATTTAATTTCAAATGTTTTATTTGTTAAATATCTTAAGAAAAAACTTATAATCATAAGTCAATTATATGATGAATGTTACCTTATGAATTTTAGGAATGATAAATGTGCAGTACCCAATTCCAAGGATTAATTCATTCTTTTTCCAATAGGCATGAAAATGTATACACACTAAACTTAGAATACCTTAGGATCCAAGACTTACCTTGAATTAGTGCAATGTAAGATCAATCTTGGTTGTGACATAGAAGGTTTGGACACTATAACCTTAGAAAATCATTTAAATTAACTAATAAAAGGCTTGTTAAGGATCTATTAGATCTTAGATTTGATTCTTCAAAGGTTTGTGACCCTTTTAAATATGAGATGCAATATAAGTCAGGCTATGAATCTATTAGAGAAGTCTCAACCACTAATGATTTATGTTTAGTGCAAATGGATTTATTTTATCTGACACAAATTGGCAGTATTGGAGGAAAGTACCATGTATTTTTTTTAGTTAATGATTATGCTAGATATACATGAGTTACTTTTCTAGCAATGAAATTTGAATCCTTTTGTTATTTAAAAACTTTTGTACCCAAATTTAAAAATGAGAAAAACCTTCCCTTGATAACTATTTTTAGTGGTAATGGTGGAGAATTTGTAAATTTTGATTTTAAAACATTTTGTAGTAAAACATTTGTTAGAAATAACTTTTCATCCCCTATAACTCTTTAGGAAAATGATGTTGTTGAAAGAATAAATCATATTATTCATGAAATAATAAGAAAAAAGTTGAGTGAATACTCAATTTATAATTTTTTTTGGGTTGAAGCAATTAATACTTTTTGTTATACTATAAACCGAGTTTTAATTCATCCTTTTATTAATAAAAATTCTTATGAGTTGTGGATAGTCTAAAAATCAAACGTTTCTTATGTTAGAGTATTTGGATAAAAATTATTCATATTAAATATGAAAGATAACTTATACAAATTCACACCCAAATCCTATAAAGGTATATTTTTAGGCTATTCCACTACTTCTAAGGCATATAGAATTTTTAATAAACATTATTGTACTATTGAGGAAACTATACATGTTAAATTTGATGAAACCGATCATTTTTTTAAACAAACCCATCTAAAATTGTCAAATTTGTTTTCCAAAACCGATTCTAATTTTTTTTGAAAGATTATTCTAATAAGGAAAATAATCAAGAAATTATTACTAAAGTATTTAATTAAGAAGATTTTCTACCTTATGTTGATCAACAGGTTTTAAAAAACCCAAGTAAGTTATTTCTCAGTAATAATCCTAGTGATAGTAACATTGGTGATATAAATCAACCAGTTAGGACTAGAAGTTCATTAATAAATGAAGTAGAAAAACTTGATTTTATTTCTCAATTTGAACCTAAAAATAATGATGAGGATTTAGGTGATGAGGATTGGATTAGGGCCATGCAAGATGAGATAAATGAATTTGAAAGAAACAATGTCTGAGCCTTAGTTGAAAGACCTAAAGAAAATTCCATAATTGGAGTAAAATGGGGTTTTAGAAATAAATGTGATGAAAATGGAATAATCATTAAAAATAAAACAATAATTATTTCTAATGATTACAATAAAAAAGAGGGAATAGACTATGAATAAACCTATCATATAGTATCGAGATTTGAATCTATTCATATTCTATTAGACTTTATAGTAATTTTTAATTACAAAATTTTTCAAATGGATGTGAAGTACACTTTCTTTAATAGTTAAATACAAGAGGAAGTTTTTGTTGAAAAAACTCATAGTTTTGAAGATAAAAAACATCATGAATACTTTTATAAACTTATCAAAGATTTATACAGGATTGAACAAGCCCATAGAGCTTGGTATTATAGATTAGTAGGATTTTTGTAACAAAACAATTATGTTAAGGGAGATGTGGATCCAACTATTTTTATAAATAAAGTAAAAAAAATTATTATTGTTAAAATATATGTTGATGAAATTTTATTCGAATAAACTCAAATATATTTAATAGATTCTTTTGTGAATCTTATGAAATCTGAGTTTGAGATTAGTATGATGGGTGAGTAAACATTTTTTCTTGGTTTTCAAATTTCTCAAAAAACTAAAAGGTACTTATATATCTCAACATAAGTATATAAAATATATTCTTAAAATTTTTGGATAAAAAAATACTAAAATTATTATAATTGAAATTGGTACCTAAAATACACTTGATATTGATGAAGTTGGGAAATCAGTTGATCAAATAATTTTCAAAGGTATGATAAGAAGTTTACTATAATTAAATCCAGTTTCCTAGACTTAATGGTTTCTATATTCTTATGTGTAAGATATGAATAAATTCTAAAATAATCCCCTTTAAAAGTAGTTAAATTATTTTTTCTCTATCTAAAGGGAACTATGAATTTTTGACTTTTATATTCTTATTTAAATGATTTTTAATTAAAACATTTTTTAGATGCTGGATTTAGTGGTTGTAGAATGGATAAAAAAAGTAATTTCATAACATTTCATTTCTTAGTAGACTCTTTAGTTTCCTGGTCTTGTAATAAACAACACTCAATATCACTTTCCACTACTGAAGCCAAATATGTGGCAACTTGAAGTTTTTATGTTCAAGTGTTGTGGATACAAGACACACTCACTGATTATGGCATGAGTTTTACTAAAAATAAAATACTATGAGATAACAATAGTTCCATTGCATTAATAAAAAACCCTACACATCACTCTTGTTAAAAACACATAGATATTATTCATAACTTTATTAGGGATCAAAAACTTAAAGTAGATATCATTTTACAATTCATCAGAATATAAGAACAACTTGATAACATTTTTATAAAACCATTACCTTCCAATAGATCCAAATACATTAAACAGAAGCTAGGAATGATTAATGTAAAGTATTAATTCATATATACTTATTTTTTACCCATCTTCTCACATTAATTTACTCATTTTCATAAGGGGATTACATATGTTTTTTCTTTTATATATATATTTTATTGTTTTCAAATTTTTTATTTTCATAATTGTTTTATCATAATTGATTTTCTTGACTCAAATTTCCTTATGAAATTTTCAAAATTCATTTTTCAGATTCTATTTTGTTTCGGACTCAGAAAAAATTTAATTTTATCATATTCAAAATTTTCATTCAATTTTATCATATTCGAGTTTTTCATTTAAATTTATCATATTATAGTTTTCTATTAAAACTATCGTATTCAGTTTTTCTTTCATAATCTATTTAAAGAAATAATAAAAAATTATAATATCGATTATTCTACTCCAAAAGGTATTCCTATTTCATTTATATTTTAACACTATTTCATTTTAATTAGTTTTATCCTTGTTTTTAGTTACTATAAAAACATTTCATGTTTTTAGTTTCCCAATCGTATCCACCTTATATGATAAAACATTTCATAAAACCTGAAGAGTTCAAATTCTTTAAAAATATTTCTTTGGATATTTTCTCAATAGTCAGATCAGTTAAATTGAATCTTAACCATTAGATCTTTTTGGGAGACCAACTATCACTTTAAATTCTAATATAAAGGGGTCCCTCCCATGTGCCCCATAATGGATGTTTCAAGATTTCTGCCTCATAGTGTTGCCTCATTTAAGACTCCCAGTCTCATTTTTTATTTATGTCTAAAAATTTAGTATCAAGTCTAAATATGATGGCTCGTATGAAGGATTACAACAAGTGGTATTTTTTATGGGAAATTTTAGTAGCAATATATTTCTATAAAAGTATGATTTGTCTATTAGAATGATTATATATTTTCAAGGTTGGCAATCATTATGTGTAGAACAATCAGATTATGATTACTATTTGTTTTACTTGGATATGGTTATAGTCTTTTATACTTATGTAAAATTATTTGAAGAAGAGGGAAAATAAATGTTTTCATTCAGTATCTCTAATAAAAGGTACAATATGACATATATGGAAGCAACAAGTTTCCTAGAAATTTCAGATGATGGAGATGCCTTCTGTCCATCTCATAAACTACCTGATTTAAATGGTATGTTTCTCAAATAAAGAGCCAAAAAGCCTTTTTTTAAAATACAATAGATGATGAACCATGTAATTTCACTCATATAATTCCAAATCACAGAGTAATATCCCTTTGGATTAAAGGGTTTCTAATTCTAATAAAGGGAGATATATCTACTTTGAAAGTATCTGATATCTTTATTTTGGATTACTTGGTAAATATAAGGAAAACAAATTTGGAAGTTTTTATTCTATTGACAGTCAAGAAAATCAAATAGAAGTCAATAAAGTCTTATATTATAATGGGTTCCAGCCTTTATTAGTAAGATGATTGAATCGAGTATGAAACATTTCAATATTGTGATCAAGTCTGAGCCTATCAGAGAAAAGATTGTGTTTATAAGTGATGGAATAATTAAAAGGATGAAGTATATCTTTGATTATGAATCAAATATGTTTGTAAAGAATACCCAGGTTTCTTCATCAGAAGAATAATATTATTCTAAATCAAATAAATTCAAGAATATTGTGAATAATAGAATGGATGAATCCCAAAAGAAAAGGAGAAAAGGAAAGTCTCTGATGAAGTAGCCGTAAAGTGGAGGAGGAAACAAGCTAAAAGAAAAGAAGTAGATACCCAGATCAGAATCAACAGAGAAGAAGATTTAGCATTACAAATTCCTAGAGATGAAGTTCAAGAGAAAGAAATTAGGGAAAAGATATAGAAGAAGAAACTTCAATTTGTTAAGTTAGTTGATTCTTTTTTGAAATGGGTCGAGCCCACCTCTAAAAATATTGTTTTACCAAATCCAAATGCCAAATTGTTTTTTCAAGAAACAACTATTTTCCATTCCAATGTTCCCTATATCAAATACCAAGGAAAATACTTATTTTAGATAAATAATCTATTTCTATTGGGAATGTTTATTTGAGATCGAAGTCACAACTTCATGAATTATTTTTAAAATAGATGGAATAAGGTGTTATATAATTAAAAATTCTATAACAATCTAGTGAAGGTATTGAAAAATACAATGAATATAGAAAAATAGAAGGTCATATTGATGAATAATAATAATAAGAAGAATAATAACAAGGAGAAAATGTTTTAAATGAAATTGATAATGTTAAAAAGAATCAAGAAGAGGATGAACAAAATTATTGAGAAAAAAAATATTCCTTCTAATAATCTTTCCATGAGGAATTTACATGATCCCTGAAAAGAATCATCTTCCTTGGGAAATCAAAAGGAGAAATATGTTAGTCGAGAAAAACAAAAGTCCTAGTCTATTCAAGAAGTCGAATCCTCATCTATTAAGGATAAAACAAATAAGAACTAAAAAGTAGAACATAGTAAATCTATTGATGTTGATGATATTGAGATTTCAGATGGAAAACATGCTAAAAATAGAATTATGAAATTATTTAAAAAGAAAAAAAAAGGTAAAATAGACCAAGAATAAATTAGAACCAGTCACATTATACTGTCTGGGGATCAAGAATAAAATAAATCAAATTCAGCCAGAACAACCTCTTCAAAAAGAGTATATTTTATTATTTAGACTTCAAAAAGGCTTGAATTAAAATTTCTATATTTCCAAGTTCTAGAATCTTAGTTTTAGATGATTCAGGATTATTTTAATAAAAAATCTAATTCAACAAGCATGCTGATAGAAAAAGAAATCAAGTTACAAGATGAGTTCAAATCCCATAAATATTTTTATCATATTCATAGAAAATCATACAGTCAAATGACTAAGTGGTCTCAACTAATCAATACTGATATTAATCATTTTGATGATACTTTTGAGGACATAAGGAAATATTTGAAATATTTAGTAGACAACTTCTATTTGTTAACAAAGGATATGGAATAAAGAGTAAACATTGTTTAGTCTTTCAAATAACATACTACAATCATACTAAGACTCTAAATGAGTTGATTGAAAAAATTAGATATTTCAAGGATCAAATAAGAATACTCAAAAATCATAATGAGAAATTTAGTAATCTGAATAATAAGTTTTCTCAAAAACTTCAGAACCAAGAAGAAAAAATTCAAATATGAGATGAAAATATTTAGATTCAAGAGGAAAGGTTATATGATCTAGAAAATAAGAATTGGTCTCAGGAAGAGTTCATTGAAAAGCTAGAAGAGGATAAAAATGAGCTCAAAAAGTTAAATACCATTATGAGATCTTTGATTCCAAATAAATATTGAATTTTTTTCTGAGAGATCTTGTTAAATCTACTATTTTTTTGTAAACATTTTCATTAATGAATAACTTTTTCATCTCATGATGAATTGTTTAAATGACTCCCCATTCCGATTGGTTGGATGTTCTTTTATTTTTTTTGACAATTATCAAGTAAATCATTATATTGTTTCATATACTTGTTTCTATAACCCATTTCATGTATTATAATACTCTTCCCCATTACTTCTTGAAAATCAAAAAATGGGGAGAAATTTATACAAAAGGGGATAATTTTATATAAAGGGGGATATTTATTAAGTAAGGTAGAGAAATAATTATAAATAAGAGAATAAAATACTTAGGGGAAGTTCTTATCATAAGGGGGAGTTAGTTATATTGACCATTGTATTCAAATGAGTTATAAATTTAGAGGGAGATAATAATTACTATCTACATTCTAAATATAATGTACCTAAAAGATAATGGACTTTAGTTTTTCAATGTTATTTTTTTATTTAATTCTTGTGGGTTGTTCTTTAAAAAAAGGGAGAGATTTTTGATTCAAAAGTATCCATTGACTTTCCCATTCATTTTGTTTTGGAAATCACAAACTATTTCTAAAATAATCAATTACTAACTCTTTCATGTAAAAAGTATTTTATAATGTTTTTATAAGAAAACATAATAATTTTTATATTACTTAGAATAAGATTTAAAGAGTTATAAAAATATACCTTTTAATTATGATTATCATGATGAGATTGGACACAACATGTTTATCCTAATGAGACTGGTTACTATAATAATCATACTCAGTTTTATCAGATAAATATAAGAGCTCATATTTTGTATTTAGTACTGACAATATATTTTTATTCAGATTGATAAAGGTTTCTATTAAAATCATACTCAGACTCAAATACTTTGTTATAATGAATTTCTCATCCCCAAAAAATCTTATCTTTATTATATGAAATTCATTTTACACTGAAAATGGTTTATATCAAAATGACATCAGATATTCTATTTTAATATGTCTATTGAAGTACTAGGTGTCCAAGTAATCATGAAAAAATCAGAACAAATATGAACTTTAGAGGATCAAGATGAACGTTGGAAGCTTTCCTATAAATACCTGGTCATTCAAAGAGTTTGGAGCGAATTTATCATCATTTGAGTTTAAAAAATTCTCATCACATGAGAGCTCTGAATCTTACAAGAGTGAACTAATTATTCCACATACTTGTAATGTTTTTGAGTTTGTTTTTGTAATAACTGATCATGTGAATATGATCGAGGGATCATGGGGATAGCAATATAGAAAATACAATAATCATATTTAGGGATCAAAGGGATAGAGAGATATAGAGGCCGATCATCATATCGATAGCTCACATGGATAGCGAGATAGAGAAACTGATCATCATTTCGAGGGCTCATAGGGATAGTGAGATAGAGCAATCTTCATATAGAGGGCCTTCCCCAATAAGGGAAAGATATAATTTCTTGTAAGTATAGAACAAGGGACTTTATACTAGGTTATTGGATACCATGCTCTTTAGATTAAAAGAATTTTATTCCTTTTTATTACTTGTTTTATTACAATTATTTTATTTCCGTTGCATGTAATAGAAAGTGAATATTTTATATTCATCTTTATAATATTTTTTTATCATATAAACTTTGATTAAAATAAATATTTATTTATTTGTGAATATTATTTAATTTAATTATGATTCTATAAACTTTAAGATAGAATCACGACTTTTTTAATACTTTGATTTATCATAACAATTGTGATTATTATTCATTTTGTGTTTACTCTAATTAAATAATTTCTACTATAAATAGGATTAAACTTTGATTAAATTACAATTTCTTACTGAATATGATTCTATACACTATTTATATAGAATAAATGTATCATTTTGACTTGTGGAATACATATCAAAATCTACACGATCATGATACTTTGTTTATTAGACCCAATGGTGAAGTCTGATTATCATTTAAATACTTAAGAGGTTTTTTGAATAATTTTTTTAACCTTATTAAACTAAGTTTCTCTTAATATTAAAAATTAATGTTTTTAAACTTACAATTCACCCATATTGTATTTATCCATCTTCACGTACATTACAATCCAACACCCGTTTTCTTTTTTTTGGGTTAAGTTGTTGATGAAATCAATTTTTTTCATGATCTTGTGGCATACATATGAATAAACTATGATTATGTGAGGGTGGTTCCATTATATCCATACAATGCATTGGGTAAGGATTAATGTTTTATGAGATCAAATGGTACATGTGAGGTTATATCAAGTTCAAAAAGAGGGTACACTAGAGGTTATCCCAATCCCCAAAAAGGGGGTATACAGGATATTATCTCAAGCCTGAAGCAAGTACATAAGTTGTCATCATAAAAATAACATGTGAATAATGTCTTAGTGGGTATAAAAAATATATTTTTTCTATTATTATGATTATAAAACAATTTATTCCATGCTTTTATGACATGATTTTATGCCAATGTTATACTCTCATGGATAATATTATTTGATTCCTTTATGATTCATGTCTTATGAACTGGTAAGATTTATGACCTAACTCATTATTATGATCTATGAATTATTGGGTATGGTTTTAAAATTTAAATATCATGTTATTATACTATTATTATCATGTTATACTTAAATAATCATTGATATCTCCCTTATTTACCCAAACTAAGAATCTGATCTCACCCTTTATTATGTTTTGTTATTCCCGTGATATGTATAAATTTTTTAAGTATGATAATTATAAGAATGGTGATTATTTTGAGGAACTTAGTGAGAGATTATAAAAATACTTTATTTACTAGGTTTTTATGTATCTAAGTTTCCAAATATATAGATCCTTTATGGTTATATAATAGATCATAATAATATGCAGTGAATATTCATCTAATAAGTTGTAATATTTATGTATGAAATGTTTGGGTCACCACATACCTTTACTATTTTTAGCCTTCAATCCAAATTTACTTCAAAAGGTTGATATTCCAAATCATATGATAAGAACATACTCTATCTGGTATCTCAATACCTTCCCTATTTATGGACTTTAATGAAACTTTTACTAGGTTTACCCTTTCCAAATTGTTTTTCTACCACTTTATCTATTTATGTTGATATTTAATTATGGGTTGTGTGATTATTATTAGCATAAAAAATTTATTTTACACTTTAATACAATTTGAATATTCAATATTTAAATGATATTTACTTGGTAGATGGATTTTTGTTTCATATTCATGCTTCCTATAAATTACCTTTAACAATATACTACCCTGGGACCATATCGCAAACATATTAAAAAAGGAACTATGAAAATTTCATCTCTATAAACCCCTATATTATGACCATGAATATTATAAAAGTAATAACTTTTAAAATAACCATTTATATGAATTATTTTTAGATAATTAGAAACAACTTACACATTTTATTTTTAATTCATAATTTTTAATCATTTATTTTTCCAAGTATAAACTGCTTTTATTTTCTTATAATCCTCATTAAATTAAAACCATAAAATCATCCCACTTAATGAAATTATAAGGAGGATTTAAAATTAATTTATTCCCATTTATTGAGATCACAACTTCTAAGGGAAGCTCTTATCATCTCAAACTATTTTAATTTTAAGAAACTAATCTTATCCCAATGTATTTATCCACTTTACAAGTGCTATATTATTCCCATGAGAGAAGGTAGACACCACATTAATCCCATGTATTGATCTAACTTCCAATTCTCAATTAATCTCATGAGATATGGGTGACATCACATTTTTATTGCAATGTGAATTAACACATTAACTCTAATTCAACATGATCTATCTAATTTTAGATTACAAGAGAGAAAATTTTAGACAATACATTTTTCTATATACTCGTTTCAATATGGTACCAACTTCTAACTTTCTTTCTCAAGGGTATGTCTAAATTTAATTTCAATAAATATTCATAAACCTACAATCACTTGAAAAAACACATAAAAATATTTCAAGTGAAATGTTTTCTTTCTCTATTTGGTTATATGACCACCTCCCCTTAATAAACATAACAAATATGATTCAAAATAGTGATGAGATAATGAAAATCGTACCTCATCCTTCAATTTGGAAGGGTCTACCCAAATTTATATATTCTAGTAAAATTGTTAAAACTCTAGAAGATTAATTTATTTTGATAGATCCCCAATAACGGATGATCTATATACTTTATTAACTTCAATTACCAACTTTAGAATAAAAATATATAAGTTTTGGGAATAATGTAGATCTTCCATTAGTTCCTTAACTTGAGCCACATAGTTGTGATAACTTTATCAACCCATAGAATCCCTTGTTTGAAGGTCTAAAGTAAATTAACTTCTTCATGATTTTTTCCTATTTGATTTTCCATGTCTATCTATTTTTAGAAATCATAAAATTATCTTCATTTATAAAATTATTCATAGATGGAATAGGCTTCTCGACTTTAGAAAACATATCAATTTATTTCTTTTAACTCTTCTCTAATTTACTAGACTCTTTTAACTAATTTTTACATATGGATAAATACTCTTTAGCCACATAATATTCCATCATTTTATGTAAAAACTTCCATCATGATAATATTCATGTGTCTATATTTTATTAACTCACATTTTTTATTCAGATTTCTCCCTTGAACATTAAAATTGATGGACATTTTATATTGTTCCATGATATGGACTTTACTACCACAACAGAGTCATCCTCTCTTATCGAGTGTGACATCTTTTATATCCTTCATCATTATCTTCTTGGGTATAAAATTCTTACCTATCTTCATTGCTTTATTTTCCATGGAAGACTTGTTTTTAAATATTTATTTATTGACATATTTTTGTGGACTTATCTTTACATGAGTATATGAATTTTTACTGGTTAGAGCATATTAGGATTCATCATATGTGTGGCCATACATATTGCAAGAGTCACAAAATCTTTAAATACAGTCATATTTTTTTAAATGAATAATTTATTCTATTTTGTGAAATCTACTTCAGTCCAGTAGGATTTTTTTTATTTCAACAATTTTACATATGATTTTCTACCTACCATAACTTCCATAGATTGAAATATTATCCCTAAAGTCTCCATTCATATACCCAAATTTCCAAAAAAATCAACACTCACCAACTAATATATTTTTCTTAATTTTTGTAGTAATATGTATAGATTTAATACTTTGTAGTATTTGAACAAATTTACCATATTTTAGGGATTGGTTATGGTACTAACAAGTGTAAAACTTATACCACCCACATTTTATGATGTGGTGGGTTTATTATCATTTTTAACCACCCATATATGTACAAAATTTTATTTTTTACACTACACGATTTTTTAAAACAGACTTAATCCAACCTAGATTTTTGAGACCTGAGTTTTATTTTTCAATGAGAATGAGGTTCATGTATATTAAAATGATCAAAAACTCTATTTACCATTATAATGGGTCTATTTTAAGGTAAAAAACATCTTTGAGACTCGAGTGAAAATAATTCTATTATCAGTTCTTTCATAAAGTTTGTATTGTACCGATTCAAGATCACTTAAATTTTCTCTAAGATATAATAAATTCATGTTGAGGTAGTATTTCTCAGCCTCATATAATTTAAATATATATTTCAAATCAATCTTATAATTTTGATCTTGTTCTTTATGAATCATTCCAATTTCTTATAGTGATCTGTCAATTTATTTGACTCTTTTTTCTCTCACATCCAACTAATAATCCTTTAAATTAATTATAACTTTTTAAATATTCTCTAATACATGAAAAACTATTTGAAAAGTTTTTAAAATACTTATTTCTCAAAAATAACTCTTTGTAACTCTTCACCAGCTATAGAAAATATTTAATTGAAATGTGTAACATATTCTTCTTTGTCTTTCAAAAGCTTCATGAGAGTGGTAAAACAAATCACTTTCTTTTTTAATAAATCCTTTATATAATCAGATTATTCCTATAGTTGTGACTTATCATCCATAAGTACCTTGATATAAGAAAACATGTACATTACTACTTCCAGAGGGACCTTATTCAAGTATTATTTAATTTTATATTAATTCACTAAGTGAATAATTGAATTCAATATCATCAAAAATTGTTCCATATTCACTAGAGGGGAAATATTCAATAGATTCAACTAATAGAAACTCACCATTATAACTACTTTAAACCAATGATGTCTCTTTCTTTATCTTTAATAATTTTTATCAAATTTTAGCCTCATTTTATTATTGTTTTGTAAAGTCTTAGTTGAGACTTCTAAATCTATTCTAATATGTATGGTATATTAAATTTCTATTTGAGGCTATTCTAAATTATATTTAAAACTGACTTCAAATATACACTTCATATATTCAAGTAAAAGAACATAAGGGTAAGAAAATTTTATTTCCAATTAGAGATAAAACCTTTTCTCTAATACAGGATGTGATAGAATAATATAGATTCAATCATAGTGAACCTATATTCTAATACCAATTGAGAGTCCTAGTATGATCATGAGAAACACCCGGGGAGGGGGGGGGGTGAATCAGGTGTGGTAAAATTATTTAACCAAAACCAAATATTCTTTTAAAATATTTTCCTTTTTTATCTTGAACTAGTAATTCTAGTTAAGATAAATGGATCCTGTGTTGTTCAACCTGGTATACACCTATATGTAATGAAAATACTGAATGCAATGTTGGAACTTGTGTCTTAACAAGGTTTATCCCTAATATAGTAAACCTACTACTTTACATGATTTGTTAGTCCCCAAAAATCAAAAAATATCCAATAATAATATTATTATCAATTAAAAGTGGTGTGAATTATTTTTATCATAATCCATGGTGTTTCACACACCAACACTAAGTCACACAATGTTACAATTTACAATTTCTCACTAGACTTCCCAGATTAGAGTCACACTAATCTTCTCTCAGTCATTTTAATTGAACATATTAAGTTATATCCACAAAATAGAATAATATCATCCTACTTTAGGTAGATCTTCCTCTATGAACACACTGGATCACTAGTCTTCTCATGCACACTGATTCAATAACTTCAACTATTGATTAACTCAATTAGAACATATGATCTTGAAAACTCACTTCAACATAAGGTCTTAAATATCCAAAAGATATACAATGGATCCTCCTACTTCTAAAAATCTCAAGAACTTGAATACCTGTATATACTATGAAGAATATTTTTCATATAATCATTGAATTCATTCCTTCTTCACTCTTCCTTTTTCAAAAAGATTTTATAAATAGTATAAAACATCCCTAATCTAATTCTAATTTTGAACCCATATGATATTAAATTTTTCATAGGTCCAAAAAAACTTTTTTATATTCTTCTTCGAGAGTGTTTTTCTTCTTATTGACTCACTTTATTATATCACACTCTTTTTTGCCTCTCTCTCTTTGAGATATATCTTTTCTATAGGGAAAATCACTCTTATTTTACTTGAAAGAATCACTTAACAAAACTATATAGGCAACCTCATTTATTTTATAGGGTTATTTTTTTATTCAAAAAAATATAAATAACTCATAAGGTTACACATATACTAAAATACATACACCAAATCACTTTTTGTCTTCCTATAATCTCATATATTTCTTTTTTTAATGCCATACATGGGAATGTTCCCATGATCTTTTTTTCTCATATCAAAGAGTATTAAAAAAATTCCTTTTATTTAAACCTATTTCCTTTTACTCACTTATTTTATCACATCCAAATAGATCATGTTCTTTAGAAGTAGTATCATATTTGGCTTAATCTTCTCATAATGAACTCCACAAAATGCATAAAAATATTCTTTATATACTGTATAAAATACATCGAAATAACAGTTTGTGAGTGTATACATTTCCTTCATTGTCATCCTTGAGCACATCCCCTGAATAAATTTATAAATTCCTAATTAATATGTACACACAAGTAGAATTTTAGATTCATCATATTATTCTATTATCATTCTCATCTTGAATCAAAAATAAATATATAATAATTACTCATTGGAAAGAAAAACACATGAATCAACTACTTTTTCTTTTAAATATTTATGAAAGTTGGAAGTTCTTAATTTTATACTTTAATCACAAAACCTTTTTGATGTTTATGATGTTTAGGAAACTAAATAGTAGTTTAAGAATCATCAAATTTTATTTTCTATTTAGATTATAAAATCAATAAAATCTAGTTTTTAATATGAAGAATTTCATATTTTCTCTAAATCTTGATGATTATGCAGATAGAAATTATACTTATACAGACTTAAATCTTGGTTACCTAAAGAAAAATGGGTAATATAGTTTAGAATGATTTTTATGAAGATTAATGAATAATGTTTATGTAGACATAAATCCATGTCTATATATATTAATGATGCATATAAAGAGACAATTGTAATAACCAGGTCCTAGTGAAAACACAACCACCCCGCCTTAACATGGCCGTTGGGTCCTGGCCCACCAGGTACCACCAGTTTTCCCGCAGACATGTGAGGCCCACCCCAGGGTCCACCCCAGGGTCCACCCACATGCCTGAACGGGTTATCTAACTAATGATTGTCCTCACAGGCCAACACTTGCCTTTCTAGTGTGTGTTGTCCTCACTCACATACCCTGAGAAATTTCCCAGAAGGTCACCCATCCTGATCACTACTTCAGGCCAAACACGCTTAACTCTGAAGTTCTAATCAGGTAGGCTCCTAAAAAGGAAGGTTCACCTCATTAACACGAGTCATATCATTTATTCATTTAACCCTTTATAATTCTAGGGTGTTACATTCACCCCACCTTTAGAGCACAACGTCCTCGTTGTGGGCCCTACATCTCAACCCAGGCAGTGCGCTGTACTTAAGGCTGGGTACCACCTCTGATACCAAATGTAACAAATGGGCCCCGATGACAGCACAACCACCTCGCCTTAACATAGCCGTCGGGTCCTGGCACACCAGGGTCCACCTACATGCCTAAACGGGTCATCTGACTAATGATTGTCCCCACAGGCCAACACTTGTCCTTTCCAGTGTGTTTTGTCCTCATTCATACACTCTGGGAAATTTCCCCGAAGGTCACCCATCCTGATCACTACTCCAGACCAAGCACACTTAACTGTGGAGTTCTAATCAGGTAGGCTCCCGAAAAGGAAGGTGCACCTTATTGACATGAGTCATATCATTTAGTCATTTAACCCTTTATCATTCTGGGGTGTTTTAATAATGATGGTTACATATGGAAAAATCTACACATACGCAACAATGGATAATGCTTACACAGGAAAAGACTTTTTCATTCCTCCACTTTAATAAATTGGATGATGGTTACTCAAGATAAGAGATTATTCTTATACAAATCATGAATTATTCTTACATAGTACAAGGAATCCACTATTTTTCATATTTCCTTTAAATTAGTTTGGGTACTCTTCAAAGAAACTCCATCCATCTACAACCTTATTTATTCAAAAAATGATACAAATACGTTTTTTCATATACAACAAGAAATAACTCTTAATTACTTTATAAAACATTTAATTTCATCATATTAACAACAAATTCAACTCAAGATTCTCCGAATCCATGGGAGTTTTATACCGAGACACTTGAATCATTCTTTGGTGAACATATTTAAACAGAAATTTTTTGAGGTTGTAAAATAGAACTTCATTATAGAGATGAACCAAGATATCGATAGAACTTCTAGGAAGTTAAAGCATTATTCTAGTTTGGGAACATATATTCAGACAATTGGAAATAACAATTCAGTTATTCTCACCAGAGTAGTGAAGGGAAATCCAGTCAGGTATATAGTTCTTCTTCCCAGCTTGGGATGTCTTAGATAGTATATTATCAGTGTGGCATGATGTGTCATATTCAATTGTAGTTATACCAAACTCTAGTGGAGTTTCATTCATGTGGTTAGATTTGGAACGTAAAACATTTATTCTAGAGTTTTTCTTAGCTAGCTAGTGGTCGTGGTGGTATCCAGACCCATGGATCAATTATGGGATTAGGTGTGGAACCTTAGGGTTTTAGTTAGAGTTCTTAGGAATAGTTAGGGAATATAGGTGGTTGAGGTTCTCAAGGTTAAAATAGGAAAACGAGTGCTGATCTTTAGGGTATCTCGGGTTATGGAGGCTAGGTTAGAGTCATGGGGTCAATAAAAATTCATTTCATTAAGTTGACACTAATTAAGAGGGAGTGGTCCAACTATCGTGGCGATATTGCTAGTTGTGGGATTGTGCGATACACACCAAATATTGATGTGCCCAGTCCAAAGCACTTTAATGGAAAGAGATATTCCAAGGATGTAGAAAACTAATTTTGTAAATTGGAGCAATACTTTGAGGCTATTGGCTTGATGGAAGACAAGACTAGTGTGAAGACCGCTGTTCTTTACTTTGGTGATGATGCATCTCTATGGTGAAGGATGAAGCACCAAGAGATCAAGGATAGTGGGAAGGAACTTCCATCATGAGAGGAGTTCAAGAAATGGTTCTATGCTCAGTTCTACCCTGAGGAATCTGATTGGGAAGCAAGGGATAAGCTATGGATTTTGAAGCATATGGGGACAATCCATGAGTATGTTTGGGGGTATGTCTCTCTAAAGCTCTAGGTACATGGAAATGCCAAATATGATCACATGTATGACTTCATCAAGGGTATTTCTCAATTATAACAACAAGAGGTGCAAGGTAAATATCATAAGACCTTCACCAAAGATGTTTCAATTTCCATGTCTTTGGTGGAATACAAGAAGAAGGTTGAACCCCCCAATACCAAGAAGGAGTACAAGGGTAAAGGTGGGGGAGACCAAGAGAAGTGGTGGAACTGAGATTCCCATGACAAGGGGAAGTCCAAGGAGTACACCAAGGACTTATCAAGAGAATACAAGCCTCAAGGATAATACTTCTATGATGGGCCTCATACATGGAAGGAGTTTCCCAAGAGGAAGTCACTAAACTCCATGTTTTAATAGAAGGAGGAAGTTTCCAAGGAGTAGAAAATGGGGACTTTGAGGCTCTTCATTGTATTGGAGGTGAAGAAAGAAACTAAGGATCCACCTAAGGATGGGTTGATGTATGAAAATGTGGAGTTGAATGGGAAGTCTGCCTTTGAGATGCTCGACACGGGATCCACACACAACTTTGTGGCTGAAGACGAGGCGAGGAGACTTCAACTTGTTGTATCCAATACAATTAGTCTCATGAAAGTCATGAATGACACACCTCAAACAACGAGTTTTATTGTTCGTAGAGTTACCCTTTTCATTGGGGAATACAGGGATGCTATTGATCCCATGGTGGTTCCCATAGATTACTTCAATCTAGTGTTGGGGATGGAGTTCTTCAAGAAATCCAAGGCTATACCAACACCACACTTGGAGAAAATGGTGATCATGGAGGATATAAGCCCATGCATGATGACGATGAAGGTATGTGGAAATCATGACTTGTCTTTACTTTCTTCCATGAAAGTGAAAAATTATTTTAAGAAGGGAGAAGATAACTTCTTGGTTTCATTGAAAGAATATGGGCCGGTGGACAACAACCCTGAGTTGCCAAAAGAGGTGAAGGGAATGATAAGGGAGTTTAGCAAAGTCCTGCCACTGGAGTTTCCCAAGAATCTTCCACCCAATTGGGAGGTGGATCATAAAATTGAGTTGGTTCCAGGATCAAAACAACCATCCATGTAACCCTATCATATTGATCCACCTGAGTTAGAGGAGTTGATGAGGTAGTTAAAGGATATGTTGGATGCAGGACAAATCCAACCATCAAAGTCTATATATATATTTTTTGTGTTATTACAAAAGAAGCATGATGGATCCTTGAGGATTTACATTGACTATGAGGAATTTAACAAAGTCACAGTGAAGAACAAGTACCTTATCCCATTAAAAATGGATCTCTTTGATCAGTTGGGAAAGGAAGATGTGTTTACCAAGTTGGACTTGAGGTCGGGATATTATCAAGTCCGCATTGACATGGAGGATGTTCTGAAAACCCTTTGACTATTCGAGGTACAATATTAGTGAAATATACCCTTGAGATGTTTGATTGTATTCATGAGCTCATGATTGATATAAGGACTAAGTGATATCATGGTTTGAGTATAAATAATTTTGAGGATTTTGGTATGTGTAAAGTGTTAACTTTTAAATGCATTCAAGTTTTCACTAAGGTTCAATGGGTATTCAAGAGTATACATGATTAAGGACTTTGAATGTTTGGAATGTGACCAACAAAACATATCTTATGATATATGGGGATCAACGATGATATTAAATCTCTGGTAATTGTTTTCACTATGTTATGAGAGTGGACTGCAGTATTATGGATGAGCCTAAAGATTGGAATGGATTGTGTTGGACGTAAGTTAGTATTGTTTAAGGATAGAAACTTTTTTTCGATATTATTGATGGGATGTTATAGTAATATAGTTTTGGAAAAAGGACAACCTGCAGGACGGGCGACAACCCATCGCTTCGGACAAGGCTGTGGGAATCGAACCCACAACCGAAGTGCGACTGGCCTTTATCGCCTACCACTGGCCTACAGGAAGTCCCTGTTTAGTAGAAACTAGTTTTATTATATTAAGCAGTATGATATATGAAGTATAAGTCCATTTTAGGAACCATATATGATTAATCTCACTATAGATCGATTTATGCATATAATTTTTGCTAACCTTTTGTTTGAGACAGATGGAATGACCCGTCATTCTATCACATGATCTGCTAACACTTCACGAATAACAAATTCAACTTCATTTATTTAAGAGATGAAGTGGAAATTGTTCAAGGCACGAACAACAGTGAGATTGTACCAAAATAAAGTAAGTATTTATTCTAATTCAAATTTTCAACTTTAGGGGAAATGATCTTGAAAACCAAAAATGTTGTCCTAGTGATCTTATACCTGATGAATCAGATGGTACCTTATATCATCACAAATCTATGGATTTGTGATTACTGGCTTTTCCATAGCCATGTTCTCTACCACTCTCCATCAAAACATGATGGTTAGATTTCTCTTCCATATCCATATTTTCACCTATGTGTAAACCCAATGATTAGTTTATTTGGGTAACCGTTACGTTTCATACTTTTGTTTTTAAAGATTGGTTTTGATATTCCTTTTTACGATGTGGGTTTCTATTAAAGAAACTTTAGAATAGTAAACCATTTATAACCCCGACGAATTTCGAGGGCGAAATTCATTTTAAGGGGGGTAGAATGTAACAGCCCAAGATTTTATAAAAAAATATTCTTTTTAATTTTATTAATGTCTTGTGTTGTACGCTACACCAAAAGGAGCTTGCACAACACGCATCCTTGTCTTTCCTTGCATTACACGCAATCGCGACCTTCCTCGATAGCGTGTGTAATACGCAATACCGAGTTTCACTAAACAACGATGTGCTATTAAAATATTATTAAAACTAGCCGTTATGAATAGTAATAACCACTTTTTAAAATTCTGTAAATCTTATTTTTCAAAATGAACTTCATTCTTGGATTCGGAGTATCGAATTTAGCCTAAGGTGAAATTTTGGTACTTTTCGGATAACTTTCATATTCTGATGAATAGTTAAAATTACTAAATTATAATTAAAAACAACTTTTTTAATCGAAATAATTAATAGTGATAAATTATTAATTTGAGTGGTTTTAAAGTATATTTAGAATATATTTTTACAATTTAATACAATGTTGGTCATTGGTTATAATTTCACATTTAAACCAGACATAATCAAGTGTCAATCTTTTGATATATATTGTTTCCTAAAAACACGCTATTTATTTTAACAGCGGGATTTAATTATAAAATTAATTAATGCAACTTCTATGTTATGAATTTGGTAAAATAGATTTCATTTTTGAATTCGGAATATGAAATATAGCTTAGGATGAAATTTTGGCATTGTTCTGAAAAACATCAATTTTTGATGAATAGTGAAACTACTAAGTGGTAGTTAAAAAAAACTGAATTTTTCATAAAACTTAATTTTGCCGCTTCTGTGAATGGAATTTCGAAAATCCGAGAGACACGGTTAATATCAAGGACTAAAATGTGGTTCAATGAGATGAAAATAATTTTTTGGTGAATAGTAACTTTTTACTTTTTTTTACCGCGGTTAATAGTAAATAGGGTAACTAAGGGTAAATATGATATTACTATTACCCTAACACATGTCCTAATTCTATTGGACAAGTGTAATTCGACCAAAAACAAACTTAGGAATAAAATATGACCATTTAGGCCCACTTGGATTAGATTAGGACATTTATTATTAATTTATTTAAAGAAAGGTTAAAATAGTTAAAATCAAAGTTTAATAAGTAAATCATTTTTAATATGGGGTTATACATAAGATAAATTCGATTGTAAATATTCATTAGAAATCTAAAAAGATTTCCTACATGATTGTATTTTATTTGTAATTTTTAGACATAAAATAATTTAATTTATTTATGACACAACGATGATGCAGTAATTATCTTATTAATGAAATATTGACATAATTGATGTTATAAACACCAAAATAAATGTAATTTGAGATTTTTTATGAATTCCACTAATTTTATAGGTTACTATGATATATTAATGTTGATTTAATCAACTTGGTTCGAACATTTAATTCTGTTATTACTTTCACAAAAATCATATATCAAATAGTGTCAAAATTGACACAAAATAGTTTTTAAATCAAATACTATATTATTAATTGTTATTGTATTCCTAAAAATCTAAGGTTCGGCCAAATGACTTAGATAAGGATATATATATTAATAATAAACAATTTGGGGTTCGTTTGGCATGTTATAGTAAGTGTATTAACCATATAGTGAAAGAAAACAAAAAGACATGGTAAAAGTTAAATTATTTAACTTAGAGTTAAATCTAATTGATAAGGTTAAAATAATATCCTAAACTTGTCTAAATTCTATTGGTTGATAGGATTTCGACCCATCCCCACTTTAGCTTCGAAATAAGACCCTTTGGAACCATTATAAACCGATTTTGACTTTAATATAAAATAATATTTTGAGATATTCCTAAGGTGCCCCTCTCCTCCCCTATAAAAGGACACCTCCTCCCCCTCCTCCTCACACCAATTTGAGCACTCAAGCTCGGCCAACCCCTGAAAAAATCTCTTCTCCACTTACCTAGCAACATCCTAGAGGTTATGGTCTTTCTCAAAGACCAATTCTAGTGCCCTAAGAGGAGGTCTCAAAGAGGCACTTCAAAGAAGAGGTAATTACCGTTACCAATTCTTTCATCTTTATTTCTTCTTCCACTTATTCTTCTTAGGTTGTTTCATTATGAAGTAATAACATCAGTATCACTCATATACTGATATGTTATTATAAGTATGAAACAACCCTATTTCACCATCTATCCATCCTACGGAAAAAGAAATCACCACGCGTGCGTACGTACGGAATACCGTCTCCACGCCGTGGTGTAATCTATTTTCCACCACCACCTTACATGGATGGGTATAATGGTGTAAAAAATAACTATACATAGTTATTACAACATCATATTGATTCTGATATATTTTATAATCCACTCAAATTCAATTCAATATTTATAGAAATGATATCATCGCTCGTGCGTACGTACGGACTACCGTCTCCACGACGCGATGAGATTCATTCTCCATGTTAACCATTTAAGAATGATTATAAAGTATATATAAGAAATAATAATGAAATATATGACATTATAAAGCTACTGTATTTATGTATATATATACATATGTATGTCATCTACTTACTTCCATTTCAAGACAATAAGGAAAGGAAAACAGCGTTCATGCGTACGTACGGACTACCGTCTCCATGAACGATGTTTTTCATTTTATTTATCTACCTATTATATATATATATATACTGAATATATATGATATATAAATCAAATTTTATATTCTAGAAGTAAGTAAATCATGATATAAGTAATAATGATGTCAAGAACAACAAGTCAAAACACCTACGATAAATGAAACGATTTTACCCAAAACGCTTCTTTAACATGGAATTTACAAAAAAAACGGGTAATATAATGTCATAAGTGAACCATATATGATATCATAACAATGAATATGATTCTGTAATAAGTCAATAACATGATTTAAATCATTATACAGGAGGTTCAGACACTTACAAAGCAAGTCGGACCTAAGGTAAGGGAAATATCACAATCTCATTTTTATCCGAGATTGTTTATTCGTAAGTATTTACTGGGGAGTATTTTATCATCCACATCCATGTTTCATCAATATGTCATATTATTTCCATCCACCTACAACTGTTTAAATCCATTTTTACCCTTCAGTGAGTTTTTAGTAATATGTATGAAAGGAATCTTTTGTCGTTTTTCGTACGAGGTACTTTTTGACTTTTCCGACAAAAGTACGAAGAATGTTTTTTTAACTTATACGACATGAATGGATTTTTAAAACATTATTTCCAAGAAGCTTCCTTTACATGTTTTCAAGTTTATTTTTAATCAACTTCTTTTATTTTAAAGTTGTATGAAATGTTATGAAAGGAAAAATGTTTTTGAAGAAGAAAGGATATTTTCCTCAAGAATGGAGTTCAAGTGTTTTATCAAAATTATTTTCCATCTAAGATAATAAAGGGTTCTGTTTTTATCCCTATTATTACATTGATTTGACTATGTTGTGATGGAATTATGTTTATGAATTCCTTTATCTTATATGAATGGTTTTATGATGTCATGTTTAAGAATCCCATTTTTTATTACATGGGTTATGCGATGATGTATGATTTATGATTATGTGGCACACATAAGAAAGGATTCATTATAAGATGGGTGGGACCTATATCTCCCTCCAATGCATTGGGTAAAGATTTTATATCTCATGAGATAGACATGGCTGAAATGGTAGGTTATACCGGTTCAGTGAAACAGGACTGAAACGAGGGTTACTCGATTCAGAAAGGGACTTTGTCCACTAAGATAGTCTTGGAATTGAGTCTTGACTAACAAGAAATGATTCTCTATGATTATGTGTGTATGCCACAAAGTTTCATGTTTTAAGTTATGATTATTGGGATTACATTTCACTTCTATGATTTATCCCATGTTATGATATTATGAACTCTTTTGCAGGTTATGATTTCCAAAAGCTATGTTCTTATGTATATGATGTGATTGATATTTCTTTTGTTTACCCTTACTGAGCATTTGAGCTCACCCTTTTATGTTTTCTTTTCCCAAGGATATAAAGAAAGGTTTTAGGTAAAAAAAAAGAAGATCTTTATGGGAGATATTGAAGAACTTTCACCACGATTAGAAGATTACGTTCCGAGTTTCCAAAGACACTAAACTATTACGATCCTTTAGTGTGTATTTTTGTTATGTACTAAGTATTCCGCAAATGTAATGTAATGTCCATGTACGTCAGGCTTCGGGTCTCTACATTGAGTATCCTAAAAATATTCCTTCATCACTTTTAGATGAAAATTTTTCAACATTGTCCTTATTATTAAGGATATAAAATTTGTAACCAAAAACTTTGAAGTAGCTAACTTTGGGTTTTTGATTGTTCCATAACTCATAAGGAGTCTTTTTAAGAACAGGTATATACAATACTATATTGATTATGTAGCATGCTGTATTTACAACTTTAGCCTAAAAATAAATAGGTAGGTCATATTCACTAAGAAATGTTCTAGAAATATCTTACAGGGTTCTATTTTTTCTTTCTACAACTCTATTTGTTGTGGTGTTCTAGGGGCAGAGAAATTGTGACTATAGCCATTTTGTGAGCAAAAGGATTCAAACTCTTGTTTTTCAAAATCACATCCATGATCACTTCTCTGGTTCTTAATTCTAAGTCCACTAAGATTTTCTACAGACTTGACATATTTGTTAAAGTAAGAGCGGGCTTCACTTTTGGGATCCATAAAGAAGGTCCGAGTATATCTAGAAAAGTCATCTACAAGAACATAAACATAGTGCTTCCCATTTAAACTAGAAACTCTAGATGGTCCAAACAAATCCATGTGAACTAGTTTGAGAGGTTGAGAAGTTGATACTTCTTTATTTGGTTTGAATAAAATTTTGTGTTGTTTTCCCTTTTGACAGGGATTACACACTTTATCATTTGGAAAATAAAGTTTGGGTATGTCTTTTACTAAGACTTTTCTAGTTAGATTTTTAAGGGAGTAAATATTATAGTGTCCTAGTATCCTATTCTAAATCCAAGACTCTTCATGAAATACACTTAAGCATTAATCATTTTGAGAAACTAAAGTATCTTAGTTAACAGAATATACATTTTAATTTCTTAATGTAGAAAACACTAATTCATTTTTAGAATTAAAGACATTGCAAGAATCATTTTTAAATTTAACATGAAATCTATCATAACATAATTGTGAGATACTAAGAAGATTATATTTCACATCATTAAAAAATAGTACTTTAGAAATAAAAATTGAGTTAGATTTACTGATTTGGCTGTGGCCAATGATCTTTCCTTTGTCATTGTCACCAAATGTGACATGTCCTCCATCTATTTTTATTAGGTTCTTGAAACATGTGTAATATCCTATCATGTATCTTGAACACCCACTATCCAAGTACCATAAACTTTTACAGGAACTCTTTAAGAAGATTTCCTATAAAATGATCAAACAAAAATAGATTTTAATAACCATACTTGTTTCGGTCTAGTAACATTTGTGATAAGTGCTTTAGGAACCCATATCTGCCTCATAGGTTTCCTATAAGTATTATGTAAATTATTTGAAAAATAAACACTATTTGGTCCAGAAAAACTTGAAACAGTATAAAGTGTATCATAACTTGAACTAGTTGATTTGTGTCCAAAAATGGGAGTAAAGGTGTATGTCCTAGATTTAGAAACAAAGTTTGTTCTACCAAGATTTATTTTTACAGGTTGATAACCAATGCCAATATTGTATTTAGGGGAAATTTGTTTACCTAGCATTTGAGTAAGAGTATTTTCCCCATTGGTAAACTTTTCTAAGTCATTCTTCAATTTCCCATTAGACATTTTTAATTCATTTTTTCTCCTTGAGCAGCTGAGCATTTTTCTCTTTTTCTGTTGTGAGTTCATATTTAACAATCACAATAAGAGCATAATGTTTATTTAAATATTTATATTTATCTTTTAGTTCATTTTAGATTTATTCAAGCATATTACAATATTCAAATATTTATTCATTAGAAATATTTTCAGAGTCACTCTCGTCTCCAGAATGGTATGAATTATGTGCAGAGGAGTCCAGTGTTACCTCAGATGTGTTTGTCATAAAACACATATTAGATTTGTTAGCCTATTCATCATGTGATGTTTTTGAGTCACTTGAACTATCCTTAGAATCACTTCAGGTTGCTTTCATTACATTTTTATACTTTCTATCTTTGTCCTCATATTTCTTTTTGTACTTGAGATTTGGATATTCATCCTTGATATGTCCTTTGCACTTACATTCATAGTAGAAAATATCATCAGTCTTGTCACTTCTTTTTTAATCCTTCTTCCAAATTCATTTTTGATCATATCTTACATTGAAGTTAGGATTTCTGAAAAAGTTCATCTTTTTGTAAAATCATTTGAATCTTCTGGATAATTGAGCCATCTCCTCATCATTGTTAGGTGATGATTGTTCACTACTGGAACTCTCTACAGAAGCTTCCAATTTCCCTTTGTCTTTGTGTTTATAGGTGGTGGTATTGAATGCAACATATTTTCTTTTTTGGTTCATCCTCCTCTTCCTTGTTGACTTTTAGCTCCTCTTCATACATCATCAGTTTTCCAATGAGTTCTTTTATAGGTAGCTTGCTGATGTCTCATGATTCTCTAATAGAGACAGAGGTTCCTCTCCATTTATCAGGTAGACATCTAAGAATTATCTTGATATATTCCTTGGTAGTTACTTCTATTTCAATAGAAAGAATTGTGTTGACAATCTCATTGAACTTAAGATACATGTCAGAAATAGGCTCATCAGGTTTCATTTTAAAGTTATCATATTTAATAGTATAAGTATTAAGTCTCATTTATTTTACACTAGATGCTCCTTAATGTGAAATAGACAAGGTATCCCAAATTTCATGGGAAGTTTTACAAAAAAAAATTATATTAAATCAATCATCTCATAAGGATAAATATAAATCATTCATAGCATTACAATTGTTATTGTAGACAGTTTTGGTAAGTTCATCCTAAGTGGTTCTATAAGTAGCAAGAATCTTATATTCATCTATAATTGAAGAAAAATTTTCAAAACCCATAATTTCTAAATGCATTTTCATTTTAATTATCAATTGGGAATAATTGGTTCCATTAAAGAATGGTGGTCTGTTGGTTGCAGAACCTTCCAATCTATTATCCATAATAAATAAATACTTTTAAAGAGATTAAAATTTAGAATTAAAAGAAATTTATAGATCTTTAAAGTATAACTACAATCACAGTTTAATGAAAACAGAGTCTTAATAAACAACCTCTGATACCAAATGTTGGTTGGAGTAGATCACCCAAGAGAGGGGGTGAATTGAGTATCTATAAAAAAATCTGTTTATGAATTATTTTTAAAATATTTCCCTAATAACATTAAATACAACCCAGTTAATCAAGGTTATACTGTTATGAAAGTTTTACTATTCAAATAACTTCTTAGAATATTGATTAAGTCTTAGTAATCTTAATATTGGGTATTAATATTACTTTTGAAGCTTTTCTAATAAGGAAAACAATGATAAATTCTTTCCAAGATTAACTATCAAAGTGAATTTAGTGAATTATGAATTCAATAGTAAAATAGATAAGATTAAATTAAACAGCACATCAGATATAAAATAAGTGGTTCAGTCTCAAGCCAAGACCTAATCCACTCCACTTGGTGATCACCTGCCACCAACAAGTTTATATATAAATAAACTTGATCCACAATTTGGATCAGGGTTCACAACAGTACACAGGACTATCCAGGTCACACGACCTCTTCTATAGTTCTGCGTGGGTATAAACCACCATGCCACATAGGGACCTCTTTCACACTTATCTGTGGTTATACACAAGTGTAAAAAGATATTTGAGAAATGATATCTTGTATCCTTTAATTTAATACAAGAGACAGAGTTTGTTGTTATAAAGATACAAACACTGCTCAAAGGCTAATAAAATGATACACGACAGAGCAAAAATGATGAGATAAGTTTAGAAGTGCTCTGAGTGGTTTTCTATGTAGCTCTGGACTTCTATGATGAAGCAGATGCAGAAATAAAGTCCTCATATGGTAAACAGAGTGTCGCCAGTCAGCAAGATCAGCGTGTGTTCTTCATGGTGAAGATATAATCCACTATAGGATTCAAGTATGCTTCATGTGTTCTTTAGCAGTGTCGAGTTTCATGTGATAATTCTCTCTTAAAAAATTCTCTAAGTGTGTTATTCATTGTCGTTCTCACAATCGCTTGTTTATCTTTCATGTGTTTTTTTCTGAGCCGCACTAATATTTTATCTTGGAGTGCATGTATTCTACACCTCATACCTCGTACTATCAGATGAAATGTCTACAAAGAAATATTAATTATGTGTGTGCATTTAAAATATTAAAATTTGACCGTTAGAGATTAAATTGAAAAACCACAAAACAGATTAAGAAACAATGTCACAGTATGTCATGGAACAATGTCTCCTTGAATTAGTGTATTCTTGAAACAATGTTTGGATTGGTCACAGTGTCTAGTTGTGGTGTATGGTTCACAGTTTCTAGTCACGGTGTCTGGTTCACGGTGCCTGGTTACGATGTCTGGTTCATGGTGTTTGGTTCACAGTGTCTGGTCAGAGTGTCTGGTTCATGGTGTCTGGTTACGGTGTCTGGTTCACGGTTTCTGGTTCACAGTGTCCGGTTATGGTGTCTGGTTCACTTTGTCTGAATATAGTGTCTAGTTCACTGTGTCTGGTTATGGTGTCTGGTTCCTTTTCCAGAAAAACATAACCGATGGTAGACTTACATTGTCTCAGACTTAGCCAAATATCTGTATTCAGACTTAAGCAGTGATATTCATAGAATGGTTTAGAATTAATAATTTATCAAAGAAATCATTATAAATTAAATCAAAATAGTGTAAAATAATCAAACTGAAGGTATATCACTTAAGATCTTTGGATATATTTACTTAAAGAATAAGTATACTAGACAACTGTATATATTATGTGAGATAGATCACACATAATTAACAAGGTTTATCGACTGAATAGGATTTGTGATCATTAAAACATGATTAATACATGTGGAGTCCAACATTAACCATGGATATTATACTAGTCAAATTATCACATGGATTTTTAATTTATAATATCATAATGAGGTAATGAATAATGTCAGACATCATAAACATACCATTGAGGCCTCGACCAAGACATCTAAAAATAAATGGTTAAGGCCTCTTCCAAATCCATTTCTATTTTGTCTCATCAGACCTACTGAGGCATAGAGGGGATATAGAGGGCCCAAAAATTCACTTAATAAGTCTAATTCATTCATCATATTAATGGGTTGAAAGATAAACAACATATACATAGAAAATTTAAATAACTTTCCCCAATCTATAAACATAATCACCAACCATTCTGAGTAGTATGATGAATGGTATCAAGATATCAGATCCATAGTCAAACTGACCATATTCTATTTAATAAAATATGGTAGATTATAATCTTAATATACCAATATCAAAAAAGAATAATATTCAATATAGTTGTTTAAATAGATGAAAATACTCCAATAAAATCATCAAGGAAATCTTGAGAGAAATACCCTTTTTTACTTTGCAAAGAAGAGTTCTTTTGGAAAAATAATTTATATTTGTCATAATTGTTTGTATAAAACCAAAAATGAAAAAATATAGTTTTTCATGAAAAAATTAGTGATTTTAGAAAAATAATGGTTTCTTAAAACCTAATATGGATGGTACTTGTAAATGAGTAAGAAATCGAGAAGTTCCCTTTAATCGGGCATGAGTAATGGGAATAATTGAGAAGGGAACCTTGTAAAACATGTATTTCTACAAAACATAAAGATAAAATGATCTAGATAAATGAGTTTAGAACATATAAACATAATTTATAAGAATTATATAGAAATAATTAAGAATTAAATTTTGTTAAAGATAGAGAAAGTGTAACCCGAATGGAAAAATAGAGGTTCAGAAAAAAAACCCTCACCTTATATTCGAAAGTGTTCTACAATTTCACTTAACATCATGGATAATGAAATTGAATTAATTAATGAATTAATTAAGAACCTAATAAACATGTATTTGTTTTATTATAACTTTATTATGTTCATTTATATCTTTTTTATGAGTTATAATATTCAATTTCGTCATTCGGGAGTGTTCGTTTCTTTATTTTCATGATTGATTCACTTTTATACATGTTTGAAAGATCTTTTCTTATGGAAATAATTATCTAGAATTGAAATTATATGTTATTAATAAAAATTAATAATATTTAATGGTCTTATATCCTTTTTTCTAGATATGAGGATGATTCATTAGATATATTATTAATGATAATTGTTTAGATTATTTTGGCAGTTTTTCGATCATCACGAACTAGTTTTGTATTATTAATTAACATCATGTATATATTCTGGTTATAAAAAACAAAATAAATTACAATATTTATAATAAAATATGTTTTAAACATATTTATGTTTTTATAAATAGCCTTGACGGTGGTAATGGAAAATGTAGTCGCATCGTCCATGATGGCGATACATCGACACATCATAGACAACATTTTCATTTTTAGAATAAATGGTGGGGGAGAAGGGGTTTGATGATCGATCTTCTATTAACATGATAAAATTATAGTATATATAATATACTAGAATTATCATTCATGTTCAGATAGAATAGGTAAGGATAGAAAAAAATAAATTAAAATAAAGTGAAAGATAATGAAAAAGGATTTACCTCTTGAATTCTTCTCCTTGAGAACCTCTTTAAGGAACTTTGAAATGTTATTTTGGTGAGACTAGAAAGATGAGAATGTGGGGGATAGGTTTGGGAGAGTAAATTGGTATAATATAATCAAGCTTCGATGATTTGGAAGTGTGAGGAGAAGATTTGGTGAGGGGTGGTATTTATAGTGGAGGAGAGGGGTACTTTTTGATTATTTTAATCATTAGTTTATTATTTTTGCTCAAGACTATGAATTGTTTGATAATTATAAATAAATATATTAAATAAAAAATTTAAGTTATAAATTATGGTTCTTACATCATTCATTACTCAAGTAATAGTGTTTTTATCTTATTATGTATATATACCGTAAATTATCGTATTTCACTATTCACTAAAAACCCAACTATTTCAGAAAAATATCAAAAAATCACCATAAACATTTTTCAATGCGTAGAATTAAAAAATGAACTATATTTTTTTGAAAATCATTTTCCAAATATGATACATTTAATTTTTAATTGAAATGATTATTTATTCAAAAAATACAAATTTAAAATTATAACTAATTTTATGACAGTTAGAAAAATTAATTAAGGTCTCATAAACATATCTTATAATCATAAGACAAAAAAATATTAATTTATGAATTTATTTTATGAATGTACATTTTATTTTAAATATTTATACTAATTATAAAATTTTAATAAAACATTTATTACTTAAAAAAATACTGACATTTAATTTATCATTTTTGAAAAATTTATTTACTTATTCCATGATATAGATATATCATATTTTTTATAAGATACACAAATTTTATTTATACTTTTATAGGTGAGGTTACCATTCTGTTGGCTGGTTTACTATTCTTAAGGGTCACATTACTATTCCAAAGGTCAAGTTACTATTCCTTTGGTATAAAATCCTTAACTTCTAGAAATACCACTTATTTCATTAATTATTCATTTATAAAGTATTTATTGTGTTATTTAAGTGATTTTATGTGATTTATACTATATGAAATAATTATAAGAAGGAAAATTTAATTAATATAATTCTGAGCTGTGAAATTCTTCCCTCCTATAAACATTTCTTCCTTAAAATTTCTATAATGTCACCTCATAAAAAGATTTGGATAGTTATTCATCATAATATCCTCTACTTACATGATGCATCTTCAATTTTATGATTTTTCCAAAACACCTTTACTATATGAGTCATTTGATTCCTCAACACCTCTTCTTTGGTGTCCAGAATCCATATAGTCTCTTCACAATAAGATAAATCTATTTCGAATTCTATTCCTTCAGAAGTAAGTGAATAGATTGGGTTTGACATGTACTTTTTCAAAAAAGATATGTGAAACACATTGTGTACTTTCGAAAGGCTTGACATCATTTCCAAACAATAAGCCACATCTCCAACTCTCTCTAGGATTTCAAAAGGTCCAATGTACCGGTGGATCAGTTTCCCTTTCTTCCCAAATCTTATAACACCATTCCATGGAGATTCTTTCAAGAAAACATGATATCTCACTTGAAATTACAAATCCTTCCTTTGATTACCACCACAAATATTTTTCCTACTTTGAGCCACTTTCATATGGGTTTGAATAGTATTCACCTTTGCTGTTGTTTCCCCCATTAGTTCTAGTCCTACAACATTCCTTTCACCAAATTCATACCAACAAGTTGGTGTGTGATCTATTTCTATACAATGCTTCATATATTTCCATTTGAATACTTGAATGGAAACTACTATTGTAAGAAAACTATACCAAAGGTAAATATTTACCCCATATACCTTGAAAGTCATGTGAGCATGATCTCAACATGCATTCTAAAGTTTGTATCATCCTTTTTAACTGCTCGTCAGTTTGAGGGTGATAATATATACTAAAATAAATCTCATTATGCAAATATTTATGAAGACTTTTCCAGAATTTCTATATAAATCATGGATCATTATCAGACACAATTGAAAGTAGTGCTCCATAAAGTCTTACAAATTCATTAATATAGATTATTGTAAGGATATATAGTGGTAAATCCTTCTTTATAGTGAAGAAATGTGCAGATTTGGTAAGTTAATCAATAATTACCCATATTGCACCATTTTTTATTGGAGGTTTTGGAAATATAGAGAAAAATCCATAGTGATGTCTTCCCATTTCCATGTAGGAATATGAAAAGGTTGTATAACTCATCTAGAATTTTATCTTTCAGAATTCACCTATTGACAGACTAAACATCTTGATACATAATTAGCAATTTTATGCTTCATATTATCCCACTATAAATCTTCCTTTAAATCACTATAAATATCAGTGCTACCAGGGTGTATAGATAAAATTTAGCTATGAGCATCATATAATAATTACATATTTATATTGAGTATAGCGGGAACACAAATCCTCTACCCAAATTTTAGAATTCCATCATCATACACAAAGTATTCCAACATCCCATCATTCAAAAATTTAATTTTCCTTTGAATATTCTTATCATCATACTGAGAACTTTTAATCCTTTCCAATAAAGATGGTTCGGAAACCAATTAAAAAATAATGATGTTTCACCTTCCTTAAAAATTACCATATCCATCTTTTCTAGATCCATGTACACTGGGTCCTTGTCAATCCTCATCTTGTTCAGAACTCCATGACCCTTCCTTATCAATGAATCTACTTCCTTATTCTCCTTCCCTGGGTGGTGGTGTATTGAAAAATCTTAATCCTTCATTAGTTATAGCCATCACCTTTGCCTCATGTTGAGTTATTTATATGAGAAGATATATTTCAAACTCTTCTCATCTATATATATCTCACATATTTCACCATAGAGATAGTGTCTCAGTATATTTAGAGTAAATATTATAACTGCTAACTCAACATCATGAGTTATATAGTTTTGTCCATGAGTTTTTAATTACCTAGATGCATAGGAAATAACTCTATCATTATGTATAAGGAAATAACCAAGTCATTTCTTTGATGCAACATTATAAATCATAAATACACCATTTTCCAATGTCAGTTTAAATATCGGAGCATTAAATAATTTCATATTCAATTATTCAAAACATTCTTCACATTATTTTGTCTATATTAACTAAACCCCTTTATGAGTAATCTTGGTTAATGCTTTAGCTAATAGGAAAAGATTATGACTGAAACACCAATAGTAACATGATAAACCAATGAAACTATGTACCTAAATTATGTTCGTTGGTGTAGGCCATTACTTGACTACTTTTATCTTCCCATGATCAAATGAGATTCTATCCTTAGATAAAATATGGCCAAGAAAAGAAACTGTCTGCAACCATAATTCACAATTGCTAAACATCCCATATAACTCTTTTCTTCTAAGAGTCTCTAGAACAACCTACAATTGGTTCTCATAGTCCTCATAACTTTTTCAATATATCAATATATCATCAATAAATACCACAAAAAAATCATCAAGATATTAATTGAACACTTTATTCATTAGATCCATAAAAAAAGAGGGTGCATTAGTCAGTACAAATGGAATTACAATAAAATTATAATATCTAAACCTAGTTTGAAATACTATCTTTTGAATATCTTCCCTCCTCACATGCAATTTATGATATCCATATCTAAGGTTAATCTTTGAAAAAAATTGAGCTCCATTAATTTGATCAAATAAATCATCAATGCAAGGTAGAGGATACTTGTTCTTTATTGTAATAGAAGTGATTTATCTAAAGTCAATGCATAGCCTCATGGATCAATCTTTCTTTTTGACAAATAGAACAAGGTATCCAGATGGGGAAACACTAGGGTAAATAAATACCTTATCACTCAATTACTATAATTATTTCTTCAGCTCCACTAATTCCAAAGTTTCCATTCTATAAGGAGTCTTTGATATAGGTCTTGCATCAGGAATTAAATCAATATGGAACTCAACTTCCTACTCTGGAGAATGTACAAGTAAATCCTCTAGAAATGAATCAATGTGTTCTTGCACAATAAGTACATCTTCAATTTGAATATTTATTTCCTCATCCATAGATGTAGTTTTCTCTTCCTCCCCAAGAATTTTATTTGGAAGAGCTACTAAAGGTGGATCTAGATATCCTCTAAAGATGAGAAATTTCATACCTTAATCACGAATCATAATTTCCTTCTCTTTGTAATAAATTTTTGCATTATATTTTGAAATATAGTCCATACCAAGGATTATATCAAAATAAACCATAGATCTGATGATAGAATTAGAAATTAGATCATGTTTATGTTTCATAATAGAAACTGATTGACACATATTTGTTACAATAATGTTTATATTAGGACTCTTTAGTTAAAACTACCCTGTTAAGTTGAATTGGAAGTATCTAATTTTTAAAGTAAACTAGGAAGATATAAAGGAATGCGATGATATAGAATCAAATAAAGATTTAGATAAATGAGAGTATATGATTAAAGTACCCTCCAACACATCATTAGGAACTTCAAACACAATAGTTATGATTGTATAATCTTGGCCTTGTTCCCTTGGACTTTTATAGATCCAGTTTCATTAATGATTAGGATAATAATTTTAAAAATTTACCATCTCTTTACAATTTTATAACTGAACATTGGTATCTTTTTTCTTTCCCTTGAAACCATGGTCTTGGTGGCCTTTTTCTCCACACATGTAACAAACTCATTTTCCTTTTAGGTAGGTACCAAGGTGTTTCTTTCCACAAGTATCTCATTTTAGAAAATTCCTTTTTTTATTCTTCCCTTTATCCATTATTTTCTTCTCTGCCCTCTTCTTCTATTGTTTTCTCTTAAAGTCATAAGACTTAGAGAATTATTTCTCTGTCTTGATAGCACATGAGATTATATCTTCTTATGATGAGAAATTTTGGGAGACAGGTGACCTTCAGAGGAATTATTTAAACCATCAAATAATCAATCAATATTTCTCATTTTATTGCATATGTAATCCACATCATTCCTTGATAACCTTGTAAAGTTAGATTCACACTTATAAACATTATCATCTTCATTTTCCCTCAAATTCAAGAATTATACCTCCATACCTGCTTGCTATTCGTGAAGGAAATATTTTTCCAAGAAAAGTTCCTTAAAATCATTCAATTCCAAGTTTTCTATTTCTACATCTTCCTTAATGTTTTGAATCAATGACCACCATTGATCCACATCTCCTGAGAGATGATAAATTGATATGAAAACCTTATCCCTTTAATTACTTCCCAAAGAATGAAATATCTTCTCTATGAAACTTATCCATTTATCAGCTACAAATGGATTTTTAGTCCCATTGAATGATAGTGGTTGTTATCTCATGAAGCAGTCTTGAATTTCTCCTCCATGTTTTGGATTAGTATTATACACATGGGTAAGGTTATTATTCATAACCTAAGTCATCTGTCCCAGTATAGTTATAATTTTCTTAGCTCTAGTTGCATCTACTACTCTAATATCATTATCTTGAATTGGATGGAAATATCTACATGGGATATGTGTGTTGATATGGTTTCCATTCCTTCCACTATTCACCATTTATAAACAATAGAATACACTAAATTAGGTTATAATGTATAATTTTGAACTAGATAAACTCTTAACATAAATTAAAAATTTATACATAGCTAATCTCATAATCATAAACATGGTTTCTTTGGGGACATATTTAATTTTAAATCCTTCACAATGGTTTGTAAAAAGATGTGAATTATCCTAAGAATATACACTAGGAGTTTCATACTAGGTGCATAGTAAGGTTCGTTGTCATATACCAGGTTACCCTGAGTCAGGCCTGGGACACCTCGTTGGAGTTTCTATCCCTAGGCACATCTCTACTAGAAATGTATCTACTTGTAGTATGAAGGAAAGTATGTATTTCTAGGAAGACTCACATAATCTCCACCTTACCAAAATTCTAGGCTGTTCATCTATCCCTATCTTCAAAGTATATGTTAGGGTTATGTTCCCTAATTTATGTTGTCTAAATATAGTTTCCAAGGTTTCTATTAAACTTCTTATGATACCAACTATAAATACTCCAACCCTAGTAGCTTGGAGCCTGTTATTTACTTTATTACATTAGTTTTATGAACAAGGAAGACACATACCAAATGTCCGAATAGTTTAGTAAATTTTGAAAACTAGATATATATATAAGTTTTAAATTAAAACATGAAATTAAATACAACATAGAAACTCATTTGGAAACATCCACAAACTCCAATATTATCCCTATAGGTCATTCATAATATACATCTTCATATCTTGAAAAAAACATAAGAAAGAGGTGAGATAAAATACTTAGTAAGGGTAATTAATATAGAGGAAGATAATATAAAAAAATATGGAATGGTTAATGACTGTATACACATGAAATTAGAACATAATATTGAGTATAATATGGTAGGAATAAAAGATGAATAAAGAATGATATATAAATAATCACATGAGAATGAAAATTAACCATGAATATTATAATAGTCAAATAATCACATGTATTATCAATTAATATATAATAATGATGGAATGATTAATTCCAGACATTGGGAAAAACCTTTGTATGCATGGGATAGCCTAGCTGAACAACCATGCGAAGGTAGCAAGCTAATTTCATGACAAAGATGATGGGGAGGAGCTGTTCCAAGTAGTTAGTCTAGGTTGTATGTAATGTTTGAATCCTACAGGAAAATAATTCCTCTAAGGCCTACGTACCATGTAATACTTACGCCTATGATCCTTGGTAGGGTTCCACCTCACCCCTTGAATGGTGGATTACCAAAAATAAATAAAAAAATGAAGGCCTTTGGGCCATTGGATGGATGAAAATCATAAACATACCGTCAAGGCCTCGACCAAGACATGAAAATAAATGGTTAAGGCCTAGGAGAAATCCATTTCTGTTTTGTATCATGAGACCTACCTATACATCGAGGGGATATAGAGGGACCCACCCATTAATTACTAAGTTAAGTTAATTCCTCATATGAATGGGGTGATTCATAATCAACATATACATATGAATTTTAAATAACCTTTTCCAATATGTAAACACAATCACCAACCATTCTGAGTAGTATGGTTAATGGTATCAAGATTGCACATCCACAATAAAACTGATCATAAAATATTTAATAAAATATGTTATATGATAATAATAAGATATAAATATAAATAAAGTATAATATTTAATACATGTGTTTAAATAGATTAAAATATTATAATAAAAACATCAAGGAATTCTTGATAGAAATACCATTGTTTATTTGAAAAGAAGTGTTCTTTTGAAAAAATCATTTGTATTTTTTATAATTGTATGTATAAAAACTAAAATGAAAAATTATATATTTTGATGAAAAAATTATTTATTTTATAAAAATAATGGTGTCTTAAAATATATTCTTTATGGTACTTGAAAATGGGTAAGAAATCAGGAAGTTCCCTTTAATCAGGATTGCGTATCGGGAATAATTGAGAAGGGAACCTTGTAAAACATATATTTCCCCATAAAAGAGAGATGAAATAATCTATACACATGATTTTAAAAAATATAAACATAATTTATAATAATTATATAAAAATAATTAATAATTAAATTGGGGAAAATAGAGAGAAAACATAACCCGAATTGAAAATGGAGGTTTAGGAAGAAACCCTTACCTTTTGTCCGAAAGTGTTCTGTACTTGTACTTAATGTCTTGGATAATGAAATTAGATTCATTAATAAATTAATTAAAAATCTATTAAACATGTATTTTTTTATTTTTATTAATTTAATTTATTTCCTTTTTGATGAGTCATAATATTCAATTTCATCATTCAACAATGTTCATTTCTTGATTTTCATGATTGATTCACTTGTATAAATGTATGAAAGATTATGTAAAATAGAAATAATTATATAGAAATTAAATTATATGTTATTAATGAACATAAATATTATTTAATGTTCTTATATATTATTGTTTCCATATATGAGGATGATTCATTAGATATAACTTTAATGATAATCATTTATATTATTTTGGTAGTTTTTCGACCGTCACAGACTAGTTTTATCTTATTAATTAATATCATGTATATATAATGGTTCTAGAACACTAAATAAATTATAATAGGTATAATAAAATATATTTTAAAAATAATTATGGTTTTATAACCATACTTGAATGAGGTAATGTAAAATTAAGTCTCATCATCCACGATGGCGGTAAATCGACACATCACGAAAGATGTTTTCATTTTTAGAATAAAATGGGGGAGGATAAGGGGTTTGATAATGGATATTCCATTAAAATAATAAGATTAAATTATATATATAATATAATGGAGTTGTCATATATTTTTTTAGAATATTTATGGATAGAATGAAAATAAATTAAAAGAAAATGAAAGAGAACGAAAAAGGATCTACCTCTTGAATTCTTCTCATTGAGAACATCCTTAAGGAACTTTGAAATGGTACTTTGGTGATACCAACAAGAAAATAACACGGGGGAGAGGTTTGGGATATGAAATGGTCATAATATAATAACTATTTAATCATTTGGAAGTGTGAGGAGAAGAGGTGGTGAGGGGTGGTATTTATAGTGGAGGAGAGGGGTGTTTTTTTGATTATTTTAATCATTAGTTTATTATTTTGGATCAAGACTATGAATAGTTTGATCATTATCACAAAATAAATTAAAAAATGAAGGTAATTTATATATTATGGTTCTACATCATTCATGACTCAAGCAATAGTGTATTTATCTCAATGTATATACCATAAATTACCACATTTCACTATTCACAAAAATCCAACAATTTTAGAAAAATCCAAAACATTCACCATGAAATTTTTTAGATGTGTATAATTAAAAAATGAACTCCATTTTTTTGAAAATAATTTTATAAATATGATAAATTTAATTTTTAATTAAAATTAGAATCTATTCGAAAAATACCAATTTAAAATTAAAATCGATTTTATGACACTAAGAAATATTAATCAAGGTCTCATAAAATTATCTTATAATCATAAGACAAAAAAATATTAATTTATGAATGTAATTTATAAAAATAAATTTTATTTTAAATATTTATATTAATTATAAAATTATAATTAAACATTTATAACTTATAAAAATTCCAACATTTAATTTATTATTTTTAAAAAATTTATTTATTTATTCCAAGATATAGATATATCATAAATTTATTTAAAAATACCCAAATTTTATTTATACTTTCAGAGGTAAGGTTACTATTATATTGGTCAGTTTACTATTCCTAAGGGTTACATTACTATTCCAAAGGTCAAATTACTATTCCATTGGTATATGATCCTTAACTTCTAGAAATTACTCTTATTTCATTAATTATTCATTTATAAAGTTTGTATTATGTTCTATAAGTGATTTTATGTGATTAATACTATATTAAATAATTATAAGAATGGAAATTTTATTGATAGAATTCTGGGTCTTTACATTTAGACATCGTTTTGAACACACACTTTTAGGGTATCAGCTATATGATAACTTTTGAATTAGTGAGGTTGGATTTTTAAGTCACGTGATATCTTAGGTAGTATTATCGTTTGAACCTCAGAAGGCTAAGGGTATGGTTTATTGAGAGTGACCTAATAATATTTTTGAGATCCATAGTTTTCTGGGTTTTGCATGCTATTGAAATAGATTCATTCAGGAGTTATCACAATTGGTAGTGCTGATGACATGCTTGAACAATAAGGAGAAATATTTCTTGTGGTATGATTATTATGAGAGATACTTCCTAGAGATTAAGGGTAGAATTTTGAGCTTACATGAGATGGGTAATGAGTAAACTCTATATTGTGACACATCAAGGGTTTTTATGGGAGCTATTCTTATGTAGGATGTGTGTGTTTTTGCATATGGTTCAAGGAAGTTGATTTTGTATGAGTGTAATTATCCAACTCATGATTTGGATTTGGTGGTGGTAGTGAATTCTTTGATATGTTTTCATCACCATCTTCTTTGTGTGAGGTTCATCATATATACATACTATAATATCCTTAGCTATATATTTTCTCAAATAGACTCAAACCTATGAAAAAGGTGGTGGGTCAGATATATTCAGTATTTTAAATTCAAGAAGATATAAATCCCAGAGAATGGGAATTTTTTTCTTGATGTGTTGAGTAGAGATCCTTTGGCACAGGTGGTGCAGGTGGCTAGTAGTGATTGGTATATGATGAGCCTCTTTATGGGGATGTGCCTTTATGTTTAAGAGTATTAGGGTAGAGTGACCTTGATGTATTAGAGTATGACATCCTCATACATTTATAGAGATAAGTGCAATTATTTGTCTAACCTAGATTTTTTATTATGAGGGATAATATATATGGTATGGAATCACCTATTTATTTTTCTGTCAATTATGATGAGGTTCATTATGTTTGAGGACCATTTTTGGTACCTAAGTTCATGTATGAGGAGATGATGTAGGATTCACACACTTCAAGATGGGATATCAACCGTGGTATTACTAATATGTATCATGGTATGTAGAGGAAGTACTGGTGGCTTGGATGAAGTGAGACACAATGAGGTTTGTTTTATGAATTTTTACCTATCAGTGGCTAGAGACTGAGCATCAGGGACCCACATGTATTTTCTAGTCCCCACCCACTCTTGAGTTGAAATGGGATTATGTGAAAATATATTATTTCATGGGGTTACCAAGGATTCCCTAAGGTAGTGATTTAGTGTGGGTCATTGTGGACTAGTTGAACAAGGTTTTAAACACACTTTCGATCTGAGAGACCCAATTTGTTGAGGATCTGGATAGGTTTCATGTTCATGATATAATAAATATTCATGATATACTTAAAGAGAGTAATATTTAATTGAGATTCTTGATTCAAACATCACTTATTAAAGGGTATGTAAAAGGTGTTTGATACTCAATTGTATTTGAGAATGACATAGCATCCTTAAAACAATGGGCAGTCTAAGCATAATATTAGGATCTTCGAGGACATGTTGAGAGCATGTGTCATGGGTTTTTGAGGTTTATGAGAGATTTATCAAACAATTTAAGAGTTTTTATATTATAATATCTATTATAAATTGATTCATATGGGACCTTTTGAGTATTTATATGGTATACCACATCAATCGCCACTATGTTGGTTGAAATCCAGTGATTCATGTGTTATTGTGATGATTCTCCTACAAGACACATCAAGCATGTTTGATTGATTAGGAAACGTTTAATTAATTCTAAGAGTTAGAATATATCACATTAAAAATATATATGTATTCCTATAGAGTTTGATGTAGGAAACTATGTATTTCTGCATGTGATGCTATGCTTGGGACACTATCATATTCGGACTTTAGGGAAGTTGGAACCTAGGTTTGTGGGGATATTTGAGATCATGGAGTAGATCATTACAGTGGAATACTTGTTTAAACTTACTTAATATAAAAGTGATATAGATAATGTGTTCTATATATCTTAGCTTAGGATATATCATCTTAATCCATATTACGTTATCTACATCATGGACATCAAGTTGGATCTTGACACGTCATTCGAGGAGTGATCAATTTATATTGTGGATCAAAGTGATAATACCCTTCACAGAAATATGGTTTCAATGGTATAATTTTAATGATGGAAAGGGAATATCTAGGAGGAGACATGAGAGCAGGATTCAGATATTCATGTTCAATGGCCATAGTTGTTCACAGTTGTGGCTCGACGATGTATCACGAGGATGAGCTACCCTATAGTAGGAAGGTTGTAACACCCCACATCCGTATGGTGTATGAATTAATTATTGATTTTATAACCTCATTTATATTGATGATTTTCAGTTTTTGGAGGTGTTGTAATGGGACCCAAGGGTTGGTTTTATATGTTTTCCTTGAGTTTGATCTGAATTTATGTTATAGGTGGCTTGTCACACCATGAAACATGAGGGTTGCGCCGTGATGAGGGAAGTGCATCAGATCATTATGTCGCAATGTATAGGGGTATATAATGATATATGGAGGGGGAACATAAGAATAGTTTTTGGGTTAGGTAATATTAAATTCTCTATAGGATTAAGGGTCATTCCACAACCCAATGGTATTAATTTGTGATGAGGGACTTCACAAGTTTAAAAAAATTCTTGTGTTAGGATAAATCATGTTGTAACTTAGGAAATTGTGGAATGGAAAGTGATGCGTGAAAATAAATTGAGAGATTTATAATATTAAGTCTATTTAGTTATGGTTGGTCACATATTGAACCTCTATACCATGACATTAAGGATATATTAAGGGGGTATGTTCCACGCTATACCGATGGGGGCTGTGCCATGAGGCCAGGCTAGCGGGAAGTGTTGCGCCGTGAAAGAATGCACTATATCGTGAATCCCCAACCCTAGAGTGGTTTATGTTATAAATCTAGGATATAGGGGAAGTGTTTTTACATGAAGGAGTGGTTGTTTCTTGAGGTCTTTCACGGAAGGGATTAGGTTTTATTGTACTTCCTTGAAAGGGGTAATTTCTCTGTAACCATCGAGTCATGCTGAAATGTAGCTGTGGGTAGGGGATGTTGTGCTGTGACCTATGTGGTCATGCCACAAAAACTATCCATATTTATTTTTTTAATCTTAATTAAATGGTTTTATTATTATTAAAAAATACTAATGATTTTTTCCCTTTGGAACAATGAGAAAAAACACACCCCTTATCTGTTTCTCTCCATCATTTATCTCCCTTCCAAGATCAGTCATCCTTTATTCATGCTCAGATTAGGGTGTCGTTTATCTTAGTGGATTGATAGAGGTTAGTTAGGCCTTCCTAATCCATAAAATTCTAGTTTCTCATGCTATTTTATCATGTTCTACCATTTATTCCTTAATTTGTAGTTTTTTTATAGATTTTGGGAAAACAACCTATCATAACAATTTTGTTCAGAGTTTCTCGATGAGCGGCCTTCCATTAAATAAACTTAGCTGGTCCTTAATTAATTCCTATGGTTTATGATCCTTTCTTGTGATTTGTGATACACAGTCTCGCTTCCCATGTGTGATTTACCCTAAATTATATTAAGTTGTTTCCCTTGGCCAAAATTTAACTAGGTAAGTATTTTTAGTGACATTGTGGACACATTGATGGTTATTTATTATTATTATGTCCACTAAGGGAGATATAACATATGTAAATGTTTTTACCTTAAATAATCAGAACTTAATTCATATTCCTTTAAGTTTCTTGATGATATTATGTACCCTTATTGAGTACCATGAGCCATTTTTGAGATAAGGGAATTATTTATTAGTGTGGTTGGCCTATGACATAACCCTTAAAGATATTTATAGTTTACTTTTATCCAATTTCTAGTTGAGCTAGACTAGGGTGAGTGTTCCTTCGACACTAGATTTTAGAACTAGGTTGTTTATTACTCATTTGTCTTGTAGAATTAGGTAGATCTTATAATGATCTACTTAGTTATCATTTAAATCATTTTGGGCATTATTCTAAATTTAAATTGAATTTTTATATTTTGAAATTTCATTATTTGTGGTGCCACATTATAATATGTAGGTATATTTATGAGATGGTATACCCTTTTTGTTGTGTTGTACATGTGGGTTTGATATGCACACTTGTGATATGTTGTACATAATAAGAGATGTTATTACCTGTAGTTTGTATATTTGGGACTGTGATGATATGACCTTGATTTTGGAATATATTTACACCTTTTATCATGTTGGTTATATTGAGGGACATGATTCCCATTATGTTGTGGTTTGTATTTTGGAAGAAATTCCCATGGAAATGGGAGGAAATTACCATGTGACCCTAATTATATGGGGAATGAGATGCTTTTCCCAGTTATGTATTATTTCCCATAGAAGTGGGACATACTACCTATGTTGAGATACTTCTATGGAAGGGGATGTGATGTTCATATGAATGTTGATTCTTAAGGAACTTTATTCCCTTCCATTTTATGGATCCTTGAGTCTAGTGATATCGTGTCCACTTGTGAGTCATTATGGATAGGTTTATTATGCCCTCTCTTGGTCATATAGTCAGGTCATGATTCCCACTTTTACGTGTTGACTTGGGGATGATTTTACCAAAAATATGTATATGTTTTGGGATGTGTTTCCCATATATTTATGGTTATGTAACCATAGGCACATTATGACCATAACATTGGATGAATTATTGGGATATACTTCCCATGTATTGGTGATGTTATTATCATAGATATGATATTCACTCGATTCTGGATATTCTATTAGGATATATTTCCCATGAGTTGGTCATTATATCATGATGATACATTATTCCTATTTAACATGACTTGATATAAGTTTCTTGATCGATGATTATGTGATATGTTAAGAGAAACCACAATATTGGTCGAAGCAAGAAATGTCATGCCTTGGTGGTTGTACTGCACCCATAGTTGTGATGTAAGTATTGTTATTTCTGTTAACTGTTTACCTAATTTATGATAATATTAACCTATATATACACTTGTGTTAATGTATATATTTAGGTACACCATTGGTGGTGGTCTATTGAGTTTTACTCACACCCTTTTTAGGTACCGTGGGTGCTCAATAAGACTTATTGGTTATACGATTATATAAAAGAAATGGATCAATGTTGGATGATTGATTTGGAGCTTGGTATGAGATGAAAGTAAGGACTAGGCATGCACTCATGACCTATTCTGATGTCAATTCCACAACCCTTTTGTCTTCTTTTGGGTGATATATATATATATGTTCTACCTAAGAGGGACCCTATTTATACTTATTTGACTGCTTGAAATTATAGCTGCTCATGTTTTTATAACATGGGTGTTATTTATATTGTGTATTACATTTAACTAGAATGTATTTCATTTAATTTTCTCCTTTTCATGTAATGGAAATTATTATATTAATTTAATTATGATTTTTGTTTATTTGTACCAAATAGGGTATAATATCTCCACTTTTTACATGTACCTGCATCCCTCAATAGCCTCTATAATATAGGTAGGGGGTTCTCCTATAATACCAAAAAATGGTTTTTAAGGCTTTAACATCATTTTGGTCAGTAAGATGTAAAATATGAAACTTACTCCTAGAAGTAGGTTATCACCACCACTTCACCATATTGAGAATCATTTTTGGGGAATTTATATCCCTCAGTGTGTAAGCAATCACATGACACATGGAAATAAAATATGCCTCTTTCTAAGGCGTGGATATTATTTTCTACTCAAAATCAATTTGTGTTGTTTGATTGAGGACCATATTATAGACTCTATGAAAAAGTGGACAGTGTGAATTTCTTACTAAAAAAAGTGATGAAATCATCTTATAAATCATATTGTTTGTCAGTGTTATTCCTGGACCAACTATGATGGTTGCATTAGTGATTGTTTAAAGATAAGCATCCTGAGGTTGGCTTAGATGGCATGTTTGGTGGAGACATGGGAATAAATTTTTACTTCTTGGTTAATATGTGATTTTATTGGGTTATTCTCAGTTAGTGTGTGATCTTATCCATATTTGGGGATGGTATATTTGTTTTTGGGTTGTTTTTTTGGGTTAGAAGATGTTATTTTGTTTGCATTATGTTAATTTATTAGGACAAATTTCAGAACCACTAGTTGTCATTTAATTTCTTTATGTGTATTTGTTGGGATTTCTATGTTACATTGCAATATTTACCATTAGGAATTTCCCCTAGGGATGGCCACCAAATATTGTGGGCCCATTATTAGAGATTTTATAGATCTTAATGGAAATTATTTTTCAATAGAATAACTTTTTTCTGGTTTTTTATGGATCTAGAAATATATTAATATATATTAAAAATTATGTTTTAAATTGTTATAAGAAAATTAATAAATTACTTATCACTTTTGGTTGATTTCAAGCTCATCGGGCTACACATATCAAAGTGTATCAGTTCAAGGGGATTATTTATTTTTTATCACCATAGGTTCTAGGATTTTTTTTTTCAATATTTCCTTAGTAACACACATCACATGTTTTGATCTTATTACAAATTAGATTTGGTAAACTTCTTATGGATTCATATTTGAAAATTGTATCCATGTTCTTTTAACACAAATGAATATGTCATCTATACCAAAGCATATTCTCTTTTTATATGCTCATAAAAAAAATGTGTTTATCATTATAGAATTGGGATATATTTCCAATTATTTTTTATCTATTCATGACTACTGTGACATCCTTTGTCCTTTTAATGACATTTCAATTTTTTCAAATGATTACTTTATTCCAATTGTCACAAAGCTGAGACACACACAAGAGATTATTCCTCAACCCATCGACAAAGAGAACACTACTAGATTAAAATTTATCTTCTCTAATTTTAGTGCTTCAAGATCTATTCACATTTGTTTTATTTTTTTCCACACACTCTGCAACAACAACATCTTCCTTCAAACTAAAATCTCCTCAGTTAAAAATATTTAATGTCAAAATTTTCTTTTTGATTTATTTTCAGATTTAAACCACAATGATTTTATTTAGCTTCGTATTTCTTAAGATAATATTCTTTTCCCTTGTATTTTCCCCTTAGTATTAGCCTCAATGTATTTATTCTTCCACACCTTATCTATTTTCTGTTTTTTATCACCACCAATTGAAGTAAAAATGTGTGTTTCTCTATTCTTTGGTGAAGTGATCACCTTCACATCCTTCTTTTAATATCTTTCATATTTTTTTATTGAAATATTGAGTATGAAATTTGATATTTCTTATAACAATAGTAATACATAAAATATTCTTAGGGGAACCAATAAATTTCCCTGATAATTTGGATTTTTATCCAATTTCCTTAAAAAAAATTTGAATTTCAAATTTCATATTTTCTCAAGGAATATTTGTATTTAACTAATTGTACCTTAAGAACATTCACTTAATCATTATTAAAAATTATATTTTCTATTGTAATCTTAAGAGTTTTTTTAATTACTTCAAGGATTTCATTGAGATCACCCATCTTTCTTGAAAACACTATTTACATCTCAACTATCTCTTTGTCTTTTGATTCACCAAGTGAATTATTTAATGATTTATTCTCATTATTCTATACATTATTATTTATTTTAATGTTATTTTTTTATTTTAATCACACCAATACCTTTATCCTCAATTTAAACTCTTTTAGTGTGTCCTAATTATTTCTCTCCACATCACTACAACATTCTCATTCACTATATGTATCATTAGTATACATTGATTCATCTATAAATGAATAAGATAATTCATTATTCGTGCCATATTTATCTTTTTCACTCTCCTCATCAGAATAAGACATATCATGTTTTGATAAAAAATTACTTTTATTTTATATGTTGGTTGTTATACTGTCTTTAAAAAAATTTCCTTTTCTTTGAGTGCTTAATAATTTTTTTCTCTTAGATGATCTTTTGGATTGATCATAATCTATATCTTCATCTTCCTTTCTAGGAAACTAGATTAAAAATGTCTAATATTTCCGTGATTAAAACACTTAAAATGAACTTTTCCATTGTATTTACCTTTTCCCTACAACATTAATTTAGATAAAAGTGGTATAAATTCACTAAAGTTAATGGGATCATCATCATCATCATAATCACATTTATCCATATCAAAAATTTAAGATTTAATGTTTTTTAAAACTTTATAAGGCTTTAAAAGTATTATCCTTTTATGTTTTTCCTTTCTTTTTCTATGATGGACCCCTACTCATCTCATAGGCTATCAATATATTGCTGATATTACCATAGTAAACTCATCCAAGTCTTGATCCTAAAAATAAAAAATATGTGCATCACACTTCTAAAAGAATTTTAATTAATTTATTTTCATTTTTAGAGTCTTTGAGAACTTATCCATAACTTCGAATCAAAATAACAAATTTTTCAGTCAAAAAAATAACTCATATTAAAAATCATATTCTCCCATTTATATATCCTCAAAATTTTATTGAAATATTTTTAATAATGACACCATAAATTTTTTATATCCCTCATGGTTATCATAAAGTTTTCTCGAAATTCCATTCCCTGTATTAGTTCCCATGACTCGTTTCAACTGTTTCTATAAGAGGGATGAAAGTAACACATTTCATTATCTCCCATTATTTTCAATATTATTCTTATCAATAAGTGTATAGTCCATCTCAATTTTAAGAATATTTAAACTATTATTGATGATTATAGGAATGTCCAAGACAAGAGATAAAATATATATAACTATCATCCATTTACATATATGAAATACTTCCCCATATAATATTGGAGTGTATTTTTTTATGGTATCTATGCACTCCATATATATCTTTAATCAAAATATGCTATAAATATAGAACAAAATTTATATCATCATGAACAATTAGATCCAATGCTATGAAGATCCATAAGAAAAACTCACTTGATATTTAATTGGATGAAATAACCTATTTTGATACAAATTGTTTGGACTAAGTGAGAGATGAATAACCATTAGGGGTGGGGGTGAATCAACAGTCAAAAAAATCTCAAATATCAAAAAAATTATTCCCATGATATTTAGGGATATGATATATAAAATAAATAAATCAACAATGATGTGGGATTGAGATAATGATAGAACATACACTACATAAGAGTTTTTTAAAAGGTTTACATTTTCTTTTCATTGAGTGACTAATGTTTGGTGTCCAATGACTATAAACCCACTATCCACATTATTAATTTATTATCTACAAGAATATAATTTAAGAAAAAGTAAGATTTTACTAAACTCTAAGTAAAATAAATATCAAAATATTCATGAGCATATTGATCAATATTTCACTTTCCTACTCATGTTTCTTCAAATAATATATCACTTGGTCACTTTTTTCCTTCTCCTTAAATGCAAATGAATCATATTTATAATTATCATTGGATATAATTAATTATATCAATGATTCATCATAATGTTTATTATTATAAAACACTTTATTTAAATTGTAATGAATCTACCATTACATAATGAGTTTGGCCACGTTCTAGTATATATGGTTAAAGATAGATATGAAAACCATGATCATATATGTCTCATATTTCCCCATGTTTGGTTGTAATTTTATTTCCTTCAATTTTATCTCTAATAAGAACTACAAAATAGAATTTGGAACCATATCATAATTCCCCCATCTCCATCACTGAAATGATCAGATGTATGGTTGTTTCCCTTAAGAGCATTGTATATATAGATTTTTCTTCAAGCATAGTTTGGTCCATGCCAATTTTTATTCATATATTTCATTATGAGTGAACCAAAACCATTTTTCATATCCTCATGGTAGGTATTTGGATCAAACTATATTCTTTAGAACCATGACTTGTTCAACTACAAGCATTTCCTACTAGAACAATAATGTAATAGTAATCCACCGTGATGTAATACTTCTTCCCTATATACATTCAATAAATATCCATGAAACTAAAAACATGAAAAATTGTCATTTTTTATGAAAAATTTCTTTTTTTTGTTTCCATGAACTAAATATGTTGTGTTTTGGTAAGAATCATAGCATGGTCTATGCCTCCTCAAAATCTATTCATTCCATTGCTTCCAGATCAACTCTAATCCACATTTAAATCATTAACAAGCATGTTGAGAATAAATGAAAAATTAATTAACCATAAAAATGTTGAATAAATAGTCTCAAGAAACTATTCATAGTAATATCCCAATGTAATATATTTTTAAACACTATATCATAGGATAAAATGGTGTTTATGAGAAATCATTAACTCTCGATGTAATGATCAATACTACAGGTTCCTAGCACAATGTAAGAGCCTGTATGGTATAATCAACTTGACTTCTTAGTATTAATTTATGAATAATTATTTTTGTGGATGATATTATGACAAAAAAACTTTATATATTACTTGAATATATTAAATACTGGAACTATAGTGAAGAATCATAACATTTAATTTATAATTAATTTATGAGAAGAACTAGAATTACCTGAATGTGTAATTATTTTTTCATTTATGATCTGATTGACTTGATATCATCTTAACATCATTTCACTATATGATAAAATTAAAAAATCCCTCTAGCAGTGATCCAAACATGAGATACAATCTATAATTTTTTTTGTAGAATCATCGGGTGCAGGTACGCCTAATCTCAATCACTTGCATCATTCATGGATGATTGTACCAGAATTATCTTCAAATAATTATTGATGTTCTCTCAATATATTGAGATAAGCCAAGGAGTTATTACACGTTAGATCCCAAGATGTAGTGATTTATAGAGATTTTATTTATCTATTGTTCATAAAAAGTGTGACTTGGAAAGTGATATAATTAAATATTTATAAAAGCAGGTCTAGGTTTGGAAAGTTTCACACAAGACCCTTTATAATTCCTTAATTCTTAGTTAACCTCATGTCTAATAATAATAATAAAATTATTATTATTATTTACTTGAAAATTTCATCACTTAAGAATAAATAAATATCATTTATATCATTTCCAATAATTCTATTAAACTCAGTCCACTTATCCTCCTTGCCATTTACCAAACGTTGAATAATAAAAATTTATTTAACAACTAAATATTACTACATTATTCATTGATTATTATAATAAATATTATACTCCAAAAACCTTGAAAATAAATACTTCTAATTATAATTTAACTCACTTGTTCTTTCAAATAACATATGACTAAATCCTAGAAATCAAACAAACCTGAATAAATATAAAACAATAAATAAGGAATAATATTTATTACAACTTTTTAAATTTGACATTTAATTTAAATTAGATTGAAGATAAAATTAGTGTGTTAACCAATATGAATCTTCTTACTGGAATTAAGAATAATTACCTAAATTCCATGGTTATCATCCAATAACATGCCAAGGCACCCATAGAGAAAGAATTTAATGTCAAAATGATATAAAACCTCCTATGAATGATTGTTGTGAAATATAATCCATTTTTGTGATATATCTAATCAAACATGTTGTATGATGGTTTTATTAACCTCTTTACTCAATGTCTCTTTATTTGAATTTATATAAATGAACATTCCCATAGAACACCATGACCATGGATTTACCCAAGAAGTTCAATTACCATCAAAGGGCCTGAGATATCAACTTTTGTTAACAAATAGAAGAGATGAATCCTTTATCACATTATCCATCAATGCAATATCACTCATGGAGCGCCCAACCTATCTTACTTCACAGTGAGTATATTTCATCCCAGTTTTCATCGATACATCAAATTACGCTACTTATGATATTCATTAATGACAATATTAAAGTATAAGGATAAATATACACATCTATAGATAGGAACATCCAATGAAATATAAAATGTGGATTTATTACTATCAGGTATGTTCCCATAACATAAATTCTTAGAGATTACTAAATTAAAACACCATGATAAGGAATCTCAATGTCTTATGAGCCTATTACCCTTGATATACTATATCATATGTGTCCCATTAGACAATATCATCTGGACATAGAACATTTATTCAAGAATAGGGTTGTGGAACATTCAAGTTCTCATCATAGCGGGGAACTACTATGAATTTTTAGTGTGACATATATTATTAGAGAATTATCACATACTAATTGATGTATAGGAATAATCATAATGTGATAATAAACTTTATTAATATTCAAAAAAATGAATACATTTAATCAAATACTTAGAAGTTAGTTCTAGGGAACCAACTCCAACAGAATTCTACTTGCACTAGAGACAACTGTTAATAACCTTTATTCCACTAGATCTAATGCGATACTAATTCCTCCACTGAGATAAATCCTCCATAGAGGGATCTAACACATTTTACTCTATGTATACTCTTCTCATAGAAAATTCACCTCACTAATAAAAATCCATCAGGAGATGAAACTTTAGAAGTATAGGATTTATCCTTTGATGTTAACTTGGATCCATAAAAGGATCCACCGATGTAGTGTTATCATAGTAAAATTTGTTAGGGTCTTTAGTACTAGGAATCCATTTTAGAATAGGTGAAAAATGGATTCATTGAGGTATTCCCACTCATAGATCCTCCATTAAGACAAAAAATTGATCCTGACTAAAACTTTAGATCATTATGATCTATCTAAAAGATAAAATCTATATAACCCTTTATTACTATCTCTTCATCTCCTCCATAAAATTGAAAAAAAATCCTTAGTTCACCGTAGATACTTAAGTATAGAATTAACAATATTACAATTCTATTCACCTAGATGAACCTGATGTTTTTCTACCATACTCAAACAATAGGCAACATTAAGCCTCATACATGACATGGAATACATGATAGATCCTATCATAGAAGAATATGAGATATTAATCATTATCACTCTTTCTTGTTGTGTACAATGAACAATATTCTTGGAAATATGTATAACATGTGACACTGTAAGCAATCCCTTATTATATTGTTCCATACTGAACCCCTTCATTATCTAGTTAATGTATGTACTTTTACTAAGTCCAAAAAAACTCTTAGATCTATCACATATAAACTTTATCCCTAGAATATGGGATTCTTTACCTAAGTACATAATGAATAAATACTTTCTTAACCATTCCTTAAACTCTTGTAAGACCAGTATCTCATTTCTAATTAGTAATATTTCATCAATATACACTACTATGAAAATGTCTGTACTCCCACTAAACCACTTATAAACACATGAATCACATTCATTCTTTATGAAACCAAATTATTTTATGGATTCATCAAACATAATGTTCCATGATTTTGATTATTTATTTAATCCATAAATATATATTTGAAACTTGCAGACATTTTTGGCATTTTTTGAGTCAAAAACCCTTTTGGTTATGTCATATACACATACTCTTAAAGGTTCATGTTAAGTAAAGTAGTTTTGACATCCATTTTCCAATTCTCATATTTGAAACATTTTCATTGGACTCATGTAAATTTATTTAATTATAAAAAATACTAGAAATAGTATATTTGAAGTATAAGTATTGTATTCTATAGGTAAAGCTAAAATATGTGTATACTAGAAAAAAAAGAAAAGATTATAAATCTATAGAAGTGGTGGAGATTGTGAATGATCTTAGTAGAATGAGAAAGTAATTGAAGAGATGGATAAAGTAGTGATAATTGAAAATACTAAAAAGGAGATTAATGGTGGATGTAATTTGGGAGACCAAACTAGAATGAATTTATAAAAATATTCTATTCTCTTACTCAAGTTAACTAGATATATAACCACTTATTGTTGAAAATGTGATAAATTACTAAACTATCATTTATTATTTGACACAGCTCAGTGAACCCCCCTTAGTAAAGAACTCTCGATCATTACTTAGGAGTTGGTTTGTTCAATAACAGTGAAGAGAAATATAACCTTTTCTAAATTTTAAGTACTTAATTTATAGTTCAAAATTCTTTTGATTCACTATTTCCTCCCATTAGTTCTTAAGTAGAGTAAATAATTTTCTCATTATAAACAAAAATTAGAATGATGATCTAAACATTATAATGGAAATAACAAAAAAAAAATAGGGCGAAGAAGAATACAAGTTTTAAATACATTTCTATTTGAACTCCATAAGAAATTTAGTTTCACAAGATCACAATATCAAAAATCAAGAAATTAGAAGGGATACAAGAGGAATATTCTCTAGAGATGAAACTTTATTCCTCAAACTATATCCATCGATCAAGGTTCTACTCCAAGACTGATCTTTTACCGTCAGCATGATTTGGTTCTATTGTGTGCTTATCCCCTTGATTAATTCCATATTTTTTGTTTTTTATTCTTATCCAGCTCACTACATTAAGCACTGAATAAATTTAAATCACTAACTTATTAGTATACACATGGCTCGAGTAACTATTCTTCATCTTCAACATGTGACTCAAGTAAAGTTATCTACAAATATTGAAAAACCATGTATGTTTTGTTATACCCAATGGATTCCTATAAAATCTTTAATTTCGTTAGGATGGACTTTGAATAATCTTGATTTTGAACTGAGATGATAATTTAGAGCACACACAAATGTTTTAATCCTTTACAACAACAAATTTTAATAGAAAATAACATTTATGTAGTGTTAATGATGTTTGGAGGACCTTCACACATCTTTTTAAGGAGAGGTACTACCCTCACACAAGTTCTAACTCCTCGGCTTGAACTTGTAATAACTCATTTGAAATGATTGTTACCCTTATGCGATCCTATTCCACCTTTAGGCAAGGCTCTAATGACCCTTAAACAAGTTCCATTACCTTTATGTGAGCCTCCCACTTCCATTATACAGGTCGGCTGCTACCCTTAAGTATTCAATTGTGAAATGTTTCCCTTACATAGATTTTTAAGAGATGTGTACCTTTATGTGGATCTCTATTACCCTTATGGGATCCCACAACTACCATTATGTAGGTCTAAAAGTGTTGTAAACCCTTACATGGCTCACTGTTATCCTTACATGAGCCCAAAAATACCCTCACATCAGTGGGAAAATACCTTCATATAGTAGGTTAATACCTTTATGTCTTTGGTTTAGCACACAAAATTCAATATTTAGTGAAAATAAGGAATCCCATGAGATTTTAGAAATTAAAAATTAAAAATAGATTTAATATATTAATTAATATAAAAAATAAATGTTAAAAGTTACCAAATATTAAAATATCATGAAAAATATTAAAAGTTATAAGTTCAAATTACATTTGTTAATTATTTAATTAAAATAATTTAAACACTAATTTATTGAAAATAAAAATATTAATAAATAAAATTCAAACTAAAAAATGTTAAAACAAAGAGAGATAAAAAATTAAATATAGAATTATTTATATAATTGATTAATCAATAAATTAACAAAAACAAAGGAATAAAATATTAAAATCACATAATAAAAAGATTAAACAAAAACACTTATAAGTAATATTATTTATCCATAAAACTCTTCAATTTAATACTTCTACATTAAATGACATAATTAGCACAAATACCCATTTAATTTAAAAAAATGGTGTGATAAACATGTAATGAAATAGAGCCACATACAATTTCACCCCACTTGATCCATTTCTTATCCTTAAGAAATTAGTTAGTCAAATTCAATGGTAGAAAGTAAATCTCAAAATCAAGAGATAGAAATTCCACATAGAATTGATTAAGAAAATTGATTTCCCCCCATGGATCCTATTAAGTAAAATGTGTGAATACCCCCTTAAAACAAAGTGTTTTGCATTGAAAATTTAATTACTATTTAAAAAAAATGTTTTAAAAAACCTTGAATTGAATTTAACAAACATCAATATACATTTAATTGAAACTTTCAAACTTCTATTTACTTCCTAGTGAGAAGACACACATAATTTATCACAAAAATAAATAGACACAACTGAATAGATTAGTGAGTTAAATAATTACAGGGTAGATTAAATAAACCATATAACATTTTTAGATTAGAGAATAAAATAATGAAATTACGAAGTAAAAGAGATAAACCTAGATTAGGATTTTCATTTCACAGACCATGTAAATTCATATCTTATGAGTTTTATTCAATCAAAAAGTTTCAATTCAATGAAAGTTGTAAAATATTTTCTCAAATTATTACCAAGAACAAATGAATTCAAAAGGGTAAGAAATTAATAAACCAAATTGAACCCTTGTGGTAATAAAATATAATAAATTTAAAGTGGCATTAAAACATTAAAAATTAAGAAACATTTTCACCACTGAAAAATTCCTAAATGATGCCTGAAACTCATAATTTCCAAAACATTTAGGGGTTTTTATGGGTTTTACATTAAGGAACAATTAAGATAATTTAATAAGACCATATACCCTACATAAAAAACCCAAAAATATCCCAATTTTTTAACCTCAGGTGAAATAATACAATTAGAAATTTTGGTTCAAAATAGATTTTTAATTCAGAATTTCAATAACATATTGAAGGGTCACAATGAAATTCAAATATTTTTTCCAAAAGTTCCATCACTTTGTAAAAAATAGATTTTAAAATGTACATTATTTTTCCCTTATAAATAGAAAAAATGATTGTAAAATAAGATAAAAAATATTTCATATGAATTAGTGAATTCACTTCCTACAATGTTTTTGAGCCTAGAGGTATTTTAATGGGTTCAAAGAAAGGTTTCAATTTGTTTCCAAAATTATTTTCAATAATAAAGATTCACGAAAGAAACATCCTATATTTTTGATCATTTTTATAATAATTTAGTTAAACCAAAAAAACACCCCTCCTACACTTAATTACCAACTCAGGGAAGAAATATTTGTTATGAAAATAAGGAAAGGATCCTTAACTAGGTACCACTATCAAGGAAGCATGAAATGTAATTCAATAATTTATACTTCAAGAAATATAAAACTTAATAATCCCCTAATACTGGAGTTGAGTCCTTATAGATAATAAATTCTTTCTACCATATTTAACTTATAACACTTATTGATCTCCCAATGAAGGTATGTTCAATGGAAAATATATGAAACATTTGACCTACACATTAAAATATAAAATGACGAGATAAAGTAATGGTTAGAGGATGTAACAATGAAGGCTATTTCCATTGATGAAATATTTTAATGTTCAATTATATGAAGGAGGGAGTAAGAGGATCAAGAATTAAATTCATAGAGAAAAATATGATGGAATTTATTTCAAAAAAAGTGAACAAACAAAAATTTAAGACATTTGGTTGCCTTATAAGAAATGATGGATTTAGAGTCTCCATCCAGATTTATGCTTAAATTTATATCCATGATAATTCAATGGGTATGAATTATTATTGGTTTTGAACTCAATATTATCAAATAATTCATTAATTATATTTTAAAAATATTCTCCAACTATAGAATCTAAGTGAATTTTCAGTATAATATTTTAAACAATAGTATACATCATTCTATCCCGATCAATTTAACTTCACAAACCATAGATTTTATCATTAATAATGGTGAAAAATAACCCATAAAAATCTATAAATTTATCAAGAAATTTCACTATATTTCCCCCATATTTAGGGGTTGAAAACACTCAGAAACATGTGTATAGATAGCTACAACATGTTCACCAATTTCATAAAAATACCCCAAAATAGATTTTAAAAATAACATTTCTAAATAATCCATCATGAACATTTCAAATTATTTTGTAAGAATTTATTTTTTTGATTCCTCATAATACTAAAATGAAGTTAAGTTTTAAAAAATATGTGAAAATTTATACGGGATAGGTTTATACATACAAGGTGTGAAAATTTATAGAAAACAAATTTGTTCAAACTCATAACCATCAAGCTCATAAAGAGTACTTAACCCAAAATTTTCTCTAGTTTTTGAGGCTTCAAAACTCTAAAAATAAATTGTAAAAATACTCAAATTTAGGTTCGTAAAATGTAGGAGGAATAAATTTTAACTCTAACATGAGATTTGGTTTAAGAAAAAGGATTACTTCATAAACAGATTCCTGAAGGGATGGGCAGGAAGCTTGAGTGATGCTCTCAAAAATAAATCCTTTTTCATGTTTAAAAATATCATGGTTCTTAGTAATTATTTTTCTAAGATTTATGTTAAGAATGTATATCCTTTTAAGATATCTAGGGGATTTATATTCAACAAAATTCACTTAAAAAAGTTCATTAACTGATTATTTTAAATCATAATAAGGTTGATGATTTTTATTACTAATATCATATTTAAAAACAATTTTTGTAACATATATAAATTTTAAACTCACTATAAGTTGTGTATCTTTAAAAACATGGAACTCCATTTGATCCTCACCAGTTTCAAGGGATACTTTTCCCTTAGAAACATAAATAATATCCCCAACAGTGGATAAAAATAGTTATCCTAGAATTATTGGATCTTTATTATCACTTTCTATTTAAATAATGAGAAAACCAATGGGGAGTGTGAGATTTCATGCATAAAAAAATATGTTATATTTCCTTCCATAAGGAATAGAAAGTGACCTATTAGCTAATTGTTGTGAAACTGAAGTTGGTTTCAACTCCCTAAGATGCAAATTTTTGAATAAAGTGTAAGGTATATGGTTGATGCTAGGTCTTAATCCAAACAAGAACCTCAAATCCTTACTTACTCAGATTTTATAAGTGAAGAAAATGGATTCATGGTATTTCAATTTTGGAGGAATTATTTGTTGAACAATGGTACTACAATCCCCATTCAAATCAATAGATTAACTTTCACTACAATCCATCTTACCAGATAAAAATATTTTTAGAAATTTAATCCAAGAAGGAATTTATTCAAATACTTCACAAGGGGATATTGATATTAATGATTTGAAACATTTTCTGCAATTTTAAGTAATCTGATTCACTATTCTCTAAGCCTTTGAGGAAAAAGAATGGGTGGAAGATAATTATTCAAAATAGGTTTTCACTATTCTCATACTTAAGCCTCACCACTTTATTTTCTTCTTTGACGAGTTACTAATTAATTTTACTTTTTTATTTATCTTTTTTAGTTTAAGATTCACCATTATGTTCATGTTGGACCTTGCTTTCAAGATTTCTAGATTTTATGTTTTCTAGATTTTTATTTTCAGATTTATCTTATTCAACAATTTTATCATCCGTTGGTTGTTCCTTACCTATTTCATGATATTTAAAACATAAAATAGTGGTGATATCCATAAAATTATCTCTAGTATTAAGCTGTGTTGTACTAGGTAACTTCTCCGTGTCCCTAGATCCTAAATATCTTGCAAGTTGGACCAATTGTAGATCAAGGTAAGGATGTTTGAATCTGTATATTTTTTAGGGAACCAATTTCACCTAACACTTTCTTCATTAATCCATTTAACTCCCCATGATAATTTAAAGACTCAACTTATTTAAAAATTTGGAACTAAGGTCTATATTATAGATGGAATCCAATGGAATTAACATGTCTTAAAAATATTTTCTCTTTACAAGACATGTTTCGGCCATTCCTATAACATTGATTACAATAATTGAAAAAAGGATCATTGTTACCCCAATTTATGGCACTATAATCTATAAAATGGTCAATCTCATCCTTCTAAATGGGTAAATCAAAGTTTGGACATCAGCCCCAAACATGCCCAAATATGCTACATTATAGGCATTTATCTCTAAGTGTATTATAATTAATTGTCAAAGTTTGAGAGTATTTTTCAATCGTATGGATGGTTTTTTCATAGTTATTTTACGTTAAGATTTTTTATCCATTTTATCAAATATTTCCTTCAAAACATCAGGTGCTTGATCAGAAAAATCACAATTAGAAAACTGTTCAACTATATTCTGGTGGTATGGAGTGAGACCATTAAAAAATTTCTATTAAAAGGTGTGGAGTGAGAAAATGGATGGGAAATTGTATAAGAAGATCCTATATCTATCCCATGTTTCATGAATGATCTCTCCCTCATCCTGGATGAAACCTAGGATTTTATGACTCACCTTTGTAGCCATATTTCTAGAATAAAATTTATATACAAACGAGTTGAATAACTAGTCCCAAATGTTGAATTTTTTTCATCAAGGTTTTGAAACCAGATTCTCACCTTATTTTTCAATAAAAAGGTAAAATTATAAACCCAATATCTTTATAATTCCCATGCAAAGGTAGTTGTTTAACAATGATATAAAAATATCTTATGGACTCTAAATAATAATTATCAGGATATCCATTAAAGAAGGTAACATTGAGAGGTATGGTTGTTTCATTTCAAAATTTCTAGGCCTTGGGGATAACTATATAAAAGATGGATTACTTAAAACTAAAGTTAGTTAGAAATACCTAAGTCTAGGTATCTCAAAAATCTTATTCCAAGGTTAAGGCGAGACTAGATATTTATTTTTCATAGCATCTCTCTAAACTTCCATATTTTGACTTTGATTTTCCATTTCAACTTTGTTTTTCTTATTATGGGATGGACAATGTATGTTTATTTTAGGAATTAGTTGTTCAAGTTAAGATTTATAATCTTAACTTGTGTGCATATGATTTTAGCTTCAAAAAGTTCAAAAATAGAACACTATTGTGAAAGTAACAATTAGATTTTATTTTTTTTATATTTTAAGAAATACATTAAATGTTTTTTGTTGGATTTTTTTCTTTTTTATATTGGTATGACACACATTCCCTGAAAATGACTCCAAAATTTGACATAATTTCATTGAAATCATGAAAATTCAATTATTTATAAAACCTATTAGAACTAGTATAGTGGAAGTAGGAGTATCTTATTCCACAAGGAAAGATAAAATATGTTTAGAAAAAAAAACAAGAAAATAAATAGTAAAACTATAGAATTGATATAGATTGGGAAGGATGCTGGTAAACCGAGAAGGCAATGGAATAGGTGTGTGAAGAAGTGAAAATTGAAAATATTGAGAAGGATATTAATAGTGGATGAAACCAGAGATACTAGAATTGAATGAATTGATAAAAATATTCCCTTATCCTTATCAAGTTAACTAGAGATATGACTAGTGCTTGGTGAAAATGTGAAAAATTACTAAACTTTCATTCAATATTTGACATAACTCACCAAACTCTCCTTAGTATATAACTCTCGATCATCATTAAGGATTTAGTCTATTCAATAATATAGAAGAGATATCTAACCTTTTCCATGTTTTCAGAACATCAGTTATTTTAAAATAGTCTATTGATTCACTAATATCACCTATCAGTTATTAAGTAGAGTAAATAAGTTTCACATTACAAAAAAATGAAAATTATGATCTATATATCACACTAGAAATAACCACATAAAATAGAGAAAGGTATAATAAAAAATTTAAAACCATTTATATAATAAGTCCCTAAGAAATTTAGTTACAAATGATCACAAAGTCAAGAATCAAGACACTAGATGGAATATAAGAAGAATTTTATCAAACAATGACAGTTATTTCCTTAAACTCTAGATCTCGATCCAGGTTCTACTCCGAGCTATATCTTCTCTTATCCATGTGCTTAGATTTTTTTGTGTACTTCTCCCCCCAGTGCATTTCTCTATGTATCATCTTTATTATTCTCTAGCTCACCAACTTTATCACTGAATAAATTTTGATCTCTACCTCAATATCTTACATGTGTCACAACTCACTATTAATTTTCTTCAACCTATGACCCGAGTCGAGTTATATAACAAATGTCAAAAACTCTACGATTGATTCGTTAAAACCAAAGAATTTTTCAATAAGCTTAAATTTCACCTGGCTCAAGTTGAATTTACCTTGATTTTTTACTGATTTGAGAATTTAGTGTGTGATCCCATGTTTTAATCCTCCACATCAATAATTTTTAATAGCAAATGACCTTTAAGTAGCAAAAATGAAGTGTGGATTACCCTTACACAAATTTTAATGTTAAGGGACCACCCTTATGAAAGTGTTGACTCCTTGGACCAACCCTTACACAACTTGTTTAAAATGTTGGATACCCTTACACAATCATCCACTACCTTAACAATGGTCTCTGCTAACCCTTACGTAGGTTCCACTACCTTTATGCAATCATCCTACTACCTTTATAAAGGTTATCCCCAAAACATATTTGATTTATATAGCCGCACCACTATCCTTATAGAGCTATTCATCCACACATTTATACCCTTACATCAGTCTGTAGGAACTAGGTACATTTACATGGATTACTATTACCCTTACACAATCCCATAACTACCCTTACCTAGGTATTTAAGTACTAGGTACCCTTATTCTTATCTCTATTACCCTTATGCTAGCCCACAACTATCTTTACATAATTGGGAAAATACCTTGAAACATATAGTTAATACCTTTAAATAGCTTGTTCAACACAAAAAATTCAACATTTTGTGAAAATAAACAATTATAAGAGATTTTAGAAATTAAAAATTAAAATAAATTCAATAAATTAATTAATAAAAAAATAAAAGTTAAAAGTTAAAAAATATTAAAATAATTGAATTAATGATTAAAATTTATATGTTTTAATTCCATTTGTTAGTTAATTGAATAAATTAACTAAAATCCAATTCATTAAAAATCAAAAGATTAATAAATTAAATTCAAACTTAATAAAAAGTTAAAACAAAGAGATATAAAAAATTAAATAAAAATTGATTTAAATAATTTATTAATTAATAAATTAACAAAACAGAGGAATAAAATATTGAAATCACATAATACAAAAATTAAAAAAATATTATAAATAATATTAGTTATCCACAAAACTCTTCAATTTAATAATTAGACACTAAACTAACCACTTATAATAATTAACTATTTAAATGAAATAATTATAACAAAACTAATTTTATTTACTAAAATGGTCTGGAAATCATGTAAATAAATAAATTAACATCAAATTCCCCCACACATGAATCATTTCTCATCCTCCAGCAATGAATTATTGAAATCCAATGGTAGAAAATAAATCTCAAAATTAGAAGACAACAATTCCACACTAAATTGAATATGAACATTTTTCCCCCATGGATCCTATTAAGAAGAAAGTGTGAATTACCTCTCTAATAATGGGTTTTAGTTCAAGATTTAATTATTATTTTACAACATTTAATGTTTTTTAACACCATGAAATTCCAAGGCATAACTTTGTATTCAATAGCATGTATGATATGTGACACCAATCCTGTAAGAGAATATAATATCCCGATACATTATAATATTTTTACTATTTAAAAATATTATATATATTTCAATGCATGAAACACAGAGTTATCATGCATTACACGGATGAGAGACCTTCTTCAATGGTTTTCATTACACGTAAGACTGAGTTTTATCAAACAATAATATATTATTAAAATACAATGAAATATAAACTAGATGTTAAATTAATAGTTATGAATAGTAATAAATAAATTATTAAAATTATGGTTTATACAAATATATAATGAATTATTTTGTTATAAATTAATTAGAAATTAATATAATATGTAATTGAATATAAAGTGAATATTTTTATAAAAAAACTATTTTATGCTAAAAATGTTGTTTGACACTAATAGATTAAATTAACTAAAATTAGTGAGTTATATTAACGTAATATATATATATATATTATATTCAATAAAATATTTTTTATATTCATACATTAGGTTTGATAGGCATAAGATAAGAACAAACACAATTTTACACATAAAAACCTATATTTTTAAGGCAATTTTACCGCTTTTAATGGACAAACTATTTTAAATATGAATTTTGAAACTTTAAGTGATTAAATATTTAAAAATAAATATTATATTTGAAATAAAAACATTATAATTAGGTTAGGGTGAATTTTTGATATTTTTTCTAAAACATTTCATTTGTTTACGAATAGATAAAAATATTGAATTTTAGTTCAAAACTGATTTTTCATATAATTTATTTATAGGGTTAGATTATATTTTTCATTGGTTTTAAATTTTAATTCGATAATATTTTTATCAATTAATAAAATTTATGTCATTTGAATTAATTTCACTTTGAAATTGATTATAAAAAACATAGCAAACTTTCCGTTTTTTTACTTTAAAAATCTGTATTTTCATCCCGCATGCGAGATTAAATTTAAATTAATTTCTACCACTTCTATTAATAGAATTTGAAAAAATGGATTTTGTATTTTTAATAATAATAATTTCTAATTTCTAATATTTTAAACTTAGTTTTTGACAAAAAAATATTAGTTAAAGTGATTAAAATTAATTACAATTATTAAGGCAAAATTAAACTTAATAAAGGACTAAACATTTAACTTAAGGGCCCAAATGATCTATCAAATTTTAAAAAACCCATTTAATGGAAATAATTAGTCAATTAACCTTAAATTATTGAGTTTGGTTATATTTTTATGACTTTTATTGGGTAATAATATGTGTATACCTAACTTGTTTCCAAACATTCCAAGTGAGTCCTTTTCCTTCTCTATAAAAGGCCACCATCTTTCTCCATTACTTACACCTCTAAAAAAAACTTAGGTTTAGACAATATATTACCAAATATCATTCCAAAATCCATCCCCTCAACATTTAATCCTCCCTTTAGGCATAAATCCATCCAAGTAAGCCTTTTGGTATAAGCCAATATAAGTTACCCAATTAAGAGGTAATGTCTTCTCTAAGGCTTTTTAGTTTCATTTCCATTATCCAAACCCTAAAATATTCTTATTATATTATTTTATAAAAAAATAACACTTAATATACTAGTATGTTTTTATGTTAGTATTTCTACCTACACTTACACACACTTCCATCTAATGGGTAACAAACATACTATTTCAATGTATGGAGAACTACTGCCCCACAAAAAGATGATTGTTCATTTTTTTACTTTACCAACTTTAATGTATGGCCATTATGATGTAAACTCTGTTTATATATTTTATATATGATATTTATTATTTATTTATACTTCTATAATCCCTTTATAATATGTAACATTAATACCTTCCATTTTTCATTAATATGATAACATTGTTTGAGGAAGTGTGGACTAACACCCCCTCAAAGCGATATGATTCGTTTGCATGATACATAGAATGTACAAAAGACGATTATAATTAAAAATATGATAAATAAAAAAATATATATTATATTTATTAAATAATAGCCTTTATATATATATATATATATATATATCATTTTTTATTACCCTTTCACACACGTAAAAAGTGATAACGTTATTCGTGGATGTGTGCACTACTGCATCCTCGACATGATGTTATTAATTTTTCATCATAATAATCATATATAAAAGTATATATGATTAAATGACATGGTATTTATTATATAATGATCATTCAGGAAATATATAGTGTTACTTACCTTCTTTCCATGACGATCATTGAAGAAATGAAAATGTTACTCATGCGTACGTACGACCTACTGTCTCCATGATTGTAATGTTGATTAATTTTTCATAAAAATATATGATTATTGATTTTCAAATTATAATTTATGAATAAATATAATAATCATGTCATGATTTTTATTCTGGAGATGTTATAAAATGCCCCCTTTGACTATAGTTGACCTATAAAAGTTTTTTTTGATACATAAATCGAATTTGGTCAAAACACACGATGTAACCATAATTGTTTAAGTAGTTGTATAGAACATAGTAATAAGTGAAATAAAATTAATGCTAAAAATGAAAACTTTCATCAATAAATTATAAAATTATCATAAGTTTTTTATACAAGAAGTTAAAGGACTTCCACCTAAAAAAACACAAGGTAATAGATTCTCATCTCACTTTTTTGCATCAATGAGATAAATGTCATGTTCACCACTTACATATTTTGTGTAGTTTATCAACTTCCAATTTTTATATACTATATAATTAATTCTTTTAATTGTACTTAATTATTTCCTTTAATATTGTTCCTTCATGATTTTTATGATTAAAATGTTTCAATGTGATATGGGACACTTTGGAATGTTTAATGATTATTTTCCTCAATAATAACTTTAATTATATTTCAATGGTATTTACATTTGAGTAAATTATATTTCCATTGTTCAATAAAACCTTTAATTTTCCTCTCCTCTGGTAATTAACGACCTTTTTCAAGTATTAGTACCATTTTTCCACTCTTTGGTACTCAAAGTGTTTTAATAATGTTTTTAAGAAAACCTGACTTCATTTATCTCTTTAGTCAGAGAACATGTTTTCCTCTAAAAAATATGTTTTATTAAAATATTTTAAAAAAAGTTTTTAAAATTATTTGATAAAGACATTTTTACCCTTTTTTTCTTTTACCAATTTTTCAAAGGAATATCCTTGTCTCTTTTCGAATAAGGAATTTTTCTAACCCTTTTTACCTTACAAATGGAATTTTTCTTTTTTACCTCATACGACATGTACATATTTATATACTAAAATTTCTTTAAAGATTAACTATTAAGTTTAAAAGGTTTAATTTTAATAAAAGAGTTTTTAAAAGTGTTTTTATAAACAAAAATTATTTTCAAAGGGTTTTTCAAAATAAAAGGTTATTTTCCTCAAGAATACTTTTGAAGTTACTATTTTATTTCATCAATGAAAAAAACACTTTATTTTTAATTCACTTGGGATATGTTGTACTGATACCATCCTTAGAATTTATCTAGATGATTTTTGATTGATGTGTTTAAGGATTGTATTTATTTTAAAATCCTTGATTCATTTTTGAAATCCCTTTGAAATATTCAATCTCCTATAATCCTGGAATTTAACCTAATTATCCATATCATTCATTATGATATTACTATTGACTAAACCATATACCATTTTACATATGGTTTCTACTATGATAGTTATTTTATTATTTGGGGAAATATTGATAATTTCGTATTATTTATTCAATATGGTTATTTGAGAAGGAATATTATTTATTTTTATTATTCAATATGAGGAATGTTTTGGTTGGGTATGACAAGTGTGGGGCCTAGTTATAGATAGAACCTAAATGCATTGGTAGTCTCATGGGATGAGTCATTTGGATATCCACCTTATGTGGATTTTTACCCAATATTTTGTAAACTGTCTTGTGAAAGATCTTCATGGTAAAGGTACCATGTACCTAGGAAACATGCCTTCCAATAATCAAGAATTTCCCTCATATTAGTTTAGGTTATTATTCATCCATGAGAGTTTGAGTCAACATATCCATGGATAAATTTTATATTCAGTTATTTAGAAGGAATGTGTTTTAGTTTATTACCTTTCTATATTTATTTTCCCCTATATATTTATTGGGATGGCATGTGTTTCCAGTTATTAAATTGCCATATTTTTTATGCAATTCCATTCAGTTTATTGATTACATGGAAGGTGTGTTTAGTTATTTACCTTTACATATTTTGTATTCTCATTGATTCTTTATTACTTCCGCTATACTTTACCCTTACTGAGCAATTGAGCTCACCCTTATCATGTTTCCTTCCCCATGAGTCCTAGAAGCATACTATGAATGATATGAAGAGATTTACTAGATGGATTAGAGTTATCCTTGATATTATTTATTTAAAAATAAGTTATTTAGAAAATATTATTTTGTAATTAGTGTATTATTTTATAATAAAATAATTATGTATATATCTATTTTACCAAGAATACTAAATTGATCAATCCTCCGGGGCTTGATTCCTTGTAATCATGACAATGTAATTAGTACCAGACACAAGATCTAGGCTATCTGGGGTCAGGTCACTATAGTCAGTAACCAAGGAAGTTTAGTAGAAATCATATGAACTAGATTTAGGAAAAAATAGGTTAGTGAACATAAAACTAATATAGAATTTTAGGATAAGTACAGAAGAACACCCTATAATTTTGCTAAAGTATAGATTACGTGAGTCTTCATAGAAATACATCCCTATATAGATACTACAAGTGGATGTGATTTTTGCATAGATGTACCTGGGAGTAACAACTCCAACAAGGTGTTTTGGGCTTGACTCAGTGTAACCTGATACACAAAAATGAGCCTTACTATGCACCTGGTTTGACACTCCTAGGGGATATGTTTAGGATAATCCACCTTTTCTATAAAAACCATTATGATGAATTTGAATGGATAATGGAAATGAATAACCTAGGTTAAACCTAATGTGTTTTAGAATAAATATAAGGTTCCTTTATTTACAAATTGTAAATATGATATTATGGATAAACCTTAGACTAAGGAAGGACCTATGTCAAAATAAAATAGATGGATTATTTATGTATTGATGTTGCCTTAAAAAACTTAGTTAAAGGGTATTTAGTGATTAACCTAATTTCAAGGATACCCATCATAGTTATTTTAGAAATTTTATTATTATTGTTTTAGAAAAGGACAACCTGTATGCTGGGTGGTAAGATATCAAATCTGGCAAGGCCACGAGTCTTGGACCCATGACTGAAGGATGATAAGGGTTTTATGTTAACCACTGACCTACGCAATATCCTAGTTCATTTTTAATTATTTTTAGTTATAAATATTTACGAATAAATGTTGATGAACCGGTAGTATCACTTTTCAGGAATATAGATTATTCTATGAACTATATTGGTTTGGAAGATAGTTAACGAAAAATAGTTAGAATTTTCACTCTTTTATTGGCCTTGCGGTCCTTTAAAAGTTTATTTTACTGGTTCAAGCATAAAAAAATTCATTATTGGTAATTAATATTCAGGATTAAAGGGATAAATTAGAATTTGATAAAAGAACAACAAAAAGTTAGGATTGTTCACATAAAATTGAAACCTATCTGGTTTTAATATTTCTATATATTCAAGGTCAGTAAAATAATTACCCAAAATTAGGAAAATGACTTTTAAATAAAATGTTATCCTAATACCTTAATTTATGTTGACTCGATGATCTTATAAATCATCAAATATTTATGGACTTGAGGCCCTAAACTTCCTATTGATCATTCAATTGTTTGTGATTGATGGCGTCATTCAATACCTATAAATATTTATGCTTGTCCTATATGTACGTACCTATACATTCCATTGATGTTCTTCTACTTAGAGACCTAGTTACATGGTAGTTAATGTGACCTTTGTAGTTACCACTCTCTATTTTCTAGAGGATATTTTATAAACCCTTATTAAGATGTAGGAATTAAACATATGAAACATCAAACATGTTGGATTTGGTGGTCTAGAACCAACTACTTTGTACTTTATTCATTAAATAAAAGCCTTATCACATCTTGATTGTTCTTCTGCGTGACATGTCATGTGATAATGTCCTAAGGACAGCTGTTGCATTAAAGGGTCGTAGCGGATCCCTACTATGATGAGAACCCGAAAGTGCCATAACACTGTTCTTGAATGTATGTTCTATGGCTGGATGATATTATTTGAGGGACACAAATAATACAGGTCATTAGGGGTGAGGACTCATAAAACATTGTGGCACCTTCTCATGGTGTGCGCCCTTGGTAATATCCAGGAGGATATTATGAGAACGAGACCCTCCAGTAAGAAATCCACATTTCATAGTGTCATTGGATGTTCCTATCTACGGACATGTGTATTGATCCTTAGACTTTAAGATTATTATTAATGGGTATTACAACTCGCGCACTTAGATGTATTGACGAAAACTGTGACGACACACTGTTCGCAGCGAGGTAGGATACGTTGGGTGTGTCACGAGTAATACCACATTAATAGATAATGCGAGAAAGGATTTGTCCCTTCTGTTCCATAAGGGAAGTAGATATCTCAGGCCCTTTGATGGAATTGATATAGCCTAAATAAATCCATGTCCATGGTAAGGTATGGGAAAGTTCAATTCCAGGAAGTCAAAGAAAGAATAATCAAGCACATGGGTTGATGGCACTAGCATGAAACCTGCTTGATTGGAGATATCGAGACAAAGGGATTATATTACACGGTAAGCGTTCGTAGGAGGTGACACGTCATTGCGGCGTTAACTTCTTTCTCTATGGGTGCCTTGGCGTGTTGCTAGACGCTAACCTTGGAATTTAGGCAGGCTCAGGATAATGCCACTGAGAAAGAGGCCTAGAGGGTCACACACTAAGTGTGTCCATGTATCTCAGTTAAATATTAATTTAACAAGTTAAATAAATATTATTCCCGACTGTGGTTTAATAATTATTTAAGGATGTCTGATCGCATTTATTTTGACACTAGTTATTCGAGAGAATATACTGTGGATAAAATAATATATTTATTAGTGAGTAATGTAGTTACATTTATTTAAGAAATAAATAGTCATTAATCAAGGTCTAATAAATGTGGTGGAGAAAAATGGAAAATAAAAGTACACGCCATGTATTAATTATTACACGCCGTGTAGTTTTTTCAATTGGGATTTTGAGGATTTAATATTGTTTTATTAAATGATATTTATTATAATCAGTGTGGGCGCATGTCAAGGAATTAATAATTCGACATGGGGGTTTTCAATAAGAGTTAATGAAATAAATAAAATGCGCAATGCGTTTATTTATTGTCATAACTCTATTAACCTCAAACCTGATTATAAATATCCTCGCAACCCCAACATTTTTTGAGATCCATTGTTGTGCACAACAGATTTGGAAATACTCTCAAGCCAAGAGAGAATTCCCTTTCCACCAAGAACGCCCTCATGTTACGAGGGCAAGATCTTCCACCGGATCAAGGCGGTCGAAGGCGGACATCGCAAGTGAAGGTTCTTCCGTGCTAGCACCCAGAGATCTCTTCGATGATGTCCGGAGATACGTGACACACGTGTGGATCACCGCTAGAGGAATCCTACACTTGGATTCTACGACGCAATGACAGAACACCGAATCATGACCAGACACATCAACGAAGAAAGAATTCCAACAAGGTAATTCTTATGCGTTAATTAAATTAATTATAATCAACATATGATGATCCTACTCAAGGGTTCCGGGACTCTTCTTTTCTTTTCGTTCTTCATTCTATTCTGAAGATTCGGCATTTTATATCGTGACGGATCTCGGATTGAACGTTGTTTAACGTTAAAATTAAAGTTGGGCAAACCCACCAACGCACTTCCACTGCGCCCGGAACCTACAAGTGGTATCAGAGAGAGGTTATATCGTTGGTTATAATTATTTAGTTTTTTTGTTGGTGATTTACGCATTTAATAATTTAGTTATTTCAATTCATGTTTAATCGTTCTGGAAATCTGAATATCGAGATCTGTTCCTCCTCTCTCGTTTCTCGTTCACCTCACAGAAACGGATTTTTCTTTTAATTTTGATTAAAATAAAATAGAGGAACTCATCCGGAGGAGCCAAATGTTTCTGGCCGTATAACACCAGAATACACGGCGTGTATTCGGAAGTACACACCGTGTAGTCTAGGTTCAATGCATTGACTGATCCGCCAAATCAGGCCGTGCATTGAATTCTTTCTAAAAATTTAATACACCATGTGTTGACCAGAAATAGGTGGCACACGGTTTCCGGAATACAAGTCGTGTGGTCCAATGAACACGGCGTGTAGTCCCTTCGGGTTAGGGTTGGGTCGTGTACTCCGTACATAGCCTGCCCGGCTGGAAACCGTGTAACGCGGAAACTACACGGCGTGTGTCCCACAGTACACGCCGTGTACTCCGAAAATTTCCGAAGTACATTAACACGTCTATCCCCGGGCGTGTACTTCGGATGGACGGTGAAGAAAAAGTACACGCAGTGTAGTCGGAACTACACACCGTGTACTCACCCAAATTACGCAGATTTATTAAAATTTATTATTATATTATACAAACCCTTGAGACATGTACCATAGTGCATGCGTAAAGCTGAGGCACAACACCTGATAGGTGTTTTATATATATGTGTTTAATTTAACATCTGCGTAATAAATGGGAATTCGCCGGGTTGCCTCCAAGGTACAAGTTGTGTACAAGGATAATTTTAAATGAATTTATTTGTTTAAAATTATGATGGATGAGAATCTCAAGGAAATTCAGAAAAGGGATTTAAGATAAAAGGATTGATTAATTAAATATAATTAATTGATTCGAGCGTGATTTATCTTAAACAAGAACGATTAAAGAATTGAATTCTAGTTTTATTTATGCGTAAATATCATTGCATGTATGGATGATCATGAGCTAGACTGAGACCTTTGTATGTGAATGGTTTCTTTTAATTTATTTATTTAAATTAAATTTGTTGGCCTGCGAGCCATCTCCTCATTAATATGTAGGGCCTGCGCGCCCAAGGATTCTTTTATGTAAAAACCCCTTTTCCCCTCACCTACGTGTGAGATAAATGCATATGTAATTGATGGAGCTCCCAAGCTAGTGGAGGCGGCTCAAGTCAGGAGCCAAGATGAAACCAATCCAAGGAGATACAAAGGTGGACAGGTGGAAAGCTGTAAACACAAACCCAAAAGGTTCAAGGTGTTTATCCCCTAGGTCTTGGGTTAGTTTATCAACCGATAGATAAACTAACCAATAGAAAAGCTCATGATCATACCATTTATTTTATTTCTGTCAGTTGCATGGTTTATTTATTGTGGGTGTGTTGTCACGATCACACAATTAATGAATTAAACGAGCATGCAAGATGGAACTAAAATAAAATTGGCTTATACGTAAATATTATCTTAGACATGGTTAATCACTTAAGTATATCCCACTTAATATTAACAAGCATGTAATCAAAGATAATAAAATGGAAATTTACGTATAAGGATAAAATCCCTCAAAATAAATATTAAGTCGGCATAGCCTTCCATAATCTTGGTTAGAATCGAACCATAGTTCAAAGTGCTTGACCAACCCTAGTTGGGGTGCATTCAATTATCAGGGAATTCTAATTCAAGGTTTTGGGTTGACTTGACTTGGTTCGCATCAAGGGTTGACTGCCACAGCAGGACTTGGTGTGACCAAGAGGCAAAGGTTGAGGAAATCCAAAAAAGGATTTCAGGATTGGGGAGTCCACTCAGCGGATCAAGGAACTGCTAGTTAATGCAGTTGGCATTTGTAATGCTTACCTAAAACCCTTCAAGTTGCTTGACCAACCCTAGTTGGGGTAATGCGAAGGGAAATATGGATCCTTGCCACTAGAATATTCACGCAATAGAATATTCCGAAGTCAATGGTGAGGGCTATTGGATTTCGATAAAATAGTGGGAGACTAATAAGTATTAATTTATTTATTTGTCTCAATTTGTATAATAAAGTACTAAACCTTTTCTCATCTTAAATTGTAAAAACGACAAGAAAATGACTTCAAAAATATCATTGCGCACCATACTCGAAAAAGAAAACCTTCTCACCGGCACCAATTTCCAAGAGTGGAAGAGGCGTTTATGCGTCGTCCTTCGCCACGAAAGGAAATTATATGTGCTGGAAGAGACTATTCAAGTTGCGCCTGGGAAAGAGTATAGTGATGAGGAATTATCTCTCTACATGAAACACATGGATGATGCCACAGATGTCCAGTGTTTAATGCTATCAGCCATGTCTAATGAGCTCTTGAAGCAACATGAAAACATGGATGTGTATAGCATGATGTCTCACCTTAAAGATCTCTACCAAGAGAAGGCGAGACAGGAGAGGTATGAGATCTCCAATGCTTTGTTTACCACGAAGCTTGGAGAGTCTGTGCCAGCTGGGCCTCATGTGGTCCAGATTATTGGCTACATTGAACGCTTGGACATCTTAGGGATTAAATTCCCAGATGATTTGCGTACAGATCTCATCCTATCATCATTGCCCAAGACCTTCTCTAGCTTCATTGTCAACTATAACATGAGCAGCAATGAGAAGAGTCTATCAGAGCTTCTGACCTTGATTCTCTAGGTAGATAAGGACATGGGGCGTGACAAACCCGTGGTCCTTATGGTGAACAAGAAAAGGAAGGACAAGGCAAAGGGGCCAAAAACTTATAAACGGTATGAAGCCCCCGAGAACCATCCCTCCAAGAAGGGAAAGATCCAGAGGCAGGGCAAGGAACGGGAAGCAGTGTGTTTTGCATGTGGCAAGCAGGGCCACTGGAAGAGGAACTGCACCCAGAAGCGTGGGGATTCTAAAGGTGCATTCGTTATCGAGTGCAATCTTTCTATTTCTACACATTGGTTATTAGATACAGCTTGTGGGGCTCACATCTGTATTTAAATGCAGGAACCAAGTAGATTTAGAAAGATTGCCAGAGGAGAGGTGGATCTTTGAGCTGCCAATGGCGCAAGGCTGGCTGCGTTGGATATTGGCGACTATCACCTCTCATTGCCAACTGGCATGATTTTGGTTTTACAAAACTGTTATTTTGTGCCTAGTGTTACCAAGAACATAATTTCTATATCTTGTTTGGATATGGATGGATTTATTTTCATGTTTGGAAATAAGAGTTGTCTCTTTTATAAGAACAACGTATGTTATGGTATGGCACATTTGAATAATGGTTTGTATGTATTAAATTAAAAAAACCAAGTGTTGGCAATCGATAACGAAACAAACTCACATGACTCATATATCACCCAATTATGGAATCACCGCCTTGGTCATGTGAACGAGAAGTGCTTGACAAAGCTCTACCAAGATGGCTATTTAGGCTCTACTGAGCTAAAACCACTTGATAGATGTCACGCTTGTTTACAAGGAAAAATGACCAAGACGCCTTTTGGTGGACAAGGTGAAAGGGCCATAGAGCTTCTAGGATTGGTACACACAGATGTGTGTGGACCATTTCCAGTAGAAGCTAGAGGTGTATATTCTTACTTTATTACTTTTACTGATGATTTGAGTAGATATGGCTATGTCTACTTAATGAGGTATAAGTCAGAGTCCTTAGAGAAATTTAAGGAATTCAAGAATGAAGTAGAGAATCAACTTGGTAAGAAGATAAAGAAGCTTCGATCGGATCGAGGTGGAGAATATCTGAACCAAGAGTTCATCGATCTACTACGGGAGTCTGGGATTCTATCTCAGATCACTCCTCCTTATACACCACATTGGAATGATGTTAGTGAAAGGAGGAACCACACCTTGTTGGACATGGTGAGGTCGATGATGAGTCATGAGGATCTTCCATTATTCTTTTGGGGATATGCATTACAAACTGCAGCATACACATTAAACCGAGTACCAACTAAGGCGGAAAATGGAATTCCATCCGAGTTATGGAATGGAAGGAAACCCACTTTGTCACACACACGTGTATGGGGATGCAAGGCATTTGTTAAGGCCTTCTCAGGCAACAAACTAGCACCCCGGGGCACGAAGTGTATCTTTATAGGATATCCCAAGGAAACAAAAGGATATTACCTATATAACCCCCAAGACAAGAAAGTGACTGTCGCCAGGCAAGCCGTATTTCTTGAGAGGGAGCACATCCTCAAGAAGGATAGTGGGAGCAAGATTGACTTCGACGAAGTTGATGCTCAAGATACACAGGAGTTGGTACAGGAACAAGTTCCAAAGGTCCCCGTGGAAGAGGTTCCAGAAACACAAGTACTGCGTATGAGCTCAAGAGAGGTAAGGGAACCAGAGCAATTTGGTTTCCTAGTCACCGAGGATGGTGAATCATTATTGTTGGACAATGATGAACCTCTCTCCTACAAGGAAGCAGTAGAAAGCTCAGAAGCTGCAAGATGGCTAAAATCTATGCATTCTGAGATGGATTCCATGTATCAGAAACAAGTTTGGGTTCTGGTCGATGATCTAGTTGATGTAAAGCCTGTTGGATGCAAATGGGTATTCAAAAGAAAGCTGGACATGGAAGGTCAAGTTAGAACCTATAAAGCAAGGCTAGTGGCTAATGGATTCAGATAGCGTCAAGGAATTGACTATGATGAAACCTTCTCGCCAGTTTCCATATTTAAATCCATAAGAATCATACTTGCCATAGCAGGTTACCATGACTATGAGATTTGGTAGATGGATGTCAAAACAGCATTCCTTAACGAAAACCTTCAGGAAGATGTCTATATGACACAACCAGAAGGGTTTGTGAAACTATGTGAAGCCAAACGGGTTTTCAAGTTGCAGAAATCCATTTATGGATTAAAGCAAGCATCCAGGTCATGGAACATTCGATTTGATGAAGCCATAAAGGAATTTGGTTTCATTAAGAACGAATGTGAGCCATGTGTTTATAAGAGGTTTAATGGGAATGCGGTCGTCATCCTAGTGTTATATGTTGATGACATATTGCTTATTGGAAATGACGTACCAGCCTTACAGTCAGTTAAGGACTGGTTGAACAAGTGTTTCTCCATGAAGGACTTAGGAGAAGCATCCTACATTCTAGGGATCAAGATCATTCGTGATAGATCCAAGAGGCTGCTTGGACTAAGTCAGGGTACATAAATTGACCAGATACTAAAGAGATTTAGTATGGAAAAATCCAAGAGGGGATTGGTTCCAGTGTCACGTGGCTTACATCTTTCTAAGAAAATGTGTCCCCAGACACAAAAGGAGAAATATAGGATGAGCAAGATCCCATACGCTTCGGCTATAGGATCCATCATGTATGCCATGTTATGTACCAGGCTTGATGTTTCTTATGCACTGAGCATGGTAGGCAGATATCAAGCAGATCCAGGAGAACATCATTGGACTGCTGTTAAGACTATCCTTAAGTATCTGAGAAGAACTAAGGATATGTTCCTGGTGTGTGGAGGAGACGAGGAGCTTGTCATCAGAGGGTATGCTGATGCTGGTTTTCAAACAGATCAGAATTATCTGAAGTCGCAATCTGGATATGTTTTCTGTCTCAATGGAGGAGCTGTGAGCTGAAAGAGTTCAAAGCAGCCAGATGTCGCCAATTCTACAGCGGAGTCTGAGTATATAGCGGCTTCTGATACAGCCAAAGAAGCCGTTTGGATTCGGAACTTTGTCCAGGAGCTTGATGTGGTGCCTCGCAGTAAAGATCCCATTACATTGTATTGTGATAATACTACAGCGGTGGCTCTTGCAAAAGAACCAAGGTCACATCAACGGACAAAGCACATACTCTGGAAGTATCACCTCTTGAGGGATTTCTATCAAAGGGGTGAAGTTGCAGTGAGCAGAGTGTCCAAGGAAGAGAACGTGGTGGACCCCATGACTAAAGTCCTATCTCATCAGAAGCATGAATATCATGTGAGAGCTAGCGGGTTAAAGGTTGTTAACAGTTGGCTCTAGTCCAAGTGGGAGTCTGTTGGAGTTGGTGGTCTAAAACCAACTACTTTGTACATTATACATTAAATAAAAGCCTTATCACATCTTGATTGTTCTTCTGCGTGACATGTCATGTGATAATGTCCTAAGGATAGTTGTTTCATTAAAGGGTCGTAGCGGATCCCTGCTATGATGAGAACCCGAAAGTGCCATGACACTGTTCTTGAATGTATGTTCTATGGCCGGATGATATTATTTGAGGGACACAAATTATATAGTTCATTAGGGGTGATGACTCATAAAACATTGAGGCACCTTCTCTTGGTGTGCGCCCTTGGTAATATCCAGGAGGATATTATGAGAACGAGACCCGCCAGTAGGAAATCCACATTTCATAGTGTCATTGGATGTTCCTATCTACGGACGTGTTTATTGATCCTTAGACTTTAAGATTATTATAAATGGGTATTACAACTCGTGCACTTAGATGTATTGACGAAAACTGTGACGACACACTGTTCGCAGCGAGGTAGGATACGTTGGGTGCGTCACGAGTAATACCGCATTAATAGATAATGAGATAAAGGATTTGTCCCTTCCATTCCATAACGGAAGTAGATATCTCAGGCCCTTTGATGGAATTGATATAGCCTAAATAAATCCATGGCCATGGTAAGGTATGAGCAAGTTCAATTCCGGGAAGTCAAAGAAAGAATAATCAAGCACATGGGTTGATGGCACTAGCATGCAACCCGCTTGATTGGAGATATCGAGACAAAGGGATTATATTACACGGTAAGCGTTCGTAGGAGGTGACACGTCATTGCGGCGTTAACTTCTTTCTCCATGGGTGCCTTGGCATGTTGCTAGACACTAACCTTGGACTTTTGGCAGGCTCAACCTAATGCCACTGAGAAATAGGCCTAGAGGGTCACACACTAAGTGTGTCCATGTATCTCAGTTAAATATTAATTTAACAAGTTAAATAAATATTATTCCCGATTGTGGTTTAACAATTATTTAAGGATGTCTGATCACATTTATTTTGACACTAGTTATTCGAGAGAATATACTGTGGATAAAATAATATATTTATTAGCGAGTAATGCAGTTACATTTATTTAAGAAATAAATAGTCATTACTCAAGGTCTAATAAATGTGGTGGAGAAAAATGGAAAATAAAAGTACATGCCGTGTATATTAAATATACACGCTGTGTAGTTTTATGGAAAACAAGTACACGCCGTGTATTAATTATTACACGCCGTGTAGTTTTTCCAATTGGGATTTTGAGGATTTAATATTGTTTTATTAAATGATATTTATTATAATCAGCGTGGGAGCATGTCAAGGAATTAATAATTCGTCATGGGGGTTTTCAATAAGAGTTAATGAAATAAATAAAACGCGTAATGCGTTTATTTATTGTCATAACTCTATTAACCTCAAACCTGATTATAAATATCCTCACAACCCCAACATTTTTTGAGAGCCATTTTTGTGCACAACGGATTTGGAAATACTCTCAAGCCAAGAGAGAATTCCCTTTCCACCAAGAACGCCCTCAAGTTACGAGAGCAAGATCTTCCACCGGATCAAGGCGGTCGAAGGCGGACATCGCAAGCGAAGGTTCTTCCATACTAGCACCCGGAGATCTCTTCGGTGATGTCCGGAGATACGTGACACACGTGTGGATCACCGCTAGAGGAATCCTACACTTGGATTCTACGATGCAACGACGGATCACCGAATCGTGACCGGACACATCAACGAAGAAATAATTCCAACAAGGTAATTCTTATGCATTAATTAAATTAATTATAATCAACACATGATGATCCTCCTCAAGGGTTCCAGGACTCTTCTTTTCTTTTCGTTATTCGTTCTATTCCGAAGATTCGGCATTTTATATCGTGATAGATCTCAGATTGAACGTTGTTTAACGTTAAAATTAAAGTTGGGCAAACCCACCAACGCGCTTCCACTGCGCCCGGAACCTACAAAACAATCTATTAATAAGATTAAATTATGATTTTGTAGTTTAATTATTTTGGGGAGAATGTAACACCCTAAAATTCTAAAGTACAACTTTTTGTTCAATACGATGTATGACACGCGATACCAAGAATGTAAAGGAATATAATATATGGATACATTATAATATTTTCACTATTTAAAATATATTCTCTATATTTAAATTCGTGTGACAACAAGTTAGAGAGATTTACATGAGAAATCATCCATCTTTGATGGCTTGCGTTACACGTAAGGCCAGGTTTTATCGAACAATAATATATTGTTAAAATATAATGAGATGTAAACTGGATGTTAAATTAGTATTTATGAATTTTAATTACTATATTACGAAAATTATGGGTTATAAAAATATAGAATGAATTATTTTTTTTATAAATTAATTACGAATGAATATAAGAATAAATTAAATATAAAGTGAATATTTTTATAGAAAACCATTTTTATGCTAAAAAGGTTGTTTTACGCTAATAGATTAAATTAATTACAATTAGTGAGTGATATTAATATATATATATATATTATATTCAATAAGATAATTTTTATGTTCACCCATTAGTTTTTATACACATAAGATAAGAACAAACTCTATTTTACATATAAAAACCTGTATTTCTAAAGGTAATTTTACCACTATTTAATGGAGAACCAATTTTAAATATAAATTTTGACAATTTAATTGATTTAATATGTAAAAATAAACTTTATTTTTGAAATATAAACATAATAATTAGTTTAGGGTGATTTTTTGATATTTTCTCAAACATTTCATTTTTTAATTAATAGTTAAAAATACTGAATTTTAGTTCAAAACCGCTTTTTCATCTATTTTATTTATAAGGTTAAATTATATTTTTAATTTTGTTTAAAGTTTAATTAGATAATATTTTTATCAATTAATACAATTTAATTCATTGGAATCAATTTCACTTTGAAATTGACTATAAAAAACATAACAAACGTTTATACATTTTTACTTTAAAAACCCATATTATCGTCCCATATATGGGATTAAATTTAAATTAATTTCTACCAATTATATAATTAGAATTTGGAAAAATATATTCCTTATTTTGAATCAGAATTATTTATAATTTATAATAAGTTCAACTTAGTTTTTTACCAAAAATATTAGTGAAAGTGATTAAAATTAATTATAATTATTAAGGTAAAATTAAGCTTAATAAAAGACTAAACCTTTAACTTAAGGGCCCAAATGACCAAGAAAATTGTCCAAAACCATTTAATGGATATACATAGTACATTAAAGTTCCATTTTTTATTTATTTTTTGTTTTTATGACTTTTTTAAGGTAAGAACATGTGTACCCCTAACTTGTTTCCAAAAAATCCAAGTGACTCCTTTTCCTTCCCTATAAAAGGCCACCACCTCTACCCATTCCTCACACCTCTCAAACCACTTAGTTTCAAAAAATATCTTCCAAAATAGGTTACCAAAATCCCTCACATATAAATTTAAGCCTCCCTTAGGACACAAATCCTTCTAAGGAAGCCTTTTGGTATAAACCAAAAGAAGTTACCCAATTAAGAGGAAATGTTTTCTCTCAAGATTTTTAGTTCCATTTCCATTATCCAACCCATAAAATATTATTATTATATTATTATATAACATAAATAGTATCCTAAATATATTATCAGGTTTTTATTTTTATATTTCTACCCACACTTACACACACTTATATCCAATGGATAAGGAACATATTATTTCTTTGTACGACAAACTATTGCCTCATGGAATGATGATTGTTAATTTTTTACTTTACCAAATTTTATGGTTGTAAATTATGATAAAAACTATATTTATATATGATATATATGAAATTTATTATGTCTTTATACTTATGTAATCCTTTTATAACACATACTTATTGGTCGGAGTCAGTAACTCAAGAGGGGGTGAATTGAGTTCCCAATAAAAACTTTCTGTTCAAGATTAGGTTAAAGTAAAACCCCCTTAATAAAAATAAAATATCCAATTAACCAAAATAAAAAATCGATATAAGATATATCCTTTTAAAACATTTATTAATGAATTATCATGTCTTAGTTAAAATATTGTTTTGAAATACCTTAACTTTTGAAATTAATTTACTTAGACGAAAAAAATCAACACTAGTTAAGATTAATTATCAAAGAAATTGTTTTGTTTGTTAATAAAAATTTATTTTGCATATGATATTAAAAGAAAACAAATAACACAATGAAATGGAAGAAACAAAAAGAGTTTCAGTATTAAGGTGAGACTTAATCCCCTCCACTTGGCAGTCACCCATTTCCAAGTAGATTATAAATATAATCAAATAAATCCGCAACCTGGATCAGGTATATAGTCAACAAAAAAAACTATCCAGGCTAAAAAGACTGTTCTATAGTTATTCATTGGATGTAAGAATATCATAGGTCACACATGTAACTCTTCCACTAATACATTGGGAAGAATATTGAGGAATAAGAGAATAACTAGTATTCTCTATGAATGTGTAGAAGACAGTGTGTGTTGGATAACAGAAAAAACACATTTCCAAAAAGTAAAAGAGATAGAACAAATAAGAATAAAAAAATATAAGTCTGATGTGTTATGTATATTTGTAATCCCCAAATCAGTATTGGTGATAATTCTATGCTTTTTTTCTGGAAAACTGAATCACAATATAGGATTGTAGAAATCTGAAGGTATGGTTCAGTTGATATTTGTCTAATGTCTCAATAAATCTTGGTAATGGGTTCTGTTATTATGTGTTTTTTATCTTCATAAAATTTAAATCCTCAAGTTCCTGAGAATTCATAAATTCAGTTTCACAATCCGCTGTCTATGGTATCTTTAATTCTATACCCGATGGAGAGATCCTTTGAGAATATATAGTAGCATCAGTTAGAGTAGATCCACAATCATTAGATCATAATTTACTAATTCTTGAAGACTTGATCAAACTATCCATGAACATATTTATCCATTGATCCATTCACACCAAAGTCCTTGGATAACAACAATAACAAGAATCTAACGGTGACTCAACATTTGGTGGTGACTCCGCTTGCAATAATGGTGACTCGCCTCTAGAGGTAGCTCGTCCTAGAGGTGGTACCTATTGGTGGTGATGGTGACTCGATCTGTAAGTATCTCATACTGGCGGTAATGGTGACTCCCTCTAGAGACAACTCATCCTAGCGATAACGGTGACTCTCTTCTAGCGGTAACAATGTCTCCCATCCAATGATAACTTTCTATAATACTTATTAGGAATATCATAGAATCAGTGTTATCATATAAAATGCTATCATACAACATGTGAAAAATTATTATTGAAAGAATCATGGTTGTGGTAATTAAAATAAGAGTGTCAAACAGACTTTATACAAGTAGGTGCCAAAATTCTCTCCCATTTTGATAATCACAAGACATGGAATTTTATTAATTATGTACTAAATAAGTAATCATAAATAATCATATATTTATTTGAGTTTAAAAACAATATTATTACCAATATAAATCTAACTTCCCAATTTATCTCCCCCATTGAGATAATAAATAATTTAAAATAGTTGTTGAATATAGATATAAAATATAAAAACATAAGGAGCTTTCATTATCTTGGTGCCAAAAAGATACAAGTACGAAAATATAAGCATGAAAGGGAAAATAAAAGTGATTCCTATTAAAAAAATAAAATCAAAATATATTCACTTTGTAGAGGATAAGGGCTGATCAACTTTCTCCTTCCCTTTGTCTTTTGCGCTGTCTCTTTCACTATCCTGTGATAAGACTATAAAAGTGTATGTAAGAGAAAAAGTTGTAATGGATGGTAGTGTGTTAGCAGAAGGAATTGGCTCTATGAAAATAACTAGTTTTATTTGTCTAATTCCTTCAACTGGTGAAAAAAATATAGGCTGATATGGTGGAGGCATAAGACTGTCTAACTGAGTGATTAGAGAAGGCCTGTACTGAACTGAGTCTGTGGATGTTGTTGAAAGAATTTTTGAAATATGAATTGCTTCTCTATCAATTACAGTGGTTTTATGGATATGGATGTAGGGTTTCAGGAGATTAATGAAGCCCATAATTGTTGAACCACCCCTTTCCATCACATTAATGAAGTATTCCTTCTCATTCATAAATCTTTGAAGAGCTAGTGTGATAAACTTTATTTGAATCACTTGTTCTTTGAAGGCTCTTGTCACTGGTGGGATTATAAAGTTATTGGTAAGAAATTTGAAATTATCATACATTTAATTCTTGGTATAGATCCTTGAAAATTAGCATTTTATATCTTTATTTATGACTTCCTTATCTTGTCTAAGATCTCCAGTATAGCCTCTTATGAAATCAAGGATATGTTCTCGATGAAGATGTATATGTAGAATTTTCTCTTCATTAGTGCTCACACCACCCATATCATTTATAATTTATTCTATTATGATATATTTTAGAATATCTATCTCAAGTTGTACTAGAGTATGAGGAGGTGAAGATGAAGTATAATTTGTAGTAGTTATATTGTCTGACTTCTAAGATAGAAAATTCATGAAATTTGAAAGAGAGGATGTCAGAACCTCTACTATATTTCTCAAACTTCAAACTTATATTTCCAAGGTATTATTTTGAAACTTCAATTTACTAAATATGAAACCTTATTCAAGGTTGGATATGCGATATAAATAACTCAACCAAATATTAGAAACTATTTTCAATGAGTTTGGATATAAATGATGGTTGAGATCTCAAGGTACTTGTAAAATATGAGATGAAGTTCCTTCTCAATGAGTCTAAATCAGAATTCACAATCCTCTAAAAAGAATTAAAATTATGTCGTGTCACTAAATGAAGAGGTAAAATATGTTTAACATTTTTTCTATTGGTTTCCATGGGGATAAAAGGTCGTAACTCTAAATCTTGATCGATCTGGTCCACTAGGGATCCTTTTCTTCTGATAAAATTTTGAGGCTCACCATCTGAGTCAGTATAAGTAAGTAGAAGTCTAAGAAAATCTGGATACTTTTCCCATTCATAAAAGGATATAACTGAAGACATTATATATGGAAGTATGGGTGAGTATCTGGGCACTTGATAACTTAGACCAATTTCAGTTGATGAGGGAACTGGTGCTATCTGTTGCAGTTGAAAATTGTCTATCTATAGAGACTAATCCACTAGAACTGACTGATTAACTAGAATGTTAGTCAACTCCTTATCTGTTATTTCTTGAAGAACTTATATCTAATTTATTTCCATGTTGTCTACTAATTCGAATTGATCCATTTGATCATCATGATCTAAATTTCCTCCCTTATTTCAACTTTCATACCTTCTATAGGAACTATTGGAACATTAGGCATCATTGTATCCTTTGGTTGATTTTAATCTCTATAAGAACTAGATACCATTGGTGAAGAAGATTGATGATGAATAGTCTCTTGTTCAAGATCAAGATCATTTCCTTTCTCAAAATTTCTCTTATGGATCAGTGCCACCTTTTTGACCATCTCTGTGGTCTTGGCCACCATTGTTTCCATCATCAGAATCCTTATCAACATGAGTTTCATAATTATGATCCTTATCATATTGAATGGATGATTCATTTGAATTTTTAGGATCTATAATCTCTTTATCTTATTCTTTAGAAAAATATCATTACCTATGTTACTATTCTCATCACTTGAAGTCTTAGAGGTAGACAATTTGAAATGAGTATATCTAGAAACTTCAATATCTTCTTCTTAATAATTTTTAGGAAAGAGAGTTTTGATGGAAGGAAGCGAGACTGATTGAACTAAAATGACCACTTGATACTCTAGGTGGAGATTTAATGATCTCTGGATCACTCCATTATTCAACTGAAATAACTTCTTTTTCTATTTCTTCCACTAATGGATCATCCCTTTCAGCAACATCATTGTATCAAAGTAGTCATATGTCTCATCAGATTCTAGCCCAAGATCCACCATGTCCTTAAGTCTAGTTTCATGATCAATAGGTTTAAAATCATCACACAATTTCTCATTGTCTCTGACCAAAAATCCCTTCCAGGGATTCCATCTCACTTTAACTATTTTTCAAATTATTTTTGATAGGAAAAAATGACTAATTTTGTCCTCAACATCTTCTCTAGCTTTAACATATCCCTTTTCATCTAAAATGGAAGAAATCATTTTGGGATATATTAGAGAGTTCTACCTTGACCTCTTCTTACACATTTCATGAATATGAACCATTAAGAATCTATAAAGGTTAATGCTTTTTCATTTATTGATCATATACAAAAAATACACATCTTGATATGTCATTGTATTAAAGTCCCATTTCCTTATACATAAAACATGTTGTAAAATTTTGAAAAGCAACTTACATTCGCCATCAAGCTCAGCATCAATAGGTATTCTTAGTGTTCCATATCTGGTTAACTTTAGGATATCCCTTTCATAATTAAAATTTTCACCATCACTTGGTATAATTGCTTGGAAATCCTCATATAATCCTTTATGAAGAAACTCTAAACATTTTTTTTTCATTTTCTTAAAGAAAATGAAATATATTTTCTATCTATGCTTCTTTGAATTCAATCAGACTTTTTCCTAAAAATAAGACTCACATTTTGATAAAATTCAAAGTCTACCCTCAGATAATACACTTTATGATTTGAGGTAAACTAGTTTATCCACTTCTTCTTTTTTATTACCTTTAACACTAGCATATTTCTAGTTGGAAGACACTGTGTATAAATTTCTTTTTCTGGTTCAGCTATACAATTTCTTAGAGGTGGGTTTAGTGAAATGGTTTCCTAACTACTTAAAGATAATTTTCATTTATTGGAATACCTCATATCTTCTAGATTCTATTCTTAAAATCGCTTCACAAGGTCCATTCAGATCGGTTGAAGGATTTAGGTGGAATAAAGAAGAAGGAAGATCGGTTCAAGAGGAAGGAAAAGGTTTGGTAGATCATGGGTTATAGGTAGTGAATCTATTTTGAGTTATCCTGATGGTTTTATCATTTAGGGATTCCAAATAAATGATAATAAAATTAAAATAATAAAAATTTAATTGTTAAAGGAAAATAGAAATGGTAATAAAATAATGAAAAACATAAAAATGAATGGTGACTTGTTCAATGATGAATTCATCAATAGTGACACATAAATGGTGACTCATCAATGACGAATCATCAATAGTGGCTTATCAATGGCGACTCATCATAAACGACTCTTAAATAGTGACTCATCAACCAAAATTTATCATTCATAATTCATTTTTGATATAGTTTAATTTTTTAGAATTCAAATTCTTTGTGAAGATATCAGCTAGCATATATTAATTTCTAATTAATTATAAAGTAATATCACCCTTTTATTAAATATCTCTTAAAAAGTGATGTCTTACATCAATGTGTTTTTTTCTAGAGTGAGAAACTGTATTTTTGGAAATTTTTGCCACACTTGTGTTATCACAATTTATATTTACATGTATAAATTGGTATCCAAATTCTACTAAAGTATTTTTCATCCATAATATTTGTGTACAAAAACTTCCCGCAGCTATATATTAATCTTCAGCAGTGGATAATGTAATTTTTTTTGTTTCTTACTACACCATGATACTAGATATTTTACTAAAATATGACATGTTCCTAATGTTATTTATCTATATAAATCACAACCACAAAAACTAGCATCTAAATAACTTACTAAATAAAAATCATGTCCTCTTGTATAGAAAAATCCTATATTGGTTGTATATTTGAGGTATTTAAAAATTATTTTGACATTTAATAAATTTGAATATTTTCGATTTTCTTGAAAGAGTGCACAAATACACACAGTAAACATAATATATGTCCAAATAGTAGTTAAGTATAAAAGACATCCAATCATACTTCTGTAACTAGTTTGATATACTGATTTCTTAGTTTCATAAAGGTTCAGTTTATAGGTGGTACTCATGAGAGTATCACTGCTTTTGGAACTTTCTAGGACAAAATGTTTTAAAAGATATTTAGTGTATTTACTTTGATTTAAGATAATTCCTTCTTTTTTTTTAAAAAAAAATATGAAATCAAAGAAATAATTTTAGTTCACCCATTAAACTCACTTCAAATTCATTTTTCTCCAGTTTTGAAAAATCAATACATAAGGCATCATTACTAAATCCAAAAATAATACTATCTACATATATTTGTACTATTAAAAAATATTTTGAAATTATTTTTATAAATATTGTTGGATCATCTATACCTTTTAAAAAACTTTTTGAAATATGGAGGTAAGCCTATTATACCATGCTCTAGGATCATATTTTAAACCACACAAAGCTTTTTTTTAATTTAAAAACTCTATTAGGAAAATTTGGATTTTGAAATCCAGGAAGTTGTTTAAAAAACATCCTCAATTATAAATTCATTTATGAATTCACTTTTAACATCCATTTGATATAGTTTAAAGTCCAAAAGTGCTGCATAAGAAAGCAGTATCCTAATGGTTTCAAGTCTTGCTATATGTTCAAAAGTTTCTTCATAATCAATACCTTCTTCTTGATTATAACCTTGTCCAACTAGTCTAGTTTTATTTCTTACTATTTTTCCAGACCCCTAAACCTTGTTTATAAACACCCACTTAGTTCCAATAGTTAATGTGTTTTTATGTTGGTAAAAAATTTCCCAAATATTGTTTCTTTTAAACTAATTAATTTCTTCTTTCATATCTATTACCTAGAATTCATCATTTATGGAATCATTAATGTTATTAGGATAAAGCTCTTATAAGAAATATTGATGTTCAATTTTATTTTTTAGTGTATATCAGGTCTGTATACCACTTTATAAGTTTTCTATTATAACATATATTGAGTGATTTATATGATTCATAATGGATCTTTGAAAATAGAGACCAATAGACTCAAGGTTTTCTTCTTATTCAGGTTCTGGAAGTTTACTGGCTGAACTATTTATTTGATTACCAGAACATTCATAATGTTTGGAATTGATATTCAGAGTTGGAAGATTATCCTTTTGGTCCTTCAAGATAGTCTTAGCTTCCTTGGGATCAGTTTCATAAAAATTAATGTGAAAATATTATTCCATTGTTATGGTTCTTTTGTTAAACACTCTATAAGCTTTATTAGAAGATTAATATCCAAGGAAAATTACTTTAACACTCTTGGAAGAGTTTTTTTCCAAATTATGCATTTTTTTATTTAGAATAAAAACTTCACAACCAAAAACTCTAAATTATTTAAAATTTTTATTTCTATTATTCCATAACTCATATGGTTTTCTCTTTAAGAGTGGTCTAATCAATACTATGTTTATTGTATAGTAGGATATATTAACAATTTCATCCCAAAAGTAAACAGGTATGTCATACTCATTTAATATAGTCTGAGATATCTCTTCAACTGTCCTATTTCTTCTTTCTACCAAACTATTTTGTTGTGGTGTCATAGGAGAATAAAATATGTGATTATAACAATTTTGTGAACAAAATGATTCAAAGTCTTGATTTTCAAATTATTGACCATGATCACTCCTGAAGGTCTTAATCCTAAGACCACTAAGGTTTTATATAGATTTGGTATACTTAATAAAGTAAAAATGAAGCTTCAATTTTGTGAATAGAAAGTATACCCAAGTGTATCTAGAGGAGTCGTCTATAAGGACATAGAAGTAATGTTTTCAATTTAGATTTGATATTCTATAAGGTCCAAATAGGTCTATAGGTATTAACTCTAAAATATGATAGGTTGAAACTTTTTTCTTTGGTTTAAAATAAAACTTTGGAAGTTTTCTTTTTGGTAAGGATTACACACTCTATCATTTGAAAATTCAAGCTTTGGTAGGTCTCTAAATAACCCTTTCCTAGTAAGCTTTCTAAGTGAGTGAATATTTCAATGGCCTAGTATCCTATTCCAAATCCAAGATTCTTTATGAAAGGCGCTTAATCAAGAAATATTTTTAGAAGATAAAGAATTTAAATCAATAGAATAAATATTATCATTTCTCAAAGTAGTAAAAATTAAATCATTTTTATCATTAAAAACATTACAGAAATTATTTTCAAATTTTACATAAAATCTATCATGACATAATTGGGATATGCTAAGAGGATTTTATTTTAAACCATCAACATATAAAACTTTGGAAATTAATATTGAATTTGAATTAGCAATTTTTCTAAGGCTGATGATTTTTCCTTTTTCATTTTCACCAAAAGTGACATGTACACCATCAACTTTGATCAAATTCTTAAAGTTAAAATACTCACCAGACGTGTTTTTGGAACATCCACTATCTAGATACCATAGGATTTTGCTGGAGGTTTTCAAAATGGTTTCCTACAACACAAATTTTATGCCAAAAATTATTTTGGTACCCAAATACTCTTAGGTCCAGTTATATTAGTAATAAGAGATTTTGGCAACCATATTTTCCTAATATGTTTATTATAAATAGATTGAATGATTTTAGAGATAAAAAAATTGTTATGTCTAGTTGAGTATGTATTGGTAGTATATGAACTTTCAGAACTAGTATATGATGTAAATATGGTTTTTTAAATTTTCATTGTCCTGGATGGTAAACTATTCTAGTTGTATACTTGGGAGCAACTTAATTTCCCTGTACTTGAGTTAATGTTTTCTTACCATTGGTAAAATTTTATATGTCTTTATTTTACTGTTCATTTGAATATTTTAATTCATTTTTTTCTTTCAACAGTTGATCATTTTTATTCTTTTCAATAGTAAGTTTATTTTTATCATTTACTATTGAGGTATGTTGTTTCTTGAGTGACTTATATTTATATTTCATCTCATGAAAGGTGTCATGTAGCATGTTATAGTAATCATACAGATCTTTGCTGGTCATTTTTTCCTCATTACCATTATTTTCTTCATTTTCAAAAATGTATGAAACATTAGTAGGAGAAACAAGAAGAAAATTTTGTACCTATGATATTCTTTATGTAAAGAACATATTGGATTTGTCAGACTTATCTTTTTGATTAGTGTCTAAGTCACTTGAGTTGTCTTCAGAGGAAATTCGTGTTTCTTTCATGGTTTTTTGTATCTTCTGTCCTCATCCTCATACTCCGTTTTATATTTCAATTTTGGAAATTCAGATTTAATATGACCTTTACTATTACATTAATAATAAGTAACTTAATTTTTACTATTATCCTTTTTACAATACTTTTTCCACTTTTCTTTGTTATCATAATCTCCACTAAAATTTTAATTTTTAAATAACTTATTTTTTCTATATAATCTCTTAAATCTTCTGGCCATGTGTGACATTTCTTCATCACTATCATCAGGAGATCCTTTTTCACTAGAATCTTTAGTTTTTACCTTTTCTCTTTTTCTAGAGGTAGTGTATTTTAAGGATAATAATTTTATTTTTAGTTAGTATTCATCAATACCTTTTTTAACTTTATGTTCTTCTTCATACATCATCAGCTTTCCTATCAGTTCCTTGACAAGTAGTTTACTTACATCACATGATTCTATGATTGACATAGATGTGCCTCTCCATCTATCTGGTAAGCATCCGAGTAGTCTCATTACTTGATATTTTCCTATCACTTTCTTTCCAAGTGAGTGCATGGTGTTGAATATCTTAGTGATCCAGAGATACATATTAGAAATAGGTTCATCAGATTTTATTTTAATAGAATCTTTCTTGATTGGTTATGTATTTAATCTCATTTCTTTTACATTTTGTGTTCCTTCATGTGAGACATATAAAGTATCCTATATTTCAAAAGAATATTGTAAAGTAGATATTGTATTGCATTCATCATCTACCAAAGCACAAAATAAAGAATTCAAAGATTTACAATTATTATTGTAAGAAGTTTTTTTAGTATTACTCCATTAACTTCTAGGAGTTTGTGGTATTTTATATTGATCTTATATTACAGTCCATATATTAAAACCTATACTTTCCAAATGATTTTTTTGATTTTCCATTGATCATAGTTGGTACCATTAAAATAAAGAGGTATGTTGGTAGCAGATCCTTCTTGTATATTATCTATAAAGAACTAAAAATATAGGATTAAAAGAAATTTGAGATCTTTAGAATATAACTAAAATCATAATTAAAATGGTTTATATATATATATATATTTAAGAATAAGCCTTTGATACCAAATGTTGGTCAGAGTGAGTAACTCAAGAGGGTGTGAATTGAGTTCCCAATAAAAAAAATTCTATTTAGGATTAGGTTAAATTAAAATACCCTTAATAAAAACAAAATATCCAATTAAACAAAATAGTAGATCAATATAAGGTCTATCCTTTTAAAAGATTTCTTAAATAATGATTAAGTATCAGTCAAAGTATTTTTTATAAATACCTTATCTTTTGAAATAAAATTACTTAGACAAAAACAAATATCAACACTAGTTAAGATTAATTATCAAATAAATTGTTTTTTGTTAATAAAATGTTATCTTGAATATGATAGTAAAAAAACAAATAACACAATGACATAAAAGTGTAAACAAGAGGTTCAGTCTCAAGGTGAGACTTAATCCCCTTTACTTAGCAACCACATACTACCAAGTAGATTATAGATATAATCAAATAAATATACAACCTAGATTAGTTATAAATTCAACAAAAATAAGCTATCCAGGATAAAAATCCTTTTCCACAATTATTTTTGGGATGTAAGAATAGAAGTGCCCCACATGAACCTCTTCCACAAACATGGTGGTAAATATATTTAGGAAGAAGAGAATAACAAGTATTCTCTAGGAATTTGTAAGAGATAATGTGTGTTGGATAATAGAAAAAAAACACACTGCTCAAAAGTAGAACAAAAAGAACAAATAAGAATAGAAAAATATTATTCTAATGTGTTCTGTATGTTTATAATCCTTAGATCAATGTTGGTGAGAATTTTGTGCTTTGTTATAGAAAATTGAAGTATAACATAGGATCATATAAATCTTTAGGTATGTTTTCGTTGATCTTTTTCTAATGTCCCAATCAATCTCAGTAGTGGGTTCTGTGCTTTAGTGTCATTGATCTTCATAGAAAGTGAATCGTAAATTTTGTGAGAATTCACAAATTCGGTCATAGAATCCACTCTATATAGTGTCTATATTTCTATACCTGACAGAGAGATCCTTTACAAATATATAGCAGCATCGGTTGGAGGGGATCCAAAATACTTGGATTGACTTTTACTAAGTCTTGAAGACTTGGTAAAACTATACAAGAATATATTTATCTATTGAAATATTCACTCCAAATTCATTGGACAACAATGGTGACAAGAAGATGGGGTGACTCGACATCTGGCGGTAACTCCACTGGTGGAAATAATGACTCACCTCTAGTAGTATCTTGTCCTGGAAATAGCTCATGTTGGCGGTGATAGTGACTCAGTATAGAGGTAGCTCATCCTTGTGGCAATGATTACTCCCACTAGTGATAACTCATCATAGGGGTAATGGTGAATCCCATCCGGTTGTAACAGTGTTTTCTAGCCGACGGTGACTTCCCATAATACTTAAAAGAAATATTATAGAATTAGTCTTATCATATAAAATGCTATCATACTACATGTGAAACATTTGTATTAACAGAATCATGGGTTGTGATCATTAAAATAATAGATTTTCAAACACACTCCATACATGGAGGTGCTGAAAATACCTTAAATACCTCCCATTTTATGTTCATATGATAACATCATTTGAGTAAGTGTGGTCTACCGCCCCCTCAAAGCGATGTGATTTGTACACATAGTACATGGAATGTATAAAAGATGATTATAATTAAACGTATGACACATAAAAAACATATATATGATATTCATGTCATAATTACCTTTTTGATATATATATATATATATATGTATATCATTTTCTTTATTACCCTTTCACACACTTAAAATGTGTTAATTTTATTTGTGGATGTGTGGACTACTGCACCCTCGACAAGATGTGATTCCTTTTTCCTCCCAAGAATTCTATATATAAGTACATATGTTTAAATAACATGGTATTTATTATATAATGATCATTCTGGAAAGATATGTTGTTACTTACCTTCTTTCCATAACGATCATTGAAAAATGGGAACGTTACTCATGCGTACGTATGACCTACCTTCTCCATGATTATAAAATTGATTCATTTTTGATAACCATATTTAATGATTGATTTTAAAAGTATAAATTATGTATAAATATAACAATTATGTCATGATTATTATTCTATAGATGTTACATAATGACCCCTTTGACTATAGTTGACCTACTAAATTTGTTTTTAAAACATAAACTATTTTTTTTTTCAAAACACCAAATGTAAAATTAATTATTGAATTAGTTGTATACAAAATAGTAATAAGGGAAATAAAATTAATGATAAACATGAAAACGGTTCTCAATAAAATATAAAATTAACCTAATTTTATTAAATATAAAGTTAAAGAATGTTCACCCAAAAGGAAATGCAAGGTAAGATATTCTCACCTCACTTTTTACATCCGTGAGATAAATGTCATGTTCACCACTTAGATATTTTGTGGGGGGATCTACTACTGATTTTTATATATTATATAATGAATTAATTTATCTTAATGGTATCTAAGTTTATCATTTAATATTATTCCTTCATGCGGTTTATGATTTAAAATGTTTGAAAGTGGTATGAGACACTTTGGAATGTTTAAAGGTTATTTTCCATATTAATAAATTTAATGATCTTTCAATGATATTTAAATTCGAGGAAATTATATTACCATTTCTCAATAAACCCTTCAATTTTCCTCTCCTTTTGTAATTTATGACCTTTTTTAAGTATTAGTACCATTTTTTCACTCTTTGGTACTAAAAGCATTTTAAAAATGTTTATAAGAAAACCTGACTTCATTTCTCTCATTAGTTAGGGAATATATTTTCTTCTAAAAACCATTTTTTATTAAAAAAATTCAAAAATGTTTTAAAATGATTTGGTGAGGAAATTTTTACCCTTTTTTTCTTTTAACAATGTTGTCATTTTTACCTTTTTTTTGTCTTTTAACAATGTCTTCAAAGGAATATTCATGTCTCTTTCTGAATAATGAATTTTTCTAACCCATTTTACCTTACAAAAAGAATGTTTCTTTTTTTACCTCACAGTAAATATATAGATTTATCCTCATTCATTTCTCTGAAGCTTCCCTAGAAAGTTTAAAAGGTTTATTTTTAATGAAAATGTTTTTAAAAGGTATTTTTATAAAAAAATTATTTTCAAATGGGTTTTCAAAAAAACATTTATTTTCCTTAAGAATATTCATGAAGTTATTATTTTATTTCATCAACAAAAACAACCCTACATTTTTACTCTACTTGGGATATGTTGTATTGATACCATCCTTATCCTTCATAGGGATGGTTTTTGATTGATTTGTTCAAGGATAATATTTATATCCATATCCTTGATTCAATTTTGAAATCCCCTTGGAATATTCAATCTCCTGTAATCAATGAATTTACCCTAATTATCCATATCATTCATCATGAATATTACTATTGCTTAAACTGTATACCATTTTAAATATGGTTTCTAATTTGAATGTTATTTGATTATTTGGGGAAATATTGATAATTTTATATTCTTTATTCAATACATTTATCTTATAAAACATATTATTTATTTCGATTATTCAATATGAAGAATGTTTTGGACTGGTACGACATGGGTGGGGCACGATTATAGATAACCCCTCGATGCATCGATAGTATCATGGGATGAGTCATTTGGATAGCCTCCTTAGATGGGGTTTTAACCAATATTTTGTAAACCGTCTTGTGAAAGGTTTTGATGGTAAAGGTACAATGTACCTCAAAAACATGGAATCTAATAATCTAGAATTTCCCTTATATTAGTTTCAATTATTATTCATCCATGATATTTTTTTATTGATATATCTATGAGTAAATTTCATTTTTAGTTATTTAGATGGAATGTGTTTCAGTTTCTTACCATCCTATATTTATTTTACATTATCTAGTTATTTGGATGGCATGTGTTTCTAGTTATGTCCTCGACATATTTTTTTATACACTTCCATTTAGTTTATTAATTATATGGAAGGTGTGTTTAATTATTTACCTTACCATATTGACTATTCTCATTGATTCATTATTTATTCCTCTATAATTTAACCTTACAGAGCATTTTATCTCACCCTTTATTATGTTTCTTTCCCCTAGAATCCAAGAAGTATACTATGATGTATATTCATGGATTTATTAGATGGATTATAGTTATCCTCGATTTTATTTATTTATAAATATGTTTTTTATAAAAATATTATGTTGTAATTAGTTCATTATTTTGTAATAAAAGACTCATGTATGTATCTGGTTTAACAAGACTACTAAACTGATCAGTCCATCGAGGATTGATTCCTTGTAATCATGTTAATGTGATTAGTAGAAAACACTAGATCTAGGCTATCTGGGGTCGGGTCACTATAGTTTTTGAAAAAAAAATTGAATTGAATTTAACAAACAAAAATATTCATTTAACTAACACTTATAAATATCTCTTTACCTCCCTATAAGGAGGAAAACATAGTTTATCCAATAAATAAATAGACACAAATTAATAGACAAGTGAGTTCAATAATTAAAATGAGTCTTAATTAGCTCAACCAATATTTTTAACGTATAGAATAAAATAATGAAAGAATAAAGGAATGAAGAAAAACCCAAATTAGGATTTTTGTTTTGTAACTGATGTAGATGCATATTTTATGAGTTTGGTTCAATCAAAAAGTTTCAATTCAATGAATATTGTAAAATATTTTCTCAAAATTTTTCCAAGAAAAAATGAATTCAAGAAGGAAATTAATAAACAAAATTTAACCCTTCTGGTAATAAAGAATCATCTATTCAAAGTTTCTTCACAACTTCCAAAATTAATAAAAATTTTCACCATTGAATAATTACTAAATTATTATTGAAAAATAACAATTTCCATAAACTTTAGAGTTTTATAATGTTTTTTACATTAAATAAAAGTTAAAATCATTTATGAAGACCCTCCCCCAACACTTAAAACCGAAGAATGCCTCTATTTTTAAACCTCAATGTGAAAGAAAGTAGTTTGAAATTTTAGTTCAAAATAGATTTTAAATTCAATAGTCAAATAAAAATTTGAAGGGTTACATTGAAACTTAAACAATATTTTCCTCAAGTTATAGCACTTTTTCTTTTTTTTGAAATTTAAATTATTTTTCCAATATTAACAGAAAAAACAAGTTTCAAATAAGATAACAAAGGTTGCATTTTAATACGTGGATTAACTTCAATCAATGTGTCGAGTCCAGAATTATTTTAAAGGCTGAAAAAAGGTTTTAATTATTTTTTTCAAAATTATTTTCAATAAGAAAGATTTAATAAATCAAGACACATAACATTTTTAAGAATTCTCAAAATAATTATTTTCAAATAAAAAAATTCCCCCACAATTAATTACCAACTTGGGGAAGATGAATATGGTATGAAAAATAAATAAATTCTCCTTATCTAGGTATCAATATAAAGGTACCATGAAATGTAATTCAAAAAATTATACTTAAATAAAAATAAAAAAAAAACCTTCCATGATAGTGATGTTAATTCCTTATGTATAGTAAATGATCACTCTTATATTTTACTTACAACATTGGTTTATCTCCCAATGAAGATACCTTCAAAAGTAAAACTGATGAAACATTATACCCACACATTAAAATCCAAAAATATGTGACCAAGTAATGGTGGTAGGATGTAATAATGAAGGTTCTTTCCATTGATTAAATATATTAATGTTAAATTATGAAAGGTAGGATGAAGGAGGATTAAGAATTTAAGTGTAAATATTAATATATGAGGGACTTTATTCCAAAAATAAATAATAAAAAAAATCAAATCCTATGATTTCCTCCCAAGAATCACTAGATTTAGAGTCTCTAGTAAGAATTACCCCATAATTTTATATCCATGATTAATCAATGGGTATAAATTATTGTTGATTATGAGCTCAATTTTATTAAATAAAAAATAAATAGGGTCTTAAAATATTCTACAACTGCAGCATCCAAGAGAATTTTCAAGTTAATATCTAAAATAGTTGTAAACACCATGTTGTCTATGCGAATTTCAATTCCAAAACCATCAACTTTAGCTTTTATAAGGGTGGTAAATATCCTATAAAAATCCTTCAATTCATGAATAGATTACTACCAACCAATCCCACACAGGGGGTTGAAAAAACTCAAAAATAGGTGAATATATAGTTTCAACCAACTGACCAATTTTAGGAAAAGATCAGAAAATAATTTGTAAATATAACAACTCAAAAGTCTACATCCTAAAAATTTCAAAATCTATAATAAAAATATATATTTTTAGAGTCTATATAAGACTAAAATAGAGTGAATGTTTCAAAAAAAAGCGAGAAATCATCATAGAAAAGTTTATACATAGCAGGTGTACAACTTTTGAGAAAATAGATTTGTTAAAATTGATAACCATAAATATTTTTAAAAGGAAGAAACCCAATTTTATTTTTCCAGTTTTGGAGACTTCCAAACTATCAAAATCATTTGAAAAACACTCAAATTGAGGATCAAAAATATTATAATAAGAAATTTTAACTCTTACTCTATATTTGGTTCAAGAAAATGGATCACTTCAAAAAACTGGTGGATAAAGGGATGAGCTGGACCTTGAGTGATTCTATCAAAAATAAATCCTTTTATATTTAACTATATATTAATTTAAAATAATGATTTTACTATGTTTTCTCTTAAGCCTCTATATCCTTTCATGATTTCTATTGGTTTTAGATTCTATAAAATTCACTTGAAAATGTCCATTAACAAATTCTTTGATTAAATCTTTATAAGGGTGATGATTTTCCTTATTATTCTCATATCTAAAAACTTCTTCAAAACATCTATCAATTTGTAACTAACAAAAAGTGGATAATCTTTAAAAAAATGGAACTCCTCTTGATCTTAAATATATTAAAGTATTACTTTTCCATCAGAAACATTAATAACATCCCTATTAGTGAATAAAAATGGTCTTCCTAGAATGATTTAAAGTTTAATATCACTCTCTATTTTAAGAATAAGAAAATTAGTGGGGAGTGTTATCTTTACTACATTAATGAACAATCCATCTACCCTTCCATAAGGATAGGAAAGTGACCAACCAGATAATTTTAGTGAAACAAAATTTGGTTTCAAATATCTAAGACCCATATTTTTTAATAAGGATTAATAAATTTAGTTGACACTATCACTTAAATAACACAATCAGATAACCTCCACACTTAATCCAATTTTATAAGATATTAAAAGGATCCAAGTACTTTCAACTTTGATTTTTTTGAGTAATGGTACTATAATAATCATCAAAATTAATAGTTAAACTCTCAATCTAATCCAAATTATTATCTAAGATTATTTTGAGAAATTTAGACTAAGAAGGAACCTTATTCAAAGCCACCAAAAAGGTAATACTCACATTAATGATCTAAAACATTTAAAATAATTTCTAGTAAACTAGTACATTTTTATTTTTGATCCTTTTAGGAAAATGGTTGAGAGGAGTATAATTATTAAAAAAAGGGGTTTTAATCTCCTAATACCCAAAAAAGACATAAACTTCCCTTATTTGACTAGTTCCCACTTAATTTTACCTTTTTTAATGGGATTTTTAGTTAAATATTCCCCATTATATATATGTTGTACATTTCTATCTTGATGTAATAATATGAAGTTTTCTATAATTTTATTTTCAAATACAACTTGTTCAATATTTTTATCTTCCCTTTGTTATTCTTTAATTGGTTCATTAGTTTTCAAACCCGACCCAGTGAAAATATCCATCACATTCACTCTAGTATTAAGATATGCTAGATAAATTACCCTTGTCCATAGAAAGTTTGCCCAATTATAGATCAAGAGTATGGATTTTTGAATCTATATATTTATTAGGTAACCAAATTCCCCTAAAAATTGCTATATTAAACCCTTTAATCCCCATTTGAAATTTAAAGAATTGGCCTGATTCAAAATTTGGAACTAAGGTATAGATTGTTGATAAAATCCAGTAGAATTGATGGTCTTAAAAATCTTATCTATTTCCAAGACAAGTTTGGGAGATTCTTATAAACTTGATTGTAATAATTGAAAAAGTATCATTCTTATCCTAATTTTTTATATATAATCAAAAAATGATCACTGTTATCTTACTGAATGGGTAAACCAAAGTTTTAGTAGTAGCTCTTAACATTCCAAAACATACTACAGTAAATTAATTTATCTCTAATTATGTTATCATTAACTACATAATCTTGAGAGTGGTTTTCACTCCTATAGATTATTTTTTCCTAGTTTTTTTATGTCGATATTTTTGAGCCACTTTATAAAATATTTCCTTTTACGCCTAAGGTTTTTGATCAGAAAAACCATGACCCAAAAATTATACAACTACATTCTGGTGGTATAGAGTGAGACCATTATAAAAAAAGCCATTAAAAGGCGGGGAGTGAGATGATGGGTGGGGAATTTCGTAATAATCATTATATATCAATTCCATTTGTTTTAAATTTATCTCCCTTATCTTATATGAATCCCATGATTCTATTTCCCACCTTGATAAATATATTTATAAAATAAAATTTCCCTACAAATGAGTTGAATAGCTGGTCCCAAGCATCGAAAATTTATTCATCATGGTTTTGAAATAATAATATACCCTTAATTTTCAAGAAAAAATGAAACATTATCAACCTAAGACCCTCCTTAAAAATCCCTTGAAAAGGTAGTTGTATAAACATGCTATAAAAATATATTATAAACTCTAAAGAATCCTCAATAGTTTATCTATTAGTGGAGGGTAATATTGAGAGGTATAATTATTTCATTTAATAATTTCTTAACATTGGGGATAACTGTATACATGAGGGATTACTTGAAACCATAGGTAGTTGGAAATCCCATTGTCTAGGTCTCTCTCAAATGTTATTCCTAGGTTTAGGAGGGAAAATATTTCGATTTTCCACAGTATCTCTCTGAACCTTTAAATATTGATTTTTATTTTCCATTTTAGCTTTATTCTTATTCTTAAGTGAAGAATAATGTATGTTTATTTTATGAATTGGTTTTTCATGTTTATATTTAGACTCTTACCTTATGTGCATATGATTTTAGGTTAAAATTTTCAAAAATAGAACACTATAGTGAAAGAAACAAGAATGTTTTGAAACTTTTTTTATATTTTAATAAATATATTAAATATTTTTTTTGTTTGAAATTGTTTTTTTAATACTGACCGCATGCGCATTCCCTAACAATAATGAAAAAATTTTACATGTTGTCATTTAATTTGAGAAAATATAATTATTTATGAAACCTACTAGAACTAGTATAAAGAAAGTTGTAGTATCATATTATATAGGGAAAGATAAAATATATACATACCTCACAAACATAAATATAAAATAAGAAGAGACATAGTAAAATTGTAAAAGTGGCGGAGATTGTGAAAGATGTTGGTAAAATGAGTTGGAAATGAAAGAGGTGTATGAAGAAGTGAATAATACAAAAATTTAAAAACATATTAACAGTGGATGTCATCAGTGATACTATAATATAATTAATTGATAAAAATTTTCTTTTCAATTTCTCAAGTTAACTATAGATATAACTAGTGCTTTATGAAAATTTGAAAAATCACCAATCTATCATTTAGTGTTTGACATAGCTCAGTGAACTATCCTTAGTTAAAAACTATAGATCATCACTGAGGAATTGGTCTATTCAATAATGGAGAATATAACTCTAACCTTTTCAAAAATTTCATTACTTAAGTTATTGTTCAAAAGTCTATTGATTCACTATTATCACCCATCAGTTTTTAAGTAGAGTAATGAAATTGTTCATTACAAATAAAAATGATAATGTTGAGATAAATATAACATTGAAAATAACTATAGAAAATAGTTCAAGGTAGAATAGTATTTTTCAATCTATTTTTATCTGAACTCCTAAATAAATTTAGTTACACATGATCACAAAATCAAAAATAGACTAAAATGAAGAGTATGCTTCTCTAGAGATGACACTTACTTATTCAAACTCCATCTATCTATCCTGGTTCTACTCCCAACCTGCTATTCTACAATCCATGTGATTCGATTCTATTATGTGGTTCTCCCCTTAGTGTTTTCTTATATGTATCTTTTTTATTCTTCTACAGCTCACCACCTTCTTCATCGACTAAACTTTAAACTCTACCTAGATAACTTAAATATGGCGTAGGTCATTATTCATCATGATTAACCTGTTACTTGATTTGTTCTCTCTAATAAATTTTGAAAAAACCACATGCATTCTGTTATAACCAAAGGATTCCTCTATAGATTTAATTTATTCAGGTTTGGCTTTATCTTGGATTGATTTTGAACTGATATAATAATTTAGGGAACACACCCATATTTTAATCCTTCATATCAATAGTTTTTAATATTAAATGACCTTTACATAATGAAACTAAAGCGCGGAGAAACCTTACATAACTTTTAAAGGTGAGGTAATGACATTGTGCATGTTCTGACTCTTTGGTCTGACTCTCTCATAACATGTTTGAAACACTAGGTACCTGTATGTGAGCCTCCACTACATTTGCAAAGGTCTCTGCTGACCCCTACATAGGTACCATTAACATTACATGATCCTCCCAATAACTTTATGTTGTTTGACCACTACCCTTATGTGAGTTTTACAGTCACTCTATTACCCTTACATAGATCTTTAACCACACAGTGCTACCGTTACATAGGTCTTCAAGCACCAGGTACCTTTATATGGCTCATTATTACCATTAAACGACCCCACAACTACCCTTATATAGGTATTCAAGTACCATGTAACCTTACATGGCTCTATAATACCCTTATCCGAGCCCAAAACTACCCTTACATGATTGGGATATCACATTTACATAGCTAGTTAATACTATTCCATAGCTGATTTAACACCCTCAATTCAATATTTAGTGAAAATAAACAATTCCATGAGATTTTGGAAATTAAAAAACTAAAAATAAATTAAATAAATTAATTTATACAAAAAATAAAAGTAAAAAGTTAAAAAATATTTAAATAAAATATTAAAAGTTATAATTTTATAATCAATTTGTTAATTAATAAATTAAATTAACTAAAAAATTATATTATTAAAAATAAAAATATTGAGAAATTAAATTTTAGCTAAATAAAAAGTTATAACAAAGAGTGATAACAAATTAAATAAAAACTTATTTATATAATTAATTAATACATTAATTAACAAAAAACAAGGAATGAAATATTAAAATCACATAATACGAAGATTAAACAAAAAAAATATAAATAATTTTATTTATCCATAAAACTCATCAATTTAATACTTCAATAACAAATTAACCACTTATAATAATTAACTAATTAAATGACACAATTATCACACAAAAACTTTTAATTCACTAAAATGATGTGGCAAACATATAATGAAATAGATCCACATTAATATTCATGGAAAGACTCTATAGAAAGTATAAGTATAATGGATTTAAACATGAAAATTGGAGAAAAGGTTTCATCGTAGTCAATTCGTTGACGTTGTCTAAACCCTTTAGCCACTAACCATTATTTATAGTTACTAACATGAAATTTCATGTCCATTTTTTATTGAATACCCATTTTCACCGAACTAGATATACATTTATAATAAGATTGATCAAAACCCAAAATTGATTATGATATATGGAATACATCTCAAAATTAATGTATTAATTATATCTTGTAGATTTTGAGATCTTTACTACCTTGATATAGAAAAAAGGGTTATTATTATCAACCAATAATGAGTCACTGTCTTCTGTGACTATAAAAACATATCTTTTCAGTTATCTACCCTCTCTGGTAGTCCTATATATTACTTGTGTTTTAAGAAAAACTTCTTATATGGGGACATATGGAATCTATTAATATACCAACTCTTATGTATCGTGAGTATAAACTTCATTGATTTAAATATTTCTCCCACTATCCTCCTTGAGGATGAGTTCCCTGTAAAAGAATGAAACTTACCTATCAATAATAACCTTTTTATCTAAGGGACTTTATAAGTAGCATCCCCTCATTTCCTTAAGATAACCTATAGTGATACAGTTCACACCCCAGGGTGAAGGTTTGTTATTTGAGCTAGCCTCAATAAGCACCTCATACCCCCATGCTTGAATATGTGAAAAAATAGGTTTCTTTCCACTCCATAATATGGAGTACCATTTTATGATTTAGTAGGTACTTAGTTCACTATGTATTCTACTCTGTGTAATGAATATCCCTAAAATGATAATCAAAGTCATACGTGACTCGTCATCAACCATGACATGTCCACCAAGGTATAATTCCTCCTTTTTCTAACCCCATTCCATTACTGCATATAAGGAGTAATGAGTTGAGATAAAATCCCATACTCTCATAGAAATTTGATAAACTCTTAGTTACAGTATTCACCTCCTTAATACAATCAATGGTTCTTTATATTATCACCAAGATGATTATCAACTTCATTATTGAACTCATTAAACTTATCAAAGTATTTAAACTTATACCTCATCAAGTATATGTAACCATACCTATTTAAGTCAATGTGAAAAGTATTAAAGTATGATGATCCACCTATAGATTATAATTAAAAGTCCATAAATTTTAGTGTATACCAATTATAAAATATTTATGAACCTTTCACCATAATGAAAAAATGGTGGTTTATTCATCTTGCCTTTTAAACAAGCATGACATATTTCAAGTGGTTTAAGCTCAAAATATTTGAAATAAATATCTAGATAGAGATTCATCGTAATCTTATAATTTACAAAACCATAGGGTTGATGCCACAACTGGATGTGAAATGAGTCATATGATTCTAATTCATTATCAATTTCTGATACTTTGTTTTATAATTTAATATATAAATATTTTTATTCAGTTGTGACTTAGAATAGAATATGATATCTTTTTAAAAGTAGAAACTCTTATTTCAAAAGTTTAAAATAAATCTAACCATGTCCAAAAAATAAACAAAAATTATGTTCCTGGTAACACTAGACACATAATAATAGTTATTTAAAACCAAAACCATTCCTGTTGGCAATGTGATATGGTAGTATCCAATGGATTGAGCAACTGTACTCACTCTATTGGTAGCTCGTAGATCCACCTTAGCTCTAGAAACCTTCCAAATATACTTATTTCCTATATTTGGATACAAATTTGAACACCATACACAATATCTAATACCCAACTTATAGATATAGAAATATTACACTTGATTATGAAGTCTCCCAAAGCTTCCCATTACTTATTTGATTAGGTGTAGTTCCTCTTATAGCGGGTTTTCTTTCCACATGAAAACACATTGTATTATTTTCTTTTTCTTATTATTGGTTCTTCTTTTTCTTAGAAAGAAAGTTCTCTAGATCCTTAGACGTGGAATGTGTCTTTAGACACTTTTCATTTTTCTTCCTTTTTTTGTTCACCATAAGGGCCACGAGGTTTTCACACCCCATATATTTATTAAAATAGTGAATAATAGTAATAAGTTTTTAAAGAGTCTTTTCATTATTTCTCATATTATAAATCACAAAGAAACTAGAGAAAATTTTAGGTTGTGATGAAAAGATGAGATATGAGTGTAAATAATTAGGGATATTAAACCCCAAGATGTTTAATCATTCTATGTATCCCATAATCTTGACTACATTAGGACCACCTAGATCCAACTCTTAAAGATTTCATATGAACAAAACATTGGAGAAATCATACCTCTCTTTTCTCACATTATCCAGATATAGATAAACAATTTGAGCAATGATTCTATATGCATCCATATGCTCATATTAATTTATAAGATCATTGAACATGGAGGATAAAGAGAAAAATTGGATATCCATTATTACCTCCACATGTTTCTAGTGGAGAGACACCTCTTCCTCATTGTCTTCATTCACAAACAACTCAGAAAGTGGGGTTTCCAACACAAATAATTTCTATTCATGGTAAAATATAACACATAAGAGCTTATTTTTTGGAAAATTATCATTTGAGAGATGATTATAATTTTTAGTATAGATCACAATGATATTTTTCAAGTTGTGTGGTTTTCTATGTCTATATAAATTTATGTGAAAATTATTAGTACTTAATTAAATACCAAAATAGATTAATAATTTAAAATTTATTTAATCTCGCACTATTTTTTTAAAAAATAATATTCATTATAATTAGTTTTTTAACTACCTATTGAACAAATATTATAATGAGAAGGACCTGTATTTCCCTTATTATAACCCATACATGGTCCTGAAAAGTTAATTAAAGGGTTTTAGTTAGGCATAACTTTCCAAATGCATTAACTCGTAGTTCATTGATCTATTGAGTGGAATACCTACTTCTTAAATCCTTAATAAATATTTCTTCCTCTCTTGCCTCTCACTTACACCAAGTCATGCTTGAGTAGTCAACCCTTACTGTGAACCTAGTTAAGTCAACCCAAAAATTCAAACTAAAGTTCCATGATAATTAAAAGCACTCTAAATTAGGCCAATCAACCACTTTGAACAATGGATTTGAATATAAATAGAGTAATGAAAGGATATAATAACTTAATATTTTAGTTAAGATATTTTTATCCTTATGAATAAAAGAAAAATTTTATCTTATCACATTCCTTGTTAATATTAATTGGTTTTTACTTAAGTGATTAAACTTTTATGATACGATTTACACATAATCCGGTGTAATTTAATTCCATATTACAATATCATTAATTAATTTATTAAGTTATCATTTATAATCCACACAGAAAAATAATCAACCATAAAATTGATAGAAATAAAATTTAAGTGATATGATCATGGGGTTTTTTATTGGTTTTTTTATCTAGAAGATGATAAACTAACCCTCAAACCTAGGGGAAAACACCTTGAACCTTAGCTTGGTTTATGATAGATAGTTCTACATCAACTCTAATGTATCTTCTTGATTAGTTTTATGCTAGCTTCAGGACTCATACCACCTCCTCTCACCTAAGAGATCCATCCTTACATAGGATCATACCGACACACAAGTGATGGGATCAATTAAATTGGATAAGGTGGTTTAAATAAAAGAAAGAATGGTTACACATGCCCTTAAATAATAAGAAGGATGGGATGACATGAAAACCATCAATTTTAATATAAATATAATAATAAATTAAAAGGTAACTAATTATATACATAGGTCTGTTCAAATCTCATAATATTAAAAACTACATACAACGCACATACATTTGAAATTTACCCATTAATCACTTAAATTAATTCTTTAATTAAGATAAAGTGCCAATAATTAACATAATTAATTCAATTTATCTTAATACCATTTGAGGATCCTTCAAATTCCATCATTCATATATTTAAACTAATTAAATTAATTAATTTTATTTAAAACTAATAGAGTACACAAGTGTACTTAGAGGAAATGACATGTACTCACCTAAACTACCTGACAAGATCCTAGTGATTGTTCATTCCCTCAACAAAAAACATACATGCATGATAGTTAATTATATGAACTACAATTTCAAACAAATGACACAAAAAAATGTGAATTACATAAAATGTGATTCTCTTAAGGTGAACAGAGTGAATTATAAAAAAGGATCATACACAACTTTTTTATTTTAGAATTTATCATGGAGATTAATTCAATATATTATTAAAAATCCCATGACACGGTGTTTACTATCAAATAAATTACACAAAAAACACATTTCAATATGTTAAATTGTACAATTCATTATTCTCTCTATATTAAATTAAGAACATTGTCAGCAGAAAACTACACGACATGTACTTAGTTACATTATGTGTATTATCATTTGCCTATTTTCACAACACACACCTAGGGATTGGGGGTGTTTCCTTCCATGAATGTGTATGAGGTTCAAAACATGTAACCTAATAACATGGTGTGTGGCCTCATGGTTATAGGTTTATCATTCACCATGACATTTTATAGATACATAACACACATTGACCCCCCATGTTCTCTATTATAAAGACATGAGGACTACACATCTTGTATGTAGGTTACAAAATATGTAGTTATTCAAACCATATTCTAGTATGTCCATATATATATACTAATTCACATTTTTTAGATCATTAATACAATATAATTTGTCTGATTTTATATTATTGTGAGATACACACAAGATACCTGGGTACATGAAATTTATAATTGGGTCACATGTCATTTAATTTTATGTTACCTAGACAGAACCTTTGGTATCTTTGTATGGTGTTGTAGGATGTTTCTTTATTTTATCGTAACCCGTTTATTATTTGTGAACTAGAAAAAATAAAGGGAAGATAAATTTGATGTTCATATTTCAAGAATTAATAGTTATGAATTAAAATAATCTGTAAATGTATGTCATTTACTCAATTATTAATAAATAATTAAAAATTAATCACGTGACTTCCCCGACACCACTAGTAGGTTGTGGGTGCTAGAGAAGCACCTGTATGGTATGAACAACTTGAATTTTTAGTCTTAACTTATGAATAATTGATCTTGTACATGACGAATGATATTATGAAAAACAAAACTCATATAATAATTGATTATATTAAACATCATAACTATAAGAGGAGGATTAACCCATGTAATTTATAATTAATTTATGAGAAGATCTATAATTACGAGAACTTGTAATTATTTTTTATTTGATGATATGGTTTTCTGAATATCATCATACCAGAATTGTTTTATTGGATCCAAGGGTATAATACCTCTCTCAGGGACCCAAACATGCACCACAATCTCTAAACATCTTTGTAGAATCACCAGGTTCTAGCACAACTGATGTCGATCACTTTCATTCTTCATGATTGATCGCAACCGAATTCTCTTCAAAGAATTATTAATGTCTACTCGATGGCTTGAGAGAAGAGTAGGATAGAGAAAAATTTATATCTCTTGAACTATCTCTTGAAACTAAGAGAGATTCTCTTTATCTATTATTCCCAAGAATTTTGTTTTGGAAAGTGGGATAATTAGATATTTGTAAAGGTAGGTCTAGGTTTGGAAACATGCACACAAGACCCTTTCGAATTCCTTAATTATTAGTTAACCCATGTGTAATAAGAGTAATAAAAATATTATTATTATTCAATTGACATTTTAATCACTTAATATTAAATAATTTTCATTAATATCATTTCTAATAAGACCATTAAACTTAGTCAACTTATCCTCCTTGATATTTACCAAACCTTAAATAATGACTATTTATTTAACAAATAAATACCACTAAATTATTCATCGATAAATATAATAAATATTATATTTTATAAAACATGAAAATAAATATTTATCATTATTATTTAAATCACTTATTATTTCAAATAACTTGTGATTAAATCATGGATATCAACCAAACCCAAATAAATATTAAAACATAAAGAATGAAAAATATTTATTCTAACTTTCTAAATTAAAAATTGAATTTAATTGAGATTACAAATACTATTATTGTGTGACCCTTTAGGCCTCTTTCCCAATGGAATTAGAAATAAACTTCTACATTACAAGGTTATCATCTTGAAACATGCCAATATATCCATAGTAAAAGAAGTTAATCTCTAAATGAAATAGAACTTATTAAAAATACTTACTATGTAATATATACCCTTTATCATGAGATCTCTAATAAAAAGGCTATATACCGATGTCATCAACCTATGTGCTCGATGATTCCTTCTTTGATTTTTTATAAATGAATATTCAGATAGAATACTATGGAAATGGATTTATCTAGGTATTTCAATTACTATAAAAGAGTTTAAGATATAAACTTATGTCAATAGATAGAAGGGATAAATCCTTTCTCCCATTATCCTTTAAATCAATATAACTCTTGATGCACCCAACGCATCTTACTTCACCGGGAGAATATTTCATCATGGTTTTCATGAAGACATTAAATTATGTGTCTTATGATATTTATTAATGATAAAATTAAAGTCTAAGGATCAATACACACATCCATATATAGAAACATCCAATGATGTATAAAATATGGATTTCCACCTAGTGGGCCCGTTCTCATAACCTCCTTTCTTAGATACTACGAAGGGTGGAAAACATGAGAAGGTATATCAATGTCTTATGAGATTACTACCCCTGATAGTCTATCTTTTCTATTTCCAATTAGAAAATATCATTCGATCAGTGTTTATCTATGAGTATCTTAATGGAACCATTAGGTTCTCATCCTTATGGGTAATTTAAATAACCTTTAAGTGTGACATATATTCTTAGGACATTATCGCATACTATATCCTTCAAAGGAACAATCATTATGTGATAAGAAACATCATTAATATTCAAAATAATAAATATATGTAAACTAGTAATTATAAGTTGGTTCCAGGTCACCAACTCTAATAGCCTCACACTTTCACTAGATCTAACTATTAATAACCTACAGTCCATAAGCTCTCTACACTGAGACAGATCCTTCGTCAAGTGGTTCACCCTTCTCTTATCCATGGATACTCTTATCATTAAAAATTCACATCATTAATATGAAACTTTAAAATTCTATTATTTTTATTTTGATATAACCTTAGCTCCTTGGAAAAATCCATTGTTGTAGTGTTGTTACAGTAAAATGTAATACGATATTGACTATTAGGCCCCACATCAAGATCATTGATGAAGTTTTGAATATAAACTACTTCCTTGGATACATTGGAGGCCATAATATACTCAAAATACACTATAGGATCGATGGAAACTGGTTGCTTTGAACTATTCCAATAGAAAAATACTCTGTTGAGACAAAAATAATATCCTAACTATGGATTCAAATCATTATGATATGTTTGAAATCCAACATCTGAATAACCACTAATGATTAAATATTAATCTACTCCATACACCAAGAACATTTACTTAGTTCACCTAAAATACTTAAGGATAGTATTAATAGTAGACTAATTCCATTCACCTAGATCAACTTGATATCTTCCTACCATACTCAAAGAATAGTCAACATCAAGACTCATACATAACATGGATTTAATGATAAATACTATCATAGAAGTGTATGATTTTTCACTCATTCTCTCTCTTTCCCATTACATACTAGGAAACATATTTTTAGAAAGATATTTACCATATGATATTGGAAAAAAAATCCCCTATTGGATTATTTCAAACCGAACCCCTTTAGTAGCTGGTCTACGTATATACTTTGACTTAGTCCAAGAATACTATTTTATATATCTCACATGATCTTAATACATAGAGTATAGGCTGATTCACCTAATTTATTAATGGAGAATCCTTTTATCAACCATGAATTAACCTCTTATAAGGATGATATCTCATTTCCAATTAGTAATATTCCATAAATATATAACACTATTAAAATAATCATACTACCATTAAACTACTTGTAAACATATGGATCATATTCATTCTTAATGAAACCATAATATTTTATGGCTTTATAGAACTAAATCTTCCATGAATTTTATACTTTATTTAATATAAAAATATATCTGTCCAACTTTTATAACCTTTTGTAATTTCTTGGGGTCACAAACCCTTCTGGTTATGTCATATACACATCCTCCTTAAGGTTCCTGTTAGGAAAGTAAATTTTACATCTATCTGAAAAATATTTTAGACATGGAAATATGTTACAACATTTACAATTATAATGGATTTACACATGGAAAATAGATAAAATGTTTCATCTTTACATTTTCTAAACCCTTTAACCACTACCTGTAATTTATAGGTATTAACCTAACCTTCCATGTCCAGTTTTCTTTTGAATAAACATTTTCACCCAAAAATATTTACATATTCTTGTGGATTGAGAAGAACCCAAACATGGATTTGATACAAGGATCCCATCTTAAAATGCATGGATTCTTTCCATCTTACATATTGTGATCTCTCTAATACATCCTTGTAAGTTAGAGGGTAATTAGTTTCAACCAATAATGAGTCACCATATTATGTGACTAGAAAAACATATGTTTTTTGTTCTATAACCTATCTGGTGATCCTATGAAGTACTTGTATTTGAGGAAAATCTTCTTCCATGGGGACTTGTAGAATATATTATTATACCAACTCTTGTGTATCTTAATCATCAAATTCATCAAAGTCAATCTCACTCCCATTATCCTCCTTGAAGATGTGTTCCCTCTCAAGGAATATAAATTTCCTAAGAACTATAACCTTTTTATCAAATGTATTATATTGGTAGTATCCAATCATTTATTTGGGATAAAATATAAAGATACACTTCATTCCCCATGGTTATAGTTTGTTTCTTTATTTAACCTTAAAAACACCTTGCACCCCCATGAATGAATATATAACAAAACAAATTTCTTTCCACTACATAACTCAAATAGAATAACAATTTCCACTTTACTTTGTACTCAATTTAGTATGCATTTTGTCATGTTTATTTAATATCCCCAAAAGGATAATGGAAGGATTTCATGACTCATCATCAACCTTACCATGTCTAGTAAGGTATGATTCCTCCTTTCAATTACACTATTACATTATGGACTATAATGAGAAGTGAGTTGAGATAAAATTACAAACTCATACAGAAACTTGATAAAATATTAGTTGTAATATTCACCTCCTACATTAAATCTATGGAATCCCACCTTTTTATTACATAAATTTTCATTACATTTTACAAACAGATGATCTTTAAAGTCTAGTGTCTTGGAAATCGGGAACATAAAACATGAAAACATATAAAATTATTCTAATCCACTTGTACGAATTCATAATAAGTTCTTACTATGTAAAATTATTGAGTCTCATAACATGGAGACATACATCAAAGGAAATAGTGAGCAGAAGGCCCAGTAAGGGTAAACAAGGGAGTCAGTTTACTTGTGATATTAATAAGAACTTGATGAAAAATAAGAAGGCATGAGAAATGGAAAAAGAGGAATATCATAAAAAACATAACATGAACCATAACATGAATATGTGGCTATAATATTTCATTTATAAATTCATGAACATATCACTAAGGTTCATCCCCAAGGCATTATAAAAAAAATTACTGAGGTTATTCACCAAGGTATCGTGAAACTTGTCATCTCTAGAGATTAATTCTTTACCCAATGCATTGGAGCGCTATCATGGAAAAACCATAATATGTATTTTTCATGTTATCCACATATATAATAATCAAACATTTCAAAAATAACCCATAGAGAATAAAAGAAATGGGTTTCATTTTAAAATTGCAACGTTTTAAAAGTGCATACAAACTTGATCGTTATGTCATTTATAACCCATGGAAAGGAAGTGAGAGCTATATGTATGTCAATTACAGAATAAAATAGATAAATTTTATGTATTTATGAATAAACCTAGAAATGAAAATAGATTTGGGTATTCACATAAATAATAAAGGATAATTTCTTGAGAAAAAGAGAGATATTTTGAGACGAAAATTCTATAGCATAACGACTATATAACATGGTTTTAGAAAACATTGAAAAGAGAGGGGGAAAGATTAACCCAATCATAAATAACTCATTATAAAGTATGGTTACATAGTAAAAAGAAATAATATCATTTTATGAATATTTTAAGGAAATACCATATGAAAATGAAACTTGAAGGAAAAGAGAAGATGTGATTTCTTTTACGAAAATTCGGCAGCCTAACAATGTCTCTTAAAAATTAAGAAAATTAGTTGATGAGTAAGGAATGGGTATATCATCAATTGAAAATAAAATGGAAAGTAATAATGATATATAATAAATACCCCCACATAATAAAATGGAAACTAGAATACAAAACATAAAGGAAGTCATGACTTAAAAGAGGAGGGTGAAATGTTCCCTTACCGTGAAGAGTAACTTAGAAAGATTAAAGTTTGGGATATTGAGGGGAATGAGGGAACCATGGGAGGAATCATTGGGGGGTATAAATATTAGAACGTAGTTTATTAGGATTTTATAATAAAATGAATGAGGGAATGGCTTGGTATTTATAGCAAATGTGAGGGAATATTTAATTAATTTCCAAGGGACATCTCATCAGGGGTATTTACAAAACCATGGGCTTGTCCATAGTATTTTCCCATGGTATTGGATAATTGGGACACCTCATAACATATATTACTATTTATAAGTTGACCAGAATTATTACATCATTATTACATCATTCATGATGTCATTAAACACCCAAAACTCAAAACTGTATTTTTAATATTCACCGAAAATTCAACTATTTCAGAAAAATTCCAAAAATTCACCCTAACCTAATATAGATGATATGAATTCAAAAATGAACTTCATTTTATGAAAATAATTTTCTAAATATTTTTAATTTAATTTTTAAATAAAATTATTATTTATTCAAAAAAACAACTCTAAAATTATAACTTGTTTTGTAACACCTTGAAAAAGTAATCAAGGTCCCATAAAATTATTCTATAACCATAAGACAATAAATTTGAAGTTTATTATTACATTTTATGAAAATACATTTTCATTTTAAATTATTAAATTATTTATAAAATTGTAGATAAAATATTTATGACATACAAAAATATCAAAACTTATACTATGATCATTTTTTTCACTTTTAAGATGTCTAAATTGTATTTATAAATTAATGGGTGAAGTTTCTATTTTTTTGGCCAATTTACTATTCATTACTATTTGTAAGGTTATGTTACTATTCATACATTAGTATTCACTAAAAATCAAGTTGATCTTATTAGAATCTAATTTTATTACTGATCACAATTGTAGAAGACCATTTTTTAAAAATCGTTTCACATTATTAATTATTTAAATTATAAAAAAATATTTTAAAATATCCTTTTTCTAAAATTCTTCAATAATATGGAACTTCATTCGGACATTTGAAATTAAAAAATTTAACCTAAGAATAAATAAAAATTTTATTTATTTAAAAGGATAACAAAAATTATCTAAGGTCTCGTTACATAGCTTCTTATAACACCTACATGGAACATAATTTTAAGGTGTGCTATTGTGATAGAATCTTGGGGCGGATTAGACAACATTGCCCGAGTGGTGATTTCTATCAACTTGAACTTCTCACATAGGTGATTCCATTCAAGATTTACATGTTGAAGTTCATCTTGGTCTTGGTACAGAGCAAAACCTAATGATGCTACCTCCTTCCCAATCTTTCACAGATGGGCTTTGTACGACCCGAGTCTACTGGATGAGGCCATCGACTCTTCTTTCTATATTAATTAACCAAGATCACTTGTATTTATAAACAACAATTTCAATGTTAAGAGTTTAGTTTCCAATGGTCATATTGACCAACAATCATAAAATAGTCGAAACCCAATGGTATCATTTAATTATACTCACATCATTAATTAAAGAATATAGTTTTGTTGAGTATAAAATAAAATAACACAAAAATTTAGGAAACAAATATTATTAAAAAGTTTGGGTCGTTACATTCTTTTCCCCTTAAGAAATTTTTCCCGGAAATTTTAGCTCATAACATAAGAAGAGAAAAGGCATGGGAACTTTTTCCTCATAGACTACTATAGTTCCCACTTTGCTTCTTCACATTTGTGGTTCCTCCACAACACCTTAACAAGGTGGGTAGTCTTGTTGTGTAAAACATTGTCTCTACGATCCAAGATCTCTACTGGATGCTCCTCATAATATAGGTTATGTTCTAGTTGTACCACCTCTAGATTTAGTACATGTTAAGGGTCATATATGTAGTTCCTCAAGAGGGATACATGGAAGACATCACAAACATGTGCTAGATTTGGAAGAAGTGTAAGCTGATAGGCCACTTCTCCCACACGATCAAGGATTTCATAGGGGCCAATGTACCTTAGGCTGAGCTTCCCTTTCTTCCCAAACCCCATGACTCTCTTCCATGGTGAAATTTGAAGAAAGACCTTGTCACCAACATCAAACTCCAAATCCCTTTGACAGTTGTCGGCATAGCTATTTTGCCGACTCTGAGCAGCCTTAATGTGTTGCTGGATGGCGTGGAATTTTTCTGTCATCTCTTGCACAAGATCAGGCCCAGGAAGCTTTCTCTCACCAGCTTCATGCCAACAAGTAGGATTTATACATCTCTTACCATATAGAGCTTTACAGGGTGCCATTTTAATTCTTGATTGGAAGATATTATTGTAAGAGAACTCAACTAAAGGAAGATGTTGATCCCATCCACCTTTAAATTCCATTGATCATTTCTCTGCATGTCCTCGAGTGGTTGAATAGTTCTTTCAGATTGACCATTAGTTTGGGGGTGATAGGCCGTACTGACATTCAATTCAGTGCTTAGACCATGTTGAATACTTCTACCTAATTTTGATGTGAACCTTGAATCACGACCTGATACGATAGAAAGTGGAACTCCGTGAATCCTTACCACTTTCTTCACATAAATCCCAGCAAGTTTATCAAGAGATAAATATTCTTTAATGGAGATAAAACAGGCAGTCTTGGTGAGATGGTTCATTATAACCCATATCGCATTGTTTCCTTTGGAAGTTCTCAGGAGACCAGTGACGAAGTCTATAGTGATATTGTCCCACTTCCATGCTAGTATGGGTAGTGGTTACAATACCCCTTTAGGGAGTTGTCGCTCTGCCTTAACTTTCTGATGTACCAGGCATCTCGAAGTGTAATAAGCAATCTCCCTTTTTATAATATCCCACCAATAATGATCTTGAAGGTACCTATATATTTTCGTACTTTCAGGATGTATAGAGAATGTAGAGATATGAGCTTCATCCATCATCTCTTTTATTTTCGGAATAGATGGAACACATAATCTTGTAATAAATTTCAGTACACCTTCTTGATTAATATTGAACTTAGGAAACTGCCCAACCTTCATATCCTCAAACTTCTTCTGTAATAAAGGATCTTATTTGTTAGATTTCTTAATTTTCTCTAGTAATGATAGTTGAGAAATCATTTTGGTTAGGGTTGATGATGTCCCTTCCCTTATAATTCCCATGTCCAGCTATACTAGGTCATTGATTAAAAGATCTCTTTGAATCCTCATCATGGAAAGAACAACTGGGTCTTTCTTGCTTAATGCATCAGTGGCTCTGTTTTCTCTTCTGGGATGATAATGAATTAAACAATCATTGTCTTTAAGAAGTTCCAACCATATCCTTTGTATCATGTTCAATTCCTTTTGTGTGAAAATATACTTCAAACTTTGATGGTCTGTGTATATATCACATTTCTCCCAATAAAGATAGTGCCTCCATATCTTCAGATAAATAATGACCACAACCAGCTCCAGATCATGTGTAGGATAGTTTTACTCATGAGTCTTCAACTGTCAAGATGCATAAGCAATGACTTTTTCATTTTGCACGAGGACTCACCCAAGCCATTTGAGAGATGCATCGCTAAAAATAATGAATCCTTATCTACTTGAGGGAAAAGTTAACACGGGTGTAATAACCAATCCCTTATTCAGCTCTTGGAAACTTTCCTCACACTCCTTTTTCCAAATGAACTTGAACCCTTTTCTAGTTAACTTGGTTAATGGATTAGAAAGTCGTGAAAAGTTTGTCACAAACCTTATATAATATCCTTCTAATCTAAGGAAACTTTGAATCTCAGTTATTGTTGTAGGTTGAGGCCACTCCTCTATAACTTTTTTCTTTGCAGGGTCAATTGTGATTCCGTCATTGGTAACAATGTGCCCTAAGAATGAAACTTGTTGTAACTATAATTCACATTTACTGAACTTTCCAAAAGACTCTCCTTTCGTAGAGTTTATAAAATAACCCTTACATGATCTTCATGCTCCTCGCGACTTTTGGAATATATCAGAATATCATCAACAAAAACTAAACAAAGTTATCAAGGTAGTCCTTAAAGGCTCTATTCATCAAATCCATTAAAATATAAGGTTCATTAGTCAGTCTGAAGGGAATACCACAAACTCATAATTCCCATATCTTGATCGAAAGGTGGTTTTCAGAATATCTTATTTCATCACCCTCATTTGATGATAACCAGATCGAAGATCAATCTTATAGAAGAATTGTGCCCCACAAAGTTGGTCAAATAAGTCATCAATTCTTGGAAGAGGCTATTTTTTATTCATTGTGATCCTGTTCAGTTCTCTATAATCAATGCATTGCCACATAAATCCATCCTTATTCTTCAGAAATAGAACTGATGCTCCCTAAGGAGACACACTTGGTCGGATAAACCCCTTCTCCAAAAGATCTTGGAGTTGTTTCTTTAACTACTCCAGCTCCACATTTTCCATCCTATACGGGGTCTTTGATATCGGATGGGATCCATGTATGATTTCAATGGAGAACTTTACCTCTCTTTCTAGGGGAGGTCCGGGTAACTCCTTAGGAAATATGTAAACGTATTCCAGGATGATGGGGACATTATCCCTCCTAAAACTCTCATTTCCTTATTATTCTTCACTGATCAAATCCATAAAGAATGATATAATATGTTCTTATAGACCAAGATCAGGTTGAGATATCTATCCTTGGAAAATAACTGTAGGTTTTCCATTCAAGACTACTGAGATTTCCTTGCTTCTGCATTTGATCTTTGCATTATACTTTGAGAGCCAATCCATCCCTAGTATAATTTCGAATTATAACATGGGAATGACTACAGGTTTTGTGATAAGATTTTCCTCACTAAATTAAATACTAGAGTTTCTAAACACTTATGATGTTTGGATAATCCCACCATGAGTCTTTATGGATAACTCTACTTTTAAAAAATCAGGGGTTGATTCTAAATTCTTTTCAAACTTGGAGGAAATAAAGGAATGCGTAGAACCAGAATAAAAAAAAGTACTTGCTACCTTGAGGGAACAACAAGAGTACCTTCCACCACATCATTTTGCGCTTCAACTTTAGCTATAGTGATTCAAAAAGTACAACCTTATTCCCTTGGTTGTTACTAAGGCTCATGGTGATTCCCCTCCACTTCCCTCAGATTTGGACAGTATTGGAAAAGTGACCAAGTTGTACACACTTATAGCATTGGACATCTAGTAGGGCCTGCACCATCATTCACTTGTTTTTAGTGTTTGGAAGTTGTGGATTTACCTCACTATGACAATTCTGTGCAATGTGGCCATCTCTACCACACTTGTAGCACTTCCCGCTCCTAAGCAGGCAGTTACCCAAATGCTTCTTCCCACATTTAACATGGGACGTTGTACTTGCTTTCCTCCTCTTCCCTGATCGAAGATCCTCCCTAAGCTCGGATCCATCAATATTTTCTTGTCATTTGATTTATGAGACCATTGCATCCCACCAAAATTTAGTTTGATTTTCATCACACTTCACACAATCTCCTCATAGCTATCATAATCTCGGTTGGCTATATTCTTCTACAGATGAGGTCTCAGTCCACCAAAGAATCTATCAACCTTACAATTTGGATCCATGACAATGATAAAAGTGTAACGTGAAATCCTTGTAAAGTTAATCTCGTAGCTTCCCACAGATTCATTCTCCTTATACTTCAGCTTGAGAAACTCCTTCTCTATTCTTGTTCTCATCGATCAAGGGAAATAATTGTTGAAGAATACCCCTCTTAACTCTTCCCACTCCATAGATTCATCTTAAAATATTATCCTTGTTTTTTTAATCAGTTCCCACCACTGATCAGCTTCTCCCTCTAAGTTATAAACAACCAAGGTAACCTTCTCTTTTTCATAATAGTAGAGCACATAAAAGATATTCTTGATAGTTCTAATCCACTGTTCATAAATCAATGGGTCAGTAGATCCACTGAAGGTTAGTGGTTGTTGATGCATAAAAGATTCAACAAAATGTTTTTCCCTTAGCAGTGAGATCAGTCTCTCAGCTTGATTCAAGTTAATTCCCATAACTTTCGTCAGTTGGTTCATCATTCACATGAAAGTTTCCATTCTGGCTTCCATCGGAGGGTCGTCAGTGCATGGTCCATTGCGGTCACCATTTGCACGGTTCCTCCTATTGCCCGCCATTTTATAAAATAATAAAACTTTAGTGAGAATATTATTTCATTAATTAATCTTTTAACTATAAGGGATTTTATTTCTTAAAACTTCATGCTTTAAACAATTACATTTTTCTATAAATCCTTTATAATGATTCATAAAAATCTTATGATTAACCAAACATATCCCCCAAGAGTGTAGTATCCAAGAGTTAATCAAGGACCATTTTGTGTACTAGGATACCTCAGGTCAAGCCCAAAACTCCTTGTCATAGTTTTCACCCCTAGGTACATCTGTTCCAGAGCCACCTCTTCCTGATCGTATCCAGACAGGGATGCGTTTTCTTGATAAACCATATACTCAATAATCACAAAAATACCAAGAATTTTTCCTATATTTAAACTTTTCCATAGGGTTCTTCCAAAAGTTTTCATATCCTAATTTCCATAAATAACTAAACTATCCTTTGATACAAACTATGGCATCCCTCCTTTTTATTACATAACTTTTCATTACATTTTACAAATAGAGGATCTTTAAAGTCTAGTGTCATTGAAATTAGGAACATAAAACATGAAAACATAAAATATTATTCAAATCTACTTGTATGGATTTATTATAAGTTATTCCTAAGTACAATTATTTCATCTCATAACCTAGAGATATACATCAAAAGAAAGGGTGAGAAGATGTCCCAGTAAGGGTAAACAAGGGAGTCAGTTTACTTGTGATATCAATAAGAACATGATGAAAAATATGAATACACAAGAAATGAAAAAAGAGGAATACAATAATAAAAATAACCTGAATAATAAATTGAATATATGGATAGGAAATTTCATCTATACATTCATGAACATATCACTAAGGTTCATCTCTAAGGCATCATAAAAAAATTACCAAGGTTATTCACCAAGGTATCATGAAACTTTTCATCTATAGAGATTAATTCTTTACACAATGCATTGGAGTGCTATCAGGGAACACCCTTAATATGTATTTTTCATGTGATCCACATATATCATAATCAAAAATTTCATAAATAACCCATATAGAATAAAAGAAATCGGTTTCATTTCAAAATCATGACGTTTTAAATGTTCTTACAAACATGATCGTTACGTCAATTATAACCCATGTAAATGGAGTGAGGGTTATATGTATGTAAATTACAGAATAAAATAGATCAATTTTATGTATTTATGAATAAAAATGGAAATTAAAATATATTTTGGCATTCACATAAATAATACAAGAGAATTTCTTGAGAAAAAGAGAGAGATTTTGAGACGAAAATTCTACAGCATAACATCTATATAACATGGTTTTTGAAAACATTGAAAAGAGAGGAGATGAGATTCACCCAATAATAAATTACTCATTATATAGTATGGGTAGAGAATAAAAATAAATAAGATAATTTTATGTATATTTGAAAAAAATACCATATGAAAATGAAACTCGAAGGAAAAGAGAATATGTGATTTCTTTTATGAAAATTCGGCAGCCTAACGATGTCACTTAAAATTTTAGAAAATCAGTTGATGAGAGAGGAAAGGGTCTCTCAAAAATTGAACATGAAATGTATAGTAAGAATGATATATAATAACATAACCCCACATAATAAAATGGAAACTAGAAGACATTACATAAAGGAAGTCATGACTTAAAAGAGGAGGGTGAAAAGTTCCCTTACCGTGAAAAGTAACTTCGAAAGCTTGAAGGTTGGAACCTTGAGTGGATTGAGAGAACCTTGTGAGGACTCCTTGGGAGGTAAAAAGACAAGAACATAGTTGAGGAGAATTTTTGAATGAAATTAATGAGGGAATGTCTTGGTATTTATAGCAAAATTGAGGGAAAATTTAATTAATTTCCAAGGGACACCTCATCGGTGGTATTTACAAAACCATGGGCTTGACCATGGTATTTTCCCATGGTATTGGCCACTTGGGAAACATTATAACATATATTACAATTCAAAATTCAAACATTATGATTACATCGTGATTAAATCATTAATGATGTCATTAAACACCCGAAACTCAAAACTGTATTTCTACTATTCACCAAAACTTCAACTGTTTCAGAAAAATCCCAAAAATTCACCCTAAAATAATATCGATGCTCTAATTTCAAAAATGAACTCCATTTTATGAAAATAATTTGAAAAATATATTTAATTTAAATTTTAAATAAATTTATTATTTATTCAAAAAAAACAACTCTCAAACTATAACTTGTTTTGTAACACCTTGAAAAAGTAATAAAGGTCCCAGAAAATTATCATATAACCATAAAACAATAAAGTATAAATTTATGATTACATTTTATAAAAATAAATTTTCATTTTAAATTATTAAATTATTTGTAAAATTGTATATAAAATATTTATGACATATAAAAATATCAAAACTTATACTATGATCAGTTTTTTCACTTTTAAGATGTCTAAATTGTATTTATACATTCATGGGTGAAGTTTCTATTTTTTTGGCTGATTTACTATTCATCACTATTCATAAGGTTATTTTACTATTCATAATTTATTATTCACTAAAAATCAAGTTGATCTTATTAGACTCTAAGTTTATTACTGATCACAACTGTATAAGACCATTTTTTGAAAATCATTTCACATTATCAATTATTTAAAGTATACAATAATATTTTGAAATACCATTTTTCCAAAATTCATCAATAATATGGAACTTCATCAGGACATTTGAAATTCACAAATTTAACATAATAAGAAATAACAATTTTATTTATACAAAAGGATTACAAAAAATATCTAAGGCCTAGTTACATACCCCCTTATAACACCTGCATAGGACTTAAGTGTAAGGTGTGCTATGGTGATAGAATCTCGGGGCGTCTCAAACGACATTTCCTGAGTGGCGATTTCTATCAGCTTGAACTTATCCCTTAAGTGATTCCATTGAAGATTCAAATGTTGAAGTTTGGCTTGGGCTTGGTTCAGATCAAAGCCTAGTGATGCTACCTCCTTCCCAAGCTCTGACAGATGGGCTTCATATAGCCTGAGTCTACTGGATGAGGCCATCAACTCTTCTTTCTGTATTAATTAACCAATTTCACTTGTATTTTTAAAAAATAATTTTAATGTTAAGATTTTAGTTTCCAACGGTCATATTGACCAACAATCATATAATAATCAAAACCTAATGGTATCATTTAATTATACTCACTTCATTAATTAAATAATATTGTTTTTTTGAGTATAAAATAAAATAACACACAAATTTAGGAAGAAAATATTATTAAAAAGTTCAGGTCATTACAAAATTGATGTTTCTTTATCTTCTTTCCAAGATGATTATAAACTTCATTCTTGGACTCCTTGAACTTCTAAAAGGTTTCAGACTTATACCTCATAAAATAAATGTAACTGTACCTACACAAGTTGTCAATTAATGTAATAAAGTATGATAATCCACCACTAGCTTCTACTTGAAAATGTATTCACACATTAGTGAGTTTGAATTATAAAATGCCTACGTCCTCTACACCTTGGTCATGTAATGGTGGTTTTCTCATATTTCCTTATAAACAGGCATGTTGTATTTTAATTGGTTTTATCTTAAGAGATTCTATATAACCATCTTGATAGAGTTTTATAAAAAAATCCTCATTTACATGACCAAAGAGGTGACTCGACAACTGGGTGTAAAATGATTTGTTTTAATTGGTTTCATTACCAATTTAAAATATTTGATTTTTAAATTTAATACAGAGAGATAATTATTTAGTTGTACAATACCATAACATATTCTATCTTTATAAAATTAGAAACTCTTATTTCTAAAACTAAAAATAAACCCATCCATGTCTAAACAAGAAACCTAAATAATGTTCCTGGAAACAATAGGAACTTAATAGGAGCAATTTAAAACCAAAACCATTCTTTTTGACAATGTAAGATAGTAATATCTAATGGATAGAGTAGCTAACCTCGATCCTCTGGTAGCCTCTAGATCCACCTCATATTTGGAAACCTTTTGAATTCTAATTAGTTCCTATATTTGGATACAAATGTGAGCACCAAACATAGTATGTAATACCCAACTTGTATATGTAGAAATATTACACTCGATAATGAATTTACCTGAAGCTTCCACTTTCTTCTCTAACTGGGTAAATTTCCTCTTCTAGAATATTTTTTCCACATGAAAAACACCCTTCATTTTGTTACTTTTATTTCCACTTGGTCTTCTTCTTATTGGAAGTAAAGTACTCTGAAGCCTTAGAATTATAATGAGTCTTTGAACTATTTTGCTTATTATTATTTTTCTTATTCACTATAAGGACCAAAAATCTTTTACACTCCATGTATTTATCAACTTAGAGAATGATATCAATAAATTTTCACAGATTCTTCTTTCCATTTCTCATATTTTAATTCAAAATGAAACTGGAGAAGGTTTTAAGTAGTAAGAAAAGAATGATATCTGTGTACAACTCCTTAGGGATTTTAGGCCCCAAGATGTCTAAGAATTAAATGTATCCAATAATCTTGAATACATTAGGACCATCTGATTCTGTCTCTTTAAGCATCCATGTGAACAATGAATTGGATATCTCATACCTCTCATATCTCTCCTTTTCTGATAGAGACGGTGGGGGTGATAAACTATTTTATATGCATCAATATACTTATATTTATTTAGAATATCATTGGACATGGAGGATAACATGATAAATTGGAAATCCATTGTGTCTTTCATACATTTCATGTAGAGAGATACTTCTTCCTCACTAGACTCTTTTACATGCTATTCACAAAGTGGGATTTCCAATACATATAATTTCTATTCATGGTGCAGTATAATTCTTAAGATCCTACAACATTCCTATAAATTCACACTAGTGATAATATTATCCTTGTCTAGTATAGAGCAAAATGATATTTTCAATGTCACGTGGTTTTCCACTTCTCTATAAAATTGAGAGTAGGTTATTAGTAGTTTCTTGATCACAAAAACAAATCAATATATTTTAATTTCATTAATTTCCCACTATTTTTTCAATACCTTATAACCATCACCATTAGTTTTGGAATATCTCATCGTATAGATATTCTTGTAGAAATGACCTATATTCTCATTTTCATAACCCAATCTTGGTCCTAACAAGTTAATTAAAGGGTTTTAGGTGGGTGTAACTTTACAACTGCATTGACTTACATATCCTTAATATGTTGAGTGGAATCCCCAATCCTAAAATCCTATATAAATATTTCATCAACCCATGCCTCTCAATTACACTAAGTCCCACCTAAAAAGTCAACCGTTGATGCGAACCAAGTTAATTCAACCCAAAAATTCAAACTAAAGTTCCCCGATAAATAAAAGTACTCTGGCATGGGATGTTCAATAATTTTGAACTACGATTTAGACTATATCATAAGTAATGGAATACTATAATGACTTAATATTTTAGTTGAGGTTTTTTTTAACATTACATATAAAAAATGTTTTTATATTATCAAATACCTTGTTAATATTAAGTGGATTTTACTAAAGAGATTAACCATGTCAGATAAAATTTATGCATAATCTGATTAAATTTTATTCCATATTTCATGATTGTTAATTCATTTATTAAGTAATATATGAGGATCCACAAACATAAATAATCAACCATAAAACTGACATTAATAAAATATAAGTGACATGATCATGGGATTCTCTAATGGATAGTTTATCTAGAAGATGATACACTAACTCTCAAACATAATGGAAAACACTATATCCTTAGCTTGGATTATGTTAAAACATGCACCCTCGAATCCTATGTATCACCTTGATTGGTTTCATCTCATCTCTAGGACTCATACCACCTCCTCTCACATGGTAGATCCATATCTATATATTATTTTAATCACACACAGGTGATGTGATTCAATGGATTAGATAAGGGGTTTATACAGAAGAAACCATGATCACACATACCCTTGTATAATAAGAAGGTGGAGATAAAACACAAGAAATAGATTTTAATTTAAATAAAAAAATAAATTTAAAAGAAACTAATCACATAAACAGGTTTGGTATAATCTCATGATCATCCACAAAACATTAAATTTTTTAGCTGATTTAGAAATACCTAAACTTGTAATTATTTCTTTGTTGATGACTTGGTTAAATTTTATCTCAATGTACTATTGTTGAATTATAGTATACAAGTGCAGAATACATCTAGAGTTAATCCACACATGCATAATAGTGTCCTAAACTCACTGTAGAATTACCGGGTGCTAGCATGATAGATCCCAATCGCTTGCGTTGATCATGGTTGATTGTAGAACAATTATCTTGAAAGAATTCTTTTTGTTCTATTTTTAGATTGATAAAATAGGGGGAAAAAGAAAAATTTATATATCTTTAAATTTATCAGGGGATTAAGATAGCTTCTCTCAATATATTGTTTACGCAAGTGTGTTTTAGAAAGTGATATAATTAGATATTTACAAATTTATGTGTAAAGACCCCAACCACAGTAGCTTAGAGCCGATGACTTACATTATTACATTGGTAATATGAACAAGAATTCACATCCCAAAGGACCAAATAGTTTAGTAGATGTTTAAAACTAGATACAAACATATGTTTTACATTAAAAATTGAAAGAAAAAAACTTCTTTGGAAACACCTATAAACTCCTAGATTATCCCTACAATTTATTTATAATATACATCTTCACATCCTGGGTAAAAATAAAACATAAGAAAGGGGTGATATCAGACGCTTAGAAAGTGTAAGAAATACAATAGAATCTATCATGAATATAAAAAATAAGTAAATGTGAATGTCTATCAACACATTTCATTAAAGCATAAACTTGAATATGATATTACAGGAATAAAAGATGATAAAAATAATTCCATATAAATAATCACATGAGAATAAAACCTAACCAAAGGCATTATACTAATAAAATAATCACATGTATTATCAATTACTAGTATCATAAAAACAGAATTAATATTTTTTTAAATCTAAAACATATCATTAAGGCCTTGTCCAATACATCTAAAAATAAATGGTTAAGGCCTCATCCAAAACCATATATGAAAATAAAGGGGCAAGGCCTCGAGCAAGTCCATATCTAGGTGGTATCCTGGGACCTATCGATGAATCGAGGGGCTATAGTGGGCCCATTCCATCACTTACTAAGTCCATTTAATCCCTCATGTGAATGGGGTGAAACATAAACAACATATACATATGAAATGTAAATAACTTTCCCCAAATTAGTGAACATAATCACTAACCATTCCAAGTAACATGGTGAATGGTATCAAGATAGCACATCCACAATCAAAATGATTGTAAAACATTAAATAAAATATGGTAGATGATATCATAGAATATCAATACCATCTAAGCATAATATCCAATAAAGGGGTTTTAAATAGATGAAAATAATCTAATAAAATCATCGAGGAATTCTTGAGATTAATACCCTTTTACTTTGTAAATAAAAGTTCTTTTGGAAAAATCATTTTTATTTGTCACAAAATCAGATTGTAGATATGTATATCCTAGAAAGGAAAAGGGAAGGGAAATGATTTTTTTGAGGAATAAATTATTTCCAACATTTAAAAATAGTTTTTAACAAACTTTAGAATTCGGCCACTTCAGTGCGGTTTAATAGAAAATACAAGAGTCATTAAAATGGAAAAAGTCATAATTATCTGTATAAAACCAAAAATTAAAATAGATTTTTTTTTTCATGAAAAAATATTTATTTTATAAAATAATGGTGTCTTAAAACATATTAAGGATGTTACATGAAAACGGGTAAGAAATTGGGAAGTTCTCTTTAATCGGGCTTGCTTAACGAGAAGAATTGAAAAGGGAACCTTATAAAACTTGTATTTAACCATAAAATAAAGATGAAAATATATATATATACTTATATTGGATCAAATATGTAAAAATTAGATGCTCAAATACAAGAGGGGGTGAATTTTATACCTTAAAAATCCCTAAGGAAAGTTTTTCATAATCAAAATTCATAACACCTCTAAGATTTAATAACTTGCTTGATTCCAGAAATAAAACATAAAAAAAGTTCACAACAAATAATATTCAACCTTAAAGCATATAAAATTCTATATAATCAGAGTACAAGTCTAAGGAAGTATAAGAAGATTATACTTTCCTCAACAACTAAAAGTACAATGGAAAACAAAATAGAAATACTACAAGTAACAAGTAGCAACTCTTTTAACCCAAAGAGAAGGGTATCCAACAAACCTATATAAAAGGTCCCTTGATTTATACTTTCAAGAAATTATGTCTTACCCAAACCCAGTTTATCCCTCAATCTGAAGATCTATATCTGTCTTTCTATCCCCACAATCCCTTGATTTTTAAGGAAATCGGTACCTCTGACTTCACAACCTGAAGTCTCTGATTTCAAGGAAATCGAACCTCTGCACTAAGAAAATCTGCACGAAGCAAAGTTTGAACAAGCCGTTCAAACTTTCTGCATGAAGCCTGAGAGTTTATAAGAGCCTCTCTCTCTAGAAATCACTTCAACAGCATGTAAGCACAGTTTTCAAATTTTAGTCACTCAAAAGTTCTGAGCTCTTTCAAATGAGCTACTATTTATAGGCACATCTTCAACGATCAGCTCCCTCCTCTAACAGTCATATTTTCATTGAATTTCAGAGGTACCTATACACGTGTCACTCAAACAGCGTTTAGTGAGTAACTGAAAGTACAAAATTGTTTTATAACAAAACAAGTGTAAGAATAACTAAAATATGATATTATAAATGTAAGAAAATGAAAGTTTAGAGTCTAACTATAATTGAATTTGGAGTATATAATACAAGGATATTAGGATTCTATTTTCTAGGAATTCAGAACCTGAACTCTATTGAATTCTAGAGTTTGAATTACAAGAAAATTCTGAATCTGGATTTACAAGAATTCGGAACCAGAACTTACAAAGTTAAGAGTCAGAGTTCATGAGAATTTCGAGTTAGAACTCATAAGAGTTCAAAGCCTGTATTCAGAGAACTCAGAGTCAGAACTCAGAAATTTTGTAACCAGAATTCATATTCAGAATTCAGAGTCAGAACTCAGAAAGTTCATAACCAGAATTCATATTCAGAATTCGGAGTCAGAACTCAAAAAGTTCATAACCAGAATTCTTATTTGGAATTCAGAGTCAGAAATCAAAAAGTTCGTAACCAGAATTCGTATTTGAAATTTGGAGTAAGAACTCAGAAAGTTCGTAACCAGAATTTGTAATTAGAATTCGGATCCTAAAATATAATTCTTCATATCTAAGTAATTATGGGATTCTGAGGATTTGGTTTGAAACTGAATTTTACACTTAGAAAAATTATGATATAAACAATGAAAACATGATAAGAATAAATTTCCTTGGGGAAGAAAATTTTCCTTATAGAAGTAAAACAAGGGGTAAAAAGAGATTTTCCTTGAGATAAGGTGTTTGTGATTTTCAAAATAAGAAGAAATGGTAAAGTCACTAAGGCAACCTTATTGACTTAACAATATCCCCCAAGTATGAAGGAATGGAAAAGTCATAAGGAAAATCTTATTGACTCAACAATCTCCCCCTTTTTGTAATACAAAAGCATCATTACAAAAAAGAATATAAGGACTTAGAAAAAAATTTCTAGACTTTTAAAATAAAACTTATCTCCCTTTACATATGAACAATAGTAAATACGACTAACTCCCCCTTAGGCTTTGGAACTCTAAGGATTGTATTCTAGATTTTTGGAATTATATTATTCATTTGAAAGTGGAAATATTCGTAATGAGAACTCCCCCTTTGATAAACTCTCCCAAACTTGTGGATATTTCTTCTTTTACTTAGAATTATTTTTCCCTCTCCCCCTTTGCGATTTTCAAAAAGATTTTGAGGGAATGGAGAAAAATATGGTACATGAAATATTAGCACAAACATCCAAACAAAAACAAGAAACCACAATTTCATTAATATTGAAAGAATTTGTACAAGGAAAAACAGATACAAAAAAAGATCAGATTTGGATCTATTTTTCTTCTTTTTCCTTGGGTATCAGCTTATTCACGATGGTTTTTAGCTTCTTTAGCTCTTTGTGGTCCTCCTATTATTGCTTCTATAAGGCTTTGATCGTATCATATTGAGCCTTCAGAGCCTCTTCTTGAGCCTTAAACAAGTCATCTTGCTTCACTAGATTTTCTTTAATCTCGATCCGGAGATCCCTTTCTATTTTCCAAATTTGGACAACATAATTCAACTTCCCATTCAGATCTTTAACATCCTGAATCAGAGTAATCTGTTTAAGATTTAGGTTTTCCTCAAAGTTTTTTGTCAGATCCTTGATTTTTCTATCTTGAGTATAAAAATATTCCTTAAAATCATCTTGGAAGTCCTCAATATCTCTCAGATCTGTAACTATATTCTTTGACCAGATCACCATTTTCTTGCAAAATTTTCTGTGGGATTCATAGTTGATAAGAAAGTTATTGTGTTCAACCTCAATATTTATGCACCTATCTATCACCATGGATAGAGAGTCTTATTTTTGATTCATTCTATACTGAAGAATATGACATCTAGAGTCAATTATTGGAAAGATCAGAATGGTATCCACTAAATTCTTCAGGGATTGAATGACAAAATCATGACCTGGAGATGATGACTCCAAATCTGACACTTTTCTAGGTTGTGGTTCTTCCTTTAACTCGACAAGCTTCCTCTTAGAGGTTCCAACAACTTGTTTCTTCCTTAAATAAATTTTTGTTAGTGTGTCAACAACCACTTGTTTTCCTTTGTCAGATTTTGGAATAGCTTCTTCATCTCGAGACTCATACTCACTCTCATACAATTGAATAATCCTATCTTCATCAATTTTTTCTTTCTCGGCTCCTGTCTCAATATCCTCATGATGTATGAAGTTTTGATTATAACTCTCTTCCTCATATAATTTGTTCACTTCCTCTTTAGCCTTCTCATCATCTCCAAGGGTAGAAAGTTTCGAAGATCTATCTTGAGAAGTTCATATTGACAATTTTTCAGAAGCACTTTCCTTCTCATGATAATCTTCAACTTTCTTAATCAAATCATGAGTGCGATTACTACTTTCTTACTTTTCTTGCACTTCTTCCACAACTTCTATCTGTTCAGCAATCTACTCTTGAACTTTTTCAGAGTCATAAACTTTTTCCCCAGTGTCTCAGGTAATGGTTCAACTAAGAAGGATTTCAGTATGAGAATGTTCTCAAATGCTACTTCAGTAGCCTTCAAAAGAGATTGCACAATCTCTGCCTCCAACATCTTCTTATTAAGCTTATTTTAATTGGCTTGCTTCTCAAGATCATCATCTTCTTTCTCTTTTAAAGACTTTTCCTTTACATGGTCTAGTCCAAACTGTGGGTCCCCTTCCTTCCAGTTCTTCTAATCCTCCCTCCATTTGGCAACAACTTCATCTGGATAAGCGTTATGCTTCTTGGGATTTGGATGTGCGGATTCGGTTTTTTTGGCCTTAGGGGTTTTCTCTGTTTCTTCCACTTCCTTTAGTTTCCTCTTCTTTCCAGCTTTCTTTGATGGTTCAGCCTCTTCTGCATTTTTCGGATCGGCTTCTGCTTCTTCCACTGGCAGTTCATAAAACTCTCCTAAATCTTTAGAAAATCCAACATTAATTCTTCTCAAAGTGTCATCACTTTCTAAAATCACTTTTCAATTACTTGTCTTAGAACTGCAATGAATCTTGAATGATTCAAGACACCAAAATATCAACTTGGAGAGTAGGGTAGGATACATGATTATCTGTTCTCTCAGATTCCCATTCTTGATAATCTCTATCGTAATTAGAATATGTTTCATCAGATTGATTTTCCTTAGATTTACCAAAAAATCCTAGATATACATATCACTTTTCATAAAAGTGTCCTTTTCACTCATTCTAGGTACGATAAAACCATGAACACATAACTCCAGGATCCTATTTTTGGTAGACAAGTGAGAAAGCTTTGGGGTCTTGACATCTTTAAGTCCAAGACTTTGCATAGTCTTCACTTTTACAAAACTTCATTGAACATCTAGTAGCTTGTAGGAACAAAATTATACCTCTCCTTCATAGGATAACCCTACCAAGCTAGTACCCTTGGTGTATGAAAGTGCATATGTTTTTCCATAACTCTTGAAGGAAATTTTTTCTCTGCCATCTTCCTTGAAAAAACACGCTGATTCATAAAACTCAATGAGGAGATTCAGATACAAAATATCTTGAGCCCCTAGATTCGAAATGGATACACTATCCCATCCATTAAGCATGATATTATTGGAGATAAAAGAGTCATATTTGTTGAAGAAGTTCCGATGTACCAACCTCTCCCTGTATATCTACCACTCCACAATCGGCTTGACAATAAACATCTCTTGAGAGGGAACTTCACCAGACATTCAGAATTGATCACATCTGAAAATTTCAGAACGAGCTTTTGTAGAGGGGCAGAGCTTTGACACAAAAATCTTGAGGACCGATGTGGGACATCCATCGGGGGGGGGGGGGGGTTCCCCTTTTATAGGTGTTGAGGCGACAGTTCAGCTTACCATCTCAATCTAATGGCTTGGAATTCTTCTGATCTAATCTAACGGTTGAAAAGATAGCCACAAGGAAAATTTGGTAGGATCTGATCTTTTGAGGATTTTTGAAATAAAACATTCAGATTTAAAGAAACTAGAATATAAGAAATTTTAAAAACAAAAGAAACCACCATCAAGTAAAAGGTGATTATGAAAACTTAAGAAAGAATCATACCTTTCAGATTTTCAGGAGAATTATTCGTATTGAGGAAAATTCTTCTTGAAGGACTTTAGATTCCCAAAAAAACTTGAGTAAAAAAAATAATTGAGTACATAGGTCTTCATTACGAAAATTTTCATTATGAAAATCTTCATTACAAAAATCTCAAGTACAAAAAAAAAATATTACAAAAATTTCAAGTATGAAAACTTCATTAAGAAAATTTCAAGTACGAAAAATTTCATTACAAAAATTTCAAGTACAAAAAACTTCATTACGAAAATTTTCAGTACGAAAACATTCATTTCAAAAAATTATGAAAAACTCATTACAAAAAATATGAAAAAATTCATTATGAAAAATATGAAAAACTTTATTATGAAAAATATGAAAAACTTCATGACGAAAAATATGAAAATATTTATTACGAAAAATATGTAAAGATTCATTACAAAAAATATGAAAAACTTTATTATGAAAAATAAGAAAAGTTTCATTTCGAAAAATATGAAAAGCTTCATTATGAAAAATATGAAAAGATTCATTATGAAAAATATGAAAAGCTTCATTACAAAAAAATATGAAAATCTTCATTACGAAAAATATGAAAAGATTCATTACGAAAAATATGAAAAGCTTCATTATGAAAAATATGAAAAGATTCATTACGAAAAATATGAAAATCTTCATTATGAAAAATATGAAAAGCTTCATTATGTAAAATATGAAAAGCTTCATTATGAAAAATATGAAAAGCTTCGTTATAAAAAATAAGAAAAGATTCATTACAAAAAATATGAAAAACTAACAAGAAAATATACCCCCCTTATGAAAAGGAGTTTATTAATATAAGGAGATTAGTTAAACAGGAAGTTAATGAGGAAGATTATCTTATAGTTATCATTCCTAACTTCTGTTTAATGTATTCGAATCTATCAGAGGGTAAAGATTTTGTAAAAATATCACCAAGTTGGTTGTGTGTTCTGATAAATTGAAGAATGATATTTCTTTTTTGTGTGTGATCTCTAAGAAAGTGATGTCTAATATCTATGTTTTTTTCACGAGAGTGATGTGCAAGGTTTTTACTAAGGGAAATGACACTTGTATTATCACACAAAATTTGTGTTTTGGTAAAACTCATACCATAGTCTGTGAGTGTGTGTTGCATCCAAAACATTTGAGCACAACAACTTACAACTGTTACATATTTAGCTTCAATAATGGAAAGTGCTACTGAGTGTTTCTTCTTGCATGACCAAGAAACTAATGAATCTCCTAAGAAATTACAAGGTCCAGATGTACTCTTTATATCCATTTGACATCCACCATAGTCAGCATCTGAAAATGTTTTTAAAATAAAATCATTTCCAGAAGTATAAAAGAGTCCTAAATCCATGGTTCCCTTTATGTAGAGAAAAATTATTTTCACTACCTTTAAGTGAGATTCCTTAGGATTGGATTGATATCTTGCACATAAGCATACTAAAAACATTAAGTCTAGACGACTATCTATTAAGTAAAGTAAACATCGTATCATACCTCTAAAAGTTGTTTGATCTACTGATTTTCCAGCTTCATCAAGATTAAGTGTGTTTGAGGTACCAATGGGAGTACTTATACTTTTAGTGTTGTTATATCCACAATTTTTAAGAAGATCTTTAATATACTTATGTTGGGATATATAGATTCCTTCTGGTTTTTGAGAAATTTGAAAACCAAGGAAAAATGTTAACTCACCCATCATACTCATTTCAAACTCAGATTTCATTAGATCTGTAAAAGAATTGGTTAAAGATTGCTGAGTTGAAAAAAATATAATGTCATCAACATAAATCTGAAAAATCAAATCATTTTTCTTATCTTTATTTATAAAAAGGGTTGGATCTGTATTTCCCTTAACATAGTTATTTTGAAGCAAAAATCCTGTAATTATATCATACCAAGCTGGAGGGGCTTGTTTAAGGCCATACAATGCTTTGGTAAGTCTAAAGACATGATCAGGATGTTTTGTATCTTCAAAACCAGGAGGTTGTTCCACAAAAACATCCTCTTGAACATAATCATTAAGGAAAAATCATTTCACATCCATTTTAAAAAGTTTGAAATTGAAGAATTCTGCAAAGTCAAGTAAAATACGAATAGATTCAAGTCTAGCTACTAGGGCATAGGTTTCTTTATAGTTTATTCATTCTTGTTTATTATAGACTTTAGCAACTAATCTAGCTTTATTTCTTACAATGATTCCTTTTTCATCACACTTATTTCTCAAGGCCCATTTTTGTCCAATAACAGAAGTTTCCTTATGTCTTTCAACCATGGTCCAGACTTTATTCCTTTCGAATTAATTTAGTTCTTCTTGCATACCTGTAATCCAATCACAATCACCTAAAGCTTCATTAGTGCTTTTTGCTTCTAATTGAGAATGGAATGCAAGATGTTCTAATTCATTTCTTAAGGAACTTCTATTCCTTATAGGTTGATTTACATCACCAATGATACTATCACTGGGATGATTCTTTAGAAAAAACTGATTTGGGTTTTGTAAAACATGTACATCAACATAGGGTAGAAAATATTCTAGGGTAAGTGTTTCAGAAGTATCTTCTTGGAAATTTTTCTTATCAGAAGGATCTTCTAATATATATTGATAATCAGTTTTTGAAAACACATCTGTAGATGTAGGTTGGGGTTGTTTAAAAACAAAAGGATTAGTTTCATCAAATTTAACATGTATTGTATCTTCAATAGTACAACTGTTTTTATTGAATACTCTATATGCCTTAGAAGTTGTGGAGTAGCCTAAGAAAATTCCTTCATCATATTTTGGTGTGAATTTGTGTAGATTATCTTTAGTATTCAAAATGAATACTTTGCAACCAAAAACCTTAAAGTTGGAAAGTCTAGGTTTTCTTCCATTCCATAACTCATAAAGTGTTTTATTAAGAAAAGGTCTAATCAAAACTTGATTTATAGTATAACAAGCAGTACTTATAGCTTTAGCCCAAAAAATGTTTGGCTATAGAATACTCACTGAACATGGTTCTTGTTATCTCTTGAATAATTTTATTTCTTCTTTCAACAACACCATTCTGTTGAGGTGTTCTGGGTGCTGAGAAGTTATGAGTAATTCCTTTTCTACCACAAAAAGTTTCAAAATCAAATTTTTTAAATTCTCCTCCATGATAACTATGAATTTTTATAAAAGGAATGATTTTCTCATTTTTAACTTGGGCTCTAAAACTTTTGAAATTCGATAAGGCTTCAGACTTTTTTCTAGAAAATAGACCCATGTAAATTTACTGTAATCATCAACTAGAAAAAATACATATTAATTGCCTCCAATGATTCCAGTTTGTGTTGGACCAAAAAGATCCATATGCACTAGCTGCAATGCATCAGTATTTGAGACTTCACTGACTGATTTAAAACATGATTTATGTTGCTTTCCATATTTACAAGGGTCACAAACTATTTAAGAATAAAATCTAAGCTCTGGTAGATACTTAACTAAACTTTTCGTAGAAAGTTTTCAAAAGTTTATAAGGTTACAGTGTCCTAACCTTCTATACCATAACCAAGAATGATCTTCCATTGCACTAAGGAAAGGTATGTCTTAGCTCTTAAGGTCTTCTAAGTTTAGTGTGTAAAAATTCTCTTTCCTATGGGTAGAAAGAATAAACTCTTCCTTGGAATTGTGTACTAGGCACTTGTCATTCCTAAAACTCACAAGGTAACCTTGATCACATAATTGGATTATGCTAATGAGGTTGTGCTTAAGACCCTTATCAAATAAAACATTTGAAATCAAAGTTTTTCCAAGAAGAACTATGTTACCTATACCAATAATTTCTCCCTGAGAATTATCTTTAAAAGTTACTTTTCCTCCATTTGTCTTGATGATCTTTTCAATGTAGTTTTTGTTACCAGTCATATGCCAGGAACATCCACTATCCATGTACCACATATTGTTGTTGGTAATTTCTCTATTTTACTGAAAAAAGTTAGACTTTCGAAATCCAAACTTTCTTCGATCCGGAAATTTCAGAAAGAATTTTTTTTGGCACCCACATATTCTTAGAAAAATAGCCTTTATGAAATTATAAGGACTGGGTTTTTTCAGAGAACAATTATTTACCCAATGTCCACCAAACTGACACTCAGTACAGAATGGATCACATTGAGGAACAAAGTAATTGTTAATAATAATTGGTTTAGAACTTGTATAACCAAAACCAGAACTATTCTTTAGAGTCCGGATTTGAGAATACATTTTATCAAAATTTTATTTACCTAAGGTAAAGTTTGACAAAAAATTCCTCAAGGAAACGATTTTGGATTTGAGTTTGATAACCAAGTTCCTGTCTTCAAAAACATTTGATTTTGAACTAGAGCTAGGCTTGAAAACATTTTTCCTAGAAATTACATTTTTTAGATCTTTAGAAAGTTTATTCTTCTCAGAACTTACTTTCTCAAGATTTTTTGAAATACTTTCAAAATCAACATTTTTCATATCGAGATCTTTAGAAAGATCCAATATTTCTTTAGTAAGAATAGCATTCCTAGAATTTTCCTTATCATGTTTTTTTAGGATTTTTGAATTCTCAATCTCAAGAAGATTGGAAAACCTAGAAACTTCTTCATAGGAAGGTAAAATATTATCCTCATCAGAAGAATAATCTTAATCCGAAGAGTTATAATATATATCATTTCAATAATTTGTATTTTAAGAAACATTGGTCAATGATTTAGCATTGTGTACTTTAGCCATTAAACAATGGTTGTTAATAGGTAGTCTGACTATTATACCAAGATTCTTTTGTCCAGAAGATTCATAATCTGATGATTCATCTGAAGAGTATCCACCACTGGCACTCTAGCTGCCATTTTCTTTCAAGACTTTCTTATCTTTAGCCTTGCAATACTTCTTTCTGTTTCTCTCTAAATGCCTTTCCTTTCTTTATCTTCTATTAAGCATAGGACAATCAGGTCTTATGTGTCCGGCTCTCTTGCATTCATAACATGTGACTTCTGAATCTTTCTTATCTTTACTTTCCTTTTTCTTATGTCTGGATTGAAAGTTCCTCTGTCCAGCTATCTTGTTCATCCTTCAAGCAAGATTTTCTAATTCATTTTCTAAGGATTCACTTCCACTATATTCGGATTGGATAACAACTTTCTTAGATTTAGATATAGTAACTCTCTCAGGAGTCTTGGCTTTCATATGATTTGAAGTTGTAGTAAAATCAACACGGCCATTTCCATTCTTTTTCGTTACGTTATCAGCATCTCTCTTCATTCTAGTCTCATGCTGAATAAGAGTTCCAAACAGTTCAACTAAGGAAATCTGAGTAACCTTTCTATTCTCATCAATAGTAGTCCTCTTGGATTCACATTCATTTGGCATGATGTGTATGATCTTATCAACAAGAGATTCATCATCTAATCCTTTATCACCCATGGATTGTAAACTATTCACAATAGTCATGAATCTTTGTTGAACCTTATATATGGGTTCTCTATAAGGAATGAAGAAACCATGATATTCAACTCCGAGCATGGTGCTTCTAGTTTCAATTACTTTGTAAGTTCTAAAGTGAGTAACTTCAAGTTTCTTCCAAATAAAATTTGTTGCTTCACAATATAAAATTTGGATATATATGTTTCTAATCATGGAGAAAAGCAAAGTATTGTGTACCTTATAATTCAGTTGATATTCATGATTTTCGTTATTGGTAATGGTACTAACTTCATTGTCAGGGATTTTATATCCTCCAGTAAGCATAACAAAATTATCAACTCTAGTATTGATAATGAAAGTCTTCATGTGATCTCTCCAATATTCATAATAATTTCCATCGAAGATAGGTGGTCTAGTTGGATTGAGATTGTATATGGAACCAACATTGAGTCCTACCATCTTGAAGAAAATTCATTCCACAATAACTTGTTAATAAAAAAAGTTTGTAAACAAGGAAAATATTCTTAAGCAAGGAAAATATAGAATAAGAGTATCTCTAAGAAAAAATGAATCCGAACTACACGAGTCCAAAAAACTGATTATGAAAATGTGTGAATCCAGAAATTCAATTTTGAAAGTAAAAAAAAGAAGAATTATCTTCTGAATCTAATCGTGATATTAATTTAGATTGAACCAAAAATTCATTGGCCAATTGTTGAATTGGTTCTGGATTCAAGGTCACCTGCTCTGATACCAATTGTTGGATTGAATATGTAATAATAAGATGCTCAAATACAAGAGGGTGGTGGGGGGGGGGGGGGTGAATTGTATACTTTAAAAATCCCTAAGGAAATTTTTTCATAACCAAAATTCACAACACCTCTAATCTCTAATAACTTTATTGATTCCTGAAAAGTGATTCCGGAAATGAAACTTAACAAAAGTTTACAACAACTAAGATTCTACCTTAAAGCGTATATAATCTTATATAATCAGAGTACATGTCTAAGGAAGTATAAGAAGATTATACTTTCCTCAACAACTAAAAGTACAACAGAAAAAAATAAAAATACTACAAGTAACAAGTAGTAACGATTTTAACCCAAAGATAAGGGTATCCAACAACCCTGGATAAAAGGTCCCTTGATTTATACTTTCAAGAAATCCTGTCTTACCCAAAACCAGGTAATCCATCAATCTAACGATTGGTATCTGTCTTGCTATCCCCACATGCCCTCGATTTGTAAGGAAATCCGCACCTCTGACTTCACAACCCGAAATCTATGATGTCAAGGAAATCACACCTCTGCATTAAGAAAATATGCATGAAACAAAGTTTGAACAATCCATTCAAACTTTCTGCATGAAGCCTGAGAGTTTATAAGAGTCTGTCTCTCTAGAAATCACTTCAACAGCATGTAAGCATAGTTGTCAAAGTTCAGTCTCTCAAAAGTTCTGAGATCTTTCAAATGAGCTTCTATTTATAGGCACGACTTCAATATTTGGCTCCCTCCTCCAACGGTCATATTTTTCCTTGAAATTTGGAGGGACCTGTACACATGTCACTCAAATAACGGTTAGTGAGTAACTGAAAGCATGACATAGTTTTATAACAAAACATGTGTAATCATAAATAAATCTGATATTTTGAATGTAAGAAAATGAAATTTCAGAGTCTAACTAAAATTGAATTCGGAGTCTATAATACAAGGATATTCAGATTCTATTTTCTAGGAATTCAGAACCTGAACTATATAGAATTATGGAGTCTGAATTTCATGGAAATTCATAATCTGTATTTACAAGAATTCGGAACTATAACTTACAAAGTTCAGATTCAGAGTTCATGAGAATTCGGAGTCATAACTCATAAGAGTTCAGAGTCTGTATTCAGAGGGCTCAAAGACAGAACTCAGAAAGTTCATAACCAGAATTCATATTCAGAATTCCGAGTCAAAACTCATATTGTTCGTAACCAGAATTCATATTCAGAATTCGGAGTCAGAACTCGGAAAGTTCGTAACCAGAATTCTTATTTGGAATCCGGAGTCAGAACTCAGAAATTTGGTAACTAGAATTCATATTTGGAATTCAAAGTCATAATTAAAAAAGTTCATAACAAGAATTTGTAATCTGAATTTGGATCCTAAAACAGAATGATTCATATCTAAGTAATTATGGGATTCCAAGGTTTTGGTTTCAAACCAAATTTTACACTTAGAAAAATTATGATATGAACAATGAAAAAATGATAAGAATAAATTTCCTTGGGGAAGAAAATTTTCCTTATAGAAGTAAAATAAGGGCTAAAAAGATATTTTCCTTGAGATAAGGTGTTTGTGAATTTCAAAACAAGAAGAAATGGTAAAGTCACTAAGGCAACATTATTAACTTAACAATCTCCCCCAAGTATGAAGGAAGGGAAAAGTCACAAAAAAACCTTATTGACTCAACAACTTGAGTTTGGAAAATATACAAACATAATGTAGAATAATTATATAAAAATAAATAATAATTAAATTTGGGTAAAGAGATATAAAGTGTAACTCGAATGAAAAATGGAGGTTCGGGAAGAAACCCTTACCACTTTGCATGCAGTCAAACAGTATTCCCTATAGAATTAATGATCGTAAAATGAAATATTTATTAACATGAAGATAAATATATTGATGATATTATATATAAAATTTCAGTATACATACACCACAAACAATATATACTGGTTAATAAATCATATCTCGTATAAATAAAGGTGAGATGAGAAAACTCTTACATTATGTACGAAAGTGTTCTGAACTTGTACTTAATGTCATGGATATTAAAATTAGATTCATTAATAATATAATTAATAAAATATTATACATGTATTTTATTTATTATAATTCAAATAAGTTCATTTATGGCCTTTTTTTAGTTATAAGATTCTATTTTTTCGTTCGGGAGTGTTCATTTCCTTGCTTTTCATAATTGGTTCACTTTTATACATGTATGAAAGATCATGTAAAATAGAAATAGTTATCCCAAATTGAAATTATATTTTATTAATTAAATAATAGTATATTTAATGGTCTTATATATCATTTTCTTCCATATATGAGGATGATTAATTTTATAAAGCGTTAATGATAACCATTTATATTATTTTAGCATTTTTTTGATCATCACAAACTAGTTTTGTCTTATGAATTAATATTTTTTATATATACTACTTCTAGAAAATTAAATAATTTCTATCACATACATAATTTATCTATTAAACATAATTTTTTTTTATGACCAGCCTTGAAGGGGGAATTGAAAAATGAAAACTCATCGTCCATGAAGGGTGTAAATCGACCCCTCAAAAACGATGTTTTCATTTTTAGAATAAAAAGGGGAAGAGAGGAGAATTGATGGTTGATATACCATTAACATAATAAAATTATAGTATATAAAATACATTTTAGTTATCATTTCATTTTTATAGGGTAGGTTAGGTAAGGATAAGAAAAGAAAAGAAATAGAAAGAGAGAGAGAGAGGTTTACCTCTTGAGTGCCTCCTCCTTGAGAACCTCCATAAGGGACTTGTAAATAGTATTTTGGTAATAAAATAAAGAAAATAACATGGGTTATAGGTTTGGGAGATGAAATTTTTATAATATAATAAATATTCAAGGCTATGGTGGTGTGAAGAGAAGAGGTGGTTTTTATAGTGGTGGAGAAGGGTGTTTTTTTATTTTAATCATTAGTTTTTTATTTAGCTCAATACTATGAGTAGTTTTGATTCCAATGAATAAATAAATTAAAGTGGTAATTAGAGTTATAGATTTTGGTTTTTACATCATTAATGACTCAAGAAATAGTGTATTTAATGTATAATGTATATATACCATAAATTAAATTTTTTCACTATTCATAAAAATTCAACTGTTTTAGAAAAATTACAAAACTTCACCCTAACCATTTTTCATTGAGTAGAATTCAAAAAATAAATCCATTTTATGAAAATAATTTTCTAAATATGATAAATTTATTTTTTAATTAAAATCATTATTTATTCGAAAAGAACTATTTTTAAAATTATAACTGATTTTATGACAGTTTGAAATACTAATTAAAGTCTCATAAAATTATACTATAATCATAAGACAAAAAATATTAATTTATGAATCTATTTTGTTAAAATAATTTTATTTTAAATCATTACATTAATTATAAAATTATAAATAAACATTTACCTTTTACAAAAATACCAATACTTAATTTATCATTTATGAAACATTTGTTTACTTATTCCATGATATAAATATATCATATTTTCATATATAAGATACAAAACTTTTATTTACACTTTCATAGTTGAGGTTAATATTAAAATCATAAATATAATATTAATATTTTGAAAATGAAGATTTTATAAAAATCAGGATTTTCACTATTCACTAGAAAATAAATATTTTCAGAAAAATACCAAAATTTCACCCTAAGCTAATTTTGGAATTATGATTTTAAAAACAAAGTTTATTTTTTTCAAAATAATTTATAAAAGTGTCAAACTTTATTTTCTAAATATGTGCACCATTAAAAGGTGGTAAAATTTCTTTTTCGAAAATATGTCCTTTTATGCTTAAAATTTGATTTATTCTTATCTTAAGCCTATAAAAATTATAGATTGAATTTAAAATTTTTTATTGAATATTGAATATATATATATCACTAATATATTTCCATAATAGTGATGAATTTAAGATAAAATTCCATTATGATCATAAATATAATTTTTTATAAAAATACATCCTTTATGTTCATTTGGTTTTTATTTTCATTTATAATTAATTGGTAACCAATGAATTAATTTTATATACATGTGTAAACAATATTTTCATAATTTACTTAATACCTTTTATTACCAACATTCCAATTGGCTGGTCACAATAATAATATTTAATCATTTGTTTAAACTTAGTGTTCTGGGTAACATAAGCTATCAAAGAAGTTAAATTTTAATAAGAGACACACCATAAAATCTTGGGGTGTTACATTATCCCCTACTTCAATAGATTTCTTCCTTGAAATTTGAAATTTAACTTCAAAAATAAAAGTTTTATAATTGAAAATTACTTTTTGGAAATCACACATCATAAAAAGGTTTTATAAAACTTCCTCTTAAAAAGAGGTAAAGAGAAATGAGAGGGCCACCACAAAACAAAGATTCTGAATTTTTTTGTGAAAATATAGAGATGACAGAGAAATATGGCTACAAAATTATAATGGATAGTGATATTAAACATTGTCTCTAGAAATTATACCATCCAAAAATCTTAAATTTATGATTAGTTAAAAGACCATTGATTTATCAATAGTAAAATTAAATGGATGATGTTTTTGTTCTAAAATAACTTTCCTATAATTGAGGGTTTCTTTTACTATATAGAAAAGCACTATATAAAATAAACTTACTTTATTACTTTCCATTTTATAATAATAGTCTCATTATTTGGTTGTTCTTAGATCCAATTTCACTTTATCCCTTACACCTAAAATGAATGTTTAAGAAGGATTTTTCATGCTTGAATCACTTTTAACAAATCATATGGTCCTTAAGTCATTCCTTCAGACTCTAAATATTTACTGAAACCAAGATGGTTAGAATTTTTTTCTAATATGATAAATCATACATTAATATGAATCAATAATATCCTTAATCCAATACATAAGTAGTTAAAATTAACACCCATCAAAAATATGTCTGTCCAAATTCAATAAAAAAAAATATAAGGTCACTAAATTTCAAAAATCAACATAAGATAAGATTCCCCAAATAATTTAGATCTTATTATCATATACCAAATATATTAATACCTTAATCTCCTTTAAACCTTTATGAACCATTCATTCTTCCATGAGTATAATCTCAGGTTGTTGAATAAAGTCCTCAAATCCAAACATCTAATAATTTTAGAATAACATAAACCATTAAATCACTAACCACCTTCAGGGTCACCAATATTATCCCATAAACATATATTTATTATGATCTTAACAAAAAGCACATATTTAGTGCTATCTTCACCAAGTAATGTTATTTCAATAAGATTAACTTACAATAGAATCACTCCTCTTGATTACTGGTGTTAATCATAACATGCTTCAAATTCTTTAAAGAAGAAGTACTTCAGTAAAATCCTTATATATTCCATGATTATTATAAATATAACATTATTGATAAAATAATAAAATAACACAATTCATGAACCCAAACATAGGCATAATAGTCATTTATCTTCATCTGTGGTAATGACATAAGATTGACCATGATTGTTTCGCCTCTGAGATGACACATTTATTGGTTTGGGGAAAATGAAAGAATGGTCCGACAAGTGATCAGAATTCATCCATTATGATAGAGACTTTCCCATCACAATATTTTTTTGACCCGATCCATGTCATTATCCTTTAGGGGGAACTAGATTGACCCCATGGGGACTGGGTAGTTTATGCCTTTTGCATTATGAAGGAGGTGCAATAGTAAAATGGTCCCAGTAGGCGATTGCATGGGGTTAAGGTTTTTTGAAATCAGTCCTCTTCAGATATGAATTCCCCGAATGGTCTCCAAAGGGTTTATTTGTGGATCCAGAAACACCCAACGACCCAAGTAACCATGATCCATGGTCCTTTTTTCCAAAGGTAGGCACTTGTTGGATGGCGATTTTGCCAACGACACTAAACGACTCCATTGGTCGAGAGGATGGGAGGGCAGGCTCATCACATACTTTTGGGGGGAATTATTTCCTATTTTGGGACTCTATTATATATTTAAGTCCTATTTATATGTTCGTGAATCCTTATTTTATTTCCGATGAGTGTATCCATGGGCTACCACTGGGTTTCAAGATCATCATGGATATACCTAAATTTTATGCTATAGAGGAAATGATGACTTAAGCCATGAAATAAGATGCTCCTGAGTTTATCATCATCCAAGGGGGATAGAAGGTGATTTGATGTTGTGATAGGGCCCATAATATGGGCTTCTAATGTATCCCTAGGAGAGGAATCAGAGCCCACATAGTTCATTTATCTTTGGGAATTGGACTTGGGAGGAGGCCCATTTGTTGGGGACATAATTAGGGTTGACCCATTTAGAAGATAACCCCTTTTGAGCTCGGGCCATCAAGCAAGTGTCATACATATCCTGGTTTGAACAGGAATCAAAGTTCTCATAGTTCATATGGATTGGGTCATAAGCCTGGAAGCTACCCATTTTAGGGGAACATGATTGGGTCAGAAGGGAACCCTTTTGATCTCGGGCCATCAAGAAGGTGTCCTACGCATCTTGGATTGAATAGGAATCGGAGTTCTCGTAGTTCATAATGGGTTAGGGATTACACATGGAAGCTACCCATTTGGGGGGACATGGTTGGGTGAACCCTTTCAGAAGGGCACCCTTTTGATATCAAGCCTTCAAGTAGGCATCCTACATATCCTGGTTTGAACAGGAATAAAAGTTCTTGTAGTTCAGAATGGTTTGGTTGTTTTGATTTTGTAATTGTCACAAATCTCTAAGACCATGTGAGTCATACTCGCTGTGAGAAACAAGAGAATCTGAGAGATTCAACCAATTACACTCTTTCTCTCCCGCTGATGGGAGAGGACGGACCTACGGTGGAAGAATCTGAGGTTACGGTTATCGAGGGAACAGAGAAATGAACACTTCAATGTGGGATGACATTGGGGGTCATGCGTCTTGTATCTCAGATGGTTAGGGACATAAATCAGTGGGAGGGACGTGAAATTTGTTCTAGGAAAGGGGAGGAATGTCTCCTCTCATCAAAACGAGGAGATAACATGATTCCTTCGACTGATCAACATTCCTCATTGAATCTAAATGTAAGTGATCACCCTTAACACCTAGAACAGGGAGGTTCATGTCATCATCCCAAGTTTGGACTCTGGGTTACCATGACAATGTAGACTTACAGACATCTCAGGAGTCCAAACCTTTATGGGGAGAGCCTTCGTGACTTCTCTAACCATGGGTATGTAGAGTCAAAGCGGCACACTAATGGGCACGATGATCTAATCATATGGTTCCAGTGGCTTTAAAGGAGTCTTTGGAATAATGTAGAGTGACTTGTTTGCGAAGGACCTATGAAGGAATAGACGGTAATGGATGGGTGAGATTAGAACCAGAGGGAAGGACACCCAAATATGCCCCATTCTGTGTACTATTTTCTCACGTGGGATGAGGGGGAGCTCTGCATACAGTAGTGGCATGCGGGTAGAGGGGTCGTTTACGTATCAAAGAAGTACATAAGCTCGGGCATGAACCACCACATACCAAAGTGGTACGCTGTCTTGGATGCAGTCCTCCATGCCGCATCATGTTCCATCCATATACTGATGCATTACATGGTGCGAGGATCAATCCACATAGCGATGCACTATGGAGAGCACTGTATTGAAGTAGGGTCCTAGAAACTATTGTTCATGGGGAGTTCATCCGTGAGGAATTTGTGGTTCATGATGACACTGATTAGATTATCAGTTTACCCATTATTATTTAGTTCCTTATTTTTATAGTTTACAGCTGGTTATACCTATGGAAACATGGTTTGTGGTTTCAACTTTGTTGATGATTCAAAACCCAATCCATAATACTCTCTGAATTCTTTCATCCAATATCTAGGATCTCCTCTATTCTTTCTTTGTCCATCCTAGAGATCTTTCTCTGTCTTATTCAAGCCCCCTTTTTCAGTTCCATTGGAGGTCCTTTTATAGAGTGTCGGGGAAGCTATATCTTCAATTCACGTGATACCTTTTGTGGAAGCCCCTGAAGGAAATATGGAGTGTGTATGACTCAGTCAACCGGGTTTTGTGGAGGTGTAGAATGCCACAAGATTCTCCTCATATGTGAACCACATTGTTCATGGGGATAGTGTGGGGGTGTACCTCTATTATATTATCACCCGTGAAAATGGTTTACAATGGATTTGGATCGCGGGTGGAAATTCATTGTGAAAACTTTCATTCACTGGAAAACACATCACGCACCAGCATGTCGTAGCCTATACACGTACAAGTGGTTCGTGGTTTATGACCTCTATGAACCTTTCACGATAATCAGTATGCAACCAGGATGGATTAATTTTCAAAATTTTATTTCTTTAAATTTATTCTCAAATTTTTAATCCAACATGTATTTATTTTCTTCGCCCAACTTGAGGGAGTATTTTCCTTCCCTTTTCTAAATTTTCAGGGCCCTATAAATACCACCCATCATAATGGGGTTTGATCGGAATGAAGAGGAGGCTATTTCGATGTAGAAGCGGTCCCAAATTGAATGGAAAAATAATGCTCTAATTTTTGAGCCAAGGGACTCAGCAATAATAGTTTGAATATTAATGAGGTCACATGGATAACCCCACAAACGTTTTTTTTCTTTTTCTATTATCATCCTAATTTTTTCCTAAGCCTGATTTAATATGGGATTAGCAGGTGTAACTTGAATTTTTAATAGGCCTCCCTTTACAGGTTATCGACCTAAAAATATTTATGTATGTTATGAGTATTTGATAGCTCAACACTTTATTTTTTTTAAAACTATACACAATATAGGTTTAACGAGTTGGTAATCAACTTTTATCTAGGGGTTCCCATTGCAGGTTTTCACTCTTGCGAGTATTGAGTCTATTTTTATGGTTGTTTATAATGATGAAAATTAGAATTATTACTGATGTTTCGGGTCAAACAACTTTGTGAAAAACATGATGGGGTAGGGGCCCCAATGTGGGATTCATCATCTAGGAATGTCCAAATAATCTCAGACATGAATGAGTGATTTTTCTTGACCCTGACTTTGTGAGTTTTGGATGTATATGAGGCTTGAGAGCCATGTTAGGAGTACATAGGTTGTAGATGACTCTCCTAAGGATGAATTTTCCTTTATCTGATGACTATTTTGTAGGAGACATATGCAGAGCCACTGGTGAATGATGTGCATAGTCAAACAAAGGTGTCCGCAGGACACTGGCCTTCCATCTTCGATGTCCTAGGAGGATTTGTAACACCTTGGATTTGTTTTGGGGTTGGGGGACACAATGGGTGGCCTATCTGAGGGATGATGTCTGAAATTATTAGGGGAAATTGTATCATCTTTGAATGGGAAATCTCTCCCAAATGAATTTTAGTTGTGTAAGGGAGAGAAAGTGAATCATAAGTTCAATTAGAAATTATTTTCATGTCTAGGCATTTGAAAAGGGAAAGATATGTAAGTCGTTATCTAGGGGTTTATGAATTTGGAGAGTTAGATGGGACATAAATTTCATACGAGCATATGGAAGCTGGAATGGACTCTCTAGGGGATGAATTTTCCTTTGATTGATGGCCATTTTGTAGGTAACATATGCAAAGCCACTGGGGAATGATGTGCATAGTCAAAAAAAAGGTGTCCGCAGGACATTTTCCTTCCATATCCAATGGACATAAAGGATTTTGGAGATTGGGACCTTTCTGAAAATGAAATATGGATTCAGAAAATGGTTACGCCTAAGCATGAGAGGGGGAATTTCTTTGGATGAAATTTACTAGTAAACCCATAAATAAGTGGGGGAATTTGTTTTTTCATACGCGGATCAACTTCACGCATATGGATGGGGTATACTTATTTTACAGAAGCCTAAAGAGAGACCATAGGTGAATCGGTCCAGGATGTTTTGATATATCCAGGACGTGGGTAAGAAAAAGAATGTAAACCATGAATCTGAGGGTTATTGAATCAGTAGGCAAGTCACGAGGCTTGGAAGACGTTAGGTGTATTGAGTTAGGATAAGACTCCCTTGAAGACGAATTTGCCTTTGGTTGATGGCCATTTTGTAGGTGACATATGCAGAGCCACCAGGGCATGATGTGCATAGTCAAAGAAAGGTGTCCACAGGACACTGGCCTTCCATCTCCGATGGCCATTGAAGATTATAGAGATTTAAGATTAATCAAAGCACAATGTTTGATGTATGGAAGAAGTGTATTCAGATACATTAGAAATTGTTGGGCTGTGATTCACTTACGGGATTAGGTAATCCCATATGTAGATCTGACTGATACAAAGGGTAAGGCATTCGTCCCATCTTTGGAGTACCCTATTGATTAATGTCGTACCGCTAGGACCTGATGTTCCTTATAGAGAAGAGAACCGTAACATAAATTTTAGGGTCGTGTTTCTAGGAACTAAACTCCTTGACTAATTCACCGTGATGTCATGGGGGATCCCCTACTAAGGTCCCTGAGCTCATGTGAGCTATACTCGGTGTGAGAAATAAGGGATTACGAGGATTCCATATCATCACTTAAGAATAAAATAATCAATGGTAGGGAGCATTTTATGTTTAAACCAATGTTATATAGTTTAAAATCATATAGTAAAGATGAATTGAACATAATTTAGCATCATGTGGGGTGGACATAGGGTAATCTTGGTGTGAAAGAAGGGAAATACGACCACTCTTAAGCATCCCTATAGATAGTACTTGTCCAGGGATTCTCTGCTTTTATTTAATTGGTTTGTAAATAAAGGGTACATTTCAATATTTTCTGTGGCTGGGTCTGGATCATAGAGTTAGGTTCCACCACACATCTTCTCAGGGGAAAACCGAGTTACACATGATTCTATATGAACATTCCTTGCAAAGGGTTTTACCTCATCTGGTAAGGGAAGGAATTTCATTTGAGGATGCCAAGCCAAGATAGGAATCTAAGCATTTCCATTGAGCGGTTTAGTTTAATGTCATGTAGCCGAGACACTTCTGTTTTTGCAATTTAGCATCATGTGGTAAGGAAATTTTGTTGTGTAGTTTTGAGTCATGAAACGATGAAATTATGCTATGTAGTTTAGATTCATGCAGAAAGGATGAATTATGATATGTGGTTTAAAGTCTTGTAGCTAGGATTCTATGTTGTGTAGTTTAGAGTCATGCAATGAGGACATTATGATGTGTAGTTTAAATTCATGCAGTGAGGAAATCCTATCACAAGGACCATAAATATCTTTGAGTTAATCGTGGTTAGGATATTTTGGCATGTCTTGGACATGAGTGATGAAAGTAAGTGTAAACCATAGTCTTGGGGGGGGGGCTTGGATTAGGAGGAATGACATGGGGATTGGAATCCATTGGGCGTATTGAGGTAGGAGAGGACTCTCCTGAGGTTGAGTTTGCCTTTGGTTGATAACCGTTTTGTAGGCATCATATGCAGAGCCATTGGGGCATGATATACATAGTCAAACATAGGTGTCTGAAGGACACTATCCTTTCATCTCTGATGTCCATGAATGTTTATGGGGACCCAAGCTTTCCCAGAGTATGAAGTTTAAAAAAAGGGAAATATGTGTATGGGAATGTGAAAAATATCTAAACTATGATCAACCATGAACTAATGAATCTTATACATAGATCTAATTCATATGTAGGGGGAAGCATGATATTTTGACTCCTTATGAGTTTCAGAATTCAAAATTGGAATTTCCGTGTTCTATTTAAATTTGTTGTGTAGTAAATTAGGGGCATGTGTGGGGTCTCGAAACATTGAGAATTGGTCTGCACTTGACTCTTGAGGAACCTTGCAATTTAATGTCATGTAGTTAGGACATTTCATGGATTCCCCTGTAAAAGTCCAACCTATGCACGGAGGAAGGTGCATTGTTATTGTTTTTGTTTGGGAGGATTGAACGGGATAGAGGTTCCAAGCATCACTATGTATCCTACTAATGAATGGGAATCAATCCATACATAGTTCTGAATGTTCCCTAAAAAGTTCTGGTCTGCATGTATGGACATGGGTGGGATTTTTTTTAATTAGTGGTTGGGCCCGAATGTTAAATACGAGCATCACTGCGTATCTTTCAAGGGTAGAAAGCAAGCCATACGTAGTTCTAAATGGTCCCTGTACCGATTTTACTTGGATGTAAGAGTAGGGGAATTTTGGTTTCATGTGTTATAGGTATCAGGTATATCAAATTCCTCTATAGTTTCTTTATGTAAGGGACTCCTTACCACCAATCCTAAGATCAAGTGAGTTATACTCTATGTGAGAAACAAGGAGTGACAAGGATTTCCCCAATAATATGGGTAGATAGAAGATACAATAGAGGAAATTTTCTTTTCATGTCGGGGATATGTCAAGATCAAGGGTTGGGATGTTGCTATGTATCCCACTGATGAATGGGAATCAATCCATACATAGTTATTTGAGGACCATTTAATTTATCATCATGCAGTTATGACTATTTAGGTTGTGTGGTTTAACATCTTACAACTAGTACACTATGCTTTGTAGTTCAGAGTCATGCAGTGAGGACATTGGAACCACTGTTTAATGTCATGTTACAAGGACTAATATCATACAGTTTAACAGCATGTGTTCTGAATTATAACTCATAGTTTAGGGTTATAGTGTTTGGACCATAAAGTCATCGTTATGCGAAGTACTTCTTTAGAAACCTTGCATTGGTGGGAGCTGTGATGAGATGTCCATTCATTAATATCAAGACATATGATCCATTGGAATAGACCCTATAAAATTCATATGCTCCATCCCACTTTGACTCAAGATTTGGGGGTTTCTTATCAAGTATCATTGGGGTTCTGAGGACCAAAACCATCTCTCCTTCGAGGAAAGACCAAAGTAAAACCTTTTTTTAATGGCTTGTGCGATCCGATTTTAGTAGACTTCCAAATGGTGAAAAGTGTGCAACATTTTCTCATCTAGATTCTCTAACTCATAAAACCATTTCTGGGGTTTCTCATCCATGTATATTTGATCACAAATGTCTACCTGAAGTGATGGAACTAGAATTTCAATGTGAAAAACCGCTTCTTCCCCACATACTAGTGAGTACGGGCTTGCTTGGGTGGCAGTGCGGTTCGTGGTTTGGTAAACCCATAAAGCATGAAAGAGATTTTATGTCCACGATTTCTTATCCTTATCTACCAAATTTTGGAGTATGTTGGATATAGTCTTGTTGAAAGCCTCTATCTTCCCATTGGCCTCTGCATGGTAGTGGGATGAATGGTTGGATTTGATTCCATAGTCCTAGTATAACCTGTCCAACTCAGCAGAGCAGAAGTTGGTGCCATTGTTCTTCAGTATTGTATGAGGGAAAAAATCTAGTAATGATATTGGCCTTCACAAATCTAACAATGATTTTCCCCAACCTCTTTAAAGGGTTTGGCTTCGGACCATTTGAAGAAGATTTCGGTTGCTGTGAGAATGAACTTGAATTGTCTGGATGTGGTGGGGGTATATAGTCCCAAAACATCCATCCCCCATATAGAAAATGGCCAGGAGTACTTAGCTGTGTGAAGTATCTCTGGGGGTTGTTGAATAAAATTAGCATTAACTTGGTAGGAATGGAACTTCTTGATGAATATGGCACAATCCTATATCATAGTGGGCCAATAGTATCCAAGCCTTTGAATTTTATGGGAGATCTTGGTTGCCTATTGGTGTTCTCCACAAGCTCTGATGTGCACTTCTTTCACGACAGTAGCAATCTCTTCTACATCGATTCAACTATTAAGGACCCCATCAAGGCTTCATTTATAGAGAACCTTTTCTTGGTTTTCACCATTATATAAGACAAAGTTGACATCCATCCTCTAGATCTGTTATCTTCCCATCCAATCTGGTGGGAGTTCACCCCTCCAGAGTTAATTTGCAATGGGAGTCATCCAGTCAGTGGTGTGACCACAAGGCTCAGAAATGGGGCTAATCTCGTCAATTTCATCCATATTTTTCCTAAATAAATGGAAAGACCATCTGATGATGGGAAATGTTGATGATTATTTCATCCCAGTCTGGATCATCCAGGATTTTAGATGTATTTACCAATGCATCACCTTGAGCATTTTGTGACTGAAGGAAATAGGTCAATGATAGCTTTAAAGGGAATTATACCATCTCTTATCAAACATGGTTCATCAAGGGGGATAATACTTCTTTTTTAATGGAATAATCACCATTAACCTTTTTGATGACCTACTCTGAATAACCTTTTATCTTCAAGAATTTGTCTCATGCATGAAGTGATAGCTCTAGGCCTGCAATGAGGGCCTCACATCCTGATTCATTATTTGTTCACCTCTCTAGAAGAAGGAATGAGTAAAGAAAGATATTGTTTTTTTGGGGATATGAGTATAACTCTCAGCCTCAATTTTTTGAGATTGGGATCCTCCATCTATTTCTTTCTTCATATTATGGAAGCACCGTCGAAGAAAATTTCCCATGCCTAGGGGCCTTCTTGGATGGAGAACATTTCTTCATCAGGAATTTTTAGCATCCAACATGGTTGTTTCATCCATGGGGTGCTCTTCCAAGAAGTCTACTAATGCCTGAACTTTGATGGATTTTTGGGGCATGTATTGTATGTCTAACTATTGTAAGATAATTGACCACCGTTATAAGAATCCAGGTAGTATGGGATAACTAATGATATACTTGAGTGGGTTACAGTAGGAGACCAGATGGACCTCGTAGTGCTGTAGGTAATTATTGAATTTATGAACTATGAAGTTTATGGGTAGGTAGTTCTTTTGGATTCTTTAATATCAACTCTCATCGTTGATCATTGTTTGGATGAGGTAATAGAGACTATTATTGCTGCCGATATCATTATTCTGCGCAAGGAAAGTGACTAATGACCATTCCAAGGAGGTTATGTACAAAATGAGCGGTCTCCCCTCAACTGGAGGCATCATCACCAGTGGCCTTAAGTGATATCTTTTAATATTGTCAAACACTTTTTGAAAATCATTATCCCACTCATATGTAACCTATTTCTTCATTAATCTGGTGAAAGGTAAAAATTTATCTATAAGGTTGGATATGCAGTGCCTAATGTAGGCCAGGTTATCTTGGATACCCCTCAACTCAGTGAGGTTGTGAGGTAGAGACATTCCAAGGATGTATTTTGTCTTCTCAGGGTCAAATTTTATGTTGTGATGACATGCGAAAAAGATGAGGATTTTCCTAGAGGTAATACTGAAAGCACACTTTAGGGGATTCATCTTTAAAATGTGCTATCACAGTTTATTGAAGACAGTTTCAAGATCTTCCAGGTGGTTTGAGTACTATCATGATTTAACCACCAGATCGTCGACGTATCACTCGATGAATTTTTCTAGGAAGGGCTTAAAAATGCGATGCATAGACACTGATATGTAGCACTAGTATTTTTCTGAACAAAGGACATCACCTTATAATAGAACACTCCATGGGGACCCCTAAAAGTAGCATCTTCTTCATCTCCTCAATCCATTTGGATCTGGTTGTATCCATAATAACCATCAATGAAAGAGATGGCCTCTTATCTGACGGCCACATCAATCATCAATTCTATGATCAGTAATAGGAAATCAACTTTTGGGTTGTGCTGAGTGAGGTCCCTGAAGTCTATGCAAACTCTAATATATTATAACACCCCAAGCTTCCACGGTACGTTTCCCTTCGAATAATGCAATGGCGTGCATTGTACGCAACTTCGAGATTCTAACACACCACAACCAATCAAGCTAGCCGTTATGAATAGTAATACCTACTTTTTGAAAATTTATAAATTCTATCTCTCAAAATGGACTTCATTTTTGGATTCGGAATATTGAATTTATCCTAGGGTGAAATTTTGGAACTTTTTGGATAACACTTATATTTTGATGAATAGTGAAAATTACTAAATTTTAATTAAAAACAAATTTTTAAATCAAAATAATTTATAGTGATAAATTATATTATTGAGTGGTTTTAAAGTATAATTAGAATATATTTTTACCATTTTATCCAATGGTGTTCATTAGAATTAATTTCACTTTGAAATTGGACCTAAACAAATGTCAATCTTTTGATATATATTGTTTCTTAAAAACATGCTATTTGTTGTGACAACGAGAATTAATTATAAAATTAATTAATGCAACTTATATGTTTAGAATTTTGTAAAATAGACATAATTTTTGAATTCGGAATATCAATTATATCTCAGGGTAAAATTTTGGCATTGTTCTGAAAAACGTCAATTTTTTATGAATAGTGAAACTACTAAGTGGTAGTTCAAAAAAACTGAATTTTTCATAAAACTTAATTTTACCGCTTCTGTGAATGGAATTTCGAAAATCCGAGAGACACGGTTAATATCAAGAAGTAAAATGTGGTTCAATGACATGAAAATAATTTTTGGTGAATAGTAACTTTTTACTTTTATTTACCACGATTAGAAGTAAATAGGGTAATTAAGGGTAAAGATGATATTAATATTACCCTAACACGTGTCCTTATTCTATTGGACAATTGTATCTCAACCAAAAACAATTTTAGGAATGAAATATTATCATTTAGGTCCAGTTGGATTAGATTAGGACATTTATTATTATTTAATTCAAAGAAGAGTTAAAAGAGTTAAAATCAAAGTTTATTTACTAAAACATTTATAATATAGGGTTATACATAAGATAAATTCGATTGTAAATATTCATTAGAAATATAATACAATTTCCTACATAATGATAGTTTATTAATAATTTTTAGACATTAAATAATTTAATTTATTTATGACACAATGATGATGCAGTAATTACCATAATAGTGAAAAATTAAAATAATTGATATTATAAATACCCAAATAAATATAATTTAAGACTTATAATGAATTACACTAATTTTCTAGGATAATATGACATATTAGGATTGATTTAATTGACTTTTTTCGAAGTAATCATTCTATTATGAGTTTCACAAAAATGAACTATTGAATAGTGTCAAAATTGACATAAAAGAGTTTTTAAAACAAATATTATATTATTAATTGATATTAAATTCCTAAAAATCTCAGGTTCGGCCAAGAGACTTATATCATGATAGGTATATCATTAAAGGACCACTTGGGGGTCGCTTGGATGTATATAGTAAGTTTATTAACTATATAATATAAAAATACAAAGTGACATGGTAAATGTCAAACTAATTAACTAAGAGTTAAAACTAAAAGATAAAGATAATATAGTTACCCAAACCTGTCTAAATTCTATTGGTTGAATGGTTTTCTACCTATACCCACCTTAACCTTTGAATAATCAACATTGGAGCCATTAGAAACCGAATATGAATTTATTATAAATTAATATTTTTAGCTTTTCCAAAGGTGCCCCTCACCCCTCTTATAAAAGGGCACTCCTCCTTCTCATTTCTTCAAACCTTCAAAGCCTTTTGGTTCGGCCAAACTCTTCCCAAATACTCTCCCAAATTCCCTCAATAAAACCTAGAGGCCTTACTTTGATCAGAAATCCAACCTAAGGAGCCCTTTTGATCAAATCAAAAGGAAGAACCCAAAGAAGAGGTAATGATTTCACCACCCTTTTCCAAGTTCCTTTCTTCTTCCACTTCTTCTTCCTTTGTTGTTACCATTCTAAAATAATAACTCCAGTATCATATATATACTGTGATGTTATTATAAATATGGTACAACCATATTCAGTATTCTATCCATCCTTTGAATAACATGTCACCATACGTGCGTACGTATGGCTTACCGTCTCCACGTCGTGGTGTAATTGTTACTCAATATATTATTATTTGGATGGGTATAATAAGGATGTGTAACTCATGTAAATAATAAATATAACATGTTAATGATTCTTTATATATGATATACCATCCATTTATATATTATTTTAATATCAAAATAATGATATTGTCGCTCGTGCGTACGTACGGACTACTGTCTCCACGAACGCGATGAGATTCATTCTCCATCGTATCCATTCAAGTATAATTCTCATTTGATGATTAATAATAGTATTTAAGGACTTGATATAATTCTGTATATGATTAAGATACAACCTATCCATTACAAACATGGCTTACGTAACAAAACATATAAAAGAAAACGAGTAAGTTAACACCCGAAACGACGATAATTCTAAGATATTATTAACAAAGAAACGTTAAAAGATCATATATGATATAATATTAATGTATATTATTCATGAATAATTTAATAACAATTATTTCAACATTATACAGGAGGTTAACCTACCCCAACCAAGGAAAAGTACAAGGTAAGTGGTTTCTTATCTCACTTTTAATTCCGTGAGAATTCCATTGTTCACCACTTATTTATTGCATGTAGTGTGTGTACTGCCCATGATTGTATTCATTGTGTAATATACTTTAATTTATGGATATTTACATCATCATGGTATGATCCTTCTTTCATGGGTTTATGTTTCGTAAGTTACCTAATCGATAAGGGAATTTGAAATTTCAATTTCCACTCATTTGGCTTTACACATATTTGATTGATTATATTACCCCAAGATTATGTGTGGAATCACTATTCATTTTATTATGTCATAATTTCCACTCCCCTTCCTATGGATATACTTTTGATACACATAATCACTCCATTGGTAATTTCTCAAGTCATTGATATGAATTTGATAAGAGTAATTTTAACTCATTCTCCATTTGTTGAGTTAAACATCTAATTCGTTGGTGTTGTTTTTACAAGAATTTGTGTGAATGTCCTTGATTGTTTTACAATGAATATCCAATCATATTTAGTGTATTTATATTTGTCACACATAATTATGTCGTTGATTTATCCTTAACCGAAGGATACGACCTTTATGAGAGATTTCATCTCAATTTGCATTCCATTGAGACTTCTTTTTTGTTATACACCAAATCAGTTTTATGTGGTGTATATAATGTACTTTGACATATTATATCATGAATTACTTTATTCTCATGATATTAAAATGTTTTTATTACCTCAATTATTTGTATTCAAGTGTCTCTCTTTTGGTTAGAAACTCTAACTAAAATACCATTTTTAAATGTTTTAAAGACTTATTATTCTAAATCTTGCTCATTAATGTCCATGTTTTAAAAAAAGGTTTTAAGGATTTATTTATATGGACATTAATGTTTTAAAATTAAAACTCCTTTTAAAAGTTTCAAAGTGGTATGGGACACTTTGATTCAAAAATCTATTTTTAAATGCCTTCTTGACAAATAGTGTGACTTTTAAATGATTTCAAGAAAAAGGGGGATATTTCTCTCAAATAGTTATTATGATTATTTTCATCTATAGAAACATCCTTCATTATTCTTGATTAAGGTTAATGTGATACAATACAATCTTCCATATTGTATCAAACGAGTTATGTTTGACTGTGGATGTGCTATTTTTATACCATTCATGGTTTGTGGTTAAAGTATTGACATTTCGTATGCTAGTTTTAATATGAATGTGTATGCTATGTTTAAACCTTTTTATGTGGGAATGCATTGGACTTAATAAGTGATGGGTGGAGCCCGCTATAGATCCTCAATGCATCGGTAGGTCTCATGAGACAAACTAGTGTCTTGGCACAAGACCTTGGCAAAATCTTATTTGTAGTCTTGGCACGAGGCATTGGCTATGTGGTTATGATAGTCTGGCATTATGCATTCCATCATTATGAAAGTGGTTATTGATATTGCATGTGATTATTCGATTAGTAGAATATCCATGTGAATAAGTAAATGGCATTATTTCATTTTACTTTTTCCATACTATGTTGAAGTTCAAGTTTAAAAGGCTTTTGTTTTAGTTATTCATTGCCTTAAATGTTTATACTTATTTTTGAAAGTTTCCGCTATATTGTTATCCTTACTGGGCATTTGAGATCACCCCTTTTCTATGTTTTATTTTTCCCAGGATGTGAAGAAGTAAGTTATGAATGACCTGCAGGGATTTTATGTGGGGATATGAGTGTGGAATATGGAGACTATGTTGTTGTTGTAGTTTTTCACTTTATGATGTAATGTAAAACTTTATGAATATATCTAGTGTTTCCAAGGCTACAAAACCAATCGGTCTTTCGAGATTTGATCTTTCCTGTGATCATGCCAATGTTATGTAATAATGCACCGACTCTAGGTAACTGGGGTCAGGGCGTTACAGTTGGTATCAGAGGAAGTTTAGTACAAACCTTGGAAGCTAGATTTAGATAAACTCTGATTAGAGAATGTACACCTAAGATGAACTTTGATGATTAGTATAGAAGAACTTCCTATAATTTTGTTATTGTAGAGATTTTGTGAGTTTTCCGAGCAATACATCCCTGTCTGGATACGAGCAGGTAGAGGCGGCTCTGGCACAGATGTACCTAGGGGTAAAACCTGAAAACACCGCTTTGAGCTAGACTCGAACGGGAACTGGTGCACGACAACGGGCCTTGCTGCACTCTTGGTTATGACACTTCCAGGGGATATGCTTAGGATAATTTACATTTTCTTTACAAACCAATTTTAAGTATTATATATATAAGATGAGAGTAAATGACCTTGGTTAATCCTAATATGTTTCAAATTGAGAATATGGTGACATGTTAATCTCTAAATGATTTTACGACTACTGTTACTCACACAATGATTTCTGGTTTTAGTCAATGGATGGATTCCAAAGAAGTCATAGTGACTTTGAGAATGATGTACAAGGTGGGAACGGTGGTGGCAATGAGCAACAAAATGGAATGTTGATAGGCGTAAAAGATATCGTCTTTATGCTAAATCAGTTTTCCAAAAATATGATCAACAACATATATATTAACCAAATCCCAGACTCAACAAGGAAGAGAAAGGTGATGAATGATAAGAGATCCAGCAATGGAGACCATGGAGAAAAGAACCCTCAATTTCCATCATGCAAGAATTGTGGTAGGAGACACCCGGGAAAGTGTCTCAATGGGACCAAGAAATGCTTTATATGTGGGAAGGAAGGACATAAAGTGAAGAATTGCCAAAGCAAAATGAAGAGTACTATGGAAGAAGATAAAAATGGTCCCAAGAGTCCATTTACAGTCATTTTCCGTAAATGTAGGGGACCTGGCCATTACCCAAGTGAATGCTCTATTCTATAGGATATTTTCTTTGTCAAAGAAGAAGCTATGTGGAAATAAATGGTTGGAGAAATGTTTAAAAAGTATTAGTTCTCCTTGTCGATGGGTTTACTTTGGAATAATTTTCTCTTGTATTTGTAACCCCGCAGTTTGCCATGTGAGAATGATATTTGAGGAAGAATTGTCTCTTCTCTTGTGGATATAGGTATAAATAACTATTTGGTTTTATATGATCATTGGGGTTTGAGAGAATTATAAGTTATTATAATTTGGGATGAAAATGCAAGGTATGATATAACATTTGTGGTTAAATTATGTTATGGTATTTTGAGGAATTTATCTCATTTTGGTAATATTATAAAATATAGTTTTTGAAAAAGGAAAACACGTAAACCGTGTGACAACCCGTCTCATCGGAAAAAGATGTGGGAATCGAACCCACAACCAAAGTGTGATTGGGATTTATCGCCTACCACAGGACTACATGAATTCCCTGGTTAGTGTGACTATTATTTTTAGTTAAATGATTTTATTGATCAATAATAAGTTGATTTGGGTTCTTATGTCTTATAAAATGAATACCCCTAGTATAGGAAAATGATTTGGTGATTAAGTTATAAATGTTATTTTGGAAGATGTTCACTTTGTTTGGAACACTATATGTCCAAGGAAAATAGAATACTATGGGATGTCATTAGATGGGTAATGGTGGATTTTTATCTATGTTTTTATTGTGTATTTATAGTGATTTGGGTTATTTATGGAAATGATTAACCTATAATAAAGAATATGTGATTAGGTTAATTACTTTTAAGTATGTGACTTTAAGAGAAGATGATGTCATTTGGAGATACAATTTAACGTGGAAGACTACATTATTATAAGTTTTGGGTTTCAATATTAGTTTAGATTATATTGAAGGATTTTAAAGAAAATTTATTATTGAATGGTATTTATTTAAATTTGGGGTATTCTTGGTTTAATTTTAGAAATTAAGATTTGTATTTTTATTTTTCTCTAATAGAATATACATTTGGGGGATGATTAGATCTTGTACTAACCATTTTGGTTTTGATTAATCTCTAAAAACAATGTAAATATATAGTTCATCCTGCATAGATCATGTGATTTTATAGAAGTTTATTCTATCTCTTCCAGTGTGACCAAGTCTTCTTGAATACTCATCGTTTAAAAAAAATGAGTTAGTGGTGGAAATTTATTAAAGAATGAAACTCTACTTAAAATGTAAGTATATATCCTTATATTCTTAGTCAATATAATAAATAAATTCCTCATCCTTATGTAATGTAACTTAAAACAAAAAATGTTGTCTGTTTACTTTCCTACTAGGAGACTAATGGCCATTTGTCCCAACACAAGTTTGTGGTTTTCTTATTGTTAACTTTCTGCTGATCAAGATTTCTATCCCTCTCCATCAGAACTTGACACTTAGTTTATCATCCATATACATGTTCTCCTACATGGAATCCGAGCATGGGTTATCTTGGCTGACCTTTATACCCCTCTTTCTTTTTTTAAGTGATAGTTTTATTGACTCTTTTTCGGTTGTGGGAATTTCCATTATATTCCCAAGCACAATTTTAAAAATTGCGAGGATGCAATTTATTGAAGGAGGTGAAAATGTAACACCCCAATCTTCCACGGTATGTTTCCCTTCGAATAATTCAATGATGTGCATTGTACGCAACTTCGAGATTCTAACACACCACAACCAATCAAACTAGCCGTTATGAATAGTAATACCTACTTTTTGAAAATTTATAAATTCTATCTCTCAAAATAGACTTCATTTTTGGATTCGGAATATCGAATTTATCCTAGGGTGAAATTTTGGAACTTTTCGGATAACACTTATATTTTGATGAATAGTGAAAATTACTAAATTTTAATTAAAAACAACTTTTTAAATAAAAATAATTTATAGTGATAAATTATATTATTTAGTGGTTTTAAATTATAATTAGAATATATTTTTACCATTTTATCCAATGGTATTCATTGGAATTAATTTCACTTTGAAATTGGACCTAAACAATTGTCAATCTTTTGATATATATTGTTTCTTAAAAACATGTTATTTGTTGTGACAACGGGAATTAATTATAAAATTAATTAATGCAACTTATATGTTTATAATTTTGTAAAATAGACATCATTTTTGAATTCAGAATATCAATTATAGATTAGGGTAAAATTTTGGCATTGTTCTGAAAAACGTCAATTTTTGATGAATAGTGAAACTACTAAGTAGTAGTTTAAAAAAACTGAATTTTTCATAAAACTTAATTTTACCACTTTTGTGAATGGAATTTCAAAAATCCGAGAGACACGGTTAATATCAAGAAGTAAAATGTGGTTCAATGAGATGAAAATATTTTTTTGGTGAATAGTAACTTTTTACTTTTATTTACCACGGTTAAAAGTAAATAGGGTAATTAAGGGTAAAAATGATATTAATATTACCCTAACACATGTCCTAATTCTATTGGACAAGTGTATCTCGACCAAAAACAACCTTAGGAATAAAATATTATCATTTAGGTCCACTTGGATTAGATTAGGACATTTATTATTATTTAATTCAAAGGATAGTTAAAAGAGTAAAAATCAAAGTTTATTTACTAAAACATTTTTAAAATAGGGTTATACATAAGATAAATTAGATTGTAAATATTAATTAAAAAGATAATAAGATTTAATACATAATGATAGTTTATTTATAATTTTTATAAATTAAATAATTTAATTTATTTATGACACAATGATGATGCAGTAGTTACCATAATAGTGAAAAATTAAAATAATTGATATTATAAATACCCTAATAAATATAATTTAAGACTTATAATGAATTAAACTAATTTTCTAGGATAATATGACATATTAGGATTGATTTAATTTACTTTTTTGGAAGTAATCATTCTGTTATGAGTTTCAAAAAAATAACCTATTGAATCGTGTCAAAATTGACATAAAAGAGTTTTTAAAACAAATATTATATTTTTAATTGATATTAAATTCCTAAAAATCTAAGGTTCGGCCAAGAGACTTATATCATGATAGGTATATCATTAAGTGACCACTTGGGGGTCTCTTGGATGTATATAGTAATTTTATTAACTATATAATATAAAAATACAAAGTGACATGGTAAAAGTCAAACTAATTGACTAAGAGTTAAAACTAAAAGATAAGGATAATATAGTGACCCAAACCTGTCTAAATTATATTGGTTGAATGGTTTTGGACCTATACCCACCTTAACCTTTGAATAATAAACTTTGGAGCCATTATAAACCTAATATGAATTTATTATAAATTAATAGTTTTAGCTTTTCCAAAGCTGACCCTCACCCCTCTTATAAAAGGGCACTCCTCCTTCTCATTTCTTCATACCTTCAAAGCCTTTTGGTTCGGCCAAAATATGCCCAAATACTCTCAAACATTACCTCACTAAAACCTAGAGGCCTTAGTTTTATCATAAAGCCAACCTAAGGAGACCTTTTGATCAAATCAAAAGGAAGAACTCGAAGAAGAGGTAATGATTTCACCACCCTTTTCCAAGTTCCTTTCTTCTTCCACTTCTTCTTCCTTTGTTGTTACCATTCTAAAATAATAACTCCAGTATCATATATATACTATGATGTTATTATAAATATGGTACAACCATATTCAGTATTCTATCCATCCTTTGAATAACATGTTACCATACGTGCGTACGTACGGCTTACCGTCTCCACGTCGTGGTGTAATTGTTATTCAATATATTATTATTTGGATGGGTATAATAATGATGTGTAACTCATGTAAATAATAAATATAAAATGTTAATGATTCTTTATATATGATATACCACCCATTTATATATTATTTTAATATCAAAAGAATGATATTGTCGCTCGTGCGTACGTACGGACTACCGTCTCCACGAACACGATGAGATTCATTCTCCATCGTATCCATTCAAGTATAATTCTAATTTGATGATTAATAATAGTATCTAAGGACTTGATATCATTCTGGATATGATTAAGATACAACCTATCCATTACAAACATGTCTTACGTAACAAAACATATAAAAGAAAATGAGTATGTTAACACCCGAAACAACGATAATTCTAAGATATTATTAACAAAGCAACGTTAAAAGATCATATATGATATCATATTAATGTATATGATTCATGAATAATTTAATAACAATTATTTAAACATTATACATGAGTTTAACCTACCCCAACCAAGGAAAATTACAAGGTAAGGGGTTTCTTATCTCACTTTTAATTCCGTGAGAATTCCATTGTTCACCACTTATTTATTGCATGTGGTGTGTGTACTTCCCATGATTGTATTCATTGTGTAATATTATTTAATTTATGGATATTTACATCATCATGGTATGATCCTTCTTTCATGGGTTTATGTTTCATAAGTTACCTAATCGATAAGGGAATTTGAAATTTCAATTTCCACTCATTTGGCTTTACGCATATTTCATTGATTATATTACCCCAAGATTATGTGTGGAATCACTATTCATTTGATTATGTCATAATTTCCACTCCCCTTCCTGTGGATATAATTTTTATACACATAATCACTCCATTGATAATTTCTCAAGTCATTGATATGAATTTGATAAGAGTAATTTTAACTCATTATCCATTTGTTGAGTTAAACATCCAATTCGTTGGTGTTGTTTTTACAATAATATGTGTGAATGTCCTTGATTGTTTTACACTGAATATCCAATCATATTTAGTGTATTTATATTTTTCACACATAATTATGTCGTTGATTTATCCTTAACCTAAGGATACAGCCTTTATGAGAGATTTCATCTCAATTTACATTCTATTGAGACTTCTTTGTTGTTATACACCAAATCACTTTTATGTGGTTTATATAATGAACTTTGACATAGTATATCATGAATTCCTTTATTCTCATGATATTACAATGTTTTTATTACCTCAATTATTTGTATTCAAGTGTCTCTCTTTTGGTTAGAAACTCTAACTAAAATACCATTTTTAAATGTTTTAAAGACTTATTATTCTAAATCTTTCTCATTAATGTCCATGTTTTAAAAAAAGGTTTTAAGGATATATTTATATGGACATTAAAGTTTTAAAATTAAAACTCCTTTTAAAAGTTTCAAAGTGGTATGGGACACTTTGATTCAAAAATCTATTTTTAAATGGCTTCTTGACAAATAGTGTGACTTTTAAATGATTTCAAGAAAAAGGGGGATATTTCTCTCAAATAGTTTTTATGATTATTTTCATCTATGGAAACATCCTTCATTATTCTTGATTAAGGTTAATGTGATACAATACAATCTTCCATATTGTATCAAATGAGTTATGTTTGATTGTGGATGTGCTATTTTTATACCATTCATGGTTTGTGGTTAAAGTATTGACATTTCGTATGCTTGTTTTAATACGAATGTGTATGTTATGTTTAAACCTTTTCACATGGGAATGCATTAGACTTAATAAGTGACGGGTGGAGCCTGCTATAGCTCCTCGATGCATCGGTAGGTCTCATGAGACAAACTAGTGTCTTGGCACAAGTCCTTGGCAAAATCTTATTTGTAGTCTTGGCATGAGGCCTTAGCTATGTGGTTATGATAGTCTGGCATTATGAATTCCATCACTATGAAAGTGGTTATTGACATTGCATGTGATTATTCGATTAGTATAATATCCATGTGAATAAGTAAATGACATTATTTCATTTTACTTTTTCCATACTATGTTGAAGTTCAAGTTTAAAAGGCTTTTGTTTTAGTTATTCATTGCCTTAAATGTTTATAATTATTTTTGAAATTTTATGCTATATTGTTATCCTTACTGGGCATTTGAGATCACCCCTTTTCTATGTTTTATTTTTCCTAGGATGTGAAGAAGTAAGTTATGAATGACCTGCATGGATTTTATGTGGGGATATGAGTGTGGAATATGGAGACTATGTTGTTGTAGTAGTTTTTCACTTTATGATGTAATGTAAAACTTTATGAATATATCTAGTGTTTCCAAGGATACTAAAACAGTCGGTCTTTCGAGATTTGATCTTTCTTGTGATCATGCCAATGTTATGTAATAATGCACCGACTCTGGGTAACTGGGGTCGGGGCGTTACATATTTCCATTCTTCTTTTTGACAGAGACTATGTTTTCCAACTAGATCGAATATTGGAATTCCCAGATGAAGTTATCTTTGATTAGTTTGTCAACTTCTACCTCTATTTTGGAAGCATGCATCTAGTGGGTCCCTTTGTCTTCCTTCTTATATATAGGATGGTCTTTCGGTAGACACAAATGATGAGTGGTGACCTCAGAATCGAGGCCTAGAATTTCTGTGTAGTTCAAGGAAAACACATCTTCATTATTATTTAGGAAGGAGGTATATGTCTCTTGATCCTATAAAGGCATAAACACACTCATCAGAGTAGTCCAGGGGTAATCTTTGGTTCCAAGGTTTATCTCCCTAAGTTCTTCAATTATGGTTGGAGACACCTTCTTCGAATGCGAGAGGGGAATATTTGAGATCTTCTCCTTGTTCTTCATAATCATCTTCATCATCATATTCCTCTTCTTATGGATAGAGGATTCCTCAGATGAACACTTTGGTGTTGGGATAAGAATCATCTTCTACCTTAGTGAGTAAGGAAGGAATGGTTTGGGGTCCTAAGGATTGTCCAGAAGCATTTGTGTTTGGGCTTTCACTGACATTATAGGAGTCGGTGCACTCTTCAACATATTTGGCCTTGGAGGCCATAATGGTAATCATGCATATGACCAAGTCTATATATGAGATTTAACTTTTTCATTCAACTTGGTTGATGGGTAATACATACTCATCCCTAAGCTATTAGAGGAGATTAGCAGGAGCCATTTCCAACCCATATGGGGTGGTGATCTAATCAACATCGTCAGCCAAAGATTTGTTCTCTTTAAGTTCATAGAACCCTTCATCAATGTAATGCAACTCATAGGATTCTAATGGGGATTTATCAGCGTGAAATGTCTTATTTTTTCCATTAGTGAAATATTTGACACACTGCTGGTATGATGACAAAATCGTAGCGTGCTGATGCAGCCTTGGCCTCCCTAATAGGATGTGGAAGGCCGTACTTTTTTCACACTACCAGAAACTCATAATTAGACATGAGGTCTTGAAGAAAAGTTTAAATATTAATTTATCTCAATAGTTTCTTCTCTCTTTTTCATATCCCAACAAAGTTATGGTGTAGGGTGTTAGACTTTCCTCATCATAGCCTAACCGATGAAGTGTTCGTAGTGGGAAGAGGTTGAATCCAGAGACGTTTTTGATGAAAATTATTTGAAAATCAATACCATTTATCTTACCAAACACATATAAAGGTTTTATGTTCCCTTAAATGATTGCTTCCTCATCCATTTTTGTGAAGGAGATTATGGAATGGAATTATTTGGGATTGGTTTCCATCTGATAGATTTCCTTCACTTGAACTTCGGACACAAATTATTGAGGACTTAGTAAGGGTTCGATGAATTCCCCCCTAAGGTCTTTGTACAACCTCAAGGCATCTAGGATCGATAGATTTTCTAGTACTGAGACTGGCTACTTATAAATATCATATTTCTTCTCTAAAGGTTGGCACTTCCCAAATTAGGGATTCTCTTTAATGGGTGCTTTAGGGGCTTCAGCTTTGGATGTAGATGGTCTGACCTCTATGATAGGAGTTGATAATGTTTCTGTACTTTTTGAGTTCGGCCGAACTAGTCCACCTGTATGCCTTGGAAGATTGGATATTTTTTCTTCCTCTGATGTGTACTCCAAGATGACAGGACTCAAATTTCTTCTAGAAGGGGAGGAGAAACACTCTGGTTCATATTATGTCTGCTGGAGGGTTCTTCTGTGAGTTTCCACAATATTAACGTTTTGAGCTAAGGAATGGATAGGAATTTGACTCCCGCCTCAATCATTCCTTCCAGTAAACCCTCGAACTATGTGGAACCTTCCTCCGGCTCTCTGGTTAGACATGTGGAATTATGGTTTGTGGCTATAATATCCATTAGATAAGGGGTGCATCATGTGAATGAAAATAATGGAACCAAAGATTCGTTCTTGATCAAAAAATACTTATGTCTGAAAGTCTTCTTCTGATGGTGCTGTTTGGAAGGGAGGTTCCTGTAGTCCCATTTTGTAGGGTGGTTCCCATTGTCCCAAGTCTGCTGGCAGGAAGTCTGAAAGTGTCAATACTGATTTCGGCTTTGGTGTCAGGTCATCTTCTTGCTTCTTCTTTCTTCCCTTCTAGACCCCCAGAGGACTGTGGGGCTGGGGATGATGGGTGTGTCATATCAGTAGATATTGGGGGAAATGTCGGTTTTATCAAATACGCCTAGAGGATTCCATGAGGTTAGTTGACTATTTTCTGAGTCATCCAATTGTCAATTTTTTCCATTTTGCTGGTGATTGCTTTCCAATACTCTTCCTCTTTTGGGTATAAGGTGGAGACATACACCACTTATGATGGAAGCAGGCCTAACTTGACTTTTCCAGAATCCACCATATTTTTTAGGAGGTCTTTGAAGAAGAAGAACTACTGGATGGTGTTCCCCAGTATCTGGTGATAAGATCAATAATTTGTATAGTCATCAATACCCACTTCATCAACTTGATTTGGCTCCGGTATCCAGAGAAAGTTGTAATTTTTGGTGGCTATGAAGTAGCTGCGAACTTGGTCATCTCAGAATGATTTGAATTTATTTCTTTATTCCTCAAATTGATTTATTTTATCACCCCATTTCTCATCTTACTGGGGTGGGGGTGGATGTTGGTGTCTAGGGGGTCCCATAGGGTTTGGTGGAGACCTCGCCACTGGAGAAGGTGCTGGGGGTGGCTTAAGTGTGATAGAAGCCACTTAAGACTTTCCCAATATTTTTATGGGGCTAATGGGGGCTACTTGGGACTTGATATTGCTCCGCTGCAAGGAGTCTTTTATACTTTGGGAAATGGTGGAGAAATCTCGGAACCCACTTGTGTACTTCACTGGGATGACCAGTGTTCAGAATTCAGTAAAAAGGTTATCGATGCACATAACGAGAATTTCATCTTGGGGGAGTGGCCAGTTTAGGGAGTAAGTCAGGCCTTTCTATCTGAGAATGAAGTCTGAAACTCTTTCATTCTCTCATTGTTTGTGGTTCATGAGATCACTAACCATTGTCTTACTAAAATTTAACTGGACTGGAAGAGAAACTATCACTGAAGGTCATACCAGCCTATGATTGAGTCAACTGGAAAGCTAGTATAACATACAAAGGTTGAAACCTATAGGGTTTTCATGAATCTCCTGAGTTTCACAACTTCTTGCTACTTCGTGGTGCCCATCATGGGATCACAGTAAGAAGAATAGTGCATGAGGTGCTGTTCCGGGTCTCCCAAACCATCAAACACTAGGAATATAGGGTTTCTGAATTTTTGAGGTGGCAGAACGTTGCTCACCCAATCAGGTTAGGGTTTGCACTCTGGTTGTATTGGAGCACGCCATCCTTCCATGGCTCCTAGTCGAGCTATCAATTGTTCGATGGTATTCAAGATCCATTTTTTCATATCCTGTCAGACATGACCTTGGGTGGGTGCAGTAGGGGGAAAAGATGGATGTTCCAGCACTACTAGAATTTGGGGTGGATACCCAGCTGGGGGTATCCTTTTTGGGTTCACCTAAGTATACTCTGGCTGCTTTCCCGATATAGGGAAATATTGATTTCCTTCTAGGGCCATATTTAAGTAGGTTGATGGTCGTAGTGTTGGGTTGGATATGAATACAAGCATAAATACATTTATCGAGATGAGTTTCAGTGGTAGGGGAACATCTTATTGGAACACCTGTTGACGTTTTACATGAGGAACACATCTGGAAAGGTAGCTCCCTTGATGCATCTCGACAGTGATTCACCCGAGCTCTTTCATTTCTTCCTCCTGCTTGGCAAATCTTTCCTTGAGAGTGAGCGACACATTCTCAGGGGGAGGAGGAGGTGAGTCATAGATGACCTAGGATTTATTATTCTCCATATTTGGAATTTTTTCCAGATGTAATGATAGATTAACTAAGGGGGAACCCATATTTAGGATAACTCTCTGGTTCCAGGTATGCACACCTTCAGGCTCGGTGTGGAATGCCTCTGAGAGGGAATCGTCTTCTCTTGCATTTTATCCATTTGTATCATTTCCTATGAGATATGTGGGGTTTACATTTACCATGTTCACTAATGCATACCCTTTGGGGTTGGTGTACCTGGTGATGAATGGTAGGAAATATTTTTGTGTCCTTTTTTGGACTTTCTCCTTCCATTCTATGGCATTTTTCGTGTTTCTTTGAGAAAATTGACCTGAAGGGAGACTTTATCTGAACTTCTAATGTGAATTCATCTCAAAGGGTATGAACCATTAGATGAGGTTGAACATGTGACCTCTTTTATCATTGTTTATCCCAAATGGGAGATGACATACGTCCGCTATGCAGGAAATTAAGGTAAAAATGCCCCCATCCCTATGGGCTGGGGTTTCAACCATTATTCTACTGATGCACTATAGCATTGATTTTTTTTCTTAGTAGGGAATTTTTAGTTAAAAATTCCCCCATCCCTATGGGATGGGGCTGTTCATGTATTGCAGAGGTATCCACCACTATTTCCACCTTTTTGATTTCACAAACTCTTGTGTGGGTGTGAAATGAGTATGGCGTTGGATCCACATGAGATTAATAATATTTTGAAGACATGAGAACTACTTGATGGTTAGCTTCCCTTATCCAGGAAGCCTGATGGATATTCTTAGTTGTTTTTCTCAGAAGTTTTTGGATGGATTGATCACATCGGGCCTAATGCTTTTGAGACTTACTCTGGGCAAGTTTTTGTTTAGTATTCCATCTTTCCTGAGTTTGGATTTCATTTGATTTATTCCTTTGGGTAATGAAATTGCAAGATGTCATTTTCAATGAGGTATGTTTGATGGGGTGTTGGGTGAAGTGTAGAGCTCGATGTTCTCCCTATCCCCGAATATGAACTCCAGACGTGGAATCACCAACGAGGAAACACAACTTGTGCAGTGCGTGGAGGAAAGCCAGTTCATGGTTTTTCTTTAGACTTTATAATCATGTCTTCTGTGCATATGGGAGGGCTTCTAGGTCAATTAGATGGAGAAGATCTCCTAATATGTTGACATGGTCTTCCTACCCTTCATAGGGAAAAAGTTTCTTTTTACTGGCGAAGAGTCGTCCAATTTTTGAGTCGCATGTTATGCATTCATTCCATAGACAACTCCCTTGGTATGTCAAAGTGAGAAGTGGATGTGGGAAAATACATCACTGGTATATTATCCTTAGTTAATTTTCTTCTCAAGAGAAACATATACTACTATTGTTCTTCCGGGGAATCCGCTATTTGATATGCCCAGCTTGGCTGCTTCTTAATAATTTTGTTCTAAGAAGCCGGTCTGGTAGGTGCCTCATTGATATGTGAATAGTGTAGGGGTGGCTCAAAAGATGAACGTGGCCCTGTACTATCTTCTGGTTGAGAAAGGATATCACTCATCATAGATAGAGTGTCTGATATGTATGACCCCATCTTTCCTAGTGCCTTAGCATAGGAGGGCTTTCTCACATTTTTCTTGGAAAGGGGAGAGCTTTCTTTCCCATATAAATTTTGATTGCAGGGAGGACCTTCGCAATTGGTGCTACAATGGTGAGGGATACCATTTCAACTTGATTCCCGACATCGAAGGACTGCCCCTATGGCGTATACCTTAGGGAGGACCTTCAGGGCGGGCTATAGTGATGGGAGAACCATCATGCTACTTGATTTCACTAAGGGGAAGGCCATATCAATGAATTCTAAGATGGAAATGACTACTATCACAACTTTATATCTAGATGCAGGGAGAATATATGTAGTGTACATCTTGGAGAGGGCCTTTAGGATGTACTGTAATGAGGGGATAACCTTCTTTTTACTTGATTTTTCTTAGTAGAGGACCTTCAACACAACTTCCATTGTGGGGAGGGCCTTTTCAATGACTATCATCATGGAAAGGACTACCATCATGACTCGAAGTCCGACTAGAGGTAGAAGAATATCTGCAGCGTATACCCAGGGGATGTCCATCAGGGTGGATGAATGCAAGGGGGGACCTTCTTATTGTCTAATCTTCAGGGAAAGGGGAGGTCTACCCTGGCATGCATTAGGAGATAGGCTCTCATGAATGATTATTCCTGGACCATAGATTAAGCCCCTGTGGGTTCTACGGGGGGGAGCTTCAGAGCTACTAGTAGAAACACTGTGGTGAGGGCCTTCATAACTGGTACTTCCATTTACATAATTTGGTAATGGACTGATAGGGTCTTGATCCTTTTTAGTATATGTTTGATGGTTTCAAGAAATCCAGCTTTCGGTAGAGCAGGATCATGTATGTTCTCTTCGTTTTCCAATTTCCTTAGGTGCATTTCATTTTTGGGCTTTCTCTTGCGGGTAACTGGTGTCGTCTGCTATTGGTAACAGACTTCATATACAGGACCCTATCTTGTTGATCCCCATGATGTTGCAAGGATACGCCGACATACATCTTGAGTTTTGGACGGTATATATGCATGCCTTGAAGTAGCCAACACATTGGACCGACATCCCCCCGTTGGAACAACTATTGTTTCCCAATCCGGTTGTCCGTGTATCATGAGATATTATCGTTGACCCTCCTGGACTATAGTAGGGATGCATAACTGCTCTGGAGTGACTTAACCCATTTTGTGAGTAAGTCATTCCATTCGAGGAATTCGGGTCATGTGATTGGTTCATTGACTTTTCCACCGATACAATGATATCTTGGTGTGTTTGGAGTGTATGATATGGAATCAATGTCTGATCTTACTTCATTTTCATGATGCGCTGTGATACATCTTTAGATATAATGGGTATGATGGACCATTATGATGTCAGAGCAGGAGTTTGTGCCTACTCCGGTCCTCCATATGTCTCTAATAGATACTATAAGTTCTTCTATCCTAGGAAAAAGGAACGAGTATGCCTCCAGTTTTCTTCTCTGGTTTCCACAATATTTGACTCATGGGATTTATATTCACGAGTATGAATTTTCATAGGCTCTCTTTCCACTGTATTTGTCACAATAAATTTGTATGCATCCACAGTAAATTGACTCTACTCATATTTTCTTACTGACCTATTAGGATGGCGGGCTTGATATGCATCAAAAGGTATTTATTCCTACCTGTAGATTCTTGTCGTCCTATTTGGATGACTAGATTTCGGTGTGTCAGTAGATATCTATATATTCCTGTAATTTTCCACTCTATTTTCACAGCGGGTTTGACGAGAACTGATAGGAATGTGAACATGCTCATATTGTGCCACTCTATTTCTGTGGTGGGCTTGAGTGGAGGGGGTAGAGTTTTATGTATTCCCATTGAATACTTCTGCTTATGTAAAGTGAAGTTCCTCCTCAGGAATCAAAGTGATATCTTGTTCCTGACTATATTTTTTCCGACCTCAGCGGGCATCCTGAGGGACCCATGTCTTCTAAACTTCAGTAGGTTCCCTCGCCATAAGTTCCTCTTCAGAGTGAGGACAGTTGGTTGTCTGGTGTTGGTGGTGATGCTCTATGGAAGGGGCCTATGATTATGACCCCTATGTAGCTAAGATGAATTCATCAACATCGACTTCATCTACCTCTCGAAGATAAGGGAGGTACTTGTCATCATGCTCCGGGGACAGGCTCTCGAAACGGTTTGAGATGACCACCAGGGCTACCTTATGATGGGGTGTCGGCCACAACTGAGGAGGCCACTAGTGAGATTTTGTAGAATATAGGGCTTGTATTGAAGCCTCTAATATAGAGAGAGTGATGTTTCGGTGGTACTCTTTAATCAGTGTGTTACCCAGTGTTGAAGATGCTGGGTAGGCGAGGGGGTCCTGCTCTTCATCGGGGCCCCAGCCACCTGCGGGATCGCGGAGGCGCATGTCTGCACTGTTTTTTAGGATTTCATTTGGATGAAAGGATTCTCTATGGAAACCTGAAATATATATATATATATATATATGACATATACATGCAGCAAAACCCCATCAAAATAGCATCTCTTGAACATATGCATATTTGACGATTCAATTTTTCACCCTTCTCCCTTTTTTGTGAGGCGAAGGTTCTTGAGTGGTGTAGGACCACCAACTTGGTTAAGGATTCACGTCAGGTTCACTATTTTTATTTTACCTATGAGGCAGGAAATTTACTGGTTTGGGGAAAATGCAAAGAATGGTCCGACGAGTGATGAGAATTTGTCCATTATGATAGATAATTTCCCATCTCCATCTTAGTTTTGACCCTATCTGTGTTGTTATCCTTTAGGGGAAATTGGATTGACCCCGTGGGGACTGGGAATTTTATTCATTCCACATTATGAAGGAGGTTCCATAGTCAAATGATCCCAACAGGTGATTTCATGGGGTTAACTTTTTGTGCAATCAGTCTTATTAGGATATGAATTCTTTATATGGTCTCCAAAAGGTTTATTCGTGGAGCCAAAAACACCCAACCACACCGGTATCCATGATACATGGACCTTCTTTCCAAATTCAGGTGCTCGTTGGATGATGATTTGGCCAACGACACTTAAGGAATCAATTGGTTAATAGGATGGGAGGTAGGGCTCATCGAACCCTTTTGGGGGGAATTATTTCCTACTCTGGGACTCTCTTATAGATTTAAGTCCTGTTAATATGTTCATGAATCCTTGGTTCATTCCTAAAGAGTGTATCCATGGGATACCCTTGGGTTGCAGGATCATCATGGATGTACATAAATTTTATGCTACGAAGGCAATGCTGACTTAAGAAATGAAATAATATGCTCTGGAGTTTATAGTCTTCTAGGGGGGAGGAAGGTGATTTGATTTTGGGATTGGCCCCATAATATGGGATTCCTACATATCCCTGGGAGAGGAATCAGAGACCACATAGTTCGGTTATCTTAGGGAATTGGACCTAAGAGGAGGCCCATTTGTTGGGTTTGAAACATTTAGAAGGGCACCCATTTTGAGATCATGTCTTCAAGAAGGTGTCCTATGTATCCTGGTTTGAATTTGAATAAGAGTTCTCATAGTTCAGAATAGGTTGGGGTTTATGTATGGAATCTTCCCATTTGAGGGGAACATGATGGGGTGAACCCTTTAGGATGGTCACCCTTTTGAGAAAAGGCATTAAAAAAATCAATCTAAATATCCTAGTTTGAACATGAATTAGAGTTCTCATTGTTAAGAATGAGTTGGGGCTTATGCATGGAAGCTTCCTATTTGGGGGGACATGGTTGGGTGAACCCTTTCATAAGGACACCCTTTTGAGCTTAGGCCTTCATGCTGACATCCTACGTATACTAGTTTGAACATGAATCATAGTTCTTGTAGTTAATAATGGGTTGGTTGTGTGGATGTTGTAATCACCACAAATCTATAAGCCCGCACAATTCATACTTGGTGTGAGAAACAAGATGATGTGAGAGATTCAACCAACCACATGCCTTCTCTCCCACTAATGAGAGAGGGATGACCTACGGAGGAAGAAGCTGAGGCGATGGTGAGTGAGGGCATGGAGTAATGAACCCTGCAACGTGGGATGATGTTGGGGGTCATGTAGCTCGGATCTGAGAAGGTTAAGGACTTACTTTAGTGGGAGTTCCCTGGAATGAATTATGGGAAAGGGCTGGAATTTCGCCTCTCATCAAAAGTAGGAGTAACATGATTCCTTTAACCGATCACTATTCCTCATTTAATGGAAAAGAAAGTGATCATCCTTAATCCTTAGAATGGGGAGGTTCACGTCAGCATTCCAAGGTTGGACTCCAAGTTTCCATGGGAACATAGACTTACAGACATCTTGGGAGTCCAAAATGTTGTGAGGAGAGAATTAATGACTCCACTTACCATGGGTATGTAGACTCAAAGGGGTGCGCTGATGCGCCCGATAATCTAATCATATGGGTTCAAGGGATTTGAATGTGGATTTGGCCTAATTCTAGGGGACTGATATATAGAGGAGCTATGGAGGACTTCATGATAATGGAGGGGTTATATTGGAACTAGAGGGAAGGACACCTGAAGACACATCATTCCACATACTGTTTTCTCATGTGGGATGGGGGGACCTCCTCATACCATAGTAGAATGCAGTTAGAGGGGTCGTCCGCATACTAAAGAAGTACATGGGCTCAAGCATGTACCACCACATACCAATGTGGTACACAGTCCAGGATGCATTCCACCACACTTCTTTAGGTTCCATCTACGTACTCTTACAATACACAACACGAGGTTCGATCTGCATAGTGATGCACTATGCAGAGCGCCGTTTTGAAGGAGGATCCTAGAACCTGTCATTCTCAGGGAGTTCATCCGTGAGGAATTTGTAGTTTTAAATGAAACCGATTAGGTTTGAGGTTTACTCATTATTATTATGTTACTTATTTTTATTGTTTATGGATAGTTATACTTATGGAAATGTGGTTCGCGGTTTGAACTTCATCGATGATTCGAAACTGAAGCAAGAATCCTCTCTAACTTGTTTCTTCCAATCTCTAGGGTCTCCTCCGTGCCTTCTTCTTCTGTCCCAGATCTCTCTCTCCATCTTCTTCAACTCCGATTTTCAATTCCACTTGTGGTCCTATTATAGTGTTTCGGGAAAGCTGTATATACAATTCACATGAAACCTTTTTTGGAATCCCCTAGAGGAAATCTGACCCATGTATGACCCGGTTAACCGCAATTTGTGGAGTCACGAGATGCCACCAGATTATCCTCATCTGAAAACCACATAGTTCGCGGGGAAGGTGTGTGGGGCATACCTCTATTAGATTCCCACCCATGAAAGCAGTTCGTGGAGGATTCGACTTATGGGTGGAAATTCACCAAGAACAGTTTTGTTCATTGGACAACACCTCACGGGCCAACACATCGTAGGCTATCCGCGTACTAGTGGTTCATGGTTTATTCCATTTGAAAACCTTTCCCTATAATCATCACACATCCATGATAGATTCATTTGCGATATTTTATTTCTTCAAATTTATTCTCAAATTTTCAATCCAACATGTATTTATTTTATTTTCCCAACATACGGGTGTATTTTCCTTCTCTTTACTGAATTTTTAGGACCCTACAATGATCTATTATCCTCTTTTGGGGTATATTATTTTTATGCTTGAGACATTAATTTGAGTAGTGACCCATATCCTTAAAGTTGAAGAATTGGATGCATTATTTCTTTTATTTTATATCATGAGCTTGGTATACCTTCTCTCCAAAGTTGTAGAAAACTCCCATTCCCTTCAAGCAAGTATGAGGGTGTTTTTTCCACAATTAGGAAATGTGCTAAAATACTTATTTCCTTTATTCTCTTTATCCTTCATTTTCTCCACCATACTTGACTTTGTTTTCTTCCTTTTAAAGTCATAAAACTTGGATAATCATCTATATATCTCGATAGCACATGATACTATATTCTTATCTGATGAGAATGATTTGGACACTTATTCCCTTTGAAATATTGGAATAAGACCATAAAATATATGACCATTCTTACACTTTAGATCATGTTCAATGGTGAGGTTCCAATTCCTTCTATTAGGTTCCATTTCTAAATAATGGAATACACTAAATTAGGCTGTGAATCACAATTCATAATCTCTAAATAGAAAAACACTTAATATAAATTGCAAATTTATGCATAGATAATATCTTAATCATAAACATGGTTTACTTGGCGATATATTTACTTCTAAATACCTCATAATGGTTTATAAATAAAATGTGAATTATCATAAGAATATCCCGAGAGATTGTTAAACCATGTGTGTAGTAAAGATCATTGTTGTGTACCAGGTTACACTGAGTCAGGCTCAACAAAACATTACATAGTTGTTACCCCTAGGTACAAATGTTCCATAAACACGTCCACCTATAATATCCATACAAAGATTTATGATAGAAAGACCCATATAATCTATACCTTACCAAAATTTTGGATGTTCTTATATGATTACCCTCATATATATCTTAGGGTTATGTTCCCTAATCTATGTTTTCTAAATCTAGTTTCCAAGGTTTTTAGTAAAATTATTCTAATAACAACTATAAATACCCTGGCCCCAGTAGTCTGAAGCTGGTGCCTTACTTTATTACATTGGTAGTATGAACACGTTTTTTCTTCCCAAAGAACAAAATAGTTTTTTAGATTTGGAAAACCATATACAAACATAAGTTTTATATTAAAACTTAAAGGAAAAAACAATAAATCAACTCTATTGAAAACACCCATAAAACCCTATATTATCCCTACAATTAATTCATAATATACATTTTCAAATCTTGGGGAGAAATAAAACATTAGAAAGGGTGATATTAGATGCTTAGTAAGGAAAAGAAATATAGAGGAATCTATCATAAACCTAAACAAAAAATAATGGTGAATTTCTAACAAAACATGTCATGAAAACATAAACTTGAACGTAATATGGTATGAATAAAAGATGATCAATATAATTTTATATAAATAATCACATGAGAATAAAACTTAACCATGGATATTCTACTAGTTGAATAATCACATGGATTATAAATTACAAATATCATAATAATAGAAAGCATAATTTTGTACATAGAAAACATATCATTGAGGCCTCAACCAAGACATCTAAAAATAAATGGTTATGGACTCAGTGAAAACTATATATGAAAATAAATGGGCAAGGCCTCACCCAAGTCCATATCATGGGTTTTTTTTCTATTGAGACATAATCTTGCATTGAGGGGATACAGTGGGCCCCAACCATCACTTACTAATTCCATTTCATTACTTATTTTAATGTGGTGAAACATAAACAACATATACATATAAAATTTAAATAACTTTCCCCAAATCATTAAACATAATCACTATCCATTCTGAGTAATACGGTGAATAATTTCAAGATAACACATCTATAGTCCAAATGATCATAAAACATTAAATAAAATATGGTAGATGCTATCATATAATATCAATACCAATTTAAAATAAGATTCAAAAAATGGTGTTGAAATATATGAAAAATACTCTAATAAAATCATTGATGAATTCTTAAGAGTAATACCTTTTTTACTTTTCAAAGAAGAGTTCTTTTGGAATAATAATTTGTATTTGTCATAAAATTATATTGTAGGCATGTATATCCCAGAAAGGAAAGGGTAATGATAATGAAATTATGTTTGAGGCCCAAATGATGTCCAACATGTAAAATTATTTTTTAAGAAACTTTATAATTGAGTCACTTCAGTGCGGTTTAAGAGAAAATATAAAAGAGTATTTAAAATGGAAAATGTCATAATTTTTTGTATAAAAATAGAAATGAAAAAATATATTCTTTAATGAAAAAATAGTGATTTTATTATGTAATGGTATATTAAAATAGATTATTTATGGTATAAAAAAATGGGTAAGAAATTCGGAATTTCTCTTTATTCAGGCTTGCTTAATGGAAAGAATTGAAAAGGGAACCTTATAAAACATGTATTTTACCATCGAAGAAAGATGAACTGATCTGGATACATGATTTTGGAACATATAAAATGAAATCAGAAGAATTATATAAAAAATAAAAATTACATTGGGTTAAAGAGTGAGAAAACATAACCCAAATGAAAAATGGAGGTTTGAGAATACACCCTTTCCACTTTGCAAGCAGTCAAATCGTATACCCCATATAATTAATGATATAAAATGAAACACGGATTACTATGAAGATAAATATATTAATAATATTATACATAATAGTTTAGTAGTTATACACCACACACACGAAATAGTGGTGAATAAGGAATATCTCATAGAAATAAAGGTGATATGAGAAATCCCTTACCTTATGTCCAAAAGTGTTCTGCACCTATACTTCATGTCCTAGACAATGAAGTTAAATTCATTTATAATTTAATATATAACCTCTTAAACATTAATAATAAGGAATATATCTTTATTCAGGCTTTCTTAACAAAAATAATTGAAAAGGGAACCTTATAAAACATGTATTTTACCATCGAAGAAAGATGAACTGATCTGGATACATGATTTTGGAACATATAAAATGAAATCAGAAGAATTATATAAAAAATAAAAAATATATTGGGTTAAAGAGTGAGAAAACATAACCCAAATGAAAAATGGAGGTTCTAGAAGACACCCTTTCCACTTTGCAAGCAGTCAAACCATATACCCCATATAATTAATGATATAAAATGAAACACTGATTACTATGAAGATAAATATATTAATAATATTATACATAATATTTTAGTAGGTATACACCACACACACGAAATAGTGTTGAATAAGGAATATCTCATAGAAATAAAGGTGATATGAGAAATCCCTTACCTTATGTCCAAAAGTGTTCTGCACCTATACTTCATGTCCTAGATAATGAAGTTAAATTCATTAATAATTTAATCTATAACCTCTTAAACATGTATTTGATTTATTATAATTTTATTAAGTTCATTTATGGTTTTTTTGAGTTATAATATTCAATTTTTTTGTTTGAGAGTGTTCTTTTCCTTGGTTTTCACGATTGGTTCACTTGTTTACATTTACGAAAGATTATGTAAAATGGAAATTTTTTTCCAGAATTGAAATTATATTTTATTAGTGAAATTATATAATATTTAATGGTATTATAGATCATTTTTTTCTCTAATATGAGGATGATTCATTAGATAAAGCATTAATGATAACCATTTACATTATTTTGGAATTTTCTCTGATCATTACAAACTAGTTTTATCTTATGAATTAATATTATGTATATATACTAGTTAAAAAAGATTAAATAAGTTTTATTAAATAAATTAAGGTATTTTTTAAACATAAAAATTGTTTTATTACAGGATTTTATGGAATGATTGAAAAAAATGAAAACTTGTTGTCCATGAAGGTGGTAAATCGACACCTCACAAATGATATTTTCATTTTTAGAATAAAATTGGGAAGGGAGAATAATTTATGATTAATATAAAAGTAACATAATAAAATTAAATTATATAAAATATATTGTATTTATCATGTCACTTTGGATAGGGGTGGTGAGGGAAGGTCAAGAAAACAAAATAAATTAAATAAGACAGAGAGAAGGTTTTACCTCCTGAGTGTCGCTTCCTTGAGAACCTCCCTAAGGGACTTGGAAATGGTATTTTGGTAAGAAAGTAATGAAAAAACGGGGGAGGGTTTTGGGAGTGTAAATGGGAATAATAAAGCAAGATTAATGTATTTAGAGGTGTGAGGAGAAGGGGTGGCAAGGGTTGTATTTATAGTGGAGGGGATGGGTGTTTTTTGATTATTTTAATCATTAGTTTATTATTTTTCCTCTAGACTATGAATAATTTGGATTCCAATGACTAAGTACAGATTATAGAGAATTATAGCTCTATATTATGGTTCTTACATCAGTAATGAATCAATAAATAGTTTATTTAACCTATAATTTATATATACGGTAAATTACCATATTGAAATATTCCCAAAAAATTCAAATATTTTAGAAAAATCCCCAAAATTCTCCCTAATATTTTATAAATTTAGAATCAAAAAATGGACTCCATTTTTTTATTTTTTTATAAATATGAGCATTTTAATTTTTAAATAAAATCAACATTTATTCGAAAAATACTAATATTAAAATTATAACTAATTTTATGACACATTGAAATATTAATTAAGGTCTCAAAAAATTATTTTACAATCATAATACAACAAAATATTAATTTATGAATCTATTTTATGAAAATAAGTTTCTTTTAAATCATTATATTAATGATAAAATTATAAATAAAAATTTACGCTTTATAAAAATACTAACACTTAATTTATCACTTTTAAAACATTTGTTTACTTTTTCCATGATATAAATATATCATATTTTCATTTATAATATAACCAAATTATTCTAAACTTTCATATTTTAGGTTACTATTAAAATAATAAATATACTATTAATATAATGAAAATGAAGATTTTATAAAAATAGGGATATTTCACTACTCACTAGAAAATAAACATTTTTAAAAAATACCCAAATATCACCCTAGGACAATTTTGACATTATGATATTAAAAAATTAAGTTTATTTTATTCAATAGAATATATAAATGTATTAAAATTTTGTTTTTAAACATGTGTGCCATTAAAAGGTGGTAAAATTGAATTTTAGAAAATATATCCTTTTAGGATTAAAATTAGAGTTATTCTTATCTCAAGACTATCAAACTCATTGATTGAATTTAAAAATATTTGATTGAATAAGTAATATATAAATTTTATTAAGATATTTCAGTAATAGTGATTAATTTAAAATAAAATTCAATTGTGGTCTTAAATATATATTTTTTATGAAAACAGATCCTTTATGTTCATTTGGCTTTTATTTTCATTTATAATTAATTGGTAACCAATGAATTAATTTTATATACATGTGTAAACTATATTTTAATAATTTACTTAATCCATTTTATTCCCACCATTCCAACAGCTAGGTCACAATGATAATATTTAATAATTTTTAAGCTCGATGTTCTGTGAAACATAAGATATCAAAGAAGTTAAATTTTAAAAAGAGACATACCATAAAATATTGGGGGTATTATAGTAGGTCTAGGTTTGGAAACTTTCACGCAAGTCCCTTTCCAATTCCTTAATTCTTAGGTGACCCAATTTCTAATAAAAATAATAAAAATATTTTTTTATTAACTTGACATGTGCATCACTTAAGAATAAATAGATACCATTTATATCATTTCTAATAATACCATTAAACTTGGTTCTCTTATCCTTATCTACATTTACATAACCTTGAATAATGGATATTTATTTTAAAAATAAATATAATTTCATTATTCGTTGATGAAGATAATAAATATTATATTTTATTAACCATAAAAATAAATATTTATCATTATTATTTAAATAAATTATTATTTTTAATAACTTGTGATTGAATCCTGGCGATCGTCCAACCCTAAATAAATATTTAACCCAAAATAATGAATACTATTTTTTTCTAACTTGTTTAATTTAACATTTAATTTTACTAAGATTTTAGATACATGTAGTATGAAACCTTCTTAGTCTCTTTCATAGTGGCATTATGCGGAATCTCTTAAATTACAAGGTCAACATCTAGAAACATTACAAGGAACACATAGAGAAGTACATTAATGACACAGTGATATGTAACCTCTTAAAAATGATTACTATGTAATGTAATCCATTTATCACAATATCTTTAATTTAGATGGTTTTGTACTAGTGTTATCAACTTATATTCTCAATCTATCTTTCTTCTACTTTACAAAAATGAACATTCCCAATGAACACAATATATATGGATTTATCCAGAAAGTTCCATTCCCATAAAAGAGCCTAAGATACCAGTTTTTATTAATATATAGAAGTGATAAATACCTTTTTTTCATTATCCATTAACGAAATATCACTCTTGACACACCAAATGTATCTAAATAATCTGCAAGCATATGTTGTCATGGTTTTCATGAATGCCTCAAAATATATGACTTATGATATTACTTAATGATAATATTAATGTCTAAGGATTAATACACTTGTTTGTATATAGTAACATTCAATGAAACATAAAATATGGATTTCATAATGACATTTTTCATTCTCATAACCTCCATTCTTGGATATTACCAAGGAAAATAACATGATAGTGTGTCTTATTGTCCTATGAGCCTCCTACCCCTGATATCCAATATCATCAATGTCCTATAAGATAATATCATCTAGCCATTGAACATTTATTCAATAATACTATTGTGGAACCATCATTTTATCATAATTGTGGATAACTTCTATGAAATTTTAGTGTGATATATATTTTTATGACATTATAACATACTATCTCATGCATAAGAACAGTTATAATGTGACAAGAAACTTAATTAATATTCCAAATAATTAATACCTTTAATTAAGTACTTAGAAGTTGGTTCTAGGTCACCAAATCTAACAAATATTATATTGACCATATATTAATAGAGATCATCGATTCCCCCTTTATTTAATTACTTCATTAGGGTTCTTAAATATCTAATAGAATCAATGTCTCCTATGACTCATTAATTTCATCATGTAGTTAAAGAGAATATTTTTTTGTTTATCAGAAATAGACCATATAAGATGCTATTAAGAAATGATGAGTCAGTGTTCTCCACATTTTATTGGAGGAGTTGGAGTATCCATGGATGATAGGGGTTAGTCTTATTACATATTTTTTTATAGATACATGGTTTGTCTTTTCTACTTAATTTCGGTTTTACTTAAAATATTATTTTAAAGATCTATTTCCATTTTTAGGAAAATTTATTTTCATATAACACATTGAGTTCATTAAATTTGTGGTAAAATCATTCTCAAATTATTTCAACTTTCCCATGACAGTAGGTTATATCCTCTAGTTGCTAGAGATATTGTTAAAGACTATAAGGAGACCCTAAATCAAGTCTTAGGATTAGGGTATCTATATTATGGTATCACAAAATGGTATAGGAACATGGTTTTAAGTTGTGTATTGGGGATTATATGCTTAGAGTAAATATAGGTTGTTTGAAATGAAAGATATACATATAAAATGGGAAAGTAACCTCTTTATAAAACATTTGTGTTTTGAAAGATTACATGTATAATAAGGGACCCAATAACCTACTGTAAGATGAATCATTTATTATACTAGATAGATGGTTGAAACCATAATGAATTGATATAGACAGTGTGTCCATGAATCATTGTAGTAGTGGATAAATAGGATATATATGTGCATTTATTTTTAAAATTATTTCATTATATGATATTGGGTTTGGAAATGGTTTTAAATGATTTCTAATTTTGAAAATTTGAAAATTGGATTTTTGTTGAAATTATTTTATTGAAGTTTTATGAGAAACTAGAATTAATAGGAAAGGTCCAAGGAATGTGAAAAATCCCACATAGATATAAAATTAGAATCTGAAAACTTTTATGAGTTGTGAATTGAGTTTTCTAGAACTCTTATGACACCCATTTTAGTAATCATATTGTAAATGAGATGTTATATTATTATTTTTTGTGAGTGTTTTTTAGAAGAACCTATTCATAAGAAAGGAGATAAAAGCATGGGTGATGAACCAATGATTTTGAAATCTTTGGATCATTTTTATAAGATATTATAAAGGATAAAAAACTAGAGTGTTTGAGAGAATAAGGATAATCCTTGACATTTTATAGGAAAAATACTCTTATGTTTCTAAGTGATAGTGGAGTTTAAGAAAGTGAATATTGGTTGGATATAATCAAAAAAATATTCTAGTTATCATGAATATTTAATTATTTAAAAGTGGATTTTTCTTCTTATATGATATAGATACTGACACTTATGTTTTGTGAGGTAATAATAGTGGTGAAGTTTCATGAATATCTTTCATGGGTTGTGTTTTTGAGGCTATTCAATGAGTAGTTTTACATAGAGATGTAAAATCTGGTCAAATCTTGAGAGTTCCTAAATTCGGAACGTGGGAACCTAGAAACTCATAAGTATATGGATCACTTTATAGAGTCAGTGTAACACCCCAATCTACCATGGTACGCTTCTCTTTGAATAATACAGTAGCGTGTGTTGTATGCAACTTCGAGTTCTAACACACACCACAACCAATCAAACTAGCCGTTATGAATAGTAATACCCACTTTTTGAAATTTTATAAATTTTAACTTTCAAAATGGACTTCATTTTTGGATTTGGAATATCGAAATTAGCTTATGGTGAATTTTTGGTATTTTTATGAAAACATTCAATTTTTGATGAATAGTGAAAAAACACAAAGTTATAGTTAAAAACCAAATTTTTATTTAAATAATTATTTATTTTATTTAAATTTAATTAAGGTAAAAATATATACTTAATATATATAGAAGTTCAATGTAATTAATTAAAGTTAGTTTAGAATAATATTAGATATATAAAAATTTTATTGAACTTTCCACCGTCTTTTACCCACCTCCTAGGAGAATTTGGAAATTCACATAAAGCTTAATTTTACCGCTTCTGTGAGTGGAATTCTGAAAATCCGAGAGACACGGTTAATATCAAGGAGTAAAATGTGGTTCAATAAGATAAAAATAATTTTTGATGAATAGTAATGTTTTTCTTTTATTTACCACGATTAAAAGTAAATAGGGTTATTAGGGGTAAAAATGATATTAATATTACCCTAACACATGTCCTAATTCTATTGGACAAGTGTATCTAGACCAAAAAAAACCTTAAGAATAAAATATTATCATTTTGGTCCACTTGGTTTAGATTAGGACATTTATTATTATTTAATTCAATGGAGAGTTAAAAGAGTTAAAAGCAATGTTGAATAACTAAAACATTTTTAATATAGGGTTATACATAAGATAAATTCGATTATAAATATTCATTAGAAAGATAAAAATATTTCCTACATAATGGTATTTTATTTATAATTTTTAGACATTAAATAAGTTAATATATTTATGACACAATGGTGATGCATTAATTACCTAATTAATGAAATATTAAAATAATTGATATTATAAATATCAAAATAAATGTAATTTGAGACTTTTTATGAATTAAAATAATTTTATAGGTTAATATGACATATTATTATTGGTTATATAATTTTTTTTTGCGAATTAATAATGCTGTTATGAAATTATCCAAAACAAAATACCCAATAGTGTTGAAATTGACATAAAAGAGTTTTTAAAACAAATATTATATTATTAATTGATATTTTATTCTTAAAAATATAAGGTTCGCCCAAAGGACTCATATAATAATAGGTGTATCATTAATGGACCACTTGGGGGGGTCTCTTGGAGGTATATAGTAATTTTATTAACTATATAATATAAAAATACAAAGAGACATGGTAAATGTCAAACTATTTAACTAAGAGTTAAATATAAATGATAAGTTTAATATAGTGACCAAACCTATCTAAAATCTATTGGTTGAAATTAATTAGACCCATACCCACATTAAACTTTAAATAATCAACTTTTTATCCATTATAAACTGAATATGAATTTATTATAAAATAATATTTATAGCTTTTCCAAAGGTGCCCCTCACCCCTCTTATAAAAGGGGACTTCCCCTCTCTCTAATTCACACCTTCAATGCCTTTTGGATCGACCAAAACCTTCCCAAATATCCTATAAACTTCCCTCACTTCAACCTATAGGCCTTAGTTCAATCAAAAAGTTAACCTAAGGAGCCCTTTTGATCAAATCAAAAGGAAAAACCCAAAGAAGAGGTAATGTTTTCACCACCCTCTTTCATGTTCCTTTCTTCTTCAACTTCTTCTTTCTTTGTTTTTACCATTAGAAAATAATAACTCTAGTATATTATATATACTGTGATGTTATTATAAATATGGTACAACCATATTCAGTATTCTATCCATCCTTTTAATGACATGTCACCATACGTGCGTACGTACGACTTACCGTCTCCACGTCGTGGTGTAATTGTTATTCAAAACATTATTATTTGGATGGGTATAATAATGATGTGTAATTCATGTAAATAATAAACACAACATGATACTTATTCTGTATATATGATATAATATCCAATTATATGTTATTTTAATATCAAAAGAGTGATATTGTCGCTCGTGCGTACGTACGGACTACCATCTCCATGAACGCGATGAGATTCATTCCCCATCGTACCATTCAAGTATAATTCTCATTTGATGATTAAAAATAATTTTTAAGGACTTGATATCAATCTTGATATGAATAAGATACAACCTATCCATAACAAACGAGACTTATGTAACAAAACATATAAAAGAAAACAAATAAGTTAACACCCAAAACGACGATAATACTAAGATATTATTAACAAAACAATGTTAAAAGATCATATATGATATCATATTAATGTATATTATTATTATATAATTTAATAACAATTATTTCACCATTATACAGGATGTTAACCTACCCTCAACCAAGGAAAAGTACAAGGTAAGGGGTTTCTTATCTCACTTTTAATTCCGTGAGATTTCCATTGTTCACCACTTATTTATTTCATGTGGTGTATTTTGTACTGCCATTTGATATATATATTATCATCATTATCTTTATATTCATGATATTATGTGATTCATTTGGTGGTTATTTAATATTGTTCATATGACTTGATTGATTACAATGAGGTAAGGGGTTCTCATCTCACTCCTTATTCCTGTGAGATTCATGCCATATTGCCACTATTACCTTTTATGTGGTGTATGTACTGCCCATAATTGTATTATTTGTGTAATACACTTTAATTTATGTGTATTTACATATTCATTGTATGATACCTCTTTCATGGGGTGTATGTTTCGTAAGTTACCAAATTGGTAATGGAATATTTCAAAATCTCTTCATTATCCGAGGTTGTTTATACGTAATTATCTACTGGGACCTCTTTGTCATCCACATCCATGTTTCTTAAAAATGTATTTCAAATCATTCTTAATATTATACAGACTATGGGTTAAAGTCATTTATACCCTTTTTGACTTTTTATAATATGTTTATAAAGTAATATTTCCGTCATTTTCCAAACAAGGTCATTATTAACCTTTTCGGCGGAATTAAGGTAAGAATGTCTTTTTTAACTTATACGGCGTGTGCGGCTATTTATTGCCATTATAAAATCATTGAAGCTTACCTTAAAAAATTATAAGAATATTTTCAAAGTAAATGTTTTATTTTATAATTATGTGACTTTTAAATGATTTCAAAAACAGAGATATTTCTATCAAATAGTTTTGTTTTCATCCATGTCAATATACTTTTATGGATTTTAAGATTATTAGAAGTTGATTTATTATGATACAAAACTTCCATATTGTATTGCATGTTTTGTGATATGATTTATTGTGGATGTGTTATTTTTATACCATTCATGGTTTATGGAGAAAGTATTGACATTTTGTATGCTAGTTTTAATATGAATGTTTATGTTATGTTTTAACATATTCATATGAGGAATACATTGGACTTAATAAGTAATGGGTGGAGCCTGCTATAGCTCCTCGATGCATCGGTAGGTCTCATGAGACAAACTAGTGGCTTGGTACAAGGCCTTGACAAAATATTATTTGTAGTCTTGGCACAAGGCCTTGACTATGTGGTTATGATAGTCTGACATTATGCATTCCATCATTATGAAAGTGGTTATTGATATTGCATGTGATTATTCGATTAGTAGAATATCCATGTGAATAAGTAAATGACAATATTTTATTTTATTTCTGCCATATTATTCTGAAGTTCATGTTTAAAAGGTTTTTTTAGTTATACATTTCCTTAAATGTTTGTACTTATTTATGAAAGTTTTCGCTATATTGTTATCCTCACTGGGCATCTGAGCTCACCCCTTTCTATGTTTTATTTTTCCCAGGATGTGAAGAAGTATTTTATGAATGACCTGCAGGGATAGTATAAGGGTATATTAGTGTGGAAACAAGATATTGTTGTAGTTTTCACTTTATGATGTAATGTAAACTTTATGAAGTTATCTAGTGTTTCCAAGCCTACTAAACTAATCGGTATTTCGAGATTTGATCTTTTTTTATCATGCCAATGTTATGTAATAATGTACCGACTCTGGGTAACTGGGGTCAGGGCATTACAGTCGGTTGATTTTATACTAGAATTTTTAAACAATGATAATACAAAGGATTAAATATTTGAGATGAAACATTTACTAGATACTCCATCAAAGATCATTTTTTTTGTCTTTATTACCTATGATAATTTAGTGAATATAAAACTATGGTGGAAGCATACATGATAGAGGCTCAAAGTGAGTAATTGTCTATGTCTATTCTAATAGGGGTAAGAATTCATTTAGTATATATAAGAGGTAGTAAAATGAATTCCAAAGGGGTCATAAGAGATCAAATATTTCATTTTATTCTCATGGAGACCCAACAAGGATGTTATCAGTATGGTAGTATATGACTTGGCTCAATCCATCAGAACCCCACCTGGTCCAGTAGTAATCCATGTGTTTCATCCCAAGTCCACATTCAATAGGCCAGAGGTTGGTGACTAGTACTTTATAAGAATATCACACATTATGGGAGGCCTTAGACTAATGCACCTATACACAAACACCCATATTCACACATGATATAATAATATAGGGTAAATAGTAAAAGGAATTTCAATATTCATACAATTAATTCAAAAACACTAAGATCAAAATAGGAAAAAAATGCACAATCTATAAAGTAAAGGGGGGATGATACACACCCAACAAACCCAAAGGAAAGCCAACCTAAATCAACAGAGGAAACGTGATCTATATAATGACTAGATCTAAACACAATATTTTTCTATGATCATCACCTTTGGGTACCACTAAGCTCCCACGAAATCGATACCATCTCCACAAAAGTCAATACTTAACCACTCTTTGTCTTCATAATAAAAAAAAACACATGAGTAAAACACCCATGTATGGAAGAGTATATACATAGTCAGTAGGATTCCCTAAAAACCATAAATGAACAAATAAAATAAGGTCCATTTAGCTTATAAACACAATTCAAAAGAATAATCCACTCAAGAAAGAATAGAAAAAACCCCATATATTATTTAAAGTTAGAAAAAATGGGACACTAGGTCCCAACCATAAAAAAATTAGCTTCTCAAGGAAATATTCCATCCCTAGTAACCTAAGAATCCAAAGTACCCTGTTAAGACAAACCCAAATCATCTCACTATTTGTGGTTGGGGACCCACACCGCACTAAGTTAAATGTTATATGAGGGAGTAATGAACCCTATATGTAGGATGTTATCTTCATCAAACATGTGCAGTGAATGAGGGAGTAGCTAAATAAAAAAGTAGAGGACCTGTGACCTGATAAATCATGGAACATTGATTAGGAGAGTACTAAACTCTATTAACACTATGGAGGATGCATGCCTTATCAGTTTCAAGGGAGTACCAACTCTATGCATGAACTATAGAGAACCCACTCCTCATGAATGTGGGGGAGTACCAAAAACTAGAACACTATGGGAGGCCCATTCCCTATCTTCGACACACGTAGATGGGAGTAAAAAACCCTATGGAACCCTCTATTAAGCATGCATGAACTATTTCATCGTCCCTATAGAGCTAAATCCTTAACTAACCAAAACCATGTTAATGGATTGAAGTGTCCTTAAGGATTTCACCATCAAACTATATATAGAAAAAACATATGATTGTATATTTCCTCACCCTAATATGACATAAAAATGTAAAGATATTAAAACCACAAAGGGCTCACAATGGGAAATTTTCTCTATAGACTAACATAGTTACAACATAAGCTATATTTTCTTTCCACAACACTTGACTTGTTAGTTTCTCACTACAATTAAAACTCCTTATTATATAGTATGTGGATTTTGTTATCCTCTCCGTTCCATTGTACACACATTCACACTACATCTAGAACAACCATTCCATATATTACTACATATAGGATTAAATCAAAAACTTGTAGACTCTATGTAAGATTAAATCCAAAAAAAAAAATACGACACTAAAGAAAAAGGTGGTCATGACATAATATTAATTGTTATGAAGTGACCCTTTTTATGGAGGGACAAGAGAGATTTAGGAGACATAGAAATTACAGAGTAATAATTCTTTTCACACTATAATGAGAAACCACTTAACACTATCTTGTTGCCCTCGTTATTTTCATCCCACGCTATCATCTCCACGTTGTGCCTCCACTTCTGAGCACCAATTTTGCAACCCTTTACTATAATGCCCAATGGTTTTTTCTCAATAGAACCAAAAATTGAATATATTTTAGAGGAATATTATACAAGGAGATATTGGATAAAATAGACACAATGTAGGGGCTCAATTTAAAAGGGGTATTATCATAGTGATTAATAGGGCTTCATAGTAGAGAAATGATATGGAAATAATGAAGAAAAATATAACTATTCTTAAATATATCATAAAATGACATAGAATAAGACAAAAAGTATCTTATATAAGATCTCATTCACCAATGCTAGAAGAATCTATCATTTGGGAGTAGAAAGGGATCACCACACAATCAATTCCAATCAAAGGATCATCTAAGATGTATAGGGATCTAGAAACATACTACAAAAATATACGAGGTTGAGGAAGGAAAATAGTATACGAGGAAGACAACTCTCACGAACTATTTATATTTAAACCTAAGGCTAACCCTATCATGATTCAATACTAATGGTTATAACATAACACATTAAAATTAGATCAAAACATTGGTGGAACATGAACCATCACAAAACAACATACCTTGGTCAATGAAAGATCCAAAACCATGACATAATAAAAACATTTCTTAACTCACTAAAAAACTCAATCAAACTTTATAACTCTATTATGATTGACCACCACTACTATAAAACACCAGTCCCCACAACATAATGTACTTTCATAAAATAAAATTTAGTTTCTACACATCATATGGCTTCTACAAGAGCTTAAATCAAGGGAATACAACTCTCCATGCAACAACATAAAATAATATGACATAAGGGATGAATAATTGTGAAACATTGAACCACAACAAGGCTCTTAAAATAAAAAATTTATAAATTGTTCAAGAGAAAAAAATCCAGGCCATTACACCCTCCCTACCTTCAATGATTTTTATCCCCTAGAAGAAATAGACACTTAGATATATGAGTGTAATAAGTATTAATCTGAATCTTTCACTTCCATGAGCTATCCTGAAGATTTCTATGGTTCCATAACACGCACACCATAGGTATCAACCAACCTTGAAGGGTCATATTTTACTGATACTTGATCACCACTATGTACTCTAAGAAGGTAGAATCATCCACGATTTCCTACTTTTCCCAATTGAAGATCTACGATGGGTCAGACACATATCTCATCAAAGAAACATGTGGACATCTTTGGGAACTCGGTTTTACTATAAGGACAATGTTATGTGGAAATCAACCTCACCCAACTTGTATAAAATCTAGAATGGATTGATGAAACTTGGTGATAACCTACTTCCTTGTCCAAATATATACAAAATATATCTTGGGGAGAACTTGAAGAACACATGTTCTCCCTCCTAGAACTCTAAAGTCAACTATCATTGGTCGACATTGGAATTTTGATGAATTTAAAATATCCTCACCCACTCATGGATCACTTGAAACTTCTATTTAGGAAATGAAACTAACTATTTCTCTATCAACAATGACTCTCCAGTCACTGTATATCATAGGAATGACCTATAGGGTCTCCCGTACAAGGACTGAAAAGGTTAAATTCCAATAGTAAATTTAAAGCTATTTTTTATGTGAACTCAATGAATGTTAAGTGATCATACTATATCCTTCCAAATTACAACACATAATCCCTCAATAAATCCTCCATAACCTAGATGGTTTTCATTCTCTACCCAATTTCCTTGAGGGTAGAACATTCTACTTAACCATAAACAAGTCATGATATCCTTTTATAATCTTCTCAATAATCGGAATGAGAAATGATCATCTCAATTAGAAAAAAAATCATAAAAGGCATCTTGTGAAGCTGGATAACATCATTTACAAAAAATCATCATAATATTTCCACTAAAATACACTCCCAAATTAGGAGAAAATGGAAATATTTTGTTAATTGGGTTATGATATCCCAAATAACATCATAAAACTCTGGTGAATATGGAATTCTTGTTATGAATTCTATTGATATACCATCCCACTTACACTCAAGAAACTCATGGGCTTGGGCCAAATCTACTAGAACCTAGTGCTCTTCCTTCACCTACTGATAGTTGAGGCACAAAAAGATAAAATTATCCATGTTCCTGTTGAAAATCCATTCTATCAAAGAGTTGAAAAAACTGACAATGGGAAATACTTTAGAAAAAAGTAGTGAAAACACATGAAGAAAATCAAGATTTGAAAAGGCATGAACTTTGGATTTCCCTAGCCATACCTAGGGACCATCGGTGTGAAACCTACTTGAAAACCACTATCTGTCACACATCCTACTTGTGGACCCCTATCTAGAACGCATCCCACTTTCTTGCCCAATTTTAATTTTTCCCAAGGTCCTATTTTTGCTTATAAATAGACCCTTGGGGCCTTCATTTGTACGGAGAAATTTCCTTGAAGCCCAATTGCTGCTCTGGTCTTCCTAGTGCTTCGCCTAAGTCCCCCGAAACTTTCAAGGTAGTTATTTAACACCTAAAGAGGAGGAATTGATGGAGGATCATAGGACTTAAGTCCTTTTAGTGTTTTAAATCCATAACACTTGTGCGCCTAAAGTACCCAACCTCCCTAAAATCAGAAAAACTTGCACGCCACCTATTACTTTCACAGGAACTTGAGTGCCCCACTTCTGGGATCACCTGTGAATACTCTTGAAGTCTTGAGCCTAGTCTATCCCAATTATTACCATACAGGTTGTTCATCTCTTAAGTGAATATCAGGTTTCCAAATCTTACTTGCACTCCCATACTTTCTTTCCCATATCTACTTGGGTTCCCCTCTTTGATTCACTTACTCTATTTAGTCTATAAGACATAATGCCCTCTCCAAATCCATCCATGGAAAGGATTATTCTTCATTGTATGCCTTGTTTTAAAAGGATTATGTTGAGACCTCCACCAAAACCTCCTGACTTATCAAACCTTTGGGAAAGGCACATCAACGTGTCTCCTATTTGGGTTTGTATATCAACAGTTAGAGGTTTCGCACATTTGTTTCACAATGGGGTTAGGATTCATAGAGTGTCTATGGGTTTTTATATCTGTAGTCACATGGACATTTCTCCCAGGAATAATGATAGGAAGTTCCCGAATTTGAGGATAAGGGTTTAAGTCCTCACCTCTTCTTTCTCAAAGATCCAGAACGTCAAATTTCTGGTATGGAAGGTACGATTCACAATTTATTTTCCATTCAAGCAAATGAAAAGTCTCCATCTCCTACTAGGACCAATTTTAGGGTAGCCATCCTACTGTAAGACACAAACCTCCATCCCTTCTTCCTTTCCTTGGACCTTTTTCCAAAGTAAAGTGAATAGAGGGAGGGATATTCACCTCTATCTCATCCCGGGTCATCTCAAACTCGTCCACCCTAGCCGTTGTAGGCACACCCTCTTCCACCAGTAGAAGAGGAAAAGTGTTGGTGCCTTTGTTTAATCTTTGACATCCTTTTGTTTCTCACACTGAGAATGACCCACGTGGGATTAGAGTTTTTTCACGGTCGTAATAGTTTCCCAACAATATTGAACCATGAGAACTCTGATTCTTGTTCAAACCAGGATATGTTGGAATCCTTCATCAGGGCTAAAGCTCACCAGATATCCTCTTCAGGAATCCTACCATAATTCCGTTAATCTGGGAATCCTCCTTAGGAATAAGCCCCAAATTAAACCACCAAATTATCAAGGATTCCATTTCAGGAAGTAATATAAAACTCATTTCTCCCAAAGGACTATACTCTCCTATGAGACTCATAAAACTATGTGGGCTTTGATTCCCATCTACATGGGATACATAGGATGCCTCCTTGAGGTTCAAACCCAACACTTCAAATCAACCCTGTTCTCCTTGGGACATATTCCCAAAAAAGGTATAATCTTACATGGAAAACCATATTCTCTCCAAGTTCCTTGGGATTCTTAGGCATAAGTCCCACACCAAACTTTGATTAAGAACCTTTCTCTAAGATGTCCATACCACATGAAATTAAACTGTGCAGCTAGGTCCTTATCACATGACATTAAAAGGTATGATGTGTCCCATTAAGTGGAACCAAACTACGTGGGTTCTGATTCCTTTCACAAGGATACATAAGTATCCCATTTCATGGGTATGATCCCAATTTCAAAACAAACATTCATCTCCCCAGATGACAATAAATTCCAGAGTTCCACACTGAGTGGTTTAAAAACTAGTATCATCATAATGATGATTAAAAGAATCTCTAAATAGTATATGAGAGGATACCTTTGATGGAGAACCTCAAATACTTATAGATATATCCATTAATGAAGAAACTTGAATATATACTGATGATTCTAAATTTTATACATTTTAATAAGTGATTGCAAATTCCAAGGTAAACATATTTTATACTTGGTGAATTAATAAGGATTCATGAAAATATCTTAAATTTATAAACAGAGTCCTAGAGTAGACAATAATTCCCCCCAAAAGGGTGTGATGAGTCTGACCACCCATCCTCTTGACCAATGCATGTTCCTAAGTATCGTGAAGTTCAATATTAATGAATGTATCTCTTTGGAAAGAAGGTCCCTTTTGGATAAAGAAATGTTGGATGTTTCCAGTTCCATGAATAAATCCAATGGAAACTGCCTGGAAGTAGTGATTGAAAAACTAGAACACACATTTCAAGGAACTACAAAACAGTTCCACTTCATTATTTTCCACTAAAATAGGATCTAGAGGTCATTGTAAATATTTATCACTTTAGGATGTACACATAAGGGAGATGTATTGAACCTTCTTTATTCCTCCTTATGCAGTGTGATTAGAACCAATATACTTCCTAAAAATAGGATTTCATGTTCCCCATCATCAAAATATCCATTTTTGGAATCACCTAAGGATATCCAGCCATGTAGGACCTCAAAATCGATGTGTTCCAACTGGATATCTCTCATGCACTATAATAGCGGAGGGGATACCACTACTGATTGCAGATAGGATACTTCTCCCTCATCCACCAAGGATAATTATTCCCCTTCCAAATCGTTTTCTAAATCCTCCATAAATTGTTCTCAATATTTTATATTAAGGGTATCAAAAACCTCATTTTCCTTTCCTAGAGTATAGATAATTTTTATGTCATAGCGATGAAGGAACTCTAACCAATACCTATACCTTAGGTTGTGATATTTCAAGGTGAAAATGCATCAAAGGATATTATGGTCCATGTAGACTATTAACCATTCAATAAGAAGTTAATGTATCTAAGTATTAAATTCCACCACCACAACTTCTAGTTACAAATTATAACAAACCAACTAGATCCAACTACTCAAGTCACCTAAGGAGGTCCACCACAATGTGAGGTGTAATAAGAAAACCAACACTGGTCTTATGTATAACTAAAATGAGGAAAAATAATATAGTTAAAAGTGGAAGAAAGAGTACATGTACAAGAGATATAAAAATTCAATCCCAATTGGCTAAAACTGAAAGAAAAATAAGACAATCCATAACCTGAAACCCCATGTGACCATCTATTTCCACCAAAGTGACATAGTCCATTTACTGACATACCCAAGGTTACCAATGTGCTAAGTTTGTCAAAAAAAATTTTAAAACCATGCTAAAAATTTATATTTTGTTTTCACAATGAATCGTTATTTCTTCCATTATTTAAACCCCAATTTAGAATCAAAATCATCTTTAAGGAATTTCATTGAACACCCAGTGTAAAAAAAATCTATTTTTAAAGAAAAAACAATTTTGAAAGCATGAATATCCTTAACCAAAACCACTTTGATATTAAATAAATAATTTTCATAAAATAAAAGAAAGTAATTATACTATAGCATCATGTAATTTAGGAATTATAAGATTTATATAGAGACACATACCTCAATAATAGAGGTAAACTAATTGACATTGAAAATGTAGACTAGGAATGAGTAGATTAGATCCTTATGATCCTAGATCCATAATAAATGAAATAAAATTTCTATCATAACCCTTATATCTAGAATCAAAATCCAATTTGGATTACATAGTGATAATAGGATAAGAGATCTTGTGAGGATATAAGAAGAAGAGAGAAAACCGAATCAAAATGGAACAAACATTGAAGAGATCTTTGAAGAATGACGAAATTCTTCCATGAATCCAAGGGGAGGATCCTCTAGAGCACTGGGGAAGGTTTAGTTCAAGAATAATAAGGATTAATAGGTGATTATATATAAAATAATTAATATAAAATGGAATCTTCCATCTTTTTAGAGGTTTGGATCAGGGTTTACAGTTAGTACACACAGTTAGAAAAACATTATGCCAACCATGAATAGTCACTATCCCATAAAAACAGGGCACATGGTCTCCTAGAGATAATCCACATAGTTTGGTAAAATTATACTCAAATCATGTGATGCTTTTGGAAAACGCCCACACACCCACATGGTCTCCTTGACAACCCGCAAGATTTGACTAATCTTGCTCAAACCTTGAAATACCCAATTGGAACCCCATAGAGACATACCACATAGTTACCATATGGTTAGTACTAACTGTGCACCCTAACCATGCATCTATATCATTTCTCATAGAAAACATCATTTTCAACCACAAACTCCTAAAAAACACTAAAAAAACAAAGGAGAAACCAAGATTAAACTAAGGAATACTTGTGACCTAAAGGGCATCACCATTCTCCCTAAAAAAAATATTTCTATCCCTAGAAATTGAACAATATTTTTAACTCACAAAATTATAAGGACAATACTACCTCACAAATAATTATTTTTCTCATGTCTCATGGTTATCCCATCCAAACTTTAATAGTACACAACCTAAGGGAATTATTTTACTACATAGTACCTTATCTTGTCTATCGATAATCTGAGTTGGTTTCTCAACCATAGTGGTTTTGAGATCAAGATATTTTTATTACCATTCAATCACAAGGTAAGGGTCTGATTTATACCCCCTTAGATGGGAAACACAAAACACACTATGAATCAAAGTCAATAGAGATGGAAATTTAAACTAATGAACCACTTTCAACTTGTTCAATGATATTAAAGGGGATAAAAAACCTCAGTACCCAATTACCCTACTTAACTAACTGATGGGGTCCCAAGAGAGGTGATAATTAATGAAAAACTAGATCCCCAATATCAACCTCTAGAGACCTATGAGGATGGTATGCATAGTATTTTATATGACTCTATTCCATGAATAATGTCTTCTGGTTCAACTGCACAATTTCTATCATCACCTGAACAAGGATCAACCCAAATAAGGACCTCTCTCCAAACTCTTACTAGTAGAATGGAGTCCTACACGGACTCCCATAAAACACTTCAAAATGGAATTATATTAATCAAATCCTGATAACTATTATTATAGGATAATTTTACATGTAGAAGATTATTTTCCAAGGAACCACTAAAATCATGCATGCACACTTGAAGAATATATTCGAGGATATGAGTATATCTCTCTGTCAACCCATCAATCTATGGATGATATTCCATGAATAATTTCAATTGGGAACCATAAAACTATTTATAAACTTTAAAAAACCTAAATGTGAGCTGTGAATCCCTATCAGAAATAATTATAGAGAGAACCCTATACAGTCTCAAAACCTCTCGGACATACAAGTTCTCTAGTTACAACCCCTGTTATCTCCTTGATAGAGATGAAATGAACTGATTTCATAATTCAATTAATGATCACCCAAATCACATACCCCCTTATGAGTCCATGGTAAACCAATGATTATGTCTATATAAATCTCACCCCACTTCCAAATTAAAATTGGGAATGTTTTAAATAAACTAGAATGTCATTGCTGCTATTCCTTAAATACTTGATAAGTAAGTAAACATGACACAAATTATATAACTAACTGCTATATACTTGACCAAAAATAATGGAATATCAAATCATGATACATTTTGGTAGGGCTAGGGTGTATAGACCAAAAATATCGATGTCCATCATCAGTCAATTACTACCACAGAGATAAAGGATCAACCAAACTACCTCATAAACATAAAGTGGAAATGGGAGACTAAGACCAATCACCTAAAGTCTCCCCACCATTAAGGATTTTACTATATCACAGATAATTGGTGTTTGAAACTTTCTTTAGCTGAACCTTCTCATTAAATAATCCTTCATCCTTAACTGAGGATAATAACACCTTCCCAAAAGCCTTTTACACTCCCAATATCATCTTAGTGAACAAAATCATGAGATACCATTCCTCCATTGATTCCTTTAAGTCTTGAGTTGGTAATTTTATTCTCAAATAATCAATGAACAGATTAACTTTCCCATGTTTATAATCAATATCAAAATAAAATTTTTGATGATACTCAACCAAGCATCTCTGTCGCAAGTTAAAACCCCTCTGAGTAAAAATATACTTCAGGCACTTATGACTAGAATATACCATAAACCACTAACCAAAGTGATAGTGATACCACATTTTGAGTGCATTTATAATTTATACCAACTTAATATTATGAGTACGGTAGTTATTCTCACAATGGAATAGTTTTCATGAGCCATAAGTACCACCTTTTTTCCCTACATCAAGAAAAAACTCAAACTTATACCAGTAGATCCATAGAAAACATAATAACCTAAACTGGGATCTGTTATAATTAGAACTAAATATGAATTCAACCTCACATTTAGTTCCTCAAAATATATTTGAAAATTATAATTTTACTAAAACTAAACACCATTATAGTTCCTAGATTTCATTAAAGATTGATGATTAGAGAGTTCCTGAACAAACCTCGTACAATAATCCGAAAAACCATAGAATCTCTAGATATCAAATAAATTTCTAGGATACACTATAGATAATACCACTTGTATCTTTTTAGGATTGATCAAGAAGCCTCTCTTAGATATAACTTGTCCCAAAAACTTCACTTCTTGGATTTAATACTCACTCTTGAAGAGAATACCATACAAGCGATGTTCTATCAAGGTTCTAAGTATGACATCCAAATGATTTTCATGCTCCTCCTATGAGATGGCGTACACCAAATATCATCCATAAACATGACTATGAAATCACCCAAGAACTGATGAAGGAACCATCTCTTTAATTTCATAGATACCATAAGATAGTTAGTGGGACCTAATGACATAACTAGAAACTCAAAATCCCCATACCATCTCCAAAATACTGTCTTAGGTATATCCTTCTATTAGAATCTCAACTAATGGTACCCTAACTAAAAGATAATCTTAGAAAACCAAAAATACCCTTTAATTTGGTCAAAAATATAATCAATTTTTGGAAAAGGATAATTGTTCTTAATAGTCACTTGTTTTAACTTATTATAGTAAATGAAAAGTGTTAAGCTCCTATATAACTTTTTATAAAAGTGGATAGGTTAAGACCATGGTGAAAAAATAGGATGAATAAATACCTTTTCCTCAAGGTATGTACGATTAAAATGAAGTTCCTTTTACTCAACAAGTTCCATGCGATAAGTTGGAATAGAAATGGGAATCATACAAGAGAGAAGATCAATAGTGAACTTGACCATATCTATAGTTGTAACCTAAAAAATAATTGGGAAAGACATAAGGATATGAACACACCACTCCAAGAAGTGAACTACTCAAATAGGGATCAATAAACTCAAAAAACATCTACGACATCTAACATGAGATTATTCTAACATAAATAACAATAAGAACCACCCTTTTATACCTAGAATCCCACTCACCCTGAAGGAAATTAGTGACTCCATAAGAAGATAAGAACATAACTCAATAATGATAATATTCGATATGGGCCTCAAAACAGACCATAAAATCTATGCTAATTATCAATTCAAATACATCAAAACCAAAAACCAATAAATCCCTGACCAATTAAATGTCATATATCATTACCTGATACACTGGAAATTTTAAAGCTTATTCATACCTCTTTACCAAGGGTGAGGAAGAATCCAAAAAGAATAAAATAAGCTCCGAATGAAAGACTAACACATAAATTAAATTTTATGATATAAAATAATGAGTATCACCTATATAAAAATTAATCTAGCACTATATTGAATGAAATAAACACCATAACTATAATATTAGTTGGACCTATCGTAGGTTCCTTCAGTAAATACACTTCTTCATATATAAATCTAATATCAGCTCCTCCTTGAGCTTTCTTGAACATATGAACATCACCCTTGGCATGAGAATAAGGTCCAACACCTCTTGAATCATTAGAATTAACCCAAACCCTTGGTGATATTGGATCCAACATTACTACCTTGATACAACCTTCCAATAAAAGTTCTAAGATGACTAGATATACCACAAAGGTGATAGGTTAGGGGTACTTCAATACAATTAGGCTTGGTATAACCAGTAAATCCACACTGGTGGAAAACAACCCATTTCTCTCTTAATGAATCCCCTGAAACTAGTCATAAATAAATATCAACACTCTTACTCGAACATCCTATGTTTTTGGACCCAATTAAATTTTCTAATAAAAATCGAATTTCATTTTGGTGGATGGTCCGTTTAAAAAAATTGAGCATCAGAATGAAATTATGTGCTTTACAACACTTTAATGTGTTTTTTTGGCTATGGTTTGAGGTACAATAGGTTCCTCAAGTGATTTGTCTACTTTCAGGATCATTGGTCCCTAAAACCTAAAAAATAAAGAAGGATGATAGGAGTTTAAATTTTGTTTGAAACCTCATAAACCTATTAGAGAAACCATTTAGTTAATTCAGTGGAGCTATAAGTATCACACCATTTGGTTTAATCATGTGATAGGAAATGCATGAACATGTTGGTTTATGTAGATCTTTGATAGAGGGATTCTGCACAGTCTATGCACGGTTAGCCAAACCATGTGCCCAACCCATTTGAGGGGGTTCCTTAGGCAATGGATTAATCATGGTTGGTGCACGGTTTGTCCATCCATGTGGCCAAACTGAGTGCCCCTTTAAAGGTGGTAAAATTACCCTTTTCCCTATAGCATTTATTTTCCTTTCTCCTCCTCCTCTTCTCCTCTTACCCATGAAAAACAGCCTCCAAGAGATCCTCTTTCTCCTTCCCTAGATATGAGGAGATATAACTCATATGGACTCTATTTTGAGCATTGTCAAGTGATTTGTATATACCTAAGTGATTCTACAACTCATCCTTCTTATTCTATTCATTTATCTTCTCTCTTTTGATATTTTTCTATGACCTAATTTTCCATATTTTCAGGCTGTTCATAAGTTCATTATATTTCTCTAAAATTAGACCAAATTAAGCCTTTATATTTTATGGGTAAATCATAATTGGTATATGGTAGGTGGTATATATATTTTTATCTAAATTATATCCATTTATATAGTGCATTGTTTTTCTACATGCCATAATCTCCAAGTGATGCATCCTAAATATGAAATTAATTTTGTAGAGCCCAAATCCATAAATTATATTTCCTTATGCTTTAAATAAAGATGTTAGAGGATGTGAAAACTAATATAACCACATATTTAGGTTTATTTTACTTAATTACTGATGGAGAATTACCTATATCTAACAATTTCTTAGACTAGCCTTGTGGTGTGTTAATTTAGAACTTGAAATTGATTTTTTGTCTTGTTCTTTGAACTGCCTTTGAGGTGTGTTAACTTAATTTTCTTGAGAGTGATGCTTAATTTAGTTAAGTGAATTGGTTGATAAAAATGGAAAGTTTTCTAATAAAACCCCTCATTGAGGTGTGAAATATTTTAAATTAAAAAGGAAATTATTAGTAGTTTTTATCTTTCTTAGACTTATGGCATGGGTATCTTCCATGTCCCATTTTTTGAATGTTCTTAGATGTACTCAAATGTTTAAGTACCCAACCTTCTATGCAATACTTGAAACAATAAATGGAAAAGGTCTTATTTTAGTGACCTCAGTTTATGATATGTTCTACTTGTGATATTAGCCTTCTTTGTCAGTTATAAATGGATTTGTATAAATGGAATGCTTAAGTGCATGGAATTTTTATTTTATAATTGGAATGATTAATGAATTATTCCATTCTTATTGATAAAATTTAAATTTATAAATGATTAAATTAAATAAATCATTCCTTGAGAGATACTTGGGTTTCCTAATTACAATAATCCAAGGACGGGCTCATAGGTTACTTGATTTGTATATACACTAGAAGTGAGAATTGTAATACCTTTGATGGGATCACCATGAATCTTCCTTAGCTCTATATGAGTGATATAATTTCCCTAGGGGAGACACCATGGAAGGTTATATTGGAAAGATGTTTACACCAGGACACAAGTGATACTTAGCCTCTTATGTGAGATACAAGGGACGAGCTTAGAGGGTTTATTTCACACTATATAGTGATTGATACTTGGGATTAAATTTATGGATAATCTTGGATGGGATCAAATGGTGATCGGTATTTATAGTGACCCTAGAGAGATACATGGTATACCATTTATGGATCAACTCAGATGGGATCAAGGTTCCTCTTATTAAATCCCAATGACGAACATTATAATAAAGATTACTAATTCATAACTCTTATCCAAGGATGTGATTTCCAAGACAAATCACATGATTGGGGTTTCATATATTTCTTGATACTAGTTTTCAAATGTTTTTTCACACCCATTTTTTATTTGTATAGGTTTTATTCCTTCAGAAATATTTGTCTTAAGATGAAGCAGGTAATAAAGGTTGGGTATCCCATGGGGAACCCCTATCAATGAATTCATTTATTTATCACCTTATATTTATCATATAATTTTAAAATACTATATTTTATGTTCATGAAATTTATTATATTTAGAAACATTTGGTTGTGTCCTACTGAGTATATCTCATACCTCTCTTAGACTTCCATTGCATTGGGGTACCTAATAAGACCTCATGTTCATTGGTCCATGTATTATTTCTTGTGTTCTACATTGTATATGGGAGGGAGTTAGGAGAATAGGACTGATCTAGAACTCAAGATTCTCATGGAGTTATACTTTGTAATTTTATTCATTTTTTTGTAACATATATTCTTCTATACCTTTATTTTCATGTGTTGTAGGATTATATCGACCTTCATGTATGGTTATATATTTGGGTATGTCCATTTTATTAAGTTATTATATTTATATTCTAATGAAATTTCTTTTATTTATACTACTTTCACTATTATATCTTGATTAATATTTGATATTCCACTGCGCTACTCTAACCATGAGGCTATAGTCTCCCAACTGTACCATCTTTAGACCCTCGCTGCTAGTTGGCAGCCTCTGACATACATGGAGGTGTGCCTAAGGCCATGTGGAGAACGGTACAAATACGAGTTTCATAGTCAATCATGTCAGGATGTTAGAAAGTGGTATCAAAGATTTCTTTTCCTTTGCCTTACTATTTTGGACTAGTAGATAAGAGAATAGAAATGTGTCGACACTTAGCAAATAGTCGTGTTTGGGAGTGATCAACCCATGCATGGGGAAAAGTCAAAGTGGATAGGGATGTGATTGTTTTATTATTATATCCATTGTTACAGTTTTCTATGATTTCACCTTAAGTGAATAGTATACTTTCCACTTCTTACTGATTTATGAGATTTATGGTATTTTACCCTTGTCTTGGTATGAAAAGTAATTAGCATTACATGTATCATTCTATCTATATAAAGATTCATATTCCATGCATATTCCATGAAATGTAGATTTTTTTGATAGGATATTTGAGACTTCCTGATGTTCCTTATGTATTTGTTAGAATTCCTGTCAGATATCGTGTTAGTTATTTTAGTAACACACTTAATTTTATACTTTCTTAGGAAATTTATTTGCATGACTGGTTTTATAAAATGATGTGTGGTTTATTTGGTATGTTTTCCTATATATAATTCTTTAGCGATTTATTTATCATTATGTTCCTTTATATTCCATGTTTATATGCTTATTTTCATGTTTAACTACATGTAATTTATATATTAAGCACACCTAGTTATAATTTCACTATACAACTAGTTAATAAAGTTCTAGAATCAACCTAATCAGTTTTTTTCTTCATAAATTGATGGGGAAACCTTAATTAACCAATCATGACATGTTTAAGCCATGTACCATTGGTTAGAAGGGTATAAAACTTTATGGTGGAAAATAAATGTGATCCAAGTTTCAATCTATAAAGTGTATAGGTTCTTTATAAATTGGGAAATGCAGACCAATATAATTGAACCATTATATAAAATCCTGATATACCTTGAGGCTGTTGTAAATATAATTATTGTTAAAATTTTGACTTTAAATGAATTGGTTTCCATTATATGGGTTTGTACCTCGATCTCTTGGTAATGATGACCTGTGTGACAAAAATTCCTAAATTTACAATTGTAACAAAGTAGGTCAATTGGGTAATGTTGTCTATGAGATAGTTTTGATTCAACCCATGTATTTCAGTCATGGTTCTTTTTGATTATGAGATAAACTCACTAGGGTTGTTTTGAAAGTTTAATTATTTAAATCAACAATTATGGTTTATGGACCTATGTTGGATATGACAGGACCCTCATAGGTCGCCTTTATTTTTATATGCCTAAATACCTAACCCTATGGGGGTATTTTTATACTATACATGGATGGTTTTTTTAAAGTTTCCACAAATGTTTTTATGGTTTTACATATAAGCGTATGGTGGAATCATAATTGATCCATATCCTTTTTAATTAATAAGACCTTTTTTATACTTTTGATTTGTACTCATATGCAGAGTTAGTTAATTAAAATTACAATTAAAACCTAAAGTGTGATTTCCTCCATAGATTAGAATTGATATTTTCTTTAACTAAGACCAATTGTGATAATACTTGTGGATAAATAAAATGATTAAAATGAATTTACGTGATACACTTCCTAACTATAATAGGGTGTCATAAAATAAGTAATGATTAAAAAGAAGTTTGATAAAACTTTCCTAAGTGTCTTGTGACTTTAGATAAATAAAGTACCAAATCATGGTTTCCTTTTGACTGATACGTGATGTTTTAAAACCAAGCCTTCAAAATGTTCAAAGAGAAAGTGTAAATAAATTAATTAGCTTAAATAAAACCTTAAGAGGTGTTTTAGTTTATCCCTAGTGTAAGGGTAATTTAGATTATTTCCAGATTTCTACCTAAGAATGGGAATGTGAATGTTTCCCATAGGTTTCTTTTAACCAAAATGATACATAGAAGTTCCTAGTGACCTTTTTATCATGGATTAGATATATTATTGACACTTGTATCTTTGTAAGTGTATTTCCCAATATAGGTAGTGCCCTTAGATATTTAAAGTCCTATTAAATTCTTGTTAACCATTTCTGATATACAGTTTCATTAGGGTGATGTTTTTCCCTAGAAGGAATCATAGTTTTAAAACAACACCTTTTTTTATGGGTGTATGTTTCGTTGTTTGGACCTTTTTATGGGTGTGAGAATCATGTAATGCTCAGTATCAGTGGGGCATGGATTCCTATGACATGGTCAACTACTTAGTAGGTTGTGTAATCCTTCTTCCTCTTCCTCTTCAGTGTTGGATGACTAGGGAGGTCATCAGCTTAATTTCTAGTCATATGGGATAATACAACTTGGGGATATTTCTCTCTATGACCATTAGATATTGGGATGCATAGGGATGATAATCCAATGTATATTATCAAGGATGTTCTATTTTTATAATGAAATCTCGGGGTAGTATCCATTGATATAAGTGTTACCCATATTATTTTTAAAAAGTTACACTAAACCATATGAGTTTGGTGGTACTCGTTAGAGCCTTGGGCCATTATAGTCGAGTCACTAGTCATCTCTGAGGTAGAGTGACTTGGATGTTAAAGAAAAAAAATTCTTGTTCCAATGCTCGACATGATGTTCCAAAGAGGATCAGGTGTTTTGACACACCAGTTGGTTTGGTTTGTGATTTTATGCATAATGCTTCGGAGTGCATGGATGTAACTTGGGAGGAGTGTCATGTGTACATATAAAGTAAATATATTTTGTAATGATTTAAAGTGGACAATTTTCTTCTCTTTATAATGGGTGCTTGGTAAAATCTTGTTGGCCATGTCTGGGACCCACATTCACTGGTCAATGGAGCATGTTCCATGGGATGAGTTCCCTTCTTCAATAAAGTTTATGATAAGTACACTTCTATGGTGGGGAGCATCAAACCAAATCTGGTAAAATGTTTCCTTCTAATTATAAGGAACACAACCGATGAGGACTATTTTGAAATGGTTAGTAATATTTTAAATTCCCTTATGAATAGTGAGTTTTAATTTGAGTATGTTCTTGCAAGGTAGCAGAATGATGAAGCGGTTTTATATGTATGCAACCTTTAGAAACACTAGTAATCAGGGATGAACTTCCATGGTTGTTCTTGAGAGAACACAGTATACCTTGGGAGGTAAAGACATCATATTCAGGTAATGGTGATGCGTTAGTGGGAGTAGTTGATCTCTTCAAATGAAGTCAACCTATGGTGTTTTAACTGTCATCTTCTTTGTATAGTTGGATATGGTTGGTTCAAGCCGTACATAGAACTTCATTTTTATACAGCGAGAGTGTCTCATATACTTTTTTGAAATTGTTAAAATACTATTAGTGTACTATCAAATTAATGATGGTAATATACCCTATCTTTATATCATATTGAGTACATTGAGAGAGAATGGATTATATGATGCGCTAAATTAAAATTCCAATATGTTCGATAAACAGATTCTATGGGAGTTGTGATTATTTAGAATGGTAATTTAATAGGTGTGGTTGTCCTAAGTGATACGTAGATTCATATGTAGGAATAACAGTATGGACTTATTAACACTATCCAATTATTTGATTTGATTACCATTGGTCTCAGTTAGTGTATTGATGCATGAACATTGCGGCTATGTACCAACATCTCACAGGTAAATTCCAAAGTATGGACTACCCTGGATAAGCTCCCCAGATCCTAGTTAATGATTCCATGGTTACCCCAAACTTCCAATCAAGATTAGATGATATGTTTTAATGGTAGATGACCTAAGTGTGATGGATCATGTTTACACTCATGTTTGTGCTGGGGCATGACAACATAAATTATTGTTTCACCTTGATTCATCACTTAAGGTCGGTTACAAGCTTTAGTGGATGGGTTCAAAGAAAATGTGAGGTTACATGGAGGAAAACATTACGCTTTGATTTTTCTTGAATCATAGATATAAGATAACAATTTTGAGAATAGTTGGTTGAGAGTGGCTCAACTTGCTTCCTTTTTTTGATTGAATTCATTCGGTAAGGAAGTCTTTTTTGAACATTATTAGGATGTGGTGAGTGCAGTATGATTCAGGTGAAGATTTTATGAAAATATTTTTCAACCAATATTTTTTAGGTTGATAGGAATTTTACTACTTGGTAAATCTTAGAATCATACCTTGAGTTTTGTTGGGATGCCATGGGAATATCTGAATAAAAAATTATAACCGTAGGGAGTATCGTAACTAGGAATAGGTCATTAAATGTTAGAACCATGGTGGTAAGTTCCATGGGATTTTAAATGATAAGATATTATGGGATGATATTGTATTAGGTTTATAGAACATGGATTAATTTATTGAAACTAAATGTTTTTATGGGAAGTTTTCATTGACGGTATTTCAAAAATTATTTTCAAACTTGAAAACATAGTTTTTATTATGAAAGTTGATATATAGACACATGGTGATATCCCTTACACCCTTTATATACCCATGGGATTTATGTATACTCAGTTTTGTAGGATATTGGTAAAGTAAATGATGACATGTAGTTTAGTGGCTCTTAATGATTCTCATTATCCTTCCTTGGCATAGTACTAGTGTGACCATGATTCATGAAGAAGTTTTTGATCATATAGATAATTTTTGGACCCTCAGGGGTGTTATGGGATATTTTGTATAAAAGTATTCATTTTTTTCTCTACTTTGGTTTATTTTTTATATGGATGTTGTTTTTTTCATTATTTATATTTTTATGTGATTTTTTGAGTTATTTGATAATTACCACTACTTTATTCTTTTTTCATTATTTCCATATTTTGGAAACTAGTCAATTATTACATGGACATCCAACTTATGGATGGTTCATAATAGAATTTTAATAGACGCTTGAGTAATGGTAACATGCATAGCCTAATATAGTTTCCACACCTATGTCTTCTATTAATATATATTTTGACTTGAAGTAGGGAATCTCACTTGAAATAGTATTACTTACTGCCATAGTGGATGAAATTATTAATGATATTCTATCAATGAGTTTATAAAACATGTTTTATGAACCTATAGTAGGTTAAATGACTATATTTATCTCTTATTGGCTGAGAAACTCCTTGTTTGATGTACACCAGTGGGGAGACATTGGCCTCAACATGGGAGTTATACTAAGAAGGAATATTTCCTCTAAGTAATTCATTTTTGTGACACTTTAATCTATCCAAATCATATTTTTATTGAGATGACCATTCCTTGATACAAATATGATAAAATATTTTGGGTTATGGGTGGTACATAGTAACACCATTTATTTTATCATTGGATAAATATTTTTAGGAAGATGGAAACTTCATATTTTGAAGGTACCCTAGATCATTTTCTATATCTGATGTTGGGTTTGAAGACCTTCTATAAATACTTTATTGTTGACCATTCTTGGAATGAATATATCTTCATCATGTTATTTAATGCCAAAGTCATGTTTCAAGTTATTTATGATGGTGATTATATCAATATCAATAGAATTGAAATGGGAAGAAATAATAATTATCTCATTCAAGTTGAAAGGGGTTTTGTTTCAATCTAAATATACATTTATAGATAAATCATAACCCTCCTTAACATTTTCATTTATTGAATATTATTTTCATTTAAATCTTTGAAAATGATTCATTTACTATCCTAAGTGGATAATGATATTGATAGGGTATACAAAATATTTTACCAAATCCACTCTTAATAAATAATATGGATCATATAATGGAGGTAACTATGAGGGAAATTATGGTAAATAAAACCCTACTCTATAGAAGCTTGACTTCTTTTGAGAATAATGGATTAATAATTCCCCCATAAATATGGGAAAGCGTTGACTTGGTTTCATTACCATAACATCCCATATATATCATGGTTTTGATAATTCTAAGGGCGGTGGTGGAAAAAATTACCCTATCCCAATGGGATGAGGTTTTTTATGCAATATTTATTAAGACAAGGAATATTTTCTCTTTTTTTATAACTTTCAATCAATCATGAGATGGATATTAGGAATGCTCCAAGTGCAAGATTCTCACCATTGAAATATTATCAATTTTTATGGTTTTTGTTTTCTACATTTTGGATACCTATTTGAATTTTTTAGTATCTAGATGTAAGAGTCTATCAATGGTCTACTCACACATAGTATTCCACTTTTGGGATTTTTGGGATGATGGCATTTTTTCCAGAAAAACCAACTAGAATACACAAAACCTCAGCCCAAGACATCGCATAAGGTGATGAAATCTCATAGTTCATTTTTTGGTGAACATTATTAGGAATAATACAAATTAAAGTGAAATTATCTCTATTCATCCAACCCTCTAATGTATATATCAGAAAAGGTATCTGTGATCATTTTTTAGTGAACCTTTATGCTACCAAGTTATGCATCTTGGATGTGATTATTGATGTCTTCCAAATGAGAATAGAAAAAATAAAATAGGAAAAAATACCTGAAAATGAGTATTATTTTCCCCAAAAAATGAAAAGGAAGAAGAATGTGGCCAAGACTTGTGGATCGTGTGATCCTTGAAAGGACTTGAGATCTTCTGACCATTATAAGGTCAGATGATGATTCCAAATGCAATGCATAAAATATAGATAACCCCACAAAACCCATTTGAACAATCCCTCCTACTCTTAATAAGGAACTCCAGACAACCAGTGGTCATGTGGTGGTAGTCAGATAAGCTCCCCTAGGCCACATAGTTTGTTAGTAGTAAGAACCTAGCAATCCAACCTAAAAATATTTTGAAAAATATGAGGAAAATATTCAAAGGGAAGAGGCTTCTAGAAGTATCTAACATCATGAAACTCATCACCAATGGGAAGGATTATTTTACTCAAGAACATATGAGAAATATCACATTAAACTTTAACTTTTTAGAAAATAAATAAAGGAAATAAAAGGGGAGGAGACATGAGCTATTCATGGTTGTAAGTGTAACACGACATGCCCCCAACAGTTCACAAGACACCGTGAGACCCTGGTGACATGTCTACCTCATCTCTTGAAAGCCCTTTGGCTTGTCATCCTCACCATGGAAAGTGAAATGAGAATGTCTATGGAACCGTGAGTATCCCCTTTGGCTTCATAAGTATATGCAGATTGATTTTTCCACAAAATTTTCACACTCCCCCATATGACCCATATTGGTCATGCGAGGAATCATCAAGAGGTAGAGTAATTATCTTTTACATTACTCATATAATTTTTCTTAACCATATACCTTTGAAAAATGAAACAAAGGAAATAAAAGAGGGTTGAATAAGAATCCAATAGCTGTCATAAAAGGCCTTCAAAATTTTAAATAAGTCCACAACTTGGTCCTATAAGACTCCTGGACATGCTGGCCTGATCTTGCAGAGACCCCTAGACAAACCACCCTTGCCTCATGAAGTGTCCCAGGAAAGGCATCAAGAATCACATGAAGGCCTTTCAATAGGATATTTTATGATGATAACGACCATATACATGTCAATATTTCAATATATAAGTCCTTAGGTATATCTACATGATTTATAAATTCCCCATTAATTGAAAATAATCCAATAAAGGAGGTGTTGGTAGGAGGGACTCATGGTCGCTTAAAATTAGGTGACACCCTTGGAGAAATCTATGAAAAGGGATCATGAAGAAACATGGACCAGATGCCTTCACTTACTCTATATTGGATCCACACCGAATATGCCTTAAAAAATAGAGAACAATTGGGGTGGTCAGACCTATAAATACCCCAAAAAGCCTCAGATAAAAGATTTATATTTTTTTACATCTAGGTTCATCAGCACACCCAAGAATCATAGAAAATTTCATGGAGCATCTGATATCATGATTGGAAATTATTCCATAAGGTAATATACAGGTGAAATACTAGAGTGATCATGAGAAATGCAAGAAACACTCCATGTGATAATTTATAGATCACACAAAGGACTTATGGAAAGATGTGTGAAGAACATACCTCACATATGTTAGATCACACAAGACTCAAAATAAACTATTACTAAATAAATATATGTAATTCATGATTAAATGGATATAAAAATACTAAATGTAGAATAATTAAGTGAAAAACATGTTCGCTGACCCTCTTGCGCTTCACATGAACCATCCAATACACACGACAACACCAAGACATGTCATCCAGATATCTCAACACTCCTTCAATATGCTATTTCGTTCATGAGAAATCCTATAGTACTTGTCATATAAAGTCACATGGTTCCACATGGGCATGAAACTTTAACCTCACATGAATCCCATGGGATCATCACTCGATCCTTTTGAAATCCTTCAGATACATCGCCTGACTCATATAATGATGACCACTCATGCTATTTGAGTCTCATAGTAGAATATGGGAATGACGATCATCTCTCACGATACCCTATGGGAAAGTTATCTGAGACTCACGACGCCCTCAATGGATGTTATCCATAACATGAAATATCCTCCCAGACATGTCGTATTAACTCTCATGACACCCTTCATATGTTTTAAGGTAACTATTGAAAATTACACCAGGGAAAGTAAGCTGGATTATGTGAAACCCTTAAACAAGCTATCTAGGTCATGCGATGGTTTCTAGGATACACCGCCTGGATCATGTGATGATCTCTAAACAAGTTAGCTCTAATCATGCGATGACCTTCATATACACCACCCAAGTTACATTAATTCCTTTATAAATTCCAACTAGATCAGTTAGTTATATTTGGATATATCAGGAAGATACTATCCTACATATTAGAAAAAGCAGAGAATCAATGCACGTCAGGTAGGAAAGTAGTTTACTGGGGCATCCTTATAGTGTAATCCCTGACTAGACACATAATATGATATTTCCCCATCGTAGGGAAACCACAACATGTATACCCCAACCAATGGAACAATTATGAATCTGATTCCTACCATATTCAGGATATTTAGGCCACCTCTATAGGGTTTAATATTTACAGGGATGTCTTAATATGTAAGACTATCACTCTCCAGGCAATGATATTTATTGTTTATTATCCCATGTTTCTCACACCGAGCATAGCTCACATGATCTTATGGATTTTTAATAATCATATCATTTGAATCACGAATCTCAACCTACCGAGGAAAAATGTGTATGTAAAACCCTAATGACTGGCATGCCACATTATCCTAAACACAAAGGAATATACCCTGGGGATAGCCCCAAGGACATTATTGAACTTCAAGAACTCTAATTCCTAAAATAACTAGGATACATTGGATACCTTCTCGAGGATCAATATGAAATAAAAATCCATTTATATGTAAGACTTATGTAGATGTCGTTCCAAACATCGGGACCCAATAATTCCCATGGGCTGATTACTCTAACTCATCCATCAGTGGACTGAGAAATAATATAAACTACAATGACTCTAATTCATTCCTTAACTATGATACATAGGATATATATATAAGATCCATTCTCTATAATAAATCTCTTTGGGGTGATCCCAACACATAAGTCCCACACCATGAATAATGAAAAAGTGATAATTTTCCATCCCTCATTTTTCACACCGTGCATAGATCATGTGGACTTAGGGAACTGAAATAATCATGTCTTCTATATCATAAGTCTCTAAAATGTGAATAGCTCATGTGTACTTAGGGAACTGCAATAATCATGTCTTCTATATCATAAGTCTCTAAAATTAAAAGGGAAATATCAGCATGTAATATTCAAACTACTGAAGTATGGAAACTATGATTCTCTCCATAATCAAGATCCATAGTATATCCCAGTAGGACTTATGCTTGAACACCTAGTTCTGTAGAGCACCCCTATAAGTCTATTCAGAATAAAGATTAAACTACACATGTCTAACAAACTATTTGGGTTTTGATTCCTCTAATAACCAGGATACGTAAGATGCCTCATAATAGAACAATTCCCTCATCATAATATTAACTGACTCCTTTCATGGTTGCACATTTCCAAGAACATTGTTGTACTACTTCATCACATAATCAGCTGTCCATTATAGGAGAATGATGGAGAAGATCAAATATATACAGATGGATTCACTAAATATACCCCCAGTATTTTTCATATGAATGATAATTAACCCATGATCATTTTTTAGGGTAATCATTCCTATATTGGGATTAGGAAGAGACTCGCAAACATATCTTAAATCTTTAAGTGATTCCTAGAGTATGAAATAATTCCACCCAAAATGTTGCGATGATCCCAAAAAACTATTCAATTTACCAATGTGTTTCCCCACGAGTCACTAGGCCTAAAAAAAATGTGACCTCCTACCTTTGGAAAGAAGTTCTATACCCAGTTTCAGATGAGGGAACCATTGATAGTTTTTGGTAAGAATGAAAATGGTAATATGATGTTCTTGATTGTGCACAACAAAAATCTGTCAAAATAAAACCATCAAATGGTTCCCATCCATGCCTCAAAACCTTGATGGAACAAAAATGGAGAACCCTACATTACACTCTCTAATAGAAAAATAACTGGGTTATAATCCATCAATCCACTATTTTTTCACCCCATGCATAAAAAAACTGACCTTCCTGATGTGAATCTATCAAATGTTAGGATGATTGAATAATCAAGTTTTAGAACACTTTTTTTTCACACCCTATACAAAAAAATTACCAAGACCAACATGATCTTATAGATTATCCTCTGTAATTGGTGTTACTATAAGTACATCCTCTCCTTGAAAATTCCATGTGAGTAGAATGTTCAGATCGAGAAATAAAGACAATTAATTTAACCATGATTATCTGATTGAGAACATCATGCCTATGATATTTCACTAATAAAAAAGATTGTTCCTTGTATGCGTGATTGTATATACTTATCTAATGGACAACATCCCAACCCGAGACAATAACTTCATCATCCATAATTCTCTCTAGTAAATAATATGTGGCTGAAACCCCCATGGGATGCAAAGAAATTTCACATACTCGACAACTCCAATGATAGATGGAAAACATGAAGGTCTGGGAGTACCACCAACATGGTACAATATAGACCATGGAAGTTGACTATGAGGTTCTCCAAGAATGATAGACAGCATGTTTGTATCACCTAATAAAGGATGCTTCTAAGACAATATACCTCATCTCTACAACCAAATGCTTTGAGAACTTATCCTCAAATTATGACAAATACCACCTTCAATCTTGGATGAAGGATGACCAGGAAGCCAAATACAACTCTTATCCGGTTTAGGTGTCGCAAAAGAGGGTATCTGTCAACCACTATCATTGAAATAATCCCATTGGTACCCACCAGTTTCCTGATGAGGGTAACACCTGACACATTACCACCTCTAACGCCCATGCACAAGAAAAAAAGAAGGCTCATTGGGGTAGGAAGGAACTGGATATCGAGAAGAGGGATCATATCAACACTCTTACTGATGATTCCTGCATGCATATTCTGGAATGAACCAATAATCAAGCTTATATCCCTACTAACTCGAAAAAAGTATATGGTGATATTACCATAATAGGCATGGGGGATGCGTATATCCCTACCCTATGCATGAATCCCATAATCATATTCTGATGCTACAAGGAGGACTAAAGTGGGTGCATATCCCCACTTCAATCAAAGAAATATGCTAGTTTATAATGGATATGGAAAATTTTCAGGCTTATATCCCTTCACACACTTTTCTAAAATTCCAATATTTTTTAGAAATAGATAAAGATATCCATTAGAATATTCTAGAACTATTGCTGAAAAATGGACATCCACATACTCCTATCCCTACAATTAGGGAAACTCAACACTTTGATCACCACAAACAAGTGGATATTCCAGATAAATCACACACTCTTACTCATATCCAGGAAGATTATTAGAATATTCTAAAAAAGGATGAGTCATTAGACTAAGATCATAATCCCATTTCAATCAGGGCTCATCAGGTGATAGTGGCACATGCCTCAGGACAGGGGCACATGCCTGTCAAAAAAGTCTAGTGACATTTTCCAAAGGCCCAAGATTAGTTTCATATCCCCATTTTGGTTGAGGATCACCACATTATAGGGGAAACTTCCTTTGGAAAGGATCATATTCCCATTGAAGAAGTCCAGTGGTATCTCCAAAGGCCCAAGATTAGGAATATTTCCCCATTCTGGATGGGGTTAACTAAGTGATAATGGAAAAAATCCCCATGATAGGCTCATATTCCTATAAGTGAATCTTCAGGGAATATTCTACTAGATCATGGAATCAAGGTACATATTCATACTTTTTCCAATGAATGAAGGAACCAGCATTATTCCAAGGAAAAATAAGAGGAGGCTCATATTTCTTCTACCATTCCAGAGGTCGATCAGCATATTCCAGTAGAGAGTTCATATTTAGACAAGGCTCATATTCTTAGGACAATCGAGGTTCAACTGGTGTGAGTGGAACATGCCTCAGTGTAGGCTCAAACTCCTTCCATGAAAGAATAGTGTAATGTCCCAAAGTCTTAGGATTGAGATCATACTCCCATATTTATAGAGCCTCAACAATTGAAAATGACACATGGCTCATGATATGCTCATATTCCTATCAATAATGAGAAAACTTATTGACATATTCCACCAATTTCTTAGTAGTGGGTGAATATTCCTGAAGAACCAAATGGTTACATACAAGTTCCAACAACCACACACAACAAACTCATATCCATACACAATTCCAAAGGTCAGGTCGACATATTACAACCACGACACAAAACATGGACCTATTCCTAATTTTCTCAATTCCAATTTCCTTGAGGTCATTCGAGACATATTATCAACACCATAAGGGTCCATCGACTATTACATCTGAGTGAAAGTGGAATAAGTTCATTACCATGTTAGTCCACCTCATGGTATTGTGGAGATGGATATCAAAGACTCTACTCCCAAAATCCACCATGGTCAACCTCCCCGCAACGATATATCACATGAATAAGGAATCTACACTTATCCAGACACCTCCATATAGAGATGTGTTCAAAACTATGACATATTTGTATAGAGAGGTTCTTGAAACATCAGGGTCCACTACATATGGTTCCCTATCAACTTCCAATAGTATTCCACTTTCGTCAGCATGTGACCATCAGATCCATATTATATGATCTAACTAGATGGAGGTGTGTATGTATGATGAGGAGGAGGATGACAATGAAATATAGATAATGTCCAAAACAACCCCCCATCAAGTTCTATCCCCTTACTAATTCAGTCTATGAGATCCTAGATGAGATAGAAAATGAGTGCATGCCTTATAAATGACAAAATATGTGGGGTAATAATCAGGGACTAAGGGAATGACATATCCCTTATCAATGATATGAATTTAATCATCTGAAAATAAAAATAATCTATTATCAGCTAGACCCAACCACTATCTTCATGACTCAGGATATGAAACTAGAAAATCACAACACAAATTTGTAACATGATTTCCACCACTGCATCGTGACACTTCAACAAATGATCTCCAAAGCCAATCATGTATCCATATTTGAGGATGGGGATAGTATGAAAAAATACACTTTTCTACACCACTATAACAACATAACCCCTCAAATTCGACATCTTGTAATGTTATAGCCTCTATATAAATCAGGGGGTCGGGTAATGCTCAGGCTATTTGGTCACTAATACTGAATGCCCCCAAGTAGATGATTACCAAAAATCTTGAACACATAGATATAGGATAGGAAATAGGACATCAATATGGGAACCTCAAAGAAATAGAAATTCATTTTAGACATGAAGACTGAAGTTTTAATCACCAGGATAACTTCTTGTAAAGAATGGTTCTCATAATGGGATTGCATCACACCCAACCCCTAAGAAAGAAAAGTTGTGCCACATCAAATGGGTCAAAATAATAGCTACTATATTATCCATCCAAGAGTATACCCAGCCCCATGGTCACGAGAATATCTACCACCACCTCCATCCCTCAGATCGTCAATTCCTAATAAGATTTATGACATATCCTTGTTAGCTGTGAGAAAACCCCAACCCACTAGGATGGGGGGATTTATATCTCAATCAGCATCTCTAGGTTCATCATCCATAAATAAGGTCCTAGTATAATAAATGGTGATTTTAAATCACCCAATCCCATCAGTATGGGGGAATTTATATCTTCATATCCACCCTAGAAACCATCAAATTGATGATTGGAGTCATTGGTTCCTCAACAACATAACCAATCAGTGCCAATTGTGGCCTTGGATGACCCACACACGACCGACTTAGGTGTATTTTTGTCATCATCATCACCTTAGAGTGATTTTTTATTCTTTAGGTTGGGAGGAAAATAGTTGGTGCCCCACCTATACCTCCCACCATGGTATAAACCTCTATTAGTCGAGGACCATTCAAAAATCATAAATAAAAACTCCCTAAAGGTCATTACTCATAAGCCAATTGTAAAGACCCGACCCCAGCCTCCTAGAGCCAGTGCCTTATTTTATTATTTTGGAATACAAATAAGGAATATGCATCCCAAAAAACAGAGTAGTTTAGTAGATTTAGAAAAAAGATACATATAGAAGTTCAATATTACAACTTGAAATAGAAAATAATATATAAACTCCTTTGAAAACAACCATAACTCCTAGGTTATTTCTAAATGTCATTCATATTATACCTCTTCATGTCCTAGAAAAATGAAACATAAGAAAGGGGTGAGATAAAATGGTCAGTAAGGGTAAGCAATAAATCATAAGATATAATAAACATAAACATTAGGCATGGAAAATAACTAAAAAACACATTCATTTCAAAATGAACTTGAACACATTATGATTGGAATATGAGATGAATAAAAATGCCATAATATGGAATAATAATTGGTATTATACTAGTTGAATAACCTCATGAAAGTTCAATTACTTGTTTCATAATGAGGGAATTCATGTTTCCAGACATCATAACCATACCTTCAACGCCACATGCTAAGACCATAAATAATAATTTTGTCAATTCCTTATGCAAAGACCATATATTGTCTCACGAGACCTACCGATGCATCAAGGGGATATAAGGGGACCCAATTGTGACTTAAAATTCCTATACATTCCTCAAATTAATGGGGATAAACATAAAAAACATATAAATTCATATTGAAACTAACATATGAAATGTCAATAACTTTCCTCGATCATTAAGCATAAACACTAAACATTCAGTGTAAATTGGTGAATGGTTTTAAGATAGCCCATCCATAGTCAAAATATTCATAAAAAATTCAAGTAAATATAGTAAATGACATCATAAAAGATTAATCCAAATAATAAATAGTAATCATCAAGAGTTTTGATATAGGTGAAGATACTCTTATAAAATTATCGAGTAATTCTTAAGACAAATACTCTATTACTTTGAAAAGAAGAGTTCTTTTGGAAAATTCTTTTTGTAAAACCATAATTGAAGTAAGATAGTATTTTCTTTTTAAAATGACTGTTCTTATAAATATAATGGTTGATAAAAATATATTATATAGTTCCCTTGAAAATAGTTAAGAATTTGAGAAACCTTTTTGAATATGGGTTGTATTTCAAGAAGACATTTTCAAAGATCCTTTTAAAACATATAACTCAGCATAAATAAAAGTAGTATTCTAGTTGGTTTAAATATATATAAAATTATAAATCAATATATTAGGAGTAAATATGAATAAATGAAAATTTAATTAAGGTATGTAGACAATAAGAGTAACCCAAATGAAAATGGAGGTTCATGTAGAAAACTGTTACCTTAAGTCCGAAGGTGTTCCTCACTTGATCTTAATGACCAGAATAATCAAATTTAGGTTAAAATATTAATGAGTCCAGAACATATAATACATTTAATGGATTTATAATAACCTTATTTAGGTTCATTCATGGCCTTTTGATGGGTTAAGAGATTTAATTTCTTTGGGAGTGTTTATTTCCTTGGTTTTCATGATCGATTTACTTATATTCATGTACGGATAAACATGTAGAATTATAATGGTTTTCCATAAAAGAATTTGTATTTTATTAGTGAAAAACTATAATATTACATGGTTATAAAATCATTTTGGTTATTGGGAGTGAAAATGAAACATTATATAAAATTTTAATGATAATTGTTTGCGTTAATTGGAGGTTGTTGATCATAAAGAACTCATTTTGATTTATAAATTAATATCTTGTGTAAAAAAGTATTCCAGAACCTTAAATAAGTTAAAATACATATATTATAGTATGTTTAAACCATAAAAATGGTTTCATGATCATAATTGAATATGTTAAATGAAATTGAAAACCCGTTGTCCTTGAATGTGATAAATTAACACATCTCGGATAATGTTTTCATTTCTAGTATAAAAGAAGGGGAAATGAGAGATGATTAATAATTATTACTTTATCATAAAAAAATTCGAGTAAATGTAAGGTAATGGAGTCATCACAACATTTGGATCAAAGGAGGCGAGGAAAGAAAAATAAAATAAAGGAACTGAAAATAAAAGAAATGAAAAGAGGAATTTACCTCTTGAAGTAATCTTCCTTGAGAGCCTCTTAAGGGAAGAGGTTTTAATATTTTTATTAGACCAAGGGCTGCTAGAAATGGGGGATTATCTTGGGAGTATATTTGATCCTAATATATAGATGACGAGAAATGATTGAGAGGAGTGAATAGAAGAGGGAGTGAGGAGGGGGGGTTTATAATGGAGGAGTTCAGGGTTTTCCCATTATTTTACTCATTATTTCATTATTTTTCCCAAGACAACCAATAGTACTAATTATTGTGAAAGATAATAGTAATATGTCAATGTGAGTTCAAACCAGGTGTTCTTACATCATCCATGAATCAAGGAATTATGAATTTAACTGATAATGTATATATACTGTAAATTACCGTATTTTACTATTCATAAAAAATTTGTGTAGTTCAAAAAAATCCCAAAAATTTACCCTAACCATTTTTTGACATTTAGAATTAAAAAATGAATTCCATTGTTTGAAAATAATTTTCTAAAAATTATTAATTTAATTTTTAAATAAAATCATAATTTATTCAAAAAATAACAATTTTAAAACCATAATTCGTTTTATATCACCTTGAAAAATTAATCAAGATCCATTTATCATATAACCTTAAAACAATAAAATAAAAATATGATTTACTATTCATAAGGGTCATATTACTATTCATATTACTATTCATAAGGTTATGTTACTATTCACAAAAAATTAATTTTGTCTTATCAGACTCTAAATATCTTACTGAATGCAACTGTGTATGTCGGTTTTTTGAAATTCAAACAACACTAGAAATCTCACTTTTCCCAACCACTCCAAACCATTGGGATATCCCCCTAAACCATTGTGATAGGATACCCCAACGGTTTAGGAACCGTTGGGCTGTCTGCTATTGCAGTAGCCCTATACCTACTCTTTTCCAATGGTTTTCTTAAATCATTGGTATATATACATACTAACAATTCAAGAACCGTAGAACCTCTTTGTGTACCGATAGTTCTGGAAATTGTATCCCTACTTCCCAACAACTTTGTATACCAATGGTTTTATAAAATGTTGGTATATATATACCAATATTTCAATAACCGTAGCACCTACTGTCCATCAGCCTTGTGTACCAACGGTTCTTGAAACCGTCGGAATATATGGGGGATGTACACCAATCTGCTATATACCAACAGTTTACAGAACAATTGGTATATCCTCTTTAACCCCTAATAAAACATAGGTACAAAACCCTATGATATTAGTAGAAAAACATCATACCCAAGGGAGATGTAGTAGAAACAATGTACCTACTCTAAGAAGATTTTGAGGCTAAAAAAATTCCCTACTAAAAAATTGATAAAACTGGGGTATGCATTTTGTAGAAAGTAGAAACCAAAGACTTGTTTCCAAAAAATGCATGAACAAAACTTATAAACAATGTATGGAAAATAACATTCCTAAAATTCACATCAGAGTTTTATAATTTTGAAATAAATAATGTTTCAACAACAATATGCGAATCCCTACCATGACAAAATCGATAGGAACTTTCTTGGAATTATGTTGACCACTTCCCAAAGGTTGTACCCTATAATTTAATGTAGCCAACTATGGTTTTTTACCCTATAATTTAGTTTCGATATCCTCCATATATGCAGTGGGAGAGACAATAACCCTTGAATTCTTGTAATCCAATATTCTATATAAAGAACCAATAGAAATTTCAATAGATTTAGTGTCCTTAAACTGGAATTCTTCCTCCTTACCATTTTCTAAAGAAAAAATAAACTTTCTAATTTCCCCCATTCAAGTGATGTTGGCGACCTTTTGATTTTGGATTTCAATGAGGTGACCGCCACAAATTTGTATTTTCCTGTATAACCCTTGGAGGCATTTACTTTCTATTTCTTCCATATACTAAAATAAATATTATCTTTTATAGATATCTCCTTATCTATATAACTATCATGAGTTTCTTCATCAACATTCTCATCCCCTGATCCGTTATGAAAAGAATATCTAAAATATCCAATATTAGGAAGGTGGGACTCATTTACCAAGTCAGTACAAGACATATTTGTCTAATTGTTTTCTTGAAGATCAGGAGAGTTCACTAACCTAACTTCATCACACTGATGGATTGGAGTAGTCTAAGGAGTTGTCTTTGCATACCCATCCATATTAGGAAAAAACTCACCGTTAACACCTTCCTTTTCCTATTACTCAAAAAGGCCTATCTAAAAAATCACGGTTTTCATCCGCCATAGGATTTTTGATTTTCATGTATAGGTAGGATATCCCATATGTAATTCCTAACTCATCATCATGTGACTAAAATACCCATAAAAACATCCTTAAATGGAAATATTTATAACGTTCTTCCCATTCTAATTGAGCACTATTCGTTATGAGCTACGCTTCCCCGGTGTTCCATATTTCATTCAAGAAATCCTTCCTTGAAGGGAAATATCCCTCATGTGAAATGTCTCAATGGTCAATATTCTTATAAATCCTTTAATTCAACAATAGTTCTTATTCACTAAAATCCATGGCCTGAGATGTATAAATTCTCCCATGGCATCCCTTTACAATGAGTTTTAAATTTTTAAATTTTTTATATTTTTTATCATTATCATAGTTTGTAGGTTTTTATTTGTAATGTCTATGATTATAGTATAATATTTCATGAAATTTCATAATGGGTTGTCTTATGGTAACCCTTACCTCAGAAAATTAATTCTTCTCATGCCACTTGTTTGAGTCATCCAAATGATATACAAGATGAGGATAAAGAAGTGAAGACACACAAGTCCTAGGCCCAGTTTTATGGTTCAATGGTAGAAAATACAGATCTTATAAGACACTGGTGTTACTACACCTGTAGGGTTTATACATTATTTTGGATGGTGAGTTGGCCAGAAGTGAGGTACTTTTTATACTTGAAGGCCGTGAAAACTAACCCAATGACCTTTTTGGATGGTTTGAGTCAAAATACACGAGACATGTTACTAGAAGGACATATTGGCAGTAAATTCGAAGCCATATAAGGTCAAGTCGAGGATAATATTCTAGGACCAGAAGGTCCTTTCCTCGAAGGTACATTTTTTAGAGGTTCCAAAAATTCCATAGGTGAGAGGGGGTGGATATCATTGTAACCAAGTGTTTTATAAACCATTTAAATTCATGAAATATTGACTATGGGGCTCTAGTCACCCAATTCCTAGAAGGGGAGTAGATATATGATATAGAAAACTAAGGGTTGTAGGAGTGGTAGTTCTATCCGGTCAAGGGACAGAAGTAAGAGTGATTCATGATACTAGTTCATCTAAAGACAACTTATAGGATTAGATAAATAATCAAAGATGTGTTATAAATCATGGAACTCATGTTATGGGATTCATAATTATGGTTTAATGATGAAAGGGTTTCCAGATCTGGAATAATGATTTAGAAGGGTAGTTCCATGTTGTAAAAGCATATTAACCATAAATGGAGTCAGTGGCATGATTATCATGTTGATCTGGAAGAGTGATGGGAGAATCAAAACATGTACATGTTAAGTGATATCCCAAGATCCATTGTATAGCTAATTACATTCTTTAAAAAAAGTGGAATGCAAGTATATGTGTTTTCCCTGAAACCGAAAATCTAAGAATCATCAAAACCTTTTTTCAAGATAATCCATTAATGATGAAGTGGATCATATGACGGTACAATATATGAGTGGTTGTGGATTGATGGTTGTTTTGAAATATATGCTAGGTGAGATTGCCACTAGTTTGAGGAGACTAGATTAGAACACCAGAATGGTATCCTAAAACAAATATCCATTTGGTTGGAATCTTTTATAGGATATATAGGGTATCAATTTTTTTGAAACATAGCCTAATGATGCTTTCATGTAGCACATTCCATAAATGGTGGATTATGATGTTTATGTGTCTGGATTTTCCATGTTTTAAGAATATTTCATTATGTTCGAGGAAGAAACTTCCAAAGATAATCTATAGTCCATAAAATATACATTTATTATTCTCTCATTAGTAAAGTCTTCAATGAAGTCAACCAAATTCATGATAATGCTAGATGATAGAAAAACCAAGTCTAGGTTGTCAGTTATCTTGCAAAGTTTGTTGATGAAGAATTTTCTAAATTCCAAATCAATGAAAAATTATCAAAAGATCATCAGAGAAATGGAAGGAACTTCAAAATGTTATTGGGTCTTGAATGGACTAGAACTAAGGATAGATTTAGTTTTATAAAAAGGTCATGTATATCTTAGTGACATTGAATGAAGATTTCAATGGGAATATATTTCCAATGATGTCTGACATTCCAGTTGTTAAAGGTTCGAATAAAAGTAAGTTTTATTATTATGGATTGAGTTTGATGTACCCACTCTTGAAATATGTGGAAGCATAGTGGAATATTCTTCAAAGGAAATATTTACTAGGAGTATAGCCATGAATATTATACACAATACAATCACATGATTGTACTTCAATTGTTTCCAACGTAACTCAGTCTTGTTTACTTTGGGAGAAATTACATGGAGGGAAGCATCAATATTTGGAGGAAAGAAGCAAAGATATACAACCAATGGGGGGGGGGGAGAGGAATGCTCTCAGGATGTTGGATGTAACCGACCTAGATGAGTTTTTTTGGCAAAGATGACTGAAAATGAACAAGACAAGCCATCTGTAGATGTCAGCAAATTCAGTTGGCAGATTCAAAGTTACGGGCCAACAAGGAAGGAGAAATCACATATGGACTCAAACCTGGTACAAATTAAAAAGGGAGGCACATACACAAAAGAGTAAAAGAAGGTGTTTATAATTAGTAAGAAGCGAGATGCGAACTTGATTTTTTCAAGAGATAAACTTGATTTTTCTATTGGGAGTACTGGTGTCGAGCTGCATTTCATCATTTTCATGATTCATAGTAAGGAGAAAGTTCTATGTGCCCAGTTCTATGGTGAAGGGTTGGCATTTCATGGGATTCAGTCTCAATTTTTGACTCAGTCACAACAACCTTGGGATAAAACGAACAGAAAAATTGTAATTGAGGAGGAAGGCAACAACATTGGCACTAACACAATCAAGTTACATCAAATGTATGGACTACCTATGGGATCCGTATTCAATACATGCAAAAACTATGTTTTAATGATTTGTCTTCAAAGAATTACATCCATCTATGGTTTTGTTACGACTTTTCTGGGACTGTCAAATGAATTCAACAACTTGGGGGCATTTAGGTTGGTTGCTATGCTTTTAAATGAGGCCTATGAGGTTTCAAAGGATAAAACCTATTTATTTGGAAATTACTTATGTATCTGGAAATTTCATGGTGATATTCAACGTGCATATGCTGGAAGAGTATCACGGGGAGAGAAGCAGCAAGGATCAAAATTAATGAGGATGCTTCAAACAGTTCCATATGTTCATAGAAAGAGACCTGTTGTGTAGTTTTGGCTTTAGTCGGTAGTACTTACCCGAGGGTTGTGCACTTGTCTTCTCAGCACAATAATATACATGTTGAAATTACAATGACTTCATAACTCATTTTCACAGGAACAATGAGTTACAAACCTGCCCCAGAAGGTGGTAGATTCCTTCTTGAAGGTGACAACAATAGGTTTTTGGTGGAGAATGAGAGTCTATCTCATAATCTGACCTTATAATGATGTGATTTTATCAGATCATGGTAGTTGGATGCATCCCTTGTTGATGTTTCAGAATTCCTTGGGAGGTATTATAAAAAAAGATAAAAGGTTGATTGATTGAGTACTTGAGGTAAGGAATATCCAATATAATTTTAAAGGGCTAGAACAAAGCACATCGGTGATGACATGGGTGGTTCAACTTCTGTTGTTTTGTCTTCCATTAAACAGTGTTTTCTTCAGTTGAAGGAAAAAACATTGAAGAATTTTCATGTGCTTTAATAGTAAGAGAGGACGATGGGGTTAATCAAGGACAGTTGTAATGCCGTGAGAGTGGTGGATAATGTGTTGGAAGATTTTTCATGCTGTCAGATGCGTGACAAGATGATCTATAATGACAAAGAAGCTGAGAAGATGACCAAGGTGTCAGTCTATTTGATCACAAGGGACATGTTTAATGAAAAACTCATCCGACACGGTCTACAGGTGGGTTGGGAAGACACTGTTGAGATTCATCACATTTATTTATGAGAGAAAAAAATTATTAATGGGGAGATTTATATCACCATTAATTGAGAATTTTCTCCCAGCATTAATGGATATTTAATTCTCGATATTAATGGATGAAATAATGGATGTTGAATGCATTAATTGATTATTATGGACTTGGTGTCTATATAAGGAGGATGCAGAAACATATTTCAAAAGGGAGAAGGGTGAGCCAACAAGATGTAGCCGGCAAGGGAGACCCGGGAAGGGGTTGCCGCATTTGCGGTGGCCCGTGTGGCCCGACGATGATGGCACATCAGCATTTGATAGGTGCAGAGCAACGATGACACAATTGATGATCATGGAAACGTATCGAAAGTCTTCCTGATAGCAGTGATCGGTTGGCGTGTCCCGATTGGAGATCGGCGGTACATCATGATGGTGAGATCATTCGGGTGTCGCAAGCTGGTGCGAGTTTGACGCATGTTCGGGTGAAGATCTCCGAGGTAGTGACATTTCGTCGACATAAAGGTGACATTTTGTCACAGATTGATCTTCTGATACATGGCGTCAGCGGGATGTTTATCAGAGACATGGCAGAGGCGTATCAAGGTGTAGTTTTCACACAAGTTTTCTACACTCTCTCATTTGTAATTCAAGTTCGGGCATTACTTGGATTCTTGTATTCTATGATTCATAGTGGATATTTTGGGAATTTCCCCATGGTTTTTTAATCCTCCGCATGGAAGGGTTTTTCCACGTTAAAAAAATCATGCGTGTTGATTTCTTCATTCTGCTTATATCGCTTTGGGTTTCTCACGATATTTTTTTGGCAAGCAATTTTCGGCCCGAATTCGGGATTCTCCCCAACAAGTGGTATCAGAGGAGGTTTTTTCATGCTTTTAGTTTAACGTGAGGATTTTGGAAGCTTAGAAGAGGATCACAGATGTGTGCGTGGAGCAGAATAAAGTTTTGAAATTAAATCAGGTTAAGAGAGGTGATACACATGTCCCCTCATAGGATGTTGAGAAGAGGGAGCAGTTTATTCCTGCAGGTGCTCTAGATTATGTGGTAATCACTATTATGGGGGATACAGATCTTTATAGTTCTTTACTTGTTCATCAGGATGAGCAGGATGGTGTAGACAAAAATGTGACGAAGATTTCGACGTTTGATTTTCTTTTTGCAGGGGGAGCTGATATTTTTTATCAGAAGTGCAAAAGGACATCATCATATTTTCTACAGTTGATTATGGTTGGTGTGATACCGACATATTTTCTTTCCAACTGGGTTTGTTGGATGGTTCAATTCATTAATGTGATGAAGGGGGAGATTGTTTAGATTCATCACATTTATTGATGAGAGAACAAAATTATTAATGGGGAGATTTATATCACCATTAATTGAGAATTTTCTCCCAACATTAATGGATATTTAATTCTCGATATTAATGGATGAAATAATGGATGTTGACTGCATTAATTGATTATTATGGACTTGGTGTCTGTATAAGGAGGATGCAGAAACATATTTCAAAAGGGAGAAGGGTGAGCCAACAAGATGTAGCCGGCAAGGGAGACCCGAGAAGGGGTTGCCGCGTTTGCGGTGGCCCGTGTGGCACGATGACTATGGCGCATCGGCGTTTGATAGGTGTAGAGCAACGATGACACAATTGATGATCATGGCCACGTATCAAAAGTCTTCCTGATAGTAGTGATCAGTTGGCGTGTCCCGATTGGAGATCGGCGGTACATAATGATGGCGAGATCATTCAGGTGTCGCAAGCTGGTGCGAGTTTGACGCATGTTCGGGTGGAGATCTCCAAGGTAGTGACATTTCGTCGACAGAAGGGTGACATTTTGTCATAGATTGATCTTCTGATACATGGCGTCAGCGGGATGTTTATCAGAGACATGGAGGAGGCGTATCGGGGTGTGGTTTTCACACAAGTTTTCTACTCTCTCTCATTTGTAATTCAAGTTCGGGCATTACTTGGATTCTTGTATTCTCTGATTCATAGTGGATAATTTGGGAATTGCCCTGTGGTTTTTTAATCCTCCGCATGGGAGGGTTTTTCCACATTAAAAAAATCCTGCGTGTTGATTTCTTCATTCTACTTATATCGCTTCGGGTTTCTCATGATATTTTTTTGGCAAGCAATTTTTGGCCCGAATTTGGGATTCTCCCCAACAGAAACTACCCAAGTGGAGTTCTAGATCACCAAAATCATGTAGAGGGATTGTTAGTTCTATCTAGAGTGCAACTTAATAGAAGAATGACTACAACTTTGATGGATTTTTATCCAATCTTGACTGATGTAGGTGCCCATCAAATTGCTGGACCGACTGCTTATATAACAAAATTATTTGAATGGAAAGAGAAAGTCAAGATCATTTATGATTTGCAAAATGAGATAGCTCCAACAAGGGATAGATTCCCTCAATTATAGCAAATGGGAAATACTAAGTACATGAATAAGGTTAGTCCGCTTTATGAGAAATCCATGAGATTAAACCCAAAAACCCCCTTAGACATTTAGGGTGGGCTGTCCACACTCACTATTTTTCAAAAGAAGGCTTTTCCACATGCTTAATACTTTTGGAAAAAGTATATAGCTGAACGTACCCTACAATGGATATTTATCATGATTGTTATACATCAAAAGGGTTTCTATAAATTCAATCATAATGGGGAGACACACATCATAAATGACATACAAGAGTGGTCCTTACTGCTTGGGCTGGGATTGCTACACTACTACATGTGGCCCATGGGTGAAGATGTTCGTGGCACGTAGCTGATGTATTTTTGTCCAATGTATAAGTTGAATCTGAATCTATTGGGATGAATGTAGAATCTTTGAATGATTTGGCTGGACCACACTTGATCAAGGAAAATAATCAGTGGTGGCATTAGTCTAAACAACATCAGGCAGCAAGGGATCCAAGGCTAAACAACTTGAAAAGGTGTCCTGGGGAAGCAGCGATGTGCGAGGAAGTATTCATGAACTATAACTAGTTCTCCTCAGTCTTGAGGACAAGACAAATTCTCAAGGGGTGGTGAGTGATAGAGTCTATGTCTGACCACAACAGGCACAACTGTAATATTATGTTAGGGGAAATATGTTGGGTGGAATATTACTGGGAAAGACGGTCATGCCTAACAAACCAGGGGAATCTTCTGGGGAAGATTAAGGTAGGGGAGGGGTACGCTGGGGCCCACAGGGCTGAAACAAATTTGGTAAGGGGACCACAAGGGTTGAAACCAACTGAAGATGTTAGTGGTACAAGTGGCGGTCTATAACAGAAAAGGTTATGTAGAAGTGGTGGTGTGAGGCATGGGGACCATTCGGTTATAATAGATTGGGAAATAAGAGAGGGGCAGGGGGAAGTGAGAGCCATGATTGCTGTAGGAACTCCTGGAGGGAGGTGAGATTATAGCCTTGGAGCTTAGGCGGGTGAGCTAGTGGGCCTCTCATGGATACTCATAATCTTCTCCTTCCTCCCTCTCTTCACCAAGTTTGTAATCCTTGGTACGCAATTAGTTTTCTCTATTATAAACTCCTATTTTTACTATTTTTGATTCAAGGGCCCTATCAAGTATGATAAGTCAATTAATATTATTCAAAGAGAACAAAAACTAACTATCCACAAAACAAACACCAACAAGAGGCATATGGAAAACTCATATCAAATCTAAACATGATATACATAACTATCACTACTCTGTGGTTTAGAAGACAACGCACCTCCGCTGGAAGGGTTTTATTATAAAATAATGGAATTTCTTCACAATTAATTTAATTATATTTAACATTTATTCTAAAACTTATTCAGCACAAATCAAATTCAATAAGTTAAGGAACTATATCGACATAACTATCACTGTGATTTTTTGCTGACAGCACACCTCCATTGGAGGGGTTTTATTATAAAACCATGAATTTATTTATCAAAAGAAACAATTATATTAAAGAACACTTATTTAAGATATTCAATTCGATATAATTAAGCATAATTAAGAAATAAACTAAATTGAATTTAAAGAATTCTTGAATTAAAATGGTTAGGACAGGGACCCTACCTCAAGGTGGAACCAAGCCATCCACTTCGACTATTAGAGATTTCTAACTAAAATATTCTACTCCCCCACTGGGTATATGCACCTTGAAACACATTCAAGGACACCAAGCCCCTATGCACACACCCACATGGCCATGATCATGTGCAAGGGGATCCTTGCACATATGCTAATAAGAATATACCAATCTCCACTCACCTGTATAAGCATTTATATATAAATATATACATGGGAACACCTAGCCCCATACGTGCATAATCACCGCCATGGTTGAATACACACGTAACGGGGGAACCCACATACATATGCTTACTTACCTATGAACATGCATGCGAGTATCCCTTAAATTAATGGCTAGAAACCAACACGCAGGGATCAACACACTACACAAGGGATACTAGGAACCTTAAAAAACATAAAAGACTCTACATGACCTTTGAGAAACCAACCAATGACATTAAAACCTTACCTCATTTGGTAGTGAAGAACCAAATCCACCCAAACCAACACAAAACGATCCATTTCCCTACCAAAAACATAATATGGAGTCAAAAACACTAAAATATCCAAATACATGAGGTGTGAGACAAGTAGTAACCATAGAGTCTTACCTCGTATCAAAGCTGGAAGACTGAAACAATATGAACCCCTTCTGTCGCCCTTCACATAATATAACTACCCTATGTCCATAAAAAGCAATAAAAGACCAAAGTGGCCAATGTGATAAAGAAAATATAATAAAAACTAAACTAAAACATACTTGTATCCTGTGACTATACACGTCACCACCCAACATATAAGAACCACAACACCCCATGGGCCTCCCATCTATAGAAATCATCATATATCGACCTCCCCTCCTATGAAATTCCAGTGCCCCCTCTCCAATTCTAGTACTACAATTCCAACAAGCAGCATATAGCTGCCTCCACTCGAGAATTACAAAAAAAACCTCCAGAATAATGATGAATATAAAAAAACACTAATTTAGACAATATAAAATGATGAATACAACACCTAAGAATGAATAATTTTAAAAAAAACTCATGCAGACAATACAATATACAGAATTAAAAAAACACTCATGAAATGGATTTTATGGTTGTGTCGTGATTTATTTGAGAATAAAATAAGACAAAAGAGAATGTATTTCCTTATTATCCTTCAGGAAATCACTTTTATCTATGGAATCATGGTAAATATTCCAAGATGTGGAGATTCCTCCCTTATTTTGAATTATCAACAAAAAGAACTTTTTAATTCCATGTGTATAAAGAAAGTATTAAGAGCCTTTATAAACCCTTAAACAATAAATCTCCAAGTGAATAAGATATCGATTGGGATATGAGTGGTCTAACATATGTCTTATAATTGGGATGATATGTGTATAGACTAGATGAGTGTTTAGATCAAGTAAAATATTCCTAATAGGATTGGGCCTTGTAGTGATTGGTGTGGCAATTGTAAATCTAGAGTTTTATGAGGAAATACTTATGAGGATGGATTGGATTCTTGGTGGATTCTTAGAGTGAGATGGTCCCTATAAGTCTATAAAATGTATTATGAAAGGTTTTACTCCATTTAATGATTTAAGAGTTTAACTAAAGAGATGAAGGATGAGATTCTTGTGTGGGTATTGGGTATTTTTGGATATATTGGAATTATAATTCCAAGAGGCTTGGTGTTATTTACCTTAGGATGGAACATGGTTAGTGGGACTGGGTTATAATACATGATTTGGATGCGGTTCTTGACCAGATTATTGAGAATATAATTAAGGAATGGTCGACATGCCTAGAGAATACTATAGTGTGTGGGATGAGGATTATGGTCAGTGATTAGCGACTAGGATAGGTCCGAGGGACCCTAGAGGATTCCCATGTGGATGAGATAAGAATGTAGATGGGTTCGACATAGTGTTCTTTTGTGACTAGGAAAATCATGAGTTGAATAATCCTCTTTTTCTAGTTGGATGATTATATGTGCATCAAGGCATGGGATAATCCTCGAGAGATGAGAATAGACTATGTGACTTAGAGGATAGACTAGGAAATGTTTGATAAGATTGGGTGAGTGGCCAACCCATGCGAGCATGATACGGTGTATGGAGACACTTGGAGACACTTTGGGTTATTTATGCTATCTCATGGAAATAGTTGGGGTTATTTCATGACTCCAACATACTCCAGAAATGATCCCACACAATGTTTTAGAAAAACAATTCCTTCTCATAGAAGACCCCAAGGCTACTCTAACTTCCAATGTTTCCTCACACTCACACCTCATGGTATTACAGTATACAAGTGATCTACGTCAACTAGTCAGGATAGTATCACTACCCTTCGTCCGTAGAAAGTTGTAAAAGACCTAAGTGGACAATGAGATAAAGAAAATAAAATAAAAACTAAATGAAAACATACCTTTATCCTATGACTATACATGTCACCACCCAGTATATAAGAACCACAGTGCCCCATAAGTCAAATCATGTTCCTGTAAGCAAGAGGGAAACACCTCCATTTAATAATATATTTATTTTTCATTATGTTCTTTATATAGAATGTTGTTGGTAACACTATACTAGTACACTTAGCCAATGAATATGAATCTCTACCACATTAGTTGAGTTGATGATTGTGCAAATAATCCTCTTCAATATGGAAATATCCTCACAGGGACCACAATCAATGTTTGGTAGTTGATCCTACTCTTAAACCTAGTCAGGCACCAGTCCATGAACCATATGGTCTACTTGTTCATGTGGGTGTAAAACATTTCATTATACTGTAAAAAGAATAAAGATGTTGGTATCTTTCTACATGCAATGGGAATTTCTCAAGGCTTGAGTGACAATCGACTTCAGTTCCTTTGGTAATTTCCCCTTAACTATTAGTAGATGTCAAGGGGTGTCTCCCATGGGTGTCTTGTGGTGTGTAGTGTCTATCTATGATTTTTGTGGTGCTTCTGGATTGTGAAAAATGTGTATTTCATAGTCATTTTAATAAATATATTTGTTAATTGGAAAATACACCCATAGTAAATAGAGACATACCAAATTTTGATAGAAAATACCATCCAAATAACCAACTCGAAAATCCAAGTCCAAAATTTTAATTTAACAATTCCAATTACTTAATATATGTAGCACTAACCTATGTTTTATGAACCAATAAATTAAACAGAAAGAATCTTAACGAAAATACAATCTCATCACATATATATCATGATTAACAAAAAAATATAACACAATATCAGGTATAATAGGGGTTTATAGAGGAAAATATGAGGTTTTTAAAAAATAATGAACTTTTTATTGAATTCATTATTAGAATTATTTTTTTACAACCTATGAATATATCCCTACATTTCTGTAAGACTCTATTTTAAAAACAATTCTTGATTTACCAAATAATTAACCACACCATGAGTTGGTTACTATCTAAAACTCTAGAAAATGTACGATTAATAGGAATGGTTATTTTTACCTAGAAGTACCGATCAAGAACCCTCAATAAATTTGGGATAAATTGTGGGAGGAGAGGGAGCCGAGATAGGGGGACGTCTCCCAAGTTGTTCATCCATGGTGGGTCTCATGGATGACTGGAGAAGGGGTCAGGTGATGTCGTTGGAAGAGAGGGAGTTGAGAGGGTAGGGGGGATGTCACCAGGAGAGGGAGCTGAGAGGGGAGGGGGGATTTCACCAGAAGAGGTAGCCGAGAGGGGCAGGGGGAACAACACTGGGAGCTGAGAGGGGAGGGGGAATTCGTCATCGGAGAGGGTGTTGAGAGGGGAATGGGGAACGTCGATAGAGGAGAGGGAGTCAAGATGGGATGGGGGTTGGGAGGCGGAGGCGGATGCCAGGAGGTTGAGGAGGTCGGGGTTAGGGAGGACAGGGGAGTTCCAGGAGGTGGAGGTCGGGGAGGGTTCACGTGAGCACATGATGAAAAATTGGAAGGGAGCTTGAAATTGGGTATTGTTTACCAACAGTTAATAAAAACTGTTGTTAAAATTTTCTTTCCCGACGGTTTTGTTAAACCGTCGGGAAAACCCAGCTAAAATTAGCTATACCAACGGTTCTAATAGAACCCTTTGTATAGGTTGTTTTTCCCAATGGTTTCAGTAAAACTTTGTGAAATATGTGTTGGTATAGGTTGGTTTTCCACTTGTGAAATCACAAAGGTGAAAAAATTATGTTTACTAGATAGGTTATAATAAAGTGTTATTTTTTAGATATTTAGTGTTTCATGCATTCAATAATAAATTTATTTTCAAATCTTGGGGTGTTACACTAATATAGGAGGAACATGCGTCAAAGGTGATCAGACCCCATCAGGGTTGAAATCCAGAAAAACCCAATATGGCCAAGGGTTCAAATAAAGACCCTAATGAAGGTAGCATAGAATCATCTAGTTTCATTGAAACTAATAGTACAACCACTGTTTCTTGATATACCTCTGTAAATGTTTTCACTGTCAAAATTTCAAACATTGATAAAGACACAAATGTAGAGGACTAAAACACATAGAATCTTCCCCGATAGGGGTGATTTTGTTTCACAAAATGAGGATGCATTCAGCCAACACCAAAGAAGGATAAAAAAATATGGCACCGCTGAATGTCAAGTTTCTACCCACATGATGGGACATTTCCAAGGTGAAAGGTGTAGCTACATTCCAATAACTGACTAGAAGAGTTGGTATTCCTTCCATAGAGAAACAACTGTCACAATATGAGAGTGAAATACAACCTGTCAAAAAACTCAATGAGTAGATACTTAGGGGAAATATTCCTACTGAGTATCATCTTCATGCAGATATGAAGATTCTCCCTCCTATGTCGAATTTTACAGAAAGTAGAATTTTAGAATCAGATTGTATTTGGATCTAGACTTCCAGTCTATATAAATGAGGAAGTAAAAAGTTATTATGACTTCTTTAATTACGAAGACAACCTATACCTAACCAGGGGAATCATTCAGTTATAGGATGAATAGAGAATCATTGGGAGATGAAGGTGAGACATCATATTTGGTCTCAACTCTCTCCCTATAGATGGGAGGCAGCTCCAAAATTAGTGCCCTCATAATTAATTAAAGTCATCGACTCCTTGGATACTCAAATGGAAGCCATAGAAGGGCGAAGTGAACCCATGTAGCCTGAGAGGAAGCCATATCTTGAATGGGTGGATGATACTCCACCTCCACACAACTTTAGAAATCATACCTTCTCTACCATTGATGGTGTAGGTGACCCTAAATAACAACTCATGCACTTCATGTCCTAATGTGGGTCAATTATGGGACATCAAGATTAATAAGAGTCGACAAGGCTGAGGTGTTTTGTACAGAATCTGAAAGGGATTGTTTTTTTGGTATAACAGCCTAATAGTAGGATCTGTTGCAAGATGGGAAGACCTTAATCATCAGTTACTTTATCAATTCAGCTCCATACTTAGGGGAAGGATAATCATCAACTTGAAAAAATATAAGAAACACGAGAATGAGTGGGTGTATGATTTCATAGAAATATTTTAATGTTTAACCTATTCAATCAGCATTCCCCTATTGAAATAGAAACTTTCGAACATATGATGAAAAATCAAGGATGATTTGAATATGCCTATGGTAACCATGAATTATCCCAGTGGTTTTTGAGAGTTCAATGAAATGGAATAGTTTTACAAAGAAGCTATTCAGTGAACCAGATCCAAAAATCAACTCATGCATTCCACATATGGGAAAAGGACAGGTAGAGAAAAAGTTGTGGTTGTCACCCTCAGGCCAGTAGCAGTGCCCATCCAGGCACCTAGGTAGGCTCCAAACTACCTATCACCTGCTATCGATCGATAAAAAAATTAAAATTTTCCTCAGCTAGAAGAAAATAGATCTTAGGGTAGCCCTAGATTTGAGGAATTAATGAAAAAAGAATAATCCTTCTGAAATTAACAAGTCCCCAGCTATTTCTTGACTGCCATGAACAATTACCTACTCAAGCTTCGATAAACTAGAAATCCTAATGAGGTCAACCTAGAGGCTAGGTCATAAAATCCATGATTGGTTCATCTTTAAATACATCCTTCAAGTAATGGTCGATTTTGGATAGGTGTCTTCAAATAACTATCTAGATAATGTGGAGTGCATAACCGTATTCTGGTTAGAATAAGATTATAGTTGGCAGAATGTTATGGCTAGAAGTGAACTATAGTTTTGGCATTGGATGACTCAGAAAACAGTTTATCGAGCTCACGTCACCCTGAAAACACAATTTCCTAGACCCAAAATAGATCCAACAATGGGAAATGCAGGTGTGATAAGCATGAGTAAAGACCTCTCAGTAAGATCAAACTTGAATCACAGTTTAAGGAACTCAAATGTGACACTCACTTCATGGTTATTTAGCAAGACACCATATATAATGTTCTTCTGGGGAGGCCTTGGCTCCATAGCGACTTGGAGGTACCTTCAACATTCCACTAATGTCTGAAGTATCCCGAAAATGAAAAAGTCAGTATACTACATAGTACAAATGCCCCTTTGATACTTGTGGAGCCACATATGCTAAAAAAGATTTCTACAAGAAGGAAGGCAAGAAACCAATGGTAGATGATGATATAAAATTTGAAAATCCTAATGGATTAGGGACTACCCCTATGAATCCCTAGAGTTTTCTTGATAGTGACTATGTTCTCCCAATAAATATTGTTGAGGTAGAAGATTTGATCCAAGAGGTCCATAACCCACATATCCTTAGTAACAGTGTAAAATGCAACCATCTCTTACATCTCACTATAATGAATCAGATAGAAATGGGTGATAATGTCTCTTCTAATTGCTTCCATCACCCTGATAGTAATGGAGAAGCCCCTAGATTTCCATATTCATATGAAAATACATCAATGGAATCAGAATTGAAGGATGATGAGGATGATCTTAGGAACACCCCTTTCGTATTCAAGGAATGTGTCTCCACTAGCATAGATGATCTTAGAAAAATAAATCTTGGAAAATAAGAAGACATGGATCCTACTATGATTAGTGTTGCCATGCCTCTTGAAGAGTAATAGGTGTATATTTCATTTATAAAGAATCATCGATATGTTTTCTCCTAGAACTATACAGAAATGAAAAATATAAATCCAGATGTGGTTATGCACCATCTTAGACTGCCCGATGAGCATCAAGGCTTAAAATAGGTAGCAAATGGATAAAACCATCTCATGCCACCAATGTAAAGGTGGAAGTTGACAAGTTGTTCAAAGATAACTTTTTTTTTTGTGAAGTGTAATACCAAATATGTATTTCCAATAACATCGCCATCATGAAAAATAAATGTAAGATTAGGGTCTGCATTAACTTCAGAGACATTAATCGACATTACCCAAAATATTATTTCCCATTTCTGATAATAGAACTCTTGATCGATGCAATGAATAGTTTCAATCCCTTTCTATAATGGATGGGTACTTAGGGTACAATCAAATCATGATGGATCCCAAGGATGGAGAATTCACTACCTTTAGAGTGCCCCAAGGAATCTTCTTTAATTAGGAAATGCTATTTGCACTAAAGAATTCAGGTACTACACATCATCATTCCTTGAATCACATCTTTAAGCCATTATTGGGAAGGATAGTTGAGTCTTATTTCAACGAGCTAGTTGTTAAGTCCCAATAGAAATGTGATCACTTCATAGATCTCCAGAAAATCATCTAGAAGCTATTAAAACATAGTTTAAAGATGAATCCACTAAAATGTTCTTTTGGGGTAATATAAGGATAGTTCTATGTATTTATGGTGTTCCACCTCAACATTGAGGTTGATCCATAGAAGACTAATTCTATTTTAGAAATGATACCCCTAGAAATATCAAATAACTAAGTGGAATCCAAGGTAACCTCACCTATATTTGGTGATTCATAGACAACATGGTCAGAAAATCTCTCCCTTTTAGTAGGATAATGAAAATGAGAATCACCTATCAATGGGATGATGAATATCAAAAATCCTTTGAAAGTATCAAGCAGTACATACTAAACCCACCGGTTGTGATGCCTCTGGTGGAAGGGAGGCCACTCATATTATTTTTGGCCACCATGGAGAGCTCACTAGGTTCCATCCTTACACAGAAAAATGATGTGGGGAGTGAGAATAGTCTATACAACCTTAGTCGGATGATGCAAGGTATTGAGACCAGATATTCCGATGTCGATAAGAACTACCTTTCACTCATATTTTCAGTGAAAAAGTTGAGGAATTACTTGAAGAAACCATAATCCACATGGTTTCTCATATTTTCCCACACAAGTACATCTTTGGACACCCTATGTTAACTGGATTATTGGCTCGATAGGTGGTCATTATATAGAAATATGACATTTATTTCGTATCATAGAATTAAATGAAATGGAAATCCTTGACTGATTTCCTTTCCAAACATCCTGCCCTGAAAAAAAACACTAGAGGACACCGAGAATCTAGATGAGGAGGTATTATATGCCCATGACACTCCCTGGATGTGGGATATGTACTTTGATGGTGCCTCCTAGAGCCTTGTCGGCATAAGGATGGAATAACTAAATCTCAATATGGTTAGTATAGAGATTTTTCTTGTCTCTCTAGACAAAGTCTTTTTTCCCTACTCTTTCTCACTATCTGAAGGATGAAAACATAATGAGGCAGAATACCAAGCCCTCATCACTAGATTGGAACTATCCCTACAACTGGACGTAGCCTACCTAAATATCAAAGGGGATTAAAAATTGGTGATAAAGTAGATCAATAATGAATATTTCATTAAAAGGAGGAAATGGCCCTCTCACTAGATATGTTATGGGATTGACGACATAGTTCCCTTTTGATCCCACATTGCATCATTTTCCAAAATTACAGAGTTCTTGCGCTGACGCACTGGATAATTCCCCCACCGTCCTGGCCAACCCTAATCAGGATGAAGCAATAATCCATATCATACATCGAAGAATGGTTTTATAGATCCTCATATGTGATATATAATATATGAAACTATATATCAAAACCCTTGACATTGATCATCCAACAACCACCCCCGAATAGATGGATCCCATATTTGGCTTTCTCCAAAACAGGATTCTCCCAAAAGATAATGCTGGAAGGAAAAAAATTTATCTCTGGGCCTCAAATTTCACTATATAGGATAGTCCAAATGAGTATACTAACCTCTAAAAATGAGTATTTTATGGAATAATAGTTATATTAATAGTAGAATTAGATATTATTTTCATCATGGAAGATGTCCATGTAGGCTCTTGCGGCTCCCATCAGTATGAAACTAGGCTTTTCCACCAAATTTGGAGGTTCATATATTACTATCAAAACATGATACAAGACAATGTGGAATTCACCAATGAATGTCAGGCATTCTAGATCCTTGCAGACATCATACATCAGCTAATAGAATTTATATATACAGAAAATGATTTTGGGCCATTTTCTGTTTAGGGAATAGATACTGTGGGGCCATATCTGTTAGCCACAACTAAGTAGTTCAAGTATATCCTTACTGCTGTCGACATATTTTCCAAATGGTCTAAGGAAATACCAATCAAGGAAGTTAGGAAAAAAAGCATCATCAACTTCATAAAGTCTAATATCATCACCGGGTTTGGGTCCCTTCACACAATATTGATGAATAACAGCACCAAATTCTGTTCTACAGAATCAACAAGACTATACCAGCAGTAAAATATCATGTCCAATAACTCATATATATATATCATTAAATGGAAAATGGATAGATGTAATCCTTCAATAATACTATATCAAATATACTCTATAAGATGGTGAACAATGATAATAATTCTTGGCCGGGAGAACTTCTCTATGCTTTATGGGCCTACTAGGCCACCACACGTACTGCTACATAGGAAACGCCATAGTCATTGGTGTACGAGACTCAGGCAGTGTTACCAATAGTGGTCTATCTACCTTCACTCCAAATATCTATTTTTCAGATAGCACTCAGATGATTAATAATCACAAAAGCAACAAGATGAACTGGATCGACTAGATGAGGTCAGATTGTGCACGCTGCACAACCTGAAGGTTCATTATAATCAAATTGCACAAGAATTTAATGAAAAGTTTTATCTTTGTTCATTCCTACAAGGGGAAATGTTTATCTCTTAGAACCCCAACAATATTGAGAAATAATCCCACAAAACTAGAACCCAAGTGCGAAGGGCCTTATGTATTATAAAAAATTTATCCTAAGGGAGAATACTCATTGTCCACCATCATAGGGGATCATTTCACACCACCCACCAATGCAAGATTTCTCAAGAAATACATTGCATAGATGTCATCAAATGGGAATCCATATCATATTAAGCCTCGTTATTCATTCAAATTACATGATGTGAACTATACAAATTCTTCCTAACCACATGACGAGAAACTGTACTGAGTGTGTCCTAGCTGCATGATGTTAAATTGAACTGTTTCCTAAGATCTAAGTATAGATTGATTATTTATATTACATGATACATAGTTACACCCGGACCTCTATTATTTGGACCAACCATAGTATTACTCTCAATTCACATCTGGTGATCCAATATTCTTACCACTTGACACTAAACTACACGGAAAAGTTTCTTACCACATGATGTAAAATTGAACAGATCCACAAATTCCCTCTTCCTTTACCTTGGGTGATCTAAATCCTTTCCAGATGATGTTAAAATATATGGATCCATAATATCCGTCTTCATTAAAAACGATTCATCCACATCCAATCCTCATGATGTAAATCTGCACGGGTTTCCCAAAACTATGTATGGATTGACTCTCATTTCTAATGAGATACGTAGGGATGAATTGATCTTATATCTTGGTCCAACTACTGTATGATAAAAAATTCCCATGTCCTTCTCTTTAATGACTTTTCATTGTGAGAAGAACCCTTTTTGTTTTGGGTTTCTCATAACAATCATATCTCAGATGGTCTAAGGAGTATTTGTAAGGGATTAACCACACAAAAAGGTATAAAAACTCTCAACAGTCCCATGTGAGTCTCAATTGAATAATCATAAAAGTCATAACCTGAAACCTCTCTATATAATGTCAAACTTCATAGTAAATTTCCCATGCATGACATTAAACTACACAATTCTATGAACCTCACATTGGAGGACCATTACAGTTGGTATTGGTATTCTACCACACCTCCGGCCACTCTACCCCACTTCACATTGGGGGTCACATGTCCTTGATGGATGACATTAAACTGCATGGTTCTTCAAGAACTACGTGTGGATTGATTTTAAATTATAGGAGATACATAGAGACATCGATGCTTCCATCCTTGGACCCAGCCACAACATCACCACCTTTTCACATCAGTCCTTCTTAATCCTTTCCTCATGACAGTAAACTGCATAGTTCCTTATGAACTATGTGCGGATTGATTCCTGTCATCACATGATACATAATGATTATTGTGTCTTCAAAACCGATCCTAGCTACAAAAAATAGAAGAAATAATTCCCACCTCTACGTATGCATCAGATTTGAGCAGATTATTTACATTTAAAAACTACATGTTACTTGATTCCTATCGTCGTAATATACATAATGACACTTGGGTCTTCAATCCTAAGCCCAACCGTAACAACTAAGAGAAATAATGACCACCTCTATGTATGGATCAAACCTACGTAGAGTTTCCCATTAAAAACTATGTGTATCTTGATTCTAAACGACACATGATACATAGTATAACCCATAATTCCATTCATGCGGCCAACAACGATACCATCATTTCACGTCGAGGGATTCACATCCTCACCGCATGATGTTAAACTGCATAACTCTTCAAAACTACGTATGGTTTTGTTCTCATTTCCATGAGATATTTTGTGACACCCAGGTTTCCACTCATGGGTCCAAATGTAAAATTTATATCTGTTCACATCAGTTCCCATGTCCTCAATACATGATGATAAACTACATGGAAATACGTTCTTACATCATGATGCTAAACTACACGGAAAACTACTTGGTCACTTGAAATTAAAACTAAAAAAAATCCTTAATGCATGATGATAAAATGGATGAAAAATTTCCTTACCGCATGATTTTAAACTTCACAGAAGACATCCCCACTACAAGAAGATAAGTTATGCACACCATCATTCATTTTTTTATCCCCTATCAGGGGAACACAATAGCTTTACATTGGTCAACCAGAACATGGGGTGATTCTACCATATTTTAATGTACCTCAATCCATATACTATATTTCCTTCCATAAATATTCCACAACACTTAGATAGGATAATAGATCTCTCAGTTCATCCATGCTATCGACACATAAGGGCTTGAGGACCAATAACCAATGACATCTTGGCTATGTAAGTAGGGATTTATAATCCCTGTGAGCATGAAATCACCCCAAGGAAAAATATAAAATCTCGGGATTTTACAAAACATAACGGGAATGTTTTTTGAATATCACTACTCATGACCTATGAACCTCAAGCTGTGATTTACAAAATTTCCATCTCCATATTAGAAGGATGTTAGAGTGATCTTGACCCTGGGTATCCTAATTAGGCTATTGTGTAACATATCTCATATTTGGTCCATGTTATTCAAGACCTTAATAAACCTTATATTTGTTGAAAGTTTTATGAACGTAAACTCTAGCCTATAATGGTCCAAATAACAAGACCTTAATCTTATAGTAAAAGATATACTGAACTTTTCAGTATGAAAACCCGCAAAGGGAGACCTATTAAAAAGTTAAGTACTCAATCACAAAACTCTTCATCTAAAAATTTTAGGAAAAAATTAAGGTTAAAATAAATAAGGCATAAAGATCATTGGTTCAAATTTTCATCCTTAGTAAAACCCAATCTATGATCATTGGACCCCCTAGTTGAGGAAAAAGTTAGAACAATGATTTTTCATATATCTTCACCATGAGAATATCTCCTCTAGGTGGTGACACAAATTTTAGGGTGATCAAACCCTTCTTGGATATTAATATTTTCACAAATCACACTTCTTGATTAGATTGTCCCAGATCTATGTAAACATTACATGGCCTTGGAAAAGATATATGGCTTCAAGGGACCCTTTTATTGACTATGAATGCATGCATATGGCTCTCACATATTCACCCATGGTCGTCAGCCAAATGCGTCACTCTGCAACAAGTAAATTCCAATCCTCATTAGCCCTATGATCATCACGAAAACACTCAACAACACATTGTATTTTAACTAATTCCAGTATGAAAATCCCATATCATTCTATTTATTTGAGAACTTTGAGCCATGAGTTATAATCAAAATACCAAATTATCTGAGTAGATTCAACATTCTCAATGTTATGTCACCGTGTTCTATAACCTTTCTCGACTTTGGAATCTGAAACTACAATACATAACCTTGTATAGCCCACAACTCATGATTCCAAACCACAATTCATAGGGATCGAGATTCATAATCAATAGATAAGCTTCCCTAGGGTACTAGATCCCTTCATGTATAGCGTTCCTCCCGTAGCCAACTTTATAATCTAGACATTTGAGTCTTCAAAAATATTTCATGATCCTAGGAAAGAACTGAGTATCATATTTTATTGTCCATTATATCAACACATGAGGGATTCAACCCACCAATTAAAGGAATATTCTTATTACAAGAAATGATATTCTAATCCTCATAATCCCCAATGACACTGAGGTGGAACAAAACATCTCAAAGTGTTATGGGACTTACCCATCATGTTTGACCCTCCCATATTCAAAGACTCAAGATCTAGGGTTATGATTTATATCAACCACATTAAAAATATACAGGTAGAACTAGTATCCCTATTATTTCTCCCTCAACCATATTTCTTTCCATAAATCTCCCTGACCCTTCGAAAATGGAAGATATCTCTTAGTTCATCCATACTATCAATGTAGAAGGGATTGATACCCTTCAACCAGTGACATCCTGGACTAATATAAAGGGATTTACAATCCTTGTGACCCCCTAGTGACACTGAGGTAGAACCTAACATCTCATAATGTTATGGGACATACCCATCATGTCTACCCCATCCAATACACACCAAAGGTCCAAGTTTAAAGAACTTAAAATACAACACACAAAGTTCCAAGATCAAATACCCAAAACTATATAACACAAAGGACCAAGCTCAGAGACCCTAAACTAAATCACACAAAGGTCCAAGATAAAAGACAAAAAACTAAACAAATATCAGGTCTAAGCTGAAGGACATTAAACTAAACCAATATCAGGTCTGATCTAGAAGAACCAAACTAAATCAATAGCATTTTCAAGCTAAAAGATCCTAAAATAAAGCAATATAAGATCCGATATAAAAGACCATAATCTACTGCATAGCAGTCACTTAACGCAAAAAAAGCCTACAAGGCCCACTACATGGATTTAACACAATCAAGTTCCTCTAACCAAGCCTACCAGCTTTCGAAAAAGATAGGGCACTCTCCCTTCAGGACATATATATCCTACCCAAGAAACCCTTCTAGAAGTCAGGTGATCTCAAGATAGATGGAAAATATTATCGATAAAGAATATTTTATTGGTGTGAATTCATGATCATCTATTAAAAAATAATCTATTTTAATTTCAAAATTCAATTCTAGACATTCAGGTTTACTTAATGTTATGAAAAGGATTGGTATAGTTGGTTATTTTCATAATATTGGAGAAAGGAAATATCATACACATCATGAATGAAAGATAACTATATAATAATATATAATGTTCATAAAACCCATCCATTAACATTATGTAAAAGAGGGAGGAATATCTACATTTTTGAGTCTCTACTAAGTCTCATACAAAATTGAGATCCCACTTTGAACCCCATCCAACAATAGGATTATTTACAGAGGAATAAAATATACATGAATAACTCTGAGAAATAGGTTCATGAGAAAAGTCACAACCACCTAGACCTAAAGGGGAGTTCACCAATATATAAGATAACTCCTCAAATTGTACTATGATCAGTTGAACATCCTTGGAATTTTTTTTTGGAAATTTTTAAGAGAAGCCGACAACCAGAGAGATGGAAAATTAAATTATGCAGGGGGATGAGAGAATTATCTAGTAGACCAAACTCGTATAGAGGGAGTCATTGAGATAATGAATTTATCGAAATATTAGATGAGAGGAACCTATTAATAATATCATTATCAGTGTATACATGATAATAAGGATCAAAATTTTAATTCCTAGTAATCATGTCCTTTTTATTGACCATACATGGGGAATATTTACGAGAACGGGAGGACATCTACACACAATTAAGTGGAACATGTAATACAAATATAATATAAAATCTTGTTAGAAAAAAAAGACATAAAATACAAGAAACATCATGTGTGTTGCATGAATCAATAAGGGATTCAAAAACCAAATAAAGGGTTCATGAATCTTCTGACCTCTAAAGGACTTTTTGGTCGCATAACCCCGACAGGGAATTACACAATCGTATGACCCATTTAGAGACTCATGATCTCATGATCTGGATATTTTCATGTGAATATAATGATAATCAGACAATTAAATGATTGAGTGAGAAGATCCCCTAAAACCCACAGGATAGTCATAATCCTCATGGACAAAGTCCATGAAATTTAAAAAGTACGATTTTTGTTTCGACTGGACAGATGCCTAAAAAAGGAGGTATTGTGGGAAGTTTCATGAAACGAGGTCTCATGATCAGATCTTGTGAATAGATCTCATAATAAATATTCACATAATATTATTACGATAGGGGTATGTGATGAAGGTTAGGTGAGAGAGTTCTGGAGGAATGAAAGATGGTGAATAAAGTCACCCTTCATCCCTCTATATATAGGGAATCTCATGGAATACCATGAATCGCCTGATAGACCAAACATAACACAAAACACCGATTCGTGATAATTCCAAAGTCCCTTGTGAGAATTTACTTTCCTTACATATAATCCCTTGTCCCCATAGAAGTTGCTCCTTAGAGGGGGGGGGGGGGGGATTTGACACCCTCCCAATGAGTATCAGAAAATCCAAAAAGGAAGGAATACCTGCATATGTGTAATATTTTCCCCTTAAAAGGAAAATTAGGAAGAAGGTGGCTGTGACGTATAGATTTTTTGAGCCTTCAAAGGGATCTTAATAGCATGACCATTATAAGGTCACACAAATACTCCACTTACATCACATAAACTGTAGCAGATCCTACAAAACCCCTTTCAACAAGAACTCCTGCTCTTTCAAAGGCACTCCAGATAACCCATGGACACAAGAAAGTAGTTATATATGATCCCCTAGGCCATGATGATTGTTATAAGCAAGCACCTAACAATCCAACCTAAAAATTCTTTGAAAATATAGAGGAAAATATTCAAAGGGAAGAGGCCTCTATCTGTCACTAACATCATGTGAATCATCACCAATGGGAATGACAATTGTCCTTGAAAACATCCACAAAATCTAGAATGGACCTCCAAATTTGTGGAAAATAAAAAAAATAAATAAAAGGGGAGGAGGTGAGATCTACTTGTAGTTCTAATTATCACACGACATGACCCAATGGTCCGTAAGACATCATGAGACACCGGTGATATGTATGCCTCATCTCAAGAAATCCCTTTGAATTTTTATCCATGCCATGCAAAGCACCCCTGGTATGTCCATGATACGAAGAATTTCCCCTTAGGATCATTAAGGATAAACTTATGCTATTGTCAATGAAATTCTTGAACACCCCCATATAACCCAAATTGGTTAGGCAAGGCATCATTAAGAGGTAGAGTAATTGTATTTGACATTACTCAAGTAAATTTTTTTAACCCTAAATATTTGTAAAATAAAACAAAGGGAATAAAATAGAGAGGAGACAGAAGCCTTTCATGACTGTAAAATGCTTTCAAAATGCTAAAGAAGTCTGTAGTGCAGTCCCACAAGACTCCTGGACAATCCACCCTAATCTCATGGAGACGCCTAGAAAAACCACCCTTAACTCATGAAGTTTCCTAGGAAAGGAATCTATGTAACAACCCAAAAATTTATTAATGAAAATTCATCTTGATCTAATTAAATGTCTTATTATGTAAAATGGTTATATAAAATATGCACTTCCTTGGTTTTATGTTTTTGGATATCAAAATACCGTTAATAATTTTTACTGTTTCAAATATATCTATTGAACAATGATCACATGATTAGTATAAATACAGGGCTTTAACAAATCAAATTTTCATAGACAAAGGAAGTGATGGACTCATCCAGTAGAATTTCTCCATATGAAGACCATTTTTCAGAGCTCGGAAAAGAGGTGGCTTCATTGGGCTTCGATCGTGTCCAAGCCCAAGCTGAGCTTCAACATGTTAAGATTGAACAGAACCACCTATTTGAGATTTGGAAGTTAATAGTTATTACCACTCGAGCGATGTTATCGAAGCCCCCTCTCAAGAGTATTTCACCATCGCACACCTTACCCTTAGGTATTATGCGGGTATTATAAGGGGTTATGTAGTAAGACCCTAGAACTATGATTATGTGTATAATTTTTTTTATATAATAAAGAATACACATTAATTTTATTATTGTGACTTGGTAAATAGTTTTTAAACCACAAATAGAATTACTATAGTCAATATTCAATTAAAAAATCTATTTTGATGAATTAAGGGATTTTTTAATTAGATAATATTTTAATAAAATATTATTACTAAATTTATTTTTATTAAATATAAATGATTGTATAATTTTTATGAATACAATTGTAATTTTTATTAAGGTTTGAAAGCCATTTTGGTCAAAACCCTTGAATTTTAGATAAATGTTGGTTTTTATTTTAAATGTAAAAATTCACATATTTAGAAAATTATCTAGATAAAATGAATATATTTTTTTGGAATCAGTATGATGAAATTATCCAATGGTGATTTTTTCATAATTTTCCAAGACAGTCAATTTGTTGGATAAAAATTAAATACCATTTAAATATATAATATGTTTTATGACATAATAATGAAACAATAGTGATATAATAAAATACTATAAAAGGGATTTTAGGCCAATATATATTTTAAATTTAAAAAATGTGATTTTATATTTGTTTGATTAATTTTACGGTGCCTTAGTGGACCCTCCAGACTTATAAATCATTTTAACCTTTTAAAATGTTTTCCTTGAGAGTGTGACTCACCTCCACATATGCAAGCCTAATATTATAATAAGTTATGAAATTGGCCTTATAAAATAATGTTTTAAAATCCCCTTTTTAAAATATCGTGGACATAAACCATGGGTTGATTTGTTTTTTGGATTTTTTTAATGTGTAGTATCCAAAACCTAAATAATAAATAATTCTCTCTCTTTTCCTATATGAACCCACTCGACCACCCATTACTATTCAATAAAACCATTTGGATCTTTCCAAACCCTGAACTATTCTCTCTATAATCCTCCAAAGGTTCCCCATGTTCCCAAGAATCCTCTCTCAAGCCTCTCCCAAGACTTTGGGATCACATTTCCATGTAAGGGATTTCTTCCTCTCTCATTTTTTCCAAGTTTCTTTATCTTGTTATAACCTTGTATTTTCAATTACAAATTTTGGGGTATGGTTTCCCACCTCACCTATACTTATTTCCTTATGTTTTAATGATGATATACCCCTTTATATCTCATTAATACCTCCCATGTACACCCGTTACCATACTGAAATTCTGTTAGGGATTTCTCTCTCCTCTTTTACATTCAAGCAATTATTTTGTTTTATGAATATAAAGTCCATTAAATATTTTGGGACATATATCTATATGAACTAATTAATATACATTTAATGTACATATTATTAGACACCCATTTCTCTCTCATAAACCATTTTTGTTAATTCTTATGTCATGCCGTTATACTACAGAAATTGCACCACGATTTTCCAAGACAAAGTCATTGTGTAGTGAATACCATGTCCATTTCTCTATCAAGGGTATTCAACTTTATGCACATTTACTTATTGATTATATAGTTTCCTATATTAATTTAAAATTACTTTATCATGGAATAAATGATGATGTTTAATGAATCCATGTTATATGATCCATGTGGCACACTTATGCATGAAATAAAATGATTAAGAATGGTGCGCCCTAATAGAACTACAATGTATTGGGTAAAGACTATCATCATGGTACGTCAAGTTAAATGAGGGTTTAATCATGCAAATTCAAGTGCAATTACGGTTTACTTATTCTCCGTGTGCAATGTTCCTTGGATCATGCTAATATCAGGTTAAATGTTGTTGCCACATTTCCATGTTTTGATAATCATGATATATCATGCCTTTGTGTTCATGTTTCTATTATGCTCTATTGATATGCCTATTGCCTAACATGTATTGTATTCTTCATGTTATTCTTTATTTACTCCCTTACTGGGATTTATATCTCACCTTTTTTTATGCATGTCCTCAGGTTATCCCATCCAATGCTAAGAAGGAATGTGTGTGGTCATGTAAAACAAGTTTTCATGAAAGATGTGTATATTATGTTTTAAGTTGTTATGTAATGTTCCTAATCCCCAAAGATAATAGAGCTCTCAATATTTTCTGTTGTATCAAGTAAAAAGAGAAGGGTTTTTATAGTTGGTATCAGAGGATATGTTTAGTTATTTTTGGGATTAGGATTAGAAAACCATAGTGAATGCCTTAGGGATAATACTAAGTATAAGAAAAATATCCCTAAATTTTTTTTCAGTATTGAGTAAGTGTTTTATCAAGAAAATATATTCTTGTCTGGATATGAGCAAGTATAGGCAGCTCTAGAATTGATGTACATTGGGGTAAAAACCGAAAACACCACTTTGAGCTAGACTCGAATAAGAACTGGTGAAAAACAACGACCCATACTGCACTCTTGGTTATGAAACTCCTAGGGTATATGATTTGATAAAATAATAAGCTTAGTGTAAACCATTGTTAAGGGAATAAAAAAATTCCCCTAAGAATATATGTTGGGTAGTTGATCTTGGATGACATAGATTGAAGCCTAGAAAGTCATATATTAAGGAAATAAATGTAATTTATAAGTTTTCCATTTTGTATTTGGATTCCCCGTTATGTGTTACCACTAACTTTTCCTTTATTCCATCCAATGGATAGTAATCAGAGGGATTGAGCTAACAACTGATATGAACATCAATGTGATGACTGTTCTAATGAGATGCCCAATCTGATGGGAGTGGGAATCCCGAACTTTGTCATGATACTCTCTTAGTTAACTCAAGTTTTGAATAGAAAAAAGTGTCAATAAGAACATTCAACCCCCCTAAGAAAACAAAAGTCACAATCAAGATCTTCATGAGTCAAAGGCCTCTAAATTTTAATGGATCATCTGATACCCCAATATCCGAATAATGGATCAACTCCATTGAAAATATCTTATCCATCCTTCAATGTTCTGAATAGGAGAAGGTTCTTCTGGATGCTTATAATATGGAGGGTGAAGTTGATCAATGGTGGACATTGATAAAAAATATGATGCCTGAGGAAGAGAACGAGTTCTTGGAATGGAAGGATTTTTGTAAAATGTTTTTCAATAAATATTTTCGACGCACCCTATAACTTAATATGTAAAAGGAATTCCTTTCCCTCACAAAAGAATGTGACAAATCCATTAGAGTGAACGAGGAAAACTACACAAGGCTTTCAATATATGCCTCCAGATTTTTCATTACCCTTGAATGTGAGGTTGACCACTTCTTTAGTGGGCCAAAACCTAGTATATGGAAATACCTATCCATCCGTGACTTCGATAGCTATGAGTAAATTGTCTAATGTGACCTCCAAGACAAAATAGAGATCAATGAATCTCAGGGGTATCATTTGGATAATAAGTTTAAGGTGGACTTTAATTATGATGGTCTGATGGATAAATCCAACAGTGATAAGAAAATACAACACCCCACTTGCCAAAGGTGTGGAAAAAAGCACCCATAAAATTGCCTTAAGGGGGTGAGGAAATGCTTTAGGTGTGGAAGAGAAGGGAACCTGGCCATTAACTATTGACAAGAAAAACCCACGGCTACGACAGAGGAGAGGAATGATCTGTTCAACCCTCAACGCATTGTTAATTTCTTCATCTATAAAGAACCAAAACACTTTTCGAGCCAATGACCTAAGCCAAGGGTTTTTGGAGGCAACCAACAACCTCTAAGTCAGCAAGGGAGAGATTTTTCCATCACTACCGTCGAAGTGAACCCCGAAAACAAAGTGGTGAAAGTTACTATAGTTATTCATTCAAGAATAGTGAACATTTTTTTTATTATGGTTCTATGCATTCTTTTATATCCCAAAATTTTAGTATAATAATTCCAAAATCACCAAAAAAAATGGAAGTAAAGATGTCGGTGAGAATAGAAAATGGGGACAATCATTGTATCCCATGAATATAAATCCTCCCTTATCATAATTTGGGGATTGAAATTCCCGAAGAACCTCGTCATACTCCCTATGGTGAAATTTTATGCAATTATTGGCATGGATTTCATTTCCTTATATAGAGCCAAAATAAATTTCCGTGAGAGGGAAATCACTCTCCATATGGTGAATCGACCCCCGATTCTGTACAAGTGTGTGGAGGAGGATGAATATTCTTTCGCACCATCATCTCAAGCATGGATATTACTACACTATGAGGATGTGTCTCTTGATTATATGATTGAGTCTAGGAAAGCAACCATCCTTGAATACATTCCCATTGTGAGGGAATTCACTGAAGTGTTTCCCAAGGAATATCATGGTCTTCCTCCGGGAAGAGGTCTTGAATTCTCAATTGATCTTATACCTGGGGAATTGACAATATCCAAGAATATTTATAGGATGGATATTGTGGAGCTTGAGGAGCTACAGAAAAAACTACAGGATAATATAGATAAAGGGTTTATACGCCCAAGTGCTTCACCATGGGGTGAACCAGTCCTCTTCATCAAGAAGAAGGATGGGTCAATGTGCCTTTGCATCAATTATCGCGAGCTCAAAAAAATCACAATAAATAACATGTATCCTCTGCCATGAATTGATGACTTGTTCGATCAGCTACGTGGAGAACAATACTTCTCCAAGGTAGATCTATGGTCAGGATATTATCAAGTGAGGTTAAAGAAGGAGGATATCTCCAAGACTGTTTTTCATACAAGATATGAGCACTATGAATTCAAAGTAATGACTTTCGGACTAACTATTGCTCCAGAAATATTTTTGGACTTGATGAATCGAGTCTTTAAGGATTAACTTGACAAATTTATGGTAGTATTTACAGATGATATTATAATACACTCCCAAACAAAGTAGGATCATGAGGATCATATAAAAACAGTACTAGAGACCTTTCAAAATGATAAGCTCTATGAAAAGTAAAACAAGTGTGAGTTATGGTTAAAGGAGGTCTCATTCTTGGGTCATATCATCAAAAGAAATGGGATATCTGTGGATCCCTCCAAGAAAACTACAATTGAGGGATGACCAAGTCCAACATCAGTAATGGATATCCATACCTTCCTGAGGTTAGCTGGGTATTATCACTGACTGTTGAGAAATTTTTCACGATTGTCCAACCATCTTACCAAGCTAACTCAAAATGGAGTAAAGTTTTCTTGGAGTGATGAATGCAAAGAGGGATTCAATGAGTTTAAATGGAGACTTATCACTATGCCCGTGATCACACTACCCACAAGTGGATAACTTTTTGTGTATTTAGTCATGCTTCAAATAAGATCCTTGGTTCTGTGTTGATGTAAAATGACAAATTAATTGGCTATGATTCAAGGAAATTGAAAGTTCATGAGAAAAACTATCCAACACATGATATGGAGTTGGATTCAATAATCTTTGTTTCAAAAATTTTGTGACATTACCTCTTTGGGGAGAAATATGAAATATACACAAATCACAAAATACTCAAGTATACATTCACACAGAAAGAGTTGAATATGTGCCAATGAAGAAGGCTAGTGCTAATCAAAGCCTAAGACTATAAAATACACAGCCACCCTGGGAAATCGAACAAGGTGGCAGATGATCTAAGTAGAAAAGACCCAACAGTTCTATCATTGATGATAATTGAAAAGGATCCAATCTTCTTATATTTGATGAAGATGGACATGGGAATAATAAAGAAGGGAATATCATCAATACTTTCAGAAATTATTTCTCAACCATATATTTTTTAAAGGTTAAAGGATGATAAAAAGGATTATGTGAGAATTTAGAAGAAATTGGAAAATATCAAAAAAGTGAAATCCTATGAGTTCAATATTAATGAAGAAGGAATTGTGAGATTTGGGTCTAGACTATGTGTTCCATCAAATCCAGATTTGAAGAACGAACTTCCTGATGATGCACATAGTTAAAATTTCTCCATTCACACAAGAAATAATAAGATCTATCAAGATCTATGAGAACTTTATTGGTGATATAACATGAAGAAGGAGATCATTGAGTATACATCAAAGTGTCTGGTATGTCAGCAAGTGAAGGCTAAGAGGAATAATTGTAAGGGTATGATGCAACCATTACCCATACCATAATGGAAATGGGAGAACATCAACATGGACTTTATCAATGGACTTCTAAATACATCCAAATGTAACAATATTATTTGGGTTGTTTTGTATCATCTTATAAAGACTGCACACTTCATTACAATTCGAGAGGATTTCTCATTGGATCAACTGACACAGATATATATATATATATAAGATAAGTGGTAAGGATACATGGAGTACCACTATCTATTGTATCCGATTGAGATAAAAGATTCACCTCTATGTTTTGGAAGAGTATTCAACATGATTTTAATACTGGGATGAACTTCAATACAGCTTATCACCCTCAAAATGTTGGCCAATCTGAGAGGACTATCTAAACACTTTAGGACATGTTGAGAGCATGATAAATAGACTTCAAAGGAGGATGGGATCAACATCTTCCCCTGGTTATGTTATCTTACAATAACAATTTCCACTCAAGCATCCAAATGTCTCTTTATGAAGCCCTGTATGGGAAGAGGTACAAAACACTGACATGTTGGGATGAAGTTGGGGAGAGAAAACTCCTAGGTCCAAAAATGGTCAAAGAAATGGAGGAGAAGGTTAAAACCATCCAAAAACACATTAATGCTGCTCAGAGTAGAAAAAAGAGATATGATGATAATCATCGAGAGACCTAGAGTTTGATATTGAAGATATGGTATTCCTACAAATATCGCCATGGAAGATAATTTTGAGATTTGGGAACAAGGGAAAGATTAGTCCAATGTACATCAACCCTTTGGAGATCATTGATCACATTGGAGTAGTGGCCTATCAACTAGTAATCCCACCGAACCTATCTCAAGTACCTGATGTATTCCATGTATCAATATTGAGTAAGTACATACCTGACCCATTTCATTTACTCAACCCAGAGGTGTTACCATTGTAGAATAACCTCTCATATGATGAGAATCCGATGAAGATCATAGATCATAGAGAAAAAGTACTACGAAATAAGACAATGCCCCTCAACAAAGTGTTGTGGAGAAACCAAAAGTTAAAGATGAAACATAGGAATTGGAGGAAGTGATGAATCATAGTTACCCTCATCTGTTTTAGTGTGGGAAAAAGAAAATTTGAAGGAAAATTTTCTTAAGGGGGGAAGATTGTAACAACCCAAAATTTTATTAATGAAAATTCCTATTGATATAATTAAATGTCTTATTATGTAAAATGGTTATATAAAATATGAACTTACTTGGTTTTATGATTTTCTATTTCAAAATACCATTAATAATTGTTACCATTGCTAATATATCCACTGAACAGTGATGACATGGTTAGTATGAATATAGGGCTTTAACCAATCAAATTACTCAAAAAAAGGAAACAATGGCCTCATCCAGTAGAATGTTCCATAATAAGCCCATTTTTAGGATCTCAGAAAGGTCGTGACATCAGTAGTCTTCACTCTTGACCAAGCCCGAGCCGAGATTTAACATGTTAATCTTGAACGGAACTGACTACGAGAGAAGTGAAAGTTAATAGAGATTACCTCCTGAGCGATGTTATCTAAGCCTCCCCACGAGTCTTTCACCATCACACACCTTAACCTTAGGTCTTATGCAGGTGTTATAAGGAGTTATATAACAAGACCATAATGCTATGATTATGTGAATTATTTTTGTATAGAATAAATAATATACATTCATTTTATTATTGTTACTTTGTAAATAGTTTTTAAAGCACAAATAGAATTTATTAGTTAATATTCAATTAATAAATATATTTTGATGAATTAATGGAATTTTGAATTAAATAATATTTTCATAAAATATTTTTACTAAATAACTTTTTATTAAGTATAAATGATCATATAATTTTTATGTATACAATTGTAATTTTTATTAAGGTTTGAAATCCTTTTTTGTCAAAACTCATGAATTTTTGAAAAATGTCAGTTTTTATTTTAAAAGTAAAAATTAAAATATTTTTAAAACTATTTGGATAAAATGAATATTATTTTTGGAATTAGGATGTCAAAATTATCCAATAGTGATTTTTTCATAATTTTCAGAGACAATCGAATTTTTGTGTAAAAATTAAATATTGTTTAAATATATAATGCGTTTTATGACATCATAATGACCCAATATTGATATAATAAAATACTATAAAAGGGATTTACGGCCAATATATGTTTTAGCTTTAAAAAAATGTGATTTTAGATTTTTTTTATTAATTTATGGTGCCTTAGTGGGTCCTCAAAGACTTATAAAACATTTAAACTTTTTAAAATATTTTCCTTGGGAGTGTGACTCACCTACACATAAACAAACCTAATATTTTAATAGTTTAGGACATTGACCTTGTAAAATAATTTTTTCCACTCAAATTTGGAAAAAACCATGGGTTGGTTTGTGTTTTTTATTAGTTTAATGTGTAGTGTCCAAAACCTAAATAATAAAGAAATCACTCTATTTTCCTATATAAAACCTCTCAACCTCACATTACTCTTCACTCAAACCATTTTGATCACGACCAAACCCTTACCTCATCTCTCTATAATCCTCTCATGGTGCCCTGAGATCCTAAGATGCCTCTCTGAAGCCTCTCCCAAGCCTTTGGGATCACACTTCGAAGGGATTTCTTCCTCTCTCATTTTTTTTGTCCAAGTTTCTCTATGTTATTATACCCTTGTATTTTCAATTAAAAATGTTGAAGTATGATTTATTACCTCCCCTATACTTCCCTCCTTATTTTTTTAATGATTAGTTACCCCTTTATCTCTCATTAATTCCTCCCATGTACACCCATTACCCTGCTAACATTTTGTAAGGGATTTCTCTCTCCACATTTAAATTCTAGAAACTATTTTGTTTTATAAATATAAATTCAAATAAATATGTTGGGAAATGTATATATATGACCCCTTAATATAAAATTCATGTACATATGATTATACAACCCTTTCTCTCTCATCAACCATTTTATGAATTCTTATGTCACGCTGTTATGCTGCCGAAATTGCACCGCAATTTTCCAAGCCAAAGTATTATGTAGTGAATACCATGTCCATTTATCTATCAAGAGTATTCACCTTTATACACATTTAATTATTTATTATAGAGTTTCATGTATTAATTAAACTTTTCTTTATCATGTAATAAATTATTTTGTTTAATGAATCCATGTTATATGATCCATGTGGCACACTTAAGCATGAAATTAAATGATTAAGAAAGGTGCACCCTGATAGCACTCCAATGCATTGGGTAAATACTAGTATCATGATACGTCAAGTGAAATGAGGATTTAACCATGATAATTCAAGTGAAATTAGGGTTTAATCATGCTCCATGTGCAATGAGCCTTGGTTCCTACTAATATCATGTTAAGTGTTGTTTCCACATTTCCATGTTATAATAATCATGCTATATCAGGCCTTTGTGTTCATGTTTCTATTATTCTATATTGATATGCATATTTACTGACATGTACTATATTCTTCATGTTATTTATTGTTTAATCCCTTATTGGGATTTATAGATCACCCTTTTTTATGCATGTCCACAGGCTATCCAATGCGATGCTAAGTAAAAAGGAATGTGTGTAGTCATGTAAAAGAAGTTTTCAATAAAAATGGGTATTTCATGTTTTAAGTTGTTATCTAATGTTCCTAATCCCCAAAGGCACTAGACCTCTTGATATTCTATGTTGTATCAAGTAAAAATTTTATGTAATAAATTATGTTTAAGTTTGAAATAAAGATAAGGGTTGTTATAATCGAGCATCTTAAAAAGTCCTTTAAACAGTAACTTAGATCTATCTAAGTCCCTTGGACATGTAAATATGAAAATATAGAAGTCCATAGGCATTTTTTAATGAGTCAATGAGTACCCATTAATTAGAAATGATCGAATAATAGAGGTGTTGATGAGTGGGACTCACAGTCACGAGAAATCAGAAGACACCCTCAGAGTAATCCATAGAAAAGGCTCGTGGAGACACATGGCGCCAGAATCCTTCACTAACTCTATCCTGGAGCTATAAAATATACTATGAAAACTAGTAAAAAATTAGGATGGCGAGACCTATAAATCCCCCTTCCCAGCCTCAGAGAAAAGTGTTGGGTTTTTTTTTGCATCTTGGAATATCAACAAACCCAATAATTAGAGCGGATTTCTTAGAGCATCTAATCTCATGTCTGGATAGTCTTTGGTCAGGTAATATACCAGTGAACTTCAGGAGTGATCATGTTCCATGAATAAATCACTTCTCATGATTATTCATAGATCATGTAAAGGAATTCTGGAAAGATATGTGAAAAACATACAACACATATTTTGGATCACATGAGACTCAAAATAAACTGTTACTCAATAAATAAATGGCATTTACAACACATGGTATAGAAAAAAAAACTAAAGGCAGAAGACTTAAGTGGAAACATGTTCTATTACCCTTATACACTTCACGTGAACCATCCAAGACATGAAAAAACACACCAGGACATGTCATCTAGATTTCACGACGCTCCTTCAGAATGTTTTTTAGGTCATGTCAAATCGTCCAGGACATGTCAGAGCAAGTCACATGGTCCAACTAGGCACACCCCTTTGGCCTGACGAGACCCCCTTGGTTCATCTCCCAATCCTTGTGATTTTTTTCAGATATTTCACCAGAATTATTGGTTCCCTCTGGAATCGGGGAAAGACCTAATTGATTGAAGGTTCAAACATTCCAATTGGTTTCTAACGGGTTTGTTCGTAGAACTAAAAACATCCAATGATTCCATATCCATTTGGACCTACTTTACAAAGGTAGGCACTCATTAGTCGTGGAATGATGAGGCTTAAGAATTTGCATTGGTTGGGAGGATGGGAGGTCAGACTCATCACACCTTTTGAGAGGAATTATTGTGTACTATGGGACTCTTTTTTATATATTTAAGTTATGTTCATGAATCCGTACTAAATTACCAAGTATAAAATGATCTTTCATTTAGTCTGAAAATCAATGATTGGTACTTAGTAAATTCAAATAATCTTTTATATGTATTCGAGGTTCTTCATCGCTGAAGAATAATCTGTATTTGTTAGAGATTCTTAGTTGATGGTATCCTTAAAAATACATAAAAGTATCTTGGTCATTATGATGACTATACTGGTTTTAAAGCCACTCAGTGGGGCACTTGAAGTTTATTGTCATTCAGGAGGACATGGATTATTTCAGAGTAAGGATCGTACCCACTGATGGGCTACCTACGTATCCTTTGTTTTGGAAAAGGAATCAGAACCCATGTAGTTAAAGTAAGGGAGTATGATGATTTTGCATGATTGATAGCTCAAAGGAAGATGTCATGATTACTTTTATGCTCTAAGCTCACATGATTCATGCTCAGTGTGAGAAACAAGAGGTATCAGTGAAACCAGACAATTTGTTCCATGAAATATTCAATGATGTGGGGCATATGTGTGTATGACTAACCAAAATTAATGAGGATTAAGATTTACATCAGGGAGGAAATCCATGAACAGGGTCCATAAAGGTATATGTGCTTCATGGATATTTGGTTACTCTAATCTTGGGGTTTACTCCTAAGAAATATGCCCAAGTTGGGAAGGGACTTATGATTGGGTTTTACTCCTGAGAAAGAAGCCCCAAATCAAAAGTAAATTAGGACTGGTTAAGAAAAATTAAGACCGAGGCTTAATCCTAAAAAGGAGGCCCAGGTTAAGGGACTTAAAAAATTAAGGGACTTGGGGTTTACTCCTGAAGAGGATGCCCATATTTGGGACTGGGGCTTATTCTTGAAAAGGAAGCTCAGGTTAAGAGAATTATGGTTGGGGCTTACTCCTGAAGAGGATGCCCATATTAATGAGAATTTGGACTGGGGCTTACTCATGAAAAGGAGGCCCATGTTAAGGGAATTGTGGTTAGGGCTTACTCCTGAAGAGGATGCCCATATTATTGAGAATTTAGATAGGGGCTTACTCTTGAAAAGGAGGCCCAGGTTAAGGGAATTATGGTTGGGGCTTACTCCTGAGGAGGATGCCCATATTTTGGGGAATTATGACAGGGGATTATTCTTGAAAAGGAGGCCCATGTTAAGGATTCTATCATCATAAAGGATGAGGTTGAATGAATGAAATCTCAATCTTTAGTGACATAAAGATGTATAAATCACTAGATTTTGATAGATGTTCCACGGAGTTCCTTTCAGATAAGGAAGACAAATAAATAAATCATGCCATGAATGGATTTGAAGAGTGTTTTGAAGACTAAATATTGAATAGGAGAGGTGGAATGACATAAGAGGGGTGAAATGGGCAGGAAAGGCACCCAAAAAGGTAGGGGCGTGCAAGTCCTGGAAGGCGCGCAGGTACTGCGTGGGCATGCAAGTCCTGGTCGCGCAGGTATACCTACACGACACATGGGTACTTGCGCGATTTTAAGTCCTTGAGTAATACTTGGGTGAGGCTTGGCTCAATCCCTTGGTATTATCCCTAGAGGCTTTCCAGAATATGGCGTGCATGTTTTGATGAAGAAGAAGGGAGGCGCACAAGTGTGTTCATTTCCCTTAAGGGTAAAACCACTTAGGCACGCATGTGTTAGTGAATTCTAACACTTAGACCTTAATCCTCTTGTTTAGACCTTCCATTATAGTTAAATTATTACCTTAGAAGAGTTAGGAAGACCTGAAGAAGAGACTTGGGCGTTCAGATCTCTATCTGTGAATTCTGGAAAAATTCCTCTCGAAATGGGGGGCCCACCGGGGGTATTTATAGGCTGGAGAAGACCCCGAGCGGTTATCCTTTAGGGCGTGCAAGTCACTTGTGCGACCATTATGTGGCGCGCAAGTATACTTGTGCGACAGTGAGGGAACTTGCGCGACCCTTGTGCTTTTGAAGCCTTGTTCATGCCTTTGTCGATTTTTGATGATTTCTTCAAAGGATGAATCAATTTGTGCTAAGTCATTTCCCTTTCCATTCTTTTAGACAATGTGACATAAAGAAGCATCAACAAAATTCCCCCATCAGAGTTGGATCCGAAAGAAATGAGGATGTGACTCTGAGGAAAAGAATAAAACTAAAGGAAAGGCGGCGCGCAAGTGTTCAGTGCGCAACACTTAGCGCTCAAGCTGTGGTGCGCAAGGTATGGCATGCAACTTCCAGTTGGACAGACTTCAATGCGCAGGGTAGGGTTGTGGCCTATAAATATGTGGCCCCATTTCCGTGCAAAGCATCCAGATTTCAAACTTTTGAGCTCTCTCCACACAAGTGTCCTTCACCGTGCAAGTTGCTCTGTTTTCCGCTGTTTCTTTGATGTCGTGCTGCTGTAGAGGTGTTTGGACTTGCACGGTTTCTACTTGCGCGTCAAAAACTAGTGCGGCACATTAACACTTGCGTGCCAAGTTTAGACTTGCACGCCTTAATGCCTTTGCCATTTTTTTGAAATTCCTTCACAAATTTTATGAAAAATCAACTTACTTTAAAGTTAATTTATTCAACTTTTTTGCAGATTCAATGGATCTCAGAAGAATCGGAATGGATGATGAACTGGCTAGCAAGCAGATTGATGACATGATGAACATTGTTTTACATGATTACTATGATATCTTTGACAACACTCTCCCAGATTTGGCTAAGTACTTAAAGAAATATCATCTTAATTTCCCACAGAGAATCTACCTGTCTCTGTATGGTCATGGTCATCTGCAAGGAGTCAATGTTCCAGATGCAAAGAACTATATTCCTGAGATGCTGCTGCACTGCTACTCCTCTATTTCGGTTATGATGTGCATTAAGAGCAACAACAAAGGTGTGAACTTTCAAAATTTTTCCTCCATGCCATTTCCTTGCAGATATGAAAATGGAAAACCCATGGGCTGAAATGTTTTCCACTGCCGGTTGGTGGAGAGAAGACAAACATGGAATTAGAGCAATATCTGAAAAGAGTACTCTCTCCAAATAGATCTTTACTTCCAATTCTCCATTCTCAAATCCATGTATCCATCTTCCAAGTCTCTTGGATAGAAACATAGTCACTCTTTGATCAACGGAAAATTTTCTCAAACCACACTCAATAACATCCTTTTACAATTGTTCCAAGAAGAGCTGGTATCGCTGCATCTTTTATTGTATCTAGTTGAATGAATGAATTCCAGGTGGTTGCTGATGAAGCTCAGGATGCCGTAAATCAAATGAAGAGTTATGTTGAAAGCCTCTTGTAATTCTTGAAAAAGAAAAGAGGCTCCAATCTGTGGATGTCCTTCTATCTCCTATGTATCAATGAAAAACACTTTCATCTTCAATCATTTGTACCTACATTATTTTTCTACATGCTTTAAATTTTACCTAATATAATGGGCCTAGTAAGTATAGTTTGATTTTCACTAGGATTAATGTAAATAACCCTACAAACTTTGAATCTTTTAATTTTATCAATATTTCCTAAATCATACAAAATGTATGTTTAGTTAGATGGAACTTGACTTTTATTCAGAGTTCCTTTGTATTTTGTGGGCAGTTTAAATTCATGCACATTGGAAATAAAAAGGATGATGTTTAAGATCGAAATAGCTTTGACTGAATGAATTAGAATTGACTCAATTCTTTGACAATTTATCTGAAAACATATTACCATAATCAAGTATGAGGGAAAATATGTAAACTATAACTTAAGAAAATTTGGATTTGAGGAATGATATGAAAAAGAGCTAAAAGGCATTAGAAGAATTAGTTTCCAAGAATTAAGTTACCATTATTTAACAAACCCGTTAGGGGGTTGAATTATGCAGGGCCACCTAAGGGAATTAGCTTCATAGTCAAATAAATAGCATATTTTGGCTAACAAGTTTGTTATGTAGACTATTTATGCAAGGCCTCCTAAGGGAACGTGCTGTATAGTCAGGCAAAAGAAATCTCAGAATTTTACTTTCCTAGTGCTAAAAAGCCAGTGGGAGTTTACGAAGGTTCAAATTTTCTAAAGTATAGAGTTTTCTGTATGGAAAGAGGTACTTGAATATGGAGAAGATATTTCCAAACAAGATTATCAAAGAACTGGATGAATATCACTCCTACGAAGGTCTGACCCAAACGTAGGGAAGGAGAATATAAACCATAGACTTGAATACTTTCAGATCATGACGAAAGATATGAGACAAGTATGTTAAGGATGGATATTTTTGCGGATCCCTACATATTGTAATTAAGTCAAATAAGGACAAAAGAAGATTTCTTCCCAAGAATGAAGTTACCAGTATTTAACAAACCTATTAGGGGGTTTAATTACGCAGGTCCACTTAAGGGAATTGACTGCATAGTCAAATAATAGCATCTTTTGGCTGACCGGTCCGTTATGTAGACTGTTTATGCAAGGCCGCCTAAGGGCACGTGCTACATTGTCAGGAAAAATAACTCTTATAATTTTAGGCCTTTTGAGATTAGAAGTCAAGAAATGGGTTATGAAGATATAGAAGTATTCAAGATTAGGATTATGACACATAATGATGGGTATTGTCCAATGTATTTAGAGATACACAGATCAATGATAACCATAATCATGTTGTGGCTGGGTCCTGAATGGAAATGTTGGACTTCAATACATATCCCATAAGGATGGGAATCATGCCATACATAGTTCTTTAACTATAGTTTAACGTCATGTGGGACAAAAGGATTAGAGATCTTAGTTTAGGGTCATAGATCTTGGACCATTTTAAGAAATACAGAGTGTGTGTTTTCATGGGGATTTTTCATCCAGGAGACCGAAAGTGGAATTTGGGGTTAGGCCCAAAATACTTGGGTCTAGATTCGAGGGACACTCGAACATTCCTACGTATCCCATAAGGATGGGAATGAATCCCACGTAGTTCTAGAACTACCCTCTGTACAAATTTCGTTCGTACATATGAAGGGTGAAAGGGGAATTTTGTGCAAAGATGGTTTAACCGAAGATAAAAGGTTTGGGCATTGCCATGTATGGACATAGTCTTTGGAATAAAACATGATTGAAAAATAAATGTAAATAATGATTCCCTCTCAGGTGAGGGTCTCAAAGAATATTTGCAGTTTATTGTCATACTGGACAAAACAGTGCTGTATAGTTTAACATCGTATAGTAAGGACGAAAGTGAACCAATGTAAAGATATTGATTCTAGGGTAGGTTTCACGAATCAACATCGTATGAGATGGAGGTGAACCGATGTGAAGAGATTGAATTTGGGATTGAACCTTGGGAGGTTGCCAACATACCCAGCCTGGAAGGCAAGGATCAAAGTCTGTGTAGTTCAATTAAAGAATCAATTAATGATCAAGTTGTTCTTGGGGACAATGACCTAAAATATAGTGTTGGGACTTACACATGGTTAGTAGCCCGGAGAGACAGTTATGGTTGAAGTTTTCTCTAAGATCACATGAGTCATACTCGGTGTGAGAAACAAGAGGTAACAACAACCTTAACGATGCACAGTTTAATGTCACGTAGGACATATAAAGGGACTATGCAGTTTAAAGTCTTCCAGTTAGGAGTGCTGCATAGTTTTGTGTCACGTAGTAGGGAAAAAGTATAGTTTTGTAACACCCCGACCCCAGTTACCCAGAGTCGGTGCATTATTACGTAAGATTGGCATGATCACAAGAAAGATCAAGTCTCGAAAGACCGATTAGTTTAGTAGACTTGGAATAAATAGATACATTTATAAAGTTTAAATTACATCATAAACTAAAAACAACAACAACATAGTCTCCATAGTCCACACTCATACTATCCCTGTAGGTCATTCATAATTTACTTCTTCACAATCCTGGGAAAAATAAAACATTGAAAAGGGTGAGCTCAGATGCTCAGTAGGGATAACATTATAGCAGAAGCTTTCACAGATAAGCATAAACACTTAAGGCAATATATAATTAAAACAAAAGCTTTTTAAACTTGAACTTCAGCAAAATATGGAAAAGATAAAATGAAATAATGACATTTACTTATTCACATGGATATTCTACTAGTCTAACAATCACATGCAATATCAATAACCACTTTCATAATGATGGAATGCATAATGCCAGACTATCATAACCACATAGCTAAGGCCTCGTGCCAAGACTACAAATAAGATTTTCCCAAGGCCTTGTGCCAAGACACTAGTTTGTCTCATGAGACCTACCGATGCATCGAGGAGCTATAGAGGGCTCCACCCGTCACTTATTAAGTCTAATTCATTCCTCATATGAACATGTTTAAACATAACATAAACATTTTTATTAAAACTAGCATACAAAATGTCAATTCTTTAACCACAAACCATGAATGGTATAAAAATAGAAAATACACAGTCAAACATAACTTATTCGATACAATATGGAAGATTGTATTGTATCACATTAACCTCAATCAAGAATAATGAAGGATGTTGACATAGATGAAAATAATCATCAAAACTATTTGAGAGAAATATCCCCCTTTTTCTTGAAATCATTTAAAAGTCACACTATTTGTCAAGAAGCCATTGAAAAATAGATTTTTGAATCAAAGTGTCCCATACCACTTTGAAACTTTTAAAAGGATTTTTAATTTTAAAACTTTAATTTCCATATAAATAAATCCTTAAAACCATTTGTTTAAAACATGGACATTAATGAGAAATATTTAGAAGAATAAGTCTTTAAAACATTTAAAAAATGGTATTTTAGTTAGAGTTTATAACCAAAATAGAGACACTTGAATACAAAACATTGAGGTAATCAAAACATTTTAATATCATGAGAATAAAGGAATTAATGATATACTATGTCAAAGTACATTATATACACCACATAAAAGTGATTTTGTGTATAACAACAAAGAAGTCTCAATGGAATTTAAATTGAGATGAAATATCTCATAAAGGTTGTATCCTTAGGTTAAGGATAAATCAATGACATAATTATGTGTGACAAATATAAATACACTAAATATGATTGGATATTCTGTGTAAAACAATCAAAGGACATTCACACATATTCTTATAAAAACAACACCAATGAATTGGATGTTTATCTCAACAAATCGAGATTGAGTAAAAATTACTCTTATCAAGTTCATAACAATGACTTGAGAATTTATCAAAGGGGTGATTATGTGTATAAAAAGTATATCCACAGAAATGGGAGTGGAAATTATGAAATAATCAAATGAATAGTGATTCCACACATAATCTTGGAGTAAAATAATCAATGAAGTATGCGTAAAGCCGAATGAGTGGAAATTGAAATTTCAAATTCCCTTATCGATTTGGTAACTTACGAAACATACAACCATGAAAGAAGGATAATACAATGATGATGTAAATATCCATAAATTAAAGTATATTACCCAATTAATACAATCATGGGCAGTATACACACCACATGCAATAAATAAGTGGTGAACAATGGAATTCTCACGGAATTAAAAGTGAGATAAGAAACCCCTTACTTTGTACTTTTTCCTTGGTCGACGGTAGGTTAACCTCCTTTATAATGGTGAAATAATTGTTATTGAATTATACAAGAATCATTTACATTAATATGATATCATATATGATCTTTTAACATTGATTTGTTAATAATATCTTAGAATTATCGTCATTTCGGGTGTTAATGGGTTCATTTTACTTTATATTCTTTGTTATGTGAGCCATATTTGTTATTTATGGGATGTATATTATTCATATCCAGAATAATATCAAGTCCTTAAACATTATTTTTAATCATTAAATGAGAATTATACTTGAATAGATGCGATGGAGAATGAATCTCATCACGTTCGTGGAGACGGTAGTCCGTACGTACGCACGAGCGACAATATCATTCTTTTGTTATAAAAATAATATATAATTGGATGGTATATCATATATAAAGAATAATTATCATGTTATATTTATTATTTACATGAATTAAACATCATTATTATACCCATCCAAATAATAATTTATTGAATAACAATTACACCATGACGTGGAGACGGTAAGCCGTACGTACGCACGTATGGTGACATGTTATTCAAAGGGTGGATAGAATACTGAATATGGTTGTACCATATTTATAATAATTTTAAATTATATAGGAGATTCTGGATTCATTATTTTAGAATATAAATAACTAAGAAAGAAGAAGTGGAATAAGAAAGGAACTTGAGAAGGGGTGGTGAAAACATTACCTCTTCTTCGGGTTCTTCCTTTTGATTTGATCAAAAGGGCTCCTTAGTTTGGCTTTCTGATCAAAATAAGGCCTCTAGGTTGTTGTGAGCTAAGTTGAGAGAGTATTTTGGTAGGGGTTGGAAGAACCAAAAGGCTTTGAAGGTGTGAAGAAATGAGAAGGAGGAGTTCCCTTTTATAAGAGGGGTGAGGGGTACCTTTGGAAAAGATAGAAATATTAATATATAATAAATTATTATTCGGTTTCCAATGGCTCCAAAATTTATTATTTAACGGTTCAGGTGGGTATAGGTCTAAATCCATTCAACCAATATAATTTAGATAGGTTTGGGTCATTATATCAACCTTATCGTTTAGTTTTAACTCTTAGTTAATTAGTTTGACATTTACCATGTCACTTTGTATTTTTATATTATATAGTTAATAAACTTACTATATACATACAAGCCACCCCAAGTGGTCCATTAATGATACAACTATCATTATATAAGTCTCTTGGACGAACCATAGTTTTTTATAAATTTAATATCAATTAATAATATAATATTTGTTTTAAAAACTATTTTGTGTCAATTTTGACACTATTCAAATATTGATTTTTTTAAAAATCATAACAGAATGATTACTTCAGAAAATGTTAATTAAATAAATACTAACATATCATATTAACCTATAAAATTAGTGTAATTCATAAAAAGTCTAAAATTATATTTATTTGGGTATTTATAATATCAATTATTCTAATTGTTTACTATTATGGTAATTACTGTATCACCATTGTGTCATAAATAAATTAACTTATTTAAGGTTTAAAAATGATAAATAAACTATCATTATGTAGGATATCGTTTTATGTTTCTAATGAATATTTATAGTCTAAAGTCCAACATATATAACCCTATGTAACACTTGTTTTTCTAAAAGATATATGCTTGTGTCATTTTTGTATTCATTTTATCTTAATTAAAATAAAGTGTCCCTATCACTTACAAGTGGATCCATGGGGTCCAAAAATCGCCCAAAGATTCCCATGGTCGGACATGTATCCACCAATAAGGTTAGGACACGTTTTAGGGTAATTTAGTATTATTATAATATTATTTTTTAACCCTTATTTACCGGATTTACCCTTAACCATGGTAAATAAAATATTTACCGAAGTAATTATTCAAAATGTCTAAAAATAAAAGTTACCTATTTACACAATTTGGACATCCTGATTCCAAATATGGAATTCATTTTTCCAAATTCAATACATAGAAGTGGAAGAAATTAATTTAAAATTAATTCCCGTTGTTAAAACAAAAAAGCGTGTTTTTAAGAAATAATAACTATCAAATGATTGACAGTTGTTTATGTTCGGTTTAAATGTGAAATTTTGTTCAATGACCCACAATGTATTACATGGTAAAAATATATTTTAAATATAATTTAAAACCACTCAAATTCATAATTTATAACTATTAATTATTTCTATTAAAAAAGTTGTTTTTAATTAAAATTTAGTAATTTTCACTATTCATCAAAATATAAAAGTTATCCGAAAAGTACCAAAATTTCACCCTAGGATAATTTAGTTATTACAAATACAAAAATGAAGTTTATTTTACCAAATTAAAAACATAAAAGTTTCATTTATTAATTTAAAATTGATTCCTGCTTTCGAAACCAAAAGGCGTATTTTTAAGAAATAATAACAATCAAAGTTTTGACACTTGTTTATGTCCAATTTCAAGGTGAAATTACTTACAATGACCATAATTGGATTAAATAGTATAAATATAATCTATTTATACTTCCAAACCATTAAAATGTATAATTTAACAATATAAATTATTTTGATTAAAAAAGTTGTTTTCAGTTAAAATATAGTATTTTTCACTATTCACCCAAATATGAAAGTTATCAGAAAGACACCAAAACATTATTGATACTAAATTCTTATGTCCAGATTCTAAAGAATAATTTCATTTTGTGAAATTGATTATATAAAAGTTTCAAATATTGGTTTTAAAAAGGCTTCGCCATTAAAAGGCGGTAAAATTTCATTTTTTAAAAAATACTTCTTTTATATGAAAAAATTAATTTGTTCATAAATCATGTCTTAGAAAATCATAATATGGATTAAAATTATAATTATAATATAATATTTAAAATTTAGTTAATACTATTTATAACCTCTTTTTAACGGCTAGTTTGGTAAGTCGTGGTGTACTTAAACTCAGTGTTGCATACAACCCATGCTATTGTATTATTCAAAGAGAAGTGTACCGTGGAAGATTGGGGTGTTAAATTCACCCCTCCTTCAATCAATTGTGTCCTCGCAATTTTAAAAATTGGGCTTGAGAATATAATGGAAAGTACCACATTAGAAAAAGAGTCAATAAAACTATTACTTTAAAAGAAAGAAAGAGAGGTATAAAGGTCACCCAAGATAAGCCATACTAGGATTCCAGGTAGTAAAACATGGATATGGATGATAAACTAAGTGTCAAGTTCTGATGGAGAGGGATAGAAATCATGATCAGGAGATAGTTAACAATAATAAAACCACAAACTTGTGTTGGGACAAACAATCATTAATCTCCTAGTAGGAAAAGTAAACGGACAACATTTTTTGTTTTAAGTTACATTACATAAGGATGAGGAATTCATTTATGATATTGACTAAGAATATAAAGATATATACTTACTTTTTAAGTAGAGTTTCATTCTTTAATAAATTTCCACCACTAACTCATTTTTTTTAAACGATGAGTATTCAAGAAGACTTAGTCACACTGGAAGAGCTAGAATAAACTTCTATAGAATCACATGATCCATGTAGGATAAACTATACATTTACATTGTCTTTAGAGATTAATCAAAACCAAAATGGTTAGTACAAGATCTAATGATCCCCCAAAAGGATATTCCTTGAGAGAAATAAACACTAATATTAATTTCGAAAATTAAACCAACAATACCCCAAAGTTAAATAAATACCATTCAATAATCAATTTTCCTTAAAATCCTTCAATATAATCCAAACTAATATTAAAACTCAAAACATATAAGAATATAGTCTTCCACGTTAAATTGTATCTCCAAATGACATAAAATACTCTTAAAGTCACATACTTAAAAGTAATTAACCTAATCATTTCCATAAACAACACAAATCACTATAAATCCATAATAAAAACATAGATAAAAATCCACCATTACTCCTCAAATGAAATCCCATACTATTCTATTTTCCTTGGGCATATAGTGTTCACAACAAAGAGAACAACTTCCAAAATAACATCTATCACTTAATCACCAAATCATTTTCCTATACCAAGGGTATTCATTTGATTAGACATAAGAACCCAAATAAACTTATTATTGATCAATATTTAACTAAAAATAATTAGTCACACTATCCAAAGACTTCACTTAGTCCAGTGGTAGACGATAAATCCCATTTTCACTTTGGTTGAGGGTTTGATTATCACAGCTTTGTCCGACGTGATGGGTTGTCACACGGTCTACGTGTTGTGCTTTTTCAAAAACTATATTTTATAATATTACCAAAATTAGATAAATTCCTCAAAATACCATAACATAATTTATCCACAAATATTATATCATAACTTGCATTTTCATCCCAAATTATAATAACTTATAATTCTCTCAAACCCCAATGATCATATAAAACCAAATGGCTATTCATACCTATATCCACAAGAGAAGAGATAATTCTTCCTCAAATATCATTCTCACATGGAAAACTACGGGGTTACAAAAACAAGAGAAAATTATTCAAAGGTAAACCCATCAACAAGGAGAACTAATACTTTTTAAACATTTCTCCAACCATCTATTTCCATATAGATTCTTCTTTGACCAAGAAAATATCCTATAGAATAGGGCATTCACTCGGGTAATGGCTAGGTCCCCTACATTTATGGAAAATGACTGTAAATGGACTCTTAGGACCATTTTTATCTTCTTACAAAGTACTCTTCATTTTTCTTCGGCAATTATTCACTTTATATCCTTCCTTCCCACACGTAAAGAATTTCTTGGTCCCATTGAGACACTTTCCTGGGTGTCTCCTTCCACATTTCCTGCATGATGGAAATTGAGGATTCCTTTCTCCATGGTCTCCACTGCTGGAGCTCTTATCATTCATCACCTTTCTCTTACTTGTTGAGTCCGAGAGTTGGTTAATATATATGTTGTTGATCATATTTTTGGAAAACTGATTTGGCATAAATACGATATCTTTTATGCCTATCAACATTCCATTTTGTTGCTCATTTCCACCACCGTTCCCACCTTGTAAATCATTCTCAAAGTCACTATGACTTCCTTGGAATCTAGCCATTGCCTAAAACCAGAAAGCATTGCGTGAGTAACAGTAGTCATAAAATCATTTAGAGATTAACATGTCACCATATTCTCAATTTGAAGCACATTAGGATTAACCAAGGTCATTTACTCTCATCTTATATATATATATTACTTTAAATTGGTTTGTAAAGAAAATGTAAATTATCCTAAGCATATCCCCCGGGAGTGTCGTAACCAAGAGTGCAACAAGGCCCGTTGTCGTGAACCATTTCATGTTCGAGTCTAGCTCAAAGCGGTGTTTTTGGGTTTTACCCCTAGGTACATTTTTTCCAGAGCCTCCTCTACCTGCTTGTATCCAGATAGGGATGTATTTCTCGGAAAACTCACAAAATCTCTACAATACCAAAATTCTAGGATGTTATTCTATACTAATCCTCAAAGTTCATCTTAGGTCTACGTGCTCAAATCAGAGTTTATCTAAATCTAGCTTCCAAGGTTTGTACTAAACTTCCTCTGATACCAACTGTAACGCCCCAACCCCAGTTACATAGAGTCGGTGCATTATTACATAACATTGGCATGATCAAAAGAAAGATCAAGTCTCGAAAGACCGATTAGTTTAGTAACCTTGGAATAACTACATACATTAATAAAGTTTACATTACATCATAAACTGAAAACAACAACAACATAGTCTCCATAGTCCACACTCATACTATCCCTGTAGGTCATTCATAATTTACTTCTTCACAATCCTGGGAAAAATAAAACATTGAAAGGGGTGAGCTCAGATTCTCAGTAAGGATAACATTATAGCAGAAGCTTTCATAGATAATCATAAACAGTTAAGGCAATTTATAATTAAAAAAAATCCTTTTAAACTTGAACTTCAGCATAATATGGCAAAGATAAAATTAAATAATTCCATTTACTTATTCACATGGATATTCTACTAGTAGAACAATCACATTCAATATAAATAACCACTTTCATAATGATGGAATGAATAATGCCAGACTATCATAACCACATAGCCAAGGCCTCATGCCAAGACTACAAATAAGATTTTTCAAAGGCCTTGTCCCAAGACACTAGTTTGTCTCATGAGACCTACCGATGCATCGAGGAGCTATAGCGGGCTCCACCCATCACTTATTAAGTCCAACGTATTCCTCATATGAGCAGGTTTAAACATAACATAAACATTCATATTAAAACTAGCATACAAAATGTCAATACTTTAACCACAAACCATGAATGGTATAAAAATAGCACATCCACAGTCAAACATAACCCATTCAATACAATATGGAAGATTGTATTGTATCACGTTAACCTCAATCAAGAATAATGAAGGATGTTGAAATAGATGAAAATAATCATCAAAACTATTTGAGAGAAATATCCCCCTTTTTCTTGAAATCATTTAAATGTCACACTATTTTTCAAGAAGCCATTTAAAAATAGATTTTTGAATCAAAGTGTCCCATACCACTTTGAAACTTTTAAAAGCAGTTTTAATTTTAAAACTTTAATGTCCAGATAAATAAATCCTTAAAACCATTTTTTAAAACATGGACATTAATGAGAAAGATTTATAAAAATAAGTCTTTAAAACATTTAAAAATTGGTATTTTAGTTAGAGTTTCTAACCTAAATAGAGACACTTGAATACAAATAATTGAGGTGATAAAAACATTTTAATATCATGAGAATAAAGGAAATAATGATATACTATGTCAAAGTACATTATATACACCACATAAAAGTTATTTGGTGTAAAACAACAATGAAGTCTCAATGGAATTTAAATTGAGATGAAATCTCTCATAAAGGTCGTATCCTTAGGTTGGGGATAAATCAACGACATAATTAGGTGTGAAAAATATAAATACACTAAATATTATAGGATATTCAGTGTAAAACAATCAAAGTACATTCACACATATTCATATAAAAACAACACCAATGAATTGGATGTTTATTTCAAAAAATAGAGATTGAGTAAAAATTACTCTTATCAAGTTCATACCAATGACTTGAGAATTTATCAATGGGGTGATTATGTGTATAAAAAGTATATCCACAGAAAGGGGAGTGGAAATTATGACCTAATCAAATGAATAGTGATTCCACACATAATCTTGGAGTAAAATAATCAATGAAGTATGCGTAAAGCCAAATGAGTGGAAATTGAAATTTCAAATTCCCATATCGATTTGGTAACTTATGAAACATAAACCCATGAGAGAAGGATAATACAATGATGATTTAAATATCCATAAATTAAAGTATATTACACAATTAATACAATCATGGGCAGTACACACACCACATGCAATAAATAAGTGGTGAACAATGGAATTCTCACGGAATTAAAAGTGAGATAAGAAACCCCTTACTTTGTACTTTTTCCTTGGTCGACGGTAGGCTAACCTCCTGTATAATTGTGAAATAATTGTTATTGAATTATAAAATAATAATTTACGTTAATATGATATCATATATGATCTTTTAACATTGATTTGTTAATAATATCTTAGAATTATCGTCATTTCGGGTGTTAACAGGTTCATTTTACGTTATATTCTTCGTTGTGTGGGCAATATTTGTTATTAATGTGATGTATATTATTAATATCCATAATAATATCAAGTCCTTAAACATTATTTTTAATCATCAAATGAGAATTATACTTGAATAGATACGATGGAGAATGAATCTCATCACGTTCGTGGAGACGGTAGTCCGTACGTACGCACGAGCGACAATATCATTCTTTTGATATTAAAATAATATATAATAGGATGGTATATCATATATAAAGAATAATTATCATGTTATATTTATTATTTACATGAATTAAACATCATTATTATACCCATCCAAATAATAATTAATTGAATAACAATTACACCACGACGTGGAGACGGTAAGCCGTACGTACGCACGTATGGTGACATGTTATTCAAAGGGTGGATAAAATAATGAATATGGTTGTACCATATTTATAATAATATTACAGTATATAGGATATACTGGATTCATTATTTTAGAATATAAATAACAAAGAAAGAATAAGTGGAAGAAGAAAGGAACTTGAGAAGGGGTGGTGAAAACATTACCTCTTCTTCAGGTTCTTCCTTTTGATTTGATCAAAAGGGATCCTTAGTTTGACTTTCTTATCACAATAATGACTCTAGGTTGTTTTGAGGGAAGTCGAGAGAGTATTTGGTTAGGGGTTGGCCGAACCAAACGGCTTTGAAGGTGTGAAGAAATGTGAGGGAGGAGTGCCCTTTTATAAGAGGGGTGAGGGGCACCTTTGGAAAATCTAGAAATATTTATTTATAATAAATTATTATTTGGTTTAAAATGGATCCAAGGTTGATTATTTAATGGTTAATGTGGGGATTGGTCGAAATACATTCAACCAATAGAATTTAGACAGGTTTGGGGCATTACATTAACCTTATCTTTTAGTTTTAACTCTTAGTTAATTAGTTTGACATTTACCATGTCACTTTGTATTTTTATATTATATAGTTAATAAAAATACTATATACATCCAAGAGACCCCCAAGTGGTCCATTAATGATAAAAATATCATGATATAAGTCTCTTGTCCGAACCTTTGATTTTGAAGAATTTAATATGAATTAATAATATAATATTTGTTTTAAAAACTCTTTTATGTCAATTTTGACACGATTCAAAAATTGATTTTTTTATACTCATAACAGAATTATTACTTCTAAAAAAGTTAATTAAATAAATATTAACATGTCATATTAACCAATAAAATTAGTGTAATTCATAAAAAGTCTCAAATTATATTTATTTGGGTATTTATAATATCAATTATTCTAATGTTTCACTATTATGGTAATTACTGCATCACCATTGTGTCATTAATAAATTAACATATTTAAGGTCTAAAAATTATAAATAAACTATAATTATATAGGAAATAGTTTTATCTTTCTATTTAATATTTATAGTCTAAAATCCATCATATATAACCCTATGTAACAATTGTTTTTCTAAAAGAAATATGCTTGTGTCATTTTTGTATTCATTTTAACTTAATTAAAATAAAATGTCCCTATCACTTACAAGTGGATCCATGTGGTCCCAAAATCGACCCAAAGATTCCCATGGTCGGAAATGTATCCACCAATAATATTAGGACATGTTTTAGGGTAATTTAGTATTATTATAATATTATTTTTTTAACCCTTATTTACCAGATTTACCCTTAACCATGGTAAATAAAATATTTACCGAAGTAATTATTCAAAATGTCTAAAAATAAAAGTTACCTATTTACAAAATTTAGACATCCTGATTCCAAATATGGAATCCATTTTTCCAAATTCAATACATATAAGTGGCAGAAATTAATTTAAAATTAATTCCCGTTGTTAAAACAAAAAGCATGTTTTTAAGAAATAATAACTATCAAAAGATTGACAGTTGATTATGTTCGGTTTAAATGTAAAATTATGTTCAATGACCCACATTGTATTACATGGTAAAAATATATTTTAAATAAAATTTAAAACTACTCAAATTCATAATTTATAACTATTAATTATTTCGATTAAAAAAGTAGTTTTTGATTAAAATTTATTAATTTTTACTATTCATCAAAATATAAAAGTTATCCGAAAAGTACCAAAATTTCACCCTAGGCTAATATAGTTATTACGAATCCAAAAATGAAGTTTATTTTACCAAATTAAAAACATAAAAGTTGCATTTATTAATCTAAAATTGATTCCTGCTTTCGAAACCAAAAGGCGTATTTTTAAGAAATAATAACTATCAAAAGTTTGACACTTGTTTATGTCCAATTTCAAGGTGAAATTACATAAAATGACCATCATTGGATTAAATATTAAAAATGTAATATATTCATACTTCCAAACCATTAAAATTTATAATTTAACAATATAAATTATTTTGATTAAAAAAGTTGTTTTCAGTTAAAATATAGTATTTTTCACTATTCACCCAAATATGAAAGTTATCAGAAAGACACCAAAACATTATTGATACTAAATTATTATGTCTCGATTCTAAAAAAGAATATCATTTTGTCAAATTTATTATATAAAAGTTTCAAATATTGGTTTTAAAAAGTCTTCGCCATTAAAAGGCGGTAAAATTTCATTTTTTGAAAAATACTTCTTTTATCTGAAAAAATGAATTTGTTCATAAATCATGTCTTAAAAACTCATAATATGGATTAAAATTATAAGGATAATATAATATTTAAAATTTAGTTAATACTATTCATAACCTCTTTTTAACGGCTAGTTTGGTAAGTCGTGGTGTACTTGAACTCAGTGTTGCGTACAACACACACTATTGTATTATTCAAAGAGAAGTGTACTGTGGAAGATTGGGGTGTCACAGTTTAATGTCATGTAGGACGTATCAATGACTTTCTGTACAGTTTAGCGTCATGTAGTTAGGATTATGGGGACAATATATTTTAACGTCATGTTGGACGAAAGGGGGACTGTGCAGTTTAATGTCATGCAGTGAAGACAAAAGAGTACACTATTTAACGTCATGTTGGACGAATTAGGGAACTTTTTCACAGTTTAGCATCATTTTGGACGAATGTACAAATAGTTTAAGGTCATATTCATGGACCGTTTCTATATAGTTTAACGTCATATAGTAAGGACGATGAAGGGGACATGGTTTAAAATCTTGTTGGACGTAAGGGACTTGCAAATATTTTAGGGTCATATGCATGGACCGTTGAGGATGCAGTTTAACGTCTTGCTGGACGGTGGTGCAGTTTAAGGTCATACCAGACCATTATGATATATTCTGTGTTTATACAAAATACTTCTTAAAAAATATGGCTTTGTTTGGAGTAGTGATGAGTTCTCCATCCATCGAGATTAATGAATAAGCTCCATTGGAGTAGACCCTATATATTGAGTAAGGTTCTTCCCATTTTCGCTCAAGCTTGGGAGGTTTCTTTCCTGGTATCATTGGAGTTTTGAGAACTAATACAAATTCTCCCTGATTGAATGAATGAAGATGAACTTTTTTGTTAAAATCTTGTGCTATTCAATTCTGATAGACTTCCAAGTGATGCAAAGTGCACAATCTTTCCTCATCTAACTGTTCCAATTCATTCAATCACTTTTGAGATTGTTCATTTGTAGATGACTGATCAAAAATGGAAACTCTGAGCGAGGGTAGTTGAACTTCAATTGGCATGACTGCTTCTGTTCCATATACCAATGAATATGGAGTTGACCGCGTTGCAGTGCGGGTGGTAGTCCGATAAGCCCATAAAGCATGGAAGAGTTTATCAGGCCATGATTTTTTATCTTTATCCACCATCTTTTACTGTATATTTGACAGAGTCTTATTTAAGGCTTCTATCTGGCCATTAGTCGCTTCATGATACCGAGATGAATGGTTGGATTTGATGTTGTATTCTTGATACAACTTCTTCACCTCAGATGAACAGAAGTTGGTGCCATTGTCCGTCAATATGGTATGAGGGACACCAAATATGGTAATGATGTTAGACTTGATGAAGCTAACAATGCATTTAGAACTGACTTCCTTAAGAGGTATTGCCTTTGCCCATTCGGAAAAGAAATCAGTAGCAGTAAGAATATACTTAAACTGATTGGCCGTAGCTGAAGGGTAAGGTCCCACCACATCTATTCCCCATGTGGCAAATAGACATGAGTATTTAGTTGTATGAAGCAACTATAGAGGTTGATGAATGAAGTTGGCATGTACATGGCATGAATGACACTTATTTGTGAAATCAACAAAATCTTGTATCATTGAAGGCCAAAAGTATCCAAGCCTTTGAATCTAATCAGACAGTCTATGTCCAGACTGGTGGGCACCACAGACTCCTGCATGCACTTCTTTCATGACAACCATTGTCTCTTCACCATCAATGCATCTGAAGATAATTCCATCAAAACCACGCTTGTAGAGAATTTGATCTAGGTGATCTGGGCTATCATAAAGATTAAAATTGACCACACGTCGCCAGATTTGTTCTTTCTCGGCTCTATTAGGTGGAAGTGTTCCATTTTGAAGGTATTCCCTGATAGTGACATCCATCCTATAGTATGACCATACGATTCAAGAATGGGACTAATTTCATTAATTTCCTCTATTCTGATTCAAATATAAGGTGAAATTGCACGACGGTGGGCAATACTGATGGTTGTATCGTCCCAATTTGGATCTGCCAAAGCTGTGGTTATATTAGCCAGTGCATCAGCTTGAGCATTTTGTGATCATCGGACATAAGAAAATTTCGGTTCCGAAGGGAATTCCTCCATTAACTCTCTGACGTAATCATATAAAGGGATTAGTTCTTCTTTTCTGATGGCATAATCCCCATTGACTTGCTTGATTACTAGGTATGAATCACCTTTCACCTTTTAGTGATTCACTTGTGCTTGAAGCGCCAATTCCAAGCCTACGATGAGAGCTTGGTATTCTGCTTCATTATTGGTACCACCTTCCCACAATAAGAAGGAATAAGGTAACACTACCTTTTCTGGAGAAATGAGCACAATTCCTAATCCAACTTTGTTGAATTTAGGATTTTCCATTTTCCTCCCTGTTGGACTTCTAGAAGCACCATCAAAATACATTTCCCATGCCTGAAAACTTTCTTGAATAGAGAAAACGTCCTCATCAGGGAGTTCAATATCTGAAGATGTGTCTTCCACTAAAGGGTGTTCAGCCAAGAAATCAGCCAAAGATTGGCCCTTTATTGCCTTTTGAGACACATACTGAATGTCGAATTGCTGCAAAATAACTTCCCACCTTGCCAAAAATCCTGTAAGCATTGGACGACTAAGGATGAATTTGAGCGGGTTATTTAAAGATACCAATTGGACCTCGTGATGTTACAGGTAGTGTCTCAACTTCTGAACTACAAAGATTAATGCCAGGCAACACTTCTCAATACTTGAATTCTGGGTTTCTGCTTCAAGCATAGTCCGACTGAGGTAGTAGAGGCTGTTTTCATTCCCAGCGTCATTCTTTTGAGCAAGAAAGGCACCCAATGATCGCTCTAGAGCTGTCACGTAGAGGATAAGTGGTCTTCCTTCAACAGGTGGCATGAGTACCAGTGGATTCAAGAGGTATTTTTTGAGAATATCGAATGCTTCTTGACATTCTTCAGTCCATTGGTAAGTGACTCCCTTCTTCATCAATTTGGTGAAGGGAAAACTTTTGCCTGCCAAATTGGCGATGAAATGCCGAATATAGGCTAAGTGTCCTTGAAGTCCTCTTAATTCTTTCAAGTTTCGAGGAGGTGACATACCAAGGATTGACTTTGTCTTCTCTGTATCAAATTCAATACCCTGATGGCATACAACAAATCCGAGAAATTTTCCTAAGGTTACCCCAAAAGCACATTTTAAGGGGTTCATCTTCAAATTATGTTGTCGAAGCTTGTGGAATATGACTTCCAAATCAGCCAAGTGATTAGAACGTTGTTTGGATTTGACCACCAAATCATCTACATAGCATTCAAAAAACTTCCCTAGAAAGGGTTTGAAGATACGATGCATGGAACACTGATATGTAGCACCCATATTCTTTAAGCCAAAGGGCATTACCCGGTAGCAAAACATACCCTGAGGGGCTCTGAACGCTGTGGATTCCTCATCTTCTGGGGCCATTTGGATTTGATTATATTCTGAATATCCATCAATGAAGGAAATTTCTTCATAGCCTGCTGTTTCATGAATTAAAAGTTATGTAATCGGAACTGGGAAATCATCCTTAGGACAATGCCAATTAAGATCTCTGAAATCGATGCAAACTCTAATTTGTCCTTTCTTCTTCTTTACAGGGACAATATTAGCCAACCACTTGGGATATTGAACTTCTCTGACGAAGTTATCTTCGATAAGCTTATCCACTTCAGCTTCAATTTTGGAAGCATAAGTTGGGTGTGTTCTTCTCGCGACTTGCTTAAATCCTCGATGTTCTTCTGGTAAACCCAAATGATGAGTAGCAACATCAAGATCAAGCCTGAGAATCTCTGTATTATTCCAAGAAAATATATCTCTATTTTGATTTAGAGAGGTAATATACATCTCTTGCTCTTCAAGAGTCATGGACGAACTGATTAAAGTGGGGCGTGGATCTTCTTTTGAACCCAGATTTATTTCTCCGAGTTCATCCACGGGGGTAGAGATAACCTCTTCAAATGCTGGAGGAGCATCTCTGATATCTTCTCTTCTTCGTCATCATGTGTTATTTCTTCCATTTCTACTTGTATAGTAGATGATAAAGTAGAATTTTCATGATCAGAAGATATGTCAAAATTTTCACATCTTGAAGAAGAAGCTTCCATTTCTGACCCGATTGATGATGAAGGGTCATCTTTGGGTAATAAAGAAGAGATGATGGATTGATAATCGACATCATTGTTCACCTCTAATGTTGTTATAACTTCTTCTAGACTAATTGGCGAAGTATAGACTTGTTGGATTTCAGCAGATGAAATGAAGACGTCACCATTTGGGGTTTCATCACTGCTTGGAGGATCACCAATTTCTGCCATGTTGTCTGGCTCGATTGCCGTAATTGAAATTATGGATCTTTCCATAAGAGTATTTTGATTTGGGTCTATACTGTCAATTTGACTGATAGGAAACACATATTTTGTACTCACATGCGCAAATGGATTTACTGGAATCTTCTCCAAACTATATGGAGCATTAACTTTGGTAATTTCTTTGTTGTGGATTTATCCTTTTCTTCAATGTGATAGAATTCTGCCTCAATGTATTGAGACTCACATGTCTTGAATGGGGCCTTATCACCATACAATGTCCCAAATTGACCATCAAAACAATATTTGATACATTGATGGTATGATGAAGGGATAGACACATGTTTATGTAGCCAGGGTCTTCTGAGCAAGATGTTGAAGGCTGAGTCTTGATCAATAACCATGAAATCTGAATTGGATACAAGATCTTCAAACTGAGTTCTAAGTGTAACTTCTCCCAGTGGTTCATGTTCATTTTTATTATATCCTTGTAACATCATGGTAGAAGGAGATAAATCAGATTCTGTGAGGCCCAATTGACGAAGTGTATGAATGGGCATGAGGTTAACTCATGAACCATTGTCAATGAAAGGTCTTCAGACATCTACGCCATTGACCTTGTTAGATAAGTACAAAGGTATAATATGCCCATGCACAACATCATATTTATATTAATCAGTAAAATATATTATTGCATGGCACTCTGCAAAATTATTCTCTATGTGATAGACTTCAGCTGCCGCAATTTCAGTTTCAAACGCCTAAGGACTTGACAAAGCCTCAATGAGTGCTTCCCAAAGATCCTTTGACAGATTCAAAGCATCCAAAATTGATAACTTGGCCGGTACTTGGTCCAGGTGTTTCAATACATCATACTTTTGATCGAGAGGTCTGCATTTTCCAACAGGAACATGTGGTTTAGCAGGTGCCTTGGAAGCAGATGCTTTGGATTTGGATGCATCTTGCTTCGGGATAGGAGTTGGAAATATTCTTGGTTTTGGAAGATTAGACCGATTAGATACATTTACTTGCTGAGAGGAAGAAGATGGAACCTTCAACCAATCTTCTAGAGTAACTGTGCCAGGACTGAATTTGATATTGGTAGAAGAACTTGCTTGTTCTTGTTGAGCTCGCTGAAGGGCTCTACCACGAGTTTCTACTGTGTACACAGTTCTAACAGGGTAGAATTGGAATAGTGGCTTCTGAAAGATCCACGTCTTCCCCTGTATCCTGAGCCTCTGGAACTTCCTCTGATTCATCTGTTTGATACAGGGAATTCAGGCTCATCGAAATCGAAACTGCGACTGGCATAGGGATCTGTTAATTGAATAATATTAACAGAACCGAAAATCAACTCTTCATCCGATGAAGACTCTGCCTGATTAGCCTATTTAGACTATGCCGTTTGGTGGGACGGTTCCCGTTGATTTGAAGTAGATGGCATGAAGTCTGTCAGGGTCAAAGACAACTTAGGCTTTTACATGTACTCATCTTCTTCTGATTCTTTTTCTTTCTTTGAATCATGCCGTTTCTTTGAGGATTTTCCCTCTGATAAAGAGGGTTTTGCTGCAACATTCATGGCAGAAGGTACAATTGGTTTCTTCAATTGCGTTCGCAAAATAGCATGAGTTCAGTTGATCGTCCTTCTGACCATCCAATCATCATATTTTTCTGTATTTTTGCTTTTGAATTCTTGCCACTCGCCTTCCTCCTCTGGAACTGTAGTAGTAACACATGCTACCTAGGCTGAAGAGCCTTTCAGTTTGGCTTGTCCCGAGTCGACCATATTTTGTAGGAGGTATTTGAAGACAAAACACTCTTGGATGGGATGCCCTAACATTTGATGAAAGGGGCAATAATTGGGACGGTATTCATCTCCTTCCTTGTTTGGCCTCTTGGGCCTTGGCAGATGAACCAAATTATTCTCCAGGGCTGAAATGAAGTAACCAGGAACATGTTCATTTCGGAAAGAGTATGTTTTTCTCTTCATATCCTCAAATTGTTTCCTTCTTTGATCTCTTTGATCGTCTTGACGAAACGACCTTTGTTGTTGATTCTCAGGAGGAGGAGCCCTTCGGGAAGATGAAGGTTTTGAGGTAGAGGCAGGTATAGGTGCTTGTTTAAGCATAACTGTAGCATTTTCTGCTTTACCCATTCTCCATCCTAGAGCTGATGGAATTATACAAGATTTAGCCTTAGTCTATATAAGATAATCTTCAATCTGTTGAGCGATTGAAGTAAGGTCTCGAAACCCTCCTGTGTATTTAACAGGGATCAGTGGCATGCGTAATTCTTCATGAAAATTTTCCACACACAGATTGGAAACAGTTCCTCTTGATGGAGTGCTAAGCTTAGGTAATAGGTTAATCCCTTCCAGTGAGCAATGAAATCAGAGACTCTTTCATTCTCCATTTGCTTACAGTTTGTAAGATCGAAAACGATTGTCTTTAGAAAAGTTGAGCTGAATTGAAGAAGAAATCATTGAAAGGGATCTTCCCATACGGTAATTGACCAGGATTTCAAGCTTATATACCAAACAAAGGCTGTTCCTTGCAAGGTTCGCATGAAGCATCTGAGTTTCACTTCTTCTTGCTGCTCCGGAGTTCCCATCATAGGATCTTAACAAGACATGTAATGCATCAAATTCTGTTCGGGGTCGCCTGGTCAATTGAAAATAGGGAATATAAGATTTCCAAAATATGATGGGGGAGAGATTGAATCTACCCATTCAGGGTAAGCTTTCTTTTCCGGTTGAACCTATGCATGCTTCCCTTCCATAGTATCTAACCGAGAAGTTAATGACTCAATAGTAGTTATTAAATTTTGAGAAACATCCGGTTGAACTTGGACTTTGGTAGGTGAAATGACTAGAGTTTGAACAGGTATGGCAGCTGCTACTGCAACTGATGGTAGCACTGCCAATTGTTGTTGCATTTGACCTGTAAGATTAGACCTGTGAGGGTGTACTGATAAAGGAGGATATTCTTGATCCATCTCAGTAGATGCAACAAACTCCCTTGGCTGACTGACTCCATCACGCTTAGGAGGAAGACTACCCTGGAGTAGTTCTGCATTCATCCTCCTCAATTCCTTCATTTCTTCCTCCTGTTGCGCAAATCTTTTCTCTAGTGAGAGTGATTGGCCTTCTCCAGAGTAAGGATATGTAACCTTATTCTTTCCCTTCCCCTTGTTTGATCCCTTTCAGAGAGGGGGAAGTGGGTTATTTGAAGGAACACCCAGATTCTGGGTAAACCTTTGATTTCATGTACACACGCCTTTTTAATTTGTGTCTGTGCGTACAACTTCCTGAGTAGGAACCTCTTCATCTGAGTCCCCTAAGTGAGCCTCATCTGGTGGATCAGCAACAACAACATTGATGAAATTGATTGATTCATAACGCATCACATCCCCTCTATCAGCATTTATGTGATATTGTTTTCATCCATGTCTTTGATGAGACATTGCCTTTTATTGACTCAATCTCTCAGGAACTTCTTGACGAACAGTAATTTGGAGAGAATATCCTAATAATTTGGCTCTTCGTTCCTCTTGAGGATTCTTCCCCAATCGAGAAAATACTGACTTTCTCTGAGGAGGGTATTGATGATTTGAAAAAGTCCCCAGTCTGGTGGACTGGAGCTAATCCTGTCATCTTTACTCAACTCCCTGAATCCTATTTTTTGATTCCGAGGGTTGGTTTAAAAGAGTCCCCAGTCTGGAAAGCTGGGGTGACTCTTGACATGATATGTCTGAGACTTTCTTAAAAGATCATTTGATCTTGTGGACCTTAGTCTAGAAATTAGCTGGATGCATCAACCTGTATCCACTTTTATCACCCGGCTCGAAAGACCATTGGATGATTTTCGACACTTCTATCACTTGATGATGTGCTTGCTCCATACGAGAGGACTTTTCAATATTCTCGTTTGCTTGATGCAGGAGTAATTAAACAACATGTTCTCTATATTCCTGATTTTCAGAGGAACTAGTTGAGGCATGTTCTTGGGAATCTTTTGATTACAAACAAAACCCATTGACTGTGGCCAGCCATGGGCAATAACATTGCATGAGACCATTTTTGGCGGGCTTTGCTGACTGGAGAGCACATGGAAATGTAGTGCACCATGAACACCCCATCCTATGACATGAATACCAGATGGGGCATTGGAAATTAACTGGCGTAATCTTCTTAGTGCGCCAAGGCATGAACGCTGAAGGGCTCTCTACTGCTTTTCAGCCTTCAGATATCGAGAGACTAGTAGAGATGCCAAATCAATCTGACATTGTAACCCTTCTATTATCTTAAGATGATTTTCATATTCATCATAATATAATACTTTCTTTTTCAACTGACAAAGAGTTTTTCATATGTTGAGATGAATATCATGAATCCCATCTTCCGTCAACATCTCTGGAATGTCATACTGAGAGTCAGCCAGAGGCCAAAACATGACTGGCACTTCACCCTTCACCAGTTGTTTTCTCATGTTTAGAATTTCCTCTTTATCATTCAATGATGATTCTTCTACCTGATTTGACCAGAGTTGGTGCCTCCTTATTGCTTCATCAGATTCAACAATATTGGTAGAGAAATCACTGATCAAACTAGAAGATTCATGACTTAGGGGTGGTTTGGAGAATGACCTACACCCTGGGCTATTTCCTGATTAAGAAAGTATTTCACCTGCTAGCGATGAAACATCAGACATGATTGGTTTTGCATTTGAAAGTGCCTCAAGATAAGATGGCTTTCTCGGCACTACATTGTCCACTGGAGCATTTTTGGGGCAATGTGAATCATTACGGCGGAGAGGACTTTCGCAGTGAAATTCATCATCATGGGGAGGACCACCATGGTGGGTTACAAAAAAAGTTGATATCTCTTGCTCCTTGGTCTTATGACCACACAGAGGGTTCTTGTGGATCTCATCTAAAGATTAAACTTCAAGATCGACCGAATTGTCATGAATCAAGCCTTCACGAGGAAGTGTCTGTTGAAGACCTTCAGAATTAATGTTCCCACTATTGGGAAATGAGGGATTAGAATCTTGAATTCCAACAGATATCTGTCTGAGGGCTTCAAGAAATCCATCATCAAGCAGGGCCTTGTTACAGATTGGCTCTTGATCTCCTGACTATTCTAGGTGAGTCTTCTTCTTAGACGCCTTCTTACTCGCCTTGGAAACCGCTTGTTGACGAAAGTGGCTACTCTGAGCCGATGTATGTGCCTGATCAGGATAGATGGCCAGGTTAGGCTGACGATATCTACTCAAATCAGGTGTATGTGCCTGACTTGGTTGTCCATATGATATGGGGGAGTATGCCCCACAACCCTCTTTGACTAGAACAGATGTGTGTGTCTGTTCTGGAGTGAAGTGTTGATGTGTCACTCCATTGGTAGGGATAGAATTATGTGTCTTTCCCTGAGATGTTACTAAAGCTGTTATAATATCCTGGCAAGCATCCCGAATATGAGCAGGGATTTGCTTCTTCTCTTTCACCATTGATAAAATATTCTTGGTGACTTCAACTGCCGGAATGGGGATATACGTCCATTCCGTGCTTGGAGTAGGTGTATGTGCATGCTCCTGTCATCCTTTTCCTGTCAGTGAATCCCGACAGTACTCAAGTGTGGGGGCAGAGAGTTGAGTCTGCCTCCAGTTTGTTGCCAGAGCATTCCAACTGACTTCTCCATGTGCTACCAAGCGAGACTTTTGGTAGGCTTGATTAATACTAGCAGGTGTATGTGCCTGATGATTGCACTTCACCGAACGTGGTTGACGAGCTAAATCATATGATGTAAGAGGAGCCTGCCGACTAGCTGATGATGTATAAACAGGTGTATGTTCCTGCCTATAGTACTCTGCCAGAATTGCCTGGCGGGATTGGCGTGATGCTGCCAGACGAGTCTGCTGGACATCAAAATTAAAATGGGCAGGTGTATGTGCCCGCTCGTTGCTTGCCACCAAGTTAGGTTGGTGGACTTCTCTAGAGATGGTAGATATGAGAACCTGCTCACTGTTGACTAGATTTCACCTCTGGAGATTCGTCTTGCTTGCTCGGGTTCGAGAAACCTGAGCCGAACACCTAGAGTCAGTACCCTCATCATGTTGAGGGCGTACTGATACACGAGTCTGGCGGTGATTGTTTATAGGATCCCTCAGGATGGACTTTTGCTTCTTTGAATTAAGGCCCTAAGGGGCCTGCTCATTCACCTCCCTAGAATATGGGAGTGAGTGGTGATTGCGTTCCGGGGATAACGACCCGAAACAGTTGGAGACGGTGGTTAACACTGCCTGCTTCTTGATCACTCACTACGGGAAAAATGAGCAATTGCGACGGGTTATTTGCGACGGGAATAAATCCCGTCGCAAATAGTCCTGTTAAAAACTTATTTGCGACGGGGGTATTTACCCGTCGCAAATAAGTAGGCTTTTGCGACGGGATTGCTTTCCCCGTCGCAAAAGAACTGGCGCGCGTTGCGCGCCAAATCGCGGGAAAACTATTTGCGACGGGGGAATATTACCGTCGCAAATTACCGGCGGCGGTAAAAGGTATTTGCGACGGGAATATTCCCCCCGTCGCAAATAGTATGTCGGCAGGTGGTTATTTGCGACGGGTCCCGTCGCAAATAACTATTTACCCGTTGACCGTAATAAATGTCGGCTAAGGTATTTGCGGCGGGGTTCCCGTCGCGAATGGACCCGTCGCAAATAATCTAACCTATAAATACCCCCATCCGTTTTTTTCAAAACATTCTCAAATTCCATCTTCTTCTTCTCTCAAAGTTATATTTCTAAAGTTCAGTTTTTCTTCAGTTTAATTTTTTTCTCCGGAGCTGATATTAAAGTTTTGAAGAACGATCAGAGCAGATCAATTTTCAAGGTATTTATGTTCAATTTAATTTAATATTTATTTTTAATTTTTTATTAGTTTCAATTATTCTTAATTAGTTGTAATTTAATTATGTTTATATTGTTTTATTACTTAATAAATTTAAATTATTAGTATTGTTCATAGTTAATGGTAATTAGGAATAATTAGTAATAATTTTTAATAATTAAGAATAAATATTAATAATTAGTAATAAATACCAATAATTAGGGATAATAACATTATTACATTATTAGTCTATTTTATTATTAATATTAAAATAATATAATTTTATATATATATACAGTTCTCTTTTCATCTGTGTGTTTGCTGTCTTCACATGTATTATTTGTATGTGGAGATAGAAAACGCACAGATGAAAGGAGAATTGTATACATATTAGAAAATTATATTATTTTAATATTAATAATAAAATATAGTAATAATGTTATTATTTGTAATTATTGGTAATTATTCCTAATTATTAGTAATTATTCATTTAATAACTAATAATTAGGAACAATTACCAATAATTATCAATAATTAGGAATAATTAGTAATAATTACCAATAATTAGTAATAATTACCAATAATTAGTAATAATTACCAATAATTAGTAATAATTACCAATAATTAGTAATAATTACCAACAATTACCAATAATTAGTAATAATTAGTATTAATTACCAATAATTAGTATTAATTACCAATAATTAGTATTAATTACCAATAATTAGGATTAATTACCAATAATTAGTAATAATTACCAATAATTAGTAATAATTACCAATAATTAGTAATAATTACCAATAATTAGTAATAATTACCAATAATTAGTAATAATTACCAATAATTAGGAATAATTACCAATAATTACCAATAATTTCCGGTAAATAGTAATAAATAGTAATAATTAGTAATAATTAGGAATAATTACCAATAATTAGTAATAATTACCAGTAATTAGTAATAATTAGTAATAATTAGTAATAATTACCAATAATTAGTACTAATTAACAATAATTAGTAATAATTACCAACAATTAGTAATAATTACCAGTAATTAGTAATAATTACCAGTAATTAGTAATAATTACCAGTAATTACCAATAATTAGTAATAATTAGTATTAATTACCAATAATTAGTATTAATTACCAATAATTAGTATTAATTACCAATAATTAGTATTAATTTCCAATAATTAGTAATAATTAGTAATAATTACCAATAATTATTTATAATTACCAGTAATTAGGAATAATTAGTAATAATTACCAATAATTAGTTATAATTACCAATAATTAGGAATAATTAGCAATAATTAGTAATAATTACCAATAATTAGTAATAATTACCAATAATTAGTAATAATTACCAATAATTAGTAATAATTAGTAATAATTAGTAATAATTAGTAATAATTACCAATAATTCGTAATAATTACCAATAATTAGTAATAATTACTAATAATTAGTAATAATTAACAATAATTACCAATAATTAGTAAAAATTAGTAATAATTAACAATAATTAGTAATAATTAGTATTAATTACCAATAATTAGTATTAATTACCAATAATTAGTAATAATTACCAATAATTAATAATAATTACCTATAATTAGTAATAATTAGCAATAATTAGCAATAATTAACAATAATTAGTAATAATTACCAATAATTAACAATAATTATCAATAATTACCAATAATTAGTATTAATTACTAATAATTAGTAATAATTACCAATAATTAGTAATAATTACCAATAATTAGTAATAATTACCAATAATTAGTAATAATTACCAATAATTAGTAATAATTACCAATAATTAGTAATAATTACCAATAATTAGTAATAATTACAAATAATTAGTAATAATTACCAATAATTAGTAATAATTACCAATAATTAGTAATAATTACCAATAATTAGTATTAATTACCAATAATTAGTAATAATTACCAATAATTAGTATTAATTACCCATAATTAGTATTAATTACCAATAATTAGTAATAATTACCAATAATTAGTAATAATTACCAATAATTAGTAATAATTACCAACAATTAGTAATAATTACCAATAATTAGTAATAATTACCAATAATTAGTAATAATTAGTAATAATTACCAATAATTAGTAATAATTAGTAATAATTACCAATAATTAGTAATAATTAGTAATAATTACCAATAATTAGTACATTATTTGTATATTTTATTATTAATATTAAAATAATATAATTTTCTATATTATATACAATTCTCTTTTCATCTGTGTGTTTTCTGTCTCCACATGTAATATTCACATTCTTTTTCAAAATTATCAACTTACTCGCCAATGGAGAGGTGAAAGTGAATGCAAATATTACATGTGGAGACAGAATGTTAAACACACAGATGAAAGGAGAATTGTATATAATATAAAAAATTATGTTATTTTAATATTAATAATAAAATATACTAATAATGTAATAATTTTATTATTATATAATTAATGTTTATGAAAAAATTATATTAGTATTATTAAAATAATAAAAAATCAATATAATATTAAAATTATCAATATTTGTAACATGTTTTGCTTTATTCTCAATATATTCAATCTTTACTTGAGTGTTTTTTCTAACAAATTATTCAAAACCAGTAATGCTCTTATATTTTATAGAGAAATATGGAACAACGAGGTCGTCAACAATCATTATTAGGTGACCGCATATGGATAAATCAACGTAGAAATCCAAACGGTTCTGGTTTAAATCCAGTATATGTTGAGGGTGTGGAGACTTTTTTATCATTTGCGAAATCAAATTCAGAATTTGTTTTAGAAGAAAAAATAGAATTCCCTTGCAGAAAATGTGCATTGAGAACGTTTGACACGTTTGACAAAGTGGGAGAACATCTCTTTCGTTTTGGTTTTCAACCAGATTATGTTTTTTGGTATCAACATGGTGAACGCAGTTCCAGAGTTGGTGATACCAACTTGATTCCGGATCCATCCCAGTTTCAAGATTTAGTACATGATGTTGCAGGTTCATCTGTTCAACATACAGAAACTCCGGCTGATATAGCTTCAAATCCTGAGTTGGCACCGTCTGAATTTTATGAGTTGTTGAAATCTGCTGAGGATGCATTATATCCTGGCTGCAAGATGAGAAAATTAGAAGCATTTTCAAAATTTATGGCTATCAAATCAGATAACGGAATGTCAAACACCTGTTTTAACCAGATATTTTCTTTGCTGAAAACACTGTTACCCGAAGGAAATGTTTTACCTGCAAATTACTATGAGAGTAAGAGGCTGGTTCGAAATTTGGGACTTACTTGTCAGAAGATTCATGCATGTTCAAATGACTGCATTTTATATTCTGGGGAAAATGAGTCGTTTGATAGTTGTCCTACATGTGGGCAACTGAGATATAAAAAAGGACAACACGGGAAGTCTGGGTTGATTCCTGTAAAACAGTTGAGATATTTTCCTCTTACATCCAGACTTCAGCGTTTATTCATGTCTAAGAATACAGCGACAATGATGTCATGCCATAAAGAGAATATTTCAACTGATAAAAGCTTGAATCATCCAGCCGATGGTGATTCATGGAAACATTTTGATAGAGTGCATCCATCCTTTTCTTTAGAAGCTAGAAATGTTCGACTGGGCCTTTCCACTGATGGTTTCTGTCCGTTTGGATCTTATGGTAGTCAATATTCATGTTGGCCTGTTTTTTTAACTCCGTACAATTTACCTCCATGGATGTTGATGAAGGAGCCATATATCTTTTTTACTTTACTAATTCCAGGACGTCCGAAAAAAATATTGATGTTTATTTGAAGCCATTGATTGATGAATTAAATTTATTATGGAGTACTGGTGTCAGTACATATGATGTTGCAACGAAACAGAATTTCATACTGAGAGCAGCATTGATGTGGACAATAAGTGACTTCTCGGCTTATGGGATGTTATCTGGCTGGAGTACACATGGTCAGAAATCATGTCCTTACTGTATGGTAGAGAACAAAGCATTTATGCTCATTCATGGAAAGAAACCTTGTTATTTTGACTGTCATCGCAGATTTCTTCCCGCTGATCATCCTTTTCGCAGAAACAGATCTCATTTCAGAAAAGGAACAGTTGAAAGCGATGGACCTCCAAAAATGCTATCAGGTTCGGAGTTAAAATCAGTTGTATTTTCATTACCTCCCATCACTTTTGGTCCCACAATAAATCAACAGAAAATTTCTGGTTTTGGGAAAGAACACAATTGGATTAAACGTAGCATATTTTGGGATTTTCCATATTGGTCTGATCTGTTGGTTCGACACATGTTAGATGTCATGCATATTGAGAAGAACTGTTTTGATAATTTGTTTCGTACAGTTTTGGATATTCCAGGAAAGAGAAAAGAAAATGTAAATGCACGTTTAGATCTTGCCCAACTTTGCAGGCGTCCAGAATTGGAACTATTTGAGAATGTCAGAACAGAAAGGTTACTGAAACCAAAAGCAGCTTATACACTGTCTAAAGAAAACCGTTTATTATTTTGTCAGTGGATTGCAGATTTGAGACTTCTAGGTGGCTGTGATTCTAATTTGGGTAGATGTGTAAAGAATGGTCATATTACTGGATTAAAAATTCATGATTGTCATGTTATAATGGAGAGACTTCTACCCATTGGATTAAGAGGTCTTTTGAATTCTGTGATTTGGGATTCCATAACAGACATGTCTCATTTTTTTCGGGAAATTTGTGCGGCTACGGAACGAGAGGAATATTGATGAAATCGACAATCAATTATCTATTTTCAACCAGTCAGAGCTTGGTTTTGGTGGAGTTTATGAACGCTGGATTTCAGATGATGAACATCAGAGAGGTCATACGTATGTTCTGCTCAACTGTGAAGAGATGACATCAGTTGTACTGTAAGTGTTTATATCACTTATTCTATCATTTATGTTACAGTAAATAACTTTGGTTTTTATAGGTTGTATGATAATCATATCAAGAAACAAATTCCACAAATTACAGCAGCTGCTCTCGAAGAACGTCGACTGAAAAATTTCTCTCAATGGTTTCAAAAACTGGTAACATAAATTCTTTATCTTTTAGCAACTCATTCAATGTATAGTGTACTATATTGATAATTATTTCACAAATTTTCAGGTGTCTCGACATGCTGATAAAATTGATAAACGGCTGTGTGTATTGAGTAACCCACCTTCCAAACTTGTTAAAACTTATAATGCATATGTGGTGAATGGATTTCGATTCCACACACATGCATATGGGGAATCGAAAAAAACAATGAACAATGGAGTTAGCTTGAGAGGATCTCATCATCGAGAAAATGAAGTTGACTTTTATGGCATACTTGATGAAATCATTGAACTCTGTTATCTTGGACAACATTACATAACCATGTTCAAATGTCGGTGGTTGTATACAGAGAGAGGCGTGCGTGTTCATTCGACTCATGGAATCATCGATATTAATTGTAAAAGTGTTCTCGCAGTAAATGAACCATTCTTATTGTCTCAACAGGCATATCAAGTTTATTATGCAATGTACTGTGCAACATCAAGAGACTTGACTGATTGGTGGAGTATAATAAAAATCAAAATTCGAGACAATCAGTTTAGTCAAAGTGAATGTGCTTTCACTGATGTGCAAAGAATTGAAGTTTTTCAAGAGAGTACTGAAAATCAATCTTTTTTACAAAGAGACATGAGTATCGATGACGACACCCCACATTTAAGAGTTGGTGATGACGATGATGTTAATGATGTCACATATGAATTTGAAATGGTAAGAGACGAAGCAACTGTAACTCGAATGGATATCGATGATGTTAAGGATGAATATGAAGATGACATTGACATATATGAAGATGATGATGAAGATGAACACTGATAGCATTCCATGGTATTTATATAAAATCATAATATGTATATATGTATATATGTATATATAATAGTAATTATCAATTATTTTCTAACATTAACATTTTCTGTTTCGGATGGATGAGGCCACATTTCGTGAGTTGGCGGATGCTGACCTGACTTTTGATGCGGATGCGTTGCTGACAGATGACCCTCAGCCTGCAGGCGCTCTAGGGAGTACGCGAAGGGGGCGCGGTCTTGCACGATTGATGATTCCTGACCCCGTCCCCGAGCGACGTCCACGTCTTGGGTTTGATCCACGCACACGGAGGTGTGATAACCTGTGTGATAACCTGTGGATTTGACTAAGATTTCATTAATCTATTCACATAATAAATGTTTATTATTTTTTCAGTTTTCCGCATATAGCAGTCGGACAGGGCAGCGCTATTTTGCGCAACTATTTCTCTCAGCCGTGGACCACATGGGAGCAGATTCCCATTGATGTGCAGCAGGCCATGTTCGGCCATTGGTTGGTACGTACGTAAATAAATAATTTTTATTTTAAAAATTATTTCATTTCTAACTTGATATTTTGATTTATTTGTAGGGTTTATGGTATCCGATCGAGGATACCATGCGTGACGCCATCCACGAGGCATGGGAGGTGGCCATGCATGATCGCCTTCATCAGTTTTTGCACAATTTAAGAAAAGATGTGATGAAGAAAGCATGAGTGTCAGATTTTGAGGAGTCATGTAGAGCACACCGACCAGAGTATATTTCATCCCATGTATGGGATGGATTATGTGCGCACTTGTTGAGTGGTGCCTTTCAGAGGAGATCATCGGTGGGGAGGCAGAATCGGGGGAGACAGGAGGTGACTCATCGAGCTGGGAGTCGTTCTTTCAGTACTCATAGACAGCATCTGGTACGTACATTATTTATTAATATTTTATATAACTATAAATATTAACAGTTTATTTTTTATTCTTATAGGCTGTCGAGCACCCCGATATTACAGAGTACGACGTATATCGGAGGATGTATAGTGATCCTGCTACTGGGGAGCTCAGAGGTGATCGTCAGCATCACATCGTGGTCAGTATTATTTGTTTTCAAGTTTAAAAATTAACTGCATATAATATATTCACAATTTTAATTTTACATTGCAACTATAGGAGTCATATGAGGCCGCAGCGTCACAGGCCCGGCCTGAGAGTCAGGACGAGTCATCAGATCAGACCACTGCCCGTCAGTTTGATGAGGCGGCATGGATGCAGGCCACCCAGTATGCCTTCGAGAAGGGCCGGATAGTTGGTATCGGCTCTCGACTGACTCCCGAGATTTTTATGGCAGTGCTGCGATGTCGGCGTCCAGCTCGAGAGGAGCTCGTGCATCTTCTTCTACTACACAGTATGAGGATCAGTTGCGATCTCAGACTGCACAGATAGAGAGTCTCCGACAGGAGCAGGAGCAGATGCATCAGCAGCATGAGGAGGAGCGTCGACGCCAGCAGCAGTTGTACGAGGAGCAGACGAGTCGGTGGCAGCAGCAGCATCAGGAGCAGATGGAGTACATGCGCCGACTCACTCATGCTTTAGGGATGGAGTTTCCTCCACCACCATCTGCAGATCCCCCACCTCCCCCCCTCCCCCCCTCCTTCAGATTAGAGTTTGTATTTATGTTATAAAATTTGGGAAATCAAAATATTTTTTTTTCTATTCTTAGTTTTTGTCTCATTATAAAATATTAATAATATTATATTTTTAAATAACAATATTAATATGAAAAATAATATTATTTATATTTTATAATATTAATATATATATATATTAAAATTTTATAATATTATAATTTAATTATATTTTTTGTAATACTTGAATTATTTTAATATTTGAATGTAAAATAATTCTATTATTTTTATATTAATTAAAATAACTTATTAATATTTTTTTTATTTATGAATTATAATTCTAATATTATTATATTAATTAAATCATTTATTAATATTATATTATTTTTTATTTTTGAATTATAATTCTATTATTATTATATTAACTAAAATAATTAATTATTTTTATTTGTGAATTATAATTCTATTATTATATTAATTAAAATAATTTCTTAATAATTTATTATTTTTATTTTTTTTGTAGTATTTGCGACGGGATACTATGCCCGTCGCAAATACTAGTATTATTAATAGTTTTTATTTTTTTTTAAAAAATAGTTTTTGCGACGGGACCCGTCGCAAATACTAGTATTATTAATAGTTTTTTATTTTTTTTAAAAAAATGGTTTTTGCGATGGTACCGTCGCAAAAACCATTTTAAAAGTTTTTTACAAAAATACGGAATACTATTTGCGACGGGGAGAATGACCGTCGCAAAAAAAGTCTTTAGCGACGGGCCCATCGCAAATAAGTGTTGTTGCGACGCCGTTTTCAGCAACGAGCTATTTGCGACGGGACCCCATCGCAAAAAAGCCATTTGCGACGGGATCCCGTCGCAAATGCCCCGTCGCAAATACCTGTTTTTCTAGTAGTGACTGGTCGTCGCTGTCTGGATGACCAGGGTGAATTGTTCACTTGGAGGGCTTGTCGAGCAACCTCCAGAGTTGGAATAGTACCATTTTGACGGTACTCCTTAACCGGTGCATTTGATACCCAACGTTGAAGACGCTGAGTAGGTGATGTCGTCCTCAGAGCAGACGATGATCCAGCAGGAGTAGCAGCAGTGGCATTCACAACAAAGGTTTTCATAGCATATGTATTCACAGGTGTGAACTTGAGAGTAGCCATTTCTTAGAATGCATAAAATATTGGAAAAGAGTGCCTGTTTGATATAACAGACGTAGTCAAGATAAATTCAGCCACTAAATCTTTTGGATGAGCACATATGTAAATGATTTTTTTGTTGGCTCTCTCATTGAGTTTAAATAGGGTCCTAACAAATAAGAAAAACATCATTTTAACTTGGTTAAGGATTCATGTCGGGTTCACCATTTTTTCTTTCCCTCTGGAATTAGGGAAGGACCTCATTGATTGAAGATTCAAACATTCCAACCGGTTTCTAACGGGTTTGTTCATAGAAACGGAAACATCCAATGATTCCATATCCATTTGGACCTACTTTCCAAAGGTATGTGCTCATTAGTTGTGGACTGATGAGGCTTAGGAATTTGCATTGGTCGAGAGGATGGGAGGTCGGACTCATCACACCTTTTTAGGGGAATTATTGTCTACTCATGGACTCTCTTTATAGATTTAAGTTATGTTCATGAATCCTTATTACATTACCAAGTATAAAATGATCTTTCCTCTAGTCTGACAATTAATGATTGGTACTTAGGAAATTCAGAGAATTTTTTATATGTATTCGAGGTTCTTCATCAATGAAGAATCATTTGTATTTGTCAGAGATTCTTAGTTGATGGTATCCTTAAAAATACACAATAGTCTATTGGTCATTATGATGACCATACTAGTTTTAAATCCACTCAGTGGGGCACTTGAAGTTTATTGTCATTCAGGAGGACATGGATTATTTCAGAGTTGGGATTGTACCCACTGATGGGCTACCTATGTATCCTTTGTTTTGGAAAAGGAATCAGAACCCACGTAGTTTGAGTAAGGGAGTATGATGATTCTGCATGATTGATGGCTCAAATTAAGATGTCATGATTACTTTTATGCTCTAAGATCACGTGAGTCATGCTCGGTGTGAGAAACAAGAGGTATCAGTGAAACCAGACAATTTGTGCCACGAAAGATGCAATGATGTGGGGATTATGTGTGTATGACTGCCCAAAATAAATGAGGGTTAAGATTTACTTCAGGGAGGAAATCCATGAACAGGGTCCATAAAGGTATATGTGCTTCATGGAGATTTGTGTAATCTAATCTTGGGGCTTACTCTTAAGGAAGATGCCCAAGTTAGGAGGGGACTTATGATTGGGTTTTACTCCTAAGAAAGAATCCACAAATCAAAAGTAAATTAGGATTGGTTAAGATAAATTAAGGCTGTGTCTTACTCCTGAAAAGGAGGCCCGGGTTAAGGGACATGAAAAATTAAGGGACTTGGGGCTTACTCCTGAAGAGGATGCCCATATTTTAGACTAGGGCTTATTCCTGAAAAGGATGCCCAGGTTAAGATAATTATGGTTGGGGCTTACTCCTGAAGAGGATTCCCATATTAATGAGAATTTGGACTGGGTATTACTCTTAAAAAGGAGGCCCAGGTTAAGAGAATTATGGTTGGGGATTACTCCTGAAGAGGATTCCCATATTAATGAGAATTTGGACGGGGGTTACTCTTGAAAAAGAGGCCCAGGTTAAGGGGATTATGGTTGGGGATTACTCTTGAGGAGGATGCCCATAATTTGGGGAATTATGACTAGGGCTTATTCCTAAAAAGGAGGCCCAAGTTAAGGATTCTCTCATCTTAAAGGATGAGGTTGAATGAATGAAATCTTAATCTTTAGTGACATAAAGATGTATAAATCACTAGATTTTGAGAGATGTTCCACAGAGTTCCTTTGAGATAATGAATCCAAATCAAGAAATCATGCCATAAATGGATTTGAAGAGTGTCTTGAAGACTGAATCTTGAATAGGAGAGGTGGAATGACATAAGAGGGGTGAAATGGGAAATAAAGGCACCCAAAAAGGTAGGGGCGCGCAAGTCCTGGAAGGCGCACAGGTACTGCATGGGCGCGCAAGTCCTTATCGTGCAGGTATACCTACGCGCTACATGGGTAATTGAGAGATTTTCAGTCCTTGAGTAATACTTGGGCGAGACTTGGCTCAAACCCTTGTTATTATCCCTAGAGGCTTTCCAGAAGATGGCGCACAAGTTCTGATGAAGAATCAGGGCGACACGCAAGTGTGTTAATTTACCTTAAGGGTAAAACCACTTAGGCGCGCAAGTGTTAGTGAATTCTAAAACATAGACCTTAATCCTCTGTTTTAGACCTTCCATTCTAGGTAAATAATTACCTTTGAATAGTTCAGAAGACCTGAAGAAGAGACTTGGGCGTTTAGAGCTCTGTCTGTGAATTCTGGAAAAATTCCTCTCTAAATGGGGGGCCCACCGGGGGTATTTATAGTCTGGAGAAGACCCCGAGCGGTTATCCTTTAGGGCGCGCAAGTCACTTTCACAACCATTTGGTGGCATGCAAGTATACTTGCACGACAGTGAGGGAACTTGCGCGACCCTTGTGCTTTTGAAGCCTTGTTCATGCCTTTGTCGATTTTTGATGATTTATTCAAATGATGAATCAATTTGTGCTAAGTCATTTCCCTTTCCACTATTTTAGTCAATGTGAAGAAAAGGAGATTCAAAAATCATATAAAAACATCCACCCATGTCATTGAGTCTCACAGTAGAATCTAAGTATGTTAATAATCTCTCGTGATACCCTCTAGGCAAGTTATCTGAGACCTGCGACGCCCTCCGGGGATTTTATTCAAGACATGCAACATCCTCCGAGACATTTTGTGTTGACTCTCATGAAACCCTCCAAATGTTTCAAGAAAACTATTTAAAATTAAACTAGGGAAAGTTATCTGGATCCTGAGTCACCCTCTGGAAAATCCATCCATGTCATGCGATGGCTTCCAGCACAGACCACCTGGATCATGCGGTGTCCTCTCGATAATTCATCTTTGATAATGTGAAAAACTTCATGTCCAAAAATATGGCTACATGATTTCATTTATAAAGGATAACTTTATCATTTATTTTCCTTCATATATTAGTAGATACTCTTCTATATATCAAGAAAAGTGGAAAATCAATGAATGTTAGGTTTTCATGCAGGTTACCAGGGCATCCTCACAGTGTAAGACCTGACCAACAATATAATATGATATGTTCCCATCACAGGGAAACCTCTTCATGTATTACCTGACCAAAGGAACTATGAATACTCTGATTCCTAACAAATTTAGGATATGTATTCCACCTATTCATGGTTCGATATCCATAGGTCTGTCCTAATACGTAAGTCCCTCACTCTCCTAGTGATGATATTGATCATTTTTCATACCTTATTTATCACACCAAGTATAAATCATATGAGATTAGGGAGTTGAAATATTCATATCATTCGCATTATGAGTCTCCACCTACTAGGGAAACATATGTATGTAAATCCCCAATGAGTGGCATGGAACATTAGCCTCAACATAAAGGCATCTGTCTTAGGGACATTCCTGAGGGAATGATTGAACTACGAGAACTCTGAATCCTATAATAACTAGGATACATTGGGTTCCTTCCTATGGATCAAGCTCAAATAAACCTGTATTTTGATGTAAGCCTTATGTTGATGTCATTCCAACCATCAGGACCGAATAATTCCCATAGGCTGATTATGCTACCTCATTAATTAGTATACTAAGAAATAAATTAAACTATGATGAATTTTATTCCTACTATAAACAGAATACATAGGATGTCTCTCTGGGGACCTATCTCTATAATAAATCTCTTCTGGGTGGTCCCAACACATAATCCCCATACCATGATAAATGAAAGAGTGATCATTTTTCATTCCTTGTTTCTCACACCAAGAATAGATCACATGGAATTAGGGAACTACAATAATCATGTCATATGAAACATAAGTCTCTTCATTGAAAAGGTAAATCATAGTGTGTAAGCCCCAAACAACTAAAATAAAAAAAATCAGATTCTTTCTATAATTGGTATATGTAGTACATCCCTCCATGACTAGATCTTAAATACCCAGTTCCCTAGAGAATCCCTATATGTCTTTTCTACATGATGATTAAACTACACGTTTCAAATGAACTAAATGGGTTTTGATTCCTTAAATAACTAGGATACGTAGGATACCTCATAATTCCTCAATCCCATCCTTAGAATATTAATCACCTCCTTACATAGAAGAACATTCCAAAGCACTTGGTTATACGACTTCATCATATAAAAAACACCCATTATAGGATAATGATGGAGAACCTGATATACATATATATGGATTCACTAAAGAGAACCCAATATTTTTCAAACGAAAGATAATTAACCCATGATCAGTTTTTTGGGGTAACTGATACCATATTACAATTAAAAATAAATTTAGAAACATATCTTAAATCTATAATAGAGTCCTGGAGTAAGAAATAATTCCTCCTAAAATGATTGAATGATCCTGATCTCCCTTCCTCTCGACCATTTCAAGTCCCCAAGAATCACTGGGGCTAAAAACCTAGGCAACAACCTCCCTTGTAAAGTAGGTTTTACTCAGTTATGGATGAGGGATCCATTGGTTTGAAATCCAATTTTCATGATTGTTCATAACACAAATACTCCACAATAAAACCATTAGATGGATCTCATCCATGCCTCGAATCCCTGGTAAAACATTGATCAAACAACTCTCCGCATTTTAGCCTTAATACTATTGAAAATGTAGTGAAATGGACATTAGAGAAGAGATCACTAATCTCCTTTATGTATTTTGTGTACTCTCTATAAGAAAAATATTCCCATGATATAGTAGAGATTATCCCATATACTCTAGTCTAGATAAGGTATACATTCCTCTTTTAATAATTATTGAATTTCATTCTGGGAAGTATACATGGGATATATAGTGAATAGTATATTTCCTTCATCCAATTTCTTCTACATTACTATGAAATTGTCCTAATAATCTATGAGGAACTCCTTTAATTAATTTCACCATAATAGTAGTTTTCATACTACTTTGTAAAGTGGTGAATATTTTTTGTATCATCTCAATTACATTTGATGGATGACTATCTAGGGGGTGAAAATGATGACTGTAACCTTGGAAAATACTTTGGTTGGTTTGACATATCTCCAGTTAGTGATAGAGAACTTGGTATAGTTAGCTTATAACTCTCATGTTCCACTTGATATAAGGGTATCCTCAAAGTTTTTTTGACATTGGGATAAGATTTGTGCCAAGATGAGATGTCCCTATATAAAGAACCATCGTAATGAGCACCTTAAGTAGTGCCTCCATGGTTTCTAGATATGTTTCCATAGTAAGAACCTACAATATTACTATAATATGATAAATAACTAAGGCAATGATCTTCTTAATTATTCATTTTCTATTAATGGTGATGACATCTACATCTTGAACTATGTGGAGGACCTTTATGGTTGATCTTTATATTTCCATAGAGAGAACACTAATGGTGGGTTACTTGGGGAGTAAATCTATAGAAATCGACCATGGGACTATAGGGTGTACATCCATGGATATTGATTTATTATCATACTAGTGAGAAGCTGATATATTCTTGGTCCACCACTAAATTATGCTAATATCAATCAAGAATTTTAGCATTGATTTTGGTATAAATATAATCCTACTCTTGGGTTATTTGATTCCCTTGATGAGAAATTATGAATCTTCATGGCCTGGAAACCAAGGATGTATCAATGACTGTGATTGGATTCTCACAGTTTGAGAAACAAACATTTTGTATAGGAACCCTCATATGTGACCCCCTCCCTATCATCAGAATTGGAATATGTATCCATTTTATTGTTTCTAAAATATGTTAGAATGTTTGAAAGGAGTTCATTATAACATGGATACAATCTTGATTCTAGTTTTTGATTACAGTCAAATCATACCAATATTACTCTTAGGTGTGTACAGAAATACAGGCCCATTCTTTGATGGATGGCACTGGGATATGCTGATGGGTTTTATACATATGGGAAGAGATATAATCTCGGACTTCTGTTGTCACTATTAAATGGGGTCAATCTTCTATGGTGGGGGTTTTGATATATACTTTTCTTTGAGTATTTATTAGTATATTCCAATGAACTATGGTAGTAGGGGTAGAGGTATGATCCTTACCATGAGTGACTACCATAATATGTTGAAGGACTCTAGTAGGTATGATAATATTATCCCATACTTAGTATCCGTTATTTTTTAGGATATGATAATGATCCTCCTAAATGAGAGTGGGAATATTGTCATTATCTATAGTATCTATTAAGATATCCCAATGATATCCCCTGATATTATCAAGACCAAGAATATAATCCTTCCCTCTAGTGGCTGCTGAGATATGCCAAACAATGTCATGTATTTATTTATGTATATACTAACATGCATGGAATTCATGATCATTGATATATGCATACTCATTAGTAACCTCTAAGTTAATCTGATGAGATTATTCGGTGAGAATGAGAATATAGAATTTTCCACCAATGGTTTACCTCCCTTGATGAGACATTCTCTTGGATTCCTTAGTATGGGATATTAGGGTGGGGATATCTTGAGTGTCCTCTATTGTGTGTTCATGGGGAGTTGGGGTTATATGATATTGATGGTGGAGAAGGATGGTAGGATCCCTCCAAGAAGGTTCCAAGATATTAGTGGGGATGTTTAAAACAAGCTCCTACATCTATCTAAGATAAGGGAGGACATTATTTACACACTCTTGGGATAGGCTCCTAAAGAAATTTTATGTGGTGATATATTCCATTTACTTAATCATGGTTCTATATTGGGGGGATGTTCCATGGGGCCTTAGATTCAGGAAAATTACCCGAGCTTACACTAAAGTGGGAATAACAATATTATATTGATACTATTGAACTAGGGTGTTCATCACCTATTGTTGGAGTTGCTGAGTTGGGTGAAAATGTCCTCCTAGGTTGACTTGAAATAAATTTATTATAAATGAGGAATATATATATATATCCAAGATGTGTGATGTTATCCATTTCATCATGCGATTCTTCCATTTGGATTGAACGAAATCTAAACGAGGTTTTTTGGGTCCTAAAAGGATCATAAATCACAAATTTGAAACCTATCAGTGTAACATCACAAGTAGGATCACGGTCAGGTGATCACACACATGGGTAAAAGATCCTCATTGGGTTCAACCATTTTTTATTCCCAATAAACACTAACTATGTTGTTATAAATGTAATTTATAATGTATAATATCACTCAATAATTTTTAATTAAAGTATTTAATGTTAGTAATTCTAAATTTTAAATTCATTGTGCCCATGTTTGTTTTATGTAAATACAGACCGAGTTTCCAATGTTATGTGTTCACCAGGACATTACCAGTGATGCTATGGGTTCTAAATTGGTCAAGAGGATGGGATATTGGGCTCATATCACCCTTTTAGGAGTAATTATTTATGATTTTAGGATTCTTTTATAGATATAAAAAATATTCATGAATCATCCCCAAATCTCAGTACGATATTGGTTAACATGGTGAAAATTATCGATCGGGACCAGCTGTGAGTGAGAAATTTTATACATATCAGAGGTTATACTTCGTTCTCTTATTATTTGGTAATAATATGGTCTAAATATGTATAACTTAGTGATCAATAATTTAACTCTATCCAGAAAAGTGGTATTTTTTGTGGAGTTTTAGTCAAGACCATTAGAGGGGATTTTTTTTGTATTCCCATGAAGAAAATCATAACCTATATAGTTTAGTGTCACTTAATGGGACACATTTTTCCTTTAGAGGTCATGTGAAAAGGACCAATGTGGTTATTTTTTTAGGTAGTGTTTCCATGACAAGGTTAAGTGTCTTATAAACTAAATAGAAATCAAATACCACATTGTTTGAGTTTTAAAAAATTATTTTTATGTGATAGGATTGGTCAATGATATTTAATGTCATGGGGTAAAGACATATTCTACATAGTTTAATGTTATCTAGATATTCATAATAGGTAAAGGGTATCTAGAATTGTTTGATGTGTGACTTATGTATGTAAAAACCATTATGGTTCATCCTTATTTTTTTTAATGAACTAGGAGAGGATATGTTCCATTCGCAGGGAATATATACTAGTGAGCATATAACTTCATAGGTAATACATGTCGGTCATGATATGGTGACATGAGAAATATGGACTAGTGAGGATATGGTTATATCATAGGTAATGTATCCCAATGAGGTAGATTTTATCGATGATATATCTTAGCGATAAAGTTTGGATCCTAGGGAATATGGCCTATTGAGCGAGGTGTCAGACATGATATGGCTTCATGAGGAAGATTTTGGAATTACACATGGGCTGCCGATAAATATATATGACTCACTAATAATCATAGGTATGATATCATTAATAAGGTAATGATTAGGGATTACACATAGTTGGGTGGCCAAATACACATCCACTTAATATCAAATGTTTGGTAGGTAAGGATGGAAAATTAGACACAAAAGGGATATGACCCTATGAAAAAGGTTGTTAGGGATTACCCATGGGATGTACAGATAGTGTTTAATAGAAATAAACATGGATTGTACCCATATATGTCTGACTTTGTAGGTGACTTAGTCAAAGGTAGTCTTTCATGGACTACACCTAGCAAGATACCTTTTCTCTTTACATGGATCGTTGAGTAGAAAAAGGTGTTTATTAGCTACTTAGGATTACTAAATACGAGAAATGGACCACCCAATTTAGATAACATGATACATGGGAGTTTATTTTGGTATTCAAATTATATGAATCTTCATTAATAAAGGATTACATAATCATGATTTCCCTTAGGGTCCTATCAGTCTAGGAGGAAAACTCAATAAATTACATTTTTAAATGAATACATGATTTAGGGGTGTGAACTAATGTGAATAGCCTAGTCATGTATTTTAGGAGGTCATGGAGGAGGCCTAGATAGGTATGTTCTTGTATAGAAGACCCAATTGAAGGTGTCACCCAAGTGAATGACATGGGTCAGGGTAACACTCTGGTGGGAGACATGGGTGAGGGTGGTGGCCATGCACGAGGGTCTATGTGTATTGGATCCTTAGATGTATACTTAGTTTAATTTTGTTTCTTAGTGTGGTACTTAAGAAAATTTGATCCCTAGTAGCATACCTAGGAAAATTGGTTCCCTTGTGGGGTACCTAGGAAAATTGGTGCCTTAGTGGGATAATTGGGTGAATTTGAAACATATTGGGGGTACCTAGGTGAATTGGTTCCCTAGTGAGGTACCAAGTCAAATTGGTACCCTAGTGGGGATACTAGAATAATTTGAACCCTAGTGAGGGTACCAAAGAGAATTGGTTCCCTATCTAAAATTTAGGGAACATATAGAGATCTAATTATAGGCTTGGTAAATTGTTTATCCATGTATAGAGTTTTAACCACAACTTGCCCTAGTATATATTAGGATGAAGAATCATCCTAGTTTGGAAGGAGAGGTGGAGTGTCTCTCTAATTTAGAGGTAAGAGAGAAGTGTCACCCTAGTTGGAGGATCTAGGGGAAGCTTAAACGTCTTATATATGGGGGATGGTGAGATGTCACCCGATTTGAACCTATTAGGGTGACTGAGGTACTTGGTGCACATGTGTGACACTCCCATGGCGAGGTGAGTAAGTGGCACCATAGTGTGGTGGTGCCTCTATAATTTACCTAGGTGTATTATGATCTAGTTTTCTATCCGATATGGTTCCCTTTACCATATTCCTTGAGGAAAATAGGGTATTTGATCTTTTTTTTGGGATTTACCTCATTTAGATGATGAAATTATTCTTTATTTTACTTAATTTTATTAGGTTTCATCTTAATTAAGCTACTTAAATATGTTTAGAGACTTGGTCATGTAGATCCTTCAACTATTCATCTTTCCTCACACATGTATCTCTTCAATATCCAAGTTCCATAAATACAGACTCATGGGGTCTATTTATAAGAAAATATGTGAAGCATAGTTTATTAGGGTTGAACTCAAAAGGTGGGTTTCATAGTTGTGTACTGAAAATGAGGTGGGGGTACTGGTTCAGTCACAGATGTGAGTTCAATAAAGGAGGTTGGTGCGCTATCCCACTCATGCAAGTGGAACCAATCATAGTTAGTTGGGTGTGCCAAGGGGTATGAGAAAATTGACATGTGTGTGTACATAGGGGACTGGGTGAAGTAACTTAAGTATATCCCTAGGGCCATGGGTGAAGTGAATTTGGAATTCCCCTGAGAACAAGCACTATTCATAGTTATAGTCACTAATAATTATTTCATAAACAACCCAAGGTTTCTATCATATACCAAAAAGTATTCCTAATAATTATAGTAATATATTTTTTGATTTTGAGATGGAAATTGGAATGTTGAGATATGATAAGATATTTTGTTGATGATAGGTTTTTTTATACTAGCCGGGGTGTGTGGTTTTTCTATAGTTATCTAAGGTATATTTCTTATAGGTATGTGGATTTAAATATAAAGGTTGGAATTATTATAGTAAGGGTAGAGGAGGTTTTTATGGATTTTATGTTTTTATTATTATTTTGTTATAGATTATGTTCATATGTTTAAATTTATGTTATGATTGATACAATTACTGTGTTATATGATGTTTATGTAATGTTATTGAATTGTTCTAATTCTTATAGGAATTTTTATGATGCAGTTTTCAGAGTGAAGTAGAATTTTGTTAAATTTTTATGAGGGATAGGTTATGTAATTACTTAATATTAGTACCAAGGTTCGATATTGTATTCCCATCACTGATAAAGTTATTTTATAGAGATATCACTATACATTTATTATTTAAGTTTTATACTATTTTCTATGGTGAAAAAATAGTTTTTGTGGTTTTAACGACCATTGTTAGAGGTTTGGATAGCATAATGTGATGATTAACGTGTTGGTTGTGGTGGTAGTTTCAGTGAAGGGGATGAGGCGGTGGATGACATCTGAAAATGTTTTAATATATTGTTGTTTCTTTGTAATAATATTTGATTAACCTTTATATATATATATATCATTCGTTAATTATTTACAAATAAAATTCACTTGAAATATGAAAGGTTGGAAGAGGGGCCTACTTGGTATACTTTCATACTAAACGCATTATTTTATGTTATTTTTTAGACTTATAGAAATATATTGAATGTGATTCCTTAAAAAATTATTTTAGGTATGAGGTGATCATATTGGAGTAGGAGGAGTTACGAATTATAAATTCCTTTATAATAAAAATAATTTATTTGGGATGTGTATTGACATCATTCATGTTTTATCATTTGAGTTATTGGCACATATTCTTTGGTTATTGTAGATGTGACAATTATTTACTCGAAAAAAACAGCCTCCCATGTTATGATTTATGTACCCTTTTTTTCAGTCACTAGTCCATGTCCTATTGGTGGTGGGATTCCATGGTTACTCTCAATCTCATTTCTATATTAAGAATATTCATGGAAGGGTTGGGGCCTGAAAGATATCACTATGGAAGCATGGTGTAATTTGGCTAGTTTTGGATCAACTTATGAAGATATTTCATTTTATATCCATTCAATAAATTTTATTGATTGAATATAGTGGTAAAATATAAATGAATAGAAGTGGTTAGGATTTACTTGTTTTCAAATCATATTATATCAAATCAGGATAAATGTTTTAATTTAGAGGGAATGTAAAAATTATATGAATAGTGAGTTGAATATTAGTATGACTTCTCATTATCAAGAATACAGAGAGACAAAGTGGAAAGTATATAGTTTAAATATCATTCCTTGAGCTCATGTGTTAATTTGTTAATATCATGGTAGGTTTATATTTAATTTATGGATTTTTCTTATAATAAAAACTATTAACCATCAATTCATATAAATCCTTTTGAGTTATTGTATGGTATACTATTCAAGTCATCAATATCTTGGGCTGAGAAAGATGAGAAGTCTCATTTAGGGAGTTGGTTTATATATAAATGACTAACTATAATTTTTTGAACAATAAGATAATTACGATGGATTAAAGTTGCTTGAAATCATTTTCTCATTAATGATAATGACACTTGGATTTTTTATTATATATGATGTATTAATGAAAGTGAAACCTTGGTTTTGATTTTTATGATTTAATAAGTAATGAAATTTGAAAATCCATTATATGGTAAAATTTAAGGAAAATAAATAAATTATAAAATTATTTTATCTTCTATCCTTTCCATTTAGGTATGAGGTGATTAATTATGTTTTCATGTTTCTTAAATGAGAGGATATCAATTTTAATTCTCACAAATTTTAAATAGGTATGTTATTAAATTGGAATTAGATAAGCTTCTTATTGAGAAACTATTCATGAATATTGATCAATAACAAAATATTTTGAGAGGATGAAAAATTTGATTCATTTGAGTGATGTTGTAGCATGATGAAGTTTAAGAAGATACATAGGATATAGAGAGATTCAGATTCCATAACAACAACTGAAATTATTTATGGAATATTATGCCCAATGGATTTAAAAGGGATACAAGTATTATAGTGGGATGAATTATGACACCGCAAATATAGAATATAATAATTCTTTAGAGTGTTAGTTGATTCTGGGTGAAATATGATGGTTGGGAGAGGTTTGTTGAAAATACCAGATTTTAATGTATGATTTAATAACAGTTCCTGATTACCATAAATTTCTAAAAAATTAAGGTAGTAATAAATCATTGATTTGGTTCATGTTTTGCTAATTGTGTAGGCTAACCATCCATTTTAAGAAATTTTGGATCATAGAGAATATATGGTTTTTCAATAATTTAACAAGTTATAAATATTAACAAGGAATTCCTAGAAAAAGAGGTTAGAAAGGAATGAATGGAAAGGTTTAAAGTGCTTTAACCATGCATTCAAACTATCAATTAAAAAAAGTACATGTAGGGATATTAAACTAATGATTTTATCTTGTTATACCCCATTAAAATACTAAACTAAATATTATAGGGTTATGGATTATCTAGGATCATTTTTATAGATTCCTAGAATTATTCTATGAATATATCTTGAGAAATTATTGGAGAGATCCCATATTAAGGGAAAGGGATAATTTATATATCATATTACAAAATATATCTATTTTCCTCTTGTTTATCTCTATTTGAAACTCTTATGTGGTGATTATTTATTGAATGAATGGATAATGAGATTAATATTATTTATTTTATTAATTGGCCGGTTAGATTTTGGAAACCATAATAAGATCTAGATCTTTTGAATTTGAGAATTGTTATCTAAGAAGGTGACTTCTATTATACATTATGAATATTATGATCATATCATATGTTTATTTATGTAATTTTTTATTAAATTATCTTTATTTGGTTTTATCATATATGTTTCTGAATGATGTTTTGATAAGTGATGTAATTTTGACTAAAATCATAGAAAATATATTTAGAAAATAATGTGATTTATTGAAATTTAAATTTATATTTTGGTAATATATGGAATATATTTTTCAAAAAAAAATTGGATGAATTATTTAAAGGGTGAATTTTTAAAAAATAGTTTTTATTTTAAATCATGTTTATATTTTAAATACTTTATTTTATATAAATTATTTTGAATGATGATTTTTTACAGAAAATATTTTGGGAATAAAATAGTTTTGGAAAAAAAAATAAAAAAATAGGGTATGATAAATGTGTGAAATAATAGTAAACATGGTTTTAAGGACCAAAGAAGATGGGTTCAAGAACCATGTAACATGAGTGGGATGGATTATGGAATGAACAATGATAACTTTGAAGATGAACACCTAAATGGATAACAATTCATTGCGGGTGGCACTACAATAATGTATTTATGTGGATTATTATATATTTATCATGATGGTGGTGATATTCCCTACAACCTATTTACATGAGATATGTTTCATCTTATATCTTTGACTATGATTTTGGAATATCATATTGTATGAAATGATAAAATCAAAGGCATATTATATGTTTATGTTATTGCATATCATAGGGTGAAATATAAAGATATTACACAAAATACTGAACCTATGTTGAATTTTATGACTTATAAATACAATAACGATTTATGATATATAAAGTGGATATGGAAATCTTCTATATGTGGAAATTTTTGAGTTTTTTATATTATAAAATGCATGAGAGAATGAATGTCACATTTATTTGCAAATTGACTGAAGGGGGTGGAAAGTAGTTTATATCATATGAATTACTTAAATGTTTTTAATGTATGAGTTAATGCATATAGATTGGAAGAGGATATATAGTCATATTTAGGGAATGGAGATTTGGTTATGTTATTATTTGTTTGCCTACATAAGCTTATTACATTTCTCCCTCACCATTAAGATCTCTTATTCTCCTTTCTTTTCCATGAGAGGCACTAGCATTACATGAAGCTAAGAGAGTCCAACCTATACAATGGTTTATTCAACAATATATCATGGATACACCATGAAGGATGGATTCCTTCATCTAACAATTATGGATCTCCATTAATTTTATAATGTACTACTGATGTTGTATAGATTCATTGGTGAAAGGTGTATATGTTCTTTATTTTATGTTTTCATAGGTTTAGTTTCAATACATGCTTGATCTTGGTTCTTGGGTTTATAATTGTTTTCTTTATACAGATTGAGAGTTAATTGACTATTAAAAAACCATGAGTGGTTTAAGACCCATGTCAGGATCATTTTCCTCTTGAAATCATTCTGAAAAAAAGATGTTGTGTTTTATATCACAATTCGTATCATAATAAATGATCATGATTTTGTTTTACTATAGTTGGGTATATAATATAGGATATTGTATGCAAAAGATATGGTTGTTCTATATGATATAGGGTGTCATTGGTAGTGAAAAAGTTTAAATTATTAAATTTATTTATGTCAAAGTGTATGATATATGTTATCTTATACTACAATGGCATGAATCGCTGGAAGATAAAAATGAAGTACCATAACGTAAGGATGGTATCACAAAATAACATAGAATACAACTCCAGACACTAAGCTAATCTTGTACATATGCCTATCATAGACTAAAAGTTTTCTACATAGTCGAATTTATATTACACAGACCACCGTGCGGATCACTTTCATGATTATCAATCATAAAAAATGACATCTAACAGTTAAATGGTATAATGACTTCATCTTATCGACTTCTTGTTATGATACACCAATATAATTAAATATAATATATTGTAATTTTTTACTCTAAATTTTAAATTATTAATTAAGTTAAATAATTTATAGATTGATTATGGATAATAAAAAATGCATTATGAGATATTTATCCAAATTATAATTTTTTTAATAATTGGTTAATTATAAAATATTCATTTTTAGTTATTTAAATGTTTATGAAACATTTATTAAAGAAATATCCCATAAATAGTAATTGTTAAAATTAAATACCTTCTAAATTATATGTCATAACCTGTAATTTTGATATAATTTTTTATATAGAAATTATAAGGATAATTTATAAAACAATTATAAATTAAAAAATAATCCAATATATAATGGAGTAAAAATTTAATATTATTAATTGTTCATAATTTTTATTTTAAAATTATTGAAGTTAAAATTTACTTATTTGGAAAATTATTTAAACTATATAAAAGGGTGTGTTTATAATTATTATGATCAATGTTTTAATAATATCTAATATTTTGGTTTTTAATTTTTACATAATATATGAATAGTTCATATATTTCATATTATCATTTGAGATTTAATATACTAAAGTTAATGGAAGGTAATATATAATATAAAGGACTTAATATCATGTATAATTATAAAGTGTATATAATTATTGATTTATGAATTATTCATAAATAGTTTATCTAATTTTAAATATATTAATTATTCATTTATTTATTTTATTCCCCAGTTTATTATCTATATATATAATGTGTTTATATAATTAATTAATTTATGCATTAGTTTTAAGTTCTAAACTCCTTCAATAATTTTTAATACATTCATATGAGGATTTACATGCTAGTTTTAATAATTGTTTTAGTTTTCTTCCACCTTGACCCAGGATTGTACTAGATTATGATCTTAAAATTAAGAAGTTAATTATATTTTTTTACATATTAAGTGTTATAATATGATGGAATTGAGATATCTATTGAGTAATGTATTCCTGGGTAGAGAAACTTCGGGCTATATTATTCATTTGTTTACAGTCTAATGCCTTGTCTAGAAAATTAGGGATTGATAGTATAGTACTCCAAAATTAAACTTGGGGAAATTGTTGATTTATTTTGGTTCTATACCTTTATATGAATGGTTTTTGTATATATTATTCATGTGATTAATTTAGATGTGTATGAATATAGTTAATTTTAATTTTCATTAGTAACAAAATCTATGAGTTGTGTAAAGAGTTACACATCAATATGGTTTGAATATATTGATTTGGTTGAATGAATAATATTCCATACTAAATAAATATAAGAATGTATACATGTAATGGGAATACATGAGATAAGATAGTGATAATAAATCCAATTTAAAATCTTACGTTTATGATTATTTTTAAAGAAGACATATTTAAATACATCAATCATTTAGGCAGGTAGGTTCTTTCTAGGAAGGGTTCCCGTAGATTATCTTGTATAAGACATAGTGGAAATGATTAACCCTAAAAGTTTGGTAAAAAATACCACTATGAAATTTGGATTAAAATGAACTAAAAAAACCTTAGTAAGGATACCAAAGGAATGTTTTTTAGTTTATCCATATGTTGCATTTGAAAATGATTTTTGCAATCAACTATCGAAGATTCATACATTTCATGATTTGAATAATGACCTACCTAAATAATTAAGTGGTGAGAGGAATTCCAAATTGTACTCATTTCTTAGTGAGATATATATCTTATCCCACTATTGGATGTGGAGAGTTTAAAAGGGATAACATAATTTTAACAGGAGAATAATTAATAAAATTCATTATTAAATGTGTTTAAAACATGATACTTATCTGATAAAAGTTTTAATTTTATACATAAATAGAATCATCATTATCTTACTTGACTTTGAAATTATACCTTATAAATGAACAAGATTTATGTATGAAACTTCCTAAGACTGGTGAGTTAAAGAAAAATTCTTAATTAAGAACACTATATGTATTAGAGTAACCCATTCATGAGTAACTGACTATTGAAATTGTTCTATAGGTGTATCTAGATGCTTATGAGAACCGTAGTAGGATTCACATGAGGTTTCAGAGGATTTATATGAAATATAAATGAAGGAACTTTAGAATTTACTAATATATTCAATATGATTGAGTAAGTTATAGAATAATTATTGGAATTGTTATATGTTCTGAAAATATGAATTAGTTTAAGATATTTTAACCCTATATTTTGAAGTGCTGAGGATAAATTAACTAGGTAATTAGATGTAATGTTTTCGTACATTATTAGCAATACATGGGGGAAAATTTCAAACAATAAGAAGAAAAGGTAGTAAAATAATGGTTCTTTAAGTATCCATATGATGCCATGGAAAAATAACATAGGTTTTTGTAAGAAGGGTTATATTTCAATATGATATAATTTTTTTAGACACTAAAATAAATTTGGAAAAGTCCATTGAATATCTATGTCAGGTATTGGTATTATAAAAATAAATTCTTCAAATTTTAAGGGTATACAATACCAAATGCATGTTTTAAAAAATGTTGAAAGCATACAATAGTTCAAAATATTGGAAATAATGGATTGAGACTTTAGTTTTAATTTTATTAATGATGTTATGGGTAACTAAATTATGGAATTGATAAGAATAAAAAATATATAAAAATATATATGGATCTAAATAAACAATTCATTTTTTCATCATATATATCTTATGTTATATGATAATCCATTTTTAATTTAGGATTTATTATTTACAATATGAGATGGTGGATCTAATACATATATTTTATGATTAATCAGATTCTATAAAATACTTAAAAAAATGATGATAGAAATTGTTTATCCTAGATACAACAATTTTTCTATATGTTTATGAAAGTGTGATGGATTTGATCCCACCATTAGTGGTATATTTGAAGGAATAGTATTATATTCATGAAATTGTTCTAAAAACATAGAATAAAATATATTAAATGGATATAATAGTTTTTTTGTAAAATATTATGTCCAAGGAAATAAGTTTTTTTCATGATATAATGATTTTTTGCAACATAGTGAGATTTTATGAAGAGAATATAATATCTACGGGAAAAAGGGAGTATGTTTGGACCAGGTGAAATTTAATGATTAAAATATATAAGATAAATCCAATAAAAACTAAAATTGAATTTTACTTAATAACCTAAAAGTGTATAAAGAATTTTATTAAAAAGAAATCTAAAGAGTTATATTTAGTTACAATAATGTAATATGTATAACTTTGTATCCTCAAATAGTTTAGGATGTGTCAGTGAAGAATAATAAAATTTCAAGGGGAAAATTTGATGGAAAGGGTTTCTTGAATGATGAGGATGATGAAATTCAAAATAATTATTTATAATTATATAATTTATTAACATAATATCATATATTTTCTATAAGTTATGGAATTTTAATAATATATTCAAAGAGTCAAAAATTTTGAATATGACCCCTAAGTGTCACAATTATTCAAACATGATTTCATTATAGATGTTACTCACCAAAAGTGTTCAGTGAGAATATATTTTTTAGATATTCACATTGATATGTGGTAGGAATTACATATATATGTAAGGAGTTCTACAAAACACTAAAATAATAGGAAAATTATGGCCGATATGGTGGTCTATCTTATGGGACACAATAAGATATACACTTATTTTTGGGTTTTTAATGTTTTTAATAGATTTTAAGGATATAAAATGTCTCATATTAATATAAAAGTTAGTATCTGCCATTTCTTGTTAACAATATATATTATATGAATTAGAATATCAAAGTATGACTTTGATTTATCATTAACTGAATTTTATCATGGAGTATTATAGGGTATGCTAAAATTTATGGTTAACATGAGTAGGATTTCACAAAGTGATATTAAATATGCTCATGAGGAACATAATGTGTTTTTTCTCTATATGAATATAATGATTCATGCCTATTATACTTGGATATTACATTTTTTTAGATGATTCTTAAATACATTACATAAAGAAGCCTGTGGGCCATAATAGTTTAATTCCATTTAAACCTTTGAACTTAATCTTCACAACTCATGATAGATCTTTAATGTCTCCCATAAATATCTTCCCCATTATTAGTCCAACATTAAAACATTTGTTCATTACTTCAGGAAAGGAAACAAAAGAAAATGTGTAATTAGATGCTTATTAATGGTAAAAAATGGAAACAAGTATGCTTAAAATGAGCATAGTGGTATGAGAACATGAGAATAACATTTAAAAACTGTACCCTACATATTAAATAGCATAATCTTGAGTGATGTAATAAATATTGGAAGTTCATAAGACATGAATCATATGGGAAATAAAATAACATGATACATGAGATAATAACATTGGAATTAGACATATTTTTTTAATACACACCAGTTTATAACATTGTGAACATATATACATAGGTAAATGTTCACTCATTATTTTAAGGACATGAAATTAGGCCCTTGCTTGAAATTATAGACATACAATCCGGTCCATGTATAACATTATCGACATGAAAGAGTGGTCCACACATAATATTATGGACATGAAATATAGGTCCATGAATAACATTGTGAACATGTAATCAGGTTCATGCATAACATTTTGAACATGTAATTAGGTTCACACATAACATATTTACTCATGAGTTATCCATATTTACCCAAGTCAATGGATGCAGATACAACTTACACCCATCATATAATGGAAATCATACATATGTGTTCCGCAATATCATTAAACAGTCATCATATAATAACCCATGAAATTTATTGGGATTCATAAACATTTCATTATATAATAAAATTGTAGAAAAGAGATAGGTTTCATAATCATTTCATTATTTCATCACAGAATAACCCATGAAAAAATAAGCAGGTTTCATAAAAATTTTATCATGGTATAGCATGTAGGTGATAAATGATTTTCATAATTATCATTCCATTATAAATATAAAATATTCATAGAATGAAGTAGAATTATACTCTTAGATCGTATTCCTTGTAATTCAAAGGTAACATCATTAGAATTTATGTTATATAGAAATGTATTTTGAAATATCGTTTAAAACATATATTGTGGAAACAAATCCCTACTTTGAGTAATGATTTTTAAAACATATTTTTTTAAAATAACTTTAATTAAAATATCCTTAAAAAATTTATAATGTAACTTTCTAAGAAAATAATGTTCATGATGATATGAAGTTTCATTCATTCTATAAACATTAAAACAATGATCCCTTACATTTTGGTAAAATCCAAATGGTCATTGTTTAGAAAAAAATAATGATTAATTTAATTTTTTTTGTAAATAATTAATATATGGGAAAAAAATTATTTAAATTTTTTTAATATAATAATAAAAAAAATTGAGAACATTTTTAGTAAACATGTTTTTTATAGAAAATAGTTTTCTGACCAAAGAAATTATTAATATATTATTTTCCTAAAAACATTTTCTAAATTATTTAAATTAAAAAGTGTAAAAATTTTATTATTAATTTTAAATATAATTAATAACCATATATGATGAAAATTAATGATTTAATTGAGAGATTAATAATAATATTTTATCATTTGAAACATAATCTTAAATAATCCTGATAAATGATGAGATTATAATGTAAAATATTTACCACATTGGTACATTTGAATCATAAGACCCATGAAATAATAAAATTAAATGAAACTAAAAATAACATGAGAATAAATAAATTCATCATATTACATGTAAAATTGGCTGTATATACACCTCATAAAAGAATATAGGTGCATAAGATGACATATTTTTGAAAGAAGTCAAATTGAGGCAAAACTTCCTTACCACTTTGCAAATGTTTGAAATGTAAAACCCATGAAAGGGAGATCCTAAAATGGATATTTAAATCAAAAATATTTCTAGTATAATAATTATAAAACAAATCAATGGGAATTATATAGACCACATAAATGAAATGAGGGGTGAATTTGAATATCTAACCCAGAAATAAAAGAGAGACAAGAAATCCCTCACAATAAGTCTTATATTCCTTTTCACTCATTAAAACCACTTGTATAATAAGTATAATTTTATTATGAATATATTTTAGAGACATAATTATATATATCATACCATTTATTTTTTAATTATGTCTTTTAATTAACAAATTATTAAAAATTCCATGTTAAAGTTAGGTTTCAAGTTAATAGCCACTTTGTTTTTCTTATATGTATTGATTTTCTACTTCTGGTCTTCTTTAGTTTGTCATGATTTCATCATATAAATAATTATAATCATGAAATAGTTGTAATATTTATACATCAATTATTCTTTTAATACGAATAATTACTATTTTTTTTAAAATGAAGTACGTTATGATCATGAAGACGGTAAGGTGTATGTACACATGAGTATCATTTACATTTTTCATAAATAATTATGGAAAATAGTTAAGAAGTATATTAAGTTTTTTTAATGATAATAATATCCTAAAAACCATATTTTATACTTATAAATGTCATCCATGAGGTTTGGTGATGAAAATAAAGAGTCACATCTCATTGTAAAGGTAGTATTCCACATATACAAAATCATTGTTAACTTATTTCAGTGGGTGAAAAGAAAATAAAGAAAATGACATATTAAGTTATAATAATAAAAAATATATCATGAATATCATAATTATTTCATTTATATCAAATATATTAATACTTATTATCTTCCATGTATAACATTTTTGAAAAATGAATCACATCATTTTCCAGGAGGTAGTCCGCCATACACACGAGCGATGTTATAGTATCTCCTATGCAATGGAAAGTAAAAAGGTATATATGAAATAGTTACTCCATAGGATTAATAATTTTATACATTATATATATATATTTTATATCCATCATCATACCCAACAATGATATGTGGTAACATAGAAATGAATAACATTGGTTCGTGAGGAGGTAGTCTATTGTACACATTCAGTCACTCAAAATTATTATTTTTAATATCCAGAACACATTTAATGGAAAATTGATAAATTTCACAATTAAATAAAATCAACCACTAAAATAAAAAATATAATTATTTAATGATATTTTATATTGGTTGGAATTATTCTCACTAAAAAATTTCCAAGAAATTTGAGTTGCATGTGTACTTGGATCATCCATTAAGAGGTCTTCACATAGATATGCCAAATAGTTCAAAGAATTCATGTATTACTATTTTTTTGATCTTACTCACATTTATTCTTATTATCAAAATGAGTTATTTAGTTCTAATCCAAAATCCCTGATCTTCAGTAGTGTCTACTCGCAATAGTCTTCCCATCATTTTTGTAGTATCCTCATCTGGGGAATTAATCTTCAGGTATCCTCTTTAGGTTTGCACCTAAATACTTCCTTGCTTAGATTTATATCCAATATAATTATTATAGGATGATAAGATGTAATTTTTTAAGTTAATTTTTAGGTAGTTTCTGAAATAAGGGATTAAAAGTGTGAAGTAGAGAGGAGAAGGGGTGGCCTTTTAAAAGTGTGGTGAGAGGCATAATTGTATTTTTTTTGAAATATAGAATTCCTCCCATGTTTTGTTTCATTTCACAAGGCTCCCATAATGAAGCCTTATCGATAATATAAGTCATACGTTATAAATATTTCTAGAAAATGAATGTTGGATAGGTTTTGGATTATTTTTAACCCTTATCCATTTAGTTTAACCCAAACTAAAACAATTTTTACCTAAATTATGGTGAATAATTTTTACATATTTTACTATTAATTTTAGTCAAAAATTAAGTTAACCTTATTTGATAATATATGTTATTTAGATTCAAAATATGGAATCAATATTTCTAATTTCCCTTCACATAAGTTGAAAATTTTAATTTAAAACTAATCCAGCATACTCGACGTGAAAGTGGGTTTTTAAAATGTAAATCCTAAAAAGTTTACTAATTTTTTATATAAAAATTCAATATGTAAAATATTTAAATTAACTAGATTGAATTAATTAATGTAAAATTGAAATAATTTTCTTTAAACCAATTCAAAATATAATTTAACATTACAGATAATTTAAATGGAAATAAAATTTTCAATTAAAACTCATTATTGTTCACTATTCATCAAAAATTAATATTTTCATAAAACTATCAAACATTTACCCTCATAAAATATTTTAATTCAGATTTTAAAAACTTAAAATTATTTTTCCAAATATATTTTCATAAACTTTTGAAAAATTAATTTGAAAATTTGTGTCTAAAATGAAATAAAAACCGCTTTTTATAAAAATAAGTTTTTAAGGGTAAAATTAGATTTATTCTTATTTTTTATTTATAAACAACATAATATTATTGTCAAAAATTTTATTGACCATATGATGTATAAATTTAATTAAAATAATTCAAGAAAATTTATTTTTCTAATTGATGGTATAAAACATTTTTGTGCATAGAAACATTTTTTCCCAAAAAAAAAAGAATTTTGTTTATTTTAAAATGATTTTTATTATAAAAACTAATTAATTGACCCTAAAAGAGTTCATCTTATATAATTTTGTAGACCATATTTTCATAATTTACTAAATCTTATTCAAACCCAAAATTCTAATGGCTTGATGATAACTATGATATTAAATAATAATAATTTAATTATATGTCACATTTTGTTTAAAATCAATGTTTCATGTAACACTAAATATCAAAAAATTAAATTAATTTGAAAAAAATTATTTCATAAAATATAGGGTGTTAAATTCCAACCCCCTTAAAATTATTTTGCCCCTTAAAATTATTTTCGATCATCAATGTTTTAACATCTAAAAATTACATTATAGAAACCACATTATAAAAAGTGTTAATAAATCATTATCTTTAAAAAGACCAAGGGATCTGAGAAAGTCATCTAAAATAACACATTGAGTTTCCAAATTGGAAACCATTGGTGGGAAGTGATAACATAGACATATAAGATAAAAAACACCCAAATACCGATAGAGAGTGATAGAGAACATTAATCATAGGAAAGGGGTGATCTATAGAGAGTTAATGACAATAAATCCATAAACCAAAGGGGCATGAAAATTGTCATTGATATCATAAAAGATGATGATAAATTGATTTTTTTTATTTCAATATCATTTTTGTAATGTTGAATAATTTTTAGAAGAAGTTATAGTTAATTGATTTCAATATATTTCATATGCACAATATCATTCATTGGTTTTTCCTTAATCAATTTACACTTCATATCTTATTTTAAGAAATAAAGGTGGATTTTTTGTTCCTTAAGCACTAAGGACAGTAACATCAATAAATAAAATGATAAGTCATTTAGTATATCTTTAGATATCATCACAAAAAAATTGGTATCATAGGTTATCCAGTATGGATATATCTTTATATGGAAAATTAATAAATTAATATACAATGCCTTATAGAAATTTAAACTTAAACCATTCCATAAAAAATTAACCTTATGACCCTTCCAAAATATTAAAATCCAAAAATTTGTAAATAAGTTCACTGAATATTATAAATTAAGATATCAATAATACCCATATACCATAAAGTGTCTCATGATTTTCATATACCAAACATGTGTATACCTTGATCATGTATTCTCTTGAAACATGGTAATAACCAGATTACCATAAATCTTATTGAAAACATGTATGCATAATTATTCCTTAAATAAAAAAATATTATTAGATATATTACCTAAATTAAAAAAAATTGAAAACTCTATCAATGATAACAGAAACCACTTTTTCAACAAATCATTAATCAATTCCAAGGAAATAGGTATTATCCCTTTTAATTATTCTTATCTAACATCTCTTTATCCCAAAAAAAATTAATTCAACATCCCGAACATATTAGGGGTTACCTTTCCTTAATAAAAATATCACATTCCCATTAAATCAGTTTTCTAGTGCATCAGTATTATTTAACATATTGTTGAAAATAGTTAATGAAAACATTCAATAAAAAATCCACACATATATATTCATATAACATAATATTAGAATTATAATACCTCAAAAATTTGATTATTCCACCACATACATATTCTATAAACTAGGCTTCCTTAACTTATTCACTAATACCTATTTCTATTCATATGTCTTTCATAGTCTCTTCATTTTTAGTAGTATAACCATTACTCATACCACTATGATAACTCTCTTCATGAGCTTTCTGCCAAGGAAATCAATTTGAATAATTCCCATATATTCCACATTTAAAGAATTCATCCATTTATAATACCTTAAGATGAACAATATTACCATAAATTGCATTTAATGTACTTTTCATTTACCCTTGGAAATTTCTTACTCTATACCCTTATTCTCCACCCATAAGACATATTATTATTCCTTTTAGAAATTCCCTGGAGTTCTAGTTCCCACAATATTGATATATATGTCATGGAATATTCTTTTCTCTGTGGTATCCAATACGCAAACCCTAATAGAAATATATCTTTACCTTCTTTGGTGATTCTGAGTGTTTTTTAAGATGCATATTATTATTCATATATTGTGATAACTAATTTAATATAATCAAAAAATCCTTTAATCTAGTCATCTTCCCATTTGTATTATCATTAAAAAATTGTCTGTCACAATCCATGTTAACCTAGATTCTTGTGGTTCCCTCCATTGACTAAAACAAAAAATAATAGTTTGAGAACAACTAATCATAGTGGAAAACAAAATAATCATGAAAAAATAACTTATATGATGTCTAAATCAAGACACCTTCTTTTAAATCTACGACACCTTAGTTTTAACATAGGTTATCCCTGTCAATCATCTATTAAAATCAATTATGATGGTTTTTAAAGTGTTTTTTAGTTTTCAAAACATATCACGTGGGAGTGTCAATCATGTGTATATCAAGTATAATTTTCATGCACCAAGTGATGATCGATTCCATCTTAATGCACCTTATTTGGAGTTATAACCCCTAATTACTTCTGTTTTGAGACACATCCACTTGTAGTATCTAGATTGGGATGTAATTTCTTTTAAACCACCCTCTATATCCATTACTAAAATTCGAGGACATTTTCCTATATGTAGAATCATTATCAGAATTATCTTATGACCCATCCATAGACATATCCTTATAAACATCCCTTGAGATAAGACTAATATATTTTTATCCTTATTTCCTTGGGGAAATAAAACCTTTCCTCTTATAAGAACTATAATGACCCAATCCTATCATATAAGAATATTAGATTTTGTAGATGAGTCTTCAATACAGTACACCAACACATGCCTAAAAAATTGTTATAGTTTAGTTTCTTTGGAAACATGGAATAGAATATTCTTAACTCCATGAAGATCTTCAATGTATCCCATAAAGAAATCCCCTTTATTAGTACTAATTAAAAAATAATCTTAATTACTTATGGAAACTTAATATAATAAAGGGTGAACTCAGATACTCAGTAAGGGTAAAAAATGGAAATATATAAGTATAACATGAGCATAGGTGTATGAGACCATGAGAATAAAATTTTAAAACCAAAACCTACATATCAATGATCATAATTCCGAGTCATGACATAAATAATGGAAGTTCATATGATAAAAATTATAAGTGAAATCAAAGAAAACAAGACATGAGAGAATAAAAATGGAATATTACATAGATTTTTGACATAAACATCAGTTTATAACATTGTGAACATATATAAATAGTTATAGTTTCACTGATTAAGTTAAGGACATGAAATAAAGACCTCATATAAACTTATGTACAAGCAACAACGTCCACACATAACATTATGTACATGAAATAAAGTTCTATGCATAACAATATGGAAATGAAATAAAATTCCATGCCTAAAATTGTGAACATGTAATCAGGTTCACATATAAACTCGTGAGCATATAATCAGGGTCATGCACAAAATTTTTATACATGAGTTACCCATCTTTTCCCAACTAATTATAGGGAGATATAGGTCCCCCCCATCACATAATTAAAATCATACCTATGTATTAAACAATATCATAACATACTCATCATTTCATGATCCGATAAGTGAAATATAATTCATAAACGTTTCATCATATCATAGCCTATGGAAAAAATAAAAGTTTTATAATTAGTTCACCATTTTATTATAGCATAATCCATTAAAAAATAAGTGTATTTCATAATAAATTTATCATATAATAACACATAGAAGATAAATGGGTTTCATAGAAATAAATCCACCATAAAAAATAAACCATCTAGATAAAGAATAAAATGGTATCCTTGGGTCATATCTCAAGTAAGGAATACGTGACACCAGTAAATTCAATCTTATATGGAAAATGATTTTGATCGATCATTTAAAACATTTTAATGAGGAAAATAACCTTTACGATTTGAAAACTTATTTTTAAAACAATTTTTTTTGAAAATAATTTTCTTTAAAAACAACCATGAAATTTTATAAATGAATCCTCATTTAAAATAATTTTTATGATGACATGAGGTTTTTTTCATATGGTACATGTTAAAATAAAGATTCCTTTTAAAATTTTGGTAAAATAAAAAAGGGAATTCTTTATAAAATTACATGAATATTCCTTTAATTTTTTAATATAGTAAAACATGGGTAACAATTTCTTTGATTAATAATTGGATAATAATAAATTTTTTTTGGAAACATGGTTTTGGAAGAAAATGCGTTTCTGACCAAAGAGAGAAATAAAGTTGTATTTTATTAAAAATATTTTATCAATAGTTTTATGTAAAAAGAGTGAAAATGGTAGTATTAATTTATATTATCATGAATAACCAAATTATAATAAAATTAATAAGTTTCATAATATATGGATCATAATAGTTTGTCATCAGAAACATAATCATAAACAATCCTGATAAATAATGAGATTGTAATGTAAAATTGTTATCACTTTGGAAACATTGAATCATAATCAACATGAAATAATAAAATTAAATGAAACTTAAAATATCATGATATTAAATAAATTCATGATATTACATGTCAAGGGGTATGTATATACACCACCCAATAGAATATAGGTGCGTAAAATGACATATGTCTCAAAGAAGGAAAATTGAGACAAAAATCTCTAACTGATTTGAAAGATTTTGAAACATAAAACACCTAAAAGAGAGATAATAAAATGGATATTTAAACCCACAAATTTTTCAGGAGAATAATCATAAAATAAATTCATGGTAACTTTATACACCACAAAAATTAAACAAATGGTGAATTTTCATTTGTCTCCCTGAAATAAAAGAGAGACAAGAAATCCATTACTGTAAGTCTTGACTACCTTCATACTCAATCAAATATACTTTATAATATATATAAGGTTATTATAAATATATTATACAACCATTATTATATATATAATACCATTTTTTTTAATTATGTTCTTTTATTATCTATTTATTAAAAATTCAATGTTAAAGTCACGTCTCAGGTAATAACCACATTGTTTTTTATATGTATTGGTTTGTTATTTTTGGAACTATTAAATTTATCATGGTTTCATAATCTCAATAATAATAATAATTAAATAATTATAATATTTATAGATAAATTATAATTTTAATTCTAATAATGATAATATGGTATTTATTAATGAAGTACGTTACGATCACTGATACAGTTGGTCGTACATACACATGAGTAATGATTCAATTTTTCAACAGTCATTATGGAAATGAGGTAAGTAATATATGATCTCTACATAATTATGAAAATATCATAAATACCATATTATATACTTATAAATTTTATCTATTTGTTATGGTTATTAAAAGAGAGAGTCACATCGCTTCATGAAGGTGGTTGTCCACTTGTACACAAATGATGTTATCATCTTTCAGTAAGTGAAAATGCTATAAATAAAATGATATATTAAATTTTAAGAATTATATATATGTCACTAATATCATAATTATATCATTTATATCACATATATTTATCATTATTGTCTTCCATATAAATATATAGTTAAAAATGAATCACATCGCTTCGCGAGGAGGTAGTTTGTCGTACACATTAGCATTGTTATCGTTCCCCCTATGGAATGGAATGTTAAAAATGTTTTTAATATATAATGACTAAATAGGTCTTTTAATGTTATAAATATCATATATATACTTTATATCCATCAATATACCCAACCGTGAGAGGTGGTAATGAAAAAACAAATGACATCGGTTCGTGATATGGTAGTTTGTCGTACACACTAACGATGATTTCATAACTCATTTTATGGAAGTGGTTATGGTTGTAGTTCATACCCTTAACATGGAAAAAATTATTATATATAATATATTGTGTTCATTATATCATCATGGTTTAATAATAATTTAAATATGTTGAAGAATAAGTAAAATAAAAACGCTTGTTGATGAATGTTACCACTTGTCGGGTATCCTCAATAGGTTTGCATCAAAATACTTGATTGGTTGGATTTATGTCCAATAGAATCCATCCATGATTATAGGAGGGAATATAGGAATTTATTTGGGTCTGTTTTGGATGAACAAAAAGGGTTTTTAGGTGTGGAGTGGAGAGGATAAGGTGTGGCCTTTGAAAAGAGAGGTGAGTGGCACAATTGTAACTGTTTTTGAAAGAGAGAATTGCACCAATATGTTTCATGTAAAAATTAACTAAAGTGAATAATTACTGATACTAGAAGGTATATGGTCAACATACATCCCTAAAAGTTATTTTTTACATGTTTTGGGTTATTTTTAACCCTTGTCTTTCTAGTTTAACCCCATGGTAAAACCATTGTTACTATAAATGCAATAAATAAGATTTAGTATTTTTATTATTCAATTTGGTAAAAAATTGTGTTGAGATTATTGGATAATATAAATTATTCTCATTTGAAATATTCAATACATTTCTCGAAATTCTATTCAAATAAGTGTAAATTTTTTAATTTATAATTAATCCCACAGATACAATTTGAAACCGGGTTTTTGAAGGGAAAATGTTCAAAATTATAACAAGTTTTTATATAAAAATTGAATATGAAAATTATTCCAATGACCTAAATTGTATTCATTGATTTAAAATTGAACTAATTTCACATTAAATCCAACTCAAAATATAATTTAACTTTATAAATTTTTTAAATGCAAAAGATGTTTTCTTTTAATTTTTTTTTAAATTTTTTGTTTTATTTTATCCAAATAATTTTATAAATGTTTCAAACATTAATTTGAAAATAAGTGCGCAAAAATGCGAAAAAACTATTTTTTATAAAAATATTATTTTAGTGTATATTTTATTTATTATTATTTAATATCTATAAAACACATGGTATGAATGTTAAAAATTTGATTGTATATATAATATATAAATTTCATTAAAAATAATTCACAAAAAGTGGTTTGTTTAATTTATTTAGGTAAAACATGTTTGTGTGCTGAATGTTTTTTTCCAGAAAAATATTTTCTTTATTTTAAAATGGTTCTTATTTTCATTTATAATTAATTGGTCCCCAAATAATTCATATTATATAAATATTTAAACCAAATTTTAAAAATTTAGTTAATCTTATTCATGCCCGCCATTCCAACATCAAGGTAATAACTATCATCTTAAATAATAAAATTTAAATAATACATCTCGTTTTGCTTAAATTTAATTTTGGGTGTAATTAAACATATCAAAAATGATTTTAAATAAAAATGTTATATTTAGGGGTGTAATGGAACATATAATAAAATATTAATTTTAATTTAAAAATAAATTCATATAATATCAGGGTGTTAAAATTAACCCCATGTAAATACCATGTGTATTTCCATACTCTTTGAACTAAACATATGTTAAGAGTTTTATTTGTTGAAAATACATGAATATGGATGAACATATGCTCATGGAAGATGATTGCAGTTCAAATAAATTTTTTATCTATATTAATGTATAGTTATAGAAGATAAGTAGAAGTAGTGCACATCGTAGGTATAATTTCTATAGTTGTCATTAAATAATATATATACATTAGTGTGGGTTAGAACATACAATGAATGATATAGAGATTAACATAATCATATTTTTTTTAATAATATCATCACCATTCCATAGAGCATTTTTTTGGTGAAAGAGGCTAAGCCAAATTAGAAATATAAATGGTTGTGATAGAGTTGATGTTGGTGTTTTTACAAGAGTTTCTTAATAATAATCCTACGAATATGAAAGAGTGAATATCACCACATTGTAGTGATATTGGAAAATATGTGGTTGTCATAGTCAAAAGAATCCATGTAATTAGAATTTGGAAAAGGAAATAAAAATGATGGAGTAAAATTGAAAAAAAATGATCCAATAATGGAAGCACCGTAGGTGGAAGGCACCATCATAAGGCCACACGAAGCTCAACCATGATGCCAAATATGGGTGGAAAAAAGAGGAGTCAAACCAATTCTAGGTTGGAGCTAGGGTAGAATTATGGATAGGGTGACACTGCAGATAGTGGATATAGTATAGGGAGGCACCATAAGAGTTATTTGAGATGTGAATGATATGTTATCAGTAACTAAAAAGTGATCTTCCAATGTAAAGTCTGATGTGGGACTATTTAATAGAGGGCTAATGAAGAGGAGTGTACCACACCAAGGATCATGTAGACCATAATAATAGTGATTTCTAGAAATAATGTTTTTCTGGTACTGAACACATTGTCCTAAAACATAAAATTTATTATCTTTTTATAGTTTATTTATAGTATAGGGAATATCCTAGGTCATATATCAAGGATCATTGGAGTTTTAATGTTTATATTTTTTGTACAAAATACTAAAATATGGTGTGCTTTTGAAAATAGTTTTAAAAAAATGACTTAATTTAAATAGTTTAATAGTTGAAAAGAAAGTGTATTTTAAAAAAATATGAGAAAAATGGTTCTTTGTGAGTTTACTAAACACATTTAATGTCCATTTTTATTAGGTATAAATTTAGTTTGTAAGTAAGTATTTAGTTGAAATTAATCAAAATCCCAATTACTTCCTAATATTTTATATCAATGCTTTAAAAACAAAACCTTGACATAAAAATCATATTAATAAGGTCCAGTCCTTATGTACAGAATACGACCTTCCAAATTATATTGAAATCTAAATAATGTTTGAATGAATGGGATTCTTGTGTTATCCAATTAGAAAAACATAAGTCACACACTGAAAACCTCAGACCGATCGGTTAGAAATTAACAGCATACCAATCACATGCATCAAGAAAAGTATTAAAATTTGAAATAATGTTAGATATATGGAATGATATTTTTTAAACCCAAATTAAATTCATCCTAAAGCTATTATAAGAAACAGAACTCCCATGAAATGTGCACAACTTCTTCACAATGAACACCCACCATTTAACCTGCCATCGATATTAGGTGGAAGATCGGGTGGATATACTTTTTAATTTCGTCTCTCCCAACAAGGATATGGTGATACAAAAACTTTAAATGTATTATAGTACTACTTATGGGGTTACCAAGGTTCCAATTTATAGGTAAAGTGGATGGTGGTTTTGGGCACCCAGATTTTGTAAATACAACTGGACCATAGTTTTTGGCATCTATAAAATTTTATATCTCTTTTGAAAAAATTAAAAACTTGTTTCCCCACATATTTAAAATCTTCAAAGAAAATGTGGAGTCATTTTTAGGCCTACATCACAATATCTGGCTGAAATAAACAACCTAAATTTTGACTCTTACCAGAATATTTTTCTTGAATTGATTAATTAAGCTGGGCTAATTAATAGATGAGTTGGGCTTGGGTGTCTTCAAAAGAGTTTTATAGCACTAAATATAGGATCATAATAAAAAATTTCAGCCCAATTTGATTAACATATTATATTAAGTGTTTGTTTGATTCTATAGGTGTGATTTGAATCTTGAACAGTTTGGACTATATTTCTTCAACTTCATCATAGGCCCTCCAAATCAACTCCAAATATAATGAAATCATAAAAAAGTGAAATATCCATTTTAATCTGTGATAAAAATTAAATTAAGGAATAAAAAATGAATTGAAATTTGTTATTAAAATTGTAATGTACAATATAAAATCATCTTAATGTGGTGATGTAAGGGTAAATTATAACAGTGAATCGCAGTGCGATCACACCCCCACACCAAAACATTTGCACTCCTAGGAAAAGTCATATTTCCAAAAATGATGCACATAGATATTACCAAATTCACAAATATTTAACATTAAAATAAAATTTAATCAATGATAAAACTATTATCAAATAATAAATCACACGAATGAGTTATCCTTAATGATCATGGAAAAAGATGTCTCATAAATTATATCCTAATTAAATTCAAGGATACGAATGATACCAATTTGAAAAAATAATTAAAAGCAAATAATGTAACTAACTCTCTAATTGTGAGTGTGATAACCATTTAATTCTATTCTTTCCACTTTATATCTAATAAATATATGTTATTCTAAAAATATTCTTGAAATATGATTATGTCCACCGAGGATTACCTATATCCTTTGTATTAAAATTTTAAGACCTAATCACTTAATAATTCCAAAAAGTCAAACCTTAAGATCCCGAAAAATAAATCCCTATAGGTTTTACATTTAATGACTCCACTTATTCATTATAATTGTTGTTTTTTTCCAGAAGTCCCACCTAGAAACAATCTCACACTTATCTCTCAACCCTTTCTTTATCTTCTCAAGACACTAATTTTAATAGTAATAACAATATTAAAGTTTGACGAAGAGTGGTTTCTGGGCTTCCCAAGACACAACCCATATTTTTGTTTTTATTATTATTATTATTATTATTTGATTTTTGGGGCGTATAATATTTGAATAATAGATACACATGTCTAGGTCAATCTGGTACAATAATGAAAAATACTAGATAAAGAATGAATGTATGGAAAAATAATTTTGGAAAACTAAGAAATATTAACCAAAATTATATTTACCTTCTATTGAGTAAGAAAATTTCACACATCTTGGTTGGGTGTAAATATTTTTAGAGATATTAAGTGACATAATTGTCCCATATATACTCAAACAAAGGGTATCAAAATTCTTAATGGTTTTATAGATATATAACAATTAATATCATAAAAAACATCCAATTTAATATAAAAAGTAACAACACAATGTTAAATTCATTCTAAAACACACATTTTATCATTTAAACAAAAACAATACATTACAACTACTTGAAATAGGGAAATTATTCATGATTTTTAGAAAACATCTATGATTAGGTGGGCCTCAAAATATCAAATATGAACATTATAGAACAAAATTGAGGGGGAAGGGGGGGGGGAGGGGGGTAAAATACCATATAACTTGTGAAAAATGAGAAAAAAATAAAGGTAATGAAAATTCATAACTAATCTAGGAATATACCTAGGAAAGAGGAGGGGGGGAGAGGTAACAATACTATTACCTAAGACAAAAAAACAAAAATAAAGAAAGATGGAAAGAAATCCAAACTAACATAGGAATGTACCATTCTTGTTACCCCTAGTGTGTGCAATGTACTCATTGTAATAAAAGAAAATTTGGGAAGGAAGGATAAAACATGGTGGGTGTCATTGGTAGGTTGATTCATGAACTTAGAGTTCCTCCATCAGGGACTACAGAATGGCTTTATGAAAGTTCTTCTACAGGTTCCCATTAATAGTGATGGTTTTTTTGTTTCTTCATTTTAAACTTAGAAAAAACCAAATGGATAATAATTATTAGTAGTTCGATGTAAAAAAAAGTTGAAAAAAATCTTACCTTGATTAAAATCCAACCTTGCATTGAAAAGAATGACCTTCGTCACAATGTTTAATTAATGTTGAATCATGAGGCGGTCAGGGACAACCTTGGTTTTCTACTTAGAAATCAAGGAATTATTATATTTGTCTCTTATCATTTTCTATAGATCATGAATCTATATATTCCTTTGATCACATGTACTAGAAATGGGGTAAATGATTCCTACATCCAATAATTTTATTTCCAACTTTTTAACAACATCGTGAAGAGTTGTGTTCAGTTGATGTTGTTCCTACATCACTGGTTTATCCTCATAATTTTATGATATATGATACATGAATATTAATTGGATAATAAAAGTATTGTTAGAAATTTTCAATCCTAATTCTTGTTTATAAACCCTCAAAAGGTTAAGAAGACACAATTAATGCTCTGGAGGGAGTGAACTAGAAATGATGGTAGACATCTTGTCTCTATTCTAAAGATTGAATATTCAATGTTTTCAGGTAGTGGATTAAGTTATAATTTAGTGGTATTTCAAATCGATGGGAGTGAATGTGAATGTGAGAGGTTAATGATCTCATTTAACTTCTCAAGGGAAATGTACTTATATTATTATGGATCTTTTAAAATCTTAGTAGTATCATCTATGGGCAAGGGATCCCCCGTGTTCAAGAAACCATTTATTAAAAAAATTGAATGAAATTTTTATTTAACAATATAAAATTATATGAATGAATCATTATCGATAATTTCTATAAATGATGAAAATTCAGAAAGGTGATCAGGGGAAAAAATAAAGTCTTTTTAGGGGAATGGAGTACAATAATATAATTAATTGTATGTGAGGAATGTTCTTTCGAGGGGCGATTCATTGCAGTACAGATGTTGAAGTGGAAATTTTAAACACTATAATATATATAAAATGTTCCATTATGAACATTAATTATGGTTTTGTAGTTTTTCAAGAAATTCATCCCAATTATAATCAGGGCATGTCCATTCATCCTATTATCTTCCATTTTAAGTGCCTAAAAATAAGTAGGAAAAATTAAAATATTCACCCTCATAAGAATATCCTCTAACATAGTTGTGGGTTGTATAGTTATATGGTTTTCCAGTTGAACAAAAATTCCCATGGGATTTAATTTCTTAAAATTTAATTAAGATAAAATAGAGTGAGGCATCACATTTATAGGATCAACCAAATAAAACATTACTTTGGAAAAGAAATACTACCCGAAGGTGTAGGAAACTGAGAATGTTCTAGGATTGTTTCACTTTTTTGGAAATTGATGGATCTATCAATTCTAATACGTTCCTACCCAAAATCACATTATCACCACATAAAATTCTCCTTTGGTGTGTACAAATATCATTTAAAAAATTGTCTTATCATGGAATTTTCTTCATGACATCAATCCCGGTGATGCAAACCTGCACTTTTTTTAAGTTTCAAAAATTTTATTATTAAGTTTATTTTATTTTTATTTACATGATTGGGTGGAAATTTTTGGAAATAGAAGAGTAATGGATGTTATATGGGGTTTATCAAATCAAAAACTCTTTCCCTTGGTAGGGCTTCTCTCAGGACAATGTTTTTATTCATTTAGACCCTTTTCAGTGGATAGGATGGTGGTTTACCTAGGAGGGGATGACACTAATAAAGGGGTCATTTGGCGTTTATGTTTAATTAAACTCAAAATGGTGATGTCACTGACATTTCCTTTATCTCTAGGTTTGAACAGCGGTTGAGAGGGTAGTTTACACAGCCCCTGACTTTGGATTTCCCCCACTGAGTTCACAAATTATCCTAATTGGGGTTTTAGGTCTTGTATGGATTCCTGGGTAATTGTTTGGAATTAGAGGTTATTTTCATCCATTTGTTTCATATTTTCCTCTATGTTAGGATCGTGTTTTGTTTGGGGTTTTCTTGAAATAACTTTGTGGTGGTTGAGGATTTCTAGGTGGTCGTGGATGAATACTTTTACCTGTTTGGTTAAATATTTGTTGAGTTTAGTTTGAATACCTCTATTCCCATAGGATTGGTTATCTTTACACCCAAGGTTATATGGATTGTAAGGTTCTTACTTAATGGGTTTATTATAGGAGCATCCTGGGAATATTTCCACATGACTCTCAGAAGTTTCTCTCAGTTTAATGAATTAGTCAGAATAATTGGTATCAGTAGAACATATACCACAATTGATGTGAGGAGAGGATTGGTATTTCCCTTGGGAAAGATAAAGTTGCTTGAGATGGGTACTTACCTCTTGAAACTTCATTTCCACCTTCTTCTCAAACTCATAAATTTTCACCTCATGGACACCTCAAATGTGTACAATAGAAATTGAATCGAATTATTGAGTATTTTAAACCATGTTCTCAATTAGGGTTCTTACAATAATTGGGGTATTGTCAACTACACACCACCTTCAACATCATTAATCATTTTACGATCAATTTGAATTAATCCTATATAAAAATATTTTATTTAAAGTTGATAGCATATTTTTTGATGTATTAAACATGGATAAAGACTTTTAAACACTTCCAAGTATTCATGAAGTGTTTCCCCTAGTGATTATATTATACCACAAATTTCTTTCCTTATTATTTTAATTCTAGAGGATGGAAAATATATTTCAAAAAAATTGGGTTTCATGTCCTCCCAAACTCTAATTGTATAATTAACATAATATGTCAAATCTTTTATAGTGTCTTCTAATGTTAAATGGAATGAACTAATCTTTAATTTTTCTTCATCCAAATTAGAATGTTTTAATGTTGCAATCCCAATGTGAAATTATTTTAAGTGAATGTGTGGACCTTATCCTGAGAGTCCATGGATTCTTAGTAATAAGTGAGTTAAACCAGATTTATATTTAAAATTGGGTGCCTTGCCGTGTATTTCAGTGTTTGTGGGATGAATCTCTACATCAGGAGAGATTTAATTATTTTAATTTATCATTATTTTCATACATATTATGCACATTTATTTCAGTCTTGATGTTGGTTTTAGATGAAGAATAAGGATTAGTAAGTGTGTCAATGTTTTCTATTTCCTCCTTTAATGGATCGTTCAATTCTTCTTTACAAGTCTGTAGCCTTAAAAATAGAAGATAATCTTGAATTAAGTTAATAATTCACATTTAGGATCTTTTCAGTTTTATAAATTTGGATAATTAGGCCACAACTTATACATAACAACTTGAATAGTATATATAGACACTTCTACTCTGCATCTAATTTTTTTCATAAAATAAAAACTCTTAAAAAAAGTAACATGTCTAGTTCCATGTTGATGACAACATGAATTTTCCTTCATACCATACTTGACCCTATTCATCTTTAACTCATGTGGAAAACATTTCAAAAACATTGGATTAGCACAAGAAGCTTAGTAAGGGATATAAAATAAGAGAACATTAGTCTATAAATACATACAAATCAAAGAAATCATACTTTTCAATCTTAATACATAATCTATTTAAAATAACTCAAGAAATCATAATATATATGAATTACACATAGAAATAATAAATCATAAAGGTAACTTGTGAAATCCATAACATACTTACATTTTATCTTTCACAACTACGTCAGGAGTTACGTTTGAATACCCATCACAGTATATTCCCTAAATCTCTTAGGAGAATCATTAAGGTTTACCTTCGTCACGTTACCAAATGCATTGGAGAGCTATCTCGGGCTCACCAGCCCTAGGTTTATCATGGAACCACTTATATACATAAACAATTCCAATGAATCATAAAATATTCATAACACATAAAACAAGAATAAAGGAAAGATTACATTTTCATATTACATTTACAAGATATCAGTTCAAGATATTGACATAATCAATTCATCTAAAACATTCAAAAAGAAGAGTTTTAAATAAAAGTTTTCCATACCAATCTAAAAATTTTGAAACAAATTTACACTTTAAAACACTCATTTCAATTTAAATAAAAACTTTAAATCATTTCTAAAATAAGGACATGAAAAAGAAGGATCTAGAAGATTAAATATTTAAAACATTTAAAACGATGTTTTAGTTAAAGAATCATTTACAACATGAGAGAACATTGAATAAAAAATCATTAAATAATAACATAAATATAATTATAATAAATTAATTCATGATATAAAATGTAAAAATTGTTTTATATACACCTTATACTACAATAAAGGTGTAAAATATTAAGATATACCTAAATGAAATGAGATTGAGACGTAGTCCCTTACAAATATTATACCAATAGATTGAGGATAAATCCATGAAATAATTATGTGTGAAAAATATAAATAGAACCAATATAATTGGATATTAAGTTTAAAACAATCATAGTTCATTCAAACATATTTATATAATGACATAATCAGGAAGTAGAAGTTTAACCCTAAGAATTGAAATTAGGTTAAGAAGTTCCCTTATTAAAATTAGGCAGCCTAATGACATCACTTAAAAATTAATAAAATGAGTTGATGAGAGAGAAAAAGGGCTCTCTCATCACATGTACATAAAACATACAACAATTAGGACATATAACAACATATCCCAACATTTGAAAATTTAAATTTAAATAAAAAACATACAAGAAGTCTTTGACAAAAAGTGGACAGTGAAAGGTTCCCTTACAAAAATCCTTTGGTTAATAAAATCTATCAATTATGTGTATTCAATATAAGTACACATAAGAAATGTATAAATAAAATATAGGATAAAAAAATTTATTTCACACATAATCATAGCACAACATAATCAAGATGTATAATTTTAACCTAAAGAATGGAAATTGGGTTAAGGGGTTCCCTTACCTCGTATCCGAATTGGCTCGTTCGTTCATTAATTTACTCAATAATATACTTAAGTTAAATTATACTTGATTAAGATGATTTTTCATGTTTATTATTCATTTTATATCACTTATTACCATGTTAAAAAAATTACATAATTATTTAAGTTAATATCAATCGTTTTGTCGATCTTGGGTACTAGAGTCGAAAATGAACATGTTATATTTACAAAATTTTACATGTGGTAAAAAGAAAATTATATCCAGAATGATATTAATTATTTATATATCATATATAAAATATATATCCAGTATATATATTTTTAATAGTCAATAGCATTTGGACATACGAAATGAAATGCACTGTTCATGGAGATGGTAAGCCATACGTACACATGAACACTACTTTCATTTGTTTTTCATAATTAATGGAATGAAAAATAAATGATACATAGGTATATTATAATTACATTATAATATATATATATATATATATATTATATTATATGTTACATAATTTCATTAAGTCCATCCGTTATATTTTCCATGTATAGCATGAACGAGTCATATCACATTGAGGGGGTTGTAGTCCGCACTTTGTTAAATGAAATTATCATATTTACACAACATGAAAAGAATAAAGTTATGTTATAAATGATAATTATAGAAGAATATGAAAAAGAACTAGAAAAATCCTATGAGCAGCCTCGTTCTCACTCCCCTCCCAAGCTAGGGTTCCTCCGGTGGCGATCTGGAGAGGGGAGACCTACGCGCCGCTTCTCCGGCATCGTCTCCCCCTCCCGTCATTCCTCTTTCCTTCCCTCCCTAGTCTCCCCTCTTTATTATTCTTCCTCACTCCTGATTTATTGATTTTATTTGTTTCCATTCTTTCCCTGCTCATCTGCTCTACTGTATGCTGTCTTGGCCCCTGTTGATGCCCAATCGGTTCTTCTGCTGCTCTTTTCTTCCGGTTACCACGTTTCCAACCCCATTTTGGTCCAGTGCACTGGTTCTTCGAAAGGTTTGGGATGTGTTGGCTGAATCATGTCGGTGCACAAGTAGCTCTACATGTGTTCGGTCTTTGCATCATTCTTTTTCTTCAGTGGTCTCTACCTCTTAGGTGTGCTGATGATGTGCTTGTTTCCCAGCGGAGGTTTCAACGGTCGAGGTTGGTGGTTCTGGACGAGGACATGCTTATTCGTTGAGACCCATCCACTTCAATATCTACTCTGGCCTCTTTTCCCTTCACCACTATCCATTTCGGTCTGCTGTGATGGTTTCAAGAGGCTTTGGGAGGTGCTGTTTGTTTGGTAGTCGATGCTCCGGGTGGCGCGTCCTTCACCGGCTTCAATCTGTGTTGTTTTGTGCCTATTGTTTGTTTTAGTTTTAGATGAAATGGGCTGCCCTTTCTACTTTGATATTACAGTGTCGTTTTAAGATATTTTTCAGGTGATGATGGCGCAGATGAATGTGTCTTTGTTGATGTCGTTTGAAGCTCTGGTGGAACGTTCCGGTGGGTTCGCGCATCTGGTGACGACGCCAGTGCTGCCTTTATGATGGCAACGACGACGAAGATAATTGGTCTTTGATGGTACAGTGATCACAACAGATCTGGTATGTTTCAGTTTTTCACTAGAAGTTCATCTCTAATGGTGTTTTCTCCGAAGGCCAGCTTGGTTTTCAGTTCGATTACAAGGTGTTATGATGATGAAGAGGGTGTTGGTGTTTCCAATGCTTGTGGTCTAATTCTTTTCAGATGGATGATGGACAGTGGTTTCCCTAGTTATCGGCTCCAGCATTTTTAGGGTGACTTTGTTGACTGGTGGAATCATGTAGAGCATAGATCAATGATCTCACTATAGAGACCCAAAGCTTTATGTACATAGACATTACATTGCTTTTTCGGAATATCTAATACATAACAAAAATAGACACCAAAGAACCGTAATAGTTTAGTGTCTTTGGAAACCTGGAACATAATCTTCTAATCATTGTGAAAGATCTTCAACATCTCTAATAAAGATCTTTCCCTTTTTTTTCTTACCTAAAACGTTTCTTTATATCATGGGGAAAAGAAAACATAAAAAGGGTGAGCTCAAATGCTCAATAAGGGTAAACATAGAGAACATAATACAATCCATAAACATTTGAATGATAAAAGTTGAACATAAAATCTAAACATAAAAATCTTGAGCAAAGACATAAATCTTGGAAGTACGTAAGGCATATATAATAATTGAACATAAATCCTGATAAAATAGCCTGGGAAGAAAACATGTAATTGTGTAAAACCATTAATCACTTGATATGATTTCCATAGTATCCAAGGCATTACTGCCAAGACCATCTTAGTGGACAAATTCCATTACTGAACCGAGTTCACTCCTCGTTCCGGTCCTGTATTATTGAACCAGATTAACTTTACTTTCCATCCATGTCTATCTCATGAGATATAAATATTTACCCAAGGAATTGGAGGGTGATATAGTTTCCACCCATATCATAATGAAATAATTCTTACTTATGAAACAAAATAAATATAAATCATTCATCATAACCCAAAGAATAAAATGGGTTTCATAAACATCATCCCATTATCACATAATCCATATAAAACAAATGGATATCATTTCATCATAAGAAAAGTGAAACCATTTAAAAAATAGAGACATTATACTTGAAACATACACATGAAATAATTTAATCTTAGATGGAAAATAGTTTTGATAAAACACTTGAAATGAATTCTTGAGGAAAATATCCTTTCTTCTTCAAAATCATTTTCTTTTCACAAAATGCCACACAATTTTAAAAGAAAAGGATTTTATTGAACATAACCATGAAATATGGTAGAGTAATCTTCATTTAAATAAGTCGTTATGAAACCGTAAAAATACATTCACACCGTATAAGTTAAAAAAATCATTCTCCTCGAACTTTTGTTGGAAAAGTCAAAGAGTTCCTCGTATGGTAAACAAAATAAAGATTCTTTCCATAACACGAAGTAAAAGTCAAAGTGGGGTAAACATGACATTAAACATACATGGAAGAATATTAAAAACTTTATGAAAAACATTTTATGGGCATGGATGAAAAATATAACCCCAGTAAATACTTACTTATAAGCAATCCCGGATAAAAATGAAATTTGAAAAATTATCCCTTACAGTATGTCCGATATGCTTCGTATGTATCCGAACCTCATGTATAATGATTTAAATAATGTCATTGACTTATTACAGAATCATATTCATTGTTATGATATCATATATGGGTCACTTATGACTTTATATTACCCGTTCTTTTGTAAGTTCCATGTTAAAGAAGCGTTTTGGGTAAAATCTTTTTTTTATCGTACGTGTTTGGATTTGTTGTTATTGATAGTATTATTACTTATATCATGATTTAGTTACTTAAAAAATATAAATAATGATTTATATATCATATATATTCAGTATATATAAATATATATATTATAGATATATAAATGAAATGAAATACACCGTTCATGGAGATGGTAGGCCGTATGTACGCATGAACGCTGTTTTCCTTTCCTTATTGAATCGAATGGAAGTAAGTAAATGAAATATATATATACATAAATACAATAGCTTTATCATGTCATATAATTCATTAATTTTCTTTATATATACTTTATAATCATTCTTGAATGTTTAACATGGAGAATGAATCTCATCGCGTCATGGAGACGGTAATCCGTACGTACGCACGAGCGATGATATCTTTCCCATAATTATTGAATTGAATTAGAGTGGATGATATAATATCACAGAATCAGTATGATTTTATAATAACTATATATATTTATTCTTTACACCATTATACCCATCCAAGTAAGTTGGTGGTGGAAAAACAGATTAGACCACAGTGTGCAGACGATATTCTGTACGTACGCACGCGTAGTGATTTCATTTTCCGTAGGATGGATAGAAGGTGAAATGGGGTTGTTTCATATTTATAATAACATATAAGTATATTAGTGATACCTATGTTATTACTTTATAAATAAACAACTAAAGAATAATAAGTTGAAGAAGAAAGAAAACTGGAAAGAATCGGTAGAAGAGATTACCTCTTCTTCGACACACCTCTTTTAAACTTCTTCTTAGGGCACTAGAGTTGGTCTTTTGAGAAGCCCAAAACATCTATTATATAAATAATAAGGTTTATAAGAGGAATTGTCAAGGTTTTTCTGAGATTCAAGGATCAAAAGGGTGTGAAGAGAAGAGGGAAGGGGTTCCCCTTTTATAAGGGAGGAGAGGGGCACCTTAGAAAAAACATAAAATATTATTCTATAATAAAGTAATATTCGTTTTTTAATAGATCCAAATTGATTTATTTCAAATCTAAGGTGGGGATGGGTCGAAATAATCTCAACCAATAGGTTTTATACAAGTTTAGGTTACTATTTTAACCTTATCATTTAGATTTAACTCTAAGTTAAATAATTTAACTTTTACTGTGACTTTTTGTTTTCTTACATTATATAGTTAATAAACATACTATAACAAGCCAAAACAAACCCAAGTGGTTAATTATTAATATATATAACCTTATCTAAGTCATTTTTGACAAAACTTATATTTTTAGGAATATAATAACAATTACTAATATAATATTTGTTTTAAAAACTATTTTATGTCAATTTTGACACTATTTGGTACTTGATTTTTTTGAAACTCATAACAGCATGATTAGTTCTAAAAAAGTTAATTAAATAAATACTAACATTTAATATTAACCTAAAAAATTAGTGTAATTTATAGAAAGTCTCAAATTACATTTATTTTGTTATTTATAACATCAATTATGTTAATATTTCATTAATAAGGTAATTACTGCATCATCATTTTGTCATAAATAAATGAAATTATTTAATGTCTAAAAATTATAAATAAAATACCATTATGTATGAAATCTCAATATATTTCTAATGAATATGTATAATCGAATTTATCTTGTGAATAACCCTCTATTAAAATTGTTTTAGTTATTCAACTTTGATTTTAACTATTTTAACTCTTCTTTAAATTAAATAATAATAAATGTCCTAATCTAATCCAAGTGGACCTAAAGGGTAATATCTTATTACTAAGGTTTTTTTTGGTCGAATTAAACTTATCCAATAGAATTAGGACATGTGTTAGGATAATATCAATATCATTTTTACCCTTAATTACACTATTTACTTTTAACCGTGGTAAATAAAAGTAAAAAGTCACTATTCACCAAAAATTATTTTTATCTTATTGAACCACATTTTACTCCTTAATATTAACCGTGTCTCTTGTATGTTCGAAATTATACTCATAGAAGTGGTAAAATTAAGTTTTATGTAAATTTTTAAATTCTCCTAGGAGGTGGGTAAATGACGGTGAAAAGTTCAATAAAATTTTGGTATTTCTAAAATTATTATAAAATGACTCCAATGAATTATATTGAACATATATATTTATTATGTATCAATTTTTACCTAAAATATATTTAAATAAAATAAATTATTATTTAAATAAATAGGCGGTTTTTAAATAGTAACCCAGTGTTTTCACTATTCATCAAAAATTGAAAGTTTTCAGAAAAATACCAAAACATTACCCTAGGATAATTTCGATATTCTGAATCCAAAAATGAAGTCCATTTTAAAAGTTGAAATTTATAAAATTTCAAAAAGTGGGTATTAATATTCATAACAGCTAGTTTATATAACATATCATTGTTTAGTGAAACTCGGTATTGCGTACAACACATGCTATCGTGGAAGGTCGCGATTGTATGTAATGCAAGCCAAGTCAGGGATGCATGTAGTGAAAACTCCTTTTGGTGTAGCGTACGACACAAGACATCAATTAAGTTAAAAAGAATATTTTTCAGAAAATCTCGGGGTGTTACATTCTACCCCCCTTAAAATGAATTTCGCCCTTGAAATTCTTCGGGGTTATAAATGGTTTACTACTAAAAATTTTCTTTAATAGAAACCCACATCATAAAAAGGAATACAAAAAATTATCTTTAAAAACTAAAGTATGAAATGTAACAGTTACCCAAAATAACTAAGCACTGGGTTTCCACATAGGAGAACATATGTGAAAATATGGATATGGAAGAGAAATCTAACCATCATGTTCTGATGGAGAGTGGTAGAGAAAATGACTATGAAAAAGTCAACAATCACAAAGCCATAAATTTGTGATGATCTAAGGTACCATCTGATTCATCGGATATAAGGGAACTAGGAAAACATTTTTGGTTTTCAAGATCATTTCCCTAAAGTTGAAGAATTTGAATTAGAAGAAATACTTACTTAATTTCGATATAATCTCACCGTTTTTCATGCCTTGAACAATTTCCACTTCATCTTTTAAAGAAATGAAGTTGAATTTTTCATTCATGAGGTGTTAGCAAATCATTTGATAGAATGATGGATCATTCCATATGTCTCAAACAAAAGGTTAGCAAAAGTTATCAAATATACATAAGTCCATCTATGGTGAGGTTAATCATATATGATTCCAAAAAAGGACTTATACTTCATCTTTCATACCGCTTAATAAAACTAGTTTCTACTAACCAGAGACTTCCTATAGGCCAGTGGTAGGTGATAAAGGCTTGTCACACTTCGGTTGTGGGTTTGATTCCCACAGCCTTGTCCGACGCGACGGGTTGTTGCTCGTCCTATGGGTTGTCCTTTTTCTAAAACTGCATTATTATAACATTCCATCAATAATATTGAAAAAAGTTACAAACTTAAACAATACTAACTTATGTCCAACATAATATATTCTAATCTTTAGGCTTATCCAAAATACTTCTGTCCAATCTCATAGTATAAAGAAAACAATTACTAGAAATGTCATTTTCAAAGCATGTGAATACCATCATTTATCCCCCATATATCATACAATATATCTTGTTGGTCAAATTACAAACATGTGAATACCTTAATCATGTATTCTCTTGAAAGATTAATACCCACTGAACCTTAGTGAAAACATGAATGTTGTCCAAAGTTAACTCTTTCCACATACCAAAATCCCAAAAACTCTATATACTCAAACCATAATATCACTTATTCCTTATATCAGTCATGAGATCATGAATACTATTAAATATTTCATTATCTCATTATCATATCATCTAATTTCCAAAATATTTGAATTATTTTTCAGGGTTTCCAATACCATAAAATTATTCAAAACCTTAATAAACCAGTACATAAATATTCCAATATTCCATAGTACTATAAATTAGATTCCACAAAATTATTTTGGAATCCCATTACATAAACAGATAATCATTCCACTACATCGTTGTCATACTCAACATCACCAATAGTGATCACATGTGGCATCCCTTTGTCGTTTTCCTTAAGAGGTTGCTCACATTGATCATCATTAACCCTTGAATTAGGGCATTGATTAGCATAATGCCCCATTTCCTTGCACTTGAAGCAATAAAGTGTTGGTGGTGTGTTCTCTATATTCTTTTCTTTATTCACATCATTAGCAACCATTTTTCCATTATTTCGACACTCAGCTGCTCGATGACCTTATTTTCCACACTTAAAAACATTTTATAGTACCCTTTAGACAATGTCCACCATGCTTTTTTCCACACTTTGACCATAAAGAAACATTCATCTTCTTTTCACCATTGTTCTGAGATTTCCCCTTGATCTCCATCTTTCGTTTCTTATCAAAACCATGAGATGGATATGTTACACCAACTTCCAGTTCTACCTTTATATCACAACACACAGTTTCTTCATAGCTACTGAAGTCTCTTATAGCTAATTCCCTTCGAATACTTGGTTTTAAGCCACTGAAGAATCGATCAACTTTACTTTCGAGTTGGATGATAAAACCCGATGCGTACCTTGCAATACTTGTAAAATTTGATTTTTATATACCAACAGATTCATCAACCTTCTACTTAAGCTCGAGGAACTCCTTTTTCATCTTTGTTTGAAGAATACGAGGGAAGTACTTACTGAAAAACAAGTTCTTGAACTCATCCCATTCTATGGATTCAATTTCATCTTGGGGCCTTTTATTGTTAATTAGAGTCCACCACTGGTCTGCTTCACCTTTTAAATGGTAAACAACTAGAATGACTTCATCATGTTCCAAACAGAGAAGTATGGAAAATATCTTTTCAGTGGTACTGATCCATTGTTCAGCAATAAGTGGATTAGAAGACCCATTAAAAGAAGGTGGACGTTGCCTCATGAAGGACTCAATAAAATATTGTTCTCTTCTCTGATCATTTGGAAATACAGAATGATTCATAGCTTGTGTAAGTATAGAAATAAGATTTTTCACTCCATATCCCATCACATTTGGTTGTTCAAGAGGACAATCATTGCATGATCCATTACATTGATCAACAAGGTTCCTTCGGGTTCTATCCATCGTCTAAAACCCAAAAAGAATAGTGTGAGAGGCAAAAATAATGCTAGGGAAAAAACATAATAAAGGGGGAGTACCTTAAATATATAATATCTTAGGGTTAATTCTATTATTTCTATCATAATTCTAGGAATATAACCTATACCTATACTTAACCTTACAGACATCCCTAGACATACCTTAGAAATATCTCTGGGGATCTCACTAAAGTTTTCACATCCTAGTTTGCAACGGTTAACTAAACCTTTCCTCTGATACCAACTGTAGGGACCCAAAGCTTGACGTACATAGAAATTACATTACTTTTGAGGAATATCTAATACATAACAAAAATAGACACCAAAGGGCCGTAATAGTTTAGTGTCTTTGGAAACATGGAATATAATCTTCTAATCATGGTGAAAGATCTTTAACATCTCCCATAAAGATCTTCCCCCTTTGTTTTCTTACCTAAAACCATTCGTTACATCCTGGAGAAAAGAAAACATAAAAAGGGTGAGCTCAAATGATCAGAAAGGGTAAACATAGAGAATATAAAACAATCCATAAAAATATGAATGCAAAAACTTGAACATAAAATCTAAACATCAAAATCTTGAGAAAATACATAAATCATGGAAGTATGTAAAGCAATATCATAATGGAACATCAATCCTGATAAAATAGCCTGGGAAGAAAACATGTAATTGTGGAAAACCATTAAGAACTTTATATGATTTCCATAGTAGCCAAGGCATTGTTTCCAAGACCATCTTAGGGGACAAAGTCCATTACTGAACCGAGTTCACTCCTCATTCTAGTCCTGTATTACTGAACTAGATTAACTTACTGTTCCATACATGTCTATCTCAGGAGATATAAATCTTTACCCATTGCATTGGAGGTAGATATAGGTTCCACCAATCACATAATGAAATCATTCTTACTTGTGCCACAAAATAAACATAAATCATTCATCATAACCCAAAGAATAAAATGGGTTTCATAAACATCATCCCATTATCACATAGTCTATATAAAACAAATGGATATCATATCATCATAAGAAAAGTGAAACCATGTAAATCATAGATACATTATACTTGAAACATACACCTATGAAATAATGTCATCTTATATGGAAAATAGTTTTGATAAAACACTTGAAATGAATTTTTGAGGAAAATATCCTTTCTTCTTCAAAATCATTTTCTTTTCACAAAATGCGACACAATTTGAAAAGAAAAGGATTTTATTGAAAATAACCATGAACTTTTGTAGAGAAATATTCATTGAAATAATTCTTTATGAAACCGTAAAAATCCATTCATTCCATATAAGTTAAAAAAACATTATCCTCGTACTTTTGTCGGAAAAGTCAAAGAGTTACTCGTATGGTAAACAAAAGAAAGATTCCTTCCATAACACAATGTAAAAGTCAAAGTGTGGTAAACATGACATTAAACATACATGGAAGAATATTAAACAGTTTATGAAAAACATTTTATGGGCATGGATGAAAAATATAACCCCATTAAATACTTACTTACAAGTAGTCTCAGATAAAAATGAGATTTGTAAAATTATCCCTTACCTTAGGTCTGATATGCTTCGTACGTTTCCGAACCTCTTGTATAATGATTAAAATAATGTAATTGACTTATTAGAGAATCATATTCATTGTTATGATATCATATATGGTTCACTTATGACTTTATATTACCTGTACTTTTGTAAGTTCCATGTTAAAGTAGCGTTGTGGGAAAAATCGTTTTATTTATCGTACGTGATTGGACTTGTTGTTATTGATATTATTATTACTTATATCTTAATTTACTTACTTCCAAAATTTAAATCATAATTTATATATCATATATATATTCAGTATATATGTATATAATATATATATAAATGAAATTAAATACACCGTTCATGAAGACGATAGGCCGTATGTACGCATGAACGTTGTTTTCCTGTCCTTATTGACTTGAATGGAAGTAATTAGATGACATATATATACATAAATACAGTAGATTTATCATGTCATATATTTCATTAATATTCTTTATATATACTTTATAATCATTCTTGAATGTTTAACATGGAGAATGAATCTCATCGCATCGTGGAGACGGTAATCCGTACGTACGCACGAGCGATGATATCGTTCCCATAATTATTGAATTGAATTGGAGTGGATGATATAATATCACAGAATCATTATTATGTTATAATAACTATATATAGTTATTATTTACACCATTATACCCATCCAAGTAAGGTGGTGGTGGAAAAACAGATTACACGACAGCGTGGAGACGGTATTTCGTACGTACACATGCGCGGTGATTTCATTTTACAAAGGATGGATAGAAGGTGAAATGGGGTTGTTTCATATTTATAATATCATAAATGTATATTAGTGATATTTATGTTATTACTTTATAATGAAACAACTAAATAAGAATTTTTTGAAGAAGAAAGAAAACTTTAATGAATCGATAGAAGAGATTACCTCTTCTTCGACACACCTCTTTTAAACATCTTCTTAGGGCACTAGAGTTCGTCTTTTGAGAAGAACAGAACCTCTATTATACAACTAGAGAGTTTTAGAAGATTAATTGGTGGGGTTTGGAAAATCTTCAAGGCTCAAAAGGGTGTTAAGAGAAGAGGGAAGGGGTGCCCTTTTTATAAGAGAGGAGAGGGGCACCTTAGAAAAAACTTAAAATAGTTTTTTATAATAAAGTCATATTGGGTTTTTAATAGCTCCAAATTGATTTATTTCAAAGATAAGGTAGGGAGGGGTCTAAATAACCTCAAACAATATTTTTTAGACATGTTTAGGTTACTATTTTAACCTTATCATTTAGATTTAACTCTAAGTTAAATAATTTATCTTTTATCGTGTCTTTTTTTTTTCTTACACTATATGGTTAATAAACTTACTATAACAAGCCAAAATAACCCCAAATGGTTCATTATTAATATATATCACCTTATCTAAGTCGTTTGGATTATCCTTAGATTTTTAAGAATATAATAACAAGTAATAATATAATATTTGTTTTAAATACTATTTTATGTCAATTTTGACACTATTTGGTACTTGATTTTTGTGAAAATCACAAAATCATGATTAGTTCAAAAAAAGTTAATTAAATCAATACCAACATGTCATATTAACCTAGAAAATTTGTGTAATTCATAAAAAGTCTCAAATTACATTTATTTTGGAATTTATAACATCAATTATGTTAATATTTTATTAATAAGGTAATTACTGCATCATCATTGTGTCATAAATAAATTAAAATATTTAATGTCTAAAAATTATAAATAAAATACCATTTAGTAGGAAATAGTTTTATATTTCTAATTAATATATATAGTCGAATTTATCTTATGTATAACTTTATATTAAAAATGTTTTAGTTATTAAACTTTGATTTTAACTATTTTAACTCTTCTTTAAATAAAATAATAATAAATGTCCTAATCTATTCCATGTGGACCTAAAGGGTAAAACTTTATTCCTAAGGTTGTTTTTGGTCTAATTACACTTGTACAATAGAATTATGACATGTGTTAGGGTAATAGTAATACAACTTTTAACCTTAATTACCATATTCACTTTTAACCGTGGTAAATAAAAGTAAAAAGTTACTATTCACCAAAAATTATTTTTATCTTATTGAACAAAATTTTACTCCTTGATATTAACCTTGTCTCTCGGATTTTCTAAATTCCACTCACAGAAGTGGTAAAATTAAGTTTTATGTAAATTTTCAAATTCTCATAGGAGGTGGGTAAAAGACTGTGAAAAGTTCAATAAATTTTTTGTATATCTAGAATTATTATAAAATGACTCCAATGAATTACATTGAACTTATATAGGTATTATGTATCAATTTTTTCCTAAAATAAATTTAAATAAAACAAATTATTATTTAAATAAAAAGTCGGTTTTTAAAGAGTAACCCAGTGTTTTCACTATTCATCAAAAATTGAAAGTTTTCAGAAAAATACCAAAAATTCACACTAGGCTAATTTTGATAGTCCGAATCCAAAAATGAAGTCCATTTTAAAAGATAAAATTTATAAAATTTCAAAAAGTTGGTATTACTACTCATAACAGATAGTTTATATAACATATCGTTGTTTAGTGAAACTCGGTATTGCGTACAACACACGCTATCGTGGAAGGTCGCGATTGCGTGTAATACAAGACAATTCAGGAATGCATGTAGTGGAAGATCCTTTTGGTGTAGCGTACAACAGAAGACATCAATGAAATTAAAAAGAATATTTTTCAAAACATCTCGGGGTGTTACACTCACAGCTCGAGGCGTTTATGTGGTGCAGTGATCGATGCAGTTGTTTCAAATTTTGAATTTGTCGCTTTGGTATCCACATTTTTCTATTGCTGTATTTGGTTTTATGTCAAGTGCTGTATGGTTTTGTATTTGGAAATGTTAGAATTATAAAATAATATAGATATATTAAATATCATATATATAATATATAAGTTTAGTTCCATCATAATGTCCTCTATGAGAGGTGGTAGGAGATAATTGAACAATCATTGTTTCATGATGCTGTAGTTCGCCATCCACAAAAACAATATGTTTGTATCCATTAGATAAAGGTGTGTGGAAGTGTAGTTAGAATACATCTCATAAAAAAACCTATTATATTTAGGATACTGGTTTTGTTATGAAAACAAAGAATAAGAAAATTATATGGAGTGGAGAAGGAAAATAAAAGAAAATAACTTGAGAGAAGACATTACCTTTAAATCGGGAAACTCCCTTTGCTTTGAACAAAAAGGATGTATTGAATTTCCTTATTCCTAGGGTAAGGATTATATGAGTAATATAGGGATGTGGGGATCTTATTGTATTAGTGGTTTTATGAGACAAGAGGCTGGAGAGTTGTGAGCAATTAGTTAGAGGTGATGACCTTTTATAAGGGGGAGGAGGGGATATTTAAGAAAGTTTGAAAATATTATTTTATTATAAACTGAATTGTGATTTTAAAAGGTCCCCAACTCATTTAATTCAAATATAAGGTGATTATAGTTCTAAATATTCTAATGAAATTGGTTTTATACATGTTTAGGGAATACAATCAACCTTATCTTTTAGCTTTAACCCTTAGTTAACTAATTTAATTTTCACCATGTTCTCTTGTACATTCATACTATATGGTTAATATATTCACTATAAAATTCCAAGTGACCCAAAATGGATAATTAATGACATTTTTAACATAATATATGTCATTTTATAAAATATTATATTTTTCGGATTATTTTATCATTTAATAAAATATTAATTATTTTAAAAAATCATTTATGGCAATTTATAAACTATTCATATCAATAATTTTAAAAAAAATCTATAAAAACATGATTTTTTCAAATGACATTCATTAATAGAAATATAAAAAATAATTATTATTGTTAAAATTCATGGATTTCATAAAAATATTCAAAATAAATTTATTGTAATATTTATAATCTCATTTATTTTAAACATTCATTAAAAATCTAATCAATACATCATCATTGTGTCATCATTAAATTTATTTATTTCTTCTGTAAAAATTATATATAAAATACCATGATGTAGGTAATATTTTTATATTTCTAATGAGTATTTTTAGTATAAAATATCACTTATATAACCCCATATAAAAATTGTTTTACTAAAAGATATATGTTTGTGTTACATTTTCCTTAGCAAAAAATTAATTTTTATAGTGTCATTTTCACTTACAAACGGCTACATGGGGTCCCAAAATTGACCCAATGATGAAACCGGTTGAAATGGTTTCAAAAAATAGATTTAGGCTATGTTTTAGGGTAATTTAACATTGTTATAATATTATTTTTACCCTTATTTACCAGATTTACCCATTAACCATGGAAAATAAAATATTTACTAAAGTTTCTATTCATAATATCTAAACATAAAATTTACCTATTTACAAAATTTGGACCTCCTGATTCCAAATATGCAAACTATTTTTCCAAATTAAAAACACTTAAGTTTCAAAAATTAATTTAAAATTAATTCTTGTTGGCAAAACCAAAAAACGTGTTTTTAAGAAATAATAACTATCAAAAGATTGAAATGTATTTATGTCTAATTAAAAAGTGAAATTACTTCCAATGACCAAAATTGGATTAAATGGTAAAAATATAATCTAATTAAACTTTAAAACCAATTAAAAATATAGTCAAATCATATAAATAAATTATTTTAAAAGGTAGTTTTAAATTAAAATGCAGTATTTTTTACTATTTATCAAAAAATGAACTTTATCAGATTAATACCAAAATTTTACCCAAAGTAATTTTTTATGTCTATATTCTAAATAAGTAGTTTATTTTGTCAAATAGAACATATAAAAGTGACAAAAACTATATTTAAAAATGATTCATCATCATAAGGTGGTAAATTGACCTTTCAAAGAATATTAGAGTATTTCTTGCTTAAAATCAAATTCATTCTTATTTTAAGCCTCTAATATTTATTGGATAAAAGTAAAAACACTTAAAAAACACGTGTAATAATATTTTAGTTGGTTCTTTTCATTCTCGCCAATATAATTTCTAGACGTTAACTACCATTTAAAATAATAATAATATCATTTTATTTTTTGATATTACTCATGGTTGTGTGCAAAGTAAGATTTCTGAGAAACCCGTTGTTGCATGTTGAGTAATCTATCGGAAATATAATCCACTTTAAAGTGAAATTAATATTTATATCACAAATTTTAATAAATATGAAAATTTCATATTCTTTATTTACCTAGGATGTTATATCCTTCCCCCCTTTTGGAAATTTCTTCCTCGTAATTTTAAAATTGGACTTGTAAACTTCAATAAAAGTCCCAAATTGGAAAAAGAGTCAATAAAACTATCATTTTAAAAGAAATAAAGATAAGTAAAAAGGTTTCCCAAGATAACACATACTAGGATTCCATGTATGAAAACATGGATATGGAGGAGAAACTAAGTGTAAAATTCTGATGGAGAGTGATAGAAAACATGATCAGGAGAATATTAACCACCAGAAAACCACAAACTTGTGATAGGTTAAACGTTCTATGATTCCCTGGTAGGAAAAGTAAACGAACAATTTTTTTAAGTTCCCTTTCATAAATTTGTAGAATTTATTTATTTTATTATCTAAGAACATAAGTAAATATACTTACTTTTCAAGTAGATTTTCACCCTTTTATATGTTTCTACCAAAAACTCACCTTTTCTCCAAACGATGAGTATTCATGATGAATTGCTCACACCCGAAGAGCTAGAATAAACTTCTTGAGAATCAGATAATCCAAAAAAGATAAACTATATATTTCCACTGTCTTAAGACATTAACTAAAACCAAAATGGTTAGTAAAAGATCAGACAATCCCCAAAAAAGATAATCTTTTATAAAAAGAAACACTACTCTTAATATCCAAAATTGAACAAACAATAACCAAAGTTCAATAAAGACCATTCAATAAACAATTGTCCTAAAAATCCTTCAATATAATCCAAACTAATATTGAAACCCAAATCTCATAAGAATTTAATCATATAGTCTACGATAGAGAATTTTAACATTTATGTCCAAATAATATCGACTACTCTTAAAGTCTCATACTAAAGTGTAATTAACCAAATAACATAATCTCTATTATTGGTTAATCATTTCAATAAATAACCTAAATCTCAATATGTACACAATTAAGACATAGATTCTTCAAAAATAAAATTTCAACCATTACTCCACAAATTAAATCCCACATTATTCTATTTTCCTTAGGCCTATAGTGTTTTCCCAAAAGATGGAATGTCTTCCAAATTAACCTTGATCACTTAATCACCAAATGATTTTCTTATACTAAGGATATCCATTTGATAAAACATAAGTTCCCAAAATAAACTTTTTATTGATCCATAATATCATTTAACTAAAAGAATAAGTCATACTAACTAGGGAATTTATGTAGGCTAGTGCTAGGCGATGCGCCCTTGTCACCCTTCGGTTGTGGGTTTGATTCCTGCGTCCTTGCTGAACACGATGAGTTATCACCCATATTTCATGTTGTCCATTTTTATAAAACTCAAAAATAATTCTAACATGATTTAACCTCAATGGTTGACTTATACCTCTCATTTTCATCGCAACTCATAAAGACCTCAATTTCTCAATTCATGAAGTCTTATATATATGGAATTTTTTTATCTCCAAATGATAAAATAACACTATTCCTAAAGAAATAACATCGTACCTTGATCATGGTGTCCACCTGGTTTCATCATCATCTTTTTCACAAATATAGATGGTCCATTCATTGAGACAATTATTTAGAGATCCTTAAAAATCATTTTATTCCTTCAACCAAATACACCTTATACTGCTTTGGTTGTATGGGTGTTTTCATAAAAATAGTTTTAGAAAAAAATCATGTCTGACATATAATTTCAAAACATCTGCTAAAACATGATTTTTATAAAACAGTCGGACCAAGTTTGAGTTGAAACATTCAATTAAGGGACCTTTTAATATACCATAAGTATATATTGAGAGACTATATTTTAAAATAAAATATAAATAGGTTTTGGAAAGGTCTCCTTCTTTAGCACCATTTTCAAAATCATAATATTATTCAAAATCTTGTGATAAGGTAAAATATTTGAATAGGCTTTGATAATATTTACCATTCTTGAAAATATGAGAATATTGAGAAAATAGTAATTTATAAAATACAACCCATTATCCATGATGGTATCGAGGTATGGTAGAGGTGTTTTATATCTCAAGAAATTTCTTGCAAGTGAGTTTTAAGATAGAAAAAGTTTAACAATCATCTGAACATGACTTTCAATAATTATTGCAAGAATTTCATCAAGAAGATATAGAAATGTTGTTAGAGATCCTCCTCCTTCCATTTTTAACCGACTTTCCTTGATCTAATTTTTTTTAAAACAAGTATTTAACAAAAATAATAGACATAAAGACTAAGGATGTGTTTAATGAAAACTCATAATCCCTGAAATTGTCTAAACTGACCTTTGATACCAACTATAAGAACCCATCCTTAAAAACATTACATAATATTGAATTAAGTTAATAATTCACAATGATAATATTTTCAGGTTTATATCTTCAGAGAATTAAGTAATAAATTATTTATAACAACATGAATATTACATGTATACACTTCTACTCAGAATCCATTTTTTCATAAAATAAAAACTCTTAAAAAAGAAACATGTCTAGTTCCATGTTTTAGAAAACATGACTTTTCCTCGATCCCATCCTTGAACCTATTATTCATTAAGTCCTATGGAAAAAATTTCAAAAACATGGTATGACCATAAAAATCATAGTAAGGGATATAAAATAATAAAAAATTAGTCCATGAATACATACAAATCAAAGAAATCATACGTTTCAATCTTAAAACATAATCTCTTTAACATACCTAATGAAATCAGAGGATTCATGAATAACAAATAAAAATCATAAATCATAAATGTAACTTGTGTCATCCATAACATACATACGTTTTATCTTTCACAGTTATGTAGGGAGTTACATTGGAATACCCGTCACAATATATTCCCTAAATATCTTAGGAGAAACATTAACGTTTACCTCAGTCATGTTACCCAGTGCATTGGAGAGCTATATCGTGCTCACCTACTCAAGGTTTATCATGGAACCATTTGTATATGTAAAAAATTCCAAAGAACCATAAAATATTAAAACCAAATAAAACAATAATAATGTAAAGAAAACATTTCTACATTTCATTCACAATATATTAGTTCAATATATTGACATAAACAATTCATTTAAAACATTCAAAAAAAGAGTTTTGAATAAAAGTTTCCCATACCACTATGAAATTTTTTAAAGGAATTGAAACTTTAAAACAATAATTTCCATATAAATAAATAATTAAATTTATTTCTAAAACCTAAACATGAAATAGAAGGATTTATAAGATTAAATATTTAAAACATTTAAGACAATGTTTTCGTTAAAGAATCCTTTCCCACTTAAGAAACTATTGAATAAATATAATTATATAATAACATAAATATCATGAGAATATATAAATTCATGATATAAAATTGAAAAATTTTTGTATACAGACCTTATAGGATAATAAAGGTGCACAATATTAAGATATTCCTAAATGAAAGGAGATTGAGACGTAGTCCCTTACAAATGTTGTACCATTAGATTGATGATAAATCCATGACATAATTATTTGTGAAAAATATAAATACACACAATATAAGTATATATTATGTTTAAAACAATCATAGGAAATTCACACATATTCATAGCACGACATAATAAAGAAGTAGAAGTTTATCCCAAAGAATTGAAATTGGGTTAAGAAGTTCCCTTACAAAAATTCAACAGCCTAAGGATGTCACTTAAAAATTAAGAAAATGAGTTAATGAGAGAGAAAAAGGGTCTCTCATAACATGGATATAAAATGTACATAAATGAGGACATATAATAACATATCCCAACATTTTAAAATTCAAATTGAAATACATAGCATAAAATAAGTCTTTGACAAAAAGAGGACTGTGAAAGGTTCCCTTATAAAAATAATTTTGTAAATAAAATAGATTGATTATGTGTATTCACTATAAGTACACATAAGAAATTTATAAATAAAATATAGGATAAAAAAAAATTATTTCTCACATAATCATAGAACACCATAATAAAGAAGAATAATTTTAACCCAAATAATGGGAATCGGGTTAAGGAGTTCCCTTACCTCGTGTGGAACTTGACTCGTTCGTTCTTTAATTTCCCGAATAATAAACATAAATTAATTTATACTTTCTTCAAAACATTTTTAAAGTTTATTATTAATTTTATATGACATATTACCATGTTATAAAAATTACATAATTATTTAAGTTAATATCAGTCATGTTGTCGATATTGGGTATTTGAGTCGAAAATAAACTTGTTATAATTACAAATTGTCCATGTGGTAAAAATTGAATTATCTTACAGAATGATATTAATTATTTAGATATCATATATTTCATATATATACAGTATATATTTATTTATAATATTCCATAGAAATTGGACATAAGAAATGAAATGAACTGTTCATGGAGACGGTAACTCGTACATACACATGAACGCTTCTTTCATTCCTTTTTCATATTTAAAGGAATGAAAACTAAATGATAAATAGGTATATTATAATTAAATTATAATATATATATATTATACATTAAATATTTTCATTAATTCCATTCTTTATATGTTCCATGTATAACATAAATGAGTCATATCACTTTGTGGGGGCGGTAGTCCGCACTTACTCAAATGAAATTATCGTATTTATACAACATAAAAAGCATAAATTTATGGTATAAATGAGAATTACATAAGAATAGAGATAAAATAAATATTATATATATCATATATAATTTTAGTTCCATCATAATGTCCACCATGAGAGGTAGTAGGAGATAATTCAACAATCACCATTTCGTGAGGCAGTTGTTCGCCGTCCACAGAAACAGTATGTTCGTATCAATTAGATGGAGGTGTGTGAAAGTGTAGTATGAATAATTATCATAAAAATAACCTAGTATATTGAGGATAATGATTTTTTTATGTAAAAAAATAATAAAAAGAGCATAGAGAGTGGATAAGGAAAATTAAATAAAAGAACTTGAGAGAAGATGTTACCATTAAATCGGGTAACTCCCTCTAGTTTGAACCAAGATGATTTCTTGAATTTCTTTCTGACTAAGGGAAGGATTCAAGGAGGAATAGAGGGATGTTGGGATGTTATTTTAGTAGATTTTGGATGATCCAAAAGGCTTAAGAGTTGTGAGTAATGGGTTAGAGGTGATGACCTTTAATAAGAGGGATGGGGGGCTCTTTAAGAACGTTTGAAAATATTATTTTATTATAAACTGAATTTAGATTTAAAAAGGTCCCAAACAATTTTAATTCGAATATAAGGTGAGTAATATTTTAAATCCTATACGACAATGTGTTTTAGACAAGTTTAGAGAATAAACTTAACCTTATCTTTTAGCTTTAACACTTTGTTAATAATTTAACTTTTATCGTATCCTCTTGTATATCCATACTATATGGTTAATATATTTACTATAAAATTAAAAGTGAACCAAAATGGATCATTAATGAAATTTTTAACATCATATATCTATGTTTTTTTTAATCTTATATATTTATGATTATTTTATCATTTAATAAAATATTTATTGTCTTAAAAAATCATTTATATCAATTTACAAAGTATTCCTATCAAGAATTTTAAAAATATATATAAAAAATTGATTCATTAGATAAAACTTCATTAATAAAAGTATAAAAAATAATAATTATCCCTAAAATTCGTTGATGGAATAAAAAGTTTCAAAATAAATTTATTGTAAAATTTATGATCTTATTTATTTATAACATTCATTAAAAAAGTAGTCACTACTTCATCATTGTGTCATAAATAAATTTATTTATTTTAAGTCTAAAAACTATAAATAAAAACCCATGATTTAGGAAATATTTTTGTATTTATAATGAATATTTATAGTAAAAAATATCACTTATATAACCCCATATAAAAATTGTTTTACTAAAAGATATATGTTTATGTTACATTTTCCTTAACTTTAAATTTATTTTTATAAAGTGTCATTTTCACTTACAAGTGGCTCCATGGGGTCCCAAAATCGACCCAATTATTCCCATGGTCTGAAATTTACCAGAAACTAGGGTTAGGACATGTGTTAGGGTTATTTAATATTATTATAATATTATCTTTTACCCTTATTTACATGATTTACCCTTTAACCGTGGTAAATAAAATATTTTCTAAAGTTACAATTCATAATGTATAAAAATGAAACATAAATATTTACACAATTTAGTCCTCTTTATTTCAAATATTGAATCCCTTTTTTCAAATTTAAAACACATAATTTGCAGAAATTAATTTAAAATTAATTCTCGTTGTCAAAACTAAAGAGCATGTTTTTAAGAAATAATAACTATCAAAATATTGACATGTGTTTATGTCTAATTATAAATTGAAATTACTTCCAGTAAAAAAATTGGATTAAATGATAAAAAAAATATAATTAAACTTTAAAACCAATTAAAAAGACATTCTAATAATATAAATAAACTAGATTTAAAGGCAGTTTTGCATTAAAATGTAATATTTTTTACTATTCATCAAAAAAGAACTTTATCATAAAAATACCAAATTTTTTAGCCAAAGTAAATTTTAATGTCCCTATTATAAATAATAAGTTTAATTTTTCAAGTGGAACATATAAAAGGGGAAAAACTGGATTTAAGAAGTTTTCGTTATCAAAAGGCGGTAAATCGACCTTTTAAATAATATTAGAGTATTTCATGCTTAAAATCATATTCATTATTATTTTAAGCCTCTATAATTTATTGGATAAATGTAAAAGCAATTAACAAACATGTGTAATCACATTTTAGTTAGTTCTATTCATTCCCGCCAATACAATGGCTATGTGTTAACTACCATTTAAAATAATAATATTTTGATATTTTTTTCGGTATAACTCAACATTGTGTGCAACATAAGATTTTGGAGAAAACCATTGTTTCATGTTAAGTACTCTATTTCACATAAATCCCCTTTAAATTTAAATTAATATTTATTTCAAAAATATTAATAAATATAAAAATGTCATATTCATTATTTACCTTGGATATTATATTCTTGGTGTCAATAAGAGAAGATCCTATCTAGTTTCTTTTCAAAAGGAAGTATTTTATCAGATGAATATCACATAATGCATAAGGAATAAAGAATGATGGTTTTATAAATAAATTTAAAAAATGATGTAAGAAAATATGTGAAAAAAATAATTACGAAATAAACAATATTTTTATAAAAAACACACACTAATAACAAAAGTGGTTGCTGAAAATGACGCCAAAATTTTAATGTTTTGTCATGACTTGTAAAAGTGATTATGTTTTTGAAGTTTTTGTATAGTATATGTTAGACCCTATGCCTTCTCTCAAGGATATTTGGAGGTTTAATGTTTATATTTTTAATAAAAAGAACTAAAATAGAAGGTGAATTTTAAGATATCTTTAAAAATTAAAAAATTATATTAAAGAGTATAATAGTTGAAAAGAGAGGATTTTGAAATAATATGAGAAAAAATGTTCATTTTATGTTCACTACACACATTTCAAGTTCATTGTTCTGAGGGATTCATTTAGGTTTGAAGTAATTCTTTGTTTTAAATGAATCAGAGTCTAGATTACTTCCTTAGATTTTATATCATTGATTTAAAAAACAAACCATGACATTACAATAATATAGAAAAAATACCTTATGCATGTAATATTATATTCCATAGAAGATTTAAATCTCAATAAATTTTTAAAAAAAGGATTCTTGTGCTTTCCAATTGGAAAAACACAAGTCATGCACTCAAAACCGCACACAGACCAGTTATAAATTAAGACCATACCAATCACATGCATAATGAAAAGAACTAAAATATTAAATAATGTAAGATACATGGGATTTTATGTTTGTAAACCCAAATTACTCTAAAACAGAATCTATTATAAGTTAAATAACTCCCTTGACATGTGTAAAACTCCCTCACAACAAACACCCATAATTTATCCTGCCATCGAGAGGTGGTGGAAGCTCGGGAGGGTCTACTTATAAATTCCATCCCTCCTTATGTGGACAGGGAGAGATATAACCTAAAAATATATTATAATACTCCTTTGGGACTAAAAACCTTTAACAACTTTCTTCCCATCCGAACTTACAAATGTGGTGTCCATTGTGAAAATTTATAGGAAAAGTGGAAGGTAATTTTTGGAACCCATATTTCATAAAACAAATTAGACCATAGTTTTTGGAATCTAAAAAATATTATATCACTTATGAAAAAACTATATAATTTTATACCCAATTATTTCCTATCTTCACAAAAAATTAGGAATCATTTGGAGGCATATAAATTGAGATATGGAAGAAATATAGAACCTGGCCTTTGACTTCGAGAAGAATATTTTTCTTGGATAGATCAGTGATTTTGTGCACTATAATAAAATAATTGGGATTAGGTGTCTTTATAAGTGTTTAATACCACTTAATATAGGATCATAAAACAAAATTTGAGCCAAATTGGATGCAATTATTTTTTTAAGTGTCTATTTGAATCCATAGGTGTGCTTGGAAACTTGTACAGTTTGGCCCATTTTTATTCAATTTCATCCTAGGCCCTCCAAATCACATGAAAATACAATGAAAACATAAAAACAATTGAAATAGCATTTTTAACAGTGAAATTTTTTAATTTTTGATTCAAAAATGACGTTTAATGTTTTATAATAATTAGATTTTACAATAAAAAATTAGTTTAATACAGTGGTGTAAGGGTGAAATAAAATAGTGGATCATGGTAGGATTTGGAACCATGAATTTTTAGTTGTTGTGGACATAATGTTTATGATACATGATTTGGAATATTGGGGAAAATAGAATATGAATTTTTGAGGCCATTGTTGAAGTTAAGAATTAATTTTGAGACCTAGAGATTTGAAAATGTTTATCTGGGGATGACCACATCATGGAAACATCATTTTTCATTGAATGTTTACCTATGAAAAATAGGGAAGACCAATATGTACATTATGGTCACTGTTATGGACTCATATAAAAAATTATGGATCTTGAATCTAGTGAACCCTTGTTCTATAGTCTTAGTCATATTGAGTGCTAGGTGTTTTAGATTTGAATCCAAAATAGATAGGTGAGTAGGGTTATTAGAGTTTCATTGGGTGTTTCATCTGGAGATGAACCATTTTATGGGAAGAAAAGTTCCCTTAAATTTTTTATTGGATATTCCACATTGAGATATTTTAGCAAAATAAATATGAGATGTATGTTAGGTTTTGTGGATTTTTTTATTGACAAGGGCCCCTTCCATGGAGAAGGAAGATGCATCGGTAATTCATTATCTAGTAAAATTTTGAAATAATGATAATAGAACATTAAGTTCAATGAGTTCACCTAACCTATTTTTTAATACATTAAATAACCCCATCATAGTGTAAATAGATATAGGATCCAATAATTGAGAAATATCTGGAGCATTTATGTAAATTTAAAAGACACATTTTACCAAACTAAAAATATGTTGCACACCTGTCATGATTGTGGAACGTTACGATGATTATCATTAAAAACACTCAGATCAAAGGGTTTGGTTAGTAGGTACTACATAACAGATGGTAATAGTTTTGGATATGATATATAAGAATGTTCCATATTGAATATCTGAATTCATTTGATAATAAATAGAGATCCTAAACCTATATCTATATATAGTTCAAAATAAGAAAAAGGAGAGAGACTGGATTATTATATTTCCATATTTGAATCAGCTCCAGAATAATTGGCTTAAGATAATAAGGATGAATACATTTCCACATATGGTTGAAAAAAATATAATAAAATAAGACAATTTTATTTTATAATTATCCTTATCTATAGAAGAAGTATTCTTCAACTGTGTTCATTTTATATGACATAGAGTTATCCTCAAATAAATAGTATTCTCTCATCTGGTTTTGGAAAAAGAATATTTGGGATTAAAATCCCAAAAAAGAGTTTAACCTATCATAGATAAACTAGAGGATTGTAGTAGATAATAGGTTTAATAGTTAATATAATAAGATATTTGGAAGAAATTTTTATCAGAAACCTATTCCAACCAAAGATATACCCTAGTGTATATAAAATTTTAAAGAAGGAATATAATTCTGTAAACTACCAATCTTTATCTTAAAGTAGTGTTCTGATATAAAATAGGATTTTGTGTCCTTGAATAAGTAGTGATCCTTTATGAATTAATTTATAACACATACAATGATTAGTTATGTATTATTGTAAACCAACACTATGACGCATGTATGCACCTTGGATTAATACTTAGTGTTGAACCAAGTAAATTCCATTTGTGTTTATTCTTTACATTCATCATCTATTTAATATTAATTGAGAGAATATTAATTTCGAAAGAGAATGAATATGTTTCTTCTAATATGCTATAAAGATCCATAAGGAAAAAAGACCAACTAAAATAAAGATTAAAATATTTCAATACCCTCTTTCATCCCATCACTGAGGGTGTTTTGTGTCAATTTGAGAATAATATTTTCCTAAGAAAAAGTTATAATGAAAACAAAGTCATATCATAGGTTTATCACAGATTATTTATTTAAATTTAATCAATATATTGTATATGTCATAATATTTATGTTTTATTGATCATCCACTGATCACTTGGTGTAAGTGTGATTGAGATCATAAGAATATTGGTTGATGAAATAAGAAGCTCAAGCTTTATGTAATTATTGAAATTAAGAGAGTAACCATGATATACTTGAGATTGTAAACATATAATATTGTTTCATACACCAAGAAACAACTTAATAGTCTTAGATTATGTGTTTATAACTAATATTAAAAGTGCTGAATACACTCACAAAAATATTTTAATAAAATACAGCCAAGGTTTTATGTGGTGAAGAAGACCAACATTTTAACAGAAATCATTTCAAATGGTTAGCAAAGTCAATAATATTTCAGATGTTAAATTGTGTTATTATATGGTTTTAAAATAATTAATTAATAATGGGGTATATGGATCTATCTTTATCTATATATTATAGGAATCATGTTTCCCCAACATTTCTGTGATTTTTTTTGAGAATTTAGTGCAAAAACAAAAAACATTATCAAAATGGGAATGAAATTATATGAATGAAATTTTATATGAAAAAGGGGAGGAAATCTAGTTGTAAATCCATTTTAATTTTATTTTCAAAGGGGGAGGAAATCAAGGAATCTGAAATACTTGATTATGGAGGTATTTGATATATTTTATAAAGGATATATTTGTGATAGTTTTTATAACAAAATACAAATGGGGAAATATTAGAACCAAACATATGTTTCGATATTTACTTATTGGAAATCTCTAAAAATGGATGAATGGATACACAGTGAATATGTTTTCATTTTAAATTAATTTTTTATTTAGAGGAATTTATGTTCTATGAATATATTGGGAAGTGGTGAACATTGTTAGTATAATGCTTAATATTCTTATTCAAACAAAAGTTTCATTTAAAGTGAGAATGAACTTATAATAAATAATTTGGATATGAACAAAAGTTTATTAGAGAAGGAAATATTTACCATAGTATACACCATACTATGGTGAATGAGTTTAATCCATAGTGGGAATGAAAATGGTCGTAATAAAGATGTGGATGTTTTATTAGGAATTTCAAAATGTTAATATTACTTATGGGCAACCATGAAGATCCACATGACATAGAGATACTGGAAAAGATATGGTGGCCATATTTGAAGGAATTATAGTAATTATAATTTTTAAAAGGTAATAAAAATTATGGATTAAAAAGTGGAAAAAATGGATTCAATATTTTATGAATTGTAGTAGAAATGTGCATACATTAGAAAGAACCAATACAAAATCTAACACCAGGTATGGATGGAGAAAAAGAAGTAAAGCCAGTTCTAGATTGGTTATAGGGTAGAAAGTTAGTGAGGGATGAACTATGGAAACTGCCTATATTTCTAAGTGACCCCATGAGAATTACTCAAGTTGTGGATATCACATTTTGTGTAAATAAGAAGTGATCACTGAATTAAAATTATGATGTTTGACTAAGGAATAATGAATCAGTGTAGAGGAATAGAATATACCATTGAGAATGTGGACCAAACTTGTGGTGGTTGTAAAATTTATATTTTTTAACCATTCCATGGTAGATTAATTGAATGTTGTGGTTCATATATGTGATTTGAAAAAATGGGGAACGTAGCACATGCACTATGGATATCATGGTTAAGAAATTAATTACTTTGAATACTTAGATATTACAACATTTTTATTTAGGGAAAACCAGGATATGAGGATCAGTGTGTTGCATTGTATGATTAACTATGAAAAATGTGGAATCCTAGTACTAGTGTTTTTTTCATCATGGGAGACTCATGTAAGGAAAAGTGTATTTTGAAGATGGATAACCCCTACAATGTGTGATTATGTGTGTTGAGTGTCCCATGCTTTAGATCTGAATCGCAAATGGATAGGTGAGTGCGGTGATGAAAATTTCATTGTTAGATTCTCCTAGAGATGCACCATGTCATTAGAAATGAAGAACTATTTTATTATTAGTGATCATAGCATCCATACAAATATATTTATGAAATTGAAATATGGGATATCCACTAGATTTTAGGTATCTGGTTATTGAAAAATCATTATTCCATGTATAAGGAATGTGTGTCTATAATTATATATCCATTAAAATTTTGAAATAAAGAGAGAATAACATGATGTTTGGGGAGTTGATCCAACGCTTTTTAAATACAAAATAACAAGTGTAAACATAGTGTTAAGAAGAAAATTAGAAGATCATGTATTAATATTTGGATTTTTTTTATAATTAATGGGAACATTTGACTATAATAAAACCACTTAAAGACTAAGAATTATTTTATAAAATCAATAGAATGAGAATCTATCCCAACCCTTAGATCAAAGAGGTTGGTTTATAATATCTATATAAATACAACTAGAAATTATGGATAGAATATCTGAGAAGATGGTATATGAAATATCCAAATTCTTTAGAGAATAAAGAGTTAAGCTAAATATATTTATATAACTAGTTTAAAAGAAATAGTGATCCTTGAGAAATAAACTTTCACATCCAAATTATAACAAGAAAAAGTTTCTTGATAAAATTAGGATGAATATACTTCCATATATGGATTAAAAATATATAAGGTAACATGATAATTCTAGTTCAGAATTATCCCCATATGAAGAATAAGTGTAATGATTCAATGTTCATTTTTTAAGAAATAGATTTATCTTAAAATAGGGAGGATTATCTCATCTAGTTATAGAAATGGATGATATGATAATAAACACTCTAAAAAGAGTTGATCCTATATATTTTAAAGTATGGGAGAGAAAAAATAGGTATATTTATAGGATATAGTAGTGTGTAATATAAAGATATCACTAGGGTACATGATTTATATTACACACTATGGTATCCTATAAATCTTCCAATTTTCACCTCCATTTAAGTTTGTTCCAAGTTAATATAGTCCCAACACATAGATTTTGTATTTGGTATACTAGGGTACATGATTCATATTTGGATTTACTCACACTTGAAGTTGGTGAGATTCCTAGCATGGGAACCTTCACATGTTGATACCTTTATTATTTCGGACTTCAAGCTTAGCTAATCGGGGCATGGCTGGGTATGTTGCTAATCATTTTCCCAGTTAGATCTCAAACATGATGATATTTTATATATTTTATGGTTGGTATGATATTTGGGTTGTCAATTGAAATATAATTGGAATTGTATAACCATTACAATATAATACATATGATTTTCACATTAATTTGGTTTATGGGCATGTGATGTGCTCATCTACTTATGATAAATAACATGTTATGTATTCATCAAACTATTTAGTCTATACATAGTGAATTTATAATTTATAAGTTTTCATATAGGATTTATGTGTTCCATTTACCGTGGTTACTTGATATCTTAGACAAATGGATCATACGATTTTTCATAATTTTATATGATATAGTTGGTGGACATAGGTATAAAGATATATGTGCTTAATGGATATCCTGATCCCTTAGTAGACTGAGTAGCATTGATGATTTCCTTAAGCCCAATATTTTCTTGTATTTATGGATTTTTTAATTAATATTTTTTCTCAATGCTACAGATTCCCATGATATCACAATTTTTGGTTGAATAAATTGGAATTGAGTTTTCAAAACTTAGTGATATTTTCTAAAAGTGTTCTATTGTTTATCCAAAAAAGTGTTTTGAATGGTTATTATTAATGTATTATGTATGATAAGACACATGATGAATATATTTATAGAATTAATAAATTTTTTTGGAAGATATCAGAATGGGTTTTTAGACTGGAACTCGCAGGTTTTTGTATATGATATATATATATATATACATATATATGGTGAAATGAACCAATGTTTATGAGAATTTAGTGAAACTGTGAGATTGATGAAGATATTCCATGAATCCTATTTACATGATATGTATTTTAAATTATATCATAGAGTATTTTATTGGAATATCATTTGGTACAACATGATTAAACCAATTGTATATCACATTCTTAGGTTCGTATATATTGTAGTGCATAATATAATGATATTACACCTTTGGCATAACCATAGTAATTTTTTGTGACTTTGAAGCAACATGAAGATATATGATATATTAAGAGGTTTTAGGAATCATTCATGTATTCTTATCATTGATTGTTTCATATTATAAAATGCGTGGGAGAATAAAGGTTTCATTTATTTGAATGTTTCATGATGGTGTTTCAAAGGAGCTTATAACATATACATTACTCCAATAATTTGTAACATATGAGTTATTGCATGGAGACTGGATGAGGTTATAAAAGAGTGATCAAGGAAAAGAATTTTCATTGTGTAATTATGAATGTGAATGTGTAAGCCTATTTCTATTCTCCATCTTTCCAAAGCTCTCTTCTTTTAAAACATTTTTCATGAATCACTAATATGATATGAAATAAGGAGATTCATGATTATATGATGGGGGATTCATCATCATCCCAATGATATACCATGATGTAGGGAGTCCTTAAAATTCCCCTTAAACATAGTTATCATGTTCTAAAATGAAAATTGTTGTAGTAGAAATTCATTGGTGATTGGTGTATGAGTTATTCATTTTATGTTTTCATGGTTCTAGTTTCTATACTTGATAAATCTTGGTTATGGGGTTTCTGTATATTTTTTTTATGGATTGAGTAAAAAATATCCTTAGAAACACATCAAATTATACATATATGATTAAAATTATTCTATTATCTATAATCAATGTTTATGATTGAGATATTGATATTTTTTTGACTATGATGTGGGTGAACTAAAAGAATGGATCTGGAATATCTTGGGAGTATATCTCTCTCAAACCATGCGGTCTCCACTATAATTTTATCCTAAAATCATTAATGGTTGTGATAGTATCCCATTTAGAACTAGGTTATTTCCCAGTTACATTTCCCATGGAATCTTATCAATTTTATTTTTTTTATTTGTGTTTTCATTTCAAGGGTTTTCTTACCCTTTGTTTTTTTTCTATTCCAATTTTTTCCATTATCTTCCTTAGTTTTTTTTTGATTGATGTAAGTGGAATGTAATTTTATCTTTCAATGTTTAGAGTAACATTCTTGGAAATTATACTTTAATAGTATTGGATTTCCCAACCACATTTGAAACCCATTCATGGTCTAGCATGGTGGGGGTGTTTGGCAGTTTGAGTTGAAAAATGAGGATACCTTCCTATGCAATCCTCTACATTGTTTCCTATCCTATTTTATTCATGTTGGTTTACATATAATTTATTGTGTTATATTTACTTAATATGATCTTCCTTGTCGATCAATCATTCAGGACCCCATCTTGGTTCCATGCACATCCATTCAATAGAGTCTGGGATGTGTTAGTGGGCTCAGTCAATGACTTCTTACTTTTTTGTGGGTTGTCATCTACGCTTCAATTTTTTTAGTCCATGGTATTATACCTAAGTTTTATGGTCAATTATAATTCAATACCATAATTTATTTCCTTGGTACATTCATCTAGATATTCCTTCATGGTATCTCTTTGGAAGGTTTCTTCCTGAGGTGGTATTATCTAGTGTTGGGTCTATATTTGGTGGGTGCCTTCATTGTATGAATATAGTGTTTATTGGGTAGTGGATTATATTGGGTAATTTTTATAGTTTATGGGGTATCAAATGGATAAAAATAAGTTGGAGTTGGACTTATGTCCTAGTTTAATTCTTCCTCAAATTGGTTTCTTTTCAGTACTAATGAAGGGAAGTGGTAGTTATTTCTTTGGTGCAGGTTTGTTAATGGTGGTGCTTCCAGTGATTAGTGATTCTGTGGTTTTAGTGTTAATGGTAATACATTCTGATTTTTCATTGAAGTACAAATAAATGAAATAATTATTATAGTTTTATGATGATGATGATATTATGGTGGAATTAAGACGATGTTGATGATGTCTGATGATGAATTTGACATGAACAAACTCGTGGGTCTCGTATTGTGTGGCATGAGGCATGGATGGTGTTACTATAAAAACCCATACATAAAAAACCCATAATTATGAGATTAATATATATTAATTTCACTTTTCTACTTTCCCATGATCTCTTCGGTTTATTGTTTTAGAAAATTAGGAAAACCATTATATAAAAAAGCAGACACTTCCACATAGTATACATTTTTTCGACAAAAATAGGTTCTTATGTTTCATTAATTACAAATTTTCATTTTTTAATATTTTTTTACAAAATCTAAATTAATAACCTTTATATAGTTCTTATACATACATGGGTCTTGAGGATAAAATTTGAAAACATGGTATGCCAAAAAAAATTTAGTAAGGAATATAAAAAGAAAGGAAACCAATTTGACCATTGCAAATCATGAAAAAATCATTATAAGGATTCAATTTAGACATAATCATTAAATTAATCATGAAATAAACTTCATTTCCAAAATATTTTCAAAAATTATCTCATATGTAGGGAAAGACACAATCATTAAGGTCACTTGGAACATCATATTCATATCCATCGTATAATAGAATAACCTTCTAAATTAATTCTAATATTATAAATAAACAAATAACCTACCCGGTTAACTCCAACATCACATATTAATGGAATCCCCTAAATAGTTAATTCCATTATCTTTATAGGAGTAATGAGGCTAACCAAACTTTACATACATAAATATTAAATCATTTTAGATGAATATTCAATACATTTCATAAAAATAAATTCTTGAGAACCATAAATGTTAAGGGTATTTAAAGACTAGATATATAATCATCTTATTTTATGAATTATTTTCAGCACATTCCAAAAATTTATTCTCACATATTAAACTTCTTAGTTATACCCTAAATAAAAACATCTTCATAACTTGGGAAAAAACATAAGAAAAGGTGACCTCAGATGCTGAGTAAGGGTAAACATTAGAGATATCAGTAAATGTTCATATGTAATAATTACATGATCATAATGGTATGATAATATGTTCTTAAAATTTTAAAATCATACCAAGAAATTAATATATCTAAATAATGGCATAAATATTTGGAAAATCATAATAAATGAATCATATAAGAATCAAAGATCATGATCTATGAGTTCAAATCCTAAGAAAAGTGAATTTCATATGAAGTACCATAAAAAGTGTGTAATAATCACAATGATAAAAATATTTTATTAATTCTACCCACCAAGATTTTAATCACAAATTAGGATTTGGATAACCAACCATGTTCATCATTTGACCTTGGGTGAACGACCAATGCACCATCTATTTGGATTACAATAACCATCCATGTACCATTTTAGCACATAAAACAATAATCATTGCAAAATTAATTCAAGGGATATAACAAACCCACTCACTCCATAATCACAATGCATTCATGGTAATTCCCTAAGACCATGAGAACATTTAACGTTTCATAATATCTTAACCTATAGAACGAAAAATGTTTTTTCTTAAAAATATCATTATTGTAGTAATAAAAAATCTATAAAATGAATTAAGATGGAATTTTTGGTTCACATATCAAATGAAACATAAGTAACATCAATGAATATCTTCATAGATGAAAATATGTTTAAAATATAATTGTAACATGTTTTTCGGAAAATAATATTTTCATTTTAAATTAACAAAATAAAAAAATAAAATTTTAAGAATATTATGGGAAATGTTTTATTGTAAAAGAACTGTGGAATCTTGTATAGTAATATTCAAGGAAAATAATAACCATGATGGTGGGAAAAGGCATTTGAGGAGTGAATGTTAAAAGAATGATTATGTTAACACCTTTAGTAAAATGTACCTCTTTTGAAAAAGAAGAAGAGTATTCCTTTTAAACATTTTTAATGAAAGTAAAACATGGATAAAATGAAATTAACAAATTAGTTTATAATAATAAAACATTATTGAAAAAATTTTAAATTAAAAGTATACATAAAAAATGATTCTGAACTGAATCAAAGAATAAATTTGGTATTCCTTAAAACATTATTTTGTAACTTTTGAGAATATAGAGAGTGGAAGATGAAATAAAAACATGAAATTTATAAAAATAAATAGAGGTTATGAAAGGATATATGATTGTTTTAGAGATGGATAATATAATTTTTATTATTGAAAATTTAAGAATAAAGAATCCCAATAAAAAGTGAGATTGTAACAGAAAACGCATATCCAAAGGTCTGACTTACATCATAAGTGATTTAGAACACCCATATAATAAATTAAAATTTATTTTATTTATATAATAGAGTCATTTTATTACTTATGAAACCATATATTTTTTACTTACAACATATTATCCCCCATTCATTAATAATCGTTCAATATCATCATCATTTCGGGTAGCTTTATTTTTTATGTATGTTTTAATTCAGTAGTTATGGTGCTTGCATCTCGAACATGGTTACATCACTTAAATATTATTAATAATGATATAAATATCATATATATTCATTATATACATATTTTTAACCATAAATAAATGTTAAATATAGAAAAAAGAATTACATTGTTTGTGGATATGGTAGTTCACACAAATGCATAAATGCTATTTTTATTATCTAAAAAAGGAAGTAAAGTATGATATATAAAGTTACATCATAACATATTAATAAATATATATTTATTAATTTCGTCATTATATCCACTAATGTGTGGTAGTTATGGAAAATTAATCGCATCGCTATATGAAGTTGGTAGTCCACACATTCACATGAGTGATACTTTCATTTTCTATTTGATGGAAATATGGTAAAAAATACAATAATCATAATGAAATATAAGTATATTTATTATACTATATTAATTATGTTATGATGTATAATACATATTTAGAGTAAGTATAAGAATAAAGAAATTTCGAATGATTCAGGTTAGATAATTACATCTTCTTTGAGAGACCTCCTTTGTCCTACACACTAACCCTTATTTAGATGGAATTATGGGAAGAAAAGAAGATCAAGAACCAATTTAAGGAAAATAATAAGGTGTTTAGTAAATTTATAGTTCTCAAAGTGTGTGAATAACGAAGGACAAGAGGTTCCCTTTTGTAAGTGATGGGAGGGACACACATGGAATTAATTCAAAGATATAAATAATATAATGTCTTCTTCTTGTGAAAGTGGAATAAATGGAAATTAATTTTATGGTAAGATAATATAATGTCATAATAATTTCAAAAAATAATATTTATCCTATTTTAGGATACTTTTTTTATAATTAACAGTTAGTTTAACCCATAACAAACAAGATTTAACAGTAACTGTGGAAAAAAATATATACTATTATTATAACTAATTTTGAAAAATGGTTAATTGAAATCCATATAAAATCATTAATTAATGATTCTAAATTTTTGATCCATTTTACCAAATTCAATTTATATATGAGATAGAAATAAATTTTAAACTCAATGTGTAAAACATAATAAAATCCATTTTTAGCATAAAACTGGGTTTATATTCGTTACATACCATGTAAAAATTATTTTATTAATGTTAAAATATTTTTTGAATATAGAATCTAAATATTTAATTATAATAATTAATAAATAGTGATTTATTTATGTTATTATGTTAAAAAGACATTTCACACATAACAACTTTTTTTGAAAAAGAATTATTCTTACCTTAAAATGATTCTATATTCATTAATAACCATTATATAACTAATGCATGAATGATTATTTATATATTAATTATAAATTTCATTAAAATAAAATTCTAATATATATCAATATTATTTTGTATAAAAATACACAACTTATAATAGAATAAATTTCTTCAGAATATATAACTTTTAATAATGAAATAATTTTTTCTCCAATTTAATAATTATTTATTATGAATTAATCAATAAATTTTAATTAAAGAGAGAAATTATATATATATTTCAAATTTTGGTTAATACTATTTATTCCCACCAATAATATGACTAGGTTATGTGGGATATAATATATTGTGGTTCATTCAGACTATGGGTTATGTGTAAAGAAAGCTATCAAATACTTTGAATATATTTAAAAGAAATACATATAAAATCTAGGTATGTTTTACTATAACATATTTAAATGAATCCCCCCATTGAAATTACATCACTCTAATTTAAAAAAATTATATTGCTTCTACTTCCTCAGATCATCAGGTTCCAAAGTATCTTCCTTGAATTTTTAATTCCTCCAAAGAACATTTACCAGGTGATTAGTATTATTTCATAGAACCTCAACTCGAAAATTCTATACTTCTACTGGTTTTTTCCATATGAAATATACTGATCTAATAGTAAAACCTCTAAACTTAACACATGTGAAGGATCATGTGTGTACTTTCTAAAAATAGATACATGTAACACATCATGATCTTGAGAGATATTTGGGGGAAGGACCAAGCGATAATATACCTTCCCTAATTGATTAAGAATATAACAGGTAAAAATATACCTAGGGTAAAAATTTCTATTCCTTTAAAATATCATCATCTTTTTACATAAATAAATTCAATGGAATACATTCTCCCAAACTTTGAATTCCATATCACGTTGAATATTTTCATAAAAAATGTTCTTCCAACTTTGAGCTATCTTGATGTGATATTGAATGGCTCTAACCTTCTCTTCCATTTCCTCACCTATCTCATGTACCAAAAAATTTATCTCTCTAACATTATACTGGCATGTTTTTACACTTATTTACATAGGGGGATTTATAATGAGCCATAAGAATTCTCATGTGAATGATATTGTTATAAGAAAATTGGAAAAGAGGAAGGTGTTGATCCTAACCACCATGAAAATATAAATAATAATATCTTTGAATATCCTACAAGGATTTAATGGTTATCCCAAAATAAGAATCTATGTAAGGATGATATCCAGTATTGAAACATAACTCCATAACCAAGTATTACTAAATACTTCAACAGAAATGTGAGGTTAAACTCAGATCTCGATCAGATATAATATAATGTGGTACAACATGTAACCTTACCACTTTCTTAATGTATATTTGGGAAATCTGATCAAGAGGGAATTATTTTCTGATATAAATTAAATTTACTAACTTCATAATGCGATTAACTATAAACTAGAAATCTTTATTCCCTTTATATTCCTTTGGGAGTCCTATAAAAAAATCCTCAACAAAAGTTTCCAATTTTCATACAACTATGGGTAATGGTTGTAACATCCCCTTAGACTTCTTCTTATAATCCTTAACTTATTCAAATACCCATAACTGAGATCCATCCTACAAAATATCTATATTTTTGTTATCCCAATATAAATGGTCATTAAGGTCACTTTACAACTGCATACTTCTTGGTTGAATAGATAATGATGAGATATGAGATTGATCCAAAAAAATCCTTAATTTTTTGTATAATATGGACACATAATCTATTCCCAAACCTTGTCATTACCTCATAATCAAGGTTAAACTCAATAACATTTCTCAATTTCTTTTTTGTCTATACATCCTCATTGTACGACTATTTAATATTCACATGGATATATGTTTGAATAATCATTTTAGAAATATAATATTTATCCCCTTCCTCTAATATTTCATGGTCTATACTTTTCAAATAAATAAATTTTGGATCTTTTATATCCTCACCATAGAAAATCTAGAATGATATCTTCAACTCTAATCATCATAAATCTTGTTCGGCTTCCTAGGATGGTAATGTGTAGAGTATTCATAGTATTCAATCCAACTGTCTTCATTGGAACATATTCACCTATTTATGTGTGAATAAATAGTCTAAACTATTAGGACTAGTATATATATCACACCTTTACATGTAATTATAATTCCCACATGTCTTAAATGAAATGGCTATGGTTGTTAACTCCATATAATGCATCAGGTAATTTTTTTCATGTGCCTTTAATTGACAAGAGTAATAAGCTTCCACTATGTCATTCTACATAATAACACATCACTTTCCCTTCATTGATTCATCACTAAAAATTCAAAACCCTTATCCACTAAATATTAATGTGAGTATAGGTTCACTAACAAACTTCACTTCATCTCCTTGAAATTTTATTCATATCCATTTGTCTAAAGGAACCTGGATCCCTTCCATGTTCACTTGGGTATTGGATTAAAAATCCATGACAAATCCATCAATAATAATTAATAATATCTAATAAATCAAATAAACTATAGATCTCAGTTATAGTGGTTGTTCTGGGATAATTTTTAATGACTTTAAAATTAAAATGATCTACTAACATAACCTTTATTTTCTTCATGTATTATAATTTATGTAACCACAATTCAATCTTCCTAAATTTTTAATAAAGTTTCTCTTTGTTCAGGGTCTTCTACACAATTCCCAAGTGATCTTCATGATCATCCATTATCTTTGAGTATACATGAATATCCTCTATAAATATTACCTCAAATTGATTAAGGTCATGTATAAAGACTTTATTCATTAAATCCATGAAGATATTTGGGGAATTATTAAGTCCAAATGGCATCACTAAAAGTTTATAGTGACCCTACCTCGTATGGAAGGTTGTATTAGGTATGTATTAACTTTTGAACCTCAATTGATAGTATCTAGAATTATGTTCGATCGTGGAAATTTATTCGTCTCTTCAAATTTGATCAAATAACTCATCAATATAGGGTAAATGACACTTATTATTGATTTCAATCTTGACATGTTCCTAATAATCGATGTATATTCACATAAATCCATTTATATTTTAATGAAAATGATTGGTACACTCTATGGTGAAGTACTAGGCCATATAAATAACTTTTATAGATTATACTGGAGTTAATTCTTCAATTATTAAATCTCAATCTGGTCCATTCAATATGGATTCTTTGAAATAAGTTTATCATTAAATATGAGTTATATTGAAAACTTATCTTCACAACTTAGAGGAAGACTAGGAAACTCTGCCTGAAATAAATAAAAATACTATTATAAATTAGGCATTTATTAAATGTTGAGTTTATTCCTTACTATGTAAGATATACAATGCCTATAAATAATAATTACGAACCATAAAATGGAATTAATTTACATAATAATCTCGTATTTATCTTCGTATTGATAAATGTTGAGAATTTTATTCACACAATGAAATGTGACTACCCTTTATTGGAAATTGATATGATCTCTATATAAGAAGATCCAATACATTCCAAAAACAGATAAATTACAAATAGAGGCAGAATAAAAACATTTTTGTTATAAAAATTCTCGAATAATTTAATTGTATAAGAATTATAGAGTTGAGATGTGATCATATTATCATTAATAGTTTTCCCTACTAATTTAACATCTAATCATTGAGATAGTAATATGTAACCCTTGTTAATTTTTTCACATATAAAAGAGTTGGTAGAACCAGTATCAAATAGTACTATGTCATGATGGATGGTGATTTTGGTATTTTGAAACACATTCACTATAAGGAAACCTTCAGTTTTTGTTTATTTTTCTGTCAATGAGGTCACTAGACTTAAAAATTTTCTCATCATGGGAGGATAGATTGTAATGGCTTGGTGGCCTAGCCAAATTCCACCATTACTCCCATAGTTACTAATGATCATTTTTGGATGACAGTTGGTGTCAAGATGAGTACATGCGCTTCCTAGGTAAGTTATATCTCATCTTTGGGAATTTAATTGAGTTTTGGTAAATCGAATATGTGAAATCCCACATATCTAGCAGGAGAGGGATCATTTTATGGAACCCGATAGAGTCATGGTTTTTTCCTTACCTATTTCTAGTATCTGCTTATTATATAATCATACACCACACTTTATCCAAAAGGTTCCCAAGTCTAGTGAAGATAGTAAGGGTAAGGGTACCACTATTTATGTGTATGTTGGAAGTATAGGACCTTCCCCTATAGTGGCCTCAAGTCCCCTTTCCTTGTCATGACCCATCCACCGGGGCCTGTGTCGTGACTTCCCCAGGCCCTCCTTCTATAGGTCGGGGGTTGGTGACTAACACCAAAAAGGTGTATCCTTATAACCAGAAGGCATTTCCTTTAAACCTGTACAAACACACAACCCCAGAACACAACAAGAAGCAACCATGAATTATACTGATATAGTAAAAAGTGTACTGAAAGTAAAGTGGCTAGAATACAAGCCCAACTGAAAAGTAAATATACAACTGAAAAGAGAAAACAGCTCCTGGATCATCCACTGAGGATCCTACCTGAAGGGTAACTACAGATAATCTCCACAACACTCCACGTTAGCCCGAATCCTCCATGTACCGCCTAGTCCAGGCTCCCTCAAGTTTCAGCCCAACTTCTCATTGTCTGCAAAAGACACAATAAGGTGCGGGTGAAGCCCATGTAGGGGTGAGTAAAATAATAATTAGTAGGGAAATTAAGACCCCCGAAGTTCTCCTAGAGTTCCACTATAGAAAAAAAAATCAATACCTAAATCATAATGCATGAAGCAATAATCATCTCACATTAGGTATATAACTCAGAGATCAAGAATATAGATGATTAGTCTTAAGCTATACCATATTATTCCATTTAAATGTTCAAAAACTAATCTACAATGAAGTCGTTCCTTTGACGATCCACACAGGGTCGTATGTCGCTGATCAAAGATGGTCCACTCTAAGGCTGGTCCTCTTTGGGTCGCTATGAGGCTGATCCACATAGGGTCACCATGTGGCTGATACACAAAGGGTCACCATGATGCTAATCCACACAGGGTCTCTAGGAGGATGATCCACACAGGGTCACCATGTTGATGATCCACGTAGGGTCAGTATGAGGCTGATCCACACATGGTCTCCATGATACTGATCCACACATGGTTTCTATGAGGCTGATTCACATAGGGTTTCCATGTTACTGATCCACACAGGGTTGCTATGAGGCTGATTGTAATGCCCCGACCCCAGTTACCCAGAGTCGGTGCATTATTACATAACATTGGCATGATCACAAGAAAGATCAAATCTCGAAAGACCGATTGGTTTAGTATCCTTGGAAACACTAGATATATTCATAAAGTTTTACATTACATCATAAAGTTAAAAACTATTACAACAACATAGTCTCCATATTCCACACTCATATCCCAACATAAAATATCTGCAGGTCATTCATAACTTACTTCTTCACATCCTGGGAAAAATAAAACATAGAAAAGGGGTGAGCTCAAATACCTAGTAAGGATAACAATATAGCGGAAACTATCAAAAATAAGTATAAACATTTAAGGCAATGAATAACTAAAACAAAAGCCTTTTAAACTTGAACTTCAACATAGTATGGAAAAAGTAAAATGAAATAATTCCATTTAATTATTCACATGTATATTCTAGTAATCGAATAATTACATTCAATATCAATTACCACTTTCATAATGATGGAATGCATAATGCCAGACTATCATAACCACATAGCCAAGGCCTCGTGCCAAGACTATAAATAAGATTTTTCCAAGGCCTTGTGCAAATACACTAGTTTGTCTCATGAGACCTACCGATGTATCGAGAAGCTAGAGCGGGCTCCACCAGTCACTTATTAAGTCCAATTCATTCCCATATGAAAAGGTTTAAACATAACATACACATTCGTATTAAAACTAGCATACGAAATGTCAATACTTTAACCACAAACCATAAATGATATAAAATAGCACATCCACAGTCAAACATAACTCATTTGATACAATATGGAAGATTGTATTGTATCACATTAACCTTAATCAAGAATAATGAAGGATGTTTCCATAGATGAAAATAATCATAAAAACTATTTGAGAGAAATATCCCCCTTTTTCTTGAAATCATTTAAAAGTCACACTATTTGTCAAGAAGCCATTTAAAAATAGATTTTTGAATCAAAGTGTCCCATACCACTTTGAAACTTTTAAAAGGAGTTTTAATTTTAAAACTTTAATGTCCATATAAATAAATCCTTAAAACCTTTTTTTAAAACATGGACATTAATGAGCAAGATTTAGAGTAATAAGTATTTAAAACATTTAAAAATGGTATTTTAGTTAGAGTTTCTAACCAAAAGAGAGACACTTGAATACAAATAATTGAGGTAATAAAAACATTGTAATATCATGAGAATAAAATAATTCATGATATACTATGTCAAAGTACATTATATACACCACATAAAAGTGATTTGATGTATAACAACAAAGAAGTCTCAATGGAATGTAAATTGAGATGAAATCTCTCCTAAAGGTCGTATCCTTAGGTTAAGGATAAATCAACGACATAATTATTTGTGACAAATATAAATACACAAAATATGATTGGATATTCAGTGTAAAACAATCAAGGACATTCACACATATTCTTGTAAAAACAACACCAACTAATTGGATGTTTAACTCAACAAATGGAGAATGAGTTAAAATTGATCTTATCAAATTCATATCAATGACTTGAGAAATTACCAATGAAGTGATTATGTGTATCAAAAGTATATCCACAGGAAGGGGAGTGGAAATTATGACATAATCAAATTAATAGTGATTCCACCCATAATCTTGGGATAATATAATCAATGAAATATGCGTAAAGAAAAATGAGTGGAAATTGAAATTTCAAATTCCCTTATCGATTAGGTAACTTACGAAACATACACCAATGAAAGAAGGATAACACCATGATGATGTAAATATCCATAAATTAAATTATATTACACAATGTATACAATCATGGGCAGTACACACACCACATGCAATAAATAAGTGGTGAACAATGGAATTCTCACGGAATTAAAAGTGAGATAAGAAACCCCTTACCTTGTACTTTTCCTTGGTTGGGGTAGGTTAACCTCCTGTATAATGTTTAAATAATTGTTATTAAATTATTCATGAATCATATACATTAATATGATAACATATATGATATTTTAACGTTGCTTTGTTAATAATATCTTAGAATTATCGTCGTTTCGGGTGTTAACTTACTCATTTTATTTTATATGTTTTGTTACGTAAGCCATGTTTGTAATGGATAGGTTGTATCTTAATCATATCCAGAATGATATCAGGTCCTTAGATACTGTTATTAATCATCAAATGATAATTATACTTGAATGGATACGATGGAGAATGAATCTCATCGCGTTCGTGGAGACGGTAGTCCGTACGTACGCACGAGCGACAATATCATTCTCTTGATATTAAAATAATATATAAATGGATGGTATATCATATATAAAGAATCATTAACCTGTTATATTTATTATTTACATGAGTTACACATCATTATTATACCAATCCAAATAATAATATATTGAACAACAATTACACCACGACGTGGAGACGGTAAGCCGTACGTACGCACGTATGGTGACATGTTATTCAAAGGATGGATAGAATACTGAATATGGTTGTACCATATTTATAATAACATCATATTATATATATGATACTGGAGTTATTATTTTAGAATGGTAACAACAAAGGAATAAGAAGTGGAAGAAGAAAGGAACTTGTAAAAGGGTGGTGAAATCAGTACCTCTTCTTCGGGTTCTTCCTTTTGATTTGATCAAAAGGGCTCCTTAGGTTGGCTTTATGATCAAAATAAGGCCTCTAGGTTTTATTGAGGGAATTTGGGAGAGTATTTCGGCAGAGTTTGGCCGAACCAAAAGGCTTTGCAGGTGTGAAGAAATGAGAAGGAGGAGTTCCCTTTTATAAGAGGGGTGAGGGGCACCTTTGGAAAAGCTAAAAATATTAATTTATAATAAATTCATATTCAGTTTATAATGGCTCCAAAGTTTATTATTCAAAGTTTAAGGTGGGGATAGGTCGAAAACCATTCAACCAATAGAATTTAGATAGGTTTGGGTCACTATATTATCCTTATCTCTTAGTTTTAACTCTTAGTTAATTAGTTTGACATTTACCATGTCACTTTGTATTTTTATATTATATAGTTAATAAACTTACTATATACATCCAAGAGACCCCCAAGTGGTCCCTTAATGATATACCTATCATGATATAAGTCTCTTGGCCGAACATTAGATTTTTAGGAATTTAATATCAATTAATAATATAATATTTGTTTTAAAAACTCTTTTATGTCAATTTTGACACTATTCAATAGTTGATTTTTGTGAAACTCATAATAGAATGATTTCTTCGCAATAAGTCAATTAAATAATTAATAATATGTCATATTATCCTAGAAAATTAGTTTAATTCATTATAAGTCTTAAATTATATTTATTTTGGTATTTATAATATCAATTATTTTACTTTTTCACTATTATGGTAATTACTGCATCATCATTGTGTCATAAATAAATTAAATTATTTAATGTCTAAAAATTATAAATAAAATATCATTATGTATTAAATCTTATTAGCTTTCTAATGAATATTTACAATCGAATTTATCTTATGTATAACCCTATATTAAAATGTTTTAGTAAATAAACTTTGATTTTAACTCATTTAACTCTTCTTTGAATTAAATAATAATAAATGTCCTAATCTAATCCAAGTGGACCTAAATGATAATATTTTATTCCTAAGATTGTTTTTGGTCGAGATAAACTTTTCCAATAGAATTAGGACATGTGTTAGGGTAATATTAATATCATTTCTACCCTTAATTACCCTATTTACTTTTAACTGTGGTAAATAAAAGTAAAAAGTTACTATTCACCAAAAATTATTTTCATCTCATTGAACCACATTTTACTTCTTGATATTCACTGTGTCTCTCGGATTTTTGAAATTCCATTCATAGAAGCAGTAAAATTAAGTTTTATGAAAAATTCAGTTTTTTTAAACTACCACTTAGTAGTTTCACTATTCAACAAAAATTGACGTTTTTCAGAACAATGCCAAAATTTTACCCAAAGCTATAATTGATATTCCGAATTCAAAAATGATGTCTATTTTACAAAACTTCTAAACATATAAGTTGCATTAATTAATTTTATAATTAATTCCCGCTGTCACAACAAATAGCGTGTTTTTAAGAAACAATATATATCAAAAGATTGACAACTGTTTAGGTCCAATTTCAAAGTGAAATTAATTCTAATGAACACCATTGAATAAAATTGTAAAAATATATTCTAATTATAATTTAAAACCACTAAATAATATAATTTATCACTATAAATTATTTTGATTTAAAAAGTTGTTTTTAATTAAAATTTAGTAATTTTCACTATTCTTCAAAATATAAGTGTTATCCGAAAAGTTCCAAAATTTCACCCTAGGATAATTTCGATATTCCGAATCCAAAAATGAAGTCCATTTTGAGAGATAGAATTTATAAAATTTCAAAAAGTAGGTATTACTATTCATAACGGCTAGCTTGATTGGTTGTGGTGTGTTAGAATCTCGAAGTTGCGTACAATGCACGCCATTGCATTATTCGAAGGGAAACATACCGTGGAAGCTTGGGGTGTTACATTCTCCCCTCATTCAATAAATTGTGTCCTCACAATTTTTAAATTTGTTCTTGGGAATATAATGGAAAGTCCCACATCGGAAAAAGAGTCAATAAAATTATCACTTTAAAAGAAAGAAAGAGAGGTATAAAGGTCAACAAGGATAACCCATACTCGGATTCCATGTAGGAAAACATGGATATGGATGATAAACTAAGTGTCAAGTTCTGATGGAGAGGGATAGAAATCATGATCAGGAGAAAGTTAACAATAATAATCCCACAAACTTGTGTTTGGCCAAACGACCATTAGTCTCCTAGTAGGAAAGTAAACGGACAACATTTTTTGTTTTAAGTTACATTACATAAGGATGAGGAATTTATTTATGATATTGACTAAGAATATAAGGATATATAGTTACATTTTAAGTAGAGTTTCATTCGTTAATAAATTTCCACCACTAACTCATTTTTTTTAAACGATGAGTATTCAAGAAGACTTGGTCACACTGGTAGAGCTAGAATAAACTTCTATAAAATCACATGATCCATGCATGATGAACTATATATTTACATTATTTTTAGAGATTAATCAAAACCAAAATGGTCAGTAGAAGATCTAATGATCCCCCAAATGTATATTCCATTAGAGAAAAATAAAAATACTAATCTTAATTTCTAAAATTAAACCAACAATACCCCAAAGTTAAATAAATACAATTTAATAATAAATTGTCCTTAAAATACTTCAATATAATCTAAAGTAATATTGAAACCCAAAACTTATAATAGTGTAGTCTTCCATGTTAAATTGTATCTCCAAATGACATCATCTGCTCTTAAAGTCACATACTTAAAAGTAATTTACCTAATCACATATTCTTTATTATAGGTTAATCATTTCCATAAATAACCCAAATCACTATAAATCCACAATAAAAATATAGATAAAAATCCACCATTACTCCTCTAATGACATCCCATAGTATTCTATTTTCCATGGAAATATAGTGTTCCAAACAAAGTGAACAACTTCCAAAATAACATTTATCACTTAATCACCAAATCATTTTCCTATACTAAGGGTATTCATTTGATAAGACATAAGAACCCAAATCAACTTATTATTGATCAATAAAATCATTTAACTAAAAATAATAGTCACACTAACCAGGGACTTCACGTAGTCCAGTGGTAGGCGATAAATCCCAATCACACTTTGGTTGTGGGTTCGATTCCCACAGCTTTGTCTGACGCGACCGGTTGTCACACGGTTTACGTGTTGTCCTTTTTCAAAAACTATATTTTATAATATTACCAAAATGAGATAAATTCCTCAAAATACCATAACATAATTTAACCACAAATGTTATATCATGCCTTTCATTTTCATCCCAAATTATAATAACTTATAATTCTCTCAAACCCCAATGATCATATAAAACCAAACAGTTATTTATACCTATATCCACAAGAGAAGAGACAATTCTTCCTCAAATATCATTCTCACATGGCAAACTGCGGGGTTACAAATACAAGAGAAAATTATTTCAAAGTAAACCCATTGACAAGGAGCACTAATACTTTTTAAACATTTATCCAACCATTTATTTCCACATAGCTTCTTCTTTGACCAAGAAAATATCCTATAGAATAGGGCATTCACTCAGGTAATGGCCAGGTCCCCTATATTTACGGAAAATGACTGTAAATGGACTCTTGGGACCATTTTTATCTTCTTCCATAGTACTCTTCATTTTGCTCCGGCAATTCTTCACTTTATGTCCTTCCTTCCCACATGTAAATCATTTCTTGGTCCCATTGAGACACTTTCCCAGGTGTCTCCTACCACATTTCTTGCATGATGGAAATTGAGGGTTCTTTTCTCCATGGTCTCCATTGCTGGAGCTCTTATCATTCATCACCTTTCTCATCCTTGTTTAGTCTGGGAGTTGGTTTATATATATGTTGTTGATCATATTTTTGGAAAACTGATTTGGCATAAAGACGATATCTTTTACGCCTATCAACATTCAATTTTGTTGCTCATTTCCACCACTGTTCCCACCTTGAACATCATTCTCAAAGTCACTATGACTTCCTTGGAATCCAGCCATTGACTAAAACCAGAAATCATTGTGTGAGTAACAGTAGTCGTAAAATCATTTAGAGATTAACATGTCACCATATTCTCAATTTGAAACATATTAGGATTAACCAATGTCATTTACTCTCATCTTATATATATAATACTTCAAATTGGTTTGTAAAGAAAATGTAAATTATCCTAAGAATATCCTCCAGGACTGTCATAACCGAGAGTGCAGCAAGGCCCATTGTCGTGCACTAGTTCCCATTCGAGTCTAACTCAAAGCGGTGTTTTCGGGTTTTACCCCTAGGTATATCTGTGCCAGAGCTGCCTCTACCTGCTCATATCTAGACAGGGATGTATTGCTCAGAAAACTCACAAAATCTCTACAATACCAAAATTATAGGAAGTTATTCTATACTAATCCTCAAAGTTCATCTTAGGTCTAAGTGCTCTAATCAGAGTTTATCTAAATCGAGCTTCCAAGGTTTGTACTAAACTTCCTCTGATACCAACTGTAACGCCCTGACCCCAGTTACCCAGAGTCGTTGCATTATTACATAACATTGGCATGATCACAAGAAAGATCAAATCTCGAAAGACCGATTGGTTTAGTAGCCTTGGAAACACTAGATATATTCATAAAGTTTTACATTACATCATAAAGTGAAAAACTACTACAACAATATAGTCTCCATATTCCACACTCATATCCCCACATAATATCCCTACAGGTCATTGATAACATACTTCTTCACATCCTGGGAAAAATATAACATAGAAAAGGGGTGAGCTCAAATGCCCAGTAAGGATAACAATATAGTGGAAACTTTCAAAAATAAGTATAAACATTTAAGGCAATGAATAACTAAAACAAAATCCTTTTAAACTTGAAATTCAACATAGTATGGAAAAAGTAAAATGAAATAATGCCATTTACTTATTCACATGGATATTCTACTAATCGAATAATCACATGCAATATCAATAACCACTTTCATAATGATGGAATGCATAATGTCAGACTATCATAACCACATAGCCAAGGCCTCGTGCCAAGACTACAAATAAGATTTTTCCAAGGCCTTGTGCCAAGACACTAGTTTGTCTCATGAGACCTACCGATGAATCGAGGAGCTATAGCGGGCCCCACCCGTCACTTGTTAAGTCCAATGCATTCCCATATTAAAAGTTTTAAACATAACATACACATTCGTATTAAAACCAGCATACAAAATGTCAATACTTTAACCACAAACCATGAATGGTATAAAAATAGCACATCCACAGTCAAACATAACTCATTTGATACAATATGAAAGATTGTATTGTATCACATTAACCTTAATCAAGAATAATGAAGGATGTTTGCATAGATGAAAATAATAATAAAAACTATTTGAGAGAAATATCCCCCTTTTTCTTGAAATCATTTAAAAGTCACACTATTTGTAAAGAAACCATTTAAAAATAGATTTTTGAATCAAAGCGTCCCATACCACTTTGAAACTTTTAAAAGGAGTTTTAATTTTAAAACTTTAATGTCCATATAAATAAATCCTTAAAACCTTTTTTTAAAACATGGACATTAATGAGCAAGATTTAGAATAATAAGTCTTTAAACATTTAAAAATGTTATTTTAGTTAGAGTGTCTAACCAAATGAGAGACACTTGAATACAAATAATTGAGGTAATAAAAACATTGTAATATCATGAGAATAAAGGAATTCATGATATACTATGTCAATGTACATTATATACACCACATAAAAGTGATTTGGTGTATAACAACAAAGAAGTCTCAATGGAATGTAAATTGAGATGAAATATCTCATAAAGGCCGTATCCTTAGGTTAATGATAAATCAACAACATAATTATGTGTGAAAAATATAAATACACTAAATATGATTGGATATTCAGTGTAAAACAATCAAGGACATTCACACATATTCTTGTAAAAACAACACCAACGAATTGGATGTTTAACTCAACAAATGGAGAATGAGTTAAAACTACTCTTATCAAATTCATATCAATGACTTGAGAAATTAACAATGGAGTGATTATGTGTATCAAAAGTATATCCACAAAAAGGGGAGTGGAAATTATGACATAATCAAATGAATAGTGATTCCACACATAATCTTGGGGTAATATAATCAATGAAATATGCGTAAAGCCAAATGAGTGGAAATTGAAATTTCAAATTCCCTTATAGATTATGTAACTTATGAAACATACACCCATGAAAGAAGGATAATACCATGATGATGTAAATATCCATAAATTAAAGTATATTACACAATGTATACAATCGTGGGCAGTACACACACCACATGCAATAAATAAGTGGTGAACAATGGAATTCTCACGGAATTAAAAGTGAGATAAGAAACCCCTTACCTTTTACTTTTCCTTGGTTGGGGTAGGTTAACCTCCTGTATAATGTTGAAATAATTGTTATTACATTATTCAGGAATCATATACATTAATATGATATCATATATGATCTTTTAACATTTCTTTGTTAATAATATCTTAGAATTATCGTCGTTTTGGGTGTTAACTTACTCGTTTTCTTTTATATGTTTTGTTACGTAAGCCATGTTTATAATGGATAGGTTGTATCCTAATCATATACAGAATGATATCAAGTCCTTAGATACTATTATTAATCATCAAATGAGAATTATACTTGAATGGATACGATGGAGAATGAATCTCATCGCGTTCGTGGAGACGGTAGTCCGTACGTACGCATGAGCGACAATATCATTTTTTTTATATTAAAATAATATGTAAATGGATGGTATATCGTATATAAAGAATCATTAACATGTTATATTTATTATTTACATGAGTTACACATCATTATTATACCCATACAAATAATAATATATTGAATAACAATTACACCACGACGTGGAGACGGTAAGCCGTACGTACGCACGTATGGTGACATGTTATTCAAAGGATGGATAGAATACTTAATATGGCTGTACCATATTTATAATAACATCACAGTATATATATGATACTGGATTTATTATTTTATAATGGTAGCAACAAAGGAAGAAGAAGTGGAAGAATAATGGAACTTGGAAAAGGGTGGTGAAATCATTACCTCTTCTTCGGGTTCTTTTTTTTGATTTGATCAAAATGGCTCCTTAGGTTGGCTTTCTGATCAAACTAAGGCCTCTAGGATGTAGTGAGGGAATTTGGGAGAGTATTTGGGTAGAGTTTGGCCGAACCAAAACGATTTTAAGGTGTGAAGAAATGAGAAGGAGGAGTTCCCTTTTATAAGAGGGGTGAGGGGCACCTTTGGAAAAGCTAAAAATATTAATCTATAATAAATTCATATTCGGTTTCTAATGGCTCCAAAGTTGGTTATTCAAAGGTTACGGTGGGGATAGGTCGAAAACCATTCAACCAATAGAATTTAGACTGGTTTGGGTCACTATATTATCCTTATCTTTTAGTTTTAACACTTAGTTAATTAGTTTGACATTTACCATGTCACTTTGTATTTTTATATTATATAGTTAATAAACTGACTATATATATCCAATCGACCCCCAATTAGTCCCTTAATGATATACCTATCATTATATAAGTCTCTTTGCCTAACCTTAGATTTTTAGGAATTTAATATCAATTAATAATATAATATTTGTTTTAAAAACTCTTTTATGTCAATTTTGACACTATTCAATAGTTGATTTTTTTGAAACTCATAACAGAATGATTTCTTCACAATAAGTCAATTAAATCAATACTAATATGTCATATTATCCTATAAAATTAGTTTAATTCATTATAATTCTTAAATTATATTTATTTTGGTATTTATAATATCAATTATTTTAATTTTTCACTATTATGGTAATTACTGCATCATCATTGTGTCATAAATAAATTAACTTATATAATGTCTAAAAATTATAAGTAAAATATAATTATGTAGGAAATCATATTATATTTCTAATTAATATTTAAAATTTAATTTATCTTATGTATAACCCTATATTAAAATGTTTTAGTAAATAAACTTTGATTTTAACTCTTTTAACTCTTCTTTGAATTAAATAATAATAAATGTCCTAATCTAATCCAAGTGGACCTAAATGATAATATTTTATTCCTAAGGTTGTTTTTGGTCGACATACACTTGTCCAATAGAATTAGGACATGTGTTAGGGTAATATTAATATCATTTTACCCTTAATTGCCCAATTTACTTTTAACCGTGGTAAATAAAAGTAAAAAGTTACTATTCACCAAAAATTATTTTCATCTCATTGAACCACATTTTACTTTTTGATATTAACCGTGTCTCTTTGATTTTCGAAATTCCATTCATAGAAGCGGTAAAATTAAGTTTTATGAAAAATTCAGTTTTTTTAAACTACCACTTAGTAGTTTCACTATTCATCAAAAATTGACATTTTTCAGAACAATGCCAAAATTTTACCCTAAGCTATAATTGATATTATGAATTCAAAAATGATGTCTATTTTACAAAATTCTAAACATATAAGTTGCATAAATTAATTTTATAATTAATTCTCGTTGTCACAACAAATAGCGTGTTTTTAAGAAACAATATATATCAAAAGATTGACAATTGTTTAGGTCCAATTTCAAAGTGAAATTAATTATAATGAACACCATTGGATAAAATGGTAAAAATATATTCTAATTATACTTTATAACCACTCAATAATATAATTTATCACTATTAATTATTTTGATTTAAAAAGTTGTTTTTAATTAAAATTTAGTAATTTTCACTATTCATCAAAATATAAGTGTTATCTGAAAAGTTCCAAAATTTCACCCTAGGATAAATTCGATATTCCAAATCCAAAAATGAAGTCCATTTTGAGAGATAGAATTTATAAAATTTCAAAATGTAGGTATTACTATTCATAACGGCTAGTTTGATTGGTTGTGGTGTGTTAGAATCTCGAAGTTGCGCAAAATGCACGCCATTGCATTATTCAAAGGGAAACGTATTGTGGAAGCTTGGGGTGTTACACTGATCCACACAGGGTTTCCATGAGGCTGATTTACACAGGGTCACCATGTTGCTGACCCACAAAGGGTTGGTATGAGACTGATCTACACAGGTTTACCATGTTTCTGATCCACATAGGGTTGTTATGAGGTTTTTCCACATAGGGTCGCCATGATGATAATCAACACAGGGTCACTCTTCTTCGTCATGTAACAACCAACCACATGATTCCCACTCAACACGCTTGATTCTGGGAGAATCGATCCTCAACCCCTTCTTTTGTATTTCAATCGGTATGAAGTCCAGAAAAAAGCATACCAAAGGGAATACCCAGTCATATGGGTCCCAACGTGACAGAAGATGCATCGATCAGACGCTTGGTCTATGAGATATGGGCACTTTTCTAAAAAGTCATTGAATGTATTCAAGTCTGATCCAAACAGGGTCGCACTTCAAACTTTGAAAAAACTAACTTATAGTATCTCAAAAGGTCCGCCTTGTCACTAGGGTTCTAATTCCACATACTATGCGTCAATCAGACACCTAGTCTGTTAGTTACATCCCTTTCAGTGAAACGGGGGTGATCACACCTTGGTCTGGATCAGCTCGGTCGGGCCCGCCATAATATTCCAAAGGGACCGCTTCCCAAAAGGGGTCCCAAATCCACTGACGGAGTTTCAATCAGACACCTGGATCATTAGTTTCATGCGTTTATTTATTCGAGGACTGGTTGGGTCTGGGCCTGGTTCGACTCGGTCAGACTGGCCCGACGCAACTGGTCCCGGGGTCTACCTGACCCCGCCTGGGTCCGGCCCATTAAGGGTCTGCCTGGTTCACTATGTTCGGCCCATCAGGGTTGGCCTGGTTCAATTTGCGGGGCTGGGCCACAGTTGGACCGACCCGTCGGGTGGGGCTCAGCCTACCCGTGCTGGCTCGCTGTGCTGCGGGTCTGGCTTGGCCACTAGCGAGTCCAGTTTCCTGGGCGGTTCCGGCCCACCAGAAGGTCTGGCCCGCAGGGTGGGTTCGGTCCACTTTCACCTCGATCCACCTGAAGGCGGCCCATTATGTCCCGTTGGCCCCATGCTTGTGGAGACATTAGATAATCGGTGGGGCACTGTCCTACCACATTTAACTGTCGTCTGTTTGGCCGACTAGGTTTCGTCAGCGCAGCACGGTACGGGCCGCGCTGCACCCTCCTACCATAGCCTGCTAGCTGTGGTGCTTCCACCGACGACACCTGCGAGTGTTTCCCTTTTCCCGGGAAGCCGACTCAGGCCGGTCGCCTTCGGCCACCCTGGTGCGCCGCTGCATGCCGCCATTCCACCACCCGCGGCTGTTTGCCGCGGGTCTCCTCCGGCTACCACCGGCCACCATCGACATGGCGTGCTAGAGGTTTCTTCCGTTGTCACTGGATGTGACCCGGTGTCTGTTCTTTGTGTTGTATGTGCCTATAGATCTCCCATGTGGCCACCGTCATAGTGTGACCCACTATTTTACGTTTCCATCATATGAGGAAACCTTCCCCGAAGGACGGAGCATGAATGAAGCGACGGAGGGTCCTGGTCTTGTTTGTTTTCCCCCACCCTCTACGCTAATGTGATATCAAGGATGAGAGGATTTAATTCATCAAATACAACATTAAAATTAACCCTCTACTTAGAAGATACATTAGCTGACGAAGATATAAAAAACCCTCTTCTTCTTTGTCGTTAGTTCGTGATTTGGTGGTGCTCGTCACTGTTCACTGAAATCGGTCTAATACTCCCTGTGACTGGCATCTTGTTACTTTGTCAGATCTTCGTCGCTTGGTGAAACAGTTTCAACCCTCCACCCCGAGATCTATATAAATAGGAGAGGGGGAGGGTGAGTAACACATGCGGAATTAATGGGGTTTATTAAATTAATGAACCTTCCAAATTCCAACATTACAGTTACAAGAATAAAGGGGAGTCAAGCCATTTAATGGATTGATGTGATGTTGGTCCCACCACTACCACTCATTCGCTGGATAAAAAGAAAAGAAAGAAAATAAAATAACAGTTTATTTTATTAATCATTCTAATGTTTGCAAAATTAACTTTTTCATCTGACCTACTACGTTCGAAGTGAATCATCCATTAAGAGAATCTCAGTGCTGCAGATTCAACGGTGTCCCCAAATTTTTATTCCGAGAAACAATTAAAAATATATAAAAAACCACCCGTGCATTTTCTGAACGTACCTTAAATAAATTTTAGAAACTCATTTCTGGCACACTGCTCATCGGAATCACGCACCATAAATTTTCGCAGACTCATAATAATTCCATATAATAAAAAAATTACATGAAAAATCCATGTACTTACATTCTCCGCACATTAGGGATTTTCATCCCTGAATTCCACAACATAGAATAAGGAAACAAATGGGGGTACTGAGAATGAATCTTAGCCTCCCGCTCCCATGTTCTCTCTTAGAGGTTCCCGTGATGCCAGCGAATGCGCACTAGAAGAATCGATCATCCACGAAGGACCCTCTCTTTTCGATCCTCAATCTATACTAGAACCTCTGTAAAAGTAGCCCCATCATCAATGTCCAGATTTCCCTAGTAAATAACATGTGATGGATCATGCACGTACACATGGAAAACATTATACAACCGGTGCGTCTGTGGGAGAAGTGCTAGATGGTACTCCACCTCGCCTACTCTGTTGAGGATCTGGAATGGTCCAATGATGTTCGTAGATATCTTGTCACCCCAGAAAAACACAGCAAACCTCGTCGAGGAGAGACCTATAAGAAGAAATGATCTCCCTCATTGAACTCCAAAGGTCTTTGTCTCCTATCAACTTAAGACCTCTGTCTACTCTATGCAGTCTTCATCCACTCCTGGATGATCTGCACCTTCTAATTAGTAGCCTGTACCATCTTTGGACCCATAAGTGCTGACTCCCCTGGGTCTGTCCAGCATAGAGGTGATCTACATGGTCGACAGTACATGGCCTCAAAGGGTACCATACCGATGGTGGAGTGAGAACTGTTGTAGTATGCGAACTCCACTTAGGGAAAGTGATCCTCTCAACTGAAGCCAAGATCTAGGACGCAAGAACGAAGCATGTCCTCCAGTGTCTAAATGGTTTGCTCCATCTAACCATATATCTGTGGATGAAAGGTAGTGCTCAAACACAGCTGAGTCCCAAATTCCTCCTATAATCCTTTCCAAAACTAGGATGTAAAACGTGCATCGCAGTCAGATACGATCGTCGATGGAACCCCATGAAGCCGTACAATATCCTGCACATAGAGGCGTCCCAATCCCTCTAATAATACCTACTCTAAAATGCGTAGGAAGTGGGACAACTTGGTGAGTCGGTCAATGATCACCTAGATGGAATCATGTGCCTTGGACATCCACGGTATCCCTGTCACAAAGTCCATGGAGATACCATCACACTTCCACTCTGGAACCTCTAGTGGTTGAGCTAAGACTAATGGAACCTGATGCCCGACCTTCACTTACTGGCAAGTGAGGCATTGTGAAACAAACTCTACCACTACCTTCTTCATCCCTTTCCACCAGTGCTAACACTGGAGGTCCTGTTACATCTTCCCCACACCAGGATGTACCGCCAAAGGGGACATATGAAACTCCCTAAACACCTACTCCCTTAGGACCAGTGGGACCATAGTGCATCCTCTGAAGAGGATGACATGCTCCCCACCTTCAGAAAATCCATCAGGTGCCTGTCCTAATTATATCTGAGAATGTTGATCCCTACAGTCGATGTCCCCAAGCTGTGCCTCCCGAAAATGGTGAAGAAGTGGGGGAGAGACATCATATACTGGAGGTAAGCTTCTCCATCTCTATCCACAAAGGATAACTATAACATGGCTAGCTACTCTATCACCTCACTCAGCTACTGTAAACCATACCTCATACTAAGTGCATATTTTACAATGTTCTCCTTCCCAAAAGTATAGAATATCTCAAAGTCATAGTCCTGGAGGAACTCTAGCCAATGTCATTGTCTCAGGTTCAGGTCCTTCTGTGAGAAGATATAACTGAAACTCTTGTGATCAGAGTAAACACTAAACTATTCACCCATCATGTAGTGTCACTACATATTCAAGGCAGAGACCACTACTTCTAACTCTAAATAATGGGTAGCACAGTTCTTCTCATGCTGTCTCAGCTGTCGCGAACCATAAGCAATCATTGCTCACTCTTTCATTAGGACACATCCAAGTCCAGTCCCTAACACATCACAGTAGACTATATACCCAATTCTATCTTCTGGTAGGCTCAATATGGGGGCACTTGTCAGTCTCTGCCCTAGTTTTTGAAAACTCTGCTTGCACCTCTCCGTATATATGAAGTGATATCCCTTCATTTTCAATGTTGGCAAGGGTGGCACAACTTATGAAAAGTCAGGTAAAAATATTCAGTAGTACCTAGAAAATCCTAGGAAACTCTGCACCTCATTCACACTCCTGGGTGGCTCCAAAGCAAGCACAACCTCTATCTTCACCAGATCCCCTGAAACTCCCGCCTCCAAGATAACATGTCCCAGAAAGTGGACCTCCTATATCTAGAACTGGAACTTCAAGAGTTTACCATAACGATGGTTCTCTCAGAGTGTATCCAGTACTATCTGCAGATGAGAATCATGATCCTCCTCCGTCGCAGAGTACACCAAGAAGTCGTCGATGAGGACCACCACAAAGTGATCGAGGTATGGCTGGAAGATCTTGTTCATGAGTCCCATAAACACTGCAGGGGTTTTGGTCATGCCGAATAGCATAATAAAGAACTCATAGTGGCCATACCGACATCTGAAGGCCATCTTCTTCACATCCTCATCTCATACCCTGAGCTGATGATTGCCTAATCTGAGGTCTATCTTGGAAAACAAACAATCTCCCCTCAACTGATCTAAATGATCATAAATCCTCAGAAATGGACACTTGTTCTTCATGGTCACCTGTTTCAGGCACCGATAATCCACAAAGATCCTCAAACTCCCATCGTCCTTCTTGGGGAACAAAATTGGGGCTACCCATGGAGAAACACTAGGCCTTATGAACCCCTTCCTCTTCAAGTCCTCCATTTGTACCCATAACTCATGAAGCTCTATGAGAGAAATCTGATATACTGGTGTAGATATCGGTGCCGTCCTAGGGTAAAGGTCGATGTAGAATTCCACCTCTCTGCAATGAGGTAGTCCTAGAACATCATCAGGGAAGAAATCGACATTCGGGTCCACCACTATAGGATAGCTCAGACTCTCAACATCAACTGCTTTGAGGGTAAGGCTAGCCAACTAATGTGTGATCGGTTGCACCCTCCTCTGGTTAAGTCCATCATGTGCTGCAAAGGGTCCCTTTTCACCAGTGAAGGAAACCCTGGTCCCATCCTCATGGATACACCACACATTGCGCCTAATACAGTCAATCTGAACATGAACTGTGGATAACCAGTCCATACCCAAGATGACGTTGTAAGGCCTCGACGCTGCTACTAGAAGATCCCAACCAAATATCTCATCTCCTAAAGTAATCTCACACTACTGGAACCAGTGTGTAATCATTGAATATTTTTTATATGAGTCTCTAATTATAAGGATTGAGCCAATGACTCCACCATAAAATTTGAGCTCCCAATCAGAGCCATGGAAATGAAAGATTAATTCGAACCTGTGTCTATAAGCATTTCAGATAAGGTAAGGTAGATACAAATCATACCTCAAATCATCTCTAGAGCACCGTGGTCATAGGGCTTAGCTACCCAGAGCTAAGATCTTCCCTGTTCACATACTTTCTGTGGTTGGGGTGGACCACCTAGAGGTGGAGGCGGTAGAACCTCGAACCATCATCCACCACCTGCTGCATGACCCGCTCCTTTAACACATCTGCCGGCCTGTGGACCTCCTTGATCGAATGTCTACCTCTCCCTCGGTGGTACCTTGACCATCTTTTTGTCGTCAGTGCGGCTGTTCAGGCAGTCACGAGCCATGTGACCCTACTCGCTGCACGTGAATCACATTATGATCCTCTACTAGTCTTTTCTACCTCGTGAGCCTCACACCTCTAACCCTACATACCAGGGTCGCCAACCAAAAGGTTTGGTCCACCTGGACCTCTGTGTCATCTGCCTAATACCAGTCGCATATGACTCTGCTACATGTCGCCTGGTGGTGGGTCTCACCATTAGTATCTTCTCAGCAAGGAATCTCTCCACCAAGAGATCTCTCTCTAGCACTCCACCATGCGTCGGGATGCTGAGAGATACCACCAAAGCTGTAATATACTGTCGGATTCCCTAGTCAAAAGTCCAAGACCTAAAGAAATGGTCTGGAACCATGTCGATGGAGTATCGCGAGAGGTCAGTGAATCTATCCGAGTACTGGCCCATGGCCAGGATGCCTTACTATAAGTGTAGTAACTCCTCTATGCGCCCAACACGTAGAGTCATTGGTAAAAACTATTCCATGAAGAGGCCCTGAAAAACTTACGAGGTGAGGGCCGCCTCGTAATATTTCTAGAGCGTTAGGATCCACCATCTCCCCACTTCTCCCTAGAAAAGACTGGCAGCTAGGATCACCATCTGGTCGGCTGGTGTCCCAACCAGACAAAAAACTCTGGCCATAGCCTCCAGCCAATCCTCAGCCGCCTGCAGATCTGTCTCGCCTCAGAATCTCAGAGGCCTCTACCACTGGAACTGGTGCAACATTCTCAGTAAGCTTACAACATCTACTATTGGGGCTGGTGGAAATGACTACCCAACAGGTAGCAGTGAGGCTGGTATACCACCTGATGGTACTATCGCTGTAAGAGGGACCTACACCAATGCCTCGTCGCTCGGTGGGCCATCATCGTGTACTCTCTCTGGAATCCTAGATGGATGTCTATGTTGTGGTATCTTGAAAAGAAATAGGTTCTCCATGGTCATTAAGTTTTAACAGGTGATTTGACTCAAAGAGATCAAAGTAAAGACATTTCCAAAACACATGCAATCAGTGTTTTCGTGCACCGAGCTGGAAATCAGAATTCATGGTCCTGGTGTATGGATATGTCAGCCTCCGCACCAATAGTGGACTCCCCAAATAGAAAAACACCCTTAAAACACTTAACACTATTTATCTATTAAAATATCAGAGTCCTAGTTCTTCGATATAACCGAATCCTCTGATACCACATTGTCACGACCCATCCCCCGGGGCCCATTCTGTGACTAACCAAATCCCACCTACCAAAGGCCAGGGGTTAGATACTAACACCAGAAAGGAGTATCACTATAATAGGAAGTAACTTCCTTTAAACCTATATAAAAACACAACCCAAGAACACAAAAAGAAGAAACCATGAAGTAAACTGCTATAGTAAAAAATGCACTGAATGTAAATTGGCCAGAATACAAGCCCAACTGAAAAGTACAAGTACAATTGAAAAGAGAAAATAACACACAGATCATCCACCGATAATCCTACCTGAAGGGTAAGTACATATTATCTCTACAACACTCCAAGTAAGCATGTCTCCTCTGTGTACCGCTTGGTCCTGGATCCCTCAAGTCTTAGCCCAGCTGCTCGTCGTCTGCACAAGACACAATAAGGTGCGGGTGAAGCCCATGAAGGGGTGAGTATAACAATACTCACTAGAGACCATGAGACCCCTGAAGGTATCACAAAGTTCCACAATGGAAAACCACAAAGCAAGACATCAATCACAAAGAACGAAGCAATAGTCACCTCACACCAGGTATATAACTTAGTGATCTGGAATATATATGATTAGTCTTAAACTATATCATCTTATTCCATTTAAATGTTCCACAACTAATCCACAAGGAATTCATTCCATTGACGATCCACATAGAGTCATTTGTCACTGATCCACGAATGGACGCTCTAAGGCCAGTCATCGTCGGGTTGATATGAGGCTGATCCACACAAGGTCTCTATGAGGCTGATCCACATAGGTTCTCCATAATGATAATCCACATAGGGTCTCAATGAGGCTGATCCACACAGGGTATCCATGTTTCTGATCCACACATGGTCACTATGTGACTGATCAACATAGGGTCTCCATGATGCTGATCCACACAGGGTCTCTATGATCCTGATCCACATAGGTTTTCCATGTTGCTAATCCAAACTTGGTTGCTATGTGAATGATCCAAACAAGGTCACCATGAGGTTGATCTACATAAGGTATCCATGTTTCTAATCCACACAAGGTCTCTATGAGGATGATCCACATAGGGTCGCCATGATATTAATCCTTACAGGGTCGCTCTTCTTCTTCTTCAGGTCACAACCAGCCACATGATTCCCGCTCAACAAGCTTGACTCTGGGAGAACTGCTCCTCAAGACATCAATTGCATTTAAAATGGTACTAAGCCCCACAATAATTATTCCAAAGGGACTTCCCTATCATAGGGGCATCGATTTGATAGATGGCGCGTTGATCAGATGCATGATCTCTGAGCTATGGGCACTTTTGTAAAAAGGGCCTAGTTGGATTCAAGTTTGATCCAACTCGGGTCGTAGGCCAAACTTAGAAAAAACTAACATAGATTAACTCAAAAGGACCATCTTGTCACTAGGGTCCTTATATAGTAGAAGACACATCAATCGGACGCCTGGTCTGTTAGTTACATCCATTTCCGCGAAATGCGGGTGATCACACCTTGTTCCGGCCCGGCTCGGTCGGGCCTGTTAGAATATGCCAAAGGGATTTCTTCCCAAAAGGGGTACCAATGCCACTAACGGTGTGTACATCAGACACCTGGTTCATTAGTTACGAGAGTTTATTTATTCGGGGACTGGTTGGGTTTGGTCCTGGTCCGACTCAGTCAGAGTTACCCGACGCAACGGGTCCCGGGGTATACCTGATCCTGCCTGGGTCCGACCCATTAAGGGTCGGCCTAGTTCACTGGGTCCAGTCCATTGGGATCGACGTAGTTTAGTTCACGGTCTCGAGCCATGGTTGGCAAGACCCGTCGAGTGGGGCTCGGCCCATCCGCGCTGGCCCGTTGGTCCGACCCGACCTGCTGGGTGGGGCCGGTCCAGCCCGACTGGCCCATGTACAACTCTATCCACCCGAAAGCAGACCGTTGTGTACCGCTGACCCCACGCTTTCAGGGATATTCCCCAGTCGGTGGGCCACTACCCTATCACATTTAATGATCATTCGTTTGGCTGACGGGGTTTCAGCACCGCGACACGGCATGAGCTGCGCCACACACTCCTACTGCGGCCTGCTGGCGGCCGCTGCCACTGGCAGTGCCTGTGGGAACCACCCTTTTCCCGCATGGTTGTCTTGGGCCAGCCACCTTATTCCACCGTGGCATGCCATCACACGCCTCCTTTCACCGCCTGTTGCCGGTTTCCATGGGTCTCCTCCAGCCACCGCTGGCCGCCACCCACATAGCACATCGTCGGTTTCTTCCGTGGTTCACTTGAAGTGATCCAGTGTCTGGTATTTGTGTTGTATAATCATACGACTATCCCGCGCTACCTCCATCATAGCATGAACCCCTATATTGAGTTTCCATCATATGAGGAAACCATCCCTGAAGAACGGAGCATGATCGAAGTGGCAGAGGGTTTGGGCTGTGTTCGTTTGGCCCCCACCCTTTATGTTAATGTGATAGAAGGCAGAAGATGATTTAATTCAAGAAATACAACTTCAAAATAAACCCCCTATCTAGATGAGACGTTCACTGATGATGATCTATGAAACCCCTTTCGTCATTGTTGTATGTTCGTGATTTTGTGGCGCTCGTCACTACTCACTGAAGCTGGTCTCGTCCTCCAAGTGGTTGGCATCATGGTACTTTTCTAGAGCTTCGTCTATTTGTGAACCCGTACCAACACTCCACCCTGAGCTCCATATAAATAGGAGAGAGGGAGGGTGAGTAAAGAACGTGGAATTAATGGGGTTCAATTAATTAATGAACCTTTCAAATTCCACAGTGTTGTTACAAGAATAAAAGGGATTCAAGCCATTTAATGGCTTGACGTGTTGTTGGTACTGCCACCGCAGCTAATCATCTAAAGAAAAAGAAAAGAAATAAAATAAAATAACAAATTATTTTATTAATCTTTCTGAAGTCCGCAAAATTAAATTTTTCACCCGACCTACTACGGTCAAGGTGAAACCTCCCTTAAGTGAATTTTGGTGCTACATATTCAACGGGGCCTGAAATTTTTAATCTAAGAACCAGTTCAAAAGATAGAAAACTCTACCCATGCATTTACTAAACGTACCTTAAAAAAATTTCATAAATTCATTCAGGGAGCACCGGGCCTTGGAATACCACACCGTTAATTTTCACAGAGTTGTAATAATTCCATATAATTAAAATAATTACATGGAAAATCCGGGCCTTTACATTTCTATACCAATATTGTATGAGATCTGGTGGTTGAACCTATGGGAGAAGTGGTGAAAAATCATTATAGGGTACCCCTAAGGAATATGGAGCCCTAGGGTGATGAACTTCTGGTGTTGTTCTGGGGAGTACTATGAGTGCTCAAAGAAAAAAATGGATGCTAAGGCCACTTAGACCCAATCCATGGTTAGGGTTGGGAAGATTAGTGGAATATGTGTCTTGAAGGATTTAGAATCTCTTTTTTCCACTCAAAGTAAAATTGGAATCCTTGTTGGCAATTATCATCCAAAAAGGGAGAAAAAATGATAGGATATGATTTTTTTTCTAACCTAGGTGTTCCCCTAAACGCCACTAACAAACAGGATGTTGCAAACATGCTGAGAAAGATGTGCACTTGATTCATCATCCGTCAATCTTTTTTCATGCATGATGATTCAAAAATTGATTCTGATATGGAACTAGATGTTTTTGAGGGTATGTATGGTGATTATTATTTTTGTTATAAATTCATATCCATGGATTTTAACCAACATAAGCATGGATTTTTTAGTGGTTCCCACTCAACTATGAAGTGGTTTTAGAAAATTTAAAAATATTTTTGTGTGAATAAGAACATTAGAATTTATAGAGTGGGTTGTAAGTGTATATTTCACCACATTATTCTTATAACCCATATAGAAAATAGTTATAAAATTATATTTCCCTTTCTATTTGGGATTAAGAGGTAGCCGATGTTGATCATATTCATTAACCCTATTATTTGATAATTATTTAGAATAATTCCCATACTCCTTTCATTTGAAACATTAGAATGTGGGTGCTTTATTATATAGAGGATTACCTTCATTCATATAATTATATAACATCTTCCAATAACTTCCACATTCTTTTTCTTGTTGAACTTATCTTCCAAACATAGAAAATTTATTAGTCCCTTTAAAAAAATTCCTCCATGTTTCACTCTACACATATGGCATAAAAGAAGACTGATCTTCCTCCCTCCATGTTTTTTATTCTTATAATTTTCATTTAATTACATATTTATTTTATTATCAAACAAATGACATTGATGGGTGACTCTAATATCCATTTCTACCTTGATATGACATCGAAAAATGTATTCATTAATATTGAAGTCTCTTATGGATAAAACCTATCAAAGAATTATTTTTATTCCCCCGAATAATTGATCAATATTTCTTTTAGGTTGGTTCATAATACCAGAAAATTGCCACACAAGTCTTGTAAATTTTTCCTCATAGGTAAAAATTGATTAATCATACCTCTAATTTAGATAACATAATTGCTTCCCTATTCTCTTATGAACAATAGAAGTAAAGCACTTATATAAAATTAACCACATAAACTCATCCCACTATATAGAATCAATTTTTTACTTTTTCCTCATGTATTTTAAAAGAGTCCTCCATTTATTTAATTTACCTTATAAAATATTAAAAACTTAAATAAATTTCTCATGCTCTATGAACTAAGGAATAAAAAATATATTTTCTGTGGTACTAATCCATTACTCATAAATTAGTTGATCAGTCGAACCACTAATAGATAGGGGATGTTTCATCATCAAGGATTCAACAGTACACTCATACCTCCTGTTTTCATTTGGATTCTAAAAATGATTCATATCTTGAGAAAGTTACGTAAGCATAGATAAAATATTTTTCAATTCAGTTAACAAAACATTTAGTTGCTCAGATGGATAATCATTACATTTTTATCACAATTATTGTTAACATAATTCATACTTGTTCAATCCATTTACTAAAACCAAAATCATTGGGTGAGAAATATTAATCATAGTGAGTAATCCTATAATCATAAAAAATAATTCATAGGGTGCCTCAATCATGAAAACATAATTTTAATCAATGAACCCTTAAGTTTAAATTAATTCATACATGATATTTATCAATTCAAAGACATTATAACATTTCATAAATAGAATTTCAATTAACCCAATAATATCCCCAAGAATTTTATATCTAAGTGTCAATTCATAGCACTACTAATACTGCAACAACAATGATTAACTTAATACCTAATATTCCTTTTTGTGTTGTTACCCCTGTCACATCTGTTCTATAGATGCATCCAATTTATAGTATCCATATAGAGATGTATTTTATAGGAAAATTAAAAAATATTTAATTTACCTATATTTAGTATTTTATTCTACACTTAGACTAATCCTTAGGGTTTTCAAAAAAAATTTGAATCCTAATATCATAAAATAACAAATCCCTACTCTAATACAAACTATGGAAAAAACATTACATATAAAAATATTACATTATTTTACATGAATATTAAATATATAAAATGAAATTAAATTCCCTATAACAATAGAGGATTATTTTACTTTCTAATGAGAAATATAATAGTATTACTTCATGAAATATCTTCAACATTTCATATAATGTTCTTGTCACATTTTACACTTCTTAGTCATACCCTACTCAAAACCTTTCATCATAACCCAAAAAAAGAAATATAAGATAGGGTGAGATCATATGATTAGTAATAATAAGCATGAGATATATAATTTACTGTCCCTATGTAATCGTAAAATGAGCAAAAGGGTATGAAAATACAATCTTACCATTTGAAAATCCCAGCTAACAATTCATAGATCATAATCATGGAAGAAGGATTTAACAGATCATAAGAAATGAATCATAGAAGAATAAAAGATCAAAATATATGAGATTATATCATAATAATAAGAAAATATCATAGAGATTGGTCTAAATGGTGTTGAATAAACATAATTATTGAAATATTATGTCAAGTATACCCATTATGACATTCATCACATATTAGGATTGGGTAAACCACTAGTGTACCTGCTTCAGGCTTGGGATGACTACATGTATACCCTAATTTGGGATTCGAAAAACCCACCATGTACCATTTTATCTCATAAGAAATTAATAATTACTCAAGTCATTGGATGCATATATCAACCCCACCCAACACAGAATCACAATCCATTCATATGCATTCCATAAGATTATGAAAACATTTATCATTTGATCAAATCTGAACTAGTGGAAGAGAAATTCAAGTCTCATAAATATTTAATCATCATAATAATAATAAAATAGAGGATAAATAAATAAGTTATCATTGATAAATATCCCCAATGAATCATAATTAATATTAATGGACGTTGTCATAGGTGGAAATACATTTAAAATACAACAGAAATATTTCTCGTGGAAAACTATTTTTTTGAAATAATTTATTTAAAATCTAATAATTTATCAAATATCATGGAACATATTATTTAAAATAAATAAAGAAACATGTAAAAGAATATTGAAGGTATATAATATAAGTGACAATGGGAAAATCCATTCATGTGTTAAACATTAAAACAAATATTTTGGTTACACCTTTGGTAAAAAGTAACTCATTAAGAAAATGATAATAACATCCATTTAAAAACTTTTAATATAAATTAAAACATGGGTAAAAATGATCTTAGTAATTAATTATAGAATATTAATAACATTAATTAATTTTTTATAACAAAAAATAGATATGGTATAGAAATAGTACAGACAGAATATAAAAAAAATTGATTTTCTTTAAAAATATTCTTTCAAAATTTTTAGTATTTAGAGAATGGAAAATGGAAGGAAAACATGAAATTAATAAAAATAGATATATGATAATAAAAAACTATTTTTTATAGATAGAACATATAATTTTTTCATTAGAAATTTAAGTATAAAACCCTAGTAAAAAGTGATATTTAAACATAAAACCCTTAACTCAAATATCAATCTCTTCATAAGTACTTTTAACCTCCATTTGAATATATTTAATTTTTTTATAATTATATAAAATAATAATATTCATAATTATAATACCATAAATGTATTAATTATAACATATTATCACATTTTCATTAACAATCATTCATTATCATCATCATTCCAAGTGTTAACTGCTTCATTTTTCATGTATGTTTAGATTTGAAAATTATGGTACCTACATCCTGACCATGGTTACATAATATATATATTTTTAGTCAAGATATAATTATTATATATATTAATTATATAAATATTTATAACCATCCATAATATATATAAATATAAATTTTAATTAAACCATTCATGGATACAATAGTTTGTACGCACATAAGAACGCTATTTTCATTTTCTAACAAAAAGACAGAAAGAATGATATATAATATTTTATAATTATAGGTTAATAATTAAATTATAAAGATAATATATATTTATTAAACATATCATTATATAAATCAATGTGATTTGGTGATAAAAAATTAATCATATCGCTATGTGGTGATGGTAGTACACATGCATGTAGAAGGGATACTTTCATTTCCAAATTGGTGGAATGTTGGGGGAAAATGGTTTTCCCATAACTATAAAAAAATATAATAATATTTATGATAATTTATTATTTATTTTATGATGGATGCAAAATATTTAGGGTAATTAAAATAGGAAATAAACTTTGAAAGGGTCAGGTAAGATGATCACCTCTTCTTTGAGAGTCTTCCATTAGATTACACATCAATCCTTCTCAAGATGATCTTTGGAGTGTGAAATATGATCAAGATCAATAGGAATGAATCTAGAAAATGTTATTTTTCAGTTATTGGTTGATATATAGTGATAAATGTTTGTGAATAAAGGAGGATAATAAGTTTCCTTCTATAAGTTATGGGAGTTACACACATGTAATTACTTAAATGATTTAAATAATGTTAAGATATTTTCTTATGAAAATGTATTGAAATGTAAAATAATTATAATTAAATATATTATAAAATTTAAAAATAATTATCCAATGAGATTTATCTAAGTGAAAATGGAATTTGTAACATTTTCTCTTAATTTAACCCCCGATATACTCGTTTTAATCCTAACTATTTATTTTTTTTACAATTTTACTATTCATTATGAAAAAAATGAAATTGGACTCATTACCAAAATTTTAAATTATCATTAAAAATATGGAATTCATTTTACCAAATTCAATTTATATATGTTTTAGAAATAAATTTTAAAATAAACATTGAAAACATAACAAAATCCAATTTAAAAAATGCCTTTTAAGCATACAAATGCATTTACTTTCATTCCTTACTTTTTAAAAACAATTGGATGAATGTTAAATTATTTTATTGAATATAGAATCTAAATCTTTAATTATAAATGTTAATAAATAGTGATTTATTTATTTTATTAAAAATATACGTTGAACACATAAAAATTGTTTTCTGAAAAATAACTCGTTTTACCTTAAAATGATTTTATCTTCATTCATAACCATTATACAATTAATGTATGAATGAATTTTCATAAATAAAAAATAAATATAATTAATTTTTTTTCATATTGTTCCATATTTGTTTTATAAAAAATACATAACAGGCATAAAAATACATTTCTTCAGAAAACGGGTCATTCAATCATGAAATGTTTTTACTAAAATTAGTAATTATTACTCAGGTATTAATAAATAGATTTTAATTATAAAAAATGAATATATATATATATATATATATTTCATAATGTGGTTTTTTATTCATGTTGATAATTCAATGTTTTGATTATAAAGTCCATAATATATTTTTGTTCATTTGGAATCACGGTTGTGTGTAAAGAAGGCTGTCCAATAATTAAAATTTATTTCAAATAAATTTATATAAAATATTTGTGTGTTATAAGTAAATTATACTTAGTTAATTAAATCATCATTATCCAATGAATTTAAGGGATATAATGGACCCACCCATCATTAAATACAATATTCAATAATTATAACATGAATAAAACACATATTGTCCTTCAATTGTATCATAAAACGCATAAAAACAATCATTTGAAACCATAAACATAAGTACATATAGTTAGTACATATAAATAAGATAAAATATCTTTTAATTGATAAATATTTAAAATTTAAAAAAACCAGTGAATGATAAAAATAATAAATTCATTAAAAATTTAATTAAACATGGAAATGGATCTTAATAACAATGAATTTACATATTTGTGACAAAATTAATTCATGTGGAAAGCATTAAAAACATCATTATACCAGTTTAATAAATAAGTGACCAATACGAAGAAAGTTAAAAATATTCCATTTTAAATTTTTATAAATAGAATAAGAGATAGTAGATAATGAATTTAATCAATAATTTAAGTGTATAGAGTAACATTCTTGAAATAATTTAATGAACATGAATATAAGTGAAACAAGTTGGATGGAAAATTTAAAAACATTTAAAAAACGTTTTAATAGAAAAACTTATCACTCATGTCCTGACTCACTTCATATGAATTATTACCTCCTTAACAGTAATATTAAATAAGTTATTTTGATGATTAATAACCTTTTTTATTCTTATCACGTTTTTATTATTAATTTTATTTCATTTAGTATCATGCTTCATTTTTTAATTAATTTATATTGTTAACATCAGTTGTTTTCGGGTCATTTGAGTCCAAAATAGATTTACTATTTTTTTAATAATAAAAGGTTAATTTGAAAGTGTTCCACAATATCTATAATTTTTAATGTATTAAATTCATATAATTATATTAGGAAATGAGTTTAATAGTTCCTGAAATATTTACTTCCCCATGAATTTCCATTCAAATGATTACAAAAAATATCCAGGTTTTTTACATTTAATTCCATTGTTTTGATGGATATTTCATCATAAAAGATTAATAATAATAAATGTAATTGAATATTAATTTTATATTTAATCATAAAACCAATTTTTAAAACATAAATCAAAGGAGTAAGTTAATAAAAACATCATTATTCACATACATAATGTAAAATCACTATGGCGTGCCATGCTTTTCAAATGAGCTTCATAGAAAGAAAAAGATAATTATTTTAGTTTTAATAAATACATTATACTACATTTAAATCATCATCTCAGTTATGAATTTAGTAATTAAATATTTCTTTGAAATGAGTGAGGGGATAATTTAAATGAAAAGACACAGTTTTGGAAAAACCTATATTTTTACATAATAAAAAATTATTAAAATATTTCAATGTGGGGAATTAAAGTATATTTAAACATTTATGGATGAAAATATAAAAAAACAAGAAAATAGAATTATTATAAAATAATAAGTGTATTCTTAATAGTTTTTCGAATATATAATCACAAATATGAAAGTAGAAGTAGTCTTCAAAATGTTTACCTTGCTCCTTGAACCACCCACCTTTGGATTGAGTCCAATTCTTTTTGAGAAGTGAATTTTGTAAATTTGAGACCATTTTGAATGTTTTAAAATTATTTCAATTAGATATTACAGTATTACATGGAGAATAAACTAAACATGATAGGTGGTTGGAAAATGGTTGAATGAGTACCCTTTTAGAGTAAAAATAATATAGAATTATTTTAAAAATATTAAGTATTTAAGGGTAAAAATGTAATATTAAATTAAAAAGTTGTTTATAAAGGGAAAATAAATGAAATTTGAAACCCTTACCCATCCCACATGATTAAAGATATCATTATATAATTTTTAATATATTTATAAATAATTGTTTATATTAAATTATATTCTAGGTCATTTTTAGTGTTATTTTATAATTTAATTTTTTAAAAATACCTAGATGAGAATTTATTTCAATCATAAACACTTATATTAATAACAAACCTTCATAAAAATCTATTTAAATCATACACCACCCTAACATATCTAAATAATATCACTTCTAATTATTTTAAAGTCATTAACATTGAATTTTCTTCAGCTTGCCCAAGCATTGTGTTGACGTTGTGTAAGCGATTTATAAAAATATACTATTATATAAAATTTAAAAAAATTAAGAAAATAAATATATTTTTTTAAAAATAGTTATAGTCATATATATTCCTTCGTAATTTATATTTACCCTCTTTCATATCATGAATACTTATTAAATATGTTATTTTGATTTTTCTCTTCTTGTGTAAGTGTTGTATAAGCATTTGGATAAGTTACTTGTTATATAAATCTAAAATATATATTGATAAAAATTATTAATTATTAAGTATTTTATTTTTCAAGTTGAGAATATAATTTTTTCTTCTCAAATTCTAACTCAAGGAAACAAAATCTTACTTTTCTAGTGGTGCGTAAGCATTGAGTTAACATTGATAATTATTTTAATATTTGTTTTAGAATAAATTATAATATATATGATTTAAAATAATTTATATTATATTTTGAGTATGTTATCTTGTATTATTATTTCTATAAGTTTAATAATTCTTTAATCTATATTTTTTTCATGATGATATCATAAAATATACCTTTTTCTTAAGAAACCTTTTTTTATGTATTCATCAAAGATTCATCTTACTTTGCAATATCCCAATCATTTATCTTAATATATTATTTTCATTATTTAATAAGAAATTATTCCCTTATTTTAATTTTATATAAAATCATATAATACAAGGAAAAATAATTTATTTAGAATAAAATCTTTTTTTCAAATGAAAGATCATATTACTGCATCATACCTTGATATAACTATTTCTATGATTGTCATAATAATGTAATTAGTATGAATTTATTTAATTAACATAAATATAAATTTATTAAATATGTAAATAATTATTTAAATAGATCAATATATGAAATAAATTTATGAAAATATATTTAACCTATAAATAAAACACATTTTCCATCACAAAGTAAAAAATAATAATTTTAAAAGTATAATTGGTATCTAATTCATTATATAATTCCATTTGAGACATAATATAAAAATATATACCTTTATGTTATATAAATAAAATCATAATCATGAATATTAATAAAAAATAAAAGTGATATCTTATTAAAAATAATTGGGTTACCACTATCAATGGGTCAACCTATCTATCTATAGATATTGGGTTTTTTGGAATTTTGGATCTAATTTTTAGTTTAATAACATTTATTAGTCAAATATTGTTTCAAACTTTACTTAAAAGTGTATTTTATTCAAATTACCAAAAAATGTGATTAAATAGAAATATGAATGAATTGGGTAGGTTTACTAATATCTTGAAAAATTATTGGTGATTTGGGTTATAAATTATTTTTCATTTGAGAAATTATTTTATAAAATTTCAGTTTTCAATGTGTTATTTTTTATAGAATTTTTTTAAATTGATTCATTTTGGATACACCATTAATAGTTACAGATGAAAGTAATTTGGGTGAATTAAACTGGGTAATATTTACTCAACCCTGTATATATACCTTTGTGTGTATATATATATTGTATATCATGATACAAGAAATGAAAATTCTTAATTATTCATGAATGATGAACCACATGACCTATAATAGAGGATCAATGTGTTGGTGTTTGACAACATGTTAATAGATATTATGGAATATATATATATAGGATAAAATTCTAACTTATTGTACATTGTTTTGTTTTTCATAGATATGCAGTTTGTTTTTATACAATATTATAATTTTAGTTTAAAGAATGTTATAAATTTTTATTCATTTTTTAGAAAAAATAATTTTATATTACATCTTACTTATACTCCATTTGATCAATGTTAGATGATTCTATTAATGATGGTCAATAAAGAAATTTCAGTAATTTTAAAATAAAATTATTGATATTTGACACATGTAAAATTAGCAAACCATGCACACATCTATGAATTCTTATTTATTTAATATTATGGGAATACATGCCTATCCTACACATTTATTGAATTTTGAACCAAACAATAAATTATATATTTCTTAAACTTTTTAAAAGTCATGATTATACTACAATATTTTTTAACCATGAACCAAAATCATTCCCTACTTTTGGGGATGGTTTCATAGATTTGACAATATGTTCTTTATATTTATTTTATATTCAAATATGTGAATATTAATTTAAATACTTTATTAAATATCATTCATATTTTTTTGTGAATTTAATGTAGTAATGTCCCTCAGTATCTATCTCTTTGAAAGTTTAATAGCAGTTCTCCACTATGATGATAGATTTTAAATTCCATGAAGTTATTATTAAACATTATTCTATGGTCATATAACATTTTATGATGAGGCAAAAAGTATATTGACTATCAGGGTTAGTAATCATAATTATATTGGACTTCAACACATGAAGTTCACACTTGGTAATCTCCAAGATGGTAGATTATGATAATAGAACCACCAGTATGAATTCAATGTATTTATCTATCAATAGATATTCTATCTCTGAGTGTGTGCAATGATCCATTGACTTTATTATTATTATTTATTAATATCATGACTCACTCAATTAAATGTAATACTATAAATCATGATGAGATTATTCATGGAGAATTTGAGTATGTTGGATATGTCATGGATGAGATACTATTAATGAATAAGTCAAGGAATGATTTCCCCCTTTTGTATTTATGGAATTTTATTTCTCTACCCTTTTATTTAAACAGGACCATGGAATTAAATTCCTTATATATGGTGTAATGATGAGTTTATTTCATGTTGTCAATGAAATACATATCAATAATATAGGTATACAGAACAAGTGTGAAACCTTGTTTATGAGATATCATAAGAAATGAATTATATTATACAGTGAGAATTCATATGTGGTTTCTATCATTGTGACATCCCTTCTTCCTCAATGGGATCCCTATCCTACTGCTATATAGTAAACTTGGACTTTAGGAATGCTCCCCTAATACCATTGAGGTAGAGGCCTATTAGGTTACACATAATTATTTCTATCAATATCAGTTAAATATTATTTCTATTTAACAATTGGAATAAATATTATTCTATATTTTAAGAGTTAATATTTATTAAAGAGTTATCAAATGATAACAAATGTTAAATAAATATTTATTCATAATTCAATTGTTTAATCATATAAATATAAAATATCTATTAATGTATTTTTATTCAAACCAAAATAAATGATTTATTTAGTTATCAAAATATTAAATAAATATTTATTCATAAGTCTGGATCAAATATTTTTGTATTTACTGAATAAGTATTTAATAAAAATATTTATTTGGGTGTTTGATTAATATCTTGGAGTTCGAGTTAACCAAAATTAGGTTCATCAATAAATATTAATTTGAAAGACCTTAAAAAAATATTTATCATTACACCAATTAGCATACACGATGAGAAAATAATAATAATATTACATGGAATGCATTCATTTAAGGTTTTATTATATTATTGGGGGCCTTTATGCAATTTAGTAATATTTTAACCCTAACATAAATTCATTAAATAGATTACTATATCTATTGTGCTAGTGTTAATTATTGTGCACAACAAATTTATATCAAGATCTCATTCCTCCTCTATTCATATCAATATAGAAAAGAATGAGAGCAAATTCCTTGAAGTTTGAAGGATCACGAAGGGATCTAGATGAATAATGAAAGATGATCAATTTATCTCACTCACACCTGGTTTTTTCCCTCTTTGTTTGGTGATTAAAGTTTCACATGTGGATCACCTCTAGATGGGATCTAATTTAGGTCATCACTATATAATGATGCTAAACCAATTGGGTTAGATTGATCAACACCCTCAACAAAGAAAGATATCATGACTGAGGTAATCATTCTAATTTCTCTTAAATTATGTGAAAAATTAATGTGAAAATATGTCCTCTTCATCTCAGAATTTTCATTGTCAATATTATTTATAAAATATCTCATTATTCAAGACATTAACCTCTTGTATATATTGAATTATCCATAAAATATGAAGAAAGATGAGTTGGCCATAATCCCAATTGGCTCTTCCACTGCATTTGGAACCAATAACCAATATCAAACTATTCCCATTAAATTTATAATTATTTAATTATTATTGATAATTATATGCATTTAAAAGTTAAATTTTATTTCAAATTATATTATCTCTTAATTTTATCATCAAGATATCATCTTCCTTTCTATCATTTATCTCTCACATTACCAGGATTGGTCAATAAATAATGAGGAATGAGTTTTAAGAACTCATTTGAAGGTTCAAAGGATTTTTTACAGATTGTAAAGGATTACACAAGGTGTACCCCTTTGTAGAATTTAGTGTAACCCTATTCATTACATGTGGACACCCATGTAGATTTCAGGTCATCATGTAATGAAAAAATGTAGTGTGTATTAAATACCCCATGTGTAGAACAAATAGGTGGCACATGGTTTTTCTGGACTACACGCCATTTAGATTGAATATACACTATGTACTAAATGTGTTTTCATGTAAGAAAATATAAGGTCAATACAAATCATGTAATTAATGCACTACACATATTCAATGCACAACTTGTAAAATCTAGATACTATGAAACATTATGTACAAGTAGTTTATCCTTTATACATTTCATGTGCCTCATAAATTTCCATAAGAAGTATACATTGAGTCCGTATGCCTGTACTGTAGACTTCCAACAGATCAAAGTACATGCCACATTTCCAGCCTATACATACTGTGTATTTTACCTATTTGTGTGGAAATATTAAATTAATTAATTACTCCATTAAACATCATGGACATGTTTTCCTTATGTCATTTATATGGAAGTAAAAATGATCATTATATTTTATACTACATTAAATTCATAATTGATTTTTTGTAATATTAAAAACTATAAGTTATGTATGGTAATTTCATACTAAAGACTCAGTTCATATTAAATATTACAAGAAAATCAGTTTTTATGTGTTTTATGGGTCATTAATTTGATTTTACACTCTATGAAATTATGATAAAATTTAGGAATGAAATATGTTATGTGAGTTCATTGTATGCAATAAGGACCATACTGAGTAGTTTGGATAGGTACTCACCAAGTTTCTACCAAGTACAACGTAGTGTATTATTTTATTAAATTAAAAATAAAATAAAATATTTATTTTATTTAGAAACATAGATGATGTAAATATTCAGGTATATTATATGAAAGAAAGAAAACTAATTAATTGATCAATACGATAATAAATCAGATTAATCCATACATGTTTATCCCATCGATGAAGGAATTGGAAATAATGCTATCTAGTTATTTTAAATGCATAGTCATTGCATGTGTACGATTGATTGTGATATTTTACTAGACCTATGTATGTTTTGTATCTATTTTATTTAACTTTATTGCAGATATTTTTAATTATTTATTGTTTAATTAAAATTTATTGCCTGTGAATCATCCCTTCCTCATTATATATGACTTGAATATCAAAGGTTGTTTTATGTAATTCCATTAATCAGATAAATTAGTTTCCTTCATTAGTATGTGATTTATAAAACACATTTTATAAAAGGAGTATTCAAAGGAATACATAGGTGGTTCAAGATATAAAAAAGTTGAAACCAACCTGATAAATATATAGGTGCCCGTCTGGAATGTTGTAAATCATGATAAGCCCAAAAAGTAGCTATCCCCTAGGGTCATAGGTTTAATTATTGTCTAGTAAATTAATAAAACATTATATAAAACTCATGATCATGTCATTTATTTATTTATTTTATTTCAATCTAATGCATGATTTATTTTTTGGTTGTAAGACTAATTTCACATAAATAAATGGACTAATATGAAAATATTTAATTATAATAAATGGATTATGCATAATATTATATAAAAACATGTCCATTAACATAATTAATATTTATATAATATTAATAATACAAGTAAAAAATAAAAATAATAAAAATCTACACATAATAAATAAACTAACACAAGTTAATATTAAGTTAGTAAGACATCCATCATATTAATTAATATTAACAAAAGTTAATGTTTTTGTTAAGCCTCCATTAGGAGAAATATTAAATATAAATATGTAATAGCTAATATAGTGGTATGGATTATCCAAATCGATATTGTGTTTAATGGCCTCAGTCTTTCCTATACACATTTGGAGGAATGTGTTGAGGAAATCTGAGTTAGGATTTCTGGATTGGGCATTCCACTCAGCGGACTAAGGAGTTACCGATTTGTAATTGGAAATACCACCTACCAAAATAATTCCACATTATTTTCATGGAATCCATTTTGATTATAATAAACTCTATATGGATCCTTTCTAATAGAATTTACAAATTATAGTGAATTATTATTTTAATGGAGAGGGTTGTTGACACAAGATAAATTAGTGAGAGGATTATTTAAATTTATATTATTATGTATCATATAATTTGTAACTATACAATTTACTAATAATGAGATCTTTTATCATTATAAAAAATGAAAAGTTTATATATAACATTATTTATATAATCAATCATAGAGATAGATCATCTCATAATAGGTACTAATGTTACGGAATGGTTCAGACAACAAAGGGTAGTGTTGTTCCACACACGAAAGTCATATGTGATATAATCCCCAATCCTTATTACCTATGCTTTGGATGTGGGTTATGAGGAGTTCACTTTCAATGGGAAACACATGAATGGTGTGGTATATATTATGTTTTTAATACTTTCATCCATGTATAGTGAACTCATGAATTCACATGATAACATGGATACCTCTACCATTTTTTTGCATCTCCATGATATATATTATGACAGAGAAATACAAGAATGATTTGAAATCTCCAAGTTTCTATGTACTAAAAATATTATAGAAAGTGTTCCAGCTAGGCCTCATGTATTCAAACTTTTTGGATACATTTAGAACCTTTAGGTTCCTGTGTTTAAGCTTCTTGGATAACTTCCCACTAGTCTTATTCTTTCATCACTCCCCCAGATATTTTACAATTTTATTGTCAATTTAAATGTAGGAAAACAAGATAATTATCTCCTAGATATTATCACAATGATTTTCCAAGTTGATAAGGATATTAATCATGAAAAACCTTTTTTAATATGGTAAATAAAAGAAAATTCAATGAAACTAGATGAAAAACTAAATATAAGTCTAAATATTTTTTCAAAAAGACATTCCAAGAAGTAGAGGATCAATTGGTAATCAATGAAACATGATGTTATCTATTTTCATGTGAAAAAGGGCCAATAGACGAAATATTTCACCCATAAAAAGAGGTAATAGAATGTTTTATATGCATTTTTAGTTGCGTTAATCCTATATGTTTCTAAAAATTTTGTATTAGATACAACATGTGGTGCTCAAATATATATTCAAATATAGAACCCATATATATTTTAGAATATTTCCTGAGGTAAGGTAGACCTATAAGTAGACAAAGGATCCATACTCACCACTATTTCTATTGGGGTGTACCACATTACATTGCATATTAGAATGATCCTAGTTCTAAACAATTATTATTACGTGCCTTCAGTTAAAGAAAATTATTTTTGTGTCAAGTCGTGATACTGATGAATTTATTTTCGAATTTATACGTAAGTGTTACTTTTTAAGAGGAAATCATTTTTATGGTAAGACATATTTAAATAATGGTTTTTATTTTCTATATAACATGAACCATGTAATAGAAATCGATAATGAATGTATTTCAAATGAATCATGAAACACCCAACTATGAAATCCTCGACCAAGTAATTTAAATGAAAAGTGTTTGTCCATATTACACCAAGATGGATATTTGGACTAATTTGATCAAGATCGAATGTCCCGAAGGGCTTATTTTTTATTGTTTTTTTATAACCCCCTTTCAAGGGATGAGGGGGAACCCTTACAAGGCCTATAGGCTTATAGATTACATGACCAGTAGGGCTTAGAGGAAATTTACATACTATAAATACATTGAAATGCTTCTCCCCATCATCAGCATCATGATATTAGATCTCCAAATTCACATAGATATTCAACTAGGATTCCCATGAATGCACAGGCTGGTCCCGATGGAAATGCCATACCCCCTCTTTCTTCCACATCTATTAGCTTCTGCTCTGGTGAATACGCCCACTCTAAATCTTCATCGGGAGTTTGCTCCTTATAGAGTCTGCCTAGTCCATTTAAGAAAAATTTTAGGTGTCTTGAAAACCTTGAGGTGGTCCTAAGGCCTTGAGATGGCCCAAAATCCTTACTGTCTTGAAGGCCTTCGGTGTCCCGAAGGCCTTGGAGAACCCAAGGACCAAAACGGTGGCCCAAAAGCCCAAACAGATGAATAGTTCTGGCTCTTATAGTACCGAACAATACCTTTTATAGTACCTTCTACAATTCTTGCTACAGTAATGAAATAGTACTGCTACAGTACTTCTACAACTCAACTATAATACTACTACAATACCACTATAGTACCACAATAAATATGTATTTTTCTAGTTTTTAAATTGGGTCTCTTGGATGTATTTTCCGAGTCCCCACCCACTGGGATGAGGTTCTTATGCTAGAATCATTTGAACTAAATCCACTTGGTGTATGTATCACATGATTGCAGAAAAAAATGATCAAATCTATATTTAGTGGAAAAGGTGAAAGGTCCATGGAGCTTCTTGAGTTTGTTCATAACGATGTGCATAGACCATTTCAAATTAAAGTTAGGGGTGGGTACTCATTTTTCATAAGTTTTACTAATAATTTTAATAGATATGTAAATGTGTACTTAATGAAGCATATGTAAGATTATTTTGATAAGCTCAAGGAATATAAGAATAAATATTAGAATCTGTTTGGTAAGAATATTAAGAAGATCTACTTAGACTATTGTGGATAATATTTTAATCATTAGTTTATTGATTATATATAGAAATTTGAGATTCTATCCAAACACACTACTACTTATTCACAACTTTGGAATGTTGTAAGTGAAATGAGGTACCACACCCTGTTAAACATCACGAGATCAAAGATGAGCGATCAGAGACATTAATTATCCTTTTGTGGATATTCATTACAGATAGAATCACACATTCTAAACTAAGTTATTACAAAATATATAAATGGTATTTCATGTAAAAGTTTTATATAAATAAACCCATGGTGTTTCATGTATGAGTGTGTGGATTTGAGTCATTTTTTAGGCTATTTATGGAAACAAACTTCCCCCTAGAGGAACTATGTGTGTCATTATTGGATTCCCTAAGGAAACAAGGAAATATTACCGATATAACTCCTCAGATAAGAAGGTTTTGGTTGACATCCATCTAAAATTCATTGATATGGATCATATATCTAAAATAGAGGGTGGGCATGAGGTAGAATTTGATTATTTTTTGATTCAAGATACAAAAAAGTTGAAAAGGAATGAATTTCACTAATCTCTATGGAAGTGAAAATTTAGAAGAAGAAAGTATTTAATAGGTTTACAAGGGCGGTTAGATAATTATAATATACATGGGAAAATGACTCATTATTATTTGATAATAATGTAAATATAACCTATATGGATAAAATAACTGGAATAGAAGCTGAAAAAATGGTAAGAATCCATGTATTTTGAAAAATATTCAAAGTATCAAAGATAAATTTTGGTTTTGGAAGATCCACCAATGGATGTAAATAGCATTTGTGTCTAATGGGAATTCAAGGAGAAATTAGAAATGGATGGAAAATTCAACACCTATAAGGCATGACTGGTTATAATAGGGTTTGAATAGTATAAAGTCATAGAATATAAATAAACATTTTCACAAATTTCTATGCTAAAATCCATTAGAATTATACTTTCCATAGTATCCTACCATGGCTATGAGATTTGGAAGATGGATGTAAAAACCATTTCTTAATGGGATCCTTCCGGATGATGTATATGTTACACAATAAAAAGGGTTTGTGACTCCAAAATATTCTGAATGGGTAAAAAAGTTACTTAGATCCATTTATGGAGTAAAGAAAGAATCCATTTAATGAAACATTCAAGTTGATTAATTCATAAAATAGTTTCTTTTCATAAAAAATGAATGTGTGCCACTTGTCTTTAATAATTTTAGTGGGATTGTTGTCATTTTCATAACATTTTATGTAAATTAAATAGTACTTATTATAAATGAGTTTCCATTATTATAGTCAATTAAATATTATATAAAAACAAGATTCTCTATGAAATATTTGGATGAAGGATCAATATTATTAGATTTAGGTTTTCTTATGATAAATCCAAGAGGTTGCTTGGGCTGAGCCAAAGTATATAAATTGACACGATATTGGAGAGATTTATTATACAATATTACCTATGGATATTATTTCTAGTGTCAAATGGAACTCATATTTCAAATGATATGTGTCCCCAAACACATGAGTAAGGATAGATGATAATAAGGATTCCACACATGTCAGTGATTAGGTCAGCCATGTATGTTACTCTATATAAAAGGCAAGAAATTGATTATTATCTAAGAATTGTATGATGATATCAATATGTCCTAATTTAAAACTATTCATTGGTAGTCCAGACTACCCATTAAGTGTCATAGATGTGTTTAGGATATGTATTCAGTTTATAGAGGAGATGAGGAACTAGCCATCAAAGGATATGGTGATGGTATTTTCCAAACCGAACAAGATTATCTGAAATCACAATCTGGAGACATCTTAACTCTAAATAAATTCAGTGTTAGCTAGTACATATCCACTAAAAATATTGTCACTAATTCTACATTATAGTTCAAGTATATTGTATCTTATGAGGCAGTTAAAGAATCTATTTGGATTCAAAACATCGTCTAAGAGATTGGTGTTGTTCATAGAAATAAATACCCTTTAACAATCAATTGTGATAATATTATTGTGGTGGATCTTTAAAATGATAAAAGGTCATATCATTATAAGAATAATATTCCTGAGAAATATCATCTCGTGAGGGATTTACCTTATAGCGGTGATGTTGCAATGAGAAGAGATTCTATAGAAGACAATGTTACTGGACCCATAGAGTTGGTTTCCAAAAAACATGTAAAGAACCGGATTTTGCCATGTAATTTGGTTAATTAAACAGAAATATTATGAGTCTGGGAAAATTTACGACATGTGATTCCAAGGCCCGGTGTTCCCAGACTGAATTTATGAATTTTTTTTGGTACGTTGAGTAAACGTGCGAGCTGGTTTTTGTAACTTTTGAACTGCTACTTAGAATTGAAATCCGAAAACACCGTTGAACTCGCAGTGCCGATATTCACTTAAGGAGACCTTCACCTCGACCGAAGTAGGTCGATGGTGAAAGTTAGTTTTTTTGATTTTTTTGGAAGAGTTAAAAGAATAAAAAAATAAAACAAATTTTATTTTATTTTTCTTTTAAAACTTTCCATTTGAATTCATGATGGTGGGGACCACCCGAACCCCCATTTAATGTGGGGAACCCCTTAGAATCCTTGCAACTTAATGTTCCAACCTTAAATTAATTAAAGTGCCAACTTTAATTGAATTAATAACATAACCTATTAAGATTGGAACAACACTTGTTTTGGGAGAAATCATTGGCAAAGGAAATGAGAGATTGGGATAACCATTGGAGAAATATCCTCCAGTGATGAACTTTCTCTGGATCAAGAACGAGGACGACACACGAGCCCGAATCGGAAACATTTTGTGGGAGCAACAAACGTCGGCATCCCCTTCACTGACTTCATTCTCTTCCTCACGACACCTACAATGGACGAATAAGGTAGGGGTTTTAAATTGAATTATGATTAAATATATTTTGTTGATTCTTCATATTCTAGATTCACAATGACGATGGACGAAAAAACATGGCCATCATCGCACACTTATATATTTCCCCCTTTTTCTTTTGTTCTTCACACATTCTTCATGTGTCTATCAACACCAAATAATTTAGTGCACTGGAAACACAAAGTTTTATTGAGAGTGACCTACGGAAACGAAGCCATAACACTAAGGATCGTGAATATGTGGTCTTCATATTTTTTGGGCTTAGAATGAAGTTTCGGTGACCTGTGGAAGAGGAGGGAGGCTGGCACACCAGCCGACCGTGAGGAGATAGGGCGAGGCACATCTACACCACCGGATGGGCAGGAGGTCGTGGCCGCGGTGGAGAAGGGTCATGGCCGACACGCCAGCCGACCACGTGGTGAAGCAGCGGCATGCGTCCGTGCCACTGGAGTTAGAGACCACGACTACTTGGTTGTGGCGGTGGCTGAAGGGCGGTCGGAACCCGTCCGACCATGGAGGACAGCGGCGTCGTTGCACCGCTAGGAGGACCGGTTGGGGATCTGGTTGGCCATGACACATCGAGGAGGACCTGCTCTGGCGAGTCCCACTTCCAAAAACGGGATGATCCATTGGACTGTAAGGGTGACCTGGGAGGTGTCTCTTCTCCCGGGAGTCAGTTAGGGTAGACCCCGCCACAACTATCCAGCCGACTGCGGGGCCGTGCCCAGCGCAGGCCGAGCCAGACCATGGCCCAATGGGTTGGGCCCTCCATGGCCCTTACGAACTGGTCTGGACCCAAACCGTGTCGGGTTGACCCAAACCATGTCAGGTCAACCTGAACCAGGTCGAGTCGGTCCAGGATGGGTCGGGTTGGGTCGGTCCGACTAGGTCGGATCGGACCCCGGCCAATCTAGAGCCATATATGCATTTATGGCCATATGTTGAGAACTGAGAGTCTATTTAATGAACCATTGGTGGCACAAGAATCCTTGGATCGAGATGGTCCTTTTGGTATAATCCACTTGAGTTTTTGATAAAGTTGGAGTACTGAAGGGTTGGATCAAACCTAAATCCAACCAGTCCCTTGGAGTAGAAACGCTAATAACTTACATACTAGGCGTCTGATTGACACGCCGTCTGACGCAATGGTTCCCTTATGACGTGACAAAACGTTTCAGATAATTCTTCATGGAGCTTACTGGTGGTTGAGGTACGACTGATGAATTGAGGAGCATATCTCCCAAATAGGCTATTAATGGGAATCTAGTGGCTAATACTGAGGTAGAGGTTGGAGACAGATCATATGAAGGTTAGTATCGAGAAATCCTGTGTAGATCAGATCCTATGTGGGTCAACGCTCAGCGATCGTGTGTGGGTCAGTGCATACCGATCTAGTGTGAGTCAGATCCTCTGTGGGTCAGCGCTCAATGATCCTATGTGGGTCAGCGCACACTAATCTTGTGTGGGTCAGATCCTTTGTGGGTCATTGTAGGGGTTAGTACCTATCGAATCTGTGTGGGTCAAACTTCATATGGTCTGGAAAAGTGCCTCTTGACAGAATACAATGATCAAGCTTCCTAACTGTTCATCTGTACTTCTATACTTCCCTAATACCTATGTGAGATGTGTCTTTTACCTTCGTGGTGTAACCTGTGTGGTACTTCAACATTCGTGGTGTTACCTGTGTGGTACTTGTACCTTCGTGGTGTTACCTTTGTGGTATTCTTCCCTCTTGTATGATATGAGTATATCTTGATAACTTAGGTATGTTTATGGGCATATACCTAAGTAGAGTTGATGTCTATTGCTTCGTGCTTTGTGGTTTTACATTTATGGAACTATAGGAGACCTATGAGGGTCTCGGTGTCCCTACTGGGTATTGTTATACTCACCCCTGCACAGGCTATTCCTGAACCTTGTGGTGTCTTGTGCAGACGAAGGACATCACTGATCGAGGTCGAGGGTACCAGACTAGAGGCTGATTGGAGGTGGACATTAGACGAGATGATCCGTAGGGATGGTTGTTCAAGATATGTACCCACCCTTCAGGTAGGGTCCTTGGAGGATGCTCATAAGAGCTGTATTTTTTTAGTTTTATTATACATTCCAAATGGGATTGTATTCTGGACCCTTTTCTTACTGTACACACCATGTTTACTATATAGTTTACCTTGTTCTTGTATCTTTATAGGTTCTTGGTTTGAGTGAGTTCACAAGTTTAGAGGCAATGCCTTCTCAGTTTTAGGGATATGCCTATCCAGTGCTAGTTTCCAGCCCCTGGCCTATGGAAGGCGGGCTTGGGGTAGTCACGGCAAGGGCCCCGAGGGATGGGTCATGAAAAAACAAATATCAAATTTTTTTATTGAATGTATATTTAAAGAAGTAAATATTAATTAAAATATCTCAATATATATCATTTATTGTTTTATATGATATTAACTTAATAATTTCCTAGAGTATCAATCACATTGAAACTGGAGTAATAGTTCCCCACTGTTACAAGAACCTTGAAATAACATGATAATATTCATAAACCTTATTCTATAGTCAGATAAAATTCTATGATGGGGCACATACTATGTTGACTATTAGGTGTGAGTACTCATCATAAGAGGAGGATTTATCTTATGAAGTTCTCACATGGTATTCTCTATGATGAGAGATTATGAGAAAAGAACCATCAGTAAGAATTCCACATGTTTATTTTTTATTGGATATTCTCGTCTTTCATAACGTGTAATGATGATTATAATTTATGCTTATTATTAATGAAAATTGTAACATCCCAATACCCATATGCCTAGATCCAATGATAAAAATATAAACATTCAATTTCTTGATTTGGTATAGATAAATGTGACATTATTTTTTCCATCCAAACCTTACAACATCAAAAGGAAAAAATTATCACTTACATTCTGAAGGACCTTTTAAGTTTATAGTATTAGAGGATTAGGAAAAAACATACATAAACACCACTCATTACTTAATTATATTATTTTTACCACCATACCTTAATATTCATATTCTATAATCGGTCTTCAATATATCCTACAAATTTCTTACAATATGAAACCTTTCTAGACTCATATAATTTATCATCATTCTCTATAACCTTGGAAAAGGTAAACATTAGAAGAATGGGATCAAATTATCATTAATGTAAATATAAGCATTAAAAATAGAATTTTAAGAGTGAGAGTAACACGATCATAAGGTTATTATGACACAATCATAAAGCATGATCGTAATACAAGGTAAATAGTCATTAGAATCAATAATCATCAGCCATGTGATTTCAATATTTATCAAAGGAATCATTAAAACCATAGATATTTTCACATAGAAGAAGAGGAAAAAACTTTTATTTAAATATAAAATCATTATTTTACCTTATGATATAATATTAGTTTCATAGAAACCCATAGATTTTCACCCATATGAAGATATAAATACTTTTCTTTAACCTTAAAATATTTATATTACCTTGATAAATCACAACATTTTCATAAAAACCATAGAAATCATATAAAAAATACGTGTAACTTAGGAAATAATTTTCCATATCACTCTTACAAATGGAAAAACCATATGGTGGAATTCTATACCCAATGCATTGGATCGATATCATGGACCCAACCATAATTGGTTTATAATGGATCCACCCATCCATGGTTAATAACCTAACCATCCATTTTTGGTTTATAATAGAACCACCAGTAATCAGTCAATAATAGAATTACATATCATTATAAACAATTTAAAAGAACCATAATATGAAGAAAGAACATAGATCTTACATATCTTCATAAAACTCATAGAAACATCCAACATTCCTTTCATAACGTGATTAAACCATAGAAAATAAACAAGTTCCATGACACTCTATTTGAGATAATCATTATCAAAGAAGATAAATAATACATGTAAAATTATTATAAAATATTTCCATTGGAGAATAAAGAAAATCAAGGGTTGTTGATGGTGGTGAATGGAAATACCATTAATGTAAATTAAAAAGATTATTCAGGAAAATTACCTTATCACATTGAAAATAAATTTTAAAAAATAAAAAATAAAAAATTTTATAAAAAAAATTTTATTTTAAAATAATATTTGAAACATATAAGGGAATATGAAAATAAAATAATGGTAATGATTATAAGAAAATATGTTCATGGTGTAGATGTTAAGAATAAACATTTTTTTAAAACATTTTGTAATGAGAGTCAAAAGTGACCCATTTGGAAACATTTATTAAATATAATTTTTAAAACCTTTTAAAATACGATAAAATAGATTGAAAAATAGATTTATGAAATCATTTAGGTTTAGAAAATAATTTTTTTTGTAAAATTTAGAAAATAATGATATGGAAGAGAAATATTCCTGATCTAAAATAATATACAATATGAGTATCACTTAAAAATGACTTTCATGATGTTGCACTAATTAATAACGGAGGGAATATAAATTAATCATCTAAGAAAAATTCATAACCAGAATAGTATAAAATATCTGTGGTTTAATAAAATAAGATAACATGATTCCCGCCAAGGAACCTTGAACTTAAATACTGCCAAAAAGAAAATGTATTGTAACATAAAGACTATGCCACATTGGAAACATTTAAATCCTAAGACCCATGAAATATTAACTTAAAATGAATCATTAAATATCATCAATATAAGAATATTAATTATATTTAAAAGAGGAATTATATACATCTCATAGAAGAATATAGGTGTATATCATTATCATATGTCCCAAGGAAGGAGAATCTAATAGAAATAACCATTATAAAGATCATATAATTAATTTGGAATTAATAAATTATGGGATTATGTGTAAAAAAATTAAATAAAAAAGGAAAAATATATAATAAATCAAATTTGATATCAGTCCGCATATAATCATCACATAACAAATTCATCAAAGAAGAGTTATAACCTAATGAAATGAAATAGAGTTAATAATCCTTTTACCACTTGGTAATTTTTAAATAAAATATAAAAGGATGACACAATTCTAATCTGAACTCAAAATACCATTATGTATAAAGGATTAATGATATAACATTTTAAAGTGTATGTATATACAAGATATAGAACAAATTAGATTCAGAATATTAGAATATACCTTAATGACGAGGAATTAGGACGAGATGTATTAGCTCGATTCCAAACAATCCATGTATGCAATTTAACACATATATAATATAATTTTATCAATTATTTACTTTTTTAGGTCTTTTTATTGGTTTATTAATTTCTCATTAAACGATTTCTTAATATATTAAAATAAAATATTTAATTACTTAATTAGTTAAGTCCAGATCGTGTGTTTTGAGGATGTTCAGTTCATAATTTAAAAACATCATCAGAATGTAGGAAATAGTAAAATGGTCCACTAGTAAATAATATCCATAGTAAAAATCATAAAATAATTATAATTTTTATATATAATTTATAATTTTTAAACCAATCATGAATATGGTTATGAACAATTAACTGCATTATAATCAGGAAGATGGTAAGCCTTTCCTACGCATGAATAACGTTCCCATTTTTCCATGATCATTATGGAAAGAATATAAGTATTAAATTTTCATTCCTAAACTTTATTATATCATAAATAACATATTTTTTTATTTAAATATAGCTATATATTTCATCTATGTGATGTGGTGATGAAAAATTAATCACATCACTTTATAGAGGTGGTGGTCCACACATACACAGGACCAATATTATCATTTTTCAGTGAATGGAATGGTAATAAAGTAAATGATATATTATTTTTTCATAATGATATATATTTCATTAATATAATATATATATAATAAATCCATTATTATAAACACACATTGTAGAATGTTATGGAAAAAGTAAAATCAGTTCGTGAGGGGGTAGTCGGTCGTACACATGAATGATGGATTCATTACCCATTTGATGGTGAGGAGATTAATATAGGCTCTGAAATTGACTTTATAACATCCCATTATATTTAGGATACTGATTTTATAATCTTTTAACTATTGGAGAATATTTTAAGGTGTTTAAATAAGAATTGAACAGAATCACTCAGTTAAGAAATATACTTATTCTTCAGACAACCTCCTTTTCTCTAAATCATAATCCCTATAAGGTTGTAATTATACATAAAACAATACGAATAAAATATGAACAGGTATTTAAGGAATCTATTATAGTTAGAACTTCAGAACACATAATGCTTCTTATGCATTGATAAATGGGAATAAGTTGTTCCCTTTTATAAGAGAGGGGAGGAGCACTCTTAGAATTTTATAAAAAAGTAATTAATATAATTTTTTTGACATAAAAAATTGATAAAAATGATAATATTTGAATAAAATATGATTATTAGATAAAATAATCTATCAAAATAAAATTTTAATATGTTTAAATTACATTATTACCCTTTTATTTTTTGTTTTAACCCTTGAGGAACCATTTTGAAAATTATGGTGATATCAATGTTATTTACGTTATGTGGTAAATATTGTTACTATAATAGGTAAAATGACACATAAATGGACTATAGTTAATTTCATCAAACATATACCAATTAATTCCAATAATATAATATTTTTAGCAATTTTAAATCTTTTAACAAAATATTATTTATTATAAAATAATATTAATGACAATTTTTAAACTATTCATTTAATTTAAATTTTAAAACTATAATATATAAATTGAATTAGAATAAAATTATTAAAAAATATATAATATTCCATGGTTATATATACAAAATTTGGGACAAAAAAGTAAACTCAAATAATTTTTTAGAGTATTCAAAAATCATTTTATTGACTTTTTTACTACTTTCACAAGTACTCTGTAAGTGTTGCATAAGAAATTAGGGACATTATTTCTTCACTAAAAATTGAAAATAAAATACCCTAATTTCAAAAATAATTTATATTTAAAAATAATATTTAAAACTATAAATATCCATTTTTAATCCTATGTTGAAAATTTAAAGGAATAAAACAAAGAGAATGACATTTTTTACTTTTCTTAGTATAAAATAATATAAAGGGTCCCAATCATGTAAAAATTGATAAAACGGACATATATTAGACTTTGGGATTATTATGGATGAGAGAAAATTATATAATAAAACTAATTCAAATTTTCGGGCCATTTATGTGTCATTATAATATTATTTTTAACCTAAATTACCTGATTTACCATTTACTATGGGAACAAAATTACTAAAGTTACAATTCATTATTTCGAAACATTAAAGGGAAATATATACCAAATTTGAACCCAATTATTCCAAATATGAAATCTATTTTTCATGATTCAATTTATATATGTCAAAAAAATCATAATATAAATGTATAAAACAGAGTAAAATTAGGTTTTAGAAAAAATATGTTTTAATCTCAAAAAAGTACTTATAAAAAAAATAGTTATAAGGATGATAAAAATTAATTTAATATTATTATATATAAATAAATAATAGTTAAGTTAATTTGATATGGAATTAAATTAATAATTACACTTTAATGAAAATAAATGACAATTTTAAAATATGGGAATTTTTTACCATTCACTGAAAAATCATTCTTTTCATAAAATACCAAAATTTCACCCAAATAAAATTTTGATATAATTATTTAAAAAATTATGACCTTTTTTTTAAAAATATCTATAGTTTCCCTAATCTAATTATAGTTTTTTGTCATGAAAATAAATAGAAATCATTTTTGAAGAAAACATATCTTTAATGAATAAAATGGATTTACTAAAAATTAAATGTTTATTTCCATATAATAAATCCATAAATTTATGTTGACTAGATCCCATATATATATATATATATCATAATGTAATTAATTTTATTCCTAGCCATTTATTTAATTATTGGGTGATAATGTTCAAATTAAATAATAATATTTCTTGGTTTGTTTAGACTTGATGTTGTGTATTATATACTCTATCGAAAATAATCTTCTTTAAAATATCATAACTTTACATTGTACCCTCGCTTAATAAATTTTTTCTTATCAATTTTTACTTGGTATTTTTAACTAGGTGTTTGAATTTTCAAAATACTTTTGTTTAAATACTACATCATAAAGAGGTTTAATAAATGTTCCTCTTAAAAATAGAGAAAATGAAATATGAAAGACATTTGAAATAAAAAATAATATTTATCAAAATATGATAACATTATAGTAAAATAAAATTATGGACATGGAAGAGAAAACTAATACCCAAGGAATGATGTAGAGTCATATAAAATATGGTAAGGATACAATTAATGACCATAAAATCATAATTTCGGTGAAGGGTCTATATATTCTTTATAAATAATGGTAATACAATAATATTTTGTTTAAATATCATTTCACATAGAGTTATGGAATTAATTTACCATATAGATGAAAAAAATACGAAAATAAACTTAATTTTTAAGTATAATTTCATCCTTTAATAAAATTTGACCATGATATCTTCTTATACTCCAAATGTGGAGTATCTAAGGTGACCTTTTTTTATTCATGAAGAACTAAAATCAACATCAATAAGATAATATCCTTATATAAAAGGATAAAATGATATTTATAATATCTTAATTAATTAATAAATTTTTTTAGCACAATTTAATATAATTCCAAAAATTAATAAACCTTATTAGAAATAAATAATACATTAATCTCTAAAATTAGACCTCCATATAAAAGTTAAAACTAAATCATCCCATAAATTACTATTCTAAGAATTATTCAAAATAATCTCGACTACAAATGAAACCCAAAAATTATAAGGGTATTATCACATATTCTTCCAAGATAAATTTTCAATTTTTCACCAAATAACATTATTTACGCATAATGTCATATACCCAAACATGTATAGTCTTATAGTCTCCAAGATATTAACATTATTTCCCTAAAAGACCTGAATCCTCATAAATCCACATTAAAATCATATATGATTAAAAAATATAATTTAAACATTAATCCAAAAGTAAAACCAAATAATATTTTTTTTCACATAACCATATAACGTTATCTAAAAATATGGTTATCTTTTTCAAAAAATAACACTAATAACATAATCACTAAATAACTATTCAATCCCACAGTTTTCTATGCGATAAAATATATATTCTCAAATTGTAGTAACCTATAATTACCTCAGTAAAAATGATTATTTAAACCCTAATGGTTATAAATGACTTTAAAACTTATATTATCAAAAATTAAACACATTAATCCTCAAATATTAATTCAAGTTAAACCTAAGGGTTACATGTTCCTCAACCCAATAAAATTTCTCCCAAAATAACATTAATCTCTGAAAAATTCCTCCACCTAAAACCTCAAAAGTGGTGTCTAAAACATCAATCATATAACCAGCCTCAGAACTATGAACCCATAATGGTATCCATATCTCTTAATATAACCACATATGAATATATCATAATCATTAAATTTATCCAAACCAAACATTGATACAAACTATAATATCCCAAGACCTGCAATCCTAAATTTGATAACAAAAATATAAACAATAAATTTATGGATTTGATTCCAATAAACATAGTCCAGTTAATTCCATCCAAACCATACAACATCGAAATAAAAAATTTGATGACTTAGATACCCATATAATTTTTAGGTTTAGTGTTTTAGAGAATTAGGATGAACTCTTACATAAAAAACACTAATGGATTCTATAATGTATCTTCCCCACTATACCCATATGTTCATAATTCTTAATAAGTATTTAACATATCAAAAAAACTTCTACATTTATAAAACCTTTATGGGCTCAAAAAATTTATCATCATTATTCATTACCTAGAGAATTTGAAATATAATATGGGTGATCTCAAATTCTTATTAATGGTAAACATAAGAACTAAAAATTGAATTTAATGAGTGATAGTAAGGTGAGCATAAGTATATGATGAAATAATAATAGATTTTGACTATATTATAAGGGAATTCATACCCAAAAACACTTGGATCATTAATCCTGAAAAATAGAATAAATCCTTAACAAAGGAAAGAATCATAGGAATAAATAATCATGAGGCATTTGATGTCAATATTTATCAAATGAATCATTAAAAACACATATAGTTTCTCCTATAAGAAGTATAAAATACTTTTCTTTAACCATAAAATCATTATCCTACCCATAGAAATGATAATATTTTTATGAAAACCCATATCTTTTCTCCATATAATTAGTAGAAAATATTTTTCCTTAAAAAATAATTAATTATCATAACCAAACAATCATAATATTTTAATAAAAACCCAAGGAAATAATAGATAAATCATGTATGTAACCTGGGAAATCATTTATTATATCACTGTTACAAATTTAATAATTATACGGTTGACTTACATACCTAATTAAATGGAGGGATATCATATAACCACTTTTCCTTGTATTATAATAATACTAACCATACATATGTTATAATTTAACCACCCATCCTTGGATTTTTATAGAACCAAACTTCCTTGTACTATAATGGAACTACCCATATTCATAAAAAACTTCCTTGAACTATAATATGAATAAAAACATAGAGATTTAATATCATTATAAAACTCATAAAAGAATCCATTATTCCTATCTTAACTTGTTTAACCCATGGAAAAGAAATGATTTCTATGAAAATATATTTGAAATAATCAAAATCAATTTGGATAAATAATTAGGATTATATCTTTATAAAATATCCTCTATGAGGTATTATAGACATAAATGGTTGTTGATGTTGATGAATTTAAATACCGTTAAAATAACATTAAAACATTTTTAAGGAAAATAACCTTTTCACTTTGAAAACATTATTTAAAAACTAAAAATTCCAAAAATATTTTGAAAATATTTTTATTTTAAAATAACATTGTAAATATATAGAGGAAGATTCACATAATATAACAGTCATGACAGTGGGAAAATATATTCAAGTTGTAGAAGTTAATAATAAACATTAAGTGATCCAAAAGTGACCCATTTGAAAATATTTATGAAATTTCCTTTTATAAAAAATTTAAAATTATGTAAAATAAAATGTAAAATATATTTAGGAATCCATTTATCTTTAGAATTGACTATTTTTTAATTTTTTTAGAAAATATAGATATAGATGAGAAAGATTCCTAATCTAAAAGAAGATACAAGATCTGTATCACTTATAAATGACTTTATTGATTTTTTTTAATAAATAAGGGAGGAAATAGAAATTAAAAAATAAAAAAATTCAACACCATAGTAAAATAACATGTATATTTTTCAAGAAAATGTGATAATATGATTTTCTCCCCAAGTAACCTTGAATATAAATAATCCATAAAATAAAATGCATTGCAACAAAAATCCTTTGTCACTTTAGTAACTTTTCAATCCTAAGAATCTTGAAATAATTAATTCAAATTAAACTTTAAAAAACATAGATATAATTATATTCATGATATATTATTTCAAATTGTAATTTTTTACCACACATAAAAGATTATATGTGTATATCATAAACCTATATAACAAGGAAAGGGAATTTGAGATGAATAACACTTACAAAAGACCATATCATTGAATTATAAATTATTAAATGAAGATATTATGTGTAAATAATTTAAAACAAAAAGAAATATTTAAATAAATAATAAATAAAATTAGATATCAATTCCAAAATAATCATGTCATAATAAAGTCACTGAAGATGAGTTATAACCAAACGAAATGAAACTGATTTAAGAATCCTTTTACCACCTATATACTTTAAAATAAAATACCCATGTTTGAATTAATTCAAATTTAAACTAAAAATACCATGAATTATGAAGGATTAATTATATAAAATTTAAAGGAGTCAGTTTATACACCATACAAAAAAATTTGGTTCACAATATTAAAATATTCCTCAGTAAAGGGAAATTGAGACGAAACCCCTTACCTTGAGTATAGACATTCCATGAATGTCCTTTAACTCATGTATAATAAAATTATATCAATTATTTACATGTTTAAATTTTTTTATAGGTTTATTATTTTATCATTAATCTATTTTTTCAATTTATTATATTGAAACAATTAATATCATAATCAGTTAAGTCCACATCGGGTGTCTTGAGGACGTTTAGTTCATAATTTCAAAATGACATTAGAATACTTAACATGGTTAAAGGGGTCATTATTACATCATATCCAGAATAATAATAATGAAACAATAATAATTTTTATATATAAATTATAAAATAAAAACAAATCATGAAAACAGTTATGAAAAATGACATACATTACAATCAATAAGATGGTAGGTTGAATGTACGAATGAGAAACGTTCCCATTTTTCAATGAACATTTTTAAATAAGGTAAGTATATATTTATCATTACATAATGATAAATATATCATAAATAACATATTAGTATATAAAATTTACTTATATATTTATATCATCTATGTGATGTGGTGATGAAAAATGAATCATATCACCTCGCAGAGGTGGTAGTCAACACATATAGATGAATAACATTATCATTTTTCAGTGAATGAAAAAAAACAAGAAATTAAATGATATATTATATTTTCATAATGATAAATATTTAATTAATATCATAAATATACATTAAATACATCTTTACGAACAGCTATAAGAGGATGTTATGGAAAACAAATTACATCGGTTCATGATGCGGTAGTCTTCTGTGAACATGAATAATGGTTTAATTTCCCATTTGATGAATGAGGATAAGGATATAGGTAATGAAATTAATATTATAAAATATATATATTTTATATACTTATGTTATTATATTTTCATGATTGGATAATATCTTAAGGATGTGTTATAAAACAAAAAATTAAACTTATTATTTAATAACTATACATCTTCTTAAGAAAACCTCATTTTATTTAAATTTTAATCCATCTCAGGTTAGTATACAGAAAAAAAAAGTACTATAATATGTGGGGAGGGATTTAAGTATGGTATTTGGGTAGGTATTTGCTAAAATAGAATGATTTTTTAAGTGGAAATAAATGAGAAGAAGATGTTCCCTTTTATAAGAGAGGGGAGGGGGCTCATAGAATTTTATAAAATATTAAACTAATATAAATTTATTTTGACATCAAAATGGATCAAAATTGATAATTTTTGAATTTCATGGGATGATTTATTTAATTAATATCATGAAATTAAATTTTCATAAATTTGTATAACATTTTCACCCTTGTATTTTTTTGTTTTAACTCTTTATTAAACCTTTTGAGAATTATAGTGATATCAATATTTCTTTAATTTAAGAAGATAATATAGTTACTATAAAAGATTAAATGGATAATAAATGGGCCATTTTTTATTTAATAAAACATAACCCATTAAATTTTAAGAATGTATTATTTTTAGGAATTTTAAATCCTTTAATAAAATATTAATTATTATAAAATACCATTAGTGTCAATTTTTGAACTATTCGTTTAATTTATCTTTTTAAAGATTAAAGATAAAAATTTAATTTTAAGTCAATTAATATATACCAACAATATTTCATGGGTATCTATAAATATTGTTTACACAAAATAAAACTCAAATAATATTATTTTAAGAATTTTTAAATACAATTTTAGACTTTGTTTCTGCATGCACAAACAATATGTTAGTATTATAAAAGTAATTAAAGAAATTATTACTTCAATAAAAATTTAAAATAAATTACCATGACGATATAATAATCTATATTTTTAATTTTTATTTATAACCGAACATATCTTCTGTTAATCCTTGTGTAAAAAATTTAAAGATAATAAAAAAAATACAATGCCTTTTTTTACTTTTATTTATATAAAATAATATAAATGGTCCAAATCGTAGGTAAATGGTAAAAGAGTCCATGAATTATAACTTTGTATGGTTATGGATGAGAAATAATCATATCATAAAAATTAAAGTGTTGAGGATATTTTTGTGTGCTTATATTATTATTTTTAACATAAATTATTTGATTTATCTTTTACTATGGTAACAAAATTACTATTGTTCCTATTTAAAATGCACCAAAATAAAAAGGGAATATTTACCATTTTTTGGAACACTAATTAAAAATATTAATTCCATGTCTAAATACTCAATTTATTGAATTGGAGAAAATTACTTTTTATATAAATGTATAAAGCGTTATGGGAAATATTTTTTAGAAAAAACGTGTTTATGAAAAAAATGTACGTTTACCAAAATTAGGTATAACGATGATTAAAATGAAGTTATTAATATTATATATAATTAAATAATACTTAATTTAATTCTTGATAAAATTCAATTCTTAATGCTACATTTTAATCAAATGAAAATGACAATTTTACAAAAATTGATATTTTTACTATACAATGGAAAAAACAATCTTTTCAGAAAATAAAACAAATTCATCTAAATCTAATTTTAATACGATGGTTTCAAAAAAGTAATCATTTTTATCAAATAAAATTTCTAAAATTTCAATAAATTTAATATATTATTTTCTCATGAAAATAAATAAAAACCATTTTTTATGAAAATGTATATTTGACGAATAAAATATCTTTAATAAAAATGAATGATTATTTAATAAGAATTAATAAATAAAATTATATTGATTGGAATATATATATATATATATATATATCATAATTGTTTAAACCTATTCATACCAAAAAAATTAACAGATTGGTTATAATGTTCCTATAATAATAATAATAATAATAATATTTCATGGGTTTTCTTGGCTTGGTGTTTTGTATTTTGTATGCTATTGAATATACTCATATTTAAAATATCAGGATATTAACTTATAGCCACTTTAATTTACTATGTCTTCAAAATTTGAACTCATTATTGGAAACTAAGGGTTTTAATTTTCAAAATACCTTTTTCTGAAATCCCACATTTTAAAAAGGTTTAATAAATTTTTCTCTTGAAATGAGGGAAAGGGAAATACCAAGGTAATCAGATATAACACATACTTAGTTTCCCAATAGTATAAAATTTATGGTATGTGAAAAGATACACATTTATGAGAAAAAAACATGCAAGTACTATTATATAGTGATAGAAAATATGTTTAGGAGAATGTTAATGAACAAAAAATCATAATTCTATTATGAGTGGAGAGACCATCTATTTGTTGGAAATAAAATTAATATGATAAATTTTTAATTTAAGTTCCTTTTCTACATAGTTGAGAAATTCCATTAACATATATATGAATAAATTAAGAAATTATATTTAATTTTTAAGCATAAATTTTTCCTTTAATCAATTTCCACCACAATATTATATTTTACTCAAAAATATGAGTATTCAAGATGAATTTTTTAATCCTGATGCACTAAAGTCAACTTTTATTAGATCATCTACTTCTATAAAAGGATAATAAGAAATTTATCCTATATTTAAGATTTAGTCAATAACATGATCATTAGTATAAGTTACAATAATTCAAAAAATTAATAAACCTTCATAAGAAGAAATGACACATTAATCTCCAAAATTGAAAAATAATAATTAATGTTCAAACAAAATCATTCCATAAATAACTATCATAAAAATTATTCAAAATATTCTTGAGAAAGACTGAAACCCAAAAATCAAAATGATTTTATCCCATATTCTTCCAAGATAAATTTAACATTTATCTTAAAATGAAATTAGTCAATAGTAAAGTAATCTAGCCTAAAATTTATAGTCATGTAGTATCTAACATATTCTACTCATTTCTTTAAATGATATGAATCACTATAAATCCACATTAACATCATATATGCTTCCAAATGATAGTTTAATGTTTAGTATTCAAGTAAAACCAAATAATATTCTATTTAACTTAAACATATAATGTTCTCTAAAAATATAGTGATCTTTTTCCAAAATAATATTAATCACTTAATCAAAATTTTTTTAGTCCCATAGTTGTCTAAAATATAAACTATATGCTCCAAAATTGTAATAACAGATAACTAACTCAATAAAAACTATCATATAAACCCTAATGGTCATAAAAAACTTTAAAAATAATTTTCCCAAATATGAAACCCATTCTTCCTCAGATAATACTTCCTTATAAAAATAAGGATATATATACATCAACCAGATAAAATTTCTCCCAAAATAATAAGAATCGCTTTAAAATTCCATCACCCAAAACCTAAAAAGAGGTGTCTAAAACTTGTACCGTATGATGAAACCAATACATATAAACCCATTATGTTATCCATAACTCTTAATATGAAATAATATGAAATAATATTATTCTATAAAGTTATCTAAAACCTTATTTTATAGCAACTGTAATAGCCCAATACCCAAACTCCAAAATTTAGTGCTAAAAATTAAAAAACATTACATTTCTAGATTTGATACCGAAAAACCTGATCCTATTCTTCCTATATAAACATTCCAATATAGAAATGAAAAAATTGATCACTTACATAACCAATGAAATTTCTTGTTTAGAGTTTTATAGAATTAGGAAAAACTCTTACATAAACAACACTCACGACATCAAGATAGTATTTTACCTCTAAACCCAGTTTTTCATATTACATATTAATTCTTTAGTATATACCAAATATTTCATCACATATGAAAAATTACTAAACTCAAATCATTTATCATCATTATTCTTAACCCGGGGAAAAATAAAATATTATATGGTTCATCTAAAGTTATCATTAAGGGTAAAAATAAGATTTAATAATAGAATTTAATCTATTAGTGTAATATGATCATAAGACTACAATGACATAATAATAGAGCATGAGTATAACATAATAGAATTAATTTCCATTGATACTTGGATAATTAATAATGAAACATGTAATGAAGCTTCAACAAAGTAATGAGTCATTGAAATAATGATCATAAGTCATTTGATGTTAATCTTGATAAAAGGATTCACTAAATACTTATAGATTTTCACCCATAAGAAGTAGAAAATACTTTTCATTAAATATAAAATCATTATATTACCTTGTGAAAACATAATATTTCCCTAAAAACATATAAAATTTCACCCATAAGAAGTATAAAACACTTTTATTTAAATATAAATTAATTGTAATACCTTGTGAAATCATAAGATTTCTGTAAAAACCCTTATAATGAATAGATAAATAAGGTATATAACTTGGGACATCATTTTCTGTATAACTTTTACAAATAAAATAACCATATGGTTGACTTCCATACCCAATTAATTATAGTGCTATCATGGACCCACCAATCATTGGTTTATTATGGTATTATCCATACATTGTTAATAATGTTACCACTCATCCTCAGTTTATAAAAGAACCACACTTCTTGGTGTATAATGGTACCACCCATCATTATAAAAAATTTCTAAGAACCATAGGATGAGTAAAGAACATAGATATTTAATCTCATTATAAAAATCATAAAAATATCCATTATTCCATTAATAACATTATTAAAGTATACAAATGAAAAAGGTTCCATAAAAATATATTTGAAAAAATCATAATCAATTCAAATAAAGAATAAAGAAATTAAAATTTTAAAATATTTCCCCTGGACCCTAAGTAACATTAATGGTTGGTAATATTGAGGAGTGAAAATAAAATTAAAACATAATTATAAACATTATTTAGGGAAACACCCTTTTCACTTTGAAAATAAAATTTTGAAACTAAAAATTTACAAAATATTGTAGAATTATTTCTATTTGAAAATAAATTAAGAAACATTGAGAGGATGATTCATAAAAAATAATAGTAATGATAGTGGAAAAATTCATTCTTTTTATAGATGTTAAAAATAAACATTATTTATAATCATTTTGTAAATGGAGTAAAAAGTTACCTATTTGGTAAAAAAAGAAGAATTTTACTTTTAAAAACCTTTTAGAAGATGGCCAAAGATCATGTAAAATATATTTAGTAAATAATTTATCTTTAGAAAAGAATATTTATGAAAATACTTTATAAAACATACATATGAAAGAGAAATATTTTTCTAATATAATAGAAGATACAATATCAGTATTAATTAAAAATATAATTTATTAATGTTTTTTTAATGAATAATAGAAGACGTGGAAATTAAACATGTAAAAAAATTAATAACTAGAGCTGAATAAAATATATGGGTTTCATAAAATAATAAAATATTATTTCCCCGAAAGGAAACTTGAACATAAATAATATAGAAAAGAAAAGGGATTGTAACATAATTCCTTTTTTTAATTTAGTGATTTTCAATCATAATTCACATGAAATAATAACATTAAAGAAAATAATAAATATCAATACAATAAAGATATTAATGATATATTATTTCAATGGTTTAGTATATACACCTCATAAAAGAGTATATGTGCATATCATATACATATGTCCCAAGGAAATTAAATTTGAGGTGAACAACCCATTCAAAGATCATATCATTAAATTGAGAAATAATTTATAAAGAGATGGGTAAAAATTTTAAATAAAAAAATTAAATACATAATAAATACTTTATATGTAACGACCCAAAGTTTCATTAATGGAAATCCCTCTTTATATGATTAAATGTCTCTTTATGTTTATATAAAATATCAACTTCTTTGGTTTTATGTTAAGAATTTTGACCATTGCTAATATAGTCCTTGAATAGTGATCACATGATTATTATAAACATAGGGCTTTAACAAATCCAAATTTACTCAGACAAAGAAAGTGATGGCCTCATCCAGTAGAATTTCCCCATACAAAGCCCATTTGTTGGAGCTCCGAAAAGAGGTGGCATCCTTGGGATTCTCTCTTGACCAAGACTGAGCTGAGCTTCATCATGTCAAGCTCGAACGGGACCGTCTATGGGAGAAGTGGAAGTTGATATAAATTACCACTCGAGCGATGATATTCGAGCCACCCAAGAGTCTGTCACCATCGCACACCTTACCCTTAGGTCTTATACGGATATTTTAAGGGGTTATGTAACAAATAAATAGTACCATGTTCATGTACATTATTTTTTTGTACATAATAATGTATATACTTGTCATTGTTGATACATTATAAATAGTTTTTAAAGTACAAATAATGTTTTTAGTTATTATTTAATTAATAATTCTAATTTATTAAATTTAGGGATTTTTGAATTAAATAATATTTTAATAAAATATTATTATTATTAAATTAATTTTTATTAAATATAAATGATCTTATAATTTTATGAATGCAATTATAATTTTTATTAAGGTTTGAAATCCATTTCTGTCAAAACTCATGAATTTTTTATAAATGTCGGTTTTTATTTTAAAAGTAAAAATTAACATATTTAGAAAATTATTTAGATAAAATAAATGTTATTTCTGGAATCAGGACGTCAAAATTATCCAACGGTGAATTTTTCATAATTTTCTGAGACAGTCAAATTTTTGGGTAAAAATTAAATACCATTTAAATATACAATGTGTTTTATGACATAATAATGCCCCAATAGTGAGGTAATAAAATACTATAACCTTTATGTTAGGCCAATATATGTTTTACCATTAAAATAATGTGATTTTGGGTTTGTTTGACTTACTTTTCAAAGCATTAATGGACCCCTCAAGACTTATTAAACACCCTGTCTTTTTAAATTAATTTCCCTGGGAGTGTGACTCCCCTCCACATAAGCAACCCTATTATTTTAAGAAGTTCAGTATTTGGCCTTATAAAATATTTTTTTCCTCTTCCCTTTTCCAAAAACCATGGGAAAAAACCATTTAATGGTTTGTGGTTTGGATTAATTTAATGTAAGGGGTCCCAAACCTAAATAATAAAGAATTCCCTCACCTTTCCTATATAAACCCACCCAAGATCCCACTTCCTCCTCACTCAAAGCCTGTGGAGTTCGTCCAACCTCTGCCCTACTCTATCTAGAATCCTTCCAAGGTTCCCCAAGATCCCAATAAGCCTCTCACAAGACTCTCTCTAGCCTTTGGAAGCACACTTCCAAGTAAGGGTTTTTTCTTCCTTTCTAATTTTTGTCCAATTTTCTTTAAGTTGTTTTTCCCTTTTAATTTCAATTATGAATGTTGGGGTATGGTTTCTCACCTCCCTCATACTACCCTCTTTGTGTTTTAATGATGAGAGACCCATTTCTCTCTCATTAAATGCCTCCCATGTACACCCGTTACCATGCCAAAATTCCAAAAGGAACTTCTCTCTCCTCTTTTACATTCAAGCAATACTTTTGTATCATGAATCTAAATTTCATTTCAATTGTTGGGACATGTATCTATATGACCTTCTTACTATCCATTACATGTAAATATGATGAGGAACCCACTTTATCTCTCATAAACCATTTTTATGAATTCTTATGTCATGCCGTTACGCTGCCAAAATCACACCGATTTTCTAAGACAATGTCATTGTGTAGTGAATACAATGCCCATTTCTCCATCAAGAGTATTAACCTTTATGCATGTTTAATTATTGATTATAAGGTTTCATGTATTAATTTCACATTCCTTTATCGTGGAATAAATGATTATGTTTTATGAATCCATTTTTTATGATCCATGTGGCACACTTATGCATGAAAAGAAATGTTTAAGAAGGGTGCACCCTTATAACACTCCAATGCATTGGGTAAAGTATAGTATCATGATATGTCATGTGTAATGAGTGTTTAATCATGATAATTAAAGTGAAATGAGGGTTTACTCATGCTTTATGTGCAATGAGGATTTACTAATGCTCCATCTGCAATGAGCCTTGGCTCATGTTAATTCCATGTGTAGTGTTGTTGCCACATTTCCATGTTATGATTATCATGCTTTATCATGCCTTTATGTTCATGTTTCTCTTATGCTCTATTGATATACCTATTTCCTAATAGTAATGTACTCCTCATGTTATTCCATGTGTACCCCCTTATTGGGCTTTATAGCTCACACTTTTCTTATGCATGTCCTCAGGTTATCTCATGCAATGCTAAGTATGAGGGAATGTAGTGGTCATGTAAAGGAAGTTTTCGATAAAGATCTTGTATTTAATGTTTTAAGTTTTTATGTAATGACCATAAGCCCCAAAGACACTAAACCTCTCAATCTTCATTGTTCTATCAAGTAAAGTTTTATGTAATAAATCATGTTTAAGTTTGTAATAAAAGCATGTTTGTCATATTATATATCAATTCAAACATAATATATGGAATATAAATATTAATGAAGAAGAGTTATAACCCAATGAAAGGAAATTGAGTTGGGAATCCTCTTACCACATGGTAACATTCAAGTCAAATCCCCATGGGTGATGTAATTGATTTTGAAACACAAAATTCCTTTAATTATGAATTATTCATGACATAACATGTCAAAGGGTCACTATATACATCATATAAAATATTTAGGTTCATAACATTAAAATATGTATCATTAAAAAGAAATTGAGATGAAATCCTTTACCTTGTGTGTAGAATTTTAATGTGTGTATTTTAAATCCAATATAATAAAATTTTATCAATTATTTAATTATTTAATAATATTTCATAGGTTTATTAGTTTATCATTATGATTTTTTTATTTATTACAATGAAATGATTAATTATTAATCACCCCAATTCCATGTTGTGTGTTTTGAGGATTCTCTGTTCATAATTTAAAAATAGCATTGACCTTTTATCCATGGTTAAATGGATTATTATCCCATAATATCTTGAATAATAATAATGATATAATAATAATTTTTATACATAACATATAATTTTAAAACCAATGAATAATATGGTTATTAAAAATAAACATCGATACAATCATGGAGTCTGTAGATCACACATAAGGATGAAAATGATTCCATTTTTAAATGATCATTATGGAAAAAGGTAATTTTTTAGTTACCATTATATAATGATAATTATATAATTAATAAAATATTATTTATTGAAATATACATTTGTATATTATCCATGTGATGTGGTGATTAAAAATGATTCACATCCATTTGTGGAGGTGGTAGTTCACATGTATGCATGAACAATGTTACAATTTTTCAACGAATTAAAAGTTAAGAAATTAAATTATATATTAACATTAAAGAAGGATACTTATTTCATGAATATAATTTATATAACATAAATACATCATTAAAACAATCTATAGGAGGAGGTTATGGGAATGTAATTACATAGGTTCATGAGGCTATAGTCCTCCATACACACGAATGCTGGTTTTGTTTCCCATTTTATGGAAGAGGATATGAATAAAGGTTATGAAATTAACATAATAACAACCAAGTATAAGTAAGATATTTATTTTATTATCTTATGATAGATAGATAATATTTTATGTATATGGGAAAATAAATAAAATGAAAATTCTCGGTTAAGAAATATAAATCTGTTTCAGAAAAACTTCTTTTTTATCAAATATTAAGACCTATATAGTTGGTATTAATCCAAAAATAAGATTTATATAAGGTGGGTTGGTATTTAAGGAAGGTATATTTTTAGCTATTTTTCAAACCAAAAGTATTTTTAATTATTAATAAATGAGAAGAAGTTGTGTCATTTTATAAGAGAGGGGAGGGGAACTCCTAGAATTTCATAAAATATTAAATAAATATAAATTAATTTTGATGTTAAAGTGGATAAAAACGGATAATTTCGAAGGTAATATTTGTATGAGTTAAAATGACCAAATCTAATAAATTTTTATCAAGATTGGATCACAAATTCACACTTATCTTTTTTATTTTAACATTTCATTTAACCATTTGACAATTAAAAAGATATCAATGTTTTTTGAACACGAGAGTGTAGTATAGTTAATATAGAAGGAAAAAGTTCCATAAATAGCACATGACTAATTTCATAAATTTTACCCAGTTAATTTTTTTGAGGATACTATTATTAGGAATATTACATCATTTAATATAATATTCTTTATTATAAAATTACATTAATGTTAATTTTGAAACTAATCTTTTAATTTAAATTTTTAAAACTAAAATAAAACTATAGAATTAGGATAAAATGAACCCAAAAATTCATAATTTTTCCTAATTATAAAAAAATCATGATACAAAAAAATAAATCAAATGATATTATTTTTATAATTTTCAAAATCAATTTATTTATTATTTCACTACTTACACAGGCACTGGGTAATTGTTTCATAAGAAATTAAGGAAATTATTTCTTCATTGAAAATTAAAAATAAATTAAAATGGTTAAAAAATAATTTACATTTCAAATTAAAATTTATAACTAAACATATATTTGTTTTATCCCTATTTAAAAGAATTCAAAAATAGTAAAACAATGTGAATGACATTTTTTACTTTTCCTTATATAGAATAATTTAAAGGGTCAAAATTATGTCCAAATGGAAACAAAGGGCCATATATTTTACTTTTGGATGATTTTTTTATGAAATAAAATCATAATATACAATTCATTCACGTTATAGGGACATTTTTAGTCATTGTAATATTATATTTGACATAAATTACCTGATTTACCCTTTACCAGGATAACAAAATTGCTAAAGTTACTATTTATAATGTCAAAACATCAAAGGGATGTATTTACCAAATTTGGACCCACTGATTCCAATTATGGAATCCATTTTTTAATATTAAATTTATATAAGTGATAAAAATTAATTTTCATATAAATTTGTAAAATGAAATAAAAACAATTTTCAGAAAAAATACATTTTAAGTCAAAAAATGTACTTATACCAAAATCATGTAAAATGAATATTCGGTTGAAGTTAATTAGATTATATATAATTAAATAATAATTATGTTAAATTGTGATCAAATTAAAATCATAATGATAATTTTTAATGAAAATAGAATGATAGTTTTACAAAAATCGGTATTTTTCACTATTCACTGAAAATCAATCTTTTCAAAAACTTACAAAAATTTCAAAAAATGATAATTTTAATATGATAATTTTGAAAATGAATTAAAATTTTCAAAATAGAACTTATCAGTGTTCCATAAGTTAATTATATTATTTTCTCTTGAAAATTATGTAAAACCATTTTTAAAGAAGGCATATCTATGAATATTAAAATAGATTTCATAAAAATTGGGTTCTTATATCCAATATATTAATCAATAAATTTAAATATATTTGGAACTTTATATATATTTCATAATTTATTTAACACTATTCATTCACATTAATTTAACATCTAGATCATAATAGTTATATTTAAATAATAACATTTCATTGTTCATTCTGGTTTGGTGTTCCATATCTTGTATGCTGTAAAATAGTGTTATTAAAAATAATGGGATATTACACAAATCACAACTCATGAACATAGATGTATTTCTAAAAAATTACGATATAGCCTATAGAGAATTTGGGTACTTTGGGTGCATCACAAATGAACTGTTATTAATGAATAAGGCAAAGAATGATTTTCCCTTCAATATTTATGGAAGTTGATATATCAACCCTTTGATTAAAATAGAACCATCACCTTAAATTACATGTTCATGGTGTAATTATGATTTTATTTTTTATAGATACATAAACACATATCATGCATATAGGTTGAAAAAAATGTGTGCAACCTGCTTGATGAGACATCCTGTCAAAAGGATTATATTACACACTGAGTGTTCATATGTGGTTGTTTTAATTATTAAATACCATATTAACATATGGATGACTTTACCCATTTCAATAAATTAATCATAGAAATTATGGGAGCTAAAACAATTCTACTCAGGAAGAGACCTAGAAGGTCGTACACAAATTCTTTCAATTGATCTTAGCCAAATATTTTTTTAAATTTAACAGTTGGAATAAATATTATTCTCTAGACCTAAAGTTAATATTTACTCAAGATTTATTAAATGACCAAAAATATTAATTAAATATATATTATCGAAGTAATTGTTCAAGTATGTGAATATATAATATTTATTGAACCCTTTATTCACAATGTAAAAACTAATTTATTTATTGACTAAATATGTTATTTAGTTATCTAAATAATAATTAAAATATTATTCTCCGGTATATGATTAGAATATTTATTTATTTTTTAAATTAATAAATATTTAATGATAATATATATAGGTATTAAATAAATGTACAAGAGGAAGAGAAGATTGAGAATAGGTTTTATGATAAAAATTAACTCGAAAGATTGTAAAAAAATAGTTATCATTGTACCAGTTAGCACATTCCCTAAGAAAATAATAATATAATTACATTTAACGAGGTCATTTAGGGATTAATATATTATTGATAGACTTCATAAAATTAAATAATGTTTTAATCCCAAGATTATCTCTTTATATAGAAATATATGTCTATTATGCTAGTGTTAATAACTATGCATAAGTGATTTCTCTCAAGGTCTCTTTTACCCTCTCTTCCTATAAAGACTAAGAAGATGAAGGGAAAATTCCTTCAAGTCTAAATACGTAAAAATTGATAAAGGTGAAAAAATAAGAATATCAATTGATTATTAAAGCACCCAATGTTTTATTATCATTTTTCAACGATCAAAGGAGCACATGTGGATCACCTCTAATGGGGATCTACATTGGGGCCTTCCTACAAAACATAACTACACTAATTGGGCAAGAAAAATAAACACCCTCAATGAAAAAGGATCTCAATACCGAGGTAATCATTATTCTTGTGATTAAATTAGTCATAAAATCAGAATTAAATGATCTTCTATTAGTTATAGCATCTTCTTTATCAATATTGTTTGGAAAAAAAAATTTTGGTCTCGATATTCAAATATTGTACATTTAAAATGACCCATTGAATCTAAAAAATCCATGTTGGCCATGGGTCCAACAGTTTCTTATGTTGTACCTAGAACCAACTCCTACTACATGAAGTGTTTTAAAATTCTTGGTTAACATATATAATTAGCTAAAAATTAAAACATCTAATTATATTATCCTACGTCTTTTTTTAACATGAAACAAACCAAAACTCAATGGAATGAATATATATGTGATTGGGGGATTCAAAATTCACCACACCACATTATTTTCCATAACAAAAAAGTCACCATGACCTATCTTCACAATGAAACTAACCATTACTTCTACTTGAGATTCTCTCACCCACATCAATTTTTTTACTCCACTATGTTTCCATAACGCTAGGACTAATGCGATCATTTCCCCCCAAATACAACATATCATCTATCAATAATACACCCCAGAATTCAAAAATGGTTATATTGGAATTTAAATAAATAATTTCCTAATTCAACACATGAGATGAAAATGGTTGACACATCCTCAATTGAGAAACATGAACCTCATCATCAACCAATTAATAATTTCATGAAAATGAAAAATTATAATAAAATTATACATTTCATTTTGTTATCTCATAATGATTTATATAATGGAGAGATACCTTCTCCTTTATCTTGAGACATCTATTCCCAAACCAAGGTGACACATGAAAGAAAAAATGTTCTCTAATCATACACTAATGGTTATCAACAACTATCAATATATTATTTGTTTATCTATGAGTTTCTATCATCCTATTCCTTGTCAAATTAATTTTATCAGTTGTTACTTTTATGATAATAGGCCTCTATAGAGACTTTTCACCTGTCTCAAACCAATATAGTGGTGATCAAAATGAACTAAAATGATACATTTCAAAGGAATATTATTAATCTATACTAAATAACAATTATTATATAAAACTTTGACTAAAGTAATATGATAATCTCTTGTTCTCTTTAATTATATTGCACAATATCAAATAATATAACATGTTTCACTCAATTTCTTTATCAATATTTGGATGATAATCTATACTAATATTTAACTGAGTAACCATTTTTTTTATTAAAATATAGGTGCTTAAAATAAACAAACAATATTTATTTAAAATGATACAAATAACACATAGATGAATCCTAACCATGTCCTTTATGTATAACATAGCCAGTTCATTAACCAAAACATTCTATAATGGGCAATAAATTATATGACTTCATCATTTGGGCAACTAATTTAAAAATGACATCATTATTTTATGTGGGGTCTAGTAATTCTAATAATAAATTTAATTTATATATTATTTTATTTACATTATAGTATAGGAAAAGATAGTAATAAATTTATTAGTCATTTATTATCAACCTTCTCTTTTGATAAATCAACCAATAATAAACAAAAACAACTATTACATTTTTATCTTGAGCTACCAAAATTTATAATTCATGTCATGATTCATATTTTATATTCTAGAAAATATAACCGGAATTGATTTTTGAAAGGCCTACACAACTTCTTCATTAAAACCATAGGAAACCGCCACACTTTTATTGCAATATAGAGAAAAATTAGTTGATAGAGTCTATATATATGTGGTATCCCACAATTTATGGAATCAAATATATTTTTATAATCAAAATAAAATATTTATTTCTCCTTTAACTAATCCACCATCATATAAGTGACATATATTTCAGGAAATACCATATGATATCTTTCTCCTTCTACCATTAGATAATAATATACCAATATGCTCAACAACTAAAATTTACTTTTGAGTTATTTTAAAACATTATTATAGGACATATAACTTAAATAATTTACTATAATATTTCCCTCTATTAGAATAAAATACAACTCAAAAAACCAAAAGTTTTAAATATACTAAACCTATATTTTTTCATTAATTTTATATATTTTTTAGAGAATATATATTTCAAACTTTTATAGTTTTAATACATCATGAATATCTTAGTGAACAAGTAATATTTTAATATATTCAAATAATTAATAATTTAAAATATATAAAATTCATGTATGATACTATTTTTTCAAGTGGTCTTAGTTGTTATAATCTATTAATTACCAAATGATCTCCTTAAATGACCACACATCCCAATACTTCAATATATGCATTGAAACACACCATGAATTGTTAGAAAAAATATATTTCTTGAGCACTTTTGGGATATTTCTATTAAAAATCATGGTGAAATCCTCTAAATTACCCATGGTGACATCATAGTTTTCCCTATATTTGGAGAATTTCAAATGATGTTTGGAGATGATATAGCTTATAGGAAAGAATCATGTCAAAATAATGTCAAATATGTTGTGAGGTATAATGTTATGTTTCAAGGAGGACCTTTTTATTTTTTGTATATATATATATATATTTAGGTAAAATTCATAACTTTCACCATGAAGGAAAAAGTTAACAACATAACCTTATTAATTAAGAATATATAAAAGTTACATAAGAATATGTATAATAGGATCATTCCATGACACTTTTGGTCAGTCCAAAGAGAAGGTGGCTATTCCATAACATGGAGGTCATGGAGTTTTGATGTTCCATTGGTTAGTGGATGTTATTCCATGATGAGTAGTTTTTATCAAGAAATAACATTTGGAAAATGTTTTTCAAATGAATATCATTTCACAATTATTAGATCATAGAATAAATTGAACTGTGTTTTTTTGGGGAGTATGAAAATTGTTCGGTGATGGTAGTTTCCATTTCATGAAATAATAGAGTTGAAAAGATTTATCAATTTTTAAAGTTTCTATATTATAGAGTTTAAAGAGATCCAAATTATATGTGTTTGACTCATATTTGGAATAATTTAATTGGTGAATTTTTCCATTATAATCAATGATGTATAATGATATTTATAGAGGAAAAAATGAGGATTATATTATGATTATAGATATATATTACTGTATTAAAGGAGTGAAAATATTAAGTTATTAATTATGACTAGGAGAGAGGATAAAGTATTTAGTTTTATTGAAATAAACGATATATATCTATGAGTTCATATTACTAGATGATCATGAATATTTATCATGTAGATGAATTAGGATCAAAATTCAACATTGATTCTGGTGGAATTCTTATTCTTGGTTCATGTATGATTAATATTTTACTTAGAGGTTTAGTGAATTCTTGCTATATAAGGAGATAAGTGTGTGATATATCATTTTTAGGGATGTAAACCTCAAGGTATAGTCGAAAACCTTGAATTTCTAATGAATTAAGAGTGTGTATATTGAATTTTGGAACATAGATACATAATTTGGTGTATTCTCTATAGACACAACCCATTGTAGGTAAACCATGTGAAATCACATGTTTATATGCTATGATCATTAAAAAGGTTTATTTAAAATCAAGATACCCTTATTCACCCCTCTATGATTATCTTCCTTCTGCATGACTAACATGAATCTACCATCAAACTATATAAATATCCACTTTGGGTTGATGGTAAATCATAAATTAAATTAAAAATATATATTTTCGGAACTTCTCATTGAACGTGAAGTTTACACCATTAATGATTTGTAATGTTATCAGAGATCCCAAATTTATGAAATAGAATATAAAACACTAGTAATGGTCAACTAACCTATAAAATATATGAATGAAAACAATGTTTCTAGGATTTTTACAAGGCTTAATCACCTTTAATTTATCACGGTCAATATAGATTCATTATTTATAGATGAAACACATAGTAACTTTATCCATTAAAAATAATAATAGAATTCATATATCTTAACATGCTACTCATATTCACCCAAATTTTCCAACGTTTCTAGATACCTCCCTTTGTCTGATTCTAATATTAAATAAATCAAAATATCGTCTAGAAACATGATAAAAAGTGGATCAATATATTTATGAAAAATAGAATTAATAAAATAAATGAATACTAAAATATAATTAGTAACCTCAAATGATATTTCAACTAACCTTTAATGTCCATACAAACTCAAAAAAATCAATAATAGAAACATATTATTATTTTTATCCTCACTTGGTGATATCCCAATCTCAAATCAATATTTGAAAATAAATTCTCACATTTAATCCAATAAAATAATTTATTTATGTAATATATATTTTTATTATTCTTTACAATCACGTAATTCAGATATTGGTAGTCAATGGATAATAATAAGATACTATATTCTTTATTGGGAAATAGAACAGGTGCACTCAAGGTGAGTCATAGTGTTGAATAAATCAATTCTCCTATAGATCGTCAAATCGTGCTTTTAATTCCAATAATTTTATAGGATCAATGCAATAATAAAGTAATTATATTTGATTTATTTTAGAAAATAAAACTAATTTATAATTTTATATTCATATTTTGTGACAGTCCCAAAAACTCTTAGTAAAACACAACAAAATACCTTTTTCACCAATTTTGAAAACCTGTATTTATTCTTTGATTTTATTATTACAATAAACAAATCATCTAAATAAAAAGATATATCCTCATGGTCCCAAATCATGGAGTTTTCTTGACTCTCATGAATACCATAATCCCTTCATAAAGGATAAAAACATACCTTAGGTGAAATAAAATAAAATATTTGATGATACATCAATAAGATTATTATAGTCACTAAAAATTAAATTCAAATGATGAGGTTACAAAAATTAATATTAATTAACAATAATTCCCAAGATTCTTCCACATCACATATCACAATAAAACAATATATTAATTTTAATCCTCACCCTACCTTTATCCCTAAAGTATGCAATCATTATTGAATAAGTAATTTACTCAATATGAACGCCTAACTAATATCGGGCTAGTTTATATATGAATTAATTTGATAAACCCAAAAATAAAATAAAGATATCAAAATATATACAATCACTGTGGCACCTCACACATCATAGGTCAAAATTTAGACTCCCCTGATGCATACTTGACCATGGATTACTATCCCTAGCTATATTTATTTTCTACGTATCCTAGGTTACTACATCTATTAGACTAATTTCAATATTTATTATATCTATATTTACCTACATTAATCCCCATTAATTATGTTTTATTAGATGTAATAATATTATATCCCAATGAAAAGTATGTATAGTACTTATTTAGATATCTCATCTATATATAATGGTATCATCCCAAGTATTTAGATAATACCACTTCAAGTGCACCACGTTTCCACATGGATAACACCCATACCAAATCCTCCCCTAGTAATAAAATGATTTAGTAGATTAATTTTGATAACTTCGTGTATAGAAGTAATCGTACTTTTTATTTTATCCACTAGAAGAATTATTAAATTCATCTATCCATGGAATAAATTCACACACGTTCTCAGCTTCCATCATGTTAGATTTTATTTCATCACCACTATATTTTTTAATACCTTAGTATGGTTTCTTAAATTGAATAACCATAAATTGAATCTTATGTCTAATATGGATATAAAATCTCTTAGTATTGATTTTATTTTTGGTTATTTATTTTTCTAAAAAGTGAAATATCTCAAGAAGATGATTTTTACACAAAAAAAATTATCATTCTGCCTTAATCAAAATATAAAAAATCTTGAGAATGTTTTATATTTTACATTATAGGATAAAAATAATGATTATGAATCTCTTTAAATATTTTCAATAAAATGTCATCATAAAAAGTCTTCTCTATCACCATCTCCAAAAACTTATGTCCCATACCCTCCAACATATAAGACAAAAAAAACTACATTTTAAGGATCATGATATATAGGTATTATAAGATTTATTTTATCCCATCCAACTAATCGTTGACTTTTTGAATTACAGAATTTCCTTAAAAATAGAAGAGTACCCAGACCCTGAAATATTGAGGCTTGATTGAACTTAACTAGTATCTCTTTATTTGTTCATCCTATAATTACTTGGATAATATAAAGCTATGATTAAAAAGTCTTTGTAAAATTTCCCATGACCTCATCTCCATATTGATTAATAAGTTATATTCTCAAAGTTATTTCCATAATTACAAAAATAATCATCATATAATCCACTATGAAATATATTATCGGTAAGACCATCTTGAACACAAATAAAGAGAAATCTAGATAACTCAAATATCATATTATAATATAAATTTAACATGTTATACCATGTTTCAACATCTATTTTATTTTAAACTATTTCAAAAATATTAATCATTTTTTAACTAAATACTTTTCAAAACATTAAGAAATAACATTAAAATGATTATTCATTGAAACCATTTTCAAAACCACACCCAATTAAGGAAATCATTTCAATGTTATAGAACATATATTTTCATATATATCCATTCCAATAATTATTCAAAATCATAATATTACCTTAAACAATCATAGTTTCTGACACCTATCTGATATAATAAACAAAACATCTAATAATAGATTTCATAACCATTTTTTACCCTAACTCACTCATAACTCACGATTCAATAAAAATAGTATAACAATGCCTTTTAATAAGAACATTTTGAGTCTGAACAAACCTATCAACATGCCTACGACATTCTTCCTAATAATAAACTAAAATATTTCTTGATACCATTTTACAATTCCTTGATATGTTGACATAAATCATGATATATGATCTAGACAGTTTTATGTGGATTTAATAAATCTCCTTGAATTTCAGAGGTTTATCACTAATGTAAAGGGTTAAAATAAAATAATTTGGGAATAATTTTCCCTTAAATTGAAATCTCATAACTATATAGAATAATGTTTAAAAAAACTATATTCCATCTTGAAATAACATTTTAATTTCAAATTCTATAGATTAGTTTAAAAATAATAAAAACATATCAAGAACCACCAAAACTAATGTAAGGTTTCAAATAACTACTAGATACTATTAAGGAATAGTTTAATATCCTCCATCATTATTTAGAAGTAAATTAAAACATAAATCCTTATTGTATCCTTTTATACATCATTAATGAATAAATTTTTTTCCATTTCCTTGTATCATGATATAAAATATCTGTACGAATACTTAGGTAATAAAGTTTTCAAATATAAATTATTAACCAAAAATATTCCCCTAAATGACTCTCATATATCTACATATGTGATCTATGAAACAATTTTAAAATCAATTACATTAATTTTTTTTAAAGGTTGGGGTCGAAGCCTCATTTTTTATTATTAAATCAAAGCAAAGTCCTCTTTTAACTGGGTAGAGGGAAACCCATTACATAGCCCGAAGGCCCAGTGAGCTTGTAGCCCATTAAATAGCCCATAGGCCCAAATTCTAAGGCCAATTCACATTCTGTGAATAGTAACCTGCTTCTATAGTACCGCACAGTATCGCCGCCACTACAGTGGCCTGCCGCCGCTACAGTACCCTGCCGCTGCTACAGTGCCCGCTGATGAACAGTGCCCCCACTACTACAGTACCGCTACAGTTCTGCTACAGTAACCTGTGCCTCATGGGTTTTGAACCCCCATTTTCCATGTAGTATTACGGGGTGCTTACCACTAAGCCAAACCCCAACTACTCAATTACATTAATGAAAACATATTGACTTTACAAAAAATTCATTTTCTTCACAACATCGAAATAATTATTTTTTACTGATAATAATATAAATAAAGTCAACCAATACTGTTATAAAAAAATATATACAATGACCTGACCATAAACATTAAATAATATTGAATTAAATGAATAATTAACATAGAAGATGTTTTCACATTTAGAGTTTTAGAGAATTAGGCCATAACTATTACATAACAATTTGAATATTAAATGTAGACACTACTACCAAGTATCCATTTTTCATAAAATAAAAACTCTTTAAAAAAGAGACATGTCTAGTTCCATGTTTTAGACATCATGACTTTTCCTTGATCTCATCCTTGACTATATTCATCTTTATGTCCTGGGAAAAACATTTCAAAACATGAGATGATCATAAAAAGCTCAGAAAGGGTTATAAAATAACAAAACGAAAAATTATCCCATCAATAAATACAAATCAATTAAAGAAAACTTTTTAATCGTAACATACCTCATGAAATCATAAGATTTATGAATAACATATAGAAATCATAAATCATAAATGTTACTTATGGAATCCATATGAAAATTACATTGTAGTTATCACAGCTACGTAGGGAGTTACACTTGGAATGACCATCACAGTATATTCCCTAGATCTCTTAGGAGAAAAAACATGTTTACCTTCATCACGTTACCCAAGGCATTGGAGAGCTATCTTGATCCCACCCTCCCTGGGTTGACCACAGAATTACCTGTATACGTAAACAATTTCCAATAACCATAACATAATCATAACACATAACACATGTATAAAGTAAAGATAACATTTTTGTAATAAAAGCAGGGTTGTCATAGTTGGTATCAGAGGATATGTTTAGTTATTTTTGGGATTAGGATTAGAAAACCCTTATAAAATCCTTAGAGACAAGACTGAGTATAATAAAAACATCCCTATGTTTTGGTGAGTATTGAGTAAGTGGGTTATCAACCAAATACATCCCTGTCTGGATACGAGCAGGTAGTGGCGGCTCTGGTACAGATGTATCCTATGGGAAAAACCCAAAAACACCGCTTTGAGCTAGACTCGAATGGGAACTAGTGCACGACAATGGGACTTGCTGCACTATTGGTTACAATACTCATAGGGGATATGTTTGGATAAATTCACAAGCTTAGTATGAACCCTTATTAAGGGAATTAAAAAAATGCCCCTAAGAATATGTTTTAGAAGGTAGATCATGAAAACCCTAGATTGTAGCCTATAGACTCATGAGTTAAGGAAATGAAAGTTTATTTATAAGGAATAAACTTTTTTCTTTGGATTACCCTTTATGTGTTACCCCTAACATTCCTTTTATTCCAGCCAATGGCCAGTAATAGGAGGAATCGGGCTAAAAACAGTTGTGAAGATCAGTGTGATGACTGTACTAATGAGATACCCAATCCAATGGGAGTGGGAATCGAAAACTTTGCCATGCTTCTCTCTCCGATAACTCAAGTTTTGAATAGAAACACGGGTCAAGAGGAACGTTCACCCCCCCCCCCCCCCCAAATAAAGAACAAGTCACTATCGAGAGCTTCATGAGACAAAGGCCTCCTACTTTTAGTGGATCATCTGATCCCACGATCGCTGAACAATGGATCAAATCCATTGAAAAGATATTCTCCATCCTTAAATGTTATGAACAAGAGAGGGTTATCCTAGAGGATTATCCTATGGAGGGTGAAGCTGATCAATGGTGGACGTTGATCAAAAATACGAAGCCTGAGGAGTAGATCGAGGCATTGGAATGGAAGGATTTCCAGAAGATGTTTTTCGATAAATATTTTCCGTGCACCCTACGGCTTAAGATGGAAAAGCACTTCCTTTCCCTCAATCAAAAATATGAAGAATCTGTTGGAGTGTATGAGGAAAACTTCACAAGGATTGCAAGATACGCTTCAGGCTTTGTCGTTACCCCAAAATGCAAAGTTGACTGCTTCTTTGTTGGACTGAAGCATAGCCTACGAAAAGAATTGGCAATCCACGACTTTGATAGCTATGAGGAAATTGTCCGATGTGCCCTAAAGGTAGAAATGGAGATCAACGAATCACATGGGTATCATTAGGATAAGAAGTGTAAGGTGGACTTCAATGCTGGTGGTCCGATGGATAAATCCAACGGTGCTAAGAAGATCCAGAACCCCACTAGCCAAAAGTGCGGAAAGAAGCACCCTAGAAATTGCCTTAAGGGGATGAGGAAATGCTTCAGGTGTGGAAGTGAAGGGAACCTAGCTATTAACTCTTGGAAAGAAAGACCCGCTGCAGCGACAGAGGAGAGGAACGCTCCGTTCGAACCTCAATGCATTGTTCAATGCTACAAATGCAAATAAACGGGTAATTTTGCAAATCAGTTCCCTAATATAAGGGTTTTTTGAGGCATCCAACTACCTCCAAGGAAGCAAGGAAGAGATTTTTCCACCACTTCTGCCGAAGTGAACCCCAACAACGAAGTGGTGACAGGTACGCTAGTTATTCATTCAAGAATAGTAAATTTACTTTTTGATTTAGGTTCTACGCATTCTTTTATATCTCAAAAGTTTAGTAGAACAATCCCAGAACCACCACAAATCATGGAAGTGAAGATGTCGGTGAGTATGGAAAATGGGGAAATCATTGCATCCCATTAATATAAGTCCACCTATATTATAATCTGTGGATTGAATTTCCCAGCGAACCGCTTCATACTCCCTTTGGTGGAATTTGATGCAATTCTTGGCATGGATTGACTTTCCTTATATAGAGACAACATAAATTGTCGGGAGAGGGAAATCACACTCCATATGGAGAATCGACCCCCGATTCATTACAAGTGTAAGGAGAAAGATGAATATCCTTTAGCTCCATCATCTCAAGCATGGATATTACTGCCTTATGAGAATTCTTCTCTGGCTCAGATGATTGAGTCCAATAAAGAAACCATCCTTGAAGAAATGCCTATTGTGAGGGAATTCGCTAAAGTGTTTCTTGAGGAACTGCCTGATCTTCCTCCTAGAAGAGATGTTGAATTCTCAATTGAACTTATACCCATGGCTTTACCGATATCCAAGACTCCATATAGAATAGCTATTGTAGAGCTTGAAAAGCTGAAGAAACAACTACAAGAGAATCTGGATAAAGGGTTTATATGCCCAAGTGTTTCACCATGGGGTGCACTAGTCCTCTTCATCAAGAAGAAGGATGGGTTAATGCGGCTTTTCCTTGATTATCATGAACTTAACAAAATCACAATAAAGAACAAGCATCCTCTCCCACGAATTGATGACTTGTTCAATCAGCTGAGTGGAGCAAAATACTTCTCCAAGGTGGACTTGCGGTCGGGATATTATCAAGTAAGGGTGAAGAAGGAAGATATCCCCAAGACTATTTTCGTACAAGATACAGGCACTATGAATTCATATTAATGCATTTCGGACTCACCAATGCTCTAGAAATATTCATGGACTTGATGAATAGAGTCTTTAGAGATTACCTAGACAAATTTGTGGTAGTATTTATAGATGATATTCTTATATACTCCAAAACCAAGGAGGATCATGAGGAGCATTTAAGAACTGTACTAGAGACTTTGCGCAAGGAGAAGCTCTATGAAAAGTACATAAAGTGTGAGTTCTGGTTGAAGGAGGTCTCATTTTTGGGCCATATCATTACATGTAATGGGATATCTGCAGATCCCTCCAAAACAGATGCAATTGAGGGATGGTCGAGGCCAACATCGATAACAGATATCCATAGCTTCTTGGGGTTAGCTGGATATTATCGACGATTTTTGAGGAATTTCTCACGATTTTCCAACCCTCTTACCAAGCTAACTCGGAAGGGAGTAAAGTTTTCTTGGAGTGATGAATGCGAATAAAGGTTCAAGGAGTTGAAAAGGAGGATTATCGTTGTGCCCTTGCTCACTTTACCCACAAGTGGGGATCTTTTTGTGGTATTTAGTGATGCTTCAAAGAAGGGATTAGGCTGTGTGATGATGCAGAATGATAAAGTGATATCCTATGCCTCAAGGAGGTTGAAAATCCATGAGAGGAACTATCCAACGCATGATCTGGAGTTGGGGGCGGTGATCTTTGCTTTGAAAATCTGGCGGCATTATCTCTATGGAGAGAAATGTGAGATATATACTGACCACAAGAGTCTTAAATATATATTCACACAGAAAGAGCTTAATATGCACCAGAGAAGATGGATAGAGCTCATCAAGGATTACGACTGTTCAATCCATTACCACCCTGGGAAAGCGAATAAGGTAGCAGATTCCCTAAGTAGAAAGGATCCAGCGATTCTATCAATGATGAGAATTGATAAGGATCCAATCTTCTTAGACTTGATGAAGATGGACATGGGAATCATAGATAATGGAACATCATCAATCCTTTCACAAATGATTGCTCAACCATCTCTTTTGTAAAGGTTAAAGGATGCCCAAAAGGATGATTTGGGAATTCAAGAAAAAGTGGAGGCTATCGAAAAAGAGAAATCCTCGGAGTTTAATGTTAATGATGAATGAATTGTGCGGTTTGGGAAAATACTATGTGTTTCTTCAAGTCAGGAGATGAAGAAGGAACTTTTGGATGATGCACATAGTTCAAATTTCTCTATTCACCCAGGGAGCACAATGATGTATCGAGATCTCCAAGAAAACTTTTGGTGGGATAATATGATGAAGGAGATCGCTGAATATACATCAAAGTTTCTGGTGTGTCAGCAAGTAAAGGAAGAGAGGAAGAAGTCTAAGGGGATGATGCAACCATTGCCCATACCAGAATAGAAATGGGAGAACATCACCATGGACTTTGTCACTGGACTTCGGAGGACATCCAAAGGCAACAATGCAATCTGGGTTGTTGTGGATCGTCTTACAAAGACTGTACCCTTCATTGCTATTCGGGAGGATTTCTCATTGGATCAACTGGCACAGATATATATTAGGGAAGTGGTAAGGTTGCATGGAGTACCACTATCTATTGTGTCTGACCGAGATCCAAGATTCACCTCTAATTTTTAGAAGAGTCTTCACCATGCTCTGAATATTGAACTGAACTTCAGTACGGCCTATCATCCTCAAACTGATGGACAATCTGAGCGAACTATCCAAACACTTGAGGATATGTTGAGAGCATGCTCAATGGACTTTAAAAGAGGATGTGATCAACATCTTCCTCTGGTTGAGTTCTCTTATAATAATAGTTTACACTCAAGCATCCAAATGCCACCATATAAAGCCATGTATGGGAAAAGGTGCAGAACACCGAAATGTTGGGATGAGGTCGGTGAACTTAAGCTGCTTGGACCAGAAATGGTTGAGGAAATAGTGGAGAAGGTGAAAACCATTCAGCAGCATATCAAGGTAGCCCAGAGTCGACAGAAGAGTTATGCAGATAATCGTCGACAAGACCTTAAGTTTAAAGTTGGAGGCATGGTTTTTGTACGCATATCTCCGTGGAAGAAGGTCATGATGTTTGGAAAGAAGGGGAAGTTAAGTCCAAGCTACATCGGCCCCTTCGATATTCCTGACCACGTCGGGGCTGTGGCCTATCGACTATCACTTTCATCTACTATGTCCAAAGTACATGATGTCTTTCATGTATCCCTCTTAAGGAAGTACATACCGGACCCTTCACATGCACTCTCTTCTGAGGTGGTACAATTGGAAGATGATCTTTCTTATGAGGAGCAACCAGTGAAGATCTTAGATCATAGAGAAAAAGTTCTACGCAATAAGACAATGCCCCTTGTCAAGGTGTTGTAGAGAAACCAAAAGTTTGAAGAAGTGACTTGGGAATCAGAGGAAATGATGAAGATGACTTACTAACATCTGTTTTAGTGTGGGAAAAGGAAAACTTCGAGGGAGAAATTTCTTAAGGGGGAATATTGTAACGACCCAAAGTTTCATTAATGGAAATCCATCTTGATCTAATTAAATGTGTAACACCCCAGGTAAATAAAGAATATGAAATTTTTATATTTATCCATATTTGTGAATAAAAAATTATTAATATGACTTTAAAAGGGACGTTATGCTCGATGGCGTACCCAACACGCAACAACGAGTTTCTTGGGAATCTTACGTTGCACTCTAATAATAAAATAATATTATTTTAAATGGTAGTTAACATGTAGCCGTTGTATTGGCGGGAATGGATAGAAATAACTAAAATATGATTATATATGTTTTTAAATGTTTTTACATTTATCCAATAAAAGATAAAGTCTTAAAATACGGAAATAATTCAATTTTAGGCGTATATGCCCTAGTTTTCACTAAAGGTTCACTTATCGCCTTTTGATGGCGAACCATCATTAAATAATGTTTTGTTCACTCTTATATATTCTATTGTACCAAATAAAACTCTTCTTAAGAATTGGGACATCAAAATTTACTTTGTGTAAATTTTTGGTATCTTTCTGATAAAGTTCATTTTTTAATGAATAGTGTAAAATGTTGTATTATAATTCAAAATCTCTTTTTAATATAATTTATTTATCTGATTAAATTATATTTTTAATTGGTTTTAAATTGAAATTAGAATATATTTTTACCATTAAATCGAATAGTGGTTGTTGGAATTAATTTCACTTTGAAATCAGACTTAAACTAGTGTCAATCTTTTGATACTTATTGTTTCATAAAAACACGCTATTTGCTCTGACAACAGGAATTAATTATTAAATTAATTAATGTGACTTATATGTTTTGAATTTTGTAAAATAGACTTCATTTTTGAATTTGGAATTTCAAATATATCTTAGGGTGAATTTTTGGGATTTTTGTGAAAAACTTCAATTTTTGATGAATAGTGAAACCACTAAGTGGTACTTATAAAAACTGATTTTTCATTTAAATGAAATTTTAACACTTCTGTGTTTTGAATTTAAAAATTCTGACATACATGGTTGTCATTAAGAAGTAAAATTTGGTTCAATGAGATTAAAATAATTTTTTGGTAAATAGTAACTTTTAAGTTCTTAATCGCGATTAGAGGTAATCAATGTAGTTTATGGTAAGAATAATTTTTTAATAAAATGAAATGACCTAGAGACATGTCTTACCCTCATTGGATGTTTCATGGCCGACCAAGACAATCCATGGGTCAACTTGGGGACCCCATGAAGCCACTTTGGTTGGAAAATGACATTAATATCTTTTTATTTAAAGTTAAAATAAAAATGTCACAAACATGAGTTGTTTTACTAAATTTTTTTTTACATGGTGTTATAAAAATCGCATTTTTGACTATAAATATTAATTGGAAATCTAAAAACATTTCCTACATCATATTATCTTTTTATAATTTTTAGACTTTAAATAAATTAAATTATTTATGACATCATGATGATGCAGCGATGACCTCATTATTTAACGATTTAAATAAAATGGAAAGATAATGTAATATCTAAGACCTACACATGTCCAAAACCTATTTTATGAGTGGCTTGCGAACCCTTATCACCTTATCCTAGAATTATATCAATGTGGGACCTTTTAAATCAGAAAATCATTTTCAAATAAAGTAACATTTTCTTACTTTCCAAGAGTGCCCCTCCTCTCCTCTTATAAAAGGCCCCCACCTCTACCTCCTCACCCGCACTCCCAACGCCTTTGGATAGGCCAAACCCTGACCATTTTGTCTATAAACTTCCCTCTATTACACCTTGAAGCCTAACTTTTGGCAGAAGTCTTCTCAAGGAAGCCTTTACCTCAAACCAAAGGGAGTTACCCGATTTTAAGGTAATGTCTTCACTAGAGTCCTTTTGTTTTATTTTTCTTCTACAACCCCTTAAACTCTTTTTATTCATTTATTTTGTAACAACTAAAAAATAATCAATATACTAGGATGTTTTTATAAGAAGGATTCTAGCTACACTTACACACACCTACATCTAATGGTTAAAGAACATACTGTTTCCGTGGATGGCGAATTTCGGCCTCCCGAAACGATGATTGTTCAACATTCTTTTAACACCTTCAAAGGTGTCCATTAAGATGAAAATATATTTATATATGATATATAATATGTTTATGTTTTCCTTAAGCTTCTGTATTTTTCATTTTGGGCATGCCTATATGGTTTCCATTATGGGTATACGCGATATCTTCATTTTAGGAAGTGCGGACTACCGCCCCCTCAAAGTGATTTGATTCGTTAATGCCATATGTGGGATGTATAAAGGATGGATTTAAAGTTATTATATATGATGTTATACTATAATTATAATATACCTCCATATCATTATTATTTCTTTCCATTAATGTATGAGATAGAAATGAAAGTAGCGTTCATGCGTACGTACGGCTTACCGTCTCCATGAACGGTACATTTCATTTCTCATCTCAAAATGTTATGTACTATTATAAGTACATATTTATAATGGATATATATAATGTATGTTACATATAAATGATTAATATAATTCTGGAATTAAAATATACATACCTCTCATTTAGTTTTAATTCCATTAATATGACAAAGAAATGAAAGTAGCGTTCATGCGTACGTACAACTTACCGTCTCCAGGAACGGTGCATTTCATTTCTTAAATCTAAATTATTATGTAATAGTATAAATACATGTATATTCTGGATATATATTATATATATGATATAAAAATCATGAATATAATTCGGGATATAATGAACCATTGACCACACGAACAACATGTAATTGTAAGAAGTTCACTTTCGATTAAAGAACCAAATATCGACAAAACAAACATTATTAACATTAATGATTAAATAATGTTTATAAAATATAAATATGTGATATAAAAGGAATAATGAACTTGAAAAAGGTTCTTAGGAAAATATAAATTAACTCAAGTTTATTATTCAGGACGTTAAAGAACGATCGAGTCAAGTTGGACCCGAGGTAAGGGATCTTACTCCTCTCTTTCTTTTTAAGTACACTCTTTTATGTCATTCCTTTTAAGCTCATATTTCTTATGATTGGTATGTTCTTTTATATTAATTCTACTGTAATTTTTATTTTCATATGATGAGAGACCCTATTTGATCTCATAAATCCATTTTTGGAAGCTTTAAGTGGCGTCGTTAGGCTGCCGAGTTTTCGTAAGGGATTTTTCATCTCACATTTATTCCCATGACATTTATGATACATTTTCCACTATTTTCCTTTGAGTGGTGTATGTACTGCCCATTATTATACAATTTTTGTAGTATAATTTCATTTATGGGTCTTTACATCTTCATTGTATGACCCTTCTTCCCTGGGGTGTACTTTTCGAAAGTTACCCAACTCGGTAAGGGGACCTTTCACCCTCTTCTTTTTAAAAGACTTATTTTTTATGTCTTTTAATTCACATACTATTATGTTGGGATATGTTCTTCTATATCCTTATTTATGTAAATTTTATGTCCAAGTGATGAGATACCACTTTCCCTCTCATCAACTCATTTTCTAAATTTTAAAGTGACGTCGTTAGGCTGTTAGATTTCTGTAAGGGAACTTCTTAACCCAATTTCAATTCATTGGGTCAAACCTCTACTTCTTGATTTTATTCTTCCAAGATTATGTGTGGAATCTCTATTGTGTAATTTCCACAAACCTTTTTGTGGATATGGTGTTTTTACACATAATCATATCGTTGATAAATTCTTACGAACTTATATGGGAAATCATAACTCAATCTCATTTCATTGAGTTAAATATCTATGTCATTGGTTTTGTTTTTCCCAGATTATGTGTGAATGACCTCTGATTGTTTCACACTTAATATCCAATTATATTGGGTGTATATATATTTCTCACACATAATTATGTGATAGATTTATCCTTTATTTAAGGATACCATATTTATAATGGATTTCATCTCAATTTACATTTCCATTGAGACTTCATTGTTGTTATGCACCAATTCACTCTTATATGGTGTGTATACTGTCCTTTGACATATTATATCATGAATCCCTTTATTCTCATGATATTATGAAGCTCGGATTACATTTTATTCCACAATTATTTGTATTCAAGAGTCTCTCATTTTGTAAAAAAATCTTTAACAAAAATATCGTTTCAAATGTTTTAAAGATTCATTATTCTAAATCTTTATCTTTAATGTTCATGTTGTTGAAATGGTTTTCAGTATTTATTTATATGGACATTAATGTTTTAAAATTATAATTCCATTAAAAGATTCAAAGTGGTATGGGACACATTCATTCAAAAATCTCTTTTAAATGGTTTTTGAAAATGGATTGCTTAATTCAAAATCTTGGAATTACTTATTGTGATTGAAAATGAAACGTTGTTATTGAATTGATTATATTTTCAATATTTTATGTGTAATGATGGTACATGGACATTTTACGGGTGGTTACGTGATAAACCATATGACGGGTGGTGCCGTGAATACCAGGATCGGTGGTTACGTTATAACCTCCAATGCATTGGGTATGGATGTCGTCCGTATGGCTATTCCATTAAGTATGTATGGAAGTTAGCCGTATGGCTATTCCATTAAGTGATATGTGTGGAAGTCGACTGTATGGTTACTCCACTTAAGTATGTTTATGTCCCAAGTTACCTTTATATGTTATGTGTTCTTTATATGGGTTTTATGGTGATCCTTTGGTTACAAAAGGGTAAGTAATGATATTTTATTTAGTGAAGAGTTTTTACTACTTCATGAAGGTGAAAGTATTACTTTGATAAAGTATACATGGTTTACTTGTTGTTTTGAAAAACTAACAGTTTTCATTCTTTGTGTATCCCTTATTGATATTTTTATGCTCATCCCAAGTTTTTGAAATGTTTTTCACAGGACTTAACGTGAAATAGGGTCAAGAATGGGATCAAGGGAAAGTCATGCTACCTAAAACATGGAACTAGACATGTTTATTTTTAAGAGTTTTTATTTTATGGAAACTTAGTAGAAGTTTCTACTTTGTAATCTTTTGAGATGTAACAGTTATGTCCTAATTCTCTAAAACTCTAATCCTGAAAAGATCCTCAATGTGAATTATTCATTAAATTCAATATTAAGTAAGGTTTAAGGCTGGGGCCTTATAGTTGGTATCAAAGGTCGGTTTAGATAACTTTAGAGGTTAGGGTATTCTTTAAGCATAAGTGACATTACCATAATGGTTAGGATTTCAGAAAGAGTCCTAGTTTTAGATAAAGTGAATGAGTAAGTATATCTTAGTGTTTATCTTCCTCATTAGTACATGATGGTTTTGTTGATATACTCACACTGACCTTTTTGGTTTTAGTAAATGGATGGATCTAGCAGGCACCAAAGTGACAATAGGTTTGAAGGAAACATTGGTGGTTCTCTGATTAAGAGACTGGATGTAATGGGGGATTCAATGAGGAAACTCATGGTTGTTCTAAACCAACTATCAAGGAGTCATGATCAACCACTTGAACCTTGGTATGATCCTTAATGCATCATGTACGAGATGACCAATCGATGTGGAAGTTCAGGTAATAAATATAAAGGAAACCATTAGAGTTTATATGATCCTTACTTTTGAGGTAATTATGGGTTATTATATGATATGCTGGGAAATGAAAGGCATGAGATAAACTTGAGGATAAAATATGTTATGTTTATTTTTGAATATTTTATCTCGTTTTGGGGAATGTTTTAATAATTATATAGTTTTGAAAAAAGGACAACACGCAGACCGTGTGACAACCCGTCGCGTCGGGCAAAGCTGTGGGAATCAAACACACAACCAAAGTGTAACTGGTATTTATCGCCTACCACTGGACTACGTGAAGTCCCTGGTTAGTTTGACTGATTATTTTTAGTTAGATGATTTTATGAATGAATAGTAAGTTGATTTTGGGTTATCTATGGAAATTTATTAACCTATCATGGAGGATATGTGATTAGGTTAATTACTTTTCAATACGAGACATTAAGAGCAACTGATGTTGTTTGGAGATAAATGTTAGGATTTAACTTGGAAGACTATGTGACTAAATCTTTCAAATATTTAGGTTTCAATCTTAGATTGGTTTACTTTGAAGAATTTTATGGAAAAATTGTTTATCGGGTGGTCCTCGTTGAACTTTGGGTTTTGTTGGACAAATTTTGGAGATTAAGCATAGATTTTATTTTTAAAGGGTTATCCTTTCCTGGATTATCTGACCTTGTACTAAAATTTTTTGTTTTGGTTTTGGTTAAAGCCTAAAGACATGGTAAGTATATAGTTCTCTTTGGTGGATTAGGTGATTCTCTAGAAGTTTATTATAGTACTCTTAATGCGAACAAGTCTCCCTAAATACTCGTCTTTTGGAAAAAAATATGAGTTTGATTACAGAATCTAGTAAAAGTTCAAAGTCAACATGATAAGTGATTATGTTTCCTTATGAATAAATTCCTCAATAAAAAGTAACTTAAAACAAAAATTTTGTCTATTAACTTTTCCTACTGGGGAATCGAATGCCGTTTAACCCATCACAAGTTTGTGATTTTCTTGTGGTTAACTTTCTCTTAGACATGTTTACTATCACTCTCTCTCAAGAACATGACCCTTGGCTTTTTCTTCCATGTCCATGTTTTCCTACACAGAATCCTAGTATGGGTTAACTCGGGTGACCTCTATACTTATCTTCCTTTATTTTAAAGTGATTGTTTTACCGACTCTTGTTCCGATGTGGGACTTTCAAGGATGTTTCCAAGCTCAATTTTAAAAATTGCGAGGACGCAATTCCCAAAAGGGGGGAAGGATGTAACACCCCAGGTAAATAAAGAATATGAAATTTTCATATTTATCCATATTTGTGAATAAAAAATATTAATATGACTTTAAAGGGGATGCTATGCTCGATGGCGTACCCAACACACAACAACGAGTTTCTTGGGAATCTTACGTTGCACTCCAATAATAAAATAATATTATTTTAAATGGTAGTTAACATGTAGCCATTGTATTGGAGAGAATGGATAGAAATAACTAAAATATTATTATATATGTTTTTAAATGTTTTTACATTTATCCAAAAAAGATAAAGGCTTAAAATACGGAAAGAATTCAATTTTAGGCGTATATGCCCTAATTTTCACTAAAGGTTCACTTATCGCCTTTTGATGGCGAACCATAATTAAATATAGTTTTGTTCACTCATATATATTCTATTGGAATAAATAAAACTCTTCTTATGAATTGGGACATCAAAATTTACTTTGTGTAAATTTTTGGTATCTTTCCGATAAAGATCATTTTTTAATGAATAGTGTAAAATGTTGTATTCTAATTCAAAACCTCTTTTTAATCTAATTTATTTATATTATTATATAATCTTTTGAATTGGTTTTAAAGTGAAATTAGAATATATTTTTACCATTAAATCCAATAGTGGTCGTTGGAATTAATTTCACTTTGAAATCAGACTTAAACTAGTGTCAATCTTTTGATACTTATTGTTTCATAAAAACACGCTATTTTCTCTAACAACGGGAATTAATTATTAAATTAATTAATGTGACTTATATGTTTTGAATTTTGTAAAATATACTTCATTTTTGAATTCGGAATATCAAATATAGCTTAGGGTGAATTTTTGGGATTTTTGTGAAAAACTTCAATTTTTGATGAATAGTGAAACCACTAAGTGGTACTTATAAAAACTGTTTTTTCGTTTAAATGAAATTTTACCACTTCTGTGTTTTGAATTTCAAAAATCCGACATACATGGTTGTCATTAAGAAGTAAAATGTGGTTCAATGAGATTAAAATAATTTTTTGGTGAGTAGTAACTTTTAAGTTATTAATCGCGATTATAGGTAATTAGTGTAGTTTATGGTAAGAATAATGTTTTAATAAAATGAAATGACCTAGAAACAAGTCCTACCCTCATTGGATGTGTCATTTCCGACCAAGACAATCCATGTGTCAACTTGGGGACCCCATGAAGCCACTTTGTTTGGAAAATGACATTAATATCTTTTTATTTAAAGTTAAAATAAAAATGTCACAAACATGAGTTGTTTTACTAAAAAAACTTTTACATGGGGTTATACAAATCATATTTTTGACTATAAATATTCATTGGAAATCCAAAAGGATTTCCTACATCATGGTACTTTTTTATAATTTTTAGACATTAAATAAATTAAATTATTTATGACATCATGATGATGCAGTGATGACCTCATTATTTAACGATTTAAATAAAATGGAAAGATAATGTAATATCTAAGACCTACACATGTCCAAAACCTATTGGATGAGTGGATTTCGAACCCGTATCACCTTATTCGAGAATTATATCATTGTGGGACCTTTTAAATCCGAAACTCATTTTCAAATAAAGTAACATTTGCTTACTTTCCAAGAGTGCCCCTCCTCTCCTCTTATAAAAGGCCCCCACCTCTACCTCCATACCCACACTCCCAAAGCCTTTGGCTCAGCCAAACCATGCCCATTTTGTCTATCCAATTCCCTCTCTTACTCCTTGAAGCCACAATTTGGGCAGAAGTCTTCCCAAGGAAGCCTTTTAGCTCAAACCAAAGGGAGTTACCCGATTTTAAGGTAATGTCTTCACTTGAGTCCTTTTGTTTTATTTTGCTTCTCCAACCCCTTAAAATCTTTTTATTCATTTATTTTGTAACAAATACAGGATCATAAATATACTAGTATGTTTTCATAATTATTATTAGATCTACACTTACACACACCTACATCTAATGGTTAAAGAACATACTGTTTCTGTGGATGGCGAATTTCGGCCTCCCGAAACGATGATTGTTCAACATTCTTTTAACACCTTCAAAGGTGGCCATTAAGATGACACTATATTTATATATAATATATAATATTTTTATGTTTTACTTAAGCTTCTGTATTTTTCATTTTGGGCATACCTTTATGGTTTCCATTATGGGTATACACGATATCTTCATTTTAGGAAGTGCGGACTACCGCCCCCTCAAAGTGATTTGATTCGTTAATGCCATATGTGGGATGTATAAAGGATGGATTTAAAGTTATTATATATGATGTTATACTATAATTATAATATACCTCTATATCATTATTATTTCTTTCCATTAATGTATGAGATAGAAATGAAAGTAGCGTTCATGCGTACGTACGGCTTACCGTCTCCATGAACGGTACATTTCATTTCTTATCTCAAAATGTTATGTACTATTATAAGTACATATTTATAATGGATATATATAATGTATGTCACATATAAATGATGAATATAATTCTGGAATTAAAATATACATACCTCTCATTTAGTTTTAATTCCATTAATATGACAAAGAAATGAAAGTAGTGTTCATGCGTACGTACGACTTACCATCTCCATGAACAGTGCATTTCATTTCTTACCTCTAAATGATTATGTAATATTATAAATACATGTATATGCTGGATATATATGATATATATGATATCCAAATCGTGAATATCATTCTGGATATAATGAACCATTGACCACACGAACAACATGTAATTGTAAGCAGTTCACTTTCGATTAAAGAACCAAATATCAACAAAACAAACATCATTAACTTTATTGATTACATAATGTTTATAAAATATAAATAAGTTATATAAAAGGAATAATGAACTTGAAAAAGGTTCTTAATCAAATATAAATTAACTCAAGTTTATTATTCAGGACGTTAAAGAACGATCGAGTCAAGTCGGGCCCGAGGTAAGGGATCTTACTCCTCTCTTTCTTTTTAAGTACACTCTTTTATGTCATTCCTTTTAAGCTCATCTTTATTATGATTGGGATTTTCTTTTATATTACTACTACTGTAATTTTTATTTTCATATGATGAGAGACCCTATTTGATCTCATAAATCTATTTTTGGAAGCTTTACGTGTCACCGTTAGGCTGCCGAGTTTTCATAAGGGATTTTTCATCTCACATTTATTCCTGTGACATTTATGCTACATTTTACACTATTTCCTTTGAGTGGTGTATGTACTGCCCATTATTATATAATTTGTGTAGTATAATTTTATTTATGGGTATTTACATCTTCATTTTATGACCCTTCTTCCCTGGGGTGTACTTTTAGATAGTTACCCAACTCGGTAAGGGGACCTTTCACCCTCTTCTTTTTAAAAGACTTCTTTTGTTATGTCTTTTAATTCACATACTATTATGTTGGGATATGTTATTCTATATAATTATTTAGGTAAATTTTATATCCAAGTGATGAGATACCATTTTCTCTCTCATCAACTCATTTTCTGAATTTTAAAGTGACGCCGTTAGGCTGTCAGATTTCTATAAGGGAACATCATAACCCACTTTCAATTATTTGGGTTAAACCTCTAATTCTTTATTTTATTATGCCAAGATTATGTGTGGAATATATATTGTGTAATTTCCACAAACCTTTTTGTGGATATGGTGTTTCTACACATAATCATATCGTTGATAAATTCTTACGAACTTGTATGGGAAATCATAACTCAATCTCATTTCATTGAGTTAAATATCTATGTCATTGGTTTTGTTTTTCCAAGATTATGTGTGAATGACCTCTGATTGTTTCACACTTAATATCCACTTATATTGGGTGTATTTATATTTCTCACACATAATTATGTGATATATTTATCTTTAATTTAAGGATACCATCTTTATAATGGATTTCATCTCAATTTACATTTCCATTGAGACTTATTGTTGTTATGCACCAATTCACTCTTATATGGTGTGTATACTGTCCTTTGACATATTATATCATGAATCCATTTATTCTCATGATATTATGAAGCTCATATTACATGTTATTCCTGAATTATTTGTATTCAAGAGTCTCTCATTTTGTTAAAAACTATTTAACAATAATATCGTTTTAAATTTTTTAAAGATTCATTATTATAAATCTTTATCTTTAATGTCCATGTTTTCGAAATGGTTTTCAGTATTTATTTATATGGACATTAATGTTTTAAAATTATAATTCCATTAAAAGCTTCAAAGTGGTATGGGACACTTTCATTCAAAAATATCTTTTAAATGGTTTTTGAAAATGGATTGTATAATTCAATATCTTGGAATTACTTATTGTGATTTCAAATGAAATGTTGTTATTTAATTGATTATATTTTCAATATTTTATGTGTAATGATGGTACTTGGACATTTTACGGGTGGTTACGTGATAAACCATATGACGGGTGGTGCCGTGAATACCAGGACGGGTGGTTACGTTATAACCTCCAATGCATTGGGTATGGAAGTCGGCCGTATGGCTATTCCATTAAGTATGTATGGAAGTTAGCCGTATGGCTATTCCATTAAGTGATATGTGTGAAAGTCGACCATATGGTTACTCCACTTAAGTATGTTTATGTCCCAAGTTACCTTTATATGTTATATGTTCTTTATATGGGTTTTATGGTGATCCTTTGGTTACAAAAGGGTAAGTAATGATATTTTATTCAGTAAAGAGTTTTTACTACTTCATGAAGGTGAAGGTATTACTTTGATAAAGTATACATGGTTTACTTCTTGTTTTGAAAAACTAAAATTTTTCATTCTTTGTGTATCCCTTACCGAGCTTTTTATGCTCATCCCAAGTTTTTGAAATGTTTTTCATAGGACTTAACGTGAAATAGGGTCAAGGATGGGATCAAGGGAAAGTCATGCTACCTAAAACATGGAACTAGACATGTTTCTTTTTAAGAGTTTTTATTTTATGGAAACTTAGTAGAAGTTTCTACTTTGTAATCTTTTGAGATGTAATAGTTATGTCATAATTCTCTAAAACTCTAAACCTGAAAAGATCCTCAATGTGAATTATTCATTTAATTCGATATTAAGTAAGGTTTAAGGCTGGGGCCTTATAAAATGTCTGTTTATGCTTATATAAAATATCATCTTATTTGGTTTTATGTTAAGAATTTTGACCGTTGCTAATATAGCCATTGAACAGTGATCACATGATTAGTATAAATATAGGGCTTTAAAAAATCCAAATTTACTCAGACAAAGGAAGCGATGGCCTCATCCAGTAGAATTTCCCCATATGAAGCCCATTTGTCAGAGCTCAGAAAAGAGGTGGAATCCTTGGTCTTTGATCTTGACCAAGCCCAAGATGAGCTTCATCATTTCAAGATTGAATGGGACCGTCTACGGGAGAAGTGGAAGTTGATAGAAATTACCACTCGAGCGATGTTATCCGAGCCACCCCAAGAGTCTGTCACCATCGCACACCTTACCCTTAGGTCTTATGCGGCTGTTTTAAGGGGTTATGTAACAAATAAATATTACTATGTTCATGTACATTATTTTTTTTGCATATAATAATGTGTATACTTTCTTGTCATTTTTGATACATTATAAATAATTTTTAAAGTACAAATAGTGTTTTAGTTATTATTTAATTAAGAATTATATTTTCTTAAATTAAGGTATTTTTGAATTAAATAATATTTTCATAAAATATTATTATTGTAATTATATTAATTTTTATTAAATATAAATGATCTTATAATTTTATGAATGCAATTATAATTTTTATTAAGGTTTGAAAGCCATTTCTGTCAAAACACGTGAATTTTCGATAAATGTCAGTTTTTATTTTAAAAGTAAAAATTAAAATATTTAGAAAATTATTTAGATAAAATAAATGTTATTTTTGGAATCAGGACATTGAAATTATCCAATAGTGAAGTTTTCATAATTTTCTGAGATAGTCAAATTTTTGGGTAAAAATTAAATACCGTTTAAATATATAATGTGTTTTATGACATCATAATGACCCAATAGTGATGTAATAAAATACTTTAACCTTTATGTTAGGACAATATTTGTTTTACCATTAAAATAATGTGAATTTGGGTTTGTTTGACTAACTTTTCAAAGCATTAATGGACCCCTCAAGACTTATTAAACACCTTGTATTTTTAAATTAATTTCCATGGGAGTGTGACTGACCTCCACATAAGAAACCCTATTATTTTAAGACGTTCGGAATTTTTCCTTATAAAATATTGTTTTTCTCTTCCCTTTTTCAAAAACCATGGGCAAAAACCATGGGATGGTTTGTGGTTTGGATTAATTTAATGTAAGGGGTCCCAAACCTAAATAATAAAGAATTCCCTCACCTTTCCTATATAAACCCACCCAAGCTCCCACTTCCTCCTCACTAAAATCCTTTAGAGTTCATAAAAACTCTTTCCTACTCTCTCTATAATCATCCCAAGGTTCCCCAAGCTCCCAAAAATTCTCTCAGAAGTCTCTCTCTAGCCTTTGGAAGCATACTTCCAAGTAAGGGTTTTTTCTTCCTTTCTCATTTTTGTCCAATTTTATTTAAATTTTTTCTCTTTTAATTTCAATTATGAATGTTGGGGTATGGTTTCTCACCTCCCTAATACTTCCCTCTTCATGTTTTAATGATTTTAGACCCCTTTATCTCTCATTAAAGGCCTCCTATGTACACCTGTTACTATACCGAAATTCTGAAAGGAACTTCTCTCTCCTCTTTTACATTCAAGCAATACTTTTGTATCATGAATCTAAATTTCATTTCAATTGTTGGGAAATGTATCTATATGACCTACTTACTGTCCATTACATGTAAATATGACGAGGAACCCACTTTCTCTCTCATAAACCATTTTTATGAATTCTTATGTCACGTCATTATGCTGCCAAAATCACACCGATTTTCTAAGCCAGTGTCATTGTGTAGTGAATACAATGCCCATTTCTCCATCAAGAGTATTCACCTTTATGCATGTTTACTTATTGATTATAAGGTTTCATGTATTAATTTGACATTCCTTTATCATGGAATAAATGATTATGTTTTATGAATCCATTTTTTATGATCCATGTGGCACACTTATGCATGAAAAGAAATGTTTAAGAAGGGTGCACCCTTATAGCACACCAATGCATTGGTTAAAGTATAGTATCATGATACGCCATGTGTAATGAGTGTTTAATCATGATAATTAATGTGAAATGAGGGTTTACTCGTGATTTATGTGCAATGAGGATTTACTAATGCTCCATCTGCAATGAGCCTTGGCTCATGTTAATTCCATGTGAAGTGTTGTTGCCACATTTCCATGTTATGATTATCATGCTTTATCATGCCTTTATGTTCATGTTTCTCTTATTCTCTATTGATATACCTATTGCCTAATAGTAATGTACTCCTCATGTTATTCCATGTGTACTCCCTTATTGGGCTTTATAGCTCACACTTTTCTTATGCATGTCCTCAGGTTACCTCATGCAATGCTAAGTACGAGGGAATGTAGTGGTCATGTAAAGGAAGTTTTCGATAAAGATCTTGTATTTAATGTTTTAAGTTTTTATGTAATGACCATAAGCCCCAAAGACACTAAACCTCTAGATCTTCATTGTTCTATCAAGTAAAGTTTTATGTAATAAATCATGTTTAAGTTTGTAATAAAAGCATGGTTGTCATATTATATATCAATTCAAACATAATATATGGAATATAAATATTAATGAAGAAGAGTTATAACCCAATGAAAGGAAATTGAGTTGGGAATCCTCTTACCACATGGTAACATTCAAGTCAAATTCCCATGGGTGATGTAATTGATGTTGAAACATAAAATTATTTTAATTATGAATTATTCATGACATAACATGTCAAAGGGTCACTATATACATCATATAAAATATTTAGGTTCATAACATTACAATATGTCTCATTAAAAAGAAATTGAGATGAAATCCCTTACCTTGTGCGTAGAATTTTATTTTGTGTATTTTAACTCCAATATAATAAAATTTTATCAATTATTTAATTATATAATAATATTTCATAGGTTTATTAGTTTATCATTATGATTTTTTTATTTATTACAATGAAATGACTAATTATTAATCATCCAATTCCATGTTGTGTGTTTTGAGGATTCTCTGTTCATAATTTAAAAACAACATTGACCTTTTATCCATGGTTAAATGGATTATTATCCCATAATATCTTGAATAATAATAATGATATAATAATAATCTTTATACATAACTTATAATTTTAAAACCAATGAATAATATGGTTATTAAAAATAAACATCGATACAATCATGGAGTCCGTAGATCACACATAAGGATGAAAATGATTCCATTTTTAAATGATAATTATGGAAAAAGGTAATTTTTTAGTTACCATTATATAAAGATAATTATATAATTAATAAAATATTATTTATTGAAATATACATTTGTATATTATCCATGTGATGTGGTGATTAAAAATGATTCGCATCCATTTGTGGGGGTGGTAGTTCACATGTATGCATGAACAATGTTACAATTTTTCAACGAATTAAAAGTTAAGAAATTAAATTATATATTAACATTAAAGAAGGATACTTATTTCATGAATATAATTTATATAACATAAATCCATCATTAAAACAATCTATAGGATGAGGTTATGGGAATGTAATTACATAGGTTCATGAGGCTATAGTCCTCCATACACACGAATGATGGTTTTGTTTCCCATTTTATGGAATAGGATATGAATAAAGGTTATGAAATTAACATAATAACAACCAAGTATAAGTAAGATATATATTTTATTATCTTATGATAGATAGATAATATTTTATGTATATGGGAAAATAAATAAATTGAAAATTCTCAGTTAAGAAATATAAATTTGTTTCAGAAAAACTTCTTTTTTATCAAATATTAAGACCTATATGGTTGGTATTAATCCAAAAATAAGATTTATATAAGGTGGGTTGGTATTTAAGGAAGGTATATTTTTAGCTATTTTTCAAACCAAAATTATTTTTAATTATTAATAAATGAGAAGAAGTTGTGTCATTTTATAAGAGAGGGGAGGGGAACTCTTAGAATTTCATAAAATATTAAATAAATATAAATTAATTTTGATGTTAAAATGGATAAAAATGGATAATTTCGAAGGTAATATTTGTATAAGTTTAAATGACAAAATCTAATACATTTTTGTCAAGATTGGATCACATTTTCACACTTATCGTTTTTATTTTAACATTTCATTTAACCATTTGACAATTACAAAGATATCAATGTTTTTTGAACACGAGAGTGTAGTATAGTTAATATAGAAGGAAAAAGTTCCATAAATAGCACATGACTAATTTCATAAATTTTACCCAGTTAATTTTTTTGAGGATACTATTATTAGGAATATTACATCATTTAATATAATATTATTTATTATAAAATTACATTAATGTTAATTTTGAAACTAATCCTTTAATTTAAATTTTTAAAACTAAAATAAAACTATAGAATTAGGATAAAATGAACCCAAAAAATCATAATTTTTCATAATTATAAAAAAATCATGATACAAATAAATAACTCAAATGATATTATTTTTATAGTTTTCAAAATCAATTTATTTATTATTTCACTACTTACACAGGCACTGGGTAATTGTTTCATAAGAAATTAAGGAATTATTTCTTCATTGAAAATTAAAAATAAATTAAAATGGTTAAAAAATAATTTATATTTCAAATTAAAATTTATAACTAAACATATATTTGTTTTATCCCTATTTAAAATAATTCAAAAATAGTAAAACAATGTGAATGACATTTTTTACTTTTCCTTATATAAAATAATTTAAAGGGTCAAAATTATGTCCAAATGGAAACCAAGGGCCATATATTTTACTTTTGGATGATTTTTTTATGAAATAAAATCATAATATACAATTAATTCATGTTATAGGGACATTTTTAGTCATTGTAATATTATATTTGACATAAATTACCTGATTTACCCTTTACCATGATAACAAAATTACTAAAGTTACTATTTATAATGTCAAAACATCAAAGGGATGTATTTACCAAATTTGGACTCACTGATTCCAATTATGGAATCCATTTTTTAATATTAAATTTATATAAGTGATAAAAATTAATTTTCATATAAATTTGTAAAATGAAATAAAAACAATTTTCAGAAAAAATACATTTTAAGTCCAAAAATGTACTTATACCAAAATCATGTAAAATGACGTTTCAGTTGAAGTTAATTAGATTATATATAATTAAATAATAATTATGTTACATTGAGATCAAATTAAAATCATAATGATAATTTTTAATGAAAATAGAATGATAGTTTTACAAAAATCGGTATTTTTCACTATTCACTGAAAATCAATCTTTTCAAAAACATACAATAATTTAAAAAAATGATAATTTTAATATGATAATTTTGAAAATGAATTAAAATTTTTAAAATAGAACTTATCAGTGTTCCAAAAGTTAAATATATTATTTTCTCTTGAAAATTATGTAAATCCATTTTTGAAGAAGGCATATCTATGAATATTAAAATAGATTTCATAAAAATTGGGTTCTTATATCCAATATATTAATCAATAAATTTAAATATATTTGGACCTTTATATATATTTCATAATTTATTTAACACTATTCATGCACATTAATTTAACATCTAGATCATAATAGTTATATTTAAATAATAATATTTCATTGTTCATTTAGGCTTGGTGTTCCATATCTTGTATGCTGTAAAATAGTGTTATTAAAAATAATGGGATATTACACAAATCACAACTCATGAACATAGATGTATTACTAAAAAATTACGATATAGCCTATAGAGAATTTGGGTACTTTGGGTGCATCACAAATGAACTGTTATTAATGAATAAGACAAAGAATGATTTTCCCTTCAATATTTATGGAAGTTGATATATCAACCCTTTGATTAAAATAGAACCATCAACTTAAATTACATGTTCATGGTGTAATTATGATTTTATTTTTTATAGATACGTAAACACATATCATGCATATAGGTTGAAAAAAATGTGTGCAACCTGCTTGATGAGACATCTTGTCAAAAGGATTATATTACACACTGAGTGTTCATATGTGGTTGTTTTAATTATGAAATACCATATTAACATATGGATGACTTTACCCATTTCAATAAATTAATCATAGACTTTATGGGAGCTCAAAAAATTCTACTCCGGAAGAGACCTAGAAGGTCGTACACAAATTCTTTCAATTGATCTTAGACAAATATTTTTTTAAATTTAACAGTTGGAATAAATATTATTCTCTAGACCTAAAGTTAATATTTACTCAAGATTTATTAAATGACCAAAAATATTAATTAAATATATATTATCGAAGTAATTGTTCAAGTATGTGAATATATAATATTTATTGAACCCTTTATTCACAATGTAATAACTAATTTATTTATTGACTAAATATGTATTTAGTTATCTAAATAATAATTAAAATATTATTCTCCGGTATATGATTAGAATATTTATTTATTTAGTAAATTAATAAATATTTAATGATAATATTTATATAGGTATTAAATAAATGTACAAGAGGAAGAGAAGATTGAGAATAGGTTTTATGATAAAAATTAACTCGAAAGATTGTAAAAAAATAGTTATCATTGTACCAGTTAGCACATTCCCTGAGAAAATAATAATATAATTACATTTAACGAGGTCATTTATGGATTAATATATTATTGATAGACCTCATAAAATTAAATAATGTTTTAATCCTAAGATTATCTCTTTAAATAGAAATATATGTCTATTATGCTAGTGTTAATAACTATGCATAAGTGATTTTTCTCAAGGTCTCTTTTACCCTCTCTTCCTATAAAGACTAAGAAGATGAAGGGAAAATTACTTCAAGTCTAAATAAGTAAATATTGATAAAGGTGAAAAAATAAGAATATAAATTGATTATTAAATCACCCAATGTTTTATTATCATTTTTCAACGATCAAAGGAGCACATGTGGATCACCTCTAATAGGGATCTACATTGGGGCCTTCCTACAAAACATAAGTACACTAATTGGGCAAGAAAAATAAACACCCTCAATGAAAAAGGATCTCAATTCCGAGGTAATCATTATTCTTGTGATTAAATTAGTCATAAAATCAGAATGAAATGATCTTCTATTAGTTATAGCATCTTCTTTATCAGTATTGTTTGGAAAAAAAATTATTGGTCTCGATATTCACATCTTGTACATTTAAAATGAACCATTGAATCTAAAAAATCCATGTTGGCCATGGGTCCAACAGTTTCTTATGTTGTACCTAGAACCAACTCCTACTACATGAAGTGTTTTAAAATCCTTGGTTAACATATATAATTAGCTAAAAAGTAAAACATCTAATTATGTTATCCTACGTCTTTTTTTAACATGAAACAAACCAAAACTCAATGGAATGAATATATATGTGATTGGGGGATTCAAAATTCACCACACCACATTATTTTCCATAACCAAAAAGTCACCATGACCTATCTTCACAATGAAACTAACCATTACTTCCACTTGAGATTCTCTCACCAACATCAATTTTTTTACTCCACTATGTTTCCATAACACTAGGACTAATGCGATCATTTCCCCCCAAATACAACATATCATCTATAAATAATACACCCCAGCATTAAAAAATGGTTATATTGGAATTTAAATATATAATTTCCTAATTTAACACATGAGATGAAAATGGTTGACACATCCTCAATTGAGAAACATGAACCTTATCATCAACCAATTAATAATTTCATGAAAATGAAAAATTATACTAAAATTATACATTTCATTCTGTGATCTCATAATGATTTATATAATGGAGAGGTACCTTCTCATTTATCTTGAGACATCTATTCCCAAACCAAGGTGACACATGAAAGAAAAAATGTTCTCTAATCATACACTAATGGTTATCAACAACTATCAATATATGATTTGTTTATCTATGAGTTTCTATCATCCTATTCCTTGTCAAATTAATTTTATCAGTTGTTACTTTTATGATAATAGGCCTCTAGAGAGACTTTTCACCTGTCTCAAACCAATATAGTGGTGATCAAAATGAACTAAAATGATACATTTCAAAGGAGTATTATTAATCTATACTAAATAACAATTATTATATAAAACGTTTACTAAAGTAATATGATAATCTCATGTTCTCTTTAATTATATTGCACAATATCAAATAATATCACATGTTTCACTCAATTTCTTTATCAATTTTTGGATGATAATCTATACTAATATTTAACTGAGTAACCATTTATTTTTTAATTAACCTATAGGTGCTTAAAATAAACAAAAAATCTTTATTTGAAATGATAAAAATAACACATATATGAATCCTAACCATGTCCTTTATGTATAAAATAGACAGTTCATTAACCAAAACATTCTATAATGGGAAATAAATTATATAAATTCATCATTTGAGCAACTAATTTAAAAATTACATCATTATTTTATGTGGGGTCTAGTAATTCTAATAATAAATTTCATTTATATATTATTATAATTACATTTTAGTATAGTAAAAGATAATAATAAATTTATTAGTCATTTATTCTCAACCTTCTCTTTTGATAAATCAACCAATAATAAACAAAAACAACTATTACCTTTTTATCTTGAGCTACCAATATTTATAATTCATGTCATGATTCATATTTTATATTCTAGAAAATATAACCGGAATTGATTTTTTAAAGGCCTACACAACTTCTTCATTAAAACCATAGGAAACCACCACACTTTTATTGCAATATAGAGAAACATTAGTTGATAGAGTCTATATATATGTGGTATCCCACAATTTATGGAATCAAATATATTTTTATAATCAAAATAAAATATTTATTCCTCCTTTAACTAATACACCATCATATATGTGACATATATTTAAGGGAATACCATATGATATCTTTCTCCTTATACCATTAGATAATAATATACCAATATGCTCAACAACTAAAATTTACTTTTGAGTTATTTTAAAACATTATTATAGGAAATATAACTTAAATAATTTACTATAATATTTTCCTCTGTTAGAATAAAATACAACTCAAAAAACCAAAAGTTTAAATATACTAAACATATCTTTTTTCATTAATTTTATATATTTTTTAGAGAATATATATTTCAAAATTTTATAGTTTGAATACATCATGAATATCATAGTGAACAAGTAATCTTTTAATATATTCAAATAATTAATAATTAAAAATATATAAAATTCATGTATGATACTATTTTTTCAAGTGGTCTTAGTTGTTAAAATCTATTAATTACCAAATGATCTCCTTAAATGACCACACATCCCAATACTTCAATATATGCATTGAAACACACCATGAATTGTTAGAAAAAATATATTTCTTGAGCACTTATGGGATCTTTCTATTAAAAATCATGGTGAAATCCTCTAAATTACCCATGGTGACATCATAGTTTTCCCTATATTTGGAGAATTTTAAATGATGTTTGGAGATGATATAGCTTATAGGAAAGAATCATGTCAAAATAATGTCAAATATGTTGGGAGGTATAATGTTATGTTGCAAGGAGGACCTTTTGATTTTTTAGTATATATATATTTAGGTAAAATTCATATCTTTCACCATGAAGGAAAAAGTTAACGACATAACCTTATTAATTAAGAATACATAAAAGTTACGTAAGAATATGTGTAATAGGATAATTCCATGACACTTTTGGTCCTTCCAAAGAGAAGGTGGCTATTCCATAACATGGAGGTCATGGAGTTTTGATGTTCCGTTGGTTAGTGGAAGTTATTCCATGATGAGTAGTTTTTATCAAGAAATAACATTTGGAAAATGTTTTTCAAATGAATATCATTTCACAATTATTAGAGCGTAAAATAAATTGAATTTTGTTTTTTTGGGGAGTATGAAAATTGTTCGGTGATGGTAGTTTCCATTTCATGAAATAATAGAGTTGAAAAGATTTATCAATTTTTAAAGTTTCTATATTATAGAGTTTAAATTGATCCAAATTATATGTGTTTGACTCATATTTGGAATAATTTTATTGGTGAATTTTTCCATTATAATCAAGGATGTATAATGATATTTATAGAGGAAAAAATGTGGATTATATTATGATTAGACATATATGTTACTGTATTAAAGTAGTGAAAATATTAAGTTATTAATTATGACTAGGAGAGAGGATAAATTATTTAGTTTTATTGAAAGAAACGATATATATCTATGAGTTCATATTACTAGATAATCATGGATATTTATCATGTAGATGAATTAGGATCAAAATTCAACAATTATTTTGGTGTAATTCTTATTCTTGGTTCATTTATGATTAATATTTTACTTATAGGTTTAGTGAATTCTTTCTATATAAGGAGATAAGTGTGTGATATATCATTTTTAGGGATCTAAACCTCGAGGTATAGTCGAACACCTTGAATTTCTAATGAATTAGGAGTGTGTATATTGAATTTTGGAACATAGATACATAATTTGGTGTATTCTCTATAGACACAACCCATTGTAGGTAAACCATGTGAAATCACATGTTTATATGTTATGATCATTAAAAAGGTTTATTTAAAATCAAGATACCCTTATTCACCCCTCTATGATTATCTTCCTTCTGCATGACTAACATGAATCTACCATCAAACTATATAAATATCCACTTTGGGTTGACGGTAAATCATAAATTAAATTAAAAATATATATTTTCGGAACTTCTCATTGAACGTGAAGTTTACACCATTAATGATTTGTAATGTTATCAGAGATCCAAAATTTATGAAATAGAATATAAAACACTAGTAATGGTCAACTAACCTATGAAATATATGAATCAAAACAATGTTTCTAGGATTTTTACAAGGCTTAATCACCTTTAATTTATCACGATCAATATAGATTCATTATTTATAGATGAAACACATAGTAACTTTATCCATTAAAAATAATAATTGAATTCATATATCTTAACATGCTACTCATATTCACCCAAATTTTCCAACGTTTCTAGATACCTCCCTTTGTCTGATTCTAATATTGAATAAATCAAAATATCGTCTAGAAACATGTTAAAAAGTGGATCAATATATTTATGAAAAATAAAATTAATAAAATAAATGAATACTAAAATATAATTAGTAACCTCAAATGATATTTGAACTAACCTTTAATGTCCATACAAACTCAAAAAAATCAATAATCGAAACATATTATTTTTTTATCATCACTTGGTGATATCCCAATCTAAAATCAATATTTGAAAATAAATTCTCACATTTAATCCAATAAAATAAATTATTTATGTAATATATATTTTTATTATTCTTTACAATCACGTAATTCAGCTATTGGTAGTCAATGGATAATAATAAGATACTATATTCTTTATTGGGAAATAGAACAGGTGCACTCAAGGTGAGTCACAGTGTTGATTAAATCAATTCTCCTATAGATCGTCAACTCGTGATTGTAATTCCAATAATTTTATAGGATCAATGCAATAATAATGTAATTATATTTGATTTATTTTAGAAAATAAAACTAATTTATAATTTTATATTCATATTTTGTGACAGTCCCAAAAACACTTAGTAAAACACAACAAAATACCTTTTTCACCATTTTTGAAAACCTGTATTTATTCTTTGATTTTATTATTACAATAAACAACTCATCTAAATCAAAAGATATATCCTCATGGTCCCAAATCATGGCATTTTCTTGACTCTCATGAATACCATAATCCCTTCATAAAGGATAAAAACATACCTTAGGTGAAATAAAATAAAATATTTGATGATACATCAATAAGATTATTATAGTCACTAAAAATTAAATTCCAATAATGAGGTTACAAAAATTAATATTAATTAACAATAATTCCCAAGATGCTTCCACATCACATATCACAATAAAACAATATATTAATTTTAATCCTCACCCTACCTTTATCCCTAAAGTATGCAATCATTATTGAATAAGTAATTTACTCAATATAAACGCCTAACTAATATCGTGCTAGTTTATATATGAATGAATTTGATAAACCCAAAAATAAAATAATGATATCAAAATATATACAATCACTGTGGTACCTCACACATCATAGGTCAAAATTTAGACTCCCCGGATGCATACTTGACCATGGATTACTATCCCTAGTTATATTTATTTTCTCCATATCCTAGGTTACTACATCTATTAGACTAATTTCAATATTTATTATATCTATACATACCTATATTAATCCTCAATAATTATGTTTTATTAGATGTAATAATATTATATCCCAATGAAAAGTATGTATAGCACTTATTTAGATATCTCATCTATATATAATGTTATCATCCCAAGTATTTAGATAATACCACTTCATGTGCACCACGTTTCCACATGGATAACACCCATACCAAATCCTCCCCTAGTAAAAAATGATTTGGTAGATTAATTTTGATAACTTCATTTATAGAATTTATCATACTTTTTATTTTATCCACTAGAAGAATTATTAAATTAATCTATCCATGGAATAAATTCACACACATTCTCAGCTTCCATCATGTTAGATTTTATTTCATCACCACTAGATTTTTTAATACCTTAGTATGGTTTCTTAAATTGAATAACCATAAATTGAATCTTATGTCTAATATGGATATAAAATCTCTTAGTATTGATTTTATTTTTGGTTATCTATTTCTCTAAAAAGTGAAATATCTCAAGAAGATGATTTTTACACAAAAAAATTATCATTCTTCCTTAATCAAAATATAAAAAATCTTGAGAATTTTTTATATTTTACATCATAGGATAAAAATAATGATTATGAATCTCTTTAAATATTTTCAATAAAATGTCAGCATAAAAAGTCTTCTCCATCACCATCTCCAAAAACATATGTACCATACCCTCCAACATAGAAGACAAAAAAAACTACATTTTAAGGATCATGATATATAGGTATTATAAGATTTATTTTATCCCATCCAACTAATCGTTGACTTTTTGAATTACAGCATTTCCTTAAAAATAGAAGAGTACCCAGACCCTGAAATATTGATGCTTGATTGAACTTAACTAGTATCTCTTTATTTTTTCATCCTATAATTACTTGGACAATATAAAGCTATGATTCAAAAGTCTTTGTAAAATTTCCCATGATCTCATCTCCATATTGATTAATAAGTTATATTCTCAGAGTTATTTTCATAATTACAAAAATAATCATCATATAATCCACTATGAAATATATTATCGGTAAGATGATCTTGAACACAAATAAAGAGAAATCTAGATAACTCAAATATCATATTATAATATAAATTTAACATTTTATACCATGTTTCATCATCTATTTTATTTTAAACTATTTCAAAAATATTAATCATTTTTTAACTAAATACTTTTCAAAACATTAAAAAATAACTTTAAAATAATTATTCATTGAAACCATTTTCAAAACCACACCCAATTAAGGAAATCATTTCAATGTTATAGAACATATAGTTTCATATATATCCATTCCAATAATTATTCAAAAGCATAATATTACCTTAAACAATCATAGTTTCTGACACCTATCTGATATAATAAACAAAACATCTAATAATAGAATTCATAACCATTTTTTACCCTAACTCACTCATAACTCATGATTCACTAAAAATAGTATAACAATGCCTTTTAATAAGAACATTTTGAGTCTGAACAAACCTATCAACATACCTACGACATTATTCCTAATAATAAACTAAAATATTTCTTGATACCATTTTACAATTCCTTGATATGTTGACATAAATCATGTTATATGATCTAGACAGTTTTATGTGGATTTAATAAATCTCCTTGAATTTCAGAGGTTTATCACTAATGTAAAGGGTTAAAATAAAATAATTTGGGAATAATTTTCCCTTAAATTGAAATCTCATAACTATATAGAATAATGTTTTAAAAAAACTATATTCCATCTTGAAATAACATTTTAATTTAAAATTCTAAAGATTAGTTTAAAAATAATAAAAACATATCAAGAACCACCAAAACTAATTTAAGGTTTCAAATAACTACTAGATACTATTAAGGAATAGTTTAATATCCTCCATCATTATTTGGAAGTAAATTAAAACATAAATCCTTATTGTATCCTTTTATACATCATTAATGAATAAATTTTTTTCCATTTCCTTGTATCACGATATAAAATATCTGTATGAATAGTTATGTAATAAAGTTTGCAAATATAAATTATTACCCAAAAATATTCCCCTAAATGACTCTCATATATATACATATGTGATCTATGAAATAATTTTAAAATCAATTACATTAATTTTTTTTAAAGGTTGGGGCCGAAGCCTCATTTTTTATTATTAAATCAAAACAAAGTCCTCTTTTAACTGGGTAGAGGGAAACCCATTACATAGCCCGAAGGCCCAGTGAGCTTGTAGCCCATTACATAGCCCGTAGGCCCAAATTTTAAGGCCAATTCACATTCTATGAATAGTAACCTGTTGCTACAGTACCGCACAGTATCGCCGCCACTACAGTGGCCTACCGCCGCTACAGTACCCTGCCGCCGCTATAGTGCCCGCTGATGAACAGTGCCCCCGCTGCTACAGTACCGCTACAGTTCTGCTACAGTACCTGTGCCTCATTGGGTTTGAACCCCCATTTTCCATGTAGTATTACGGGGTGCTTACCACTAAGCCAAACCCCAACTACTCAATTACATTAATGAAAACATATTGACTTTACAAAAAAATAATTTTCATCACAACATCGAAATAATTATTTTTTACTGATAATAATATAAATAAAGTCAACCAATACTGTTATAAAAAAAATATATACAATGACCCGACCTTAAACATTAAATAATATTGAATTAAATGAATAATTAACATAGAAGATGTTTTCACATTTAGAGTTTTAGAGAATTAGGCCATAACTATTACATAACAATTTGAATACTAAATGTAGACACTACTACCAAGTATCCATTTTTCATAAAATAAAAACACTTAAAAAAATAGACATGTCTAGTTCCATGTTTTAGACATCATGACTTTTCCTTGATCTCATCCTTGACTATATTCATCTTTATGTCCTGGGAAAAACATTTCAAAACATGAGATGATCATAAAAAGCTCAGTAAGGGTTATAAAATAACGAAATGAAAAATTATCCCATCAATAAATACAAATCAATTAAACAAAACTTTTTAATCATAACATACCTCATGAAATCATAAGATTTATGAATAACATACAGAAATCATAAATCATAAATGTTACTAATGGAATCCATATGAAAATTACATTGTAGTTATCACAGCTACGTAGGGAGTTACACTTGGAATGACCATCACAGTATATTCCCTGGATCTCTTAGGAGAAAAAACATGTTTACCTCTATTACGTTACCCAAGGCATTGGAGAGCTATCTTGAGCCCACCCTCCCTAGGTTGACCACGGAATTACCCATATACATAAACAATTTCCAATAACCATAACATAATCATAACCCATAACACATGTATAAAGTAAAGATAACATTTCCACATTACAATATATCAAATCAAGATATTGAAATAAACATTTCTTTATGAAATAATTTTCAAAAACCATTTAAAACATTTAATAAAGAGATTTTTTAATCAAAGTGTCTCATACCACTTTGAAGCTTTTAAATGAATTATCATTTTAAAACATTAATGTACATATAAATAAATCCTAAAACCCATTTTAAAAACATGGACATTAATGATAAATATTTATAAGAATAAATCATTAAAACATTTAAAATAATATTTTAGTTAAAGAGTTTTTAACAAATTTAGAGACGCTCGAATACAAATAAAGAGGAATAACATTTAATCATAATTTTATAATATCATGAGAATAAAGGTATTCATGATATAATATTACAAATGATAGTATATACACCACATAAGAGTGAATTGGTGCATAACAATAACGAAGTCTCAATGGAATGTAAATTGAGACAAAATCCCTTATAAAGACTTTGTCCGTTGATTAAGGATAAATCAATTACATAATTATGTGTGACAATTAATAATAAACCCAATATAAGTGGATATTATGTGTAAAAAAATCAAAGGTCATTAAAAAATATTCATAGGAGGTCATATTCAAGAAGTACAAGTTGAACCCAAGGAATTGAAATTGGGTTAAGAAGTTCCCTTGTAAAAATTTGACAGCCTAACAACGTCACTTTAAAATTCCGAAACAAAGTTGATGAGATAAAAAGGGAATATCATCAAATGGACATAATTTTTACATCAATAAGGATATATAAACACATATCCCAACATAATAATATGTAAATTAAAAGACATAACTAAATGAAGTCTTTTAAAAAGAGGAGGGTGAAAGGTTCCCTTACCAATTTGGTAACTTACAAAACATACGCCACATGAAAAAAGGATCTTAAAATGAAGATGTAAATACTCATAAATGAAATTATATTACACAAATAGTACAATCATAGGCATTACATACACCACACAAAAGGAAATAGTGGCAAATATAGCATGAATCTCATGGAATAAAAAGTGAGATGAAACCCTTTACCATGTTGAAATCAACTGAGTCATATGACCAAAAGTTAATATCCTCAAAATGAATCACAGAATACCATGAATATAATTAGAATCAGGATAATATATATCAAATGTCAGTACACAATACACCACATGCAATGAATAAGTGGAAAACAATGGAAATCTCGAGAAATTAAAAGTGAGATAAGAATATCCATTACCTCATTGTCCGACTTAACTCGTTTGTTCCTTGTTATTCCTGAATAATAAACTAAAGTTAATTTCTACTTGAATAAGTAACTTTTTAAAGTTTATTATTCCTCTTATATCACTTATTACCTTGTTATAAACATTATATATTCTTTTAAGTTAATAACGCTCATTTTGTAGATATTTGGTACTTGAGTAAAAAATGAACACCTTATATTTACAAGTTGTCCATGTTGTCAATAGTTCATTATATCCAGAATGATATTCATTATTTAGATATCATATATATCATATATATCCAGTATATATATATATATATATTTATAATAGTACATATCATTTGGAGGTAAGAAATGAAATGCACTGTTCATGGAGACGGTAAGTCGTACATACGAATGAACGCTACATTCATTTATATTTCTTATTTTAATGGAATTAAAAAATAATAATTATACATAGGTATATTATAATTACAGTATAATATCTTATATAATATCATTAACTCCATGCTTTATACGTCCCACATATGGCAATAACGAGTCATATCACTTTGAGGGGGTGGTAGTCCGCACTTCCTTAAATGAAATTATTGTGCTTACCCATAATGGAAACCATAAGGGATTGATATAAAAGAAAAATAAAAAATCATAAAAAAACAAAAAATATAAAATTTATTATTAAAATATTGGGTACAACCGCGAAAGTGGCACACATATAGGGATGGAAATTACATTAAATCGCAAGCCCAAGGACTTGACCCCATGACTTTCCCGTCACCCCCCCCCCCCCCACACTTACCACCCCTCCACCAACGGTGGGGAAAAAGTACACTGGGTTTTTAGGCCCAAGGGGTTACACGGTATAGGTGGGCCGTCACCCACCACCGAGCGCCTATATGTACTCCCCTAGCCTCAGTCCCAGGTGTAACAGTACCTGGGCTTTCAAGCCAGTTCCACACAGGGTAGAGGGGCCCATGAGAGGTGATAAAGGCATATAGTGCAAAAATATAACTTATATAACACCAAATAAAAATTAATTTACAAATAGATATTTGTTTTTGTCATTTTTTCCTTTACTTTAAATTAATTAATATAAAGTGTCATTATCATTCATAGGTGGCTCCATGGGGTCCTAAAATCGAACCAAGGATGACCTTGGTTGTCCATTACTCATCCAATAAAGTTAGAACAAGTGTTGAGGTAATTTTGAATTATTATAATATTATTTTTACCTTTAATTACCCTATTTACCTTTAACTATGGTAAATAAAAGTAAAAAGTTACTATACATCAAAAAATTATTTTCATCTTATTGAACCACATTTTACTTATTAATAACAAAAATGTATGTAAGATTTTTTGGATTCAATTCACAAAAGCAGTAAAATTTTATTTAAAAGAAAAAGTCAGTTTTTTTATCTACTACTAAGTGGTTTCACTATTCATCAAAAATTGATGTTTTTAAGAAAAATACAAAAACATCAGCCTAAGATATATTTGGTATTCCTAATTAAAAAATTATGTCTATTTTACCAATTCAAAACATATAATTATCATTAATTAATTTAAAATTAATTCCCGTTGTTAAAACAAATAGCATGTTTTTAAGAAACAATATCTATCAAAAGATTGAAACTTGCTTATATCGAATTTCAATGTGAAATTAATTAAAAAGACCAAAATTGGAATAAATGGTAAAAATATATTCTAATTACACTTTAAAAACGATAAAAAATATAATCTAACCATATAATTAAATTAGATTAAAAGGATATTTTTAATTAAAATACAATATTTTTCACTATTCATTAGAAAATGAACTTTATCAGAAAAATTCCAAAAATTTACACAAAGTAAATTTTGATGTCCCCATTCTAAAGAAGGATCTTATATGGTAAAATTAAATTTATTAAAGTGTCCAAAACTATATTTAAAGAGGGTTCTCCATTAAAAGGCAGTAAATGGACATTTTAATGTAAGTTATGCTTAAAATTAGATTCATTCACATATATACCTCTAACTTTTATTGGATAAAGGTAATTACATTTAACAAACATGTATAATCATATTGTAGTTAGTTTTGTTCGTTCCCTCCAATACAACATCATGGAGTTAACTACCATTTAAAATAATAATATTAAATTATTAGTCTACATCGTAAGATTTCCAAGAAACATGTTGTTGTGTATCGAGTACGCTATCCAAAATAGAAACCCCTTCCAAGTAAAATTAATATTTAGATAAAAAATATTAATAAATAAGAAAATTTCATATTATTTATTTTCCTGGGATGTTACAGCCTTCCCCTCTTTTGGTAATTGTGTCCTCGTAATTTTAAAACAGGGCTAGGAAACTTCATTAAAAGTCCCTCATCGGAAAATAGTCGGAAAAACTATCACTTTAAAAGAAATAAATTGAAGTACAAAGGTCACACGAGATAATCCCATACTAAGATTCCATGTTTTAAAACATGGATATGGAAGAGAAAAAAAAACCATCAAGTTCTGATGGAGTGTGATAGAAAACATGGTTAGGAGAAAGTTAACCACCAGAAATTCACAAACTTGTGATAGGTTAAACAGTCTTTGATTCCGCAGTAGGAAAAGTTAAGTGTTAATGTTTTTATTTTAAATTACTTTTCATAAAGTTGAATAATTTTTTATGAACTTAACTAAAAACATAAGGAAACATACATACTTGTCATGTATACTTTCATCCTTTACTAGCTTTGTAACACAAACTCATATATTCTCTAAATGATGAGTATTCAAACTAACTTGGTGACAAAAAAAGCACAAGAATCAAATTATAGAGAATCACATAATCTACACAAAGAATCTATATATTTTCCCTTTCTTTAGACATTAACCAAAACAAAAAATGGTTAGTACGAGATCATATAATCCCCAAAAAGTATAATACTTAAAATAAATACTACTCTCAATCTCAAAAATTCAACAAAAAGTACCCAAAGTTCAATAAAGACTATTCAATATACCATTGCCCTTAAAATTATTCAAAATAACCCAAACTAAGATTGTAACCGAAAATATAGAAGGATTTAATTACATAGTCTTCTTAGATAAATCTTATCATTTATCTCCAAATAACATCAGTTACTCATAAAATCTTATATTGAAAAGTAATTAACCTAATCACATATTATCCATGATAGGTTAATCTGTTTCATAAATAGACCAAATAATCATATGTCCACAATAAAAACATATATTCTTCCAAACAAAAATTTCAACCATTATTCAACAATTTAAATCCCATAGTATTCTATCTTTTTTAGGCATACAGTGTTTCCTGAAAAGAGAGAACGTATTCCACAGTAACCTTTATCACTTAATTACTAAATCATTTTTCTATACTAATTATATCTATTTGATAAAACAAAAGTTCCCAAAAATCCACTTATTCTTATTTCATAAAATCATTTTACTAAAATAATAAGTCATACTAACTAGGGACTTCAAGTAGGATAGTGGTAGGTGATGCAACCTCATCGCCCTTCAGTTGTGGTTTCGATTCCTACAACCTTACCAGATGTGACAGGTTGTCACCCATCCTACGGGTTGTCATTTTTATAAAACTCAAAAATAACCCTAACACGTTTTAACCTCAATGGTTTCCTTATACCTCTCATTTTCATCCAAATTCATTATAAACTCAACATCTTAATTCGTGAAGTCTTATTTAACCACCATATGATAAAATATAATAATCCCAAAAATGAAGAACATCGTACCTTGATCCTAGTGTCCATTTGGTTTCATCGTCATCTTGTTCACATAGTTAGAAGGTCCATGCATTGAAACAATGATTTATAGATCCTTCAAAATCATTTTCTTCCTTCATCCAAATACACCTTTACAACATGGGTCATATGGGTGTTCACAGAAAAATAATTTTGGAAAATAATCATGTATGACATATAGTTTCAAAACATCAGATAAAACATGATTTTATAAAATAGTCAGACCGAATTTGAGTTGAAACATTAAATTAACGGTCCTTTTAAAATAACATTGGTATTTACTGAGATATTATATTGTAAAATAATGTATAAATAGGTTTCTCAAGGGTCTCCTTCTTCAACACCTTTTTTAAAATCATAATATGCTTCAAAATCTTGTGATAAGGTAAAATATTATAAACTTCCCTGAGAATATTAACCTTTATTGGAAATATGAGAATATTTTGAAAATACGATTTATCAAAATACAACCCATGATCCACGATGATAACAAGGTATAATGGAGGTGTTTGATATCTCAAACAAATACTTTCAAGTTAGTTGTATGCAAGAAAATGTTTCACAATCATCCTAACATGACTTAGCAAAAATTATTGCAAGCATGTAATCAGGAAGATATAAGAATGTCGTTTGAGATCCCCCTTCTAATTGTAACTGACTTTACTTGATCTGAAAAAGTTATAAAAAATGATTTAACTAAAATAATATACATAGGGACTAACCATGTGTCTAATGAAAACTCCTAATCCCTAAAGTTTTCTAAACTGCCCTCTGATACCAACTATAAGAACTCAGCCTTAAACATAACATAATATTGAATTAAATGAATAATTCACATATAAGATCTCAGGTTTATAGTTTTAGAGAATTAGGCCATAACTATTACATAAAAATTTGAACATTACATGTAGACACTACTACCCAGTATTCATTTTTCATAAAATAAAAACTCTTTAAAAAAAGATACATATCTAGTTCCATGTTTTAGACAGCATGACTTTTCCTTGATCTCATCCTTGACCCTATTCATATTTATATCTTGTGAAAAAGATTTCAAAACATGGGATGAGCATAAGTAGCTCAGTAAGGGTTATAAATGAAAAGAAACATTTTCCCATCAATAAATACAAATCAATTAAACAACACTTTTTAATCATAACATACCTCCTGAAATCATAATATTTATTAATAACATACATAAATCATAAATCATAAAGGTTACTTATGTCATCCACATCAAACTTACATTATAGAAACCACAGCTTCTCAGGGAGTTACACTTGGAATACCCATCACAGTATATTCCCTAAATCTCTTAGTAGAAACATCACGTTTACCTCTGTCACGTTACCCAATGCATTGAAGAGCTATCTCGGGCTCACCTGCCCTAGGTTTATCATGGAACCACCCGTATACGTAAAAAATGCCCAATAACCATAACAAAATCATAACACATAACACATGTATAAAGTAAGGTTAAAATTTACACATTCCAATATATCAAATCAACATATTAAAATAAACAATGCTTTATCAAATCATTTTCAAAACCATTTAAAACATTTAATAAAGAGATTTTGGAATAAAAGTGTCCCATACCACTTTGAAGATTTTAAAGTAATTATAATTTTAAAATATTAATTTCCATATAAATAAATCCTCAAACCCATTTTTTAAAAATTGACATTAATAAGAAATATTTAGAAGAATAAATCTTTAAAACATTTAAAACAATATTTTAGTTAAAGTGTTTTTAACAAAATGAGAGACGATTGAATACAAATAATTGAGGAATAACATTTAATAATAATTTTATAATATCATGAGAATAAAGGTTTTCATGATAAAATATGCCAAAGGACGGTATATACACCACATAAGAGTGAATTGGTGCATAACAATAATGAAGTCTCAATGGAATGTAAATTTAGACGAAATCCCTTATAAAGACGGTATCCTTGGATTAAGGATAAATCAATTACATAATTATGGGTGAAAATTAAGAATAAAACCAATATAAGAGGATATTAAGTGTAAAACGATCAGACTTATTTCACAAATATTCATAGGAGGAAATATTCAATAAGTACAAGTTGAACCCAAGGAATTGAAATTAGGTTAAGAAGTTCCCATGTAAAAATTCGACAGCCTAACAATGGCACTTTAAAATTCAGAAAAAGAGTTGATGAGATAAAAAGGTTATCACATCACATGGACATAAATTTTTACATCAATAAGGATATATAAGTACATATCCTAACATAATATGATGTAAATTAATAGACATAACAAAAAGAAGTCTTTTAAAAAGAGGAGGGTGAACGGTTCCCTTACCGATTTGGTAACATACAAAACATATGCCACATGAAAAAAGAATCATACAATGAAGATTTAAATACTAATAAATGAAAGTATATTACACAAAGAGTATAGTCATGGGCAGTACATACACCACACAAAAGTAAATAGTGGAAAATATATCATGAATATCACCAGAATAAAAAGTGAGATGATACCCTTTACCATGTTGAAATCAACTGAGTCGTATGACCAAAAGTTAATATCCACAAAATGAATCACATAATACCATGAATATAATTAGAATCATTATAATATATATCAAATTTCATTACACAATACACCTCATGCAATGAATAAGTGGAAAACAATGGAAATCTCATGGAATCAAAAGTGAGATAAGAAAATGCCTTACCTCGTTGTCCGACTTGACTCGTTTGTTCCTTGTTCTTCCTGAATAATAAACTAATGTTATTTTATACTTTCTTAAAACCCTTTTTCAGTTTTATTATTCCTTTTATATAACTTGTTACCATGTTATAAACATTATGTAATCTGTTAAGTTAATAACGTTTGTTTTGTCGATATTTGGTACTTGATTCAAAAATGAACACCTTATATTTACAAGTTGTCCATGTTGTAAATAGTTCATAATATCAAGAATTATATTCATTATTTAGATTTCATATATATAATATATATCCAGTATATATATATATATATTTATAATATTACATATCATTTGGAGGTAAGAAATGAAATGCACCGTTCCTGGAGACGGTAAGTCGTACGTACGCATGAACGCTACTTTCATTTGAATTTATTATTTTAATGTAATTAAAAATAATAATTATACATAGATATATTATAATTACAATATAATATGAAATATAATATCATTAAATCCATCCTTTATATGTCCCACATAATGCATTAACAAGTCATATCACTTTGAGGGGGTGGTAGTCCACATTTCCTCAAATGAAATTATCGCGCTTACCCATAATGGAAACCATGAAGGTTTGATATAAAAGAAAAATAAAGAATCATAAATAAAACAAAAATATAATATATATCATATATAAATATAGGGTCATCTTAATGGGCACCATGAGAGTTGGTAGGAGATAATTGAACAGTCATCGTTTCGTGAGGCGTTAGTTTATCATCCACAGAAACACTATATTCTTCATCCATTAGAAGGAGGTGTGTGTAAGTTTAGTTAGAATCATTATTATAACAAAATACTATTATATTGAGGATACTGGAGTTATTAAAAAATAAATTAATAAAAATAGTTTAGGGTTTGGAGAAGTAAAATAAATGAAAGCAATTTAAGAGAAACTATTACCTTTAATTTGGGTAACACCATTTGGTTTGAAACAAAGGACTTCTTGAAGTGCCTTATGCCTGAGGTAAGGCTTCTAGGAGGAAGAGAGAGATGTTGGGAGCTTAATTTGGCAGAGTTTGGATGAACCAAAAGGCTTGAGAGGTGTGAGGAATTGTTTTTAAGTGGTATCGTTTTATAAGGGAAAGGAGGGGCTCTTTAGGAAAGTGTGAAATGATTATTTTATTATATAATGCTATTCGGTTTCTAAAGGTCCAAAAAACATTAAAATCGAAGATAAGATGACTCATAGTCGAAATAATACCATGCAATAGTAATTGGACAGGTTTTGGATAATATTTTAATCATTAGAATCTTATTTATTTAAATCATTTATTAATGAGGTAAACATTGCATCATTATGGTGTCATAAATAATTTATTTTATTTTATGTCTAAAAATTATAATAAAAATACCATGATGTAGGAAATCGTTTTAACTTTCCAATTAATATTTATAGTCAAAAATATAACTTATATAACAACATATATAAATTAATTTAAAAAGAGATATTTTTTAATTTCATTTTTTCCTTTACTTTAAATTAATTAATCTAAAGTGTCATTATCATTCATAAGTGGATCCATGGGGTCCTAAAATCGACCCAAGGATGCCCTTGGTCGTTCATTACTCATACAATAAGGTTATAAAATGTGGTAAGGTAATTTTGAATTATTATAATATTATTTTTACCTTGAATTACCCTATTTACCTTTAACCGCGGTAAATAAAAGTAAAAAAAGTTACTATTCACCAAAAAATATTTTCCCCTTATTGAACCAAATTTTAATTATTAATAACAACAATGTATGTTGGATTTTTTAAATTCAATTAACAAAAGCGATAATATTTCATTTAAATGAAAAAGTCAGTTTTTTTAATTACTACTAAGTGGTTTCACTATCCATCAAAAATTGAAGTTTTTCAGAAAAATACCAAACAATCAGCCTAAGCTATATTTGGTATTCAAAATTCAAAAATGATGTCTATTTTACCAAATTAAAAACATAGAATTTGAATTAATTAATTTAAAATTAATTCCTGTTTTCAAAAGAAATAGCATGTTTTTAAGAAATCATATCTCTCAAAAGATTGACACTTGCTTATGTCCAATTTCAATGTAAAATTAATTCCAATGAAAAAAATGGGATTAAATGGTAAACATATATTCTAATTATACTTAAAAAACAATTAAAAAGATAATCTAACCATATAAATAAATTATATTAAAAGTAAATTTTGAATTAAAATACAATATTTTTCACTATTCATTAGTAAATGAACTTTTTCGGAAAAATTCCAAAAATTTACACAATGTAAATTTTGATTTCCTTGTCCTAATAAATGATTTTATTTGGTCAAATTGAATGTATTAAAGTGACCAAAACTATATTTAAAGAGGTTTCTCCATTAAAATGTGGTAAATCGACCTTTTAATGTAAATTATCTTAAAATTATATTCATTCACATTTTAAGCCTCTAAATTTTACTGGATAAATGTAAATACATTTAAAAAACATGTATAATCATATTGTAGTTATTTTTGTTCATTCCCTCCAATACAAATACTAGGAGTTAACTATCATTTAAAATAATAATACTAAATTATTAGTTTGTAACGTAAGATTTCAAAGAAACATGTTGTTGTGTATCGGGTACGCTATCAAACATAGAATCTCATTTAACGTAAAATTAAAATTTAATTCACAGATATTAATAAATATGAAAATTTCATATTCTTTATTTTCCTGGGATTTTACAATATATAACCCAACTTGGTTCACTACAAACACTATGGAAAAGATACCATCATCGTCAACTAGATGTGTAAATTTTAGATCATACCATTATATCAAATATAAAGGCATAATGAGGAGATAATGAGTAGTTCACATCCACCTATAATCGTAAAATGATCTGTAATGTATCATTATTTTTTCAAAATCTTACTTCAATATTCTTCCTATTTATTCCTTTATAATTAACTCACATGTAAATTATGATACTTGTTTCCATTCAAGGTAATTTTTATCCATATATCCAGGAAATTCTATTAATTAATTAAACCCTTTCTATTTATTTTCTAAATATAATTTTATTTTAAAGTGATTTACAAAACATTTTCATCCTTTATTTCAAATATTATATTTTTCAATAAAAACATGATTTAAAATAAAAACTTATTTCCTCCCAAAAATATAAATATGAATTTTATGTCCTGTAAAAAAATCGACAATAAATAAATAAATCCACATCTCATCAAAATAAATATTTACCAAATAAAATACTATGATTTTATCAAAACCAAAAACTATATTTATTAAAAAAATGATCTATCATATCAATGTTAAATGACAATTACCTGATAGAAACAATCATATATTCAATCATCAATAAATTAAATGGGTATTAAAATATATCAATAAATCATATATATCGTATTATAGGATAGATTCCACCAACCCTAGATGAGATTTCTAGAACATAATTGGTTAATATTTTATGATCATGACCCTAATATGATGTTTCATTTCCTATCTTTAAAGATATAATATTAATATACATCTATTTATAATAAAATTTAGTGATGAAATATTTAACTGAGCATGAAGGTAGAGATAGAGAGAGTAATTATGACTATTAATGTATAATTTCTCTACCTTTGATTTCGGTTTGATCGATCCAATATGTGTGATATATTTATCATTAGATTTATTAAATCCATTAAAACCATAAAAAACGATTGAGGGTTGGTTAAATATGGTTTAAGAACTTAATGAGGACCAATAGATTCATATTAGTTATTTAAAAACAAAATCATGAATCATTTACCATGTGGATTATTATAATTCAAGGTTATTTAATTATAAACCTAAATGACCAATCATATCAATTAAAACTACCTTAAAACATATTCTTTACCTATATGGTTTTGTAATTGTGTAGTAAATTATACATTTGTCACTATACTAAAGTTCCTATAATTCATGATTACCCTATATGGTTATTTAACAATTAACCAAACCATGAATTCCTTATTTCCATGAGTTTTATAAAATGAATGGTTAGACCAAATGATATATAAACTATGCACTTAAACTATGGATCTTCCAAATATTTACTCTAACCTATATTGTTTTACCTCAAAGTAAGCAAACCCCAAATGAGTGGTTACATAAAAAATATAGGATGTCATAATATTGGATTTAAATCAAGATTGAGCCTAGTTTTGATATCATTATTGGTTAGAAAATAAATATCCAAAAAATGATGGTGTGAATTGAGATGGGGCTGAATTAAAATAATGATATTTTTAAATATAATTGTTGTTATATTTTAATCTTATTTTTTTAATGTGGATATTGTAATTCGATTTTTATGAATACTAACATAAATATGTTAAAGTAAATAAATATAATAATTACACAATTAAATAAGAAATTAAGGTTTACATGGTTTAACTATAATATGAGGATAATTTTAGTTTATGGAGAGTGTGTTACTCCTATACACAGATTAATAAAATAAAATTCAAGATATACGATTTATATAAAATATTATCACCCAAGGATCATAGAATATTACATATTATGTCTTAATAACACATGTTAAAAACAATGAAATGTAGAAAAAAGTATTTTAAGTATATTCTTGTGAATTGGATACAATACGAATTCCTAAAATTTCTAAAAATGTATATAAATATTTAATACTTTAATGAATGATCACCACTAACGTTTCAATTTAATCTATTTATTGTCATTGTTAATAACACAAAATAATCAATATTTTTCAATCTAGTTATATTAACTGATATAGTTGGAGAGTTTTAATAAAAAAAATTTCATTGTTCTTGATAATTTTCATTCATTAATATATAAAATAAATACATAAATAAATAAATTTATTTTAAAATCATCTTGATTTTTTGAATAACATTGAGTTATTTTACCTTAAATAACTTTACAAATAAAATAGACATCCTCTTTGATAGAAGTAACACATTTGAATTATAAAATAAGTAAATTTTCATTACCCATAAAAAAATATGTCATGATATGAATAATCATTTAAGAAGATTATGATTTTATCAAATATTTTTAATCAATATTCAATAAAATATCCAATAATTTCTCAAAAATTAATTATGGAATATGAAGTAAAAAAACTGGGGTTCATGCTACTTTGATGATATCGACTACAAAATTGGGTATAATAAGATCATTCTATAGAAGAGACCAAATTTTCATTATTATATATATAAAAGAATCACAATATGTTATTTTATATAATATCTATATAATCATATATATCATTCCCAATGAATTTTTATTTCTTATTTTAAATTATATGATATATATCTTGGTTTTATGATTTCCAAAAATCACCTTCTTTGAATTTGATTTATTATTTACTATAGTTCGACTTGATAAAAATTATGTAATATGAGATGCCCAATTCATAAAATGTGACTAATTTACCAATTATTTTATACACATATTCTCTTCATTTTATATACATAACACTTATCATATTACGTGATATAAATAATTAATTGCATATTAATCTTTTTAAATTAATATTTTGTCTATAATGTAGTCCCTAATTTTATCATTTTTTGGAAGAAAATCAAGGAATTTATATGAAAATTTTGTGTTATAAATAAATAATATAATATCTTATATAATATTCCTCTAGGATTTCACCTATGATATAACATTTTTAAAAGTAAATCCTTTAACATAGATCTATACATCCTTATAAAATTTTAGATGATATCATACACTCTATAAAATATCCACATGTCATCACATATAATTATTTCATTTCCAAAAATTAACAAAATAGTCCAATTAAATTAATAAATCACATCCCATACTTTATTTATATCATATAACAAAAAATGAATTAATATAGGTTATTACCCTATATAGATAAACCAAGCTACCTCTTTCTCTATTAAAATTATATGATATATAATATAACCCTTCAATTTAATCAAATATAACATCTGTATAAATAAAATAACATATTTAGAAACCAATTTAATATCATATTATATCCTAGTACTTTCTAAGATGAATTTAATTCCAAATAATTCAATTGTATTTCTATCCTACAAAACAGCCCCAATACACTTCAAATATTCGATAATTCATTCAAAAATCATAAAAAACTAGTGTTAACAGTAAATCAAACTAATAAAAAACACAGGGTATCACACTAATAAGATTTAATGTATTTGGTTTCTTTGTACCTAATATATATTTATAATATTGATGAAAATATATTTTTTATTTTTTTCAATATCATTTTTATCAAAATCAATATATTTTAATTTTCTATCTCTATCTCCTAAAATTTATATAGTTTTTCTATTTAATATAAATGAATTATAATAACCACTTCATAAAATTTAATATCCACATTAATGATATTTTTTTCATTTCAAACACTATGACACCCAAATTATTAGAAATATATAAAATTTTAAAACCCATAAAAAAAGAAATTTTCAGGTATTTATTTTGATGAATAGTAAAAAATAGTTCATGGTTTTATTGTAACTGACACATATGAATCTCCAAATTCACAATTTGGGAAAAATAAATTTTTACTTTTTCTTCAATCTATTATCTATTGAGTTTTAAAAATATTTATTATCATGAGTATCATGTTAAATTTATGGTATTTGGAGTTTCCAAATCTATATGTTACAATAATTATTTATAGAAACAATTTATTATAGAAAAATTATAATGTTTTTCTTTGGGTTTTTACAATGTGAAAATTGATGTAATTATTTCAAATAATTTGGTAAACACAATATTTATTGACCTTGATACATTTACTATATAATATGATCAATTGAGTCATTTAGGATCAATTAGGATGAGAAAAAAATATTAAAAGAACAATTTAAAATATTTTGGTACCAAATTAAATCTAGAACATTATTTTTTTAAGGTAAATATATTATTATAATATCATAAATAAAAATATGATTTCCAATATTTATGTAAATAATTACTCACTATACATGGTGATATATTGACCCACTAGATAGTTTATTTAAATATTTTTTGATTTTTATTTGAGTATCTATAAGATGATGGCATTTAAATTTATTATCATCCCATTACCCAAACCATTATGATATTAATTCGTTAAATTATTAAATTAATTGGATAATAATTAAAATTATTAAATTAAAAACATTTAAATTGATAATGTTCAAGGATTTTTTTCATATATTTTTTCATTAATTATTACATTTTTATTTAAATTAGTTTTTAAAAATTGAAATATTATGTTTAGAAATAATATAATGTTCCTAAATAATTTATTAAATATCATATCTCATTAATATAATTATCAATATATAATATTATAATTTAGTGTAAAACACCATTTCACATATGGAAAACTTAATTTTTTCTAACATTTTAAATTCTATTAGAATAATATAATAAATTAGGTAGCCTAATATTGATCAAATTATTTGAATTTAAAACTATAATTATACATAAAACATTATAATTTTTTGAGATAAATAATTTTTTTTGTTATAGTTTTTATTGTTATTGTTGTTTCTTTTTTTTGTCGTTATAACTATTATATTTTTGATATTCTAAAAATTTTCTTGATGAATAAAATTCAATTGAACATATAAGTTATAATATTTTATAATAGATCCTATCCTCCAAATATAATTATTGTGCATGTATTCTAGTAAAGGAAATTAAAATGAATAAATTTTAGGAAAAAATAGATCCCTTTCTATTTTGGAATGGATTTAAAAATTAATAAATGTCATGAAAATAAGATTAAAGTTACATGATGACAATTCATACACACTAAGATTAAATTTATAAAGTGGATGAATGATTCACATGAATGAAATGTGACTTGATGTAATAGGAATGTCATGTTTTTCCATGGTTCCAATACTAACAAGAAGAAAAAATAAGGTACATGAATTAAATATATAACAATAACTGTATATAAATTCAACTAGGTTGTTACATTTATTTCATTATTTTAAGATAAAATAAGATTGAATCTAATTTATTAAGTGAGTTAAAAATAAATGCAATATAGAATCCCTTAATGAGGATTTGATAAGATAGTAACTTTCATTTTAGGTAGGGTTTAATTGATTTAAAAAACATTAATCTATCTAGGAAAGTAGTGTTTAGATAACTCTCAGATTGGGAGCATAATATGGCTAGATTATTGATTTGTTGATTCATGATATTTGAATTTGTTTTCATATAATATTTATTTTTATCATGTAATGGATTTAGATTAGAATTATTAGAGTTCAATTCTCTATAAGAAATGAATAAATTATGAGAAATCTCAAACTCTGACATGCTGTATTGCAAAACAAATCCTGGTTTATTCCATAGAAAAATGTATTATGGATAAGATAATAAAAATTACCATACTATTTTCCATTGTTTTTAGAGAATAATGGAAACACTCCCTTATGGCCATTCGAAGTAAAAACAGACCAGGATTTCTATCATGATATCTTGTTTTTACGAAAAATAGTCATTGTTAATCATCTTGATCTGGTTAATATTACCAAATTAAATATTTTCCATTAGAATAAAATAAATCATAATTTATTAAAATATATCATGGTAGGAATAAAAATCACTCACATTGATATTCATTTTTTTATTATGGAGCAAGATAATTTACTAGACTCATTTCTTTACATGTATAATAAAACCACATAATTATTTAGTTGAATTTGATATATAATAGAGGTAGAAATATTTTTTAATAAGGAGTGTGGAGCTAAAGAAAAATACAATTTTATGGTTAAGATGAAATTATATCATGGATTTATTATATGAAAAAAATATTGAGATAGAAACAACCTTTGGATTCAAAGGAGGTAAATATATACAACATTCTTATCGAATTGGCTATATAAAATCATGAATTTGTTTATATTACCATTAATTGGGTTATTAGCCTCTATATAGAGATAAAATCCCTTTTATTAAAAGCGTAAATATATGGATAAATCCACCCATACTTTATTGGAATATTTATAGAGATTAAAAGGGTAGTGTTTGAGAGAATATTGGTGAATACAGATTATACATTGATTGAAGACACTTAAATAAGGCTGAATAAGATCATTCAATCTTGTTTACACTCACCATTGATCTTATTCCCTTGTATTTATCCTTACATAAATATAGTATTATAAGACTTTATTATTTCTCCAACCACTTGTTTTTAAATGATAACTGAACCAATTATGTGTTACTTGGGATAGAAACCATTGAACACTAAGAACATAGCCACTCTTATAGAGTTGATAAACCATATAATCCACTATATCAATGTAAATTTATTTCTCTCTCAATATAAATTTCTATCATTTGTTTCTTTATCGGTTAAATGTTTTATACACTATCTTCCATGGGAGCATCGTTTTTTTTATAAGAAACATTTGCAGTTACATTAATTCACCAATATTAGTGATTATAACTTTATTTCCAAGGAAAATTAATTGGTATCAGAGTAAAGGTTTTAGTTTCACTCATATATGTCATCTTTTGGTAATTAATAAAGTCATACCCTTATGTGTATGAGTTTATTTTATATTGAATATTTTTTTAATAAAATAATATTTAGTGAGAGTTTCTATTCTATCAATAAAAATGAAAATCCTATATTTAGTGGAAAATTATTTCATCTATGGAATGAGAAGATGGTTCCATACCTACTATATTTATATTTGGACATTATTGACATCATTTAGAATGTAGAAAACTAACCACAGCTACCCGAACCCTTTACCAATGTCAGTCTACAATAAGTCTTTGGGAGAAATCCTGATCTCCATGGGTAGATATCCTATGAAAAAGGGTATCCCATATATAATGGGGATGATTTACCATTTATAAAATATAAATAATAAATTAGAACTAATGGAAAATGAATAAATAAAACATCATCCATTTATCGAACAAAAACTAAAAAACTTTCCCAATAAGAACTAATGAATTATAAAAATTAGATCCAAATCCCTGACCAAAAAGTGAATAAGGACCCAATTGTATTTACATGGAACCCAAATATATATATTCCACTAACTCCATTTCACTTTTCATAATCCAACAATCTATCTTCTAGACAATTCTAGTGAATGTACCTGCATGAATAGTCAATCTATCACATAACATTGTCCACACCAGGGTGTATATATAGGGTTAGAGGAAAAATCCTAGTAATATAGCACACATAATATATATAATTTATTTTATATATAATAATCAAAATGAAAGCTCAAAATACATTTATAAAATAAATTTTTTTCATTTATTCAACAGGGAAAAAAACCACGTGACCTTTTTTTTTGAAAAAACAACTTTAGTTTAATAGAATCATAATAATGTAACATATGAATTAATTTATAAAAGAAATATAAGATTGAAAATAATAATATTAAGAGATATAAATATGGAAAAATAAATCATAATGTAAAAACACTTTAATGTAGAACATGACATAAATCAGTCACATCTTAATATAAAATAAAACATAATCTAATTTATTCACAACACAACATAAAGTAAAATATGACATAAAATATTCACCTCGAGAAATGAACCACAAAATGGGATATTGACCTTTATTTTATCAAGATAATATAATATTTCACTCATATAAAACATGTTGGAATACACTAAACCTAACAAAAAACAACCCTGACTTACCTTCTTGTTATTACTAGGTAACAATCCTCTAGGTAGGTGAACTAGTTCAGTAATATATGTTAGGGGATTAATAATAATTAATATCATTTGATCAAAACAAGTTTCCCATGTCATTATACCCAATCACAAAATCACAACCCATTTTTTCGATTTCATTACATGGTGAATAACATAAAAACATCAATATTATATAAAAAATACAAGTTTCATGGTCAATGGGACTTCAACAAAAAGAAATATTAAGACAAAATAAAAAAATAAGTCTGTAAAAAATCATAAATTCAATAAAAAAATATCCATTAGAAAAACTTCTTTTAGGTTCCAAATATATCTCAAATCCATTTATAATTTCATTAGAACAAAACAAGTATAAAATACAATTTATGAAACATACATTGTGGATAAAATATATTTTTAAGGAGTAATACTTGATTTCCAATGATATTCCTATTCATTGAAATTATATTTAATTTAAAATGTAATTAAAAATATCATGTATAATTTAAACAATATGAAAATAATTTTTTAAAGCACCTTTAATGTTTAAAACCATACTAGAATAATTTACGTATAAAAATTTAATGAGTCCCATTTGAAATAAAATGGATTTGATAAAAACTCATCAAATTTTTTTTATGAATCTATAATAAATGAGATATATATACAATTTATAGGTTATAAAAAAGTTATAAGGATAAAAAATCAAGTGGACTAAAAATAAAAAATGTTTATATAGAGACACCAACTTATAAAATTAAGGAACCTCACTTCCGAATAGAAGAAAATGATAGATCAGGGTTAAAAATGACCCTAACATCCTTTCATGTCAATATAACCATGGAAAATTAGGGTTTTCATTGAAATGGAATAACACGTAATATTATATAAACTCTAATTGATTAAATGATTAAAAATAGAAAGGGAAAGGAAGAAGTGGAAAAAATATGAGAGGAATACACACTTGAATCATCAATTTTTGTCTTCCATGTAGAGTCTTAAAGAAGTGCATTGGAATTAGGGTTCCTATAGGGCTCCCATTGGTTGGAATGTGCTTAAAATAGGTTAATAAAACCAAAAGTAGGGTTTGAATTGACTAGGGGTAAAATAGAAAAACCATGTTTTCAATTTCATGGAAAATCACATGGTTTTCAAGCATGGTTTAGTAAAACATATCCCAACCATGAAAAAACCATTGGAATCAATCTTCTATACTTGTATGATTGATACACACCAATAATCCTAATTATTTTTGTTACATTTGATAAATAATGAGGTGTAACTATACATAACATTGATATATGTGGTTTGGCTTGATCGTGCACCAACCATGCAGGGATACTCATACATAATATGAGGACACATAATTAATGTTAATCTAGAACCAACTTTGGTATAATCATTCATTATCCATTGGAATAAAACCCTCCCTATGTAATGTAAGTATATATGGTTACTCCTATCTATTCAAAAACCATTCATCGACCAATGAATATAAATATCATTAAATAATAAAAACTAACATAGTTTCAACTAATCATATAGTAATTGTGAACCATTAAATATTTTTTAAAATCCCAAATTTCTACTATATAAATTAAAAAAATATATTTATTATAATAATTATTTATAAAAATGGTAAATATGTAATAGTTTTGACAATTATCCCCACCACAACACATTCTAACAATAATAATCCCCTTCCAAAATGTTTATTGAAAAAAAATAATATCGGTTAGAAAAGACCACTATTAACATATCACTTACATAAGGGTAAAACTCAACATAATAAATGAACAGTAAAAGATTGTTTACGTTGGTCCAATGAGTATCATTTCATTAATATAGATTATCCCAATCGTAAGAAATTTTATATCAATCATCAAATCATTATTTTGGATTCATAAAAAAAATGCTTCTACTATTTCAATAATAGTTAAATTAGATATTATAAAAATAATATTTTTTTAAAATAATTACTCTATTTCGTTTCAAAAATCACATACACTTTCATATTAACACATATATAGAAACAAAAATTATTTTGATAACTTATTTAATAATAAAAATCCACAAAACTATTTAAGACCTCATGATGGAATAATGAAGGACAATGAAACTAAAAACATTGTTTTGAAGTACTTTTTATCTTTCTTGGTTATTGTAAACTATTTCTAAAACATGAACCAATAGTTAAAGACATACTAAAATATTCCCAAACACTATTTTTTTTGTCCTAAGGTTTGTAAAACCATTTGAAAACTATGAAATAAATTATATCCAATGATTCAAGCCTTCATAGGAACCATACACACATAGTGGAAACTACGAATGTTTTTCTAGAAAACCGTTTAACCTAATAAATATCCAGTTCAACACCTTTTCTAAATAATCCTGACCATAAAATTCCATAATATATCATAGTCACTAAAATGCATCAATGATTGGTTTTTTTGATCCTTTATAAACATGTTCCAATGAGTTTGACCAATTTATAACTTTTGTATATTAGGTTCTTGGGGGTAAAATTAAATTAAAACACACACACATATATATTATATACTTCAAAGATTATTCAATAACATAATATATAAAAATTAAACTTCACATTAAAAACCAAAAAAATCCTTCTATAACATTCTTATTTTGCAAAATCACAGACAATTCAATATTGAATTCTAAATTTTCAGTCCATGTGAATTTTAGACCAACTTTTCATTCTCAACTATCATGTAATAACTTAGAATAAAAAACCAAAAAAGGAATTTAAAAATTTTAAAACCATTATAACGTTATTTTAAAATATCCACTCACTGAACCAAGTTCATAGAAATTAATTAATCCAAAGGTCACCAAATCCATACTACTAAAATATTTGTTTGAATACCATGGAATAATTCTCCATGAATTTTTGTTGACGTGGATGATTCCTTGAAACCAACGCACACTATTGGAATAGATATTTAAGGTTATATTCAGTTGTATCAAATGGTTTTATATTAATTGAGGGTCATTTATTGTTTGTCCTTCTCTCACCTTGAACATGATGATTATAATTGCAGGAATAGATCAATGGGGGTTTGTCACGAACCCATTTTTACCAGTTCTTTGGGTTAGGGTAATCATCTGAAGGTTATGGGGATGCTAAAAGATCACTTCAATTGGTGACTCATATTTAAAAGGCCTTGAGGTAGAAGACCCAAGAACCAATGAGTTATGTCTCCCTCCTACCATCCATAAAGAGGTAAAATCCATATAGTTAGAACCTAAAATTATAGATGTGTTTGAGGGATTAAGAAAATATTTAGGTTATAGGAATGTGGCAAGAAAGGGGATAGAGGATGTAATGACCACAACTCAGAAGCCACTAAACTAGTTCCCCAGGCCGAGTCACCACATGACCTCGAGCACACCTCCCTGTACACAAGATGTTTCCAACCATCAATGAGGGTCAGATAGGATACATGTGGGAACTATATCCTCTTTATATGAGTAATCCACAATAGATAATAAATTAAATAATATAAGAAATAGGAAAAAACATTAACATGCATAAATAAATAATTCACAAACTCCGTACAATCATATAAAATAGTAAATATGTCATGCCATGCTACATGCCAAAAGAAAAAACCCCAAAACAAAGATAAAACATAGGATCCTAAAAATGTTCTAGAATCCAAATATAGAACCTCACCCATACATGTCCCATGTCAAACTGAACTCCCTAACATAGGTCCCTTGCCATTGTCCTACCCTACAACTGTGAAATCTACTCGGGTACCCAATGGCGGCCCGAGTATGCTGTGAGTATAATTTAGTAGGCCACCACCAACGGTGTCAACAAAATATCCAGAAAAAGTATACAGTGAATGAAATTGATAAATAATAGAAAATAAAGGAAAACAATTTAATATTAAATTCTAGACTATGTTCGTTTAAATTATACTATAATTTAATCCAGGTTCATGACTTAGACATTACATGGTTCAATATACCTTTTTTATGTGTTCAATGGATTATTCATGTTCAATATTCTCAAAAATATGGGAACTAAATAAAGTTCTATATCACTAGTAATCACATTATATCAACCTCATAATCCTTACCTAGAAGCCTCAATCTAGGTTGAATGAAACCATTAGGGGAATATAACTCTGACCCCTTCCCTAAACCATGTATTTACGGGGTGGATCTAGAACCTCAATCCAACTTGAACCTTGGGCGTAAAACCTCGAGTCTATACCCCACTCCACCAAGCCATGCACACATTCTTATTTATCATTCACTACAACTAAAAAAATAACAAAAAATATATCCAATATCATTTAAAACATCACAATAATATCAATAAATGCGAAATTAACATTTTTCCTCAGTCCATCAACACATTCATCATTGATATAACTTAGCCCTTTAGACCCATTCCCATTTCCCAGGCCCAACTCACTAAGCATATTCAAGTGTAAACAAAATTATTTATCATATTCCAATCAAACCAATTTTACTAATTTAAATGTCAACTGAACAATCCCTTAGCCTTTTACCACTATTGAAAAAACGAGTCACCATCCCTTATAACCCATTACATAGACCAATTACCCTACTTGATAAGTATCTACACCATCATGTGTCAATTTCACACCATATATTTCTTTTATCCTAAATGAGAGCACCGGTACACCCCATGGGTGGCCCTGATTTGGTCAAGTAATCCTAATTTCATCCCATGGGGATCAATAGGGTTCCAATTAATTATTTAGAAATTCGATACACAACATCTCATTAATTTCATCAAGAACACATCAAAAAGGGGAACTATAATGAAACCCTACATGCACAAATATTTGATGAAAATATGGGATATAACTTATAACCACATAACATGAATCCATTGGTGAATGTACCCTTAATCAAGGCCTTAGATCCCGATTGAACACACCTTTGAAGCCCCAACCTAGATCTCACAAGAAAAGTAAGGTTTTAGAGTTTCATATATAGAGAAGAGAAAGATACCAACCCTAAACAAGAGAAAGAATCAAGGATGGATTTAACCTTACCCGGATCATTGTTTAGCAACCAAAGATACTCCAAATGGACAAGGATTGAAGGAAGATCACCCTTGGGAACTCTTGTAAGCTTTGGTTTGTTCCTAGGGTTGTAAGAGGGAAGGATGAGGAAAATCCAGAGTGAAACATAAAAACCCCGTAATGGATTTTTTGTAATTTTTTAAATGTTTCTAGGACACATGCTTTACCCACACAGTTTCCCAAAATATGCACAAATGGTGCAGATGATAATATCGAAAAACCTCCCCCTCGCATGGTTTCTGGGATTTCTACATGGTTTTCACTTACCGTGCGCAAACCATGCAACATGCTCAAAACCCCCTTTTCTTCCTTTTTCGTGTCTCAAACACCCCGAACACCCTTGGGTCTTCACATGAACTTAAAAAAACTTATTTAACCAAAATAAGGAACTTAAACTGAAATGTTAGTAATAACATACCGTAAGGGAGATCCGGGATCTTATAACCTCCCCACTGGGCTCGCATATCCAAATCTTGTTACCATGTTTCCTCCTGAAAGTTTCCATGTTGCCGTAGAACATGGACCAAAGGCACCACCTTTCCCCATAAGACCTTATCACTATGATCCATAATACGAATTGGGTGCTCCTCAAAGGATGCATCAACCACAACTCGACATCCTCATCATTTAACACATGAAAAAAATCGGGGTGATACTTTCGAAGTTGTGAAACATGGAAAAAATCATGCATCCCAATATACCATTGTGAAATAGCTAATCAGTATTCCATGGGTCTGACCCTCTCCATAATCTCAAATAACCCCACACATCATGGTGCCAGATTCCATGCTTCTGAATTCAATGACGAACCAACTTTGGCAACACCTGAAGAAACACACAATCACCCATACTATACTCTAGGGGACTATGAAGTTGATTAACATATGAATTATACCTACTCTGAGCACTTTTCATATTCTTTTGAATCAAACAAACCTTCTCCAACATCTCCTACACAAGTCTTGGTCCTAACTGCTCAGACTCTCTGACCTCTATCAAAAACAATGGAGATCTACACGGTCTCCTATAAAGTGTCTCAAATGGAATCATCTGAATAGTGGCCCAAGAACTGTTATTGTAGGCTAACTCAATGAGTGACAAGTGTTTCTCCCACAAACCTCCAAAATCCAGAACACTAGACGTCAAAATGTCTTCCAAAACCTAGATTTTATGCTCTGACTGCTCGACAGTCTACAGGTGGTAAGCCATACTCAAGAACTCCTGGGTAGCAAGTGCCTTCTGTAGTCCCTTTCAGAAGCATGAGGTGAAAAGTGGATCATGATACGAAACTATGGTTCTAAGTACACCATATAACCATACTATTCCTCAATCATACAATTATCACAACTAGTCGACTTTATAGTTCTCCTGGATCAACAAGAAATGATCCACTTTGGTCCAGTGATCTACTACCACCCAAATTGCATCATTCTTTAGAGGCGTCCTCATATGACCCACTAATAATTAAATCATTAAGTCATTCCAATTCCATTATGGAATATGCAATGATTGCAATAATCCACCTGGATGCTAATGTTCGACCTTCACTTGTTGACAGGTGAGGCACTTTTCCACAATGATCGTAGCTTCTTTCTTCATTCCTAGCCACCAAAACTGTCTGTGAAGGTCACATTACATCTTAGTCAATATAGGATGCACTACCCACTTTGATGTGAAAAACTCACACATAAACTCCTCCCGTACATCTACCAGAACCACAACATGACTATAAACATAAGAAACTCCATCGTCATCGAATGTCCAACCAGAAGATGACTCCCCAGCTTTAAGACTTTCAATCGTAGACAAACACTTCAGATCCACCAACTGACACTCTTTAACTCGACTCAAAAGTGCAGATCCAACTACAATAGTTGCAAGGGTCATCTGTCCATGCCAATCTTGTACTGTCAAATGCATCTCACCAAATAAGGAAATCATATTACACTCTAAAATAGATTCATGTACTACTTGATTCTAAGTCTTCCGACTCAAATCAATAATGACACTATTCTCATTCCCTAGTGTGTAGACCAACTCAAAATCAAAATACTGCAGGAACTCGAATAACTATCACTTTTGAGGATTCAAATCACAGAGAGAGAATATGTACATGATATTTTTATGGTAAATGATCATTGTGAATGGTTTTCCTAACATATAATGCATCCAACACATTATGGAATGAACCATAGCATCTAGCTCCAGGTCATAAGTAGAAAAATTCCTTTAATGTGTACTCAACTATATGGACCCATAAGAAACAACCCAATCCTCCTACATTTACACAACCCAAAATCCAATGTTGGATGCATCCTAGAACATGGTTTACCTAGTACCTAGTTCGAGTAATGTCAAAACCGATTTGGTAGTCAATCGCTTCTTCAGCTCTTGAAATTAATTCTCACAAGCCTCTGAGAAATCAAAATTAACCCCCTTATTGGTTAGGCCTCTGAGAAGTGCTACCAAATGAGATAAGTCTCTAATAAACCTTCAATAATAACCCTCCAAACCCAGAAATCTCTGAACATCATAGACATTATGGGGCTGATCCCAAGAAACCACATCCTATACCTTTTCTGGATCCACCGACACACATGACTCAGAAATGATGTGTCCCTAAAAGTGCACCTCATTAATCCAAAACTGGCATTTTGATATCTTGGCATAAATCTTATGCTCTCTTAGTGTACTCAAGACAATTTCAAGATGTATGGCATGATCACCATGAGTTATGTAGTACACCAATATGTCATCAATGATTACAACTAAAAACTAATCCAAATATTTGTGAAATATTAAGTTCATCAAGGCCACGAACATAGTCAGTGCATTGGTCAATCCAAACGACATCACTATAAATTCATACAACCCATACCTACTTTAGAATGATATCCGAGGTATGTCAAAATGTCTCACTGTCAACTGATGGTACCCTAATCTCAAATCAATAATGGAAAACACTAAGGCACCTCTGATATGATCAAACATGTCATCGATTCTAGGAAGAGGGTATCAGTTCTTAACCGTCATCTGGTTCAGATTTTTTATAATCACTACGTAGCCTCAGTGATCCTTCAACTTTCTTAGAAAACAGCATAGTAGATCTCCAATATGATGTATTAGGATATTTAAACCCCTTATGCTCTAATTCCTCTAATATTACCTTTAGTTCTTATAGGCCCAATGGAACCCTTCGATAGGGTAGAATGTCAACTTTCTCCACTCCTGGAAATATTTCAATCCTAAAATCAACATCTCTCTTAGGTGGTCACCTGAAGAAGTCCTCAGGAAACACATTGTTAAACTGTTCCACAACAAAAGGGAAGAATCGTTGTCCTTTCTCCCCATCATCTAACTTAAATCATGCCACTTTTGCTGCACATTCCCCCAACTGTTGATGTAGCAGCCCTGCATGGCCCACTCGAGTATCCCACTCACCACGAAGGAAATAATTGATTCCATTTAGAGACGTGAACGTTACCCGAAATCAGTAATAGTTGATATGGTATTGATATAACACCAACCAATCCATCCCTAATATATGTTAAAACATTGCATCTCTAGGATAAAATGATCCTATAGAAAACAGTACCCACTAACCTTGAGAGCATAAACCTTAAATAACCTAATGTCCTCAAATCACACCCCTAGCAGAGTATCAAGCGATATTACCCCGCATGAAGACTCCATGGTTAAGCCCAACACAACTACCAAATGAGTAGAAATAAAGGAATGTGTAACACATGTATCACATAATGTTCTAGAAAGCATGGAAGTTACAAGAATCATACTCGAACAGTAGATGGTGCTGCCTCACCACCATCTGGTGTAGCCTGAACTACATGAGGATGACCTACCCATTTACCCTAGGCTCTGGAAAGAGTACCCTACAATACACTGCCCTATTGGTAAGGATGATCTGGCCCCAAAGTTCCAAATCCACTGCCCATACCAGTAAGACCTATGGACCCCCAATTTCTTACCTCAAACAAAGTAACTGCCCCTGCCTACACTCAACATCTTCCTCTAACCTCCATCATTCCCTGACTATCGCAGGTTCCTACATAACCTATACACATGGCCTAACCTACCGCACGCTTGGTACTCAACCGGTCGACAGGGGAACTGGGCACACTTGAGCCCCAAACATCCACACTGATAACAGAAAACATGGTCGTCACCCTGAGAAGATGACCCCCTCTTCTGACACCTCTATGAACTTCCATCCTACTATTTTTTTTTGGAATGGTGCTTCCTACTATAGGAATATACACCACTTTCTCTCATAGATGGAACCAAAAGTTCACTACATGAAGCTCCATTCAGGTTCCCCTATAAGATATGAGATTTATCCACCACTTCAGTAAAACTTTTCAGACTAAAGATATTCACCTAAGACCTGATCTCATGTCTCAAATCGTCCTAGAAGCATTTCTCCATAGCTGCCTTATCTCCTGTCAACCTAAGAACGAAGCATCTTAAATCAGTGAAATGACTAGTGTGGTCCATTACTGACATTTTACACAAATTCAAACTCATAAAATCTGCATCCTTTTCCTTACTTAAGGTTTCTGGGTTGATATTCTCAAGAAACCTCTCCTAAAAATATTTCCACATAATTCCTTCATCCTTCTCTATCTGGACCATGATGTCCCACCAATGCTTTTCTTGAACTATCAGCATATAGGTCACTAAATTGACTCACTTCTTGATAAGATTCCCTTGATTGTCTTTAATTGTTTGGATAGAATCTTTCAAAACCTCTGATGCCTATGGCCCACTCTATATGGTAAAAGTCAAAGGTTGAAATAGTTAAAACTCTATGGTTAGCTCAAACATACTCAGTGTAGCCCACCCTAGGTCTTATTCCATCATTTTCCTAAAACGACAACATTTCTCATGTAAGTTATCATCCCTATATTGTTGGATCACCATTTTCTCTTAATCCACTACTAGAGGATCATTCTCGGTAATTTCTTCTTGTCTCCCAACTGACATGCATCTTCGTAGTGCAATTTCTCTACAATTCAAAACACTACATTATAAGAAATCACTAAGGCTATCACGGGAAAGAAGGAATACATGGGAAGGCTCATAACTATCCATAAACAACCATTTTTCATGCACTATATAACCACACACGTTACATACAGAATACTACCATTATCCATCTATCCTAAGGTCAGGGCTAACATGGGTATCAAATCACATGGTTATAAGACCTATCTTTTACACCCATTAAAAACCATTTCTACATCCCAATTTAATCTTACAACAGGTTAATCCAATTTTACTTCTTCTTGAAGAACCATTTTATAATTAATAATTGACATTTTAGCTTCCCTTTTTTCCCAATCATATCATCTTATTAGGAACAATTTCATTGATTTTAAGAAAACATATGCATCCTGACCTTTATATCCTAGACACCCATCCCATGTGTGTGCCTACCATGATGCATGTCACTTATCTACATAGGTGCCTAGAATGATGCATGATTGTACAACCTCGTACCCTTCCGGACATGAGAGAAATATCAAAAAACCATCAAATCACAAAACAGTTGTATCACCCGATGGTGAAATATCATCAAATATAAAAACACACAACAAGAATAATAATCCCCTTCTAGGGTGACTTGGGTTCTCCCTCATACATGGGTTAGCTACTCCCAACTATGAGCACATTACCAAGGCCTGATAATTTCTTAACCTCTTGTCTACCATCCCAAAATAGTAAGGAAGATAAAATAACCTCTCTGATACAACTTTGTAACATCCCCAACTCGGAATCCAATAAACCAGTGCCCCAACCCGAGTTGCCACATGACCTCAAGCATGCCTCCTTGTATGCCAGAGGGTTTTGACTAGCAGCGAGGCTATGATAAGGTATGGGGGAAGACTATACCCTCTTTACCAGAGTAATCCATAAAAGATAATAATTTAAATAATGGAATAAATAGGAAAAAAATAATAAACTGCATAAATAACCAATTCCCAAACTTCTTACAACCATATACAATAGTAAATATGTCATGGCATGCTACAGTGGAAAGTGAACAAATTATAAAAGAATGAAAAAACATAGGACCCCCAAAATGGTCCGGACTCCAAGCCTGGAACCTCACCCATACATGTCCCATGGTCAACTCAACTCAATAGCATAGGTCCCTTACCCTTTTCCTAACCGGAATGTATGAAATCTACTTGGGTACCTAATGGAGGCCCAAATAGGGTGTAAGTTTAACTTATTAGGCCACCACCAATGGTTTCTACAAAATATCCAGCAAACATAGATGGTGTCTGAGAGTGATAAATAATGGAAAATAAAGGTAAAAATTTCAACAAGAAATTCTAGACAATGTCCGATTTAATTATACTAGTATTGAATCCAAGTTCACTACATAGATATTCCATGGTTTAATCTACTTTTTTCATGTGTTCAATGGATTAGGCATGTTCAATATTCTCAAACATATTATAATTAAATCAAGTACAATATCCCTAGGAATCAAGATATATCAACCTTATAATCCTCACATCGAAGCCTCAATCCGGTTGCAATGCAACCATTAGGGGAATAGAACTTCTTCCCCTTACCTAACAGTGTATTTAGTGGTGGAGCTAGAACCTCGGTCCAACTTGACCCATGAGTGTAGAACGTAATGTCTATACCCCACTCTACATATCCATGTTCACATGTGTATTTATCATTCCCCTCAACTAACCGAATCATAATAAGAATATCCAATATCATTTACTATATCAACAAATATATATATAAATGGGAAATTAAAATTTTTCCTCAATCTGTTAACACATTCATCAATTATATTACTTGACCGTTTAGTCACATTCTCATTTCCCACGCCTACCTCCCTAAGAATATTCAATTGTAAACAGAATTACTTATCATATTCCCATTAACAACATTTAACCAATTTACATTTCAACCCATCAATCCCTTATCCTTTAACAACTCTAGAAAAAACTAGTCACCATCCATTATAACCCATTACATGGACCAATTATCCTACTCACCAAGTCTCTACATCATCATGTGTCAATCTCGCACCTTATATTTCCATTAGCCCATTCGGGAGGGCCAACACAACCCATGGGTGGCCATAATGTGGTAAAGCCATCCACCTTTCAAACCATGGGGATCAAGAGGGGTCCAATTAATTATTTAGACACCCGATACATAACATATCATTAATGGAATCAAGACCACATCCTAAAGGGAAACAAGAATGAAACCCTACATGAATAAATCATTGAAGAAACTATGTTATATAACAAGTATTCCACCTACCTTAAATCCATTGGCAAACACACACATAATCAAAGAATTATATCTTGATTCAACACACCTTTTAAGACTCAATATAGATATCACCATAAAATAATGGTTTTAGAGCTTCAGATGGACAGAAGAGAATGACACCAACCCTAAACTAAAAAAAGAAGTAATGAGGGATTTAGCCTTACTTGGATCATTATTTTTCAACTAATGGAACTCTAAACAGCCTATGACTAAAGTAAAATCACCCTTGGGAGCTCTTGGAAGCTTTGGTTCGTTCCTAAGGTTGTAAGAGGGGTGGAGAAGGAAACTCCAAAGTTGAACATAAAAACCCTGTAATGTAATTTTTCTAATTTTTTAAAATATACTAGGATGAATGGTTTAATTTCATAGGTTTACAAACATTACACTAATCGTGCTGATGATACGGTCCAAAAATAGCCCCTTGTACTTTTTCAGGTATTTCCACATGGTTTCCACTAACCGTGAAACATTCCTATAAACCCCATTTTTATTCCTCTTTCATGTTCCAAACCCCGAAAACACCACTGGATATTTACATGAACTTGAAAAAATACTTATTTAACCAAAATATGGAATTTAAATAGAAACACAAGAAAAAACATGCCTTAAGGGAGATCCGAGATCTTATAGAGGGGATCGACAAGAACTTGTCTTCCCCCACATATTCTATGGTCCCTTCCTTAATAGATGTTTTCCTGGATAGTGACCCAAGCAATGGATAGTCGACTCATTCATTTGATTCCAATGGAGCTAACATCCATGTTGAGGCAAGGGTACTTGTAGAGAATTATGAAGCTCCTAATCAGAATATTTTTCTGTCTCCATAACGTGGGATGGATCAATAAAATGAAGCATCAGAGGCCATTGAAATACAAAATTGTTTCAGCACACTGAATATAGATATAAAGAATAATGAGGATCCTGAAGGATGGAAAATTTATATTCCAAGATGGAAGAAGAAACATGTCGGATCAAGGTCCTTGAAAGATAATGAGACTACTAACCAATAATTAAACTCCCAACCAATGATGGATTGTGAGCATGGTTATCAATGGGAAAGAATAGTTCAGTATGGGTTGAGGAAGGGGAAGCAAGGTAAGATCCTTTATGGGAATTTCCTAATCTACAAGGATGGGAATAAAACAATACCTATGAAAGACTACTGAAACATTCCAAAAAACAATAGTAACTCGATCTTTAGGTAAGGATAAGAAAAAGTGTACAAGAACAAAACTGAGGAATCATCTATAGTTGAAAGTTTTAAAAAAGTATCTAGTATGATGTACAAGTATCCAACAATAATGGCTATCAAGGTGCCGGAATGTGAAATCATGGTGCATGAACATGTGTCCAATAAAGTAGCTAAAAAGGAACTCGATAGAGAAATCACTGTGCTATATCAGGGATCTGTTCTTAATAGAGAACAAAAAGGAATGATAGGAGAATTGGATGATAAAAAATGGGAGTCTTAGGAAATTATTATTCACTAAGAAGAATAAATTCTTGAAAATTTTGTTCAAATCAATTCACCATGGGTGGAGGTTGATATAATTTATGAGGGATTCGTTCAAATTGATAATAATGAATAAAAATAGGTGTGTATTCAGAAAAAAGACCAAATTTTGGCTTGATTCATCAATGATCAAAATATCAACTCAGAGTAATTCACACAGGTGTGGGATAGAATGGCCAACAATTCTAACGATATTATCAACAATGACCCAAATATCCAAGATACTACTCTCCACTAATAATTATATAGAGTGTCCAATTATATCAATCCTAGTTTGGTTTGTAATAATTCTATAAGTTCTATTAGTACGTTGTGATTTTTTTTATCTTGTACAGTTTTCAACTTCCCCCTTAAAGTGGAATTGAAATAAAAATTTATATTTTATGGTATCGAACATAGAGAAGATTCAAAACAATATTTTTATAAAAAATCTAACATTATAAAATTTTCTCACATCCAAATAAAAACGTTATTATCCATTTTTCAAAAAATAAACAAAATTTTTAAAAAACATAAAATCATTTCAATTTCATTACTTTTTCCAAAATAATGAAATATTAATCGTTTAAATCTTTTAAAAACTTTTATTCCAAGTAAAATAAACCAAAAATAGGACAAAATCATTAAAATTTACAATTTTCTATAAAATACTAATTCATATATTTAAAATCATCTATTTTAATAAATTTAAAAATCTAATAAATCCAAATGAAATAATTTTTCATATTTTTTACATAAAAACATGATAGAAGATATTTATATGAGAAATCAATGATTTTTTTGAAAATATCTTAAAACTAATGAATAATGAAAAAATAACTTTTAAATCAACTTATTAATCTTTCTACAACATATTTAAATATATAAAAAATTATAAACCAAAATGTATTTCTTATAAAGTATAAAGCATAAATAATTTATATGCCAAAAAAACTGATAGCATATATTATTCATTTATTTCATTGATGTTGTTTATAGGTGTCCCTTTTCAAAACACAAACATGATTAGAGTTATTATACATTTTATTATACTAAATGATTTTGGACAAACTATATTATAAAAGAAAAATGAAAAAAATTGGATATAAATAAGCCAAATGGTTTAAAGGAAATCTATTAGAAATAATCATTACTAGAAATGCATTTAAAATATATTTGTATATATAAGGTAATCTATCAAAAAAATGTAGTTTAATAATGTACTAAAATAATTTACAAATCAATACAAATAGAAAATTTTAAACATATTACACTTGTTACCATTTATAACCTTATAAAATTATGTATATGAAGCATCATTATAATAAGACATACTAATCCATAAAAAGAATTGGGCACACATTTCTAATGAGATTTCCACTAATATAAGCCTGTTAAGACTCAATATAAAAATTATATAGTTATTATTAAATTGTAAAAATCCCCTTACATTATCATAGAATCCTAACCCAGGAAAATATAGGCTAATGAAAATAACTTTACTCTAAAAATAAATTTCTTCATCAAAATAAATATAATGTTTAAGTTTGAAATAATGAATGGATCTCAAAAATTTAATATTCATTAAATTCAATAAATATAATGATTTTTTTGATTTTTTAAGAGTAGTTACTTATTTTGAAACCATTCACATATATTTCAAAATAAAATTAAAAAATATTATGTTCATAGGAAATCACTTTTAATATAGTGTAAACTAGATTATTTTACCATGAAATTTTAGAAATCATCATTAATAAATATCTTACCATTAAAAATCAATTTAATTCATTTCTATGAGTTGAAAAATAAATTTTGAACTGAAAGATATTATTTTGGACTCCAAAAATGACTAAAAATCATTTCAGTAATTAAAATATACATATATCTATAAATAACCTTGGAATTCATTTTCACACAATGTGGAAAAAAATAAAAATATGATAAAATATCATGGGGGTATACTAGCCATCTAAATTACCATCCTTATTCATTCAAAAATAAACAAATTTTTATTGGGGTATTCCCTAAATTTGGAAGCTTACATGATATGTGAAATTCAAAATAACATCATTCCCCTTTAACAATTATTCCTAATATGCCTCTCCATGATGAAATATTTGAAAAATAAACCCATTGAAGAGTTGAAAGACCCACTCAACCCAGAATTCATGTAGAAACATGGGTTTCCTGTATTAATGGGTTATTCCAGTCTACCCATCAATTAATTTACGAGTTATGATGATCCTACCACCACCTACGATGTAACCATCTACTTGTGATTTGATACCATTTTGTAATGATCTACCCTAAGCTACCCAAACCCTATAACTGTGTTAGAAAACCACAAGGATTATGGTGCATTCCCAATTTCCAGGGATCATTAAATAGATACAATTTGTATTGAATATATAATTGGAACAGTTTAAAAATTATGTTGTATAAATAATAAATGAGAATTAATGGAAACAAAATAAGTAAAACTATAACAGTTTATATAAAAAACATTCCACAACATTTCCTAAAAGCACCAATGAAGAGTAAAAAAAGATATAAATCTATAACTAAAAAATAGAATAATGATCCAACTATCTGCTCAGGTATATTGAATTTTATTATTCTATTGACTCTCTAACAGTATTACCAAGACAATAATAAATTCTATAACCAATGATTGTGAATATACTAGCAAGATAGGTAAATAGAATGCAGAACTACATACACACTCGGGTGTGTATATATGGTGTGTATTCATTGTGAAAAAGCTAAATCATGGAACCATTTGTTTTAAAAACTAATTTAACTTAATATAATCATATTGAGTAAATGTATGAATAAATATCCAAAGGAAATATAATATCAAAATTAATAATATATATATAGATATATGGTAAAATACCATGTAAAGTAAAATAAAAAATATTGTGTATCATGAAAAAATGTATTCACAACACAATATAAAGTAACACATGAAATAAAAGGGTCAAAATAGAAAAAAAGTAAAACATTAAATTATGAATTAACATCCATAATTAACTAAAAATGTGTATAAAACATAAGACTATAAGGATAATCTATGACCTCTCTTTTAGAACACTTTCAGGCCTTTGATGAAACTAATATAAAGCTAACCCTGACTTACACCTAGCCTCAATGGGTGAAAATCCCATAGCTGGGGCATGGACATCACTAGGGGACTCTCTCTAGTGAATTAGTCTAATATAGTGGTGGACTAATTAAGAATACCCATAAATCTACCCATGGATCCCATGTCAGTATACCCAAGTATAAAATAAAATTCCCTTATATGAATTTCAAAACACAGTAAAAAATATACCAAAATAAATTATCTAACCAAAATACTGGGGGTGTGGCCAAGAGGACTACACCAATAATAATTAGTGAGATAAAACTTAATTTATTCATCAAAAAATGCTAACTCCATAAAAAATAAAAATGATAAACGCCTCTTATAGGTATCAAATATATCTAAAAACCACTTATAATTTCATTGGAGCTAAACAGTTCTCAATGATACTGTATCATACCCTTATATGATCAACAATTATAATCCTCTTTAAGGAAATAAATTTTTACTCATAACATTATTTATAGAATCATTCTTTGTGTAAATAAACTCAAATGATTCAAACACCATGAATGCATAAAACCACATAATTTTTTTTTCCAAAAAATGATTTTCTAAACCCATTTTAATTATCATATATTTTATTACAAATCATAAAAACATTTAATGAATCTATAATTAATGAGTAATAGATTCATTTTATTTGGTGTAAATCAAGTTTAAAATATCAATAATAAATATATTGTCATGTAAAATAGTTTTACACATAGACACTTACATTAAAAAATAAAGGGATCTCACTGACTATAGGAAACAGAGATGAATCAGGGTTAGTAATTACCCTTGAATAATTCCAGGCCAAAAGAGCCTGTAAAATAAGGGGTTTTCCTTAACATGAAAAATCCACTCATATTCCATGAACCCTAATTGATGAAAGTATGAAAAAATTAAGTTAAAGGAAGTAGAGAAGAAAATAATAGATAAAGTCCTTCTTGAAAAATTCCTTTAGGTTTTATATAGAAAATATTGGTGAGAAGGATGGGAAGAGAAGATCTACCAGGGAACCCTTGTGTTGGGGTGTGTACAGATGAGGAGAAGAAAACCCATAGGAGGGTTCAAATCGACCAGAGATAAAATATGGAAAACCAAGATTTCACTTTTTGGTAGCGAATAAGGTTTTTCTATATAGTTTAGTGAACCATATTCCATCTTATATGAAGGAATTTCTATCAAGTTAAACACTTTCCCAGTTAATCCACACATTCACACATAATTGTCTATATAATATGTGATTTCTGTTGAGATATAACTCAACTAAAGGTTGATCTTTATGGTTTCCCCAAACCATGTTCCAATCATTCAGGGTTACTCATATTTAAGTTGAGGATGCACATTTACTAACAACAAAGTGCCAATAATGTACTAAATGTGTTCCAATGGCTAGAATCAAACCCTCCATGTATAATGTTAGTATTCATGGTTACTCCTAACCTTATGGTAACTATGTATCAATCATTTAATATGACTATCACTATATAGGAATTACCTATACAATTACCACTATTCAGGAATTAACCATGAGGTAACCATGCACAATTATTTTTGTTTAAAAATACAATCTTTCAGCTATAAAAATTCCAAAATACATTATTATAATAATTATCTTTCAAATGTGGAAAAGTGGTAGTGTCATAGAGAATGGTATTGATCTACACAAAGTAATATTTGGTTTTACATTAATTGATTAAAAAATGGATAATTTCATGGGAGAGATCACAATATGTTGATATCATCTCTGTCTAATAAGGTATTGACAAGATTTATGAGTTTCAAATAAATAAATTCTATATGAGACAGATTTTATTATATTCATGAATGTGATAAGAAGGTTATAGTAAAAAATTTAAAATTTCATACTTAATTTAAAAATATATGCATTATTGAGGATGAATGTATGGTTAGATTATTTATAAAATGATATATAACTATTACCATACTTTTTATCTTTGGATAAAAAGATGAATATTTAACCATGATGAATAATTTGGAGGGATTTCTATTAGAAAAATAAAATGATGATATTTTTTCCATTGAGGATGATGAATAGGATGTGTTTATAATAGATAAACACAATAAAAATTTTATTTTCTATGAGATTATAATTGGTTTAACCTTGAAGAGGAAAGGTATATATATATGAAGACTACATTTAACTCTTCTAATGGATTAAAAAATAAAATAGTCTAGAGGTATCATTAAGAGAACATTGAATTTAATAATGATCTAATGAAAATTAATGAATTTATATCATTTATTTCTAAAGGATTTATATGTGGGAAACGTTAATATAAAGAAATAAATCCATTAATTTTTTTAAATAATGGGAATATTAAATTTTTTGTAGTTAATTTTCCAGATAAGAATCAGGATAAGAATGAGGATGATCAACCAAAAATATAATTAAATAAAAGTAACATGTTATAAAGTTTTACCCAGGAAATAAAGTTAAATAATTTCAAAGGAGAGGGAAATTCATCAAATAAGTGGAATCTTTTATCAGATAATGATGTATCATATTCTGAGGAAGAAAGTGAAGAAGAAGAAAATGGCTTAGAGGATGTGTGTGATAAAGCATTCATAGAATAATCAAAGTGCTATAATGAATCCTCTGTTAAAGAATAATTTTTCGTAGTGGATGATGAAAAATAAGAAACATCAAAAGTTATCCAACAGATAATAAATAGAATGTTTCATCTCAATGAAAATAAAAAAATGATAAGAATATTGAATAATGGAATAATTTTATTGAAAAATATAATTTTAAGATGGATTTAGAAATATAAGGCAAGTTATTGATAAATATTGGTTATATAAAATACATTATTATTTATTTATATAAGATTATATATATTATGAATGTTAATTTTATTGAAATGTGGGAGTAGGTTCACTCTTTAGAAGAAAAGATTCATTAATATGAGAGTTTATAGAAGAAAATTCAATTTAGATTCAAATATTTTATTAATTAAGTGGGTGAATGTAATGAAACATCCTAGGATGACTTGATACATCACATAAACTAATTTTTTATTGGATTTTAAGGGAGTTCTTGATCTCCATGGGCTAGAAACTAGTTCATAGTAATTGAAGAATCACTTCTAGGAAAACATTTCACACTCAAATTAGTGTTAAAACCCCAGTGGATCATTTTCCATAAATCCATAATATTTCATCAATACATTGGACATAAAAAGATAAAAAGTAAGAAAAAAATAACAAAACCAAAATATTCATAAAAAAATACAACTAATACAAATCATTCATATCAATATAAAAATATCATCCAAAATAGATACTTAACAAGGAACAATACAATATAATGAATACATCATGGGGTAAATACATCATTGTCGATGCATCGACATTTTAAAACAAAAACGAGCAAGTCAACCCATTATAATACCTTGTCCAAGAAATACATGGTTTATCAGCACCTCTCAAAACACCTTCATGACCTAATTTAAATATGGAAAATTCTAATAAAAAACATTTAACCTATATAAGACATGTGAGTTTCATAAACACACACACAAAGTGTGTATGTGGGGTGTAAAATAGCAGGCCTAGTAAGATCCTAATAAGGATTATATTCAATTCATTTCATAAATAAAATCATAAATGCAAGTTTTTAATATAATATAAAATATGGTTTACCATTTTTAACTGCATCAACCAAAAGAATAAATCCCTTTTTATAATATAAGAAATAATGTTTTTTATTTTTAAACAAATGAACTGAAGATTATTTGAAACCCAAAACATAATCCTTTAATTCCATGAAAACTTCACAATATACATTTTCAAATTCATTTCAAAAAATTTCATTAATATACATCATCAATTGAACATTTATTTTCATTTAGAAAAAAACTTTACAAAATAACATTAAAACTATTCAATAAAAAGATCACAACCACCAATATATAAACGGAAACACAAAATAATAAAGCACCACAAGATCAAGGGTAAATATTAGAAAAATATATACATAAAATGGTGACACAAACCAAAAAATCACAAGGGTATATAAAAAACCACTAAATAAATACCCATTACATGAAATAACTTACCAAGAACAAATTATCAGGGTCTATAAAATAATTTCTAAAGTGAGATGATCATAACGATTATTTGTAAACCTGGAACAATAGTTAGCCTTTATTTCATAATAAAAACACAATCCACCCAATGTTTCTACATTTGAGACATCAAAATTGAACACCCCCAACAGCCATGTCCTATCATACAACTAGGGGCACCCTAGTAGCATTTGTACCAACTAGGGTAGCATAAATAAAGACCTCCAACCTAGATATGTGGGTTCCCATGACCAATATGATATGGATGTAAGGAATAAATCAAGTTAAATACATTAAAATATAAAATTTATTGCCTCATATATCACCTCTGACACCCTTAGAACAATCTACCACCTTTTCAACAGCATATAACCAATAAAAAATAACAAGTAACCCATAATTGGTGAATCATGTATAAGGGTAAATAATGAGGGTTTTTCACTAAATGAACCATTTGTTTATAAATTTATAAACAGTCCTTTTGAAATTAACCCAACTTGGTTAACCTCAAAATCACACCCACATTTTTTTAAGAATCTCACCATAATTGTTTAACCATGTTGGGTTTATTAAGAATTTCACCATAACTGGTAGACATCAAAATCACATAAATCCCATGGAATGGAATTCCATAATCCCAACATAATCATATCATAATTTGACTAATATCCCATATAAAACTCAAAAAACGGACAAATATATAACTAGATTCAAATAAATTAAAGGAATCCATCCAATAAAATCTAAAAACGAAACAAATATCACAATAAATATTATCGTCAATGCTGTTAATTAAAATATAACTTACATAACCCCTAAAGGTGACATAAAATCTATACATTCTCACAAGAAAGATCTCCTCATACCATGTTAAACCATGAAAATTTAGAAACATAGAACTCCAACATGAATCGATGGTCTGAACAAATAATTCCTTGTATGAAATAAGTATTCAATGATTCATTAGTGACCCTCTCAGAAAAAAATGATGATAACTCCAAGAAATGATAAAAATATTATTCAAAATAGTGAAAAAACATTTATCACCACTAAATAATGGTTGGTACTAATCCAAGATATATGAGGTAGGTTTTTAGAATAAGTAAGGTCCTGAATTTACACATTTATTCAGAGTTTAGTAGATCCTAGAACTAAAGGGACCTCCTCTAAGTGAAAAGACTATTCACCAAGAGGATCATCATCAAATATAGGAATTCTACCCATTTATTTTTCCTTATTGTGAGGTATATTACAAATTACACAATAAATGAATTCATTAAATTCATTCATTATAATATTAAATCAAATGATCCCATTATATCTAAGGGATAAAAAACCAAAATCATAAATTCATCCAAATAATACACCTTAGTCACTTAACATAAAAATTTCATTTCATTAAATTTAAAAATTCCATTAATTAAATTTTAAAATCATTTCACCAATTCATACCTTTGAAATACTAATAACGCATTTTTTAATTCAAACTATCCATTTTCATTCACCCATTATACCTTTAAAATTAAATGAATTCATTTTAAAAAAAATTAAATAATCCTTTCAACAAAATATGATAACTTCAAAATATTTACCAAAATAATCAATTTTATTTTAAAATAAATTAAAAAAACATATTAAAATTAACTAGTTTATAAAATATGACACAAGAAAAAATAAATAATTTTTTTAAAACAAACCATGAAAATAAATTTTGAATTCCATATTTCATAAATTTCACCACTTTTACCCAAAATAAATATTTATTAATCAAGAACAATGAATCCTAATACTACACATAAAATAAAAAAGACTAAAATAATATCAAAACCCCTAATGAAACATGATTAAATATAACTCCAATAAAGGAAAACCACTTTCAATGTAAACATGGAACTAATAGAATTCAAAATAAAAAGAAGAGAGGGATGAAGAGATGCCAAATATTTGGATGCATGGTTTGGTGGTCCATGTTAAAATTTTGTAATAGATGATATAATTTCATGAAAAACATTTTTTACATACTATACTTGGTTTACTTGAGCATTCAATCTAAACATATAGCACAAATTAATCATCTACTTTCCCCCACAATGCAAAAGGACCCCCAAAATCAATTGAAAAACATAGTACAGATCCAAATATCATAATTAAGTGTAAAAAATACCCTAATAAGTCAAAAATTAAATCAAAATAAATAAATAAACCCCAAAAATCCATGGTAACTGTATGTTTATCATGTGGAAGGGATGGAAAAGCACTCCACTGTACACTCCACCCAAGTATCGATATCAATATCTTCCTAATACTATGAAAAATACCCAAATACGAGGTGGTAGATTTCAAGAACATTGGTATTTTTAAGAACATTGACTCTAATAACCTTAATAAGGAACCAACCTAGGATGATCCGACCTTTCAATTGAAATAATTCACCATTGTGCACGAAGTACATTCCCAATCCCCATGAGCTGGAAACTAGTGAATTTGAATCAAGGAAGCATTATTGGGAATGATTTCCCCAAAAAATTAATGTTTGCAACATAGTGGATGCTTTAATGAAAATATGTCATGGGGAATCCATATATTGGTCATCCACATTGAATAATTAATCATAACCTAATAAATAAACATCCAAACACATCATAATCTATAAAATTGATCCCAATCCTTCACATCAATATACATGCATAATCCCTGAGAAATACATAAAAGTAAAAAATACAGGATAATAAATGTAATAGGGGTTTGAAGACATTATGGACGATACATTGAAATATAGAAATAAATAAAATCCAATCCAAACAACTGCAAGAATATCTCTAGGAAAACCATGGTAGCTCCCAACATCTCAACTCACCATCGCGCCCCAAGGTAATGATAACCAACCTAAAAAACATAGAAAGTACATATTGAGAATGATGAACACACAGAGAAATATTTTTTATATAGGGTGTGAGTTAATATTACCAATAGTATCCCGCTATGTAATAAATGAAATTTCTTTCATAATTAAAATCATATATACTAGTTTGAAAAACAATATAAAATGTTATTTTAATTTTTAATGACATGAACAAAAAGAAAACATCACATTTATATAATAAATAAAATAAACCTTTCCGTTTTTGTAAAAACCAATTGAAGATTCTTAAAAACATTAAAAATAATCATACATTTATATAAAAACTATATAATATCTCTTTTTCAGATTCACTTTAAAATGTTTCATTAATATATATCCACAAACAAACATTATTATTCATTTAGAAACATATTTCAAAAAAAAAACCATTAAACCCATTTAAAAAAAGATCACACCCACCCATAAATAAAAAGGAATAAAATAATAAGGCACCAAAATATAAAGGGGTAATATGAAATAAAGAAATAAATATAAAAGGACGAAACTAACCAACAAATCCTAAGGGGATTCAAGAAACTATGAAATGAAAACCCCTTACATGTAACTATTGATTAAGAAGAAAGTGTCATGTGATACACCATGGGTTTTAAATTGATTTTATCCTAATAATTCTATAACAACACTAACCAAAAAATAGTTAACATTTTCTCTAAGAATAACACTAGCCACAAACTTTTCCCACACTAACATCATCAGAATATCATATACCATCTAGACATAGCACATATCAAAACTAGGAGGACACTAGTAAAATGTGTAACATTGTGGGTAGCATGAATCAAGACTTTCCACCAATATGTAACACCCCAATCTTCCACGGTACACTTCTCTTTGAATAATACAATAGTGTGTGTTGTACGCAACACTGAGTTCAGGTACACCACGACTTACCAAACTAGCCGTTAAAAAGAGGTTATGAATAGTATAAACTAAATTTTAAATATTATATTATCCTTATAATTTTAATCCATATTATGAGTTTCTAAGACATGATTTATGAACAAATTCCTTTTTTCAGAGAAAAGAAGTATTTCTCAAAAATGAAATTTTACCACCTTTTAGTGGCGAAGCCTTTTTAAAACCAATATTTGAAACTTTTATATAATCAATTTGACAAAATGAAATTCTTCTTTAGAATCGGGACATAAGAATTTAGTATCAATAATGTTTTGGTGTCTTTCTGATAACTTTCATATTTGGGTGAATAGTGAAAAATACTATATTTTAACTGAAAACAAATTTTTTAATCAAAATAATCTATGTTGTTAAATTATACATTTTAATGGTTTTGAAGTATAAATAGATTATATTTTTACTATTTAATCCAATGATGGTCATTTTATATAATTTCACCTTGAAATTGGACATAAACAAGTGTCAAACTTTTGATAGTTATTATTTCTTAAAAATACGCCTTTTGGTTTCGAAAGTAGGAATCAATTTTAAATTAATAAATGCAAATTTTATGTTTTGAATTTGGTAAAATAAACTTCATTTTTGGATTCATAATAACGAAATTATCCTTGGGTGAAATTTTGGTACTTTTCAGAAAACTTTTATATTTTGATGAATAGTAAAAATTACTAGATTTTAATTAAAAACAACTTTTTTAATCAAAATAATTAATAGTTATAAATTATGAATTTTAGTGGTTTTAAATTATATTTAAAATATATTTTTACCATGTAATACAATTTGGGTCATTGAACATAATTTCACAATTAAACCGAACATAAACAACTGTCAATCTTTTGATAGTTATTATTTCTTAAAAACACGCTTTTAGTTTTAACAACGAGAATTAATTTTAAATTAATTTCTGACACTTCTATGTATTGAATTTGGAAAAATGGATTCCATATTTGGAATCAGGATGTCCAAATTTTGTAATTAGATAACTTTTATTTTTAGACATTTTCAATAATTACTTCGGTAAATATTCTATTTACCATGGTTAAGGGTAAATCCGGTAAATAAGGGTTAAAAAATAATATTATAATAATACTAAATTACCCTAAAACGTGTCCTAAACTTATTGGTGGATACATTTCCGACCATGGGCATATTTGGGTCTATTTCGGGACCCCATGGATCCACTTGTAAGTGATAGGGACACTTTATTTTAATTAAGTTAAAATGAATACAAAAATGACACAAGCATATATCTTTTAGAAAAACAATTGTTTCATAAGGTTATATATGTTGGATTTTAGACTATAAATATTCTATAGAAATATAAAAGGATTTCCTAAATAATGATATTTTATTTATAATTTTTAGACCTTAAATAAGTTAATTTATGTATGACACAATGGTGATGCAGTAATTACCATAATAGTGACCAATTAGAATAATTGATATTATAAATACCCAAATAAATATAATTTGAGACTTTTTATGAATTAAACTAATTTTATAGGTTAATATGACATGTTATTACTGATTTAATTAACTTTTTTCGAATTAATAATTATTTTATGATTTTTAAAAAAGTAAATTTTTGAATAGTGTCAAAATTGACATAAAAGAGTTTTAAAAAAAATATTATATTATTAATTGATATTAAATTCCTAAAAATCTAATGTTCGGCCAAAAGACTTATATCATGATAGGTGTATCATTACTGGACCACTTGGGGGTCTATTGGAAGTATATAGTACATTTATTAACTATATAATATAAAAATACAAAGTGACATGGTAAATGTCAAACTAATTAACTAAGAGTTAAAACTAAATGATAAGGTTAATATAATGACCCAAAAATGTCTAAATTCTATTGGTTGAATGGATTTAGACCTATACCCACCTTAACCTTTAAATAATAAACTATTGAGCCATTGTAAACCGAATAATAAATTATTATAAATTAATATTTCTAGCTTTTCCAAAGGTGCCCCTCACCCCTCTTATAGAAGGGCACTCATCCTTCTCATTTCTTCACACCTTCAAAGCTTTTTGGTTCGGCCAAAACCTGCCCAAATACTCTCTAAAATTCCCTAAAAACAACCTAGAGGACTTATTTTGATCAGAAAGCCAATCTAAAGAGCCCTTTTGATCAAATCAAAAGGAAGAACCCGAAGAAGAGGTAATGTTTTCACCACCCCTTCTCAAGTTCCTTTCTTCTTTCACTTCTTATTTCTTTGTTATTTATATTCTAAAATAATGAATCCATAATATCATATACACTGTAATATTATTATAAATATGGTGCAACCATATTAATTATTCTATCCACCCTTTGAATAACATGTCACCATACATGCGTACGTACGACTTACCGTCTCCACGTCGTGGTGTAATTGTTATTCAATAAATTATTATTTGGATGGTTATAATAATGATGTTTAATTCATTTAAATAATAAATATATCATGATAATTATTCTTTATATATGATATACCATCCAATTATATATTATTTTAATATCAAAAGAATGATATTGTCGCTCGTCCGTACTTACGGACTACCGTCTCCACGAACGTGATGAGATTCATTCTCCATCGTATCTATTCAAGTACAATTCTCACTTGATGATTAAAAATAATGTTTAAGGACTTTATATTATTCTGGATATGAATAATATACATCCCATTAATAACAAATATGGCTCACATAACAAATAATATAAAGTAAAATTAACTCGTTAACACCCGAAAGGACGATAATTCTAAGATATTATTAACAAATCCATGTTAAAAGATCATATATGATATCATATTAATGTAAATTATTCTTTTATAATTAAATAACAATTATTTAACCATTATACATGAGGTTAACCTACCATCGACCAAGGAAAAAGTACAAAGTAAGGGGTTTCTTATCTCACTTTTAATTCTGTGAGAATTCCATTGTTCACCACTTATTTATTGAATGTGGTGTGTATACTTCCCATGATTGTATTAATTGTGTAATATACTTTAATTTATGGATATTTACAACATCATTGTATTATCTTTCTTTCATGGGTGTATGTTTCGTAAGTTACCAAATCAATAAGGGAATTTGAAATTTCAATTTCCGCTCATTCGGCTTTACGCATACTTCATTGATTATTTTACTCCACGATTATGTGTGGAATCACTAGTCATTTGATTATGTCATAATTTCCACTCCCCTTTCTATGGATATAATTTTTATACACATAATCACCCCATTTATAAATTCTCAAGTCATTGGTATGAACTTGATAAGAGTAATTTTTACTAAATCTCGATTTGTTGAGATAAACATCCAATTCATTGGTATTGTTTTTATAAGAATATGTGTCAATGTCCTTTGATTGTTTTACACTGAATACCGAATCATATTTAGTGTATATATATTTTTCACACATAATTATGTCGTTGATTTATCCATAACCAAATGATATGACCTTTATGAGGGATTTCATCTCAATTTAAATTCCATTGAGACTTCTTTGTTGTTATACACCAAATCACTTTTATGTGGTGTATATAATGTACTTTTACATAGTATATCATGAATTCCTTTATTCTCATGATATTAAAATGTTTTGTTTACTTCAATTATTTGTATTCAAGTGTCTCTCTTTTGGTTATAAACTCTAACTAAAATACCATTTTTAAATGTTTTAAAGACTTATTCTTCTAAATATTTCTCATTAATGTCCATGTTTTAAAAAAAATGGTTGTAAGGATTTATTTATATGGACATTAAAGTTTTAATATTAAAACTCCTTTTAAAAGTTTCAAAGTGGTATGGGACACTTTGATTCCAAAATCTATTTTTAAATTACTTCTTGAAAGATAGTGTGACTTTTAAATGATTTCAAGAAAAAGGGGGATATTTCTCTCAAATAGTTTTGGTGATTATTTTCATCTATGTCAACATCATTCATTATTCTTGATTGAGTTTAATGTGATACAATAAAATCTTCCATATTGTATCGAATGAGTTATGTTTGACTATGAATGTGCTATTTTTATACCATTCATGGTTTGTGGTTAAAGTATTGACATTTCGTATGCTAGTTTTAATATGAATGTTTATGTTATGTTTAAAAATGTTCATATGAGGAATGCATTGGACTTAATAAGTGACAGGTGGAGCCCGCTATAGCTCCGCGATGCATCGGTAGGTCTCATGAGACAAACTAGTGTCTTGGCACAAGGCCTTGTCAAAATCTTATTTGTAGTCTTGGCACGAGGCCTTGGCTATGTGGTTATGATAGTCTGGCATTATGCATTATATCATTATGAAAGTGGTTATTGATATTTCATATGATTGTTCGACTAGTAGAATATCCATGTGAATAATTAAATGGCATTATTTCATTTTATCTTTGCCATATTATGATGAAGTTTAAGTTTAAAAGGCTTTTGTTTTAATTATAAATTTCCTTAAGTGTTTATGCTTATCTATGAAAGCTTCTGCTATAATGTTATCCTTACTGAGCATCTGAGCTCACCCCTTTCAATGTTTTATTTTTCCCAGGATTGTGAAGAAGTAAATTATGAATGACCTGCAGGGATAGTATGAGTGTGGACTATGGAGACTATGTTGTTGTTGTTTTTAGTTTATGATGTAATGTAAACTTTATTAATGTATCTAGTTATTCCAAGGCTACTAAACTAATCAGTCTTTCGAGACTTGATCTTTCTTGTGATCATGCCAATGTTATTTAATAATGAACCGACTCTGGGCAACTAGGGTTGGGGCGTTACAGTTGGTATCATAGGAAGTTTAGTAAAAACCTTGGAAGCTATATTTAGATAAACTCTGATTAGAGCATGTAGACCTAAGATGAACTTTGAGGATTAGTATAGAATAACTTCCTAGAATTTTGGTGTTGTAGAGATTTTGTGAGTTTTCCGAGCAATACATCCCTGTATGGATACGAGCAGGTAGAGGCGGCCCTGGCACATATGTACCTAGGGGTAAAACCCGAAAACACCACTTTGAGCTAGTCTCGAATGGGAACTGGTGCACGACAACGGGCATTGCTGCACTCTTGGTTACGACACTCTCGGGGGATATGCTTAGTATAATTTACATTTTCTTTAGAAACCAATTTAAAGTAATATATATATAAGATGAGAGTAAATGACCTTGGTTAATCCTAATGTGTTTCAAATTGAGAATATGGTGACATGTTAAACTCTAAATGATTTTATGACTACTGTTACTCATGCAATGCTTTCTGGTTTTAGTCAATGGCTAGATTCCAAGGAAGTCATAGTGACTTTGAGAATGATATACATGGTGGGAATGGTGGTGGAAATGAGCAACAAAATGGAATGTTGATAGGCGTAAAAGATATCGTATTTATGCCAAATCAGTTTTCCAAAAATATGATCAACAACATATATATTAACCAACTCTCGGACTCAACAAGGAAGAGAAAGATGATGAATGATAAGAGCTCCAGTAGTGGATACCACGGAGAAAGGAATCCTCAATTTCCATCATGCAGGAAATGTGGAAGAAGACACCCAGGAAAGTGTCTCAATGGGGCCAAGAAATGCTTTACGTATGGGAAGGAAGGACATAAAGTGAAGAATTGCCGAAGAAAAATGAAGAGTACTATGGAAGAAGATAAAAAATGGTGCCAAGAGTCCATTTACAGTCATTTTCCGTAAATGTAGGGGACCTGGCCATATCCTGAGTGAATTCCATATTCTGTAGGATATTTTCTTGGTCAAAGAAAAAGCTATGTGGAAATAAATGGTTGGAGAAATGTTTAAAAAGTATTAGTGCTCCTTTTTGATGGGTTTACTTTGGAATAATTTTCTCTTGTTTTTGTAACCCCGCAGTTTGCCATGCGAGAATGATATTTTAGGAAGAATTATCTCTTCTATTGTGGATATAGCTATAAATTTTCATTTGGTTTTATATGATCATTGGGGTTTGAGAGAATTATAAGTTATTATAATTTGGGATGAAAATGCAAGGTATGATACAACATTTGTGGTTAAATTATGTTATGGTATTTTGAGGAATTTATCTCATTTGGGTAATATAATAAAATATAGTTTTTGAAAAAGGACAAAACCTAGACCGTTTGACAACCCGTCGCGTCAGACAAAGCTGTGAGAATCAAACCCTCAACCAAAGTGCGAATGGGATTTATCGCCCACCACTGGACTACGTGAAGTCCCTGGATAGTGTGACTAATTATTTTTAGTTAAATATTGATCAATAATAAGTTGATTTTGGTTATTATGTCTAATCAAATGAATACCCTTGGTTTAGGAAAATGATTTGGTGATTAAGTGATAGATGTTATTTTAGAAGTTGTTCGCTTTGTTGTGAACACTATATGCCCATAGAAAATAGAATAGTATGGGATTTCATTTGAGGAGTAATGGTGGATTTTTATCTATGTTTTTATTATGGATTTATAGTGATTTTCGTTGTTTATGGAAATGATTAGGTTAATTACTTTTAAGTATGTGACTTTAAGAGTATTTGATTTCATTTGGAGATACAATTTAACGTGGAATACTACATTCTTATAAGTTTTGAGTTTTAATATTAGTTTGGATTATATTGAAGGATATTAAGGACAATTGATTCTTGAATGGTATTTATTTAACTTTGGGGTATTGTTGGTTTAATTTTAGAAATTAAGATTTGTGTTTATTTCTCTTAAGGAATATCCTTTTGGGGGATCATTAGATCTTGTACTAACCATTTTGGTTTTGATTAATCTCTAAAGACAATGTAAATATATAGTTTATCCTGCATGGATCATGTGATTCTATAGAAGTTTATTCTAGCTCTTCCAGTGGGACTAAGTCTTCTTGATTAGTCATCGTTTAATAAAAAATGAGTTAGTGGTGGAAATTTATTAAAGAATGAAACTCTACTTAAAAATTAAGTATATATCTTTATATTCTTAGTCAATATCATAAATGAATTCCTCATCCTTATGTAATGTAACTTAAAACAAAAAATGTTGTCTGTTTACTTTTCCTACTAGGAGATTAATGATCGTTTTTTCCAACACAAGTTTGTGGTTTTCTTATTGTTAACTTTCTCCTGATCATGATTTCTCTCGCTCTCTATCAGAACTTGACACTTAGTTTATCGTCCATATCCATGTTTTCCTACCTAGAATCCTAGTATGGGTTATCTTGGGTGACCTTTATACCTCTCTTTCTTTCTTTTAAAGTAATAGTTTTATTGACTCTTTTCCGATTTGGGACTTTCCATTATATTCTCAAGCCCAATTTTTAAAATTTCCAGGACGCAATTTATTGAAGGAGGGGTGAATGTAACAGCTCAATCTTCCACGGTACACTTCTCTTTGAATAATACAATAGCGTGTGTTGTACGCAACACTGAGTTCTAGTACACTACGACTTACCAAACTAGCCGTTAAAAAGAGGTTATGAATAGTATTAACTAAATTTTAAATATTATATTATCCTTATAATTTTAATCCATATTATGAGTTTCTAAGACATGATTTATGAACAAATTCATTTTTTCAGATAAACGAAGTATTTTTCAAAAAATGAAATTTTACCGCCTTTCAATGGCGAAGATTTTTTAAAACTAATATTTGAAACTTTTATATAATCAATTTGACAAAATGAAATTCTTATTTAGAATTGGGACATAATAATTTAGTATCAATAATGTTTTTGTGTCTTTCTGATAACTTTCATATTTGGGTGAATAGTGAAAAAAACTATATTTTAACTGAAAAAAACTTTTTTAATCAAAATAATTTGTATTGTTAAATTATACATTTTAATGGTTTGGAATTATAAATAGATTATATTTTTACTATTTAATCCAATGATTATCATTTTAAGTAATTTCACCTTGAAATTGGACATAAACAAGTGTCAAACTTTTAATAGTTATTATTTCTTAAAAATACGCCTTTTGGTTTCAAAAGCAGGAATCAATTTTAAATTAATAAATGCAACTTTTATTTTTTTAATTTGGTAAAATAAAATTCATTTTTGGATTTGGAATAACAAAATTAGCCTATGTTGAAATTTTGGTACTTTTCAGATAACTTTTATATTTTGATGAATAGTAAAAATTATTAAATTTTAATTAAAAAAACTTTTTTAATCGAAATAATTAATAGTTCTAAATTATGAATTTGAGTGGTTTTAAATTATATTTAAAATATATTTTTACCATGTAATACAATTTGGGTCATTGAACATAAGTTCACATTTAAACCGAACATAAACAACTGTCAATCTTTTGATAGTTATTATTTCTTAAAAACACGCTTTTTGTTTTAACAACGAGAATTAATTTTAAATTAATTTCTGCCACTTCTATTTATTGAATTTGGAAAAATGGATTCCATATTTGGAATCCGGATTTCCAAATTGTGTAAATAGGTAACTTTTATTTTTAGACATTTTGAATAATTACTTCGGTAAATATTTTATTTACCATGGTTAAGGGTAAATCAGGTAAATAAGGGTTAAACAATAATATTATAATAATAATAAATTACCCTAAAACGTGTCGTAACCTTATTGGTGGATACATTTCCGACCATGGGCATCTTTGGGTCGATTTGGGGACCCCATGGATCCACTTGTAAGTGATAGGGACACTTTATTTTAATTAAGTTAAAATGAATACAAAAATGACACAAGCATATATCCTTTAGCAAAATAATTGTTACATAGGGTTATATATGTTGGATTTTAGACTATAAATATTCATTAGAAATATAAAATTATTTCATACATAATGATAGTTTATTTATAATTTTTATACCTTAAATAAGTTAATTTATTTATGACACAATGGTGATGCAGTAATTACCATAATAGTGAAAAATTAGAATAATCGATATTATAAATACCCAAATAAATATAATTTGAGACTTTTTATGAATTACACTAATTTTCTAGGTTAATAGTACATGTTAGGATTGATTTAATTAACTTTTTTCGAAGTAATCATTCAATTATGATTTTTAAAAAAAATCAATTTTTGAATAGTGTCAAAATTGACATAAAAGAGTTTTTAAAACAAATATTATATTATTAATTGATATTAAATTCCTAAAAATCTAAGGTTTGTCCGAGAGACTTATATCATGATAGGGGTATCATTAATTGACCACTTGGGGGTCTCTTGGATGTATATAGTATGTTTATTAACTATATAATATAAAAATACAATGTGACATGGTGAATGTCAAACTAATTAACTAAGAGTTAAAACTAAAAGATATGGTTAATATAATGACCCAAACCTGTCTGAATTATATTGGTTGAATGTATTTCGACCTATACCCATCTTAAAAATTAAATAATCAACTTTGGAGCCATTGCAAACCGAATAAGAATTTATTATAAATTAATATTTCTAGCTTTTCCAAAGGTGCCCCTCACCCCTCTTATAAAAGGGAACTCCTACTTCTCATTTTTTCACACCTTCAAAGCCTTTTGGTTCGGCCAACCCCTGCCCAAATACTCTCTCAACTTCCCTCAAAACATCCTAGAGGCCTTATTTTGATCATAAAGACAAACTAAGGATCCCTTTTGATCAAATCAAAAGGAAGAACTCGAAGAAGAGGTAATGTTTTCACCACCCCTTCTCAAGTTTCTTTCTTCTTACACTTCTTCTTTCATTGTTATTTATATTATAAAATAATGAATCCAGTATCTACTATATACTGTAATATTATTATAAATTTTGTACAACCATATTCAGTATTCTATCCACCCTTTGAATAACATGTCACCATACGTGCGTACATACGGCTTACCGTCTCCACGTCGTGGTGTAATTGTTATTCAATAAATTATTATTTGTATGGGTATAATAATGATGTTTAATTAATTTAAATAATAAATATAACATGATAATTATTCTTTATATATGATATACCATCCAATTATATATTATTTTAATATCAAAAGAATGATATTGTCACTCGTGCGTACGTACGGACTACCGTCTCCACAAACGTGATGAGATTCATTCTCCATCATATCTATTCAAGTATAATTCTCATTTGATGATTAACAATAATGTTTAAGGACTTGATATTATTCTGGATATGAATAATATACATCCCATTAATAACAAATATGGCTCACATAACAATCAATATAAAGTAAAATGAACCCGTTAACACAAGAAATTACGATAATTCTAAGATATTACTAACAAATCAATGTTAAAAGGTCATATATGATATCATATTAACGTAAATTATTCTTGTATAATTAAATAACAATTATTTCACCATTATAAAGTTGGTTAACCTACTGTCGACCAAGGAAAAATTACAAAGTAAGGGGTTTCTTATCTCACTTTTAATTCTGTGAGAATTCCATTGTTCACCACTTATTTATTGCATGTGCTGTGTGTACTGCCCATGATTGTATTCATTGTGTAATTTACGTTAATTTATGGATATTTACATCATCATTGTATTATCCTTCTTTAATGGGGGTATGTTTCGTAAGTTACCAAATCGATAAGGGAATTTGAAATTTCAATTTCCACTCATTCGGCTTTACGCATACTTCATTGATTATTTTACTCCAAGATTATGTGTGGAATCACTATTCATTTGATTATGTCATAATTTCCACTCCCCTTTCTGTGGATATACTTTTTATAAACATAATCACCCCATTGATAAATTCTCAAGTCATTGGTATGAACTTGATAAGAGTAATTTTTACTCAATCCCGATTTGTTGAGATAAACATCCAATTCATTGGTGTTGTTGTTATAAGAATATGCGTGAATGTCCTTTGATTATTTTACACTGAATATCCAATAATATTTAGTGTATTTATATTTTTCACACATAATTATGTCGTTGATTTATCCTTAACCTAAGGATTTGACCTTTATGAGAGATTTCATCTCAATTTAAATTCCATTGATACTTCTTTGTTGTTATACACCAAATCACTTTTATGTGGTGTATATAATGTACTTTGACATAGTATATCATGAATTCCATTATTCACATGATATTAAAATGTTTTGATTACCTCAATTATTTGTATTCAAGTGTCTCTCTTTTGGTTAGAAACTTAACTAAAATACAATTTTTTAAATGTTTTAAAGACTTATTCTTCTAAATCTTTCTCATTAATGTCCATGTTTTAAAAAAAATGGTTTTAAGGAATTATATATATGGACATTAAAGTTTTAAAATTAAAACTCCTTTTAAAAGTTTCAAAGTTCTATGGGACACTTTGATTCAAAAATCTATTTTTTAAATGGATTCTTGACAAATAGTGTGACTTTTAAATGATTTCAAGAAAAAGGGGGATATTTCTCTCAAATAGTTTTGATGATTATTTTCATCTATGTCAACATACTTTATTATTATTGATTTAGGTTAATGTGATACAATACAATCTTCCATATTGTATCGAATGAGTTATGTTTGACTATAGATGTGCTATTTTTATACCATTCATGGTTTGTGGTTAAAGTATTCACATTTCGCATGCTAGTTTTAATACGAATGTTTATGTTATGTTTAAACCAGTTCATATGAGGAATGCATTGGACTTAATAAGTGACGGGTGGAGCCCACTATAGCTCCTCGATGCATCGGTAGGTCTCATGAGACAAACTAGTGTCTTGGCACAAGGCCTTGACAAAATCTTATTTGTAGTCTTGGAACGAACCCTTGGCTATGTGGTTATGATAGTCTGGCGTTATGCATTCCATCATTATGAAAGTGGTTATTGATATTGCATGTGATTGTTCGACTAGTAGAATATCCATGTGAATAAGTAAATGACATTATTTCATTTTATCTTTGACATATTATGCCAAAGTTTAAGTTTAAAAGGCTTTTGTTTTAATTATAAATTGCCTTAAGTGTTTATGATTATCTATGAAAGCTTCTGCTATAATGTTATCCTTACTGAGCATCTGAGCTCACCCCTTTCAATGTTTTATTTTTCCCAGGATTGTGAAGAAGTAAATTATGAATTACCTGCAGGGATAGTATGAGTGTGGACTATAGAGACTATGTTGTTGTTGTTTTCAGTTTATGATGTAATGTAAAATTTATTAATGTATCTAGTTATTCCAAGGCTACTAAACTAATCGGTCTTTTGAGACTTGATCTTTATTATGATCATGCCAATGTCATGTAATAATGCACAGAATCTGGGTAACTGGGGTCAGGGCGTTACAGTTGGTATCAAAGGACGTTTAGTACAAACCTTGGAAACTATATTTAGATAAACTCTGATTAGAGCACGTAGACCTAATATGAACTTTGAGGATTAGTATAGAAAAAATTCCTAAAATTTTGGTATTGTAGAGATTTTGTGAGTTTTCTGAGCAATACATCCCTGTATAGATACGATCAAGTAGAGGCGGCTCTGGCACAGATGTACCTAGGGGTAAAACCCAAAAACACCACTTTAATCTAGACTCGAACGAGAACTGGTGCACGACAACAGGCCTTACTGTACTCTTGGTTAGGACACTCCCGGGGGATATGCTTAGGATAATTTAAATTTTCTTTACAAACCAATTTAATGTAATATATATATATAAGATGAGAGTAAATGACCTTGGTTAATCCAAATGTGTTTCAAATTGAAAATATGGTGACATGATAATCTCTAAATGATTTTATGACTACTGTTACTCACACAATGCTTTCTGGTTTTAGTCAATGGCTAGATTCCAAGGAAGTCATAGTGACTTTGAGAATGATGTACAAGGTGGGAACGGTGGTGGCAATGAGCAACAAAATGGAATGTTGATAGGTGTAAAAGATATCATATTTATGCCAAATCAGTTTTCCAAAATATATGATCAACAACATATATATTAACCAACTCTGGGACTCAACAAGGAAGAGAAATGTGATGAATGATAAGAGCTCCAGTAGTGGAGACCATGGAGAAAGGAATCCTAAATTTCCATCATGAAGGAAATGTGGAAGGAGACACCCAGGAAAGTGTCTCAATGGGACCAATAAATGCTTTACGTGTGGGAAGGAAGGACATAAAGTGAAGAATTGCCGAAGAAAAATGAAGAGTACTATGGAAGAAGATAAAAATGGTCCCAAGAGTCCATTTACAGTCATTTGCCGTAAATGTAGGGGACCTGGCCATTACCTGAGTGAATTACCTATTCTATAGGATATTTTCTTGGTCAAAAAAGAAGCTATGTGGAAATAAATGGTTGGAGAAATGTTTAAAAAGTATTAGTGCTCCTTGTTGATGGGTTTACTTTGGAATAATTTTCTCTTGTTTTTATAACCCCGCATTTTTCCATGTGAGAATGATATTTTAGGAAGAATTATCTCTTCTCTTGTGGATATAGGTATAAATAGCCATTTGGTTTTATATGATCATTGGGGTTTGAGAGAATTATAGGTTATTATAATTTGGGATGAAAATGAAAGGTATGATACAACATTTGTGGTTACATTATGTTATGGTATTTGAGGAATTTATCTCATTTTGGTAATATTATAAAATATAGTTTTTGAAAAAGGACAACTCGTAGTCTGTGTGACAACCCATCTCGTCGGACAAAGCTGTGAGAATCGAACCCTCAACCAATGTTCGAATGGGATTTATCGCCTACCACTGGACTACGTGAAGTCCCTGTAAGTGTGACTAATTATTTTTAGTAAAATATTGATCAATAATAAGTTGATTTGGGTTCTTATGTCTAATCAAATGAATACCCTTGGTATAGGAAAATGATTTGGTGATTAAGTGATATATGTTATTTTGGACGTTGTTCGCTTTGTTGTGAACACTATATGCCCAAGGAAAACAGAATAGTATGGGATTTCATTTGAGGAGTAATGGTAGACTTTTATCTATGTTTTTATTATGGATTTATAGTGATTTGTGTTGTTTATGGAAATTATTAGGTTAAGTACTTTTAAGTATGTGACTTTAAGAGTATTTGATGTCATTTGGAGATACAATTTAACGTGGAAGACTACATTCTTATAAGTTTTGAGTTTTAATATTAGTTTGCATTATATTGATGGATTTTAAGGACAATTGATTGTTGAATGGTATTTATTTAACTTTGGGGTATTGTTGGTTTAATTTTAGAAATTAGGATTTGTGTTTATTTCTTTCAAGGAATATCCTTTTGGGGGATCATTAGATCTTGTACTAACCCTTTTGGTTTTGATTAATCTCTAAAGACAATGTAAATATATAGTTTATCCTGCATGGATCATGTGATTCTATAGAAGTTTATTTTAGCTCTTCCAGTGGGACTAAGTCTTCTTAAATACTCATCGTTTAATAAAAAATGATTTAGTGGTGGAAATTTATTAAAGAATGAAACTCTACTTAAAAAGTAAGTATATATCTTTATATTATTAGTCAATATCATAAATTATTTCCTCATCCTTATGTAATGTAACTTAAAACAAAAAATGTTGTCTATTTACTTTTCCTACTAGGAGATTAATGATCGTTTGTCCCAACACAAGTTTGTGGTTTTATTATTGTTAACTTTCTCCTGATCATGATTTATATCCCTCTCCATTAGAACTCGACACTTAGTTTCTCATCCATATCCATCTTTTCCTACCTGGAATCCTAGTATGGGTTATCTTGGGTGACCTTTATACCTCTCTTTCTTTCTTTTAAAGTAATAGTTTTATTGACTCTTTTTCGGATGTGGTAATTTCCATTATATTCTCAAGCCCATTTTTTAAAATTGCGAGGATGCAATTTATTGAAGGTGGGGTGAATGTAACACCTCAATCTTCCACGGTACACTTTTCTTTGAATAATACAATAGCGTGTGTTGTACGCAACACTAAGTTCAAGTACACCACGACTTACCAAACTAGCCGTTAAAAAGAGGTTATAAATAGTATTAACAAAATTTTAAATATTATATTATCCTTATAATTTTAATCCATATTATGAGTTTCTAAGACTTGATTTATGAACAAATTCATTTTTTCAGATAAAAGAAGTATTTTTCAAAAAATGAAATTTTACCGCCTTTTAATGGAGAAGCCTTTTTAAAACCAATATTTGAAACTTTTATATAATCAATTTGAAAAAATTAAATTCTTATTTAGAATTGGGATGTAAGAATTTAGTATCAATAATGTTTTGGTGTCTTTCTGATAACTTTAATATTTGGGTGAATAGTGAAAAATACTATATTTTAACTGAAAAAACTTTTTTAATCAAAACAATTTATATCGATAAATTATAACTTTTAATGGTTTTTAAGTATACATATATTATATTTTTACTATTTAATCCAATTATGGTCATTTTAAGTAATTTTACCTTGAAATTGGACATAAACAAGTGTCAAACATTTGATAGTTATTATTTCTTAAAAATACGCCTTTTGGTTTCGAAAGCAGGAATCAATTTTAAATTAATAAATGAAACTTTTATGTTTTTAATTTGGTAAAATAAACTTCATTTTTTGATTCAGAATAACGAAATTATCCGAGGGTGAAATTTTGGTACTTTTCGGATAACTTTTATATTTTGATGAATAGTAAAAATTACTAAATTTTAATTAAAAACAACTTTTTTAATCGAAATAATTAATAGTTATAAATTATGAATTTGAGTGGTTTTAAATTATATTTAAAATATATTTTTACCATGTAATACAATGTGGGTCATTGGACATAATTTCACATTTAAACCGAACATAAACAACTGTCAATCTTTTGATGGTTATTATTTCTTAAAAACACGCTTTTTGTTTTGTCAACGGGAATTAATTTTAAATTAATTTCTACCACTTCTATGTGTTGAATTTGGAAAAATGTATTCCATATTTTGAATCAGGATTTCAAAATTGTGTAAATAGGTAACTTTTATTTTTAGACATTTTGAATAATTACTTCGGAAAACATTTTATTTACCATGGTTAAGGGTAAATCCGGTAAATAAGGGTTAAAAAATAATATTATAATAATAATAAATTACCCTAAAACATGTCATAACCATATTAGTGGATACATTTCCAACCATGGGCATCTTTGGGGCGATTTTGGGACCCCATGGATCCACTTGTAAGTGATAGGGACACTTTATTTTAATTAAGTTAAAATGAATACAAAAATGACACAAGCATATATCTTTTAGGAAAACAATTGTTACATAGGGTTATATATGTTTGATTTTAGACTATAAATTTTCATTATAAATATAAAAATATTTCCTACATAATTATAGTTTATTTATAATTTTTAGACCTTAAATAAGTTAATTTATTTATGACACAATGGTGATGCAGTAATTACCATAATAGTAAAAAATTAGAATAAATTATATTATAAATACCCAAATAAATATAATTTGAGACTTTTTATGAATTAAAATAATTTTATAGGTTAATATTACATGTTAGGATTGATTTAATTAACTGTTTTGGAAGTAATAATTCTGTTATGATTTTTACAAAAATCAATTTTTGAATAGTGTCAAAATTGACATAAAAGAGGTTTTAAAACAAATATTATATTATTAATTGATATTAAATTTATAAAAATCTAAGGTTCGGCCAAGAGACTTATATCATGATATTTTTATCATTAATTGACCACTTGGGGGTCTATTGGATGTATATAGTAAGTTTATTAACTATATAATATAAAAATACAAAGTGACATGGTAAATGTCAAACTAATTAACTAAGAGTTAAAACTGAAAGATAAGGTTAAAATAATGACCCAAACCTGTCTAAATTCTATTGTTCTAATGGATTTAGACCTATACCCACCTTAAACATTAAATAATCAGCTTTTTTGCCATTTTAAACCGAATAAAAATTTATTATAAATTAATATTTCTAGCTTTTCCAAAGGCCCCCCTCACCCCTCTTATAAAAGGGCACTCCTCCTTCTCATTTATTCACACCATCAAAGCCTTTTGTTTCGGCCAAAACCTGCCCAAATACACTCTAAACTTCCCTAAAAACAACCTAGAGGCCTTAGATTGATCATAAATCCAAACTAAGGATCTCTTTTGATCAAATCAATAGGAATAACCCGAAGAAGAGGTAATGTTTTCACCACCCCTTCTCAAGTTCCTTTCTTCTTCCACTTCTTCATTCTTAGTTATTTATTTTTAAAAATAATGAATCCAGTATCTCCTATATACTGTAATATTATTATAAATATGGTACAACCATATTCGTTATTCTATCTACTCTTTGAATAACATGTCACCATACGTGCGTACGTACGGCTTACCATCTCCACGTCGTGGTGTAATTGTTATTCAATAAATTATTATTTGTATGGGTATAATAATGATTTTTAATTCATGTAAATAATAAATATAAATGACAATTATTTTTTATATATGATATACCATCCAATTATATATTATTGTAATATCAAAAGAATGATATTTTCACTCGTGCATACGTACGGACTACCGTCTCCACGAACGTGATGAGATTCATTCTCCATCGTATCTATTCAAGTATAATTTTCATTTGATGATTAAAAATAATGTTTAAGGACTTGATATTATTATGTATATCAATAATATTCATCCCATTAATAACAAATATGGCTCAAATAACAAATAATATAATGTAAAATGAACCCGTTAACACCCGAAATGACGTTAATTCTAAGATATTATTAACAAATCAATGTTAAAAGATCATATCTGATATCATATTAACGTAAATTTTTATTGTATAATTCAATAACAATTTTTCCACCTTTATACAGGAGGTTAACCTACCATCGACCAAGAAAAATGTACAAAGTAAGGGGTTTCTTATCTCACTTTTAATTCCGTGAGAATTCCATTGTGCACCACTTATTTATTGCATGTGGTGTGTGTACTGCCCATGACTGTATTCATTGTGTAATAAAATTTAATTTATGTATATTTACATCATCATTGTATTATCCTTCTTTCATGGGTGTATGTTTCGTAAGTTACCAAATCGATAAGGGAATTTGAAATTTCAATTTCCAGTCATTTGGCTTTACGCATACTTCATTGATTATTTTACTCCAAGATTATGTGTGGAATCACTATTAATTTGATTATGTCATAATTTCCACTCCCCTTTCAGTGTATATACTTTTTATACACATAATCACCCCATTGATAAATTCTCAAGTCATTGGTATGAACTTGATAAGAGTAATTTTTACTCAATCTGGATTTGTTGAGATAAACATCCAATTCATTGGTGTTATTTTTATAAGAATATGTGTGAATGTCCTTTGATTATTTTACAATGAATATCCAATCATATTTAGTGTATTTATATTTTTCAAACATAATTATGTCGTTGATTTATCCTTATCCTAAGGATACGACCTTTATGATAGATTTAATCTCAATTTAAATTCCATTGAGACTTTTTTGTTGTTATACACCAAATCACTTTTATGTGGTGTATATAATGTACTTTGACATAGTATATCATGATTTCCTTTATTCTCATGATATTAAAATGTTTTTATTACTTCAATTATTTGTATTCATGTGTCTCTCTTTTGGTTAGAAACTCTAACTAAAATACCATTTTTTAAATGTTTTAAAGACTTATTCTTCTAAATCTTTCTCATTAATGTCCATGTTTTAAAAAAATGGTTTTAAGGATATATTTATATGGACATTAAATTTTCAAAATTAAAACTCCTTTTGAAAGTTTCAAAGTGGTATTGGACACTTTGATTTAAAAATCTATTTTTAAATGGCTTCTTGAAAAATAGTGTGACTTTTAAATGATTTCAAGAAAAAGGGGGATATTTCTCTCAAATAGTTTTGATGTTTATTTTCATCTATATCAACATCCTTCATTATTCTTGATTAAGGTTAATGTGATACAATAAAATCTTCCATATTTAATCGAATGAGTTATGTTTGACCGTGGATGTGCTATTTTTATACCATTCATGGTTTGTGGTTAAAGTATTAAAATTCCATATGCTAGTTTTAATACGAATGTTTATGTTATGTTTAAAACTGTTCATATGAGGAATGCATTGGACTTAATAAGTGACGGGTGGAGCCCGCTATATCTCCTCGATGCATCGATAGGTCTCATGAGACAAACTAGTGTCTTGGCACAAGGCCTTGGCAAAATCTTATTTGTAGTCTTGGCACGAGGCCTTGGCTATGTGGTTATGATAGTCTGGCATTATGCATTCCATCATTATGAAAGTGGTTATTGATATTTCATGTGATTGTTCGACTAGTAGAATATCCATGTGAATAAGTAAATGGAATTATTTCATTTTATCTTTGCCATATTATGCTGAAGTATAAGTTTAAAGGGTTTTTGTTTTAATTATAAATTTCCTTAAGTGTTTATGCTTATCTATGAAAGCTTCTGCTATAATGTTATCCTTACTGAGCATCTGAGCTCACCCCTTTCAATGTTTTATTTTTCCTAGGATTGTGAAGAAGTAAATTATGAAAGACCAGCAGGGATAGTATGAGTGTGGACTATGGAGACTATGTTGTTGTTGTTTTCAGTTTATGATGTAATGTAAACTTTATTAATGTATCTAGTTATTTCAAGGCTACTAAACTAATCGGTCTTTTGAGACTTGATATTTCTTGTGATCATGCCAATGTTATATAATAATGCACCGACTCTGGGTAACTGGGGTCGGGGCGTTACACAATATATATGAGTTCCCATGACCAATATATCATGTTGGTGGTAAATAAATTTAGATAATTAAATAATTTAATAATAACCCATTCCTCACACCACACCTCCAAGACCCTCCCAAAAAACAACCCCCCATTCTTACACCTTGTATCTAATGAAAAAAAACAAACAAAAACACAATGGGTGAATAAATTATAGGGTAAAATGGTGGGGATATAACAATAAATTAACTATTTTCTATAAAGTTAGATATATGAATTTTCAAATAATCCTGACTTGGAATTTCATTTCATTTCCATTTCTTTAAACCTCATTACTCAAATAAAACTCTATATTTAACACATATTTAATAAATAATATCATCATTGAAAAAAACTCTTTAAAGAGATAATCATTTACATAAAAAACAAAAAACAAATACCCTTCATTTTATATCAAAATCACTTTTAAATAGACCAATAATCATTTCTAGAAAAACTTTGCCTGAGGAAACATTTATTTTTAAAGTTATAAATGAATATCAAAAGAAATACCCTTTAAAAAATCATATTATCTGATGATAAAAATTTAATAAATAATAAAAAATTTCATACATGGATATGATTTCCTAAAAATGAATATATAATCCTCAATAAATTCATGAATTAAAAAAGCTAATTAATTATATTGAAACACATACCTCAAACTGATTACAATAAATTCTTAACATGACACCTTCTATGCAAAATATCTAATAAATAAAGAACCACCCTCTACAAACCCTATGAAACCCAAAACCTAAAATAAAACCAGTATATGGCCTTAAATCCATATGAATAGTGAATTAGGGTTCATAAGAGAATGAGAATCCTAGAGAAAAAAGAAATAAGGATGGAAATCAAGGAGGGGGAAGATAAATAGTAGGGATTTACCTTTAAAACAAATTGAAATAATGAAGAATATTTGAATGATAAAAAATAGATGAAAGAGGGTTTTCCCTCTAAGGCTCCATGGAGCTATCTATATGAGTGGTAATGAGAGGTAGATGAAAGGTTTTAAATGTAAAAGATTGAAAAATGGTAAATTTATGTTTATGTGAAATCTTGGTAGGGCACACGATTTTGATACATGGTTTTCCAAATTGTGCAGCTATTCTGTTGGAGCCACTAACTAAAAAAACAATATACACTTTAGAATGAATTATTTAGCCTAACTATATACCGACCATGAAACATCACACTATCAATGTCTTGAAATATTTCTATGGGTTTCGATGAAATATTCATGATTTTCTCTCACTCTACAATGACTATGTAATGATTAAAAATTATTAAAATTTTAAAAAAATTGTCTTCAAACTCCCAAATTTTTTAATAATCCCAGAAATAATTTAAATTAAAAACAATAGTAATATGTGTATGTTACAATTAATCATAAAAATAACCAAATAAATTTATCATTTCCACTAATAAACTTGGTGATTATCCTACGAGTAAGTGAATAATCACTTTGAGCACATGAGAAAGTAGATAATTCAAAGGTATTAATTGAAAAAATGAAAATAATGTTTTTCTTCACATAGAAAAACTGATATACACATTGGTACATCAAAATAAAATACTAAAAAAAACAAAAATACTCTATAGATGAACTGGGACCTAGATAATAAGCATAATGGAAAATTTACTATGATGGAAAGATCAATAAATAATTACATGGTTAATGAAAAACAACATATTCCCCAATTGAAGAGTATGAAACCAAAAGATTTTGATTAAATAAAAATTTCAAAATTATGTGTAAATTCAATTTTGAAGTATGGTGTTGGTTTTATGGAGTTTATAGATACAAGGAATATGTATATTGGTATGAATTATATTTTTCTCAATTAATGATTATTTTATTTTATGGTGTATAATATGAAAATACAAGGATGGCACCGTGTAAGTATCCCATAATTAGGGTAAAATTAGAAAATATCACTGATTAACAGGAGAAATGTTATAGTGGGTGTCATAAAAACTTAAGAAATATAAATAAGTTTATTATAATTCTTATGTAGTATCTAAATCAAAGAGATAAATCAAAATCCCATATGAATTTCAATGATAAATAACATAAAATAGTGATTTAGGTCAAATAAAAATCATCAAAAAAAAAGAAAAAAATGGATTTTACAAAATATTTTCTCATCAAACATGACCATAAAAAAATATTTTGAATAACGTTCTAAAAAGTAAATGACTTTGTGTAATATTTTTTGATTAATAATTCATTAAATTTTAAAGTAATTTGAATGACTAGAATATGTGGGAATATATAAACTTCAAATGATGTTATCCTTATTTATGGGTTGATAAAAAATTATATGAGTGTATTGAAACATTATGAAAGTTGGAATGTGGTTATTTCTACAAAAAATGGTTCTTTCATTAAGATATTGGAGGATGAAATGATAATACTGAGTGGTAAAAAAACCAGTGGGAATTTATTTCAAATTATTAATAATATAAATTAATATTTCTTGAGTGTGAAGGAGGATAATGATTTGTAGAATCAAAGAATTTTTCATTTTGTCTAAATGAACATCAGTAGCTACATAAAATATATTGTTGAAATAAATATTTAAAATCTCATTATAGAAATAAGTGACTCTTGGGATTTTTTTAAAAATTTTAATATGATGAATAATGTTTTTAAAATAGTGGGGATAAAAAAATTAAGACACTTTAACTCATAATGTTTGATTTGTATATCCTGAAGAGTAAACAAAAAATATCAATGAGTATTTAATTAATTTTTTTTATAATTTTACTCATATGACTTATATTTATTTCATGGTGATTACGTCTTTGGCTCTTGAGAAGTTTTAATGTTACAAGTGAGATGTTAAAAATAGAACATGGTATGTTATCAATAGATTTTAGTCCAACAGTGGGCTGGAGTACAAAAATTAATAATTTGAATTATATATGGAAAAGTATAGAATAATTGATGAATATAGTGTTCCACACATGCTAAAAAATAAAGAAGTGGAGTCAAAGAGCTATATAGTTGTTAAAATAGAAAAAACTATTATATTAAAGCATGGAATTTCAATATTTTTTTGGAGAAAATTCAAAAAAAATATCTTTATTAAAAATTATTGTTTTCATTGAACACATTTAAAAAAATTATTTATGAGATGTGGTTTTGAAAGAAAAAATGTTTTAATAAATTAAAGGAGTTTGGAAACATCTGTTTTATCAAAATTAAAGGAGTATATTATCTAAAATTTGATGAATGAGTTGAAAATTTTATTTTTCATGGATTTAATCACATTAGAAGAAGATATAGGTTTTATAAAAATATTTCAAAAGGATCATTAACTAATTTGATGTTATTTTTATAAATTATCCCTGAATTTCATGAAAATTATTTTTGTTCAATGATGATATTGATAAAATACATAAATAATATAATGATAAAAAAATTCTTTATTAATTTATAAAATAGGTTCACAATATGTAATATTGTATTAAGAAGTTTTAAGTGATAAAAATTTCCAAAAACCAGGATGACAAATGTTATTAAGACTTACAAATAATAATATCCTAACAATATCATTATATACATTAATAATTTTGTTCCAAATTGAATAACCTTAAGGAATTATAATCATAGAATCTTAATTTAAATATTGGTACTAAAATTTGTTAAATAATCTTTACAACATGAATATTAGATCACAAATATAAGGGAAAAATAAACCAAATTTTAAAAAAAAATAACACATGAGAGTTGACATCGGATCTCAATGAAAATAATGGGATATATACAAAAACAATTATGTAATAATATCAATAATAAATGATAAGTGGAACATAAAAATATTGAATAACATACAATGAAAATTATAAAATTATGGGTATTGATTTTGATGAGAAATTTTCTGAAATTGTTAATCTTAACGTGATATGCTTTTTTTCTTATATTATATTATTTATTTAAGTAATTATTTTTAAAATTTTTGTGAACTATGTGTTGTTAAATTTGTAACATGATAAATAGGATCACATAGAACTACTATAGTTATGTATCCTTGATGTTTTTTCTTCTAATGTTAGTAGGCTCAAGGAATTTCTCTATGGGTTAAAACTAGTACCCCAATTATGGTATTAAAAATTATACAATAACTTGATGAGAAGGAAGGTCAATAGAGTTAAGGTGGATAACAATATTATTTTTAAATAAAACTATACTAACTCTCTCATTGTAGTTGTCTATATTGATTACATAATTTTTTTATAAATAAAGTGAACACTTGTCAAGACATTTTTCCTAAATAAATGAACACTTTGAAATGTCTATAGATAGTGAGATATGGTTTTTATTGTGTTTTTAAGTGTTTAATATTATAGATTATATGTTTCCTTCATAATAAAAATTGATTGTGTGTTAATAAAATGATATGGAATAGAAGAATAAAGAGAAGAATAAACCTCCATTTCTTTTGGTATTAAATATTAAAAGGTATAATATATATGTATTATGGATTATAAGGATTTCAAAAGGATTATTAATAGTTTTATTTAAATGATAGTTTCAATAATGGACGTTTTTTATTATACTTTCTGAACAATTCAAATGAAACTCAAAGTATTCACATCCTTCATAAATGATCTTATTATATATAAAAGGGAAAAAATTTTATAACGTGATAAATAGAAATGATAAATTAATTCAACTTTAATATTTTTACAATTCTAATTGTACAATTAATGTAAGAGAGTAAAATTTCACCTATAGAGGGGTAATATTTATTAGAGTAATATTTGTTACATGAAACTACCAGAAGATTTTTTTTTCAAACATAGAAAAAAAGGTTATTTTGTTAGAACTTTACAACCCAAAACTATGAGGATTTGTATAAAATTGTATTTCGATTATATTTGAGTGAAAGTCAAATATACAATGGTTATAATTTATGAAAACAAAAATGAAACAACATGGTTTTATAACCACATAAATTTTTGAGTGAAAGTCAAATATCCAATGGTTATAATATGGCTAGTGAAAAAGTTAAGAAAAATATGAATAGTGTTATAAATTATTCTTGGATAATAAATAAAACACCCACTGGTTTCCTTGGGGAGAAATGAAACATCATGGTTTTATAACCACATAAATTTTTACGAAAAAATGGTTATAATTTGTCATCATTGTCCTGTGAAGATTACATGAGAAGTTTTCAAGAGTCAATGTTTTATATAAGAAATAAAAATGTGTTTGTTGATTTAACTACATCATGGTAGGGAGTAAAAAATAATAATAAAGAGAAATTAGTTTATTATAAATCATGATATTTTTTAACTCATTAATTTCCATGCATATATAAACCATGTTATGGTTTATGTGAAATTGTTATGGAACAAAAGAAAAATGATCATGTTTTTATGATCACAGTGTTAGATTAAAAATAAATATCAAAGCCTATATAAATTTGTGTTGTGGAATTATTTAAATATATAAATTCCAAGATAGCAGTGGCCTCTAAATTTCAATGGAGATAAAGATCATCATATTGTTTTTCAGATCTTCTATTGACTATATAAAACTGTGGAATGGTTCATCTCACCATACCATGGTTTTTTAGCCTTTATATAAATTTATATTTTCTTCTTATAGATATTTTCCAAATGTATTGCTAGGAAACCACACTTTCTTAAGAGCTCTCCAAATAATTAAAGGTTAATTTTTGAGATAAGATCGAGTTTCACACATTATTCATTGTTCTATAAAACTTGTGGAAGGTAAAAGAAGACCATTTCTGATTTTTATCATTCATCATTGATTATATTCCATTTTATTTAATATTGTATACTTTTTTGGGTTTAGTATTATCTTACTGATTCAACAATTAATGAGTGGAATCAGATAAAAACCATTAAAAACCAATTACATAGCCAATCATATCATGTTTTTGGACCTTCTAATCATTTATGCCTCTATCAATTTACTTTTCTCTCATTATCTCTCTTCATAATCATTGATTGATCAATTAATGATTATACACACGAGCCAACATGGGAGTATTATGTTTCTTGTGGGAAATGTTATTGGTTATACTAATTCACCCCTCTAATTTATTCACACTTCATTTACTATGAATGTCAGAAATATTATACAAACTAATATATTCCATGATTGTATTAGGTGATTCATGTTGTACCGTGGTTCCACTACAAATTTCATGACAATGTAGAAACACTAGGACTATAATTAAAAAAGTTAAGAGATTCACATGAATGATATTTTCCATGATTTCAATAAAAATTAAATTTTTTCTATGGTTCCGCTACTAATAATAGGAAAAATGTGTCTATGAACTTATAAATTGTAAAACACTATATATACCTATATGAATGATTTTTAAAGGAATTTAATTGATTTATAGAAGGATTAATGTTAAATTATTTATCACTATAAAATACTATCTTTAAATCAAAACAATAATTTATAAATGTAAATAAGATATATAGTGTTCAATGGTCTAAATATTGAGATTGAGGTGAAGGAGAATTTCTTCATGGTTTTTTTCTAGGACAAAGAATTCTTACTATTCAAAAATTAATGTTGACTACCAATGTGATGGGTTAGATCACCTCAGTGATCCCAATAATTTTTTTAGATAACACCATAAATGTCTTTTAATTAACTTTACCTTATTATTTTTAATTTTAATATTATGAGGATATTTTTAATAGAGGGTTTGACTGGGTTTTTTATAGACCATCTAATGTGAGAATTTGGAACTCATCTATATCACAAGGTATACTTTTTATTCAAAGAGAGGTATAATTACATACATATAAGAATCAAGTGTTTAATGATATATTCTTGTAAACTTATATATATATCTAATACAATAATTATTGAGATAAAATGATCTTGATCATAATAGAAAAAATATGAATTAAAGCATGATAGAATGTATTACTTCACCCCAAAGTGTGTACCACATTAAGGGATATGTTTTGAAATTGATTCAAACTAATGATCCAAATGAAATACTAAGACATGAAAATAGTTTCTATGAGACTCAACCATGGTTATTAATTATAATGTAAAATATAATTAGGACCATTCTTATTAATTTAATCATCCATTTAGATTAACAAGTGATTGTTGAATAAACACAAGATCATTGAAATTGTTGACTACATGTTGAGTGTATAATATGATGTTTTTTAATTAGAGGTGTATCTTAGTGGAGTGGATAAAACCATGTCATCAGTTACATATAAAAATTATGATCCTTAATTGTTTATCTCACATGAGGTGAAAATTATCTACGTCTAAAAATCACTAGCCTCCATTGGGATTTTTCTAAATAAAAACTTAAGTTAATAACTTGTTTATTGTGTATGAAAAAATATACCATTAGGTAAATTTTAGTTGATATAAATCACTAAATTGTTAATGTAGATAAAAATATAAAAATAATGCTCCCTAAAAAATGAGTATATATTGTAACATACCGACCTGGATGTCTACCCACTCTTCCCAAGATGATATGACACAAAGAAAAAAGTATTTTCTCAATCACCATAGTCCAATGAAAACCAAAAATGGTTTCATACATAAATAATGGTCATGATTTTCTATTTAGGAAGACATAGAAAAAAGATTTAAATCATAACACTAAAAACTAATATAATCATCATTTATGTTCACATGATACATTACGAGAGTGATGATAAATAATAAGTAATAGATACATGAGACTATGAATAGAAATAGTAAACACATAATTATCACAATGTGGACGATGATATAAGTAAATTACAACAACTCTATTTCCTCATTACTATGTCGATGGTAGAAATACAATATTAAAGGAATACTATATCCATACATGTAAATAAATATATAAAGAAAAGAATTAATATCAATAAATGTGTGTGTGTGTAAGGTGTTAGATTAATTACAATAGGATACCACCAATATTCAATATTGTCAATTTACTTGGAATTCTATGTTTTCTTTTTTTGGAATAAAACTATAAAAATACCATTTTATTTTTCATGAAAAACAAGAAACATGAATAAGTGTATTTTAATAATTTATTCAAAACCAGACAAGCCACACAAGTAATAAAATTATTAATTTTAATTAGAATATAAAAATACAAAAGTGGATAAATAAATAAGGAATCATTTGTCATAAAACTATGGAAAAATCATGGGAAACTATGTATAAGACAAAGGCCATGAAACCTACGCTCCTCGTATATGTCAAATCTATAGCCATAACCACGTCATTATTATATTAATCATCATATCCATCATCATATTTAATAGTTTACCGACTACCTATTATAGAATCATCCTACACTAACATATTTAGTCTATATTTATAATTTAATCCTATACATGTGATGAAAAAATCTAGGGAGAGGGTAACTTTATATCCAAGCTTAATACTTTTCAAAAGCACCGTTTTATGTACCCAGGAAATTCCCAAATTGTATAATTAAAATAAAATATATTAAGAGTAATAAAAACCAATGTACATGAAACACCCTCTTTTCCCATTAACCGTCATCATTTATATAATAAATTTTCACATGTAATATTTTCATAACAAAAAGTGTCTACATTATATTAATCACATATATGTGACATAAAAGGAACACAATTTATAAAAAAAGTTGATAATTTTATTTTCTTGTCAATTAATTTATAGATACTTGATATTCCTTATTTATAACTTATTCTATATCATTTTTTAAAAAGTATAGAGTTTGGAATAAAAAGGTAATTATAATATTTATATTTTATATATAGACCCAAAACCTTTTGAAAACTAAATTCATGTGATACAAAACCATTTTAGTCATTTAAAAAATCATCAAAAATATAGTTTCCATCCATTAAAAATCATAGTAAAAAATCCCAATGAAAAATAATTATAAATTTTTGTAAAAAATATACACAAGACATTTTAAAAAACATATAGAGTGAATGAAAATACAAAATGGAATTTTAAAACTAGATTCCATGAAAATATAAATGGTATACTATTTAAATGATATTTCAACCATGAAGAGATATTATAAATCCATCATAAAAATTATATAATAGTATTTTATGGCTAGAAACTCAATTTTAGAAAGTAAAAAATTCTTGGTTTTATCAAAATAAAGCTAAAATAATAAAATCACATACTCAAAAGTGATTTAACCTTGATTCCTTTAATAACTATTGGTATATTAAGGTTAGAAATTAGGTATAAATCCCTTTGACACCAAAATACAAATGGAATTCATTGGGTTTTTATAGAAATGTAAAGGAAATAACTTTCCATATACCCTAGGTATGTATAGAGAATGAGACGGAAAAGAGACGATAAAAGTAATAGAAAACATACCTTAGAACTTTTTTATAGATACATAATGGAATTAAGAAGATTAATACAGGAATAGAGATCCTCCCATTTCCCTTACATGAATATGCTAAGAATATGGGAGCAGTTTTACTTTATCCTCATTTTATCAAGTCTAATATAATAATAATAATATTAATAGTAAATACATTTAGTGTTATAAATCATAGAAAATAACACACCGGAACATGGGCCTATTTGACTAGGATATGACCCCCAAGGGATAAAATACCTCAAATTGCTCTATTTTATTATGAACAACTCAATAAATTATATATTTGAACATAAAAATACTGGTTTAAAACATCCCAGGACACACAATGAGTTTTTTCCTTTTTCCTCTTAATGAAGAGAAAACATCCCTTTACTTTTTATTTCATGCATAATCTAGGTATTCAGTTATCATGTGGTTCTTGGATAGTATTTCATAAAGATATTTGTACCAACATATAAAATTATGTCCATGTACTTCAATGATTTTCATCTTCCATTAGTTCTCCCATATCCCATTCTATTTTTCCCACATGTATGCATTATTTATATATACAGTTCTTAATATGTATCATGAATTAAACCCTTCTAGTTGTTTACATAATTATTTCTATATATCATCCCCAAAGATTCTTTATTTCATTATTTTTACTACTCTAATATAGAATGTCCAACTATATTCAATCATCCTTTCATATTCCCATAATAACGGAACCCAATCTCATTTTTCCTCCTCCTACCTTTATCAAATTTGTATAAACCAATAACAGTCACCCCAAAAACATATATATAAATGTAAATTTACAATTAATATTTGAATCCCTATTCCATTTTATTCTAACCATAGTCAATACCACTTGACCAATGTGTCATTTGAATAACAGTAACAATAAAAAAATGAGACATAAATAAAAATTTATAGTTAATATGAGGTTTCATAAATAAACTAGATAAACTCCCCTCAAGGGTCTAATTTTATATTTTCACCAGCCCTTATATGTTGATTCGTCACCAAAATACCCATTTTTTTATTAAATATTTGACTAAAATACCCTTTTTTGAATTTCTATGTGCATATTATATTGTTTAGGAAACATAGGCCAACAATTTTGGCCTATAAAAACCATTTTTTCCTTATTGTGTTCTTATCTAGATGGCCTCAAATGAAATTAATTCTTATGTATGCATGCATGATGACAACCCGATCCACAATGCACCCTACATGTCGCTGTATCAATAAAACTGACATCCCAGCGTGTTTTCCCATGTCCCTAAAATATTGTGTATTAATAAATTAAAAAATACACCTCATATGATCTCTTATTGACTCTGTATCAATGTCACCTCCCATACCGACTTTTATGAAGCACAACTCCCATCACAGGAATGAAAAAACCTCTAAATTCAAAATAAAATCATTGCATATCTACCGAAATATGAGATACAAATTATTAGACTCAAACAATATCCCATGAAATGGTTTTTCAATATATATATATATAATATTTGGAGGTGAAATTACAATGAAACAAATATACATCAAACACTCATAGGCCAAAGGGGTAGTTCATAGGAACCTAAATGGTAAACCACCCACACAACCACATTATTTATTATATAATTTCTTATATACCATATTATATAGAATCCCAAAGACCCAAATGTTAATAATGTCCTAGAGTCACAATCATCATGGCTCATAGGCCCACCTGAACTGGCCCATGGCCCCCTCCACCAACAACACCTACACTCTAAATCCCTAATCATGCTCCCATACTTGATCCATTATATGTCGGGTTTGTTTCTCCTGTCCCTTTTCATCTGTTAATTCATTCCATCACCCTACTTCATTGCACTCCACTTCCTCATACTCAATCTCTATCTGGATCCCTACCCATATACACGACAACCTGGAATCATAATTCATTTCACTCCCACCATTATATCAACACTATTCCACTTCTATTCCCTTTCTTCCCACCACCCATAAAAATACCATCATGTATTGGATGAATATGATCACCTCCCCAGCAACGACATTGGATATTGTCACCCCAATCACCTACACCTGCATCAACCGACCATGGGCACCCCCACTATCAAGTGTGGGTCTACCGTACACTGCTCACACTATCATTGATTATTTTATCTCATCAACATCATGATATCACTAATGATGCTAGCCCAAAAAGACACATTTAATGTGGATCAAAAGTCTGTAGGTTGTGATTTCAACCCCACACCTTCTAGATGTGGAACTATAGTTTCACAATTACGATAATGTTTTCCCTAGAACATGCATAAAAATTCATTACTTACTATCTTTAAAACACTACACTACAAGGTTAATCTATATGATTTCTCAAACCAAGCATATACTATGTATAAATAATTAATTTTGAAAATTATAAAAATTATACTATTTTATTCCAAAAGAAATATCAGGAAAATTATATATTCAAAATTGAAAACATTGGGGGTTTACAATCCTCCCCATCATAATGTTTTTTCTGGAGAAATCCCCCTTATGTGATATCATTCGACATCATAAAACAATTTAGATAATTTAAAAATAATAAACTAATAAACCTTTAAATTTAAATAATGTTCAATTACCATAGATATTGTTTTCTAAAATTATGTTTCAATTTAACTAAAAGAGTAATTATCAATTCAAAATATTTACTATATAATATGATACTATTTTCTTTTATAAAAACATCATGATTTAAAAAAATACAATATTCATTATTCCATTTCCATATGGGTAATCTCCACCATGAAAATTTATAATATACTCATCCACTCAATACTGTGGATTCAACACATAACTTATATATCATTTCAATAACTGTTAATTGAAAACCAAATTAGAAACCCTTTTTACATCAAGTCGCATTTTTTATAAAATAAAAAAGTACATTGATAAAAATTATTTATCTTATAAGATAATACCTATTGTTTTATTTATAAATCCAAAGGGAAATATAAATACCTATTTTGAAAAAACAACTAACAAAACCAAGACAACAAGTCTCATTTGAATCATCTCTAATTTCCCCCAAACTTGGAAAATTAGATATCCTTATAGTAAAATAATTTTTATGGATCTTTAATACCTATATTTACCAAATAAAAACAATTTTCAAGTACCTATAATATTAAATATATTATATCTCTTTGTAATCTTTCATCTGAAATCTCATATAGCACAAATAAGAACCTAGATAAAATGTTATAGTTTTATGAAGTTAAACCCTTATTTTAACTTATCTTAGAACATTTATGTTAACTATAGACCATTAAAACTACTATATAAGAATTTATATATATAAAAAATTAGGCTAAAAACGTGGGTTTTCAACAATTTTCACTATGCATAATTACAGTTCCTGGGTTTCAAATTTTGAGTTAATTTTCAAGATGGTTCTAGAAATAGTTTGGGCATGCATGATTAATATTAACACGTTGAAAAACCATGATGTTTTTATGAAAGTGGTTAAAAGTTTATTTTAACATATGTTATAAGAACCATATTTTGAGTTATTTCTACTTTTTTCAAAACAAGTTTTGTGTTTAATGGTTTTTATGGTTTATTTTTGGATGTTTCATATGATTTTGAGATGATTTGTATGGTTTTTGATTGGCACACTATTGGTGTATGGTTTGGTTAAACCATGCGCAATACCTAAGTAAAATACATAATTAATTTTGGGTATTTAATGAAATCTCATAATTATTATATGATTATGGAAAACCATTTTATAACCATGAGTCCCTAAAAAACTTTTTGGGAGTTATAATTTACAAAGTTTAGAAATGATTTACCAAACTGTTTAGCCAAACCATGGAGCCCTAGGTTTCAGGTCGTTGAAACCACATGATAGTTTTTTTATTTCTTATCAAATGTATCCAAAACAAAAATCATTAATTTCACCAAAAAAAATATATTTGAACCCCCCCAATCCACTAATTTCTCCTCTCTTGGATTTGGATCTCAAACGTAGAGGCTTTTTTGGAAATTCTGGTGACCAACTTCATTCTAAACTCCCCATATTAGAATTTTTGGGTGATTTGAATAAGAATTAAAAGGTAGTGATATTTTAATCTAATTTTACTATATTATATGATTAATTTAATTTTTTAGAAACCCTACTCTAGTACTTTCACACTTGAATATTTTATTTAAAATGAGTTTTTAAATACATTTTATTGTGAAATATCATTAGCGTTGTAAGGGGAGAAATATATTGTTGTGTGTTGTGATTTTAGCTTGGTGAAACTCTATGAGGTAGATGGATTCTCCTCACTCAACTTATGTACAAGTATTTGTTTTTCATAAATTCACAAACTTAACTTAATAATTATGATAAATGATCTTGATAAATCATGGTTGAGTGTTCTATTAGTGGAAATGGGGGTTTTAAAGATTATTGGCGATTCTCTTAACGATTTGGATAAAATTTCTAATTAGTGATTTTGTTTTAGAAAGGTTTATTTTCACAGGTGTTCTACTTAACTCGGTGTAGATTTTTTTGAGTGTGTATATTCACTCATTATATCAATGAAATATTTATTTGGTATTTTTTTTTACAAAATATAATTATTTTATGATAGAGGTTTGTAATTTTTGTGAGTTCATGATGCATATGGATAGTTTTTTCCAAAATATAGAATATTTGAATTATTAAATAGGGGTAATTGTTAATTTAAAAACAAAAATAATTATTTTCATCCCACGGGTTTTAGTTGATGAATTTTATGAAATTGTAATCAATTTAGTGATCAAAATAAAAATAATAAAGACAACATAAAATATAAACTTTAAGAAATATATTAACAAGATAATTCATAAGTATGTTAGAAATTTATGAAAATACAATTGTAGATATCAAACTAGATGAAATTGATAATTTAAGCCAATTTGAATTTAAAAATGAATACAATTGAAATGTGAAACAATACACGGAGTATTGGTTAACAAACCACATACTCCTTTGAAAGGATATTATAAATGTATATTTTAAACCAAAGTAAAAGGTGGATATTGAGACTGGATCCTAAGAATATATTACATTAATCCTATCATATGGTGATCTATCTTTCTACCCCCAGAATCATTTAACATAATCCCATTAGAAATTTTTATATCTTTATTTCTCTATAATCCCTCAAATGAACCAATCGATAGGTATAATATTCTGGCCTTGAACACTCTGTCTTCCTCTCCCCAAATTCTATTAATAAAAAAGGTTTGTTTAATGAATAATTAAAATAGAAAAACTAATATCTTTATAATAAATCATCAAAATATATAACACTCAGTAGAAACACTTAAAAATAAAATTATTATACTCATAAAAAGCTATATTGGAAATGAGAAATTACACAATGTCAAAATGACTAGGAACTTTTAGAAAATTCTATTATTATTGTACTTATTTTTTCTGATTCTCGATCTATGACTAAATTTATAGACTATATTATATCAAACATTAACTATTGAATTCTAAAAATGATCAAGTCAGATAAAATAGCATTGAAAACAACATCATAATCTACCATTAAACATGAAAAATTTCATTATCTATCGACGAGTTAATCAAACAGCTTTACCGTGTTCTAGAATCTGGTGAGTGTAATATTTTAGGAATGTTTATAATAAAATATTTTATAGGAATTATTATTTTTATTTTATTTTTTTAACAATCCCTTTTTCAACTGGTCATTCTTATCTTTTAAAATTCATATGTTCTTTGAAATTTTATTTACCATAAATTCATTCTGTAGAAACGAATCGACTAAAAAAATACCTATTTTTAATTAAGTTCATATGAATTGTATTGTGATTTCAAAAATAAATAATTAAAGTGAAACATTTCCTTAACAATCACCTCCTTTTCAGAAAAAATATAACACATAATGGAAATTGTAAAGTTCAAATAAAATTTAAAGAAGACTACCTATGAATTTGAGTTAAGTGAATTTCTCCATATTTAGTTCTAATCAATTTAGAATAAACTCATTATTCATAAAAAAAATATATGATTTTAATATATAAAATGATACTTTAAAAATATCTATTTATTCAGTAAAAAACAATCTATGTTCAATAAATTCATTAACGTTTTCAATTTTGTATAAATTTCTCCAAATATTTTTTCACAAAGAAAACAAATACGAGTTTGGTAGTAATAGACGGCTAAAATAAATACCTCCTGATATTAAAATAAAATATTATACATAAATAAAAATTCAACTGAAAAATATAAATTTATTTTTATTAGGGATTTTATATTCACAAGTTTTGGTTGCTTTTGATGCTTCTGTAACTCTGTGTCTTTGAGAAATCCTTCTAAAATGGTTGAGTAATAAAAAGTTTCAACACCAATTCAATTTTGACCATTCTTTCATATATAAATATATCTTCATAGATGGCATGTTAATATTCTAAACTTTATCATCTAAATAATGTTTTTGATCTTATAATGTTTTACTTCATAATTTTAGATATCATTCTACATTATCAATTTTTGAACATCACCCACATCATTATATATTGTTTTAACTTCACGTGATGATGTCCTGAATTAGGCATATGTGACTTTGAGATTGACATATGGTATTTTGGGCATCCTTTGTTAAATTTTCACACATATATTTTCCCCTAAAATTCATTTAAAGAGAAAAAATAGTTGTTAAAAGCTTCTAAATTCAATGAAACTAAAAAACATGAGATTAAAATACTTATATAAGTATTTGTGGATTTTAATTGTCCAAATATTCATCCTTCATTATATAAATGGTCAATATTGTTTCCCATGAAAACATATGGCAGAAAAAATATGTTGTAAAAATTATTTTTAAGAATTATATTTATAATTTATTCATATGGAAATATTCGTTACATTATGATAAAATTTTAATCATAAATGAATTATAATAAACACTTCCCCTATAAAAAGAAATTCAAAAAAAAATAATTATATGGTAATAGATACTACCTTCTAAGAGGTTAATTATATTTATGTTACATTTATGAATCTCTTCCATAAGTTTATGTAATCTTTTTACATTGTTAATATAATTCCTAGAAATATACTAAGATTTTTTTATCTCTTAGAGGTTAACTCATAACTTCCATTAGATATAAAAATGATTATTTGGGAAACTAATGAATTAAATCAAGTAATAATTAAATATTAATTCCCACTTCCAAGAATAATTGATTTATTAGATCTATTAAATTGATACGGGTGGTCCTAAAAAGTTAATATATGACTTGGACACCACAAGATTTAGGTCAAGAAAGAGGATATTCCAAATACGACCTTAAAATTTGTTATGAACCTTATGAATACATGGTCATTCAATTTCCCATAAAAAATACACTAAAATTATTAATGGTATGGATGAGATATAACTACCATTGAAACATTGATGTAACATATCATCTAGGATTAATTTGTTATTACCAAAACTTTGTTTATGATTTTTCTCATTTTCTTTTTCTAATGACGCAACTAATAAAGAAAGGAACTTAATAACCAATTCAGTAGAAGATGACTTATGTTATTTTATGAATGATCAAGTGGTCAAGGTAGCATGAGATCAATGGAAACTAATGGGTGAAATAACTGGAAAATAATTGGATGTCATCGACCAAGATATTGTTATGGTTCTATTTATAGTGACACTAATTCCCAACTTTGATGAAAAATAAAGGAATCATAATAATCGGCCCCTGATTTCCATATCATTAGTTAAAATCTCATTTATAGGGAGTTAATTAATTGATAGTAAGATTACGAAATTTATTTCATGTGTTTTCATGAATGAATTGTAGTTCCTCCATCATAAATTTAATAACATCTTTATTCTTATCATAAATCAAAGAGGGTTTTCTATAATGTTATTATTAAGATATACATTGTAGTGAAATAAAACGTTTTTTTCTAAGTATGATATAAAAAGTTAAATATATATAGCTAAGTTCCACACATGTCAACAAGTGAAGAATGGAAACTAATGATCAGCCAGTGGATTTAAATTATTTCCTACACTTTTTTTTAAAAAAAAGATAAATTATATATATATATATATATATATATATATTGATGGATTACTAGAGATAATTCTAAGACATGACTCCATTTTGGTGATCACTACTCCAAATAAACCTTTTAAAGGTTGTTGTTTTTGCATTTAATGGTTGTTTAAACCATCACTAAATAATTTATTAATATTCATTTAGTGGTCAGTTTTTGTTTTTATTTTTTATTTAAAATTTTATTTAGTATTTAGTATTTATTATTTGTTTCCATATAAATATGTCAAACATGCATGCATGCATCTACTATGTAGTAATTTAAAATATATATATGTTTGGTGAGATTTAAACCTCTTACATCATGGTTATTTTGAAAAGACTTTACCACTCTCGCATTCCCTTCATGTGGTGAGGAACAAAAATTTATTGATAAAAAAATAAAAACACTGATTAATAATAATCAGTAACAAAAAAATAAAACATAAAAAATAAATACAAACTAAATAACTAATAATTAATAAGTAATAAGTAACAACTAATAATTGTTAATTGATCATTAATAATTAATAATCAATAAATAAGAAACAAATTATTGGTAAATAACTAACAAAAGATTAATAAATAATAAATAAATGAGTAATAAATAAACAAATAAACAAATAATTAGTCAATAATTAGTAAATTCATAATTATTTAATGATAAATAATAAATAATAATCAATCATTTATCATTAATAATTAATAATTAATAAGTAAATAAATATATAATTAATTAATTATAAGTTATAAATAGTTAATTAACAGATACTATATTTTTAATGAATAAATAAAAAGTAATTTAAAAAAAAATTAATATATGATCAAAATAATAAAACAATATGAAATAAAATAGTAAATAATACATAATAAATAAGAAATACATAAATTAAAGTTAAATAATAATAAATTTAAAATAAAATAAATGTAAAATAATAATCTTAAATTAAGAATGAATTAATAATGAATAAATAAAAAATAAATTACAAAAAATAAAAACTAAATAATAAATATTTAATATTGAATAAATAATATATAATATATAAATGATATATAATAATTAAATAAAAAAATTAGGTATTATAAATAATAAATAATTATTTTTATTAATAAATCATGACCAAATAATTAATAATTAACATTTTTTCCATTAATTTAAAGGTGTTTAAAACCTGAAGTTATTTCATGCATGTTTTTTGTATCTGCCCATAAAAATATATTTTTTAAATTTAAAAACAGTTTCTGAACAAATAATAATAATAATAACATTCAATGACAATTTATATAACCACCACTCAAAAAATTCCATGAAATAAATATTAGTAAAATTTGAAGCAGTTGTTTTGAAAACCAACACTAAAAACCCGCTATGAAACTCCCTTTTCCTATAGTGATTATTATATCAATTTCTATTTCAAAAAATTTCATTCTAATTTTAGATACTAATTCTATATAATACTAATAAAATTTTTATATTTGGGAAGTGGCGGAAATGTATAATGCACTGGTTTCTGTTGACTCTAACATAGATACTAGATTTACATCATAGTTTTTTGGGTTATTGAAATAATAAATAGGGACTAAATTAACCATGAACATAACATACAATACTCAAATATATGTGTTGATAGTGCGCAAAATTTAAGCACTAGAGGATATTCTCGAATCATATGTGATAGACTTTATTCATGTCACTCTCCACTTTGTTGGGTAGAGGATGAAGAAAAGAATTATATCGTATCACGTCTTATGTAAGATACGACTAAGAATATTCCAAAAAAGAAAGGTAATTTTAAAGAGCTACTAAGAATATTATACATATCACCATCTCTATTAACTATCTTTTGTGGTGGATGATCTTTTATTCTTGTGGGTATCTCCAAGACTGGGACATTATCTCCTTAATAAGAAATGGATTTTAACCAACAATAATCTAATTACCATTATAAAAGAACATAATATCATTTTTCATCCTATATCGCACCTACATTGAATTTTTAAAATCAATAATAATCAACACAAAAAATAAAATATGAGTGTAAATTTTTTATTAAGATTCGAACCCCTAATCACTTTTTGGCCAACCTCAGTCAATACCACTTGACCAAGGGATCATCAGGATAAAAACATTACCAATAACATAAATAACAATAAAAAGAACAATAAAAAAATAATTTATAGTTGATATGAAGGTTAATAATGAAAAAAACCAAACATCATTAATGTTTATAATTTTATATTTGAACCCCCCCCCCCCCCCCCTCAAGGTTAATCCATCGCCAACTGCCCAATTTTATATATAAAAATGTGAAAAAAATACTAATTTTATTCATGAAGTCTTATATGTCTACTATATTTTTTAGGCCCAAAAGACCCACATTTAGTACTTGAAAGAACATTTATTCCTTGTTATGTTCCACTCTAGGTGATATTACATGGACAATATTCAAATACATGAATGAATGCATGATGCCAACTTGACCTTGAGTGCACCCTTCATGTTCCCACATCAATGAAGCTAACAACACTATATTATTTTATATTTAATAACCTTTTACCTTCTCCTTACATAAAAAAACCACCTATGATGTTTTTTATTAATGGTATATCAATGTAACCTCCCCTTCCAACTTTTATCAAGCCCAAACCCTATATTAGGCATGATAAATCCTCCTTTTTTTAGGAAATCAAGGGCGATCTCCCCACATCCCAGATAAAAATCAATAGACAAAAAAAATATCCTTTCACACATTTTTTAATAATAATAATATTTAAGGAAATAATAATAATAATAATAATAATAACAAGATAATGATAATAATGAAAATAAAATCCATTCTCTAGTGTCCTTTAATAATAACAAAATCTATACATGTATTTATATATCCATATAATAATAGTTATAATCCAGGTCAATATATACCTTAAATAAAAAAATGTAATCAAATAAAAAATAAACCACATCATTTACACTATCATGTTATAAAAACATAACTAAAGTGTAGAAAACACATTTAATAAATTTTTATAAACAAGATAATCATCAAATAACATCAATATAAAATTCTTCAAATCAATTACAAAGGGTCCTGGGAAGTTATGAAATTATTTTTTTGTGTCATCCTATCAAGAATAAAAATTACAATGCATGGTTCCCAAGATTGTGCAACAACAATGCAATTACCACTATCATTGAAACACTGCACTACACTATTACTCAACACGGTTTCTTAAGTGTGAATATAATTTGCATAAAAAATAAATTTTTAATGTTTTAAAAATTAAACTATTTTTTTTGAAAAAAATAATCATAGCAATTATATATTCAAAATTTAAAAATGGGGGTTTTTCAAATATCCACACAATAATTCATTCATCCCATAGAACCCCCTTACCTTCTATCATTTGAAACCATAACCCAATTTATATAATTTAAGAAATAATAAATTAAAAACAATTAAACATTAATAAAGTTTCATCCCATTATTTATAATTTTTTTAAATCATGCTTCAATTTCCCTAAAGGATTAATTTTCAATTTAAAAAATTACTACAAAGTATGATTACATTTTCTTTAATACAAACAACATTATTTAAACAATACAATATTAATTATTCCATTTATATTTTGCTAATCTGCACTTGAAAAAATTATCATATACCTCATCCACTCAATATTATTGATTCATCATTTATCACATATCCCATTTCAATAAACATCAATTCAAAAAATTGGAAACCCATTTTTTTCAAATCACATTTTTTTTATAAAATACACTTTTACTTTGATAAAAAATAACTTGTTTATAAAAGTATAGATATTTTTTCATTTATAAATCACAGTGATAATGAAAAAACCTAATTTTTTACAAAATAACCAAACTAAGGACAAAAGCCTCTTTTTAATCCCCTAAAACTTACATTAAAATAAAAAAAATTATATATTACAACTTAAAACACGATTGTTTTGCTCTTTAATAACTCATTTTACCAAAGAATAAAAATTAAATGAACCAATCATAGTAAATATAATATATATATTTGAATCCTTGTATTTTACAACTCACAGATCCCAAATAGAAACTTGGATAAAATGTTATGGTCATTTGAAGTTGAACCCATATTTCAACTTCTATTAAAACAGTTGAGGTATCTATGGACCATTATAAAGGACATAGAAGAGGTACTAGATACAAATCATGGATATAAACATGGGTTTTAAACTATTTTATCAATTCATATTTAATTTTCATGGGTTTATAACTATGAGCTAACTATATGTAATGTTTTGGATATAGTTTAGATATGCATGATTAATAATAATTATTTTCATAACCATGCACTAACTATGAAATTGGAATAAAAATATCTTCAATAATCATTTTGTAACCTATAGTTTGAGGTATTTATACTTTATTCATTTTAGTTTTAAATTTAATGAAATTCATGGTAGGTTTTGGGATGTTTTAGATGAGTTTTAGAGGTTTTGGAGGGTTTTTATGGGTACAATATTGGTGCATGGTTTTGGAAAACATTGAACAATCCCCAAGTAAACTACTTACTAAATTTTATGTGCTTTAGGGAAAATCATAGTTAGTACATAGTTTCGGACAACCACATTTTATCCAAGATGCCCAGAAATATTTTTAGGGAGAACTAATTCTTATGGTTGACACTTGATTTACCAAACTATGCAGCCAAACCATGTTTACCTTGGTTTAAAGTAGTAATAAAAACATAATTGGTTCATTTTTTCTAAAAACATGAAGCTAAACCATCCATGAAATTAAAAAATCTCCCAAAATTAGATTTTAACCCAATTCTCTCATGTAACGCCCCGACCCCAGTTACCCAGAGTCGGTTCATTATTACAAAACATTGGCATGATCACAAGAAAGATCAAATCTCAAAAGACCGATTCTTTAAGTAGCCTTGGAAAAACTAGATACATTAATAAAGTTGACATTATATCATAAAATTAAAACTACAACAATATAGTCTCCATAGTCCACACTCTTATCCCATCATACTATCCCTGCAAGTCATTCATAAATTACTTCTTCACATCCTGGAAAAAATAAAACATAGAAAAGGGGTGAGCTCAAATGCTTAGTAAGGATAACAATATAGCGGAAACTTTCATAAATAAGAATAAATATTTAAGGTAATGAATAACTAAAATAAAAGCCTATTAAACTTGAACATCAACATAGTATGGAAAAAATAAACTGAAATAATGCCATTTACTTATTCACATGGATATTCTACTAATCTAATAATCACATGCAATATCAATAACCACTTTCATAACTATGTAATGCATAATACAAGACTATCATAACCACATAGGCCTCGTGCCAATAATACAAATAAGATTTTACCAAGGCCTTGTTCCAAGACACTAGTTTGTATCATGAGACCTACCGATGCATCGAGGAGTTATAGCGGGCTCCATCCATCACTTACTAAGTCCAATTCATTCCTATATGAAAAGGTTTAAACATAATATAAACATTCTTATTAAAACTAGCATATGAAATGTCAATACTTTCTCCATAAACCATGAATGGTATAAAAATAACACATCCATAGTAAAACATATCACAAAACCTTCAATACAATAATTATGTATTGTATCATAATAAATCAACTTCAAATAAGCTTAAAATCCATCAAAGGATGTTGACATAGATGAAATCAAAACAATTTGAGAGAAATATCTCTTTTCTCAAAATCATTGAAAAGTCACACATTTATAAAGGAAGTAATTTAAAAGAGATTTTTGAATCAAAGTGTCCCATACTACTTTGAAACTTCTAAAAAGAAATATCATTTAAAAACATTCATGTCCATATAAATAAATCCTTAAAATAATTTTGAAAACATGGACATTAATTAAAAAGATTTAGAAAGATAAATCTTTAAAACATTTAAAATTATGATCTTGATAAAGAGTACCTTTCACAAATTCTTAAAATATTAATTTTGAAATCATTTAAAAGTCACATAATTATAAAATAAAAAATTTACTTTGAAAATATTCTTATAATTTTGTAAGGGAAGCTTTGACGATTTTATAATGGCGGTAAATAGCCGCACCCGCCATATAAGTTAAAAAAAGACATTCTTACCTTAAATTTCTCAAAAAGGTTAAAAGTGCCTTGTTTGGAAAACAACGGAAAGATTCCTTTATAAACACATAAGGGTATAAATGACTTTAACCCATTTTCTAGTAATAGTAAAAATGATTTCAAATACATTTCTAAGGAACATGGATGTGGATGATAAAGAGATCCCAGTAGATAATTACATATAAACAACCTCAGATAATGAACAGATTGTGAAATAAACCCTTAACTTGTAATTTTCCTTGGTTAGGGGTAGGTTAACCTCTTGAATAATGGTGAAATAATTGTTATTAAATTATAAAATAATCATATACATTAATATGATATCATATATGATCTTTTAACATTGATTTGTTAATAATAACTTAGTATTATCGTTGTTTCGGGTGTTAACATACTCGTTTTCTTTTATATGTTTTGTTACATAAGCCATATTTGTAATGGATAGTTTGTATCTTATTAATATTCAAAATTATATCAAGTCCTTAAATTTTTTTTTTAAATCATCAAATGATAATTATACTTGAATGGATACGATGGAGAATGAATCTCATCGCGTTCGTGGAGATGGTAGTTCGTACGTACGTACGAGTGACAATATCATTCTTTTGATATTAGAATAATATTTAATTGGATGGTATATCATATATAAAGAATCATTATCATGTTATATTTATTATTTACATTAATTATAAAGCATTATTATACCCATCCAAATAATAATATATTGAATAACAATTACCCCACGACGTGGAGACGGTAAGCCGTACGTATGCACGTATGGTGACATGTCATTCAAAGGATGGATAGAATACTGAATATGGTTGTACCATATTTATAATAATATTACAGAATATAGGAGATACTGGATTAATTATTTTAGAATGGGAATAACAAAGAAAGAAGAAGTTGAAGAAGAAACAAATTTGAAAAAGGGTGGTGAAAACATTACTTCTTCTTCGGGTTCTTCCTTTTGATTTGATCAAAAGGGATCCTTAGGATGGCTTTCTGATCAAACTAAGGCCACTAGGTTGTAGAGAGGTAATTTGAGAGAGTATTGTGGAAGGGGTTGGCCGAACCAAAAGGATTTTAATGTGTGAATTTGTGAGAAGGGTGAGTGCCCTTTTATAAGAGGGGTGAAGGGAACCTTTGGAAAAGCTAGAAATATTATTTTATAATAAATTCATATTCGGTTTTTAATGGCTCCAAAGTGTATTATTTAAATTTTAAAGTGGGTATAGGTCAAAAAACACTCAACCAATAGGATTTATACAGGTTTGGGTTACTATATTAACCATATCTTTATGTATTAACTCTTAGTTAATTAGTTTGACACTTACAATGTCACTTTGTATTTTTATATTATATAGTTAATAAACGAACTATATACATCCAAGAGACCCCCAAGTGGTCCATTAATAATACATCTATCATGATATATGTCTCTTGACCGAACCGTATATTTTTAGGAATTTAATATCAATTAATAATATAATATTTGTTTTAAAAAATCTTTTATGTCAATTTTGACACTATTCAATAGTTGATTTTTGTAAAAATCATAACACAATGATTACTTATAAAAAAGTTAATTAAATAAATCCTAACATGTCATATTGACCTATAAAATTAGTATAATTCAAAAAAAGTCTCAAAATATTTTTTTTTGGGTATTTATAATATCAATTATTTTAATTTTTCACTATTATGGTAATTACTGCATCATCATTGTGTCATAAATAAATTATATTATTTAATGTCTAAAAATTATAAATAAAATATCATTATGTATTAAATATTTTTATATTTCTAATTAATATTTATAGTTTGAAATGAAAAATATATAACCCTATGTAAAAATTGGTTTTCAAAAAGATATATGCTTGTGTCATTTTTTTATTCATTTTAACTTAATTAAAATAAAGTGTCCCTATCACTTACAAGTGACTCCATGGGGTCCACAAATCGACCCAAATATGCCCATGGTCAGACAAGTATCAACCCATAATGTTAGGACACTTTTTAAGGTAATTTGTTATTATTATAATATTATTTGTTAACCCTTATTTACCGGATTTACCTTTTAACCATGGTAAATAAAATATTTACCGAAGTAATTATTCAAAATGTCTAAAAATATAAGTTACAAATTTACAAAATTTGAACATCCTGATTCCGAATATGGAATCCATTTTTCCAAATTCAAAACACAGAAGTGGCAGAAATTAATTTAAAATTAATCCATGTTGTTAAAACAAAAAGTGTGTTTTTAAGAGATAATAACTATCAAAAGATTGACACTTGTTTATGTCCGGTTTAATTGTGAAATTTTGTCCAATGGCCAAAATTGTATTAAATGGTAAAAATATATTCTAAATATACTTTAAAACCACTCAAATTCATAATTTATCACTACTAATTATTTTGATTAAAAAAGTTGTTTTTAATTAAAATTTAGTAATTTTCACTATTCATCAAAATATAAAAGTTATCTGAAGAGTACAAAAATTTCACCCTAGGATAAATTTGATATTCTGAATCCAAAAATGAAGTCCATTTTGAGAGATAAAATTTATAAAATTTTAAAAATTAGGTATTACTATTCATTACGGCTAGTCTGATTGGTTGTAGTGTGTGTTAGAACTCGAAGTTGCGTACAACACACGCTACTGTATTATTCAAAGGAAAGCGTACCGGGAAAGATTGGGATGTTTCATTGTAAATTTTTGATTTCCCCATTCTAAAAAGTAAATTTATTTATTGAAATTGAATATATAAAAGTTTAAAATATTGGATTAAAAAAGGGTTCACTATTAAAAGTTGGTAAAAGTGCAATACTGAAAATGAATTTGTTCTTACATTATGTCTAAGAAACTCATAATATGGATTCTAAAATTATAAGGATTATATAAAGTTTAAAATTTAGTTAATACTATTCATAAACCTTTCTGAACGGATTGATTGGTAAGTCATGGTGCGCTTGAACTTGGTGCTGCGTGTAGTGAAAGTTATTGAATTATTTTGAAGAAATAACACACCATGAATTCTTGGGGTGTTACATGCTCCCCTCCTTCAATAAATTGCATCCTCGCAATGTGAAATTTTTCTTCGAAAATAAAAGGTTGAATATAGAAAATATCTTTGTGGGAAAACCCACATCAGAAATTGGGTTAATAAAATTTAGTCTTAATAAGAGGAAAAGAGAAATGAAAGGGTCACCACCAAATTATGATCTCTATTTGGAAAAAATGGTGGCAATTAGAGACATATAATTGGAGGAAAAACGTAAATATTTATAGGTAGTTATTGAGGTCATCAATCACAAACAAGTGTAAAATTAAGGGCCTTAAATTCATCAATCTATGATGATTTTTAAAATACCATTGGTTCAGTAAAAATATGGTATTAGGATAACACAATTTTTGTTTTAAGATCCCTTCACTAAAGTATAAGAATTAATTTCTTCATTGAATAAGAGAAGAACAAAAATATATAATTGACAAGTAGAGTCTCATCCTTTAACTAAGTTCTACCACAAACTCGTCTTTCACTCTAAAAGATAATAGAACATGAAAATAATATTCTATTTATCCTATTCGTATAGGGTTAAAAAATGAATTTATAATTCATCTAGTAGAACCATTAAAAAAATGACATTATTCTATCCAGGACATCACGTGGGTTAGTGGTATGTGATAGACCCTTTTCTCCCTTCATTTGTGGGTTCAAGTCTCGCGGCCTTGCCGGACGCGACGGGTTGCTGCCCGACCTCCGGGTTGTCCTTTTATGGCAATCCAAAATAATCCAAACTAGAACTATCCAAAATACTTCAGTACAAAATTTATAAGGAAGGTAAACACAATGAAGATCCTTTTTGCTGCGTAATAACATGTGAACACCTTCATCATGTATTCTTTTAAAACACTGCAACATCCTGAATTACCATAAAACCTTATTGATTACATTGATGACCCCTTATTCCTTAAATAATAATAGATATACTCCTTCAATCCAAAAATATTGTAAACCCCAACAATGATGTAATATACAAATCATTAATCAGTTTCAAGGTAGTCAATAATATCCAATATAAATTATCCAAATCAATCATGTATTATTCTAAAATCACTACCTCGGTATCAGAACCATATTATGGTTTATCTTTCTCTCAACCATATATTTTCCAAAAATTTAACCTGTTATTCAGTCACTTTTCTTTGTTCCACACAATCTCATGTCCTTAAAGAAATAGTACTACAGTACAATCCTTATATACTCCATAATTATTATAACAAGTACATTTTTGATACAACACTCAAATGACAGAATCAACATAATAACTCTAATCATTCCTCTTCATCTTTGGTAGTATCATAACTTGATTATTATCCAATAGCATCATTTGTAGTATAGTCTGATAACTGGGAAATAGTTTTGTGTAGTGTCTGAACTCCTTGCAAATGAAGCATTGTACATTTGAAACCATTTTCTTACCCTTGAAGTCACGTACTTTGTTTCCTTTTCCTCCACACTTATAAAAAAACTCCTATTCCTTTCAGGCAAGTTCCAGGGTGTTTCTTCCCACAGTTATCACATATGGGAAAATTCTTCTTTTCCCTCTTCCCATTATTCATCTTTCTCTCTTCCATCCTTTTCTTCTCTTTCTTCCCTTCAAAGCCATAGGACTCAATAAACTTGTTACTTATCTTATCAACACATGATATTATTTCTTCATATGATGATAATACATGGGAGACTATTTCTCTTATAAATTATATCTTAAGACCATGAAAGATATGATCCTTCTTTCTCTTTGGATCATGTGCATTTCTGGAGTTCTCATTCCTTCTACTGGGCGCAATTTCTAAACAATGGAATACACTAGATTAGTTTATGAATAACAATACCTAATCCCAAACTTGTAAAACACATAACATAAATTAAATAGTTTATGGATATAATCTATAATCATAAAAATGTTTCCTTTGAGGAAGTATATACTCATAAACCTTTCATAATGATTTGTAAAGAAAATGAGAGTTATCCTAAGCATATCCCCCGGGAGTGTCGTAACCAAGAGTGCAGCAAGGCCCATTGTTGTGCACCAGTTTTTGTTCGAGTCTAGCTCAAAGCTGTGTTTTCGGGTTTTACCCCTAGGTACATCTGTGCCAGAGCCACCTCTACCGGCTCATATCCAGATAGGGATGTATTGCTTGAAACACTCACAAAATATCTACAATACCAAAATTCTAGGAAGTCCTTCTATACTAATCCTCAAAATCCATCTTAGGTCTATGTGCTCTAATCAGAGTTTATCTAAATCTAGCTTCCAAGGTTTGTACTAAACTTCCTCTGATACCAACTGTAACGCCCCGACCCTAGTTACCGAGAGTCGGTGCATTATTACATAACATTGGCATGATCGCAAGAAAGATCAAATCTCGAAAGAACGATTCGTTTAGTATCCTTGGAATAACTAGATACATTAATAAAGTTTTCATTACATCATAAAATGAAAACTACAACAATATAGTCTCTATAGTCTACACTCTTATCCCCTCATACTATCCCAACAAGTCATTCATAAATTACTTCTTCACATCCTGGGAAAAATAAAACATAGAAAAGGGGTGAGCTCAAATGCCCAGTAAGGATAACAATATAGCGGAAACTTTCATAAATAAGAATTAAGATTTAAGGAAATGTATAACTAAAATAAAATCCTTTTAAGCTTGAACTTCAACATAGTATGGAAAAAATAAAATGAAATAATGCCATTTACTTATTCACATGGATATTCTACTAATCGAATAATCACATGCAATATCAATAACCACTTTCATAAAGATGGAATTCATAATGCAAGATTATCATAACCACATAGCTAAGGCCTCATGCCAAGACTACAAATAAGATTTTGCTAAGGCCTTGTACCAAGACACTAGTTTGTCTCATGAGACCTACTGATACATCGAGGAGCTATAGTGGGCTCCACCCGTCACTTACTAAGTCCAATTCATTTCCATATGAAAAGGTTTAAACATAACATAAACATTCGTATTAAAACTAGCATACGAAATGTCAATACTTTCTCCATAAACCATGAATGGTATAAAAATAACACATACACAGTAAAACATATCGAAAAACCTTCAATACAATACAAAAGTTTTGTATCAAAATAAATCAACTTCAAATAAGCTTAAAATCCATCAAAGGATGTTGACATAGATGAAATCAAAACAATTTGAGAGAAATATCTATTTTCTCGAAATCATTGAAAATTCACACATTTATAAAGGAAGTAATTTAAAAAAGATTTTTGAATCAAATTATCCCATACCACTTTGAATCTTTTGAAAAGAAATATCATTTCAAAACATTCATGTCCATATAAATAAATCCTTAAAATCATTTTGAAAACATGGGCATAAAATTTAATGATTTAGAAAGATAAATCTTTAAAACATTTAAAATTATGATCTTGATAAAGAGTACCATTCAAAAATTCTTAAAATATTCATTTTGAAATAATTTAAAAGTCACATAATTATAAAATAAAAGATTTGCTTTGAAAATATTTTTATAAGCTTGTAAGGGAAGCTTTGACGATTTTATAATGGCGGTAAATAGCCGCACCTGCCGTATAAGTTAAAAAAAGGCATTCATACCTTAAATTTGCCGAAAAGGTTAAAAGTGCCTTGTTTGGAAAACGATGGAAATATTCCTTTCAAAAAACATAAGGGTATAAATGACTTTAACCCGTTTTATATTAAATAGTAAAAGAGTTTTCAAATACATTTCTAAGGAACATGGATGTGGATGATAAAGAGATCCCAGTAGATAATTACGTATAAACAACCACCGATAATAAAGAGATTGCGAAATAAACCATTACCTTGTACTTTTCCTTGGTTGGGGGTAGGTTAAGCTCTTGTATAATGGTTAAATAATAGTTATTATATTATACAAGAATCATATACATTAATATGATATCATATATGATCTTTTAACATTTATTTGTTAATAATATCTTAGTATTATCGTTGTTTCGGGTGTTAACTTACTCGTTTTATTTTATATAGTTTGTTACGTAAGCCATGTTTTTAATGGATAGGTTGTATCTTATTAATATCCAGAATGATATCAAGTCCTTAAAAATTATTTTTAAATCATTAAATGATAATTATACTTGAATGGATACGATGGAGAATGAATCTCATCGCATTCGTGGAGACGGTAGTCCCTACGTACGCACGAGCGACAATATCATTCTTTTGATATTAAAATAATATATAATTGGATGGTATATCATATATAAAGAATAATTATAATGTTATATTTGTTATTTACATGAATTATAAACCATTATTTTACCCATCCAAATAATAATATATTGAATAACAATTACCCCACAACGTGGAGACGGTAAGCCGTACATACGCACGTATGGTGACATGTCATTCAAAGGATGGATATAATACTGAATATGGTTGTACCATATTTATAATAATATTAAATTATATAGTATATACTGGATTAATTATTTTAGAATGGTAATATCAATGAAATAAGAAGTTGAAGAAGAAACGAATTTGAAAAAGGGTGGTGAAAACATTACCTCTTCTTCGGCTTCTTCCTTTTAATTTGATCAAAAGGGCTCCTTAGGTTTTCATTATGATCAAACTAAGGCCTCTAGGTTGTATTGAGGTAATCTTAGAGAGTATTTGGGCAGGGTTTTTCCAAACAAAAAGGATTTTAATGTGTGAATTAGTGAGAAGGGGGAGTGCCCTTTTATAAGAGGGGTGAGGGGCACCTTTGGAAAAGCTAGAAATATTATTTTATAATAAATTCATATTCGGTTTCTAATGGCTCCAAAGTGGATTATTTAATGGTTAAGGTGGGGATAGGTCTAAAACCACTCAACCAATAGGATATAGACAGGTTTGGGTTACTATATTAACATTATCTTTAAGTATTAACTCTTAGTTAATTAGTTTGACACTTACCATGTCACTTTGTATTTTTATATTATATAGTTAATAAACATACTATATAAATCCAAGAGACCCCAAAATGGTCCATTAATGATACACCTATCATTATATAAGTCTCTTGGCCGATCCTTATATTTTTCAGAATTTAATATCAATTAAAAATATAATATTTGTTTTAAAAACTCTTTTATGTCAATTTTGACACTATTGAATAGTTGATTTTTGTAAAACAAATAACAGAATGATTACTTATAAAAAAGTTAATTAAATCAATCCTAAATGTAATATTAACCTAAAAAATTAGTTTAATTCATAAAATGTCTCAAATTATATTTATTTGGGTATTTATAATATCAATTATTTTAATGTTTCACTATTATGGTAATTACTGCATCATCATTGTGTCATAAATAAATTAAATTATTTAATGTCTAAAAATTATAAATAAAATATCATTCTGTAGGAAATAGTTTTATATTTATAATAAATATTTATAGTCTAAAAGCCAACATATATAACCCTATATAAAAATTGTTTTTTAAAAGATATATGCTTGTCTCATTTTTGTATTCATTTTAACATAATTAAAATAAAGTGTCCCTATCACTTACAAGTGGCTCCATGGGGTCCTAAAATCGACCCAAAGATGACCATGGTGGGAAATTTATCAACCAATAAGGTTAGGACACGTTTTAGGATAATTTTATATTATTATATTATTATTTTTAACCCTTATTTACCGGATTTACCCTTTAACCATGATAAATAAAATATTTACCGAAGTAATTATTCAAAATGTATAAAAATAAAAGTTACCTATTTAAAAAATTTGAACATCCTAATTCTAAATATGGAATCCATTTTTCCAAATTCAAAACACAGAAGTGGCAGAAATTAATTTAAACTTAATTCCCGTTGTTCAAACAAAAAACGTGTTTTTAGGATATAATAACTATCAAAAGATTGACACTTGTTTATGTCCGGTTTAATTGTGAAATCTTGTCCAATGACCAAAATTATATTAAATGGTAACAATATATTCTAAATATACTTTAAAATCACTCAAATTCATAATTTATCACTACTAATTATTTTGATTAAAAAAGTTGTTTTTAATTAAAATTTAGTAATTTTCACTATTCATCAAAATATAAAGGTTATCCGAAAAGTACCAAAATTTTACCCTAGGATAAATTCGATATTCCGAATCCAAAAATAAAGTCCATTTTGAGAGATAAAATATATAAAATTTTAAAAAGTAGGTATTAATATTCATTACGACTAGTTTGATTGGTTGTAGTGTGTGTTAGAACTCGAAGTTGCGTACAACACACGCTACTGTATTATTCAAAGGAATGTGTACCGAGGAAGCTTGGGATGTTTCATTGTTAATTTTTGGTGTCCCCATTCTAAAAAGTAAATTTATTTAGTCAAATTTAATATATAAAAGTTTAAAATATTGGATTTAAAAAGGATTCACTATTAAAAGTTGGTAAAAGTGCAATACTGAAAATGAATTTGTTCTTACATTATGTCTCAGAAACTCATAATATGGATTCTAAAATTATAAGGATTATATAAAGTTTAAAATTTAGATAATACTATTCATAACATCTTTTGAACGGATTGTTTGGTAAGTCATGGTGCGCTTGAACTCAGTGTTGCGTGTAGTGCAAGTTATTGAATTATTTTGAAGAAATAACACACCATGAAATCTTGGGGTGTTACACCTCAAGCCTCTAATTTCTCCTATATTATCTTGGGATCACAATCATAGAGGATTCCTTGAAAAATTATTGTGATCAAATTCATTCTCAAGTTCCCTATTTTAAAATCTTGGAGTGTTTTGACTAAGGATTAAACATAATATTTTTTATCTAGTTTTACTCTATTATCTTTTCATTTTTATTTTAAAATAACCATATTATAGGGATTTATTTCTTGAATATATTATTTAGGGTGTCTTTTATGGTTATTTTTTTGTAAACTATCATGTTATGGGTGTAAGGGGAAAATATATTGGTTTTTGGTGTGGTGTTATCTTTGATACCATGATTTAGGTAGGTGTATTCTCTTCACTCAATGTTTTTCAATACCAAAAAGTCTTGTGATTCTAAAATTATAACACTATTGTTTATTTATGCTAAATTATCTTGATAAATATTTGTTGAGAGTTCTCTTGGTGGAAATGGGTTTTTGTGTAAAGGTTTTTGGCGATGCCCTTAGTGAGTTTGATAAACTTCATAATTTAATATTTGGTCTTAGAAAGGATTTTTTTCAAATGTGTTCTACTAGATTATATGGGGAGTGTCTGTGAGTCTGTATATTCACTTTTCTTCGATTAAATGTTTATTTTGAGAGAATGGTGTAGATAAATAATTGTTGTATGGAGGTGGTTTGGAATTGTGGTGAGTCGGTATGAGTTCATGATGCCCATAGACAATGTTTTCCCAAGTATGTAGTCTTGCAAATCATTAGGGGATAATTGAAAAATTAAAAATTTATCTAAGAATTTTCCTACCCCCTAAGCTTTGAGTTGATTTTTTTATGTAATTTGGACCAATTTGAATATTTGAGTAAAAATAATGTTTTTAATAGAAATATAAAATTGAGGAAATATCATATGAATTGAAAAATAAGTTTTTTGGAAGTTTATAAAAATGTTATAGTATAAAAAAACTATCCAGAATTAAAAATTTAAATCAAGGGTATTTTAAAAATGAATAAATTTTAAATTTTAAACAATACACAAGGTATTGGTTAAAAAAAGAAATTCTCTTTTAAAATGATTATATACATTTCAATTTTTGACCAAATTGAATGTTAGATATTTAGATTGTATCCTTGGTATCAATGAATTTAAACCGATTGTAATGTAACCTATTTTTCTACCCCCATAATCCCTCAACATAGACCCATCATATAGGAGTATATATTCCAATCTAAATAATCCCTCTATGTAACCTACCTATCAGTATCATATTATAGCTCTAAAAACACTATCTTTCAATCCCCATAATCCCTCTATTACACATGAACAGTAAAAGAAAAATTAAATGATAAATACACAATGCTTTGAAATCCCTCTTCAAGCATTCTTTTATTATTAACAATGAACCAGTATTTTATAGAAAGAATATGGTCCTTAACTACAATAATTATGTCAATGAAAATGAAAATTAATGTGATTAATAATGAAAATAAAGAAGATTAAATTATCTTATTCAACCTTACTCAAGTTCCTCTAATTATGGATCAAGTGTATTATTGTTCTTCTATCAAAAAATAACCCCAATTATTTAAAAAACTACTTCACTTGGTGTGTGATCCACTAAATCAATTTATTTCTAAATTCCCATAACAAAAATATATTTTTATGACACACTACGAAATACGGTACAACAACCTTCATTGTTGTGTAATAATTTATCAACATCGTATTCACAAATCATTGATTAAATCTCATTAAAAATCTATATTAATCCTCAAAATATCTATTAAGCCTATATGGATCTCACAACATTATTATTAAATGTATTTTTCAATAGTGTAGTATATTCACGTTCAATTTCACCTAAAATCGATAATAAATTATTATAGAGTGAAAAAATATCATGACATGAAACTTTTACAAAAAATGCCAATTTTTCCAAAAAATATATTTTATCATGCTGATTATGACGTATTATAATTAGCTAAAGTGTGACAATTGAAAATTTAGTGTGACTTTTTTAGTAATGTATTAATTTACACCAATATTTACCCAATTAATCTTCTAAAATCACAATATATGTATTTTAACATGATATATACATGAGAGAGAAACCATAATACCTTAAAAATCTTTCTCAATGAAAATGAAACATGTTACGATGTTATTTCAATGTATGTTAAAACATATCCTTCCAACAAAATTTCATAGCATAATAAATTCACCACTATGGATTGATTATCTAAAATCATAAAAATATGTATTCATTTGCATCCTACATAGATCCAAACAATGGTTAACTCATCCATGGGCATGTTAGAAAATAAATAGAGAATGAAAATAACTCTTAAAATTATAAATGAATTCACTCATGTAACTATACATTGTATTCTCACAATATGAGTTTTATCTAAACAAAAAATTACCAAATAGAATGATGATCCTAAGAAAACTCTAACCCTTGGTATAAATATCAATACAACATTGACCAAGTATCAAATAAAAATATCATAGCCCAGTTTTCAATGCACTTCCTGAGATAATTTTGATATCCTAACGGTTCTTTAGTCTAACTATTAGGAATCCTTAAGGATTCATTTAGATATCATTTTATGAGGTGTGGGATCTTTTTACAATAGATTTGATTAAGGTTTCAGTATTGGGTAAATTATCCACACAATGGAAGGAAGCCTTATTAAAATATAAAAGTGAGAAGGTATTCTTCAAGGAGCAAATATTTTCAAGGTATGATCCAATGACATCATGGAGAAGAAATTCCATAACACAGGAAAGACCATCATCTGGTCAGTTTGCATGGTTAAGGTGACTTTGGAACCATGTGAACTATTCCCAATGAATATGGAGTATTGAGATGTTAATGACCATAATAGGAATCTAGAAATGGGCCCTGATTTAGTGGTTCCCATTATGGAATTCTTTTTCCCCTACGAGAAACAGAGAAGTTTCCAAAAAGTTTTTTGATGGTCATGGTAAGTGAAAAAATGGCAATGCATCTTTAACCATTCCTTAGGGGTTATCATGCTGAAATGTAAGTGTGCTTGTACAACATCACAAAGTAAAAAATATCATCCATTTGGTAAAGAATCCATGGTCAATATATGGTCATCAAAAAAATTACATGAGTAGAAGACCACACCTATGATGTTTTTCATTTTATAAGAAAACTTCCAAATTTTTTGTGCCACAATATGTTGGAGAAGTCGCGGTGAAGCGGTTGAACTACATCTAATATCTAAAGTTAAAAAGGTACTATATGGGAAGTACCATACTATAGCACTAGGTTCGGTGGAACTTTGTTATTACTTTCTTACGTGGTGAAGAATAACATGACATACTAGAAGCCATTGTGTTATTATGAGATTCTATAGTTAATGGAAACATTTCCAACATATTATGGTGATGAGCATGTCGAAGCATGTAGTGGATAAAGTTCAACATACCATGAGTAAATATCAAACATGAATCATAGTGTTTAGTTCGTTAGCTATGGTGGGAAAAATTTATAGGTTCTAACTCTGAAGATGCATGAGCTACTTTTTCAGTGATTCAATGATCACGAGACACTTTTTCCCATATTAAATATATTTTGAAGGATTAGTTGCATTTTGTAAGGGTGGATTAAAGGCAATTTAAATATCATTTAGATCAATTTTTAAAAGAGGAGATTTATTATAGGTGAATAGGTGCATTAAATATGTTTAAAATTTGGAGGTCTATAATTAATGGAGATCGTGGAAGATCAAAAAGTAGTTTTATAATCACATTGATTGTCCTAATTACATACAAAAATGTGGTAATTTATTTTTCATGAGATCATTTATCTTTCAAGGAATATTATGAAATAAAAAAGAGATATAATAGTGAGAGTCTCAGTAAATATATCAACATATTAAAAAATCAGAGAAAAGAATATAAGGAATAACAAATACATTAAATATATGATTCTTATAGAGGAGGCCTTGTTCCATGTGTGGGACTAGAATCCTGATGTACTGGAAACCATTGAAGGTTCCACCATGAGTAGAGTGTCTTATGTTCCTAAAATAGAGTGAATGTTATTCTATAGTTTATATGGAATGTAAAGAAAAAGATGGTTCCAAGGTAGAATTCACAATAATTGAAGGAGAACCCCATTGAGACTATGAGAAGGGATATATTCTTATTTGAAGTTGAGTTCAATTATATTGATGAAGGGGCATATATGTAAATAATAAATGATGATATCCTACCCTGTATTAGTTTAAAAAGTAAGAGTAATATAAAAGTGAAACAATAATGGGAGTGATCTAATGTGAGTGTAGTAATCCTTTTGTGATAGTGAGTTGATCCAAAACACGTTTTGTGAAGTGATCTTGAGAATTGATTGACCTAGCCCAAACCCCACAATATTTATTAAGGATAATGGATTTATGTTCATTACACATCATCATAACATGATTTTGGATGTATCCTAGTGAAGGTGAAGAAAATAAATTCGCTACATCCTATTTATTTTCTTCAGGAACATTAAAAGTTGTTGAGGAAAACTTTATGGATATTTGGTAATAAGAAAAGGCCACATGAAGAGATAATTGAATCAAGTTAATAAAAATAGAAAATGGAGTAAAACTTATTGTTAATAATAAATTGTTTTAATTCTTCCAACACTCTTCATATCCTAATTCGGATCCCTCTAAGTGTAATCTTACACTAAACACCTATTGAGGAACTAACAAGTGGTATATAAGGGAACAATGTATCATTCATGGATTCCCAATTCCTTTTACATGATCTAATTTTTTGAAGAGAAATGCTATCTGAAGTTAAGGATCTATTGATTGATAGAAATAATAAAAAATAATTGTAAAAGTAGTTCATTTTATATATGTAAGATTCACATGGATTTTCATGAGAATTTCTGGGGGAAGTATGTACTAAACCATACCCCGGGTCTATGTCGTGACTAACCCAAGCCCGCCTTCCATAGCCCAGGGGTTGATGAATTGAACTAGAAAGGAACATCCCTAAAATGGAAAGGCATTGCCTTTAAAACTATAAACACATAAACTAGGTACACAACAAGAGAGAACCATGTAGTATAACTGCTGAAAGTAAATGTGTTGAATGAAGCATAATGGGACAGTATACAAACCCAACTAAAATAATTTATAAAAAAAAGGAAAAACATATCTTGAGGTTTTCAAACAAGGATCCTACCAAAAGGGTAGGTATATCTCATCACTGCGGCTCTCCACATCAACCAGTCACCTCCATACATAGTTTAGCCTTGGTTCCCAAATATCATTCAAAGTTGTCTGTCATCTGTACAAGATAAAACAAGGTGTGGGTGAAGCCCGTGAATGGGAGAGTATAAAAATATCTAGTAGGGACCCTTAGACCCCTGAAGGTCTCCCAGAATTTTACAAAGGAAAAACCACAAAGCATGATCTCAATCATAAAGAAAAAAGTTAAAGATAACTCACACTAGATATATAACATAAAGAACAAAAATAATGATGATTAGTTGTAAGGATAAATCATTTTATAACGTTGAGAAGTTCAACTGCTGAACCACAAAGAAGTCATTCTATTTCTGATCCACACTGGTTCATATGTCACCGATCCACATAAGTTCGTAAGTCATCAATCCACATAAGGTTGTAAGTCGTTGATCTACACAGGGTCGTAAGTCGTCGATCCACATGGGGTCGTAAGTCGTCGATCCACATATGGTCATAAGTCATCGATCCACATAGGTTCATAAGTCTCTTATCTATGATGGGATACTCTAAGGATGGTCCTTGTCAGGTCGCGCTACTACTGATCCACACAGGGTTGTTCTGATGTCTATCCAGAAAGGGTCACTCTTTACTTGACAAACGACAACATGCTTCCAACATGTGGTGCGCTTGAGTTCTATACATTCTTCTCCTAAATCCATCAATAATACCATGAAGTCCCATAAAGTCCCATGAAAAAATTAACCCGAAGAACCGCCATTTCATAAGGGTTCCAACGCAACAGACGACGCGTCAATCAAACTCCCAGTATATAAGTTATAGGTATTTTAGTACCGATGGACCGATTAGATTTGAGTTTGATCCAACCTGGACATACTCCAATTTTATCCAAAACCCATGTCGAGATTCAACAATGCTCCGTCTCTTTCTAAGGGTACCAGAACCATAGATAGTTTATCCAACAGATGTCCGGATTAAAAGTCATGGCCTTTTAAGTGAAACTGGGTCAAATTGGGTCCTGGTCCGGATCGAACCAATCAGACCGACCCAACCCGACTTGAGTCTGACCTAGGTCTGACCCAACCTGCTAGGCCCAACCTAAACCATCAGGACCCAGTCCATCCCGCTGGGCCGCGTGACTGGACCGACCCACCCGGATGTGTGCTACCCGCGGGACTAGCCCTACCTACTGGAGGGACGCAGACCACCTGCTGGGCGGGGTCCATCCCCCCCTAAACGGACAGAGTCTGTTCAGGTCTTCAACTACCCCCCCCCCCTCCATCTGATCGGTCTGGTGGACTGGTCTAGGTCGGGACCCGCAGACACGGGTCTTCCACCGCTATGACCGGAGCCGCAGTACATCCTCCACGACGCGCTTCCCCCGTCAACGCGGACGGCACCACCACACTGGTGTTGTCGTGCTGGTGGTACTTCCGCAGGCCACCAGTTAAGCTCTGGTGGTCTAATTTCCTTCCCTTTTGTGCCTACGGGTCTCTTGGGATGCCGCCTTCACTGAATGGCCCCCGGTTTCACCTTGATGTTGAGTTGCTCAGTCTCCCACAAAGAACGTAACAAAACAATGATTGATGAAGGGTACAGGCCTTGTTCGGATTGGCCCACACCCTCCGAGTTAGCGTTTTAGCATGGGAAGAATTCAAACATCATCAAGATAATGTTTAAACCCAATTTTCAACCCTGAATCAACCAACTGAAAGAAGAAAAAGAATGAACCATGGATCAGCCTGTTAGTCAGTTGATCGACATTTTCCATATTTTGACAAGAACAGTAGAAGACGATTCATAAATCTCCTAGAATAAAATCAAAACCCCTACCATGAACTCATTGGAAAATGTTTCGGATGAGGGAGAAGATTCTATGTTCAAAGGTGTTCATCATCATTTGTTGATCTCAGATCGATTCCTCAATGACCTCATTCGTTCTTCATTATTCGTTGGAGAAGGTTTCCACCGACACTTCTTCATGAGCTCTCCAACAGTTGTCCATTCCCTTTTCCAAACTGTTTTATTAACATTTTAGAGTTAAAGAGTTTAACTATCTCCTTATGAATGTGGCTCATTAATGAATTAATTAAGGAATCCATTAATTACCCAATGGTGCAGTTACACAACCAAGTGTAACAAGTTATTAAATGACCTCATTTAATGAACTATTAACTCTGTGGTCCTGCCACCATCACTCAACAGTTTTAAAGAAAGCAGAAAATAAATTTTAGTTATTTTTTTTTTCCTGAAAAGTCCAAAAATTAACTTTTTCATTTGACCCTTTCTAGTTGAAGCAAAGTTTCACCGAAGCGAATCCTAGCACTGTGAATTCAACAGTGTCCTCAAATTTTTAATCTGAGAACTAGTTCAAAAGATAGAAATTCCCACCCACACGTTTAATGAACGCACCATAAAAAAGTTCAAATTTTTGTTCTGGGCTCTCCAGACCTCTGAATCACGTGCCTTCAATTTTGATAGTCCCGTAATAAGTCCATATAATTAAATAAAATTATAAATATATTTTTGGTCTTTATAAAGATTTTTTTTATTTTGTATACATTATATTTACATTGAAAATATCAAAGATTCCTTGAGATTGATGCCTTAGTGAAATTGAATTAATATAACCCATTGGAGATAATTTTTACTAGGAGGTTTGACATGGAAATTTATACAAATATATGCAGATGAAATTAGAATAAATCTAGGGAAAATATGTTAATAATTATTTAGGTTTAAAGGTAATAAGGAAAAGAACAATACAAAGTCATGTCCAAATAATATTTATCGTACCAAGGAAAAAAACTCAGAATATAATGTCGTATATAATTCTAAAACATTATTGGAGAAGGTTGTTTAAATTTAGAAAAATGGGGATTCCTACATGTAATTTATTTTAAAATAATTGAAGATTTAGCTTTATAGAAGAATAGTCACATAAAAGAATAAGGTACCCTTGATTTCAGCATAAACAAAATAATAAAAATGAAGAAAGATCGAAGGAATATAATTGAAGAGTTTTTTAAATATATTTTGAAACAAATGGTCATAGGGTAGGAATTAAAGGAAATAACTATTCCAATCAAAATGTAAAATGAATAAAAAATAAAAAACACAATATATTTTACTTCGTTTTTGAAGGAAATGGGTACTCATTTAAAGAATAAATATGATAATGTCATATAACTCTCTGAGCGGATAAACACCTCAAATGGGAAGATGAAAATCCATAAAAAATCTTCAAAAGAAGATAGAGTCTATATCTAAAATCTTGAAGAAAACATATGTTCCACGATAATTATGAAAGAGTTAACAAATAAACAAAGGATGCATCAAAGTGATACTATTATGTAGGAACTAGGCATATCATGAGTATGTGTTTTAAATCCAACAAGCCCAAAGACATGATAAGAACTCTAACAATGCAAATATATCCATCAATGAGAGGTCAAATGAAGTAATATTATTATAGTAAATGATATATTTGTTATAAACTCAGTAAAATGAAAAGATATTGGAATTAGAGGTATTATTGAAATGGTAAAGAACCCATACAAAGACATTCCACTCATATTATTTACAAGAATAATTATTATCTTCAATGAAATCAAATTAAACTAATTAATAGGTTCATTGTTTTGGAGAATTTAAATGAGAATCAATAATGGGAATAGCAAGAACCAAGATTCATATACCTAGAAAAACTCTTTTGGATGTAGATATACAAATCTTTAGATAAAAATAATTATTTTGTATAATATTTGATAACAGTGGAAGAACATGTTATAGAGATTACATTGATGAAGAAAAATTATTCTATGATAGATGTTTTGGATGTCACGAAATTAATTTTCCAATTTGGTTCCACACAATCATTTCAAATGAAAAAAGTTGAAGAAACAATGGAGTAGAAAGTCAAAAATTATATCCACTTGTGAGGCTACATGAGATGTTACTTGTTCAAGTGTGATCTATTACACAATTATAGAAAAGTTAATGTTAATGACGGATGTCAATGCTTTCATCCATGGTGAGAAGTGAATAAGAGGTATCACCTAAGAGATATCCTTGGGAAAGATGTTGAGGTATCTGACTAGAAGAGCTGATGATTATGAATTTAAATAGGTGATGGTATTACATTCCCAAAAGTTGAGTAATGTAAAAGGAATGATGAAACGTGGAGGTGTTGTCTACTTTGGAGACACCATTACTCTACTTGAGTAAGTTTGAGGAACCTCTCTCCCTAGATTCTTTATTTTATATAAATTTTTGTAAATAGTTTATAATTATGTGGTATGTAGGGTCCTGAAAATTCTACTAAGGAGAAAAAATACCCCCGAAATAACTTTGTGGAAGGAGTTAAGAACTTCTATAAGTTTATCAAGGTGAAGGGACTCAAATTGAGTTATATTTATTTGAAGAAACTTTATGGAATTAAAGTATTCAAATGACCCACGTACCATCACCGGGAAAGGTACGCGAAGAAGATGGATCGCGAACAACCAAGTACATGGGACGGTCCGTGAACTGCTAGCCCGCAAAATTATGGCCATCGAGCAGGGAAAATTGTGAACTGTGTCAACCAGAGGAGTTTTGAGTGGAATAATATCTACGTACCATGTTGAGAACCACTCAGTTCATGGATTAAGCAGACGAACAGGGTTCCACGAACTATTATCGCGAACCAAAGTCTCTACAAACCCCGGTTGACCAAGTCTTCCATGGGTTAGAAAATTGCTTCAATGGGCCTCCAAAACTGGTTTCATGTGCCCAGTATATATGATCCCTCTGATGGTCTATAAAATGATAATAGTATAGAGGGAGAGAGAGATGGAAAAATGGGAAGAGAGGGAGATGGGTAGAAGGGGGACATGCAACGAAAGCTTGTGGGAAACTCAGAAGTTTCACTTCCGGCTCCCGTATTGTTTCATCAGCGAAGCATGAACCACAAACCACTTCTTCCATAGGTATAGTTGTCCGAGAACACTAAAAAATGGGGAATTGAATAATAATATTAGTAACCTCAAACCAAACTTGAGAAACACAAACCAAATACTTCTTGGGGATGAATTTTTTGCGATTGGTAATTCCCCCGACCCCCTTCAATATGGCACTCCGCGTAGTGTACAACTATGTGGACTGAACCCGATGCCCCGTACCACCTTGGTACGCGGATATAACCCAAAGAGGTATAGTTATATTTCTACCACTTTGGTACCTGGTTGGTAGTGCCTGTTCCCGCATACCATACCGACACGCTGATCGCACTCCTTTCTGTGTACCAATACGTTATGTAGAGCCTTCCCCATCAAGCATGAGAAACCAGTACACAGAATGGGGTGTTTTCAGGTATCGTTCCATCCAGTTCCAACCTCAACCCTCCATTACCATCTATTCCTCCACAATCCCTCCTCTTACCAGTTCTCTAATGCTAGGTCAAGGCCTCCCCCATATCCACCTGACTCATATGATCAGGCCATCGGGTGCATCAACATGCACCATTTAGTCTACATACCAATGGTAAGTGGAGTCACGAAGGCCCTCCCAACAAATGTGTTGGATTTGGGGAAGCCTATAAGGCTACATTACAATAGTAACCCGAAGTCCAACCTTGGTATTCCAATGTGACCCTCCCTGTCCTTGGGATTAGGGGTGATCACTTTCTTTTCCATTCAATGGGGAACAATGATCAGTTGAAGTGGTTATGTTCACTCCCTATTTGAAGAGGAAAAAATTCCTCCCATTCCCAGAACATGCTATGGGTAAATCCCACTGAGTTAAGTCCCAAATCATTGGAGGCAGAGTTACATGACCTTCAATGTCATTTCACATTGAAAGGCTCATCACTCCGCACCCTCGGCCATGGTCACCCCAACATCTTCCACCGCGGGCTCTCCGTCCCCCACAAGAAGAGGAGATGGCACGTGCATCCTTGAATCTATCAAATCCTCTTGTTTCTCAACTGAGCATGACTCACGTGGTCTTAGATGTTTTTGAGTATTACAACATCAGCAGACAATATGACCTATTTGAACTCTAATTCCAGACCAAATCAGGATATGTAGGACTCCTTCCAGAAGGCCCGTGCTCAAATGTGTACCCATCCATAAACGGTCCACCCAATCATGACCCCTAAAATGGAAAGCTTTCATGCATAAGCCCCACTTGATCGAACTACGCGGGTTATTATTCCTCTCTTGAGGATATGTAGAAAGCCCCCCTTGTGGGCCCGATCCCAACATCACGTCACCTTCCATCCCCCCAAGATGACGATCAACTCTAGAATTCCTTATAATATGTCTAAGTCAACATCAACTCAGTGGAATAAAACATATGCATGCTCGCGACGATCTTGCGAACTAAGGGTAGCCAGTGGATGCACTCTTCGAGAATGAACCAAGGATTAACGAATATATTAACATGAATTAAATATATATATATGAGAGTCTTGGAATAGGAAACAATCCTCCCCTGGAAGGGTGCAGTGAGCCTGACCTCCCATCCTCTCGACCAATGGAGTCTTCAAGTGTTGTTGGCCAAATTGTCACCCAACGGATGCCAGCCTTTGGAAAGCAGGTCCATGAATCAGGGATACCAAAGTCATTGGGAATTCTTTTCCCTATGAATATACCTGTTGGAGACCATATGAGGGAGTTATATCGGAGAAGGACCGATTGCATGACCTCTTGACCCCCACACAATCACCCACTGGGACCAATAGTTCGCCACATGGTTAATTCAACCTTCTTTAAAGGATAATGACGTTGAACGGGTCAAAACAAAGGAATGGTACATTTGAAAATAGGTCGTCCCTATAGAAAATGGGAATTGTGATGATCCTCTTCATTCCATATACACATCACCCGTAACATTCACCACCTCGAAGGTGTAACAAAAAAGGTAAACCCGACGTGAATCCTTAACCAAGGTGGCAGTTCTACCCAAATGATAAAAGAAATAAGGATACAGCACGTCAGACCACTTTTCTACCCCGGTACGCACAACACGCTCCACATTCGAGGTTGAAAAAAAATGGTGAACTCGACGTGAATCCTTAACCAAGGTGGTGGTCTCACCCCACATAGGCCCCTTCTCCTCGTAGTAAAAGAAAAGGGGAAGGGGGCCAGCTGAATCTCCAAATATGCATATGTTTAATTGAATGATAATTTGAATATGTTTTGTGGTATGTATTTCAAAAATGTATTTCAATTTTCCATAGAGCGACCTTAGATTTAAATTACATCCCCATGATCCATGAATATGCACACAAAAGTGATCTTGCTGGTGGTTGGGGCCTCAACATAGAGTAGGGCCCCTTAGCCTACCCAGTGCCTTCAACGCTGGGTATCCAATACGCTGATCAAAGAGTACCACTGAAATGGTATTCTACCCACACTGGAGGCCGCAAGAAAGCGTCTCCATTATGCGAAGGTCTGTCAGCTGCCTCTTTATCCACTGCTGGTACCATAGTGCATTGTGGCCCTGATGGTCATCTCAAACTGTTTCGGGAGCCTATCCTCGGAACGTAACAATGACTACCTCCCTTACCATAGAGAGGGAGATGAATTCAATACTAATGACTTCATCCCTGATGCACAAGGGCCCAAACCACGGACCCTACTAGAGAATTTCGTCATTGACACTGGACGACCAGACCTCCTCCCACCGAGGAGGATCTTATGCCGAGGGCACCAACCAAAGTCCAGGAGACCCGGGCCCCTCGGTCTACCCGCCAAGGGCAATGAATATATAATAAGGGACACACTATCACCCTGGTTCCTAAAGAATAGATCCACCATACTGACGCTAAAGAGTTCAATGGGAAGACAAAAAACTTTACAGTCTCCCTTCAACCCCACCCCATAAATAGGTTGTCACAATATGAGCACATGCATGTCTCTACCAGTGTTCGCTCTTCCCGTCATACAGACAGAGCGTCTAGCTACGGGAAGATGAAAATATATACCAACGCATGACAAGACCACCACCAAAATAGGGCGGCAACTGGCTAGGCACAAACACCTACTGATGCACTTCAAGCCTACAATCTAAATAGGGCAGCAACATGCTATATATAGGAAAAAATACCTACAGATGCATATCAATCCCACCATCCAAATAGGGGGTCAAGAAAATATGATCAGAGTCAAATTTCTGTGGATGCATACAAATCTCATGAGACAAATACTATGGCAATCAAGTGGATGAAAATACCCACACTTAAATATGAAGACCCCCCGTCAAATATGGTGGAAACCAGAGAAGAAAGACGACGACATACTTGTTCCTCTATCCCGACACAAGAGAACAACCAGTATCTACTGGCAACTCATGGAGAACAGGAGCAGGCACAAAATCCTCCTCCAACATTGGAGTGGGACTTCATACCTGTTCCAGGAAAATATGTATCCCAACACATCCTAGACATGACGGAAAATTAGAAGTCGATCCTAGGCCATATCCTCCAAACATGCCAGGATATCATTGCATCGGCGGCAAAGGCGAGAAATCGGGCCCACGACCCGATTCTCTTGAACAAAATGACTCACCCAAAAAATGATTTAGTCACTTCAGAGTAGTTATGAATCCCCTCTCTAGTCTGTGAGGGTTGACAAAAATATCTTGTGACATACAGAAAACCATATTGGGAACAAATACCCATTCCAACTTGGGGATGTCGGTCCAATGTGGTGCCTGCTCTAGGGAAAACATATATCTTTTCCACAACTTAGGATGCTCTTCGGTGTATCCCGATTACATCACGGGACCCAACGAGATGAGAAACCATATATCAAGTCCATTACCAAAAACAGATGGCCCCATTTACCTGCAAGAGTGTTCCCAAAACTGAAATGTTCCAAAGGAAATTATAAAATGTAGACCACATACATAACCTTACTCTGCTGGAAACTGGGGTTCTTGATGACCGTAAACATATATCAATAAAGCCTCCAGACCCTGTAATTCCATTACCAAATTATGGAAGTGGCAGTAGAAGTTGCGAAGGTCCTCCCCACAATGTCGCTACCAGCAGATTTGAAGGTCATCCACAGAGCACCCACCAGGGGTTACTTTGTGGATCATGAATGATCGATCACGAGAGCCTATCTTCTGATGCGCATCTAGGTACCCTCCCCGCGAACTTAAGATCAGACAATAGGAAGGTCCTCCCATTGTTGTCTTCCTTCCTGATTGTCCTCTCTAGAGTATATGTTGTAGATATGCTTCTCCCTGTAGTCTGACACACGTCATGATGGTAGTACTCTCTATGATGATAGTCATTGCGAAGGCCCTCCCCACAATGACAGTTGCAGTGAAGGTCCTCCCCACAGTAACGCCAAGGAACGAGAAGGTCCTCCTTTCATTACGGTACACCCTGAAGGTCTTCCCCATGATGTACACTGTGGAAAATCTCCCTATAGGAAGATATCAAGTCATGATGGTAGTCCTCACCATGATAACAATCATTGCGAAGTCCCTCCCCACAATGACGGTTGTTGTGAAGGCCCTCCCCACAGTAACATCAAGCAGCAAGAAGGTCCTCCCTTTTCTACAACCCACTTTGAAGGTCCTCACTAGGGAACATGCCGTCAGGAAATTCCACATGGTTGGGCATCAAGTTTCCATGGTAATCCTCTCCATCGCAGCACCACTTGTGAAGGTCCTCCTCGAAACCAAATTACATGCTGGAAAGAAGGACATCCCATCGCCGGAACCAATATGAGAAGGCCCTCCTATGCTGAGGCACTTGGAAAGGAGTCAGACTCATCATACACTCTTTCTATAATAAGCGATATTATTTGTTAGCCAGAGGATGGTCTGGGGCCACACTCATCATCTAAGTCCCCCCACCCATGACGTCCGCGAATCAATGAGGCACCCACCTTCCCGGTTTCTGGGAACGAAATCATAAAGAAGTAGTATAGCTGGTCATAGGAAGTAGAGGAGCCTCTAAATGAACAACAACATGATATGTTGCTTGTGAGAAGACAACTAGATAGGGATAATATACCAGTGATGTATTTTCCTACGACCACTTCTCAATATGACATACTAGGGGAATTGTATGGGGAATTCATGAATGAAATTCACCTCAATATATGGAAAACTCCTTGAAAGCTAAAAGAAAAATTACTACCCAACAAAGGGTAAGTAGACCATGTCAGCACAATAGGGGTGCTTCTCTATCTGATCGACTGGGAAGCCCTCCCATCCGCAAGGAATCCACAATAAGAACGGTGAAAGAAAAAACTTGAACTTTCTTGCCTCCATGCACTACATAAATTTCATTACCTCATTGGCAATGCCTCGGCTAGAGTTCACATTTGGGGGTGGATAGAACATGGAACGTTACACTTCACCCCACAACCCGTCCAACGTGCCCCAATGGAAATTACATCCTGCAATGTCACTACCCAGAGGAAACAATCAAATGAAACCCCTTCTCAGGAAAATGGGATACTCACGAAAGTTGGCTCTGGGTAAGTCTCAAAAGCGTTAGGGCTAAAGAGATCAAGCCATCAAAAATATTCTGAGTCAGATGCCCATGAACATCCACCAGGCTTACTATCTTTGGGAATCCAACCAGAAAGCATTCCTCATGTTTTTAAAGACCATAGACCCCAAGAAAGCCTAATGACACACTCAGATTACACTCACATGGGAGCACATGAAATTGAAAGAGTGGCCACAGCGGTGGCTGCCACCGCGATATGGGAATAACCCCAAACCACAGGTTTGGGGGAATTTTTAAATCAAAATTCCCCAGTAAGACAAAAAAATCCTGGTCGCAGCGCATCGAAAGGAGAACATGAACATCCTCAACCCACATGGCTATGGGTGTTTTTACCTCAAATCCCCGCATGGTGAATGTATTCCACCGAATAGGAAGAACGATGGACATAGGAGTTACTTGTTCCACCCCCTCTCATGGTTTGTACCCTCATAGAAAATGTTGCATTACGAGCTCAGACGAGGGCTCCCTCTGGGGCAATATTCAACATGAAACCCAAAGAATTCCACATAATGGAAGGAGAAGGTCTAATAAAGTGTGCAAGAATCCTTCCTACCGGTCGACACTGGGTGCACCACCCTCAATTCGGTACACCTCAGTGAACATGGTGAGTTTCAACCCCACAGATCTCAGAGGATGTGACACATGGGGAGAAGATGCACAGGAAGATGGTTCACTTCCAGAGGCACCCCACACCGAGCCTGAGGGTGTGCAGATCTAGAACCAGAGGGAGACCCTAAATCTGGGTGCCCCCTCAGTCAATCCAACATTACCTCCCCCGCGAAACTCCAATAAAGAAAAAAATAAATCAAAGATCATCTATGACCCACCTCATCCTCCCCATGAGAGTGCATCCCAAACCCTTGAGGAATGGTTCACCAAGAAGGATTAAGAAATCAAAGAGCTCAGATTAAATAATGTTGAGCTACGTCAAGGGAGTTATCTCTCCAGATGTGTTCCCTCTATATAACATCATCGAGTTCGCCCAGAAGAGGCGCCCATGCCACAGACACTCATCCTGGTGAACGAAAACCAGCTTGGAGGACCGTTCAACCCATACCTGGAAGGAAATAAAGACTTCCCCTTGTTGGGAAGGTAGCCGGAATGTACCTAGGTGAACCCAAAAATGATGCCCCGGCTGGGTATCCCCCCAAATTCCAGTTTTTCTGACACACCCAATTTTGGCCCCTGCCACACTAGCTCAATCTCAAGCCTGACAGGATATGGATCAAGGGCTCTTAAACATTGTCAAGAAGCTAACATCCTGACTAGAATCCATTTAGGTTCTTCACTCTCTGATACAACCACAACGTAAACCCTACCCTAAGTGCGTGAGTAACGCTATGCCGCCACGAAACTTTGGGAACCATGTATTCCTAGTATTCAATGGCTCGGGGGACCTAGGAGATCATTTTATGCACTATGCCTCTTACTGTGACCCCATGATGGGCACTCCAAAGTAGTAAGAATCCATAAAACTTAGGGGTTTCTTACAAACCCTACAAGGATCAACTTTCATATGGTATACTAGGCTTCCAACTAATTCAATTACAGGCTGGTAGGACCTCTGACGATAGTTTATCTTCCTGTTCAGTTTGATGCTACCCAAGACGACAGCCAATAATCTCATGAAATATCAGCAGTGAGATAATGAGAGAGTCTTAGACATCATTTCTAGATGAAAAGGCCTAACATATTCCCTAAACCGACCTCTCCCCCAGGATGAGATTCTCTCCATGTTCATTGATAACCTTCAGGATGAATTGTGACTACCCCTCATCTCAGCGAAGTACACTAGTGGGTTTAGAGATGTATCTTCCATTTCCCAATGGATAGAAGACTCCTTGTAAAGGACTAACCTTAAGTCTCGAATGTCCCTATAGGACCCTAGTAAAAGAATGGGAAAAGTTAAAGTGGATTATGTCATGCTAAAGCCACCCCCGTCATAATCCCCAGTTGTGAGGCCCCCATAGAACCATGCGGGACCCCTTGGACACCAACAACCACCCCAACTCGGAAAGACGAGTGATGGGATACAAAAAGAAATTAGTTCTAAGAACAAATAAATAGAGTTTATTCGTTCTGAGATGACCAGGTCCCCAACTATTTCATAGCCTCCATGAATTGCAATCTGCTCCAGTTGCTAGAGCAAAAGCGAGCTGATGAAGTGGGTCTCGATGACCATCCAAATTATTGCCCATGTCACCAAATACTAGAAAAAACCAACCAAGTATGATTTGTTTTCATGGATATCCTTCAAAAGTTGATGGATTCTGGTAATGTCATGTTGGGACCGCCACCAGCACAAGTGGCATATGTTTCCACCTCCGACTCAAGAGAGGAAGAAGAGTAGAAAACAGTCAATGGAAAGAAGGAGCAACAATTTTACAACTGGATGACCCAAAAGCATGTCTACCAAGTCTAAAAAATCCTCCAGGAACATTTGCAACAACCTATTGTTCCTCTAGAAGCTCCTAATACAACACAACCATCATCCTTAGCCACGAGGTCCTCTAATGGCCAGAAGGGCAGAAAGAAATAGAAAGAAGATGAGAAGGTACCAAATCAGAAGCCAGTATTGACACCTTTGGACTTCATGCCAATAGACTTGGTGCAATGAGCACTACCCCGCCAAATAGTACTATTACAAGGAGGCGGTCATACAAGAATAGTACCAGATCAAGAACTGATCTTATGTCCATTAATTTCATTCCCTTGATGGACCCCTTCTTTGATGAAGACTATAGCCACAAACACGAACTCCCACACCCAATTGGAGAGTTTGAGGAAGAGGATGCAGAGACCGGAGGTTTCATGGAAGTCATGATTATGGAAGGAGTCAAATTCCCAGCCACACCACAAGACAAACCATCAATATCACAGAAACCCATGGATGGACCCTATGACCGACACAACAAGAAACAGAGTTCAACTTCTTGCCTTCCATAGGAAACCCAAGCCTAGTTGTCTTGTAATTTCCATCTGGGGAAGAATAAGTATCGAACCATCCAAGGAATACAGGCAGAACTGACCAACCAAAAGTGGAAAGGACTGCAGCACCACTGGCTCTCGCTACAGAGGCCGAATCATCTTCTTCCAAAGATCAAGCTACTAAAGTGTCTATGAAAGAGAAACCATGATCCAGGAAGTTCCAAACTTTAGAGAATAAGTATGAAATTTTAATGTAGTGGGATTCAATACCAGTGAAGTTTTCAATCCTAGAAACATTGATTTTGTCTGTAGATCTTAGGGAGGCACTCATTGAAGCTTTGCTAAGACCCCAGGAGTTAGAGGCTGATGTAGTGGCGACCGAAGTATACTGAGCAGAGACCAGTCCTGAATAATGTCACAACGTCATCTCCTCCATGGATAGGGATGAATAATCCATCATGAAAGGGCATATCAAACCCTTATATGTGTCTGACAAGATAAATAGAACTGATTTTTGGAGGATTTTCATCAATAACGGCTCTGGAGTTAACCTCCTCCTGCTAATAATACTTCGTCGACTAGGATATGGAGAATACAGTGCGAATACATCTTGACACCCTACACTAAAACTCTACTGGGATATGGAAAAAGTTGGAAAATCATTTGGAAGAATCAAGCTTAAAACTTGGATTAGAGATCTCATATCAGATTCTGAGTTCCTGGTGTTGCGGCAAAGTTCAAGCTTCAATGTTTTGTTTTTGGAGGCCTTGGCTGTATCAGCATGCTATAATTCCATCCACATACCATTAGTGTATTAAATATTTCAATAATGGAAAAAATAGGATGTTGCAAGCCGATAAATCCCCGGTCAAGTTCTACGAGTCACACTATATCGATGCAGGATTCTTTGAGTCATAAGAAAAAAATATTTCGGTGGATGAATTTGGTTGGATCAATACCCCGAATGGACTAGAGATGGATTCATCTTCCCCTTCCAGCAACTTGGGGATGCATACGTACTACACATCATCCATGTTGAATGAGTAATTACAAACCTGGACATAGACTCAACTGTCTGCATGGTCTCTGCTATGACCACTGAGTTCATAGACATTGATGAATGGGTTGACTCCCATGTCATCAGGAAAAGCCCTATTGAAGATGCTCCCTGTCCATCCTTGGGGCATCAAGCTGCCCTTTCCTCATGAACTAATGAAAAAGATGATTTCTTCACCAATATTGGATAAATTATCTCAAAAATCATTTCTCCATCAGAAGGGGAAGATGATAAAATGAAGAAGAATAAGAATACTTCAAATATTCCTCTCCTACATTTGAAGAAGGGATTTCCACCGACATCGATGAACTTAAAGAGATAAATATGGGCACTAATAAGGACCCACGACCCACATTAATCAGTATGGCCATGCCTATTGAAGAATAGGAGGCATACACCTTCTTCCTAAAGAAGAATCGAGATGGGTTTGCATAGAAGTACACAGAGATTCTAGGCCTCAATCCTGAAGTCTCCACCCATCATCTGGGATTACCAGAAGATCAATGGGGCTATAAACAGGCAGCGAGAAGGACCCACCCAATGCATGTTGCCAGAATAGAGGCTGAGGTAGACAAGATGATCAAAGCCAACATCATACGGTAGGTCCAATATCCTATCTGTTTGGCCAACATAGTCCCTGTCAAAAAGAAGAATGGATAGACCAAAATCTACATCAACTTCAGGGACCTTAATCGGCATTATCCCAAAGACGACTACCCAGTCCCGATCACAAAATTACTGATCCATGAAATGGATGGATACGAAGACCTCTCCTTCTTGGATGACTATTTATATACAATCAAATACAGAAGGCCCAAGGAGATGAATAAGCTACTGCTTTTAGGTCCCCATGGGGATTGTTCTGTTATAATGTGATTCCCTTTGGTCTAAATAATGTCGGTTCCACATACCAGTGTGCCATGCATCGTATCTTCAAGCCCTTTTGGGGAAATTTTTTTGAGTGTTATGTTGATGACCTGGTGGTTAAGTCACGTTGGCATTCTAACCACCCTGATGACCTCAAAACTTTCTTCAACAAATTGAGACAACATAGTTTTAAGATGAACCCCCTAAAATGCGCCTTTGGCATTACCTTAGAGAAATTTCTCAGCTCCATCATACGCCATAGTGGCATTGATGGTGACCCTGAGACAACGAAATCCATTCATGGAATGTCCCCACCATACAACCTCATTGAGTTGAGAGGTCTGAAGGGGCACCTCGACAACATTTGGTGCTTTATAGCCAACCTTTTAGGTAAATGTTTACCTTTCACCAAGCTCATGAACAAAGGGGTTACGTATGAATGGGATAACTATTTTCAAGAATCATTTGAAAACCTTAAAAGATATCTCCTAAGCCCGCAGGTTCAAAGGCCACCAATGGAGGGGATACCACTCATTTTATATGTAATGGACCTGGGATGGTCATTAAGATCCTTCTTCACACATAAGAATGATTACGATAGTGAGAAAAACCTATAATACCTCATCCAGACAATGATTGATGTCGAAACTCGGTATTTGAAGATCAAAAAAATATTCTGGCCCTAATCTTTGCAGTTCATAAGCTCAGGAATTACCTGAAACACCATGAGGTCTATCTGGTCTCCTACTACAACCCACAAAAGTATATCCTCAACCGTCCGAATCTAAATGGGTGCCTATCATGACGGGAAGTCATCCAGCAACAGTTCAACATACAGTACGTTACCTAGAAGTCCATCAAAGGCCAAACATTTGAAGACTTCCTATCTAAGCACCCCTCATAAGAAACGACACCATTAGATACCAAAATTCTATATGAAGAAGTGTTTTCTATCCAGGAGATCCGCCAGATATGGGATATGTACATCGATAGTGCTTCCTGAAGCCTGACAGGGAAAATGATGAAGGGTCCAAGTTCAACAAAGTGGGGCTAGGAGTTGTACTCTTATCTCCAGAAAATTCCATCTTGACTTACTCTTTCATACTTTTTTAAGGGTGTACGAACATTGAAGAGGAGTATCATACCCTCATTGCAGTCTAATAATTGTCACTCCATATGCAATCCAAACACCTAAACGTAAAAGGTGATTCGAAGCTAATCATCAAACAAGTCAACAGTGAATATTCTATCAAGAAAGTAGTGTTGGTTCCCTTAATGAACCTTTTTTAGTTAGTGATGGCATAATTCCCATGATAACCAATGTTGACTTATGTCCCCTAGTCGTAGAATGATCCAGCCGACACTTTGGAAAATGCATCCACAACATTGGATGATCCTAACCAGGATGAAACAGTAATTATCATTGCACACCATCAAATGATCTTTCTATTCATCCAAAGCAATGCAGAGGAGATTAATGAAGATTTCCCCATTCTTGAGCCTTATGGTCATACCACCAGTTGGATGACACCCGTCACAAATTACCTTTAGAATGGGGAACTCCCACCAATTAGGGCTGAAAGGGAGAAAGTCCACAGACGGGAGGATAATTTTACCTTGTACAATGCGGTAAACCGAGAGAAGGTCCTCTAAAAATGAGGCCTTTATGGAGTCCTTATAAGATGCATTGATTGAGAATAGACTGCAGCCGTTATGAAATAAGTGCACGCCAGAGCATGTGGAGCACACCCGTCAGCAAGCAAGCTCTCACACAAAATTCAAAGGCTTGGGTATTACTGGCCCACCATGATATAGGATTGAACCATATTTATTAATAAGTGTCATTCATACCAAGTTCATGCTAATGTAATACACTTCCCCCACAGAGTTTCTTTATGTGGCTAAATACTCCTAGTCATTCGTCGCCTGGGGGATGGATGTTATGGGACAGTATCCTCCTGCTACAACCATACAATTCAAGTTCATACTCACAAAAACTGAATTCTTTTCCAAATGGATTGAAGTAGTACCCTTTAAGGAAGTCAGGGTGAAAATCATCATCATCTTTGTGAAGGCCAACATCATCCCCATATTTGGTGTCCCTGATAACATACTAACGGACAACAACACCAACTTCTGCTCTGCTGAACTGGATGATATGTAAAAGGAATATGGAATCAAGGAAAACTAGTCATCCCGCTACCACGTGGTGGCCAATGGTCATATAGAAGCTTTAAAAAAGAGTTTTTCCAACATACTTCAAAATATGGTCAACAGGGATAAGAAATCATGGAAAGACAAGCTCATTCATGCTTTGTGGGCTTACCAGACCACGACACGCACCGCCACCTAGGAGACCTCGTTCTCACTAGTATAAAATGAAAAGGTGATGTTACCCATATAAATCCAAGATTCATCACTTTGTGGGGAAATTTGTGATCAACTTTCCATGGATGAGAAGTAACGGGTGGTCACAAAGTCTTATTTGTCGGTGTGAGACAAAAGAGAATATGATGGGGGGAAATTCATTTTCATTCATGGTGGGCCTGGTCCAGGATCAAAGATTGGGGAATATCTATGTATCCTATGAGGGCAAGAATCAAGCCGTACGTAGTTCTGTGAAAGATTATGGAGTTTATTTTCATGCAATTAGGGTGTTCTATGCTATGCAGTTTAATGTCTTACAGCAAGGACATGTTCCTTACAGTTTGATGTCATGTAGAAGGGACAATGAATCATATTTTAAAGTCATTGAGTCTAGACCATAACATGGGGGGGGGGGTATTTTTTGTTACTCGTAGTTTAAGGTCTTATAGATCTGACCCTAACATTGAGGATTTGTCGTTACTCATAGTTTAAGGTCTTAGAGAATGAACATATGACATTGGGGGAAACTTTTACTCATAGTTTAGGGTCATAGAGTTTGGACCATGATATAAGAGAAATTTTCTTACCTCATAGTATAAGGTATTGGTGTTTGATACTTAGCATGGGGGCATCCTTTATAGCTCATATTTTAGGGTCATGGAGTTTGAACCGTAGGTACATTTTTAACTCATAGTTTACGGTCTTACATTTTGGACCATAGGGAAATTTTTAACTCATATTTTACAGTATTAGAGTTTATAAAATGACATTGGGGTATTTTTTTTATGACTCATATTTTAATTTCATAGTGCTTGGACTTATGATATTGGGTGAAATTTTTTAGGCAAAGTATTTCTTTAAGAACATCGCATTTGTGGGAGTCATGATGAGCTTTCCATCCAATGATATTAAGGTACACGCTCCATTGGAATAGACCTGATGTATGACATATGGTCCTTCCCACTTTGGTTTGAGATTCAGGGGCTTCTTCCCTATTATCATCGGGGTTCATAGGTCTAACACCATTTCTCCTTTGAGGAAAGATCTAAGGAGAACCTTTTTTTTAAGGCTCATGCAACCCGGTTTTGATATATTTCCAAATGGTGCAGTGTTTGCAGTGTTTTTTCATCTAACTACTCTAATTCATCAAATTGTCTTCGGGACTTCTCATCCATGGAAAGTTGATCACAAATTTCCCCACGAAGTGATGAAACATGGATTTATATGGGTAACATCACCTTTTCCTTGTATACTAGTGAGAACGAGGTCTCGTAGGTGGCGGTGCGGGTCGTGGTCCGGTAAGCCCACAAAGCATGAAGGAGATTGTCTTGCCACGATTTCTTATCCTTGTCGATCATATTTTAAAGTATGTTGGAAAAAGTCTTTTTTAAAGCTTATATATTCCCATTGGCCACCATGTGGTAGCGAGATGACCAGTTTTCCTTGATACTATATTCCTTTTACATATCATTCAGTTCAGTAGAGCAGAAGTTGGTGTTGTTGTCCGTCAGTATTATATGAGGGACACCAAATATGGGGATGATGTTGGCCTTCACAAAGTTGATGGTGATTTTCACCCTGACTTCCTTAAAGGGTATTACTTCAAACCATTTAGAAAATAATTTGGTTTTTCTGAGTATGAACTTGAATTGTATGGTTGTAGCAGGAGGATACGGTCCCACAACATCCATCCCCCAGGCAACGAATGACTAGGAGTATTTAGCCACATAAAGAAACTCTATGGGGAAGTGTATTACATTAGCATGAACTTGGTATGAATGACACTTAATAATAAATATGGTTCAATCCTATGTCATGGTGGGCCAGTAATACCCAAGCCTTTGAATTTTGTGTGAGAGATTGCTTGCTGAAGGGTGTGCTCCACATGCTCTAGCGTGCACTTCTTTCATAACGGCCGCAGTCTATTCTCAATCAATGCATCTTATAAGGACTCCATAAAGGCCTCATTTTTATAGGACCTTCTCTTGGTTTACCCCATTGTACAAGGTAAAATTATCCTCCCGTCTGTGGAATTTCTCCCTTTTAGCCCTAATTGGGGGGAGTTCTCCATTCTAAAGGTAATTCGTGATGGGTGTCATCCAACTGGTGGTTTGACCATAAGGCTCAAGAATGGGGGAACTCTTCATTAATCTCCTCTGAATTGCTCTGGATTAAGAGAAAGATCATTTGATTGTGTGCAATGATAATGATTGTTTCATCCTGGTCAGGATAATCCAATGTTGTGGATGCATTTTCTAAATTGTCGGCTGGATCATTCTACGAGCCGGGGACATAAGTCAACATTTTTTCTCATGGGAATTATGCCATGGGTGGGTCATACCTATGTAGAAGCTCCCAGAAGGTCGTGGTTAATCATGTTCTGGGTATTCTCACATTCCCAAGTATCAAATTCCCATTTTTCACAAACCATACCTTGGGAAAATAGGGATCCTCACAATCATCCAAGGCCATCTAGGATGGAAGGCCAGTGTCCGGCAGAAACCATTTATTGACTATGCATATCATGCCCCGGTGTATCTGCATACATCACCCACTAAAATGGCCATCACGAAAAGGAAAATTTGTCCCCAAGAGAGTCATCTCCTACCTCTTTACACCCAATGTCTTTCAATCCCCTTGTCATCCCTCCTAATTCAAGTTTCCCATGGGACTATGGTATACAACTTCTATCATCACTCGCATCTACGGAACACCAGAACAACCTAGTTATGACTAAATTGAAACTTTTAAAGACCTATCCAAGGAAAAAATTGTCCTCACTGAAGGACGTTAAACTGCAAGGCCAAATCATCCTCACCGCATGACGTTAAACTGTAATGCCCAAATCGTCCTCACCACATGACATTAAACTAAAAAGCAATGACCTTAGATTAAAGAAATTCCCCCTAATATTGGACTCACTATTCTTAGATGGTGACATGAAACCCTTATGATACCTTATTTGTCACACTGAGCATAGATCCCTTGAGCTTAGGGATCCTAGAAAGAGATCCTATGTGAAATTATGGAAAACGGCCCAAGAATTTAGTCCTAGAAGCATGACCCAAAAAGGCCTTTCACGGATCCCTCCCCCTAGAAGAACCCTGTGTCCAGGCCATGTGATGTTAAACGATCGGGTATCCCAATGATATAATGAGTAACTCACCATATGTATGGGTTAGATCTAGGTAACGAATACCATTCCATGAGTAAATCACAACACAAATGTCCCCAATATGTCCTGGTATACCCCTGACATATTCCTAACTCCATTCTTTGAGATATCTTGAATCCCCAAAACCCTCCAAGGTAATTTGGGATGGAAGGAAAGTGTCTTGTGGACACCTTTGATTGACTATTAATATCATTCCCTAGGGGCTCTGTATACGTCACCCACAAAAATGGCTATCGATCAAAGGAAAATTAATCCCCAGCTGAGTCCTCTCTTACCTTAGTATGCCCAATGGCTTACAATCCTCATTCCACCTTGTCTGATTCAATGACCCTTAATGTAATGGTTTACATTTTTCAATATTCACACATCTTTGATATATCAGAACATATGTGTTTGATTCACCTTTAGTCTCTTTTGGGGTTTCTAAAAAGATACATTATTCGCATGTGAAATGTTGATCTGCATGCAAAGGAAGAGTTCCCCTGCTCGTTTCCTAGTTTCCCTGAATAAGTTCATCCAAAAAAGTATCCTCTTGAGATTAGGGGCACCCCTGGTCAAAGGTCATGCACCGTGTTCAAAACGTTCACAATCACCATGATCCTAAAAGGCCATCGGAGGTGGAAGGGCAGTGTCCTGGGGACACCTTTTCTTAACTATGCATATCATGCCCCGATGGATCTGCATACATCTTCTAAAAATATGTTTATAAATAAAAGGAAAATTTATCACTAAGAGTGTCACTTAAATCCTCTGTACGCTCAAATTACATTCTCATCTTGTCAAACCCCTACATTCAAAAAACTCCAAGATGAGAGCACATGTAACTCCTTCTTCCAAAGTGCACCTGACACAGAATGTACTCTTAATTGAACTAAACAATTTCCAACTATCCCTCACGCAATTTAGGAACATGCTGGAACAATTGTCTACTAAAGGTCGATGTGAATGTCCCTAATGTTCTCAGACAACAAAATTTTAGCTAGCCACCTATTCTGGCTTGCAACATTAAGACAAATACAAAATGTGGAAAATCCCACCTATCCATTAGAGGTGGAAGTCCAGTGTCCTAGGGAAACCTTTTATTAACTATGCACATCATTCCCTAGTGGATCTTCATATGTCTCCCACCGAAAATGGTCGTCATTCAAAGGAAAATTCACCTATAGAAGAGTCATTTCCTACCTATGTATGCCTAAAGTGGCCCCTGAGCCTTATTCTTGTCCATAATACACAAATCCAGGGACATTAAAAATCCCCAACCCATGTCTAAAGGATACTAGAACATTTCTGACAAACGGTCCCAAGTCGGGGCCTCACCCCGTTAAACATGGTCAAAGTTGTTCGACCTAATGCATCAACGATCATTTTTAATGGTTGGACTGTGATCTACCATAAAAAAAAGACGTTATGCTCTCTAAAAGTAAAATCATCCAAAGGAACCTCTGGGTAAAATTCAAGTATCTGTTCGCTAAAAAAAAGAAAAAAATGCATTGAGCCATCAGAAAAGGCATAAAGTTGGTTAGGTCAAAAACCCACAATGGGCGGCCTAATCAAAATACAATTTATACCCGTTAAGCCTGTATCAACTAGACTTAGGAAAAAATTTGGGATATAATGAAAAATATAGAAATGTTCATGAGGTTTTTCATGAAACCTCATCAGTAGTCAAACTATGCTCGATGAGGCCCTTGGCTCAAGAAAAAATTAGAGCTGGGTTCAGTTCTCTCAGTTTACCGATTTCAAGTCACAGTTTAAAATCAACATTTGAGGTAAATTATTTTGATAGGAAAAGGTGAAGAGGTGGAATTTAGAGGCAAGTTAGTCCCATCATATTCCATGAAATATATGGTGGGAATATATAATCTAGAGCCTCTCCATGAGAACAAGATAATACATTTATATGAGACATTATACCGAGTCGCAAAGATGCATCAATGATTGGAGAGATTACACAATATCTTGGTGAAGCTTCAATATGTTGTAGTCTCAGCTTCTGCACTCACTCACAACACCTCTACTTCTCTCATGGATTGGAGTTTGGTTCTCTCTTCCTTCTTCTTTCTCCATAACCATTCCTCAACAGCAGCTGGAGCCCGAGCTCGCTCTTGTTTGAGCCATTCTAGTATCTGGAATTGTTTCCACAATTCATGGTCAAGCTTCTCCATCATAGGCTCTTTCTTTGAGAGTTATTATTGAAACTTAACAACTTTCCAGGCATGAGTGGAAGCTTCATCAATGAGGATTTATCATGTATCCTCCATAAAAGTTGTCAAATCTTCCACAGAGAGTTGAGACCCAAGTATACCTGTTTCTTCCTGAGTGGGTACCACTTTCCTTATTATATCATAAATTCTATGATAGTTAAATAACAAAACCCATGATTATAAATTGGTGGTGTAACCTTGGAAATTTTTCTAGCATCTCTTCCAATGGAGTCTGAGAGATTAATGCCCTGATTTTCCTCCTCGCTTTTTACTGAGTAGGATGCAATTTGGCCAGACAATCTCAATCAGTCTCAGAATCACTCCTTGACGAATAAATGTAGTCAAGAATGAAAATCACTAGACAGGGACTTCATTCGGTAGCTACAACATGACTTGACCCTATAACAACCTCGTCTCTATTGACTATAATAGATGGAAAGGTAGGAACATCCGTGGTTTCCAAATCATGTGGTTCTAATTCCACAAATGAAAAGGAGATGACAATACCTACCACCCCCCAAAGAAGTATTGCTGTCCAAAACTGGTGGTGCTACATCTTCAATCATTAATAATGCTCCATGTATATAAGAGAGTGTTGAGGACCCGACACTATGGCCGGTTGGAATAGCAGTCCTCACGATGGCCCTTAAATGGTCACTGGTTAGTATAAGATTTTTGGGGATAATCATTATGAATAATGATGTTGTTCTTGGAATATTGGGGGAAGAAAACATAAGACCTCCTAGAATTGCAATAAATGGCATGATAGGCCACTCTAGATTTGCATGGGAAGGAACATCAGCCTCCCCGACCATGACTTTCTCAGAGCCATCATAAGCATGGAAAGTATTGGCTTTTGAAGAAATTACCTCTATATGGACAAGAGATTCTTGGTTGAGATTTATTGGACCAACAGTATTTTAATCCCTTCCAGAATCTGACAAAACACGAAGGTCGTCACTGGACATAGCCCCCACTAAAAAGACCACCATGTCCCTCTCCATGGGAGTTGTTTTGGAACGATCAAATGAACCCAAAACTTCTGGATGACCTTCCAATAATGGGGAGGAAGTTGTGTGATCAAGGGAAGGCACATAAAAAGGGACATAAATACCCCTGGTATCCTCAAAGGTCCCTATTTCCCTGTTTTTATTAGCCGTAACAGATAGTGATTCTTCCTATATCCTAAAGGGAATAGGGTTCTTTGATGCCTAGGAATTCATCGTTTGATCATCGATGGGTCCTATTCCAATGTATATATACATACCATGGAGCTGAAAAGGAATGCATGTTTGGTTCAATCACTAGGTGAGAAGACACTTACTTGTGACCCCCTTTGAATATGCTTTGATAGCTATGAGGCTTGCTTACGTTTCTTGGACTGTTGGGGAGATGCCTCTTGAACAAGATCACTGAGAGGTTCTGGAGGAGGAAACACCCTGGTAGGGTCTACAATCACTACCTACATATGATCTTGGGCCCTGGGAGATCCTCCAGCAGTACCCCTACAAGTGAAGGAGCATACTCTCCAGCTACAGTACCTCTGAGAGAATAAGTTGGGGAAAAGGTTGTCCCCCAAGACCCGGCATCCCCTAAAAAACTAAAATAATAAGGAATGGTGGGAATCTTTCAACAACTTTTCAATAAATGAATTTAAGGATAAAGAGTGTAGATAAGACCTCTCCCATCATCCGTGGAAATAATTCCATCAATACCACCCAATCTGGCCAGAAATGTCAATCTTCAGGAGCATGGAGGCACTTATCCACTTCAGTCAGGTGAGCAGCCACCTCATTAGGGTCTTCATCGGCTGAAATGCCTATAGGAGAAATAGGTCCCCAAAAATTTAGAAGATAGAATCATTACCTCTAAAGAAGTTTCCATATATCTTCATCTGAGGCACTCTCCCTCAACTCATACAAGACTCTCCAGGCCTCTGGAAATGCAGCTGTAATTGGTATGACCAATGCTGGGGGGTTAACATGAGGATGCGAGGCAGACTTCGACAACCGTAAACATTTCTCAGATGTCCTTTCAAGCTCAGAACCTCTATTAGAGGATCATTTATGAGATTATGGTGGAGAAGAAGAAATATTGTTTGTGACGACCATAGTAGGTAATCGAACAACGTCATCATCATCATCATCAGTGGTTTCTGGTCACAACATGGAATTCACCTGATGCGAGTACCTTCAACGACCAATTCGGGATTAGATGAAGGTCTCGAGGCCCTTGATGTAACAACCCACCTCATCCGGATCCTCATCAAAAGAAATGACAGCCAGGGCTGACAATAATCCAATACCAATAAGGGAAAATTCCCTAGTCTGGAGGTGTTTCGATAAATCTCAAGAGGATAGGCCACAAGAAGATTGATGACCTTCCAAAAGGTCCCATTACATTCAGGACACTAGAAAATTGGCTTCTGAGGGAATTGGTGATGGACTCCCGGCAGAAACCCCAATAGTTTTTCCGGCTACTTATGAGGTCATAACACCATCTGTCACAACTTTCTCAGAGAGGGAGTGATGGGACCTTTTACGTACTTTTCCAGGTCGAGGGTGCTCACTCGTTTCCTTTTTCTTCCCATTTCCCTTCACTATGGATGCCCTGGGATTCCCTAAAATGGGCACAAAGTTGGTCAATTGGCCATTAGGATATGACCTGAACCAGGCCTCGATGTAACACTAGGTAAGGAAGGGCACATAATCTATAGAATCTGGATGTTTGACAGGGCTCTAGGTGTCCTCCCGGGTGAACATTAGCCACAACTGGATAGATGTCATAAGATGTTTCTCATAGCAAGCACTGTTACTAGCAGGAGGGAATAACTTCAGAATGCAGTTGAATTGCTGGCTAAACCTGAAGGGTGCATAGCCCTCACAGATGAGTTCCCCTCCAATATGGGCAACCAATACACCTTCTTGCAAAGAAAATAAGTAACCGCCATTTACAAAGTCTTCTGAATCATTTGTTCGTAATGGTACCAGTGGGGGAATCATAAGGGTGGTAAGAAAAACATTCATAAGAGTTAAGGAAATCCATTAAATCTTGGTCATTACTTTTAGTCTGCCCCTCCATATTATCTTTTTGAGTCCCAAGCCACTGACATGACCTTGATGGTGCTTTGAAGGTACGACCAAAGGGTCGAATGCAGGACTGGTAAGGAATTGATGAAGGAATAGCTCCCTATGTGGTCACCCATCCATCCCCAATTAATTTGAAAAGCTCCCACCATCCGGAAGGGTGAGCCCCTTCTCTAATTTATCATAGAAGATGGTATATATTGGCCAACACTGGGATAGGTAAATTGATGTATTTAGAAGTGTCCAACTGAGAGACCATAAAAAGGTTGAGGCTCTTACGCCACAAGATTCTCTCACATGTATAAGCCACTTGCTCAGAAACATTGTCAAGAAAGCTGTCAGCCGGAATAACTGATCGACGTCTGGGATGATACCCCATCCTCATTTCTAAAAACCCCCCTCTTCTAAGGTAGGCCAGTAGGTACCTGCTTTCCTCAGAGTGGATTTGGTGGGACAAGCCCTGGGTATCTGTGGATTGGTCTTGGGACTAATATTCTTAGGAAAAGCACCTAACCATTCGTCAAATGGAACTTCCTGTTTTTGACTAGGATCATGTTCCTTCAAAAGTGTCTTCTATTGGATGATGAGTTTCAGGCCAGGGGGTTCTTTCCTCATCATCCCAAACAGTGGATAGGGGGATAAATTCATCGTACATGTCCCCAATGATAGGGAACCCTGAAATCAGTTGGATATCTCAAAGGCTGATTCCAACCTCCTTGTGGGTCAAATGGAAAGTGACAGTATCTAGACTCCACCTGCTTAAAATCTATGAAATAGGCGCACTAGGATGATGAGTGTACATTTGAGAAACCCAAACAGCATTGTACAGTCCCACAAGGTGTAGCTTAGCTCATTCTTCTTCAAAAATATGGTTAACCCAAAAGAGACACCCCCAATCCAAGCCAAATGAGCCTCTAGGGCGAAGGTCCCATTGAGATGACCAACCATTCTAGTCATTCTCTATCACCTTTCTCATGATTCTCTAATAACAGTGGTCCATTTGATTGGGTTTTCACTACACCCCTTGTAAGGTTTGAGGCGCATAATACTATAAGGGATCAGAAGAAGTATCCCTCTGAAGGTACCTTCAATTAGAAGAGACCAAGGCCTTAGAAATAGTTGTATTAATTATCCAGGTATAGGGATGATCGGTCAGGTTTGGCTTTGGGATCCCTGTGTCAGATTAAAGGCCAAACCCGTAAGAATGAAGAATGTCTAAGACCGAGTACCCATGTTGACCCACTATGAGCATATTCACACGGGATTGGAGAAATGGACTAACCAGAGTCTTGTTGTCAACTGAAGCTGCCATATCCCTTGATCTATCATCAGGAGAAAAAAGAAGAGCAGTGATGGTAGCCGCAGAAGAGGCATCGACTTTATCACCAGCCTGAGAATCATCCATTGTAACCTACATAAAAAGATCCAGAAGCCGATGAGAAGTCGGTCCAATAAAAATTGTTGGGAAAAGGCTATGGAAAATGGGTAAAGGAATTAAAATATCTCCACAAATGGATCTGTGTATTTTCCCTAAAAATAGTACATGGAAAGAGAAGTATACATACAAAATAACATCTGGAAACTACTCCACCTACAACTATGGTACGCAAATACTATTCATTGTGTACAACCATGGTGCGCGGAATGACCATGAAGAGAAGGCCTGAGAATTATTGGTCAGAGAATAGAATGGTCTGTAGAATGTAGAAACCATGAACCTTGGTTTTAGTCAAGTTTTCATTCAGAAGATGTGGATTAAAATTTATGTTCATATTAATAGTTTTTTGGGGTTTGGTTTGCTGATAAAAGTTTGTTATTCAAAAAAGTCACCCATGTATCCATCTTCTATGCAGAACCCAGATTTGAAGTTTTAAATTCCACAACCCCATTTACGGAAACCATAATGTGGTACGTGAATAGGGAAAGTGGATAGGAAATCGGTTCATGAAATATCTTAAACAGTTCGCGAACACAGTTTTTCCAAGGAGAATGGTATGAAGAAGTGAAGAAGGCTATGAAATAGGAGCACCTTTTTCCATGAGAAATGGTAAAATACAAATGACATGGTCCCCTATATATAGTTGTGGTCCCATCCTACCGGGTCTACTTGTTCTACCACGAAACATTTTTGTTCAGGACCGCTTCTACATCAGAATAGTCCCCTTTTCATTCTGAACAGATACCATTCCGATGAGGGGAATTTGTAGGGTCCTAAAAATTATGCTAAGGAGAATAAATACCCTCAAACTCACTTTGTAGATGGAATTAGGCACTTATATAAGTTTATCAAGGTGAATGGACTCAAATTGAGTTGTATTTCATTGAGGGAACTTGAAGGAATTCAAGTTTTCAAATGGACCTCATACCGTCACCGGGAAAGGTATGCGAAGTAGATGGATCGCGAACCGCTAAGTATGTGGGATAGTTCGTGAATCGCTGGCCCACAAAATGATGGCCCAAAATTAGGGAAAACCACAAACTGCGTTAACCAAAGGAGTTGTACATATAAGAAAATACACATACCATGCCGTGAACCCCTCAGTTCATGAATTAAGCAGACGAGATGGGTTCTGTGAACCATTATAGAGATCCAAAGACTTTGAAAGCCCCAGTTGACCGAGTCTTCTATGGGTTAGAAAACTTCTCCAATGGGCCTCCACAAAATGGTGTTGTGTGCCTAGTAGATACGATCCATCTGATTTTTTATAAAAGGATCACAGTAAAGAGGGAAAGAATGAAAAAAAGGAGGCAGGGAGGGAGATAGGTAGAAGGAGGATAGGAGACAAAATCTTGAGGGAAACTCAGAAGTTGCAATTTCGGCATCTGTCTTGTTTCATCGGCGAAGAACGAACCTCAAACCACTTCTTCCATAGGTATAGCCGGCCCAGAACCATAAAAATGGGGAATTGAATAATAATAAGAAGAACTGCGTACCCAACTAGTGAAATGTGAACAAAAGACTTCTCACAGATGAATTTACCACGAATTGTAATTCCTCGGATCCCCCTTCAATATGGTGCTCTGTGTAGTGGATCTCTACATAAACTGAACCCAGTGCCGCTTACCCATTCAGTACGTGGATATAACCCAAAGCGGCATGGTGAGCCATGTACCACTATGGTATGTTGTTGGTAGTACCCATTCCTATGTACCACACCGGCACGCAGATGGCCCTCTTGCCCGCGTACCACTACAGTACACGGAGCCTTACCTATCATGCAAGAGAAACCGGTATGTGTAATGGGGTTTTTTTGGGTATCGTTCCCTCTGGTTCCAACCTCACCCCTTCATTACCATCCATTCCTCCGCAATCCCTATGATAACCAGTTCTCCAGTGCTAGGCCAAAGCCTCCCCCAAAGCTATTGAACCTGTATTATTAGGACATAGGGCGCATCAGCACACCCCATTGAGTCAACATACCCACGATAAGAAGAGTCATGAAGTCCCTCCCAATAAACGTGCAGGCATTGGGAATTCCTATATGGGCACATTTCCATGGTAACCTAGAGTCCAACCTTAGGATGCCAACGTGAACCTCCCCATTCTTGGGATTAGGGGTGATCACTTTCTTTTCCATTTAATGAGGAATAGTGATCAGTTAAAGGATTTATGTTTTCTCCCCACTTTGATGAGGACAAAATTTCTCCCCGTCCCAGAGCATGCCCTAGGGCCCTCCCACTTAGGTAAGTCCCCAATTTTCTGAGGCAAGGCTGCATAACCTTCAATGTGATTTCACATTTAAAGGCTCATTGATCCACGCCCTCGCCCACAGTCAACTCGACCTCTTATATCATGGGCTCTCCCTCCCCCTCCAGTAGGGGAGGAGGCATGTGCATTGTTGAATATTTCAAATCCTCTTGTTTCTCACAGCGAGAATGACTCATGTGGGCTTAGATGTTTTTGAGGATTACAAAATAATCGCACAATCTGAAATATCAGAACTCTGATTCCTGACCAAATCAGGATACATAGGACGCCTGCCCGAAGGCCCAGCTCAAATGGGTTACCATCCATCAAGGTTCCACCCAATCATGCCCCCTAAAATGGGCAGATTTCATGCATAATCCCCACACGATCGAACAATGTGGGTTCTAATTCCTCTCCCTAGGATATGTAAGAATCCCTTATTGTGGGCCCTATCCCATCATCAATTCACCTTTTGTCCCCCCTGGATGACGATAAACTCTAGAGCACCTTATGATATGGCTAAGTTAGCATAACCTCTATTGAATCAAACATATTCATGCTTAATATGATCTTACGAACCAAGGGTAGCCCGTGGAAACACTCTTCGAGAATGAACCAAGGATTCAAGAATATATAAAGATGACTTAAATCTATAAGAGAGTCCCGGAACAAGAAACAATCCCCCACCGGAAGGGTGCGGTGAGCCTGACCTCCAAACCTCTCGACCAATGGAGTCCTCAAGTGTCGTTGGCAAAATTGTCACCCAACGATCACCTAACTTAGGAAAGCAGGTCCCTAAATCATTGATATCAAGGCCTTTGGGAGTTCTTGGATCCACGAATAAACCCATTGAAGACCATATGAGGAATTTATATCCGAGAAGGACCGATTGTGTGAGTTCTTGACCCCCCACGCAGTCACCTGTTGGGGGAAACAGTTCCCCACAGGGTAAATTCAACCCTCTTTAAAGGATAATGACACTGAACACATCAAAACAAAGGAATGTTAAATTTGACGAGAGCCTGTCCCTATGGAAAAAAAGACAGGTGATTATCCTCATCGTGCCATATCCACATCGCCTGCAACACGTGCCACCTCGGAGGCGGAATGTGGTAGAAACGATCCATGGGTTGATTTTGAAGGAAACGAAAATATTTTTGGATATTAATTTTTTTAGTCCATTAATTCAAGTGGTTTCATTCTAGGTGAAGAAGATGAAATGGTAAATAAAAACACAATAAAAATTTAAATTCTTGTATTTATCTATTAATCTATTTAATATTTGTTAGAATTTTATGTTTTTTGGGGATATCCAAAAGCTTCTAGTAGTCTACAGATTTTGCAAATACAGTTTCCAAAAATTTATTTACACAAATTAGTTTCACTATGGAAATATTCTACAGGGGTTGGTATGAACGTTAAAGGATATTAATAAAAATTAGATATTTTTAAATCCTATTAAGTAATAAAAATCCCAATGTATAAGTGGTATCATATGATTTATATGTTAACAAATGGTATTAATTACTTCATACAGATTTTTATTGGATCTAAGGATGCCTTCTGCAGCTCTTCTCGGCGGAGGGGTTCCGTCGGCGGTCTCTGCAGGGGTCGGCGGAGGGGCTTCGGCGGCAATATCTGCAGGGGTTTTGGAGGTTGTTGTTGGGGGGGGGGGGTGGCGGTCGGGGTTCCACATGGGGCTTCTTTCATGGATGTTCTGTGTAAGGGTCTTTCCGGAGGAGTTGGTGCGTGCCCTCCATTGGAACCTTGGTCAGGACTGGATATTCCTCCGATCATGGTGGAACCAAAGGTCCCGAGGAAGCTTTCGGAGGTTCCTGTGGTGAGTTTCTCATCGAGGGAGCTTCGGGAAGCATCGTCTTTTCATGAGCTCACGCTGGTGGCTCGTTTTGGGCGCTCCAAGCCATCCCTGGGTTTCTTCAGTGGCTTTGTTGCTTCGTGGGGGCTGTCCCAGCTAGCAGCGGTGTCCGACCAAACGAGGGTGGCCTTTTGTATTCATCTGGCCTCTAGGGAAGACATTGTGAAAGCTTGGGAATGGGGAGCTCGTAGGTGTGGTTCTTGGAGTTTCTCGCTATCCAGGTGGTCGTGGGACTGTCATAGAGGGCGAGAATCTCATTTTGAGGCGGTGTGGTTGTCATTGCATGGTCTCCTTCTCCCATTCCAAAACCAGGTGCTTCTGAAAGAAATTGGGAACTCTTTTGGGTCCTTCTTATGTGCGGATGAGGACACGAGAAGTCTCAAGGCGGCGGCGTGTCCCCGGATCTGCGTGGAAATGGATCTTTTGTTGAAGAGACCCTCCTTAGTGAAGCTTGAATCTGAGGATGGGTTTAGCTGGAGCCAGATGTTATTTTATCATAGGTTGCATCCTTTCTGTGTGCTCTACGGTCTGCATGGCTATGAGGAGAAGAACTGTCAGCGGCGGAGGGGGTGGCAGAGTCTTCCGGTGGTGCTCTGGAGGAGGTTTTGGGTCAGGACCCGTTGGGCTCGGGTAAGGATGGATCTCTGGATCAGACCGTTTCTCATCGAGGGGATTCAAATTTGAATTTACCCGGGGGAGTTGGCAAGCTGGGAACGTCCTTTGGGGAAACGCCGTCTGGAAACGCTGGGTCGCGACCGGTTTCCACTTCTGGGGCTAGGGACCTGATCTCTTGGTCACCGGGTCCGGTGCTTCAAAGGATGGTCTCTGCCAGTGAGAGGTTAGTCGTTTCACCAAATGGGTTTGAGGTGCAAATACCTTTCCCCTTGGGAAGTCCGATCAGGATGCTTTCGCCCCCTCCATCTTCCTTTGGTTTCTCGAAGCATCTTTCTCTAGGATCCATCTGGAGTTGTCTTGTGAACAACCTTCTGGTTTCCTCGAGTAGCTGTGTGGAGATGGCTGGTGGAGTCTGTGGTGTGGAGAAGGAAGTGGAGGCTTCACGCCGGTCTCCACAGAGAAGGTTGTGGCTGTCTTTGTGCCAGGGAGAGCGAGAGGGAGATCTTCCTCGGGGTCTGCCAGGAAGGAGACTGAGGATGGAGGAGTTGGATACTTTGAGTAATGAAGGGCTTCTAGCAGGAGCTCGAGGGAGGTATATGGATGGCGTGTCGGGGCCGATCACTCGTTCGAGAGCTAAGGGGAAGGGTTTGATGGTTCACTCCAGTCAGGACATTCCAGCGGTCCAGTAAGCTCGTAAGACCATCTAGGGATGTTTTCCTCTATTCTTTGGAACGCCCGTGGTCTAGGTTCCCAGGCGAAGAGGGACTTTGTTTTGTTAGAGGGTAGGAAATCCAAAGACTCCCTGTTGGTGATTATGGAGCCGAAGCAGGATGCTGGTAAGATGCCGTATATAGTGAGGAAACTAGGTTTTCCGAACTCCTTTCATGGTGGGCCTGTTAATTATCAGATTTGGGTGGGTTGGAAGGAGAACCTTTCAGTGGAGGTCATTAGTGTGACCACTCAGTGTATTGACCTGAAGATCAAGGTGAACGGTTTTTTCGTTCTCTTTTCTTTTGTGTATTCAAGTAACAAGGAGTTGGAAATGAGGGAGATCTGGTCTCATTTGAAGCTGATCCAAGCTGGTCCGTTGTCGTGGTTCGTGGGAGGTGACTTCAACACTATTGCGGATGTGTCTGAGAAGAAAGGAGGGAGGGATGTTTCTCTGGAAGGAATGATGGAATTCAAGGAGTGCCTATTGCATGTGGGGATGCTGGACTTAGGCTACGGAGGGTCGAGGTACACATGGTGTAATAACAGGAGAGGCCAGAATAGGATTTGGTGTCGTCTAGACCGGTGGATTACCCACTTGCATGGGCTCGATATGTTCTCAAAGTCCCCAGTCACGCATATTCATCGCATTTTATCGGATCATGAACCACTATTGTTGGATTTAAGACGCGAAGCTGTGGCTGGACAGGGTTTTTATTATTCAAGTGAATGGCATAGGGACTCGGCTTTCATGCAGATGGTTAAGGCATCCTGGATGCTGGAGGAGAGGGAGGAGTCGTGGGGAGGGCTGGTTAATCGTCTCAGGAGGTTAAAACAGAGCATTAAGCGGTGGCTTGTGGAGCAGCCCGACTGGCACAATGGGGTGACCAACTTACAGGAGGAGGTTGGCAGGCTAGAGGAAAGGCTTCAGGCTTCCTGGGATGAGAGAACTTTTACTACTCTTTGTGATAAAAATGTGGTGCTGTGGGAGAAACTTTTGGAGATGGAGAGGGTGTATCTGCAACGTTCCCGTGTGCGTTGGATGAGATAGGGGGATCAAAACAATGTGTTCTTCCAGGCTTGTATTAAAGAAAGGAGGAGCTGGAAGATCAACATCAAAGGTGAAGATGGAGAGTTTACTTTGGATGTAATGGTGGCTGGGAAAATCACGTTAAAGAACTTTGAGGGTATATGGGCAGGAGAAGTCTCGTCTAGATTCCATAGAGAGTCTTTAAGGGACTCTAGTTTTTTGGAGGGTTTACCCTCCTTGATTTCCCAGTCTGAGAACGTATGCATGTCCAGGATCACAGACGAGAGGGAGATTAAAGAGGCCCTAGAGAGCATGCCGAAGGAGAGTGCGTCTGGTCCTGACGGCTTCCCGGTGTCATTTTACAGTGCTACTTGGGATGTCGTGAGGCCATGTGTCCCGGAGTCAATTGGTGATTTCTTTCGTGGAGCTCTTCTAAGTAGGGGGATCTCTTCTTCGAGGGTGGTGCTGGTTCCGAAGATTAAAGATCCCACTCTGGTTAGCCATTTTAGGCCGATATGCCTATGCAATGTTTCTTACAAGATTCTGGCTACGATCTTTAGCAGAAGATTGGCCAATGTGATTCCTAAGTTAGTTTCTGAAGAATAAAATGGCTTCATTAAAGGGAGGGGTATACAGGGAGCGTTTGGCATAGCGAGTGAGTTGGTGCATGATCTGAACAAGCGGTCTGTGGGTTCCAATATTATTTGGAAGGTGGATATGAACAAAGAATTCGACAATCTGGAATGGGGTTTCATTTTGCGGGTAATGAGAGGGTTTGGTTTCCATGAGTTCCTCTGCGATCTGTGTTTCCGGTGCTTTGCGTCTCCCTGGATTTCTATATCACTACTCGGGAAATGCTTCGGTTTCTTCAAATCGGTGAGGGGAATCCTCCAAGGTGACCCGCTTTCTCCTTTTCTATTTGTTTTTTCTTAGGATGCCTTATCCAGTAACCTGAAGAAGGGATTAACAGAGGGGAGGTTGAGACCTTTTCTTGGTTGTAGGAACTCTCTCAGAGTTTCTCACTTGATGTTTGCTGATGACATTTTTCTATTTCTGAATGGAGGGAGGAGATCATTGAATAATCTCAAGGCTATTCTGTCTGAGTATGGGGAACGAAGTGTCCATGCAATCAACCGGTCGAAGAGCCACTAGTTCATCTCCAACAAATGCTCGGGGCAGAGGTGCAAACGTATTCAGGAGGTTTTGGGCTGTGGACAGAGACAACTCCCTATTATTTACTTAGGATTTCCTCTATCGTGTGGGAGGATCTTGAAGGTTCACTTCAACGAGATTGTGGACCACATCCTGGGAAGGATCTTCAACTGGAAGAACAGGTTGCTATCCTTTGGGGGTAGGATCATGCTGATCAACAGTGTACTTCTATCGATTCCCATGCATGTTTTTTCTGTCATCAAACCCCTGAAAGGAACAATGGAGAGGATCGAGTTCATTCTCTCGTCGTTTCTCTGGGATGCGAAAAGGGAGGGGAGATGCCACTGGGCATCTTGGAAGAGGATGGCCCGACTAGTGGAAGAGGGTGGGGTTGGTCTTTGTGATATACATGGAATTATTCGGGGACTGCAGGCAAAACTGGATTGGGAGGTGATAACAGGTAAGTCCCTCTAGGCCAAGTTTTTCAGAATGAGATATGGAGGGCATGGTGAATGCAGCATGCGCGGTGCAACTGATCTCGGCAGGTGCATTATATCACATCTGGAGGTGCTGCATGGTTATGTCAGATGGGTGATTGGTCGTGGGGAGATTAGCTTTTGGGAGGATGCATGGTTGGAAGAGAGGCTTGGCTACGAGGGCTGCCCCTTCCCTGATATCTCTTCCAGGGAGGCGTGTGAGAGATACGAGTTTGTGCACGTGAACCTCAACTCACCGCAACTGAATTATTTTAACAACATTGTTATGAGCAACGATCCAGACAGGTGTTGTTTTTCTCTAGGTGAGTCGGGCGGTTCAACTTGAATGGTTACAAGAGAATTGGTCAGAGGGTTACTACCGAAGAAACAGAGCAGGGACCCATGTGGTGTAAGCCAATCCCGACGCAAATGAACTTTTTGGTGTGGCGGGTTCAGAATCGAGCGGTACCCACAGAGGAGAACATCCAGAAGAGGGGGGGGGGTTCTGCATGGATTTGCGCTGCTTCTGTTGCGAGAGCCCAAGGTCGGAAACAACGCTACATCTGTTCTTCCAGGGGCGGTGGGCTGTGTTCCTTTGGTCTCAGTTCTCTCAGTACAGGATTCCGGATGGGGAGTGTCTTTCTGTTCGAGAGTATCTCCTGGCATGGTTCTCGGGCTTCGGCAGGAGAGTTGAGGATCGTTCAGCAGGTATGATCATTCTAGTATCTGTATGCTGGACGCTTTGGGAAGCTCACAATCAGGTAAGGCTAGGTGGCAAGAGATTGTTATTAGCACATCAGATCCGTATGAGATTGCTCAATGTAGAATTGTATACCATTTTTAAGAATGGTTTGAATGCGGGTATTCTGGGGCCCTCTGTGGGTGGACAATGTGATCAGGCCCTACAGCGAGGGAGATGGGTTAGATGGAAACCCCCAGTTGGCGGGTTAAAATTTAACGTGGATGGTTCTTGTTCGGGGGGGGGGGGTCATGAGGGGCGATGGTGTTCTCCGGGATTGCTGGGGTTCATTCCACATTGCTTTCAGCGCCTATTATGGGCCAGGCACTTCTACAGGTGCGGAGTTTAGAGCCCTCCTTACGGGTCTCACTCTGTGCAGAAGGAGAGGTCTCCGGGTGACGGAGGTTGAATCAGATTCGGATGTTCTGGTTAGATCTCTTCAGGGTGCTTGCGACGTGCCTTGGAATCTGGTGTACATTTTTAGAAGGTTCAAAGTGGAGACCAATCAGGGTAGGTTGATCCATCATAGTGTGAGAGAATCCAACTTTGCGGCTGATGCATTGGCTCGCGGGGGCATGCCAGAGAAGACTTTAATAGTGTATGACAATCTTAATTCTCTTCCTTGCGAGTGTGTCAATGTGATCCGGAAGGACTCACTTGGTCTTCACTACTTTCGCCCTCTGTGATTTGTACCCTTTGAGTTTCCTGTCTTCTTAATAAAAAATAACTTTCAGTCCAGTATCAATTACTTTTTCAAGTGGTAATATTCTCACGACCAAGTGTATTAGTATTTATCTGTAACTATTTTGAGTTAATTATATAGGATATTACAATTTGGGTTGAGAGATTAAAAAACCAAATATGTAATAATTGTTTCCTCTGTATTCATGAGTGATTTGGAAAACATTATTGTTTTTCATAAAAACTCATGTTTCCAACATTGGGCTCAAGATTAGTAGGATTAGAGGACTTATTGACATATCACCTTCCACGCGGTAAATTCACCCAGTGAATCTATAGAGAAAATACAAATGGGATTGATTTTATCTTAAAGGATATTTTGGAGTTGAAAATTATTATGCCATTGTGATTGGTTTTATTTGTAATCAATAAATAAATATGTGTTTTAGTGAAAGTGACATAATAATGTTGGAAAATTTTGTGAGAAGAGAATCAAAGAACATTCCTTATGTGTTATAAGAATTTTTACTTAACTATATTTGGAATAATTCCTTAAAAATTAAAATGATGTTATCTTTTTCCTCAGGTTCCCAACATCATGATGTTTATCATGATACATCAAGAGTTTTATACCCTTTTACAATGTGACATAAGGGAAAAGGGGGGAAGTAAAAATGTGTAATAAGTCCAAGATCAGGTGTAAATACAAATTCAAACATTGTATTATTGAACATACTATTCGTAAAAATGTTGAAAAAAGTTATTGTGTAGTCATAAAAATGTTGTTGGACATACCATAGGGAGAAGTTATTATCAGTTGGAGGTCTTAGTTATGAATTTTGAGTTTCATGCGAAAGAAATGTTTTCATATTATCATTATAAAAACCCCTATATTAAAAGAATTAGAAAGGGGGAATTATATAAGGGAAGGTATGTAAAGGAAACTTTTGATTTGAATTACCAACATAAAGGTATCAAATGTGTTGTGTAAAGGTAGTAGAAAATTTTTATGAGATATCTAATGGTTATCATCATAAAGGTGTTAATTAAGAAGGATTGATTCTAAAAGCATCCAGATAGAGAAAACTAGCATCAAATAACATCGTATAGATTTTAAAGAATTTGAAATGGTTGGAATTCCATCAGGAGAACACTCGAAATATCTAATGGATGAAGATATGAAATTTCATCGGATAGAGAACTGTGAACAAACCACAAGCTATGAAAGGGGTACAAAGACTGATATGATGTTGATTGGTATCATATGGGGGAATATATGACTATGATACATGATATAATTAGACAAAAAATTGTATGAAGATGTACATGCCAGAGTTTATAAGGAAGAATGATTGGATAAATCCTTATCGAGTCATTGGTTAATGGTTTCCTATGATGTGAACCTGTTGGAAAGTAGAATAATGATCCATTGGATAGAGATATGAGATTTCATCAGACACACATGTCACACCCCAACCCCAGTTTTCATCTAATTTATTATTTTCTTGGTGTTTTTGCTTTTGGTTGGTGTTTGGTTAGCGTTCCTGGTGATATTTTTTGACGCCTAGAGTCTTCTAGTGGTTTTTATCCCTATGCATGGGTTGAGAATGGGTTTTCCCAAACCATTAGAGGCCCATAAAAACCATGAATCCCTATTTTTTTGTCAATTATAAAGTGAATAACTTGCACACGGTTAGGAAAAACCATATGGAATGCATGTAGGAACTTCTATAATTTTGTATATAGGCAAGACTCATGGTTGGAACATGGTTTCCCAAATAGTGAATCTAGATCTTGCATGTTTCCTTGTCCATTGTGGGTCACAAAGTTGGTGAATAGTTTGGAAAACTATATGGCAAAATAATCAATCTTTCATGGGCTCTTTAAAATTATGAATATACCTTTTTTTAACTCTTTACAATTTATCCCAAATACCCTCTGCCCATTACCCTATAGTTTGTATAGCCCCATGGGATCCCTGGGATGCTTCTTCCTTCACCCCTCCTTAGATTCTAGGTTCTCCTCCTTAAATATTTTTTTTATTTCTTCTTAGTTAAGTCTTGTTATCCCTTGTTCCTCCTCCTTCAATTTTTTTATTGTTTTTTCACGGTTAAGACACCTATTCTTAAAACCCTAGGGTTATGGTTGGATAATTTCGGTAGCTTTATTTGATGTTAGGGTGTGTGGATTATCTCTCGGTCCTAGTTCTTCCATTCCATGGTGTTTTATTATATCATTGCATCATTTAAATTTTTGTTTCCATCCATTTTTTCTGAACCATTTCTTGTGGCTCTTTATCATTTATAATAAATTGATAAACATTTTATTCAAGAGCATGATGTGCTTATGTGATTTTTTTTATGTTTCCATGTCGACAATTTGATGAAAATGGGAATTTATTTTATTTTTAAGATTATTCTTATGTTTATATGTATAAAAGTGATTATTTAACTTCTAATTGGTATTTTTAAATGGAATTTGGTTATTTAGGATGTCTTTGTACTTGGATAATATTTAGTAATTGTTTTATTAATTGAGATTTGTGGGTGATTTTTTGTGACCTTTGGGGTTTCATGCTTATGTGTGGTGTTTTGTAATGGGATTAAAGACTATTTTTTATTCTTAAATTTAATCCTTTGGTATTTTATGGATTTCAAAAATTATTTCACAAAATGTGTGAATATCCATTGGTGCATGAGGTGTACCCATGGATAGGCACACAAATGATAATGTGCCTCCATTAAGATTTTTTTATTAAACCCTAGATTTCAAAACACATTTCCCACTTAATTTTTCTCCTCATTATACACCTTATTTCAAATGGATATTCTTAAAACTGTGATGGTTTCTAAATAGTTATTTGGTTTCATATGATCTCAAATGTGGTTCTAAAATTTGTTTCTTAATAGTTCGTCCCATTTGGAACCTTTGAATGTGAAAGGGTAAATTAACGAAATAAAGGCTTGTTTGGAACCTTTCAATCGTGTTGAATGTTTTTTTCTCCATTTTAGATTTTTTTAGAAATTAAATTGGATTTTTAAATGATGAGGGCTGATTGGTACATTGTGGTGTTTCGGGAAACTAGTTTTAATGTGATATGATATGTAGTCCCAGTTTCAGCTTATGAATAGCTTGATGTGTGATGTGAGCCTCTATGGTAGTACCTCTATGGTGGGGCTTATTCCATATGGGGTGTTATAGTTTGTGCTAGGTATCACAATAACATATGTGGGTTATTGGTTTGTTCCAAATGTGTGATGACCTCCCTATTCTCCATGTACTATTATCATGTTGTTCCTGGGTGTCATCTATAAGTTCATGTGGATGTTTCTTACTAAACCTGATTAGATGTTTTGGTACCCCATGATGTGTGAGAGTATATTTGGTATGTTCCACTAATAAAGATAATTAGAGTAGTCGGGTTGGTTATTGACTATAGAGCCACACCACATGCTGACAGGCGTGTATGAGATAAGTACGTCCAAGAATTTATTCTATAAATACTCATAAAATTCCCCAGATTATATCTGTGTGTTCTATATTATTTTTTTCACATATTTTTCTTTAATTTCTTGTTTATTATTTCTTGTTTTTTTTCATTATTTTTTCTGCATATCCCCCTTTTATCAACTATGTTTGTTTCTTATTGAATTTTGGGTTTTTAATCCGTACTTTGGAATTGAAAGCTATTTTAAAAACAAAATTTTTGTAGTGTTTACAAAAAGGGAACTTCTAGAAAACTGTTTTTGGTTTTTTAAAAATGAAAACCCATATTTTTGGTTTTTTTAAACTAGAATATATGGAATTTTTTGGGAAATGACATGTTTTTATTATGTGGTGCTTACCTGTTGTGCTGTTTATGACCATACATTACTTGTTCCTGTTAGTGTCAATAGAATCGAGCTATTTTGTAGGTTCAGGTTTTGTTCAGGATTTAGTATGGAGCAGGATGGTTAATATGTATGGTGTTTATGATGAGGTCACATGGAGATCATGTCTGTTTCGATGCGGTTTTAGTTCTATTTTTAGTTTTTAGTTTGTTCATTTGTGGATGTATTTAGTTCCTTTTTATGTTTTATTATATTCATAGTCTATGGATCCTCTTTGTTTATTCTATGAGATCTATTTCAATTATTTGATCATGGTTTTTTTGGGAAAAATTATTTCTATCGGGATTATCTTTGATTCCTGGTAATAGTATCTAGATTAGGGGAACTAGGAATTCCTATCACACCTTTTTGTGGGCTAGGTTGAATGGAATTCCAACATGGTCTATGAAATAAATGGTATTGGATGATTCAATTTATTATTTGGGGAATCAGGTAGCTTGGTTATATGACTATCAGGACTTGGTAGGTAGGTACAGAAAGTGTGTGACAAACTCTTACTCATCATAAACCTTGAGTTACTTGGGGTAGTCTAGAATTTTAGTCTTCTATTTGGTTTCTGGGTATATATTGGTAATGATAATGAAGTTTGAATAGTGTTGTGTTGTGGGATTATATGAAGAAGTGACCCATTTGGATCTTCAGTGCATAGTTCAAGGTCCTCCTAGTGGCTGGTACTTTCCTGAGGCATGGTCTACTAAACCATGTGGTTGCGTTTTTCATGACCACTAGTTACCTATTCTGGGAGTTTAGTGTGTTTTATTTCTTAGCATGATTATCAGTTAGTGTGTGTGGATTTAGAAAATTAAAGTTGTTTTTTGGAAAAATTATTTTCAAAAGGGAAATTGATTTCAAGATTTCATTTTGTTTCAAAAAATGGGCTTCGTTATTTAAACTATTATTAAAAGTGAGTGGTGTATTTTGAAAAGTGATATTGGAATAAAGTGTGTATGGATTTTAAATGGATGTGGTGGGTTTTAAAGAGGATCTTGGTTGTGTTTTGTATTTTTTGGGTTATGAGTTGTATATTTTTTTGAATGTTTTTGTGGTTGCATTTTGGTTTTATATTTATTTGGTTTGATGTTTTGATGTTATATAGATTATGTCACCCATAAAGGTCCAAAAGGTTTATAGTAAGACTCCTCCAATTTTTGGCCATACCTAGACTCCCATTGGAGTGGAATATTTGATTTATTCTCATTTTTGTTCTGATTTAACATGTTGATCGAGGTATATTAGTGGTTGTTTAGTGGATTGGTAGTGTTAAAGTTGTCTTCAAGTCATTGGGAATTCCTGAAGCTGTGATAGTGTGTGATGTTATGAGTTCATTTGAAGTATTTGGTTTGGATCAATCAGAGGTGATTACCCCATCGTAATTTCATGATTTAATTTCATGGGTAGTGTTTAAGATCACTTTTATCTAATTCTCAATACTAAAATAGCTGATGGTGAGGAAAGTGTATGATTTTTTGGTTGTTCAGTGAAGAAAACAACTAGTAAATGCCTATTTTGACTATTTCTAAGAGCTATTTTATTTTACTACTAAGATAGAATCTAAGTATTAGTTGAGATCACATCTCTTCATTTACAGCCTTTTTCAATAGATCACTATGAAATGTTTCTTATTCAAGAAGGTTTAATTTGAGAAGTTGGTGGAAGAGAACTTTTTAGCTGAGTTAGTTCGTAGAGTGAACTCAGTGGATGTTGATGAACCAATTCCTCTCATCACACATGATGGTTCCCTACATGTTGATGAGTACATTATAGAGGAACCTATTCTTATGGAGTATCCTTTTTTGGTTTTGGATTCTATTTTGTTGTACGGTTCACTCATGTTCTTCCAATGCGGTTAACTTGGTCATTCAAATATGTATTTCATTATCCATGCATGGCTTTCTGATGATGTTTCCATTTGGTCACAAGGATAAATTTAATAAGAAGTGTTTCTAGAAGAATAATGTTTAGTCAGAATTAGTCACATCCTAACTCTAGGGTACCAGATGCTTCAAGACATTAGGGCTCCAGCCATAGGCCCTTGATTAAAGTACTTTATGTAGCGAAGACATTCTTATTTTTGTGTGGGGTTGTAAGAAAAACTTTCATCTCATATAGAAAATTTACGATGTTTAGGTTTTTGGATTGTAGTTTTCCCTGATGTTTTAAGTTTTTCTATATTGTAAAATTCTTGATAACTTCTTTCTGTTGTAATCTTGGGGTTGTGCTTCATTTTCGGAATCATGTGTGGTTATCCTTATAGATTGGTTTTATTTTTAAATTTTTATTGTTTTTTAGATGCTCATATCATGTTGAAATGATTAATTGTGTTTTGGTTCAGTTTTTGGTTCCTGATAAATCAGTGTGTTTCCCATTGTGTTAGGGGTGAACCCATGTGGGGAGTTCCCCTAGGGGAATCATCTAGAGTTTCAATGTTTTTGAAGTTAGTTGTTTTCCTGGGGTTGGGAGAACCCCCCTATTCTCCCTAATGTTCACCCTTGTTGTGTTGTTTTTTATAGTTGGTTGTGTGTAATTTGTGGGAGAAAAGGTCATATTGGGGGTTTTGTTTCTGTTTGACCTCATTAAATTTCGTGACTGGGGTTTGTTTCTCAATTGTCTAGGTGAATTTATTATGATAAAAAGTGATTTAGTGGGGATATTTGTCACACCTCATCAACAATATTTCCTCTATTTATTCATTTAATGGTGTTGGTACTTTTGGTTGAGGTTATGGTGGAGTTCCCAACATGTTTTTTTGATTCATGGAGTATTCAATCGATTTTTGTCCAAATGGATGAATTGATCGTGGTTTGACCCAAACCATTCAAGTCCTAGGACCAATTGTGCATCCCTCTTTTCATGTTAGTGATAAGGTGTACTTCTTGTGCATGGTTAGTAGAAACCATGCAACAAGATTGTGGTAACATCTTAAATTTGTGATAGGGAAAAACACATGATTGATGAATGGTTTTCCACACCATATATCTATACCATGAGGGTTTCCTACTTATCTAGGGGGCTTTACACAGTTTGTACAAGATTTAGAAAACTGTGTGGACAAACTATGTAACTTTCTGATGACCTTTAAAAGTTTAAATTTCCCTTTTTCCCTCCTTATGTTTTAACCCAAATCCCCTCCCATACTCTCCCTTTCTTTCATGCATCCCCTTGGGATACTTGGGAGGCTTCCACCTCCCTGCATCCATGGATTATAGGTGCTCATCCATCAATATTTTGGTGGATTTATCCTTGGGAATGTCTTTTTATACCTTCTACGTCATCCTTCTTATTTCTTTGTTTTTCTTGGGTGGGTCCCCTCTTCTCTAAACCCTAGGGGATAGGTTGTCTAATGTTGGTCTATTTCATTGATTTTAGGGTGTAAAGATCATCTCCCAGACTTATTTCTTCCATTCCATGGTGTTTTTTTGTATTCGTACATCATTGAGGTTGGTGTTTACATCCATTTCCTTTTTGAAAAATGTCATGTGATGCTTTAGAATTTCTAATAAATTTATAAATGTGAGTTAATGATATTGATGTTGTAGTATGAGTTTTTTTGATGTTTCAATGTTGGAAATTTGATGAAAATAGAGTTTCAAATGATTTATAGGGTTATATATATAAGTGGGTGTGTGTGTGTGTATATATATGTATACAATGTGTTTGTTAAAATTCTAATTGGTATTTTTAAAATGTAATTTGGTGATTTATGGTATGGTTTTCCTTGGAAATGCTTTAGGAATTTGGGTTGTTCGTGAATAGTGACTTTTGGGTGAGTTTGGGTGACTTTTGTGGTTTGGTGCTTATGTGTGGACTTGTGTAATGTGGTTTGAAACTCTATTTGATTATTAGATTAAAAAAATTTTTATTTTATATATTTTAACAAGTGTTCCATTGGATGTGGTCATATCCATAGGTGAACAGGGTGACCCATGTATAGACACATAAATGATAATGGCTCTCCATTATGTTTTCCACCTTAAATCCTGGATTTCATAACACCTTTCCATGTTCAATTTTCTCGTCTTAATCCCCCTTCTTTCAAACAACCCTTCTAAACCCACAATGATTTCTAAATGATTATTGGTTTCCAAATGATATCAAATGTGGTTCTGAAATGTATTTCTTAAGATTTCAACCCATTTAGAACCTGAGAATTTTAAAGGGTAACATAATGGTATAAAGGCCTCTTTAGAACCTTTCAATGATGTTGTACGTTTTTATCTCAGTTTTGGAAATGTTTTTGAAAATTAATTTGGAATTGTAAATGGTGAGGCCCATTTGGTACTTTGTGATGTATTTGAAAGTTGGCTTAAAAGTCATATGATAAGTAGGGCTAGTTTACATATGTGAATGGATTAATGTGTGATGGGAACCTCTACAGCAGTCCCTCTGAGGAGAGGGTCATTGCATAGGTCATGTTGGAGTTCTGTCTAGGAATCACAATAGAATTTTTGGGTTATTGGTTTGTTCCATGCATGTGACGACCTCCAAATTATCCACGTACTATTATCATGACATTCATGGGAAACACATAGATGGTTGAGTGATGATTTATTGCTAACACTAATTAGATAGGTTGGTACCCTTGGATGTGTGAGACGCAAGTTGGGGTGTGCCACTAGTGATCCTTGTTAGAGAATCTAGGTTAATTATTGACAATTGAGCAACACAATATGCTATCAGGTGAGTCCAAAGTGAGTATATCTAGGGATTTCTTCAACTGGTGTTTAGGAAATTCCCATTATTATATCTTTATGTTCTATTTTATTTTAATTGCACCTATTTCTCTTCTTCTTCTAGTATATTCCTTCTTGTTTGGGGTTTTTCAGCATAGACCTATTTTATCACAATTGTTTGGTTCTTATTTTGGTTTTGAATTTATAAGCCAGATTTTGGAATGGAAAACTATTTTAAAAATGATAGTTTTGTTTTGATTGTAAAAATGGAATTTATGGAAAACCATGTTCATTTATTTAAAATTGGGAAAATCCTATTTTCCATAATTTTTTTAAAACTAGAATTTATGGAGTGTTTCAGGAAATGAAATGTATGGATTTTGTGTTTCTTACCTACTAATATATTTATGACTATGGCCTACTTGTTCAACTTGGCTTTAATAGACATGATTTATTTTGCAGGTTTTTATTTTTCTCATGTTTTACAGTGGATTGGGATTTTTCTTATGGATGGAGGTGAAAAATAGGTCATGTGGATATTATATCAGTTTTGGGGTGGTTTTAGTTCTTTTTTTAGTTTTCATTTTGTTCAATTATCATTCTATGTGGATCATGTTTATATGTTTATTGTATTCAAAGCCTGATGATATTCATAGTTTATACTATAAGCCCTATTTTGGTTATTTGATATTTTTTATTTTTGTAAAATCAATCCCATCTAGAATATATTTCATGATCTCTGATATTCTCGAGCATAAGTGGATCGAGAATGCCTCTTAGGTATTATCATGGCTCGAGTTGGGTGTCTAGTTAGATGGATGCCCTACATGGTTAATGACACACATATGATGAGATTAATGGATTGATGTTTTTTAATGCATATAAAATTAATGGATGTATATCTGATAGAAAATGTTAAATGTATATCATTAGAAACATAAGTCATAATGAGGGAAACATATCAATATACACTAGATAGAGTGGGTTTGAGGAGATAACATAAGCATTGTAAATTCCATAACATGGTGATGCTAAGTTGATCATCAATATTTTTTTTATTAAAAAGTTATGGAATTATACATATTTTCCATAACATAGAGTTTAAGAATTTTTAATGAAAGTGATATATTTAGGTGTATGGGGACAAGTTCCATTGGTAAGAGAAGAAGAACAATGTGGGCCACTGATTGAGTTCCTACTCAGTTGAGGAAGAATGATACACACAAGACTTAACATACATCATTCAAAAGAGAATCAACATATTGAGAATATAAGAGGTATTTGTATTAAAGAGAATATTTTAGAAGAAAATAATGTGATGAGAATTAAATGGACACATACCAGACAGATTCATAGAAAAGAGGGAAAACATGACAGAATCAATCAGATAAACAGTTTCTAAATTTTTTTTATTGATAAAGATCTAAAAATGCTTAAATTATGTGAATATAAGTCTTATAAATATCCAAAGTAATTTTCAAGGACAAAATACTCAATGAAATTTATCAAATATGTTGATGATTTTAGAAAGGTAAGGATGATCCCATTTGTATTTAGAGAAAGAGAATATATTTCTACAGTGGGTTAGAAAATAATAAATAAATATCTTGTATCTAGGGGTATAACAGGTTATTGAAAAGGATTATTTTATGGGGTGTATAACTAGATGTGACTTTAGTGGATATAGATATCATGGGTGGGGGGTAGAACTGACTGTGGAAAATGAGAGAATATGTGTGGGGAAGAAATTGGGTTTTCTGGAGGAATGAATAATGGGGTTTATAACTAGTTGTTTCATATTACATTGTAATAATGAAAGAAGTTAGTAAAATAATACATTTGGGGGGATTAACTGATATGTCACGGAGTAGTTCACTATACTGAAATTTTTTAATATCATTTCATGATCTCTGTTTATATTTGTTTCATGTGAAAGGTGGTCTTGAGAGTTATATTTGAGTGGATCATAAATCTAGAATGTTTTTATTGGTTAAGAAAACATTCCTTATAAAGGAAATAAAATTTATTATTAAATAAAAGTGATCATTAATTCACCCATTCCCCTATAAAGGATCCTGGATTGATGTACCATAAATTGGTATCCTAGAGAGTTCCCTTTAAAGGATACAACTACTGAGGATGGATAATTTTAATTAATAGAATAATAGGGGTGTTCCATTATTTTAGGCAAGAAACTACCATAGTAATAAAAAAAATATGTTACACTATCTTCAATATATTGTACATGAAGTTATATATTCTCCAATAATTGAATTTCCCCCCATTAATAATGTTTTATGATAGATTCTGATCAAAATAAATTTTGAAATTAATGAAAAATATTATAATTAAATTTTAATGTCTCCCATAAAGAATTAATATAAAAATAAATTTGTGTTTCTACAGGATAACTATATGTGGGATAAATTGATAAGAATCTATGAATTAAATTATATTGTTATGGAAGATAAGATACAAATATAGAGAATTAGTTCTGATGATATTAATATGGATGATGAATAAATTAATGATGAATACTTTATAAGAGTTAATGATATTGTTATAAATATAAGAGGGTTTAATGAGAAGCTGTAATATTACACTATCATTAAGAAAAATGATGATAAAATTTATAGATATATTTGATTCCAAAGTGTAAGATTTAAAATATCAAGAAAATTTATCTTTTGATGAAAGTAATAACTTTATTGATTCATATTAGAAAAGTAAAATAAGTTCTCTTAAGAAAAATTATATATAATAATTTGATTTTGAATCCATATTAATAAGGAATCTTAGAGATAGAGATATTGAAAAATAATAAAATTATTTTTAAGAATAGGAAAATGAGTATTACTTCAACAGAATCATCATTATATCCCTATGAGATACAATAAAGGAAATTCAAAATGGAAAATTTATCTTAAAATTTTAAATTGTAATGATAAATTCCATTTTGTAAAAGTTTTCATAAGAATATGTATGATGATTTTGAGTTAGAATAAGATGATATGAATCCATAAAAAAGTGGCAGAAACATTTGAAGAATCTTTCATAAAAAAGTAAAAATGTTTGCTGAGTAGAAGAGTGTAGGATTATTCTTAATCCATCAATGAATTTTATTTTCATGTTAACTTATTATCCTAAAAAAGCAATGTAAGTCCCTTATTATAAAGTTATGATGGTGAAGAGAGAAAAAAACATGAGTGGATTATGAAGGAAAACATGGAAGCAGTACTTGATAAAAATACACAAATCAATAAGAAAAGAAAGAAGTTGAAAAAAGAGATTAATAGGTTAAATTTTAATAATGGTGGGAAAATAAAAAATATGAGATAAAAAATAATGTGGTTAGTTATTAGAAAATTAAAGGCAGTGATATTGATAGGAAACAAAAACTTTATTAAGAAACATTAGCTGAGTAGGAGAATCTTAGCACGATAGAAACAACTCTTATTAAAGAATGTAAGAAAAATTGATTGAAGTTGGATGAATTTGAGAATATGGAAACTGTTATTAAGATTTTTTTTACCAAAATAGAAGAAGAATTGTGAAAAACAAAATCAAATTTTCTTATAAAAAATAATGATTAGAAAAACAATAAAAGGAATTAAAAAATTAGTTTGGGTTAAAGGATAATTTTATCATGATGGTGAAAAAGGGTCTATATAAGAAGTTTTTTTCTTTTCCAAAAAAATATCAATGTATATCTTTTTTTAAGCAATGTAGTTTCAAAAGTGTGGATTTGTGATAAGTCATATTCCAGTAAGAAGGAGTTGTATTATTTAATAAAGTATTCCCAAAAAAATGTTTCACCTGGTTTGTAAAAATAAAACAATGAAAAAATTAAAATCAGTAATACTACCAGTATAAATGTTCAATATTCATAGGTCACTACTAATGTTTGTTTTAACTTTTTGGAACAAATCATACTCACATTGGGAAAAAAATTCATTCTCATGAAATGGGTATGAATCATGAGGGAGATGCAATGGATAGAGAAGAACAAAAAATACGTGAAAGTATATTGAGGAAGAAAAGAATTATCACAAGGTTAAGAGTGGTAAATATTCAACAGAGCCACATTTGAAGCTTAATAATTTTGTGAAAAAAGGAATTTACGAAGGTTAACAAGGGTGGAAAATCTCTAAAAGGAATGAAATAGTTCTCAGTTATTTTCAATATCAAATATCCCTGGATAGAAATATGGGGGAATCATAAAATTATGTTGAAGAAAATGGGAAAAAATTTCATTCAAAAAATAAGAAAAAATATTATCACAAATTATCTATATGTATAATGTTAAATATTTCGAAAACATTAAGGTGGTGTGAGAAAGATAAGAATGTTACAAAAGATTGTATTACTATCATACTAGCCTAATATGAAACCAGGAAGATGTTATAAACTCAATGTATTATGGTATTTACAAAAACTAAACATAATAATACAACTTAATTTAAGGATTACACTGATGATAAGAAATAAAGTAGACCCCATGAAAAATCTACAAAAATGAATAGGACATTTATATTTAAAGAATAATGTCAATATGAATGTTATATCTAAGGAACAATGAAGTTATTCCTTATTCACAACAAAAAATGTATTTTTATTAACTTGTATATAATTTATGGAGAATAAGTAAAGAAGATAGATGAGTTTTTATTAGTTTTTATGTTATGATGATATTTTCATCATGTAACATTGTAATCACCATGGTAAGGAATAAAGTACTACTTTTAAGGGGGATAAAAGTTTGAGATAATGTATGAGTGTTCCTATTTTTATAAAAATGTGATGATGTTATGAAAACTAAGATGTTGGGGGAATTTTGTTTATACACCTGATCTCTATTGATATGTTTGTTATGATGGATGTAGGATTTTCATTAACAAAATTTCTCATATTAACCATTAATATAATCTTGATGAAAATATGGTATGGGAGTTGTGATGTGGAACACATTTATCATATTGATTAAAGATTTTTGTTTTCTACATAGTGTATGTCAATGTAAACTTTTAGTTTTTCAGTTAAAAGAACTTCGTTAAGAAACTCATATAATATTAATTTTATCTTAAAAAAATATTTCATATTTCTGAGATCAATGATGATTATTTGAGATTATCCTTATGTTTACCATTGTATTTGATTATTAATAAGGTAGATAACTAACATAGGGGGAGAATAAAAAATTATTTAGAATGTCTCAAGAAAATATATTTACTTTGAAGACGATTGAAGTTTTATATGGATATTATAAATAAACACTTGGAAGATGATTATAACAAACATTTCTTGTTTCATTTGTTGTCAATATATCTTTTTGTGTTTTTAGTGAAAGTTACTTGAGAAATTTGGATATGTTTGTGATATTATAATAAATTTTCCCTCTAAATTAGTGTAAAATGTCTTACTAAACTATGTTAGGAAACATTCAATATAAATTAATACCATGATATGTTGTTCCTAAAGTTCCTAATAGCTTGAATTTTATCATAATCCAAGTAGATTTTGTATTCCTTTGTATAAGGTGAATAATTGAAAAGGGGAGAAGGAAAAAATGGGAGAAGTCCAATATCAATCAGCCATACAAAGTTAAACTTATAATAATAGGAAAAACTATTTATATGAAGTTTCATAATACAATAAAATAGTTATAATAATGTTAAAAGATTGAATAAATGGAGAATTTATTCTTAGATAGAGGTCTAAGTTACTAGATTTTAGTTGTAGGGAGTAGATAGTTATACATATTATCAGATAGGCATGCCCTATGTTAAAATTACTGAAACAAGTGTGATGTATGTAAGGTAAGGTAATGTAAAGGTAACTCATGCATTTCATTACCTATTAAATAGTATAAAATGGGATACATAAAGGCTGTAACCTAGTTACATGAGATATATAATGATAATTTTAATAAATGAGTTTTGTACAAAGGATATATTGTCAAAGTTATAGGGTAGAGGATATTATTACAAAATAAATGTAAAAGGATGTCAAGGAAGTTTAAAAAGTTGGAGTTCTATCATATATAAACATGAAATATATAAAAAACATAGATACATAATTTCTTTAGATGGAGAATAATGAAGGCTCTCTATTTATTGAAGGGGGAATGATGCTTGATATTAATTTGAGTGGTATCAAATGGATGAACATTAGACTAAGATACACAATGTGATTAAAAAATGATCCTATGAAGATGTATGTGCCTAAGTTACTATAGCATAATGATCAGAAGAAATGTTTCCTAGTCATTGACCAAAGGTTTCTCATGGAATTCATCAGTTGTAAATGAGAATGAAGTTCCACCATATGAAGATATGAGATTTTATATTACACACATATGTTGAGATTAATGGAGAGATGTTTTCTAACATAAGTATACTGAATAGAGGTCCATCAGATAGATAATTCTAAATGTGTACTATCAAAAAGAGATACCCTAATGAAGGAAACACATAGGCATACACCAAACAAAGGATATCTAAGGATATTTACTTATGTAATGTAAATTATTTAACATGATGACTCTAAGATGATATTCAGTATTTTATTTATTTAAGTTTAAAGAACTTTTCCTATGTTCTTTAACAGTAAGTTAAAGTTAGTTTCAATAATGAGAGAGCATTCAAGAAAATTCAAACAATCCTCGAGAATATTTTAGAAAATTTGGGAAGCTTTCCAAAAAATTCCCTTGAGAGAAACCTTCTAAATGTAAAGTTGTATTAAGTGGAAAATACTTTTGAGTTCTCACCCAAACTCTTAATAAGAACACCTATAAAAATGGGATTATATACATGCTTCTTAGTTCCTTGAAACAGGACTTCTAGTTTTAGGAATCACTGTTTCCAGGCAGTTTCCAATAGATTTATTCATGGAACCAGAAACTTCCCATAGCTCTTTATTAAAAAGGGTACCTTCTTTACAATGTCAGGAGTTCATTAATATTGAACTATATGATACTTAAGAACGTTCATTCGTTGAGAGGATGGGAGTTCAGACTTATCACACCCTTTTGGGGGGGGATTATTGTCTACTATAGGACTCTCTTTGTTAATTTAAAATATTTTCATGATTCCTTATTAATTCACCAAGTATATCATAAGTATCCCTTGGAATTTATAATCACATATTCACATGTGTAAAATTTAGAATCATTAGTATTCATTCAAGGTTCTCCATTAATGGAAATATCCATATGTATTCAATGTTTTCCATCAAGGGTATCCTCTAATATACTACTTATAAATTCTTCTAATCATTATTGTGATGATACTGGTTTTTAGTGCCACTCAGTGGGGCTGTTTATAATATTATTGTCATCCAGGGAGATGAAGGTTTGATTTGATTTTGGGATCATTCCCATAAGACAGGAGACCAACCTATCCTTGTAAATGGAATCATAACCCTCATAGTTTGGTGTCACTGAATGGGACACATCATACCTTTTATGGTCATGTGATACGTACCTCTAAGCAGAAGGTTCTTAGTTGAAACTTAGTGTGGGACTTATGCTAAAGAATCCCAATGAACATTGTAAAGGATATAGGTTTCCAAGTAAATTCAGACCCTATTGGGAATATGGCCCAAGGAGAACATGGTTTATTTAAAGTGTTGGGTTTGAACCTCAAGGATTCTTCCTACTTATCCCATATTAATGGGAATCAAAGACCACGTAGTTCGATAAATCTCATAGGGGATTATGGTTCTCTGAGAGAGACGAGTTTGGGCTTACATCCTAAAAAGGATGCCTTAATGAATTGGGGGTTTAATTTTGGGCTTATTCCTGAGGAGGATGCCCGGATTAAGGGAATTAGGGTTGGATTCCTGAGGAGGATGTCTCATGAACTCGAGCCCAGAAAAAGGGCTTCCTACATATCCTGGTTTGAACAGGAATCACAGTTCTCATAGTTTCTTTAGAGAGTGTTTGGGCACATGTTGTAACCATCACATATCTCTAAGCCCATGTGAGTCATGCTCTGTGTAAGAAACAAGAGGATGTGTAATATTAAACAATGACATTTCACACTTTTCCTTCTACACTAATGGAAGAGGGTGCGTCGACCGTGGAAGAGGGCAAGGCGACGAGCCTTCCATTTGTTCTATTTGCATTTGACAAGGGTCCAATATAAGGGGGAAGGGATCAAGGTTAGGGACTTATACTAGGATGGATACCCTATAATTTATATTGTTATAAGAGGGAGACTTATCCTATAGTTGCGTGGAACAACAAGTGTGAAGTGTACCTTTTCTACTAGAGACCGGAGGTTCTGGATCACCTCTTTGAGAAGGGTGAGGTCAGGACCCAAACCCTCCTCCAAACCAGCAACTTCCCCATACTATTCCTGAGAGAAAGTTCCATGTGACTGTGGATATACAAACCCACAAACATCCCAGGAATCGTAAGACCATTTTGAAACAAATGTGGGAAACCTATGACTGTGGAAATAGAAACCCAAATAGGAGACACACTAATTTTCCTTTTCCAAAGGTTTGAAAAGTTATGAGGTTTTGGTGGAGGCTTCAACTTAGTCCCTTTTAGATAAGGGAACCAAGGAAGGAGATACCCTTCCATGAATGGATTTTAAAAAGGGTACTTGAGTTGGTCGCGTAGGTCCCTCGTGCAAGTATGTCGCGTAGGTACCCCGCGTTGATGTACCGCATAGGTAGACAATGTAGGTATGCTGCACAGATCAGATGGAGATGTCTGATGCGCAGGAATGCCGTGTAGGTCTGAATGATGACTGAAGAATATATTTTATATAGGAGAAAAAAACCTATATAAAAATTTTGTAAGGAATTTCAAAGCATGCTTATCCATTTTAATTATCTTTTCTCTCGTGGTTTTTAGAGCTACGTGAGACAATTTGAGGGATCTAGGCGAAAGAAATGCATAATGGGAGCTTTAGAGAGTCTTCAATTTTTCTTCATCCTAAAATGGGGAACCCAAGGGCTCTATTTATAGGCATAGATGGGGCTTGGCCAATGAAATGTTGCTCGTGCAGGTACTTTGCGGAGCTCAGTTGCGCAGGTACTCCATGTAGGTACACAAACTTGTTTTGGCACTGAGCTCTGCCTTGTAGGTTAGTCGCGCAACTCCGTCGCGTATGCCTGCGAAGCTAGTCCATCACGTAGCTATTTGGGAGGATTTTGATTTTCCTTTAAACTATTCGAAACATGCTTTGGGACATGAAATATCCAGAATTATCTTTATAGTCTTTTTTATTACATTCTTAAGTAGTGTCAACAAAATCCCCCCCCCCTCAAGAATTGATACGAAACATACAAAGAGCATCAAATCCTAAGGTGAATGTTTAGGAAAAGATTATGGATGAATTGCTGAATAGTGTAGGTTTTCCACACAGGTGCTTCACGGAGGTTCGACATGAAGAATTTTCACTCAGTCTTGATGTGTAGGTCTTCAGTTGCCTATAAATATGCCTCTACCTTCACGATTTCTTTCTTCACCTGTGATTTATCTGAAATTTTTCAGCACTTGTTGTGTAGTTCGTTCTCCCAACATTATCACATTGTGCTCTCGCATAATTTCCTTAAAATTTATTCAATTTAAAATGATTTAATCTATGGAGCTATGCCAAATGACCTTATCGAAGGATTTGCTCTAGGATCCTTGGTGAAGGACCTACGCGACAAGCCTCGTAGAAGGACCTACACGATAGGCCTCAGCGAAGGACCTACACAATCGACATCCTTTTCCAAATTTTTGATTTCCTCTTTAAAATTATGACCTGGAAGTTTGGTAATTCCTTTGTAGGAAAGAATGACTCATTTGATGACCCATACTAAAGAAGCTAAGGCTCTCTAAAATGAAATGATGAAACTCGTTGGACCATACTATTATGACGTTATTGAAAGTACTCTTCCAGGGTTGTGTAAAGGTTCAATTCCATACTAGCATGATTATCCACAAAGTCCTTACTTACCTTTATACGGGCATGGTATTTTGAAAGATTCCGATGTTCCATCTGTTAAAATGTACTTTCCAAAGAATTGGTTTCTTCAGTATGCCAACTGTAACTGCCTAAATATTAGTTCAAGGGGGATTCGATACTAGAAGAAACAGTCCCTATTAGTTGTATCCTTCATCATAGTGGTTGAAATTCTGATATGAAGGATCATGTTGTAGAGCCAAGACCACATTTCTATGATTCAAAATTTTGGGATTCTCAAACAGATCAATCTAATGGTTGGAAGGAAGACTAGGATCTTCGTTCTGGAGGAGGTGTCAAACCCGAGTGGATGTGGGAATTATGGGTATGTCAGACTTGTGCAGAATTCAGAAAAGAGTGACCAGATGCTCATTACAATGAAGCTATCTAGATGGGGAAATCTTATGTTTATAAAAATTATTTCATTATGAATTGCTGAGCCTATGGAGTCCACAAACGAATTCCTTTCATTTGACACACAGTGAAGTTGGGATTAATCTCTGGGATATTTACCAAATAGCTAGAATTCCCATTCTTGGGGAAATGTATGATGAATTCACCCTGCCTACTACAACATGGGGTTATGTTACTAGAACACCACCGTTGGCCCATGAATTATTTAAGATAGTGAATAATTTACCCAAGTAAAAGAAATATATACATGCGAGAGTGTGGATGGAACCCTTCTTAGAAACAAAAATTGAGAAAGGTCCAACCTGTGGATGTCCAACCATTTGTCCTTCTATAGATAAATGAAGCAGTTCAGGTACATATTGGTCTACACTGGAAAGAGGTGATTATAAGCACTAGGGATATAAAGTCAAACCTAATATAGATGCAAAAGTATGCTTAACTTCCTTCCTTGCTATGAAAATAAGCGTGTATTTGCTTCCAGTCCATGAATCCGGAGGTGGGGTAAGATTAGGAACTTTTATCATTGTAGCGAAATTTGTAGAAGGGAAGTATCTTGGGCTAGAAACCCCTATATTAGCACGAATTTACCATCCCTTTCTGCATTTATACAATGGAATGGTTCCATTTATAATTTTAGGGCAATTCCAAGTGTTGTGGGGATAGATTGCAGCACGTTTTTCATCATACTAAGTGTTGAATTCAGTCAGAGTTCCCAATGGTCGATTCACCCCATTTTTATAGAATGTTTCTCGTATTCAGCCTCTGAACTTGAGACCTGACGTGGTGCTGAAGGCATTGAATGCCTCAAGATAATTCATCTTCTTTCCTTTTGGTAACCCACCAAATGGAACATTTATTGATGATGGTAAAGAAAATAATTAAGATATGAGATGTTATATGATGGAATTCAGGGATGGCGTATTATAAACCATGATTGATGGTGAAATTATATGTGATTCTTACATCCCTTATAGGTTTTCTCATCAGTTCATATGTCTTCAACAATCAAACAATTTTCCACCCACATATGTCAGACATGAGAAGCACCCAATAGTAGTTCAACAATTATGGATTCTAACAGATTTAGAGGTATCCAAATTGTCGATTACATTACCTCCACCAGATGTGTCTATCGGATTGGAAGCTGGGTATGCCAAATCTTGGGCTTCTTCATATCCTCAATGTGATTTGATAAAACGAATATATTGAGTGACAACTATAATTACTTTTGCACATGGAAATAATGGTAAGAAGTCCAAATCCAGAGATGATACCGAAGTTTCAGAGGTTTTAGAGCCCTCAAAATGTCTTCGCAGGAGGTATACCAAGAAAAATAAGGTTACAAAAGCAATACCTCTAATGCCAAGGTGATCTACTCGCGCCCATCAAAAAGATGTTCTTATCCCATCTGTTGAAATTTCTGAGGAAGATAGGCCTGAAGAAGCTCTCCAATCAATCTCCTCCACAATCAACCATACCAAGATTTAATTATCTGTCACCTTCATCCATTCATCATTGGGATGGTGTACCTCGTGACCTTAGGGATGCATGGGAATTCCTCCATCATGGAATTTGAATACCAAATATTTATGATATCAAGGAAACTTCCGATTTCCATCTAGATAATAACCTGGTTGAGGTATAGAAGTATATTATAGAGATGGAGGCATTTATATATTCAAATGATGAAAAAATTCCAGCCCCTAAACGGGTATCTCATATGATGGACTTCGGAGTACCTGAAGGGGTAATTATCGACTCTAAGGAGGAGTGGGATATTTATGTTAATACTGAGAATGTATTTTCATTCTTCTTTTTGTCTCAACTATGATTTACCCTTTATGATCATTAATCATTATGAAAAAAATGTATTTATGTAGCTTGAATGTAGAGAAGGAAGCTCCGGACCAATTCGTGAATCATCTAAGTATGGTCCTGCAGGATCTCTTGTTGATGTAAAGAATGATCCTAACAGGTTGCCAAAACTTTCTCCAGGAGAAAGAATCAAAGATAGGGTAATGGCGACAAATAATCCTAAACAATTATTTGAAGTTTTTCCTGGTAAGAGGAGTGTTTCAATCTAGCCCCAAGCTTTTGAACATAAACGCAAAAGAGAAATGAGATTGATCCGAATTTTTCATCATAGGAGTAACTATTTATACTGCCCTTATGGCATATAACATTATCAATATACTCTGGTAACCATGTTTTATACTCTTATAGGATTTATGTCTCTTTACTCTTGTAAAGGATTATGATCTGATTCTACAAGACTAGAAAAAGAATCTTCAAGGGAAACCCTGGTTCGTGCTGACGAATCCACAATTTATTACATAAATTTTCAAACAATTCAATTGTACTTGATCCTGGCTTTGCAGAGAGAGAGGAAAGCCATGGTAAGATTAAATACATTCCTCAGTTTCTTTTGTTAAAGGATATGGAAAATAATCAATACTGATATTCCTATTACTTCAGAAGGAAGGACTGAAGATCTAGATAAAACTAAGAAAATAATGATATTGACCCAAACATGGAAAGACCTGATGCTGACATACCAATTAAAGATACAATGGAACAAAATATCATCATATCCAATTTGGGCATCAAACAACATTTGTTGGATACCTTAAATGGTGAGGATACTGAAACATTTCAGGCCGTATACACTGAAATGATGGATACCCTTAATCCAAATATTGATATTACAGGTTCCATCAAGGAGTTTGGGGATTTTCACGAGGTATTGTAAGGACATAAGTCCTTATTCCTTCATTTTCCATACATAATTGTTCTTCAACTATATTCTTTACATCAAAGTTCACCTTATGTAGCTTTATCTGCAGAAAACGTCCCAAAGGCTCTTCAATAACAGGGTATTCCACTTTATCCTTCTCATGAAGCTAGAAAATTACTTAACGACGAGCCTTCACCAAGATATATTCTAGAGTATTCAAATTTAATGACTGAGAAAATTCATGGAAATGCCCCTTCTCAAGAAACATCTGCTCAAAACACTAAAGCTAATAATACATGGGATGAATCCAATCAAGTAGCTGACTTATTATTGGGTAAATATAATCAGCTATCAGAATCATATTTGTTTCCTCAATATGAAACTGATAATGACCTTGATTTTTCATTTAGGGTTATTATCACCTAGATCAGAATACGAAGCTTATACTATCCCAAGAGAAGTAGAACATGGAAACTCTTTAAGAGGCTTATTTCCATAGTACATTTTACCTCATCGTAGTGACTCAGATTCAGACATAGAGATGCAATATGCTCTTGGTATGACAATTAAGAAGACATGGTGACATTTATGAATCATAATTTCTGAAAAGCCTTTAGATGAATTGTTATTCCATTTTTCAAAACTCCCAACATTATTTTGCGTATTGGGATTTAATGGATTCAATTATCGGCCAGTCTAAGATGCCATGAAAGAGACTATTCACTGACAGAAGCAAGAGCCTAAGCTGCAATAAGATTTTGAAGAGGCTAAATGCCTCGTCAATATTGAGGGATTTCAAGATGCAGTAGTTGAAGTGGAGGAAAATCATAACATGAAATCAGTCGAAATTAGCCAAAAAATCAAAGAAACCACGAAGGAGTCGGTATGTCTTCAACAACAACTTGATGTTGTTCATAACAAGCTTGAGCAGTTGAATTAGACATTGAGAGAAACCCAATTAGAGGGGATAACTTATATTTCAACTACTAAGGATGCTCTTAGTTAGGTAGAGGAGGTTAGAGTTTCTTAACTATCTCAACTTTAACAAGCAGCTGATAGGGCTTATGAAGCGGTCCAACAAATGAAAAGTCATGTTGAGAGTTTATTCTAAACCATGATAGAGAAGCTCATTTTTGTGGATGGACCTCTATTTTCATATGAATGAAATAATTTTTTTTTTCAATCATATAAATCTTCATTCCTATTGTTCATGATGGCAGTATGAAAAGTAAATGATGATAATGATTATGTTATGTCAAACCATCATTATTATAATAACGAAAATGAAGTGCTCAAAATTTTCTTATTAAGCTGAGGGACATAATGATCATAATTTTATTGTTTCTAGGGTTATATTGATAACCCCTCAAATTTTTTATCTTTTGACCTCTTTTTTTATTTCTCAATATTACCTAAATCATACCAAAGTGTATGTATAATGATATGGGAATCAACTTTTGTTTAGAGTGCCCTTCACGGGTTCTCAATCTATTGAGCACCAAGTCTTTGGTTATCAGCAGTTTAGAGTCATGCATGTTGGACTATAAAGGGCTAATATTTAGGGTCGAAATACCTTTGACCATAAATTTTGATGTTAGATCCTGAAAAAAACTCAGTGTCTAAGAATTACTTTAATATTCTTTAAATATTTCCAAGGGGAATCTTGAGCCATGATTTTTATAGTCACCAAATTTAAAACCCATTTCAACATAAGGGGTGTCTTTTCAAGAATTAAATTACCATCATTTGACAAACTCGTTATATAGGCTTTGTTATGTAGGGCCAATCGGAGTATATGCTACATAGCCAAATAGTGGAATCTTTTGACTGACATGCCTATTATGTGGGAAAATTTTGCAAGGCCGCCTAAGGGCGCGTGCTGCATAGTCATGAAAAAAGAGTTCTTTAAAGTTTAACATTTTTCTGTTGATAGATAGGGGAAAATAAGATTTGGGTGACTCAAGATCATAGTAGGAGGCTTTTCCATGGAAAGAAATTTTAATAATGAAAAAGGGAAATTTAGACCGACAAAAGTCATGAATAGGAAAACCATCTCTATACAAATTTTTTGAATGAGTAATGGTTAAAATTTTATCAGAAAGGGGAATTTCTGATATTGTATTGTGCAGTTTTAAGTCATGCAGTGAGGACATTGGGTGGCTCTAATTTAAGGTCTTTATCTCGGACCAAGAGTATGAGAAAACTCTCCCAATTTCTTGATAATTAGTTTAGAAACATACTATCATATTCATGTATAGAAGGGAATGTTGTAAACTATAATTTGGGAATTTATGGAACTTAGGAATGATATGGGAAAATGGCTAAAATCATTAGAGGAAGTCTTTTCCAAGAACAAAGTTACCATTTCATGACAAACCCATTATGAGGGTTGTATTATGCAGAGCTAACTAGGGAATATGCTGCAAAGCCAAATAGTGGCATCTTTTGACTGATAGGCCTGTTATGTAGGCATCTTATGTAAGGCCGCCTATGGGCACATGCTGCATAGTCAGGAAAAAGATCTCTCAGAAGTTTTACATTCTATTTCTAAAAGTAGAAGGAATTTTATAGAGATTCAGATTTCCCAAAGTATAGAGTTTGGTTTATGGGGAAATGTACCTGAATATAGAAAGGGTATTTCCAACCGAGATATCCAAATAATCGGAGGAATATGACTTGTACGAAAGTATGACCCAAACATAAAAGATATGGTGTCGGTAGTTTTAGGTCATACAACTTGGACCAGAAATGGAAACAATATATAACATGTGGCCAAGTGATTTCAAGGTTATTTCAAATTGTATTGAACACATGGTAAGGGAAATGTGTAGACTATGGTCTTGAATACTTTCATATTGTTAGAAAGAAAATGGGATAAGTATACTTGAATGACTATTTTAAAATACTAATTCTTGTATATTGTCATCAAAGATTAAAGGGGATGAAGATACTATAACCAAGAACGAAATTACCATTACATGAAAAACCTATTATGGGGGATGTATTATGTCGAGCCAACTAGGGTATATACTACATAGCCAAATAATGGCATCGTTTGGCTGACATGCCTATTATATAGGCAACTTATGCAAGGCCTCCTAAGGGCACATGTTTCATAGTCAGTCAAAGGATCTCTCAGGTATTAGAAACCCTGTCACCAGAATCCATAAGAAATATTTATGAAAATCTTAAAATATTTAAGATTAAGAGTGTGGGATATGGACAATTTATGTTCAATGCATATGGGAAATATTTGAACCAGTATTGGCCATGAGTTTGACGTCCTTTACATAGATCTGACTCATATGTAAAATGGATAATTTCTTTGTTTCCTTTGATATGAATATGGTGATGTGCAGTTTCAAGTCATGCAATGAGGACATTATACTATGCAGTTTTAAGTCATGCAGGGAAGACATTATACTATGCAGTTTTAAGTCATGCAGTGAGGACATTTTCACCCCCATAAGGAATTGAATCACCTTAGTTATATAAATAAACACCTTATCCAATTCTTAAGATCACATGATCTTTGTTCAGTGTGAGTTACAAGGAGCAGTAAGGGTCCCTTCAATAATACAAAAGGTGACACAGATGAAGAATGGGGGTGTTATATTTCCATGCAGTTTAATCATCCTGCGGTAAGGACGACAATGAAACGATGTGAAAATAAGGACATATTGTAACTAGATTAAGGGATAAAACCCAAGGGTAACTATATGTCTTACTGGGTAAAGCATCAATTCATACATAGTTATTAAAACATTTCTTACACAGATTTGATTCTTATACAAAAAATAAAGGGGGTTTTTTTATCATGGCTGGGACCAAAATTGGATATTTAGGCGTCTCTATGTATCTCATTAAAAATGATAATCATGCCGTATATATTTCTTTAAACAATTATTATTCATTTTAATCGAGTCTGACATAAAGAACGGGGGATTTTAACACGTTCTGAGAGAATGGTAAATTTTAATACATAAAATGGTATAAGGAACAAATCATATATCATAAAGAAACACTCTATATAGATCTGATTCATATATAGGAGGAGAAAAGAAAATAAGAATATTTTGTGATTGTGGCTGGGCCCAAAATTGGAAATTTAGGCGTCTCTACGTATATCATTAAAAATGAGATTCAAGCCATACGTAGTTCTTGAAATATTCATCTCTATACAGATCAGACTTCGACATAGGAAAGAGAGGGACTCATGTACTACAAAGGAGTAGTGATGATGTCAGTGACGTTTTCTTATAGAAGCTTCTAACATCTTATAGAGAAAACGTTATTTGTACAAATGATTTCATGCATTTTAACGTCATGCAACAAGGATGAAGATGCAACACACTTCAACATCATGCAACATGGATGCTTATGGTTATTATGTAGTTTAATTTCATGAAACTATGAAATTTGGGTTGTGCAGTTTTAAGTTTTGCATCAAGGACATTGTACTATGCAGTTTAAAGTCTTGTAGTGAGGATGATGTACTGTGCAATTTAATGTCTTGTAGTGAAGACATTATACTATGCAGTTTTAAGTTATCCAGTGAGGACATTGTACTGTGCAGTTTAATGTCTTGCAATGAGGAGGTTAAACTATGTAGTTTTAAGTCATGCAGTGTGGACATTGTACTGTTTAGTTTAAAGTCTCATAGTGAAGATGTTATATTATGCAGTTTTAAGTCATGCAGTGAGGACATTGTACTGTGCAGTCTAAAGTCTTGCAGCGAGGATGATAATGTATAATTACAAAAACCATTCCTTTAAGAATCATGCATTGGTTAGAGTTGTAATGAGCTCTCTATCCATTGAGATTAAAGAAAAGGTTCCATTTGAATAGACCTTATGAATGGAATAAGGCCCTCCCAACTTTGGCTCAAGTTTTGGAAGTTTCTTTCCTAGTATCATTAGATTCTTAAGGGCCAATACTAATTCTACATGAAGAAATGAATGAAGGAAAGCTTTCTTATTAAAATCTCGCAATATTCTATTTTGATAGACTTCTAGTTGATGCAAAGTATGCAATCTTTTCTCATCTAATTGTTCCAACTCATTGAACCATTTTTGAGACCTTTCATCTGTAGACAATTGATCACAGATTGCAACTCTATGTGAAGGAAATTACATTTCAATTGGTAAAACCTCTTCAGTTCCAAATACCAATGCTTAAGGAGATGCTTGGGTAGCAGTACGGGAGGTTGTCCGATAATCCCATAAAGCATTCAAAAGTTTATCCGGCCATGATTTATTATCTTTATTCACCATCTTCTGGAGTATATTTGATAGAGTCTTATTGAAGGCCTCTATCTATCCATTGTCCACTGTATGACAGTGACATCAGTGGTTGGAACTTGATATTAGGTTCCTGATATTACTTTTTTATGTTAGTAGAACAAATATTGGTTCCATTTTCCATCAAAATAGTATGAGGGACACCAAATATGGTGATGATATTAGTTTTGACAAAACTAACAATGTTATTTCTTCCGACATCCTCGAGAGGTATTACCTCATCCCAGTTAGACAAGAAGTCAGTAGAAGTGAGAATATAATTGAACTGTTTACCTGTGGCTGGAGGATAAAGTCCTACTATATCCATTCCCCATGTGTAAAATGGCCAGGAGTATTTAGCTGTATGTAGCCATTCTAGTTATTCATGAATGAAGTTGGCATGTACTTGGCAGGGATGAAATTTTTTTGTGAAATCTGTACAATCCTATGTCATTGAAGGCCAAAAGTATCCAAGTCTTCAGATCTGATCAATGAGTACGTGCATAGATTTGTGGGCACCACAAGTTCCTGAATTTACTTCTTTCATGATAGTTTCAGTCTCCTCTCCATCAATACATCTGAGGAGAATTCCATCAAAGCCTCACTGGTAAAGGATCTTTTGGTGGTATGGACTATCATAAAGATTAAAATTGGACTCTCGCCATAGGATCTATTCTTTCTCAGCCCAATCTAGTGGAAGTACCCCATTTTTATGATATTCCATGGTGGATGACCTCCATCTTATGGTATGACCATATGGTTCGTAAATAGGGAAATTTTCATTAATTTTCTCCATTATGGTTTGAACAAAAGGTAAGACCACACGATGATGGGTTATGCTGATAATTGTCCCATCGTGATTTGGATCTTCCAAGGCTGTATCTACATTAGCTAGTGCATCTTCTTGGGCATTTTGTGATTGCGGTACATAGGGAAATGTCGGATCTGAGGTAAATACAACAATTAACTCTCTGATGTAATAATGCAAAGGCATTAAGTCTTATTTTCTAATAGAGTATTCCCCATTTATTTGTTTTATTACCAATTTTGAATCACCTTTTACCCTTAAATGATCTATTTTCACCTGAAGGGACAATTCCAATCCTATTATTAGAGCTTGATATTCTTCTTCATTGTTGGTACCACCTTCCGATAATAGGAAAGAATAAAGAAATAATGCCTTTTGTAGGGAAATAATAACAATTACTAATCCAACCTTATTGACTTTAGGGTTTTCCATTATGTTTTCTGTTGGAATTATAGAAGCACCATCAAAATACATTTCCCATATTTGGGAATTATCTTTAATAGAGAAGACCTCTTCATCAGGAAGTTCAGTATTAAATGATGTATTTTCCGCAGATGGATGCTTACCAAGGAAATCAGCCAGATATTGGCATTTTATTTCCTTTTGAGGCACAAACTAGATATCAAACTATTGAAAAATAACCGCCCACCGTGCCAGACGCCATGTAAGCATAGGACGACTGAGGATAAATTTGAGTGGATTATTACAAGACACCAATTGGACCTCATGATGTTGCAGGTAGTGCCTCAATTTCTGAACTGCAAAGATTAATGCCAGGAAGCACTTCTCAATTCTTGAATACTAACATTTCACATCAAGAAAAGTTCGATTGAGATAGTAAAGCTTTTTTCATTCCCATCATCATTATTTTGGGTGAGGAAGGCACCTAGTGATCACTCTAAAGTTGTCCCATAGAGAATAAGTGGCCTTCCTTCAACAAGTGGCAATAATACTGGTGGAATCAAGAGATATTTCTTGGGGGTATTAAATGATTCTTTTCATTCTTCAATCCATTGGAAAGTGACTCTATTCTTCATTAATCTAGTGAAGGGAAACAACTTGCCTTCCCGATTGTAGATGAAACACCAGATAAAGGCCATGTGTCCTTGGTTTCCTCTTAATGTTTTCTAATTTTTAGGAGGTGACATACTGAGGATTGATTTTGTATTCCCAGGATCAACCTCAATACCATGATGGAATACAATAAAGCCAAGAAATTTTCTTGAGGTTACCCCGAAAGCACATTTCAAGGGGTTCATCTTCAAACTGTGTTGCTGAAGTTTATTGAATATGGTTTCCAAACCAGACAAGTGATTGGAACGTTGTCTGGATTTTACCACCAAATCATCCACATAACATTCATCAAATTTCTTTAAGAGGGGTTTAATGATATGATGCATGGAACGTTGATATGTTTCACCTGTATTATTTAGGAAAAAGGGAATTACCCGATAGAAAAATACACCTTAAGGTGCTTTAAAGGCTATAGATTATTCACCCTCTAGAGCCATTCAGATTTCATTATACCCAGAGTATCAATCCATGAAGGAAAGAGCTTCATAGCCAGCTATTGCATCAATTAAAATCTCTGTAATTGGAACTTAAAAATCATCTTTTGGACAATGTCAGTTAAGATCTATGAAGTCAAATCGGACACTAATTTTCCCATTATTCTTTTTCACTAGGACAATATTGGTCAGCCATTTGGGATACTGAACTTCCCTAATAAATCTCACCTTTATAATCTTATCGACATCAGCTTCAATTTTAGAGGCATAAGTTGTGTGTGTCTTTCTTGATTCTTACATAAATCCACGATGTTCTTCTGGAAAACCCTAATGATGGGTGGCTACATCAGAATTAACACCTAAAATTTCTGTATAATTCCAATAAAATATAACTCTATGCTTCTATATAAAGGATGTATACACCTTTTTCTCTTCAGTGGTCATGGTTGTACTAATTAGAGTGGGGTTTGGATCTTCTTTTATAACCAGATTTATTTCTCTGAGTTCATCCCTGGTGGTAACGACACCTTCTTCAAAAGCTGAAGGAGCATCTCTAAGATCTTCCTATTCTTCATGATTATGTATTACCTCTTCTTTTTCCACTTTCATTGTAGACGATGAGGAAAAAAATCTAGTGTTAGGGAGGAAATCCATATTTGAACATCCTGATGAAAAGGACACCATATCTGACCCTACTAATGATGAAGGGTCTACCTGTGGTAATAAAGAGGGATTGATGGATTGAGAATCAACATCTTTGTCTTCCTCTAGAATTACAACTAATTATCTTATTTTGGTTGATGAAGTAGAAGCTTGTTGTAGTTCAATAGATGAGATGAAAACATCTCCATTCAGGATTTCACCATTTTTTCGTGTGTTAACAATTTCTCCAATGTTATTAGGCTCAGTTGCCGCAATTGACGTTATTGAAGTTAAAAGACAAGTCTTTAGATTTGGTTTTACCCTTTCAATTTGATTGATGTGTAACACATCATGTTTACTCAAACGTATGAATGGATTTGGTGGGATCTTTTCCAATCCATTTAGAGCATTAAATCTAGTTATCTCCTTTTTCATGGGCTTCATTTCTTTTGTGTCATAAAACTCTTCCTCAATGTATTGATATTCACATGTTTTTAATGGATCCTTGTCACCATACAATGTTCCGATTTGACCATTGAAATAGTATTTCATAAATCGGTGGTATGATGAAGGTATGGATGCATGTTGATGCAACCAAGGCCTTCCAAGCAGAATATTAAAGGATGTGTCCTAACAAACAACCAAAAAAATCTGAATTAGACATAAGATCTCCAAACTGAGTTCTGAGTGTAATTTCACCCAAAGGTTCTTGTTCATTCTTGTCATATCCTTGCAACATTAAAGTGGAAGGAGAGAAATCAGATTCAGTCAAAAACAATTGACTAAGTATACGAATGAGGATGAGGTTGACCCCAGATCCATTATCAATGAAGGATCGTAAGATATCTACATCATTGAACATTCCATAAAAATATAGAGGTCTGATATTCCCATGTAAAACATCATGTTCATCTTCATTTGTAAAAGATATGACTGTGTGACATTCTATAGGATCATTCTCTCTAAGATAAATCTCAATACCAGTAACTTTGGTTTCAAACTATTGAGGACTTGATAAAGCCTCAATGAGTTCCTCTCTAAGATCTTTTGATAGATTTAACCCATCCATAATAGAAAACATGGATGGTAATTGGGCCAATTTTTTCAAAACATCATACTTTTGGTCCAAAGGTATGTATTTCCCATCATGGAGATATGGTTTTATAGGAACATTGGAAGTTTATGCTTCTATTGTAGATGTACATTGTGTTGGAGTAGAAGCTGAAACTACTGTTGGATTTGGTAAATTAGACTAATTCTATTCAATTTCTGAGAAGAAGATGGTATGGGTTCTAATCGGTCCTCCAATGTAATTGTGTTTGAACTAAACTTTTATTTCATGGAAGAAACTCCTTGTTCCTGTTGAGCCTGCTTAATGGATCTTCCACGAGTTTTTGCCACATATATGGCTCGAGCATGGGTAGAATTAAAATGGTGGTTTCTAGAATTACCCCATATTCCCATATATCCTTGAACTTTTCTCTTTACTCTCATTCCCCAATAGGTACAAGGAATTATGGCTCACTACAATTAGAATCCCTATTGGCATAAGGATCTATTAAATGGATAACATTAACAGAACCAAAGATCAATTCTTAATCTGACAAAGATTCCTATTGATAGTTTAATTTTGGTTCTTCCATTTGGTGGAGCGGTGCCCGTGCTTTGGAAACATAAGGCATTAAATCTACCAGGGTCAAGGACAACTTTGGCCTTGATAAAATCTCATCTTATTCTGACTGCTCTTTTTCCTTATGATCACTTTTCATCTTTGAGGAATGGCCTTTTAATGAAGATGGTTTTGCTGTGGCGGGAGTGGTAGAAGACACAATTGGTTGTTTCAACTATGTTTGTAAAATAGAACGAGTTTTATTGATTGTTTTCTTAATCATCCAATCATCACATTTTTGTACATTTTTACTTTTAACCCATTTCCATTCTACCTCTTCCTCTGGATTGGTAGCAGTAACACATGTTACTTGAGCTGATGAACTTTTCAATTTTACTTGTCCAGAGTCTACCATATTTTGCATAAGGTTTTTGAAAACAAAGAACTCTTGAATGGGGTGTCCCAATATTTGATGAAAGGGATAATAATTCAGAAGATCATCTTTTCCATATTTATTTGGCTTCTTCGGCCTTGACAACTGAACCAAATTGTTTTCTAAGGCAGAGATGAAGTATCCATGAACTTGATCATTCTTGAAATAATAAACAATATTTTTTTAATTCTTCAAACTATTTCTAACTTTTATCTCTTTGATCATCTTGATGAGGAGGTCATTGCTGCTAATGCTCAGGAATTGGAGCCCTTTGGTATGATTAATTTTTTGATGTAAAAGCGGGTATATGTTCCTACTTGAGTGTGACTATAACAGCTTCTGATTTTCTTATCCTTCATCCTATAGCTGATGGAAATACATGATTTTTAGCATTATTTTCTATAATAGTGTCTTCCATCTGCTGAGCGATTGAATTAAAGTCTCGAAACCATCATATGTATTTCACAGGGATCAATGGTGTGCATAATTCATCACACATATTTTCCACACAGATTGGTGGAAACTCTTCAGGAGGGACTGCTAAAGTTAAAGAACATGTTAATCCTTTCCATCGTGCAATGAAATCTGAAACTCTTTTATTCTCCCTTTGTTTACAACTGGTAAGATAAAAAACATTCATCTTTAGTAGCGTTGAGCTAAATTGACAAAGGAATTTCTGACAGAGATCTTCCCATCCATTAATTGATTGAGATTTCAAACATCTATACCAGACAAAAGATGGTCCTTGTAATGAATTCAAGAAACAAATAAGATTAACTACTTCTTATTGTGGAGAAGTTCCAATCATAGGATCACAACGAGAAATTAAATGTGTTAAGTATTGTTCCGGATCTCCCAAACCATTAAAGATTGGGAATATGGTATTCAAAAAATTTGGTGGGGGAGGAATTTCATCCACCCATTCAAGGTAAGCTCTATTTTCCAGCTGAATTGGTGAAATTAATTCCTCCGTAGCTTCAAATCAAGTTGTTAATCCCTCAATTATGTTCATAAGCATTTGGAGAATATCTAGATGAGAAATATTATGTGCAGGTTTAGCAACTGGAGGTTGATCTGGTGCAACGACCTATAAGACTACTGATGGTGGTGTTGGTATCTTCCATGGATAACCCACGACAATAGGTCTATCAGGATGTATATGGTCTTTCCTTGATTGTGTACCCAAAGGAGGGAATTCATTATCTGAATCTGCAGTTACTAAAAAACCTCTTTGATGAGGATATCCTACAGGGTTTACAAGTTGAGGACTTGTCTGGGGAGTACATCAATTAGAAATGTTATTTCGAAGTAACTCTATATTGAGTCTTGTCAAATCCTTTATTTCCACTTCTTTCTGTGAAAATATCTCTTCAAGTGAAAGAGATTGACCTTCTCCAATGAAAGCGTGAGATGAAATCTGAATTTTTTACTTTCCCTCTGTTATATGCCTTTCGGAGAGGGGGGAGTTGGTTATTTGAAGGCATACCTAAATTTTGGGTAAGCCTTTTATTTCGGGTACAAACGCCTTATTCATTTTCCTCGTTGTGTACCATATTATGGACAATAACTTCATCTTCTGATTCCCCTAAATTGGACTTATTTTTTAGACGATCTTCTGCAACGGTGTTAATGAAATTTACTGATACACAATGCATCGATGGAATTTTGTCATTATTTCTGCTAGATCATCTCCCTTTGTATCTTTCATGAGAATCCATTCTCTTATATGAAGAATTACCTGTAATCGTTTGGTGGACAATAATTTTAAGGGAATCATTGGATAGCTCAGTTGTACACATTCCTTTTGGATTATTCATTAATCAAGAGAAAAATGAATTTCGTTGATGAGGGGATTACAGATGTGAAAAATACCCTATCTCTATAGGCTAGGGCTGATCTTATTCGTCTTCTTCTAACCATTGACCTTTGTTTAATGTATTTGAAGGTTGGATTAAATGTGCCCCCATCCTGGAAAGTTGGGGTGATTCTTTAAGTCCTATGGATGAAATTATTTCAAATACTCTTTTGATATTGCATATTTTAGTTCGGACATTAGCTGGGATCATCATCCGATAATCAGTCAAATCATTTGTTTCATTATATCACTATTCTATTTCAGACATTTTCTTCCTTTGATTCCTGACATCCTTAAACAGGATTCATGTTCAAGATTCTTATAGGCTTGATTTAAAAGTAACTCAACCACTTCTTTTCCTAGGGCATGACTCTGATGAGAACTGGTTGAGGCATGTTCTTGAGCATACATTTGATTACATACAAAACCTATTGATTGTGGCCGACCTTGGAAAATAACATTCAATGAAACCACTTTTCGCAGAATTTTCTAATTTTGGAGTGTAGTGAAATGAAATGCTCCATATGCACCACATCCTCTGATACAAACACTAGATGGGGAATCTGAAATTAATTGTCGTAGTCCCCGTAGAGCATTGAGACATGTGCACCGAAGGGTTCTCTGCTATTTTTTAACCTTTGGATGTTCAAAAACGGAGAGAGATGCCAAGTCAATTTGGTGCTGCAACCCTTCTATTACCTTTACATGATTTTTATATTTATAATATAGTAATACTTTGGATTTAAAATGAAAAAGAGTTTTCCATAAGTTGAGATGACTGTCATGAATGCAATCTTCTATCATCAATTCTGGAACGTTATAATGAAATTTTTCCAAAGGCCAAAACATGATTGTTACTTCTCCTTTAGCTATTTTTTCATCATGTTTAACTCATATTCGTCATCTTTCACTAGAGGTTTCACCATTATGTCTGACCAAAGTAGATGCTCCAGGTTAGAGACAAATGACCCAAGGGATGTTCGGAGAATGACCATTCACTTAAGACATCTTCTGGTGGAGAAAGTGTTTCACCAGTAAATGACAAGGCATAAGACATGACTGGCCTTGTGTTTTCAAGTGCCTCGAGATAGGAGGGCTTTCTCATTGCTACATTGTCAATTTTGGAATTGTCTTGACAATGTCAAATACTTTTACGGAGAGGTCATTCACATAAAATTCCATCACAGGTAGGATCACCATGATGGATTTTAGCAAGGGATAAATCTTCTTGCTCCTTGGTCTTCTAGACACAAAAAGGGTTACCTTGCCTCTTATCCAGAGATAGGAACTCTAGATTGACCGAACTTTCACAAAGCATGCCTTCAAGATGAAATTTATGATGAGGCACATCATAATTAAAACTACCACTCCCATAATTTGGTAATGAGAGGATATGATCTTGAGCAGTAATAGATAAATGTATGAGGGATTCAAGAACTTCCGCATTAAAAGGAGCCACATCATGACTTAGCTCTTGATTTTCCAACAATGGTTAGAGAGAATTATTCATGGATTTTATCTCATACTTAGTTGGGTCAACTTTCTGGGGAAAGTCGTAATCATGGGAATGTGTATGTGTCTGCCTTCGATTGGTTACTGGAACAGACTGATTACCTCCAATTGGAAAGGGTATATGTTCCTGATATTGTTGTCCGTATGATAGGGGAGAGTATTCTCCATGAACCTACTGGACTAGAAAAGAGGTGTGTATCTTCTTCAGGATGGCATGCCGATGTGTCATCCCATGTGTGGGGACAGATTATATGTATGTTCCCCTGACACTGCTGAAGTATTTAAAAATATCCTTGCATGCTTCTAGAATATGGGCAAAGATTTTCATCTTCCATTTCACCATTGATAAGATGTATTTGGTGACATTAGCAGCCAGAATGGGAATATACATCCATTTTGTGTTGGGAGTAGATGTATGAGCCTGTACCTGTCCTCCTTTTCCTATCAATGGGTATTGATAGTACTCATGCATAGGGACAGAGAGTTGAGTCTACTCCAAATTTGTCGTCAGATCTTTCTGACTGAATTTTTCGGGTGCTACCAAAAGAGACTATTAGTAGGCATGATGAACATTGGAAGTTTTATTTCCTCATTGACTATTTCCCATATTGTATGGTTGAAAGACTTCTTTCAATATTATCAAATGAGAATGTTGACAAAATTATTGATTGTAGACAGGTGTATGTTCCTGTTTACCAGTTGCCACCAAATTAGATTGGTGGGTCTCTTTAAATGTAGTCAGAAGAGCCAGCAGACTAGCTGATAACTTGTAAACAAGTGTATATGCCTAATCACGGTACTCCATCGGGTTTATCTGGGGGAATTGGTGGGTTACTGTCAGATGATTCTGCTGAGCATCAAAATTAGGACGGACGGGGGTATGTTCACACTCATTCTTTTCCATAAAGTTAAATTGATGGACTTCTCTGGAGGAGGAAGAGGTGAGAACCTGCTCCCTATTAGATGGACACTGTCCCAGGTGGTTTGTCTTGCATGCCCAGGTCTGAGAGACTTGCACCAAACATCTAGAGGCAACAACCCCATCATGTTTGGGGTCCACTGCCGCATGATTCTGGCAGCGATTGCTAGTGGGATTCCTCAGAAAGGACTCCTATATTCTTGAATTGAGGCCTTGAGTGACCTCTTGATACACCTATCTATAGTATGGGAGGGATTGATTGTTGCGTTTTGGGGATAAATACTTGAAACGGTTGGATACGGTGGTTGGCACCATTTGCTTCTTCATCATTGGTAGTCGTTGGCCAGATGACCGAGGATTTTTGTTGACCTGGAGGGCCTGTCGAGTAGCCTCCAAGTCAGGATTGTACCATACTGAAAATATTACTTTACCAACACATTAGAGACCTAGTGTTGAATACGTTGTGTTGGTGATGATGTCCTTCCCATTAATGAAGATTTATATTGAGCAGCGGGGGGGGGGGGGGGGAGTTCACTGATGTTGTCTTGGAGAAAGCCATTTTTTGTATTGAAGGGAGTTATTTGGGAAACTGAGTATAAAAACAAGATCTATTAAAACAACATCTTTTTAGATGGATACATGTGTGATTAATTACTATTTATGGCCTTCCTTTATGAATTTATAGGGGCCTAACATGTGGGTAACATTATTAACTTGGTTAAGGATTCACATCGGGTTCACCATTATTATTTCGTAGTTCCTTGTAATGTGTTTTCTAGTTTTGAGAGTCATTGTTTCCAGGCAGTTTCTTTTGGATTTATTCATGGAACCAGAAACATCCAATAGTTATTTATCGAAAAGGGGACCTACTTTCCAAAGGAAGGCATTCATTAAGTTTGAACTTTACGATACTTAAGAACGAGCATTGGTCGATAGGATGGGAGATCAGACTCATCAAGCCCTTTTTGGGGGAAATTATTGGCTACACGGGGACTCTCTTTGTAAATTTAAAATATTTTCAGGAATCCATATTAATTCACCAAGTTTATCATTAGTATCCCTTAGAAATTATAATCACTTATTAACATGTGTAAAATTTAGAATCATCAGTATTCATTCAAGGTCCTAAATTAATGGAAATATCCATATGTATTCGAGGTTTTCCATCAATGGTATCCTCCAATATATTTCATAGAGATTATTTTAATCATCATTGTGATGATACTGATTTTTAAAGCCACTCAGTTGGGCACTCTGGAATTTTATTGACATCTAGGGAGACGAAGGTTTGATTTGATTTTGGGATCGTGCCCATAAGACATGCTACCTAAGTATCCTTGTGAAAGGAATCAGAACCCTTGTAGTTCGATGTCACTGAATGGGACACATCATACCTTTTAAGGTTGTGTGATAAGAACCACTAAGAGGAAGATGCATAGTTGAAACTTAGTGTGGGACTTATGTTAAAGCAGCCCGAGGAACTTTGGAAAGGATATATATTTCCATGTAGGATCAAACCCTATTGGGAATATGGCCCAAGGAGAACATGGTTGATTTTATGTGATGGGTTTGAACCTCAATGAGGCTTCCTATATATCCCATATTAATGGGAATCAAATCCCACATAGTTCAATAAATATCATAGGAGAGTATGGTACTCTGAGAGAGATGAGTTTTGGCTTACATCCTAAAAAGGATGCCTTAATGACTCAGGGGGTTTAATTTGGGGCTTATTCTTGAGTAGGATGCCCAGATTAAGGGAATTATGGTTGGATTCCTGAGGAGGATGTCCAGTGAACTCAGTCACTGAAAAAGGGCTTCCTATGTATCTTGGTTTGAACTGGAATCAGAGTTTTCATAGTTCCTTTAGTGAGTGTTTTTGCACATGTTGTAACCATCACGTATCTCTAAGCCCACATGAGTCATGCTCAATGTGAGAAATAAGAGGTTGTGAAAGATTCAACAATGAATCTTCACACTTTTCTTCCTCCACTGATGGAAGAGGTCATGCCGACTTTGGAAGAGGGCGTGGCGATGAGCCTTACCTATGTTATATTTACACTGGACAAGGGTCTAATGTTAGGAGGAAGGGATCAAGGTGGGAGGATTATACAAGGATGGATTCCCTAAAATTTATCTTGGTAGAGGAGGGAGACATCTTCTATACTTGTGTGGAACAACAAGTGTGAAGTGTACCTTCCCTAACATAGACCTAAGGTTCCATATCACCTCTTTGAGAAAGGTTAGGACCCAAACCCTCCTCCAAACTGGGAACTTCCCAATACTGTTCCCTAGAGAAAGGACCATGTGATTGCGGATATACAAACCCACAAACATCCCATGAATCCTAACCCCATTGTGAAACAAATTTTTGAAACCTCTAACTGTGGAAATACAAACCCAAATAGAAGACATGCTGATGTGCCTTTTCCAAAGGTTTAACAAGTCAGGAGGTTTTGCTGGGGGCTTCAACATAGTGCCTTTTAGATAAAGGAAACAAGGAAGGAGATACCCTTCCGTGAATGGATTTTAAAAAGGGTACTTGAGTTGGTCGCATAGGTACCTCACACAAGTATGCCACATAGGTACCCCGCATTGATTTACTGCATAGGTAGACCGCGCAGGTATGTCTCGTAGATCTGATGCACATGTATAATACGCAGGTATGCAGCGCAGGTCTGAATGATGACTAAATAATGTGTTTTGTATAGGAGAACCAAACCTTTTTAAAATTTGTAGAATGAATTTCAAATAATTCTTATCCCATTTTATTATATTTTCTATCATGGTTTAGAGAGTTACCTGAGACAATTTGAGGGATCTAGGAGAAAGAGTTATGCAATGGGAGCTTCAGAGAGTCTTTAAATTTTTCTTCATCCTAAAATTGGGAGCCCAAGGGATCTATTTATAGGCACAGATGGGGCCTGGCCAAAGCAATTTTTCTCATGCAGGTACTTCACGGAGCTCCATCACGCAGGTACTCCGCGTAGGTACACAAACTTGTTCTGGCGCGGAGCTCTGTTGCGTAGGTCAGTCACGCAACTCTGTTGCATAGGCCTGTTAATCTAGTCCATCACAAAGCTCTTTGGGAGTATTTTTATTTTTCTTATACTATTCAAACCTTTCTTTGGGATTTGAAATATCTGGAATTCTCTTTATAGTCTTTTTATTACTTTATTATGTAGTGTCAACAATACAGTAAATATAATTAATGTTCATGTGTAGAGAATCTGATTATTTTTAGGATTTGTATCATGATATATATTATCAATTTTCTATTAGAATGAAAAATGGGTATCAGAACAAGTTCAATTGGTTAAAGGATAATCATAGTGGGAGAATATTACTTAGTTCCAACTCAGTTGAAGAAAATGTAGGTGCACCATACTGAGAAGTAGAAGCATTAGATAAATAAAATTACTCAAAGAATAAGAAGAAGCATCAGACTGGGAACATCAGATTGAGGTGTATCACATAAATCACACTATACCAAATTCTAGTAAGGAGAATCAGACATATACATAATATATAGAGTCATCAGATAGAAGAAAAATCATATGAATTTAATTGGTTTAAAATTTTCTATAGAAGATTTCTAGATGAATTTATGGAAAAGTTCATTTTGAGTACATCAAGGTCATACAAATACAAGGAGGGAGTTTCTTGGAATTCAAAATTTTAAAAGATTTATTGAATATCTTAATGGTTATACTAAGGTAATGGTGACCTATCTTTCTTTTTGTGGAATAGAAGATCTTTCTATATTGAATCATAATGGAATAAGGAAATATTTGTATCTAGGGTGTATAAAAATTTATGAAAAGTCTTATTGGATGGGGGGTATAACTAGTTGTGACTTAAATTGATATAGATAGGATAGTCATGGGTACATAAAATTTTATAAAAAGATTAAACTTCATGAGGTAAAACCCAAGTAATGTATAGAAATGATTACTCTGGGGTATATCTAGTTGTGACATATTCTTTTTTAATTCTATGATATGTTAGTAAAATAATTCTTTTAGTATAGAACAATGAACAGTGTAAGGATTATGTCTTTGTACTGAAACTTTTAAATATCATGTGTTGATCTCTCTTTCTATTAGTTTAATACAAAATGTGAGGTTAGGAATTATATGATAGTGTATCATAACTCTAATAAGTTTTAATAAGTTAGGAATAGTTTCTTTATGATTTTAAGAAAATTTCATATAAAATAAAAGTTATAACTGATTCACTACCTCCCCCTCTTATGGATCCTACATTGATCCAGGGGAAATAAAGTCATTCCAATAATATATTCATTCTATTTGGTTTCATTGGATTTGGATAATCCATAGGTGGTTGATGAAAAAGGGTAAAGATAAATGGGGAGATTAGATTTATTGATGTTTATTCCCACGCATCACATGGGTGAATGATTTGAAACTGAAAGGAAAAAGATCCCATTCAAAGGGTAGTTTTAGCTTTAAAGTAAAGTCCCCAAATTTGAAGTAAGAATATGATCCCTATTAATTTAATTTTAAAAAAGGTAGTGTTGTTGTGAAATGGAATATTTTAAAGAAATTCCAAAGGGAGGATTTTTATGAATCCCAAAGTATTGAGTTGGATTCATTGACCAGAAGTGTTTTATTTGTAAAAAATAAATTTTTAGGGTTATTATGTTGTCTAAATTATCTACACAACGTAATTAAGGAACTATGGTGATAATTCGTAAGTGATAAGGTATTATACAGGGATCCTACATGGTTATGTTGTGGGACAAGTGAATCTTAGTGAAATAATTTCCTAACATGGGAAGGAACACACCCTGGTCAGTGGGAATGGTGATGGTGAAGAAGGAACTAGGTGAACCACATCCACTACACATGGAATGTTGAGAATACAATTCCTAAAAAGGGAATATAGAAAGGTAAAATACCCAATACATAAATCTTGTTGAGAAGAAATTACCCAAAATGGTAATCTGGAAAGGGACCATGCTATAGTGGTTCCCATGGTGGAATTCTAGTACACCAATGAGAAATGGAGTATTCGTCTATGGGGTTTTTGATAGTCATGAAAAGTTTAAAAATACTATACATATTTCACCACACCCAAGGATAATAATATTTTAATGTAAGAGTTCATTTTAAACACGAACAAAATAGAATGAAAAAATCATGGGAAAGAAGGTTTGGTCGATAGGTAGTTATGCATGACAAAACAACAAGAAGAAGAAGATCACATAAATGGTGTTTTTCATTTTTAATTAAAAAATCTAAAGTTTTGTGCCACGTATTGGTGGAGAATCCGAGGTGAAGTGGTCAAACTACATTAAAGATATTTTGATCAATATGTCCAAATAAACAGTACCAAAACATTTTAAATGTTGAGGTGGATGTTTGTTCATTCTTTTTAACTTGAAGAATAATAACATGGCATGTTAGAAGTTGTGGTGTATGTTTTATTTGAATGTTGAGATTCTATACAGAGAGGTAGCATAGCCAATTTTCCTCAGTGATCAGCATGAAAAAGGGTGTGGTGATAAATGTTCAATGCACTATTCCATGGTAATCAAACCCATGTTTTTGGGATGGTAGTGTCAGGTGTCAATAGAAAACATTTAGAGGTTCTGACTTTGGTGATGTATGAGATCATTGTTCAATGATTCAATAGTCATTATATGTATTTTCATCCCATGATTCATGAAGTTTTGGATATTGGTTTCATTAGTTTAAAATATAGATTAAAGTGGATTTAAATATAATTTAAATCTAGGTCACAAAGAAAAGTTTTATTCTAGGTATCCAGATGCATTGAATATATCTCTAAATTGAAGATATGAAATTCATAGAGATTGTGGTAAATTGTGGGGGCGTACTATAAGAAAATTTAATGGCCTAATTATATGGGAACATGTGGTCTTTTATTTATCATGAGATCTCATATTTATCAAGGAATATACTAAAGGATAAAATAGATGGAATAGTGGGACTATTTGTGTACATATCTATATATTTATAAAATAGATAAAATAAGGGAATATATAATAAATACATTGAAGATATTATTCTCACAATGGATGATTTTTTTCTAGTGGAATCTTGATGAATTAGAAACCATTGATGATTCATCCAATAAAAGAGTGACTATTGTGCCTAAATAAAAATGAAGGTTAATACATTCTTATTAAGGAAAGTGTAGAAAAAGGTTATATGAAGGATGAATTCATAATAAGTGAAGGAGAATCTCAGTAGGAAGACAACATAGAATCTATCCTAATTTGATGATTAATTAAATTATGTTGATGAAGTGACCTACATGTCAATAAAATGTATGGATATCTAGCCCCAAATTGTTTAGAAAAGGAAGAAGGATATAGTATAGAGAAAACAATGATTGTGAGACAAATTATGTTTATTGAGACTTGGGTGGTAATTATTCAACCCAAAACATTGTAATGGAAGTGACTGTATGAAAGGATTGACCTAGACTAAACCCCCCCCCCCATTGTTCAGTGAGGATTGTGGATTTTAGGGAATGACACACTCTAGTATCATGATCCTTGTATGTATCCAAGTGAGATTGCACCAAGTAAATTTTATATGTCATATTTACTTTCTTCATGCACATAAAAAGTAGGTTAGGTAACCTAAATTAATATTTGGTAATAAAGGAAGATCCAGTGAAAAATTAATTGAATCAAGTGAATCAAAAGTGAAAAATGTGTGACCCATAAGCATAAGAGGTCAATATCGACATACGGATATTATGAGTGGGTTCCCTAGAAACAAATCCTTATTGTACTTTAATTACCATTACTTGTATACAATTTGATTTATACATGTGTAGTTATTACCATATTAGAATTGATATTTCTGTCTCCATAATATTCATGGTAATGTCCTTAGATTACATGTTGTATAAAAAGGTTATAATAGTTCCCTAGATATAATTATAGCCTAGAAATAAAAAGAAATTAATCTTAAAATTATGTCATATAGTCTAGATACATCATGCTGATAGGACAGAAAAGATGTGTAACTATCAGGGTCTGGGAGCTCATATGCATTGACACTTATTTTCATGAATTTTACACTTGGTGATTTCAGTTAGATGAGATCATGAGAGATGACCTCATAATAATAACACCACATTGTTTAGGTGTCATTGATAGTTCTTATATTATAACACATGTATTGGGCTCCTGATATGAGATTATTACCAGGCTATACCATTTGATTACATAATTTTATTTATGATTAAAACCATGAAATTAATTTCATGTAGATGTAGATTGTGTTGGGTCTCCATTGGTGTTATGGAATTGATTTAATTATTAATATATAAATTTTCACTTATAAAAAGAAGTGGTACCAAAAGCCCAGTTGATTGGGATAATATAACCTTCACTAAATCCATATCCATGGTAGATGGGGGTAATCATGTCTAGAAATGTTAATAAATATTGAAGCAAGGAAGGATAATGGCACAGTGTGTTCATCCTTCTTAATGAGATATGTTGAGATAAAGATATTATATTACATGATTTGTGTTCATAGGAGGTAGGAATTACTATAACTATACCTTGTCTCCTTTAGAGAATTTATGGGTTGCTAGACTCTTATCCTGATCTGTAAGTAACACTCACTACTATAGACATATGGGTCTAGAGGGTTATAGACTTAGAGAATTCCATAGTCTGGTCATATTCTTAAGAATAGGAGTATAGGACATGGGGGGTCCCACCACGGGATCTAGAAGATGTCCTAGATTAAATGACACCATGAATTAAATAAATTTTTATTATTTGAGTTTGGAATAATTGGTATTAAATTTATTTGATAATTGTATTCAAAAGTTATAATTTGAATACATGGAAAAATATTTAATGAATGGATATTTATATATTAATGGTTTGTTTAATATTTTTTAGAATAATGATTCATGTTAATGGATCTATTTTATCACATAATATATTTATTATATTATAATTTTAAAAAATGTAAATGATGTATATGACATAGTTAATAGGTTATAGGATGTCATTGATGGATATTCGGTGGGTAATATGTATTAAGAAGCTATGGGGCCATTTCTAGATATTGTATTCCCACTATATAATCACTTAGAAGCTCTAATTCAAGTTACTATTCATCTATAAGAATTTGAGATCTCCTCTCTCCTATTTCTCATATCCTGGAGAGGGAAGCCAGTTTTTTTATGAACTGATCCAATCACACCATTTTAGATTGAAGTAATGCTATTTTTGTAATCATTGGTATATCAAAGGCACCATCAATTCCCCATGATACCACCTAGATATCAGGGATCATCATACCCACAGACTTTCAAATCACGTATTGATGATATAGAGGGATCCGATATTGGTTCTTTCGAGCAATAGCCAACAATAACAAGCTGATTTCAGCAGAATATTTAAATATAATTAGGTATTATTCAATTTAATTTTTGATATTAAATCTATTTATATGAGATAATCAGGTTCATTTCCCATAATTGCATCATCGGAGTTGACTTTGTTACATCGATACCGTGATTAAATTTTAAATCCCTGGTCTTTTTGATTCTTATGCATTCACCAATGCCAAAAATTTGTATTCTAGGTAACATGATATTATTTAATCCAAAAATAAATTAATTATTCATTAAATTTGTGAAGATGGATTCATAATAATCCCATCACATCAGACAGTGCTTCAATTTTATTTGATAAAGGCCAAGTTACAACCATATGAAACTTTAAATCTAATCACAACCAAATTTTTTTAGAGTTTTAAGTATTATAAAAATGCATATATTAATATATATATATATATATATATATAATTTACCCATAGGTAGTGGTTAGTGGTGGTTTCTGGTGAACCCCCTTATTCGGTCTGGATTCTGGTGGATGGAACACTTCCGAGCGAGTGCCAAAATTCCACACAATTGTTTTTTTTTAAATAAAAATAAAGACTATCATTGGGATTTATAAATTTAAAAAAGGTATAGGGGGAGGGTGGATCTTTTCTAAGAGACTAATACTAAAAATGTTATAATTGAGGGGGGAAACTTTAGGTTACACCATTGATTAAATTTGTTAGTCTACTAAAGGGGTGACATGCGATTGAGACCTATGCCACAATGGTGTAGGTGTCTTATTTTATAATTTTTAAAATATTATGGGGTGGTTGAGCCACCCCATTATATCTCTTTTATCCACATCCATATGCACTGTACATGGAACCTATTGTTAGCTTACCCAGCACCCCCTTCAAAGCCTAGGATCTACCAGGAACCCCTTCATAAGGATTTTTTAGCCACCAAGAAACCCAGAAAATTTTAAAAAAAATTATAAAATGTGTATTTTTTTGAATTTTTTAAAAAATAAACATGGACCATGAGGATAATATTTTTTTAATTCAAATTATATAAAATAAATTTAAATATTTTAAAATTATATCAAAAATAATTTATTGAAAAATTTATTTTCTATCACATGTTTATTGCTTGCCGAAAGATCTTGAGCATCGACCAACCAATGTATATCTAGAGTTTAATTTATTTAGTTTATTATTGAAATTTAATGTTCTGATTATGATAATTAATTTATTTTGATGTTATGTTCATCATATTTCACCACTTTATTTGTAAAAGGTTCGGCACATCCATGTGTATTATTCTTCAGGTAATATGAGAATTCACATGTATTTATGTATATTGTCAAGGATGATATAAGGTACATACCATGCCAATATGAGGAAGTATTCAAGATATGACATGTATAAAATGAATAGGGATGAGAGATGTGAAATGTGCCATACAAGACTAAGTTATTACATCCATATGGTCATGGTTGATTCATTTATGATCAATGGATCATCCAATATTAAATGATCAAGATCATTCCCACTGTTTATTTAATTTATGATTTTTTATTATAATATTTTGAATATTCATGTTTATGCAATCACATTAATTATTAAAAAAATAGTTGATTAAAAAAATGATGATATAATGAATATTTTCTATTTAATGCATTATAATTTTGTTAGTGTGATCACATAGTTTGAGCATATAAAATATAAAATGAATTCATATATCAAGTAATAATAAAACCCTCAAAGATATATTAATTTGTAAAACCTTCCTTCACTTAAATTTGAACAAAAATGGGTATATGAGGTGATTGTAATCCCTATTTGAGGGTGCCTCCTCGTATTGGGTAGTTCTTATGAGTGTAATTTATTGACTTAACTAAATATAATAGAAAATAATTAGTCATATATAGATTATTTCCACTTTAAAGGTGAAACACTGAGTAATAAAGGTTATTATTCCTAGAATTTTGGAGTTCACTCAATATTTCAATGATCTATGAGTCAATGTCTTTGTCAAGAAAAATGCCTACCTTGAAACAATATGAGTTGTGGAATAACCCTATGTTACACTATAAGGATAGGTTTCAAGGATCCTTTCCACTATAATACTCATGAGTCAGGGTATTCCAAATGTAGTACTATTGGATACTAGGATTTGATAAAATAATGGGATACATTTAATGACTTAATGAAATGGTAGTGCCAAATAAATAATAAAGATAATGTACTAATATAATATTTTTTTTGTATATAAAATGTAAATAAACAAAACCAGATCAATTTCATTATAATATATACTAGATAAAGAGAATATCATGACTGGACATAACAACGATGAGTGGTATATGAACTTGTGCATAGTGTAATTCCAAGAGAGGAAGCTTTATGTACTAGAATCCCCATATCTGACTGAACATCCCCAAAGAGAAATAAAGTAGGATAAAGATAAACATAATAATAACATTGATGATTAACTAGATATATAGTGTATCATGATTTCATAAATATATAATTAAATATAGAAAATGAAAGAGGATAAAAATTTGTACTGGATGTTATCTAATCTCCAAGAATAATATTAGGAGAGATCTTGAAAATAAAGATATGAGACATCAAGTGAACTATTTAGATATAGGATTGTATAAGAGAATATTGTAGGACCTCATGTAGTCAATATTTTGGGATCAATTGAGTGATTGGAGACTATTGGGATAAAAATGAACCATAAAATATTAAATAACCTTATTATTTCTACTTTTCCAACTATCTTCACAACTTTTATCATTAACTACAACATAAAAAACTTGAAAACTCACTCTAAGATCTATTGAATTTAGTTTTCTAACTTGATAAATATATACGGAATACAAAATAATTATTTATTATGTTCAAAAAGAGGAGGAAGGGAATGGATATTAAATAAAAGGATAAAACTAAGACAAAGACAATGATTCACCAACCTTATAAAAAAATTATATAGATTTAATTTAATGAGTAGGAATTTGTCTAATTTTATTATGGAAATAAGGGCCACTAGAATAAATATTTAATACCTAGAAAAAATAATCAGCGTCAAACATCAAAATTATGTATATTTTTCATTGAAATAAATTTGTATTTATTTATAAGTTTTGTATTGGATATAATATATAGCTCACATATTTTGATTTATATACTAGAGAAAAGTTTATTCTAGATGACTGAAAAAAGTAGGGTGGATATCTTGGATGAAACTGGTGTGAGAGTTGTGGCCTTGGCCATGAGAGATTATCAAATTATTTTTCCTAGGGGTTTTGTTTTGTTCCTGAAATGTTTTTATTATTCACCTTTAGAAATAAGAAACATAATATTCATATCAATTTTGGGAAGTATGGGATTTTATATAATGTTTATAATAAATTTTTTCTTTTTTATAAGAAAAAGATATATAATTGAATGAAAACCTACTTATTTAGTAAACATTATTTCATGGTTAATTAAACATAAAACAAATCCAACAACCTAGATGATTGAGAGTTCTAGTGTCTTTTGTAGATTAGGTATGAAAGTATACATCATAAAATCATGATATAATGAATTTTTTGAAAGCTTCCTTAACATCCTCTTAAAATTACACCGCACTTTGAAAACTATATGAGATAACTTTGGGACTTACATAAGAAAGGGGTGATCTATAAATCCCGGTAAGGGAATAAAAAATTATGAACATAGGGTAAAGAAATAAAAGTGTTCTAAGAGGAATAAAATTTTAATATAATTAGTGATAATAATAATCTTGAACAATGAGGCATGGTATAATATGATAGCATAAAGGCAATATGGTAATGTGGAAAGAACTTAAAACATTGAATCATATGCATAATTCAAGGTTAAAAATAAATTAATCATAATATAGTGTACTTAGGATAACCTCCCATGAATATTATATGGAATATCATGAGATTGAAACCTTACCCAATGCATTGGATAAATATCTAGGCATACCCATCATAATCATATATTGTACCATCATAAGTGTTCCACACATATCATATTACATAAGATCATATTTCACCACATTTAATCCCACAATTAAGTAATTTGGGCTACATACAAGTAATTAACCAATAAATAAAGGATAGAAACAACTGGGTGAATATTGTTGATTAGAAATGGGTATGAGTATACACTTCACAAATGTTTGGCATGGAAATTAAATGAAAATTTCGGTAGCATAATAGAGGTACATAAAGGTTCATAAGAGGGATTAAGGACAGTGAAAGGGGTATTTAATCACTTTTAAATAATAAAGGTAGTAATGAGGATATGTAATAAGAGAATTGAACATTAAAAATTTGGAATTATAATCCATAAGAAAAATTTGTTTCTTCAATAAAATTTTGGCATAGAAATTTTTAAAGATGATTTTAGCAACATAAAATTGGTGCCTAATTAATCATGATATTGATTAATGAGAGTTAAAGTGGTTTATAATAACTTTTAAATAATTCTATAAGTAGGATTTAGGTGTGATAACATTTCCCAACATGAAAAAATTAAAAAAAAGTCATAACAGAGTGGAGGTTCTTGAATAAAGTGGAGGAGGAGAAGATCCATTTCCTTGAGAGGGTGTATCCAAAATATTGGGAGGATATTCTTGAGATATTGGGGGAACATTGAGAAGGATATATATTTTTAAGGGAATATAAATTAAATGATATAAGGTTTTTGGGTGTATAGAAATGGTATCTTCTATGGGTTTATATTGGAAAAGAGAGGGGGTTAAGTAAAATTTTTCAAAACACATTTTTAGGACTCAATACAATAAAATAATCAAAACCACAAATATTCCAATGTTTTTAACCAATTTTCATACCAAATGAATTTTATTTCATTATTTTATAATTATGAGAGAAAAACATATTAAAATATTACCCTTTGTTATGTAGAATAGAGTCATGATTACAAATATTTGTTTTTAAACCTTAAAATATAATAATTATTTTAGGGGGATTCATAAAGGAATTATAAAATTAATCCAATAAAATGATTTTTTTTAAAATGGAAAATATTTAATTGGTTGTGGACACATTTTATGGAATATATTACATCACTTTTGGGTCATTATGATCTCATAATATATTCCGTATATTTATACAATATTTAATGTTTACCTGAAAGTTTGAATGATTCATAAAATTGTAAAAAATTCCCCGTTGGATAATTTAAAATTTTAAAATCCAAAATAATATTTATTTTATCCAAATTAATCTTTAAATATAATAATTTGTATTTTTAATCAAAATTTATATTTATTGAAAATATTGGTTTTTTACAATAACTGTTTTTGAGTCTTATTAAAATTATTTTTTGACATCATAAAATTATATGATTAACTTTAATTATTAAATAATATTTTATAAAAAATATTTTATAAAAATTTAATGTAATTTAAAAATTATGGAATTCTTAAAAAGGAAAGTCTAATTAAAATTTCTTAATATCCAAAAATACAATTCAATTTTTGTTATATTGAAATATAATTATTTTCCAAACTCATTATTTAATCATTTATAAAGTAAAAAAATAAAGAATAAATATAATCATTATTTAAAAGAAAAGAAAATATACATATTCATTCTGTTAAGTTCAAGATGTAGAACCCTTTATTATGATTGTGAACTCCCTAATGGTATGGTGTGTGGTGGTGTAATTTTATTGGGGTGGTTTGACGAACATGGTTTGGGTCGTGATCTCAATGAGCTTGAACTTCTCTCGCAATTTTTTTTCTCATGATTTAGTTTTTTAATATAATTTTGGTATTTTTAAAGATAAAATACTAGATACTCTATCTCCCTTGGATGCTCTGATAGATGGGTGTTATAGGGTATGATCCAACAGGTCGATGACATCACTTCCTTTGTTTGTGACAATTAGATTTTTCATAACCCTTAATATATAAAAATCGTAAGATAACATTTCAATATGTATATTATATGTGGATATGATGTTTGAAAATGGTTTTAAATATTATAGGATATAATCATCCCAAAAAACCAAATAAGTGCATGTCTTTTCCATAATAATTATACATAAGAGGAAAGTTAATTCAATAATAAAGGGATTTTTATATATAAAATTTTGGGTCATTACAAATGTTCTGATGAATTATAATAATGTATTCTATATACATGAACATGAAAACAATTGAATATAAACTAATGAAAAAGCTAAAGAAAATTACTCATATAATACCGGCTAATGAAACTTCATGATTGGTCATGTAAATTACAAGAATTTATATAAGTTACATCAGTTTGGATATTTAGACTCTACTGAGTCAAAAAAATTAGATGTATTTCATTCATGTTTATAAGGGGAAAAAAACAAAGCACCCTTTATTGGGAAGGAATTAAGGGATATAGAACCACTGGAATTGATTCATACTTCTTTGTGTGTCCAAATTCTAGTAGATGAAACCAATTGGTTTTCATACTTAATTACTAGAACAATGACTATAGTAGGTATGATTATATTTACATTATGGGATATATTCAGATTCCTATGGAAAATTAGTATTAAGTATAAAATGAACTTTATAAGAAGATTATGTCCCTTCAATTAGATCAAGGTAGAGAGTCTCTCAACCAAGTTTTCATTGATCACTTAATGGAGTGTGGGATAGTATACCAACTCGGTCCTCTATATAAATTGTAGTAAAATGGTGTTATTAAAATGGGGAATCAAACCTTTATTGACCTGGTTAGATCAATGATTAGTTAGGAAAAAATTACATTTTCCTTTTAGGGATATTTGTTTCATAAAACATCATATAGCCTTAGCCTAGTACTAATTAAAGAAACAAATGGGATTCCATATCAGTTTTGTTTTGTAAATAAATCCAATACATCATAGATAAGTGTATGGGGATTTGTATATATTTTTAGAATATACACAGTGAAAAAATATTATCCTAAATAAGAAAGTGCATCTTTATAGGTAATCATACAGAAACTAATGGATATTACATATATTATACTTTAGATAGAAATATGATTGTCGAAAGACATGCCATATTTATAAGAAGGGAAACAATTTCAAATGGAAATAGTGGAAGAAATATTTTCTTAGATAAATTATATTATCTAGTTACACATGAGCATATATGGGAATAATATCCACAAGAGACTATAGGAGAAGAAGATGTTCTCGAGACAAAATTATTTCATAGGTCTAATCGAGTGGTTAGAGAACCAGAGTGATATGGTTTTCTTCTAATAGAGTCATTTGACACATTAATCTAGGATAATAAGGATCATATAACCTAAAATTAATTAGTAGATTGTAAGTATTCTTCAAAATGGAAATAATCCATGAATTTTGAGATATATACTATGCATCGAAATCAATTTTGAATTTTTATAGACCCTCTAGATGATATAAATCCCATTAGATTAAAATTGGTATTCAAGAAAAAGATTAAAATGGATGTTAATGTAAATACCTATAAATATGAATCATTTTGAAGGGTTTCAGGACACATCACCATATAGAATATGAAAAAATCTTCTCACCAGTTGTGATACTAAAATCCTTCCATGAGCTTGAAATTTTGAAAATGTATGTCAAAATTGTTTTTCTAAATGTAAATTTGGTTGAAGATTTGTATATGACTCAACCCAAAGGGTTCATTGAGTCAAATAGTTCCAATAATGTATAAAATATGTATAGATACATTTATGGGTTGAATTATGCATCACGATCATGTATTTTTTCTATTGACGAGGCTACATGAAAATTTGGTTTACCCATGAATGAAAGTGATCCAAATGTTTATTAAAAAGTTAATGGAAATATCATCATTTTTATATTATTATACGTTGATGATATATTAATAACAGGAAATAATGTTCAAGTATTACAATCAAATAAGAGATGGTTAAATGAACACTTCTCCATTATTGAAAAAAGTGAAGCAGCTGTCATCCTAGGGATTAAGATCTATCAAGATAGATCATGAAGGATGATTGGAATACGTAAAAATAAATATATATACAAGGTACTCAAAAGGTACAATATAGAAAAATCCAAGGAATTATTGTTTTCAATGTCACATGGTATCAATATCTCTAAGAAATTTTGTTCACAATAATAGGATAAAATTGAAAGAATGAGTACAGTCCTATATTCTTTAGCGGTGGGATCTATCATGTATGTCATGATATTTAATAGGATTCATTGTTCCTTTTCATTAAGAGTGGTGGTAACATATTAAGTTAGTCTGGGTGAGCTACATTGGGTAGTTATAAATCCTAACCAAATGTACTTGAGATGAATAAAGGATATTTTCCTAGTGTGTGGATGATATGAGGAACTTATATCCATAGGATAACCTAATGATAGTTTCTAGAAACATCATGATAATCTAAAATCACAATCTGGAAATTTCCTTTTTATAAATGGTGGTTTGGTGACCTACGTAAGCTCGATGAAACTAGTGGTCACTGATTATATAATAAAATAAAAGTATATTTTTGAATATGTTGTTCCTAATGGGGCAGTCCAGATATATAACTTTGTATTAAATATTGGTGTTGTTACCAGTAGTGAAGAACCTGTTAATGTTTATTGTGAAAATATTATATCAGTGGTGCCTTCCAAGGATCTTGGTTCACACTATAGTACAAAGAAAATACTTAATATGTTTCATACCTTGATGGATTTTACTTAGAGAGGTAAATTAATGGTTAAAAGAGTATCCATAGGTGGTAATTTTGTAGACCCCCTAAATAAAAACATATCTTAGAAGAATAATTGTTATTATATGAGAGCTAGTAGGATGAGAGTTATAGGTAGTTGGATCTAGTAAAAGTGAGAGTTTTGTGAGTGGGTTCCTTGGAACTAAGACATTTTTATACTTTAATTATTATTACATGCATACATTTTTATTTATACATGTGTTTATGTTTTAATAATAGTGTTGATACTTTTTCATCCAATATATTTATAGAAATTTACTTAGATTAATTTCATATAAAAAAGTGATCATAGTTCCTAAGATATAATGTGAACCTAGAGATATTATGATATATATCTTAAACTTATATCATATGGTTCAGATACATCATGTTGATAAGAAATAAATAATGTTTGACTATTAGGTCTTGGGGGATCATAAACATTGAGACTTCTTCTCATTAATTTCACACTTTGTGATTTTGGGTAGATGAGATCATGACAACTTACATAAAAATAAGAGCACCTAATGTTTGAGTTTTAATTGGTAGTTCCTATCATTAAACCTTCATATTGGTCTCTTGAATTGATTTCACTATTAGTTTGTAACATTTGATTACACACATTGAGGTATGATGAGAAGCATGAAATTTATCTCATGGCGAGGTATCTTGCAATGAGTTCTCCATTAATTGTATGGAATTGATTTAATGACCAAGATAAAAATTTTCTAATTTAAAAGAAAGTGATATATCAGGCCCAGTTGATTATCGTGGTATTGAATTCACTAAATGCATGGCTGCTATAGTAGAATTTAATTCCTCTAGTAAGGTCAAAAAATAATAATGTAATAAATGACGGTGGCATAAAATTTTTATGCTTCATTATGAAATATCGTGAGACAAATAGATTATAGTACACGGTGTGTGTTCATTGGAAGTATTCATTTGTTTGAATATACCTTAAATCCAAAGATACCTTGAGGAGTTTATAAGGACCAATCTTAGTTAATGACTAATACTAAGTTATATAAATATACGGTCATAGAGGGTCACACACTTATCATATTTAAAATTATGTGCTTATTATTTAGAATAAGAGTATATGACAAGGTGGGACCCATCACAGAGTCTGGGAGATGTTTGAGCTTAAATTTTCACCACATAATAAAAACATTCATTTCATTTGAGTTTATAATAATTTCTATGGAATTTATTTATTAATAGTATTCTCTAGTTATATAGTTAATATAAGGATAAATATTTAACGAATGAATATTATTTTTATATTCATGGTTTTTTAAATATTTTCCTGAATAATGAAGAATGTTAATGGATTTCTTTTATCATGTAATATTTTCATTATATTAAATGTAAGTGATAAAAATATAAATGAAATTTGTGAGACATATAATTTGTCATATAATGTCATTGATGGCTTATTTTGTGGGAAATATGTTTTTGGGGGTCATGGATCCATTTATAGGTATTTTTACCACACTATATAAGTCGGATGAAGCTATAACTTTAGTAACAAGTCATAAACTAGAATATGATAAATCTTATATATTCTCTACTTCATTATAGAGAGATAATCTCCCCATTACAAGAACCGACCCAAGGTCACTTTTTTGGATATAAGGAATATTTTGATGTTAATCATTGGTATGTTAAAAAAATATTTGATTCTATATGATAGATCATATAAATCAATGATCAACATACCCATAGACTATGAATGCCTTAGTGGATGATCTTTAGGGATCTGATGTTGTTTCTTTAAAGCATTTATCAACATTAAGGAGTGGATTTCTTCAGTATATTCCACTAAAATGAGTTATTGTTCATTTTAATTTTGTACTTCAGGAAATTTACACAATATCCTTGATTTTTTAACAAGTTTTGAATCACTATAGATGATGTTTTTACATGGATCTTGTGGTAAAATTTTAATACACAATTTCATCAACTTCCAATGCGCACCCCAATTTCATAAAGGGTAAGTGATACAATAATGATAAATAATTCTAATTGGGTATTCACTCTACATATCCTAATTTAACTTTCCTGTCAACATAATACCATGATAATACTCAATTTATGTACTGACACTCACTCATTGTATTGGATGGAAATAAAGTAAACACTATTCTACCATTCTTAATTTTGAATAACACGTACCACTCCTATACCCCCTATAAGGAAAATTCCTTGAATAGATATTCCTCCTTCATTAAATACCCAATTATAAATATTTATCATAATTTTATGAAATATATCCCAAATAATTCACCTATTTTTCAAAAAAAAAATGTAAAGGAATAAAGTAAAGGAAATATAGTGATGAACCAATAAGTATTTTTGGGAGAGAATTAAATCATAAAACACTATCAATTACTAGAATGAATATTATATCAATGTATTTTTTTAATATATATACTATTTTCTCCTTCATCAAAACATACTCCATGTTGATTTCACAAAATTCTCCCTTATCCTTGATGAAGTGTTATTTAATATCCATGTATTTCATCCTCGAATATTGCATTATATTCCATAACAAATTGATTTTACTTTTCTCATAACATTGTTTCATTAATGGATATTTGAAATCTACTATCATATACTCAAGTTGTGACTTTATCCATTACATTTGAGTTGTGTCTTATTATGTTGGAATATACTCGAAATATCTAAAAAAAGTGACTGGATTTTTCTTAATAGAATTCCAAAAAATTCATATACCTATAATAAAAAATTTAAATCCAAAAAAATATTCATAATCCTCCACATCACTTTCCCAATCAGAATTATAAAAACCATAAACCAAAATTTACTTTTTGAAAAGTCATGAAAAAATTAACTATTTTATAAACATACTTTAAGATATTCCACACATAGATAAAACATGATCCCTTTAGATTATTTTAGAATCTTGAAAAACGTACATCATTAAATATAATGTCTGGTCTAGACACCATCATATATATTATATTTCTAATGTTACTTAAAAAACATTTTGATCTACACTCCCTCCTTATTTATCCTAATAGAATTTAGTTCCAAATATAATTGATGTTGAAACTTCTCTCAAGTGTTCCATTCCATATCTTTTTAACAACTTATGAGAATATTCTTATTTTTTAATAAATTTTAATTTTTTGTATTAAAAAAGTGTGAACCCAAATTAATTCGACCTCACTAATCATTGAAATTTCAAAATTCCATTACAATTGAATAGTAAACTATTCACATGGTATTCACTATATTCCCAAAAAATGATTCCATATACATAAATAATATAAAACGATGAGTTTTTCAACTATTTTGATATATAAATTTATATCGACCATAAAATCTATATAATTAATTATCTTAAAGATACATTAAAATTTTGAATTCCATCCTCATGGAACTTATTAAATACAATTAAGTACATTATTCAACTTTCATATATGAGAACTATCACCCCAAAAAATAAATACATATGGTTGTTCATTGTACTCTTCATGCTCAACCGGTCCTTCTAAATCCATTGTTTAAGATTCACTTTAAATCCTTTATAATTTATTTTACCACATATCAAAATAAAAATATAAATTTATTTAACCCTTATGATTAGAAAAAAACGCTTATCAAGTACAATAGCCTCAATTTGAGTGTATCCCTTTCAAATAAGATGATTTTGAACCTCTACTTCCTCCTTCATATATTTTTTATTATTAATTTTATTTAGAATCACATTCTCATATTTAAGATGTGACACTAACTTAATCTTACCACACTTCTCAATATAATTTAACTCTTCCTCTATAACTATGATCTAATAATTATATTATTAAACCTGTTAAATGCCTTTTAGTTTAACATAATAATGTATGATAGTGTTATTATAATTTCCTAAATTTATTTTATTTTGAAACCCCCAACTTATTTATTTGATTAGATTTTAGGATCTATATGATTTATTTGTATTTAAAACAAATACCCTTCCACATATGTAACTTATTCATTACTTTAATCCTCTAAATCAACTTGGTAATCAGGAAAATCTATTTCTGAAACTGTAGTAATACCAAAATGATCATTACCATTTTCATTAGTTTCTGCCATTTATGTTTTAACTTGAAATTATGATCAGGTTGTACCATGATCCTCCATGATAATAACCTCAAAACTATTAATAATTTGTTTATTTCTTATTATAACACTGATATTTTTTCCTCTATGTGTATATCTAAGAAAAATTAAATAATTTTATCATTAATTGAATATTCCCAAGCATCTTCCATTATTCTTAATCTATGATGTTTAATGACCATATCCAAGGATCCTAACAAAATATGAAATTTTTGGAACATAAAAATAATTTTCTATTGTGAAACATATGGATTATATACAAATTAGCTAAGATATTTATCCACTACTCATATATTTTTTTATTATGTATTTTATTTAAAATTGGAAGTACATAATCATGTAAATATATATTGGAAATATAAAAAACATGAAAGGGAACCAACTATCTTATAAAAAGTGATGATCCCTATGTTCAACTAAATTGGTTCATTCATTGTCTTCTTCTATTGATTCTAAATACATTTATGAACCTACTCAATACCATTCATGGATTATATCATTCTAATTTTATTATAGAATCCCATGTTCCTTTGATTGATCCTTAACAAATTTATCCCATCTCCTCCAGTGTGATGGGATAATGAACACACCCCAAATGAGGGTATTTACCTTCCTAACAAATAGATACACCATATTACATTCATTAATCATCTCACAAAATTCCACTATATATTGGATAAGAAAAATAATTTGATGGATAAATGATTCGGTAGAAGATAGAATGAGGAATAGTGTGAAGAGGATAAGATGAAAATCACTAAACATCATTCTTCATGACCTTGGTATCTCATCAAGAAAAAAAAGAAACATAATAAATATAGTATGTAGACTTAGTAAAACCACTCTACCCCTTAGGGATAAACACTTAGGTAACTTAATCAATAAACATTTAGATTGAACATGACTAATAAGAGAAAAAAACAATAAAAAGGAAAAAATGGGAAAATTGAAAGTTAATAAAATGAACACTACAAGTTGGCATTATAAAATGTTTTATGAAAACATTTGACATGGAATACAGGATACAGACTTACCTTTGATGACATGAGTCAAGAAACAAACAAAAAATATATTTCTATATAATGATGATGAAAATGTTGTCTCTATGTATTGCAGGATTTCTCACACACAAATGAATGAAGATTTCCCAAAAATGATTTCTCGTTTAGAGATGTGGTTTTGACAAACTCCCTTTTGGAGTAGGATATGTATTTAATCCCTTGTTTATAAAAATGGGTGTTGAAATTATAAAAAACATTTTGAGGGTATTTTAGATACTTTTTGGAATCCAAAAACACATTTCATAGATAACCTTATAGAAAAGGGTATATCTCATTTATAAGGACTCAACTTGACTTCTCATTAAGGGTTCCTTTAGAAAATTTTGGAAGAATGGAATATAAGAATTTTTTTATATAAGGGTTCCTCACTTGAGTGTCATCATGATATGGGGGATGTATATGTTTCCCCCCCTTAATTTTTACTATTCTATTTTCTTCTGTGAAGGAAATCCTCTAGTGGCACAAGTCTTCTATGTTAGTCTTTCAAGCTGGTTTATTTGTATGTATTCCCTTTCACAATTTTATTAACCAAAGTTACATAGGTGAGAAACTTGGGTGAAGTGACCTATAAGAGGAACTTTGGATAAGTGACCTTTGTGAGGAACCTAGGAAAAGTGACCTATTTGAGGAACTTAGGAAATGTTCTTGAATTTTATAGATTCGTGCCAAAGGTTGGTCGAACTACTTGGGTGAGAAATTGCCATCATTATTCCCAAGATATCCCATACTCAATGGTGATTTAAACTAAGTAAATTTGTTACTAAAAAATTATTAATGTATCCTTACATACTTCTAATGGAAAAGAAAGCAGTTCCGATTTCTGATGAACAAGATGATGGTCATATTAAGGATATTTTAAAAATTATCAAAACAAACTACAATCATATATGTGACACTAAATTAGAAAATATTTTTAGACATCTCCAGAAGTACCACTGGGACTATCTTGTATGTGAGAAACTACCATTATATGTTCATGGTAGTTTGATAGATATTATCATCCCATGTCTAAACAAGTTTATATCACACTCCTAGTTCACCAAATATTCAAATCTTAAAACAACTAATATTTTTTACAAGGGTTCATATATTAATTAGGGAACAATGTGATCTGTGTCCTTGATGCACAAAAATATAAATAGTATATATTTGAAACATCAAATCTTTGATATGAAAACACACTATTTTTCATCTGTTTTTCATCACTCTTCCATTAAAAAATAAAAGTGCAGGAATGAGGAATAGTATTTCTATGATGAAGGATAAGTTAAGCCAAAATAGATGTGGGGTTATTGGGTATGTGAGTAGTGTACTATGTTCAAGAATGAGAAAAAAATATGTTGATATGTTAAGTGGTTTAGGTTTCTTAAATTAATGTATAAAAACCCAAAAATATAATACAAGAGGTTTTTAGATGATGGATCCCTAAACCTAACACTTTTCATCTGATACATGGAGAAATTGGTGTTTTCATATGGGATGTCTACAGGATTCTAGGATCTCATATTCTAAATGATATATATGATTAGTTCCTCTATCCAAAATCAATGTGGGGTGATGTTAAATGAGAAATCACGTTGGATCAAAAGATATTGAAGATATCCTTAAATGTTACCAAGAATGATCCTCACCAGAGGGTCGACGTTCATCATGAATCATGGGTGGATCTTTTATTAAATACATAAGGACATGATCCTAGATGTAAGTATCAAATGAGGTGTCCTTCAATAGAAAATCAGAGAATCCCTAATAAATATTAGAATGTATTGGATCAAGGAAAATATAACACTTGGGGTAGACTATTAAGTTCAAAATCTCTACCATGACCCATCTTCCCAGATTTTTAGACATGTGTATTAGGACTGATGTATTTTCATTCTATGAATCCATTTGTGGTGTGAGAATAGTTACACTCATTATTGTATAAAAGTTAATAGAAGTGGGGTAAATAAGGTTGTATGCTTCTATATTAGGGATGATCCATTAATTTATGATAAATTTTTATATGGGAAAGTCCCTCTTCATAATTATAAAGATATTATATATTCTATGGGGGTGGATATCAACACATTTTAGCTTCAATAATGTTCTATGTGAGATCAAAATACTTGGATTATGATTCCAGTTGTTCAACCAAGTTGGCTCTGGAATCAAACCCATGAACTTGAAGTATTATCCAACCTTTATGAATTTTAATTTCTATATGGTGTTCAATTTCTTCAATTGAAAATATCTCCCCCCTAAGGAAATAATTTATAATGGATCTGGAAGTTTTTAGTTGTGTTTATATATATTGTATCTGAGAAATTGTGTGCAAGCAATGTAAATATATTGAGAGATTATTTGTGAGGATTATATACTATATTGATTTAATTTCCAATTCATGTACCTTCAACACCAGACTGTGTCACCTCCCATAGATTTATGATAAAAAAATTTGATGGTTGTTAGAAAGTTCTAGTTTCTTATGTGGAAACAAGGCTCCAAGCTAATTACTCAAGTCATTTTTTTCCATGTCTATTATATGATGAAATAATTTTAAGAAATATCTCTTCAAAAGTGGCATTAATTAAGCTCCGAGATCACCAAAATATTGTGAAAATTGGGTACATGGTGATCTAGGACTGAAAAGACTATGTCGGTTGAGACTATGATATATTGTTCCATTAACCATCATCAAAAAGAGACCCAGTCTCTAGTTTTCTATCATAATAAAAAAAAAGGAGTCCTATAATGCCCGAAAATTCAAATTGTGCAAGTCTCTATTAAAATTACTCAAGGAAACATCAGATTATGTATTTACTAGGTAAGAATAGTTTCAGAAGGATAATCCTTCTGATATGAAGGTTTTGTGGATATTTCTTACATCCATCCTCTATATTTTACATCATGGAGAAATTCGAGAACCATTCTTCTTTCATTATAATATCAACCGTACCAAGGTAGGAAATTATATTTTTTGATATGGAGATTCTCATTTATTCCATCGATATTTGGCCCCTTCCACAAAATAGGTAACCGATATGATGGATTGATACATTATTGACGTGGTGGACAATCAAACCACCAATGAATGGGAAAAGATCATAGATGAAGAGGATTTAATATTCATTATTTCTCTTCCTACTTACCCCCATTTTATGGATAATACAAAATTTTGACTTGTATAGGGAATAAGAAGAGGACGAGGAACAATATACTGGATTGGAATCACCAAGATATACCTAAAATAGAACCCGCATTAGGGCATAGTGAAGTAATCCTTCCAGGTCAGGGAATTTATATATTTTATATATTTTCAAATAGAAGGAAATAGTTAGATAAAAATATCTATTTCCTCTTCTAGTACCTATATTTTAAAAGGAAAGTTCCAGTCTTCCATCCTTTAGATTGAAACAGATCTAAATGGAAAATAATATTATCCTGACACGTTATCACCGAGGATAATTTTTCACAATATTACATACCACAGATCTATCAATAATATGAATCAGAACATACTTGTGTATTTTAGAATATAATTACTTTTATTTCGTCTAATAATCTAATAGGGATATTTTAGAAATTAAGGAGGATTCATTTGACAAGGTGTGGAATATTGCTGACAAGTCTGAACATCCCTTAGAAAAGATACTTGGGGACAAGACCCCTGTAGATACTATTAATATAGAGGGATAATATAATACTAGTAATGTGAATTACGGATAAACATATGTCATATATGAACCAATGACTCTAACATTCATGAAATTTTAGATCCTCTAAATGTTTTGGAGGACCACATGACAACCATTGTTGGATTTGTTTCTGTCTAAGAAGGGTATGATTGGGATATTGGTCCATTTGATGAGGGTGTAGATGATGATCTGAATTCAATTATTCATTAATAGTTTATGCCTACCAAAATAATAATGGGTAGAATGGATGAGATAAATTTAGGTCCTAAACGAGGTGTTTAAAATTCCCCTACTAGTGAGGATATTTTGATCCTTGAGATGTTAGTTAATTATATAATGTAAATGTCAATGGAGGACATCATCACACAACATATCTATATTCCTTACCATGTAGAGGATTTTAGGAACTTTAATGAAGAATTGTAAAGATATGAGTCTCAATTTATACATAATTGATATTCTTATTTTGGATTAACTATTAAAAACTCTTGACCTGTGAAATGTTATCTGTAGATAAAATTTCCTAGGAAATCCAAATATAGTGCATTGAGGCCGCCCATGTTATTTTTACTAATGAAATTTTGGATCAGTATCCCGAAGTGGGATATTCTCATGAATCTTCAATCCTTTTCCTTTGGATAACTCAAGAAGGTCCTCCTCCTCAAGTGGACCCAATTCAAACTGATTATGTCAGGAATGCCGAGGAAGACATATAATGAGAAGATAATATATAAACGAGTGAGAATTTTAAGCTACATTGATTATCTCTCTTAATATCCATTTATTATCTTCAAATGTTGATGAAAAAATATCGTATTTCCCTCAATTTATTAAGTTTTAAAACAAAATATTACGGAGGAAGTCTCCATTAGAATCCAACCAATAGGGAAAGGTGTGTCTTACATCACTATTGAAATAATGAAATAAGATACATCTCTAAGTGAATCAATTAAAGGGTGTGTTTCCCCAAACGAAAGTGGTTTTGATGTAAACATGATGTTCTATAAATCCTTTAATGTCTCCTATTATCTTATTTGGAAATATACATATATAGGGGTTTGTCCTTGAGGGGACCTTAGAAGAGTTTCCATCACAACTGACTCCAAATAATTCTCACCATAATATACGATGGCAGGTTTGACTACCATAACGTTCATTATGCCATGAAGGTGGTCATTATTCAGTGGGAGTAGGAGAAAATTCCACAAAAACGTATCACCAAAGTAGAGTTTCTCAATAAATCTAATGATCTTTGAGCCATGTTATCTTGGAAAAATCTTGACCATGCCAAAGAGATGAGATATTTTCAATGATAAGTTGATGATAAATATCTTAAAATAATATATATCCAATAAGAGTAGGATGTTTCCAAGTGAGAACTTATGTATCTTTCTAGGTATAAGTAGGAGGTTAATGATAATGGGAAAGATTATATTACCACTACAGTGTAAAATCTATGTATTTATGAGGATGTTGAGGCTATATAATCATAAAAGCCTCAAAATAAGGTTAAGGAAACTTGGGTATTAATTGAGTAGCTCAAATTTTATGTGGATTTAATGTTGTAATCCATCAATATAGTGAATAGAGACTCCATCTTGTGTATTCTTCCCTCATTTTTTGATCTATGAATAGAAAGAATCATGTTCATTCCAATTCTTTTACTGGTAAAAATTTTCCTTATCTATGAATGTCTGATCCAGTTGATACAATAGGGGTTGGATGTTGGTTCATGGGGAGAATGAACATTAAATTAGGGTTCTTGGACCTTATTGATTATACCACTATATGTGGGGAAAACACTTTAGGCTGGGAGATGTTGTTTGGAACAAAACCCAAAAGAGGTGTGCGCTTGGATTTTGGTAATAGAGTTTAGACCTTTGAAATGGTGGAATGAATTTAATGAGACTTATCAGATGAGGGTACTTCTAAAAAATTTCCAGTCTCAAGGATAAACGTTGTAAATAACTATCTCAGGGTCCTTGAATCCAAGAAAGTGACATGGGAAATGTATGTAAGGAACACTTATAGACCATATTTTAAATATGGATTCCATTATGACATTGTAAGGGCATATGTCATGAACCAGGCTGGGTCACCATCCAACTCAGTGTCCAACCCGGTCAGTGGCATGGCCCTGAAGGGCATTCCTGATCCCTATGGGATGGCACAAGTTCGCGGGTATCAAGAGTAACATGTGGGAACGGTTTACCCAAAATAAGATATGTAAAAACAGCGAACAAGATAAATAAACCAAAACTATAAGACAAAACAAAACAAACCCTTAACTTTAGGCTGAATGTTTTTTAAAAAAATCAACACAAGAATCCAAGAAGACTGCAAAGAAAAGAAAAATAACACATATATTTTGTCCTTTATGAAACATGAGGAGTCACATCCTCAAACATCCATCGTCAGACCTGCACGGTAAGGCCATCAATAACCTGAACCACCATTGTTTAGCATGTTGTCACAACCTGGAATACACAAGAAGAAAGGTATATATAAACCCAAAGGTGTATGTAGGGTGTGAGCCAAGAGCCAAGCATGATGTCACCACATAAAAAGGTTCCATGTATAAACATTAAATTACAAATACATTTCTAGGCTTTATAAATTAAAATACACCAAAGATTGAATGGCTTAAAGGAAAAAAGTTCTATAAAGAAAACAATTTTCAGAGAAAACAACATAAATAAATAAATAAATAAATAAAACACCCTTGCGTTTTTGAAACCCAAACCTTCATGAAAACCCAAATGTTACACCATATTCCAACAGTTAGTGTAAGTAGTCTGAGATCACCAGAAGTGGGAGGGGCCCTATAGGTACAGGAAAAATAATGGGACCCTAGAACATCGTGTCTCAGTGAATAGTAGTATAGGAATCACAACAATATATGGTCTCGTGTACGAGACACTAGTAGGGCAACACATCCATAACCTAGTGGTCTATAATCATCACCCAATGTTTAGTTAGTGTTGTAATCATCAATCTATCTAGGCGAAACCGGCCCAGAGCAACTTCTGTATCACTAGAACAATAGATATAGTATGCCCACCTAGTACCCAGACTTCCCCTTTTTGTGTTCAAGATGTTCCAATTTCACCTTTCATGTCTAACTCAAATAAAAAAATCAAACAGGGTGTTACCAAAACCCAACACCAAACTTGCACACACACAAAATCCATTTGAAATAGTCCGCACACAAAAAGACATCACACAACTCTATTAAAACCATTTTTTCACCATTAATAATTATTTATTAAAACATATTAAATTTTGTAAAGAAGTTATTTTAAAAAATACATAGCATGACTAAACACACAAAACCAACCCAACCCTCCTTCATGACCAAACACACCCAATACCACATCAAGAACATAAACTGCACTACTCACATCAATTAATAACCCAACTGCACACTTAAAAGACTATTTTCCCAATTAATCAAAAAACTAAAAACAATTTAAGCAACATAAAAATATGACACATGGATTTAAACACCAAAGGCACACTCAAACCCTATTTTTGAGCAAAACACATATGAACACTACACACAAACATAAACTGCGTGCTTTTCACAATTTCATAAAACAAACGAAAAATTTATAAAACACTAGAAAAAAGTTAAACGTGGTTTTTTGCAACAAAAACCTACCCAACCTACTCAAAACCTTCACTTATGACCAAGAATAGGAAACACCATATTAAAAATAATATTAACACCACTTTCATAATAAATAACTAACTATGCATATTATTAAACACAAAAGATTTACTAAAAACATGTTTCTAACCCAAGAATGCACCCACACCACAATAAAATTCTACCAAACAAATCTAACACATGGAAAACATCAAGAAAAAAAATCCAAACCCAAAATAATTAACCAAGAATATTATAAATTAACTAAGCAAAAAAATTAATTCATTAAATAATGTTTAAATGTGGAACCACCTACCTCAAACCAAAATAATTCCGTATAGACGATGAAAAATCCATCATCACCTCAAAAAAATCAACAAGGAACACTAATCAGCAAAATTGTACAAAAACACTCAAGAATAGGGCCCTAATAAATAAAAAAACCCTATGAACAAAGACAAAATATTTAGCAAGGAAGGATAAGGGTTTACCCAAAGTGAATCCACACGTGAAAGGGAAGAGGGTTGCTATCCAGATCCTGTTGTGCTGATAAAGGGGTGCGATGGGGACTAGATGGATAAAGAGGGAGGGGATTTAGTGCGAGCGGTTGCTTGGAGGTGTGGAGACCTTATGGTGTGAGGGGGCCGAAGCAGTGCTGGTAGACTGGGGGAAGGTTGAAGATGGCTCACAGAAAATGCAGGTGGGTCGTGCGCGGGTAGATCTAGGGAGGGGGAAGGGTTTGTCGGCAAGCTCATTGGCTAGGAAGCTGGCCATGGGGGAATCAGGGTGGCACCGCGTAGGGTTGCGGGTAGGTGAGGGTCTCTGATGGGAAATGGGGAAAATGGGGGGTGATAGGGTACTTTAGCTCGACGGGAAGAGGGTGTGAGGGAGAGAAAGAAAAATAAATAAAAGAAAAGAAAGGAAAAAATGGAAAAATAAAAGGAATTAATAATAATATTAATAATCTTATATTATTATTATTATTATTAAAATAGTTCCAAAATAGATATGTATATTTTTATTTTGCATTGATCTAACCATCCACGTAGTTAATTAATTATGTTTATGCGCACTGAACAGACCGCATAGTGATCTGTTGAAGCCTCATGGCTTCATCTGAGCCCTAACCATGCACCAAACAAAGCTAGTGAGAACACTTGCTTAACTGCAAAGTAAAAAACTTATGTTGGGTCTGGCCCGCATCTCACAAAATTAAATTTAAGCCAGATAAAATTATATGATAAAAATTATTAAAAAGAAACACTCTTAGCAATAAAAATAATAACTATTTCCAAAATAATAATAATAATAATAATTAATTTTAGCATTTCATTTTAAAAACATGGTAATATTAATAATTTATTTTGATAATAATAATCACATTAGTGACATCAAAAATTTTACAATAACAAATATATTAAAAGCGATTAATAAAAGTTTTATTTTTAACACTATTAATAATAATAATAGTAATATATTCAAACAATATTATTATTATTATCATTAAAATAATTCCTTATATCTTTATTATGTTCTTATTTTTATTTCATTACCATTTTATTATCCATCATATTATGTTTGTTTACCTTGAACAATGGGCAGGTTGTGCGGTGAACTGGGCAAGGTCACGTGCTGACCCTGGAAATGTTGTGTGGCTTCCATCGCGGTGCACTACACGCAGTCAAGGACAAAACACATGTTTTCAAAATAAATACTCAAAAAATTTATTTCGGGTCTCAAACTGAACCACCTGACCCGAAAAAAAATTAATAGAATAATTAATTCAAAGATGGTGGGTGTGAAAATTCTCCCCACCATAGTGCTTTCTGTACCAGGAAAGCCAAAACTAAGGCGGAACCCTAACGTAGAAACCGATACCCCCTTGGGGTTCAAAAATTATCCCTACAAAAAATCAAGTGAAAAGAGGAAACACATTGTGCTCATAGAAAGTTACTTAGATGAAAACCTCAAGAAATCCACAAAAATAATTTTCGTTATGTGTAACCCGCCACAAGAATCCCAGACACCTCTAGTTGATTACTCAAGGAAAGGGTCTCCCGTACCCCCAAGAACCAACTTCAAAAACTGAAACACCACAAGAACCATTTAATGAAAACAATACTATTTGACTGAAAAAAAACAAAAACAACCACGTCCAAGGAGAACTCTTATCACCTATCACTAAATCATCTCTAGGAACATAACTAAAACGTCAACATGGGAAATACCAATAGGGATCCCCACCATAATAAATTCATGAAAGTCCAAGACGAGGATGAAAAACTGACATGGGGAGGCCCGAACAGACTCCCCACAATTATGAATAAGGGCCAACACCGATTCATTCTAGGGACATTTGTGCGAGACCCACCATGGGTCTCCCCACCATTAGGACTAATAGAATATACAAAACCTCAAAATTTCGTGTCAGTGAGAAAGAACCCCACCACAAAGGATTGGGAGGGAGGGGCCAGACCATCGGGGTGTCAAAACTAGGACCTAATACCAACCAGCATCTCCATGTCCCTGGATGAGCACTATTCAAATCTGAGACCAGTTTACCTAACAGACCCCATAAGGACTACTAAAAGTGATTACACCTAGAGGGATTCTACACCCCAAGACATTAAGGTACGAGAAGACCACGCTTCCTCGTAGCTACAGGAATCCTCACACACCCACATGGGTCATTCAGAATGGAACAACTACATGAAATGATTTAAACTCCCTTTTCCATTAATACTGATGACAGAAATAAAGTTGGGGTCCCAAACACTTATGGGGTTCTTGACCATGCGTCAGCTTCACTCCTAGGAATATGGATGGAGACCTAATGTTTTAAGCATCTTATTCATCGCAGTAAATCATCAAAGACTCCTGAACGAAGATTCTCCTTTTCCTAGGACCGCAAGAAATCACACTGCAATTGAGACAACCCCATCAGACACAACACACTCTGACATACCTTCTACTCACTCAAGGAACATCCAGTCTTTCTCTTCAAAGAGAACTCATGATTCAAGACGTCACCAAACATGACCCTTGCGGATGATGAATGCACTACAATCCTTTCAAGGATTGGTCACCACCTATAACTTTGAACAGCCTTCACCCTTCCCCACTAGAATTTCTTTCACTGCTTCTGGGGGGGACCATTAGACACAATGGTGTCAAACTTCATACCCGATGACTCAGATGACTCGAAGAGAACAAAACTACTATCAACTCCCCTTGCATATGCCATCCCGCTGTGAGAGGATCTGCTTAACCGAAAAGTAGAAGGGATAGACTTAGCACTATCACTCAAAGTGGGAGTACTCACTTTAATCAAATTGAGGGTTGGCCAATGGATAATTATACATGGCCACACTTCAATCGCATTTTAATTCTTTATGGGGGGCATGCACTAGTCCAGAAAAAAAACCGTGGACCCAATCAAAATGGTCTAATGACCAAGACATACCCCAAGCGAACACTAAACATGTAAGGGGTAACACTAAAAGGGCTTCCCAAATCACTTTTAAAAGTAATTCACTAACCACACGCTTTCACACCAACTTACAAATAAGAATTAAAACTCAGTACACAAATAATTTTTACATAAAAACCATATTTCCATGAATCCAAAACAAAGAGATGAGGGATGCTGCAAGAGGGAACTAGTTTAAGCCGGTAACTGGGAAATATGGTTGGTGACCATATACTAATCACACGACTGCCATAGAGGGTAATCTATGATAGTTTCCTCGTCTCTACACGGCTTTCTAGACCCTGCGTGCTCACTGGGACCCCTAAACCTACTCCTTTTTCATCTCCCCTAATCATGATTAACAACATGGACCAATGATTTAGAAAAACCTCAAATTACATTGGTAACTCAAGTACTGCCCTGAGGTGTGCTGGCCAAACACCTTACTCATAGTCAGGATGTCGAGTCCTGAAAACCTTAACTCTAGTCTACCCTAACTCTATCCCAAAAGAACATGACCCAAGAGAGGAAACCTTCCCTCTGATACCATTTTGTTACAAACTAGGATGGGTTGCCATCCGACTCGGCATCTGACCCGGTCTGTGGCATGGCCCAAAGGGCGTTCGTAATCCCCACGGGCTGGAACAAGTGCCCAGGAATCAAGTGAAACATGTGGGAACGATTTACCAGAAATAAGAGATAGAAAAACAACTAACAAGATACATAAAAAAATGTTGGAAAACAAAACCAAAAAAACCCTTAAAATTGGGACAAACATAAACATTACAATTCAAGCCAAAACTCCCAGAATACGTCAATTAAAAGAAAACTAATACATCTATTCACACTATCATGCAACATGAGGAGACAACTCCTCAAACAACCATCATCAGACCTGCACAGGAAGACCATCGATAACCCAAACCACCATCATTGAGAATGATGTCACAAACTAAAATATGCAAGTAGAAACTTCTTCATACACCCAAAGGTGTATGTAGTCTGTGATCCAAGATCCCAGTAGGAAGTTACCCAATACAAAGGTTCCGTGTATAAACATTAAATGAAATATACATTTGTTTGCTTAATAAATGAAAATTCACCAAACCTTGAATGACTTCAATGATATATTATCTATAAGGAAGAAAATTTTCCAAGAAAATAAATTAAATAAATAAATAAAAAAAACATCATTGCCTTTATGAAATCCAAACCCTCAAGAAGACCCAAATGTTACACCGTATACTGACGGCGAGTGTAAGTAGTCAGGGAGCACCAAAAGTGGGAGAGGCCATATAGGTACTAGAAAAATAATGTGACCCTAGAACATCGTGTCTCGATGAACAATAGTATAGGAATCAAAACAATATATGTTCTCATGTACGAGCCACTAGTAGAGCAACAGATCCATAACCTAGTGGTCTCCAATCATTATTCAAAGTTTAGATAGTGTTGTAATCATCAATCTAGGTTGGTGAAACTAATCCAAAGCTGCTTCTATATCACTAGAACACTAGATCTTTTCCACCCACCTAGTACCCAGGCTTCCCCTAATTGATCTCAAGATGTTCCAATTTCACCTTTCATGTCAAAACTTAAATGAACCAAACAAACAAGGTGTTACCAAAACCCAATTCCACACATGCACACACATAAAATCCATTTGATATTTTCCACAAACAAAAATACATTACACAACTCAATTAAAAGAATTTTTTGACTCATTAATAATTATTTATTAAAACATATCAAATTTGGAAAACAAGTTCTTTAAAAAGAGACATAGCACGACTTAACACGCAAAACAAACCCAACCCTCCTTCATTACCAAACACACCCAATGTGACATCAAGAACAAAAACTGCACTACTCACATCTATTAATAACCAAACCTCAAGGTTAAAAGACAATTTTCCCAATTAAACAAAATACTAGAAATTTTATTAACAAACTTTAAAATATGACACATGGGTGTAAAAAATAAAGGCCCACTAAAACCCTCTTTTTGAACAAAACGCATATGAACGCTGCACAAAAACATAAACCGCGCATTTTGAAAATTTTCACAAAACAAGTACAAAATTTATAAAACACTAGTAGATAGTTCAACGTGGGTTTTCGTAGCAACAAACTACCCAACCCACACAACACCTTCACTTATGACCAAGCACAGGAAACGCCAAGTTAAAAAATTTTTTACACCACTTTCACAATCATGAACTAACAACGCATATTATTAAACAATAATGATTGACTAAAAAGAAGTTTCCCACCAATGACCACACCCACACTATAAGAAAAAAAACAAACAAATCTAAAACATGAAAAAAATCAAGAAAAACAAATCTACACCCAAAATAGTTAATAAAGAATTTTATAAATTAACTAAGAAAGAAAATTAATTCCATAAATAATGTTTAAATGTGGAACCACCTACCTTAAACTAAAACACTTCTTGAAAGATGGTGTGAAATCCATCATCACCTCAAACAATCAATAAGGAACCCTAATACACAAAATTGAATAAATAACACTTAATACTAGGGCACAAATCCTGGAAAAAAACGCCTAAGAAAAAAGACAAAATCTTTTGCAAGGAAGGACGAGGGCTTAACTGAAGTGGAGCCACACGCAAAAGGGAAGAGGGATGCTGGAAGAAGTCGGCTCTGCTAATAAGGGGGTACGACGGGGACTAGATGGAAGGAGCGGGAGGGACATCGGTGTGAGAGGCTTCTTGGTATTGTGAGGGCCATGCGGCATGAGGGGGCCAAAGTAGTGTTGCTCAGATAGGGGAAGGTCGACGATGGATCACAGACAGTATAGGTGGGCTGCACACGGGTAGATCTGGGGATGGGGAAGGTTTTGCAGTGAGCTCATTGTCCGGGAGGCTGGCCATGGGGAAAGTTGGGCGGTGCCGCGTAGGGTTGCGAGTGGGTGAGGGGATCTGATGGGAAATGGGGGAAATGGGGGGCGACGATGTACTGTAGCGCGATGGGAAGAGGGTGTGAGGGAGAGAAAGAAAAACAAATAAAAGAAAAGAAAAGAAGAAATGTAAAATTAAAATGTAATAATAATAATACTAATAATAAAAACAATCTTATATTATTTTTTTATTCTTAAAACTATTCAAAAATATATATATTTTTTCTTTTTTAATGATTTTACCATCCATCCGGTTAATTAATTATGTTTATGCGCACCGGACAGAACACACGGTGATATGGTGAAGCCTCTCGGCTTTATTTGATCCCTACCCATGCAACAAATGAAGCTAGCAAAAATGCTTTCTTACACGCAATGCACAAAACTTATGTTTGGCCTAGCCCACATCTCAAAAAAATAAATTTGATCTAGATAAAATTATAAGATAACAATTATTAAAAATAAACAGTCTTAGCAAAAAAAATAATAACTATTACCATAAAAATAATAGTAATAATAATTAATTTGAGAATTAAATTTTAAAAATATGGTAATATTAATAATTTAAGTTGATAATAATAATAACATTAGTGACATCAACAATTTTATAAAAACAAAAATAATAAAAGTGATTAATAAAATTTTTATTCTTAATACTTTTAACAATAATAATAATAATATATTGAAGTAATAATATTATTATTATCATTAAAATAAATCCTTAAATCTTTATTTTTCTTATTATTTTAATTTTATTACCATTTCATTATCCATCGCATTATGATTCATTGCCCTAAACATCAGGCAGGCCATGCGGTGAACCGGGTGAGGTCGCGCAGTGACCCTAGAAAGTTTGTGCGACTTCGACCATGGTGTGTTGCATGTAGTAAAGGCCAAAACATGTGTTTTTAAAATAAATACTCAAAATATTTATTTAGGGTCCCAAACTGAACCACTGGATGTGAAGAAAATTAATAAAATAATTATTTTAAAGACAGTGGGTGTGACGACGTACAAAATCAAGAATATTTTCTCTTGAGGATGATGATGTATTTGGTTGATAGGTCACAATGGGGGTATATTATGTAGAGCCACATCAGGGTCCTAAAATGTAGAGTCATAGAAAAGGTTTCCTTCAAAGTAAAATAGTATTCTTTCTGATAACTAAGGGAAGTATGTAAGGGTATGAGTTTCTCAAAACAATGAATTGTGATTTATAGAATGAGAATGTCCTGAAATCATAGAGGAATCATTTAGACTTTTTTTATCATTAAAGGTTTTCTATAAACCCATTGGGATCCCAAGACCAAATTTTCATGTTTTGCATATTTATTTCTTTACATGGGTCGAGCTCATATGTAATGAAAAAAGGGAATTTCATTTAATCATGGTTAGGCTAGGATGTGGGATACTTTCATTACTACATATCACATTGGTTCCATAATCAAGAAATATGTAGTTTTAAGAACGTTCATTACCCAATTCTGAATCATATATAAAGAAGGACATACCATGTGGGGGAGACCAATATAACTAGTTTAAGTTCATGTAGGATGGAATGATCACCCATTTACTCATGGAAAAGTTTAATTATATATATTTTAATTTTCACCTACAATATATACGCTTATATGAGTCATGTTATATGTGATAAATAGGAGGAAATTAGATTATTATCCAAATTGCACTATGAATGCTAATAAATGGTTGTTTACGGTGTGAACCATATATTTTTTCATCCCATTGAGGGACTATTTTCAGGTAAAGAATACTCCAACATCTTCTGCATGTGAAGAGGTGAGATTGTAAGCCATAATATTTGGGTTACTGGATTTGATAGAAAAGCATATATGGGACAAGTACATAGAGAATAGTAACACACCATGTTTAAATATAGGCTTCCATTATGATTTTATCAGAGTGTATGGGGGGAAAGAGGAATTTATATTAAGGATAAAGATTCATCTAGTTTATAGGACTAAATAGTGAAATAAATTATATGTAACACCCCATGATTCCACGGTACGCTTCTCATTGAATAATACAGTAGCGTGTGTTGTATGCAACTTTGAGTTCTAACACGCACCACAACCAATCAAACTAGCTGTTATGAATAGTAATACCCGATTTTTTAAATTTTATACATTTTATCTTTCAAAATGGACTTAATTTTTGATTTGGAATATCGAAATTAGCTTAGGGTGAATTTTTGATATTTTTATGAAAACATTCAATTTTTGATGAATAGTCAAAAAAACTGAGTTATAGTTTAAAACCGAATTTTTATTTAAAGAATTATTTATTTTATTTGATTTTAATTAAGGTAAAAATATATACATAATACCTATATAAGTTCAATTTAAATCATTGGAGTTAGTTTAGAATGATTTTAGGTATATAAAAATTTTATTGAACTTTTCACCGTCTTTTACCCACCTCCTAGAAGAATTTTGAAATTCACATAAAATATAATTTTACCGCTTCTGTGAGTATAATTTCAAGAATACGAGAGACACAGTTAATATTGAGGAGTAAAATATGGTTCAATAAGATAAAAATAATTTTTGTGGAATAGTAACTTTTTACTTTTATTTACCACGGTTAAAAGTAAATACGGTAATTAAGGGTAAAAATGATATTAATATTACCCTAACACATGTCCTAAATCTATTGGACAAATGTATCTCGACCAAAAACAACCTTTTTAATAAAATATTATCATTTAGGTACACTTGGATTATATTAGGACATTTATTATTATTTAATTCAAAGAAGAGTTAAAAGAGTTAAAATCAAAGTTTAATAACTAAAACATTTTCAATATAGGGTTATACATAAGATAAATTAAATTATAAATAATAATTATAAAGATACAAATATTTCCTACATAATTGTATTTTATTTATAATTTTTAGACAATAAATAATTTAATTTATTTGTGACACAATGGTGAGGAAGTAATTACCTAATTAATGAGATATAAAAATAATGGATATCATAAATACAAAAATAAATGTAATTTGAGACTTTTTATGAATTACACTAATTTTATAGGTTAATATGAAATATTAGGATTCGTTTTATAAAGTTTTTTAGAAGTAATAAAGCTGTTATGAAATTATCAAACACCAAATATCCAATAGTGTCAAAATTGACATAAAAGAGTTCTTAAAACGAATATTATATTATTAATTGTTATTCTTTTCCTAAAAATATAAGGTACGGCCAAAGGACTTATATAATAATAGTTTTATCATTAATGGACCACTTTTGGGTCTCTTGGAGGTATATAGTAAGTTTATTAACTATATAATATAAAAATACAAAGAGACATGGTAAATATCAAACTGTTTAACTTAGAGTTAAATATAAATGATAAGGTTAATATAGTGACCCAACCCTATCTTAAATATATTGGCTGAAATGATTTCGACCCATTCCCACCTGAGCCTTTAAATAATACACTTTTGATCCATTAGAAACCGAATATTAATTTATTAAAAAATAATATTTCTAGCTTATCCAAAGGTTCCCCTTACCCCTCTTACAAAAGGTCACTCCCCCTTCACTCTAATTTACACCTTCAAAGCCTTTTGGCTCGGCCAAAACCTTCCCAACTATTCTCTAAACTTTCTTCAATTCAACCTAGAGGCCTTATTTTGATCATAAATCCAACCTATGGAGCCCTTTTGATCAAATCAAAAGGAAGAACCTGAAGAAGAGGTAATGCTTTCACCACCCTCTTTCAAGTTCATTTCTTCTTCAACTCCTTATTTCTTTGTTATTTCCATTATAAAATAATAATTACAATATCTTATATATATTGTGATGTTATTATAAATATGGTACAACCATATTTAGTATTATATCCATCCTTTGAATGACATGTCGCCATACGTGCGTACCTATGACTTACCGTCTCCATGTCGTGGTGTAATTGTTATTCCAAACGTTATTATTTGGATGGGTATGAAAATGATGTGTAATTGATGTAAATAATAAATATAACATGGAAATTATTCTGTATATATTATATACCATCCAGTTATATATTATTTTAATATCAAATGAATGATATTATCGCTCGTGCGAATGTACGGACTACCGTCTCCACGAACGCGATGAGATTCATTTCCCATCATATCAATTCATGTCTAATTATCATTTAATGATTAAAAATAATGTTTAAATACTTGATATCATTATAAATATGAATAATATACAACCCATGGATAACAAACATGGCCAATGTAACAAAACATATAAAATAAAATGAGTAAGTGAACACCTGAAACCACAATAATACTAAGATATTATTAAAAAAGAAATGTTAAAAGATCATATATGATATCATATTAATGTATATTACTCTTGTATAATTTAATAAAAATTATTTCACCATTATACATGAGGTTAACCAACCCTCAACCAAGTAAAATTACAAGGTAAGGGTTTATTTCACAATCTCTTCATTATCTGAGGTTGTTTATATGTAATTATCTACTGGGACCTCTTTATCACCCACATCCATGATTCTTAAAAAAGTATTTAAAATCATTCTTACTATTTTATAGAATATTGTTTAAATTCATTTTTACCCTTGTTGATTTTTTATAAGAAGTTTATAAAAGAATCTTTCCGTTGTTTTCCAAACAAGGTCCTTTTTAACCTTTTCGACAGAATTAAGGTAAGAATGTCTTTTTTAACTTATACAGCGGGTGCAGCTATTTTACTCCATTATAAAATTGTTGAAGCTTCCCTTAAAAGCTTATAAGAATATATTCAAAGTAAATTTTTTATTTTATAATTATGTGACTTTTAAATGATTTCAAAAAATAGAGATTTCACTCAAATAGTTTTGATTTCATCTTTGTTAACATCCTTTGATGGATTTTAAGTTTATTTGAAGTTTATTTATTATGATACAAAACTTCCATATTGTATTGATGGTTTTGTGATATGTTTGACTGTGGATGTGTTATTTTTATACCATTCATGGTTTATGGAGAAAGTATTCACATTTCATATGCTAGTTTTAATACGTATTTTTATGTTATGTTTAAACCTATTCATATGAGGAATGGATTGGACTTAATAAGTGACGGGTGGAGCCCTCTATAGCCCCTCAATGAATCAGTATGTCTCATGAGACAAACTAGTGTCTTGGCACAAGGCCTTGACAAAATCTTATTTGTAGTCTTGGAACAATGCCTTGACTATGTTGTTATGATAGTCTGGCATTATGCATTCCATCATTATGAAAGTGGTTATTGATATTGCATGTGATTATTCGTCTAGTAGAATATCCATGTGAATAATTAAATGGAATTATTTAATTTTAATTTTTCCATGTTATGCTGAAGTTAAAGTTTAAAAGGCTTTTTTTATTTATACATTTCCTTAAATGTTTATGCTTATTTATAAAGGTTTCCACTATGTTGCTATCCTTACTGGGCATTTGAGCTCACCCCTTTCTATGTTTTACTTTTCCCAGGATGTGAAAAAGTATTTTATGAATGACCTGCAGGGATAGTATAAGGGAATATGAGTGTGGAGACAAGATGTTGTTGTAGTTTTCACTTTATTATGTAATGCAGAATTTATGAATGTATCTAGTGATTCCAAGGCTACTAAACTAATCGGCCTTTCGAGACTTGATCTTTTGTGATCATGCCAATGTTATGTAATAATTTACCGACTATAGGTAACTAGGGTCGGGGCATTACAGTTGGTATCAGAGGAAGGTTAGTACAAACCTTGGAAGCTAGATTTAGATAAACTTTGATTAGACCACATATCCCTAAGATAGATGTTGAGGATTAGTATAGAAGAACATCCTAGAATTTTGGTATTATAGAGATTTTGTGAGTTTTCTGAGAAATACATCCCTGTATGGATATGAGTAGGTAGAGGCGGCTCTAACACAGATGTACCTAGGGGTAAAACCCAAAAACACCGCTTTGAGCTAGACTCAAACGGGTACTGGTGCACGACAACGGGCCTTACTGCACTCTTGGTTACGACACTCCCGGGTGATATGCTTAAAATAATTCTCATTTTCTTTACAAACCATTATGAAGGGATTATGAGTATATACTTCCTCAAAGAAAAAATTTTATTTATGATTATGGATTATATCCATAAATAGTTCAATTTATGTTAAGTGTTTTACATGTATGGAATTATGTATTTTGATTCATAAACTCATCTAGTTTATGCCATTGTTTAGAAATGGTGCTTAGTGGAAGGAATGGAAATCGTATCAATGCACGAACTCCATATAGGGATTTCCCTCTTGCTCAAGATAATTATAGTGGAACTGGTGATGAAACTAGTGTTGATTTTCTAATCACCATACTGGGACAACTCACTCAAGTTATGAATAATAACCTTACCCGTATGGAGAACCCTGATCCGTAGTATGGAGGATCAATGTTAGATCGCTTCATGAGGCAACAACCATCAAAATTCAATGGGGGTACAAATCCACTAGTAGTGGAGCAGTGGATAAATTGCTTAGAGAAAATATTTCATGCCTTGGGGAGTAGTGAAAGGGAAAAAGTTATCATGGAAGTTTACCGCCTCACTGGAGATACTGATCAATGGTGGTCATTGATTCAAAACACAAAGGAAGATGATGAAGTATCAAATATGGAATGGAGGGATTTCGATGAGAATTTATTAGAAAAATACTTTCCTCATGACCATCGAGCAGATATACAAAGGAAATTTCTAAGTCTGAGACAAAATAAGGATGATAATGTAGCAAAGTATGAGGCTAACTTTACAAGGTTATCAAGGTATGATAGAGATTATATACATAACCCAAGGAGTAATATTGATCGTTTCTTTGATGGGTTAAAACCATTTATTCATTGACCATTAGTTTAACAATCCTTCTATTTATATGAAGATATTGTTTCATGTGTTATCAAGACAGAAAAAGAATTCTCTAAGTCTTATGAATTTAAAGCAAAGCAAGAGAAGAAGAGATCTGTTGATCAATCTGGAAATGGAAATAAGGGGAATAAGAGAAAAGTTGAATATCCATATTGTATTAAATGTGGGAAGAAACACCCTGGTACTTGCTTGAAGGGAATGGGAGTCTATTACAAGTGTGGTGAAAAGGGCCACCAAGATTGTGATTCAAAGGGGAAGAAAGAAGATACCACTATTCAATGCTACAATTACAGGGAGATGGGACATTATGAAAATGAATTCACTAAGTGTCAGGGAAACTTACCTTATAAAAGGCCAAGGGATCAAGGCCAAGCTTATGTTATCACTACTGCTGAGGTAGAAGCTCTAAAAGACGTGGTGGCAGGTAATTTAATGGTTTCCTCCAGTTTAGACAATGCTTTATTTGATTCTGGATCATCATATTGTTTCATATCTTCCTAGTTTGCTAAGAAAATTAGATATTTCCAATTTGATTTAACAAGGGATTTGTCATTTAAAACTCCTAAGGGAAGTATCATTGCAACAATGTTTTGTGAATTAGTCCCCATTAGAGCACATAAATGTTCTTTATCTGTGGATATCATCATCATACCTATTATTGAATTTGATATAATCCTCGGTATGGATTGGATTTTGGACCATGATGAATAAATTTATTGTAAGAAAAAGGAGGTTACTATTTTTGATGATGATGATAAGGAACACCCTATCTTTAGAGCAGAATCATTACCACCTGATTCTTACCTAGATCCACCCCCAGTAGCTCAGCTAAATCCAATTATTGGGGAGGAAGAGAATGAAATAACTGTGGGTAAGGAAAAGAATGTTCAAATAGATTATGAGCCTATTGTGAGAGAATATATTGATGTGTTTCCAGAATATTTACCTGTTCATCCTCCAGAATGATAAATTGAGTTTTCAATTGATTTAATTCCTGGTTCAAGGCCCATATCGAAGACCCCTTATATAATGGACACTATAGAATTAGTTGAACTAAATAAACAACTATAGGAATTGAGTAATAATGGATTTATTCGCCCTTTTGTTTCTCCATGGGGAGCCCCTGTCCTTTCTGTTAAGAAGAAAGATGGATCTATGAGGTTATATATCGACTACAGGGAAATCAATGCTACAACAATAAAGAAAAAGTATACCCTACCGTGGATTGATGATTTATTTGACCAATTGCATGGAGTTCAATACTTTCAAAATATTGAACTCCGACCTGGATAACATCAGTTGTGTGTGAAGAAGGAATACATTCCGAAGATAGTATTTCAAACCAGGTTTGGGCATTACGAGTTTATAGTAATGCCTTTTGGACCGACTAATGCACCCTCTATATCCATGGATCTAATGAATAGAGTTGTCAAGGAATATATCGATGATTTTGTGGTGTTATTTATTGATGATATATTGGTATACTCCAAAAGCTACGAAGATCATGATAATCACTTGCGCATTATACTGAAGACTCTGATAAGACATGAATTATATGGGATGTTTAGCAAGTGTGAATTCTGGCTTCAGGAGATTTCATTTCTTACCCATATTGTCTCTAAAGATGGAAGCTCTGTTGATCCTTCTAAGACCAAGGAAATCCAAGAATGACTTGCACCGACGAGTATAACTGAGGTACACAGTTTTATTGGTTTAGCAGGTTATTATCGACATTTCGTCCAGAACTTTGCCCAATTGGCTAACCCATTAACGAAGATCACACCTAAAGGGGTTAAATTTCATTGAAAAAAAAGTGTGAAGAATGTTTTGAAGAACTAAAGAGAAGATTAGTCAATTCTCTTATATTGATTCTACCATCAGGGAATGATGGGTTCATTATTTATAGTGATGCATCGAAGAAAGGACTTGGTTGTGTCCTTATGAAGAATGACAGGGTTATTGCCTATGCATCACGACAACTGAAAATTCATGAGAAAAACTATCCTACTCATGATCTTGAGTTAGCTGCTGTAATTTTTGTTTTGAATATATGGATACATTATATCTATGGTGAAAAATGTGAGATTTATACTGATCACAAGAGTTTGAAGTACATTTTATCACAGAAAGAACTCAACTTGATGCAGCAACGATGGCTTGAACTACTCAAGGATTATGATTGCACGATACACTACCACCTGGGGAAGGCAAATAAGGTGGAAGATGCTTCGAGCAGAAAAGATCATGGAGTTTTGAACATGATGAGAATTAAAAGGGATCCTATTTTCATGGATCTAGTGAAGACGGATATGGGAATTACCATAGAAGGTGAAACATCGATAATTTTTCAAATGATTTGAAAACCATCTTTAATAAAAATGGTAAAGAGTTCTCAGACTGTTGATGAAGAGTTTCAAAATAATATTAAAGCTGTGAATGATGGGAGATTGAGAGACTTTGTGTATAAAGATGGAATTTTGAAATTTGGTAATAGACTTTGTGTTCCCGATATACCTGATCTAAAAAAGGAATTGTTAGACGATGCTCATAGTTCCAATTTCTCTATACACCCTAGGAGCACCAAAATGTATTGAGATTTGAAGGAACATTTTTGGTGTGACAACATAAAGAGGGAGATTGCTGATTTTGTGTCAAGATGTATGGTTTGTCAACAAGTGAAAGATGGAAGGCAACAACCTGGAGGAGTCATGCAACCTCTTCCCATACCGAAGTGGAAATGGGACACTATTACGATGGACTTTGTCCTAGGGCTACCAAAGACACCTAGAAGGAACGATGCCATATGGGTTATTGTTGATCATCTTACCAAGTCAGCACATTTTCTTGCTATAAGAGAAGATCTACCACTGGAATGTCTAGAAAGACTATATATTAATGAAGTTGTGAGACATCATGGAGTACCCATATCGATTGTTTCTAATCATGATCCTCGTTTTACTTCCTGATTTTGGAAGAGTCTTCAGAAGGACTTGGATACTAAACTTCGTTTGAGCACTGCCTACCACCCCTAAACCGATGGACAATCAGAACAGACTATTCAAACCTTAGAAGACATGTTGAGATCTTTCTCACTTGACTTTCAGGGTATGTGGGATCAATATTTAACTTTGGTAGAAGTTTCCTATTACAATATCTTCCATTCAAGTATTCAGATGTCACCATATGAAGCGTTATATGGAAAGAGATGTCGCAAACCAACCTGTTCGGATGATGTTGGTGAAAGAAAACTCATAGGCCCATAAATGGTGGAGGAAACGATGGAAAAGGTGAAGGTACTCCAAAACCACATCAAAGCAGCTCAAAGTAGGCAGAAGAGCTATGCTAACAACCGAAGGAAGGATTTAGAATTTCAGGTAAGAGATCATGTTTTCTTGAAGGCATTTCCATGGAAGGGTGTTATACGTTTCGGTAAGAAGGTTAAATTCAGTCCCAGGTACATTGGACTATTCAAAATTATAGAATGAATTGGGTTTGTAGCTTACCATTTGGAAATGCCACCAAGTCATTCCAAAGTTAATGATGTGTTCCACGTATCACTGTTGAGAAAATACATGTCTGACCCAACGCATGTACTCAATTACGAGGAATTAGAAGTGGAACCTGATCTGCCTTATTGCGAAAAGCCCGTCAGGATTCTTGATATGAGAGAACAAGTATTGAGAAACTGGACGACTCGTCTGGTAAAAGTTTTATGGAGAAACCATAAGATGGAAGAGGCAATGTGGGAACCCGAGGAACTTATGATGAAGAATCACCCAAGTCTTTTCATGCAGTAGTATTCTAGAAATTTCGAGGATGAAATTATTTGAAGGAGGGGATAATGTAACACCCCAAGCTTCCACGATATGCTTCTCTTTGAATAATAGAGTAGTGTGTGTTGTACGCAACTTCGAGTTCTAACACACACCATAACCAATCAAACCAGATGTTAGGAATAGTAATACCCACTTTTTGAAATTTTTTACATGTTACCTTTCAAAATGGACTTCATTTTTGATTTGCAATATCAAAATTAGCATAGGGTGAATTTTTTGGTATTTTTCTGAAAACATTCAATATTTGATGAATAGTGAAAAAGCACTGAGTTATAGTTTAAAACCGAATTTTTATTTAAATAATTATTTATTTTATTTAAATTTAATTAATTTCAAAATAGATACATAATACCTATATAAGTTCAACATAATTCATTGGAGTTAGTTTAGAATTATTTTAGATATATAATAATTTTATTGAACTTTTCATCGTCTTTTACCCACCTCCTAGGAGAATTTGGAAATTCACATAAAACATAATTTTATAGATTCTGTGAGTGGAATTTCAAAAATTTGAGACACACAGTTAATATCAAGGAGTAAAATATGGTTCAATAAGATAAAAATAATTTTTGGGGAATAGTAACTTTTTACTTTTATTTACCACGGTTAAAAGTAAATAGGGTAATTAAGGGTAAAAATGATATTAATATTACCCTAACACAGGTCCTAATTCTATTATACAAGTGTATATCAACCAAAACCAACCCTATGAATAAAATATTATCATTTAAGTCTACATGGATTAGATTAGGACATTTATTATTATTTAATTCAAAGAAGAGTTAAAAGAGTAAAAATCAATGTTTAATAACTAAAACATTTTTAATATAGAGTTATACATAACATAAATTCAATTATAAATATTCATTAGAAATATAAATAGATTTCCTACATAATGGTATTTTATTTATAATTTTTATTCATTAAATAATTTAATTTGTTTATGACACAATGGTGATGCAGTAATTACCTAATTAATGAAATATGAAAATAATTGATAATATAAAAATCAAAATAAATGTAATTTTATACTTTTTATGAATTCCACTAATTTTATAGGTTAATATGACATATTATTATTGTTTATAGAAAGTTTTTTGGAAGTAATAATGTTTTTATGAAATTATCAAAAACCAAATACCCAATAGTGTCAAAATTGACATAAAAGAGTTTGTTAAAACAAATATTATATTATTAATTGATATTCTATTCCTAGAAATATAATGTTCGGCCAAAGGACTTATATAATGATATTTGTATCATTAATGGACCACTTGGGGGTTGCTTGGAGGTATATAGTAAGTTTATTAACTATATAATATAAAAATATAAAGAGACATGGTAAATGTCAAACTATTTAACTAAGAGTTAAATATAAATGATAAGGTTAATATAGTGACCCAAACCTGTCTAAAATATATTGGTTGAAATTTTTCTACCCATCCCCACCTAAACCTTTAAATAATCCACTTTGGATCCATTGGAAACTGAATATTAATTTATTATAAAATAATATTTCTAGCTTTTCCAAAGGTGCCCCTCACCCCTCTTATAAAAGGGCACTCCCCCTTTTCTCTAATTTACACTTTCAAAGCTTTTTGTATCATCCAACCCCTACCCAAATATTCTCTAAAATTCCATCAATTCGACCTAGAGGCCTTATTTTGATTATAAATCCAACCAAAGGAGCCCTTTTGATCAAATCAAAATGAAGAACCTGAAAAAGATGTAATGTTTTCACCACCCTCTTTCAAGTTCCATTCTTCTTCAACTTATTTTTTCTCTGTTATTTCCATTATAAAATAATTACTTCAGTATCTTCAATATATTTTGATGTTATTATAAATATGGTACAACCATATTCATTATTCTATCCATCCTTTGAATGACATGTCACCATACGTACGTACGTACGGATTACCGTCTCCATGTCGTGGTGTAATTGTTATTCATAACATTATTATTTGGATGGTATGATAATGATGTGTAATTTATGTAAATAATAAATATAACATGATAATGATTCTGTATATATGATATACCATCCAATTATATTTTATTTTAATATCAAAAGAATTATATTGTCGCTCGTGCGTACGTACGGACTACCGCCTCCACGAATGCGATGAGATTAATTTCTCATCGTATCCATTCATGACTAATTATAATTTGATAATTAAAAATAATGTTTAAGGACTTGATATCATTCTGGATATGAATAATATATAACCTATGGATAACAAACCCGACCTATGTAACAAAACATATAAATGAAAATGAGTAAGTGAACACCCAAAACGACAATAATACTAAGATATTATTAACAAAGCAATGTTCAAAGATCATATATGATATCATATTAATGTATATGATTATTTTATAATTTAATAAAAATTATTTCACCATTATACAGGAGGTTAACAAACCCTCAACCAAGGAAAAGTACATGGTAAGAGATTATTTCACAATCTCTTCTTTATCTGAGGTTGTTTATACGTAATTATCTACTGGGACCTCTTTATCATCCACATCTATGTTTCTTAAAAATGTATTTCAAATCATTATTAATATTTTATAGGCTATTGGTTAAAGTTATTTTTACCCTTGTTCAAATTTTATAAGAATTTTATAAAGGAATCTTTTCGTCATTTTCCAAACAAGGTCCTTTTTAACCTTTTCGACAGAATTAAGTTAAGAATGTCTTTTTTAACTTATACAGTGGGTGTGGATATTTGACGCCATTATAAAATAATCAAAGATTCCCTAACAATATTATAATAATATTTTAAAATTAAGTGTTTTATTTTATAATTATGTTACTTTTAAATGATTTCAAAAAATATAGATTTCTCTCAAAAAGTTTTGATTTCAACTATTTCAACATCCTTTGATAGATTTTAAGCTTATTTGATGATTATTTATTATGATACAAAACTTCCATATTGTATTGATAGTTTTTTGATATGTTTGACTGTGTATGTGTTATTTTTATACCATTCATGGTTTTTGGAAAAAGTATTGACATTTTGTATGCTAGTTTTAATACGAATTTTTATGTTATGTTTAAACCTGTTCATATGAGGAATTCACTAGACTTAATAAGTGATGGGTGGAGCCCGCTGTAGCTCCTTTATGCATCGGTAGGTCTCATGAGACAAACTAGTGTCTTGGCATAAGGCCTTGACAAAATATTATTTGTAGTCTTAACACAAGGCCGTGACTATGTGGTTATGATAGTCTGGCATAATGCATTCCATCATTATGAAAGTGGTTATTGATATTGCATGTGATTATTCGAGTAATAGAATATCCATGTGAAAAAGTAAATGGCATTATTTCATTTTATTTTTTCTTTGTTAGGCTGAAGTTCAAGTTTAAAAGGCTTTTGTTTTAGTTATACATTGCCCTAAATGTTTATGCTTATTTATGAAAGTTTCCTCTAAATTTTTATCCTTACTGGGCATTTGAGCTCACCCCTTTATATGTTTTATTTTCTCCAGTATGTGAAGAAGTATTTTATGAATGACCTGTAGGGATAGTATAAGGGGATATGAGTGTGGAGACAATATGTTGTTTTAGTTTTCACTTTATTATGTAATGTAAACTTTATGAATGTATCTAGTGATTCCAAGGCTAATAAACTAATCGGTATTTCGAGAATTGATATTTTGTGATCATGCCAATTTATTTAATAATGCACTGACTCTAGGTTACTAGGGTCGGGGAATTAAATTATACAAAGCCACATTAGTCATAGTATGAATAGTCAAAAAAATGTGCCATTCAGAGTCAGAAAATATTATTTCTGATAACCAAGGAATGTTTATGTAGAGATAAAAGTCTTGAAATATAAAGAGTGGTTTATAGGGGGTATATATAATGTAAAGTAATCATTAAAAATGGGGTTTTCCTTGGATTATAATTTCCCCATGATGATCTGATTCAGGTTGGGGGTATTTTCTACAATTATGAGTTTGAAAATGAAGGAACTTGTGTCGGAACCTCCTACACCGATCATGGGGGTTTTCAGGAGAGGGGTTCTTTATTTTGTGTATGGGAATATAATGAAAGATCTAGGAATTACTATTTATCTCATTCGATTGAGAATTAATCCATAAAAATTTTAGAAATATAAACTAGTGTAGTAAGAGATTAACACTGAGGGTAGGGGGCCTATCAATAGAAGGCCAAAGTATCACATAGTTTTATATTATATGATTGGGATTTGATTAATGAAATTTAATGTCTTAAAAGAAGTATGTTGAAAACATAGCATAATATATTATTCAAATTTATTTTTCAGGGATCCTCTATTAATAATTAATTTATCTAATCATGCAATATAGTGTACACTTAGGGTGGGTATCGAGGATTCATCTCACACAACATAAAATTTATATTATCATTTGTTATATTATAAATAATATAAAACTAAATAATATTAAGAGGTGGGATTGAAATATGAATTTAATATATATATATATTTATATCAATGTTAATAGAATGAATGTAGACAGAATGAATGACGTTAGCTAGAAATGTGATCCTCTTAAGAGAACACCTATATTAATCCTTTATCCTCTCATTATTAGTTTCAAATTTACTTAATAAAAACACTAAATAGTATGTTTGAACATCCTATTATACCCATTATTTGAATATATGGTGCACTGAATGATCGAATAGAGTCTGCACATCTACCTCCTTGGTCGAGGGAGACTATTGCATAAGAGAATGCTAAAGCACATCAAACAAGTAGAGAGACAAATGAAACTTAACCACAAAGATCACCCTAGGACTAACACTTGTAAAATAGGAAAAAATATGAATTAATGTGAAATTATTAGGGTTCAACACTGGATTTATCTCCTAGTAACAGCCTTAGGTTAGTTACTCATGATCATAAGTATTAGAGGTCACAATGTAGAAGAACGAGGTGGAAACAAAAAAGAAAAAAAGGAATGAATGAGTGGAAGAAGAATACTAATATATATTAAAAATGAAAAATATTTTTAAATTTTAAAAAAAGTATTTTTTCAATAAAATTTCGAAAAAATGATTCCAATCCATTAAAAATTATATGGGATACATCGTTATAGGCAATATTGGTGAAATTTTTGGAACCATAATTTTCCTCTGAATATTTATGCTTATGAGACCCAATTAATATTTTAATTTAAGAAATTTTTATTCATGAATGTTTTCCCACTATGTTTTATTTATAGACCCGTGAGATTTAATCTTCATTGGTTACGTTTAGAGTGTTTTATAGATAATTTACTCCGGATAATTAATCTGGAATGAATGAATCTTTGTATTACCCATATCAGATTTTTCATGAATTTATGGCCTCTAAATATGAGTAATATGGAATGGAAACCATTAAAAAAATTCTTTACAATATTATGCAGATCCATGTCAAGATTAATTTCATTTGGATAAGAAATATATGTGATACAAAACTATCTTAAAAAGTATCTAGATCTGTGTTCAAATTTCGAGGTATGGCTTGTGAGTTCTTTTAGGCCTCTAAATGATAGGTTATGATCCTGGTCAAATTTTATCAAATGTAACCTAATTATAATAGAATTATAAAAAAGGAATTTATCAATTTAATTTAGTATAGAAAAGTTTATGGATGTAATAGAGAATAAAAATTAAAAAGTTAAAATCCAAAATTAAGACATTTTGTAAATTAAGTTCAAAACACTTCAAAAACCATAAAATGTGACAAATGACCTTAAAATAATTTTTTTTTGGGATTAAAAACATTGAAATTAAAATTAAAATATTTTCAAATACTTTCTCTTTCAATTCCCCCATACAGAAACGTTTCACTCCTACCCAATGACATAATACCAAGGTCAAAACAAACTTCCCAAAGCATAAATGACGTAAGAACTCAATTATCATATCAAATAAAATATCATGCCTCCTACATGGATAAAAATACCTAACTACTTTAAAATCATAAAAATACCTTCAATATAATGTTAGTACTCATTTTCATTTCTTACCTACCTCCCTGGAAAAATATTTCTCTCTTTTTTTTGGAGTTTTTTCATTCTCTAGATCTAGTGTGATATATATAGTCTTGATATCATTATAGTATATCCACTTAACAGAGTCAAAAATATTTCCATAATGTGTTATTTTTTTGGGTTATTCTAATGATAATGTTTTTCAGGTTTTTAATGTAAAAAAATCAAATGAATAATGGGGACAGATTGATTCTAAAGTGAAGTAAATACATGAAAATAGGTTTTCCAAAGAATGGTTCCATTTTATATCAGATGAAAATTAAATCAGATATAAAAACAAATATATTTTATTAATAAGTTCAAACATAGAATTTCAGCATCATTGATATATTTATGAACTATATTACCCAATTTTTTCAGGACTGGAATTTCTCTTCAATATCATATTCTTTATGAAAATAGATGAACCTTTAGATATTAAAATATTGGTAAACTCCCAACCCATATTTTTAATTATATTTAGTCCACCCATACATATTTTCATCATTAAATTTATTCAACCAAATAATCAATAGATATTAGGAAAAAAAAATTCATTTCATCTTAGACATATTCTTAAAAAAACATCATATACATCTCTTATTCTCCCTCCCCAACAATTTAATTCAACAATAATCATGTATTTAAATTATATACAAGGTTACAAAGTGGAAAATTTATTTTTATTTGGATTCCTAAAATTTATTTCAACGATACTTAGGGTTTTATTATTGTGACACTTGATTTTCATACATTAAAATTACATCACTTTTGTAGAATACTAAAAATAGTATACAAATGGATTACCAAAGACTATATTATTTTAGTGACTTTATAATCATAGAATCATAAAAACTGATACATAGTAAAGCTGCACTATCTCCCACTAGGTTCCCCAATACTGTCACCCCTCTTAGAAATATCATACAAAAAATATATCTACATAACATGGGGATAGAAACGAAGAAAGGGGTGATCTCAGATTCTCAGTAAGGGAAAACAAGGTAGTAATGTAAGAATAAAGAAGAGAATAAGGATATGATAACATGATCATGAAAATATAATATCATACCCTATATATCAAAGATCATATACATGAATCCTATCATAAATATTGGCAATTCATAAGACTTGAATCATATGGAAATAAAGAACATAAGCCATGAAATTATAACATAAAGAATAATACATGGAATTTTTATAGATAGATATGAATATATAATTATTTCCATAGTATCCAAGGCATTGCATCCAATGATATTTTAGTGGCAAAAGTTCTTTACAAAACCGGGTTCACAACCTATTCCAGCCCTGTATTACTGAACCCATTTCACTCCTCATTACGGCCTTGTAATACTAAACTAAATTCATTTTTCATTACATCCATGTCTATCTCATGATATATAAATATTTACCCAATGAATTTGAGTGATATTTAGGTCTAACCCATCTCATAATGAAATCCTACACACATGTACCAAAAAGTCCTAAACAATCATATCATAACCTAAGAAATGAAATGGGAATCATAAATACATAATCATATCATAACCTATAGAAAAATATAGGTTTCATAATAATATCATCCAAATAATAACCCATGAAATGAAGCGTGTTTAAAATTCATATAACCCATGGAAGATAAACGAGTTTCATAAACATCATTCCATAAAAACATATTCCATTCAAGAAAGAATATGAATGGAACCTTTAGATCATTTATTATAAAGCAATGATTAACATAAAAATATGTCATCTTTGATGGAAACTAACTTTAAAATATATTTTTAAAACATTTCTTGAGGAAAATATTATTACTTCTTTGAGAAAGGATCTTTAAAACATAAAAAACTTTTGAAAACTATTTTATTCAAAATAATCTTGAAATAGTATAAATAAATCATAAAGACATTTTGGAATCCTTTTTCATTGAAAATATAAAAATAGAGATTGAAATTTTATTGATTTTTTTCCTTGAAAACATATAAAATTATCTTATAAACGTTTTGGAAACCATTTATTTCAAAATAAATTTAAAAATTATAAATAAGGCTCGAATATCATTTTAATTCCATTTTCCTTGAAAACATATACAATAAAATTGAAAATGTTTTGAAAACCATTAATTTGGAAATACTTTCCAAACATAGAAATAAGGATTGAAAATAATTTGAAACCCATTTTATTTGGAAACATATAAAAGAATCTTGAACTTTTTTTGAAATATATTTTCCATGAAAACTTATAAAAGAAGTTTGAAAATCTTTTGAAAACAATTTTCCATAAAATTTTTTAAAGGAACCTTGAAAAAAAATTGAAATTTTTTTTTTTTAAAAATAATTTTATTAAAAATTATCCTTTTAAACATAAAAAGTAAGCATTATATGAATAACAGCAGTTGAATATGTACATGATATATGAGGTAAGAAGAACATTCCTTTGGCATTGTAATAGGTTAGAAAATTCCTTATCCAGAAATACATAAAGAATCCTTTGAGAAATTTGGTAAAAGGAAAAAATGGAAAAAATGTTGTTTATTTATTATAGGAGAAATATAGAATATTCTTGGAAACAATTTTTGAAAACATGGTTTTGAAGGAACATAGATTTATGACCGAAGAGAGGGTAAATTTGGGCTTTATTAAAAATATTTCTTAACTATACTATGAAACAAAGAGTAGATAAATGGTTCTAATACACGAATAAATCATGAATAAATAGATTAAAATAAAATTCACGAATTTTCTTGAGATATGGATCATAATTTTCTATTAAAGGAATCATAAACATAAAAAATCTCAAAAAGAGGTGAGATTATTTCAATAAAATCATTCCACGAGGAAACATTGAACCATAATCCCTATGTAAGAAAATGATTTTAACTGATGCTAAAATTTCCATGAAAAGAATGATATTTATGATATAACATTTCAAAGGTAGTATATACACCTCATTAAAAAAATATAGGTGCATACCACAGAATGTGTCTCAAAGAAGGAAACCAGAGGAAAAAATAATTTACCGGTTTGGTAAATTTTGAAACATAAATACCATGATAGAAATATCATAAAGTGGTTATTTAAATACCCAAAATATGAATCATATGAATAATATAATAAATCCATTCACAGTATATACAACCCATAAAAGGACTAGGTGGTGAATAAATCATGTGCCTCATTGAAATTAAAACCGAGATGAAATTTCCTTAACTTGTGTCTTGACTCTCATAGTACTCATTAAAACCTCCTATATAAAAAATATATATTTATTATACATTTATAATAGAACCCTATTTATATATAAAATACCATATATAGATTTATTATGACTTTATATTACTTGATTATTAACATTCCATGTTAAGGTTATGCTTCGAGTAATATTCGCTTTTGTTTCACATGTGTCTAAATTTGTTATATATTTGGTCATTATAATTATATCACAATTTATAGAATGTAAAAATTTATATAAATAAAATTTATATTTAGTATATTTTTATTAAAATAATTTATATAATATTGAATATTGAAATGGAATACAACGTTCATGGAGACGGTAGGTTGTACGTAAGCATGAACGTTGTTTCCATTTAATTGTCGTGTTGAATGAAAGAACATAATTGAAATAAATTAATATATATATAAATATATCATTATTATATTGGTATTATTATATCATAAATGTCATATAATTTCACTAAACCCATCCTCAATACATTCTGTGTAGTGTGTGAACGAATCACATCACTTTGAGGGGGTGGTAGTCCACACATCCTGAAACAAAATAATCATATTTTCACAAAATGGAATTTATAAATATATGTTTTTTAAAAGGATTAAAACATAATAAATATAATATATAACATATATAAGTGTATTTTCCACATAATTTCTATCATGAGAGGTAGTAAAGGAAGAGTTAAAAATCATCGTTTAGTGAGGTTGTAGTTCACCGTACACAGAAACAGTATGTTCGTTACCTATTAAATGGATATGTGTGTGAGTGTAGATAAGAAATTATTATAACAACATCTCACTATATAGGATATTATGTTTTTTTATAAGAATTTAATAATGTGAATTGAGGTGCTGGGGAATGAAAATAAAAGAAGTGATCTTGAGGGAGGGTGTTACTGCTTAATCGGGTAACTGTTTTTGGTTTGCACCAAAGGGATTCCTTGGATGGATTTATTAAAAAATGGAGTATACAATGATGAATTTTGAGATTTTGGGAAACTATTTTTTTAGAGTTCGGATGAGAAAAAGTGGCTTGATAGGTGTGAGGAATGTGCAAAGTGCTGGATTTTTATAATGGAGGGGGAGTGGCACTATTGTAAATACTGAAAGGTATTCAATAATTGGAGGCATTCTTTACCTAATGTTCCTAAAAAATTAAAAAATAATGGAATAATTTTAATTTATAGTCGATAAAAATATATACCACAAAAAAAGATGTTTATTTTTTTTAATTTGGTTCCTTGACTTCTAAGATAATCCAATTTTATTATTTTGGTTTTTAGTAAAGCATCTTGTTTTCTAACCTAAATAATTTAACCATTAAGGCTAAAATAAAGTGATATTTAATATATAATATATATCCAATAAATTAAAAATATGATACCTAATTTACCAAATAAAAATCACATTATCTTTTCAAATAAAATTTTAAAACAAGCGCATCTGATGCACAAAATATTGCTTAAACCCAGACCATGCTAACAATGTTTTTACCATCTATGGGTCAATATGTTAATTATAAAAGATAAATTGGTCCATTAATATAAAATATTTAGTATTTTTTAACCCTTGAAAATAAATTTTCATAATATATTATTTTTTTTAATTTTAAATCACTTAATAAAATATCATTTATTGTAAAATAACAGTAATGCCAATTTTAAAATTTTTATTTAACTTTAATTTTAAAATATAAAAATAACATTCGAATTAAAATAAATTATGTTTAAAGATGTGAAAAAGGATATATTAATCTTAAAAAATAATTAAATATAATAATTCAATCAATTAACTTTCTTCTTTAACATTTATAGTATCATTTATTTATTTTAATTAGTAAATACATAATAAATACATTTGTGTTTGGTATGAATTTTATGTAGCTAAATATTCCTTAAAAATTATTGATAAATTTTTTTTACAGAAATAAAAAATTTATCTTCCAAAATGATATGTATAACCTAAAAATATTATGTTTTTTACATATCTCAATGTTTTATAAATGTTTAGGGTAAATAAAGTTCCCTTTTTTCATTTCCTTTAATTAACCTTTCATATCGGAAAACTTCATTTAATAATATTCCAATAAACCATAAAATTAGATCCAAGAGGTGATATAGTCGAATTATTGTCAGAAAACGGATTTTGGACAAGTGTCCGTGTCATTTTGGTCCTTCAGATTACGGTTTAGTCCTTAATTAAGTTTAATCATACCATAATCGTTGTGATTTATTTTAATCACTTTTAGTAATATTTTTGGTAAAAAATTATGTTTATATTATTTGACTAAAAATATCATAATAATTATGGAATTTTATGTCCATTTTCAAAATTAAAATCATCGATGTGTGAAAATTAATTTTAATGTTGATCCTGTAGGCGTGGTGATAAACTGAGTTTTTAAATTAAAAACATTCAAAAGTTCAATAAGTTTTTATATCAAATTTCAATAAAATAATGACTCCAATGACCAAAATAGGATTAATATATTCATAATATATATATTTTAATTTTAAATCTAATTAAAAATATAATTTATCACTAATAATTATTTAAATGAAGCGGCTTTTTTTAACTAAATTACAGTCATTTTTAATATTCACCAAAAAATGAAGTTTCTAAGAAAAATCCCAAAACATAACCCTAAAGGAATTTCAATATTCTGAATTCAAAAATAAATTTATTGTTATCAAATTAATTTTATGTTAGTGTTAAAAATTAATTTTGTTATTGTACACAGAATGATATAAAAAGCAGTTTCTTTAAGAAAATATTATTTTAAAACATAAAAAGACTTTACCTAAAATTATAGATTTAATTATCAAAATGTTTTATTTATTTGAAAAATTTATAAAAATTATATGAAAATTATTTATTACTATTAATATTAATAGTTTTAATGTCTAATTTATAATTATATCATTTCAATAATTATAACTATAAAAAAAATTTCGTATACACTCAGTGTTGTGTGTAGCGTAAACCAAATTAGTTCCATATGAAAGAATTAGTTGAATTTTTGCAATTAGATAATTAAAAAATAATAATTAATTTCAAAAGGGCCTATAAAAACTAGGGGTGTTACATTCTACCACCGTAAAGTGAATTTCACCCTCGAAATTCATCTAGGTTATCAAAGGTTTAAAAATTTTATGTTCCTTTAATAGAAACCAACATTATAAAATTGAAAACTAAAATTTCCTTTTAATAAATAAAGTTGGAACCATAATAGTTACATAGAGTCACAAAAATTTAGGTTTTCACATAGTAGAACATAGACGGAAACTGAAAACATGGACGTGGAAGAGAAATCTAAATATCATGTTATGGAGGAGAGTGATAGAGAACTTCATCTGGAGAAATTTAACAATCACAAAGACATATATATGTGAAGACATAAAGGACCTTATGATTCATCAGAAACTAAGGTACTAGGATAACCTTTTTTTGTCTTGAGTATCATTTTCCCTGAAGTTGAATAATATTTAAGAAAAAACATACTTGCAAGAATTCAGGACAGTGTCACCCATTGTTGTTTGTTGATTCACATAACCTCATTCTCAAAAAAATGAAGGTGACCTTTTCATTATTGAGTTAAAAATAGATCATGAGACCCATGATATTCTATCCCTTCAGTTATCATGAACACAAATTAGTTTGAACATGCTATCCAATATGCATAAATCCTAATGTGGAGAGATAACACTTTAATCTTATTGACTTCATCTAATGTTAAACTTAATAATTACATAAATGGTGAACATTATAACTCTTACAAAAGATGAAAATTCAAATATTTAAAAATAAAGTCATGAAATTGGATTAACCCTGATCCCCATAAATCTAAACGTACCACTTGGTTGTCACATTCTAAACATGTTAATGCCCTCATTGTATATTCCCATAATTACAATAAATACTTTTGGAAAACATACATAAATACTTATTTCAATAATTACATTTTATATTCTTTAAAGCCTAGAAGTTGTAAACTTCATCCTTGATGAAATAGAACACTTTTTCAATAATCAGTTCTAGGGTAATCCATACCGACCGATTTATGTATTGATATCTATCATATCATTATCCAAACATCATTATCTCAACATCAGGCATTATTTAAGGGTTACCTTCCCATAATCAAAATGTCACCTTTCCATGAAATAATTTTTCTATATATTTCTCACCATTCAACATTTCCTTTTCAATCCATAATGAAAACTTATAATTAAAATATTTATGTATTTCATGATTCATATAACATAATTTTTGAATTCCAAAACATAAATAATATATTCATCCAACTCAATTCTTTAACCATTACTTAATATTCATCAACATATTCCTTAATACCTCATTCCTATAATATAAAATATAAATCAGGATTTAAGGTTCCTCAACCTTAATATATTCAGTCTTATTATGTAAAAAAACAAGAATAACATCACATAACTTTCATATGTCAATTGTGGTCTCTTTATGTTGAGAATTATAACCAATACTCAAACCACCTTCCTGATTCTATTTTTGATATTTCCACTTAGGGAATCAATCCTGATAATTCCCAAAATTTCTACATATAAAACATTAAATTTCAACCATGTTCCATATATTTTTCTCTATTGACTAAAACTAGAAGTAATAGTGTGAAAAATATTTATCATATTGTGAAAACATATAATCATGAAAAATTATTATATGGTGCCTAAATCGGAGCTCATAATTCTATAATCTATGAAACATTATGTTTATCCTTTTTTATTAATATTCATACTATATTTAAATATTTCATGATGTTTCTTAAATAATGTGTGAATTATCAAATAATATCCCCTGGGAGTGTCAAACCTGTTGTGAAGCAAGGCACGTTGTCGTATACCAGATTACCTTGAGTCAGGCCTGGAATATGTTTTCAGATTTGTTCACCCTAGGGATATATGTTCTAGATACATATCCACCGATAGTATCTAGATTGGGAAGTATTTCTAGAAAACCACTCACTCTATCCTTTACTAAATTTCTAGGATATTTTCCGAAATGCTAACCCATCCTTATACTTATCCTTAGATAAATCACTAAAAATATCATAATAAATAAACCTAGGGATATTTAAAGACATTTCTCATCTTAGTTTTGAAATGTTAGATAAAAAATTTCACTAATACCAACTTTAGAGACCATCACTTTTCATACATTAAAATAATGTCATTTTTTATAATATGTACATCATTATAAAAATGGATTCCTAGAGAAAATATAATTTTATTTCCTTTAGAAACATGGAATCATAAACATGGGTACATGAGAGAGGTACATGATCTCCCACTAAGTTCACCAATACTATAACCCCTTTTATAAATATCATAAAATAAATATATCTTCATAACTAGTGGAAGGAAAGATAAAAATTAGTGAGATCTGTTGCTTAGTAAGGGTAAATAAGGGAGATGTATAAGCATAAACATGAGAATCATGGTATCATGACAAGATCATGAATATAGAAGATCATAACCTACATACCAAAGAACATATACATGAATCATGTCATAAATCATGGGAGTTCATAGGAGATGAACCATAAGAAAATAAAGAACATCATTCATGAAATAATAGAATAGGAATAATACATGGAATTGTGGAATACATATAAGAATATGTAATTATTTCCATATTATTCAAGGCATTTCTTCCAAGGACAACTTAGTGGAAAAAGTACTTTACTAAACCATGTTCACACCTTGTTCCAACCCTATATTACTAAATCGAGTTCACTCGTCATTTCATCCTTGTAATACTGAACCGAGTTCATTTCTCATTCTTTTCATATCTATATCATGAGACATAAATCATTATCCAATGCATTGTAGGGAGATATATGTACCACCCATCTCATATTGAAATTATTCATATAGGTGACACAAAAATCATAATCTATCATATCATAACCCATAAAATTAAATGGAAATCATAAAGATATATTCATATTATAACATGTGGAAAAAGATACAGGTTTTATAATCATTTCAAAAAAAATCATAACCTATGAAAAGAAGATTGTTTCAAAATCATAAAACATGTGGAAGAGAAACGGGTTTCACAAGAATCATTCCATACAAACATAAACCATTCAAGAAATAATATGAATGGAAACAATAGATCATTTCATATAAGGGCATGAGTAACATCAAAAGATGTCATCTTGGATGGAAAATAACTAGAAAAGATATTTTGAAAACACTTATTGAGGAAAATATCAATTATTCTTTGAAGAAGTATCTTTATAACAAAAATAAATTATTAAAACCATTTTCCTGAAAATAAAAGTGAAATATTATAATGAAGTCATTGAAAACCTTTTGGAATCATTTTTCCTTGTAAAAATAAGAGGGATTGAAAATTATTTAAAACCCATTTTCCTTGAAAAATTATAAAAAAGCTTGAAATCCTTTTGAAAAACAATTCCTTGAAAATACTTTTCATACATATAAATAAGGCTTGAAAACCATTTCAAAAATATTTTCCATGAAAACATATAAAAGAAGCTTAATTTTTTTTCAAAAACCATTTCTTGAAAAATACATTTAAAATTTTTAAATAAGGCTTGGAAATCATTTGAAAACCATTTTCCATGAAAACAAATAAAATAAGATTGAAAAAGTTCTAAAAAAAATATGAAAACCATTAAAGGATTCTTTAAAAAATAATTGAAAATAATTTTTTTTAAATCTTAAATACTATACTTTTAAATATGTAAAGGAATCTTAACATAAATGATAGTGGGTAAATTCATACATGTTGTATATGGTAAGATTATCATTCCTTTTACGCGGTAACTGATTAGAAAAATTAATTCTTCATAAAAATCCAAGAAATTTCCATTAAAATCATTGTTAAAATAAAAAAAAGGAAATAATATCTTTTAATGTTCATATAATAATAGTAGAATATTATTGGAAACCATTTTATAAATGTTGGTTTTTAATGAACAAATATTTCAGACCGAATATAGGGTAAATTCCAGATTTCATTAAAACATTATATTGACTATATTATGTACCAAAGATTATAAAAATGGTAACAATACATGAATAGATTATAACTAACCATATTATTATAAAATACATGATTTTTCTTGAGATATGGATAATAATATTTCATCAAATGACACATAAATATAAACAATCTCGAAAAGTGATGAGATTTTTTCAATAAAATCTTACAACTTGGTAACTTTATACCAAACTCCCCATGTAAGAAAATGAAATTACATGAATCTTAAGTTATCATGAAAATAAATATATTTATGATATAACATTTTCCAGGTAGTATATGCACTTCTTGAAAAAATATAGGTTCCAAACATGGTATGTGTCTCGATGAAGGAAAATCAAGACCAAAATTAATTTTCTAATTTGGAAACATTTGAAACGTAAATACCATGAAGTAAATATCATAAAATATATATGTAAATACCCATAATATTATCTATAAAATAATATAATACATCTATTTTAAGTATACACACCGCATAAAAAGGATGGGTGGTGTATACATCATGTGTCTTACGAGAATAAAAGGTGAGATGAAATTCCCTTACTTTGTACCATGAATCCCATCGTACTCATTCAAAACTCATGTATAATAAATATATATTTATTAAACATATAAAAAACATATTATTATATATAATATCATATATGGTTTCATTATGACTTTATATTATCCTCTTGTTAACAATTCCATGTCAAGGTTATGCTTTGGGAAATAATCTTTTTGTTTTTCACATGTGTCTTAATTTTTTATATATTTGGACCTTATTCTTATATCATGATTTATAGAATGTAAACCATTATATAAGTATCATTTATACTCAGTACATGTCTATTATAACAATATATATAATTTTTATGTGTGAAATGGAATAAAACGTTCATGGAGATGCTAGGTTGTACGTACGCATAAAGGTTATTTATGTTTAATTATTGTATTGAAATAAATATTTTTAATGAAATATATATATATATATATATATATATATTATAATATTTATATCATATATATCATATACTTTCACCAAACCCATCCATAATACTTTCCATGTAGTTTGTGAATGAGTCACATTGCCTTGAGGGGGCGGTAGTCCACACTTCATCAAACAAAATTATCATCTTTACACCAAATTGAATGTATAAAGATATGTGAGGAAAAATGATTAAATACATAATAAATATAATATATAACATATATAAACTGATTTTACATTATAATATCTATCATAATGTGTAGGTTTTGGGCGTAGTGGAAGAGCGTGGATGGGTGTACCCAACATTAAATTTACTGTTAACAACGATCAACCTGAGATCCGTCACTATGATAAACATACGGATCTTCAGAATAGAACAAAGAAAGAAAAAGGAAAGAGGGAAGTCCTAGAACCATATGGAGTATCATCATACATGGGTTATAATCAATTTAATTAAAATAAAACAATTACATTGATGGAATTCTCTCCCCATTTATGATTCTAGTCATGAACCAACGAGATCTGTCATTGCATCATAGAAGCCAAGTGTAGGCTTACTCAAGTGGTGATCTACATGTTATCCACATATCTCTAGAAATTACCTAATGGATCTCCAGATTATAGCATAGAAGATACTTCTATTGCAATGCCCGCCTTTGAATGCCATGAGTTCTGCATCCAAAGCTCTCAACTTAATCCGGTGGAGGAGGATTTATCTCATAAAATGAGAGTGTTTTTGGAGGAAAATAATTCTCTCTTGGATTGAGACCCTTTTACAGATCCATTGTTCACAACCAAAGAGAACGAATAGTTTTAATTAGAATAATGTAATTGGGATTTAGTTAAAATAATAAAATGAATTAATTACCTAAAGGCATTTAGTAATTTCATTTAATTCTTAATAAGACAACATCTCTAATAATAACATTTGACTATTATAATGACTTGATATGTGCCTAGAGAATTATACTTAATATTATTTAATTAAATAATTATTATTATTTTTCAGAATCCCCTAGAAAAACTACACGACATGTATATTAATATACAGGATGTGTACTTTTGTTTTTTCCATTTTCTTTATTTCCTACACCACATTTATTAGACCATGAATAATGACTATTTATTTCTTAAATTAATATCACTACATTATTTGTTAATAAATAAATTATTTATCCTAAAATATATTCTCTAGATTATGAAGTGTTGAAAAAATGTGATTAGTCATCTTTGAATAATTATTAAAACACAATCGGGTATACTATTTATTCAACTATTTAAATTAATATTTAACTGAGATGCTTGGATACACATAGCGTGTGACCCTCTAGGCCTCTTTCTTAGTGGAATTATGTGGTGCCTACATAATGTCCAAGGTTAGTGTCTAGAAACAAAACAAGTCACCCATAGATAAAGAAGTTAACGCTGCAATGAGGTGTCACCTCCTACGAATGCTTACTGTGTAATGAAATCCCTTTGTCTCGATATATGCAATAAAGCGGGTTGCATGCCAGTTCCATCAACCAATGAGCTCAATTATTCTTTCTTTGACTTCCTAGAAGTGAACTTGTCTATTTCTCACCATGGACATGGAAGTATTTCGACTATATCAATTCGATCAAATGGATTGAGATTTCAACATCTGTTATGGAACATAAGGGACAAATCATTTCTATCATTATCTATTAATGCAGTATTACTCATGACGAACCCAACATATCTTGCCTCGATGAAAACAGTGTGTCATCATAGATTTGTTCAATACATCTAAGTGTGCGAGTTGTAATACCCATCAATAATAATATTAATTTCTAAGGAATAATACACATGTCTATAGATAGGAATATCCAATGACACTATGAAATGTAGATTTCCTACTGGAGGGTCTCTTTCTCATATTATCCTCCTGGAAATTACCAAGGGAACCCACCATGAGAAAGTGCCTCAATGTTTTATGAGTCCTCACCCCTAATGGCCAGTAATATTTGTGTCCATAAAATATCATCATCCGAACATAGATCATATATTCCAAAATAGTGTTATGTCACTTTAGGGTTCTCATCATAGTAGGGATCTGCTATGACCCTTTTGAGCAACAGTTGTCCTAAGGAATTTATCACAGTCATTGCCACGTAGAAGAACAATCAAGATGTGATAATGTATTTATTAATATTCAAATCCCTAAATACCAGTTTATCACAAAGTAAAACGTAGTTGGTTCTAGGACACTAACTCCAAAAGACTCCCACTTAGAATAGAGCCAACTATTAACAACCTTTAACCCAATAGCTCTCATATGATATTCATTATTCTATGGAGATATTACTTTAGTCATGGGGTCAACTATGTTCTCTTCCATAGACACTTTTCTCATTTCAACTTCACCCCTATGATAGGAATCCCTCAAGAGGTGATACTTACGAAGAATTTTCATTGTTCGTTGATCTAACCGTGATTATTTTGCAAGATCCACGGCTTCAGTATTATTACAAAACAATGTGATGGGATCTCTACTGCTAGGAACCACATCAGGCTCATATAAATGTTCTGAATCTAGATGGATTCCTTGGATACTTCAAAATTCTCTATATATTCAGACTCCGCTGTAGAATCAGTGGAAACTAGATGTTTTGAACTCTTCCTACTCAAAGATCCTATGTTGAGACAAAAAATATATCTAGATTGCAAATTCATATCATTCTGATTTTTCTTAAAACTAAAACCAAGATACCATCTGATGAAGAGCTCCTCATCTACTATATACACCAGGAACATATCCTTAGTTATTCTCAGATTCATAAGGATAGTATTAACAGTAGTCCAATGCTATTCTCCTGAATCGGCTTGATATCTTTCTACATTGCTGAGTGCATAGGAAACATCAAGATAGGTGTATAAAAATACATACATGATAGATCCTTTATCTTTATTTTATGGGATCTTAATCATCCTATCTTTATCCTATTGTTTCTGAGGACACATTCTCCTAAAAGTATATAGGCCATGTGAAACTGGAAGTAATCCCCTCTTGAATTGTTCTATACTAAATCAATTAAGTATCTGGTCAATGTATGAACCCTAAATTAGTCTATGCAGCCTCTTGGATCTATCATGAATGATCTTTATCTCTAGAATGTAGGCTATATCACCTATGTACTTCATGGAGAAACACTTGTTCAACCAGTATTTAATTGTCTTTAATATTGGTACATCGTTTCTATTAAGTAATATGTTGTAAACATATACTACTAGGATAATTACCAAATTCCCATTAAAGTGCTTATAAACACATGGATCACATTCATTATTAATCAAACCATGTTCCTATATAGATTTATCAAAGAAAATGTTCCATGACCTAGATTATTTCTTTAATCTATAAATATATTTCTATAACTTGAAAACTTGTTTGTCTTCACTAGGTGTCACAAACCATTTTGGTTGTGTCGTATAGAAATTTTCCTGAATGTTCCCATTAAGTAATGTTCTTTTCACATGCATCTTCCAAATCTCATAGTCATGGTAAGCTTCTATGGAAATTATAATTCTAATGCATTTACAAACAGAAACTGGCGAGAAGGATACATCATGTCATTTCCTTGATGTTGTATGAATCCTTTTGTCACTAACCTTTCTTTATAGGTGATAACATGACCTTCCATTTCAATCATTCTCTTAAACACCCATTTTCATCCAACATTATTTACATCAACTGTCTCATCGACCAGAACAAAGATTTGGTTCTAATACATGAAATCTATCTCATAATTCATAGCTTATAGCCATCTGGAAGCTTCTAAGCTCTGTACTGCTTCCTTTTAGTAGAGAGGTTAATCATTGTCCAAAAATAATTATTCACCATCCTTGGTGACTAGGAAACAAAATCTCTCTAGTTCCCTTACCTATCTTGAGCTTCTACATAGTACTTTTGTTTCTGGAACCTCTTCCACGGAGACTTGTGGAACTTTTCCTGTACCAATTCCTTTTTATCTTGAGAATCAACTTCATCAAAGTCAATATTTCTCCCACTATCCTTTTTGAGGACGTGCTTTGTATAAAGAAATATGGCTTTTATGGTTAAATCACTTTCTTTTCTAAAGGGTTATGTATGTAATATCTTTTCCATTCCTTGGGATATCCTATAGAGATACACCTCATGCCCTGAGGTTCTAGTTTTTTCCCTGACAAGGGATTAAAAAATTCATCACATTCCCATACATGTGTGTGAAAATAATGGGTTTCTTTCTATTCCATAAGTTAGAGGGAATTACAATTTCCACCTCAGTTGATACTCGGTTTAAATTTTATACTACAGTTTGTAATGCATATACCCAAAAGGATAATGGAAGACCTGCATGACTCATCATTGACCACACCATGTACAGCAAGTTGTCATTAGTCCTTTCACTAACACCATTCAACTATTGTGTATAAGGAGGAGTGATTTGAGATAGAATCACAGGCTCCCATAAAAGGATGATGAACTCTTGGTTCAGATATTCTCCACCTTGATCTGATTGAAGATTCTTTATCTTCTTACCATGATGATTCTCTACTTCATTCTTGAATTCCTTAAATTTCTCAAAGGACTCTGAATTATACCTCATTAAGTAGATATATCCATATCTTCTCAAATAATTAGTAAAATTAATGATGTATGAATATCCACCTCTAGATTCTATTGGGAGAGGTCCACACACATCCATGTGTATCAATCCTAGCATATCTGTGGTCCTTTCACCATGTCCACCAAAATCTAGCTTGGTCAGTTTCTATTACAAACAAGCCTGCAATCTATCAAGTGGTTTTAGCTTAGTAGAGTCAAAATAATAATCTTGGCATAGCTTTTTCAAGCGCATCTCGTTTATATCACTTAGACGGTGATGCCACAACTGGGTGTTGTATAAGACATGTGATCTTGTTTCGATATCGGTTGCCTATATTTGGTTTCCGTAATTTAATATATACAAACTGTTATTTAAATTCTCCATACCATAATATAAATTGTTCTTATAAAATAAACAAATCTTATTTCCAAACTTGAATATAAATCCATCCAAATCCAAAAATGATACAAAAATTATGTTCTTGGTGGAACTAGGTACATAATAATAGTTATGTAAAACCAAAAGCATCCCAGTTGGAAATGAGAGATGGTAATCACCAATGGACAACATAGCCATCCCCACGCCATTGGAAGCTCAAAGATCTACCTCTCCTCTGGAAATCAATCTTAATCTACTTGGTGCATTCATTTGAATACATATGTGATCCCCACATGTTTTATCTAATAACCAATTTGTATAAATGGAAAGATTACACTAGATAAAAAATGCCCTATTAGGATCCCCATGCTTTTAGGTGTAGTTCCTCTTCTAGTGGCCCAAATTTCCACATGAAAAACATACTTCCTCCCATTTCTTTCCCTACCTCTAGGATCTCCCACTTCTTGGAGGGATGATGCTCAAGGGTTTCAAACCGTTTATAAATCCATGGCCCTTTTTCCTTATCCATCTTCTTCTTATTCACCATAAGGATGATCGGTTTTTTATGACCCATATCCTTATCTACAAGGAGAATCATGTTCACAAGTTCCAATAGACTATTCTAATTGCTTATCGTGTTGTAGTTGAAAATACAGATAGAGAAGGCCTTGGTAAGTGATAATAGGAAGAGATCTGTACACAACTCATCCGAGAACATAATCACTAAGATTTCCAGGTCTTCAAGCTAGCCAATAAGCTTGAATACATTAGGCCCATCTGGCACAAACTCTCCATTCAGAGTTGCGATGAAAGCATTATATATCTGAAATATCTCATGCATCTCCTTATCTTGATAGAGATCCTTAAGGTGAGACATCATGCTATACACATCCATGTTTTCATGTTGCTTCAAGAGATCATTAGAAATAGACGACAACATGAAACATTGAACATATTTGGAATAATACAAATGTTTCATATAGAGAGATATTTCCTCATCATTGGCCTCATTTCTAGGAATATCTGGAATAGGAAAATCTAGCACATACAATTTCCTCTCGTGGAAAAGGATGACATGTAAACACCTCTTACTTTCCATGAAATTAGTGCGGGTGAGAAGGTTTTCCTTCTCGTGTATGGTTTACAATGATATTTTTGATGTCATTTTTCATTCCATTTATACATATTAAGTTAAGAAAAGATTTAGTAAATTATGATGATAAAACCAAGACAAATAAATAAAGTAATACTTATTAGCCTCCCACTATTTTATCAAAATTCAATAGCCCTTCCCATGGACTTCAGAATATTATATTGCCGGAATATTCTAGTAACAAGGATACATATTTCCCTCCACATTACCCAGACTAGGGTTGGTCAAGAAACTTGAAGGTATTTAGGTAGGAATTCTTAATGCCAACTACATTAACTCGGAGTTCCTTGATCTGCTGCATGGACTCTCCAATCCTAAAATCCTTATATTTTGTATTTCCTCATCCTTTGCCTCTTGGTCACACCATGTCCTACTATGTCATTCAATCCTTGATGTAAACCTAGTAAATTCAACCCAAAACCTCGAAATACAATTTCCTAATAATTGAGAGCCCCCTAACTAGGGTTGGCCAATCACTTTGAACTATGGTTAGATTCTAACCAAGATTATAGAAGGTTATACAAACTTAATATTTCCTTGAAGGATTTTATTCTTATACATAAATTTCCATTTTAATATCTTTCTTTCATTTTTTTAATAATAACTGGGATATACTTAAGTGATTAACAATGTCTATGATAATATTTATGCATAAGTCGGTCTTATTTTAGTTCTTTCTTGCATGATTTTTTTAATTCATTAATTGTGTGATCATGAAAATGCACCCAAAATAAATAAGGCATTAAACTGACATAAATAAACTAAATTTCACGATCATGAGATTTTTTATATTGGTTTTTTTCTAGAGGTTGATAAAATAACACAAGACCTAGGGGAGAAACACCTTGAACCTTTTTGGTTCATTTTTATAGCTTTCCACATATCCACCTTTGTATCTCCTTAGATTGGTTTCCCCTTGAATACTAACTTGAGCCACATCCTCTAGCTTGGGAGATTAATCCATTACATATACTTTTAACTCACATGCGGATGAGGGTTAAAACAAGATTTTACATAAAAGAAACCTTCGGAATGGAAGCCCTATATATTAATGAGGAGAAGGATTACATGCCAAAAAATTTAATTTAAATAAATTAATTAAAAGAAACCATCCACATACAAAGGTCCTAGACTATCTCATGATCATCCATACATGAAATGATATTTACGCATAACTAAAACTACCATTAAATTCTTTAATGGTTCTTGTTTAAGATAAAGAGTTCTTGAATCAATTAATTATCATTTTTAATTAATCATTCCTTTTATCTTAAAACCTTTTCTGAATTTTCTTGATTTTCTCATCTATCATAAATTTAAAAAATAAATTAATTTAAAATTACTTTTGTACATAACTTGTACCTTGGAGGAAACCCAATGAATTCTCATTCTTAACTATCCAATGAGTACAAATGAACATAATAAAGATTTTAAACTAAAAACATATGTATAAAAACCTATCACGTTTTATGTCGTATCTTTAGACCCGCACCATGGTACATGAATCAAGGGTGTGTAAAATAAAATATATTTTTTTCAATAAATTCTCACAATTTGGATGAGTACACAGTGTGTAGTTCATACTACACAGTGTTTACTATCGTTCACCTTCCATATAATGTGTGTACCTGGGGATACAATGTGTAGATGTACTTCATAAATATTCAGAGTACACGACGTGTCTAATGGGACACACGCTATGTAATATCCACATTACATGGTCTCTATCCAGAAAGCCGAGTATGAGGTACATGGTCCAAACCTAACCTAAAGGGACTACATGTCGTGTCCAGTGGGCCACACAATGTGTAATTTGAAACCGTGTGCCACCTATTCCTGGTCCACACATGAAGTCATAGCAACTTTGATAAAATCCCACACATCACTTAGTTTGGAAGACCAGTACCAATGCATTGAACCTTTATTACACGACGTGTGAGGCAGAATAAACATCGTGTGAGTCCAACTACATGGTTTGTGAGTGCAACTAACACATCGTGTGTTCTTGTGTTGTATGACCAAGAACCTTTGGGGCCTCCAGATGAGATCCTATATTTTTTTAATCAAAATTAAAATAAAAAATAATTTCTGTAAGGTGAACAAGAAACGAAAGAGGAATAGATCTCGAGATTCAGATTTACATAATAATTAACTTGGATTTAAACAACAAAATTATTAAATTCATAAATTATCAAAGAAAAAATAAATAATTATAATCAATGATATGACCCCTCTGATACAACTTGTAGCTTCTGGGTGTAGCGAAATTGTGTGGATGGGTGTACCCAACTTTAATTTCATTGTTAACAATGATTTATCCGAGATTCATCACGATGATAAAAAACCTGATCTTCATAATAGAACGGAGAATGAAAAGGAAAGAGGGAAGTCTTGGAACTATAAAGTGTATCATCATATGATGGTTATAAATAATTTAGTTAAAATAAAATAATTACCTTGATGGAATTATCTCTCTGTTGATGCTTTCGGTCACGATTCAATGTGGTCCATCGTGGCATCACAGAAGCCAAGTGTAGGATTCCTCTAGCAGTGATCCACATGTGTTCCATGTATGTATAAATATCACTAAAGGGATCTAAGGGTTATAGTGTGGAAGGTCCTTCTCTTGTGATGTCCACCTTCGATCACCTTGAGATCCGCTGCCAAAGCACTCTCCTTCATCTGGTGGAGGAGGATCTCTCTCGTAATATGAGAGAATTCTTGGAGGAAAAGAATTCTCTCTTGGCTTATGATATATTTCCAGATCTAGTGTGGAAAACCATAGATAATGGATAGATCTAATGAGAATAAGGTAATTTTATTTTCTTAGAATAATAAAATTAATTAATTACCAAAAATAATTTATTAATTTCATTAAATTCTTGGTAAGATACCATGTCTAATAATAACATTTGACTATTATTATCACTTGACATGCATGTAGAAAATTACTGCTAATATTATTTCATTAAATAAATAATATTATTTCTCACAAATCCCCAAAAAAACTACATGGCATGTATATTAATATACATGGCATGTAATTTTATTTTTCCATTTTATTTATTTCCTCCAACACAATTATTAGACCTTGAATAATGAAAAATTATTTCATAAATAAATATCATTGCATTATTCCCTGAAAAATATATCATTTCTCTCATAATATATTCTCATGAATAAATAGTGTCAAAATAAATTCAATCATGAATCCTTGAATAATTATTAATCCATAATCAAGAAAAATTGTTATTCAACTTGTTAAATGAATATTTAACTAAGATACCTAGATACAATTAGTGTGTGACCCTCTAAGACTCTTTCTCAGTGGAATTAGGTGGAGCATACCTAAAGTACAAGGTTAGAGTCAAGAAACACACCAAAGAACCCATAGAGAAATAATTTAATGCCGCAATGATGTGTCACCTCTTACGAATGATTACCATGTAATGCAATCCCTTTGTATTGATGTCTCTAATCAATAGGGTTTCATGATAGTTCCATCAACCCATGTGATAAATTATTCTTTCTTTGACTTCCTAGAATTGAAAATTATCATTGCTCACCAAGGAATGGATTTATTTAGGCTATATCAATTCCATAAAATGGATTGAGATATCAACTTCTGTTATAGAATAGAAGTGACAAATCCTTCCTCACATTATCTATTAATGTGGTATTACTCGAGAGGCTCCCAATATATCCTACCACTCTGTGAACAATGTATCATCACATTTTTCATAAATACATCTAATTGTGTGAGTTGTAATACCAAACAATAATAATCTTAAGGTATATGGACCAATACAAATGTTCATAGATTGGAACATCCAATGAAACTATGAAATGTGTATTTTCTACTGGCGGGTCTCATTACCATAATATCCTCCTGGATATTACCAATGGTTCACACCATGAGAATGTGCCTCAATGTTTTATGAGTCCTCACCGCTAATGGAATATATTATTTATGTCCCTAAAATAACATCATCTGGCCATAGAACATATATTCAATAAATGTGTCATGGATCTTTTGGGTTCTCTTCATAACAGGGATCCACTATTACCCTTTATAGAAACACCTGTACTTAGGACATTATGACATGCATTGTCACGCAAAAAAAATCATGTTTTGATAAGGAATTTATTAATATTGAAATACATGAACATACATTTATCATAAAGTGACAATTAGTTGGTTATAGGCCGCCAAATCCAACATAATGTACACCATGAAAGGTGGTAAATGAAAAATGAACAATCATCATTTAGTGAGGCGGTAGTTCGCCATACACATAAATATTATGTTCGTTACCAATTTTTTAGATGTGTGTGTAAGTGTAGGTCAAACCCTTATCATAACAACATCTCAGTTTATTTATGATACTAGTGTTTTTTACAAGAATGAAATAATATTAATTGGGGTGGTGGAGAAATAAAATACAAGAAAGGATCTTGAGGGAGTGTGTTTCCTCTTAATCAGGTAACTCTTTTTGGTCTGCACCAAAGAGCATCATCAAAAGGATTTATAAACAAAGATATGATTCATATTGGAATTTGGGGATGTTGGGAGACTATTTGAGCAGATTTTCAATGATCCAAAGTTTCTTTAGAGGTGTGAGGAAGGGGTATAGTGCTTTTCTTTTTATAGTAGAGGGGGAGTGGCACTCTTGAAAATACAAAAAGGTATTCAACAATGGGAGGTTTCCATTAGCTAATGTTCCTAAAAATTGAAAAATAATTGAGTAATGTAAATTTATGGTCTATCAAAATATACAAAAAAATGTTCATTTTAATAATTTGGTCCCTTAACTTCCATGACTCCCCAATTTTAATATTTTTGGTTTTTATCAAAGCATCTAGTTTTCTAACCTATGTACTTAATCCATTTAGATTAAAATAAATTGATATTTAATTTATAATACATATAAAATGAATTATAAATATGGAAAATAATTTAAAAAATAAAATTCTAATGTGTTTTGGTAGTAAAATTTTAAAACAAGTGCATGTGACGCGCAAAACACTTCTTAAACCTGGATCATACAAATAACGTTATTATAATATATGGTTTAACATTATAATTATAAAATATAAATTGGTCCATTAATAGACCATATTTAATATTTTTTAACCCTTAACAATCACTTGGCAGAATATGTTATTTTTATTAATTTTTAAACATTTAGAAAATAGCATTTATTGTAAAATAACAATAATTTCAATTTGGACATTATTTATTTAATTTTAATTTTAAAATACCTATCTAACATTGGAATTAAAATAAATTAATTTTTAGGATTTTTAAAATAGTGTATTAATCTTAAAATATAATTAAATACAATAAATCAATAATTTGACTTAAATTTTTACATTTATAGTATCATTTATTTTAGTTAATTATTAACTATATAATCACTAAGTTGGTGTTTCGTAATAGTTTTATGTGACTAAATGATCTATAATTTTTTTTATAAATTTCTATGACAAAATTAACCCATTTTTATTTCAAAATGATATTTATTACCAAAAATATGATTTTTTAAAAATCCCAGAGTTTTATAAAAGTTAAAGGTAAGTAAAGTTCCCTTTTTGCGTTTTTCCTTACTCAACCTTTTATATGGGGATGCTCCATTTAATAATATCCCAATAAACCACTAAATTAGAAAAAAATAGGGGATATGATATAATTTTTGGTATTTAATGGCTTTCAAGAAAGTGTAAATTCCATTTTGGTACTTATGATTAAGGTTTAGTAATTAGTTATTCATAATCTTACCTTAATCGTTATGATTAATTGTAATCACTTTCATTAATCCTTCTGGTCAAAAATTAAGTTTATCATATTAGAATAAAAATATCATACTGATTACAACCATTTATGTCATTTTAAAAAAATTCAAATAAAAAAAGTGTGAAATTTATGTTTAACACTAATATCGAAAACATGGAAAACAAACACGTTTTTAAAGTAAAAACATTCAAATGTTCAATTGGTTTTTATATCCAATTTCAGAATAGAAATGATTCCAATGACATAAATTGGATTAATATATTCATAATTGATCTATTGTGAATTTATAAACTAATTTAAAATATAATTCAACCTTAATCATTATTTAAAATAATAGGTTGTTTTTAACTACATGGCATTAATTTTTACTATTCCCCAAAAAATGAAGTTTCTCAGAAAAATCCCAAATATTCATGCTAAGATAATTTCAAAATTATGAATTCAAAAATGAAGTTAATTTTACCAAATTAAATATATACTAGTGTCTAAAATTAATTTTATTATTTTTCATAAGATTAAAAAAGAAGTTTTGTTAGGGAAATATTATTTTAAAACATATATCGACTTTACCGAAAATTATACATTTAATTATCAATATGTTTTATTTATGTGAAACCATTATAAATAATATATAAAATATAGTTAATACTATTTATATTATTGATTTTAATGGCTAGTTTATAATTATCTAATTTATATAATTATAAAAAGAAAATGATATTTCGTAGAAACTTAGTGTTTTGTATAATGCATACCAAGTTGGTGTTGCAAGTATCCAATGCAATGTAAGTTCCATGTGAAATGAATATTTGTCTTAGTAAACTTAAATAAATAAATAAAAATTAATTCATTAAAAAATAAGATCCATAAAAACAAGGGATTTTATATTAATAATGGGGATATGAAAAGGTATGCCAATATAAAAGCTGAATGTAAAAAATGTATTCCAAAGTGGTACCTAACTAATAGATAACACATTTCATGAACTATAAAATATCTAAAAAAAAGAAAAATACAAATTTTTAGATCACACTAAATTTCTGAATACTCTCAATAAAGATTTAAATGTATAGACGATGTGAAAATTTCTTAGAAACCTCTCAGGATGTGTATGATTTTCAATTCTGACAGTACTTCTTCACATTAGTTTCACAATCAATACAAATTTAACCAATTATAAGATTATAAATAAGGAAACCAAATCCATTAAAAAAATATTTAAATCCTTAAATATTAAAAGCATTAAATATTCCTAAAATACAAAGATGGTTTTAATTTAAAAATGTATTAGACTCATCTCAAGAATCTTAAAAACAAAAAAAAAATAAAAAATAGAAAATATGGAAAATTCAAAAAAACATGAAACATAAAATGGAAGAACACTAAAAATTCTTAAAAATGTATTGACATCCCTCCACCACACTTATTACATTTATTAACCTCCTGTTATTTCAAATAAAATCCAGACATCTTTTTATAAAAAAATTTAATTAGACATAAAATAAAATAATGAAATGGAAAGACACAACCTGATTTATTTTTGAGCATTATCATTCAGTTAATCTACTAGATTATACCACTTTAAAACTATAATTAATAAAGTAAAAAACATAAATAAATAAATAAAAAATATATAAATATATAAATGTGATATAAAATTGATATTTCATTGTTTAGATGCCCAAGCAGGTGGTACGTTTTTACTTCCAATAATCGGGTAGAAAGGTGGGTGTAATATCATTTAGTTGATCCACCACATGTGAATTTTCATGATGTCCATGAGTAAATACTATTATTGAAGATCCAAAAATAAAATAAGTAAATTACCATTCCCCAAGAAATAATATATAAGGAATTTTAGGTCCATAGTGGGTGGAAAAATAAGATAGGGGTGATATTATTTCATTTCATGGCGTTGTAGGATTGAAATGTGGATGTAGATAATCAATTACCAAGTTGGGTAAATTATAAGGTTAAAAACATTATTTTTTAACTATAGAGAAATTTTTTTTAACAAAGTTAAACAAATTAGATTCACTTAAATCCTTTTTTGAAAGTTTATGGAAAAACAATTTGGTATGTTAATGATGATTATCAATGAGTACACATATATACATATAAAATATTTTACCTTAAAGAATATCAAATTTTATAATAGAGTCACAAAAAAGAGAAAGTATAAGATATACTTTCTTACTGTTACAGATTGAAATGGAAATACAATGTACTTATAAATGAGTAAAAATCTTTTAATGAAAAGATAAGGGTATCCAAACACTTTGGATAAAGATCCCTTGATTTATACTTTTAAGAAAGTATGTATTTCCCAAACTAAGGTAAGCCCTCAATATGAATAACGTTATATATCTTGATATCCCCGCAAGTACTCGATGTGTAAGGTGATCAACACCTATGTATTCCTAGCCTTGGAATCCCTCAATTATGTAGCTAATCAGAACCTCTAACTTCCTTCAACTTGGAATCCCTCAATCGTATAGGACAACAATCAAAATAGTAGAAAGAAAAAAAAATATTACTGAAGAAATTAATTATGTGGAATAAGATGTTCATTAAATAATCACTTCAAGGACTTCAAAAAATGAAATTTTTGTAGAGCTCTCATACAATATCAATTGTCCCAAAATATCACAGCACTGAATAATTTCAAATGATTTTTTAATTATAATATATATCCCTAACAGTCAAAATGTCATCCAACGATCATAATTTTCTTAAAATTTCATAGGGACTTGTACATATGGGACTTACAATGGTCATATAATAATAGATTAGATGAAATATTTTAATATAACAAAATATAATGAGAAATATTAAGTGTGTATGAATCTGACTATATTAAACCATTATATTAAGGTAATATAGTAACTTTAATAAAGTTATGAAAACATTACATTAAGAAAATATAGTAACATTAGGATTGTTTTAAAATACGATTCAAAAACAAAAGAGAAACCATTAGGAAATATATAAAATTGAATCTAGAAAAAAAATTGAGAATTAGAATTGAGAAAGTGGGAATCCGATTCAAAGAATTATACAATTTAGAATTGAGAAATTCTGAATGATATTCAAATTTTTGAGAGAATTGGAATTTAAGAAAATATGACTTAGATTCACATTTTTGAGTGAATCAGAATTGAGAAAGTGAAGGATTCTATGTTTTTTAATGATTTGATATATTCTAGTAACTATTCTATCTAAATAAAAAATAATTTCAGACTTAGATATAAAAAGGTTAATGATCATGCATTATAATTTCCTTATAGATAGAAATAACTATTAAGGAAATTCATATAAAATTTCTTATAGATAAAAAGTACTATTAAGAAAATATTTTAGTGATTTCTACATCATAAAAGGAATGAGAAAATTCATAAGGAAATTTCTCACTCAACAATCTCTCCATTTTTACAAATCAAAAAAAATTACTTAAGAAAATAATAAGAGAACAAAAATAGTTCTTATTTTAAATTAGAAGAAAAACTTTTCTCCCCTTAGTTTATGACTCAAGATGAATATGAATTAATCCCCCTTAGGTTTAGAAATCCACTTAAGAATCATATTCTGACTTTATATTTATCTTCATTTATTAAGGAAATATTTCCCCTTTTCTTAAGGGTGTCTTCTATTAGCATTCTGTTATTTTATTCTTTCTTACTTAGACTAATATTCTTTTAGAACATTCTTCTCCACCTTTTTTATTTTGAAAAAGGAATGGAGAGAAGTATAAAATACTTTAAAATTTAGGAAAAAAACTATACAAAACAAAAAAGGATAAACATTGATTATCATTAAAAAAGGGTTTTACAACAAATTATAATAAATAAAAAAAGATTAATCTTTATTTGGTATTAATTTTTTCACTACAGCCTTCAACTTCTTCAACTCCTTGTGATCATCTTGAAACATTACTCTAAGAACTTTCTAATCTAGACATTTCTTTTAATGGTTTTGAATTTTTTCATCTCAGCTAAGAATCTATTTCTTCTGAGACTTAATCCTTTCATACAAATACTTAATCTTTTCTTCCACATATCCTCTGTAATCCTTTACTATTTTAATATCTTTATCAATATAATTTAGTTTCCAAAATAGATCCATGTCCTCTTGCAACTGAATAGATTTTTCTCCCTTTATCCATTATGAAAAGTTGATTCAAATATTTTTCATTTTGGATTTTGATTCATTAAAGCCACCCTTAACTGTCTCAAACATATCATCAATATATTTAAGATCAATATTGAATTGATTTGACCACATGGACATATATTTGCAATAATTCCTATGAGAATCATAATTCTGCCCAAAGGTTTTGAAATCAACTTCATGATTTACGATCTTCTCTCTGAAATGGTTTTTTGATTCTTATTTATGATTTATGGAAGCTTGAATAAGCTGACATTTTGACTCCAGGTTCGGGAAATAAGGAATTTATTTCACTAAAACCTTCAAATAATGAACAGAATGACTTCTATTATAGATGATGAATATATTTTATATTATGATGCATCTTTCTTGGTTGTTCAAGCATCTTCTTTTTTTCATTTGTCTGTCTTAGATTCCATTTTTTCTATCCTTTGAATTTCTTTCATATCATGAGAAAATTGAATGGCTTTATCATCATCACCACCACCACCATCTTATTGATTTTCTTCATTGCCACCACCAACATTATCATCTCCATCATCTTGATCATCGAAGTGAATTTTTTAAACTTCACTTTCAACAAAATTATCTTTATGAGATGGGAATTTGTGGACTTCTTTGCCCTCTAAGGCATGTTTTGATGAAAATTATTGACTTATTCTTAAATATAACCTTTAATATTGGCTCTACCTATGTGTTTATTCTATTTTTTGAATCACATCATCAATTTCATTTCATTGGCTGTTAACTTATTTTTTTTCTTCTTCGTGAATCTATTCATGAACAATTAGAACTAAGACTAGAACAACTTACTTTCCTTTTTCTAATTGGATAGTCTCTACTGAAACTTTTTCTGATTTTTTAGGATGTTTATTTTATTTAATAAAGGATTCCAACACTTAAATTTGTTCTAAGGCACTTTCTGTATCTTTCAACAAGGCTTGAACAATCTTAGATTTTGTTAACTTCTTCTTAAGATTCTTCTCTCTTGCTTGTTTCTCAAGTTCATTAGCTTCTCTGATTTAAAATTATTTAGCCACTATTGGATCAAATCCAAACACTGCATCTCATTCCTTCATTACCTATTTCTCTTATCTCAACATTTTTACAACTTCATCTGAGTAGTTTTTTTGTTCCTTTGACATTGGAGGTTCATAATCTTGAGTTGATTTCTTTGGTTCCATAGATCATGTGTTCCTTTTCTTAGGCTCAACTGACTATTTCTTTGAGCTTTCTCCAACTTCCTTTTACTTTCCAGAAAATTGAACAAACTCATTTGTCTTATCACTAAAAGAATATTTCATTATTTTAAGTGAATCGTCAATTAAAAGAAGAATCTTGAATTTCATTTCCTTTTGAAATGCAAGAAATATTGTAGAAGTTCAAACAACTTACGATAAGCTTGGACAAGGTTGATGGATACATCAAAATATAATATTTTATGTAACCATCATTAATATTTCTGATAGAAAGAAATATGTACTTCAGAAGGTTAATCGTAATTATAATAATGAGAAAATCCATCATGAAGATGCCTTTTATCTTAAAGGCAAACTTATCTCCTTTTCTTGGTATCAAAATACCTTTCATCCATAATTTCATGATTCTATAGTTATCCAAAAGGTTATAAAGTTTAGGCCAATTTACACCTTTAATATATAAGAAACAAATATCTTTAACGCTATAACAATAACCCTATGAATTCGGTAACTTATGAGAGAAATAGTAAGATTCACCATCATATGGTATCTCAAGGATATTTGCGTCATTCATATAAGAGAAAGAATATATTTTTCCACAACTATTAAACTGAAACTTATTCTTTGCACCTTCTTTGAAAAACTCAATTGATTTATAGAATTCAATTACCAAGTCCGCATAAACCAGATCTTGTTCTGCCTTATTTTTTCCAATGAAAATATTTTCCCAGCCTTGGAACTTTATGATCATTCTTATTAAATAATAATATTTAAGGAATAAATACTGATCAACTAACATTTCTCTAAAGATCGAAAAATCATTACGTTCCTTGTTCACATGCATTGATGTCTGAGAGGAGATTGAATGAGACAGTCAGAACGTAATAAAGAGATCTAGAAATCAGAATAGAGACATTGATGGGAGGCCGCACCTCGCGAAAAATAATCTCTAGATTTCAATGTGGGAAATATAGTGGTACCACCTTTATATAGGCATCACGGTGAAGGTTCATCATACAATATTAATCCATTTATGTTTTTCTTAAAACAAGATTGAAAATACCAAAATACATAATTGAAACTAAGATATAATAGGTACGAAGATGTACCTTTCTGATTTGTTAGAATATTTTCTTGTATTTAATAAGTTTTTTATTAGATATCATAGATTCTTAAATGTTTTATTAGAGTCTAAGAGCTTTTTATAGTTTCCAAAACTTTTTTTAGGTTTTGAAAAACCTTTATTAGGTTCTGAAAAATATTATTAGGTTCTGAAAAACTTTTTAATGAAAATAAAATATACTCCCTCCATGAAAAGGAGTATCTTAATGTTAGGATATAGTTTCAACAAAAATCATATATGAATGATTACCTTAAAATTATCATTCGTAACTTTTTTAAGGTATTCAAATCCATTGGAAGGTAATGATATTTGGAAAATATCAACAAGTTGTTTTATCATTATGATGAATTTTAAAATATATCTCTTTTAAGTGTGTGATCCCTAAGAATGTGATGCATAATATATATGTGATTTGAATGAGATTGATGTTTATCGTTTTTTCTTAAGGCTATTACACTAGTGTTATCTGATAGTATCTGATTTTTAGTAAAACTCATTCCATAATTAGTTAGTGTGTGTTTTATCTATAACACTTGAGCACAAATCCTTCTACCTGCCACATATTTAGCTTCAGCCATGGAAAGTGTCACTGAGTGTTATTTCTTACATGACCATAAAAATAATGAGTCTCCTAAGAAATTAATAGTTCCTAATAAATTTTTTAATCCATTCTATAAGCACCAAAGTCAGCATCTGAAAACCTTTTTGAAACAAAACATTTCCAAAAGAATAAAAAATTCTTAAATCAATAGTTCCCTTTAGGTATGGAAACATTCTTTCACTACTTTTAAATGGGTTGTTTTTTATTAGATTGATATCTTGTGCATAAAAATATTGAAAAAATTATGTTTGGATGGCTATATGTTAGGTATAGTAAACTTCCTATCATACCTCTAAAAGATGTTTGATCTACTAGTTTCTTAACTTTATCAAGATCAAGGTTATTTGAGGTACCAATTGGAGTACTTATACTTTTAGTGTTGTTATATAAATTAATTTTAAGAAGATATTTTATATGATTATGTTTATATATAGAGGTTCCTTCTCATTTTTTGAAAATTTGAAAACCAACAAAAAAAGTTAACTCACCCATCATACTCATTTCAAACAATGATTTAATAATATTCACAATTGAATCAGTTAATGAATGATGAGTTGATATGAAAATAATTTCATAAAAATAAATTTGAACAATTAAACAAAATTCTTTTACTTTATTTATTAAAATCATTGGATCACCGGTTCCCTTAATAATTTTTTTGTAACAAAAATTCTATAAGTCTATCATACGAGGCTCTAGTGGGATTTCTTAAGACCATATAAATATTTGTAATTTTTAGAAACATGTTTAGGATGTTTTGTGTCTTCAAAAATAGGATGTTATTAATAATAAAATTCCTATTGAAAATATACATTATGGAAATCACACTTCACATGCATTTGAAAAATTTTGAAGTTAAAGAATGATGAAAAGGCTAAGAGAATTCGAATAGATTCAAGTCTCACTACTGGAGCATGGGTTTCTTAATATTCTATTACTTCTTATTGATTATAGATTTTAGAAACTAATATTTATTTATTTCTTACAGTGATTCCATTTTCATCCCATTTATTTCTGAAAACCAATTTTAATCCAATTATAGAAGTTTATTTTGGTCTTTCAACTAAGGTCCATAATTTCTTCCTTTATAATTCATTTAGTTTATCTTCCATTGACATTATCTAATCTTCATTACCTAAATCTTCATCAGTACTTTTAGGTTATAATTGGAAAGAAATTATAGATATTCTACATTATTTCTAAAAGAACCTCGAGTCCTTATAGGTTTTGTACATCACTAATGATATTATTACAGGGATGATTCCTTAGAAACAACTAACTTTGGTTTTGTAAAATGTGTTAATAAACATAGGGTAGAAAGTATACTTTGATAAATACTTAATAAATATTTTCCTAAGTATTCTATTAACTATAAGTGTCTTCCATAAATGTATGATAATTACATTTGGAAAAAAAATTCGAAGAATTAGGTTGGGGTTATTTAAAAAAAGGATCAATTTCATCAAATTTAACATGTACTATTTTCTCAATAGTACAATAAATATTATTAAAAACTATATAATTCTTAGAGGTAGTGTAATACCCTTATAAAATAAATCCATCAGATCTAGGTGTGAATTTATGTAATTTATCTTTTTTATTCAAAATGAAAACTTTAAATCTGAATACACTGAAGTTTGAAACTATTGGTTTTCAGCCTTCCCACAACTCATAAAGCTTTTAATTAAGAAACGGTCTAATTAAAACACTATTTATATTATAATAATCAGTTCCCACAGCTTCAACCCAAAAATTCTTACCAATTGATTATTCACCAAACATGGTTTGTGTTATCTCTTGATGAATTCGATTTATTCTTTCAATAACAACATTTTTTGAAGGATTTATAGGATCTGAGAAGTTATGAGTAATGCGTTTCTTACTACAAAAATTTTCAAAATCTGAATTTTCAAATTCTCCACCATGATCCCTACGAATAGTTATCAATGGAAGGTTTTTATTATTTTTAACTGTGGATAAAAAAGATTTGAAATAAGAAAGAACGTCATATTTCTTTGATAGAAAATAAACCAATGTAAATCTAGAATATTCATCAACTAAAACGAAAACTTAGTATTTTCCTCAAATACATCCAGTTTTTTTAGTACCAAACAAGTCCATGTGCACTAGTTGTAATGCATCATAATTTGATACTTCACATATAGATTTAAATATTGACTTATGTTTCTTTCCATATTTACAAGGATCGTAAACTATGGAAGAATCGTATCTAAGATCTGGTAGATCCTTAAAAAGTATTTTCTTAGATAGTGTACATAAGTTCATATGGTTACAGTATCCTAAAATTAAATTCCATAACCATTATTGGTTTTCCATTGCACTAAGGCAAGGTAATTCTTGGCTCTTAAGGTCTTCTAAGTTAACTATATGAACATTCTCATGCTGATGGGTAGAAATAATTAAATATTCCTCAGAATTGTGTACTAAGTATTTATCATTCCTAAAATTTACAAGGTAACCTTCATCACAAAATTTACTTTATGCTTATATGATTTTTCTTATCACCATTAAAAAATAAAACATTTGAAATTAAGGATTTTACAAGAATAATGATGTTACTTATACCAACAATATATCACTGAGCATTATCTCTTAAATTAAATCTTCTAACTTTCATTCTAATTCCTTTTGAAAGACATTTTTGTTACAAGTCATGTGTCAAGAGCATCCACTATCTATGTACCATGTTTTTTTCTTGGTAATTCTTTTGTTTTCCTAAAAATAAAACAGCTAGTTTTTTAGAATCAAAACCTTCTTGGATTCATAATTGTTAGAAAGTAAAATCTTAGGAATCCATTTCTTTATAGAAAAGTTATCTTTAAGAAATCATAAGGATTGAATTTTAATTAAAGAAAAAATTCTCTCCCAATTTCCACAACTTTTAAACATAGTGAAAAATATGTAATTTTTATGAAAACAATTGTTCTGACCAAAACTAGGTTTTGAGTGAGAAAAACCAAATATAGAACTATTCCTAATAGGATAAATTTGTGAATAAATGTTATAAAATTTTTCCTTACCATAATTAAATTTTGATCAATGTTTCCTTAAGAAAAATATTTCATATTTTAGTCTTATGTATAAATTCTTATCCTCATAGTTATTGGACTTAGGATTGGAGTTTGTCTCTAAAACATTTATCTTAGAAATAACATTTTATACTTACTTTGAAATTTTACCCTTCTTAGAATTTACTTCTTCAAGGTTTTTTAAATAGAGTCAATTTAAAAATATTTTGTATCAATATATTTAAAAATATATGATACATATTTTGTTAAATTAATTATTCTAGAATTTTCCTTATCAAATTTCTTTTTTATCATACTATTTTAATTATCAAGAAACTTGGAGAACCTAGATACTTATTTAAAATATGGTATGTTATATTCTATAGAAGAAGAATCTTCATCAGAAGAAATATATCCATTTTCATCTAGATATTTTACACTTAAAGATATATTATTTAAGGATTATGAAGTGTGTAACATATCCATAAGACATTGGTTTTCAATAGGTACTCTAGAAATAAGTCAAATATTATTTTTTCCATAAGATTCATTATCTAAAGATTCATCTGATGAGTCTCCACCACTTGAAATCCAAGAATCATTTTCCTTTAATACATTCTTTCCTTTAGGCTTGAAATATTTATTCTGATTCCACACATAATATCTATCTTTCCTGTCTTTTCTTTTCATCTTAGGAAAATCAGGTCTGTTTTGTCCAGTTTTCTTACATTTTAACATGTGACTTTTGAGTCTTTCTTATCTTTCCATTATTTTTTATTATATATTTTTTATAAATCCTTCTTGACAATAATATTGTTCATTATTTAAGAAAATATGGCTAACACATTCTCTGACTATTCAGATTCACATGAACCCGATTTAATAACAACATTCTTAGACTTTGTTTTCATAACAACTTTTTCAGGAGGTTTGGATTTCATCTGATTTGATGTAGTTATAAAAGAAACACTACCATTCTTCTTCATTATATTTTTATCATCTCTATTCAATATCTTCTCATATTTTCTGTGAGTTCCAAATAACCTACCAAGAGTAATAGTTGTAACATTCCTTGACCCATCAATAGCAGTTCTCTTCAATTCACAATCATTAGGCATGATGTATATAGTATTGTCTACAAGAATGTCATCATCAATTACTTTTAATCCCATTTACTTTAGACTATTTAGGATGGTCATAAATATCAATTGAACTTTAACTATGGGATCTCTATAGGGAAAAACCAAGATAATATGCTCTCAACATGTCTCTTCTAGTTTCAATAACTTTAGAAGTACCAAAATGTGTAAATTATAGTTTCTTCCATATAAGGTTAAATGCTTAAAAATAATGTATTTATATATATATATATATATATATTCTTGGTCATAAAACAAATAAAATTATTTGTTACCTTATTGTTTAGTTCATATTTCTTATTTTCTTGATTGGTAAAAGTTCTGACTTCCTTGTCAGGTATCTTTTAATGTCTAGTAAGCATGAAAAAATTATTGACTAAGATAATATTTTCAACTATTTTATACTGAAATTTAATGTTTATAAACCCACCATAGTGTTATTTAATAGTAAATTGCTACATATTTAGGTTTTTGTGATATTTAGAGCCTATATGCAAAAATGGCATAATTCTGGATTTTTATCAGATTTTTGTCACAGAGGTATTTTGGTCATTTAGCATAAAATAAATTTCCAAATTTTGTGATTAAAATTTTTTTTAACCCTTATTTTATTTACATCATCTTTGTCTTCAGGACCAGGGTCAGATTCATGCATCCTGAGACCCAAAAAAATCAATGAAGTTGACAATTTTTTCGAGAGGACTGTGTGGCCCCCACCTCAGTAGCGGAAACATAAATCGGTCTAAACACCTACAAATTATGGTATTACACTTGGATATGGAAGATTACTTCAATTCTTGTTCACACATTTAATTTAATACCATTTGTAATCCATTATGGCGGCCATGTAATGACATCATTTTGAAGGAAGCTACCTGGAAGCTTCATCCGTAAAACGTCATCAAAAATAACAAAATTATAACTCATTATAGGCACGTCCAATGAATCTTACTTTTGGAGTTTGGAAGACAAAAAAATTTATGAACCACATATCTGAAAAGTTTCACACGTGAATCGGTAAATTAATGAGTAAAAAAACATGACAACTTTTGGAAGATGAAATCTGCCTATAAAAGGAGAGGAGATCCTACCAATAAATGATATTCCATTCATCACCACACCATCCTCACAAAGGGGGTTGGCTAGAGAGAGAAATAGGATAGGATTATTCCATCATGTAATCATGACAGTGAGGGCTAACTCCATGTGGTGTTGGGCAGCGAAGATCATAAGACATTTCCCCTTTTGAGTTTGTGCTTTCATTGTAAAATATTTTCTTTTAAACTATCCTAGAACTTGTTTCCATGAATGAAGGAGGTATCATTATCTTTTGTTTTCAATTTCTTATAAATTATTCTAGATTTATAATCTTTTAATTAATTTAATGTGGTTTTCCACATTTTTTTAAATTTCTTTGGGGAGGTCTCTCCTTTGAGCACGATGATTTCAACCTGTTTTGGTTACTCAGAGATCTTCGGGTAATCAGAACACTTTCATTAAAAGATCGGAACCCATTTATGAGGTTTCAATATGGTATGTAGATTATTTAGTTGTATACATTGAGGTCTTAAGGTATACATTGGATAATTTAATTAATATATATTCATAAACAATGATAAAGGGAGTGTCCAACGATCAATGTTTTTCCACCACTGTTACCTTTAGCTTGTTCTTTCCAGCTCTATATTCATTGGTATTTTAATTGATAATGAAGATTTAATATTTTATTTTATTTTTCATTTTCATAATCAAAATCCCCCCATATATAATATATAAACTAGTTTTATATTAGTTAAATTAAAATGTGACAATTTATAATACAGTGCGTATAAGCAGACTCCTTGTGATCGACCCTGGGTGTGCCATTATGGTGCGCTATTAGGTTAATAAATATTTAATTTAATATGGTAAAGTGACTGAAATACCTACCTTCAATTTTTCACCATCTCCGGGGAGGCCAAGTGCTTGTACCCATTTTTTTCAAAAAAAAACAAAAAAAATTCAAAATTCAAAAAAAAATCATTGCATGTTATTCTTTTGGTTATAGATTATTCAAGTAATTTTTCATATGCATGGCCTATTATTGACATGTATAGCAGGGTGGAATTTTTCAAAATTAATATTTCACAAAATTCACAAAAATTGCATGAATATTCCATGATAATTCACAATAATTTGAGAATGCTGGAAAAAACAAGAAAGATGGTGGCATCACTGGCCGCCCAAGTTGAAGAAGTTAAAGTCTTATGGATGGAACAGAAACAAAGAAAAACTGAGGAGAATGAGAATATTGTTCCACCTATATTTCAAGAAGAAATTAGAGAGGTTGAATAAATTCTCTAAGATCCAATTCCCTCTCCAACAATTGGGTTCCCAACTTCCTTGCATGAAGAAAAGGAGCCTGAAGCTGAAATTTATGAGGGAGATTTAATTTCTGAGCATTCGCTTTATTCAAATTTATTTTATTCTGAATTGAAAAATAATTCCCCCTGTGAATATATTATAGATTCAGCACTACTACTGCAGGATCTGTATGGTGATGAAGAAGAAGATGATATTTATTAGGAGAGAATAGAGGTCCCTGTTGAGTTGTTCATTAGTGTGTTTGATGATGATGGCATAGAAGAAGAAATCTTTGAAGAACCAATTTACGAACCCGAACCAGAAGAGAAGCCACTTCCTCTTCTACTACTTTCTCCACCATTAGACACCACTCCTCCAAATGAAAAAACCTGGGAGCACCCCTTTATCCTTTTCAATCCCCCTCTTAATCTCAAATTCTATTTTTCATCTCTTCTAGGGGTTGGGATATTTTTCTTGTCTTTGGGGGTTCTCGGTTCTGGCATCCACAGATGGATGTTGGGAGAAACATTTTTTCGTGGTTTCTAAGCAAGAAACCCCATCCACCGTCAGATTGGGGTTAACCCACTATAATTTCCTGACTAGGGGCAGTAAAAACCTAGAACCCACTTGTGTGTCAAACCAAGCATTATCCCTCCTCTTTCCTCTTTCTATTTTTCTTTATTTTTCAAAATCAATTAATTATTTATTGCTTTGTAGGAATAGGTTGTAGCAGGTAGGAGCTTAACTCAATGGTGCTACTAAAAAATAATATCATGTTGTGTCTTTCCTTCTCTTTCATTTTTCTATCCTTATTTATATTTTGTCAATCTGGAATAAAGGGAAGTGAAATTTAAGTGTGTGGGGAGTTTCGACCTGCTTAGTTATTTTTTTTTTCTTTCATTCTTTTTTTTCATTTTTTAGGAACCTAAATCTTTAATGATAATTCTGATCACATTTCACACATTAATTGATTTTGATAAAATTGGAATTAGTTTTGAAAAAAAAGGATTTAAATGATTATTGATGTGATTTTGTTTTCCTTGAATAGGATTTTCAGTCATTTTTATGAGTTTGAACAATTTTTAAATCCATTCCCATGAAACACTGACTCAAAATATTTTTCCCATCCATTTAGGAAATCTAAACCACTTTGACATATTCTTTATAATACCCACACTTTTTTGAGAGAAACTTGAATTTTGTGTGAGAACCAGAATTTGTGAATTTTCTCTTTGGAAGCTTTGGATTTCATTGAATGTTTTTAATATTATTGAGGCATGACTTTGGCGAGCCACATATTATCATGAGACCTACCTTTACATCTATCCTTCATTAGCCCTTAGATTTCATGAATTTTCTTATAGGTTTAAGCCACATTACAAGCTAATTTATCCTTACCTACCCATTCTCTTGGTATTATTTCATGGATACTTCAAGTTTGAGAGTGGGGGAAGGGCCTTTCGTGTGCGTTCATTAGGACGTGTTTCATTAATGGGTGTTCTAAGGTGTGTGTCAATATTTTGGGTAATGAAATAATTGGGAATGAGTCATAATTCCATTTTTCTTCATTTTTTTCATTTTTTTCTCCCTAAAAAAAGGAAAATAAAATTTATACCTTTCTGGATCTTTAAAAAAAGAATATAAAAGTTGTGCCTTTCTGGAGTTTAAGAAAAAAAGAAAAAACAGGGAGAAGTTGGATGATATAATTTATTCTAATAATTTATTGCCTCATGTTCCATGCTATAAAGAGTCATGGTGGTGTTTTGTTTCACATTCTCAAGTGGTATTGATTGAGGAATTTTCTATGTTTTCACTTCATTATTCATGTATTGTACTTAAGAGTCAAACCTTCTCTTTATAACCTTGAAATTTTAAATCATTAACCCACCAACCCAAAGCCACAGAGTCATTTGAGCCTTTGATGAAATCCCTCATGATTGAATTTAGTTTTATGTTTCACATTGTGGAGAAATGATAATAGTCACAAGCCTATAGTGATACATGCAACTTTCAAGTATGAGAATAACCCCTGAATTAATTTCTCTTGAGTGAAGAGTGACATAAAATTCAATGTGAGGTAGGTTGTGATTGAGCAGTGGAAGGATTTATGAGGTTGAAAAAATTTAAATTTGTGGAATGAAAAGGAAAGTAAATTGTTTTTCATAGAATATACACGATGAAATTCTGTTCTTGATATGATCATGGGTGTTTTCTCATTTTTGATTGTTGTGTAAATTTTGATTTGAATATACGATAATTGCTCAGAAGTGAAATACTTAAGTGTAAGGGAATGATGAAGCTAATATTTTCGCATATTTTATACTATAATTTAATTTCTATAAATCCACCATAGTTTTATTTAATATGAAATTGGTACATATTTAGGTTTTTGTGTTATTTTGAGCCTAAATGCAAAAATGGCATAATTCTGGATTTTTATCAGATTTTTTTTCATGGGGGTATTTTTGTCATTTATCACAAAATATATTTCCAAATTTTGTGATTAGAAGTTTTTTTCAACACTTATTTTATTTCCGTCATCTTTGGCTTTAGTACCAGGGTCATATTGATGCATCCTAAGACCCAAAAAAATCAATGAAGTTGAAAAATTTTCTGGGGGGACTGCGTGGACCCCGCCTCAGTAGCGGAAATATAAATCAGACTAAACACCTCCAAATGATTGGATTCCACTTGGATATGGAATAGGACTCCAATTATCATTCACAAATTTAATTTCATACCTTTTTTAATACATTATGGAGACCATTGAATGAGATCATTTTGAAAGAAGCTGCCTGGAAGCTTCATCCAGAAAATGTCATCAACAATAAAAAACCCATTAATCATTATATTTGTGTCCAATTAATCTGAAATTTGGGGGGTGGACGGAAACACTATTTATGAACAACATTAATTAAGGTTTCCACGTGTGAATCGGCCAATTAATGGGTCCAAAACGTGACAACTTTTGGAAGATGAAATCTTCCTATAAAAGGAGAGGAGCTCCTACCTATAAATGAAATTCCATTCATCACCACACCATCCTCACAAAGGGGGTTGGCTATATAGAGAAATATTATAGGATAATTCCATGATTTAATCATTCCAGGAAGGGATAACTCAATGTGGTGGTGGGTAGCGAATATCAGAATACATTTCCCCTTTTTAGTTTGTGCTTTCATTGTAAAATATTTTCTTTTAAACTATCCTAGAACATAGTTTCATGAATGAAGGAGGTATCATTTTCTTGTGTTTTCAGTTTCTTATAAATAATTCTATATTTACTATCTTCTAATGAATTTAAAGTGGTTTTCCTCATTTTTTTAAATTTCTTTGGCGAGTTCTCGCCTTTGAGCACGATGAGTTCAACCTGTTTTGGTTACTCGGAGGTCTTCGGGTAATCAGAACACTTTTATTAGAAGATCAGAACCATTATATGAGGTTTAAATATGGTATCTAGATAATTTAGGTGTATACCTTGAGGTCTTAAGGTATACATTGGATAATTTAATTAAAATATATTCATAAACAATGATAAAGGGAGTGTCCAATGTTCAACGTTTGTCCACCGCTTCTACCTTTAGCTTGTTCTTTCCAGCTCTATTTTCTTTGGTATTTTAATTGATAATGTAGATTTAATATTTCATTTTGATTTCATTTTCATAATAAAAATACCCCCATATATATTATATAAACTAGTTTTATATTAGATAAATTAAAATGTGACAATTGAAAATATTGTGCGTATAAGCGGCCTCCTTGTGATCGACCCTAGGGTGTGCCATTATGGTGCATTATTAGGTTAATAAAAATTTAACTGAATAGGGTAAAGCTACTGAAATCCCTACCATCAATTATCCACACCAATATTGATAAAAAAATTCTTTATTCTATATCTCTAGTATTCATATTCATTTCCATCAAATATAGGTGGTCTTGTAGGGTTTAAATTGACTACGGATCTGACATTCATTTCATCCATCTTCGAATAAAATAAAATGTCTTTTACACAACACATGTTAGTGAAGTATGTATTTATAAACAAAAAATTTATAAAAGTGAGAACTTGCCGAAGTAAAAATAGTTTAAGTAAACTTAGTAGTGAAAATATTCCGATGATACTAAGTATAAGTATAAGTATCTCAGATACCTCCTCTGATAATAATTATAGGATTTAAATTTATATGTAGATAATCTATTAACAAGAGTGGGGTGAATTATAAGATAAAAAACTTTTGTTTTAACTTTAAAGAATTTTTTTTACAATGTTAACCAAATTTGATTCACTTAAACCCTCTTTTTTATGTTTAATGAAAAATAATTTGGTATGTTAAAGATGATTATGAATAAGTACACAGGTAAACTTAATTAAGATTATACCTTAAAGCGTATAGAATCTTATATCAGTGTTACAATAGAAGAGAAAGTATAAGATACGCTTTCCTACTGTTGCAGACTACAATAGAAATTAAAATTACATATAATAGAGTAAAAATATTTTAACCGAAATAGAAGGGTATCCAAACACATTGGATAAATCTTCCTTGATTTATACTTTCAAGAAAGTTTATCTTACCCACACTAGGGTAATCCCTCAATACAAAGATCGATATCCATCTTAATATCCCTAAAAACCCTTGATCTATAAGGTTATCGGCACCTGTGTCTTCCTAGACATGGAAGCCATAGATTAATTAGGTAATCAGAACTTCCTTATTCCTTCATCATGGAATCCCTCGATCATATGAAACATCAATCAGAATTGCACAAATAAAAACAAATCTTATTGAAGATGTTAAGTATGTGGAACAAGTTGTTCATAACTAAATCACTTCAAGGCTTTCACACAAATAAATTTTTGGTAGAGCTCTCATCGAGTTTCAATTCTCCCAAAGTTCCATAATGCCTAATACTTTCAAATGATTCGGTATTTATAAGAAATATCTATAATGGACGAAATTTTCTCCAATAGTCATATTTTTCCTAAAATTTCATAGGGTCTGGTATAACTGGAATTGATAACGGTCATATAATAATAGATTAGAGGAAATATTTTAATATAAGAAATATCATGGGAAACATTAAGTGTTTATAAATCTGATTATATGAAAATATTATTTTAAGGAAATATAGTATCTTTAAGAAAGTTATGAAAACATTACCTTAATAAAATATAGTAACATTAAAAAAGTTATATAATCAAATTATTAAATAAATGAGAAAAAATAAGAAAGATAAAAATTATATTAGAAAAAAATTGAGAATTCTAATTGAGAAAGTGAGAATCAAATTTAAAAAATTAATCGATTCATAATCGAGAAAGTGGGAATCAGATTCTCATTTTTGAGTGCATCAGAATTTAATAAATTTGAATCAGATTCTTTTTTTTTTGAGTGCATATGTCAAGACCCATCCTCAGGGCCTGTGCAGTGACTACCCCAAGCCCGCCTTCCATAGGACAGGGGCTGGAGACTAGCACTAAAGGCGTAAATCCCGGTAAAAAGAGACGGCATTGTCTTTATAAAATTAAACACACACAATAGTGTACGCAAGCTGGAGTAAACACAAAGTAAATTTAGTATAAAGGTTAGTGCTGGAAAGTAAATGGGCCAGTATACAAACCCAACTGAAAGTACAGTACAATTTAGAAAGAAAATACAACAGCTAAAAAGTAAAGAAGTAACCACATGTCATCCTCCAGGAATCCCACCTAAAGGGTGTGTACAGATAGTCTTGTCGATACCTCAGGTCTGTCTGTCCACTCCGTGTACATCCCTCCAGGTGGTCCACCTCCGGATACCGTCCAGCTCCACAAGCCTTGACCATAATCAGTGTTTTCCGTCGTCTGCAACCAACACAATGTAGTGTAGGCAATGCCCGGGCAGGGGTGAGTATAACGATACTCAGGAGGGACCCCGAGAACCACGAATGTCTCCCAGAATCCACAAAGGTTAAACCACAAAGGAAAGATACAAACACAAAGTATCAACCAACTCTACTTGGGTATATGCCCATACATATACGTAAGTCATCAATCTCAGTACGGCTCCAACTTCTGAGCCCATACACATCCAGTACACACAGGAAAGAAGTCAATCATACCGGTGATAATGATTGAAAGTCAAGACACAGCTCACACAGGTATAAAAATCACAAAGAGTGGTGGATATTATTAGATGTAGCCTTTGAATCATCTCCACTGTCGAACCCACGTAGGATCCATGTACAGAAGTCATTGCTACCGAACCCATGTAGGATCCAAGTACAGTAACCATCGCTTCTGAATCCACGTATGATCCAATTATAGTCTTCATCGCTACCAAACCCACGGAGGATCCAAGTACAGTCTTCCTCGCTGCCAAACCCACGTAGGATCCAAGTAAATTCATCATCGTCGTTGCAGTCGCAACCAGCTTTAGGGTTCCCGCACACAGCGTACTTGATTCTGGGAGGGTCCGCTCCATGAGTAAATGTGGTTGATACATCAACTGTCACGAAGTCCAGAGTTGATGTATCCAGAAGTTCTGTCTCGTAAAAAGGAACCTAACACGACAGACGGTGTGTCAAACGGATGCCCGGTCTGGGAGTTATTGGCTTTTTTGTTCCAGGTGCCTGGTTGGAAATATGATCATTCCAAACCCAGTCGTTTACCAAAGCTATCCAAAACTCACTTGAGTATCGTAAAAGGACTGTCTCATCAAAATAATCCTAGTTCCGCATACGGCACGTCTAATGGACACACAACCTTTATGTTATTCATGTTTAAGTGAATAACGGGCCCGACCCGTTTAGCCCAGTGGGCCGATGGGTTGGGTTAAGCTAGTTTGACGGGTCCGACCCGATAGGGGTGTCAGACCGGTCCAAAGGAAAACGCATCTTGGCCCGAAGGGATGCGGCCTAGCCTGAAGTGGCGCGGCCCGGACCGGTGGGGTACAACCCGGCCCGGCCTGGCCCGGCACGGCCTGGCTGGCTCGGCCTAAGGCCGAGCGGTTCCAACCCCCCCCCCTTCTCTCCGAACCGGCGGCGCCATGCATCGCTGACCTTCCCCAAATCGGCCGGCTAGGTCGGCTGGCCTTCTAGAACACACGGCCCGCATAGGCGGGCCGCCAGTCTTCCAGCGCGGCGCCCTCCTGGCACTGCGGTCCAGCTCCGCTCAGACGGCCGACGGGCCAGCCTGTTCTTCCACCGAAGTGGACCATGATGCGGGCCATGGTTCTTCTTGCACAACCGGTGCAACGACGCCGACTTCCTTTGCCATTTTTTCGGCATGGCACGATGGCGTCGTTCTTCCCCCACCTCCAATCGCTAATTCCAAAGTATAGTGTTCCAGCGGAGGGTCGTCGGGCCGTGTTTGTTCGGCCCACGCCCTCTGTGTTAGATTGTAACACATAGCCATGAATGAACTAGGTTCACGAAGCACAACCAAACAATTTTATTTTCAATAATATTGAAAAAAATCACCATACCTCAACAATTTATGACGAACGTCGGCGTCGCAGTAGATGACGTCGCGAGGCGAGAATTCGTAGACGTCAATGGAGAGCGTCCGGGGAGAAAGCGGTGTCTCCCCACTTGTCGCGAAGAAGAGTAAGGAATGTGTGTTGTCATTGGTGAGTTTCCCCACGTCGGTGTCTCCTCCGTTGTTGCAGAGGAAGAAGAAAATATTGGAGGAACGGGGTGTGTTATTCGCCAAGAGGAAAGGTCTTCGTCGGAGAAGAACCATTCTTTATTGAGGAAGATGTTCTTCAAAACTCTAGAGTTATCCCCCAAATCCTCCCACACAACAATTTCCAACCCTAAATAAAATAAGTCTTCTCCTTATTTTATTTTATCCTGCCATGCATTTCAAAATTAAATAATCAAATACTTAATAAATTCAATTGAAGAAGTTCAAACAATTAATTAAGATTTGTGTTAGCTATAATTAAAGAGGGAGAGAGAGAGGAAGTGGAAATGTTACACTAATAAATTCAAGGGGTTGCCAACATTAAACAAAAGTGATTAATGGGGGTGTTTGAGGTGTTTAGGTAAGATCAAGGGTTTAGGTCATGTGTGGGCCCCACCCCACAAATATCCTCCCATGGGAGGTTATGTGGGTATGGGCCCCACCTTCAACTCCCCTTGGGAGGAATTAACCACCAACCATAAAAATATAATTGTGCCACGAATTTTATTTATTTTAAAATAAATCCCCAAAAATTAATTCTCAACCCGCTTAAAACGCAACTACGGTAAAGGTCCCCTTAAGAAATTACCGGCACTGTGAGTTCATCGGTGCCCTTGGATTTTGATTCTGAGCATCAGTTCAGAAGATAGAAAAACCCGATCATTCGTTTACCGAACGTACCCGATCTAATATTCAGATATTGATTCTGAACACACTGGGCCTCAGAATCATGTGCCGTAAGAAGACACAGACTCGTAAAATTCCAAAGTTTTTAAGAAAAATATTTCCCTGAAATTTTCAGGTCTTTAAATTACTCCCACCTCAGGGATTTACGTCCTTGTAGAGCTACATCATAAACTAGGGAAACAAATGAGGGAATTGGGCACGCATCTGAGCCTCTTGCTCCCATGTGCTCTCATGGAGGTTCATGTGTGGCCAACGAATACGCACAATAGGAATCGACAATCCATGTAGGACCTGCTCCTGTCGATCCTCGATCTCCACTGGGACCTCCGCAAAAGTCTCCCCATCATTGATGTCCCGGTCCCCATGATCAATGATGTGGGTCGGGTCATGCACGTATCTCCTCAGCTGAGATATGTGGAAGACTTTGTGCACCTGGTGCATCTAAGTTGGAAGGTCCAGGCGGTAAGCCACCTCTCCTACCCTGTTGGGGACATATAATGGTCTGATGAAGTGTGGAGATAACTTTCCGCCCCAACCAAATCTCTGTAATCTACGTCGAGGTGAGACCCATAAGAAAACGTAGTCGCCATCCTCGAACTCCATTTGTCTCCATCTCCTATCATCATAGGACTTCTGTATGCTCTGTGTAGTCCTCATCCACTCCTGGATGATTTTCACCTTCTCCGTTGTAGCCTGAACCATCTCTGGTCCTACGAGTGCTTACTCCCCAGGGTCAGTCCAGCACAGAGGTGATCTACAAGGTCAGCTGTACAATGCCTCGTATGGTGCCATACCGATGGTGGTGTGGTATCTTTTGTTGTATACAAACTCCACCAAGCGTAGGTGATACTACCAGCTGCGACCAAAGTCACACATGCACAGAGCATGTCCTCGAGTGTCTGAATGGTCCTCTCCATCTGGCCATCCGTCTGAGGATGAAAGGCGGTGCTCAGTTGTAGCTACGTCCCAAATGCCTCCTATAACCCCTTCCAAAGCCAGGAAGTAAAGCGAGAATCTCGATCAGAGACGATAGAATATGGAACACCATGAAGTCATACGATATCTTGAACATAGAGGCGTCCCAAGATCTCCACTGAGCCCTGCTCTCTGATAGGTAGGAAGTGGGTCGACTTGGTGATTCAGTCTACGATCGCCCAAATGGAGTCGTGTCCTCTGAAAGTACGTGGGATCCCCATCATGAAATGCATGGATATCCCATCCGACTACCACTTCGGAACCTCTAAAGGTTGTACCAAGCCTGCTGGTACCTGGTGCTCTGCCTTCACTTTCTAGAAAGTGAGATATCATGAAACAAACTCTGCTACAACCTTCTTCATACCCGACCACCAGTGTTGTTGTCTGAGGTCCTGGTATATCTTTGCCACTCCTGGATGTACCGCAAGAGGGGAAATGTGAAACTCACTTAGAACTTACTCCTGCAGTGCGACTAGTACCATGGTACGTCCCCTGAAGAGAATGACGTGCTCTCCTCCTTCAGAAAATCCATCAGGAGCCTGCCCTGTGGAAATCTAAGCACGTCATGTCTCACAGTCACCATCCCCATGATGTGCCTCTCTGACCTGCTGAAGTAGTGGAGGAGTGACTGTGAGGGACTGTAGGAAGGCTTCCCCACCTCTATACATGAAGGATATCTGCAAAGCGGCTAACTGTCTATGTCGCCTCTCCAAGTAGTTGAATGACTGATCTCCTACTGAGAGCATCAACCACAACGTTCCTCTTTCCAAGAGTATAAACTATCTCAAATTCATAGTCCTGGAGGAACTCGAGCCATCATCGTTGTCTCAATTTTAGGTTCTTCTTTGAGAAGATGTACATGAGACTCTGGTGGTCAGAGTAGACTGTAAAGCGCTTTCCCATCAGATAGTGCTGCCACATCATCAAGGCAAAGACCACGACTTCTAACTCCAGGTCATGGGTAGTGTAGTTCTGCTCATGAAGCCTCAACTGTCGTGAAACATAGGTGATCACTGCCCACTCCTGCATCAAGACACACTCGAGTCTGTTCCCTGATGAATCGCAGCAAACTACGTACCATACACCCTCCTCCGGTAGCCTCAAAATGGGCACACTAGTCAATCTCTGTCTCAGCTCATGAAAGATCTGCTGACATCTATCTGACCACATGAAGGGTTTCCCCGTCTTCGTCAAATCTGAAAGCGGTGATGAAAATCTAGAGAAGTATGGAACAAATCTCTGATAGTTTCCATCCAGACCTAGGAAACTTCGTACCTACATCACACTCTTGGGTGGCTCCCAAGCTAGTACTTCCTTGTTCTTTGCAGGATCCACTGTAACTCTCACCTCCGAGATGACATGCCCCAAGAAGTGAACCTCTCAAATCCAGAACTGGCACTTCGAGAGCTTACAATAAATCTGGTGCTCTCGGAGTGTGTCCAGTACAACCTGCAAGTGGTAGGCATGCTCCTCCATAGTAGTTGAGTAAATCAGTATGTCGTCGATGAATACTACGAAAAAAAGATCGAGGTAAGGCTGTATGATCCTGTTCATGAGACTCATGAACACTGCTGGTGCATTGGATAAGCCGAAGGGCATAACCAAGAACTCGTAGTGGCCATATCGGCACCTAAAGGCTGTCTTCTACACATCCTTGTCTCAAAATCTGAGCTGATAATATCCTGACCTGAGGTCTATCTTCGAGAACTATCGTGGTCTCTTGAGCTGATCAAAGAGGTCATCAATCCTCAAGAGTGGGTAATTTTTCTTTACGGTCACCTAATTCAGGAGGCAGTAGCCGACACATAGTCATAAGCTCCCATCCACCTTCTTGGTGAACAAAATCGGAGAATCCTAGGGTGCAACACTAGGTCGGATGAATCCCTTTCCCTGTATGTCCTCCAGCTATACCCGCAGCTCACGAAGCTCGGCGGGAGCCATCTGATATGCTGGAGTAGATATCGGTGTTGTCTCGGGGTACAGGTCAATGTAGAAATCTACCTCTCTACGAAGATGTAGTCCTGGAACGTCATCAGAGAAAACGTCCGCATACTAATCCACCACATCAAGAAAACTTGGACTCCGCACATCAATCGCTCCTAGGATGAGACTAGCCAGCTGATGTGTGATCGGTTTCCCTCTCCTCTGAATAAGTCCATCATGTGCTGCAAAGGATCCCTTCTCGCTGGTGAAGGTGAACCTGCTCCCATATGTGCGGACACACATCACTTTGCGCCTAATACAGTCGATATGGGCATGGAATGTAGATAACCAGTCCATACCCAAGATAATTTCGTAAGGCCTAGATGCCGCTACAAGAAGATCCCAGCCGAAGCTCTCACCTCCTAGAGTAAGCTCACACTGTCGGCACCAGCGCGTAATCATCGAGTCTTCTCCCGTAGGAGTCTCTAGCAGTAAGGATCGAGCCAACTGCTTGGTTGGAATCTCCGAGCTCTAAACAAGGGCAGCGACAATAAAATAATGACTCGATCTTATGTCTATAAGAACTACCGCAAGGGTGGAGTAGACACAGATAGTACCTTGAATCATCTCAGGTGCACCGTAGTCGTAAGCCTCCACTACCTGTAGTTGAGCCTGCCTCTATCCGCCATCTCCCTGTGGTTGGGGTGGACCTCCTGGTGGTGGTGGTGGTGGTAGATCCTTGAAGCGTCGTCCACAACCTACTACTCGGCCAGCTCCTCTGTGTCATTCTCCTGCTCCCTGCGGACCACCATGGTCGAACCTCTGCCTCTGCCTACGTGGTCCCTCAACCATCTGCTGCTCCTCTGCATGGCGGTTCGGGCAGTCACGATCCATGTGGCCATGTCGGCCGCATGCATAGCACTATCTGCCTCTCGTATGACTGGCTCTGCTACATGTGCCCCACATATCTGAACAAGTATCCTACGGTCGCCCACCTGATGGCTTGGTTTGCTTGGACCTCTGCGACATCTCTCTACTGCTGGCTGTAGAAGACCCTGTTATGTGCCGCCCTATGGTCTGTCTTGCTGCTGGCGTTGGATCAGCAAGAAAACTCTCCATAAGAAGGGCTCTCTCTAGTACTCCTGCCTGTTTCGGAATGCTGAGGGAGATCATCGAATCCCTGATCTCATGCCTCAATCCCTGCTCGAAGGTTCGAGCCTGGAAGAATGGGTCATGTACCACGTCCGTGGAGTAGCGCGAGAGGTTGGTAAATCTCACCGAGTACTGGGCTACTTACAAGTTGCCCTACCGCAGCTATAGTAACTTTTGGATGCGCACCACACGGAGGGTGGCTGAAAAAAACTCCAAGCGGAAGAGGCTCTCGAAGTCCGTCCAAAGTAGAGATGCCTCGTCGTGCACCTAGAGCATTAGGATCCACCATCTACCTACTGCTGCATGCTAGAGACTCGTGGCAAGGATCACTATAAGGTCTGCTGGTGTCCCTACCAATCTAAAGACTCTGACGATAGCCTCCAGCCAATCCTCCGCTGCCTGAGGGTCCGTCTCTCCGCGGAACCAGGGCGGCCTCTATCGCTGAAACTCATGCAACGCACTCATGTGGCGTGCACTGTCTGCTGCTGCGGATGGTGGTATCAGTGGCCCAATGGGTAGAGGTACTGCTGGTTCCTCTATTGTAATGGGGCCCTGCACCAAGGCCTCGTCGCTCAGTGGGCTGTCATCCCGCACGTAACTTGGAACCCTAGCTGGTTGCCTTCGAGGGGCCATCCTGAGAAGAAACAGGTGTGCCACGGTTAGTACAGTATACCTTGTGAGATGAAACAAAGTAATCACAAAGAAAACTTTTGAAACATACATGCAATAAATGTTTTCATGCACGGAGTCGGAAATCAGAAGTCAGGGTCCTTGTGTATGGATATGTCAGCCACCGCACCAACACTGGACTCCCTGGACTGATAACCACACTCAATACCGTTTACACTATTTCTCCACAGAGAAGAAATTATCAGAGTCATGTGTTCTTTGATAGAACCAACTCCTCTGATATCAATTTGGCACGACTTGGGGCCCGTGCTGTGACTACCCCAAGACTGCCTTCCATAGACCAGGGGTTGGGGACTAGCACCAAAGGCGTAAATCCCAGTAAAAAGGGAAGGAAAATCCTTTATAAAAGGAAAAAACACAACAGAGTACGCAAGATGGAGTAAACACAAAGTAAACTGAATATAAAGGTAAGTGAAGGAAAGTAAATTGTCCAGTATACAAACCCAACTGCAAGTACATTTCAACTGAGAAAGAAAATAAAATAGCTGAAAAGTAAAGCAGCAACCATGTTTCGCCCTCCGGGAATCCCACCGAAATGGTGGGTACAAATAGTCTCGTCTATTCCTCAGGTCTGTCCGTCCGCTCCGTGTATGTCCCGCCAGGTGGTCCACCTCCAGATACTGTCCAGCCCCACAAGCCTCGACCACGATTAGTGTTGTCCGTCGTCTGCAACCAACACAATGTAGGGTGGGCAATGACCGTGCAGGGGTGAGTAAAATGATACTCAGGAGGGACCCCGAGACCTCGAAGGCTCCAAGAATCCACAAAGGTTAAACCACAAAGGATAGATACAAACACAAAGTATCAACCAACTATACTTAGGTATATGCTAATACATATACCTAAGTCATCAATCTCAGTACGGATCCAACATCTGAGCCCATGAACATCCAATCCACATAGGAAAGAAGTCAATCATACCAGTGATAATGATTGAAAGTCAATACTTAGATCACATAGGTATACTACTCACGAAGAGGGGTGGAGATAATTATATGTAGCCTCTGAATCATCTCCTCTACCGAACCCATGTAGGATCCAAGTAAAAAAGTCATCGTTGTTGAACCCACATAGGATCCAAGTACAATAACCATCACTACCGAACCCACATAGGATCCAAGTATAGTCGTCATCACTGTCGAACCCACGGAGGATCCATGTACAGTTTTCCTCACTGCTGAACGCACGTAGGATCCAAGTACAGTCGTCATCATCGTTGCAGTCGCAGCCAGCTCTATGGTTCCCGCACACAGCGTACTCCATTCTGGGAGGGTCCACTCCACGAGTAAACACAGTCGATACATCAACTATCACGAAGTCCAGAGTTGATGTATCCTGAACTTCCGTCTTGTAAAAAGGAACCCAACGCAATAGACGGCGCGTCAAACGGATGCCCGGTCTGAGAGTTATTGGGTTTTCTGTTCCAGGGTCCGGGTTGGAAATATGCTTATTCCAAACCCGGACGTTTATCAAAGCTGTCCAAAACTGACTTATAGTATCGCAAAAGTATAGTCTCATGGAAAGAGTCCCAGTGATGTATACGGTGCGTCGAATAGATGTGCGGCCTTTAAGTTATTCACGTTTAAGTGAATAATGCGCCCGACCCATTTAGCCCGGTGGGCCGACGGGTCGGGTTAACCTTGTTTGGTGGGTCAGACCTGAATGGGGTGTCGGACCGGTCTGAAGGAAAACGCAACTCAGCCCGAAGGGATGTAGTCTGGCCCGAAGTGGCGTAGCCCAGCCCGGCGGGGCGCGGCCCCACCCGGTGCGGCCCAGCTGGGCACGTCCCGGCAGGGCGCGCGGCCCGGCTAGCTCGGCCTATGGATGAGCGGTTCTGAGGGAGGGGGTGGCCCTCCCGTCTGTTCGCACTGGCGGTGGCGCCCTTCCCCATGCCGACCAGCTAGGCTGGACAGCCTTCTGGCACACGCAGCCCGCACAGGCGGGTCGCCAGTCTTCCAGTGTGGCGCCACGGTCCAACTCTGCCATGCCAGCCGATGGGCCGGTTGGTTCCTCAGCGCAGCGCCCTCCTGGAACCGTGGTTCACCTCCGCCCGGCCTGCCGAAAGGCCGGCCGGTTCTTCCACTGAAGTGGCCCATGATGTGGGCCGTGGTTCTTCCCGCACAACCAGCGCGACGGCGCTGGCTTCCTTTTTCATATTTCTGGAACTGTGTGACGGCACCGTTCTTCCCCTGCCTTCGGTCGCCAATTCCAAAGCATAATGTTCAAGAGGAGGGTCTTCGGGCCGTGTTCGTTCAGCTCGCGCCCTCCGCGTTAGATGGTAACAAATAGCCAAGAATGAACTAGGTTCACGAAGCACAACAAAACAATTTTATTTTCAATAAAATTGATACAAATCACCCTACCTCAACAATTTATGATGAACATCAGCGTCGTGGTAGACGGTGTTGCAAGGTGAGGATTTGTAGACATCAACGGAGCACGTCCGAGGAGAAAGCGGTGTCTCCCCACTTGCCGTGGAGAAGAGTAAGGAAAGTGCATTTACATTGGCGAGTTTCCCCATGTCGATGTCTCCTCCCTTGTTGCGAAGGAAGAAGAACAGATTGAAGGAATGGGGTGAGTTATTTGCTGAGAGGAAAGGTCTTCGTCGGAGAAGAACCGTTCTTTGTTGAGGTAGATGTTATTCAAAACTCTATAGTTCTCCCCCAAATCCTCCCACACAAAAATATCCATCAATAAATAAAATAAGGCTTCTTTTTTTTTAATCCTTCCATACATTTCAAAATACAAAAATCAAACACTTAATTAATTCAATTGAAGAGGTTCAAACAATTAATTAAGGTGTGTGTTGGCTAGAATTAAAGAGGGAGAGAGAGAGTAAGTGGAAAGGTTACTCAAATAAATTCAAGGGGTTGACAACATTAAACAAATGAGTTTAATGGGGGGGTTGAGGGGTTTAAGGAAGATCAAGGGTTTAGGTCACGTGTGGGCCCCACCCAACTAATATCCTCCCATGGGAGGTTATGTGGGAGTTGGACCCACCTTCAACTCCCCTTGGGAGGAATTAACCACCAACCATAAAAATAAAATTGTGCCACCAATTTTATTTATTTTAAACTAAATCCCCAAAAATTAATTCTCAACCAGCTTAAAACACAATTGTGGTAAAGGTCCCCAGAAGAAATTACTGGAACTACGAGTTCATCGATGCCCTTAGATTTCGATTCAGAGCACTGGTTCGGATGATAGAAGAACATGCTCATTCGTTTACTGAATGTACCCAAGATAAACTTTGGATATTGATTCCAGACACACCGGGTCTCGGAATCAAGTGCAATCAGAAGACACAGACTCTTAAAATTCCAAAGTATTTAAGAAAAAATTTTCCTTGAAATTTCTGGGTCTTTATAGAATATAAATTGATAAAGTGAAGGATTCTGAGTTTTATTAAGGATCTTATTTATTCCATTAAATATTCTATTTAAGAAAAAATAATGTTAAACTTAGCTATAAAAAAGTTAAAGATCATTCATATTAATTTCTTTACATACAGAATGAATTATTAAGTAAATGCATGTAAGAATTCTTATAAAAAAGTGTATTATGAATAAAATATGTTTTTGATTTCCAAAACATAATGGAATGAGAAAATCCATAAGGAATCTTTGACTCATCAAACGTCCTCCTATATATGGTAAACAAGTTATTGTATAGGAGGTTGTAAAATCACCATATTCTTCTTCAGTTCTTCTTCTACATCCACTACCCATATGGATTCTTCTATAACATCCAATACCTGATCTATTTTGGTTGTATGAGAAATTAAAAAAATAGAGAAGATAGAAAATAACGCATCCTGAATAAGATTAAAACATGAAAAATCAATAAATAAATCTTTCCTCTCAAGTAAGTTGTCTTGGTAATTGATCTCTTCTGGTATGACCATTAGAAACTCACTCTCAACAGGTGAATCATCATCATCATCTATGAAAGAAATATATAAGTAGAGTGGTGCATATTTTTTATTGTTACATTTGGGAATATCAGGTTTTAGGTTATCATCAACAATGATATTCAAAGATTTATGAAAAATGGGGAACTCCCTTAATTATATCAGCTAGAATGTTTTCATCAAATACCTCATTTAATAATTATTTAGTGCATTATGATGTCATTAATTATTTTATTATACCATTCTCCATAGCCTCGGGTTCTTTATCATAAAACATTATGGTGAAATATTTTACACCACTCATTTGGGTTCTAGTTCTGGTTCAAGTTTCTCAAATAGTGACTGAATATATAATTTTTCCATTTTTTATTATCTATTTATTTGTTTATGAATTATTTATGTTATTGGATCGGGGATTCAAGAAAATTTTTAACTTCTTCTTACACATGTGATTTTTTAATCCATGCATAATAATTTTAATTCAAATACATCATGAACAAAGATAAATGTTTTTGGTTTTTTTGAGTTCTTTTTTTAAAAAAAAATATCTTGTGAATGTGTTGTGTATCCCTATAAATGTCACCCAATTGATGCATTGGGATTTTTCACAGATTTTAGATCAATAATTTATTTACCTAAGCATATAATATAGTGAACACCTAGGGTCAGTCTCAAGGAGGCCACTCACACAACATCAAATTTTTATTATAATTATTTATAATCTAAATAATAAAAACTAAATAATATATAGAAGTGTGGTTGAAATAGGAATGTAATTTTAATATATATATATAATGTAATTATAATCTAATAAATGAAAATAAAATGATTGATTTTAGGAAAAATGAGATCCTATTAGAAGAACACCCATATTGAACCTTCATAATCCCATTATTAGTTTCATATTTACATAATTAACACACTCCATCATGTGTTTTAACATCCTATTCTTCCCATATTATGAATATATGGTGCACTCAACAATCACTGAGCAATCACACATCCACCTCCTCCACTGAGGTAGAATATTATAGAATAGAAAGTTAAGCCTCAGGTGGAAAGTGGAGACACAAAGGTTCATTAACTAATAAGATACAATAATCATAACTCTAAACAAATAATAAATAATATAAATGAATTTTCAATTACATGGGTTAAAGAGTATATTTCTCATTCAAGAACATCCTCAAGTTAGTTACTTGGGATCATTAGTATTAGAGATCATGATGGTGAAGAAAAAGGTGGAAACACACAATATAAAAATGAGATAATGAGGTGAATAATAATATGAATATATATTAAATAATTACAATAATATGAAATTAAAAAATAAAAAATAAAAATATAAAAAAAAATTATAGCCAAAATTTCAAACCCTTTGAAAAGGATATGGGATGCCGTATTTTAGGAAAAAATGGTGAAAGGTTTGGATCAAAAATTTCCTCCTAAATTTTATGCATGGTAGTCCAATATAATTACCTAATTTTCGAAATTATTCTTCTTTATTGTTGTTCCTATACTTATCCTCTATATATATATATATATGAAATTTCATCTTCATTAACCATGTGTGGGGAGAGTTATATCCAATTTACCATGGAATAATAATCTATATTGGATGATTCTTCATATTCCTCATAATTGATTTCCTATGAATTTATGGCCAATAATGAGGCATATAAACCTATATGAATTTTTTTTATTAATATCTTATATATCTTCTATACATATGTATTTAATTTAATAACATTAGGATCATTAATTTATGATAAATGGTTCTGTATCCAAAAGTATCCAGATCTATACATAGATTTTGAGGCATGACTTGTGAGCTTCTTTTGGGCCTCCAATGATGGATTTAGATCTAGGTTCAGTTCAATAAAATTTATTCTAATGATAATAAAATCATAAAAATATGAATTTAAAAATGTTTTTTAGTATAAAAATTATTATGGCCGAAATATAGAATAAATATTAAAGAGATAAAATCCAAAGTTATATCATTTTAGCAATTAAGCTCAAAATACTTCTAAAACCATAATATGTGACAATTTACCTTAAAATAAAACATTAGTGGGATTAAAAACATTGAAATTAAAATTAAAATAATTTAAAATATTTAATTAGTGAATTTTATTGGGTGAGGATGAGGTTTCATATGATTTAACATAATACTACTTGTATATTTTCCTATGGTTTAACATCAAGTGACTAACATATAAGAATCTTGTAAATTATGGTCATATAACTTTGACACAAATAAGATATAGAGTCATTGCATATAGTAAGGTAAAGTAAAAAAATATGATTTGAATAGAGATTCCAAATTCTAGTATATAATATCTCATGTATATGTACACCTGGATTAATTTCATAATGCTTTAACAGATGAGAAGATAGAGTTTAAGGTTGGGGAAATTTTACCAATGTTTTTACTTTTATGGACTTTTTTCCAATAAAATTCATTCCCATTAAGTTCATATTAAAATTAATGGTAGATGATTCTGGTTGTGGAATGGCTTAACCAAAAAAACTGCAATAATCTCTTGAAATCTATAATCTCGCACGAGTCATGCTCGGTGTGATAAATAAAAGAAGTTAGTGAGTTTATAAAATTGTACTATGAATTACATTCAAGGGTTATTCTGAATGCATACAACTTTATTTTTCATTTCATAGTGGTTTAACCAAAATAGATCAAGAGATTTTTTACCTGGAGAGGGAATTAGTAAGCCTTGATTATAGGGATCCCATATCTATGAGAATAGTATGACATAATTATTAAAGGAGTTACCATAGACCATGTTTGAAAATTGGTTTCTAATATTATTTCTCTAGGGTTTACATAGGTAAGAGGAATTTCTCCCAATGACTATGATGCATCTAGTTGATAGGAATCTTTATGGACACACATCACATAGATCCATATAAGGAGTATTATTCATAGTCAAAACAAAGGTGTTAATCAGAGTTAGATATTATTATTTTAGATAACCTAGGAATGTTTATAGGGACCCAAATATCATGATATATTGAGTGTGATTTTTTAAAGGGATGTGTTTGGGTATGGTGTAAGAATTTAAATCATCATTTTCCATGGATGGAATATTCTATTTGTAAATAAGAAACTCGTATTAGAATCTTCTACATTGTTCAGGGTCATAAGCAGATGGATGCATTTTTTTATTTTTTAGTTTGTCCAACAGTGAGATATATAAGCATCACTGTATATCTCATTTGAGAAAGAATCAATCCACATGTAGTTCTATGATGAGATCTAGTATGATATCATCACCAAGAATAATGTTCCACTTAGGTGAGGTTTTTTATAATCTTATGTTTTAAATTGTGTGAAATGGACATCAACCATATATTTTAAAGTGTTATGGAAGGAATATGTTGTTGTATAATTTAACATCATGTGACTAATAAATTGTACTAAAGATTAACATCACGGGACTAGGATTTTGTCATAAATATTAACATCATATTACTAGGATGTTTTCCTACACTTTAATTCCATGCAACATAGATATGTTATTGGTCGTTCCTTTTTAGGTTTTTTGATAAGGTTAGGTCAAGAGTTTCTTGAAAAAATGAAATATTTATTGAGATACCTTTCATTGGTAGGTGGTATAATATTGTCACCCTCCATGGTAGTCAATTAATATTCACAATTATAGTAGACCTTCTGGATAACAAAAGGTCCCTTTTAATATGGTTCAGTCTTTGGAGGTTTCTTCCAGGGTATCACTAGATTCATAAGTGCCAACACCAATTCTCCACAGAAAAATGAATAGTGGTTAAATTTATTGTTAAATGATTGTGATATTAAATTTTAATGGATCTATAAATGATTAACTGTAGAAACTATTTTCTCATCTACTATTTCCAATTCAGTTGGTCACATTTCAGATTTATTCTCTGTGGATAGCTAATTGAATTTGGAAATGAAAAGTGATGTAAATTAGACATAATTGGGTAGGAATACTTCTATCCAATATACCAGTGAATACATGGTTTCTTATTTTGAAGTTTGTGTGGTAGTATGATAATCCATAAAGTCATGTATGATTTTATCGAGCAAAGATTTCTATTATTTTTCCATCATTTTAGGGATTATATTTTGTAGAGTTTTTTAAAATCCTATATATATATATATATATATATCCATTGTTGCATGATAGTGTGAAAAATGGGTGGAATTAATTTTATAATCCTAGTACTACATCTTCAATTCAGAAGAGAATAGATTTTTTCACTTTACATCAATATTTTATGAGGGAAACCAAATTTAGTGATGAATTTAGACTTCAAAAAATTGATTTTACATTTTTTCCTCACTTTATTGAGGGGTATAGCCTCAACCCATTTCAAAAAATAAGTGGGAAACAATAATTATGTACTTTAATATCTTATTTTTAGTTGGAGGATATGGGCCAACCACATCCATCACCCACATTAAAAACAACAATGAGTCTTTGCTAGTGTGCAATAATTATGGGGATTTATGGATTAAACTGACATGTATTTGATGTGAATGTTACTTATTAGTAAATTTCATTCAGTCCTACATCATTTATGGCCATAAATTCCCAAGGATTATAAATTGATGATATAGCTTAAGCTCTAACTGGTGGTCACCACAATTTTTAGTATGTACTTCTTGTATAATGGGAATAATCTCTTCACCATTGATGTCCCTAAGAAGGAATCCATCAAATCCACATTTATTGATTATATTTTCATGATATGGTCTTTTATATAGAGTAAAGTTTACTTCCCATCATTAGATTTTAAATATTATGGATTTTACAGATAGAAGTAACTCCATTTCAGAGATTGTCTAGTATGGTCATCATACAACCATTTTCAAGAAAATATGGTTTTGGAAAAGGAATTAACTTTTTTGATCTCATACATGATATCATAAACAAATGGTGATACAATTATATGGGGTAAAATGTTGATGACTATTTCATCCTATTCTAGAGATGTAATGACATGAACTATTATAATGAAAATTCCCCTTTTGATTTAATTAAATGTATTATTATATACTAAGGTTATAGAAGAAGAGTTCACTTATTTGGTCTTATATCCTATCAGATTTAAAATAAATTTAGTAATCATTACCATTGATAATATATCCATTTAATAGTGATCATATTATTTTTATAAATATAGGTATTTAATAAATCCAATTCACACAAACATAGGAAGTGTTATCCTGAACCGATAGGATCATACCCTATGAAACTCCTTTAATAGAGCATCTAAGGGAGATAGAATCACTAGTATTTGACCTTAATCAATAGAAAGATGAGATATAATAACTTAATCATGAGAGAAACTAGTTATGGGAGAAGTTTAAGCTCATCGAGATGATGACCCAAGCCATGTATGATGAAGCATGCCTTGAAAGTCTCACCATTACACAACTTACACATAGAGAAGTTTTTGGTTTATTAATGGGATATGTATCAAAACCATATAAATATGAGTATGTATGTAATTTTTTTATAGAATAATTAATATATTTTCATCTTATTATTAACAGTTCATAAACTATTTTTTTATTTCGACACAATAAAACACAAATTGTATTTTTGTGTATTGTTCAAATTTAAATAAAGAGATTATTTTTAGGAATTAATGGATTTTTGGAATAAATAATATTTTAATTAAATCTTAATATTAAATAATATTTTTTAAATATAAATGGTCATGTAATGTTTATCAAGTCAAATGTAATTTTTATAAATGTTAAAAACTGTTATTCTTAAAAGTCAAATATTTCTCAATAAATATCAATTCTTATTTTAAAAGTGAAAATAAAATTATTTATAAAATTATTTTGATAAAATAAATCATATTTTTGGAATTATATCATCGAAATTTTCCAATTGTGAATTTCTCAAAATTTTATTGAATAATTGAATTTTCAAGTAAAAATTAAATAATGTATAAATGTAAATTGTTTATTATTACATAATAATGACCGAAAATGATATAATAAATACTATAAAAATAATACATCACCAAATATATTCTTTCCCATTTATATAATGTTATTTTTGTATTATTTTATTAATTTTATAAAGCCTTTATGAATCGTAAAAAACTGTTAATATATTTTATGGTTTTAAAATCACTTCTTCAAGAGTATGACTCACTTATACATAAGAAAGGGTATTATTTTATTATTTTATTACCTTGAACATATAAAAAAATGAAAATAAATCCCATTTTGTAAAAACCATGTGCAAAAACCATGGTAAGGTTTGTGTTTTTTTTTATTTTATTATATAGTGTCTAAAACCTAAGATTGGGGAATGATAAAGAATACCCCATTAATTTACTATAAAAGTCCACCTAAAATCCCATTTATCCTCACTATTAATACTTTTATAAGTTCCTTACTCTTCCCTACCATCTCTAGAGTCCTACAAAGTCACCCATAATCTTTCAAGAATCCCCTCCCATGATTCTTGAGTCACACACTCAAGTAAGTGATCCTAGCCTTGTCTTCTTTATTCAAGTTTATTTATTATATTATGCCTTCTATTTATAGTTCCTAATATTAAAATAAGTATTTATAGGATCCTATTACTACCAATTTTATTTCTAAATGATTATATATCAATTTTTTTCTCATCAACCCATTTTATGAATTTTTAAGTGGCGTTGTTATGTTGTCAAACTTTCACCGTGATTTTCCAGGCCAAAAAAAATTGAGTGGTGAATACCATCCCCATTTTCTAACAAGGATGTTCACCATTAGATATTTATACTTATTTTAATTATGAATTACATGTATGAATTACACACTCCTTGACCATGGAATAAAATATGATGATGAATGATACCATTTTGTATGATCTACGTGCCACACTTAATCATGAGAATGAAATGAATGTGACTTATGTGCCCAAAATTATATACCAATATAATGAATTTGGTAATTTTTAGTCTTATGAGGCATTATTATGGGATAGGTAGTAAACCTGATTCCTTTATGGGACTTTTTCGATCATAATGTATTGGAAGTTATCATTGACCTTTGTTTATGAGGCAGTGTTTTAAGTGGTTGCCACATTTACCATGTTGGCTTTATGTTACCATGCTATATCATGCATCATTGTTCATGTTTGTGACTATCACTCCTTTTATGCCACATTTATATTAATATTTTCTAACATGTATTACCTTATTCATGTTATTCCATATTTATTCCCTTATAGACCTTTATATCTCACCCATTCCTTATATATGTCCCTAGGTTATCCCATTCAGTTTTATGTGTGAGCATGTTAAGGAAGTTGCTGATAAAGATGATGTTTTTCATCTATAAATTGTTATGTAGGGAACCCAATTACCAAATACACTCAACATATCAATCATACAGGTTTAATTAACTATAATATTATATAATAAATCATGAATTAATGTGTAATAAAGAGATGGGTTTTTATTTTTGGTATCAAATTAATTGTTTTGTTCCTTTTTGGATTCGGATGAGAAAACTATTTCAAAATCGTTAGGGGTAAAACTAAGTATAAGAAAACATCCCTAAAAAATTTAAGTTTATAGTATGTGTTTTCTATGAAAAATAAATCCCTATATGGAAACTACAAGTGGATGTGGCTTTGGCATAGATGCGCATAGGGAAGACACCGTAAAATACTGTGTTGAGCTAGATTCAATCGAGAATAGGTGCACAACAACAGGGCTTTATGCACACCTTGATTGAAACTACCATGGTATATGATATGGTAAATTCATGATATCCTTATGAACCATTACTAAGGGAATAAAAAATTCCCATAAAAATATAGGTTATTAAATAGATCAAGGACAACATAGATTGAAGCCTGTAAATTCATAAGTTAATAAATAAATGTAATTTATTAGTTATTCTTTTAATGTCATTGGATTCCCCATTTATGTTTTTAATAGATTATAAATGTTTATCCATAATTTTCCTTTTATTTTATTCAATGGAAATAAATAAGTGGAACTAGGTAAACAACCATTGTAAATCGTAATGTGATGACTTTTCCAATAAGATGTCTAACCTGATGGGGGCAAGAATCATGAACTTTATGATGATACTCTCTTAGTTGACTCAAGTTTTGAATTAAAACCTATATCAGAAGGAGGTTCCAAATACCCTAAGAGAGAATAATATTCGATTGATACCTTTATAAAAAAAGGCTTATGGCATTGAATAGATCATATGATCCCTTAATCACAGAAAAATGGATCAACTCTATTGAGAAGAACTTATCTATCCTTAAATGTTCTAAGTAAGAAAAGGTTATAATATATTATTATAATATGGAGGTAGAATATTACGAGTGGTATAAATTGATCAAAAAAACAAAGCATTAGGAAGAGGTTGAAGCGATGGGGTGAAATGAATTATAAAAAATGTTGTTTGATAAATATTTTCCTTTCACTCTCCGACTTAAAATGGGATAGGACTTCCTTTACCTTAAGAAATAAAGATGTTGAATCTATCAGGGCGTACAAGTAAAACTTCACTAGACATTCACAAAAAACCTATAGAATTATCCTTACCCTAGAATTAAAGGATTACAACTTATTTGGTTGGATAAAACCTAGTCTATAGAATTCCCTAAAGATACTAGACATTAATAGAAACAAGGAAATTTTCTGATGTTCCCTCAAAACCGAAATGGTGATTATCGAATCTGAAGGGTATCATAGGGATACAAAGTGGTATGTTGAGTTTAATTTTAAAAATTTTATGGAGAGATATGACAGTTCAATGAAATTTCAATATCCCACTTCTCAAATGTGTGGAAAGAATCACCTTAGAAATTTCACAAGGGGAACAAGGAAATGATTTATTTGTGGGAAGGAAGGATTCATAGTAGTGATTCTCAAAAGGGGAAACCACTAATGTGAAATTGGAAAATAATGATTCAATAAACTCTTAGTGCATTTTTCATTACTTCAACTTCATGGAATCATGGCAGTTTATAAACAAAGGTATTAATCCAAGGGTTTTTTTAAGACATAACAACTTCTAAGGAATAATGGGTGAGGTTTTTCTACCACAACCGCTGAGGTGGATCCCAAAAATGAAGTGGTGATAGTTATGAAAGTTATTTATTCAATAATAGTTAATTTATTTCTTGATATTTGATCTATTAATCCCTTAATATCTTGAAACTTTAGAAGAACTATTCAATCACCACCGTAAATCACAGAACTATGGATATCGATGAAAATGGTTATTGGGGAAATTATTTTATCCCAAGTATATAACTCCTCTACTATCACAGTTTTTATCCTGAAATTCCTAGTGGACCTTCTCATACTCTTTTTTTTATATAATTTTATGAAATTTTTAGCATGGATTGAATTTCCTTATATATAGCCAACATAGATTTCCACGAGAGGGAAACCACTATTCATATCGTGAACCCTCCTCAAATTATTTACAAGTTCAAGGAGGATGATGAATATTATTTCACATCAACATTTCAAGAATGGATATTATTTCTATAGGAGAAAGTATATCTGTACTAATTGAATGAGTATAAGGAATGAATCATTCATGAATACATTCCCATTTTGAGGGAATACACTGATGTTTTTCACGAATAATTTTCTAGTTTCTTCCTAGTCTAGAGGATGAATTTTCAATTGATCTTGTACCTGGAGAGTTACTATTATCCAACAATCCCTATAAAATAGATTTTTTGGAACTTGAGGAGTTTAAGAAACAACTACATGATAATCTGGATAAAGGGTTCATATTCCCACGTACTTTACCATGGGGTGAACCAGTACTCTTCATCAAGAAGAAGGATGGGTTAATATGACTTTACATTGATTATCATGATTTAAACAAGATCACAATAAAGAAAAAGTATCATATACCTCAGATTGATGACATTTTCATTCATATATATAGAGAATAATACTTCTCCAAGTAGAATATATGGTCGGTATGTTAACAAGTTTGGGTGAAGAATGAGGTTAATCACAAGACTTCTTTTCATACAACTTACATACACTATGAGCTCATAGTAATTCCATTCAGACTAACTTATGCTCCAATAATCTTTATGGACTCGATGAATAAAGTCTTTACAGATTACCTCGAAAAGTTTGTGGTAGTATTTAAAGATTATATTATAATATATTTCAAAATTATGGATAGTCATGAGGACTATCTGGGCATTTTTCTAAAGACCTTACGTAGGGAGAAGATTTATGCTAAGTATAGAAAATGTGATTTATGGTTAAAGAAAGTATCATTATTTGTAAATATTATCACAAGAAATGAGAAATCTATAGACCCTTCAAAATTAGATGAAATTAAAGGATGTTTGACACTAATATCCATGATAGATATCCATAGTTTCCTTGGATTAGCTGGGTACTATCATAGATTTGTGAGAAAGTTCTTATGATCTTCAAACCTTCTAACCCAGATAACATAAAAGGGTGTTATTTTTTTTGAATGATTAATCTGAATAGAAATTCCTAGAGTTTAAATAGAGGATTATATCTACATTTTTATTCAAAATACCCATAAGTGGAGAACGTTTTTTTGGCATTAAGTGATGCCTAAAAGAAGGTATTGGGATGTGTGTTAATGAAAATTGAAAAATTGATAGCCTATACTTCAAGACAATTTAAAGATAATGAACAAAACTACCAAATACAGGATCTAGAGTTGGATACAGTGATCATTACTTCGAAAATATGGAAAAGTTATCTCTTTGGGTAGAAGCATGAAATATATACAAACCACAACATCCTCAAGAATATATTCACATAGAAAAACCTGAATATGCATTAATGAATATGGTTAGAGAAGATCAAGGACTATGACTTCTCAATCCACAACCATCCTGGGAAAGAGAATAAATTGGAAGATGATATAAATAGAAAGGTTTTATAAAATCTATCGTTGATCAAAATTGAGAGGGATACAATATTGTTATATTTGTAAAGAATGGCCATGGGAATCATAAAGGAAGGAAGATCATCATTCCATTTAAAAATTTTTGAAACACTATTCCGTATGGAGAAGATAAAGGATGATAAAAGAGAATATATATGAATTCATAAGAAAGTGGAAACTCTACGAAATAAAAATCCTTAGAGTTAAATGATAATAACGAAGGAGTTGTAAGATTTGGGTCATGGATATGTGTACCATAAAATCTTGAGTTAAAGGAGTTGTTGGATGATTCACATAGTTCAACATTCTCTATCTATCCTGGAAGAATAAATATATATTTAGATCTCTGAGATTACTCTAAGTAGGACATAATAAAGAAGGAGATTGTGGAGTATACATCCCAAAGTCTTCTATGTAATAGTGAAAGTAGAAAGGAAAACATCCACAGGGGTGATGAAACCATTACCCATACCTACATGGAAATGAGAAAAAATCACCATGGACATTGTCACTATTCTTCTAAAGCCATCAAGAGGGAATATTATTATCTAGGTTGTGGTCGATTGTTTTATAAAGAATTATCACTTCATTGAAATTTGGGAGAATTTCTCACTAGATCACTTTCATGGATATACATCAGAGAAGTGGTATGATTTCCAACAGTACCACTATTGATTATATCATATCAAGATACACGTTTCACCGCTATGTTTAGGAAAATTATTCATAAATCTCAAATATTGAGTTGAAATTCATCATGGACTATTAGATCCAAATTATATCCAATCTAAAAAGACTATCCTGATAACTGTGGACATGTTGAGAGTATGATCAATTAACTTCAAAGGACCATGGGAAAAACATCTTCCTCCAATTGAGTTCTCATACAATAACAGTTTCTACCCAAGCACCCAAATGACTCCAAATTAATACCTTTATGGGTATATGTGCTAAAACCCCACATTTTGGGATGAAGTTGGGGAATTAAAAATCATAGGTCTTATAATGGTTGAAGAAATGGAAGAAACAGTTAAATCCATTCATCAACACATGAAGGATGTTTAGATTCAATAGAAGAACTATGCTAACAATCATTGATGAGACCAAGATATTCATGTTGGAAAATTGGTATTCTTCAGCATATCTCCATATAAGAAGGTCTTGAGATTTGGTAATAAGGGAAAGCTTCGTCCATGATACATCGGCCCCTTTGAGATCCTTGATTGCATCAAAGTGATGGCCTATCGACTAGAACTCCCACCTAACCTATCTCAGGTGCAAGATGTATTCCATGTATCCATATTAAGGATTTAAATACCATAATACTCACATGTACAAAATCCATAGGTGGTACTATTGGAGAATTATCTTTCCTAGGATGAGAAGTCGGTTAAAATCATAGATATTAGAGACAGATTTATACAAAATAAGACAATTCACCTTGTAAAAATATTATAGGGAAACCAAAAGTTTTAAGAAGAGATGTGGTAACCAGTGGAGGTGATGAAATATAGGTACCCTCATCTATTTTAGTGTGAAAAATGAAAATTTAGTTTGTGAAATTTCTTAAGGGGGGAGACTGTAACAACTTGAACGATAATAAATAAAATTCCCCTTTTGATTTAATTTAATATCTTATTATTTATTATAGTTATAAAAGAAACGTGAAATTATTTGGTTTTATATCCTTTCATATTTAAAATACCATAAAATATCATTACAATTTATATTATATCCATTGAACAATGATCATATTATTAGTATGAATGTAGTGCTTTAACAAATCCAATTGAAACAGACAAAGTGATGGCCTCAACTGGTAAGATTGTACCTTATGAAGACAATTTATCAGATCTTCCAAGGGATATATCATCACTATGAGTTTCCCCTGACCAAACCCTAGAATAACCCCAATAATATAATCATGGTAGAAACCTTTAATTGGAGAAGTTCAATCTCATCGAGATCATGACCCAAACCATGTACGCCAAACCACCCCATGAATGTCTCACCATCACGCATCTTACCCTTAGAGAATTAATTGGTGTATTAATGTGATATGTACCAAGACCCTAGAAATATAATTATATTCATTATTTTTATATAATGATGAATCTATTTTAATCATATTATTTTTAATTTCTAATTGATTTTTACTTAGATACAATAAAACACAATTTGAATTTTAAGGCACTATTCAAATTAAATTAAGGAACTTATTTTCATGAATTAATGATTTTTTGGAATAAAAAATATTTTTATAAAATTTTATTATTTAATAATTCTTATTAAATATAAATTATCTTAAAATTTTTATGATGTCAAATGAATTTTTATAATGGTTCGAAAACAATTATTGTCAAAAAACCCAATATTTCTTAATAAATGTCAATTCCAATTTTAAAAGTAAAAATACACATATTTATAAAATTATTTTTCTAGAATGAATATTATTTTAGGAATCCAAAAATCAAGATTATCCAATGGTGAAATTTTCATAATTTTTTAACATAGTAAAATGTTTTCGTAAAAAATAAATATTGTATAAATATACGGTGTGTATTATGACATCACAATGACCCATAAATGATGTGATAAATACTATAAAATTAATAAACAAACAAATAAATGTTTTCTGATTAAAATAATATTATTTTAAGAATATTTTATTAATTTGAAAAACACTTTACAAATCCTCCAAATTAATTAAATATATTTTAAGGTTTTAAAATCATTTCCTTTTGAGTATGACTCGCGTACACGTAATAAAGGGTTTTATTTTATTAATTTTGACCCTTGGAATTATAAAATAATGAAAATTAATCCCATTTTTGAGTAACCATGGGAAATAACCCTGGGAAGGTTTTTAGTTTTTGTTGTTTTATTATATATAGTCCAAAACCTATGTTTGAAAAATGTTAAAGAATGCCCCCACTCCTTTCCCATATACAACCAAACAAGATCTTACTTCTCTACACTCAAAATCCTTAGGGAATTTACATAATCTACCCCCCCCCCCTCTCTAGATTCATCCCAAGGCACCCAAAGCTCCCAAAAGTCCCTACCAAATATTTTCGAGTCTCACACTCAAGTAAGGGATCTTCACTTTCTCTTCTTTATTCTGGTTTCCTTATAATCTTTTGACTTATATTTACAATTCCTAATGTCGAGACATGACTTTCATTGTTCCTATTACTGATCATTTTATTTAAAAATTATGAGGGAACCCTTTCTCTCTCATAAACCCATTTTATGAATTTTTAAGTGGTGTTGTTATGATGCCGAAATTTCACCCTAATTTTCCATGCCCAAACAATTGTGTAGTGAAAACCATACCCATTTCTTATTATGGGTGTTAAACATTATACACTTTTACTTATTTGAATTTTAAATTACAAGTATGAAATCCAAACTCCTTGATCTTGGAAAAATAATATGATTATGAATGAATCCATATTGTATGATATATATGACACACTTAATAATGAGAATGAAATGAATTCGACGAGTGCACCCAGAATTATATAGCACTCCAATCCATTAGGGAATGTTTACTCTCATGAGACGTCTTGTTGGGATATGGATTAATCCTAATTCCTTTATGGTACCTTTTCCATCATGATGTCTTTGTAGTTATCCTTGAATAATGACTATGACGTAGTGCTTTAAGTTGTTGTCACATTTCCCATGTTTCCTTTTTGTTACCATGCTATATAATGCCTCATTGTTTGGGTTTATAATTATCACTCATTTTATTCCCCAATAACATGCCTATTGTCTAACACATATGAACTTATTCATGTTATTACATTTTTTCCCTTACTGGGATTTATATTAGACCCCTTTCTTATGTATATCCATAGGATTTCCTATGCAGTTTTAAGTGTGAGTATATTAATTATGTTTTCAATAAAGATATTTTTTCATGTTTAAATTGTGATGTAATGTACCTATTTTAAAAATAATCTCTAATTTTTGATCTTCGAGGTTGTATTAAGTGTAATATTATGTAATAATTAATTAATTAATGTATAATAAATAGATGGGTTGTTATAGTATCTAAAAAATCTAAATAATCATTTTATAATGCATCTTATTGGGATTTCTGTGAGTGAAATACATGACTTCATATTGGATCTAGAGGGAATTATAACATAAAACCTAAAAAACAATAAATTAGTGGGGTCAAATATTTCTTTATAATATCATAATCACCATTGATCTTCTTGATCACCATCCCTAATAATATTTTACCCTAGATGGTCTACTTGCGTTTAGAGTGCTAGTTCTGGGCCTATGATGAGGGTGTAGTACTCTACCTAAATGTTGGTGAAACCATCCAAAAAAGGAATGAATAAGGTGTAAAATCCATTACAAGAGGGATAATAATGAATCTCAACCCCATATTATTGTTCTTGGGTTCTTCTATTCTCTTTCTTATTGAGAATCTGGAAACACTATAAAAAACAACTCTCATGTCTAGGTCCCATCATGAGAAAAATATCATCATTAAGATATTCGGTATTTAACTATTTTTTTTCTATAGAAGGATGTTTTTCAAAAAAAATATAATAGTTCTTGGAAATTTACCTTTTTTATGGTATTACATGAATTTCAAAATACTACAATATGACTTCCCACTATTCCAAGTGCCTGATCAACATAGGGATGTTCTTGATTATTTGATAAAATTTCTACAGGATAACAAATCGTCATTGTGATGTTGTAGGAAGTTCATAAGTGTATGAACCAAAAATATTAGTGTGATGAAAATGGTCTTGATGTCTAAATATCAATTCTTGGTATTTATAATGGTTATATAGAGACATTGTAGGTTATTTTCTATTTTGGTGTCATTCTTCTATGGGAGGAAATATCCCATTGATTTCTCTAATGTTTTCACATAAAAAACGATTTTCATTCCTTCAGCAATGGAATTTAATACTATTGTACTCAAAAGATACTTCTTAATATAATTAATTTCCTCTCTATAGTCATCATTCCATTGATAAGTTACTCAATTCTTTATTAGTTTGGTGGAAGGTAGAAATTTTATATCTATATTTTTTATAAAGTGTCGGGTGTAGGATATGAACCATTGAAATAATCTTAACTATTCTAGGTTTAGTTGAGTTTACATGTCATGGATAGACATCGTTTTCATAGGGCCAACATTAATGCAGTGATAGTATACCACGAAGCTAAGAAACGTTCCTATTGTTACACCCAGAAATATTTTAAGGGATTACTTTATAAGATATAATGTCTTAGAATCTTAAAATTGATCTCATGATCAAAGATATGATCATAGTGATACTATGATTTCACCAAAAAATAATTAATATAGCGTTATACAAACATCCCTAGGAAGGATTTTAAAATGCGGTGCATGAGATGTTTGTATGTGACACCACCATTCATCAAACCGAAAGGCATCACCCGATAATAGTATATTCCTTGTGTTCCCCTAAAAGTAGTGGTTTATTCATCTTGAGGGGCCAACTAGATTTGTTTATACCATGAATAGATATCCATGAAGGAGTGCTCTTGATATCTAGTCTTTGAAAGAATAAGAAGTTATGTGTTGGGGATGGGGAAATAATCTTATTGAAAATTGTTGATAAGATACCTGAAATTAATTACAACTCAAATTTTCCTATTCTTATTATTGACCAAGATAATGATAGTGAGAGACTTTGGGTACTCAACCTATTTAAATAAGTTTTACTTGATGATATTATCCACTTCATATTAAAATTTTGTAGTTTGTGTTGGATGTGTTCTTCAGGAAGTCTTCTTGTAACCCTGGTGGTCTTTTAAAAGATCTAGGTTGTGGGTGGATACATTAGAATCATGACATGGAATTTATGTATAGTTCTAGGAGAATACACCACATATTTGTTTTAAAATATAGGTTTACAACACTTGTTATTTGGAATTCATGGTCTCACTAATCAATATATGTCAAGTAACATCTTATGTACCCAATTTTATCCTCCAGAGATCATCAATAATAGAGGATAAACCTTCCTCAAATACTGGGGGGAATCTTTGAGATCCTATTCCTTTTCTTATTCTTCTTTTTCCTCAACCTTAGGGGGAGTAAGTGAGAAAGTGGTATCTTCTATGGTATGGAAAATTTGATATTACCATCATTTTAAATATTAAGCAAGGTTGGACCCACCCCCTATGGGATGTTCAAGAATTATTCCTAATACACCCTTTGATAGAGGGGATTTTTGATGATCTAGAGAAAAAATAGGGGTGTCCCCAACTAATGATCCATAATTATTATGAATATTTAAGATCTAATTGGTGTATTCAGATTCATTTGATATCGTGGATGTCCCTAGAGTTTATTAAGAAACATATACATCTGATCTTATGGTTCAAACAAGGCTAATTGGAAGTACATATTCACCTTTATGCTATACAAATGGGTTACCCAGGGTCATATATGTAGTCAATTTGGTGTAGTGACCCTAGTGCATTTATAAATCACTGATTTTTTTTACCTATCTTATACAAAATCATGAATTTATTTATTTATATTCCCAATACTAAAATAAATATTTTCCCCATGAAATTTTACAATCTATCCATGGATATAGTGTTTGATAGATTTTTTGTGTGTGGAAGGGAATACAACATGTTGATGTAAAAAATGAATTCTTAAAAATTTGTTGAAATTTATGTCCTTCCAGTCTACACAGAATTTGGAGTCAGATATAATGTTCTCAAATTGAGTTCTGAGCTTGACATGGCCAGGGGGTTTTGTTCTCTCTTGTCATAACCTGGTAGTGTTAGGGTGGATGAGGAAAAATAGGCTTCAATGTAACACATTCAATGAATATTTCATAATGGAATTACATTGACTATAGAGACATTATCAATGAAAATCATTATATGTCAATTTTTTCTAACATTACAGACACATATAGGGGTCTGATGTTCCCTAGTATAATTTCTTCCTTCTCTTGCTATTTGAAATAGATAATTTTGTAACATTCTATTGGATCGATCTCTCCATGGTAAACTTCATCTACAGTGAACTCAAATTTGAAATCTTATGGCCTTCCGAAGGCCTCTATGAGGGATTCATAGAGGAGTTCCAATAATTTTTGGGCATCTAGGATGGGCAGTGTGGCAACACCAAATCCAATTGTTTTAAGATGTCATGCTTTTGAGCCTACGGTCCTTTCTTACCGGAATGAGGATTCTCGTTTGAATATTATTTAGGATTTGAAGTGCATGAGGTATGTAGTTCATTCCCTTGAATAAAATATGAAGGAATGCCTACCACTGATAAATTATTCCATCTTGGACTGCCTACCCGTCAGGGCCGATGGGATTGCTAGACCCCCTCTAATCGATCTTCAAAAATAATTGTGTCTAGAGGACTCTTTGAAAATGTGAGTTAATTTTACTACTCTTTTTGTTCTTATAATGGACATTACCATGATATTTGGGTGTGTAAATACCTCTAAAGATGGTGTGGATGAAATATTTGGTTCATCCATGATTGTGTCTTCCCCATATTTCTTGTCCACTTAGGCATCAATCTCTAGTTCATGAATCATGTATACAGAAATCAGATTCATAAAAATACTCATAATCAAGGACACGTACCCTTATATGAATGAATTTAATGGAAACAAAAATAAATTCGTCATCTGATAAGGATTCTGTTTGATGGGGAAGTGTATGTACATTTATGCCTGAGAAATGAATTCTAGGAGGTTCAAGACTAATTTTGGCCTAAATACCGGTTTATCTTCATGTTATTTGTTTTTTTCTTTATTATTATGTCATTGCATAGAGGATTGTATTTTGGAGGACTATTTTTTCATGGGGTTGGTTGCACTATAGTAGATGAGTTATGGGGACAATTGACTGGTTTAATTATTCCTTGATGATAGAACGAGTCCAACTAATTGTATTTTTATTAATCCTATCAATAAAATTCTATACAACCTTTCTTTAGACTTTTTACTACTCTCCTTCTTCCTCTGGGATGAATGTGGAAACACATGCCACCCGTTTAGGTGGATTTTCTAATTTTACCAACCCATTATCAACAATATTTTTCATTATATATTTAAAAACAAATAACTCCTAGATGGCATGGCCCAAATTTTTGTTAAAGGGGAATTTATTTGGGTGGTCATCGAGTCCAACCTGATTAGGGTTCTTGGTCTTTAACAATTTTAACAATGTTTTTTTGTATAGTTAATATAATTTACTAGGGATTTGTCCTCCTCAAAATGATTAATCCCTCTTCATATATTCATAAAAAATTTTCTAGCACCTCTACTTTCTGATGTCCTAAAAGAGATGTGTCTATAGTCATTGTTCAGGAGGTGTTGTTGTGAAATAGGGTGTGGGTATTTGAGTTGGATCTAGTGTCACAACTTACTTAAGAGTGACGATCGTAGTTTTCACTTTACCCATTATCTTTCCTTGACCTTCAAAGATAGGTTGAAATTTGGATTTATCTTTCCAGATGAAGTCTTCCAATCATTGGGAAACCATAGAAAGGCCCCAAAACATGCCTATATATTTCATAGGAATAAGTAGTTTCTATGACTCTCTATAGAGGTTATCTATAGGGAGGGTCAATTAATTATCCTGAGGGAGTTTGAAGTTTAGTGTTTAAGTCAAACCCTTTTACCTTGTGGTTAATTAAGAGACTCTATCATTCTTTGACTATTTCCAATTTGATTGGGTAAGTATAATTGTCTTTTATAACATTGTGTTGAGTTGATAAATAAATTTTCAATGAAGACCCTTTGGTTCATTGATCGATCAGGCGGGAAAAATAGTATACCATACAAAGGATTATCCTTGAAAGGTCTATATGAAGAACCTAAATGTATCTAATTCTCGATGTTCAAGGGTCCCCATCATGGGACCAAAGTGGTACATTAATTGTGTTAGTTGTTTTTTCAGATCCCTCGAGCCATTTAATGTTGGAAACATAGGATTTTCAATTTTATGTGGGGGTAGATTCATATCTATCCATTCGGGGTAAGTCTAACATTATAGTTTAATTGGTGCATTCCGTCCACCCATAGCTTCTACTCGAGCTATAAATGAATATGTAGTTATATATGGATCTAGGGAAAAGACTGAATGAATGAGTTATTGAACAAGGGTAGTGATAGGTTGGTCTTGATGTGCCAGTTTAGCATGTAATTTTGGTAGTGGATGATATCCATCATGGGATAGACTTTTATAATTTCACTAACATAGATCTCATTTTTTCCCTAATGAAGGGAACTCGTGATATCATGTCATCATTGGGTCCAAATATATTTGTTTTCTTATCGCAATGTTGATAAAATGGTCTCGTTTTTCACTTATTGGAACGATAAACTCATATTTTTGAGTGATGTTATCTAGGTGGGTAATATATGGCTCTACTTGAAGAATATATCTAGAGGGGATTTTTCCACAAAGATGTTCTGAATTATGTATCTTAAACTCCTTCACCATTGACTTATACTGAGAGAATATTTCCTCAATAAAAAGTGGTTTAACTTCTATAAAAAAGGATAGTATGTGGAAATTAACTTTCCCTTTTCCTTGGCTAAAGAACGTAGAGGTAGCGGTAGTATGGTATATGTGGGAACCCCTAAATTTTTTTTAACCATTTGATTTATAGTACGAACTCCTTCTTTGACTGATCTAGTATGGACCATGTTTCTAATAGAAATATACAATTCATGTTCCCATTCCTTGGTTTCATGTTCCACAACATCCATGAGGATAGAAATAATGAATTTTATAGATTCTTGATTAACTGAGGGAACTTTGTCACTACTGTGAAAATAGGAGGGTGAATTTTCTTTAGGATAGTTGAGGGAGAGTGTATGATATTTATAAGAGATTAATACCTTGGCCAATCACTTCAAATTGTGGCATTTATAGGGCCTCATCCATTCTTATGATGATTCTACTAAGGCTTTCATGTGAAGGGTGACTCTAAGCGAGTCTCCAGAGAATTTCCTTTTTATGTTTTCTTAGAGGAAGGTGGGGTCCATGATGAAACACACAATGAGTACCCAATTTGTGACTTTCCACATAGATGGGAGATGATTCACCTCCATGGGGGAGGTGGTTAGGATAATAATTCCCCCATACCTATAGGATGGGTTTTCCCCCATCCTTAGGATGGGGTTCTGCATAATCTAATTTTGTATCACTTTGAAATGGATTTGGAAACCATGAAGGATGTTGTTGTGGTAAAAATTCCAATTGTCCTCTTGACTAAGAATGAGCCTATATCTCCATAATGGTAGCTATCATAGCTGTAAATATTTTATATTCTCTCTCAATATGGAGAACCATTATTTTATGATGATCTTAATGTAATATAAGATCTTCATGTGAGATACTTATTTCCAAATACAACATTTCTACTCGACGATTTAATTTTCTCAAGAAAGAGGCATGCCTAATCATTTCAGACACCTCATGCAAGATTCTTTTGATGGACCACTCTCACTGATACTGATAATTCTGAGATTTGTTCCAGGTTCACTCCTACTAAACGTATCACCACTGGGTCTTTCATAGAGAACAAACACCCCCTGAACATAGTTGTTCAGTCCTGACCAACTAGGCACCACCTGTTTCCCCAAAGACACATAGTTCCCTTCGTCGGGCCAAACAACATGCCTGAATGACTCACCAAACTAATTACTATCCCCACATTTTATCACATTTTCTTTCATTATGTTTTTAATAACTCCCACATAGCATTGGAATCATCCTAGAAGTTCACCCATCCAAACCAGTACTGTAGAATAAGAACACCTAACTGTGGATTTCTAATAAGGTAGGCTCCTTAAAATAAATGTTCACCTCGTTGACATGATTCATATAATTTAGCCTTTAAATACTTTAAAATTATGGGGTTTTATATTTACCACATTTATAGAACCATTCTTCATTTTGGACACTATATATCAACCTAGATAGTGCCACCTCACTTCCATTGAAGTTCTTACTCTAATACCAATGTAAGAAATATAACCCAAATATATCCAAAACACCCCTCCTTAACATGGATTCCAGGTCTTGGACTGTTAGGAACCACAAAATTTCTTGAAAGACATGTGGTCCCCTAATTGGGGCCCACATACATTCTTGAATTAGTGATTAGATGGATGACTATCCCCACATGCCAAAACATGTTTTTAATGTTTTTCCCCTCACTCACACACACACCTTAGGAAATATCCCAGAAAATGTCCCATCTTGGCCACTACATCAGCAGAAGCACAATTAATAGTGGAGTTATAATCAGGTAGAATTATAAATTGAAATTCTCACCTTATTTACATGAGCCATATCATTTATAATGTTAACACTTTAACATTCATAGGTGTTATAGAGAATTCCCTCCATTGTGTCCAGATCCAAATTCTGAGAGTCAGATTGAAGAAATACAATTACATGAAGTCACATTTGGTGGACTCTTTTGACTAGATAGAAATGAAAAATTATGTGTTGTGTGCTCTTCTCATCCACTAATATGTACACTTGATGGGGATTTAATGATAAATTTACATATATTGTGAAAATCTTGAATACATGTACATTAATTCCTCTCATACTATATTCTAATTCTGGGCGTCACATAGCTAAAAGGGAGACCATGTCACTTTGTAGAAAAAAAATATTCTATTAACTTAATTTGATCATTGAAGCTTTCATAAGGCAAGAATTTATTTTTAAATAGTGAACAGTTTTCTATAGATTCTGGTGAATGTGATGTATGCATCCCTCTGGCAATGTTTTTCTAATATTAAATATAGGAGTGTCCATTAGAAAAAAAATTCCTAATACATTAACTAACTGCATTGGTTTCCTCATGAGATACACATTGTCTTTATATTATATAGGATATTCCTCCATTTGATATGACTAAAGTGGGTTCTTACTAGCTTCTTTATTGTAAGTGTTCAGATTAGTTTGAATCTACAATATAATTAAGGAAGCCATGTGATCCAAGGGTGGTTCATAAAATGAACATTACCCCAGGATGTCTTCTGATTGATAGAGAATACCACTTTTTAATAATAAAGAATAAAGAATTACTTGTCTTATCTTCCCAAGTGCCTCATAATATGAAGAAATTATAAAAATTGATTCGATAAATGGAGGACCATATTTTCAGAATGGTACATAACTAAAGGGAGGACCTTTACAGTGAACGTCATCCTGAGGGGGACTACCATCACAGCTTAATATTTGACCATAGACAAAAATATAACAGTGTATACTCTAGGGAGTACCTTTAAGGTTGACATTGGAAAGGATATGTCATTCCTGATATTTAATCTTATAACCATGGGTAGTGTTTATATGGAACTCATCAAGAGATGGGTTCTCATGATTGATCTTAGTATGGCTATAAAGGAGACTGTCATGGTAATATTTTTTTAGAGGACCTATTGTGCTATTAGTAGAAATGTCATAGTTAAGAATTTATTAACTAAAAATACCACATCTTTTTATAAGGTCTATAGGATCCATTGATAAATATTTAAGGGCATATATGAGATTGTATTTTAGTATAGAAGGGTTGTGAGAATTCTATTGATTCTAAAATTTCTTTTTTTGAGACTTCTTTTCTGTGTGATCTCCTCTGGGAAAGTAAAGACCCGTAAAATTCAAGGGAAATTTTTTTCTTAATTTTCTTTGGGATTTTACAAGAATGCAGTTTCAGACGGAACTTGATTCCGAGGCCTGGTGTGCCCGGAATTTCTATCTGAAGTTTAGCTCGGGTACGTTCAGTGAACGAACGAGCGGGAATTCTTATCTTTTGAACCGGTGCTCGGAATAGAATTTCGAGGGCACCGCTGGAACCACAGCACTGGTAATTACTTAGGAACGCCTATCCTGGAGTTGCGTTTGCTCGTTATGATTTGTTTAAATTTTTCTATTAAGTGTTGTGAAATAAAATTTTCGTTAAGAATTTTGTTTCACTTCTCCATGAGTTAGAACCTAAGTGTAGGAGTTAGGGTGGGAACCACTGTTTGTTAGTTTCTCTTCAGTGGATTAAAGGTGAGGTGGGGCCCACACGAGCCCCCACATTTTCAATTCCCTTAACTCCATAACTCCTCTTAACCCCCCACTTAAGTTGTGTAACCCTTTTGACTTTACCTCTCCTCTCATTAAGTATGCCAACATAACAATTCAATTAACTAGTTTATGTTTTGAATTTTTGAATTGTGGCATGAGTTAATAAAATAAGGGTGTGCCTTATTTTATTTTGGTTGGATGTTGTGTGTGGACAATTGAGGAGAGAGCTCTTAGGTGTTTCATCTTCATCACGAAGAACACCAAGACACGACGAAGAACACCAAGACTTCGACGAAGAATGCAGTCACCATAGAAGAGATTGATGTACCGTCTCTTCTCCTCTCCGCAGCCGGTGTGTGACCCCTTTTTCCGAGGATCGACGACACACCCTCTTTCGATCTTCTTCCCGTGTCAAAGAAAAAGAGACGCCACTTCCTCCTCGGACGTTCACCGTCAACATACAGAGCTCCACCTCGCGGCGTTGTTTTCCACGGTGAACCCCCGTTTTGGCTACGCTCAAGGTAGGGGTTATTTAATTATTTCGTTCGTGAATTCTACTTTGTCATACTTCGTGAATTTACGACCAGTTGCTATCAATTAACGAGAGGGGGTCGGACCGCACAAACACGACCGACCCTCCTCCAATTTTGAATGTTGTTTCTAATTTGGTTAGGACGGAATGGCGTGGTGTCGTCGCACCACGCGGGATCGTACGGAAAGTAATGTGTGGCGTCGTCACACTGCACCGTGAAGTTGAACAAGGACGCGACGTCGTTGCGCCACGTCGAAGAAAACCGAAGACACCGCGGCCGGAGCGGGGCCGCGGTGGAGGGGTGCGGTGTCGTCGCACCGTGCCGGATGAACCAAGTCGTGGCCGGTTCTGGGCCGTGGTAGAGCAGGGTGACCGGAGGCCGGTTCTGGGCCGCTAGTGTCGGCGAAGGAGGAAGGACCGGTCATCGTTGGTCCTTGTTGGAAGAACTGGCCGGCCGGTGCGGGCCGGTCGGACAAACGGAAAACTGGGGGAATTAATTCCCCCGGCAGGCCAGCACAAAACGGACCCCATTTAATGGGGGGGGGGGGGGGCGGTTACACCAAGGGGGCAAGCGCCCCCCTGCCAAACGGCTCGGCCAGTTGGCCGAGCGCCTGGCCAGCGTGCTGGGCACGTTGTGCCTAGGTCGGGCCGAGCCGCGCCCAAGTGGGCCGGACCCGGGACCGGGTCGGGTCGACCCCGGGGGTATCGGCCTGGGTCGGACTGGGCCCGAAACCCTTAATACCGAACCTTTTCCGATCGGATTCCCATAACTTGTGTTACGGGTCTTCGATCGACACACCGTCAGTTGCGATGCGATCCTTGGATCGAGATGGTCGTTTCGGTATATCGCACTCAAGGTTTCTGAATACGTTGAGTTCGTCTGGGATGGTTTGTACACCAAACCCATTGGTCCCTCAGAGCGGAAATGCTCATATCTTAAGCTCCGGACGTCCGATTGATGTGATGTCGACTTTGTTGGATTCCTCTAAGTGAGACGGATCTTTTGGCTTACTCCGCCCGAGGTTTAGACGCAGGTGGAGTATGGTCGGGTTGGTTTTGCCTTAAAAAACAACCGGGCCCCTGGAACGAAAAAGCCAATAACTCTCAGACCGGGCGTCCGATTGACGTGTCGTCTACGACGTTGAGTTCCTGTTGACGATACGGAACTTTTGGATACATCAACTCCGGACTATGTGTCAGTTGATTTATCAGCCTCTCGGCTCGTAGAGCGGACCCTCCCGAACGAGCTTGCTGTGTGCGGGAACCCTAGAGCTGGCTGCGACTACTACTACTACGACGACTGTATGGAGATCCTCAGTGGATTCGACGGCGACGACTACAGAACTCAGTGATCCTATATGGATTAGTGCTACCGATCATGTGTGGGTCCGATACTATGTGGTTCAGCGCTCAGCGGTTCTGTTTGAGCCAGCGCCTACAGATCCTCTGTGGGTCCGATCCAGTGTGGGTCTTGCGGGGGTTAGTTACCTATCGATCCTTTGTGGGTCAGATCCTATGTGGGTCATTGCGTGGGTTAGTACCTTTCGATCCTTTGTGGGTCCGACGACTTAGATGAATCAGTGGATATATCTGATCATCACTATCTTCATACGAAGAAGTATACGTGTGTGAGCTGAATCCTGTTTTTCTTTCCTATGTGGATTGTGTTGTACTATCCTGTGTGGATTTAAGTTTTGCTTTCTTGTGTGGACTGGGTTGTACTTCGGCACAGATGTTGGATCCGAACAAGAATTGATGACTTAGGTACATGTATGGGCATATACCTAAGCAGTTTCGGATGTTACTTCATGATTGTATCTTCCCTTTGTGGATTATCCTTTGTGGATTCTGAGAGACCTTCGGGGGTCTCGGGGTCCTTACTGAGTAGCTTATACTCACCCCTGCACGGGCTATGCCCGCACTACGTTGTGTTTGTTGCAGATGACGGACAGCGCTGATCGTGGTTGAGGATTGCGGAGAAGGACGGTACCTGGAGGTGGACCGCTGGGCGGGACATACTCGGAGCGGTCAGCTGGACCCGAGGAGCAAAGGAGGCCATCTGTACTCACCCTTCAGGTGGGATTCCCAGTGGACAACTCGTCGTTGCGGCTTTACTTTTCAGTTGATGTTTTCCCTTTCCAGTTGTACTTTACTTTCATCTTGGGTTTGTATACTGGCCCAGTTACTTTCCACACTTACAGTTGTACTCTATTTTTACTTAGTGTTTACTTCTACTGCTTGCTTGCTCTGTGGTGTTTTTTTTACTTTACAAAGGCAATACCTTCCCTTTTTACCGAGATTTGCGCCTTGGTGCTAGTCGCCAGCCCCTGGCCTATGGAAGGCAAGCTTGGGGTAGTCACGGCACGGGCCCTGAGGACGGGTCGTGACAGGGAATCTAGATTTGTAGATTATGGGTATCGACTTCCATATATAAGATCCCACCTAAGACACTCTTGTATCATTTCCATGATTTTCAACTTGTTTCTAGGGTTTTTACTGGGACATATTCCTACCATGAAGTGGCCACATAAATGGACTGATGATCTTTAGTTAGAATGGGGATATATTCCAAACCTTATTGTCCATTTATCATGGAATTTTTATGAATAACCTCCCATAAGGGAGTTTGAATATGTGACTTCTTTCGAGTAACCCTCATGTTGTTCCAGTGATCTATTCCAATTATAGGTGTCGATTTACATTAATGACCCTTAACCACTTTTCCAACTATCATTATATCTTTGAAGGTTTATCGAATGAGAGATAGGATAATGTCTTCACACTCCATTATCTCCAAGATGTACAGGGTGATGTACATGGATGGAATGGGAATATATTCCATTTTTTAGTTTTAGAAATAATATATTCCAAATAATTTCATCCAAATAATGATTGGATAGACTGACAGTCATCATGTGTGGGGGTGGATATATTGGTCTTCCCCTAGTTATCGAGATCTTCTAAATTTTTTTTTCATGTTATGAAAAAATATGTTGATACAATTGACAGATGTGATAAGGTATATGTCTATAATGGTGGGTTTCATCAATATTATACTATTTTAATTCTCTAGTGTGAACTAGGATGTAATAGTATTTTAGGATGATTGATCTCCACCCTTGGTAGGCTGTCATGCTTGCCCGGGTCTGTGTGAACTGAGCTAGATCTTATGGGTTGGTATACTCATAATGCTAAGTACATGATTACACAAAATTTTTTTATTTTAGTTAAATCCTATTTCAACATGATGAGGAAATTTTTGACCTCTGGATCCACCTACCTCAGATATGGGAGGAATGTGTTGTAGCGTTTTGGGGAGAGGTTCCTAAAATGATTTGAAATAGTGATGGGCACCACCCATTTCTTTTCCCTCATCTTTTATTTAATGGATTTTTATTTGGTCTTCGTATCTTGGAGGGATTAACATATAACCTCTATTTTTAGGATAATACCATTCAGGTGGTACTCCTTCATCAATGAATTTTCCACATAGTATTGAAATGCACTAAGTGGGCAATAACATCCTAGGAATTGATGAGGATATAGCTTGTTCGAACACTGATGGATAAGTATATTTCAATTGATATAAACTCATTTTATATATAATGGTGTTCTAATGAATGTTCTTAAATCAAGTAAAAAACAAAAAAAAAAGAGGAACTCATCAATGAATCATCCCAAGTATGAAAAAACATGTTGATTGATTACTTTGAAATCTCCATGTCGGGTCCAAATTCACATTGCATGAATATATTAGACGAAATATCCTAAAACATGGTTACAAAATTATTCTTATTAATGAAGGGATTCAAATCATGTTCACTATTTTGGCATTCCTGATTTTCTATTTAGGGTAGTTTTTAATGGGGACTATACATTGAACTCAAAACACCAAAATTTCGGGTATCTATGTTGATTCAAATACTTTTTTCTAAAGGTAGGTTATAGTTGATTATTTATATAAATTTTTCTTAGGATCTCATATAGGTTGAGAGTCTGGGATTTCAATCTCATCTCACACTATTAGAGATAATTTTTTCCTAATCGTTAAATCTATTATACATTAATGTGAAATTCATGAATCCTTTATAATACCTACTATAGAACCGGTCAGCCATAACATCTTAATCACTATTGTATAAATTAAGGTGTAAACATCAATATATATCATTTTCCCCTATCAACGTACAAATCTATATATATTTTCGGTTCTCCAATAAGAGATCCATCTGTTTTAATTAGAGGTTCTCCATATCATCTTATTATATACATAATAAGAATTTATTTTAAGGGATTTTTCTATAAATCCTAAAAATTTGGCACTCTATAAGTTATTTCTATCTAAGGATATGGTTGAGTTATGATTTCAGGATTGGTCTTATGTTAAGGGTTTCCAATGTATCCCTGTGAAGTAATCAAAACCTATATAGTTCAGTGCCACCTAACGGGGAATGTCATACCATTTAAGGAGATGTGATAGGGATGAAACTATGAAATTTAATGTCATACTTTGAGGAAACCTAAGATAAAGGTGCCGAAAAAAATCTGGTGTGGACATTATGCATGTGTGATGATTTTTGGTTGATCTCACAGAGGATATTGCCTGATGATATTGGGTTTGACCTTACAAGGAATATAACCATGTAAAGGTGACTCTCATTGAGAGTATGGGACAATTAGGATAAGATGATGAGACATAAGGGGAGTATCTCCCTCTAGAGAATATATGATCGCACTGAGAATATGACCCCACAAGGATGATTTTTGATTGATGGAGTTGGGTTTAAACCTCAGGGTTCCTTCCAATGTATCCTATTTGGATGCAAATAAAATCTTAAATAGTTTTATGTGTTGGTGATTACACCATTGAGGGATCCCCAATGTATTAACTTTACTAGTGACCAGACCACCATTGATCTCTAATCCCACATGATTCATTCTTGTTATCATAAATAATAGAAAGTAGATGAACTTTACATCACACGATCACATCTGAGAATGCATGTCCACTAGAATTGGAAGCCCATTTGAGATTTTATTCCACACCCACTAGGGGATGAGGGTAGGGATATGGAAGAAATGAAAAAGAATGAAATCCTATATGAAATTCTAGGGTCATGTTCATGTAGGAATGCATAAAATGGATATTTTCTCCTTGTATGCTGGTGGTTTAGGGTGAGAATATGGTGGGATAGTTAGGAAGAAATATTTGATTTACCCATTATTGTCATCCTAAATGTTTCTATACCCATAATGAGGCTTATGCATCTACTGTATGTGAAAATAATACCCGATTTTCTTCATATTTTAGGTAGCATCAAAAAATAATGATGTTTCCTAACAACAACTATAGTGGTCCTCTTATATACCACTTCCACCAACCCTAGGTCTGGGTGGTTCTCTTATATACCACAATCTTGTACTTTAAATTTTATAGGGTACATGTTTTTTCTTTTATTTTTCCCTCTTTATCATTTTTATGTTTGAAATGATTTACATAAAACATTAATGTATCAATTCAAAAAGTAGTTCCAATAGTAATTCAATAGAAGAGGCTAATCATTTGCTAGAATATTTGATTTTGAAGATAGAAAATATTTATGAAGAAAGGTTAAATCACATAAGTACTCGAAGTACATGATTAATATAAAAATGTATAGATTTGGATGTTAAATTGATTGAAATGAAAAACACCCTAGAATCATCTTCAAAACTTTATTAGAATATGTATTATTACACACAAACATATAAATGGAGTATTTATTTTAAGAAGACCCAAAAAAGTATAAAAATGATATAAATATCTTCTCAAGATCTATCCACTAAAATTTCTTAGAAAAATATGCCCCATAGTTCTAATAAATCTATTTATAAAAATATTGATTTATCTATTTTTGTAGGTTCAAAATTAAAATCTAGAAAACATTAGTTGGAGAAAAATTCATAAAACTAACCATATCATCAAGGTATAAATTAATCATATCCAATAAGTGATTCTTAATAAATGGATTGTAAAAGAATATAGTTTATGTCCAAAAATAACAACGCATACAAACTATCTTGACCACTACAAAACTAAAAAGAAAGAGATTTTTTGGCTAATGATGGTGTTTTAGTTGATTATACATAACGAAATAGAGTGTTGGAACAATATGTACACATATTAAAACCATATAAGGGTTAAATAAAGAGGGTTAAATGATGAAACTCCAAATAAACCTTTTTTATAAGGAAACTTCATAGAAGAAAAAGAATATGCACTAATAGAATATATTTGAATCACATAAGAATTTTTGTGATTATATTTATATATGTAATCACCGCTATGAGAAGTTTCATTATATAACATCTTAATCAATGAAAATGTAAATAGAAGTCCAAAATAGAAAAGTAATTGGGTGACAATAGAAGATGAATTTACCTTGAGGATTAATCAAAAGAAGAGAACTGTTAAACACACTACTCCAATGAAGTCATAAAATAAAATTGAAAAGATTATTTGAAATATATAGAATATATGAGTTTATTATGGTAGGAAATTCCATCTCATGAATCACAATAATGTTTCCATGAAAATATTATAAAAAATGGAATCAATCCACAATAGAGATTACATAATTTATTTATTGGAAGACATCCAAGATGAAAATGTGAATTATTTGAGTCAATAAGGTTTCTTTATGTATTTTTCATTCATCTATGATTTGAAAATCAGAGAACCCATATATTAAAGAAAAATTATCTTTCCCTAAGGAATATTTTCTTAAGGAAAATGTCCTTTATCTAAGAAATTTTTTTATCCTTACCCTGGTTTTCATTGTCTCATTTTATGACATCTCAAAACCAAACCCACTTAATTACAAAGTCAAAAATTCAGATCCTTATCTAAAACCTAGAAATCTTAAAAGTCTATGGATATAGAGTCTTCTCTTTTTATTCTCTGAATTATTTGAAATTCTGGCACCAAATTTTCTAAAATTCAGACTCCAAATTCTATGAAATTCAGACTCCAAATTCTCTAAAATTCAGACTCCAAATTCTCTAAAATTCAGATTCTGAATTCCTCAAAATTCAGACTCAAAATTCATTATAATTTTGATTCTGAATTTCTCATAATTTTGTCTCCAAATTATTCAAAATTCAGACTATCAATTCATCAGAATTCAGACTCTAAATTCCTCAGAATTCAGACTCTCAATTCTTTAGAATTCATACACCTAATTCCTTAGATTCTAGATGCCGAATTCATCAATAATCAGATTCCAAATTCTTTAGAATTCATACTCTGAATTACTCATAATTCAGACTATGAATTTCCAATGATTCAGACTCATAATTCATTAGAATATAGACTCCAAATTCCTCCAAATTCATACCCTGAATTATTTAGAATTCAGACTCCGAATTCCTTAGAATTTTGACTCTCAATTCTTTAATAATCTAGACTCCAAAAAATAGAATTAAAATATCCAAGTTTTAGAATCTGATATTTTATTTTCTTAAACTCTAAATTCAATTTTTCCTTATATTATGGATATTAAGATTTATTTATGTTACTTCATTTTCATTATACGTGATTTTATAACTATGAAATGATGTCTTAAAATTTCTTTCTAAAAAACTGTTGGTTCAGTGACACAAGTACAAGTCCCTCCAAAATTCAAGGAAAAATATGTCCATTGGAGGAGGGATATGACCATAGATGTTTTTCATATAAATAGTAGATCATTTGAACAAGATCATTATTGATCTAGAGATTACATGTTGTGATGCTGTGATGTTAGTTCTAGAGAGAGACTCTCGTGCCTTTTGCATTTCACGAACATCTTGTTCAGCTATTGACATCTTTTTCAGCTTCTTGGTGAGAATATGATTGTTGCTGAGTATAATCGAGGGCTTATGAGGACAGAAAGACAGAGGTGTCAACTACGTTAAATTTTGGGGTCTTATGGGGATTGCAAGATAGACTCCAATATTCTTATCGAGGGATTACCCTGGTGTGGGTAAGACAAACGTTCTTGAAAGTATTAATCAAGGGCCCTTTATCAAAGGTTGTGGGACACCCTAATCTTTGGGTTAAAAGATTTCTTACTTGTTACATTTTCTTGTTTCAGGTTTTATTTCCATTGTATCTTATTTAATTAAGAAAGTATAACTTTTTTATACTTTTCTGTATTTTCACTTACTCTGATAATTGAGATTCTATTTTCCTTAAGTTATAATATTTCTATAAGAAAATTGTTCTTAAGTTAATTTTCCAGATTTAATTTCTCAGACCCTGAGAATGATTTTTTATAGTTAAGAACCAATAGAGGATTTTTGAATTGGTATCAGAGCACGTATCTGAAATGCTTATACTCAGATATAAGTTTTCTTTCTCTTTTTTTTCTTGTTCTAAATTCTTCTTGCTTCACTTTTCTTGTTCATTTTTTCTTATATATTTATATCTTTGTTTATTAAATTTTAATTATTACAATTTTTCTGGAAAATTATTTTCTTATAGGATGGAAGGTATAAATATTGGTTCCGTTGAAAACATTAACCATACCAGACATCCAATATTTGATGTAAATGATTATGAGTACTTGAGATATAGAATAAATAATTATTTTATTAACACCGTATTATACAATTTTTTCATTCTTACTGGAGAATAAAAAATTCCAGATAATGAATTCAGACCTTCACCAAAAAGGAAAAACTAGAAAATCAACTAAATTACGAGGTATGAATTACTTTGTTGTGTTCTATGACCAGAAAAATATATAGTTAAATATCTTCTTGTGATGTTACCAATTTCATTTGGATGAAACGTGAAGTTATACATTTTGGTACTTCTAAACTAATATAAACTAAAAGATCTATATTAAGAGCTGAATATCATGGATTCCTATTTCCTTATGGAGATCCTGTTTGCAAAGTACAACAAATATTTATGACCATTGTCAACAATCTTCAATCAATTAGAGAGAAATTTCTTAATGATGAATTTATTGTAGGTAAGATAATTGATATCATTCCAAATTAGAGGAAATCGAAAAGGATAGCCATTGATGAAAACAGAAAAGTATCTAACATTTCTATTGATGAGTTATTTGGAACTCTTCTTCAGTATGAAACAAGGATGAAGAGATATTCTAATTTCAATAAATAGAAGAATGGTAATGGTAGTGTAGTTTTCATCACAAAATCTAAATCCAATACTCTGGAAAGGTTAAATAGATCTAAAGATAAGAAGGCTATTTTTATAATATAATCAAGTTACCGTGAAAAATATGAGAATGAATTACCGAATCTTTCTCGAAGGATGAACTAGATTGTGGGAAAGAAATATTTTAAGTATAGATATAAAAAAAATATAGAAAGGAAATGAAAAATTATGAAGTAACCTATTATGAATGTAAAATGGATGGACATACCAGACTTCATTCTCATGTGCTAAAGAGAAAATATAGAAAGGAAAAGTATTCTGAAAGAAACAGAAAGAAGTATTACAAATCTATGGATAAAAATTTCTTGAAACCAAATGACTACTGGAGTTCCGGTGGAGGTAATTATTTAGATGTATCTTCATATTATGATTCTTCTGGTCAGAATAATATTGGTCTTATATCCTGATTACTTATGAAAAATCGTTTTCTTATAGCCAAGGTACACAATGCGGAATCCTTATATAATATTTCTTTAAATGAATATTTTCTAATTGAAGAATATTACAAATCTTCAGATGATAAATATTCCTCATCAAAAGACAATAACTTACCTTCATTTGAAGAAGTTTCTATATTTTCTAAACCACTTGAAAATGAAAATTTTAAGATAAAAAAGATAGAAAAAAAATTCAATAATTTTAGATTTAATTAAATAAGTATGACATATCCTTAAAGATCTATATCAGAAAACTTTCGATTATTAATGTGTTTTTAAAATCCTTAATGAAGTTAATTTTGAGAAGGATAAACATTCTAAGGATTTTGAAACTTTTATTTCTAGGAATTTTTTTTAGAGGATAAATCAAGTTATAAAACTAATAACTATAAGGATAATAATTTATTCATGAGACTAAAATCGAAAAAAATTCCTTAAAAAAATGTTTTTCAAAATTTACTTTAAGAAGAAAAGAATTTGATAAAATGTACTAAGAACTTCATCCTCTTAGGAATAGTTCTGGATTTGGTTATACTCACTCAAAACCAGATTTTAGTAAAAAAAAAATTTCCCCCAAAGTGCTCCCTTTTGTACCAAATGTCAAAGTGGTGGAAATTGGGAATGAAATTTTTCTTTAAATAAAACCTAATATTTAAGTTTTCATAAAAGTTATTTTCTAAGAAGATGTGAATTTCTAAGAATTTACTTTCTCAATTTTCTGGATCCAAGAATGTTTGGATTTTGAAATTCTAACTCTTTTATTTTTAGGAAAAAAAGGAAGGTACGAATGATAATACATGGTACATGGATAGTGGATGTTCTTGGAATATTACTGGTTAAAAAAACTTCTTTGAAAAGATTATCAAGACAAGGAGAAAATATAACTTTTTCAGATGATGCTCAAGGAGAAATTTTTTGTATAGGTAACATTTTTCTTGTTGCAAAAACATTCATTTCAAATGTTTTATTTGTTAAAGGTCTTAAGTACAACCTCATTATCATAATCAAATTATGTGATTAAGGTTTCCTTGTGAATTTTAATAATTAAAAATGATTAGAACAAAATTATATGGAACTGTATATTATTTCTTCCCCTAGGCATGAGAATCTAACACCCCAATCTTCCACGGTACACTTCTCTTTGAATAATACAATAGCGTGTGTTGTACGCAACACTGAGTTCAAGTACACCACGACTTACCAAACTATCCGTTACAAAGAGGTTGTAAATAGTATTAACTAAATTTTAAATGTTATATTATCCTTATAATTATAATCTATATTATGAGTTTCTTAGACATGATTTATGAACAAATTCATTTTTTCAGATAAAAGAAGTATTTTTCAAAAAATGAAATTATACCCCCTTTTAATGGTGAAGCCTTTTTAAAACCAATATTTGAAACTTTTATATAATCAATTTGACAAAATGAAATTCTTCATTAGAATCGGGACATAATAATTTAGTATCAATAATGTTTTGTGTCTTTCTGATAACTTTCATATTTGGGTGAATAGTGAAAAATACTATATTTTAAATGAAAACAACTTTTTTAATAAAAATAATTTATATTTTTAAATTGTACATTTTAATGGTTTGTAAGTATAAATATATTATATATTTATTATTTAATCCAATGATGGTCATTTTAAGTAATTTCACCTTGAAATTGGACATAAACAAGTGTCAAACTTTTGATAGTTATTATTTCTTAAAAATACGCCTTTTGGTTTCGAAAGCAGGAATCAATTTTAAATTAATAAATTAAACTTTTATGTTTTGAATTTGGTAAAATAAAGTTCATTTTTGGATTCAGAATAACAAAATTATCCTAGGGTGAAATTTTGGTACTTTTCGGATAACTTTTATATTTTGATGAATAGTAAAAATTACTAAATTTTAATTAAAAACAACTTTTTTAATCGAAATAATTAATAGTTATAAATAATGAATTTGAGACGTTTTAAATTATATTTAAAATATATTTTTACCATTTAATACAATGTGGGTCATTGAACATAATTTTACATTTAAACCGAACATAAACAACTGTCAATCTTTTGATATTTATTATTTCTTAAAAACATGCTTTTTGTTTTAACAACGGGAATTAATTTTAAATTACTTTCTGCCACTTCAATGTATTGAATTTTGGAAAAATGGATTCCATATTTGGAATCAGGATATCCAAATTATGTAAATAGGTAACTTTTATTTTTAGACATTTTGAATAATTACTTCGGTAAATATTTTATTTACCATTGTTAAGGGTAAATTCGGTAAATAAGGGTTAACAAATAATATTATAATAATACTAAATTACCCTAAAACGTGTCCTACCCTTATTGGTGGATACATGTCCGACTATGGGCGTCTTTGGGTCGATTTTGGGACCCCATGGATCCACTTGTAAGTGATAGGGACACTTTATTTTAATTAAGTTAAAATAAATACAAAAATGACACAAGCATATATCGTTGAGAAAAATAATTGTTACATAGGGTTATTTATGTTGGATTTTAGACTATAAATATTAATTATAAAGATAAAAATATTTAATACATAATTATAGTTTATTTATAATTTTTAGACCGTAAATAAGTTAATTTATTTATGACACAATGGGGATGCAGTAATTACCATAATAGTGAAAAATTAGAATAATTGATATTATAAATACCCAAATAAATATAATTTGAGACTTTTTATGAATTAAACTAATTTTATAGGTTAATATGACATGTTAGTATTTATTTAATTAACTTTTTTCGAAGTAATAAGTCTGTTATGAGTTTTACAAAAATCAATTTTTGAATAGTGTCAAAATTGACATAAAAGAGTTTTTAAAACAAATATTATATTATTAGTTGATATTAAATTCGTAAAAATATAAGGATCAGCCAAAAGACTTATATAATGATAGGTGTATCATTAATGGACCACTTGGGGGCCTCAGGGATGTATATAGTATGTTTATTAACTATATAATATAAAAATACAAAGTGACATGGTAAATGTCAAACTAATTAACTAAGAGTTAAAACTAAACAATAAGGTTAATATAATGACCCAAACCAGTCTAAATTCTATTGGTTGAATGGATGGTGACCTATCCCCACCTTAACATTTAAATAATAAACTTTGGAGCCATTGGAAACCGAATAAGAATTTATTATAAATTAATATTTCTAGTTTTTCCGAAGGTGCCCCTCAACCCTCTTATAAAAGGGCACTCCTCCTTCTCATTTCTTCACACCTTCAAAGCCTTCTGGTTCGGCCAAAACCTACCCAAATACTCTCTCAACTTCACTAAAAACAACCTAGAGGCCTTAGTTGGATCATAAAGCCAAACTAAGGATCCTTTTTGATCAAATCAAAATGAAGAACCCGAAGAAGAGGTAATGTTTTCACCACCCCTTCTCAAGTTCATTTCTTCTTCCACTTCTTCATTATTTGTTATTTATATTCTAAAATAATGAATACATTATCTCCTATATACTATAATATTATTATAAATATGGTACAACCATATTCAGTATTCTATCCACCCTTTGAATAACATGTCACCATACGTGCGTATGTACGGCTTACCGTCTCCACGTCGTGGTGTAATTGTTATTCAATAAATTATTATTTGGATGGTATAATAATGATGTTTAATTCATTTAATAAAAAATATAACATTATAATTATTCTTTATATATTATATACCATCCAATTATATATTATTTTAATATCAAAAGAATGATATTGTCGCTCGTGTGTACGTACGGACTACCGTCTCCACGAACGTGATGAGATTCATTCTCCATCGTATCTATTCAAGTATAATTATCATTTGATGATTAAAAATAATGTTTAAGGACTTGATATTATTCTGGATATGAATAATATACATCCCATTAATAACAAATATTGCTCACATAACAAATAATATAAAGTAAAATGAACCCGTTAACACCCGAAATGACGATAATTCTAAGATATTATTAACAAATCAATGTTAAAAGATCATATATGATATCATATTAACGTAAATTATTCTTTTATAATTCAATAACAATTATTTCACCATTATACAGGAGGTTAACCTACTGTCGACCAAGGAAAAAGTACAAAGTAAGGGGTTTCTTATCTCACTTTTAATTCAGTGACAATTCCATTGTTCACCAATTATTTATTGCATGGGGTGTGTGTACTGCCCATGATTGTATTCATTGTGTAATATAATTTAATTTTTGGATATTTACATCATCATTGTATTATCATTCTTTCATGGTTGTATGTTTCGTACGTTACCAAATCGATAAGGGAATTTGAAATTTCAATTTCCACTCATTCGGCTTTACGCATACTTCATTGATTATTTCACTCCAAGATTATGTGTGGAATCACTATTCATTTGATTATGTCATAATTTCCACTCCCCTTTATGTGGATATTATTTTTATACACATAATCACCCCATTTATAAATTCTCAAGTCATTAGTATGAACTTGATAAGAGTAATTTTTACTCAATCTCGATTTTTTGAGATAAACATCCAATTCCTTGGTGTTGTTTTTATAAGAATATGTGTGAATGTCCTTTGATTTTTTTACACTGAATATCCAATCATATTTAGTGTATTTATATTTGTCACATATAATTATGTTGTTGATTTATCCTTAACCTAAGGATACGACCTTTATGAGATATTTCATCTCAATTTAAATTCCACTGAGACTTCTTTGTTGTTATACACCAAATCACTTTTATGTGGTGTATATAATGTACTTTGACATAGTATATCATGAATTCCTTTACTCTCATGATATTAAAATGTTTTGATTACCTCAATTATTTGTATTCAAGTGTCTCTCTTTTGGTTAGAAACTCTAACTAAAATACCATTTTTTAAATGTTTTAAAGACTTATTCTTCAAAATCTTTCTCATTAATGTCCATGTTTTAAAAAAAAGGTTTTAAGGATTTATTTATATGGACATTAAAGTTTTAAAATTAAAACACCTTTTAAAAGTTTCAAAGTGTTATGGGACACTTTGATTCAAAAATCTATTTTTAAATGGCTTCTTGACAAATAATGTGACTTTTAAATGATTTCAAGAAAAATGGGGATATTTCTCTCAAATAGTTTTGATTATTATTTTCATCTATGTCAACATCCTTCATTATTCTTGATTGAGGTTATTGTGATACAATACAATATTCCATATTGTATCGAATGAGTTATGTTTGACTGTAGATGTGCTACTTTTATAACATTCATGGTTTGTGGTTAAAGTATTGACATTTCGTATGCTAGTTTTAACACGAATTTTTATGTTATGTTTAAACCTGTTCATATGGGGAATTCATTGGACTTAATAAGTGATGTGTGGAGCCCGCTATAGCTCCTCGATGCATCGGTAGGTCTCATGAGACAAACTAGTGTCTTGGCACAAGGCCTTGGAAAAATCTTATTTGTAGTCTTTGCACGAGGCCTTGGCTATGTGGTTGTGATAGTCTGGAATTATGCATTCCATCATTATAAAAGTGGTCATTGATATTGAATTTGATTGTTCAACATGTAGAATATCCATGTGAATAAGTAAATGGCATTATTTCATTTTATCTTTGCCATATTAAGTTGAAGTTCAAGTTTAAAAGGCTTTTGTTTTAATTATAAATTGCCTTAGGTGTTTATGCTTATCTATGAAAGCTTCTACTATAATGTTATCCTTACTGAGCATCTGAGATCACCCCTTTCAATGTTTTATTTTTCCCAGGATTGTGAAGAAGTAAATTATGAATGACCTGCAGGGATAGTATGAGTGTGGACTATGGAGACTATGTTGTTGTTGTTTTCAGTTTATGATGTAATGTAAACTTTACTAATGTATCTAGTTATTCCAGGGATACTAAACTAATCGGTCTTTCGTGACTTGATCTTTCTTGTGATCATGCCAATGTTATGTCATAATGCACCGACTCTGGGTAACTGGGGTCGGGGCGTTACAGTTGGTATCCGAGGAAGTTTAGTACAAACCTTGGAAGCTAGATTTAGATAAACTCTGATTAGAGCACGTAGACCTAAGATGAACTTTGAGGATTAGTATAGAATAACTTCCTAGAATTTTGGTATTGTGGAGATTTTGTGAGTTTTCTGAGCAATACATCCCTATCTGGATACGATCAGGTAGAGGCGGCCCTGGAACAGATGTACCTAGGGGTAAAACCCGAAAACACCGCTTTGAGCTAGACTTGAACGGGAACTGGTGCACGACAACGGGCCTTGCTGCACTCTTGGTTACGACACTCCCGGGGGATATGCTTAGGATAATTTACATTTTCTTTAAAAACCAATTTAAAGTAATATATATATAAGATGAGAGTAAATGACCTTGGTTAATCCTAATGTGTTTCAAATTGAGAATATGGTGACATGTTACTCTCTAAATGATTTTATGACTACTGTTACTCACGCAATGCATTCTGGTTTTAGTCAATGGCTAGATTCCAAGGAAGTCATAGTGACTTTGAGAATGATATACAAGGTGGGAACGATGGTGGAAATGAGTAAAAAAATGGATTGTTGATAGGTGTAAAAGATATAGTATTTATGCCAAATCAGTTTTCCAAAAATATGATCAACAACATATATATTAACCAACTCTCGGACTCAAGAAGGAAGAGAAAGGTGATGAATGATAAGAGCTCCAGCAGTGGAGACCATGGAGAAAGGAATCCTCAATTTCCATCATGCAGTAAATGTGGAAGGAGACACCCCGGAAAGTGTCTCAATGGGACCAAAAAATGCTTTACGTGTGGGAAGGAAGGACATAAAGTGAAGAATTGCCGAAAAAATGAAGAGTATTATGGAAGAAGATAAAAATGGTCCCAAGAGTCCATTTAAAGTCATTTTCCGTAAATGTAGGGGACCTGGCCATTACCCGAGTGAATGCCCTATTCTATAGGATATTTTCTTGGTCAAAGAAGAAGCTATGTGGAAATAAATGGTTAGAGAAATGTTTAAAAAGTATTAGTGCTCCTTGTTGATGGGTTTACTTTGGAATAATTTTTTCTTGTTTTTGTAACCCCGCAGTTTGCCATGTGAGAATGATATTTGAGGAAGAATTATCTCTTCTCTTGTGGATATAGGTACAAATAGCCATTTGGTTTTATATGATCATTGGGGTTTGAGAGAATTATAAGTTATTATAATTTGGGATGAAAATGCAAGGTATGATACAACATTTGTGGTTAAATTATGTTATGGTATTTTGAGGAATTTATCTCATTTTGGTAATATTATAAAATATAGTTTTTGAAAAAGGACAACACGTAGACCGTGTGACAACCCATCGCGTCGGACAAAGCTGTGAGAATCGAACCCTCAACCAAAGTGCGAATGAGATTTATCGCCTACCACTGGACTACGTGAAGTCCCTGGATAGTGTGACTAATTATTTTTAGTGAAATATTGATCAATAATAAGTTGATTTGGGTTCTTATGTCTAATCAAATGAATACCCTTGGTATAAGAAAATGATTTGGTGATTAAGTGATAGATGTTATTTTGGAAGTTGTTCGCTTTGTTGTGAACACTATATGCCAAAGGAAAATAGAATAGTATGGGATTTCATTTGAGGAGTAATGGTGGATTTTTATATATGTTTTTATTATGGATTTATAGTGATTTGTGTTGTTTATGGAAATAATTAGGTTAATTACTTTTAAGTATGTGACTTTAAGAGTATTTGATTTCATTTGGAGATACAATTTAACGTGGAAGACTACATTCTTATAAGTTTTGAGTTTTAATATTAGTTTGGATTATATTGAAGGATTTTAAGGACAATTGATTATTGAATGGTATTTATTTAACTTTGGGGTATTGTTGGTTTAATTTTAGAAATTAAGATTAGTGTTTATTTCTCTCAAGGAATATACTTTTGGGGGCTCATTAGATCTTGTACTAACCATTTTGGTTTTGATTAATCTCTAAATACAATGTAAATATATAGTTTATCCTGCATGGATCATGTGATTCTATAGAAGTTTATTCTAGCTCTTCCAGTGTGAATAAGTCTTCTTGAATACTCGTCGTTTAAAAAAATGAGTTAGTGGTGGAAATTTATTAAAGAATGAAACTATACTTAAAAAGTAAGTATATATCTTTATATTCTTAGTCAATGTCATAAATGAATTCCTCATCCTTATGTAATGTAACTTAAAACAAATAATGTTGTCCACTTACTTTTCCTACTAGGAGATTAATGATCGTTTGTCCTAACACAAGTTTGTTGTTTTCTTATTGTTAACTTTCTCCTGATCATGATTTCTATCCCTCTCCATCAGAACTTGACACTTATTTTATCATCCATATCCATGTTTTCCTACCTGGAATCCTAGTATGGGTTATCTTGGGTGACCTTTATACCTCTCTTTCTTTCTTTTAAAGTAATAGTTTTATTTAATCTTTTTCTGATGTGGGAATTTCCATTATATTCTCAAGCCCAATTTTTAAAATTGCGAGGATGCAATTTATTGAAGGAAGGGTGAATGTAACACCCCAATCTTCCACGGTACACTTCTCTTTGAATAATACAATAGCATGTGTTGTACGCAACACTGAGTTCAAGTACACCACGACTTACCAAACTAGCCGTTAAAAAGAGGTTAGGAATAGTATTAAAAAAATTTAAAATATTATATTATCCTTATAATTTTAATCCATATTATGAGTTTCTAAGACATGATTTATGAACAAATTCATTTTTTCAGATAAAAGAAGTATTTTTCAAAAAATGTAATTTTACCACCTTTTAATGGCGAAGCCTTTTTAAAATCAATATTTGAAACTTTTATATAATCAATTTGACAAAATGAAATTCTTCTTTAGAATCAGGACATAAGAATTTAGTATCAATAATGTTTTGGTGTCTTTCTGATAACTTTCATATTTGGGTGAATAGTGAAAAATACTATATTTTAACTGAAAACAACTTTTTTAATCAAAATAATTTATATTGTTAAATTATATATTTTAATGGTTTGGAAGTATAAATAGATTATATTTTTACTATTTAATCCAATTATGGTCATTTTAAGTAATTTCACCTTGAAATTGGACATAAACAAGTGTCAAACTTTTGATAGTTATTATTTCTTAAAAATACGCCTTTTGGTTTTGAAAGCAGGAATCAATTTTAAATTAATAAATAAAACTTTTATGTTTTTAATTTGGTAAAATAAACTTCATTTTTGGAATCGAAATAACAAAATTATACTAGGGTAAATTTTTGGTACTTTTCGGATAACTTTTATATTTTGATGAATAGTAAAAATTACTAAATTTTAATTAAAAACAAATTTTTTAATCGAAATAATTAATAGTTATAAGTTATGAATATGAGTGGTTTTAAATTATATTTAAAATATATTTTTACCATGTAATACAATTTGGGTAATTGAACATAATTTCACATTTAAACCGAACATAAACAACTGTCAATCTTTTGATAGTTATTATTTCTTAAAAACACGCTTTTTTTTAACAACGGGAATTAATTTTAAAATAATTTCTGCCACTTCTATGTATTGAATTTGGAAAAATGGACTCCATATTTGGAATTAGGATGTCCAAATTGAATAAATATGTAACATTTATTTTTAGACATTTTGAATAATTCGGTAAATATTTTATTTACCATGGTTAAGGGTAAATCCGGTAAATAAGGGTTAAAAAATAATATTATAATAATACTAAATTACCCTAAAACGTATCCTAACCTTATTGGTGCATACATTTCCGACCATGGGCATCTTTGGGTAGATTTCGGGACCCCATGGATCCACTTGTAAGTGATAGGGACACTTTATTTTAATTAAGTTAAACTGAATACAAAAATGACACAAGCATATATCTTTTAGCAAAACAATTGTTACATAGGGTTATATATGTTGGATTTTAGACTATAAATATTAATTATAAAGATAAAACAATTTCCTACATAATTATAGTTTATTTGTAATTTTTAGACCTTAAATAAGTTAATTTAGTTATGACACAATGGTGATGCAGTAATTAACATAATAGTGAACAATTAGAATAATTGATATTATAAATACCTAAATAAATATAATTTGAGACTTTTTATGAATTAAACTAATTTTATAGGTTAATATTACATGTTAGTATTGATTTAATGAACGTTTTTCTAAGTAATAATTCTGTTATGAGTTTTACAAAAGTCAATTTTTGAATAGTGTCAAAATTGACAAAAAAGAGTTTTTAAAACAAATATTATATTATTAATTGATATTAAATTCTTAAAAATCTAGGGTTCGGCCAAGAGACTTATATCATGATAGGTGTATCATTAATGGACCACTTGGGGGTCTCTTGGATGTATATAGTAATTTTATTAATTATATAATATAAAAATACAAAGTGACATGGTAAATGTCAAACTAATTAACTAAGAGTTAAAACTAAAAGATAAGGTTAATATAATGACCCAAACCTGTCTAAATTCTATTGGTTGAATGGATTTAGACCTATACCCACCTTAACCTTTAAATAATAAACTTTTTAGCCATTGTAAACTGAATAATAATTTATAATAAATTAATATTTCTAGCTTTTCCAAAGGTGCCCCTCACCCCTCTTATAAAAGGGAACTCCCCTTCTCATTTATTCACACCTTCAAAGCCTTTTGGTTCCACCAAACCCTGCCCAAATACTCTCTCAACTTCCCTCAAAACATCCTAGAGTCCTTATTTTGATCATAAAGTCAAACTAAGGAGCCCTTTTGATCAAATCAAAAGGAAGAACCCAAAGAAGAGGTAATGTTTTCACCACCCCTTCTCAAGTTCCTTTCTTCTTCCACTTATTCTTTATTTGTTATTTATATTCTAAAATAATGAATCCAGTATCTCATATATAATTTAATATTATTATAAATATTGTACAACCATATTCAGTATTCTATCCACACTTTGAATAACATGTCACCATACGTGCGTACGTACAGCTTACCGTCTCCACATCGTGGTGTAATTGTTATTCAATAAATTATTATTTGGATGGGTATAATAATTATGTTTAATTAATTTAATAATAAATATAACATGATAATTATTCTTTATATATGATATACCATCGAATTATATATTATTTTAAAATCAAAAGAATGATATTGTCGCTCGTGCGTACATACGGACTACCGTCTCCACGAACGTGATGAGATTCATTCTCCATCATATCTATTCAAGTATAATTCTCATTTGATGATTAAAAATAATGTTTAAGGACTTAATATTATTCTGGATATGAATAATATACATCCCATTAATAACAAATATGGCTCACATAACAAAGAATATAAAGTAAAATGAACCCGTTAACACCCGAAATGACGATAATTCTAAGATATTATTAACAAATCAATGTTAAAAGATCATATATGATATCATATTAATGTAAATGATTATTTTATAATTCAATAACAATTATTTCACCATTATACAGGAGGTTAACCTACTGTAGACCAAGGAAAAAGTACAAAGTAAGGGGTTTCTTATCTCACGTTTAATTCCGTGAGAATTCCATTGTTCACCACTTATTTATTGCATGTGGTGTGTGTATTGCCCATGATTGTATTCATTGTGTAATATACTTTAATTTATGGATATTTACAAAATAATTGTATTATCCTTCTTTCATGGTTGTATGTTTCGTAAGTTACCAAATCGATAAGGGAATTTGAAATTTCAATTTCCACTCATTCGGCTTTACGCATACTTCATTTATTATTTTACTCCAATATTATGTGTGGAATCACTATTCATTTGATTATGTCATAATTTCCACTCCCCTTTATGTGGATATACTTTTTATACACATAATCAACCCATTGATAAATTCTCAAGTCATTGGTATGAACTTGATAAGAGTAATTTTTACTCAATCTCGATTTGTTCAGAGAAACATCCAATTCATTGGTGTTGTTTTTATAAGAATATGTGTGAATGTCCTTTGATTGTTTTACACTGAATATCCAATCATATATAGTGTATTTATATTTTTCACACATAATTTTGTCGTTGATTTATCCTTAACCTAAGGATACGACCTTTATGAGAGATTTTATCTCAATTTAAATTCCATTGAGACTTCTTTGTTGTTATACACCAAATCACTTTTATGTGGTGTATATAATGTACTTTGAAATAGTGTATCATGAATTCCTTTATTCTCATGATATTAAAGTGTTTTGATTACCTCAATTATTTGTATTCAAGTGTCTCTCTTTTGGTTAGAAACTCTAACTAAAATACCACTTTTTAAATGTTTTAATGACTTATTCTTCTAAATCTTTCTCATTAATGTCCATATTTAAAAAAATGGTTTTAAGTATTTATTTATATGGACTTTAAAGTTTTAAAATTAAAACTCCTTTTAAAAGTTTCAAAGTGTTATGGGACACTTTGATTCAAAAATATATTTTTAAATGGCTTCTTGACAAATAGTGTGACTTTTAAATGATTTCAAGAAAAAGGGGGATATTTCTCTCAAATAGTTTTGATGATTATTTTCATCTATGTCAACATCCTTCATTATTTTTGATTGAGGTTAATGTGATACAATAAAATCTTCCATATTGTATCGAATGAGTTATGTTTGACTGTGGATGTGCTATTTTTATACCATTCATGGTTTGTGGTTAAAGTATTGACATTTCGTATGCCAGTTTTAATACGAATGTTTATGTTATGTTTAAACCTGTTCATATGAGGAATGCATTGGACTTAATAAGTGACGGGTGGAGCCCTCTATAGCTCCTCGATGCATCGGTAGGTCTCATGAGACAAACTAGTGTCTTGGCACAAGGCCTTGGCAAAATCTTATTTGTAGTCTTGGCACGAGGCCTTGGTTATGTGGTTATGATAGTCTGGAATTATACATTCCATCATTATGAAAGTGGTTATTGATATTGCATGTGATTGTTAGACTAGTAGAATATCCATGTGAATAAGTAAATGGAATTATTTCATTTTATCTTTGCCATATTATGCTGAAGTTCAAGTTTAAAAGGATTTTGTTTTAATTATAAATTGCATTAAGTGTTTATGCTTATCTATGAAAGCTTCTACTATAATGTTATCCTTACTGAGCATCTGAGTTCACCCCTTTCAATGTTTTATTTTTCTCAGGATTGTGAAGAAGTAAATTATGAATGACCTGTAGGGATAGTATGAGTGCGGATTATAGAGACTATGTTGTTGTTGTTTTCAGTTTATGATGTAATGTAAATTTTATTAATGTATCTAGTTATTCCAAGGCTACTAAACTAATCGGTCTTTTGAGACTTGATCTTTTTTGTGATCATGACAATGTTATGTAATAATTCACCGACTCTGGGTAACTGGGGTCGGGGCGTTACAGAGAATGTACACACACTAAATTTAGAAGACCTTAGGAGCCAAGATCTACCTTTCCATTGTGCAGTGAAAGATAAATCTTGGTTATGTCATAGAATATCAGCGCTTTCTTTTTAGCACTGATAATAGACCCCTTTTATCAGCGCTTGTTTTTAGCACTGATAAAAATAAAAAAAATAAAAAAAAATTAAAAAAAATAAGAAAATAAAAAAAAATAAAAAAAATAAAAAAAATATTGCCAATCTCGGGGGGGGGGGCTTTTTATAGGGCTTGAGCCCCCCTTTATCAGCGGTTTCCCGCACCTCTAGCGCCTGCCCGCACCGCCTACACCCTTTATCAGCACTAGCCCTTTAAATCAACCTTGCGCGCGCACTCGTGCCTCCACCCGGATTTGATCTCGAGACCTCCCCCCTGCGCACCTAAAGCCTTTTCCACCACCCTATATTGATTTGTTCTCTTATTCATGATATATCTATTTATTTATATATATATTTAGTTATATTTATTCGTATCGTAATATATATTTATATCAATATATATATTTATATTAATATATATATATAGTTATATTAATATATATATATATAGTTATATTAATATATACATATAGTTATATTAATATATGTATAGTTATATTAATATATGTATAGTTATATTAATATATATTAGTTATATAAATATTCATATATTTGTATTTTAAATAAAATGGATATTAGTTATTATTTAGATAAAGCTAATATATTTTATATGTAAATATGTTTAATTATTTATTTAAAAAAATTAATTTTTAGGTGCGAATATATAAAACATATGTACATATAGTTATATATTTTATTATAAATAGCAGTTCATTATAAAAAAGGATGAAATTTAAAAGACATAATATCAATATGAATGTAATACCTTGGAATAAATTCAGTCCCCACCAAAAAAAATCCAATAATACCCCCTTAAACGAGGCTGAAAATCCACAAAATGTTAAAAAAATCTGGGTACCCCAACAAAAAACTCAGTTTTGGAGGCCTTCTGGGCCTCTTTTGGCCTCGAAAAATGCTTGATCGGGTTTTCTCCAATTATAATGACGTAGAGCTCATCGCAGGCTTTGATTTGATATGTGGTAGAGATCAAACAGACACCCGGATCAAAAGTTATGGTCGTTTGAAGTTTGAGTTGTGTTTTCAACATATTTTGGATCTTTTTTTAAATTTTTTAATTTTTTTAGTCTTCAAATTGTTATTAAATGACTATTACTCCATAATAATTAGCAAATTATTAATTAAAAATATTTCTTAAATTTTTTAAGAATCCATCTTCACTAAATATCTTATATATTAAGTATAATAAGTGTAAATGTCCATTTATACTTATCTAAAATGTATTTAAAAATTATATATAATATTTGTATAAATATAACTATATAACTATATTTATATAATAAATTTTTTATAATTTTTTTTGAAGTCAACCCTTTATTAGCGCTTCTAAAAAAAGTGCTGATAAAGGCCTCCCCTTTATCAGCGCTACTAAACAAGCGCTGATAAAGGGGTCCTTTTATCAGCATTTTTTTAGCGCTGATAAAGGCACCCTTTATCAGCGCTTTTTTGAGTGCTGATAAAGGCCCCCCCTTTATCAGTGCTTTTTCGTTAGCGTTGATAAAGGGGTAGCGCTGGGCTTGCCCAGTTTTCTGGTAGTGTAGATATACCAGATCTTAGATTTGATTCTTCAAAAGTTTGTGATCCTTGTCAATATAGAAAGTAATATAAATCAAGTTTTAAATCAATCAATGAAGTCGCAACTTATGATTCATTATAGTTAGTTTATAAAGATCTTTTTTATCCCAAAAAACAAGATATATTGGAGGAAAATAATATGTATTTTATATGATTACACTTGATTTGCGTGGGTCTATTTTCTAGCAAAAAAATATAAAGAATTTTCTTATTTCAAAACATTTAGAGACCATGTTAAAAATGAGGAAAACCTTCCTTTGATAAATAGTCATAGTGATCATGCAGGATAATTTTAAAATTTAGATTTTGAAACTTTTTGTAGTAAGAAAGGCATTACTCATAACTTCTCTGCTCCTAGAACTCCTCAAGAAAAATGTGTTGTTGAAAGAATAAAATGAATTCAACAAGATATAACTAGAACCATGTTGAGTGAATATTCTATTGCTAAAAACTTTTGGTATGAAGCTGTTAGTACTTCTTGTTATACTATAAATCGAGTTTTAATCACACCTTTTCTTGAAAAAACACCTTCTGAATTGTGGATTGGTAGAAAACCTATACTTTCTTACATAAAAGTATTTGGTTGCAAATTATTCATTCTCAATACTAAATATAACCTACATAAATTCACACACAAATCTGAGGATGGAATTTTCCTAGGATACTCCACTACTTTAATGTTGTATAGAGTTTTTAACAAAAATAATTGTACTATTGAAGAAAAAACGCATATTAAATTTAATGAAACTGATCCTTTTATTATTAAACATCCCCAACCTATATCCTCATATGTGTTTTCAAAAACAGATTATCAGTCTTTGATAGAAGATAATTCTTATAAGGAAACTATTAAAGAAAATTTTTCTGAAGTATTTACCCCGGAATATTTTCTATCTTATTTTGATGAATAGGTTTTACAGAACCCAAATCAGTTGTTTCTTAAGTATCATCCCTGTGATAGTATCATTGGGTATGTAAATCTACATGTAAGGATTAGAATTTACTTAAGAAATGTAGTAGAACATCTAGCATTCATTTCCCAATAAGAACTAAAAAGTGTTGATGAAGATTTAGGTGATGATGATTGGATTAAATCCATGCAAGATGAGATAAATGGATTTGAAATGAACAAAGTCTAGACCTTGGTTGAACGACCTAAGGAAATATTTTTAATTGGAGTAAAATGGTTCTTTAGAAATAAATGTGATGAAAATGGAATCATAGTAAGAAATAAAGATAGATTAGTTTCTAAAGGCTATAATCAACAAGAAGTACTAGACTATGAATAAAACTATTCTCCAGTTGCTATACTTTAATCTATTTGAATTTTACTTGCCTTTTTAGTATTCTTTTATATATAAGTTTTTAAAATGGATGTGAACTATGATTTCCTTAACGGATATGTTCAATAAGAAGTTTATATTGAACAAACTCTTTGATTTAAAGATATAAAACATCCTAAACATGTTTTCAAACTTACAAAAGCATTATATGGACTTAAACAATCCCGTAGAGCCTAGTATAATAGAATTTCATGATTTTTGTTACAGAAAAATTATGTTAAGGGAACCGCTGATCAAAAGTTTTTATAAATAATGATAGGAAAATGGTTTTATTGTTCAAATATATGTTGATGAAATTATATTTAGATTAACTCAGCAATCATTAACAGATTCATTTTCAAATCTAAGGAAATCTGAGTTTTAAATGAGTATGATGGGTGAGTTAAAATTTTCCCTAGGTTTTCAAATTTTTCAAAAACCAGAAGAAAGATATATATCTCAGCATGATTATATTAAATATCTTCTTAAAATGAATGGATATGACAATACTAATATTATAAGAACCCCAATCGGTACCTCAAGTTCTATAGATCTTGATGAAGCTGCGAAACTAGTAGATCAAAAAACTTTTAGAGGTACGATAGAAAGTTTGCTATAATTAATATATAGCCATACAAACATAATGTATTCAGTATGATTATGTTCAATATATCAATCTAATCCTAAGGAATATCATTTAAAATCAGTGAAAAGAATTTTTCACTATTTAAAGGGTACCATGGATTTAAGACTTTTCTATACTTCTGAAAATGATTTTGTTTTAAAATGTTTTTCAGTTGCTGATTTTAATGGATGTAGAATGGATAGAAAAATTAAATCTGTAACTTTTCATATTTTAGTAGATTCATTAGTTTCTTGTTCAATCAAGAAGAAACACTCAGTATCACTTTCCACTGCTGAAGTTGAATATGTAGTAGTTGGAAGTTGTTGTGCTCATGTGTTTTGGATGTAACACACACTCACAGACAATGTCATGAGTTTTACCAAAACAGAAATATTATATGATAACACAAGTTCCATTACCCTAATCAGAAAGCCTACACATCACTGTCATGAAAAATATATAGACATTAAGAATCACTATCTTAGGGATCACACACTTAGAATATATTATTCTTAAATTTATCAGAATGCAAGATCAACTTCTTGATATTTTTACAAAATCATTACCCCCCAATATATCTGAATACATTAAACAAAAGATAGTAATGATAACTGTAAGGTAATATTCCCTATTAATTTTTTTTGAAACCCATCTCTTTATATTAAGAAACTCCTTTTCATAGGGGGAGTATATTTTCTTCTTTTTCAATTTTTTTCCATAATCAAATTTTTTTTGTAAATTTTTTTTCCTTAATAAAATTTTTTTCATAACCAAAATTTTTTCCTTAATAAAATTTTTAGAAACCAAATTTTTTTCCTTAATCAATCTTTTTCATAACCAATTTTTCTTTTCCATATTTTTTCCAAAACTCAAACTTTTAGAACATAAATTTTTTTCTTTACTTAACAAATTGTTTCAAAATCTATGTTTTTATAAAAAAATTATCTATATCTGAAAATTATTTCTATGTATTCTGGAATGTATGTTTCGTTAAAATTTTTGTAATTTATTGTTATTTGATTGGTATTGTATGAAAACTCTATCAGCATTCATCTCATCTACCAAGTCAAATCTTGTTTATTTCAACTGTTGGATCATTTTTGGAATTTAAATTGTCTCCTCGAAGCCTATATAAAGTCATCCCTATTATTCATACCATATCCTTTTTTGACGTCTCTGTGTTCTAATGCTCTACTCCTCTTCAAATATTTTGTTCTGTTTTTAGAGTTTTCTTACTCTTTGAATACCGCTAGAAGGTTCCCCACAGAAACAGATGTCTACGACTAAGGAAATCAAGGATTGGAAAATCTACATGGAAAGGTTGGTTGACTCAAAATTATTTCTTATGTATAATTTGTTGATCTCGAAGAATATCAAGTTGAATGGATTGGATATTTTTTTGTTTCAAAGCCAACGAGTCGGGATCCGGTTTATTATGACTTTGTTATAAAATTGTATGATTTAATATGTTTTTATAAGGAATGTGGAAGGGATAAATTTTCATTCAAGAGTTGTGGGAAAACATATTCTCTATCTTTAAATATGGAGGAAAATTTTCTTGGAGTTCTGTATGAAGGTGGAGAAATTTTTTGTACTCACAAGTAGCGATATCAGTTAGGAAGTTTTGAAAAGGAAAAGGCAATTGAGTTCCTTGGACTCGAAGGAGTAAAGTCACCTAAGATCAACCACCTTTCAAAAAATTTCAGGATATTGGATTTATGGGTAAAGGGTTTACTCATTACAAGAAAGGAAGAAAAGGAATCCTTAAAGAAAAGTGATACCTTTATAATGGAATTTCTGTTTAACCTTTTAAAGGTAAATCTGGTGAATTAAATCCTCCTGAAAATCACCAATATTAGTAATGGATCTATAAATCACAAATTATCATGTATCCAGTAATCCTTTCATAGATTATAGTGCTTTGATTATAATCCATCAAAATTACCTGCAAACTAAATCTAGAACCATTAAGATATTTTTGTTGAGTGATGATACTTTGAGGAGGATGAAATTTAGTTTCAACACCAAATCAGGATTATTTTATGATCTTTATAAAAGTGAGATTTAATCTTTATCCAAGAAATGGGAAGTAAGAGAAACTACCAGGAAAACACAGAAGAAGAGAAAGGAAAAAAGAACTTGTACCGAAATAAAAAAAAGCTATTCTGAAAACTCAGTTAGCTCCTCCAAAACTGAAAAAGAAAAAAAACTTTCCTTGATGAAGTAGTAGATAAGTGGAGGGAATAGAAGAAAATCAAGACTGTAGAAGATCCAAGCTTGGGATTATATATTTCTAAGGTAAAATACTTGAAAATTCAATCTTCTGAATATCTTGAAAGGCACAAAAAAATATAAAAATATGAAAAAGAAAATGTCTGAAGTCGAGAATATTCATGAAAATCTCAAGGACACTGAGAATGCTTCTGAAAAGATTCATATACCAGATTCTTTTCTCAAAGAAATAGTACCAATAGAGACTCTAAGACAAAAAGTTTCAATTCCAAAATCTAAAATAGAAGAATATATAGTTCAAGAAGAATAAGTATAATATGAACAAGAAGAATAATAATATGATAGTGATTATGTGATAAAGAAAGTTGAAGAATATCATGGGAAGGAAAGTCATTATTACAAGCTTTCAATCATCAATTCTCAGGTTGATTCAACAAACATTATTTCCTAGGTAAAAGAGGATTATGGATAAGAAGAGGTTAATAAGCCTTCTAATGATAAGAGTAGTGACCATGATTTCATCTAACCTAATGATGTTAAGGAAGGCACTAAGAAACAAAAGGTTTATTAAGATGAAATAATCCAACTTTCAGATAGTGAGCATGAGTCTCCAAAGGGCTAAGAATATTATTCCCAAAGTTGGAAAATGAAAATAGGTGTTTGTAGATATGCCTAAGAAGGAAGTGGTTGTTAAGTATAAGAAAGATGTTGGTGGTTCATCCAAGAGGAAAGCTGGAGATCTAGAGAAATAATCCTCTCCTTTAAGGGAACTAGATTATGAATCTTCATCTTCGATGGGTCAAGATTTTGGGTGCAGTCTTTGAAGACGATAGTGAACACAATACCCCTTATTTTTAGTATTGATTTGAGATACTAGTTTCTTCAACACTCTTTTAATCAAAAATCAGATTCAATAATCATGCTCATAGAAAAAATCATCAATCTTGAGGTAGATTTACAAACTTTACTTATTGTATATGATTCTCATAGAAGATCACGTGAGGAAATAAAAAAGTGGTCCAAAATAAAGATTGAAGATATAAGAAGTCATGATGACTTCCATGATTTAGTGAAATATGATTTTGATAAGTCATATGATAGAATCGAAAATCTTACAACAAGTTTTTTAGAGAAGCTGGATCTTAAACATGTAGGCCGGAAGCAAGAGCATAAAGATCTAAATGGGAAGTTAAATTCATTTTCTTTAAATCTGAAGAGAGAAATGGAACTTAGGGAAGATTTAAAAGTAAAATTTCAATCAGTAAGAAGTAGTAGTGAAGTCTCCATAATAAATCCTAAAATATCAATATGAAAAAATCAAGGCTCTAGAAAAGAAAACTCATGATCCATGACATTTTCTCAAGTGGTTTGAGGAAGATCATAAGGATCTCAAGAAGTTAAAGGTTATCTTGAAAAAGATCATTCTTAATGAAAATAATGATGAATGATTTTACCTATCAATATTGTTTTTTATTGTATTTTTTATCCTGTATCAATTTTTCCTATCATAATGAAACAAAATTATCCTTCATTTCTTTTTTTTTTGTTCTCATATTTCAGGTACCATATTTCTCATTCTATTTATTCATTTTTGAAAAATTACAATAGAGGAGAAAATATTGATCAAAAGAATAATAAGTATAGAGAATATAATACTGTAAGTAAGGGGGAGATTAAGTCTAGGGTATTTTACTTAAAAAAATATTTTCTGAAGTAAGAAAAACTAAATATCACTAAGGAAGTCAAGAATATAATCCTTTTGGATTTAAAAACCTAAGGGGGAGTTAGTCGTATTCACTATGGTTTATGAGTAAATGGAGATAAGTTTTTATTTTAAAATTCATAAAGAAAAATATTAATCGTTATATTATTTTTCAAAATCATTGTTAGTACTTTCCAAAAAGGGGGAGATTATTGAGTCAATAAGGCTTCTCTATGAATTTTTCATTCCTATATGTTTTGAAAATCACAAACACCATATCGTAAGTAAAATTATCATTCCATATGGACTATTTTCTCAAGGAGTATTTACTCTCTTTATGAAAAATTGTTATCCTTACCCTGGTTTCCATTGTCTCATTTTATGACCTCTCAAAACCAAACTCATTTTATTACTAAGTCAAAAATTCAGATCCTTATTTAGAACTTCAGAATCATATAAGTCCATGTATATAGAGTCTTCTGTTTTTAGTCTCCAAATTCTTGGAAATTTATACTCTGAATTCAATGAAATTCAGACCTTGAATTATCAAAAATTCAGATCCCAAATTTCTTATAATTCTAACTCTGAATTCCTCAGAATTTATATTCCGAATTTCTTAGAATTCAAACTCCGAATTCCTCAAGATTCAGACTCCGAATTCATTAGAATTCAGACACTGAATTCCTCAGAATTCAGAATCTGAATTCCTCAATATCGAGACTCCAAATTACTCAGAATTCAAACTCTAAATTCCTATGTATTTAGACACCAAATTCTTCATAATTCTGACTCTGAATTCCTTATAAATTAGATTCCAAAATCCTTAATAATTCAGACTCCAAAAAATAGAATTTGAATATCCATGTTTCTAGAATCTGATTGTTTATTTTCTTAAACTCCAAATTATATTTTCCTTAGATACCAGATATTTAGATTTACATAATTTGCATCATCTTCCTTAGACATGTTTTTGTAACTATGAAACAATGTCATACAATTTGTTTCTAACTAACTATTTTTTAAGTGCCACATATATAGGTCCCTCTGAAGCTGAAGGAAATATATTATTGTTGGAAGAGGGATTCGACCATTGAAATTTTTCCTATAAATAGGACCTTATTTGAACAAACTCATTGTAGATCTAGAGATTACATGTTGTGATGTTGTGAAGTGATTTCTAGAGAGGGACTCTCATGCCTTGTGCATTTCATGAATATCTTGTTCAGCTAGGAAAATATTGTTCAGCTTGCTTCGTGTGACTTCTATTATTGTAGGGTACAATTGAGGGATTCCGGGGATAGGAAGAAAGATGTGTCGACTACCTAAAAATTTGAGGTCTTGCAGGGATAGCAAGACAGACTCTGATATTCTTATTGAGGGCCTACCCTGGTGTGGGTAAGACAGAATTTATTGAATGTATAAATCAAGGGACCTTTCTCCAAGGTCATTGGATACCCTACTCTTTGGGTTAAAATATATCATACATGTTACCTATTCTTATTTCAAGTTTTATTTTTGGTATATTTTATTTAATAAATAAAGTATAAATTTCTTATACTTTATTGTATTTTTACTTACTCTGATAATTGATGTTTTATATAATTTAAGGTATAATTTTTCTCTGAGAAATTGTTTCTTACGTTTCTTCCCCGGATTCTTATTTATGGACCCTAAGAAAGTTTTTTTATAGTTAAGAACCAAAAGAGGGTTTGTGAATTTACCTTTTTTTTACTTTGTTAAACATATATTTCCTTACGGTTAAATTTTTTTTAAACATATAGTTCACCCCCCTCTTGTAGCTGATCCTCGACATACACTATTTAGATCCTACAAAATTTACTTTGGGATTTTTTAAAAAGGATAAAAAAATGATATTTAATATGTCTGTGGAAGTTAAAAAATGTTTTTACACATAGATAAAAAATGAAGGAAATTTGTACTAGAATGATAAGAATTATTGAATGTTAAGGGGAAATAACTAGTGACATATAGTGTTAAAATTGTTTCTAATAGAAAATAATCCATAGAAAAGAAAAAGGATGGCCATTTATAGGGATATTATTAACTAATATATCTAGTAGATTAGGAAATGAATACAAAAATGGAGGATTAAAAAAAGTGAAAATTTCTTGCTAGATAAAGTTAAGATTCCTATAATAATAAAGAATACAGTTGCAGACAAACATAAATTCATTCTACCAAAATACATTTAGATTTTAAATGTTAAATGAAAAATTATGCATGGAGGCTCAAAAAAATTAGAGTTATAAGGAATTGTGTTTCAGGGATGAGATACATGTCTCAACCATGTTTCTCTAACTAAATAGTTGATGAAGACCCCCCTTATTCTCATATCTTTTTGGTTCCCATTTGGAAGAGGGAGTTAATGGAGAATCATGAATAAGGGTAAATGATAAAGAATATAATGGTTATACAACCTAGAAGAATAATATTTCATGGTCAATCTAAATTGGCCTAAGTTTTAAAAAAATATCATATTTTCTTAGACATTATTTCTTAAGAAAACAACCTTGTTAATGATTTATAATGTTCCTCCCATGAAGAAGAGTTTTCATGAGGAAAAGTTATCATATATATTTTGTTTTATATAAAATCTAGAAATCTCAAAATAATTGTAGATAACTAATGTTTGGGGTATTATTATAAATTTTCTCATATTTTTTTGGTTTTTATTTTCTTCAATTACGAAGGGGTAGTAAATAATATGAAAAAAAGGTAAAATAATCAACTTTAACATCAATGTATTTGAAGTATTTTGTGACTATGATTTTGGGTTAATATAATTTCATGAAAATGTATTTTTTTATTTCTTAAGAAGTTAATTATATTTTATATCACATTATATGTAAAATATAGATATATTTTTTTCTAAACTTATCACTCTTGTTTTTTTCTACACCATGAAAACTCACATAGAATTGAATTTTTATAGTAGATGAAAAAATTATAATAATATGTGGTGACACCATTTTCTTGTGTGGAAGTGATTTAGTCTCTCAAAAAGTCAATGAATATAGAAATTGGTTTAACAATAGGGAGAATATGTGTTTCCAAATCATTTTTAGAATCATGAAAAAATGAGACTTATTTCCGATTACACCCATTGTACTAGTAAGGGGAAGAAGACCTTCCAAATTTTCATTTTATATCAAAAATGGGTATTATTAATACTTCATGGACAAAAAACACATTTATACTTTAGTTTTTGTAATGTTGTTAGAAATATTTAAAACAAACACATTATTGGAGATTGATTTTCTTAATGATTGGTATTTATTGTATTTTTTGTCAATGAGAATTCCAATATGTAAGTCTTAGAGAAGGTGGGTGGTGGAGTAAGATTACACCAAATTATGTATAATAATTTTCCCGTGTTTTTATGGGTATTTTAGTGAGAATATGTTATTTCATGTAATCTGATAAATTTCTTATACTGGTAAATGATTTTTTTAATTAATGTTTTTTGAGATGCTTATTAATCATATGATTTTTTGAGATACTCCTCATGAAACCAAGGAATGTGTTAATACTTATGGAATTAGGAGAAGAATAATTATCTAAAAAATATAACAATGGAGTTGGAAGTGACATGTTTTTGAATTGGAAAACCCGTATAAATATAATTAAAATGATAAAAAATGTTCATAATTTATAAAAAGTAGTCAAATTTTTTAGAACCCAACCATGGATTACTAATCATGAAATATACTGAAAATAGTGATGAAATGTCACTTGGGTGGATGCTTGAGAGTGAATAATTGAATATAAAAGGAAATTGGATATATTTAAATACTCTAAATAGAGTTTTCAAATTCTGAAAAGTACCTTGGAAACAAGCTAGACAATATTGGAATTGTTATAATAAGATTGGATTTATTTATAGTTTAATTAATGTTGTTTGAAGTGACTTAAAATACCCGATGTTACTTGAAGTGAAACTGAATTTGTGTTAGGGAATATAGAATTTTTTTAGTTTCTAGTTAAAAACATTATATTTATTGATCCACATAATATTATTTTACTATGACATAGTGAAGAAATTAAAAATAGTAAGATCAGCATATAAGTTATCTGGATTTACATAAGAGTCATTTACAAACAAATGTTAGGAATTTTTTCAAATTAATATTCAATGTAAGATTCATGTTGTCCAATATAAGAGTCATTTAAGAATTTTTTAAGAGTTATCATGTATGCTATATTGATGTAGTATTCATCTAGAACAATGATATTAACAAATATAAAAAGGAATAACTTCATATAAAAGAATATAAGACTTCACGTGGATGATTATAAAGTGCATATGGATGATATTGAACTTAGAATGATGATAGTAATAAACATAATAATGATCATTTTTCCTTATGAAATAAATGAGTAAGTAAATATTTCATAGAGGAATGGAAGTTAAAAGAGTGATGTAATGATCATTTATCCTTACATTGTTAATACTGTGGATAATTTCACAAATGTTGAGCCACATAAGAGTCTTATAGAGATGGTACAAGTGTATTTTTGTCTGATTCATCTATCAATTAACCATGCAAGAATCATTTTATTCATAAATTTTTAATTGATAAATTTTAGAATTATGAGATTTCTAGAAATTTAATATTCTAAAAAAAAAAATTAATATGTTGCTTATACTTTTCTTGTAAGAATAAAATATTATGATGCTATGTGTATCCCTAATTTAAGCTATGATTTTAGGAAGATTAAATTTAAAGATATGCAAGATACCATTTTTCTTTTATATTTTAATTTTCAAATGTGAATATTTGAAAATAACAATTGATGATAAAAGTCAAAAATAAAAGTTATGAATCTTTTTTAGTTATTTTATAGATCAAATATCAAAAACCCATTTGTGATTCATACTAAATGATGAGAATATAAATATGAAGATAATTATAATAATTACATTTTGAATATGAATTGTGTTATTCTATTTTAAATGAACTCATTCTATGGAGAAATATTCCATTCCACATGCTGCTTTTTTATGTGATTTTATTACATAATTAGAAATTATTATATTTGTGCATGGTGTAGAAGATATTTTGAGATAAATATTTTCAAGCATACTATAATAATAAAATGGATGATATATTCTAAAATGTTAAAAATAGAAGGAATGGAGAATGGAAAATCCATAATTTTTAGTGGAGACATACATTTGGGGAAAATTAATATATGTGATCATGGGGACAATCCTCCATGCCATCCTTGAATAAAATTAGGATATCGTGGGAACACTCCCACATGGTTCAACTAAGGTTTAATAGATGGAGGATTAAGGAACCAAAATTCATTGATATACTTTTTTATTAAATATATTGGATGTATATTATTCTTACCTATATATAAAAATTATAATAACAATGATAAATTTTATTGACAGTTAGAGTACCTTTGTGACTCCCAAAGAATAAGAACCTGAGAGATTCCCTAGATAAGTGGATAGTATCCAATACAAAATTTATACAGAATAACCATTACATTATTTATGTATAAGAAGAAGATGACTAGAATCGGTGGATCAGATTTCGCATATCAACAAATAAGTTATGAATAAGAACACATGATACCCTCTATTAAAGTATACATGAAAAATTAGTAAGCATAATATTAGGTAAATGATGATTTACATAGAGATTTATCGAATACTTGTTGTATATTGAATAACTTGGTATATTTGTTGAGTGAATCCAACAAACAGATTCTAATCAATATCTAGATGAGAGGTCATGAATAGATATTGTGTTGAATATTGTTATTTGGGATGATTCAAAGACATTTTAAGACTCTATATGTATGGATATCTATTGATATTGATGTAGTGACATCCTATACTAAGTGAAGATCTACTTAAAAAGGGTAAAGGGAATTATATAAGATCATTTGGGGACATAATACTATGAGATAGAGTATAAAGACCTCAAAAAAAGTGTAATATAGTGGATAATAACATATGTAATATAGTGAACATAGTTTCAAGATAAACCCTAGTGAACCCACTTGTAACTGATCATTAGATTATAATAATTTGTTTTCGGAATTGTGAAACCCAATCATATTAAGGATTATGTTTCTTAGGAGGGGACAAACCTTATACAAAATACAATGTGTTTTACTTTACATTATTACCTTCATTTAATGTGGTGTTGTGTGTTTGATGAGATATAAGTAAATTCATCTACATCCTAAAATTTGTTAAAGGTTTATATTCTAATTGGGATAAATGATTATAATATTAATTTGTAATTTGATAAAAGTTTATCCACACCTCATTCACCCCCTCTCAGGTGTATGTGAATAGGAATATCAAAAATTACCAAATTTATAAATATACATTTGAAAAAGGGATTCCATTTGTGAATTCAAAAAATAGAAATTAGGTATGGGTTATGTTCTTAAAATCATTACAAATAGTAAAATACATAGGCGAATAGTGAAATATAATAAAATATGACATTTTTCACTATATTATATATAAAAGATTAATTATATCATATATTATTTAAGAAACTGTTAGCTCAACATCACATTAACCCATTACTATACATTGTCATAATAATCATTAAAATTCATGGTAATGAGAAAAAATCCTAAATTAAACAATATTTTATTTAAAAAATACACTTCCCTTCACCTATAACTAAATCCCTCTTGCACCCATTTATATTCACTTAAAAATCACATTAACTTCCAAATATATACCAAATTCCCTTCCTAAATATTCCAAGAGATTTTTGTGAAGTTTTTATCAAATCAAAATTACATTCCAAGAATCCTTAAGGTGTAGTCCAATGAAGCTGTGTCAGCATGGAAAATAAGTTTTCTAATTTAATCCCTTTCAATTTTTTATTTTATTTCTAGTTATTAATAATTATATATTTATTAAATTATAGTTCCAAAATTAAATTAAACATATAATTCTCATTTAATATGAATTATATCAATACATAATTCATAAAATTCTATTTCATGTTGTTCATAAAATTAATACCATTGTGGTCTATTTAAACTACCTAAGTGGATAATGTTAAGAATCAAGTATTTTTTCCACACATGTATGGTTTTAAAAATGAATTTAATGAATAAATAAAATATTTATAACATTATTAAGGTTTTATAAAGATAATATGGGCATTATAGAAGTGATAGTAACAATAAAAAAATTGTGTCTATTTAAACAACCTGAAATGTGTATACCGATGGACATTTTATTATCTGTATATATTTCTGACGGTACATTGTACATGGAACTTTCATACCACAATAATTAAATTAATGAAAATACCTTTACATTTTTTTAGCTTATGTAATCATAGAAAAAAATACTATCAACCAATAGATATTGGAACTGTAAACTAAAAAGACCCTAATGACCCATGTTGGGAAAAAATCAAACAAATAAATGAAATATTATAAAAAATGGATTATAATATTTGAAATAAACATTAATAAGGTGATTAATTATGAAATTAACTAATATAGTTCAACTATTTACGTGGTTAGATTTGCATCCAAGTGTTTCAAGACTTGAGGAAAGAGGATACCTTCCAGTAACCTTATGCATTTCAAATTACACTTATACTTTAAATATTTATCACTTATAATTTAAATAAATATTATATATATATATATATATTCCTTACTAAATTAATTAAATTAATTTAAACTTTTATTATTCCAGGTATAACTTTTTTCTAATTCCTTTCATATAATTAAATTTAAAACAAACATTTTAAAAGTTTATATGATAAAGTTCCATCCATTTTGTTTTTTAATTTATCATAAATATAATCATAATTTTCATTTATTATTTTCTAACCCAGTGATTATAAATTCAATGTTATCTATTTTTCCTAGTTTATGGAAACCCATATTTTTAATTTCTTTTAAGGAATACTTTTCCAATTAATTTTTTAATTTTGGTAAGGTGTTATCTTTCAAATTTTCTTTTGGGATTCTATTTAATTTTATAACACTCATTTAAAATTAATTTATGTATTTTATAAAAAAAATATAATATCAATTTCTTATTTTCCATTTTTTAGGAATTTATACACCTAATCTCAAAAAATCATGTTTAATCCATACCTGATAAAATTTATAATGGACATTCTATATCAATACTTTAATTTTCAATCTTACTCCATCTTCTTTATTTTTTATGCATTTCAATTTTTTATCTCAAAGAAGAATTAAATATACATTTTAGTACTTATGTACTTTTATTTACATTTTCTTGATGATATACCATTAAATAAATACAATGTTAAGGAGATATTTTTGACCTAGGCGTCATTGGCCTCTAATCTAGCCCCCCCCCCACTTAGTGTGAGAGGATCCATCCTCACATTTCCCTAGTTCTGGCCACCAATTTTCTCCCTTTTCTTGAACCTAGATTTCACCCCTCTTTTCCCTTTGATTCCCCTCATCTGAATGTTTCAGATCTATTTGATATACTCCGGTGGCTTTCAATTTCGACTTAGGAATTCACTAAAGCCTTGTTTCATCTGGATCTGATAGTGATTGAAATATTCATGCATCTTTGTGCATCTATGTATTCCATTGACCGGTTAATCTTTGGATCATAGGGTTTTCAAGAGCTAGAAACTATCGGTCTTTTTGATTTGAAGCATATAATTGTCATATTTTCCTCGGTGGATGATTTGATCCTGGATTGGTTGAGTTCATTGCAAGTCTATGGTGGATCTCATTTTCTTATCTTCAAGTGGTCTTATGAATTTCATGTGTGGAATTATTTTACCACTATTTTGATCTAGGAAAGTTTTTAACATATCCCTCTTTCTTTTAAAAACTGATCCATTCTTCACCTGTTAGAGAACCTTGTAGCCAATATCTGTACTTAGACTGTCGTAAAAGGGATTTATAAAAACCCATTTCAACTATATTTTTATTAATATTTATGTTTAAAATTTTTTGGTCAATTCATTCTAGGTGGTTGTTGGTGAAGAGTTCATATATAAAGAGACTATTGTTTTTTATTCTTGCATTAATTTTTTCTCTCTATGTAAATGGATATGAATAATTATGAGGTTTTCAGATGTGGAAATACATATCTGAAGTCTCCTATAAACCCAATTTAATTTGAGTAGATCCCTACTATAATACAGGATAATAGAAGCATCTGGGGGTCGATTTCAATTCCCCTAAAGGTAGGTATTTACCAGGTTCTGATTAGATTGATTAGTATACTGGAACAAACAATGTGAGGATGAAACAACCACTATCTATTCCTCCAGATAGTAAATTACATGATGTTTTAGAATATTTAAATTTGATCTAAATAGAGTGACTAATGTATTTGTGATGGTTCCTAATAACAGTGAAGAGGTTTTGGGTGGTCATTCTGAAGACATGATTGGAATTTCAACAGTTTCACTTCAGTCTAGAATGAATGTGGAATATCCTGCTGAGAATAATTTAGGTTCAATCCAATGTTTTGTTTTGTAATAAACCAACATACAACCTCAATTCAAGGGGTGTGGTTTCATACAACCGAGAGAAGATGATGTAGCAGAATGGGAATCACAGAAGGGTGATATTGGATTATACTCAGACCAAAATAGTCTCCAGGAGAAGATTCATAAGTTGTACAATTCCTCTAAATTTTTTGATTAATGGGATAATGTCACTATCAATTAATGAGTACCGTAATGTTCCCAGCATTAGACTCTAGGGTACGTTAAAGCTTCATTCAAGTAAATTCTAACCAATAAGAGGAGTAATTTGATTTAAAATAAAAACATTATCTCTACCCCCCCCCCCAAGAGAATGACGAGGAATGATTATTCAACAATTTCTAGGAAAGACTCATATACCATATCTGTAACATCCCAGGTAAATAAAGAATAAAACATTTTCATATTTATTAATATTTGTGAATTAAATATTAATTTTACTTTAAAGGGGTTTCTATGTTCGATAGCGTACCCGATACGCAACAAAGAGATTCTTTGAAAACTTACTTTGCAGACTAGTAATAAAATAATATTATTTTGTGTAGTAGTTAACACATAGCCATTGTGTTGGAGGGAATGAATAGAAATAACTAAAATATGATTATATATGTTTTTTAAATGTTTTTACATTTATCCAATAAAATATTAAGGCTTAAAATACGAAAAGAATTCAATTTTAGGCATAGATACTCTAATATCCACTAAAAAGTTGAAATATCACCTTTTGATGGCGAACCCTCTTTAAATATAGTTTTGGTCACTCTTATACATTCTACTGGAACAAATAAAATTATTCTTTAGAATCGGGACATCAAAATTTACTTTGTGTAAATATTTTTTATTTTTTGGATAAAGTTCATTTTTTAAAGAATAGTGAAAAATATTGTATTTTAATTCAAAACCTCTTTTGAATATAATTCATTTACATGATTATATTATCTTTTGAATTTTTTTAAAGTGAAATTAGAATATATTTTTACAATTTAATCCAATATTGGTCGTTGGAATTAATTTCACTTTGAAATTGGACTTAAACTATTGTCAATCTTTTGATATATATTGTTTCATAAAAACACGCTATTTGTCATGACAGCGGGAATTAATTATTAAATTAATTAATATAACTTATATGATTTTAATTTTGTAAAATAGAAATCATTTTTTAATTCGGAATATCAAATATAGCTTAGGATGAAGTTTTGGTATTTTTCTGAAAAACATCAATTTTTGATGAATAGGGAAACCACTAAGTGGTACTTAAAAAACTGATTTTTTTTATTTAAATGAAAATTTACCACCTCTGTGTTCTGAATTTCAAAAATCTGACATTCATGGTTTTCATTAGGAAGTAAAATGTGGTTCAATTGGATTAAAATAATTTTTTGGCAAATAGTAACTTTTATGTTTTTAATCGCGATTAGAGGTAATTAGTGTAATTTAAGGTAAAAATAATGTTTTAATAATATGAAATGACCGTGACACATGTCTTACCCTTATTGGATGTGTCATGGCCGACCAAGACAATCCATGGGTCAACTTCGGGACCCCATGGAGCCACATTGGTAGGAAAAGGACATTAATAACTTTTTATGTAATGTTAAAATAAAAATGTCACAAACATGTGTTGTTTTACTAAAACATTATTTAAATTGGGTTATACAAGTCATAATTTTGACTATAAATATTCTTTATAAAGATAAAACAATTTCCTACATCATGATATTTGTTTTATAATTTTTAGACATTAAATAAATTAAATTATTTATGACACCATGATGATGCAGCGATTACCTCATTATTTAACGATTTAAATAAAATGAAAAGATATTGTAATATCTGTGACCTAAACTTGTCAAAAACCTATTGTATGGGTGGATTTAGAACTATTATCACCTTATAATATAAATATATAATTTTTGGACCTTAAAAATCTGAAAATCATTTTATAATAAAGTAACCTTTTATAACTTTCCAAGAGTGCCCCTCCTCTCCTCTTATAAAAGGCCCCCACCTCTACCACCTTACCCACACCTCTCAAGCCTTTGGCTCAGAAAAACCCTACCCATTTTGTCTCTAAACATCCCTCTCTTACTCCTAGAAGCCTCACTTTGGTCATAAGTCTTTCCATGTAATCCTTTGAGCTCAAATCAAAAAGAGTTACCCGTTTTAAAGGTAGTGTCTTCTCTTGTGCTCTTATGTTTTATTTTGCTTCTCCAACCCCCTAAACTCTTTTTATTACTTTATTTTGTAACAAAAACAGTATTTTAAATATACTAGGATGTTTTTATGAGAATTATTAGATCTACACTTACACACACCTTCATCTAATGGTTAAATAGCATACTGTTTCTTTGGATGGAGAATTTCTGCCTCACAAAACGATGATTGTTCAATATTATTCTAACACCTTCAAAGGTGGCCATTAAGATGACACTATATTTATATATGATATATAATATGTTTATTCTTTCCTTAAGCTTATTTATTTTTCATTTATGGAATACCTTTATGGCTTCCATTATGGGTATACGCGATATCTTCATTTTAGGAAGTGCGGACTACCACCCCCTCAAAGTGATTTGATTCGTTAATGCCATATGTGGGACATATAAAGGATGGAGTTAATGATATTATATATAAAATTATAATAGAATTATAATATACCTTTATTTAATTATGATTCCATTCCATAAAATACGAAATAGAAATGAAAGTAGCATTCATGCGTACACACAACTTACCGTCTCCATGAACGGTGCATTTCATTTCTTACCTCTAAATGTTATGTAATATTATAAATGCATGTATATACTAGATATATATGATATATATGATATCTATATAATGAATATAAATCTGTATATAATGGGGAAATTATCAACTTGTAATTATAAAGAGTTTATTTTAGACTCAAGTACCAATGATCGTTAAAACGACCGTTATTAACTTAAATAATTACATAGTGCTCATGACATGGTAATAAGTGATATAAAAGGAATAATGAACATGAAAAATGTTCTTAAGAAAGTATAAATTAACTTAAGTTTATTATTCTGGATATTAAAGAGCAATCAAGTCACTTCGAACACGAGGTAAGGGACTTCGTCTCAATCTCCATTCATTGAGGCATATTTTGTTTTATACACCACTTTCTTTTATACGGTGTGTAAACCCCTTTTGACTTTTACAGTTATTGAAAAGGAGTCTTTATTTATATAAAGAGTTTCAATAAACGAAAAAGGAATGTTTTTTTGTCGTACGTATGCAGCGACAACGACTTCTCCATCATCGTGACCATTATTTGAGTTTCGGCTTACTCTATAAGCCATAACCTAACTTTTTTTTAAATGAAAAAAATACCATGTATTACTTTTGATTTATTTTGGTATTGAAAATGGTTTTCATAATGTTTTTATTATATCAATGTGTTGTATTGATATCTTGTGATTGAAATGCGGAAATGTTATGTTTCATTTATGCATGTTTTACGTGATACGATTATGTTATGGTTCTTGGTCATTGTTATGAAGACGGGTGGTTCCATGATAAACTAAGGGTGGGTGAGCCCGATATAGCTCTCCAATGCATTGGGTAACGCAAAGGAGTTAAATGTTAAGGTTTCTCCGAACAGATTTAGGTAATATACTGTGATGGGTATTCCAAACATAACCACGAGGGTTACTCCCTACGTAAGAATGTTATGAATGTCTCAAGTTACCTTAATGTCTTATGATTTCTATGATTTATTCACGATTTGATGTGGTATGTTAAAATTATTATGTTTTATGAGTAATTATGACTTCATACATGGACTAATGTTTTCATTTTGTACTTTTATATCCCTTACTGAGCTTTTTATGCTCATCCAAAGTTTTTGAAATGTGTTTCACAGGACTTAATGTGGAATAGGGTCAAGGATGGGATCAAGGAAAATTCATGCTATCTAAAACATGGAACCAGACATGTTTCTTTTTAAGAGTTTTTATTTTATGGAAACTTAGTAGAAGTGTCTACTTTGTAATCTTTTGTGATGTAATAGTTATGTCCTAATTCTCTAAAACTCTAAACCTGAAAAGATCCTCAATGTGAATTATTCATTTAATTCAATTTTAAGTAAGGTTTAAGGTCGGGGCCTTATAATATCCTCATCTAAGGTTCCTCAAAAGGTCAACTCAGATATCCTTAAAATATTCTATCAAGGTAATTCTCAATTTGAATGGGAAATGGATAATGAATTTGGTCATGGGGATGATATTTAATATTATGACACATAATATTTCTTCAGTTGGATGTGGGATTGGTTTTCCCAATCTACTTGCTTTGTAGACTCTTTTCTATTCTTAATAAATGGTTAGAATAATTTCTTATGGCTAGAATTTCTAGGTATATATTGTGTGAATACCCTATATTTTATAATTAATTTTGGAGGGTGTTTATCTAAAATTTATACCATTTTATTGATTGGGCAAATATTAACAATTCATATGCCCTTTATTTTATTACAAATAATTATTTATCATATAAATTTTTTTATATAGTAGGTTCCTTTCAAAATATTTTTCATTGTATTATATATCCATTTATTCTTTTCATATGATGAGAAAATTAGAATTAGTAATTGATAGATTGGTCCAAGAATTATATATCCCCTTAATGCACTTGGAGGACGTTTGAGACATACATGTTTGCATATTTGGTGAATACTTTCCCATTTATGTAAAATGTCTTGGAATAAGTCCTTTACTTTATGGTTATTATTTATTATGTTATGTAATATATTATTAACACATATATTATTATTATTATCAATATGGTTATATAATTCCATTTTCATGGCTATGGAATATTCTTTTTTAGTTATATGAAATTTATAATTTTATTTATCACTTCCATATTATATATTTCATTATTAGTCCATATTATAATCCATTGTAAACTACCCCTACTAAGAATTCGGGCTCACCCATGTATATTTTTTACATATTTTCTATAGAGTCAATGAATAAGGATACAAGTTATATAAGGATATAAAATGGTGGAATAATTAATCATTATTTATTTTTATGATATTATTTAATTTTCAAGATAAATTAATGATCAACTACGTATCTACTCCCTTGATGCTACTAAACTTTTGATTATTTAAATTTCCATAGCAATTAATGACCATTGGCTCTGGGTATCTTGATTATAAGATTTTATAGTTGGTTTTAGAGTACGTATAACCCAAACCCTAGGAAGTAGAAATTGAAGAACATTGTAAATGAAATAAATAGTATGATAATACCTTTGGAAATTCATGAAATAATTATTGAATTGATAAAATATTTCATAAAAATTTAAAATAAATATATGTTAATTATATTGCCTAATTAATATTTCATAGTTTTATTCCATAACAAATTAGTATATGTAATTTTTTATAAAACATTTCCTTATGGAATGAAGAAAAATATTTCAATAACAAAAATTAATATAGGGATTCCCCTTTAGAGATAACCAGTGAAGATTGTGTTGGAGATAAACACATTGCCACAATACTTGGGAAGTGATCTATGGTTTTGAAAAATAACCATGACTTTATGGAACAACTTATTTACCAATATAAATGTGTAGCCATATTAGATCATTTCAGTAGGTTTAAGTATCCATATTTTAAGAGAAAAAATGATCCATTGGTGGAAAAGGATTGGATTATATCTATTGATAAGATATTCAGTGCTTTGGGATATATAAAAAATGATAAGTTTATTATGTATTTTTACAATCTAAAGGACGATGCTTATTAATTATTGTTATTAATTTTCAAATAATATGAAAGAGTATGAGTTGGAAATGATGAAATTAAATTATTTTATGTAATTATTCCTTAGGAAATATTTTCCTCAAGAGAACCCGACTGATAAGAAAATAAATTTATGAAATTTAATATAAAAGGAAGAGGATATTATTGTTGAATGTGAGGTAAAAATTAAAAGGATAGTGAGGCATGATATATATTATATAAATAATACAAATAGAAATATCAATCACATATTTGATGGAATAAATCCAAGTATTTATTGGTATCATGGTGAACAGTGGAAGCTGGTGGGATATTTCTTTGGGAATTTTTAAATTTTTTTATGAGTATAATCATGTTCAATTGATCTATTAGTTCGATGTTTTCATGATCACCACTGAACATTTATCAAAAAAAAATTCATCACATATCTACACATTTTAATATTTATTATTTTGTTTGTTTCCCACTGTCATGAAAATTAATAAAATAATAATAAATTCATAAAAAAAATTACTCAACATCACTTAAGATTAAAATATTGGTTTATCTGATTAAACTTAATGGATCAGCCATGACCAAGGGGGAATATATGTATAGAGACCCTCACTTTCCATACATATACATTAAATAAATTTTTTGGAATACATAAAATATTATACAAAAAGACACCTAAAGACTATACTAGTCTAGTGCCTTTGGAAACATGGAAAACATACACACTGGTACATAAATGAGCTATATTATATCCCACTAGATTCTTCTTTACTATCACCATTCTTAGACGAATCAAATATAATACATATATTCATAACTTCCGGATGGAAACAAAAAAATGGGGTTATCTCAAATGATTAGTAAGGGTAAAGAAGGGAGATGTGTAAGCATAATAATGAGCATAAGGGTATGAGAACATGATCATCAAAATAAAATATCATACCCATCATATCAAAGATCATATACATTAATCATGAAATAAATTTTTATATTTCATAATACATGAAACATAAGAAAATAAAGAACACAATCCATGAAATAATAACATTATAATTAAATATGGAATTGTGGTAAACACATATGAATATAATAATTATTTCCATTGTAGTTAAGGCATTGATTACAAGGACATATTAGTGGAAAAATATCTTTAAGAAACTCGGTTCACACCCTATTACAACCCTGTATTAGTGAACCAAGTTAACTCCTCATTCTAGACCTGTTTTACTAAACCAATATCACCCCTCGTTCTAGCCCCGTACTATTGAATCGAGTTTATTTCTCATTCCATCCCAGTAATACTGAATTGAGTTCATCTATTATTCCATCCAAGCTTATCTCATGAGATATAAATCATTAATAATTTCATTTTAGGTATATACAATTCCCACCTGTCTCATAGTGAAATCATACGTACATGTTCCAAAAAATCATAAAAAATACATATTAACCCATGAAATGAAACGGGTATCATAAAAATATAAACATGTCATAACATGTGGAAAAAGATAGAGGTTTCATAATGAATTAATCATAATCATAATCTGTGAAAGAGAAAAGTATTTCATAAATATACAACCCATGAAAGAGAAATGGGTTTCAAAAATACAATGACATTAAGGATAAACCAATCATAGAAAGAATATGAATTGAACCTTAAGACCATTTCCTTGAAGAGAGTGAGTAACATCAATGGACGCTATCTTAGATGGAAAATAATATTGAAATATTTTCAATATAATTTCTTATGGAAAATTTCCTTTATTAATTGAAAAAGGAATTTTATTTCATAAAACCATTTGAAAATAATTTTCATAGTAAATAACTTGAGGTATTATAAGAATAATAGAAATCATTTTGAAAACCTTCTTCATTAAAAATGTATAAAATAAGCTTCAAAATATTTAAAAAAAATATTTCATTGAAAATGCCTTGAGAACATATAAATAAATTTAGAAAATTTTTCTACAACTTTTTTAAATGAAATAATATAAAATATTCTTCAAAATGTTCTGAAAAACATTTCTTTTAAAATACTTTGAAAACAAATAAATAGGGCATGAAAACATTTTGAAAAAAAATAATTCTTTAAAAACATATAAAAGAAACATGAAAACTTTTTTAGAAATAATTCCTTGAAAATTACTTTTAAAAAAAATTTCTTAAAAATTTTCCTTTTAACATTCAAAGGAAGATTCAAAGAAATGACTGTGGGTAAATCTATACATTTCGTATGAGATAAAAAACATTCCTTTTGAATTATAAAAATTAAATAAAAAATTTCCTGTTTAGAAAGCAGCACGAATATTCCATTAAATATATTGGTAAAAGAAAAATGGTAAAAATGACATTTAAATATTATTAGAGAATGGTACAATATTCTTGGAACCATTTTTAGAAAACATATATTTCTGAACAATGAGAGGGTAATGTCTGGATTTCTTAAAAACACTTTATTAACTATCTTGTTTACCAAAGAGTTGAAATATGGTACCAATACATGAATATATCATTAATAACTAGATGATAAGAATATTAATTAATGATCTTGAGACATGGGTTATAATATTTCATCAAAGGAAGCATAAACATAGACAATCTTGAAAAGAGATGAGATTGTTTCAATGAACTAATACCACTTGGTAACATGGAATCAAACTCTCCATGAAAGAAAATTAAATTAAATAAATATTATAATATCATGAAAAGATTTATATTTATGATATATCATATAAAATGGATTCATACACACCTCAAATCTTATTTAGGTGCATAATAAAACATGAGCCTAAATGAAAGAAAATTGAGACAAAACTAATTTATCGATTTGGTAAATTTTGAAACATAAAACACATGAAATAAATTTCATATAATGGATATGTAAATAAACATATATTTAACTATAAGAATCATTTATTAAATTCATAGTTTGTATACACACCACACAAAATTAATTGGTGGTGAATAAAGAATGTATCTCACGGAAATAAAAAATTTAGATGAAATCCCCTTACCTTGTGTCTTGACTCTCGTCATACTCATTCAAACCTCCTGTATAAAAAATATAAATTTATTATAAATATATTAAAGAACCATATTAATACTTTAAATTCCATATATGGTTTCATTATGGAATTATATTACCCTCTTGTTTACAATTCAATGTTATGGTTTCACTTCGGGTAATATCAGCTCTGTTTTTCATATGTGTATAAATTTGTTATAACATTGGTCCTTATATTTATTTAATGATTTATAGAATTTAAACCATGATTTAAATTGAAAATATATTCAAATTTTTTACTATAATAATCCATATGATATATAAGTATGAAACTAAATACATCGTTCATGGAGACGGTAATCCGTATATAAGCATGGACACTATTTCTGTTTAATTTTCGTGTTGAAAGAAAGAAAGAAAAATACATATATATATTAATATATATTTAATTATTATAGTAGAATTATTTTATAATATATTTCATATATATTCCCTAAATCCATCCTTAATATATCTTATATAGTGTATGAATTAATCACATCATTTTGAGGGATTGGTCGCCCACCCTTCCTCAAACAAAATTATCATATTAACACAAAATGGAAAGTATAAAAATAAATTTTTATAAAATTATTACAGAAGATTAAAGAAATAATAAATATTATATATAACATATATAAACATAGTTTCCATCATAACATCCACCATGATATGTGGTAAAGGAAAAAATGAATAATCATTGTTTGGTGAGGTGTTAGTTCACCGTACACGAAAACAGTACGCTCATTACCCATTATGTGGAGGTGTGTATAAGTTTAGGTAAAACCCACAGAATAAAAATATTCTAGTATATTCAGGATAAAATTTTATTATAAAATTATTGAATAAAGATATTTTAGGGGAGGATAAAGAAAATAATAGAAAGGATCTTAAGAGAATATGTTACATCTTAATCAGGTAACTCATTTTAGTTTGTGAAAAAAGGATACATTGGATTAATTAATACCCAAATATATGATGTAAGTAGGAATTAAGGGACATTTGGAATTGTATTGGGAAGATACTGTCCAAACCTATGTGGTTTGAGATGTGTGATGAAGAGGGATAGGTGGTGACCTTTTATTTGGAAGGTAAAGGACACACTTCACATTTTTTTGAAAACAAGTTAGGTGTACCCACGTTTGTAACTAAAAATACTCATACCAAACCAAAAAAAATATTTTAAGGTTCATAATTGATTAATGGCCATAATATGGGTGTTGGACAAGTGTATAAGTGGTTTTGGGTCTTAAAGTTAAGGTTTAGTCCTTAGTTAAGCTTAATTTTACCTTAATTGAGGGAATTAATTTTAATAAATTTCCCGAATATTTTCTCCCAAAAACATAGTTGAATATATTATACACTATAAATTATGATGATTCCAAACATGGAATCCAATTTTAAAAAACATAATAAAATAATTTGCAAAAATTAATTTAAAATTAATCCCGTTAATGGGAAACGTCTAAACCATTGCAAAGTTTTTATACCTAATTTCAAAGTGAAATTGATTCCAATAACCAACATTAGATTAATTGAAAAAAAAATTATCCAATTAATCTTTTTAACCAATTAAAAATTTTATGTAACATTATAAATAAATTATATGAAAAATCAGTTTTCAATTAATATCCAGTATATTTCACTATTCTTCAAAAATTGATGTTTCTAAGAAAAATCCCAAAAATTTATCCAAATCTAATTTCAGCATTCTAAATGAAAAAATAAATTTTATTTTATAATATTAAATTTATAAATGTGTCCAAAATTAATTTTTTTATTTTTCATAGAAGGACGTTAAAAGCAGTTCATCTGAGAAAATCAAATTTTTAAACAAATAAGAGACATTACCAAAAAATATATCTTTAATTATCAGTATAGTTTATTAATATAAAATAAATATAAATTATATTTTAAATTTAGTTATTACTATTTATATAACAATGTTTAACATCTATGTTATAATTATCAAATTTAAATAATCATAATAAGAAATGATGTTTCATAGAAACATCAGTGTTGTGTGTAATGTATGCCAAGTGGGTATTGTGTGTTGTGTACTCAAAGTTGGTTTTGTGTGTTCTATACACTGAGTTTTTTTCCATGTAACACATGATAATTCTCAAGCAAACCTCGATTTTCCATGTAGTGAAGATAAAATTTATGTTGTGTGTAGTGCATGATTAACTTGTGGTTGTGTATAATTCATGTCAAATAGTTATTTAATATAAAATAAACAAATTCAGTGTTACATGAAATGAAAAATATCACAAAGGTTAAATAAATTAAAAAAAATAACAAAATATTATGGTGTTACAATCCTTGAGTCGGTTTATAACTCATGATGCATCTTGTCCCTAGAAATATTTGTCCACTTCTCGTATTGATTTCTCATTGACATGGTGTGGTCCACATCACGCATCATCTTTTTCATAGTAAAATATTTACTCAAACATAACTTAGAGTGTCTTAGAATGTTTAATGTACATACAAAAATTCTAATGGACATGAAATACCTTATATATATTTAATTGAAAAATAGATTCACATATCATTATGAAAATTAACTACTTATTACAAACATCGCATGTATGTAGTACGTAAATAAATAATATAAATCAGATATTCACAATGTTGGTATGTTCTCAAGACTAATGATCGAGATAATATTAAATTCCAATCAATTTAAAGTGTGAGGGATTTTAAATAAATTAATTGAATTATTTAAATTAAAATCATTTATCAAAATAACTTATTTTATCCTGATATTAATTTGATTTTTATTCAAAAAATCACAATATTTAATTGATTTATTTTATACACCAAATTTAAATTAATTTTTTCAAAATATTATAATATTAAAATTTTATACAAAAAATATAAATTTAAATGAATAAATTTAATAATAAAATTAAATGAATTTATTCAATTAATTTTTTATTTTATAATAATAATATACGCCTTGAAACCTCACATAGAACCATATTGGGTTAGTCTGTAACCTTGCATTCATTCTAGAGAGACCCCATAAAAGGGTTGTTCTGAGCTAGAAATTCCCACCCAGACCACTTCTAGGTTGTGCAGACCTTCCCTAACCCACAATAGGGTGGATCAGGTCCAAGAGACCCGAGAGAGACCCTGAAAGTGGGATCACCTTATAGATGGGGCTCTCTAATGGTGTTTGTCACCCGATGTGTGATGTTCAATTTCATCTTGGATGTGAAAAGGTCCATGGTTGTGGTCGTTCATGCTATGAGCCACTGAGGAGGGAATTGACCTGGTAGTGTGTCATCATAGTGTGGTCTAGTGGAGACAGGAATCAGGAGACCTAGTATGTGGTAGCTACTAGATTAGGCATGAGTCGGGATAATGATCCCATAGAAGGTAGATCTAGTGTGGAGGGTGGATCACCGACTAGGACCCAGTGGCTTGGGCTTGGCAATGGGAAGATAAGATGTTCTCCATTAGTGATCTAGTTTGACCTAGAAATGGGAAGGAGACAGAATGGATGGTGTGGGAACTGTCCACGTCAGTGAGTTAGTGAGGAAGGAGTCACGAGGGCTAAGGTGAGGGGGAAAAATATGGCTTATGCTTCAAGTGAGAGATATGGGACCACACATGGGTGGCTGACCTAAGTAGGGATGAGGTAGTCGCTTCGAGGTATGAGCTTGAGGGTGTCCCACCAGTCAGCTGAACTATCCGAGGAGGAGGCATATATTGACCATCACTTTCCATACATTAACAATACATTAAATTTTTGGAATAATTTAGACATAATTAAAACAAACACCCAAAGACCATACTAGTCTAGTGCCTTTGGAAACATGGAAACATAATCACTAATACAAAAGTGAGATACGCTATCTTCTAGTATGTTATTCTTGACTATAACCCTTCATATACACATCAAAAATAATACATATCTCCATAAATCATGGAAGGAAGCATAATAAGGGGTGAGTTCAAATGCTCTGTAAGGTTAAAAAGGGAGATATTTAGGAATAATCATGAGTATAAGGTCATGAGAACATGATCTTGAAAATACAATATCATAACCTTCATATCAAAGATCATATACATGAATCATGGAATAAAGATTGACATTTCATAAGACATGAATCATTTAGAAAAAAATGAACATAATTCATGAAATCATAACATAAGAATGAAACATAGAATTGTGAAAGACACGGTAGTATATATAATATGATTTCCATATTATCCAAGGAATCACTGCCAATCCCATCATAGTAGTATGAGTTCACTCCCCTTACAATCATGGCTGTAATGGTTCACTCTCATAGCCATCTTAGTAGCATGATTTCACTCCTCATACCATCTTGGTAGTCTTGGTTCACTCCCATGGGCATATTAGTTGTCAGGATTCATTCCCAGGACCATCTTAGTATATCTTATGAGATATCTATCTTCACCCAATGCATTGGAGGGCGATATAGGTCCCACCCATCTCATAGTTAAAACATATATATATGTTCCAAAAGATATTAAATAAAAAATCCATGATCGATGTAATGAAATAGGAATTATAAACATGTAATCATATCATAACCTCTAGAAAAATATAGGTTTCATAATCATTTCATCCTTTACATAACCCATAAAAATAAGCGGGTTTCAAAAGAATATAACCCGTGATAAATAAATGAGTTTCATAAACATAATTCCATCAAAAAATAATAAATTCTACGAAATAATATGAAGGGAAACACTGAATAATTTCCCCAAAAAAGAATTAGTAACACAAATGGATGTTCTCTTAGATGATAAATAATTTTCAAAGATATTTTAAAAAAATTTCTTGAGGAAAATATCATTTTTTCATGAACAATTCTTCAAAACAAAATTCTTGAAAATATATTTGAAAACATATAATTAAATCATTGAAAACCCTAAAACGTTTTTTAAATCATTTTTCCTTGAAAAGTTTCTTAAAACTTCATTTGAAAACATGGTTTTTTGAAAACAATAGATTACCGAATTAAGAAATAGATGTTCATATTTTACTAAAAACATTATATTGAGTACAAAACAGTGGAACAAATGATACTAATACATTAGGATATCTTGAATAACTAGAGGAGAATAATCTTAATGACTTTTCTTGAGATATGGATCAAAATATTTCATCAAATAACCATAATCATTAACAATATCCAAAAGTGATGATATTTTTTCAATAAACACCTACTACCTAGTTACTTGGGATCTAACTCTCCATGTAAGAAAATGAAATTAAATTAATCATAAAATATCATGAAAATAAATAGATTAATGATATAACATGTAAAATGTATGTATATACACGTCAAAAATAATTTAGGTGAATATAAAAACATGAGTCTCAATAAAAGAAAATTGAGATAAATGATTTTACCAATTTTGTAACTTTTGAAACTCAAACCACATGCATGAAATATCATAAAATGGAAATTTGAATACCCCTATATATAAGTATAAGATACATTGAATAAATTAATGAGTATTAAATAATCCACACAAAATAAGTGAGCGGTGATTAAGGCATGTATCGCACAGAAATAAAAGTGGGAAGAGATTCCCTTACCTTGTGTCTTGGCTCTCAGTGAACTCATTTAAACAACCTGTATAATAAATCTAAATTTATTATAATTATTTAAATAAAAAAATTATTATATGTAATACCATATATGGTTTGCTTATAACCTTATATTACCCTCTTGTTAGCAATCCTATGTTAATGTTTCACTTCAGATAATATTCTCTTTGTTCTTTACATGTGTCTTAATTTGTTATATCGTTGGTCCTTATACTTATATAATTATTCCAAAATGTAAAACATGATATAAATATAATTTATATCTGGTATATGTGTATTATAATTATCTATATAATTTTATGTTTGAAATAGAATACATATTTCATAGAGATAGAAAGTTTTATGTATGCAAGAACACTATTTTGTTTTTTTATTATCATATTTAAAGAAATAAATAAAATGACATATATGTATATATGTATATAATATCATTATATTATAATTATAAAGTTATATATATCATATAAGTTCATTACATCTTTAACGAACTAATGTTTTATCGATGGAATTCCTTTCTTATAATTATGTCTTATAGTATAATCACATAAGATTATATATAGAACACAATAAAAAACAAGTAAATGAAGAATGAGAAAAGTAAAAGGTATATCTAAGAGTTAGAGAACCTATACAAATTAAATAGTAACTTAACCTTTGGAATAGTAATGTGACCCTTATAAATAGTAAACTATCCAATTTAATAGTAAACACACTAATGAAGGCATAAATAAAATTTATCCATCATACAAGTGATAGTATGATATAAATATATCAGTGTATATGTAAGTAAATATTTAAAAAATTATTAATTAAGTGTTGGTGTTTTTTTAAGTCGTTTATATTTAATTATAATTTTATAATGAATTTAATAATTTAAAAGAAAATTTATTTTCATAAAATGTATCCATAAGTAATTATTTTTATTTCTTATGATTATAAGATAATTTTAAGTAAACTTAAATAATTTTTCATTGTGTTAGAAAAACAGTTTTTATTTTAAAAATTGTATTTTTCCAGAAAATTATTATTTTAATTAAAAATTATATTTCTCATATATATATAATCAATTTCCTAAAATGGATTTCATTTTTTAATTATATATGTTAAAAATTGGTTGGGGTGATTTTTTTGGGATTTTTCTAAAATACTTTATTTTTTGGTGAATAGTAAAATAAGATAATTTATGATAAATGCTAAATAAAATGAATTTCTACATCCTTAATGAGTCATGGATGATGTAAATGGACATTGGTTCAAACTAACATTCCCTATTTACTATTTGTGGTCAGAATAATCAATATTATTCATATTCTTGAGCAAAAATATTAAACTAATGATTAGAATAATGGGAGACCCCTCCTCTCCACCACTATAAATACAACCCCTCTTTACATCCTCTCTTCACACCTATCAACCGTTGTGACTAGTAAAAATTCAGAAAAAATATCCCCCTAATCCCCTCTTTCACATCTAGGAGCTCTTGGATGAATAAAAAGACCAAATTCACTACCCTAAAGAGGCTCCCAAGTATGATATATTGAAGAGGTAAATTTCTATTTTCATTTTTTATATTCTTTCAAGGTCCTTTATTTATTTTTCTTTCCCCACATACATTTATAAAAATGTTATGATAACTATAGTATGTTACATTTAAATTAATTTTCTTATGATAATGGAATAATTCATTCTCATCTCTCCTTTCCCCTCCTTTTATACTAGAAATTAAAACAACATCCATGATGTGTTAATTTATCATGTTCATGGTCGACGGGTTTTCAATTTCTCTTACCATATTCATTTCTGGTCATGTAACCATTTTTATGATTAAAAAAGGCTGTAATATATGTATTATATCTTATGTATGTTTATGGAATCTTTTTTACACAATAAATTGGTTTATAAAAAAATTTTGTTCGTTGTGATTAAAAACTGCCAATTAACCAAAATAGTCATCATTAATGTTTTATATAATGATTCATCTTCACTCAAAATAGCCAAATGAATTTTATAACCATGTAATATTATTTTTTTCACTAAAAATATTTAACTCTATTTCTAGACAACCATTATCATCTTACATGTTTATCCTTACAAGAATATATGTAAACCAATCATGAAAACTAAGGAAACAAATGCTCTTAAGCAAAGAAATTGAACATAATAACCCCTAAAAAAGCCAATATTGAACTTAATAAGTTTACAATAAATAAATTACATTAATAATAGGTTCTATAAATATTAATAAATTATTTAATTTTGTTATCCATGACATTAAGATCAATTAAAGGACACCATCAGACTTCAGGTAAAGGATTCTACCCGAACCTCCAAAATTCCTTGGGGTTGCACTATCTTTATTTTTACCCAAATTAAGTTATATTTTCATTTTATATAAATATTATATAAAAATTTACATGATCAAAAATCATGTATAGTGTTCTAATCATCATTATCTTTTGGTGACATACATGTTTTTAAGTGGTTCCCTCCTTAATACTTCTCGACAAGAAAATATGTTTAAGGGAACTTCCCGAATTGTTTCCAATCTTTTAGTACACAATAAAATCTATTTTAATATTCAATTATTTTTATAAAATCACTAATTTTACTATAAAGACCTTATTGGTTCACTTACAGTTTTATATAAAATATTATGAATTTTTTTTAAATGACCCTTGTCATTTTCCTTTAACCACACTAAAATTTTTTAATTCTAAAGTTTCTTAAGTACTCTTTTTACATATTATTTCTTAAATTTGAAATCAATTTTCATGTTATATGAATATTCTACCCTATTATTGTCCACTAATTATATAATTATTTTCTTTTAGGGACATTTTTATGACATTCTCATTTTTTATTCTTTATGAAATGATTAGGATTCAAAATTATTACCATGGGTAACCCTTATGTTTGTGTATGATTGGTTATGTATGATTCTACATGTGGAAAGCATACTCATGAACATGTTATGATGGGTGAAACAAGATAGAGCTCAAATTCCTTGGGTAAAATCAGTATCATGAGACATTATGTGCAACAGACTTGGCAATTATCCTTGACTCATGCTACCATGTGCAATGGTCTTAGTGGTTAACCTTGAATTGTTATCCTCTATGTGCAATGAGCCTTGAATCGTGATAAAGTCATGTTCTATATTTCTTCCACATTACTATGACTTCATTTTTATGTGATCCCATGTTTCTTTTTTTTGATTCCATATGTTACATATTTTTTTACATCATTATGTCATGTCTTCTTACCCATGTCCTAAAGTTTTATTCTTACATTTATTCCCTTACTGGGATTTTTAGATCATCCCTTTTTTAATGTTATCCCCTAGTTATCCTATGTATATGTATGAACACAATGGATTTTAGGATCTCATTATGGAGATTAAATAAAAAAATTATGATTTTAAACTATTTAGCTAATCTTCTATGACACAAGACTTTATGATACTTGGCTTGTAATGTGATGTTCTATTACGCTCAAAATCAAGTGATGATATTTGTAAAAGGTTAGGGTCTCAATAGTTGGTATCAAAGGATGTTCAAGTTATTTTTGGAGATTAGGAATGTTACAATTTAGTAAGAACCTTAATAATGATACTGTGTATAAGAAAACATCCCTAATGTTTGGTAAGTATAGAGTATGTTGTTTATCAAGAAAGTAAATCTGTTTCTAGATTCAAATAGGTGGATGTTTCTCTAGACTAGATGTATCTAGGGGTAAAACCAAAAAACACACCTTTTATCTAGACATGAATGGGAGTTGGTGAACAACAATGGGCCTTGTTGAACTCATATTCTGACACTCCTAGGGGATATTATTTGGTAAATTCATAATCTTAGTATGGACCATTATTAATGGAACAAAAAACAATATGCCCATAATAATAAATGTAAGGAAATAGATCATGGATAACCAATATTGAAACCTATGGAATAAGAAGATAGGATATACATTTCCTTTAAGAATTTATCCTTCTATGTTTAAATTTTCCATTTCATGCTTATTAGGTAAGTATTAAATACCTCTAATTGAATGTTATTTTTCTATGTTATTGGCAGGAAATTGAAGAACAAGTGCCAAAAATCATTGTGATAAACAATGTGAGGATTTCCCTAAAGATATTCCTGAGATGATGGCAATGGGTGGTCAATCCGTTATAATATTACTTCCTCAACTAGATTACGTTATGACTAATAAATTGAATCATATGGAACCCCCTCCTCCTAAATGGAAAGAGCAAGCTTCCGTAGAATCCATCATGCGGAAAAGGCCTCCCATGTTTAGTGAATCTTATGATACTCTCTTCGTAGAACTATTATTAACCCCATTGAAAAGATATTCTCTATCCTATAGTGCTTATAAGAAAATAAGATAATGTTGGATGTCTATCGTTTTGATGGGGAATCTGATCAGTGGGGAAACTGATCAAAAATATGAAGTCCCAGGACAAAATTGATTCCATGGATTGTGAGGAATTGAAGAAATTGTTTTTCAAAAAATATATTCCCAGGACCCACCATATCAATATGGAATTTGGGTTCTTTGGACTTAAGAAGAAGGAATATGATTCTATTAGGAAAATATGAAGAAAAATTCACAAGTCTTGAAAGATACGCCTCTGGTGTTTTCTTTAAAATCAAAAGTGAGTTAGATGGCTTCTTTAGCAAACTAAAACTGATCATATAAAATGGTTTGGTGATTAGAGACTTCTAAAGGTATGAGAAAATTGTCCATTTTGAACTCAAGGTTTAAATTGGTATTTGAGTCTCTCAATGGTCTCATGGGTATGGTGAAAATTACTGAAAAATTTATTTTAATATGGGTGGTTTAGAAAATAAATCCCATGATGGAAAGAAGACTAAAAATCCCATGTGTCAAAATTGTGGGAACAAGAATCCTGGGAACTATCTAATGGGATCTAGGAAATAATTCACATGTAGAAGAATGGGACATATGGTTAAAATATGCCCAAGGGATATTAAGAATACAAAAAATGTGTAAGGAGAAAGAAATTTTTAGATCAATGCTCAGATAGTAGAGTATTGTTTCAACAGCAAGGAACATGGGAATTATGCAAACAATTTCCCTAATCCAAGTTGTTAGAGTAAATCAAAAACAACCTCCAAGGATATAAGGAAGGTATATATACTATCAATACTGATGAGGTGGATCCATAAAACTATGTGATGACAGGTGCAATAGTTATTCATTCAAGAATAAAGAACATACTATTTGATTGTGGTGTTACGCAATCTTTCTAGTAAGGAAAGATTATTAGAACAATTAAAACACCACCTCAAAATTTTTAGATTGAGTTATCTATGAGAACAAATAATGGGGAAATTATTTCATCTGAAGTATATAAATCCTCCTTGATTAATGTTTGTAGACTGAACCTCTCATAAAATCTCATCATACTTCTTTTAGTGGAGTTTGATGTTATCCAGGGCATGGATTGCCTGTCTTTATATAAATTCAACATCAACTGTAGGGAAAGGAAGATCACTCTTCAAATCATGAAGCATCCTCAAATTATTTACAATTGAAAAGTGGAATATGGATCTTCTTTAGAATAATTTTCTCTAGTGTGGATATTACTACCTTATGAGCAAACATGTCTAGCTCAAATTATTGAGAAAAAGGGGAGAATCGTGCTCAAATACAGGCCCATTATAAGGGACTACACTAATTTATTTACCAAAGAATTTCCTTGTCTTCCTCATGATCGAGAGGTTGAGTTATCAAATTAACTGATACATCTCTACATATATCAAAGACACCTTATATAATGGACATCCTAGAGTTGGAAGAGTAGAAGAACCAGTTATAGGAGAATCTAGACAGGGGTTTTATATGACTGAGTGCTTCACCTTGGGGACCACCAGTCCACATTGTTAAAAACAAGGATGGATCAATTATACTCTATGTTTATTATCATGAGCTCAATAAAATCATGATAATAAAATATTATCCCATGCCTTGGATAGATGACTTGTTTGATTAGCTATAGGGGTCTAGTTATTTCTCTACGGTTGACCTTCAGTCGGGATATCCACAATTAAATGTGAGGATGGAAAATATTCCCAAAATTTCTTCCGAAAAAGGTATAGACACTATGAGTTTATAGTGATTCCCTTCAGACTCACTAATTCTCCAACAATATTCATTGATTTAATGAATAGAGTCTTTATAAATTACATTGAAAATTTTGAGGTAATCTTTATTGATTATATTCTGATATACTCCAAGAAAAAGGAGGAGCATTAAGAGAATTTTAATATTGCGATGATTATATTATGAAGGGATAAAATTTATGAAATTTTTAGTAAATTTGAGTTCTGGATGGAAGAAGTATCATTATTGTGGAATATTACCACTAGAAAAGGAATATCTCTAGACCATGCTAAGAAAAATGCAATTTAAGAGTGGATTAAGCCAATATATATAATGAAGATCCTTATATTTGTAGTTATATATTGGTATTATTAATGATTTTTGAAGAACCTATGATTATTTTCAAACCCAATGACAAATATGACATGGAAGGGAGTAAAGTTATTATGGACTCAAAAATGTGAGGAAAGCTTTATGGAACTCAAAAAAGATGCTTATCACTACACCCGTACTCACATTCCCAATAAGTTTAAAACTATTTTGGTATATAGTGATTCTTAAAATAAGTACTTAGGCTATGTTCTTATGAAAAAATGATAAATTTATACCTTACATCTCAAGGATTCTGAAAATCCATGATCAAAACTATCCCACACATGATCTGGAGTTGGTGGCTGTGATCTTTGCATTGAAAATATTATGGCATTATCTCTTTAGGGATAAGTGTGAGATATATATTGATTACAAGAGTCTCAAATATATATTCACATAGAAATATCTTAATATGCTACAACAAAGATGATTAATGATTATTTAGGATTATGACTGCTCAATCTACTACCATCCCGGTAAGTAAAATAGGGTGGATGATGCTCTATGTAGAAAGGATCATGCATTGTTATCAATGATGAGAATTTAAAAGGATCCAATATTCATAGATTTTCAGATTATGGACATTGAAATCATTAAGGAGGAATATCATCAATACTTTCACAAATCATTGCTTAACCATTCCTCATGGAGAAAATAAAGGATGATCAATGAAATGATGTGGAAATTCCAAAAATGGAAAAAGCTATTAGAAATGTTAAATCCTTTGAGTTTAATATTGTTTAGGATGAATTTGTATAATTAGGTTCATGATTATTTTTACCAATTTATCCAAAGATAAAGGAGGAGGTTTGTAATGACACACATATCTCAGCCTTCTCTATTCACTGAGGGAGCACAATGATGTATCGATATCTCTAGGAGAACTTTTAGTGCGAAAATATAAAGAAGGAGATCACAGATTATATATAAAATTTCCTGGTATGTCGAAAAGTATAGTCTTAAAGAAGAAAATATAAGGGGATGATTCAACCACCACCCATACCAACATTAAAGTGGGAGAACACTGCCATGGACTTTGCCACTAGATGACCAAGGACATCGAGAGGAAATAATGATATATGTTTCATTGTGGATTGTATTATAAAGACAACTCACTTTATCAAAATTTAAGAGGATATATCATTGGATCAACATGCATAGATATATATCAAATAGGTTGTAACGATGCATGGAGTACCAATATCTATTATATCCAATAGAGATCCAATTTTCACCCAGATGTTATGGAAAAGTCGCCAACATGTTCTAAGCACTATGTTGAACTTTAGTGCAGCCTACCATCCTCAAACTGATGGAAAATTTGACCAAACTATTCATACGCTAGAATACATGTTAAGATCATGTTCTATAGACTACATTGGAGGATGTAACCAACATCTTCCACTGGTCGAATTATCCTACAACAATAATTTCCACTCCAGCATCCGAATGGAACCATATGAATCCCTTTATGAGAATAGGTGTAGACCAATGATGTGCTGGGATGAAGTTTGTGAGAATAAACTGTTAGGACCAAAAATGGTTGAAACAGCGGTCAAGAAGGTTAAAACCATTTAGCAGTACATCATGGCAGCATAAAGTCGAAAAAAGACTTATATATAAAATCATCGATGAGAAATTGAGTTTAAATTTAGATACATGGTATTCCTCCACATATCTCAATGGAAGAAGGTCATGAGGTTTGAGAAGAAAGGAAATCTATGTCCTAGGTATATAGGCCCCTTTTAGATTATTTATCGTGTACTAGCACTTCCACCTAAAATTTCTAAAGTACACGATGACTTCCATGTATCCCTCTTAAGGAAGTACATACCAGATCCTTCACACATACTATTTTTAGTGTTGATATAGTTGGATAATGATCTTTCTTATGATGAGTATTCAGTAAAGATCTTAGATTATAGAGATAATATTGTATGTAATAATACTACTCACCAATTCAAAGTACTATTGCGGAACCATTAGTATGAAGAGGCAACTTGGTAACTGGAGGAAGCAATGATGGAAGAGTACCCACACCTGTTTACATATTAGAATGTAAAACAAAATTTCGAGGGTGAAATTTCATAAGGGGGGAAGAATGTAATGAACCAATGTTTTATCAATGGAATTCCTTTATTATAATTATTTCTGAAAGTATAATTACATAATATTACATATATAACACAATACATACCTTATAAATGAAGAATGAGTAATGTAAAAGGTATCTCTATAAGTTAAGGAATGTATACTGATTAAAAAGTAACTTGACCTTTGGAATAGTAATGTGACCCAGATGAATAGTAAACTATCCAGTTTAATAGTAACATCACTAATGAAAGTATAAATAAAATTTATCCATCTTATATATGATAATATGATATAAATGTGTCATAGTATAAGTAAGTAAATATTTCAAAAATTATTAATTAAGTTTTCGTATTTTTGTAAGTTATGTATATTTAATAACAATTTTATGACTAATTTAATAATTTAAAATAAAATTTATTTTCATAAAATTTTTTCATAAATAAGTCTTGTGATGACTTATAATTATAATATTCTTTTAAGAGACCTTAGTTAATTTTTCAAAGTGTTTGAAAAGGAGTTTTAATTTTAAAATTTGTATTTTTCAAGTAATTTATGAATTTAATTAAAAATTAATTTTCTCATATTTATAAAATTAATTTCATAAAATGGAGTTCATTTTTGAATTCTACACTTTGTGAAATAGTTGGGGTAAATTTTTGGGATTTTTCTAAAATACGTCAATTTTTAGTGAATGGTAAAATACAATAATTAATGATAATTTCTAAATATATTATTTTCCACATCATTCTTGATTCATGGTTGATTTAAATAGACATTGGTTTGAACTAACTTTCCCTCTTTATTTTTTTCACAATAAATTTTATTATTCATTGACTTGAGAAAAAATATTAAACTAATGATTAGAATAATGGGAAACCCCTCATATCTTGCACTATAAATACCACACCTATTTACCTCCTTTCCTCACACATATAAAGCCTTTTTCCTGGTATAAATTATAGTCCACTCTCTCCCTAATACCCCTCCCATGTATATGATATCTTTTTCATATCAAAATACCAAAACCTTTCCCCTAAAGGGGCATTCAATGAAAATATATTCAAGAGGTAAATTTTTCATTTCAATTCTTTTATTTTCTTTCAAGATCATTTATTTATTTTCCTTTATTTTCCTCATTTAAACGAAATGTTATGATAACTCTAGTACCTTAAATTTACGGGAATAATTTTATGACAATGTAATGAATCACCATCATCTCTCCTTTCCCCTCCATTTATAGTAGAAATGAAAACACCATCTGGGATGTGTTAATTTATCACATTCAAGGATAATGGGTTTTAAATTTATATTATTGTCTTCTATTATGGTCATTAACCAATATTTATGGTTGAAATAGATTATAATATATTTATTATATCTCATGTAAGGTTCTGGGATCTTTTTTACAAATGATATTAGTTTATCAAGAAAAATGTTCTTTGTGACTAAAAACCACCAATTAACCAAAATGTTTATCATTAAAATTTTAAATAATGATTCATCCTCACTCCAAATAACCAAATTAATTTTATAACCATTTAATCTTATGTATGTTAACTAATAACATATAAATACAATTCTGTAGAACCATTCTCATATTATATGTTTATCCTAACATGTATATAAGTAAATAAGTCATGAAAACCATGGAAACAAATGCTGCCAAATAATGAAATTGAACCTCTTAACCCATCCAAAAGGCCATGAATGAAAAGTTTATAAAAAATAAATTACATTAAGAAGTGGTTATTAATATATTATTTAATGAATTTTATTTGGTTATCTAGTAGATTAATATAATGTAAAGTACACCATCATACTTAAGTTAATGTATTCTACCCAAACCTCCATTATTTTATTAGGTTGCACTATATTTATTTTTACCCAAATGATGTTATATGTTAATTTTAATAACATATTATAAATTTTGTTTTCATGATCAAAAGTTATGTATCAAGTTGTATTCATCACATTATTTCTAGGATATACATGTTTTTAAGTGGTTCCCTCTTCAATACTCCCCAATAAGTGAACCCATTTAAGGGAACTTCCCGAACTCTTGCCAATTGTCTAACACACTATATAATATATTTTTAATCTACCATTATTTTTATAAGACAACTAATTTTATTATAAAAACCTTCTTGGTTAATTTATTATTTTATATAAAATATTATTCCCTTTTATGTTTTAAATGACCATTGATATTTTCCTTTAACCACACTAAAATGTTTTAATTCTAATGTTTTTTACGTAGTCATTTTACATGTTATTAATTCATGTTAAAATAAATTTTCATGTTATATCCCTATTCTAACCTATGATGGTACATGAATGATCTAATTAATTTCCTTCATTTAAAGTTTTATGATAATCCCATTTGTTATGCTTTACAACATCATTATGATACCAAATTCTTACCATGGGTAACCCATATAATTTTGTATGATTGGTTATGTATTAATCTACAAGCGGAAATAATATTTATGAAAATTTTATTGTGTTTGCATCCTGATAGTTCTCTAATGCATTGGGTAAAGTTGAGTCTCATGAGACGTTATGTGCAATGGTCTTTGCAGTTATCCTTTACTCATGCCACCATGTGCAATGGTCTTGGTGGTTAATCGTGACTTGTGATCCTCTATGTGAAAAGAGACTTGAATCACGAAAAAATCATGTTTTATGTTTATTACACATTACTATGACTCCATGTTTATATGATCGCATGTTTATATGTTATGATTGTATATGTTCCATGTTTCTTTATATCATTATGTCATGCCTTCTAACCCATGTTCTGAATATTTATTCTTATATTTATCCCATTACTTGGATTTTTATATCATAATTTTTTTCATTTTATCCACAGGTTTTCCAATGAAGATATATGATCACAATGGATGTTATGAGCTTATTATGGATATTAAATATAATTTTTTATGATGCTTAACAATGTACATGATCTTCAAAGAAACTAGACTTTAAGATCCTTGGATTGTAATGTGATGTTTTATTATTATAAAAATAATGAAATGATATTTTTAAAAGGATAGTTTCACTATAAAATCCATCCTAAATACAATCCACATAGTATGTAAATTAATCACATCACTTTGAGGGGGTGGAAGTCCACACTTTCTAAAACGAAATTATCGTATTTATACCAAATGGAAAGTAAAAAAGACATGTGTAGTAAAAGGAATAAATAATATGAAATAAATAATAAATATAATATTTAACATATATAAATATAGTGTCCATCGTAATGTTTACTATGAGATTTGGTAAAGGAAAAATAAATAATCATCATTTAGTGAGGTCTTAGTTTGTCGTACACGTAAACCGTATGTTTGTTACCCATTCGATAGAGGTGTGTGTAAGTATTGGTTAAACACTTAGCATAAAAAATTTGTATTATATCGAGGATACTTGTGAATTTATACAATAATGTAATAGAGAGATTGGAGGGGTGGATAATTAAAATAAAATAAAGGAGCTTCAGATATGGTATTACCTATTAATCATGTAACTCCTTTTTTTGTGCTAAAAGGCTTCCATGGATTTCATTATGCAAAAGGGGAGGATTTTACGAAGAAGTGAGGGATGTTGGGATTTTTATTGGGTATATATTTGAATATCCTATGTGGTTTTAGAGGTGTGAAAAATAGGGGGAGTTGGTGACCTTTATATGGAAGGAAAAGGACACACTTGTAATTTTTGAAAAAAATTTAGGTGTACCCACGTGTTTACCTAAAACAAGTCATACCAAAACAAAAAAAACTAAACAATGGAAGGTTAATGGGAAAATAATGTCATGAAAATGGGTGTTGAAAATTTTTATAGGATGTTTTGGGTCTTGAATTTAAGGTTTATTCCTTAGTTAGACTTAATTTTACCTTAATTGATGCAATTAATTTTAACTACTTTCACGAATATTTTTGGTCAAAAATAAGTTGAAATTATTAGACATTAAAAATTATTATGATTAAAAATATGGAATAAATTTTTAAAATTATATTAATATAAGTTACAGAAATTAATTTAAAAAATAATCCCACTAATGGGAGGACACTAGCGGTTTTAAAGTAAAAACAATCAAAAGTTTGCTATCTTTTTATATTAAATTTCAAGGTGAAATTGATTACAATGACCAAAATTGGGTTAATTTATAAAAATATGATCTAAATAAACTTTTAAACCAAAGTGAAATATAATTTATCCTTATAAATTAATTATATTAAAATTAGGTTTTGAATTAAAATCTTATATGTTTCATTATTCATCCAAAAATGTAGTTTCTCATAAAAATCAAAAAAAAAATCTCTAAGCTAATTTCAGCATTGTATATTAAAAAATGAATCTTATTTTTTAAAATTAAATTTCTAAATATTTCTAAAATTAATTTTAATATTTTTCATAGAAGGACATTAAAAGAAACTCATTTGAGAAAATTGTATTTTTAAACTTATAAGGATTTCCATAGAAAGTATATCTTTCATTATAAATATGTTTTATTTCTTCAAAACAATTATTAAAAATATTTTAAATTAGTTATTAATATTAATACAACTATGATTAATGGCTAGGCTATATTATCTCAATTAAATATTTATAGCAATAAAATTATGTTTTGTAGAAACATTGGTGTTGTGTGTAACGTACACCAAGTTTATGTTCCATGTAATGTATGTTTTTTCAATGTTCATTGTAATGTACTCCGATTCAGTGCTATGTAAAATTAATGTTTTACTTATTTCATTGAAATATGTAGATGAAAATTAAATTTATTCGAATAAAGGTCCATCAAACTCTGTGTGTTACATTATACCCCCCATAAAATGAATTTCACACTCAAAATTTTTCATTATAGTGAAAAAATGAGGATACTTCTGCTTCTTAATATCTTAACATCCCCACGTAGCTTCCTCAAACTGGTGATTTCTTGAAAAAATTTGACCTAATGAGTACTCTTGTTTCAAAGAAAATTATCTGTATGATTCATAATTTCAATAGGTTGTTCCTAATTATAATGATCTTGCTCCCACGATATGAACTCTGAGTTATATACATGTGAAGTATCATGTATGTAGTTACTCATGATAGATACATGGAACACATCATGGACATGGGATAGATTTGGAGGAAGTTCCAAGACATAGGTTTTCATCTTGATATTATCAAAATCTCAATGGGAACAATATACCTAGTTCTTAGGTTCCTCTTCTTCCAAAATTTCTTAACTTTTTTATTGGGTGAGATTCATAGAAACACCTTTTCACCAACTTCAAATTCTAGATCATGCCAAAGTTTATCAACATATTGTTTCATCTATATTTGAGATATCATGATATGATGCTAAATGATTCAAACCGTCTCAACAATTTCTTCCGCAATCCCAGGCCCCAATACCTTTTTTTTTCAAACACCATACCATCATGTTGGAGCTCTATATTTCTTCCCACATAGGGATTCATAATTTCCCATATAAATTATTGATTCAAAGATATTTTTCAAGAAAAATCAACTATAGTAAGGTATTGATACCAACCAACTTTTAAATTTAGAGAATAAGATATCAACATACACTATAGGGTGTGAATTTTTCATTTAGACCGAACATCTTTTTGAGGATGATAAGTTGTTTTTAAACTCAATTCTATATCATGTTATTGATAAATACTTCTCCATAACAGCAAGTTAAATCTCAAATCCTGATATTAGATAATTGAATGTGGTATTTTGTGCAACATTAGCACTTTAGTAATGTATATAATGGTAAGATGATCCATAGAGAATTCTTCTTTGATACTGATGATTTTTTCTGAATTAGTAAGGCAATCGACCACCACCCATATAACATTAAACCCTTTTGAGGTTTTGGGTAGTCCAATGAAAAAATCCATTGTGAGGTTCTCCCACTTCTATTCTGGTAAGGATAATTTATGTAATAAACCCTATGAATGTTTTTATTTTAGCCTTAACTTCTTGGCATACCATGAACTGAGATACAAACTCTATGATATCTCTCTTTATTCCATCCCACTAGAAGTATTATTTCAAATCCCTGTACATCTTCCTACTTATAGGATTAATAGATACAGAAGAACTATGAGCTTCCTTTAACAACTCCTTCTTCAATGGTAGTACGTAATGAACACATACACAATTCATAAACCTTATCATTCTATTTTGATCAAGGATATAATCTAGAACATTTATAATATTCTTTTACAGCTCTACATCTTCCTTCTATGTCCCTTTAATCTTCACATGAATAAAGGGATGAAAATTCTTTTGATAATGATAATATGTTTACCCTTCATTAAGGATTTCTAGATCCATCCTATAAAAATCTATAAATATTGGATCTTTTGTGATCCTCTTCAGGGATAAAATAGCATGATCCTTTCTGATTAAATCATCTTCCACCTACTTTTCTTTCCTCGGGTGGAAATGTATTGAGTATTATAAATCATTTATTAACTCTAACCATCCTCTCTGGCACATGTCCAACTACTTCTGTATAAATATAAATTTCATAATTTTATGATCAGTAAAAATAAATATCACACATTTATATATAAATATAATTCCTTCGTTGTTGGGTAATGTTTCTCATGTATCATCAACTATTGTGAGACATATGATATAACCATGTTATTTTTCATAAGAAAATATCCCAAACCCTTCTTGGATGCATTGAGATACATCACAAACCCTTCTCCACTATAAGGTAATGTATGTTCAATAATTAATCTTCTCGTCAGTTCCTTGAAATTTTTCTCACATTCATTTCTCGAGAGGAACTTGACAGCCTTCCGAGATAACTTGGTTAGAGGATTTGATAGTCGTGAGATATTTTCCCCAAACCGTCAAAAATATCTAGATAATCCAACAATTGTACGGATCTCATTCACTATGGTTGGTATAGGAAAGAATTCAATAGCCTCAATCATTGATGGATCTACTACAATACCATCTCATGAGATTATGTGACTCAAAAATGAAACATTTTGCAACTAAAATTCACACTTTGTAAATTTTTCTCATAGCTTATCTTTTCTAAGGGTATCTAGTACAATTAAAAAGTAATATTAATGCTCTTACATTCTCTCTAAATATATAATAATATAATCTATAAAGACTACCACAAACTGGTTGAGGTAATCTCTAAAGACTCTTTTACTTAATTCCATGAAGACAACAGATGAATTAGTAATACCAAAATTCATAACTATATATTCATAGTGTCTATACGTTTTATGGAATTCCATCTTGGGAATACCATATTTCATGACCCTCAATTAATGATATCTAGAATGAATTTCAGTCTTGGAAAAGTATTGAGCTCCTTTCAGTTGATCATACAAGTCACCAATAAGTAAGAGAAAATACTTATTCTTGGTTTTTATCTTGTTAAAATATTGATAATCAATGCATAGTCACATTAATCCATATTTATTTTTCTCAAAAAAGTTTGCACCCCAAGATGACACAGTTGGTTGAATAAATCTCTTTTCAAGGTATTCCTGGAGTTTCTTCTTCAGTTCGTAACTCATTCAGAACCATTATATAAGGATTCATTGAAATTGGTCTAGAAGTATGTATGAGTTCTATTGAGAACTCAAATTCATGTTTTGGTGGAATTCTAGAAAACTCTTTTCAAAATTCATCCTCAAAAACCCAAACATTAGGCATATCATCAAGGTCGATTATCTCCCCAACCATTTGAAATAAAAACCCATTTGAATCGGAACTAAAAACCATACACATGATGTAATCTATATCGTAATTTCATACTTATCATCACATTGATGGCTGATCATAGGTGGGTTTTAGATATCAAATTTTACTTCCCTTCCTAGAAAATTGAGGAGATATTTATGTTCAGAAATCCAGTCCATGCCTAATATGACATCAAATTCAACCAAAGGATGAATGAAAAGATTTTCAAGAAGCACATTCCAACAATCATAAACTGGAGAGGAATCATAGACTTGAGATGAAATCATCATACCATTAGAGGTTTGTACTGATAATTCCATATTTAATATTTTTGGTAGAATCTTAACACCCTTATAAAATTATTTAGATATGAATGACTAATAAGATCTAGAATAAAATAAGTCATTATAAGTTATAGAGTAGATGGTATGTATACCTTTCATTATGTCATTATTGCAACCCTCATCAGAAATTGTGATTTTAGGAGATTTCCCCTTATCCCTCAGCTTAAGAGGATGTTTAAATTGATCATAATCCCCAGCCCTTGGGTTTGGATAGTGGTTAGAAATATTCCCATTCTCCTAACCGTTATGGAACTGAATTGTGGTAGTGGCATTTTGTACCGGTTTTCCCCATTCACAGCATTATCTAACTTCTTCCTGTAACTTTGTAAATAAAATGCCCGATGGTATTCCTATCCCAACATAAAACATTTATTATACTCTTAAGGAAATTTCCTCCATAATTCTTCCCACACTTAGAGAGTAAAAGAAATCTCCTCTTATTTTCTTTATATCTTTGAGATTTTCCTTTAAACATCATCTTCCTCTTATTTTCAAAACCATGAGAATGGTATGTGACTCCAACCTATATTTCAACTTTGATTTCAGAATAAAAAATCTATATATATCTACTAATGTCACTTATGGAAAACAAACTTATGATACATGGCATTAATCAACAGAAGAAACTATCAAATTTACTTTTGGGTTAGATAAGAATTCTTAGAGGGTACCTCGCAAGTATCATGAAATTATCCTCATAGGTACTACTAGATTCATCATCCATTTTCTTAAACTCAAGGAACTCATTCTTAAAATTGGTATGATGAATCCTAGGAAAGTACATACTGAAAAATATGTTCTTGAACTCATACCATTCTATGCATTCAATCTCATCTTACTACCTCATATTCTTGATTAGATTCCACCACTGATCTCCTTTACCTTCTAACTGATACAAATCTACAATAAATTTATCATGTTTTGAACACTAAAGGAAGAAAAATATATTTTCAGTGGTACCAATACACTCTTTAGAAACAAGTGGAATAGGAGTCCTGCTGAAAGAATGTGCACATTACCTCATGAAGGACTCAACAAAATGTTGTTCCTTCATTTAATCATATGTATGTCCATCATGATTAATAGGTTTATAAATATGTGTGAGGATATAAATGAGGTTTTTCATTCCATATACCATAAAATTCTGTTTCTCAAGAGCGCAATTGTTACATTTTCCATCACAATCACCATTATCGTGGTTCCTTCAGGTTCTAGCCATTGACTAAAACCAAAATCAAAGAGTAATAAATTTTTATCATAATGAGTAACCACATATTCATGAAAATCACTTATAGGAGGCCTAAATTATGAAACCTTCCAGAATCTATGACACTGTAGGTTTACACTAGGTTATTCATAGGAAACGTTTATTTAAATCCATCATGATGGTAGAAAAAGTGTTTTTTTAATTCACAAAGAATATCCCCAGAGAGTTTCAAACCAGGTGTGCAACAAATACCTTTGTTATTTACCAGATTACCCCACGTCAGGCCCAAAATATCTTGTTAGATTTTTTACCCCTAGGTACATCTACGCCAGAGCCACAATCATTTGTAGTATCCAGATAGGGTTGTATTTCTAGGAAACCACACAATATATCCTTTACCAAAATTCTCAGAAAATTTCCTATACTTATTAATATCCTTAAACATATCCCTATAAATGTCCATAGGGTTATCACTAAGGTTTTCTTGTCCTAGCTTCATAAGGTTAAATAAACCTTTACTCAAATACTGAATATTGCAACCCTCTCTTTCCATACATTAACTTTACATAACATTTGTAGAATACAGAAAACATTACAAAAACATACTCCTAATGACCATACTAGTATAGTTCATTTGTAAACATGGAAACATAAACACTGAATCATGAGTGAGCTACACTATCTACCACAAGGTTCTTCTTTACTAGTTCCCTTCTTTGAAACATAAAAAATAATACATATCTTCATAACATGTGGTAAGAAAAATAAAAAGTGGTGAACATAAATGCTCAGTAAGGGTCAACAACGGAGAAATGTAAGCATAATCATGAGAATAATGGAATGGGAACATGATCATGAAAATAAGATATCATACCATTCATATCAAAGATAATATACATAAATCATGGCATAAATCTTGGTAGTTCATAAGAAATGAATCATATGGAAATAAAGAGCATAATCCATGAAATCATAACATATGAATAAAACTTGTAATTGTGGAAAACACACAAGCATATATAATATGATATCCATAGTAGCCAAGGAATCTATAATAAGACCATCTTGGTAGTATGAGTTCACTCCCCATACCATCATAGTTGTCATAGTTCAATCCCATTTCTATATTAGCAGGATAAGTTCACTCCTCATACCATCTTGGTAGTCATGGTTCACTCCCAAGTCCATCTTAGTATTAGAAGTTTATTCCAAATACTATCTTAGTCTATGTCATGAGATATAAATCTTTACCCAATTAATTTGAGGGAGATATAGGTCCCACCCATCTCAAAGTGAAATCACACATACATGTGACACAACATCACAAATAACCATATAATAACCCATGAAATTAAATGGGTATCATAAACATGTAATAATATCATAACTTATGGAAAGATATAGGTTTTATAATCATTTACACATGAACATAACCCATTAAAAGATGTAGATTTTAAAATCATATAACCCGTGAAAGAGAAAAGAGTTTCATAAACATCATTCCATCAAAACATAATCTACTTAGAGAAGGAATATGAATGAAAAAAATGAATAATTTCCCCATAAATTCATGAGTAAAACCAATGGATGTTATTATAGATATGAAATAATTTTGAATGACCTTTTAGAATCATTTATTGAGGATAATATACTTTCTACATTAAAAAAACCTTTTAAACATAAAACTATTTTGAAAATATTTTTATTTGAAAATATATTTGAAAACTTATAAAAAAGGTATTTAAAACCATAAAACATTTTTAAAATAAATTTTCCTTGAAAATGGACTTCAATGATCTTTATAAAACAATTAAAACAGGATTTTTGAATACAATAGAATTCCCACTGAATAGAGGGAACGTCATATTTTACTTAAACATATTAAGTTAAGTAATAAAAAGTGGGAAATGGTACTAATACATGAGGATATCTTGAATAACTAGAGAACTTGAAACTAAATTATTATTCTTGTGATATGGATCATAATATTTCATCAAATAAGCATAATCATTAATAATCTTGAAAAGTGATGAGATTGTTTCAATAAACTCTTACCTCTTGGTTACATGGGATCATACTATCTAGGTAAGAAACGAAAATAACATAAAGCATTAAAAACAAACCAAATAAATAGATTATTGAAATAAAATGTAAAATGGAATAATATACACCTCAAAAAAATATAGGTGCATAACAAAATATGAGTCTAAATAAAGGAAAATTGAGTCAAAATGATTTTATCAATTTAGTAAACTTAAACCCCAAGAAAGTTAGATCATAAAATGGATATGTGAATAAAACCAAGTTTAATTATAAGAGACATATAATAAACTCATGTTAATTATATCCACCACACAAAATAAGTGATTGGTGATTAGGTAATATATCTCATAAAAATAAAAGTGAGATGAGATTCCCTTACCTTGTGTCTTGACACTCGTCGTACTCGTTCAATACGCCTATTTAAAAAATATAAATTTATTATAAAAAATTTATAGAACCATATTATTACATATAATACCATCTATGTTTTCATTAATACCTTATATTACCCACTTTTTGACCATCCTATGTTAAGGTTTCACTTTATATAATATTCGTTTTGTTATTCACGTGTGTCTTAATTTTTTATATCGTTGTTCCTTATACTTGTATCATTATTATAGAATGTAAAAAATTATATAAATATCATGTATATCCATTATGTTTGTATTATAATAATCTATATAACTTTAATTATGAAATTAAATTCACCATTCATGGAGATGGTAACTTGTACATACGCATGAACACTATTTCCATTTATTCATATAGAAAAAAATAAATAAAATGAAATACATGTATATATGTATATAATATCATTAAATTAGAATCATAATGTAATATATATCATATAATATCACTACAAAAGTCCATAATACATTCCATTTAGTGTGTGAATGAATCACACTGCTTTGAGGGGGCGGTAGTCCACACTTCCTCAAATGAAATTATCATATTTACACAAAATGGAAATTAAAAATATATGTGTTTTAAAAGGAATAAAGAAGCTTAAATTAATATTAAATATAATATATAACATATATAAACATAGTTTCCAAAATAATTTCCACCATGAGATGTGGGTAAGTAAATATTAACAATCATCATTTAGTGATGCGGTAGTGTTTCGTACACGTAAACAGTATGTTATTTACCCATTATATGGATGTGTGTGTAAGTTTAGGTTGAAACATTATAATAAAAATATCATATTATTTTGAGAAAACTGGTTTAGTTCTACAAACATGTAATAAAGAGAGTGTAGGGGGTGGACAAGGAAAGTAAAAAAGAAAGGATCTTGAGAGAAGACGTTAACTCTTAATTGGGTAACTTCTTTTGGTTTGTTCCAAAACAATTCCTTGGATTACTTTATGCCAAAGGGGAGGATTCTAGGAGGAAGGAAGGGATGTTGGTAATTGGATTGGGTATATCTTGTATGAACCTAAGTGTTTTGAGAGATGTGAATAAGAGGTAGGGGTGGTGACCTTTTATAGGGATGAGAAAGGACACACTTGACATTTTTAAAAACTAGTCAAGAATACCCATGTATTGACATAAAAAAATCATACCGAACCAGAGAAACTAAATACTTCCTGATTCATGTCCGAATAAGGCCTATTCATTTGGTGTTGTAAATTTTATTGGTCTTTTTTGGGTCTTAAATTTAAGGTTTATTCCTTAGTTATTCTAAATTTTACCTTAGTAGAAGTAATTAATTTGAATTAATTTCACTAATATTTTTGGTCAAAACTAAGTTGAAATTATTATAAATTATAAATTATTACAATTAAAAACATGGAATATTTTTTTTTAAAATTATAATCATAGAAGTGGCATAAATTAATTTAAATAATAATCACACTGATGGGGCGACACTAATACATTATAAAGTAAAAAATGATCAAAGATTTGCTATATTTTTATATTCAATTTCAAAGTGAAATTGATTATATTAGACAAAACATGGCTGATTGATAAATATATTATATAACTAAAATTTTAAAACAAATTAAAATATACTTTAAACTTATAAATTAATAAATTGAAAATAAAGTTCTATATTAAAATATGGTATTTTCACTATCCATCCAAAAATGAAGTTTCTCAAAAAAAATCCAAAAATTTTACACCAAGATAAATTAAAAATTGAAAATTATCAAATTAATATTATTTTTATCAAATTAAATTTCTATATGTGTCTAAAATTATTTTTATTTTTTTCCACCGAAGGAAATTTAAAGTAGTTCATTTGAGAAAAGGAAATTTTTAGACATATAAGGACTTCACGAAAAATTTAAATAATTATAAATAATATATGAATATTAGTTATTAATATAACTAATTTTAATGTATAAGTTATAATTATCTCTTTTAAATAATTATTTTAGTAAAATGATGTTTTATAGAAACATCGGTGTTGCATGTAATGTAAGACAAGTCAATGTTCTATGTAATATATGTAGAGTCAATGTTTTGTGTAATGTACACTGATTTGGTGCCCTAAGAAAAGAATTTTTGACTCTGTGCATTGAAATACATAAATGAAAATTTAATTTATTTGAAAAATGTTCCATAAAACTGTAACGACCCGAAATTTTTAATAAATCTTGTTTCCTAATTTTATGTGTTATTTAATTTTATTTTTATACTCAACAAAAATGTTTCATTTGAAACATGAGTATAATTAAAATGAGACCATTGGGTTTTGACTGTTATATGACCATTGGTCAATATGACCGCTGTAAACTAAACGTTTCGATTATTGTCTCTAAATACAAGTAATCTTGGTTAATTATTATAGAAAGAAGATTTGATGGCCTCTCCCAGTAGTCTTGGACCGATCGAAGCCCATCTAACAGAACTTGGGAAGGAGGTAGCACCACTGGGCTTTGCTCTGGACCAAACCCAAGACGAAATTCATCGTGTGAAGCTAGAACAGAATCTCCTTCGTGAGAAGTTCAAACTAATAGAAATTACTACTCGTGCGATGTTGGTCGAGCCTCCCTCGGATTCTATCACCTTAGCACACCTTACACTTAGGTCCTATGCTGGTGTGATAAGGGGTTATGTAAGGAGACCGTAACTACCTTGTGTAAACCTTTGTTTTAAATAAAAATTTTGATTTATTCTTATGATGAAGTTTATGAATTTTTAAATGTTCGGATAAATATAGTATGCATATTTTTGATGAATTTTAGAAAAAGGATATTTTAAAAATGTTTAGGTAAACCTTAAATAATTAAAAATGTGTAATGATTTTCAAAAAACAGTCTTCTACAATTATGTTCAGTACGAAATTTAGAGTCTAATAAGATCAATTTGATTTTTGATGAATAGTAAATTATGAATAGTGATTTTATGATTAGGATTAATAATGTGACCAAATGGATTAGTAATCTCGATTAAAGAAAGTATTAATATAATCTAGGCACCTTGACTAAATAATGTGATTCAATAAAATGGTTAAATAATGGTTTCATAAATTATTATTCAAGTATTAGTTTTTTCGGGTGAATAGTGTTTTTTAATTAAAAATTAAATTAAAATTATTTAGAAAATTATTTTAATAAAATGGATTTCATTTTTGAACTCAGAGCATCGATATTATGTGTAACTCCCCAATCTTCAATGGTACACTTCTCTTTGAATAATACAATAGCGTGTGTTGTACGCAACATTGAATTCAAGTACACCACGACTTAACAAACTAGTCGTTAAATAGAGGTTATGAATAGTATTAACTAAATTTTAAATATTATATTATCCTTATAATTTTAATCCATATTATGAGTTTCTAAGACATGATTTATGAACAAATTCATTTTTTCAGATAAAAGAAGTATTTTTCAAAAAATGAAATTTTACCGCCTTTTAATGGCGAAGCCTTTTTAAAACCAATATTTGAAACTTTTATATAATAAATTTGAAAAAATGAACTTATTATTTATAATTGGGACATAAGAATTTAGTATCAATAATGTTTTGGTGTCTTTCTGATAACTTTCATATTTGGATGAATAGTGAAAAATATTATATTTTAACTGAAAACAACTTTTTTAATCAAAATAATTTATATTGTTCAATTATAAATTTTAATGGTTTGGAAGTATAAATATATTATATTTTTACTATTTAATCCAATGATGGTTATTTTAAGAAATTTACCTTGAAATTGGACATAAACAAGTGTCAAACATTTGATAATTATTATTTCTTAAAAACACGCCTTTTAGTTTTGAAAGCAGGAATCAATTTTAAATTAAAAAATACAACTTTTATGTTTTTAATTTGGTAAAATAAACTTCATTTTATGATTCAGAATAACGAAATTAGCCTAGGGTGAAATTTTGGTACTTTTCGGAAAACGTTTATATTTTAATGAATAGTAAAAATTACTAAATTTTAATTAAAAACAACTTTTTTAATCAAAATAATTAATAGTTATCAATTATGAATTTGAGTGGTTTTAAATTATATTTCAAATATATTTTTACCATGTAATACAATTTGGGTCATTGAACATAATTTCACATTTAAACCGAACATAAACAACTGTCAATCTTTTGATAGTTTTTATTTCTTAAAAACACGCTTTTTGTTTTAACAACGGGAATTAATTTAAAATTAATTTCTTCCACTTATATGTATTGAATTTGGAAAAATAGATTCCATATTTGGAATCAGGATGTCCAAATTGTGTAAATAGGTAACTTTTATTTTTAGATATTTTGAATAATTACTTCGGTAAATATTTTATTTACCATGGTTAAGGGTAAATCCGGTAAATAAGGGTTAAAAAATAATATTATAATAATACTAAATTACCCTAAAACGTGTCTTAACCTTATTGGTGGATACATGTCCGACCATGGGCATCTTTGGGTCGATTTTGGGACCCCATGGATCCACTTGTAAGTGATAGGGACACTTTATTTTAATTAAGTTAAAATGAATACAAAAATGACACAAGCATATATCTTTTATCAAAACAACTGTTACATAGGGTTATATATGTTGGATTTTAAGCCATAAATATTCATTAGAAATCTAAAAAGATTTTATACATAATTATAGTTTATTTATAATTTTTATACCTTAAATAAGTTAATTTATTAATGACACAATGGTGATGCAGTAATTACCATAATAGTAAAAAATTTGAATAATTGATATTATAAATACCCAAATAAATATAATTTGAGACATTTTATGAATTAAAATAATTTTCTAGGTTAATATGACATGTTATTATTTCCCTAATTAACTTTTTTAGAATTAATAATTCTTTTATGAGTTTTAAAAAAATCAATTTTTGAATAGTGTCAAAATTGACATAAATGAGTTTTTAAAACAAATATTATATTATTAATTGATATTAAATTCCTAAAAATCTAAGGTTCGGCCAATAGACTTATATCATGATAGGTGTATCATTAATTGACCACTTGGGGGTCTCTTGGGTGTATATAGTATGTTTATTAATGATATAATATAAAAATACAAAGTGACGTGGTAAATGTCAAACTAATTAACTAAGAGTTAAAACTAAACGATAAGGTTAATATAATGACCCAAACCTGTCTAAATTCTATTGTTTTAATGTATTTAGACCTATCCATACCTTAAACGTTAAATAATAAACTTTGGAGCCATTAGAAACTGAATAATAATTTATTATAAATTAATATTTCTAGCTTTTCCAAAGGTGCCCTTCACCCCTCTTATAAAAGGGCACTCCTACTTCTCATTTCTTCACACCTTCAAAGCCTTTTGGTTCGGCCACCACATACCCAAATACACTCTAAACGTCTCTCACAACAACATATTGTCCTTAGTTGGATCATAAAGACAAACTAAGGAGCCCTTTTGATCAAATCAAAAGGAAGAACCCGAAGAATAGGTAATGTTTTCACCACCCCTTCTCAAGTTCCTTTCTTCTCCCACTTATTATTTCTTTGTTATTTATATTATAAAATAATTAATCTAGTATCTCCTATATACTGAAATATTATTATAAATGTGGTACAACCGTATTCAGTATTCTATCCACCCTTTGAATAACATGTCACCATACGTGCGTACGTACGGCTTACCGTCTCAACGCCGTGGTGTAATTGTTATTCAATAAATTATTATTTGGATGGGTATAATAATGATGTTTAATTCATTTAAATAATAAATATAACATGATAATTATTCTTTATATATGATATACCATCCAATTATATATTATTTTAATATCAAAAGAATGATATTGTCGCTCGTGCGTACGTACGGACTACCGTCTCCACGAACGTGATGAGATTCATTCTCCATCGTATCTATTCAAGTATAATTCTCATTTGATGATTAAAAATAATGTTTAAGGACTTGATATTATTCTGGATATGAATAATATACATCCCATTAATAAAAAATATGGCTCACATAACAAAGAATATAATGTAAAATGAACCCGTTAACACCCAAAATGATGATAATTCTAAGATATTATTAACAAATCAATGTTAAAAGATCATATATGATATCATATTAACGTAAATGATTCTTGTATAATTCAATATAAATTATTTCCCCATTATACAGGAGGTTAACCTACCGTCGACCAAGAAAAAAGTACAAAGTAAGGGCTTTCTTATCTCACTTTTAATTCCGTGAGAATTTCATTGTTCACCACTTATTTATTGCATGTGGTGTCTGTACTTCCCATAATTGTATTAATTATGTAATATACTTTAATTTATGGATATTTACATCGTCATTGTATTATCCTTCTTTTATGGGTGTATGTTTCGTAAGTTACCAAATCGATATGGGAATTTGAAATTTCAATTTCCACTCATTCGGCTTTACGCATACTTCATTGATTATTTTACTCCAAGATTATGTGTGGAATCACTATTCATTTGATTATGTCATAATTTCCACTCCCCTTTCTGTGGATATACTTTTTATACACATAATCACCCCATTGATAAATTCTCAATTCATTGGTATGAACTTGATAAGAGTAATTTTTACTCAATCTCGATTTGTTGAGATAAACATCCAATTCATTGGTGTTGTTTTTATAAGAATATGTGTGAATTTCCTTTGATTGTTTTACACTGAATATCCAATAATATTTAGTGTATTTATATTTTTCACACATAATTATGTCGTTGATTTATCTTTAACCTAAGGATATGACATTTATGAGAGATTTCATCTCAATTTAAATTCCATTGAGACTTCTTTGTTGTTATACACCAAATCACTTTTGTGTGGTGTATATAGTGTACTTTGACATAGTATATCATGAATTCCTTTATTCTCATGATATTAAAATGTTTTGATTACCCCAATTATTTGTATTCAAGTGTCTCTCTTTTGGTTAGAAACTCTAACTAAAATACCATTTTTTAAATATTTTAAAGATTTATTCTTCTAAATCTTTCCCATTAATGTCCATGTTTTAAAAAAAATGGTTTTAAGGATTTATTTATATGGACATTGAAGTTTTAAAATTAAAACTCCTTTTAAAAGTTTCAAAGTGTTATGGGACACTTTGATTCAAAAATCTATTTTTAAATGGGTTCTTGACAAATAGTGTGACTTTTAAATGATTTCAAGAAAAAGGGGGATATTTCTCTCAAATAGTTTTGATGATTATTTTCATCTATGTCAACATCCTTCATTATTCTTGATTGAGGTTAATGTGATACAATAAAATCTTACATATTGTATCGAATGAGTTATGTTTGACTGTGGATGTGCTATTTTTAAACCATTCATGGTTTGTGGTTAAAGTATTGACATTTCGTATGCTAGTTTAAATAAGAATGTTTATGTTATGTTTAAACCTGTTCATATGAGGAATGCATTGGACTTAATAAGTGATGGGTGGAGCCCTCTATAGCTCCTTGATGCATCGGTAGGTCTCATGAGATAAACTAGTGTCTTGGCACAAGGGTTTGGAAAAATCTTATTTGTAGTCTTGGCACGAGGCCTTGGCTATGTGGTTATGATAGTCTGGTATTATGCATTCTATCATTATGAAAGTGGTTATTGATATCGCATGTGATTGTTAGACTAGTAGAATATCCATGTGAATAAGTAAATGCAATTATTTCACTTTATCTTTTCCATATTATGCTAAAGTTTAAGTTTAAAAGGCTTTTGTTTTAATTATAAATTACCTTAAGTGTTTATGCTTATCTATGAAAGCTTCTGCTATAATGTTATCCTTACTGAGCATCTGAGCTCACCCCTTTCAATGTTTTATTTTTCCCAGGATTGTGAAGAAGTAAATTATGAATGACCTGCAGGGATTGTATGAGTGTGGACTATGGAGACTATGTTGTTGTTGTTTTCAGTTTATGATGTAATGTAAACTTTATTAATGTATCTAGTTATTCCAAGGCTACTAAACTAATAGGTCTGACGATACTTGATCGTTCTTGTGATCATGCCAATGTTATGTAATAATGCACCGACTCTGGGTAACTGGGGTCGGGGCGTTACAGTTGGTATCAGAGGAAGTTTAGTACAAACCTTGGAAGGTAGATTTAGATAAACTCTGATTAGAGCACGTAGACCTAAGATGAACTTTTAGGATTAGTATAGAATAACTTCCTAGAATTTTGGTATTGTAGAGATTTTGTGAGTTTTCCGAGCAATACATCCCTGTCTGGATACGAGCAGGTAAAGGTGGCTCTGGAACAGATGTACCTAGGGGTAAAACCCAAAAACACCGCTTTGATCTATACTCGAACGGGAACTGGTGCAAAACAATGGGCCTTGCTGCACTCTTGGTTACGACACTCCCGGGGGATATTCTTAGGATAAGTTACATTTTTTACAAACCAATTTAAAGTAATATATATATAATATGAGAGTAAATGACCTTGGTTAATCCTAATGTGTTTTAAATTGAGAATATGGTGACATGTTAATCTCTAAATGATTTTATGACTACTGTTACTCACGCAATGCTTTCTGGTTTTAGTCAATTGCTATATTCCAAGGAAGTCATAGTGACTTTGCGAATGATGTACAAGGTGGGAACACTGGTGGAAATGAGCAACAAAATAGAATGTTGATAGGCGTAAAAGACATCATATTTATGCCAAATCAGTTTTCTAAAAATATGATCAACAACATATATATTAACCAACTCCCGGACTCAACAAGGAAGAGAAATTTGATGAATGATAAGAGCTCCAGTAGTGGAGACCATGGAGAAAGGAATCCTCAATTTCCATCATGTAGGAAATGTGGAAGGAGACACCCAGTAAAGTGTCTCAATGGGACCAAGAAATGCTTTACGTGTGGGAAGGAAGGACATAAAGTGAAGAATTGCCGAAGAAAAATGAAGAGTACTATAGAAGAAGATAAAAATGGTCCCAAGAGTCCATTTACAGTCATTTTCCGTAAATATAGGGGACCTGGCCATTACCCGAGTGAATGCCCTATTCTATAGGATATTTTCTTGATCAAAGAAGAAGCTATGTGGAAATAAATGGTTGGAGAAATGTTTAAAAAGTATTAGTGCTCCTTGTTGATGGGTTTACTTTGGAATAATTTTCTCTTGTTTTTGTAACCCCGTAGTTTTCCATGTGAGAATGATATTTGAGGACGAATTATCTCTTCTCTTGTGGATATAGGTATAAATAGCCATTTGGTTTTATATGATCATTGGGGTTTGAGAGAATTATAAGTTATTATAATTTAGGATGAAAAGGAAAGGTATGATACAACATTTGTGGTTAAATTATGTTATGGTATTTTTAAGAATTTATCTCATTTTGGTAATATTATAAAATATAGTTTTTGAAAAAGGACAACACGTAGACCGTGTGACAACCCGTCGCGTCGGACAAATCTGTGAGAATCGAACCCTGAACCAAAGTGCGAATGGGATTTATCGCCTACCACTGGACTACGTGAAATCCATGGATATTGTGTCTAATTATTTTTAGTTAAATATTGATCAATAATAAGTTGATTTGGGTTCATATGTCTAATCAAATAAATACCCTTGGTATAGTAAAATTATTTGGTGATTAAGTGATAGATGTTATTTTGGAAGTTGTTCGCTTTGTTGTGAACACTATATCCCCAAGGAAAATAGTATAGTATGGGATTTCATTTGAGGAGTAATGGTGGATTTTTATCTATGTTTTTATTATATATTTATAGTGATTTGTGTTGTTTATAGAAATGATTAGGTTAATTACTTTTAAGTATGTGACTTTAATAGTATTTGATGTCATTTGGAGATACAATTTAACGTGGAAGACTACATTCTTATAAGTTTTGAGTTTTAAAATTAGTTTGGATTATATTGAAGGATTTTAAGGACAATTGATTATTTAATGGTATTTATTGAACTTTGGGGTATTGTTGGTTTAATTTTAGAAATTAAGATTAGTGTTTATTTCTCTCAAGGAATATCCTTTTGGGGGATCATTAGATCTTGTACTAACCATTTTGGTTTTGATTAATCTCTAAAGACAATGTAAATATATAGTTTATCCTGCATGGATCATGTGATTCTATAGAAGTTTATTCTAGCTCTTCCAGTGTGACTAAGTCTTCTTGATTACTCATCGTTTAAAAAAATGCGTTAGAGGTGGAAATTTATTTAAGAATGAAACTCTACTTAAAAAGTAAGTATATATCTTTATATTCTTAGTCAATATCATAAATGAATTCCTCATCCTTATGTAATGTAACTTAAAACAAAAAATGTTGTCCGTTTACTTTTCCTACTAGGAGATTAATGATCGTTTGTCCCAACACAAGTTTGTGGTTTTCTTATTGTTAACTTTCTCCTGATCATGATTTCTATCCCTCTCCATTAGAACTTGACACTTAGTTTATCATCCATATCCATGTTTTCCTACCTGGAATTCTAGTATGGGTTATCTTGGGTGACCTTTATACCTCTCTTTCTTTCTTTTAAAGTAATAGTTTTATTGACTCTTTTTCCGACTCAAGCCCAATTTTTAAAATTGTGAGGACGCAATTTATTGAAGGAGGGGTGAAGGTAACACCCCAATCTTCCACGGTACACTTCTCTTTGAATAATACAATAGCGTGTGTTGTACGCAACACTGAGTTCAAGTACACCATGACTTACCAAACTAGCTGTTAAAAAGAGGTTATGAATATTATTAACTAAATTTTAAATATTATATTCTCCTTATAATTTTAATCCATATTATGAGTTTCTAAGACATGATTTATAAACAAATTCATTTTTTCAGATAAAAGAAGTATTTTTCAAAAAATGAAATTTTACCGCCTTTTAATGGCGAAGCCTTTTTAAAACCAATATTTGAAACTTTTATATAATCAATTTGACAAAATTAAATTCTTTTTTAGAATCGGGACATATGAATTTAGTATCAATAATGTTTTGGTGTCTTTCTGATAACTTTCATATTTGGGTGGATAGTGAAAAATACTATATTTTAACTGAAAACAACTTTTTTAATCAAAATAATTTATATTGTTAAATTATACATTTTAATGGTTTGGAAGAATAAATAGATTATATTTTTACTATTTAATCCAATTATGGTCATTTTAAGTAATTTCACCTTGAAATTGGACATAAACAAGTGTCAAACTTTTGATAGTTATTATTTCTTAAAAATACGCCTTTTCGTTTCGAAAGCAGGAATCAATTTTAAATTAATAAATGCAACTTTTATATTTTGAATTTGTTAAAATAAACTTCATTTTTGGATTCAGAATAACGAAATTATCCTAGGGTGAAATTTTGGTACTTTTCGGATAACTTTTATAATTTGATGAATAGTAAAAATTACTAAATTTTAATCAAAAACAACTTTTTTAATCAAAATAATTAATAGTTATAAATTATGAATTTGATTGGTTTTAAATTAGATTTAAAATATATTTTTACCATGTAATACAATGTTGGTAATTGAACATAATTTCACTTTTAAACCGAACATAAACAACTGTCAATCTTTTGATATTTATTATTTCTTAAAAACACGCTTTTTTCTTTAACAACGGGAATTAACTTTGAATTAATTTCTGCCACTTCTATGTATTGAATTTGGAAAAATTTATTCCATATTTGGAATCAGGATGTCTAAATTTTTTAAATAGGTAACTTTTATTTTTAAACATTTTGAATAATTACTTCGGTAAATATTTTATTTACCATGTTTAAGGGTAAATCCGGTAAATAAGGGTTAAAAAATAATATTATAATAATACTAAATTACCCTAAAACGTGTCCTAACCTTATTGGTGGATACATGTCCGACCATGGTCATATTTGGGTCGATTTTGGGACCCCATGGATCCACTTCTAAGTGAGAGGGAGACTTTATTTTAATTAAGTTAAAATGAATACAAAGATGACACAAGCATATATCTTTTAGAAAAACAATTGTTACATAGGGTTATATATGTTGGATTTTAGACTATAAATATTCATTAGAAAGATAAAAGGATTTCCTACATAATAAAAGTTTATTTATAATTTTTATACCTTAAATAAGTTAATTTATTTATGACACAATGGTGATGAAGTAATTACCATAATAGTGAAACATTAGAATAATTGATATTATAAATACCCAAATAAATATAATTTGAAACTTTTTATGAATTAAATCAATTTTATAGGTTAATATGAAATGTTAGGATTGATTTAATTAACTTTTTTCTAAGTAATAATTCTGTTATGACATTTACAAAAATCAATATGTGAATAGTGTCAAAATTGACATAAAAGAGTTTTTAAAACAAATATTGTATTATTAATTGATATTAAATTCCTAAAAATCTACGTTTCGTCCAAGAGACATATATAATCATAGGTGTATCAGTAAGTGACCACTTGGGGGTCTATTGGATGTATATAGTAAGTTTATTAACTATATAATATAAAAATACAAAGTGACATGGTAAATGTCAAACTAATTAACTAAGAGTTAAAACTAAATAATAAGGTTAATATAATAACCCAAACCTGTCTAAATTCTATTGGTTGAATGTATTTAGACCTATCCCCACCTTAAAATTTAAATAATAAACTTTGGAGCCATTGGAAACCGAATAATAATTTATTATAAATTAATATTTCTAGCTTTTCCAAAGGTGCCCCTCACCCCTATTATAAAAGGGCACTCCTCCTTCTCATTTCTTCACACCTTCAAAGCCTTTTGGTTCAGCAAAACCCTACCCAAATACTCTCTCAACTTCCCTAAAAAACCTAGAGGCCTTAGTTTGATCAGAAAGACAAACTAAGGAGCCCTTTTGATCAAATAAAAACGAAGAACCCGAAGAAGAGGTAATGTTTTCACCACCCCTTCTCAAGTTCCTTTCTTCTTCCACTTATTCTTTCTTTGTTATTTATATTCTAAAATAATGAATACAGTATCTCATATATACTGTAATATTATTATAAATATGGTACAACCATATTCAGTATTCTATCCACCCTTTGAATAACAAGTCACCATACGTGCGTACGTACGGCTTACCGTCTCCACGTCGTGGTGTAATTGTTATTAAATAAATTATTATTTGGATGGGTATAATAATGATATTTAGTTCATGTAAATAATATATATAACATGATAATTATTCTCTATATATTATATAACATCCAATTATATATTATTTTAATATCAAAATAATGATATTGTCGCTCGTACGTACGTACGGACTACCGTCTCCACGAACGTGATGAGATTCATTCTCCATCGCATCTATTCAAATATAATTCTCATTTTATGATTAAAAATAATGTTTAAGGACTTGATATTATTATGTATATGAATAATATACATCCCATTAATAATAAATATGTCTCACATAACAAATAATATAAAGTAAAATGAACCCGTTAACACCCGAAATGACGATAATTTTAAGATATTATTAACAAATCAATGTTAAAAGATCATATATGATATCATATTAACGTAAATGATTCTTGTATAATTAAATAAAAATTATTTCACCATTATACATGAGGTTAACCTACCATCAACCAAGGAAAAATTACAAAGTAAGGGGTTTCTTATCTCACTTTTAATTCCGTGAGAATTCCATTATTCACCACTTATTTATTGCATGTGGTGTGTGTACTGACCATGATTGTATTCATTGTGTAATATAATTTAATTTATGGATATTTAAATCATCATTGTATTATCATTCTTTCATGGGTGTATGTTTTGTAAGTTACCAAATCGATAAGGGAATTTGAAATTTCAATTTCCACTCATTCGGCTTTACACATACTTCATTGATTATTTTACTCCAAGATTATGTGTGGAATCACTATTCATTTGATTATGTCATAATTTCCACTCCCCTTTCTGTGGATATACTTTTTATACACATAATCACCCCATTGATAAATTCTCAAGTCATTGGTATGAACTTGATAAGAGTAATTTTTACTCAATCTCAATTTGTTGAGATAAACATCCAATTCATTGGTGTTGTTTTTATAAGAATATGTGTGAATGTCCTTTGATTGTTTTACACTGAATATCCAATAATATTTAGTGTATTTATATTTGTCACACATAATTATGTCGTTGATTTATCCTTAACCTAACGATACGACCTTTATGAGAGATTTCATCTCAATTTAAATTCCTTTGAGACTTGTTTGTTGTTATACACCAAATCACTTTTATGGGGTGTATATAATGTACTTTGACATAGTATATCATGAATTCCTTTATTCTCATGATATTAAAATGTTTTTATTACCTCAATTATTTGTATTCAAGTGTCTCTCTTTTGGTTAGAAACTCTAAATAAAATACCATTTTTTAAATGTTTTAAAGACTTATTCTTTTAAATATTTCTCATTAATGTCCATGTTTTAAAAAAATGAGTTTAAGGATTTATTTATATGGACATTAAAGTTTTAAAATTAAAACTCCTTTTAAAAGTTTCAAAGTGGTATGGGACACTTTGATTAAAAAAATCTATTTTTAAATGGCTTCTTGACAAATAGTGTGACTTTTAAATGATTTCAAGAAAAAGGGGGATATTTCTCTCAAATAGATTTGAGGATTATTTTAATCTATGTCAACATCCTTCATTATTCTTGATTGATGTTAATGTGATACAATAAAATATTCCATATTGTATCGAATGAGTTATGTTTGACTGTGGATGTGCTATTTTTATACCATTCATGGTTTGTGGTTAAAGTATTGGCATTTCGTATGCTAGTTTTAATACGAATGTTTATGTTATGTTTAAACCTTTTCATATGAGGAATGCATTGGACTTAATAAGTGACGGGTGGAGCCCGCTATATCTCCTCGATGCATCAGCAGGTCTCATGAGACAAACCAGTGTCTTGGCACAAGGCCTTGGTAAAATCTTATTTGTAGTTTTGGTACGAGGCCTTGGCTATGTGGTTATGATAGTCTGGCATTATGCATTCCATCATTATGAAAGTGGTTATTGATATTGGATGTGATTTTTCGACTAGTAGAATATCCATGTGAATAAGTAAATGACATTATTTCATTTTATCTTTTCCATATTATGTTGAAGTTTAAGTTTAAAAGTCTTTTGTTTTAATTATAAATTTCCTTTAGTGTTTATGCTTATCTATGAAAGATTCTGCTATAATTTTATCCTTACTGAGCATCTGAGCTCACCCCTTTCAATGTTTTATTTTTCCCAGGATTGTCAAAAAGTAAGTTATGAATGACCTGCAGGGATAGTATGAGTGTGGACTATGGAGACTATGTTGTTGTTGTTTTCAGTTTATGATGTAATGTAAACTTTATTAATGTATCTAGTTATTCCAAGGCTACTAAACTAATCGGTATTTTGAGACTTGATCGTTCTTGTGATCATTCCAATGTTATGTAATAATGCACCTACTTTGGGTAACTGGGGTCAGGGCGTTACATTATGTTAAGGTAATTTTTGGGGATTTTCCTGAAAAATTTGAATTTTCAGTGAATAGTGTATTTATTTAAAAAATAAATTAAAAATATTTAGAAAATTATTTTTATAAAATGAGGTTCATATTTTTAATCAGAGCATAGATATTTGGTTATGGTGAAATTTTGGGATTTTTCTGAGAAAGTTGAATTTTCAGTGAATAGTTAAAATACAGTTTTAGGGTTTTGGTATGTTTAATGACATCATAACTGTGTCATGATGATTTCATGACATATTTTATGGGTTGGAAGACAATAGGTGATGAATTATTGTATGGGGGCCCCATTTGGCCTAACTCCATGGGAAATACCATGGGAGAGCACATGGTTTTGGGAAAACCACTTTTGAGGTGTCCCTTGGCCATTAATGCATTGTCCTCTCACTTTCCCTATAAATACCAAGTCATACTCTCATCCGTTTAGACTCCCCACTCCCCCCAACGAATTTATGGTCTCATTACCTCCCAAGTAGTCCTCCCAATGTGCCCCCAAGCCCTCAAGGTCCCAACCTTTGAGTTTAAGAGTTACGTTTTAAGGTAAGAGATCCAAACTCTCTCTTTCTTTTCAAGTAATATCTTTTATGTCATTTCTTTTATGATCCATGTTCTTATGTTAGATGATGTTATTTTATATTCATCTTACTTCACTTTTCATTTTCATATGATGAGAGACCCCCTCTTTCTCTCATCAATTCGTTTTAAGAATGTTTAAGTGGTGCTGTTAGGCTGCCGAATGTTTAAGGGATTCTTTCACCCTTCTCATTTTTTCAAAGTTCTACTTTCATGTCAAGTCTTTAAAGTTCCTTTTTATTATGTTGGGTTATGATCTCTATATTTATAATACTGATATTTTATGATCATATGATGATATACCCCATTTTATCTCTTCAATTCAGCATTTTGAAGTTTTAAGTGGCGTCGTTAGGCTGCCGAATTTTTAAGTGGTTCTTTCACCTTTCTCCTTTTTCAAAGTTCTAATTCATGTCAAGTCTTGAAAGTTCTTTTTTATTATGTTCGGGTATGATCTCTATATTTATCATACTGATCTTTTATGATCATATGATGAGATACCCCATTTGATATCTTCAATTCAGTATTTTGAAGTTTTAAGTGGCGTCGTTAGGCTGCCGAATTTTTAAGGGATTCTTTCACCCTTCTCGTTTTCAAGATCTATTTTCATGTCAAGTCTTTAAAGTTCCTTTTTATTATGTTTGGGTATGATCTATATATCTATAATAATGATCTTTTATGTTCATATGATGAGAGACCCTATTTAATCTCATCAATTCATTTTTTGGTTGAAGTTTATGTGACGCCGTTAGGCTGCCGAATTTTCATAAGAGAAATCTTATTTTTGTCTTCCTTTCATGTTCTTCATTTCATATGGTATAATTTCAAATTTCATTACCATGTTCTTAAATCCCTTATATTCTGTCCCTCTACTGTTTTATGGGTCATTTATGAATGTTTGACCCATGTCCCCTCTCTTTTCAATGTTTTCTAAAACCCTGTAACGTAGCTGTTATGCTGTAGAATTTTCGTCTCAAAATGCCTCTCTCTTTTTCTCAAAATTATTTTATGTTATTACGTGAATACTCAAAGATCATATTTCTACAGGAGTATTATCATATATATCAAAATGTTCTATTTTAAATTCTGGTATTTACATACATGAAACCCGCTTTCCCTTTTCGTGGGTTTAAAGTGACATAAAGATCATGTCTTTAAAGCAGTTTTAAAACATTATGATTATGAAATGAAACCCATTTCTTTTATTCTATATGGGTTGTTTATGAAATGATTGATGATGATATATGTGGCTCACATGATAATAACTACATGTCGAGGGAGCACCTAGATAGCGCTTCAATGCATTGGGTAAAGACTTAATCTCTAGAGATGACCTTTTAGACTGATACCTTGGTGAATAACCTTGGTAATTTTTAATGACACCTTGGGGATGGACCTTGGTGAAACGAAATTATTGTCAATATTAAATGTTGTAGCCACATCATCAAGTTATGAAAAATGTTATTTTTATTATGATATATCTCATGATTTCTTTCTCATTCCTTAAAGTTATTTTCATGACCTTATTGAAGTATCTCAAGTTCACATGTAAAATGGTTCTCTTGTTTCCCTTACTGGGCCTTCTGCTCACCCTTTCTTTTGATGTATGTCCCTAGGTTATGAGATGCAGTAATGAACCTAGGATGAACATGAGGAGAAGTAGTTCTAGTGTTTAAGAAGAATTTTTTATGTTTTCATGTTTTAAGTTCCTGGTTTCCAAGACACTAAACCTTAAAGATCCTCAGTTTTGTAAAATGTAATGAAAGATTATGTGATAAAAAGGTAGGATGTTATAGTTGGTATCAAAGGATGGTTTAGTTATTTGTGGAACTTAGCATATGAAAACTCTAGGAAGGACCCTATAGAAAATTTTAAATATAGGAAATCTTCCTAGTATTTTGGTGAGTATTGAGTAAGGGGTTTCCAAGAAAATACATCCCTGTCTGGATACGAGCAGGTAGAGGTGGCTCTGGCACAAATGTACATAGGGGTAAAACCTGAAAACACTGCTTTGAGCTAGACTCGAATGGGAACTGGTACATGGAAACGGGCCTTGCTATACTCTTGGTTACAACACTCCCGGGGGATATGATTTGGTAAATTCATAAGCTTAGTATGAACCATTATTAAAGGAACAAAGATAAAATAAAATAAAGATTCACATAAGATTATATGATCATGGATAACCTAGATGGGAACCTAGGGGATCACAAGTTAGGGTATACTTTTCTTCTACAAGTTATTTTTATATACTTTAAGTTCCTTTTCATGATTATTGGCTAAGTATTCAAGACCCTAATTGTACTTTCTTTTTGTAGTTAATGGCGGGAAATGGAAGAACATGTCCCAACAACCAATGTGATAGGAAATGTGACGATTTCCATATTAATATGACAGAGATGATTAGGGTTTTAAAAGATAATTATTATTTTGGAAGATGTTCACTATTTTGGGGACCCTATATGATCGAGGTAAATAGATTACTACGGTATTTTCATTGAGGAGTAAGGTTGACTTATATTTTGAAGAATTGATGAATTTAAGGTGGACTTATAGTAATTTAGGTTACTTATGGGAATGATTAACCTATCTTGGGTAAAATATTTTTAGGTTAGATACTTTAGTTATAAGATGTTTGGAGTGGTTGATGTTGTTTGGAGATGAACAATGAAGTTTATTTTGGAAGACTATGTTATCAAATCCTTCTTGTATTTGGGTTTCAATCTTAGTTTGGTTTATTTTGAGGAATCTTAAGGACTGTTATTTATGGAATGGTCTATGATGAAATTTGGGTAGTACCATGGAACTTTGAAGATTTAAAAGTAGTTTCCATTCCTATGGGATTCTTTCTTTTTGAAGATTTGTTTTACCTTACCCTTTCTGTTTTTGGGATAATGTTTAAAGATAGAAGAAATAGATAGTTAATCTTTTGTGGATTATGTGATTCTCTAGATGATGATTCTTGTGTTTTGATGAGACCAAGTAGTTTTGAATGCTCATCGTTTGGAGAAAAGATTAGTTTTGGTAGAAACTTATTAAAGGATGAAACTCTACATGAAGGAAGGTATATTTTCTTATGTTTTTGTTCTATGTAGTAAATGAATTACTCAAAATTATGAAAAGGAACGTAAAACAAAAATGATTTTAGTTTACGTTTCCTACTAGGTAATCAAATATTGTTTACACACATCATATGTTTGGGATTTTCTTATGGTTAACTTTCTCCTAATCATGTTTTCTATCACTCTCCCTCAGAACTTGACCCTTTGTTTTCTCCTCCATGTCCATGTTTTCCTACATGGAATCCTAGTGTGGGTTAAATCGGGTGACCTTTGTATTTACCTTTCTTTCTTTTAAAGTAATAGTTTTACTGACTCCTTTTTTGATGTGGGAATTTCAATGAAATTTCAAAACACAATTTTAAAAATTGCGAGGACACAATTTCTTAAGGGGGGAAGATTGTAATGACCTGAAATTTTGAATAAATCTTGTTTCCTAATTTTATGTATTATTTAATTTTATTTTTATACTCAACAAAAATGTTCCATTTGATAACATGAGTATAATTAAAATGAGACTTTTGGGTTTTGACTGTTATATGACCATTGGTCAAATGGATTAGTAATCTCACTTAAAGAAAGTATTAATATAATCTAGGCACCTTGAATAAGTAATGTGATTCTATAAAATGGTTAAATAACGGTTTCATAAATTATTATTCAAGTATTAGTTTTTTCAGGTGAATAGTTTTTTTTAATTAAAAATAAAATGAAAAATATTTATAAAATTATTTTTATAAAATGGATTTCATTTTTGAACTCAGAGCATCGATATTATGTTAAGGTAATTTTTGGGGATTTTTTCTGAAAAAATTGAATTTTCAGTGAATAGTGTATTTATTTAAAATATAAATTAAAAATATTTAGAAAATTATTTTTATAAAATGAAGTTCATATTTGTAATCAGAGATTTGATATTTTGTTAAGGTGAAATTTTGGGATTTTTCTGAGAAAGTTGAATTTTCAGTGAATAGTAAAAATATAGTTTTAGGGTATCGGTATGTTTAATGACATCATAACTATGTCATGATGATGTCATGACATATTTTATGGGTTGTACGACCAAAGGTGATGAATTATTGTATGGGGTACCCATGTGGCCTAACTCCATAGGAAATACCATGGGAGAGCACATGGTTTTGAGAAAACCACTTTTGAGGTGTCCCTTGGCCATTAATGCCTTGTCCCCTCACTTTACCTATAAATACCAAGCCATCCTTTCATCAATATAGACTCAGACTCTCCCCCAACGAAGTTCAGGTCTCATTACCTACCACGGAGTCCTCCCAAGGTTCCCCCAAGCCCTTAAGGTCCCAATCTTTGAGTTTAAGAGTTACGTTTTAAGGTAAGGGATCCATACTCTTTCTTTTCAAGTAATCTCTTTTATGTCACTTATTTTATGCTACATGTTCTTATGTTAGAGGATGTTATTTTATATTCATCTTACTTCCCTTATCATGTTCATGTTATGAGATACCCCCTCTTGCTCTCATCAATTCGTTTTAATAATGTTTAAGTGGCGCTATTAGGCTGCCGAATTTTTAAGGGATTCTTTCACCCTTCTAATTTTTTTCAAAGTTCTACTTTCATGTCAAGTCTTTCAAGTTCCTTTTTATTATGTTAGGGTATGATATATATATTTATCATACTTATCTTTTATGATAATATGATTATATACCCTATTTGATCTCTTCAATTCAGCATTTTGAAGTTTTAAGTGGCGCCGTTAGGCTGCCAAATTTTTAAGTGGTTCTTTCACCTTTCTCCTTTTTCAAAGTTCTAATTCATGTCAAGTCTTGAAAGTTCCTTTTTATTATATTGGGGTATGATCTATATATCTATAATTCTGATATTTTATGATCATAGGATGAGAGACCCCATTTGATCTCTTCAATTCAGTATTTTGAAGTTTTAAGTGGCGCCGTTAGGCTGCCAAATTTTTAAGGGATTCTTTCACCCTTCTCGTTTTCAAGATCTATTTTCATGTCAATTATTTCAAGTTACTTTTTATTATTTTGGGTTATGATCTCTATATCTATCATACTTATCTTTTATGTTCATATGATGAGAGGCCCTATTTTATCTCATCAATTCATTTTTTGGTTGAAGTTTATGTGACGTCGTTAGGCTCCTGAATTTTCATAAGAGAAATCTTATTTTTGTCTTCCTTTCATGTTCTTCATTTCATATGGTATATTTTCAAATTTCATTAACACATTCTTAAATCCATTATATTCTGTCCCTCTACTGTTTTTTGGGTCATTTATGAATGTTTGACCCATGTCCCCTCTCTTTTAAATGTTTTCTAAAACCCTATAACGTAGTCGTTATGCTGCAGAATTTTCGTCTCAAAATGCCTCTTTCTTTTTCTCAAAATTATTTTATGTTATTATGTGAATACTCAAAGATCTTATTTCTACATGAGTATTCACATATATATCAAAATTTTATATTTCAAATTATGGGATTTACATACATGGAACCCGCTTTCCCTTTTCATGGGTTTAAGGTGACATAAAGATCATGTCTTTAAAGCAGTTTTAAAACGTTATGATTATGAAATGAAACCCATTTTTTTATGATATATGGGTTGTTTATGAAATTATTGATGATGATATATGTGGCTCATATGATAATAAATACATGTCAATGGTGCGCCCAGATAGCGCTTTAATGCATTGGGTAAAGACTTAATCTCTAGAGATGACCTTTTAGACTGATACCTTGGTGAATAACCTTGGTAATTTTTAATGACACCTTGGGGATGGACCTTGGTGAAATGAAATGATTGTCAATATTAAATGTTGTATCCACATCTTCAAGTTATGAAAAATGTTATTTTTATTATGATATGTCACATGATTTCTTTCTCATGCCTTAAAGTTCTTTTCATGAACTTATTGAAGTATCTCAAGTTCACATGTAAAATGTTTCTCTTGTTTCCCTTACTGGGAATTCTGCTCACCCTTTCTTTTTTATTTATGTCCACAGGTTATGAGATGTAGTAATGAACCTAGGAAGAACATGGGGAGAATCCGTTCAAGTGTTTAAGAAGAATGTTTTAGGTTTTCATGTTTTAATATCCTGGTTTCTAAGACACTAAACCTTAAAGATCCTCGGTTTTGTAAAATGTAATGAAAGATTATGTGATAAGAAGGCGGGATGCTATAAAAACTCAGGTTGTTACAAGGAATCCATGGGCTTCTGGTGTATGAGATAGGTAGGAGGTTGAGGTTTATGGGGAACCTGATAGGGGTGGCCCATGTGCAGTAAAGAAGTCCCACATGTTTTCCTCTTTTTTTATTTAATTTCTAAAATCATAACAATAGGTAGAAGAATTTTTTTTGGTTTGAATTATTGAAGCACTCCAGAAATTCAGTTCTTCCATAGGTTGAAAAATAATTATCATAACAATTATTATAATTTTAAAATAAAATAAAATATTAATTTTATTCTCCTACTGGTTAAAAAATTGGTTCGCTAACTGGATGAGTTTCGGTGGTATAATCCTATCCAGTTTTTTGAAAGAATTGAATTGGTCCAGCATAATCAATTTTTTTCAAAATGATTAAGTAAATATTGACACATATAAAAATACTTTATACATGTTTTAATATCTGTAAAACAACATATTGGATCCATAATGTTTTTTGATGGTCGCAACTTGTCTATCTGAGATCAGATCAAAGTGTGATCAGTGTCGTTGGGGCCAAAATAATACCCTCTATATAATTTTAATGCAAAATAATTTTCCTTAGCTTAAAAAATCCATGTGATCACTATGATACAAATTTTTGGTATTGGGGCATGTAGTAGAAGCCAATGGAACAAGAATGATAGGTTTTTAAGAACTAATAGTGAATAGACACCATGAAAGAGCCTCTCTCCTCCAAATATTTAGTACTCATAATATAAAATATAAACAATATATTATGAATAAATAAATAATTGATAAATATTATTTATATTTTTACCACTTACATATAATATAATAAATATATTACATGATAAAAGTGAGGCATTAACTCAACTTTTCATACTCGCAAATATTAAATATACCTAGAATATTAAAATAATATTCCTTCATATAATATTTTCCATGTATTTAATTTAATACCTGTAAATACATCTATTAAAAAATAAACCCCATTATTCTATACCTGAATATTAATTAATTTATTTATTTATCTACTATCAAAAAAGATAGACAACTTTTGAACCCCTTGATGGGGACCACCATGTCATATATATCTATTCACCTGAATATGTAAGATCCTTGAATAGGTTATTATGTGTGACCCTTTAGAACTTTATATCGAGAGAAATTAATAGTATTCACAAACCAAGAGAAGATTAGAGTTACCCATCAAGGCCATTAAAGAGATAAGAAATAGTCATGGAAATTTCAACCATCTTATAAACAGACACTATTTATTATAATCTCATTACAATTAGATACATCAAAAATTAGGATACAAACTTGTGTCATCATAATTTTTTGTTTTATTATATATTTATCTAACTAGAAAAATTTATCTTTGACTACCATGAACAAGGATTTTTAAATGTACTACCAACCTGATCAATTGGACCAAAGAATTTACTGCCAAAAAATGGAAGTGAAAAATCCTATCTTTACCATGAAACCAATGTCATATCACCAATGACATATCAAATACAAGATACCTCACCAAGAATTCATTTTTATAGTTTTTGAATTTTATAAAAGTACATAGTCGAATGACAAAAAATGATAATGATATCATGTTAGGAGACCAATAAACATTTCCATAGATAGAAACATTGAATGACACCCAAAACATGTGATGCTTCTATTGGTGGGTATATCCTCCTGATCTCGCCAACTAGAGAAAACTGAGTGAAAAATTCATGAGAAAAAATATCAATGTTTATAAACCCCCATCACTCAATAATCATTCATCAACTTTGTTCATTCAGTATGATGTATCTAGACCATATGACATAAGTTTAATATTAATTCCATAGTATCTCGAGGTTTCCATTATAACATGAGATCTATAATGGCCTTTTGAGATGAAAAATAATACACAGAAATTACCATTTAAATAGTGGACACAAAATTATCTGCACTATAATTTTAAGTGAGCACCACGTATAACTCACTGTATAAGTGATATGTAAATCAAACCTTTTGATAATTTTGGGTCTCTGGAACCTACTTTTACAATAGTCTTTGACGGTAATTAGTCTCTCAAAATAGTTAATCCTAATGGTGATAATGAAATGTTGCATCAAGAATGATAAGGGGATTTCCAATTTTTATATTATCAAAGTAAAGCATGACAAAAATTCAACATTTTGGTGATTTGTAGAAATAACTACGGTGATGAAAATAAATTTAATGGTGGATTATCCAACATGATATAATTATTTAAAGAATAACCATTATGAATTAATTAAGGGATTGATATTTTTTCATGTGTGGCAATTAAGTACATTAATCTCATCGGTGAAAAGGAAAGATATAAGCTAGAAAATTACATCTCTTTATTTAAAATAATATGGGACACTATTATAATAAATTTATAAGAAGAAATGGAATATAACTCAAAATAGGTCGAGGGATTTAGTTTACGTTTACATAATTATAGTGATAAACATTTAAAGTCATAAATTATTTAATAATAGGTAATTGGATCATAAATTCAATGTTACATAGCATATTAATTATTCGATATCTATATTGTAACGACCCGAAATTTTGAATAAATTTGGTTTCCTAATTTTGTGTGTTATTTTATTTTATACTCAACAAAGCTATTTCATTTAATAAAATGAGTATAATTAAAATGAGACCATTGGGTTTCGATTTTTATATGACCATTGGTTAATATGACCATTTGAAACTAAATGTTGTGATTATTGTCTATAAATACAAGTGATCTTGGTTAATTAATATAGAAATAATATTTGATGGCCTCATCCAGTAGTCTCGGGCCGATCGCAGCCCATGTGATTGAACTTGGGAAGGAGGTAGCACCACTGGGCATTTCTCTAGACCAAACCTAAGCATAAATTTATCATGTGAAGCTGGAACAGAATATCCTTCATGAGAAGTTCAAGATGATATAAATCACCACTCGGGAAATATTGGTCGAGCCGCCCCAAGATTCTATCACTTTATAATACCTTACACTTAGGTTATATGCTTGTGTTATAAGGGGCTATGTAACAAGACCTTATTTGATTTATGTAATCCTTTGATATAAATAAAAATTTGTATTTATTCTTATGGTGAAGTTTCTGAATTTTCAAATGTCTGGATAAATATAGGATGTATATTATTGATGAATTTTGGAAAAAGGGTATTTTAAAATATTCATGTAAAACTTAAATAATTAAAAATGTGTAATGATTTTCAAAAAATGGTCTTCTACAGTTGTGATCAGTATGAAATTTAGAGTCTAATAATATCAACTTAATATTTGGTGAATAGTAAATTATGAATAGTGATTTTATGCTTATGATTAGTAATTTGGCCAAATGGATTATGTAACCTCACTTAAGAAAGTTTTAGGCACCTTGATTAAGTAATGTGATTCAATAAAATAGGTAACTAACTGTTTCATAAATTATTGGTTAAGTATTAGTTTTTTCATGTGAATAGTTTTTTTATTTAAAAATTAAATTAAAAATATTTAGAAAATTATTTTCATAAAATGGAGTTCATTTTTGAAATCAGCGCATCGATATTTGGTTAGGCTGAATATTTGGGATTTTTCTGCAATAGTTGAATTTTCAGTGAATATTGTTTTTATTTAAAAATTAAATTAAAATTATTTAGAAAATTATTTTCATAAAATGGAGTTCATTTTTGAAATCATATCATCAATATTTGGTTAAGGTGAATTTTTGGGATTTTTTTGAGAAAGTTTAATTTTCGGTGAAAAGTGAAAACATAGTTTTGAGTTTCGGGTGTTTAATGACATCAATAAGGATGTAATAATTATGAAATAATTATGGTCGACCTATGAATAGTAAGATAAGGTATGATTTGTCCCATGTGTCCAATACCATGGGAAAATACGATGGGAAATCCCATGGTTTTTCCAATACCACCGATGAGGTGTCCCTTGGCAATTAATGCTTTATTCCCTCACTCCTCCTCTAAATACCAATCCATTTCATTAGTCATTTCATTTGTAAATCCTCCCCAACTAATTTATGGTTTCTTTACCTCCCAAGTAGTCCTCCCAATGTTCCCTCAAGCCTCCCAAGGTCCATACCTTCAAGATTTCGAAGTTACTCTTCAAGGTAAGGGATTCTTTCACCCTCCTCTTCTAAGTCATGACTTCCTTTATGTTGTGTCTTATATTTTCCATCTCTTTATGTTGAGGTAATGTTCTTATAATTTTTTATTACAGACCATTTCATGTCCAAATGATGATAGACCCTTTATTATCTCATCAATTAGTTTTCTGAATTTTTATGTGATGTTGTTAGGCAGCCAGATTTCTCCTAAAAGAAAGCGCATCTTCTCTTTTCTTTCATGTTTCCTTTTAATGTGGTATGTCATTAAAATATCAAAACCATGATCTTATTCAGTACCCATACTTTATTATGAATTATTTATGAGTGTGTGACCCTTGTCCCATCTATTTTCAATGTTTTCTAAAACCATGTTATATAGTTGTTAAGCTGCAGAAATTTCATCTCAAAATTTCTATCTCTTTCTCTCAAGAAATTCCCTTGTTTATCTATGTGAATACCCAGACCAATTTCGTTTCTATGGGTGTTCATAAATATATAAATATGATATATTTTATTCTTGAATGGACATACATATAACCTGCACTCCCTTTCCATGGGTTATAAATGATATAATGATCTTATTTTTATGAGCTTTTAAAACGTCACGATTTTGAAATGAAGCCCATTTCTTTTATTCTATATGGGTTATTTATGAAATTTTTGATAATTATCTATGTGGATCACATGTAATTAAATACATATTAAGGGTGTGCCCTAATATTTCTTCAATGCATTCGGTAAATATTTAATCTCTGTAGATGAAAAGTTTCACGATACCTTGGGGAATAACCTTGGTAATTTTTATGACACCTTGGGGATGAACCTTAGTGATATGTTCATGAATGTATAAATGAAATGTTGTAGCCACATATTAAAGTTATGTTCCAAGTTATCTTCATTTTGATACTCGTATACTTCCATTGCTCATGTCTTTATGTTTTTATTCAAGTTCTTATTGATATAACAAGTAAACGGATTCCCTTGTTTACCCCTTACTAGGCCTTCTCCTCACCCTTCTCCTTTGATGTATGTCTCCAGGATATGAGATGTAGTAATTGAAAATAGGATGAACCTATGATGAATCCATAAAATTGGTTTATAAGAATTTTATTTTTGTTGTTTTCATGTATTATGTTCCTGATTTCCAAGACACTGTACTTTAAAGATCCTCTGCTTGTAAAATGTAATGAAAAGTTATGTAATAAGAAGGTGGGATGCCATAGTTGGTATCAAAGGATAGTTTAGTTATTTATTAGAATTAGGATATGAAATCTTTAGGAAGAACCCTACAGAAAAGTTTAAATATATAAAATTCTTCCTTGTATTTTTGTGAGTATTGAGTAAGTGGTTTATCAAGAAAATACATCTCTGTCTGGATATGAGCAGGTAGAGGTGGCTCTGGCATAGATGTACATAGGCGTAAAACCTGAAAACACCGCTATGAGCTAGACTCAGACAGGAACTGGTACACGACAATGGGCATTGTTGTACTCTTGGTTATGAAACTCCCGGGGGATATGTTTGGTTAATCACAAGCGTTTTATAAATCATTATAAAGCAATTATAGAAAAATTTAATTGTCTAAGCATGAAGTTTTAAGAAAGAAAATCCTTTTTAGTTAAAATATTCGTAAATGAAATAAGTTTCTAATGAAGATTTATTCTTTTAGAAAATGTCCCCACCATCTAGGAATACTTTGACATTTTTTCTGAGGAGTTACATGGACCTCCCCTAGAAAGAGAGGTAGAGTTCTCCATTTAACTCGTACCTGGATCTCATCTGATGTCAAAGACCCCCTATAGGATGGAAAATGTGGAGCTATAGGAATTAAAGAAACAACTCCAAGATCTTTTTGAGAAGGGGTTTATCTGACCAAGTGTGTCTCCTTGGGGAGCACCAGTTCTCTTTGTGGAGAAGAAGGATGGATCGATGTGGCTATGCATTGATTATAGAGAACTGAATGGGATCATAGTGAAGAACAAATACCCTCTTCCAATAATTGATGACTTATTTGACCAACTTTGTGGGTCTCAATTCGTCTCTAAGATTGATTTTCGTTCTAGTTATCATCAATTGAGTGTGAATAATGATGATATTCCAAAAACTACATTCCAATCAATATATAGGCATTATGAGTTTGTTGTTATGCCCTTCGGAATGACTAATGCACCTGATATTTTAATGTATCAAGAATAAGTTGATTTTGTAAACTTATGTTTTATCAAATGGATATCCTTTGTATAGGAAAATGGTTTGGTGATTAAATGATAAAGGTTATTTTGGATGATTTTTTCAATTATGGAATACTATATGCCTAAGGAAAATAAAATACTACAGGAATTAATTTTTAGAGGAATGGTTGAATTTTTTTTAAGAATCTATGTATTTATTATGGACATTTGGTGATTTGGGTTATTTCTTGAAAATGATAAACCTAGCATAATGAATATGTGATTAGGTTAATTACACTTTATTATGACACTTCAATAGTAGTCGATGTTATTTTAAGATAAATGTTAAGATTTATTGTGGAAGACTATGTGATTAAATCCTCCTGAGTTTTGGGTTCCAATCTTATTTTGGATTATTCTGAATAATTTTAAGGATGGTTGTGTATTGAATGGTCTTTCTGGAACTTTGGGTACTTGTTGTTGAATTTTGGAGATTAATAGTCATATTTATTTTTGTAAAGGATTTTCCTTTTTGGGGATTATATGATCTCGTACTGACCATTTTAGTTTTAGTTGATGACTAAAGACAAGGGAAATATATAGTTCTTCTTTTGTGGATTATGTGATTCTCTAAAAGATGATTCTTATACTTTTGATGAGACCAAGTCTTTTTGAATGCTCATTGTTTGGAGAAAATATTAGTCTTGGTAGAAACTTATTAAAGGATGAAACTCTAATTGAAGGTATGTATATTTCATTATGTTTTTATTTTATGTAGTAAATAAATTCATCAAAATTATGAAAAGGAACGTAAAACAAAAACATTGTTGGTTTACATTTCCTACTAGGTAATCAAAGACTATTTAACACATCATAAGTTTGTGATCTTCTTGTGGTTAATTTTCTCCTAATCATATTTTCTATCACTCTACATCAGAACTTGACCCTTTTTTTTCTCTTCCATATCCATGTTTTCTTACATGGAATCCTGCTACGGGTTAACTCGGGTGACCTTGGTACTTCCCTTTGTTTCTTTTAAAGTAATAGTTTTACTAACTCTTTTTTTGATGTGGGACTTTCAATGAAATTTTCAAACCCAAATTTAAAATTACAAGGATGCAATTTCTTAAGGGGGGAAGAATGTAATGACCCGAAATTTGGAATAAATTTTGTTTCCTAATTTTGTGTGTTATTTTATTTTATACTCAACAAAGTTATTTCATTAAATAAAATGAGTATAATTAAAATGAGACCGTTGGGTTTTGACTGTTATATGACCATTGGTCAATATGAAAATTGGAAACTAAATTTTTCAATTTTTGTATATAAATACAAGTGATCTTGGTTAATTAATATAGAAAGAAGATTCAATGGCCTCACTCAGTAGTTTTGGGCTGATCGAAGCCCATATAATGGAACTTGGGAAGGAGGTAGCACCACTGGGCTTTTCTATGGACCAAACCCAAGACGAACTTCATCTTGTGAAGCTAGACTATAATCTCCTTGACAAGAAGTTCATGTTGATAGAAATCACCACTCGGGCAATGTGGGCTGAGATGCCCAAAGATTCTATCACCTTATCACACCTTACACGTAGGTTATGTGCTGGTGTTATAACGGGATATGTAATGAGACCTTAGCTACTTTATGTAATCCTTTGATATAAAAAAAATTTTGATTTCTTCTTATGGTGAACTTTGTGAATTTTCACATGTTCGGATAAATATAGGATGTATATTATTGATGAATTTTGGAAAAAGGTATATTTAAAAATATTTATGTAAACCTTAAATAATTAAAAATGTGTAATGATTTTCAAAAAATGGTCTTCTACAGTTGTGATCAGTATGAAATTTAGAGTCTAATAAGATCAACTTAATTTTTTGTGAATAGTAAATTATGAATAGTGATTTTACGCTTATGATTAGTAATGTGACCAAATAGATTAAGTAACCTCATTTTAGAAAGTATTAATATAATTTAGGCACCTTGATTAAGTAATGTGATCCAATAAAATAGGTAAATAACTGTTTCAGAAATTATTGGTTATGTATTAGTTTTTTTGGGTGAATAGTGTTTTTATTTAAAAATTAAATGAAAATTATTTAGAAAATTATTTTCATAAAATGGAGTTCATTTTGGAAATCAGTGCATCAATATTTGGTTAAGGTGAATTTTTGGGATTTTTCTAAAACAGTTAAAATTTAAGTGAATAGTGTTTTCATTTAAAAATTAAATTCAAAATATTTAGATAATTATTTTCATAAAATGGAGTTCATTTTTTAAATTAGAGCATCCATATTTTGTTAAGGTGGACTTTTGGGATTTTTCTGAGAAAGTTTAATTTTCTGTGAATACTGAAAATACAGTTTTGAGTTTTGGATGTTTAATGACATCATTAAGGATGTAATAATAATGCAATAAATCTAGTCGACCTATGAATAGTAAGATAAAGTATGAGGGGTACCAAGTAGCCAATATCATGGGCAAATACCATGGGCAAGAACATGGTTTTTCCAATACCACCGATGAGGTGTCCCTTGGCAATTAATGCTTTGTTCCCTCACAACTCCTATAAATACCAAGCCATTTCCTCATTAATTTAATTTCCAAAACCTCCTCAATGAAGTTATGGTCTCTTTACCTCCCAAAGAGTCCTCCCAAGGTTCCCTCAAGCCTCCCAAGGTCCATACCTTCATGCTTTCAAAGTTACTCTTCAAGGTAAGGGATTCTTTCACCCTCCTCTTTTAAGTCATGACTTCCTTTATGTTGTGTCTTATATTTTCTATCTCTTTATGTTGAGGTTATGTTATTATATGTTATTATTACTGCCCATTTCATGTCCAAATTATGACAGACCCTTTCTTCTCTCATCATTTTGTTTTCTTAATTTTTATGTGATGTCGTTAGGCTGCCGAATTTCTCATAAAAGAAATCACATCTTCTCTTTTATTTCGTGTTTCCTTTTCATGTGGTATGTCATTCAAATATCCACACCATGATCTTATTTAGTACCCATATTTTATTATGAATTATTTATGAGTGGGTGACCCTTTTCTCCTCTCTTTTCAATGTTTTCTAAAACCATGTTGTATAGTCGTTATGTTGCAGAAATTTCTTCCCAAAATTTATATCTCTTTCTCTTAAGAAATTCTCTTGTTTATCTATGTGAATACCTAGACCTATTTCGTTTCTATGTGTGTTCATAAATATATACATATGATATATTTGATTTTGTAATGGGCATACATATATCCCTCACTCCCTTTTCATGGGTTATAAATGATATAATGATCTTATTTTTAAGAGCTTTTAAAACATCACGATTTTGAAATGAACCCCATTTCTTTTATTCTCTATGGGTTATTTATGAAATGTTTGAATATGATCTATGTGTCTCACATGTAATTAAATACATATTAAGGGTGCACCCTGATAGCGATCCAATGCATTGGGAAAAGATTTAATCTCTAGAGATGACAAGTTTCATGATACCTTGGGGAATAACCTTAGTAATTTTTATGACACCTTGGGGATGGATCTTGGTGATATGTTCATGAATGTCAAAATTAAATGTTGTAGCCACATATTCAAGTTATGTTCCAAGTTCTATTAATTATGTTATTCTTATACTTCCATTTCTCATGTCTTTATGTTTTTATTCAAGTTCTTATTGATATCACAAGTAAATTGATTCCCTTTTTTACCCCTTACTAGGAAATCTGCTCACCCTTTTCCTTTGATGTATGTCTCTAGGATATGAGATGCAGTAATTATACATAGTATGATCCTATGATGAAGCCTTACAATTGGTTTAGAAGAATTTTCTTTTGGTTGTTTTCATTTATTATGTTCTTGATTTCCAAGACACTAGACTTTAAATATCCACTGTTTGTAAAATGTAATGAAAAGTTATGTAATAAAAAGGTGGGATATCATTGTTGGTATCAAAGGATAGTTTAGTTATTTATAGAAATTAGGATATGAAAACTTTAGGAAGAACCCAACAGAAAAGTTTAAATATAGGAAATATTCCTCGTATTTTGGTGAGTATTGAGTAAGTGGGTTATCAAGTAAATACATCTCTATCTGGATACGAGCAGGTGGAGGTGGCTCTAGCACAGATGTACATAGGCGTAATACCCGAAAACACTACTTTGAGATGGACTCGAACGGGAACTGGTACACGACAATGGGTATTGCTGCACTCTTGGTTACAACACTCCCGGGGGATATGATTGGTTAATTGCAAGCTTTTTATGAATCATTATGAAGGAATTATAGAAAAATGTAATTTTCTAAGAATGAAGTTTTAAGACATAAAATCCATTTTAGTTAAAATATTCATAAATGAAATAAGATTCTCACAAAGGATTTATTCTTTTAGAAAATTTCCCAATCGTCTAGGAATACATTGATGTATTTCTTGAGGAGTTACTCGGAACTCTCCCAGAATGATATGTAGAGTTCTTCATTGAACTCGTACCTAGATCTCATCTGATGTTAATTACCCCCAATAGGATGGAAAATGTAGAGCTAGAGGAATTAAAGAAACAACTCCAAGATATTTTGGAGAAGGGATTTATCCAACCAAGTGTTCCTCCTTGTGGAGCACCAGTTATCTTTGTGAAGAAGAAGGATGGTTCGATGCGGCTATTAATTGATTATAGAGAACTGAATGGGATCATAGTGAAGAACAAATACCCTCTTCCAAGAATTGATGACTTATTTGACCAACTTCATGGGGCTCAATTCTTCTCTAAGATTGATCTTCGTTCTGGTTATCATCAATCGAGGGTGAAGAATGATGATATTCAAAAAACTGCATTCCAATCAAGATATGGGAATTATGAGTTTGTTGTTATGCCCTTCAGACTGACTAATGAACCTGCTATTTTTATGGTTCAAGAATAACATGATTTTGGAAACTTATGTTTTATGAAATGGTTATCCTTTGTATAGGAAAATGATTTAGTGATTAAATGATAAAGGTTATTTTGGACGATGTTTTATCTTATGGAATACTATATTCCTAAGGAAAATAAAATACAAAATGATTTAATTTGTGGAGGAATGGTTGAATTTTTTTTAATAATCTATGTATTTATTGGGGAAAATAGTGATTTTGATTATTTCTGGAAATTGATTAACCTAGCATAGAGTATATGTGATTAGGTTAATTACACTTTAGTATGAGACTTTAATAGTAGTCGATGTTATTTGGAGATAAATTTTAAGATTTATTATGGAAGACTATGTGATTATATCCTTCTGATTTTTGGGTTCCAATCATAGTTTGGATTATTCTGTAGAATTTTAAGGATGATTGTGTATTGAATGGTCTTTCTGGAACTTTGGGTACTTTTTGTTGAATTTTGGAGATTAATAGTAATATTTATTTTTATAAAGGATTATCCTTTTTGGGGATTATATGATCTTGTACTAACCGTTTTAGTTTTAGTTGATGAATAAAGATAAGGGAAATATATAGTTCTTCCTTTGTGAATTATTTGATTCTCTAGAAGATGATTCTTGTGCTTTTGATGAGACCAAGTCTTTTTAAATTCTCATTGTTTAGAGAAAAGATTAGTCTTGGTATAAACTTAGTAAAGGATGAAAATCTACTTGAAGGTAATTATATTTCCTTATATTTTTATTCTATGTATTAAATGAATTCCTCAAAATTTTGAAAAGGAATGTAAATCAAAAACGTTGTTGTTTTATGTTTCCTATTGGGTAATAAAAGACCATTTAACACATCATAAGGTTGTGATCTTCTTGTGGTTAATTTTCTCCTAATCATGTTTTCGATCACTCTCCATCAGAACTTGACCCTTTGTTTTATCTTCCATATCCATGTTTTCCTACATGGAATCCTAGTATGGGTTAACTCGGGTGACATTTTTACTTCCCTTTATTTCTTTTAAAGTAATAGTTTTACTGACACTTTTTTTGATGTGGGACTTTCAATGAAATTTCCAAGCCCAAATATAAAATTTCCAGGATGCAATTTCTTAAGGGGGGAAGAATGTAACGACCTGAAATTTTGAATAAATTTTGTTTTCTAATTTTTTGTGTTATTTTATTTTATACTCAACAAAGATATTTCATTAAATAAAATGAGTATAATTAAAATGAGACCATTGGGTTTCGACTGTTATATGACAATTGGTCAATATAACCGTTGGAAACTAAATGTTGTGATTATTGTCTATAAATACACTTGATCTTGGTTAATTAATATAGAAAGAAGTTTTGATGGCCTCATCCAGTAGTCTTGGGCTGATCAAAACCCATATGATGGAACTTGGGAAGTAGGTAGCACCCCTGGGATTTTCTCTGAACCAAACCCAAGCTAAACATCATCATGTGAAGCAGGAACGGAATCGCCTTCTTGAGAAGTTCAAGCTGACAGAAATCACCACTCGGGAAATTTTGGTTGAGCCACCCCAAGATTCTATCACCTTAGCATACCTTACACTTAGGTCATATACTTGTGTTATAAGGGGCTATGTAACGAGACCTTATCTGTTTTATGTAATCCTTTTATATAAATAAAAATTTGGATTTCTTTTTATGGTGAAGTTTGTGAATTTTCAAATTTCTGGATAAATATAGGATGTATATTATTGATGAATTTTGGAAAAATGATATTTTAAAATATTTATGTAAACCATAAATAATTAAAAATGTGTAATGATTTTCAAAAAATGATCTTCAATAGTTGTGATCAGTATAAAATTTAGAGTCTAATAAGATCAACTTAATTTTTGGTGAATAGTAAATAATGAATAATGATTTTATGATTAGTATTAGTAATGTGACCAAATGGATTAAGTAACCTCATTTAATAGAGTATTAATATAATTTAAGCACCTTTATTAAGTAATGCAACTCAATAAAATAGGTAAATAACTATTTCGGAAATTATTGGTTGAGTATTAGTTTTTCTAGGTGAATAGTGTTTTTATTTAAAAATAAAAATAAAAATATTTAGAAAATTATTTTTATAAATTGGATTTCATTTTTGATATCATAGCATTGATATTTGGTTAAGGTGAATTTTTGGATTTTTCGGAAACAATTGAATTTTCATTGAATAGTGTTTTTATTTAAAAATTAAATTAAAATTATTTCAAAAATTATTTTCATACAATGGAGTTATTTTTTGAAATCAGAGCATCGATATTTGGTTAAGGTGATTTTTTAGGAATTTTCTAAGAAAGTTTAATTTTTGGTGAATAGTGAAAATACAGTTTTGAGTTTCGAGTGTTTAATGGCATTATTAAAGATGTAATAACTATGAAATAATTATTTTTGACCTATGAATAGTAAGATAAGGTATGATTTGTCCCAAGTGGCCAATACCATGGGAACATACCTTGGGAAAGCCCATAGTTTTTCTAATACCACCGATGAGGTGTCCCTTGGCAATTAATGCTTTGTTCCCTCACTCCTCCTATAAATACCAAGCCATTTCCTCATTAATTTCATTTCCAAATCATCCCCAACAATTTTCTTGTCTCTTTAGATCCTAAGGAGTTCTCCCAAGGTTCCCTCAATCCTCCCAAGGTCCCGACCTTCAAGCTTTCGAAGTTACTCTTCAAGGTAAGGGATTCTTTAACCCTCCTCTTTTAAGTCATGACTTCCTTTATGTTCTGTCTTATATTTTCCATCTATTTATGTTGAGGGTATGTTCTTATTACTTCCCATTTCATTCCCAAATTATGAGAGACCCTTTCTTCTCTCATCAATTTGTTTTCTGTATTTTTATGTGACGTTGTTAGGCTGCTGCATTTCTAGTAAAATAAATCACATCTTCTCTTTTCTTTCATGATTCCTTTTCATGTGGTATATCATTTAAATATCCATACCATGATCTTATTCAGCACCAATACTATATTATGAATTATTTATGAGTGGTTGACCCTTGTCCCCTCTCTTTTCAATGTTTTCTAAAACCATGTTATATAATCGTTAGGATGCTGAAATTTCGTCTCAAAATTTCTATCTCTTTCTCTTAAGAAATTCTCTTGTTTATCTAGGTGAATACCCAGACCTATTTTGTCAATATAGGTGTTCATAAATATATAAATATTATATATTTGATTCTGGAATGGACATACATATAACCCTCACTCCCTTTCCAAGGGTTATAAATGATATAATGATCTTATTTTTTAGAGCTTTTAAAACGTCACAATTTTGAAATGAAAACCATTTCTTTTATTCTCTATGGGTTATTTATTAAATGTTTGATTATGATATATGTGGATAACATGTAATTAAAGACATATTAAGGATGCTCCATGATAGTACCCCAATTAATTGGGTAATTATTTAATCTCTAGAGATGACAAGTTTCACGATGCCTTGGTGAATAACCATGGTAATTTTTATGACACCTTGGGGATGGACCTTGGTGATATGTTCATGAATGTCTAAATGAAATTTTATAGGAAAATATTCATGTTATGTTCCAATTTCTACTCATTATGATATTCCTATACTTCCATTGCTTGTGTCTTTATGTTTTTATTCAAGTTCTTATTGATATCACAAGTAAACGGATTCCCTTGTTTACCCCTAACTGGGCCTTCTGCTCACCCTTTTCCTTTGATGTATGTCTCCAGGATATGAGATGCAGTAATTGTACAAAGAATGAACCTATGATGAAGCCTTAAAATTGGTTTAGAAGAATTTTCATTTTGTTTTTTTCATGTATTATGTTCCTTATTTCCAAGACACTAGACTTTAAAGGTCCTCTTTTTGTAAAATGTAATGAAAAGTTTTGTAATAAAAAGGAAGGATCCCATATACATAATATTTTATATTTGTTATGTTTTATAATATTATTGAATAATCCCCTGGTGCATTGATGAATGATTTGTCCGCTCATACATGGAATGGAAATATTATTGTAAAAATATTATTGTGATTTTATTATTATAACTCATTGAAGTAATATATTTGGAAACGTGATTATTATACTAATAGTTAAATTTCACATAATTAAGGAGATTTATTGGTTTAAAAATATGATTTAGTAATTTTCTACCAAGATAAAGGTACTATAAATTTTGTGGTAGTGATATAATAACTTATTTTAAATGTGAGACTTAATTATGTAATTCATTTTAGGAACCACCTTCAGATTTATTTACTACTTATTAGTAAGATAAATTTCAATTTATGAAATAGAAGTATATCTTAATAATTAAACATGCATTGATTGTACAAGATTACATTAATGAATTTGTTGAATAATTTCCTAATTATGTACCAAATCCTAAAGTCTAAGTATCAATTTATCTCATCCCTAATGAAAATATCTTAATCAGGACACCCTATAGAATTTATCTAGTGGAAATGATGGAATTAAAGAATAAAATGAAAGAATTTTTCTCCAAAGAAATCATATTAAATAAAATCTAACATTGGGGAAAACATATCCTACTTTTAATGAAGATAGATGGGTCTTTTAGGTTGTGTATTAACTATAGAGAAATCAATTACATTATTATTGATAACTAGTATCCTTTTCCACATATTGATAATTTATTTAATCAATTTCAATTAACTAGATACATCTCAAAGACTGACCTACATTATTTTTATCATCAACTAATAATTAATACGGATGATATAAAAAAGGTAATTTTTTATATAAGGTATGGGAATTTTGATTTCATAATAAGGCATTTTGGATAAAAAATTCACCCTCAATTTTTATCGATAGGATGAATTGAGTATTTAGGAATTATCTTCATAAATTTGTTATAGTATTTAATTATAACATTATAGGATACTCTAAGATATAATAAATGTATTGCATTCACTCTAATGGAAGGAAGGATTTTTTTTATATTCTTTTATTTACTAAATAAACTACTAGGATGGATCTTTCTAAAAAATTGTATGGTTTTTTCATATGCATCAAATAAATTACTGATCCATGAAAACAATTATGAAACTCTTTCTCTAGAATAATAAACAATAATGATTTCTAAAAATATTTATAGAAAGCATATGTATTTTTCAAATATGTGACATATATATAGATCAAAAGAGTTTGACGTATATATTCACAAATAAAGAGATATGCATATGTAATAGGATATGACTAGAACTACTCAATGACTATGAGTGTATGAAACACTACCACATTTGGAAGGAATTAAAGGTGTAAGATGCCTTGAATAGTGATTAATATCTAGTTTTATCCATCATAATGATAAACATGGATAAAAACTCCATATGTCTTGTAAATAAATAATTTAAACTATTAGTTAAGGGAAAACATCATTAATTTTCTAAATAAATTCCATACCAACATTATTATAAAAGAAGAAAATTTTGTGTCTCCTTATAACTAGTATCCCTTCCTCCCCATATACCAGGTACATATCTTTTGTACTTTTTCAATTATGATCATATAACTATGAATACTTCCCATGTATTTATCATATATATATATATATATAAATTTCTTACTATATAGTTTATTTTTTCAATATCATATCTTTTACATATCATAGAATATGTGATTGATCCATAAAAAAAAGTTTATAGAATTCAACTCACCACATTAATCTGCACCTATTTCATGTAGATATTTTCTTATATAGATTTATTCCATGTGACATTGGAAATAATTATCTCTTGTATTGTTCAATGTTTTATTTTTTTAGAACCTTAATAGTATATATACTATTAACTAGGTTTAATTAACCATTATATCTTCTTCGATAGATCTAATTCCCTCAAAATGTTTTTCAACATTAATTCAATATTTGTAGAGTTACATTCATCCTTGTATAAATTGACTATAAGACCAATATTTGTTTTCAATATGTTATCAAACATATTTTACTTCAAAAATAATGGCTCTCCCACTAACCTTTTATATATAAATGGTGTATATTATTTCTAAATGAATACTCAATGATATTTTTTCTTAATTTTAATCTTGAACTTGATTTTGGTAACTTGAAAATTTATTGGCATTATATAATGTCAATATCCCTTACTAGTTTCATCAAATAGACACCTTTCATGATTGGTGTTCTGGAAATCCAATGCTCAATTTAATGATCATAGAAATTAGTTATGGAATTTAAAATTATAATGGATTTAAGAATAATTATTTTTTGTTAATAATGAAGACTTATTGGTAGAACACATATATCATCCATGTATAGTCTTAGATAAATACCCACCATAATATTACAAACAATAATCTCCTTGTACTTTGATATATGTAATCAAATATTTAATTTTAATTGATATTGAAAATCTTAGTTGAATTCCTTTTACATATTACTTGTAGGATTTATTATTATCAATAAATAATGTATCACCAGACATGTTGAATATAAATACATCACTACTTTTTTAACTTTCTTATATAGTATGTGTCTCTGGAACATTCCTTTTCCATAAGATCTTGTCAAAATTACTCCACTTTCAACTATTTGTGCGTCTCTGGAACTGACTAAACCCAAGTTAATATTTATTCTACTTTATAAATTAGATATGTGAACCATTTTATAGAAATATAGTATATAAAATGACTATAACTTTTCTATCATAGTAATTTTTATAATATCCTTAAGAAACTGTAGGATGATTACTATATATGTACATTGTGTTTTTCCTGATGTATATTTGTTTATATCCTTAAAACCCTTTTTCATTGAAATACATGTTCTTATGACATAATAGAATTATATCATACTATGAATCATATTTTATTATTTTTTCATTATAATTATCATGTCCTTATGGGATTAAACTTCTATTTTCAATGCATTTCTGGAAAATAATTTTAGTTTTTGGAAAGGATTTAATTTACAAGATTGATACTATTTTTTTCATACATCATGGATCATATGTGTATAGGGAAATGTGAATTTAATAATTAATCCATGGTAAATTATATTGCTAAATGTTAACATGTGATATTAATCATCAATCCTCATTATTATCATTATATATATTATGTGTATAAGGTCTTGTGTGTTTATGAATTACTCCACGATACATTATATTGATCGATGAATACTTGGAAAAGATATTCTTCAGTAAACCATCCCAAAGAAAATCACATATTTTGACCATAAATATTCCATACATCACTTACACATTCCTTAAAAACCTAAAGTAATATTATGAATTATACTTACCACTAGATTTACCATAGAATAGTTCACGCTCTCTAGTTGAACTAATTCGAATAACTTTGAGGATTACCATTATTTATAAAGGTTTCTTTGTCCAAAACTAAATACATATGTGTTTCAATTATACCAAAGTTCTTTAACTCAGAAGAGTCTAAAAAAATATTGGGTATATCCTTAAAAACTACTTAGTTTTAATTTACAAAGTAATATCTTTTGAAAACTAGGTATATAATTCTTATAGTTTATCTTCATCACATATTTCTTAAGGTTCTACTATCACTAAAATTTAACATGAGTTTACAAAACCAAATACAACATTCATTCTAAAACTGGAATAATGCATCCTTATATCTGATGGACATGTGAGATATATTTTTTGGTAATAGATAAAAAGATTTCTATTAGAGTTATTAAACTTGGAGAAACTAAGTTTTGTACTTCTCACCACAGACATAGGAGCCTCCATTTCTAAACTACTTAGAGAACACACCTTAACTCAATTAATGTTTCTATACTTACATTTTTACAATATTTCAATGAACATATGTCATAAGAATATTTTATTCAGTAACCAATAATTATTACAAATCATTAATTGTAATTAATAAATATAACTAATGTATAAGTGATTACTTACTTCTCTAATTCAGTTCATTGCATTTAAAAATACATTATTATATTTAATGATTTTCAAAGTAAATAACATCCTGTTGAATATCAATTTATTTTAAGGATGTTTAGAAGGTTCCTTTGACATAAATATCGTAATTTCCCTTTTCCCTGTATTTCAACATATTCTCAATATGAACTAAAGATTAATATTTATTTAATGTTCTTATTTTTTGGAGAACATTACCAAGAATGTAACATATAGTTTTCTCCATATTATTAATTTTTATTATCTGAAATGAAACTGGTGTAAATGGGTGAAAATAATATGAGAAATGGATCCATTAAAAATAATGATATGTATTTATATTTCCACATATCTAGTATAATCATCACCTAGTCAAATATCCCTTTAGTTTTTCTTTGAAAACATCTGATAGATTAGACTACATATATAAATCATTAATGTCTTCATGATAGCACAACTCACATCATCTGTTTATGATAGCACTATGACATAAACATAATGTGTATTACATGAGTCTCCTAAAAGAATTTTTACACCCACACTTCCTGATGTGTCTTAATGTGTATTAGGGACTCTGACACCTTGAATGTATGATGTCATAGTACCTTGTGCAAGTCCATGTACTACTATTTGGAAACTCAATCTAGTTTAGAAATTTTCATTTTCCAATACTATAATAGTGTTCTTATGGTGTTAATTTTCACTTTATACAAAATATAAAATCATTTATATTATTACTTTTATCATGATTTTCGATTATACATTGGATATTATTTATATAATTAAATGTATTTCACTATTTTATCGAACTATATAAACCATCTGTACAAGAATTAGAATACATTGTCACTTGAGTATTCAAGTTCCAAGGATCATTGAACCTCCCATTATAGTATAGAATAAATGGATAACAATAATTGATGAGATAAAGGTTGGTGTTTGACTGGCCATCCATATTAAATAGGTTCTCCTTAATCTGTTGGGTGAATTCCCTACTTATAAAATCATAATAATGATTTACTCAATGTTTGCCTATAATATTTCAACAAACTATATTTGGATACTTCTTTTCATCGGAAATCATTTAATTCAACTCATAATTCTCCTAAGAACTCCCAAGTATTATGAAGCACCCTCAAGTTTGTATGACGATCACCCCGAACACCTAGTTTTTTTCAAATTCAAATGATAGAAGATGTTTGTGGCTTAATATTTATTTGACGTTTTTTATATTTTTTTATGAATGTAATCCATTTCTATTTATATGTTCATTCTATGTTGTTTTTCTCACCACTAGAAATTTATCGAAAAAAATTTTTCGCGTATCTATGCATTTTACTATTAATTAGTTTATATGTTCCCCACTATCCTGGAAATGCATTAAATAATAAAAAAGGAAAAAAGGAAATGAAATTACTAGAATCATCTTGAGCATCTAAATATTGGTTGATCCATTTAAAATTAAGTGATCAAACATAACCTATTGGAACCATACCTGAGTCGGGTCGTGACTCATGATTTGGCTCTTCCCCGGTCCAATGTGTTCACTTCTCACCAAGATTTCCCTTTGACTTGGCATGGTCCACATGGCATACACAATCTTCATCATAATAAATATTTACTCACTATTATGTGAGAGGGTATTATAAATCCTAATGTACATACAAAAATATTGAAGGATAAGAAATCCCTTAAACATTTTTAATTTAAAAAGAGGATACATGGATCATCATAAAAATTAACTACTTACTACAAACATCACATTCATGTAATAAGTAAATAAATAAAATAATTTAGATATACACAAGGTTTTTCCATCCTCAAGACTAATGAGAATGATTAAACTAAATATCCATAAATATAAAGTTTTAGGATTTTAAATATATTAAATGAATTATTTAAATTCAAACAATTCATTCTAATAATTAATTATCTCCTTATATTAATTTAATATTAATTTTAAAACATCAATTATTTAATTAATTAAATTAATACCTAGATTAAATTATTTATTGATAATATTAAAATTTTAAAATTTTAAAAACAAATAATATTTAATTAATTTAATACTAAAACTAAATTAATTTTTTAGAACAATTTTTTATTTTGTAAAAATAACACGAGCCTCAAAAACTCACCAAGACCCATATCAGGTCAGCATGTAACCTCATATTCCCATTTCAGGCTAGAGAGACCCCATTCAAGGTTGTTATGACCAATTTCAGGCTAGAGAGACCCCATTCAAGGTTGTTATGACCAATAAACTCCCACCCATACCTATTCTGGGTTAAGAAGACCCTCCCTAAACCACTATAGGGTGGATTGGGTCCAACAAACCCAATGGCGACTGTGGACGGGGGTTCACCTCATAGAAGGGGATCTCAAACGGTGGTTGTCACCCAATGTGTGATGTTTGGTATCATCTTAGACATGGAATGGGTCACCGGTTGTGTTTGTTCATGCTATTATCTGGTGATTAGGGAGTTTTTTGTCGAATGTTCATCAATGAGAGGGGAAGAAGAGGTGGAAATCGGGAGACCTGGTGTGCGACATCTATCGAATCAGTTGTGAGGAAAGATAATGATCCCACATAAGGTTGATCCGGTGAGGACGGTGGGAAATTAGATGGGGCCTAATGGCCTGGGCTCAGTGAGGGGTAGAGTGGTTCATCTCTATCGATGGTCTAGTGTGGTCTGGCAATGGTATGAGGATACAATGGTCAGTGTGGGCAGTGACTGTGGTTGTTGTCCAGTGAGGAGGGACTCACCATGGGTAAGGTGAGGTTGAGACATCCTAATTCTTCTTTGGGTGATTGATATGGGACCTTTAATGGGCGGTTGACTTGAGAAGGGAAGAGGCAATGACTTTGAGGTCTCAGTTAGAGGGTGTCCCTCCGGTCATCCGAACTTTCCTCGGGGTGGGGGGCATCCATGGGTTGTTGCCATGCAGGTGAGGTAAGAATTCAAGGGGTATGGGGACAGCAATAGGGGTGGCCCATGTGCAGGTAATAATTCCCACACATATTCCAATTTTTTTAATTCTTTTATAGTATCCAATAAATATGAAGAAGAATTTTTTTGGGTCTGTTTTATTGAAGCACGCCACCCATTCAGTTCATCCATGGGTTGAGAAACAATCTTCCTAATGATTATGTTTATTTAAAAATAAAATATTTTTTTATTTTTATTTGTCTACCAGTGTAAAAACTATGTTACTAATCGAAGGAGTTCCAGTGTTCGGATTGTAGCTAGTTCTTGAATGGACTTGAAAAGGGCCATGCTAATCAATTTTTTCCGACGATTAGGTAAATTTTAAAAATTATAAAAAAAATTATTCATATTTTAATATCATAAAAGTACCATATTTGATCCAAAAATGTTCTTTTTGGATGGTCGTAACTTGGAACTCTGAGATCTGATCAAATTGTGGTAAGTGTCGTTGGGACCAAAATAATACCATCTATATAATTTTTTTGAAAAATAATTTTTATTACCTCATTAAAATCTAGATGATCGCTTTGATACCAATTATTTGTACCAGGGAATGAAGCAGAACCTTGTGGGTAGGGTGTTTAATTTTTTAATAAATGGAGGGATGGAACATATCATCTCCAGATATTTGATCCTCGGTATGGTTTGAAGATCACATGTGGATTATTCAAATCACAAAAAATAAACTGAAAAACACCTCATTCGATCTAAATTCACACTCAAAATCTCTTATTTCCAATAATAATTTCTCAAATAATCCAAATTAGAATCCTTTTATACTATGCAGGAATGCTTCAAAAATCCACATAAGTGTTGATCATCAAATTCTAGGGGTTGTCATAATGATCCGATGATTCCTTCGACGTCCCGATGATCACCACATTGATGTTTCGTCAATGAAATGAGAGAATCCCAATATGATCACTTGTATCAATATATTCTCTCTCTGGAATGTTATAGAGGATAGGTAGGCTATGAATATCTCACAATGAAAAATAATCAGGCAAGATCCTCTCTCCTCCAATATATAGTATGTTACCTCGAAAAGGCTCCCAGAAACCCAAATATTTAGAACTCACTATCTAAACTATAAATTTTATATTATGACTAACTAAATGAGTCATAAATATTATTTATATATTTATCACATACATTTAACATAATAAATATGTTACATGATAAAATTGAGTCATTAAATCATCTCTTTATTCTTGAAATTATTAAATAAACCGTGAATATTAAAATAATATTTATTCATAAAATATTTTACATGTATTTAGTTTAATATTTGTAAATAATTTTAATACAAAAATTCAACCGCATTATTCTATTCATGAATATTGATGAATTTTTTATTTATCAATGATCAATAAAACAAAGAAAACTCTCAAACCCCATGACGGGGACCACCAATTCCTATATACATATTCACCTGAATAGTGATGATTTTTTAATATGTTTTTATGTGTGACCATCTAGGACCTTACTCGAGAGAAATGAATTATATTCACAAACCAAGAGAAGATTAGAGTTATCTATAAACTCCCTTAATAGATAAGGAGTATTCATGGAAATGAAAACCATCCTTTGAACACACACTATTTATTATAATCACTTTATCATTAGATATTGAATAAAAATGATACAAAATTGTGCCATCATCCTTTCATACATTATTGTTTATTGATCCAACTGAAAGGATTTACCTTCGATTACCATGGCCATGTATTAATGAAGGTAGTAACATCCTGATCAACTAGGCCTAATATATTTCTTTCAAAATATATAAGTGACAAATTATCTCTTGACCTTTCAACCCATGGAATACCACCAATGATGCTTCCATTATAAGCTTCCTCACCATGGCATCATTTTCTTGGTTTTTTAATTGCATCAAAGCACACAATAAAATTACACAAATTTATAATGATATCAGGTAAGGAGACCAATACACATGGTCATATATATAAATATTTAATGAAATCCAAAACATGTGGTGATTCTATTGGAAGTTTTATTCACATGATATCACCTACTAGAAATAAATGAGTGAAATATTCATTAGAGGAAATATCAATGCTTATAACCCCTTATCACTAGATAGTCATACATATATTTTTTCTAATTAGTATGATGTATCTGGACCATATGACATATGTTTATGATTAATACCATAGTATCTCAAGTTTCCCATCATATAATGAGATCTACAATTACCTTTTTACAAGAGAAATAATCTATGGAAATTAATATTTAAATTTCAGACATAAAAATATCTACACTATAATGGTAATTGTAAGCAATGTATAACTCAATGTACAGATGATATGGTAATAAAAAAACTGATAATGTTGGGTCTCATGCACACAATTTTACAACAGTCTTATAAGGGAATTAGTCTCTCAAACATGTAAATCATAATAGTGATAGTTACAAGTGCCATCCAGAATGATAAGGATCTTTCCAAGGGTAATATTATCAAACGAAATCATGAGAAAAAAGTCAACAGTTGGGTGATTTATAGAAATAAATCTGATAATGAAAATGAATATAAGGGTGTAGTATCCAACATGAAATAATTATTGAATGAATCTCCATTGTGAATTATTGAAGGGATTGATATTTTGTTTCAAGTGTGAGAATTAAGTACATTAGTGTCATGAGTGAAATTGAAATATATATGACACAAAATTAAATATATTTAATTATAAGAATACAGGACACTATATTAATAAATTTACAAAAATAAAGGTAATATATCTCAGAAGATTATGATGGAGTAAGGTTGAGTTTATGCAATTACAATGATAAAATTATAAGTCCTAAATGATTTTATAATAGGTAATTCAATCATAAATTGGATTCAAATAATATATTAATTATTCTAGATCTAAACACTATTATAATAATGTTGAATCATCCCCTGGTGTATTGATGGAAGATTTTTCAGCTAATACACTAAATGGAAATATTATTGTAAAAACAATATGAATACTTTATTATTATAATTCATGGAGGTTATATAATAGGAAACATGATTATTATACTAATAGTTGAATTTGACATAATTCCAGGGATTTATTAGTTTCAAAGTAGATTTATGAATTTTATACCCAGAGAAAGGTATAATAAATTATGGGGTAGGGATAGAGTCCCTTTTTTGATATGAAACATCATTACTTAAGTCATTTTAGTAACCACCTTCAGATTAATGTAATTCTTCAATAATAGGAAGATAAAATTCTATCTATGAAATCGAAGTATATCCTAATAATTGAATATGTATTGATTGTACAGGATTTCATTAATGTATTACATGATGAATTACATGAATATGTACCTAATCCTAAAGTTTAATTGTCTATTTATCTCATACCTAATGAAAATATCATAATCAATACACCCTATAGAATGTATCTGGTGGAAATGATTGAATTAAAGAAGAAACTATACTAGTTGTGTTCCAGAGAATTCATATTGCATAACATATAACATTGAGTACAAGAAGTTATATTTCTGATGAAGATAGATGGAAATATAGGGTTTTGTATTGGTGATAGAGAAATCAATTCAATTATTATTTGGAACTAGTATCCTTTTCCACATATTGATAATCTATTCAAGGATCTTGATACATCTCAAAGCCTAACCTAAATTCTACTTATCATCAAATAATTGTTAATAAGGATGATATTATAAAGATCATTTTTATATAAGGTATCAGAATTTGGATTTCAAATTATGGCCTTTTGGATAAAAAATCACCCTCTCTGTTTATAGATATGATGAATAGTGTATTTAAGAATTATCTTGATACATTTTCTATATTATTTAATTATAATATCATGGGATAATTTATGATCTAAGAGAAGTATTAAATTTACAAGCATTGAAGGAATGATATTTCTATATTCGCTAATGTAGTAAAGAAATTACTAGGACGTATATTTATTAAAAATTGTATTGTTGTTTCATATGAATCAAGGAAATTACTGACCTGTGGAAAAAATTATCAAACTCGTTATTTTGGATATGAAAAAAATACTATTTTCAATAAATATTTATAGATACGTTATGTATTTCTCAAATATGTGACATATATATAGATCAAAATAGTTTTAAGTATATATTCACAAATAAAGAGATAAACATGTGGAAGAGAAGATTCCTAGAACTACTCAAGGACTCTGACTGTATCAAACACTACCACCTTAGGAAGTAATTAAAGGTGAAATATGCCTTGAGTAGTGAGGATTATTTAGTTATATCCATCATAAAGATATACAAGGATCCAAACTTCATGGGTCTTGTAAATAAATAATTTAATGTATTTGTGAAGGAGAAACATCATTAATTTTCTAAATAAATTTCCTACCAACATTACTATAAAATATAAAAATATTAAATAAAATTAAAAGGGTCTAAAAAAGAATTTTAAATCAATAAAAGATGTGAAGTCAAAAGAAATAAACTATAAATATGGATCATTGAATTTGGGGAATATATTAAATATACCATTATAACCTGAGTTGAAGAATAAATTTTTTATTTAACCCATAAGTAAAATTTATCCATACACTCTAAAGGAATCAAGATGTGTAGGGATTTTCATGAAATATTTTTATGGGAAAACATGAAGTGGGAAATATATTTTTATGAATTAAGAGTATTAATTTGTAAAAAAGTTTGGTTTGGTAGAAAAAATCCAAATAGAATCACATAACCACTCTCTATATCAATGTGTTATTGGGAAAATATCTCCTTGGAATTGAAAACAATATCTCCCAATACATCAAATAGTAATATTGTAATATTTTTTATCATGGATCTCCTTACAAGGTTTTCCCATTTCCTAGAAACAAGGGATTCTCTACCCATCACGTTTTTGACATGAATTTACATTAATGAATCAATAATCCTTCATATTTCACCTCTATCAATAATATCTAATTATTACCCTCATTCAAAATAAAAAATTTAGAGGGTTCTTCAGAACGCTCAGAACACTAAGTTATATCTGAGAACCACCTATCATACTCAGGCTGGTGGGTAGTCTAAAAGGATAATCAAACTATTAGAAGATATTATGAGGTAATGATCACTAAACTTCTAAGGTACTTAGGACTAGTACCTACATTTGGTGTAATTCACATAAAATAATACTTTTCACTATATAATTCAAACAACACCATATGAGGATTCGTATGGAAAATAATATTGTATTCAATGTGATTAGATGAAATTATGGGAACAAATATTGTTGGTATAAAACATATTTTAAGCGACATATAATACAATTTGAGCTATCCATAAATATATGAAGACATCACAAAGAGGACATAAACTATATTTTAATTATTATTTAAATTAATTAAAGTTTTAAGTAGGGGATTATTTTTTAATGGTATCCCCAAGAAGTAGTGTTATTAGTATTTTTAATAAGAGTAGTGTAAGTACATGTTACATTTATCCTTTTTAAATTTTGAAAATAATTGGTGATGTTTATTATTGTATGGTATTCCACCCAATCTCTTGAAAGTTCATGTTGTATTCATTGAGTTGTTGTTACAAAATTATATGCCAAACCTAATACATCCACTCACCAATAAATAAATAATTAAATCTAGTGACTAAGTTTTCCTTTGATTAAGAGCCTTTTTGGATACATGAAATTATATAATAAGTTTTAAATAATCAAATAACCTGATTTCTGAAGAAAATTTATAGGAATAATAATTTGTAAGAATCAAATAGGAGCACAAGGAAGCAATGTTGGAAAATTACACATAATTATTTATGGATTGTTGTGTACACCAAATTTTGATGATTAATATATTTAGGGATGGGTGGGGATGTAAGAACTAATATTATATGATAGATATTTCATTAAAACTATATTCCTTTTACTTTATCATAATATCACAAGATAACTACAGAGTTACATTCGTTCAAATGAATACAACTAATGACATATAATATTACATATGAAGTGTAAATACACTCAAAAAAAAGTGAAATTTTACAATAATAATATATATTTAACAAGGGTGGAATTTTGAAATCCATAGTGTTGAAGTCTTCAATAAATAACATTCACATGAATAAAGCTATGAAAATATAACAAAACTTTAGACATATGATTAGAATTTCATAAATGAAGTAAAAAGAACCATGATTTGAAATTGAATAAATTAATAATTATGTGAAAAAATGGTATTTATAGTAGTTATTAAATTTTATATCTGTATGAAATTTGATTGTCAGAATAGTTTTGTGGGCATTATAATACTAACTTGACCATTGTTATCAAAAAATAACCATTAGGGTAAATGGTTGATTAATATTATAAATAATTATTCCGACAATTATGTAAATAAAAATATCAAAATACAGTAAAAAAATAATCAATAAATGAACCACCACTTAGGTGTAAGTGTTTATTTTTAGTAAAACATGTTTTAAACTATTTAATAAAACAATTATTTCACAATATAAATAAATATTGAAATTAATTTATTTATAAATTAATTTTAGTGAAATTGATATGATTTTGGGATTAATAATTTTGACATTTGGTAGGAGTGAATTTTTTTAATATCCAAAAATAGTAAAATACAAAGGTAAACAATGAAATAAAATAAAATACGATATTTTTCCATAAATGTGAAATACATGATTACTTACATCCTAGATGATGTTATAAACCATTATATCCTCCTTACATGAATAAGTTACTATACTTAGTTGTAAGAATCATTATCATTCATAGTTGTTTTTACAGATAATAAATTAATAAATATTATATTTTTGAAGCACCATCCCTTCACGTATAGATACACCCCTCTTCCACCAATTTCACTTCACTTATAAAACACCTTCCATTAAAAATATATAGTAAAATACCTATCAAAACCATCCTATCTTGGTTTGTGAATATCCGATGAAAATTCTTATTTTCCTTAAGGTGTAGTTCAAAGGATCTATCTGAAGTAGGAAAGTAAATCCTCTAATTTCACCCCTTTTAATTTCTATCCTTTTATTTAATCTTCTTCATATTTAAAAACATAAAAAACTATAATTCCATGATGATACTAATTATATAATACAAATTTAATATGAATTATACCATCATATAATTTATAAAATTCTAGTTCATAGTAATTTATAACATTCATTCCATCATTACCAGTTCAAACATCCTATTTGGATGATGTTACGAATCAACTATCACCATATTACATTGATTGTTTTACAGATCAAATTAATGAATAATAAAAATATTCATAACATTATCAAAATTTTATAAAGATTATATGGTCATGTTACTAATTATATTAATAAAAAATACTTATTGTAATTTAAAATTTCAAAAGAAAACCAATGCACTTTTTATTATTTATATAAATTTCAGACTATATATTGAACATGAATCATTCATTATTCTAGAATATAATTAATAAAAATTAATTAAAGATTTTTAGATCTTATAGAATTATGGTAAAAATACAATCGACTGTTACTGTTATAGTGAAGTGATATTGGAACTGCTAACTAAACAACCCCAAATGACCCATCCGAGAAAAATAATCTAATAAATTAATTTATTATGAAAATAAATTGATAATAATATTTTAAATAAAGATTTAAAAAATATTTATTTATGAAATAAACATATGTAATTGAAATATTTAGGTGGTTGTATTAGTGTTAAACCATGTCATGACTTGAGGTAATGGGACACCTTCTAGTCACTTTTTGTATTGAAATCTATTCTTTCTCTTTCACTCTATTAACTTATTATATGTATAAATTCAATATATATTCTTTAATAGATTCATTTATTTAATTCAATATTTATTTGTTCTTGTTTTATTCTTTTTTTATACTTACTTTAAAACAATTTCATTTTACACAATTGTTTTAAAGTATATACATGATAGTTCTCCATCCCCATTCCTTTTTTCTTTTATTCCACAACTAACAATTACTATGATATATGATTTTCTAAAACCAAATTTTATAGATCCAATATTATAATTATTTCTATTTTTTGGGAAAATATATTTATTCATTTACTTTAAAATATGAATTGACCATCCTTTTTTAAATTTATTAAGGCATTCTCTCTCAATTTTTCCTTTGGGTTTCTCTATCTTGGTCTAATAATGATTCAGAACTTTTTCATACAATTTTTTGAAAAATAATATTATATTTATTTATTATTTACATTTAAATAGATATATATTACTAATCTAATAAATTAAAGTTTAATCTATCCCCTATACAATTAATATGGGTTATTTTGTTATCAATACTTAACTTTTAAACCATATTCCCTATGATTTATATTTATCTTATATCTACGTGTTATTTTTCTCATGGATTCATACTATAAAATTTTCATTATTTATATTATTTTATTTACAATTACATTACTATATACCCTTTGATTCTATATTGTGTTAACTCCTAATATTTCATAATTCAATTTCAAGGGTGTTTACCTAGAAAGTTATACCATATGTTTGATTTGGGAAGTATTGACAATTCATATACCCATTATTTTCTAACTAATAAGTATTTAGTATATGTCTATTTTTATATAAGGGGTCTCTTGGGGTACATTATTCACTGAATTGTTTATCTAATTTTTTTATATAATGAATTCGTTATAATTAGTGATTGATGGGTTTCTCCTAGAATTATATATCCCCTCGATGCATCAATAGGTATTATGACAAAAATAGGTTTTGGTATTTGGTGAATACTTTTCCATATATATAAGATGCCTTGGAACAAGTCATTTAATTTAGGGTTATGATTTTTAGAATTGTGAATTCCATCATTATGATATCTATTACTATTTTCCATGTGATTATCTATTTATATTTTTATGTATTGTGTATGTTTTTTATTCAGTTATATTGAATTTATTTGATTATTTTTTAAATCTATATTATATATGTCATGCTTGTTCCATATTAGAAAGTTTTGTATAATATAACTACTATGCATTAGAGATATCATATTTATAGCGATTCTATATTTTCATTGGAATCTGGGAAGAAGGTTCAAGTGATCTAATGACAAGAAAAATGGTAATAATGAATATTTTTGTATTTTTAAGATAGTAATTAAGAACCAATGAAATGTATATTGGTGTTCTTTTTTTGGAAAAGGATGGAAACTTTGAAAATGGATGAATAATCCAAATATATTATGGATGAATTGCAAAGGAAGACAATATTCTCTTTCCCAAAACCACTTAATTTCACCCAATATGTGTGCTTATATCAACATACATGTACAACCTATCCACACTATCCAACATTCATAGGTAAACATAACTTCACCACTTTCACCCAAAACCATCTTTTCCCGGGTTTCCATATTATCATATAAATAGGACACTTTTGATCTCCATTTGGATGTTCTTGGATTATGAGGAGACATCATAAAGAAGTTCTAACTACACTCTCTCACCTTAGTCATTAAATACATCCTAGTAGATTATTTAAACCTAAACCCAAGGAAAATTAACCAAAAAGAGGGTAATTGGGTTTCTTGAAAGCTGATTAATTGAAAAAAAACATCACAAGAAACCACTTCCACCCAATTTATCCAAAATTATGGTTAATAACCTTACCAAGAGATATAATTGATCATTATTAATCTAATGGAGTCAATGGAAACCCTTATAAATTGGGAAAATCCACACCTAAGTCCATTTAATAGGGGAAACACTTCACTCTAGCCTTTTTAGGGGAACCATTTCACCCAAGCACCACCAGGGTGCCACTTCTCCCTTGCATCACTAGGGAAAAACATCACCTTAGAATCTATAAGAAACCCCCCAAAAAGTATAACTAGGGAAATAATTCACTATTTATTTATCACTGGGGTGAATCTTACATTAATCTTTCTGTTTTGGTATACTATCCTCTTCAGTTCTGAAACTAGAGTGATATGAACAACTTGATTTCAAAGGTAGATAATCCTCTTTCTTAAGTCCTATATTCAGGCATCCCATTGTTAAAGATTCCTCTAAATCCACCTGACATATAGGGTCAGGTTATTCCAACCAATGTGTATCCCAATCATGTATTCCCTTTATAAATGGATGATCCAACTTGTCCCCCTAACAGATATGGACCTGAAGGAATTTTAAATCAAATATCCCAATGATAAAAAGGGTACCCACTAGAGGGAAATCAGTGAATCCATTCCTGTATTATGTACTATAAATTTTCTAACCCAGATACACGCCATATTTGCATAGGTTCTTGGTGGACACCCAAGTCTACTCAATGATCTATCAACATTTGGGATACCTTCCCAAGTGTAAGAATTGTCTTTGTTCCCATTGATGATTCTATCGATTTGACTAATAAATGATCATAGAACATGAACATCTAAGAAATATACACTCATGTGTAATCCCATCTCATCCTCTACCTATTTTTGAAATGCATCATAGGTAACTCTTATGTAATCTATGATATATCTTACTCAAGGGAACATAATCCCATCGAGTATTATCATCCTTCACCATCGTTCAGTGGATGGGTAGTGGGTTTAAAAATTGATAGTAGGACAAATTTATAGAAGCCACTCAGTTATTTTTTTCACCACATTCATGAAACTGATTTCCTAGTCACATGATTTTAAATTGTAGAAAAAACATTTACCAGATGATATTAAATTGTATTGTATGGTCCTTCCACATGAACTTAAATTGTAAAACATGATCAACATGGGATTTGATCCCAGTCATCAAAGATGTATAGGGATACTGTTTTTGGTTCAAACCCAATATAATATTCTATATATATATATTTATGGATATATATTCCTCTTAAATCAATTTATATCCTCCAACATCAAGACATATTACCTAAAACTTCAAACATCCTCCCCCTTGTTCTATATTCCATGGTCAACTAGCCTTTTTTGTAAATATTCTTGATACAAACATATCCTGATAAATGGTAAATAACCCCACAATCCCAATAAAGCATATCATTGTATCACATTTTTTGATGAAATCCTTCCCCCACTCGAAGACCAATAATCCCTTAGCTTAATCACTGGGACCACCCTCATTTGGACATATTCCCATTAAGGCCAACAAGTGACCCTAATGTGTAATCCCTAAAATATAAATTTTTAGGAACCTTTAACCTAATAGTACACTATGCATGATTTTAAACTAATTTTGATTGGTCCTCGTCACATGACATTTAATGGTACAACATGTCATGGTAAGTTTCCCTAAACTACATGGGTTTTGATTCCCTTCATAAGGATACATATGAAACTCTAATTATAGGCCCAATATTGATACCTCCAACATTTACTTCCATCCTTGATGGATATAAACTCTATAATGATTAATTTTATTGATTAAACCATAGTATCCTATGACTAAGAATCACTAAGTAATAAGAATAATATAGTGAACCTCTAATATATACAGATGTTCTCTTTGATGAAATAGCATTTAATGTACTATATATTTACCTTAATTCGAGTATAATACCTGTCACTACCATGAGGGTAACCAATAGATTACATGGATATGGGAACTATTCATGAATATGTCTTAAAACTGAAATAGAGTCTCATGGTTTGTAATAACCCCCCCCTAAAAATTTTTACATGATATGAACCACCCATATTATATGTAAATGTGTTTTACAAGGTGTTATTAGAAAATTTTCAGTTGCCTCCAACATTTGGAAACCATGTTCAAACCAACTCAAAGTTTCATAAATGAAACATCTTAGAATTTTCCATTCGAGAAAAAAAGTTGAACCCAACATGAATTATTCAATAACAACATATAAGAGATTTGTACATAGTCTTGGGATAATGTTTTCACATGTTTCAAAATATATAAACAATGGTGAACCTCGTATGAATCCTTCAATTATGAAAATGATTGGTTGAACACGTTCTTACTTGTCAAATCATAAGGACAATTTTTATTATTTATGGTTTCCATGGGTGTCAAGTACCCCTTATGGGATCCCCTTTAGATCCAAAGTTAAGGAATTATTATCAAGAAATAATTTATACCCATTATCTACCTAACATTTAATAGTCTCCATGACATGAAATATGATGTTACCCACCCAATACCTCTAATTCCAAGATTAAAATGCACTTTTAAGGGATTATTTATCGTACAACAACATTTAAACATTATTGGATACATATGAAAGGGTCTAGTAACTATATCCTCACAAACCATACTAAAAGAGGAAATATGGGGTGAATATAGTGGTACCCATCACCACCTCAAACCACATTAGTATCCTATCCCCAAATTATGACAATAATTTCCTCCGTTATATTAGGGAGGCAGAAAAAAATTTAACTATGAACTCACCATTTCACTAGACTCTCATATGAGGGATCCCTCCACTCAATAGTAGCATATCAAATACTATGTGTCTCTAGTTCCTAATAGATGTAATGAGTTGGTTGCCCATGAGATCTATGTCCCGAACACTCAAACCCACAAACCCCATAGGAGATATCATCATGGAAAATAGAATTGAGGACACCAGGAATAGCCCAATATTCATATTCAATAGGACACGATTCATTAAAACATCTTTGCAGAAGATAAGGCCCATATCCTTCCTCATAACAAGTTTGCTAGTAAAATATGGTATCATAAAGTGAATACTAAAAGATACATACATTGTACAAGGGGAATCCTTCTTGTATATCTTGATGGTAAATAGTGGATATGAGTGGGAATATGTCCCCACACCCATTGAATAAAGGTTTGATATTATCAGAGATATTATTTAAGATCTTCATTATATCTTAGATGGAATTGATGGATAAGCCTATATAATATCCCACGTATTATAAATGTTTTATCAGATGATATTAAAATGTGATATTCAACATATCCTGATGATCAGCCATGACTAAGACTGTATTTTTTGTCCTACCAATGTAAAAGAGTCTCTTCAAGTGTATCCCTACAGCTACTTGAGGGTGGGATCATATCCCTACACCCCTTTAGGAAGAACCTTGACATATTTTGATGGATACATAAGAGTGCGATTATATCCCTATATCCATTCAAGTGGTCTATCAGTAAATTCAGAAAGGCTTGGAATCAGACACACCCCTTCTCCAATTCATTATAAGGAAAACCGAATAAGCTTCTCAATTACTTCTGAAAGTTATTCAAGATTTTATAGTTAGTTGTAAGGAACCTATCAGTGTGTTCTCATAGACAAAAAATAGAATGAAAATATTCCTATCAAAAATTAAGGAGATCATCATCCATGACTATATATGACACGAGGGTCAGCTAAGAAGACTCTTATATAAGAAGGTCACCAATATGATTCAGGGAGACAATCTAAAAAATATATCAGGAAAATTTTAGACAATGAAACTAAAGAGTGACCATATACATGCATTGATTATCACTAAAGTTCCTGAGGCCCTAAAACACATGTCTATAGAGGCTCGAGAGTCTTGAAAATAATTGTGTATGAGAGAAGATTCGTCCATAGATTTACTCCTTGTAATATTATGATCAGTAGGTATAGAGGTCCTCCCTAGATCACACACCGCAAATATCATCCTTATGGAAACACAACCACTAATTATGAGAGTTCTCCCCATTATGTTGGTTGTTAAAGTCCTTCACTAAAGAATATAAATAGAAAATAATTTCCTCCAACCCTATCTCATTGATTTGTAATTAAAAATACTCTCCTTATTTAATCTAATTATATAGTCACCGTGAATCCCCCTGTGGTGATAGTTCATCACAACATGAACATACTCCCCATTTTGAGTCTACTTCTAGAATTATATCATACTGGGAAGTTATCAACAGATCGAGGTTGGTTTCACACATTACCTCAACTCCAATCTATAATATCTTATCCAAATAGAAATATGGAGTGGGGTGAATATGATGGTTTAAACCACCCTCACTTGGTGTATACATTTTATTAATAAAATGGACTTCTATAAACCATCATCTTTCTGATAAAGAACACTAAAATTAAAAATGGTGGTCTGATAAATGTGAAGAAGTTCCCTTGGAGGTGATGAGGAATACTTGAATGTATGGAGATAATTGGATAAGGATAAACTACCAATTAAATTCTATCCTATTTCCACTTCCCAACATTACATCATTGAAGTGTTGAAATTTGAGTTCATATAATAATTAATTTTTTTCTTTTTGGTTGACCCTTCATTGGCTAAAGGCCAAGAACCTTTCTTATCAAGAGTATGGAAACCATATTCAAGCCATGAGAATGATCTATCATTAGATTTTATTTTTTGTTTTCTTAGTATCTTAAAACCCAAAATTAGAGAAAATATATATATATATAGTATGGTTATCTCAGTATATTGAAGGAACTTCATCAAATAATAGTTGATTCCCTATCCATTGTGTATTTCTAAAAATTGGGGGAGTACTAATGTGGCCTTAAAAATACATGTTTTGCCACATATTTTTCATTAATTTTTAATGATTTATTGGTTATTTTTGTACTTTATATTAAATACTAACACTTTTGGGTTTCGATAAATAAATTTCATAATTAATCAATTTTTATAATTAATTGTGTATTTTAAGCCTTAAAATAATTATTTTATATCATACTTATATTTTATAGTTAAATAAATTTTTATTTAGTTTGGTATTTTTGTCTGCATATTTAATTATTTAACATTTATTATTTAATTAATTAGTTTGCTTTGGAACATAAATTATTTAGTCTTAATCTGACATTTCATGTATTAAAAATTAATTAATATAACCTAATTAATATATGTATTTTAATAATTCATTAATTACTAATTTATGTTTTGAAACAAACTAAATTTATTCAAACTTTATAATTTTAAGTCTTAACTCAATTAAATTACTTAATAAGATGATAATTAATTGTCTATATTAATGTATTTAGTTAGTTATAGCAGCAATAATTTAACTTTTTTATTTAAATGTTTAAATTGTATACTAACTGATAATAATTTAATTTCTTTTTAATTTAGTTTTAGTTTAGTAACAATTTATGTTTTATAAATTAAAGTTAATAATATAAAAATATATGTTTTTAAATGTTTTTATAAGTTTATTAAATTTAGGATGTACTTAAATTTACATTTTTTTAATTAATAATTAGTTTTAATTTAGTATTTTATTCAGTTTTTATTTATGTTCTAATTTATTTTTCTATGTTTATTTTGCAAGTTTATAGTGTCAATGTAACCATAACCACTGTTTCTTCCTTCACTGTCTCGCTATTTATACTTCTCATGGTGACATCGGTGTGTCTATCCTCTTGGCACCGCACTCTTTCTCACGGAGTCACCGTTTCAACATCCTTGATGTGCCACCAGTTTTGGCGCCACAGGTCCTTGCACATAGACTCACAACCACCGTTCCTTCACTCCTTGACCTGTTTCATCATTTCAAAGACCACTTTAATAGCATTGTTTCACTCTTGGTTCATTCAGGAGATGGGAATATGTACAGATTCACTTAACTAACCCACTCAGAGTTAGTTATGTGAAAAAAACTTGCATGATGTGCTAGTTGTGAAAAAATGCACGTGTGCGGTGCTTAAGTGAAGGACTTTTGGAGTTGGTGTAAGTGTGTGGTGACATGCAGTAGATGACGGAGGATAAAAAAATAGAGCAGCAACATAATTTTATTGGGTTATAATCCATTGAATATATTTGATCAACCACTTCTGTCGAGAGGAGAGGAGTGAAATTTGGGGCGAATCCTGGAGCACTTCTTGGAGAACCATTCCTTGGAGATCTGAGGACCATGAGAAGCAGTTATTCCAGCTAGGAGAGGGAGATCTCTTCCTATGTTTTCTTTAAATTTTCTTCTATTTTAATTGGATGATTTTACTATATGTAATAGAGATGATTTTAGGCTAAATACATCCAGTTCGGTGTAAAAATCGAGTCTACTGGTCATCTTTCTTCTTCCTTCTCACTTTCAATTTAAATGTTTTCGGAATAGATTAGTTTGATAAACTCTGAATAACTTCATTTTCAACATACCATTAGCACTTAATATGGAACTTTAAAATCATTCGGTGAGGCTAATTGTGAATTAAATTTCTTAAATACTTGAATTGAAATAAAAACTACAGAACTTATGGAAAGTTCATTCAGTCATTTTTTTAAAACCAAATTCCTCAAAGTTGATTAATCTTGGAGTGAATAACTCAAATATTTGTTGTCTTGTGTAATTTATCTCCTGAAGATGGAAATAAATCACACCACTTAAGTGGTACTAGTTGTAGTCAATATCATGAGAAGGAATATTTTCAAAACCAGTGGGATGGATATCTTTCCCCAGACATATATCTCTTGATTGTTCACATATCAGCATTATATATTTCAGTTTCTCTATCTTTTCAATGATTTATTTCTTCAATTTAGTTTAGATACAAGATTTGAAATGTTCAGTCACATTAATGCTTAACAATGAATATTAAAAAAGTAAAAAAGAAAATAGTAAATTTACCCCATTGCAGACAATAGTGGGGTCTTTTGAACATTTTTAGAATAATTTTTAGAATAATCACCTTCCCTGTGGGTTTGACCCTACTTGTCACATATATTATAGTTAGTATGAAAATAAATAATTAAACTTAGACCAGATTCAATGAAGGTTCTATTCAATGATTTGGTGTCGTTTCTGAGGAAGGAACGAGCCATTACTTCTAAAAAACTAAAAAAATCATGTTAAAAAACACCTTAAAAAATTGGAAAATTTGTAAATTGTTAAAAAATCTGCTTCATTATTTATTGAACTATCACTATTTTCTTTATTTCAGAATGTTGTCTACTATTTTTTGCCTGATAATAAGAACTTCTAGTGTTATATTAGAGCCTCTGAACCATGAATTAGATAAACATTTTACTTCTCTAATAAAGGAAAACAAATTTGAAATGGAAAATATAGTTGAGAGTTCCTGCACCTAACAACATCCAATATCATCCAGAACCATTAAAAGAAAATGAAAGGCCTAGGGTGAAGGAATTAAAACTCCACCAAGTTTTAAGAAATCCATATTATATTAAGCTATCTCCTAGATCCCAAAATTATGAGCTAAAATATTCACGCATTTCACTATTAACTGCATTTAATGGACTCTCTAATGAGAAATCTATTGCCTTCATTAGAGATTTCTAAAATACTGTGAAACAGTTACCACTTCTAGGACTCACATAAAATGATCTAATAATGAGAGTTTTCCCCTTTTCTATTTAATGGGAATGCTAGGAATTGGTTTCTAAGTCTAGATGAGAATATTTTTAAAAAATGGGATTAAGTGTACAACTCATTTAAAATGAAATTTTATCCCCAAATATTAAAAGGTGAACTAAGAACAATGATAACAAGTTTTTATAAAATGGATGGAGAAGCTTTTCATGAATCTTGGGATGGATTTAGGGATTGACTTAGGCATTGTCCCCATTATCAACTCCCATCTCACCTTCTCATGGATACCTTCTATGAAGGGTATTCATCATCTGGATAGAAACTAGTTGACCAACTAGCTGGGGGTAATTACAATGATAACACTTATAAATAACATAGAATTTTTTTAATAATCTTTCTTTGAATTCACAACATAAAAATTAAAGAATAAAAAGAGTCAATAGAAATGTTAATTCAAACACTGGTTCGAAAAATGATACTCAAGATCAACTTGTTGAAATCACCAACCAATTGCAATCTTTAATGAATCAGAATTCAAAACAAATTGTTAACCAGCTTGGATCTCAAAATACCAACCAATATTTAAGATAACAGTCTGTCCAGTGTGGTATGTTTGGGAATATAGAAATATTTTGTCCTAACTTTGTTATGTCGGCCCAATAATAAGAGAATTCAAACTTTGTTAACTATGGTCCTAGAATGCCTCCCAAAGAATATCCATTTTCAAATAATTAAAACCAAGGCTATAGGAACCATCCAAACTTATCCTAGAAAAATGAAGGCCTAATTAAACAATAATCTTCCCCTAATTACTCTAACCAACCAAGACCAAACTATAAAAATCAACAAATGGATGAGTCTTCTATTGTACAAGGAAACAATGATAATAAAATGTCTTCTAAGATTGATCTAATCTTGAAAAAAAAATTAACTTAGAAGAGGAAAGATACATGACTCAGCTAAAAAAACATCATAATCAATATGATTCAGATAAAATTAAAACTGATGATAGAATGCAGAACATGGAATCACAACTTGGACAACTTTCTAGAGATTTTTCATCTAGGGAAAAAGGTAAACTTCCAAGTAACACTGAGCTTAAACCTAGAGATAATTCCATGGCGGTAGTAACTAGAAGTGGGCTGAATACTCAAATCATTGCTGAAAAATACCATGAAAATTCCCAAAATGAAAATTGGCTTCAATATAGAAATAAAAATATACTTTTCACACATGCTATAAATTCACAGAAAAATATTGAAAATGATAGAAATATAAATTTTTCACCTGAAACTCAAGTTGAAAATTCACCGAGAAATCAAAAGAATAAAGGAAAAGAAAAAGTTGATAAAGAAGTGAGGTATATACCTATTATCTTTAAAAAAATCACCACCCATCCCTTTCCCTAAGAATCTGAAACCTTAAAGTAACACTAGGTCTTAACTTCTTCAGTTCCTTGGTCTCCATTACAAACCTCAAGTAAACACGCAATTTATTCAAGACTTAATTCAAATTTCATCCTATCAATAATCCCTTAAAAATTGTTTCTAATAAATGGACCCTATAAGAATTTTCTACTTACATCCTCACTGAAGAGTGCAGTGTTGTACTCCAAAAAATCCCACCAAAACTGAATGATCGAGGTAGCTTTTTCATAACTTGCACACTAAGAAATTATGATTAGCCCAACTGTTTGTGTGATCTAGGGGCTAGCATTAATCTACTCCCATACTCACTGTTTCAGTAGTTGAGTTTGGGTTACCTTCAAACCACCATATTCATATTCAAGTTGGCTGATAGATCTTTCACCCATCTGGTGGGTAGGGTAGATGACTTTCTAGTTGGGGTAGGGAAGGTGTTTTTGCTTGCAGAATTTTTTTTTAGACATGGAGTGAGATCAATAGGCTCCCATCATCTTCGGTAGGCCCTTATTTTCCACAGGTGGTGCTGTTATTGATCTCTCTAAGGGTCAATTAATCTTTAAAATTGGAGAACAATAAGAAGAATTCAATGTGTTTAAAAAAGTTAAAGGACAAACTTTTTTTGAAAACTATTCAATGGTAGAGTCCATAAGGGATGAGAACCCAATTGGAAACCCTGAAGAATATGAAAATAAATTATCTACTATTGAAAATAATTTAGGATCTGAAAATCCTGTCGAAACTGCCTTAGAAATTGAAAATTCTGCTCGAATACCTAATCTGGAAAATTTTACAGAACTGGTCAAATGTTCAGTTTCTGCTATAGAAGGGTCCTCTATTTCTGAACATAGGATTTTTTTTAGGGAATATGAGGGTGTTTCTATTATCACCAACCCTTTTGAACACATTGAGGATTTTATGGGAGAAATTTTAAGACAATTTGATGATTTTTCTTTGATTAACTTGATAAATTCTGATATTCAAAGCTTGGATAGTATACTGCCCACTTTGGACATCAGCACTGTTACTTCTGAATCTAAATATGAAACTGAAAGTCTTTCATCCTTTAAAACTCCTTACATGGGATATGTTGAAGACCTTGGACCTCCCATGCCTAAGATTATCCCTTATAGTGTAGAAGCACCTACTATTGAACTAAAATGAATCCATTATCATCTTAAATATTCATTTTTGGGTGATAATTATACTTTTCCTGTCAAAATTTCTGCTGAGCTCAATGAAAATCAAGAACAAAGACTATTGAGTGTGTTTAAAAAGTTTAAATCTGCCATAGGATGGACTATAGATGACATAAAGGCTATTAGTCCCTTATTTTGTATGCATAAAATACATATGGAGCCTGACCATTAGCCTAGGGCAGAGTTTCAAAGAAGATTGAATCCAAATATGAAAGAATTTGTGAGAGAGGAAGTGATTAAACTGCTCAACACTGGAATGATATATCCCATTTCTGATAGTACTTGAATCAGCACTGTTTTGGTTATTCTCAAGAAGGGGGGTTTCACTGTAGTCAAAAATGAAACGAATGAATAAATCCAAGATAGAAAAGACACAAAATGGAGAGTATGTATAGATTATAGAAAGATGAATGAAGCAAATTAGAAGGACCATTTTTCAATGCCCTTCTTAGATCAAATTATTGAGAGGCTTACTAGAAATGAATTTTTCTATTTTTTAGATGGGTATTCTAGTTTCAACAAGATTCCTATTTCTCTAGAGGATCAGGAAAAGACCACTTTCACATGCCCCTTTGAGACATTTTATTATAGGCGAATTCTCTTTGGGTTGTGTGGAGCTCCATCCACTTTTCAATGGTTCATGATGGCTATATTTTCGGAAATGATTTAAATAATCATTGAAGTTTTCATGGATGAATTTACCATTGTGGAGAGAACTTTCGACACTTATCTTGGAAATATTGAGTTACTTTTGGAGAGTTGCATTGAAACCAACCTTGTTCTTAATTGGGAGAAGTGTCAATTCATGGTCATGAATGGTACAGTGCTTTGTCATAAGGTTTCCAAGAGTGGTTTGGAAGTTGATACTACTAAGAATGATGTAATTCAAAAACTTCCACCTCCTGAAAATCTAAAAGGTGTTATAAGTTTCCTAGGGCATGTTGGTTTCTACCGGATATTCATAAAAGTATTTTCCAAAATAACTAATCCCTTATGTTCTTTACTTTTAAAAGATGTACCTTTCAATTTTGATGATAACTGTTTGAAATCATTTAATCTGTTAAAATAAAAACTCACTATATCACCCATTATCATTGCACCGGACCAGAAATTACCTTTTGAACTTATGTGTGATGTTAGTGACATGGTTTTAGGTGTTTTCCTTGGATATAGGAAATATAGAAAGTTACATGTGGGGTATTATGATAGAATATTTCTAGATGAATCCCAAAAAAATTATACCACCACGGAAAAAGAATTGTTAGCTGTTGTGTTTGCTCTAGAGAAGATTAGAAAACATTTTTTAGGTTCAAAATTTGTCGTTTTTGCTGATCATTCTTCCTTAATGTACTTTTTGTATAATAATGAAACTAAACCCAGGATTTTTAAATGGATTATGTTGTTACAAGAATTTTTATTAGAGATTACGGATAAATAGGGAGCTGAGAATTTAGTTGTTGACCACCTATCTAGGATAATTTTTGTTCAATCTGAATATCCTAGGTAGATAAACTCTTCTTTTCCTGATGAGAAGCTGCTCACTATTTCTATAAAGCAATCTGCTTGGTTTGCAGATTTTCCTCACTTCCTGGAAGTAGTTGAATTTCCCAGAAAGCAGTCAAATAACCAAAGAAAAAAATTCATTTATGAGATTAAATACTACATTTTGGATGTTCCCTTGCTGTTTAGGAGTTTTACTGATGGTATTTTAAGGATATGTGTTCCATAGGAAGAGATATTGCATGTCTTAAAGAGTTTCCACTCCTCACCTTGGGGAGGTCACCATGGTGGTGAAAGAACTACTCAAAACGTCCTAAAATATAGTTTCTATTGGCCTACTCTTTTTAAGGATTTCAAGATCTTTGTGGTTTTCTTTGATAGGTGTTAAAGGCAAGGAAATGTTGGTAGGAATCAAGAATTACCACAAAAATGAATTCTAGAAGTTTAAATTTCTGATATCTATGGTTTAGATTTTATGGGTCCATTTCCATCATCTCATGGGAATTAGTATATTCTTATTATTGTTTATTATGTCTCAAAACTGGTTGAGGCAATTGCACTTCCCAACAATCAAGCTAACTCTATAATAAAGTTCTTGAAAAAGAACATCTTTACGAGATTTGGAGTTCCTAAATCCTTTATCACTAATAATAGAACACATTTTAAGAACTATAAATTTAAATATTTGATGGAGAAATATGGTTGTGTTTATAAAATTGGTACTCCTTATCATCCACAGTCTAGTGGATAGGTGTAAATTTCAAATGGTGAACTGAAACAGATACATGAGAAAACTATGTCAACCTCTATGAAAGACTGGTCTCTTAAATTTGATGAACCATTATGTGTATATAGAACTTATTTCAAGACCCCAATAAATATGTATCCTTACAGGATGTTTTTTGGGAAATGTTTTCATTTACTTGGGGAGTTGTAACCTAAGTCTTATTGGGAAGTTAAGGCTATAAATTTTGATTTTAAGAGTGGTGGTGAGAGGAGATTACTTGAGCTGAGTGATATGGATGAGATTAGGAGAGAGAGTTATGATAATGTAAAGATTTGTTAAGAGAGGATTAAAAATTTCATGATTCTATTATACAAACCAAATAATTCAAACCTGGATAGAATGTCCTTCTCTTTAACTCTAGACTCAAACTATTTCCTATAAAACATTAGTCCAGGTGGTCTTGACAATTTACTGTAGTGAGACTGATAAATAATGGAGCTGTTGAAATTGTAGGTGAAGAGAATGAACCCATGTTAGTTAATGGGCAGAGACTGAAACTTTATTTTGAAGGACAACCAAAAGGCTTGGATGCCATTGTTGTTCTTGATAATTGATATTAAATAATTTATAAATGATGAATTTATACTCCGTGCTTCATCGGAGTCAACTTATTATCTTTCTTTGTTTTAATTTTTATTTTGTCCTTGTTTTACTTTAAATAAAGTTTTGCTTTGCTACCTTCTATATGTTGTGTCTCTTCTGGATTTTTGTCCCCAGTTATCAAGCTCTGTGTTTTTAAAATGCTACCTTTGGTTTCATGGATGATTTGAATTACCTTGTTGAAGGATTAATGAAAAAAATATTATGTCTATGAATTACCTTACTATTAATTTATATTTCATTATTCTGTTTTTTAATACTTTGAAAAAATATGATGCATGTCTTGCATGAAAAATTCTTCTCTATTTGTTACTGCTTTTAAAAATTCTGTTTACTGGAAAATTATGCTTGTATTAGAAAATTCTGCTACTTCTGTACTAAAAGTTCTATTGCATGATTTGAGCTGTATAAAATTATTTAGCATGTTTTGTTACTGAAATATTTTTTTTGCATATGCTTAAAAATATTCTTGTATTGGAATGAAAGTTTGTTGTATTTCACTATGTAAATAAAATTTCAACTTATACTTCACTGCTGAAAACTAAATTTCATTTCTATTAAAATATTTTTACTACTTAAAACTATGTGGGGGGGTACATACTTCTTTTCTTTTTGAATCTGCTTTAGGTTGGGGGTGTATTAGTATTCATTTTTCTGCTATATTGAACATATTATTGAACTCAATTTGTTAAAATGCTTACACCCAGTACACAGTGCACTTACACTTTACATGATAGTTTTGAGTTGTATTGACAATTATTCACTAGAATTAAATGATAATGTATTTAATTGATAATGAACCTTCTTATTAGTTATTCATTGTGAAAAACAATATTTTTAACTTTAAAGAGACCCTTTATACATGTCATAAATCTACTGAAATACCAAGTCTGTTTTTGAACTATAACTATTAAAATGTTCTTCTCCATATTTGAAAGTCAACTTTAGGGACAATGTTGGATTTTAAGTGTGGGGGAGGGTGTAAATTCTTGATGATGCTAAACTTTGATTAATTATAATCCCATCAATTCCCACTTCTATTCAAACTTTTTGTAAAAAATGGTTAATTTTTTTCAAAATTCATTCATAATTTTAGGATTTACAGTATTTCTCAAATGAGTCTTGCCTATTGAATGATTCCTTTCTCGTAGTTAAGAACTTCTTTGAATCTTAAATCAATGTGGGTGGATGATTTCTGAGTGTTATTTCTTAGTGATTTAATGGAAATTTGGTTTAGGGACTATTTTTGAGAGTGGTATGGGTGACCTGTTAGTGGAGTTATAATCATAACCCTAGTAATTGGAAGTTAGAATTGATCTTAGGGGATTCATTCATCTTTTAATTATAAAAATTAATCATCTTTATGAGACAATGGAAATTATTTTTATATAAATCTTTTGGAACTGGAGTAATTTGGGCATCTTGGATCCCACGATGAGTCTCTGAGACCCGAGATGCTGGGTGAATTTCTGCTTACTATAATCCCTTTGTACACCTTGAATAAGTGTATATGCACAGTGCTTAGCACATAATCAAGGTCTGGTAAAAAAATAAAGTGTCTAGGGTGAAAAATGGGTTCATTAAGGTGAGGGGAATTATGAACACCAAATGAAGAAAGGGTCAATTGGTTTATATGGGAGTCATTTAGGATGTATCGTTAAGGTGATTCACAAAAACAAATATTTATTTTTGGAACCTAAGGGATGAGTCAAATTAAAAATTTCCATTGGATAAGTTCTTAATTCCACATAAATTCAACCTCTTGTCACTCTTGTAATTTTAACTTTAGTTTGGACTGAAATGAGACACTAAGGAGTTTCACATATGAGCCATGACATCTTCATTGATTGATGAATCATTGCTTTCTTGATTACCCTTTGATTTTTTATTGTAGGAAAGACTTAATTTTTGAAATATCTCTCTAAGTGCCTAATGACAGTCTTGAAGTCCTCTGTTTGAAAATTCATCAACATGCTACATTTTGACCAGAATCATAAACATACTTCTGTTTTCAAGGATAATAAAGCATGAGATTTTTTAGGAAAAACAATGATTAAGTGTGGGGGAATTTTATGTCGCCTTAAAAACACATGTTTTGTCACATCTTTTTCATTAATTTTTAATGATTTAATTGGTTATTCTTTAACTTTATATTAAATATTAACACTTTTTTGTTTCTATAAATAAATTTATCAATTAATAAATTCCTAAAATTAATTGTATATTTTAAGCCTTAAAATAATTAATTTATATATTACTTATATTTTATAGTTAAATAACTTTTAATTTAGTTTGGTATTTTTTTCTGCATATTTAATGATTTAACATTTATTATTTAATTAATTAGTTTTCTTTTTCAAATACATTATTTAGTCTTAATCTGAAATTTCATATATTAAAAATTAATTAATATAACCTAATTAATAGATGTCTATTAATAATTCATTAATTACAAATTTAAGTTTTAAAAAAAATTATTGAAACTTTATAATGTTGAGTCTTAACTCAATCCAATTATTCAATAAGATTGTAATTAATTTTCCATTTTAATTAATTTAGTTTGTTATAGAAGCAAATATTTAACTTTGTTATTTAAATGTTTAAATTTTATATTAACTATTAATAATTTAATTGATTTTTAATTTAGTTTTAGTTTAGTAACAATTTGTGTTTTATAAATTAAAGATAATAATATTATAATTTAAGTTTTTAAATGTTTTTATCAGTTTATTAAAGTTTGTGATGTACTTAAATATTCATTTTTTAATTAATAATTAGTTTTAATTTAGTATTTTGTTCAGTTTTTATTTATGTTCCAATTTATTTTGCTCTGTTTATTTAGTAGGTTTACGGTGTCACCATAACCTTATCAACTATTTCTTCATTCACTGTCTCTCCTTTTCTTCTTCTAATGGTGAAACCGATGTGTCTATCCTTTTTGCACTGTACTCTTTCTCACGGACTCACCGTTTCAACATCCATGCTATGCCACTGGTTTTGGCGTCATGGGTCCTTGCACACAGACTCACAGCTATCGTTCTTTCACTCCTTAACATGTTTTACCATTTCACAGACAACTGAAAAAATGATGTTTCACTCTCATTTCATTCGAAAGACGGGAATACGTCCAGATTCACTTAACTAACTCACTCAGAGTTAGTTACGTTAGAAAAAATAGCACAACATGCCAGTCATGAAAACACACATGAGTACAGTGCTTAAGTGAAGGATATTTGGAGTTGATGGAAGCGTGTGGTGAGAAACGGAAGATGAAAGAGGATACAAAAACAAAGCTGCTACATAATTTGATGTGGGGAGAATTCATTCGATATATTCGATCAAACACTTCCATCGAGAGGAGAGGAGAGAACTTTGGGGCGAATCCTGGAGCACTTCTCGGAGAACCAATCCTTGGAGATCTGAGGGCCAGAAGTAGCAGATATTCAAGATAGAAGAGGGAGATATCTTCCTCTGTATTGTTTTAATTTTCATATGTTGTATTTAAATGAATTTATTATATGTTATCGAGATGATTTTAGGCTAAATACTTTTAGTTTGAGGTAAAACTCGAGTCTACTTGTCATCTTTCTTCTTCCTTCTCACTTTCAATTTAAATATGTTTAGAATAGATTGGCAAGATCAACTCTGAATACATTCATTTTCAACGTAATATTATCACTTAATATGGAACTTCAAAATCATTTGGTGTGACTGATTTTGGATTGAATTTTTTAAATACATGAATTGAAATAAAAACTATAGAACTTATGGAAGGTTCGTTCTATCAATTTCTTAAAACCATATTTCTCAAAGTTGATTAATCTAGGAGTGGTTAACTCCAAGATTTGTCAGCTTATGTGATTTATCTCCTGGTGAGGGAATAGATCACACATATTTTGTGGTACTAGTTGTAGTCACTATCGTGAGAAGGAATATTTTTAATCCCAGTAGGATAGATATCTTTCCTCGAACATATATCTCTTTATTGTTCACTTATAAACATTATATATTTCAGTTTCTCTGTATTTTCAACTATTTTTTGCTTAAATTTAGTTTAGATACAAGATTTGAAATGTTCAGTCACTTTATTACCTAATAAATAATAATAATAAAAGTAAAAAATAAAATAGTAAATTTACCCCACTGGTGAGAACAGTGGTGTCTTTTGAAATTTTTTAGATAAATTTCGTTCATAATCACCTTCCCTATGGGTTCAACCATACTTTCCACATATACTGTAGTTAGTAGGAAAATAAATAATTAATCTTGGACCATATTCAATGACGGTTCAGATCAAGTACATAGCATTGAACTTTACCCCATCCCCAAGTCAACAGAGTCCCCCAAAGAGGATATCTTGTAAATTTATTTCAACAAGATAGGTTTCAGGCAAAACAATTACATATCCCAGTTCTTCCAAAAAACTAAATCCTATTGCCTCTAAGGAAAAAAAGCATCATAACTAAATAGAGCGGTTTATAGATAGACTCTAATGAAAATCCATCAAAAAGTCCAAAAATTGTTTCAAATAAGAAACGAAAATCCTCATATATGGTAAAACATATGGGGATTTTAATTTCAAATGTTGAACATGCATTCCCCCTGGCTCATGATTGAGTAAAAGTATGATAAGTTAAGAAGAGTTCATTGGTATTGGCTATGGTAAGAATCAAGTGGTATCCATAGTCTGTAGTTCTAGAGGAATTTTTACACCACCACCACTCTGGGGATCATCTAATCTATAACTATATAGATTAATGATTGTGATAGAAACATGTAATCCCCATCACTTAGACCTGGGGAATTTTTACACCTCCTCTAAGAATGTTAGTACTGCATATGATGTCCAATGACCTTTGACAACAAACACCCCAACCATTTCAACCTCTATGTGACATAAACCAATCATTTGAGGCATTATTATTAAATATGGATGGGGAATCCATCAGTATACCCATCCAAATATTCCTTCCATGGGAACATCCTATGGAAAGGTTAAACTCTATATAGGTCACAAGATAAATTGTTCCACTAAGAGAATATATAAAAATTAGGCTCCTTCCACACTTATCAAAGATGGTGTAAGCAATGAAGATTCACTATATTAATCAAATTAAAATGAAGTGATTTATTCTACATAATATTATTTGGTTAATGTCATCTGTACTAATATGGTATAGGATAATGTCCCGGAAATAAGAGATGATACACATAAAGGAACCTTTGCCTAAGATATAGTTCACACTGAACCACATAAGGCAGATGTTTTCACATAAAATTAGAGGAAGGCCTAGAACCTTATAACTAAAAATGATTATTTTACCCCCTTTGATGAACATCAACTAAATATAAAGGGAAATGATTGTCTATAAACATTGAACACACAAATGGGTATAATACCTTTTTGCTGAAGAGAAGTTGGAACAATATGAGGTTGGTATAGAAAATATAAAACAATTTAATATTGAATTAATCAGTTAAAACACTCCTTATAAGTATAAAATTCAAGAATAAGTGGTAATATCTCCTACCACTAATTAATAGGGATTTAATCAACCCAAAATTTTATATTTTAATCCATTGGTTGTCTATGCATCTTGAAAACCATTTAACTTAAACATGGTGGTGATTGAAGACCTACTTTTCATCCACTAGAATAGATGCTAACTGAGTTTTAGGAAAGTCACCTATATCCATCATGAATAGGGAGTAAATAATTAATATATGTAGGGTGGTAGAATAAATCTTTTACTACAAAAAAATCCAGGGTTCACCTCATACTATATTTCCTAAAAATATCCATGGATCCATCGAGTCTATCACCACTCAAATGTAATCCATAGAAGGATGAAACTCCATGTTGCATCCTAATAGAAAACTATATACTAAATTTTTGTACTCTAATCCTCCCCTACCCAACTATAAAATCCCTAAATTCCTAACATTCAAGGGATTTGGATATCGGGAATAGAACTTGACACATTTTGTGTCCTGAAGTGGCCCCATGATTGGAAAAATTTATCATTAGGAAAAACAAAACTCATATTCTTTGTGAAGACTTTTGAGTAAATTTTTTACAAAAAATTGATAAATTTGTTCATCATGGGATAAGAAGTTATAAACTATTGAAGGTTATGGACATTGATCTCTTGAATTTTATGCAGCATGAAAATGAGGGGGTCACTGGATTTGTCTCTAAATGGAATGGTATAGAATAGTCTCTCAATTTTCCTCTACTATAAGAGAAGACAATAGATTTTATTATATAGAATCTACATAATGATTTGAAAACAACATTAATCCTATTGAAATATTCAAGAAGTTTCTAGGAGTTTGTAGTTATACCACAACATCTTGAACATTTCATTTAGTAAACTAGCGCAAAATATTTTTATATGCCTGATTCTTCATTTAAAAGGTCTCGTAATGATGAGATTTACACTATCACACTTATACTAGATCTAAAATCGTTATGGTTCCCAAAACAACATCATATCACTTGGTACCTCCCACAGAGTAGAAGAAATAGAAATAACACCCACTTGCATTATAAAGGAAAGAAGAAGGAATCCCATCATATGAGTACCAAATAAAAAAAATACTCCATAAAAAATGATAAATTTATCAGATATCTCATCATAGTTGTGGAATGTAATCTCCTTAATATTTATGAAACCTAGAAACCTGATGAAGTTAGACTTAGGGATCATTATGTATGTTTCTATTTCAACTGAATTCTAGGAAATAACATTAATGATTGTTTAAACATTACAGAAATACTATAGAAAATGTTTATTTTAATTCAATTTAAATTGATTAAGCCTATGAAAAAGTTATCATACGTTTTTACTACCATAAATTTGGATGGATATGATTTTTGGGAAGCTCCATGTGGATGTAAAAGAATGTATTATGACTAGATGACTCAAAAAAAAATTCATTTGGAATATACCATCCTTCACAAAAATTTAAATCAACATATTGTGGCCTCAATACTCACGAAAACTTTTGAGAATATTCCTTTGAATCAATCCTCTATAGGTAGGCGTGATCGATGAATATAAAACAAGGTGTAATAATGGGGGCTTCAAACAACCCCCAATCCAGTCCAAATTATCACATATTTTCTACACAAATCATTCAAATCATGGGAACCACCACATCAAACATTCCCTTCATTAGATGAGGAGTCGCCTTTTGGCTTAATTATTGTCAATCACCTGGTAGATCTCATATTTTATTAATAACATGCTCATGAATCAAATTTACACATATATTACTATGAAACCAAAGGAATATTCCATAGAAGCTAAGTTATTTGGGTAAGATATGGCCATGAAATATTTTAACATAGGATAAATGCCTTTTTCAAATCCATATATAAGGCCAAGACTCAAGATAAATCACTCTAGTGAGCCTCAAAAGAACAAGTTGAAACATTGGTATCCTTTGGAATCAATCAAAATAATATTTTAATAGAAAATTATATTGTTGGTGTGAAAATAGTTGATCATTTTAGCCATATAGGTAGTAAAAAATGGCGTAACACACTAGTGAAAAAAAAGAGCTTCAAGTCCCATCCAATCAAAAGATCTATTCATACCTATTTCCTTATCCTGCAATCCTCATGCTATGGAATGACACTATATTGGGAAGTTCAAAGTATTTCTATAAAAATATTACATTTTAAAATAATTATTTGATGTCATGGACATATTTTAATTCCTATATGTACTCTACCTCTTGAATGTTATTAGAGAATAATTTTTTGAGGCCCATTGGTGATTATTGGTTTATAAGGACGATGTCAATATAGATGATGTTTTACATACACAGACTTCTCTAGTGAAAATCCACATGGTTATCTCATCCAATGACCCGGATCGAGATACCACCATCTATGGACACATCATATCCCTAAATATATCAGGAAATCATGATAGAGTTTATATTCATCGATATTTAAATAATAATATATCTGTATTTATAATAATCCTACTTTCGAATATTAATCACATGGATAATCATTAGGATTATATTTCTCCTTGAATGATGACAATTCAAGGGTATGACAAAATCAAACAAAACACCATTTGAAGTATCAACCTCACAGTTCAATTTGGAGACCCAATATCTAATTTTTATTTTATAATAGTTTAGTATGGAACAATATTTAATGTACTCTTGAGATAGATGAGGCTTTATATGAATGCATTTATTACATTATTATACCATCACTGCTTAAAGTACCCTATCAATTTAATTTTTAGAGTACTATATAGAAACAGCCTCCCATTAATTCATATGTATCCCATTTTACTGAAGAAGAATTCTATAATAATTATGTAAAACAACTTATTATGGGTGAAAACATTCATGTCTTGAATCTAAATGTCTTGATAGATACTCTGTAAATCCCCCATATCTTACTTAGTGGTGTTATGTATTTCTCATCAATCTGATCATGGAAATAAGCCCAGCCCTTGAAAGCTATCAGTGAATAAGGACTTCAATTTCCCCTATCAATATGGTGATACCTATTCCAGCTAAGGCGAGCATATCAGATAGACACCATGGTTCATCTATGGGTATTATAAGTGTCGATGCCCCATCTATAATTATCCTTTTTTTCATTTATAATTCCCATGGACATCTATGCATCATCTTTGGGATCAAAGACCATCTCCACATTACTAAAAGTTGAAAAATATCCCATCATACCATCTTAGGATCCTCGAGATGTTGGTATCTCCTTATCCCTTCATGGTGGTAGGGAGGAAGGAGATGATATCAAAAATTCACCTAACCACGTTCGACTTTCACCCATATGTTAAAATCCTGAGTTAATCTCCTTATTATTCACTAGTGATGAATATGTCCCCATGTCATATTCAAGATAAAAGAGTCCCCATTCATCTTATCTCCCTAATAATATTTTGATAGAGGAAGAGGTGCAAATGAACATAGAAATTTCTATTCATAATTTTAGGGATGTATCTCTACCACCATTGATGAGATCAAACATGTTAATATAAGTATAGAGTAGGATCCATAAACCATGTTCATTAGTAAATCCATGGATCTAGAGGAGGTGGAGGAGTATGTTATCTTCCAAAAATGGAATCGATATGTGTTCTCTTGGAAATTCATAAATATTCTTGTATTGGATCCCAATGTGTCCACCCATTACCTATGATTTCTAGGATATCATCACATATATAAACAAGTAGCACGAATAATTTATCCAAATCAGGCTGCCAAAGCAGATGTTGAGGTTTGAAAACTAACAAAATACACCTACATCTAATTCTTTCAATATTGGAAATGGTTGGAAAATATCATTTCAATTATGTATAAAAATTTTAATTTTTGAGTCTAAATTGACCTTTGCGACCTTGTAAGGCACGAATCAAAAGAAAAATTTCTAGTCTCTATCATGGAACTAATAATGGATTCAATAGATAGCTTAGAGTCCCTCTCCTTTATGGATGGGTACTCTGATTGTAATAAAAATTACATGGAAATAGATGATGAGGTATCCAATAATTTCATGGAAACCCAGGGTATATATTTATATCAGTTAATTAACTTTGTCTTAAAGAAAATTGACATTGCATATCAATTCTCTATTCATCACGTCTTCATATACTTATTGATAAAAAATTATAGTGTTATGTGGGCAACTTTGTAGTCAATTCTCAATAGCATCTCGATCATCTTGAAAACATGAATACATTTTGAAATCCTTTATAGAAAATCATATGAAATAATACAATGATGTGCACTTTTGGGGTAAATTCATTGAAATTTATTTTCTTCATACTACACCATCACAACATTAGATTTTATCTAGAAAATACCAAGGGAATTATTAACATCCCTCCACCTCCTAACGTCATGGAATTGAGAGGACCATGAAGGAATATTTTCAATATGAAGTTCCCAATTTATTTTATTTTAGGTAAATATTTACTCTCAACTAGATTAATTAAGAGATGGGTGGCTTACTAGTGGGACAAAAACTATACATGATCCTTTAATAACCTCATAAAATACCTCCTCAACCCATTATCCTTGATGTAACAAGATGAAGGAAAAAAATTATTATATTTAGTGACTCTAGATCAATATATAGTTTTGTTTTTGGATCATAATAATTATGTAGGTAAACAAAACAAGATATATTACTATATCTTAACTGTGCCGCACTCTGAGACTCTGTATTCTAATATTAAGAAGAACTATTTAAAACAGAACATTATGACACAGAAGGTGAGTCACCATCTCCATCATCACAATATCTAATTTTTTCCATCTCATGTGTACCCACTAAGCATATCCTTAGTCTTCCAATTTTTATTATACATTTTCATTATTTCTAATCATCCTATAATAGTTTGAAATTTGGTTAATTCCATAGAATTTATTCAAGAGGCATACATTAGTGAATTTCCTTATAGTGCACCCGACTCTTGAAAGTGGGACATTGAGTATATATTTCATGAATAAAAATGTATTTTCCATATATGATGCATCTATAACATGGGATATTAACATTTATGGTTCTTCTAGATTCCAAAAATGAATGAAAATGGAGAACCTGAAAGATAATCTTGTTTTCTAAGGACTTTGTTTATTTCCCCATCTTTGTAAATATTTCCATATTCATTTCTGTTGTCAAAAGGATGCACCAAAAATATGGTAGATTATTAAGACATCGTCATTAGTTAGAAGTTTGTTTTAATGATATCAATTGACTACCTAAACATAAACAGAAATTTGGAACTGATGATCAGAAAAATTAGTGGTCAATATTCCATCACAAAGGTTGAATTAATCATTTTGATTGATCAATTCTAAAAGTTAATGGTAGAGGTCCCCTCCAAGATGAGTCATACCCACATTCAGCATTAATGGAATTCTTATTCTAATAACCTATTTAATGCATTTACCATCCTAGTAGACCTAAACTAGGATTATATGATCATCCATATTGCACATCATAGGATGGTCTCCCTATTCATCAATAATATCATGTATGATATCAATGATTCAACATTACCCATATTCAGGAAGAACCTATATATTTTTCAGTAGATGATTCCACTAAACTGATGTTCCTAATTGCAGACTACCTCTTAGACTAGAACCATCTACTAGAGAAGGATCATAAAGATCAAATTTTCCCTTAGTAAATTTAATCCACCCTCTATGGTGATCATGATTCCTAAAATGTCCTCTATAAATGATGATTTTATGGGATTCTACTCAAATTCATCAAGGGGGTGGATATCATCATTGGAGTGAAACAAATATATTATAGATCATAGGATTCTAATTGGTTAGGAATAAAGATCAATCATCTGATTAAGAGTCTTTGTCTATATTAAGTTTTCAATGTTTTAGGACTATGGTTGGTTCATAAAAAAAATTCCATTATATTTATCCAGACACTATCATTATTCATTGACCTCTAGAACAACTACATACTGCTAAATATTCTTGGTTATTAGCTACCTGGGGAATGGATGCCATGAGGATATATTCCCCAATCAAAACCAATAAGTTTAAATATATACTTAATCCCACTAACTTATTCTCTATCTAGTATGATGTTATAGACCACAAGGAAGTCAAGATAAACACAGTTATCAACATTTTGAATTTAAAAATCATCACTATATTTAGTGTCTCTCACACTATATTGATGTAAAATGTAACTAACCTATATTCTTAGAAGGTTATGAGGTTTTATCATAATTTCAAAATCCAATCAAACCACTCATCCCACTAGCATCTAGTAGAAAAAAAAATAGTTTCTTTCAATAAAAAACTATCAAATGTTCTATAGAAGATGGTGGATAAAGATAAGAATTCTTGGAATTATAATATCTTACATGAATTGTTATATTATCACTCCATGTCCTACACCGCTATATAATAAACACCATATGATCTTTTATATAATACATAAGCATTACTACCCATTAATGTTCAACTTCCCACACTACACATTTCTATTTTGAACCTATTTTCTAGGGATAAATAGGCTCAAAAGTAACTTGATTTCTTGGACTGTCTTGAAGAGAAATTATGGTGCACTCTACATAACATGGAGGTATATTAAAAATGTCTTCCATGGTCCTTCAATAATTAATTTTTTCTCATCTCATTCCTCTAAGGGGAAGTATTTATTGTACTTATAACTCCCATGATCCCTAGGAAGAATCCTATGAAACTCAAACTGAAATGGCGAACCCCGCATTATACACACAGTGTATTACAAGGGAGCTTGATCTTTTTCCAAAATGGATGAGGATAATATCACAACCCCACGAATAAAATATTATAAGGAAATATGGATAATAATTTCACGCCAACTTATAAATTCAGAATTTTAATACTATAAACTACATTGTGACAGTCCATTATGCCAGTCTCTAAACTGTATGGATCTCATATTCACTTTAAGCTATTAAACAATATAGTTAACATGCCTAATGATTGCTGATAAACTAAATAGAATATTCCCTCCTTACAAGACATTAAATAGTAGGATTCATTGATCCAAGAAACATGATCTTAAACTATATGACTAGAAAAGTCAAATTCTTAAGTATTTAAACTACTTGGAGTTGGTACTTAAACCATAACATTAATCTACCTAACACTGAGTGTACCATGCATGATTTTGAAGCACTAAAAATATCTTATCCATATGTAATTTACCTCACATAAAATTCAAATCCTTATGTATCCTTGACACAAATATTTCCCCCTTCTACTAATTAGAATTAAGGAAAAGGTTACCCCATTTCATCCTAGTCGTACGATAAAACAATATGTAACATATTATAAAAAATTTAAATACATAAAACTAATTGGTGTAGAAAAATTATTATCAAATACACCACTTATATGTGGCTCATATCAATTTATTGTCTTTCAGTGTATGGTTGTCAATTTCTACCCACCTAACCAATGGTAAAAATACCCCATACATATAGAAACTATATGTGGATTGATTTGTCTTATTATAGGATTCATAGTGAATCATAGATCATATATCCCATTTATATCCATGAATTTTCATCACCCTTAACCTCCTATATAAAACACCTCAAGATTTTATATGTATTTCCTTTTAAATAAACTATAATTACTTAATAAAATTACTTACTCACAACCTCGTGTCAAAATGAACCATAATAAAATAATCCTTTATAAAGATGATGTTAAATTGGAAATTATAAATAGTAATAACCCCTTTAAAAAAATCTAATGGTTATAAATAATTAAAATTTATTTATTAATTAATAATAAATATGTACTCAATTTTCACTTAAGTCATTTTATGGTTCAAAAATACAGTTTTCTTCAAAAATGTTTTTAACTAAATTTTGGGTATAACAATTATAATTATTTTATACAAATTTTTACTTTTTATTTGAATAAACTAATAACATATTTTAAATTATATTTTATATATTATCTTTGGGTGAATTTTTATAATTCTACAAAAATAATATATTTTTCTATGAATTTGGTAATGCATTTTTTTGTAAAAATAACCATTTATTTTCAATTAAAAGTACATTTATAATTGTAATTTTGTTTTAAATTAACATATGCATCCATTATTTATAAATAATATAGTTAATACATTAAAATCATAATTATAAATTATTCTGGTACAATTTTATTATTTAGCTAAAAAACACATTTTTAAATATAATAATTCTTATGTGCACAATATGTTTTTATCTTAATTAAATAAATCAATCTATATTTATTAATTTTTTTAATTAAATTTAAATATAATATATTTAAAAATATATTTCAAATTTCATTTTATGGTTATAATAAGGTAAATAATTGAAGAAAATTTAGTTTTATGCTTAAAATGAATTTTTATAAATTTTGTTTTAATTACAGTTTGCACGCTTATTGAAAATTATTATTATCAACTTAAATAAATTGATTCTATTAAAATGGAATCCAAATTTGTAATAATTATAATTAATATAATTTAATAGGTTTAGTTTAATTTTTTCCTCATGAAAAAAAAAAGAAATTCTTACCACGATTAAGGTTTAAACAGGTTTATTGTGGCTTAAACAAAGAGATATGATTTTTATTTACACCCAAAATTATATAATTTTTTCTAGATTAAGATATTTAAACTGTATATTATCATATATATTAATAATTTTCCATTTTTGATCCACTATCTCATGAATGTGACCGTATATCATTGAAATAATTTATGATATTCCATGTCACTCCCTCCCCTCACTTATAAAATGTCACCTATTTTCCCCCATTTTTCTCACTGTTTGAGCCTTATAGTTTAGAAAATTCTTACTAAAAATGAATCCATGATTCCTTACCTTCATATTCAATCTTCTCTTCATCTTATAAAAACAATCCTTAGTGGATTATGGTGTAATCCAAAATAGGTATCTTAAAAAAGATGTATAAATCTTTACCATGCTCTTTCAATTTTATTTCTTCTTCTAATTACCCTAAATTTTTTGTATAAATTAAAAAATTAGGAATAAATTATCATAAATATACATATATGTTTTTATTATGATGGAAAATTTATTTCCTACTTCTTCTGTATCAAATGGGAGATGAATTCATCACTCATGTGTATTTGTGGACTTCCGCTCCACATAACAATACAATCCATTTCCCACTACAATATTTCATGTTTAGTTATTATGATAGATTAAATATATATATATATATATAATATTTATGATATAATAATTATTTTTAAAATTTGGATTATTATTTACTTTTTTTATTTTTATCCATCAAAAAATGAGAAAAACATTTATGTGTACATACGGACTATTGTCTCCACAAAGTGATGTCATTCATTTTTCATCAATTATTTATATAAATGATTATAAATATTTATATAATTAATATATAATATATTCATATGATTAATTAAATTCTTGATATGAATAAACCAAAATTAGTGCAGAGGTACCATAACTAATAAACCAAAACATACCTGAAAATGATGTAGTTAACACCTAAAATGACGATGATATTGAATGATTGTTAATGAACAGAAGATAAATAGTTATAAGTTAAAAATTTATGGTCTTATTGGTATTAATATGGTTATGGTATATAATTATAAAAAAATAACTTTTATATAGGAGGTTAGAGAACCTACATAAAAAGATGAACTTGAGGTTATGTTTTTCTATTACAATCACATTTTTATAGGGATTATTGACGATTAAATTTACGATGATTAAATTATATGATCTATCTATAAATAATATTATCACTTTTAATCTCCTATATTTAATTATAAGTATTTCCTTCTTTTTATTCATTCTTTTACGTTAATTTACTCAAGTGTTTGAAGGAATATTTTTATATAAAACCAACTTCACTACTCTCTCTGGTTATGAACATTTTCTTCCATGAGTATACTTTCATTAAATTGATTTTGATAATTTTTTATTGTTATCTAGATACTTGTTAAATTAATTTTTTACCATTTTTTAATTTCTATAATTTTTTTAAATGAATCTTATTTTCATTTTTAGATCGATGTACTTCTGAATTTTTATTGAAAATGTGAACGGAATTTTTGTTTTATTGTGAAAAACTTAAAAAAATTTCATCGTCATATGGAATAATACTTTATTTGAATAACTATTTAAATGTTTTCAATGTTAATTTCAAGAAAACAATTTCCTTGATATTATGGAATATTTTATATTTAAAATATGTGATATTGAAATTAAATGTTTATTTTCTTGAAGTGGCGTTCTACTAATATGTTAAAGGTATTTTCATCAATAAAAAAATCCTTAGGTGTTTCTTCTAGTTTCTATGGGATGTGATCCAATATTTAAATATTTATTATTTTTATGAATTATTTATAAATTTTTCAATGAAATTTTATGAAAGTCATATCCTTTAAATATATTATGATATGATGATATGATGAATGATCTATGATTTTATGGAATCCGTATGTATGGATTTCTTTATGTGACAGGTGGGGATAAAATTATATAGACCTCCAATGCATTATGTAAAGATGGATATATCATGAGATAATAACTACAATAATGGGGACTTCACCTAGTTTATTAATGGACATTGTTTAATATGATAGTTTTGGGAGTGAAAATTAACTAGTGAAATGATTTAATGGGGGAGAACCAAATCCATTATGATAGTCTTTCCAGTGATCCCTGAATATGGAAATTATTTTCTATGATTATGTGTATTAAAAAAATCATATCTTATTATTATGATATTTTTTCATGATACATTATTGGTTGTTTTTTATTTCATACTCTTATGAATTATGTATTTTGTTATGAAAAATCCATTTTCTATGGTTAATGATTAATGGTCCCGAAATTTTTGGATATGACTTTTTTATTTTATGATCATGTTCTCATACCCTTATTCTCTTCATAAATTCATTTATGATCATCAATTGACATATATTTTGTTTACCCTAACTGATAATCTAATATTACCCTTTCTTATGCTTCATATCCTAAGGTTATGAAGAAATATTTTACTTAGGGTATGTCTAAGAAGGGTTCTAGTTGTGAATTACTAATAGATAGATAATGTAGATCCTTTTATATACTAGTTTTGAATATATCCATGTTTCAAAAGGCACTAAAACTTTATGTTTCTAACATGTATCTAATACATATTTTATGAATATTAATCTAATAATATGGAATATTTATTTATGAAAAGTGCAAGTCACTACAGTTGGTGTTAGAGAAAGATTTAGTTATTTTTGGAAAATAGGATAAGGAAACATTAGTGAAAACCCTTGGGATATGTTTAAGTGTAAAAATAACATCCCAAAGAATTTGTAAGGTAGAGATTGTGTGTTTTTTCTAGAAATATATCAAGTTTGGATACTACAAGTTGATGTAGTTTCGAAATAGGTGAATCTATGGGTAATAACCCTAAAAAGAGTTAGCTAATTATATATCTTCCATTATTTTGGTTCCCAGTGAATGGATCCTTACTGCACTCCTAGTTTGGAACTATTTGGGGATATTTTTGGGTTAATTCACAATTTTCTTAAGATAATTTGTAAAGTATTTGAGTAGATAATGACCATGGATGACTTATATTAAACTTTTATTGTTATAGATTGAAAATAACGTGTCATGAGATATACATACTACGATTTATTTTCCGTGATTAATTACTCCGAATAATGATTCATGATGGTAATGTTAACCATCTAGTTTTAGTAATGTATTTATAATATATTTATAAACATGAGTTGGTTACTAGTACACTCAAATATTGAAGTACCTAATTTAATCTTAGTTATATGAATTCATTTATATTAGGTGATGTATACAGGAATGATAATTCATATCCATAATTATTATATATTTAATTATATGTAAAAAAACATAATGGAATGATAATCGCATTTAAGTATATGATTCTCATATGATTTAAGTTAGTGGGAATGTGCTCCTTAAAAATCTTTTCGTTCTCTCTATATTTAAATTAGATGTGATTTTTTGAATGGATCATATTTCTTTATATAAACCCCATATCAATTACTGATGAAGGTAATTAATATTTTATATTCTAAACTGACCTATTATTTTCTATAAGTGTATGTATAAATAAAAAATTCCAATGTAAATTACACCCATTTCATTGGTCTTTATTGCTATTTAAAGGTAAGTTTATCTCTTATGGTTAGGGAGAATCTCAATATTTATGATATGCCTATTATAAGGATGTTTTTTGATGTGTTTTTAGAAGAGTATCTTTGTATTCCTCTAAACCATAAAGTCTATTTTCAATAAAAATTATACACAATGTTATTCCAATCTCAATGAATCCACATAGAATAACCTAGATTGGGTAACTGGAGTTAAATAATCAACTCTATGAAAATCTTGATAAGGGATTCATTCATTTAATTGAATCAACTTGAGGTACCCCAATTATTTTTGTTAAGAATAATGACGGGTCAATTAGAATCAACATTTATTATCAAAAACATATCAAGACCATGATCAAGAAAAATTATCTTTTTCCCTATATTGATGATTTTTTTGATTAATTATGTGTAGATAAATAATTTTCAATATTAATCTTCATTCAAGATACTATAATTTGAGGTTTATAAGTGAATAAAAACCCAAGACAGCCTCCCATTTGATGTATGGAAACTATAAATTTATAGTAATGCCATTTTCAATTATTATTACCTTGTTATCTAGATGTAATTAATGAATAGAGTAATTATAGATTAAATTTATAGATTTTTTGTAGTATTTATATATTATATTATAATATATTCCAAATGAATGGAAAGGTATAAAGATCACTTTATAATTTTATAGAAGATCCTAATGAAGGAGAAGATGTTTGAAAATTTTACCAAGTTTCAAATTTTTTTACTAAATGTTCATTTCCTAGGTCACATAATCTCAAGTGAGGGTATATCCATGGATCCATCAAAGATATATGTTATTAAACATTGTCCTAGAGAAACCAATATAACCAAGATTTTTAATTCTCTTGGATTTAATTGATATTATCATCACTTTGTGAAGAATGTATCATAACTATCTAATAAACTAACCATATTAACTCAGAAGGGAGTTAAGTTCTTCTGTACTGATGAATGTGAAGAAACGTTCAAGGAACAGAAGAGAAGGTTGGTCAATAGACCTATGCACACACTAATATATAGTGGAGAAGGGGTTTTGATTTATAGTTATTCCTCAACAAAGGGGAAGTGATGTGATCTTATTTATCATGATATGATTATATCATATAGCTCATGAAAATTAAAGCTTCATAATTCAAATTACCTAACTTATGAGTTGGTGTTAGATGTTGTAATCTTTATATTAAATGTATAGAGGAATTATATTTATAGTGAAATTTGTGAAATATATACTTATCATAAAATTTTAAAGTATATATTCACCTTTAAAGAGTTTATTATGTCCCAAATAATATTATAGGAGTTTATTAATGATTATGAATGCTCAATACATTACCACCTCGGGAAAGTGAATAATGTGGATGATTATTTAAGTCAAAATAATAATTCTAGTTTATCTATGGTGAAAAACAAAAAAGATGCAATATATATTGATTTAAACAGGATAAAGCATGGAATCATGGAGGAAGGGGAGAAATTTTATCTTACTTAGATGAGTATTTAACTATATGTCCATGTCAAGGTTAAATAGGCACAAAAGGAGTATGTTGAGATGCAAAAGAATTTTTAATATGTTACTTTGTTCAATCATGATTTTTATGGAATGATAAGGACTAAGAACTGATTATGAATTTCATAAATATTGGACTTGATGAAATATCTATTGTAATAATCTCATACATAACCCATCAATATTCATATTATACATATGAATATATATAAAAATATGATATAATATTTATGGTGGAGCAATATATAGAGAGAGATTATTGATTTTTTATCTCAATACTTGATATTTCATAAAGATAAGGATTATATAAAAAATAATAAGAGAATGTTACAACAATTACCAATATAAGAATGAAAATGGTAAGGCATCAACACTAATTTTATAATCATAATTCCCAAAACATCTAAATGTTATAATTATATTTGGTTTATATTAGATCGTCTTAAAAATCTAACACACTTAATTTATATTAGATAATATTTCTATCATGGTAATCTTTCTAGGATATACACTGATGAAGTGGTAAGTTTTCATGGAGTTTAAAATTATATTATATCTTATATAATTCTTTGGTTAACCTTAAAGTTATTGGAATGTCTTCAATAAGCTTTAGATATAAAGTTCTATTTCTTTATTGGTAATTATACATAAATTTATAGAAAGTCTCAGGGGACCATACAAAAAATATAGGATATTTTGAGATAATTTTCGGTAGATTTTAAATGTGATTAGGATCAAAATCGTCTTCAAGTAAAATTCTCTTATAAAAATAATGTTCACTCTAGCATTCTGATGGCTAATTATGAATCCATCTTTGAAAATAATTATATAAATATAACATGATGAGACAAAGTTAGAGAAATAAATCTAATGGTAACTAAGGTAGATAAGGAAATGGGAGATATGGTTAGAACAATTCTGTAGCATATCAAGGTGGCAAAGATTCAATAGAAGTGTTATGGTGAAAATAGTTGGTGTGATCTAGAATTTTCAATCGGTAAAAAGATATTATGCTAAATTTATCCATGGAATATGGTTATGAGATATGGGAAGAATGGAATGAATATACTTAGGTATATGGTCCCTTGGATACTCTTGATATAGTTGAAAATTTATTTTATCTCTTTGAACTCTATCAGAACCTCTTCCGCGTTCATGATGTGTTCCATGTATCTCACATAGGGAACTAAATACCAAATCCATCAGAAATAATTATCTCATGGGTTGTAAGGTTATAGATTGATAAATCCTATGAAAATTTACTAGTGGAAATATTGTATTATAGAGATAAAGTTCAATAGAACAAGAATACTCACCTTGTTGAAGTTATCTATAGGATTCATAATGTTTAGGAAGAAACATTGAAACCCAAGAATGTTATGAAAGAGATATATCACCATTTATTTACATTATAGTAATGGAATTTCGAGGTTTAAATTCATTTTATTGAGGTTATAATGTAGAAATCCATGACTTTATATGTATTTCCATTGAAATAAATTTGAATTATTCGATAGCCTCCCTTACAGGCAACCCCATGTATAAATGAATCGTAATAATGTAATCATTTATAGCCTAGACATTAAATTGGAATGTTTGAATAGTAATAAACACACTAGGAAATTATGTATAAAGGTTTTAAATAATATAAATTAATTTATTAATTCAAAATAAATAAGAACCCAATTTTCAGTAAAGTCATTTTATGCTTCAAAAACATGTTTTCTAAAAAGTGGTTTTTATTTCATTTTGTGCATGAAATTTATAATTAATTAATACTATTTATAGAAAAATTATTTTAAAAAATGAATAAATTTTTTCAGAACAAAATTCCAATATCATCTTAAGGTGAATTTTTAGAATATTTAAAAAAACATTATTTTTCTATATATAAGGAAAAATGATGATTTTTTGTAGAAAAACAGTCATTTACTTTCAATTAAAACTACCATCATGTTTTGAATATTATTTTTAGGTAATAAAATTATCATAAAATAATAATAAAATTTCAATTTTATTATATGAAATATAATTAATTACATATTAATCATTATTATACTTTACTTTTTTATAAGCTCATTTTTTGGTTTATAAACAAATTTTTTTGAAAACTTTTTTTATACGTGCAATTTTTTTCATAATTAATTAAATTAACATATATTGATAAATTTTGTTAATTAAATTAATAGATTATTTATTGAACAATATATTTTGAAATTAATTATGATAGTTTTCATAAGGCATTTAGTGGATGTAAATTCATTTTTTTGCTTCGAAAATCATTTTTTAAAATGGGTTTTCATTGCTGTTTTCACACTTATTTAAAATTAAATTCTATAAATTACAGTAATTTAATCTATTATAATAAATTAAATAACTTCAATGATAATAATTAATAAAATTCAATAAGGTCATACTAATGTTTATCATAATGAATAGTAAAAATAGTAAATTTTTGTTACCATGGTTAAGGATAATGAATGTTTATAGGGGGTTAAACCAACAGATGATGGTGGTATTTTCACCCCTACAGGTATATTTTTATTTTTTAAAGATATATAAACCTTATATTATCCTAAATTCTTATAAATTTCAATTTATAGACAATTTATCATGAAGGTGACCTTATATCATTGAAATCTTTTAAGAGATTCCATTTGTGCCCATCCCCTTACTTAAAAAAGTACATCTATTCTGCTCCCTTATTAACACCATTTTAGATTTATAGATAATAAAATACCTACTCAAAAATCCTTCATATATTCATTCCCTTGGTCCTAGTTCTTCTTTAACTCTCCTTATACCAGTCCATCAAGGATGAATGTGTAAGCCAAAGGAGATCTCTCAAAGAAGAGGTATAAATCATAACCATGATCTTTTGATTTTATTTCTTATTCTAGTTCCTACATAATAGATTTATCCATAAAAAAAGATGAATATAGTTCTATAAATATACTTATTTGTCATTATTATAGTGGTACAAACATTTCCCACCTATTATCTATCAAATGGGAGATGAAATTGTCGCTCTTGTGTACGTGTGGACTACCACCTCATGTATCGATGTAATACATTTTCCACCACCATATTTCATAGTTTGTTATTATTATAGATTTAATATATATTTATATATAGTATTTATGATATAATAATTATTATTTAAAGATTAATTATTATTTACCATTATTTTTTTATTCTATCTAAAAATGTGAACATAACTCATGTGTACATATGTACAATCATCTCTACATAGTGATGTAATTATTTTTCAAAAAATAAATTATATAAATTTTTATAAATATGTATTTAGTAAATATATATGATATTTTAATCATGATTTAAATTACATTTTAGAATAAACCATGATTAAAGTTAAAGGATCGTAACTACGGAACAAAAACTTACATGAAAAACAATTTAGTTTCCCCTGAAATGAATATGATAATGAAATATTATTAATGAATTGGTGGTAAGATGTTATAAGTAAACCATATATTTATTTATAAGAGTTAATGTTATTATGGTGTAAATTTATAATAAAATTTAATTCATTTTATAGTAGGTTAGGGAACTTACAAAAGAAGACAAACTTGAGGTAAGGTTTTTATGTTATAATCTAATTTTTTATAGAGATTGTTTTTGCATAAATTTTTGAATATTAAATAATAATATATATCTCTAAATATTTATTATTAATTTTATTATAATATTGTTATTTCATACTTTTACATATTGTCCTTTCATTTTACCCTATTTAATTACTCAAATAGACTAAGAGAATATTTTTAAAGAAAACCCACTTTATTTCTCTCTTTAGTCGGGAATCATTTCTTCCATGTCCAAATATTCTATAAAATGTTTTCATGAAAACCCACTTTATCTTGAATGGTTTTTTTAAAAGATTAATTTATAAGTATCATTTGTTATTTTTATAAAAAAATGTTTCTAATCTTTTTTAATTTTTTATATTTTAAATTAGTGATTCTAAAAAGGAAAGTGGTTTTCAAAAAAAGATGTTTTAATGATTTTTTAAATGCATTTTCATCGATAATAACATTATTTGGGGATTCTTATGATTTAATTGGGTTATTATCCATTATTACTATCTTTATTATTTCACTATTTGGTTTATGAATATGATTCCTAAATTTTTATGAAACCCATATCCTTTCTATGGGTTATGGTATGATGATACAATTAGTATTATATGATATTGTGGCACACACATGTATGGTTTTAATTCTATGATAGGTTGGACAAGAATAGGTATCACTATGATTAATTGGGTAAATATGGATATCTCATGAGATAATAAGGATTAGAATGGTGTGTGTACCCAGTTCAGTAAGGGAATTTTTCCAATAAGATAGTATTGTGAGTGAACCTTCACTAAGGAAACTATGGAATGGGGAGTGAACCCAATCAACTATGACAGTCTAGGTAGTTATCCTTAACTAATGAAAAATATTTTCCATGCCTATGTATATGGAACAAACATATTCATTTTCTTATGTTATATTCCGCTGATAGATGATAGATTATTGATGATTACGCACTCTTATGACTTATATATTTTTATTATGAAATATCATGATACCATGATTCGTAATTAAATATCTTTGAATGTTTTTATACGATATAGGTATATTATGATCATATTACTATACCCATATTATTATTTTATAGTAATTTATGATCATTAATTTATATCTCTTATGTTTACCCTTATAGATCATTTGAGATCACCCTTTCTTATGATTCCTTCTCTAAAGTTATGAATAATGGTTTTAAGTAGGGTTTGTCCATGAAAGGTGTTAATTATTAATAACTAAGTGGGAGATAATTTGGATCTTTTCATGTACCAGTTGTTTATGTATCCAAGTTCACAAACACACTAAACCATTATGGTTATAGCATGGATCATGTTGATGTGAAATTAATATTAATCTAATAAGATGAAATATGTATGTATGAAATGATTAGATTTCTATTTTATCCATGAAAGAGAGCCAAATCCATATATAAATTCTTATATTCATTAAATATAAAACGCCTCTCATGTCTTTCCTATCATACACCATCATTTGTTTTGAATGAAATTTGAGTTACCTATTTTTTATCACATCGTACATGAACCGTGTGATCTTAGAGGTCCTCATGAACTACCTGAATGTTCATGACTGATATGTGATCTACTCAAATGAATGGAAGTCAGTGTTGGTCACATGATGCAAAACTACATGAAAAAAGTACCACAATACATGATTTCTAAAACTAGTTTGGTGGGTGTTGTGATACCCTTTCCTTTATATGGAATTATGATATATATATATATATGTATATGTATATGTATAATATTCTCAAAGCATCAATATATATTCATATATAATCCCCCTAGTTCAAGAATTAAATGTGGCTAGATTTTTAACACTAAATGATACATATAAATTCCTAGATCTTTTATCCTAGGTCAATCTTAAATTCTATTAACAACGAATATGCCTTTTCCCCATATTGTTTATGTATTCCAATATACAATGAGAATTTCTAATGTATTTATGCTAAGGTGAAACATAATTTTCTACCACTTTATATGTACATAATTAGTGTAAAATAGTCCATGATAACTATGTGTGGCTTTATTCCAATATCTATGGGATATATAGTGACACTTGTATCTCCAATCCTATACCCATACAAAAAATTCAACAAACCAAAATTCCTAATATTTTAAATTTGATATTGATATAAAAATATTTATTTGAGATGTAATTCCTTATACATGGATCTATTCTAAAAGTGGGAAAAGTTTAGAACATCATGTGGCTTGATTCTATGTAGAACACAGTATGTAATGGTGCCTATATCTGTTATCATAGTCCCAGTGGAAAGCCTCATTAGTCTTGCTCCATGAAATTTGGTTCCTCCTCATAGGAATCAGGTTTCTAATAATTTCTTGATGTTATAATAATACCACCCAATTCCCATCCTCTTCACATGTGCATGATATTTTAAAAGGTTTATAGAATCTATATGTAACTTTATTCCCTTCATTACAAGATATGTATTGACACCTGGATCTCATTTCCTATTCCCATACTAAATTTTTTCAAAAAAATTCTTCATCCAATGAATGTGTATAATATACATAAGAAACCCTTATCTCATCCATCAGAAATTTTGGTTACTTTGGTTATGTTAGCTAACCCAAATTCCATCCCATAGTTATCCCATGAATGAAAAATAATCACATATATGAACTATATCAAGATTTTTTACAACCTTCCTTGTATAGGTGTTTATTCTTACATACCCTATCATAATAATTTCCACATATTTATATGTTAGGAAAAGTAGAAACTTCATCCTAGTTCCAATCTCTTATGAACCTGACATTTAGATGAGGTCATTTTGTCTTACAAACAAGTAATATATGAATTAAGTGTCCTATATTTATTTCCCTACTACTTGAATTTAAACAACATGGTGTTATTCCTTATTAAATTTTGTTAAACTTCATTGAACCTATGTCCATAATGCATGATGTTAATATGTATGTTGTAACTCCCTATCACATTAAATTAAACTACATGATATATGATATATCCTATATGACCACAAAATACATGTAATAGTAAAGAAATATTTTTTCTTGTTTCTTGTCATACTATGATACACAGTGACACCTATAACACATATTGTTCACTCATCCACAAGCCATAATTCATTTTAACTCCTTCATAAATGACCATAACAACTTAACCAAAGTAAATATTGATTTGGAATGCCTCTATAACCTTTTCTAAAAATACAATTTCCATAATTAAAACTTTTTATTATGATTGTATTAAATTCCATAAAAATTATATGTATATCAATAATTAGTGTATATGGATTCAAAGGAAACCTCTATATATACATGTATACATTCGCCTAATATAGCTATTCATAAGCTCCCCTAATATGGACTACCACGAGAGGATTTTTTTCATAATAATAAAAAGGTGATTTAATATATGTATGCCCTAATAACATTATATATGATCCCATCATTTGGATATGGTAAATTTTTTACCATTATAAACTTTTACCATATCAACACTTTGGATTATAAATCCCAAATTCACAATTTACAACATCATAATTTCTTTTTCAAAAGGTGTTGGGACAATCATGGCCCTTTAAACCCAAATGGTTTTTTGTTTCTTACATCCCCTTCACATTAGGGTCCAAAAACTAATACATTAAACTAAACTTTCTTACCTATGAGATAATATATATTAATGATGGTATCATCATTCAAGTGATTTTTCTCTTATCACATTCTATATACATCGAATTACATATTTTTTTCAATGTTTTATTACCATAAAATCAACACCTTTTAGTGAATGCATAATGACATTATACTATGTTAACTTTATAAAATATATATGAACTTAAATTCAAAACCTTTCATTCCATACATCATGACATTAAATTATGTGTTCTTTGGTTAGAGTATTATGACCTTAAACTCAACAGCTTCTGGCCCACACATCGTGACCATAATCTATGTGGAATTTGTTCATAGTTATACATATTTAAACTCCATCATTTAATAGTCAAAATAATTTTACCTTAAACGAATTGTGAATGAGATATAAAATTTTTCATTCTAAAACCCCTTATAGGGTGGATTAAGAAAAAACCAACTCCCTACTTTCTATGATTTCCATTTTTAGGGCATGAGAAAAAATTGGAGCAAAAATAAAAATGGAACAAATATTATGAGGCCCACTATATTTCCTTAGAAAAATATGATCCATACTCACTAGATCCAATGGTTTGGGAATGATTTATATAAATGACATATCGTATATCATCAACTCGATAGTTTGTTTAATACATGATGACATACTTTTTAGCATACCATAACCCTGCTTGAATACTTGTTTTATTATAATCTACTTCATTGTACAAGTTTTTTAATCCTAACATTACTTACACTACAACAAAAACAGTGTTTAGCGGCGGTTTTGTGGCGGCGGTTCACAAAACCGCCGCTAAACGTTATCAGTGAAAGATTTCGCGGCGGTTTGTTAAAAACCGCCGCGAAACCCAATCTATTTTGAAAAGTCGCGATGCTTTCCCCGACCCTATCGCGTACCCCTCTTCCCCAATCCCCCTCACAAACCCTCCCCTCTTCCCCGATCCACCTCCCGCTACCTCCGGCGACACCCGCGCCCTCCGGCGACACCCGCGCCCTCCGACGACACCCGCGCCCTCCGGCGACCCCCGCGGCCCCCGAGCCCCCCGGCGAACCCTGCACCCCCCCCCCCTCGACCGCCGGTGACCCCCGCGCACCCGCGCCCCTCGCGCCCCCCGCGCCCTCCGGTGACCGCCACACCCCTCACGGCCTCCGGCAACCCCCGCACCATAATTTCAGTCCTCCCACCATAATTTTCAGGTTTATTTATATATAATTTTTATTTTTTCCACATTTTAATTAGGGATATTGTGATTTTTATATTCCAAATATCGTTGTAGTGTGTTTTGGTCTTCATTTTTGCAGGTTTGAGCTGTCATCATCAAAGGATTACATGTGTATTCATAATTAAGAATCTATATATAAGTTCTCCATTTATATATATTCAACCTTGAAAGTATTAATATATATCATGGGGCTATATGTGCTTATATGTGTATATGAAAATGAATATTTGTATCATTGAAAAGGGGTATATGAAAGTATAGTCAAATATGTATAGATCCCTTATACATATTTGTACACCTTAATATGTATATATGGACTAGGTATCATTACATATAAGTTAAGGTGAATATGTGTGCATTTGAAAATATTAAAATTTGAGATTCCATCATCTATTTTAGCATGGCTTGAGTTTTAGGTAGTTTCCATATTCATGTTACCATTATTTGAATTCCATGATAGCATGGATGTTTTTTAATCTATTATTCATTATTTTATCAATTGAATATTGTATATCTTTTTATATATATTATTGGTTTTATTTCTCGGAATGTATCTCCCAATGTGGTTGATAGAAATTATCCTAAACATTTAAAATGTGTTTTAAGGTGTAAATAATGATTTCAAAGTGAGTTTTCTATCGTGTGATTTTTTGATTAGAGATAATGTTTTGAAAAAATGTTAAGATGGTGTCAAGCGTTTTGAGTAATGTGTTGTGAAGAGGATCGGGCCGATGGGGAATATATTGGATATTCCATGATGGTATGACTTTATGTGAATTATTTCTTTATGTTTCATTTTAGGTGATGTTTCCTAGACTTCTCTATAGAGTCCATGTGGCTGAATTTTTGTTGGAGGCCGAATCATCCTTTAAGAGAATCTAGTTCATTTTATGGATCACAATGGGATGGTTTTGCAAGGTAGTATTGTACCTTTTGTTCTAGTTTTATTACTACATAGTACCATTAAAGAAGAGACATGGGAGGGGAGATGAATATGTAGGCATAGTGGTCCAATCTCTTTTTTAACAAAGATTTTATTACTATATAGTACCATTAAAGAAGAGACATGGGAGGGGAGATGAATATGTAGGCATAGTGGTTCAATCTCTTTTCTGACAAAGCTTAGTGATACTTTGAAATGTGGCTCAAAGCTAAGACATTTCATGTTAGGGAGGGTATGATATTCTATGATTTTTTCAGGTACTTTCTCATTTCAATTTTACTTTAAATAGATAATTTTGGGATATCAAAATGTTTACTGGATGTATGAACAGTTTTTGAGGTGTCCAGGGTTTTTAGGACACAAAAGGTTGAAAAAGTGCCTATCGAGCTCAAGTAATACGATCAGAGCCCAGTTAGTAGTTATTGTGTTCCCTAACCATGATTTACAAGAGGTGGGGTAAGTTCAATGAAAAAATAAGGAAAGGGGGAGAATAAACCAAGTGGAAATGGATAACCCATTCCTCATGGTTATAGCATGACTTAACAAACCATACAGGCTTTATCGAAGATCATGTGGCTAGCCCGCATTTCTATCCAACAGTCCAGCATTTCTAAAATATTACTTTTGAATAGCATGAATTGTCTTTAAAGTTTCCACATGATGAACTTTTTCCCAGCAATACTCATACACTGATCCTTTCTTTTCAGCTTCATTCCATCTCTCATAAATCAGATGAAGTGCCAAACGATCACTGTAATCCTTTGCAGAAAATCTAGATTTTACCATTACAGCTAAAGCGCTTTTTATCTTGAGGAAGAACTAAAGTATCCATGACGCTACGTCCGACCACAGTGGTAAGCACAGGATCGTAGCAATGAAAAATGGCACCCATAATTAGTACTTTCCACAGTTTAGGATCCACCAGAATGATTGACTGGGCACACCGGCTGGCCGGTGGTGTCTCACCCGCTGGCCGGTGGTCATCCACCGGCTGGCCGGTGACACCAGGCAGTGGGAAAGCCTACTGCCTGGCTCCTCCGGCTGGCCGGTGGGTAGGAACCGGCTGGTCGGTGCCCATACCGGCTGGCCGGTGGAAATCCATCGGTTGGCCGGTAGATTCAGTCAATCCATTTTCAGCTTTCTTGGGCGATCTCCTAGGAAATCTTTTTCCTAACATCAAAAACACTTGAAAACAAGTTAGAACACAAATAGAGTGATTGTGATCATTAAAATCCAAGAGAGAGGGGTACAATAAATATTGTCTGTTTTATATTCATGGACTAGATTATGCATTAGAAACCATTAGTGGTGTCCTACTTAATTTACCTCACACACCATATCGAAGTTCCACCTGGCCTTCCCTAAGAACCCCCAAACATGTCCCTTATAGGTTTCTATTTGGAACCTTGATTCCTCCACATCCACTCTATAGTTTTCTCCACATTTCCATGACTAACATAATTCTCTCCACCTTAGGAGGGTCATTATCACTAATTTATTCAAGAAATTCAAACACCATGTCTCATGCTTCCATCACAAGATGAACCCCAAAACTTAAATGTGGCCATTTAGATTTCCCTAGAATAATAAAACAAACATTACCCATTGTGAAAATGGTTTCATTGAATGTAGTTAACTTGATTTAAAATGCATTATGATCAGTTTCGATCACACATCAAAGGGGTGTTGTTTGAGGCAACATAAATGTGTGATCGATGGTGTTATGATAAGTGTGTATCCCGATATTCTTATTTCTCCTCAATGAGGTGTTGACGCTGTCTCCTATGGACCAGACTTGTTCAGTTGGTCTGAAATGGTAAATGTGGTCAATGAATCATCTTTATTATATTATGCATACTTTATGGTCAATGGTTCATCTTTATTATATTATGTTTCTGTAATCTTACACTATCGTATATTTTGTGTAGGCACATTATGATATACATGGATAAAAGCTGGATCACATTACCGAGGAACACATCTCAATATGTTAAGGGTTTGAATGGGTTTTTAGATTTTTCAATTACTAATCGATCTGTTGAAGGGAGAATAAGATGTCCATGTCCTAAATGTAAATTTAGAACATGGTTGAAGAGAGATGAAGTTTATGAACATTTAATACTGAAGCAATTCCCTGAGCAATATTTGTGTTGGATTTGGCATGGAGAATCAAACAATACATAAAGATTGAGGACTGATGTTAATCCACAGAATGAGGTCCCAAGTTCTTAGACAATGGAAAATGAAATGCAAAACCTCATAAATGATGCATTCGGCACTGCAAGACACCACTATGAGCATCAAAACATATCAGAACAACCAGAAGAGGGTGCTACAAATTGAAACGTGACAAGTGATGTTTCTGAGACTGTAACACAAGAAGATCAAGATTCTAACATATCATTGGATCCTCTTGATTCTGTGGAGCCAAATGTAAGGGAAAACTTCAGTGAGGAAAATGCATTTCATGATTTAGTTGACGATGGAAATCAAGAGTTGTATAGTGGGTGTTTGAAATATTCAAAGCTTTCATTTCTACTGAAGTTGTACCATATCAAATGTCTGTGTGGAATTACAAATAAGGCAATGTCCATGTTATTGGAATTGATTCGTGATGCATTTCCTGAAGCAAAAATCCCAGAATCGTTTTATGATATGAAAAAAGTTGTTAACAAGCTTGGTCTGAATTATACAAAAATACATGCGTGTCGCAATGATTGTATTCTTTACTGGGGAGAGGATTCAAGTAGACAGAATTGTAAGAAATGTTCTTCTTCTAGATGGCAGTCAAAGGGTGATGTTGGAAGTATGACTGAACATAATTTCACGGAGAAGAAGAAAAGGAACAAACCTGCAAAAGTTTTGCGTTACTTTCCTTTGAATCCTTGATTGCAAAGATTATTCATGTCATCAAAAACCGCCGAACACATGAAGTGGCATGCTGTAGATAATAACAATGATGGGTTAATGAGACATCCACGAGATTCCCAATCGTGGAAGACATTTGATTCATTACATCCAGATTTCTCAGCTGATCCTAGGAATGTTCGATTGGGATTGGCTGCCGATGGATTCAACCCATTTGGGACTTTGAGTACGAGTTATAGCATTTGGCCAGTTATTTTGATCCCTTATAATCTGCCTCCGTGGATGTGTATGCAACAAACATCTTTTATCATTTCGATGATTATTCCTGGAAAACAAATGCCTGGAAATGATATTGATGTATACCTGCAGCCTTTGATTGAAGAATTGTAGGAGTTATGGAGCAACGGTGTTGAGACATTTGATGTTTCTTCTAAAACAATGTTTAAAATGAATGCTGCTTTAATGTGGACCATTAGTGACTTCCCTGGGCTTGGGAATTTATCTGGTTGGAACACTTATACGGGTTTGGCTTGTCCCGTTTGTAACTTTGATTTCGAGCCCAAACGACTACCTCATAGTAGAAAATGGTGCTTCTTGTGCCATCGAAGATTTCTTGATGCATCTCATAGATTTCGGCTAAACAAATCAGAATTTAATGGTTGCATTGATCATAGACCACCTCCAAAGTTGTTAACCGGTTCTGAAATATTGACACAGCTTGAAAATGTTAAAACAGAATTTGGGAAGGTTCATCATTTGAATGATAGCGGAAAACGAGTGCGAAGTGCATCGTCAAGTGAAATCAGAACGCAACAATGGAAGAAAAAAAGTATATTCTTCAAACTTCCGTATTGGGAATTTAATTCTTTGCGCCACAATCTTGATGTGATGCATATTGAGAAGAATATATGTGATAATTTGATTTTCACATTACTTAATGAGCATGGAAAGTCGAAGGATCATCTCAATGCTCGCAAAGACTTACAAGTAATGAACATAAAACGTGATCTCTGGCTAGATGAGAATGAAAAGTATGCTCCGGCCATTTTTTCATAGAAAAATAGGGATAAAGATATGTTCCTTCAAATTTTAAAGAATGTGAAGGTATCTGATGGGTATTCGAGTGACATCTCGAGGTGTGTTGACCTGAAGAATCGTAAGTTATATGGATTGAAAAGTCACGATTCATATGTTTTGTTACAACAGTTACTACCATTGGCATTGCGTACATTATTACCTGAAAAAGTTACTGCTGTTGTACTCCATTTCTGCACATTTTTCAGACAGTTATGTGAGAAATCTCTACATCCATTTCAGCTTGACAACCTACAGGAGAGGTTTGTATTGACCCTTTGTGCAATGGAGATGATCTTCCCTCCATCGTTTTTTACTGTCATGATGCATTTAACTGTGCATTTGGTTGACGAAGCTAAATTAGGAGGCCCCGTTCATTATCGATGGATGTATCCAATTGAGAGGTATTTTATTTATATGTTTCCAGTTATGTAAACATTTTTTGGCATTTAAATAAATGCATAATATTATAATAACTTAATATCAGTTTTTACTGTGTTAATATATATTGATATTTGATTTATAGGTAAACATTAAAGAAATATGGGATGCCAATCCTGGGAAATCCTACTCAGTCTCCCAGGATGACCCGGTTGGTCAAGTCATTGGGAAGGAGCATCCTGGTAGAGTGTGCGGGATGGGTTTGGGACCCGTACCATCTGAGGTCTTTCGCATGCCATCAGGGATTTCGGCCTCATCTACTCCTGGTTATAGTCATTTCATACCTGAAGATGCTCAGAGGGAGATGTCTGCTCTACGAAACACAGTTCACCAGCAGGGGAATCAGATATCTGATTTGCAGAAAGAGTTTCTTGAAATACGTCAGCATATGAGCAGATATTCCCCCGGTGGTAGTGCATCGGGTAGTGGTGAGCAGGTAAATCACAAAAAAATCAAAATCATTTAGTTTGCAAAATTTTATTGTTTTTAATTTTTATTATAAATATGCAACAATATTTAATTTTCAATATAATGTTCTTACAGGTGGAAGCAGGTGGTGGAGATGAAGGTGGAGAGGGTGACGATGCAGCATCAGATGATGAGTAGTAGTATTGTTGATGTGTTGAACAAGTATGATAACAGTTGGTTTGTATATGTAACATTTATGACACATAGTTGCCACCAAACATTTCCATGTCCTAACATTTTCTTGATTTCTCATGTTTCCTTATGTATACAATCATTAAATCCTTTTGGTGGAGGGTCAAATATTGTGATGGTCACAATGTATCCCCAATATTAGGGAGGATATGTGATCATATATTGAATAATGATTTCATAACATTATATAGAAATCAAGGAGTCCAGTTAAATACATTATTAAGAATGATTGTACATGGATGAGGTTTTAGGACTCCCCATGATACCATAATTAATTGTTTAGAATGTAATTCCTATTTCATATCATCATTATTGGGAGGAATATGGAATCCATCCATTACCTAAACTCTCTTTAAAATGACTTTCAATCCCCTAATCGATGGAAATCTGGAATTGAATTTCAATAAGTTGTGGGATTTTTTGGGAACATTAATTTTGACCTAGTTGCATTATGGGTGAATAAAACACCAATTTTTTTTGTTTTACGATAAAAATATACATCATTCAACTGTTTTTGTGTATATATTCTATGAGTTGTGTTGGATGTTGTATACTTTTACATTGGGATGTGTCTATGTAAGGGAATAAAAAAATATTTTTCTAGTGTGGAGTAATGCATGACTTAAAATATCCTAATCGTTATAGAAAATATAAAAGAAGATCAGGATCATTTCAATACCACTGTATAATATAGATGTAGACCCATGTAGTTATATTTCAAAGATAATGTGTTCTTGAGGTTGTTTCCATGATGGTGTAGGCATATTTTGTGTGAGGGAGTGTGGATTCTCCTTGGTTGTTCTGGATTGTTTAGGTTTTGGTGAACATTGGTGAGGTGTTATATCAATTGGAGCTCTAACCACTGATAAAAATAATTCACAATATCATCCATGTATCCCAAAATTACTGAAATAATCATGATTCATGGTTTTAAATGGTCAATTACCCATCATTTAAATGAAACCAAATTTGATGATAAAAAAATGGAATTTTGACAAATATAACAACCCAATAACGTTTGGTAAATTAAGTTTTGAATCTTAAATTAGGGGACTCCTATATTATGTATTAACTTGTTTTTATCTTGTTTCATCAATCCTTAGATATGGTTTTAATTTTTGAGATCCACTATATGGGACATGGACTCCCCAAACATGCAATTCTAGGTATGTTCTTTACTACCATTCTTCATTTGATTGCACCGTGATGTGAAGTTTGATGTTGTTTTTAGTCCCCCTCCATTATTCCTCCATTCTCTAAATGGGTTGTGTTACTGATCAATGCATTACCTTGGTATATATAGGCTATTACATCTCCTTCTCATTTCCATTTTTTTGTGTAGAAATAATTATAGTATATTCTATTAGGGTGTCCTTAATCTCTATTGATTTTACCATTTATTAAATTATCGTGGTTTTCTCCATGTGGGTGGGTAATTGAGATAAATCAAAGAAAAAATAACTAATTGATTTTGAAATGGATTTTACATGATCCGTGATTTCAAATATGGTTACTAGATATTTGGTTTTCCATTATTATTCCACAGTATCATTCTCTTCTTCCTTGTGATTCCTGAATGTATTATTTGTCTATTTATAAAATCTTCTTTTGGATGATTATTTTAACTCATCCATCGAAAAAGGAATAATAGGTATATTTTGATAAGAATCAATTACAATGAAAATTTTGATAATTATGAAAAAACAACCACATAAGATGATGAATTAATGTGAAATTGTCTTCATATATCTTGAAATATATTCTTGTGTACATTTGGTTGTCTGTTGTTCATCTTTTTTTGTGTGGGATTTAAGGGGTTTGAAGTATGATGGAACCAACAAGTTTGGTTTCACAATTTGTTTTTAATTGTGGACGTGTTATGGGTGAATTTGGTTCTCATAGTGAGATACATGTTTCTTGTTATGGTGTGGTTTTTTCTATGAGGGATGGTGTTTTTAATGTTGGTTTTTATTATGGTAAGAGATGTTATGGTCACTATTAGGAGGATGTTGGTTTTTGTGTGTAGTGGTTTGTGGTAGTATTCTTTTAGTGATGGAATATGAAATGGTAATGATGTAATAATGTTGTAAGCTGTTGTACATTACAAATATGTGTGGATGTGATATTATGTGGGGCTTATGGGTGAGATGTGGCTATGGTTTTGGAAAATTTAGGGCAGTGGTGGAGCAGATCCAATATTTTTTTTTTCCAGTTCAACATTTAGTGGCGGTTTTAACCGCCGCTAATGCCATACCTGTGATCATTTAGCGGCGGTTTTAACCGCCGCTAAATAACCGGGAATCATTTAGCGGCGGTATTCACCGCCGCAGAATAGGCGCATCAAACGCCTGAATTTAGCGGCGGTTAAAACCGCCGCGAATAAGATACCCATATAACCGCCGCTAAATGAAGAGAAACCGCCGCTAAATGACGGACCTACGACACATTTCTAAAACCGCCGCGGAATCGAAAAAACCGCCGCTAATAGATTGCCGACGCCAAACTTAGCGGCGGTTTTTGTAAACCGCCGCCACATAATATAGCGGCGGTTTAAACCGCCACTAAACCGTAAAAAAACCGCCGCTAGGACCGGCATTTGTTGTAGTGTTACATGGATATTTTTAATGATTAAATATATCTTTAAATGAAACATATGTTAGTATATACATTCATTTTCCCAATATAACTCTATAATCATTCCCCTAATATGGCTAGCCAGCTAGAGGCACATTCTTTCCATAAAAAAGGTCTTCCAATATATTTATTCCTTGATATGGTTATATCTGATGCTTTCATTAGAATATTTTTAGTTTTCAACCCAATAATAAATTTCCCATTTCATCATCCCTAACTCAAAATCCATTATTTATGATTTACACAACCCAAAATTTAACTATTTAAAGGGATTTAATACTATCAATGTTATGTATTTTTGTATCATTCTTACCTTCAATGTAGAGATGCAATATCTCATCCTTCAACGATTACTAATTAATTGTCATGTAAACATAAACCACATGGAATAATATCGTGAACTTCATATCTATAAACTGAATTCACCTCCTCATAAGTAACTTTATTCAAGAAATGGGTTATTCATTCATGTGAGGTTTTTCATTTCCCTTACAACTTAGATTATATTATTCACATTTTTATTTAATTTTTTCCAACATTAAACATCATAAACCTATTGTCCAAGCACTATGAGATTAAACTATGTGATCCATTCCTTGAATTCTCACCATTAGAAACATTGTCCCCTCTATTAATGAAAATCATTTCTTACACTATGTTGTTATATGTACCACCTTATCTTTCTATAAAAGATGTTTATACTTAAACAAGAGGTAAAATGGAAAAAATTTAATTACCTTAAATTTCATAACAAAAGAGATATATAACTCTCTACAATAAAATCCCACAAAGGGAATCCTGGAAAAAAATTGTCACTTTTCTCTCTAATCATGAACCTCATATACACCAATAAAAATTCAATGTCTAAAAAAAAATGGAGAAAACGTTTTAGGATGAAAACTCATAAAGGGAGGTATATGGAAAAAGATTAATTCTAACACACTAATTATCTCCATATGGGGGTTTAAAAAAATAGGTTAAAATAGAAAAAAAAAAGAATAATCATTTCGGGTACACTATATGATCCTAGAAAAAGTAATAACATGTTTGATATGCCCCTTGACCTTAGAATAATATATGAATCCCATTTTACCTGGTGTATTAGTTCATTGGATCCATGTAAAGTTAGGGTATTTGAACCCCTATAACATTGAAATACTCATTCACGATTCCTTCTCCATGACCCTCCACACATTGATTCACCATTCCATATCTTAATTGACCAACTATAGTGTTATAATGATGAAATTTCATAACATATTTTTCCATGATCCATGCATAAGAGGAAATCATCCATATTCAAATTGACCAAATATAGTGAATAATGATGGTACTTATACTAATATATTTCTTTGAGCATCAACTAGGAGGAAATCAATCACATCCAAATGGACCAAATCTAGTGAACAATGATGGAACTTATACCAATTCCAAACCATTATCCATGCCCATGGGGATATAATTCTAACCTTAGTGGATATGAATGATAATTAATTTTATCCATTTCACATCCAACATTCAAAAGGTTTCAAGTATTCTTGATATTTACCTCTTTAATTTCATTGTATGTTATGAATTGATAATTAGAAGGAAATATAGGTGAGGATGATTATATTAAATGATAGCAGAAAATATTTTTTATTCATTTTAAAAATCAATGTGAAGAGGAATATAAATTTGTTTAAGCCTCACTTTGATAGAGATGGGTAAGGTAGTTGTAACAAAAGTTGGTCAAATAATCACTACATGTCTACTAATTTATGAAAAATGGTATCTACTAACTATTCAAGGTGTACACAGTCGATAAATTTGTATTCGTATAATGGGATCACCTCCTCAACGAACATGATAAGTTCATTATTTCTTCACTTGGAGGCTTAATGATTATCTTTTTTTCTCCAAATATCACACAGTCATTCTAGCTTCTTGAGAATAATATTCTTCAATGTCTATTTTTATAGATTATATCCTGTCGTGAAGGATATTTATCAATTGATTCCCCTTAATGGTTCACACTATAATATAAAAGATGATCACTCTCCTAGATAAGTAGTTTCCTACGGGCCTCTAGAATGGGTTGAATAATAGATTATAGGTCTCTATAGTCAAATGAAAAAGTTCCTAAGCCCATGGACATTTAGAGATGTTGAGATTCTTTTCTCCCCATTTTATTTAAAAAGTTTTGGGTGATTGAGGCATGAACATTTTACCATGTCATATCCTACTTAAGATTATTCATGGTGGGAGCCTCTGAACTTAAATCCCCTTAATCCTCCAGAATCGAAATGTATCTTGATATAAGGTGCCAAAAGGTAATGTTTTTTGAAGATGATGAGAATACCACAGGGTATGGATTCAATAATTTTGAATAAAGAGGGGTCTCAAGAAGAGTCTATTTGGAAGAGTAATCCAAAACATCCAAGTTTTTTAATTCATATGGAGAAGATACGTGAATAGCCTATTTTGGATGGTCACAATGAACGATATTGTATTCAATTGTTTGAGTATCCACTTCATTATTTATGGATTTTGAGTAAAAACATCATTAGTTTTATCTATTTCCTCTTAATTTCCACCATTGGTGTGAAATGTTGGACCATGTGTGAATGGGGTAACCCGCCTTAGGCTACATCATTATATCATTGAACCCATGATTGAGAATATTCTTGAGATATACTGATAGAAGAATCGGATAGTTGGAAGGTAAATAGATTCATCTCATTATCTCACATTATCATTCACTATAATTGATGTAGGATCATTGGGTGTTTCTCATCATATGCTTGGAAAAAAGTAGACAACTTCACTTAAATACAAAGAAACTAGAACCCGATCAATAATAGGGAGTATAAATAAAAACAATCATTTTGTCCCTTTCCTTGAGTGTTCAATCACATATTGTGATTAAATATGAATGATTGAATGTATATTCATTAATCCCCCTACCAGCATGCTAGTAGGAGTTTTTCAAGAGTTACATATACAGCAAGAATATCCCCCTAAGAAGTTTTCTAGGGGTTGAACATTCATAATTTTTACCCAACACCCACATTTTTAAGAATTGTGGGTGTGTATGTGAATCGATGAGTTAATATTGTTATTTATCAATTAAAACTACAAAATTATGCTTCTATCCATAGGTGAATAAATAATATTGGCATATAATTCCAGTGAGGGGTCTCATAATATTGAGTTTGGACCAAAACATGAAACAATCTTCCAAAGGTGGGAGTAATGAAATTTAGTAGTGACCATATATCCAATTAAGATAACTTCACATAGTTAGTAGTCGTCACTCCAGTATGGCCATCCTTGGATGGATGTAGACACATTCTAAGGACATATCTAGGAGTCCAACCAACTTAATAAGAGATCCCAAAATTTCCATAATTTGGTAGTCCCATTTTTTGTAATGAAAATCATTAATCATTTACTAATAGGTTCTCTAGGTCCCACTAGCATGCTAAGTGGAGAAATAAATTGTGATTTCCCCTTTTTCATGACCTGAAGAAGAATAAGAATATTTTTTTCCATCAATTGAATGGGATATTTGAAATTAAATAATTTCATTCCTTAGATCTTATTTGAACAATATCACTAAATCCCTTTCAATATTTAGAGTAAACTTAGTGTCATCAAAGCTGCCCAGGGTTGGGTTAGATTTTTTCAAAATGTCACCTTGATTAGGGACTCCCCTAATGTTGTAAACACCTAAGAGATTTCTGACCACTTCTCTATATGGAAGATATAATGTATCGGCCTTGGGGAACTAGTGGATGAATAGTTCTATAATGATCTCATGGTAATGATACATTGAGAAATGTTATGTTTATATGGATTTATTAATCATGATAGACATTGGTTAGCCCATTGGATTTACACAACTATGGCTCACCCAATATTTCCATGACCACCCATTAGATAAATTCCTTCCATAGTGAAGGTCCCACTAGAGGCTCCATTCTCTTTTTAGACATCATATAGTAGAATCTTTGATAGTTGAACATTTTTTAACTCATTACATACAATTTTTTGAGGAAGGACCATAAATTATGATATCCCACTAATAGTCTCTTGAGAAATATTTACACAAAGAGATTTATTCACTCAAATAGTGTCTTAGTATGATAATATTTATACATAAGAAAAATATATTCTAGGTTCTAGGATGGGAATTTTGATCAGTAGGATAAATCAATACAAAGTAATTCTATTTGATAGTAGATAATTAAGTACAACCTGATCATGGATAATTTCTAGCACCTGATGGAGGAATATGGTGACATATTAAAAGTTGGAATAAATATTTCAAATCATTTCTTGAATTATAGAAACCATAATGGAATTAGAAATAAAAGAAGAGGTACGATCCATTTTCCTTATAATAAAAATTAGAGCATTATTATGGATGAAATAAGAATGAAATAGAAAGACACTGAATTAAAGTCAAGAAAATACTAGATCCACTTGGAATTTTTTTGACAAAGTGTAAATAAATTTTCCATGTTACCTCTTCCCTTTCATTCACCCAGGCCCTTCACAAAATTTATTCACTTAGCCTCATCACCAATCTGTATCTTTATGTGAGTTCACCAAAACATAGGCCTTATCAAAGCCTATGTACATAACATCAATGAACTAAGGGAAGGGACAAAATGAAAGGTAGACTAATACACTCAAAGGAGGGTAAATCACTGGGGTATAAAAATATTTTTCTCTTCTCACTTAGTTTAAGAAAAAGGCGTGGATAGAATCCACATTATTATTTATTGGTGCTATATGGATGACTAGAATGAGCCTGTGAGCATGAAATATTAGAAAGAGGTTGGTAGCACATGATATAAACACAAGGTCGCTAATATGCATTACCACCACACACTGATCAGCTCTTAAGTGAAAGATATACCCCTATCAAAAATTTATTCGTTCTAGTTTCATGTTGACCTCATGATTAAATCCAACTTGTTCCGATTTTAGGTAATCCCTAGGTATGGTAATTGTAGGTTCTCTTGATTTTAAAAAAAGGATGGATACTTTGATAAGGGACTCATACATAAAATAGGCGATGGAGGATGTACAAAGGAAAAAAAATTCACACCATACCATTGATGTTCTCCAAACATGTTCACCTATGTCAGCCAATGTTCACTATCCTTCATGCACAGGTTAACCAATGCACACAACATGCACATAAAGTTACTTTTTCCTAGTGTACAATATTTTTATATAAATAAATCCTTTGAGATCCAAATTTAGATCCTTTTCAAAGATAAGTATATTACTCTATTCTATACTATCTCAAGTCTCATACACACGTCTTCAAATCCCATCAAGTAACTTATGTAATCCTAAAATAGATTTTAGCAGAAAAATAAGGTAATTGGGTACCTCGAAGGTTAATAAATTAAAAAAACATGTTGATAAGAAACTTATACTCTATTTATAAAAGATTAGTTTGACACCATAATATTTTATATAATATTATATTCTAATAAATATAATTTTATTGGGAGTTTTTCTTACATACAACACTAAGTTTAAAAGAACAATGATATACTAATAAAACATTATTAATTAATGTGACAGTAATAAAATAGTTGTTAAATTAAAGGGTATGAATAGGAATAAATAAATATAAAAATTATATGATTTAAAAATCCATAAAATAAATTCATTGGTTACCTATTGATTTTAAAAAAAATATCATTTGAAAGTAAAATAATGTTTATCTGAAAAACAGTTTTTATTCACGTAATATGTTTATTATTTTAATAATTAAATTAAACTATATTAGTGAATTATTTTAATTAAATTTATATATTATATATTAAATAAATTATTTATCATTCACCTACTATTTTTTCTATGCATGGAAAATGAATAAATCAATTTTTATACTAATTTTTATTATAAATGGTTTCATTGCGATTTGTGTACTTATTTTAAAATTAATTTACCCAATTTTAGAAAATGTATTTGAAAAATTAAAATTTATTTTTTAAATACAATTAAGATTGCTTTTATATATAACTTTTTGTAACTTTTTGAAAATATTAATTTTTCTATTAATAGAGAAAGATATTGATTTTTATTAGAAATAGCCTTTTTAAAGCATTTAAAAAAGTTTAATTTTATTCTAAAATAGTTCTAAAAGTAAAATTTGTTAAATTATATTTTTTATAGTATATTTTATATCATTATAATCAATTATATTTTTTAATTTTACATAAAAACTTTTTGTACTTTATAGAATTTCTTCTTTGGAAAATCATTTTTCATCATGTCTCCGGGTTTATTTTTGAATTAAATTATTCCCATTGTATGAATTTAATTTTGATAAAATAGATTACAAATTTTTAATAATAATAATTAATAATATTTAAAAATTTCATATTAATTTTTTTGTCATAATTAATAGAAATGAAAGGAAAAACTAATTATAGTGGTTAAGGTTAAAACGGATTTTGGTGTGTTACATGCTCTTTTGCTAAAATGTGTTTTCCACACACATAGATTTTTTATTTGATAAATTATATTTCATATTTAGAATAATTTGTTCCAAATTATTTAATAAGGATCATTTTATTTTTATACTTAATGGATAAATTACATAGGTAAAAATACTAGTTACCTTATTTAAAACAAAAATGGTAAAAGTAAGTAAACATAGAGGTTAAGGGAATAACATGTTTAATTTTTTTTTTGGAGGTATATATCAATAATGTAACTAATAAAATCAATTATTTATCAATTTTTAGGCAAGTTAGTTGATATTGACTTCCCATTATTGTATTGTTTTAGGAACTTACAAAAATGAAACTCATCCATATTTATAAAATCGCACCTCCTTCCTTCACTTAAGGATAAATTTATCTTTGCCAAATACATAAAATATCACACCCTAAAAGCATTATAAAAATTATAGATTTATTATTCATACAAAAATACAATCCCTACTATCCTTAATAAGATATCAATAGAAGTATTTTCTAAGAGAATGTAATTGACTTCACTAATCTCATTCTTCATACCTCTTCTCTTACCACCTTCATTCGTGTAATTATAAACTCGATACAATAACATCAATATATAAAATATAATTATATATTATTATTTTGATTTAATAACCTAAATAATTATCCTCTTCCATAAAATGGGAAAAGAAACCATTGATCATGTGTGTGGCGGACTACCGCCTCACGAACTGATGTAATTCATTTTATATAACCACATATCAGGGTTGATATAATGAAAGATTTAATTTATATATAATATATTTATGATACAATTTTACATATTTAACTATAATATCATATTTACCTTCTTACCTTCCAATTTGTTGGAATATGATAATTTTGATTGTGTGTACGTGTGGATTATCACCTCCACGAAGTGATGTGTCTCATTTTTCATTTAAATTTCCCATAGGTGGTAATAATAATGGATTTGTTGATTACATATGATTTATTTGATAAAATAATGGGTGTTAATATTTTAATTATTATTTAACTTTATTTCATTCAATCCGTCAAAAAATGAAAATAGTATTTATTCGTACGTACAACCAACCATCTCCCTGAATGGTGTAACTCATTTTATATCCCTAACGTTTACAAACTATTATAACCACATATATAATAAATATATAATAAATTTGTATCATTTTTAAAATTATGGAGATAATTTATCAATTATCAATATAAAAGGATCAAAACTACCAAACGAAAACATACATAAAAAAGGAAGTAGTTGTCACCTGGAACATCGATTTTAATAAATAATTATTAATAAATAGAGAGGGAGAGAAAAAAAGATTCTAAGTAAGAAATTTATTTTATGAAATATATGAGTATGATTCTATAACAGATTCATAATAAACCTATTTTAATTATAAAGTATTTTCAAACCTATACAATGAAAGTTGATACTTGAGTGAAGATATTTTCTTGTCACTTTTATTTATATGAGACACATTCCATATTCACTACTTGTTTCTTTTTTGTGGTGTGTATACTAACAATGAATTAATTTAATGATTATTATCATAAAAATCGTGTGGATTTTTATACCCATATAAGTTTTTTTCTTTTATGGGGATTATCATTCAAAATTTACCAGGGTGGTAAGGGTTTATGTTATAATCTAATTTTTTATCAAGATTGTTTATTATTAAGTTCCATAAGAAGTAATCATATGAAATTCCTGTCAAGAAACTTAGGGATTTTATTCTCCTATAGTGTATTCTTGAGAATATTTGTTTTCCATTCATTATTTTCTCTTTAAATACTTAATAAATTGAATGAATAATTTTAAGGAAATATAACTTTTTTCTCTTTTTGGCCGAAAATCCATTTTTTCCATATCCATGTTTTATAAAAATGTTTTAATTTTTTTACTATTATTTTATTTTTATTTAAATTCATTTTTACCTATGTTTAAAATATAAAAAAACTATAAAAATTCATCTTCCCATTTTCCAAATTATGTCTTCATTTACCTTTTATAGTAAATGTGAAAAGAATATTTATTTTAATGCATACATCATGAATGAAATTTTCATCCATCATAACCACCCATTGATTTAATAATTTCTTTAAAATTTTCAAATGCTATTTTAAATGAAATGTATATTGATAATATTTTTTGAATTTTTATTTTGAAAATTTTATTTTCAAAGTGTAATTTCTATTTTCCTCAACATTTTTTAAAATATATTTCAGTGGTACTTTTATTCTTCAATGATAAGAAATCATGATTCTACTTATGATCTAATGGGGATATAATCGAGTTATACCATCTTTATTCTTTCTCTATATGTTTTATGAATATAATGAATAGATTCTTATGGAATCCAACTTTTTCATGGGTTCTGATATGATGAAATGTTAATGAAACTCATATATTTTTAATGGGTTATGATATATGATGGTTTATTTATGATCTTGTGTAACATCTAATAATGCATCATGATTACTTGATGGGTAGTCGTAAAATTATATATCCCATTAAATTAGTGGGTAAATATGGATAACTAATTAGGTAAATATGTTTTTCATGAACCTAATTTTATGTTCAAAATTTCAATCATGGACCTAGTTTTCATGTCTATAGGATTTAGCATGGACCTAGTTTTCATATCCAAAAATTTATGAATGGTCCTCGTTTTCATGTCCATAATATAATTTGTAGAACTGGATTTTATGTCAATAAGTTTATATGAGGGTCCCATATCATGCCCTTTACTAAATCAGTAAACCCATTTCTATTTATACATATTCACAAAATTATAATCTTATTTTTATTCCAAAAATAGGTGTCTTATTACAATGTTATACTCTCATGTACTCATTGTGTCATACCTATATGATCATGTTATGTTGATATCTACCTTGTTTACCCTAAAAACATCTAAGAACACCCTTTATTATATTTTATTTCCCTAGGCTATGAAAAAATTTATTATGAATTCTTTGTCTTATAAGGATTATAGTTATGAAGAAATTAGTGGGAGATGATGTGGTTCAATTATGAAATGGTTATTTATGTGTCTAGGTTTCAAAATATACTATACCTTTACAATAATGGTGTGTGTTGTTATCTTATATAATGAATATTTATCTAAAAATATTTAATATCTATTTTTTAAATGTATGGGTCACTATAATTATGATAAAGGTCCCAAACCAAGTGAATTACTTGAGAAATATTCATCATAATTCATTGTTAAAAACCTCTAACTATGGGAGAAAATCCATGATTAATTCCCCTCAATAAGGGATCCACTTCACCCTATCCTCATTAGGGAAAAAATGTCACCCTAGAATCATTATAGAGCCAGTTAAACCTATGAAAAAGTGGTAACCACTTATCCCTAACATAAATAGGTTTCTACTTTTCCCTAGTATCACTATGATTCCACCCCACACTAGTATCACTGTGGTACCACTTTTATGAATATCCCCAACATGGGAGAAGCCTCCTTCGATCCCTCTAATAGGTTGTACCTTCTACATACACTCCCCTACAAGAATGTTATGAAGATCTAAATTCTAGTGGCATAGCATCCTCATTCTTGAATCTTCTATTTGTCCATTCCACTATCAAGACCTCATGAAAATTCACTATACATATAAGGTCAGGGTATACACACCATCATGCACACCTTTAGATCCTATATTCCATTGATAAATGGATTCTCCCACTTTACCTCTAACTGATATGATACATAAGATATTTCCAACCATGTATCCCCATTATAACTAGGGTCCCTTCTGTACGGACATCAATGAAGCCATTCCTATAACATGAACTACATCTTGCATAACCCAGGTTTGAGACCTCTCTTCCTGGGAATTGGGTGGATTACATGTCCCCACAGTGATCCATTATAATTTGGGGTTCATTCCTCAGTTTAGTCCCCATCCATATTCCTATTGATTATTTCATCAACTTGAACCGTCATTGGTCCAGACACCCATATATTGTTAGAAGACACACTTGTGTATGCCCTATTCATGCTCTCATAGATTTCAAGATACATTCTGGGTAGATCATATGTAAAACCCAACATATCTTCATCATGGGGAGATATTCCACATGATTTCATCCATCCTTTAGTATCCATTGATTGAAGCGGAATGTGTGAACACATCAAGGGTAGACCAAATTCCCAAGCCCAACTCAATATAGTTTTATGACCCAATTTATGGAATAAACATATAAATCACATGGTATTGAACTATATGAAAATGTATTTACCACATTAGTTTAAACTATATGGAATGATCCTCCCACACAAACATAAATTATGATATTAAAACTATATGGGCTTTGATTCCTGCCAGTTAAGATACATAGTATACCTCTTCATGGTTCAAACTCAACATCATCTTCCATATCCATTTTCATGGGTCCATATTCCTTTTTAACCCATTTATTTCCCCCATCATCTGGACACATTTTCTAAAACATTATATATACATTCACTAGGGTAACATTACCTAGTGAACCTTCCTCTTTAGGAAATATTGTTGATAATATTAGTAGAACATACTCCCATGATCACAATAAACAATATTGTTGGGATATATTCTTGATGAAATCATTAACCTGTCCAAAGGTACATACTCCCCTCATTTAATCAACAAGCCCATCCTTATTGGTCCATATTCCCTTTAAGGATAACCAGAAAATATTGATAACATGTAAGCCCCACACATTCATTACATGGTACCTTTCACCTAATAGTACACTTGAAATGACATTAAACTGCCTAAGATGTGTCATTGTTACATGACATTAAAATTATTATATGTCCCATTAAGTGGAATTGAACTTTGTGGGATCTTATTAACTTCATAGGGGTATGTTATAATTTATTCTTACAGGCCTTATAATAATACCACCAAACCTTATTGACTCCCTAGATGGAAATAAAATCTTGAGTGCCCGACTATGTGGATATAAAGAATAATTCCAAAGGATAATCATGTCTAGGTGATAAGAAAAATATATAGAACCACTAATATATACATATATTCACATTGATGAAAGACCTATGATATGTAATCGATATTCTCATCAATGAATGTTAGAAAACAATCATTGGAATAAGGGTAAATTTTTCCAAACTAGGATTTTGAAATTATTCATGAATATGTATTAAATATATATGAGATTCTGAGAGTAAGAAATAATTCCCCATAATAAGTTACATATGACCCTGGTATCCAATCCTCTCAACCAACATGAATTCCAATGTACCATTTGAAAAATCCCAGAGGCTTCCTACATTTAGAATTCATGTTCACATTCACTCAACATGCTAAAGTGGGGGCACTTCCAAACTTTTATCTAGAAACAATATAGTGATTTTGTATATGTATATAGTCTTTTGGAACTACTAAAATGATTATTCTTGGAATATCCAGTGTAATAAATTTCCATAGCCAATGAGTTGATGGAGTTGGAGATATTAGAGTTGTTATCAAAGTATTATTTATATAACCCCTATGAGCTATATTTATAATAGCACAATTAGATATTAAAAATTTCAGAGAATCTCTTGTGAAATTATTTAAATTTTTCTAGAGTTGAAGAACTTTTTCCATATAGTTTTAATGAATTCATATTAATTATATATTATGATTCATAATTCATAGTTTTAGACATGAACTAATTAGTATATTCCACTATTTAGAAAATATTTCCTCATAAAAGGATAAAAAATATTAACACTAACCATAATCTATAAAAATATTTCCATATTGAGAAAACCAATGAGGATAGTGTTGGATTTAAGAAAATTATCACTGTATTAGGGTAGTTAACTGAGGTTATAACAAGTTAACATTCCCATATGGATCAACCTATTTTCCCATGTGAAGTTGTAACAACATTATATCATTTTATGTTGTATTAACCTCTATATTTTAGTGGAACAAAAAATCTAATAGTTGAATAAAAATATATTATTTCATTAGGGGATATATTTAGTGATTTATGATGTAGTAAAAAGGAGAAGGTTATTTGGTCTATGTACCATTGAAATTGTGATTCTTATTAAGGGTATTCATTGATTCAAAATAATAAGAATGTGTGAGTGATAAAATTGATTAAATTGAAATATTTAAGTAATTATTAATTAGGAAATATTTATATCAATAAAAAATTGATAATAAGGAAAGGAAATTTTGGAATTTAAATTAAAAGGAAGAGGAAACTATTTTAGAATATTAGGTTAAATTTAAAATTCTAGAGATGAATGATATATATTATTTTTAAAATAAAAATAGAAATATCGAACGTTTTTTATGTACTAAATCAAAGTATTTGAATGGGAATTAGCCTCTCAAACCATTTTATCGTACATGGAGATAGTGATAGGTTCTAGGAAGATCGAGATATAGTTTTCCAAGTCCTATATTATCGAACAAAATCATGTAAAGAAAGTGAATATTTGGGTTCTTTATAGAAGGAAATATAACGATGAAAATAAATGTAAGGATAGAGTTTCCAACATGAACAATTTGTGGAAAGAAACTCCTTGTCTCTAGCTTGAAGTTTTTGGAAGCTAATTTCAAGCATGTGGATAAAGGATATTAATATTATGAGTGATAAGGTAGGAGATATGATACCAAATTAAATTTCATTAATTTTAAGGGTATGGGACATTACTCCACTAAATATCCCAAGAATTAAGGGAATATGTCTCATAAGATGATGAGGGATTATGGATAATATTATGCAATTACTATGATATATGTTTAGGTGAAAAATAATTTTATAGTGGAACCTCAATTATAAACTCAATGTTTGCTAATATATTATTTGATTTTGGTTCTACCCACGTTTATATATTGTTTATATTTTTTAAGAACGTTGAATTGTCCCCTACTGAATTTAGGTTACAGTAGCTAGTGAATATAGTGACAGAATTATTATTAAAAATAAAATAATTATGATGTTCATATTAGAATTTATGAAAGTAATCTATTTTAAACATGATTATTATAGAAATGGTTGAATTTGACTTAATACTTAGGATTGATTTTGACACAAAGTATGATATAAGAATTTATTACTGATAGAAATATATTAAAATATTTGAGGTGGGTTTAGAATATCTTATGTTTAGAGTATATAATTCATTACATGATTCATTTTAGGAACCACCTCTAGATTAATGAATGAAAGAAAAAACAATTTTTTAGGATTTTCAAAATTTGTTTTTTGGTTGAGTCGTAACCAACATACCACACAGGAACTAAATTAAAGAGTGCCTAAATTGAATCTATGAAATTGAAGGATGTAAAACTATAACATTATAAAATAATAAAATTTTATTTGATAGTGTATGGGACATGGAAAACTCACCTTAATAAATCATTAAATATATTTCTTTAAATATAATCTCTTTGATAGATTGTGAAACATGAAACCTGGATTTCAATGAGTTTTAATATAGTATATCATTATAACGTAGCCATTAAGATTGTGTGTGTGAATATAACTAAATAAATTTTTAAAATTATATGTCTTACACATGTAAAACAAATTAATTTGTTATATATTTATTTCAAATTAAAAAAATAATCATTTAAAAGAAAAATAAATGTTTTCGAAAAACTGTTTTTTTTTTCTAAATGAAGATTTAGTTGCACTTTGCGCACATAATTGAAAATTAATTTTTAACAATTTTAGAATAATTATTTGATAAAATTCACTTAGTTTTTGAAATCAAAAGTTCAAAATTTTATTTTGGTGAATTGTTTGTGATTTTTCTGAAATGTTTAATTTTTTAATGAATAGTGAAAAATACTGATTTTTTTTAAAATGTTATTTCATTTAAATAATTTAAAAGGGTAAATTAAATTTTAAAATATTTTCAAATTAAAATTTGTTCAATTATATTTCAATTTAAATGATTTATATCATTTGAATGAATTTTATATCTATGTTGTATATTAAAACCTTTAATACTTAAGATAATTTTCTCTCCAAAAACCTACTTTTTTATTGCATACATGGGAATAAATTTATATTGGATTATTCTAACTATGTGAATTTAATTTTTCAAAATTTATTTCATATTTGGAATAATAATAAATTATATTTTATAATAACTTCAACTAAACATTAAGAAAAATTAATAGTGAAAATAGTAATAATTAATTATCACAGTTAAAGAAAAAAAATAGGTTTAGCAGGGGTTAAAAATATTGATAAGGGTTTAAATGACCTAAACACTTATATATAATATATTTTATGGAAACATTTACAAATTATAATCTCTATTTATATAGATAACTTTATTTTGGTCACTTTTGGAATTTAAAGAATGTTGTTATACCTTTTTCTTTTCAAAAATTCCAACTGTTTCACTCACCTTACTTATAAAAGGTCACCCCCTCTCCTCTCTTCCTCTCACCTTAAAAACCTTTTAATTTAGAAAATATATTCCCAAATAACTTGTCAACATCAATAAAATAATAATATAAGCCTTATTTTTCTTCATAAATCCATTTTTTGAATACTTTAGGTATACTCCTAAAGAGGTGGTCTAAGAAGAGATACAATTACTGACTATAAATTTTTTTTATTTCTTCTTCCACCTCTTTAAAATATTATTAATTTTATATTATATAATAAAACCACTATATAACATATAATTACATCTTATTATGTTAATTTAATGAACTATATTCATCTAATCTTCTCTTATTTGTGAAATGATAGCATCACTCGTGTCTATGGTGGATTTCCACCTCATGAACCGATGTCACACCTTTTCCACTAACACCTCTCATTGTTGGGTATGATGATGGATATAAAGTATATACGTTATATTTATAACATTATTATACCTATTTATTCATAATATCATATATTACTTTTTAATTTTCATTCCACAGTGGATTTGATAATGTCACTCATTTGTACGATGAACTGTCGCCTCATGAAGCACGTGGTTTGTTTTTTATAACTCCTTACACGGAAGGTAATAAGGACACATTTTATGAATTTATCTAATATATATATGACATAATTAATATATTAATAAAATATTTATCATTATTAAAACATATTATATAATTTTATTTATTCCCTTTTCACTCATGAAATGATGATAACAGCATTCGTGTATGTGTGGACTACCACCTCTATGAAGAGATTTGACTCTCTTTTCATCAAAAACCCACATGGGTGATATATATATATATATATAATGAAATATTTTTTATTTATAGCATTATTATCATTTTTAAATTTAAGATATTACTTAACAACTTTTCACAATGATCGTTGAATGATTGAATTGTTTTCTTATAGGTATGTATGGCCTAATATCTCCATGATTATAATGTACTTAATTCCTCAATCCCCAATTTCATGATTGGTAATCAAATTATAATTTATTTCTAAATATTATAATAATTTATTGATTATTATTATTTATGTGTCTAAATAATTACCTCTTAGATCAATAGTCAACCAACCAATGTCACTTTTAACACAAATTCACATATCGGTAAAACACCCAACATAAAATTGATTGATTAAGTAATTTTATAGAACATTGTAACAAGTGAAATAAAAGGAATAATAAAAATGAAAAAATTATTAGGAAAGTAAATAATTAATATAAATTTATTATTCAGGAAGATAAAGTGTGTACATGATGAGTCAAACTCGAAGGGACTACATCTCAATTTCCTTTCACTGAGGCATATTATAATGTTATGCACCAAATTTATTTTTTATGATGTACATAATTACCATTTTAAATATAATATAATGATTCATTAGTAATATATATAATTTTGAGTATTAATTTGAATTATTTATCAAAGGGGATTTTACATTAGAATTACCAAGTAGTAAAGAATTTCGTAACTCAATTTCTTTTCATTGGGTTATATTACTCTTTAGTTGTCTTTGATATTATATGATTTTGTGTGTATTTCGTTTTGAATATATTATTTTTTATATAAAATAATTTTAATTCTATTTATATTTTATACAAATAATATGTTCATTGGTTGATTATCACTTTAATGTTATGATCTTTGTTTGGGATTATTTCAAAATATCATTTTAATAGGGATTGTTTATGCTTGAATTTACATTGATGTAAATTATTTGATCATTGTTTAATAAAAATATTTAATTTTATTCTCCTCTAGTTATTTATTAATCTTTCAAGAAATAGTACCATTTTTAGACTCTTTGGTACAAAAAATGATTGAGAAATTGTTTTTAATAAAATCAGACTTCATTTCCCTCTTAAGTGGATAACCCTTTTTCATCAATATTCATGTGTTCTAACATGTTTTAAAAATAATTTACCATTTTAAAAATTATTTTCTTTATAAATTTTTACACATTTTTAATTTTTAAAAATAGTTTAGAATGGAATATTTATGTCATTTTAAAAACAAGTCATGTTTGGATTTTACTAAAAATGTGAAAGAAATATTTATTTTATTGTGTACAACATGGAATGAATTTCTCCCCATCATGACCACTCCAAATATTTTAATGATTATTTTATAAGTTTCAAATACTATTTTTAAAGAAATGTATTTTAAAAATGTTTTGTGAAATTTTAGATTTAATATATGATTTTCAAGGTGTAAATGCTATTATCCTAAAGAATGTTTTAAAGGATTTTTTTAGGGAAATTATATTCATCAATGATAAATACCTTATTTCTACTTGTTTTAAATAATGAATATGTCATATTGGTACCATAATTATTAATTATATGAATGTTTTATGATCAATTTGACCAAGGAATATATTTAAATCCACTTTTGGATACATCTTTTGTAGTCATTAACTTTCCCTTGAAATACTAACATTCATGTGATCATTAAAAATTTAAATTTCCCTAAATATACGTATTATTTATCATGGATAGGTTTATTTCTTAAACAATGTATCATCTTTACATATGGTGTTATACATTGAAAGTTATTTTTTTATCTGTGGGAATATTTATAATTTTATATTCTTTACTCAATACAGATATTTAATGATAAGGCACTTTGTTCATGAATTAAATATATTATTCAATATATATTGAATGGTTTGTACATTTAGTGATAGTTGGGATTGAGAATTATATATCCCCTTAATCAATTGGTAGTATCATGGGGACAATCAGTAATCTATAATTATATATCATTCTACATGTAGATTTAAATTATCTTATATATGGTCTTGATAGTGGAGGAATCATGTGAATGAGTACATGGAATCCAATAATTAAATATTTCATTCATTAGTATGTTTTTTATTATTATAAATGATATTTTCAAAATTATATTATCTGTGGACTCATTTCATTACCAGTTTATTAATTAAATGGAATGTACTTTAAGTTATATTTCTATATTGATTATTACATATCTTATTATCCCTGAGATTTTCAATATGATATTAACTATGGATTCATTTAATTATATTTTTATTGATTAAATTGAATGTGTTTTCAATTATTTATATTTCTATATAGATTCATCCTTATTTTATCCTGAATTTCAAGTTATTTAAATTTAATGTGTGTTCAGTTATTTATATTATCATGTTCATTATGATTATTAATTCTTGATAGATTTCTCCACACTTAACCCTTATTGTGAATTTGATCACACCTTCCTTTACCTGGAATCCAGAAAGTTTACTAAGAATGATATGAAAGGATATGATATAGGGAATAATGATAGTCTTGAAAAAAAATTGTAATTTTTGTTTTCAAATGTAATATGAGAATCATCCATTTATCTAGTTTACCAAGACTACTAAATTATTCAATCCATAGGGATGTGATTCCTTGTATCTTATGTAAATGTAATAAAGTAGACACTGGTTTGGGGCTACGGGGGTTAGGGTTAGTATAGTTGGTATCATAGTAATTTTAATTGAAACCATCAGAACATGATTTCGGAAAACATGGATTGGGAATAATGACCCTATGGTATGACTTTGAGGATAAGTGTAGAAGAGCATACTGCAGTTTTCATATGGAATATATTAAGTTGGTTTTATAAAAAACATATACCTATCTATATACTATAAGTGGATTTGATATTAGAATAGATGAACCTAAGGGTAATAACTATAAAAAGTACACATTGTCCTTGACCCGATCATCACCTGGTATAATAAAATGGGCCTTAATTCACACCTGGTATGACACTCCCAGAGGATATGCATAGGATTATTGACATTTTCTTTAAAAAACATTATGTAGTATTTGAATTTATGGTGAAAATGAATGGCATAGGTTAATACTAAGGGTTATTTAATTAACAAATGTTTTCATGATTTAAAAATACTATAATTGATTATATGGTTTTCTAACTATGATTATTAGTTCCCATAATATGATTTTGGTTTTATTTAATGGATTCAACCTCAAGGAGTCATGTTAACATTGAACAAGAATAAATTGTGGTGACTCTGAGAAACTGAATGAAATCATGGTATGAGTGAAATATATTTTGATTACACCTAATAAATTATCCCAAAATATTATTAACTGCTTCTTCCTTAACCAACACAGAATCCCACCAAAGAAGGGAAGGATACAATTTTCTAAGTGCTCGAATGATGAAGACCATACAAGAAATAAGGCTCTATTTCCTTCATATTAGATATGTGGAAAGATACACCTTTGGCACGCGCATCGCAACACGTGCAAATTTGCAGTATTTATTTACCTATTAACTACTGTAGAAGTGGAGAGCAGGGTTGAACCACAGAGAGAATGTGATTAGACACTAGGAAATATCCTTTTGGAGAAATGTTCAGGCAAATGAGCTCTAATTGTGTGATTAACAACTAAGTTCTAAAAAAACTAAATGACTAATTTAAAAATGACTATTTAAATTAACTAAAACTATCTAAGTGAACTAAGCTATGAAGGAAAATGGCGGAGATGTAAGTGTCAGGGTCGTGATGTAACACCCCAAGCTTCCATGGTACGGTCCTCTTTGAATAATAGAACAGCGTGTGTTGTACGCAACCTCGAGTTCTAACACACCGCGACCAATAAAAGTAGCAGTTATGAATATTAATAACCACTTTTTGAAATTATATATATTTTACATTTCAAAATGGACTTCATTTTTGGATTCGTAATATCGAAATTAGCCTATGTTGAATTTTTGTAATTTTCTGAGAACTTCCAATTTTTTATGAATAGTGAAAAATACTTAAAACAACTTTTTTTAATCAAAATAATTTATAGTGATAAATTATACTATTTAGTGTTTTTAAAGTATAATTAGAATATATTTTTACCATTTTATCCAATGGTGTTCATTATAATTAATTTCACTTTGAAATTGGACATAAACAATTGTCAATCTTTTGATATATATTGTTTCTTAAAAACACGCTATTTGTTGTGACAGCGGGAATTAATTATAAAATTAATTAATGAAACTTATATGTTTTGAATTTTGTAAAATAGACATCATTTTTGAATTCGGAATATCAATTATAGCTTAGGGTGAAATTTTGGCATTGTTCTGAAAAACTTCAATTTTTGATGAATAGTGAAACCACTAAGTGGTAGTTAAATAACTGATTTTTCATTTAAATGAAATATTACCACTTCTGTGATTTGATTTTCAAAAATCCTACATACATGGTTTTCATTAGGAAGTAAAATGTTGTTCAATGGGATTAAAATAATTTTTGGTGAATAGTAACTTTTAAGTTTAATTAATCGCGATTAAAGGTAATTAGTGAAATTTAAGGTAAAAATGATATTATAAAAATATGAAATTACCTTTACACTTGTCCCAACCATATTTTATGTGTCATGGCCGACCAATAAAATCCATGTGTCAACTTGGGGACCCCATGGAGCCACTTTGGTAGGAAAATGACATAAATAACTTTTTATTTTAAGTTAAAATAAAAATGTCACAAACAAGAGTTATTTTACTAAAACGATTTTTAAATGGGGTTATACAAGTCATATTTTTGACTATAAATATTAATTATAAATATAAAAAGATTTCCTACATCATGATATTTTTTTATAATTTTTAGACATTAAATAAATTATATTTTTTATGACACCCTGATGATGCAGCGATTACCTCATTAATTAACGATTTAAATAAAATTAAAAGATAATATAAAATACAAGGCTTACACTTGTCAAAAACCTATTGTATGAGTATATTTAGAACCCTTATCACCTTATACTTGAATTATATAAGTGTGGGACCTTTATAATCTGAAAAGAATTGTATAATAAAGTAACATTTCATTACTTTCCAAGAGTGCCCCTCCTCTCCACTTCAAAAAGGCTCCCACCACTACCACCTTACTCACACTTTCAAGCCATTTGGCTCGGCCAACCTCTGCCCAAATACTCTCCCAAATTCCCTCCCTTACTCTTAGAAGCCTCACTTTGGGCATAAGTCTTCCCAAGGAAGCCTTTGGCTCAAATCAAAAAGAGTTACCCGATTTTAAGGTAATGTCTTCTCTTGTGTTCTTTTATTTTATTTTTATTCTCCAACCCCCTAAACACTTTTTATTCATTTCTTTTGTAACACCACCAGTATCCTCAATATACTAGTATGTTTTTATAATAAGGATTCGAGCTACACTTACACACACCTACATCTAATTGTTAAATAACATACAGTTTCTGTGGATGGAGAATTTTTGCCTCACGAAACGATGATTGTTCAACACACATATAACACCTCTAATGGTGGCCATTATGATGAAACTATTTTTATATATGATATATATTATGTTTTTTTTTCTTATAATTTTTTATTTTTCATTTATGGCATACCTTTATGGTTTCCATTATGGGTAAACGCGATATTTTCATTTTAGGAAGTGCGGACTACCGCCCCCTCAAAGTGATTTGAATCGTTAATACCATATGTGGGATGTATAAAGGATGGATTAAAGGGTATTATACACTATATTATACTGGAATTATATTATACATTTATATCATTATGATTTCATTCCATTAAATACGAAATAGAAATGAAAGTAGCGTTCATGCGTACGTACGGTTACCGTCTCCATGAACAGTGCATTTCATTTCTTACCTCTAAATGTTACGTAATATTATGAATGAATGTATATACTGGATATATATGACATATATGATATCTACATCATGAATATAATTCTGTATATAATGGATATTTCACCACATGAACAACTTGTAATTATAAGAAGTTTATTTTTGACTCAAGTACCAAAGATCGACAAAACGACCGTTATTAACATAAATAATTACATAATGTTCATAACATGGTAATAAGTGATATAAAAGGAATAAAAAAACTTGAAAAAGGTTCTTAAGAAATTATAAATGAACTCTAGTTTATTATTCAGGAGGTTAAAGAACGGTCGAGTCAAGATAGGACGCAAGGTAAGGGAATTTCTTAACCCAATTTTCATTCTTTGGGTTAATCTCCTACTTTCAAATTATGTCATTATATTATTATGTCCTATCTTTTATTTGTACTTTATTTATGTGTACTTATAGTGAATACACATAATATATCTATTTTATTTTTAAAAATGATCTTTGTATGGGACTTCGTCTCAATCTCCTTTCATTGAGGCATATTTTGTTTTATACAAAACCTTCTTTTATACGGTGTATAAACCCCTTTGACTTTTACGTTTATCCAAAAGGAATATTTTTTATACGAATCATTTTACTAAACGACAAAAGGGATTGTTTTTGTCGTACGTATGCAGCGACAACGACTTCTCCGCCGTCGTGACCATTATTTGAGTTTCGGCTTCCTTTACAAGCCATAAATTTTTAAAATGAAAAATAAATACAAAGTTTTAATTTTCTTTAATTTTGGTATTGAAAATGGTTTTGAAAGTGTTTTTATTACATCAATGTGTTGTTTTGATATCTTGTGATTGATGTGTGGGAATCTTATTTTTCCTTTATGCATTTTTTATGTGATACAATTATGTTATGGTTTATGATATGTTTAAACCTATTCACATGAGGAATGCACTGGACTTAATAAGTGATGGGTGGAGCCCGGTATAGCTCCTCGATGCATCGGTAGGTCTCATTAGACAAACTAGTGTCTTGGCACGAGGCCTTGACAAAATCTTATTTGTGGTTTTGGCACGAGGCCTTGACTACGTGGTTATGATAGTCTGGCATTATGCATTCCATCATTATGAAAGTGGTTATTGATATTTCATGTGATTATTCGACTATTAAAATATCCATGTGAGTAATTAAATGGAATTATTTCATTTTACTTTTTCCATATTATGCTAAAGTTCAAGTTTAAAAGGCTTTTGTTTTAGTTATACATTGCCTTAAATGTTAATGTTTATTTATGAAAGCTTCCGCTATATTTTTATTCTTACTGAGCATCTGAGCTCACCCCTTTCAATGTTTTAATTTTTCCAGGATGTGAAGAAGTATATTATGAATGACCTATAGGGATAAAATAAGGGGATATGAAGAGAAGATGTTGTAGTTTTGTTTTACTTCATGATGTAATGTAAGACTTATGAAAGTATCTAGTGTTTCCAAGGCTACTAAACTAATCGGTCTTTCGAGACTTGATCTTTTGTGATCATGCCAATGTTACGAAGTAATGTACCGACTCTGGGTAGCTGGGGTCGGGGTGTTACAGTTGGTATCAGAGGCAGTTTAGTACTAACCTTGGAATCTAGATTTAGATAAACTCTGATTAGAGCACATAGCCCAAAGATAGACTTTGAGGATTAGTATAGAATAACTTCCTAGAATTTTGGTATTATTGAGATTTTGTGAGTTTTCCGAGCAATACATCTTTGTCTGGATACGAGCAGGTAGAGGCGGCTCTAGCACAGATGTACCTAGGGGTAAAATCTGAAAATACTGCTTTGAGCTAGACTTGAATGGGAACTGGTGCACGAAAACGGGCCTTGCTGCACACTTGGTTACGACACTCCCGGGGGATATGCTTAGGATAATTCTCATTTTCTTTACAGACCACTATGAAGGGTTATGAGTATATACTTCATCAAAGAAAACTTTTTATTATTATTATGGATTATATCCATAAATAGTTCAATTAGTATTAAGTGTTTTACAAGTATGGAATTATTTATTTTGATTCATAATCTAATCTAGTTTATGCCATTGTTTAGAAATGGCGCCTAGTGGAAGGAATGGAAACCGTATCAATGCACGTACTCCGTGTTGGGATTTCCCTCCTGCTCAAGATAATTATTGTGGAGCTGGAGAGACAACTGGTGCTGATCAACTTATTACCATACTGGGACAGCTCACTCAGGTTATGAATAATAACCTTACTCGTATGGAGCACCCTGATCCGCAACGTGGAGGATCAATGTTAGACCGCTTCATGAGGCAACAACTGCCAACATTTAATGGGGGTACAAATCCATTAGTAGCTGAGAAATGGATAAACTCCTTAGAAAAAATATTCCACGCCTTGGGGAGTAGCGAAAGGGAGAAGGTTATCATGGCATTTTACTGCCTCACTGAAGATGTCGATCAATGGTGGTCATTGATTCAAAATACAAAGGAAGATGAAGAAGTATCAATTATGGAATGGAGAGAGTTCAAAGATCTTTTATTAGAAAAATAATTTCCACATGACCATCAAGAAGATATGGAAAGGAAATTTCTGAGTCTGAGACAAAAGGAGGATGAGAATGTCGCAAAGTATGAGGATAACTTTACAAGGTTAGCGAGGCATGCAGCAGATTATATACGTAACCCAAGAAGTAGGATTGATCATTTCTTTGATTGGTTAAAACCATTTCTTCATCGAGCATTAGTCTCACAAACCTTCTCGTCGTATGAAGACATTGTCTCATGTGCTATCAAGACAGAAAATGAATTCTCTAAATCTTATGACAATAAAGTAAAGCAAGAGAAGAAGAGAACTGTGGAACAAGAGACTGATAAAGGGAAAAAGGGAAAGAAGGATTTTCCATTATGTGATAATTGTGGGAAGAATCACCCTAGTACTTGCCTAAAAGGAATGGGAGTTTGTTATAAATGTGGAGAAAAAGGTCATAAGACACGTGATTGCAAGGGAAAGAAAGAGGTTATCAATGTTGAATGATACAATTTTAGGGAAATGGGGCATTATGCAAATGAATTTCCTAAGCGTCAGGGAAACTTACCTTAGAAAAGGCCAAGGGATCAAGGACAATCTTATGTTGTTACTACAGTTGAAGAGGAATAATTAATGTATTGGTGCCTTTGGACTCATGGATTATATTCTGTTTATTAGAATAATGTGATATATATATATAAGGATTGTACTGCAGTACTTGTTGTTATCATTAAGGTTTTAATATGATGAAGGAAATCATATTTTTAGTATGTGACAATAAGAGAAACTTCACTTTGTTTGGGGAATCTGATAAATTGATTTTGGAATTAAGAGGCCTTTTAGAGAAAGTTTAGACAGAGGTATTTTGGATAACTATAAATGTTGGGATGGATTAAGTTGAACTTTGAATAGTATTGTTTAAGGTTAAAACATTTCTGAAGATTATTTTTTGGAATATTATAATACTATATTTTTAGGAAAAGGACAACCTGCAGGGTGGGGCATAACCCGTCGCGTCAGACAAAGCTGCAGGAATCGAACCCACAACTATAGTGCAATAGGCCTTTATTACCTACCACTAGTCTACAGGAAGTCCCTGGTTATTACAAAATAGTTTTAATAATCTAAATGGTATGTGTTAATATTTGGAACCTTATACAATTAGGATAAATAGAATATTTTTGAGTTCTATTACCTTTTAGAGTGAAAGATGGGTTTGTGTTAAAAAAAATTTAAAGAATGAAAGTCTACATGACAAGTATGTATATTCCCTTACGTTCTTAGTAAATATCCTAAATAAATTCCTCAACTTTATAAAAGGTAACTTAAAAAAAACGTTGTCGGTTAACTTTTCCAACTCGGGATTCAATGACCGTTTAACCAATCACAAGTTTGTGATTTTCTTATGGTTAACTTTCCCCTAATCCAGTTTTCTACAACTCTCCATCAGACCTTGATGGTTTGTTTTTCTTCCATATCCATATTTTCATAGAATCCTAGTATGGACTATCTCGGGTGACCTTTGTACTTATCTTTCTTTCATTTAAAGTTATATTTTTATTAACCTTATTTTCGATGTGGGTTTTCCACAAAGGTATTTCCTATTTTCAACCTTTTATTTTCAAAGAAAAATTTCAAATTGCGAGAATGCAATTTATTGAAGGAGTGGAGAATGTAACACCCCAAGCTTCCATGGTACGCTCCTCTTTGAATAATAGAGCAACATGTGTTGTACGCAACCTCGAGTTCTAACACACCGCGACCAATAAAAGTAGCAGTTATGAATAGTAATAACCACTTTTTGAAATTATATATATATTTACATTTCAAAATGGACTTCATTTTTGGATTCTTAATATCGAAATTATCCTATGTTGAATTTTTGCAATTTTCTGAGAACTTCCAATTTTTTATGAATAGTGAAAAATACTTAAAACAACTTTTTTAATCAAAATAATTTATAGTGATAAATTATACTATTTAGTGGTTTTAAAGTATAATTAGAATATATTTTTACCATTTTATCCAATGGTGTTCATTATAATTAATTTCACTTTGAAATTGGACATAAACAATTGTCAATCTTTTGATATATATTGTTTCTTAAAAACACGCTATTTGTTGTGACAGCGGGAATTAATTATAAAATTAATTAATGCAACTTATATGTCTGGAATTTTTTTAAATAGACATCATTTTTCAATTCGGAATATCAATTATAGCTTAGGGTGAAATTTTGGCATTGTTCTGAAAAACTTCAATTTTTGATGAATAGTGAAACCACTAAGTGGTAGTTAAATAACAGCTTTTTCGTTTAAATGAAATATTAAAACTTCTGTGATTTGATTTTCAAAAATCCAACTTACATGGTTTTCATTAGGAAGTAAAATGTGGTTCAATGGGATTAAAATAATTGTTCGTGAATTGTAACTTTTAAGTTTAATTAATCACGATTAAAGGTAATTAGTGAAATTTAAGGTAAAAATGATATTATAAAAATATGAAATGACCTTTACACTTGTACTACCCCTATTGGATGTGTCATGGCCGACCAAGAAAATCCATGGGTCCACTTGGGGACCCCATGGAGCTACTTTGGTAGAAAAATGACATAAATAACTTTTTATTTAAAGTTAAAATAAAAATGTCACAAACAAGAGTTGTTTTACTAAAACAATTTTTAAATGGGGTTATTAAAGTCATATTTTTGACTATAAATATTCATTAGAAAGCTAAAAAGATTTAATACATCATGATATTTTTTTATAATTTTTAGACATTAAATAAATTAAATTATTTATGACACCCTGATGATGCAGTGATTACCTCATTAATTAACGATTTAAATAAAATGAAAAGATAATGTAAAATCCAAGGCTTAAACTTGTCAAAAACCTATTGGATGAGTATATTTAGAACCCTTATCACATTATCCTTGAATTATATAAGTTTGAGACCTTTAGAATCCGAAAATCATTGTATAATAAAGTAACATTTCATTACTTTCCAAGAGTGCCCCTCCTCTCCACTTATAAAAGGCCCCCACCACTACCACCTTACTCACACTTTCAAGCCATTTGGCTCGTCCAAACTCTGCCCAAATACTCTCCCAACTTAACTCCCTTACTCTTAGAAGCCTCACTTTGGACATAAGTCTTCCCAAGGAAGCCTTTGGCTCAAATCAAAAAGAGTTACCCGATTTTAAGGTAATGTCTTCTCTTGTGTTCTTTTATTTTATTTTTCTTCTCCAACCCCCTAAACACTTTTTATTCATTAATTTTTTAAAAACACCAGTATACACAATATAATAGGATGCTGTTATAAGAAGGATTAAAGCTACACTTACACACACCTACATCTAATGGTTAAATAACATATTGTTTCTGTGGATGGCGAATTTTTGCCTCACGAAACGATGATTGTTCAACACTCATATAACACCTCTAATGGTGGCCATTATGATGACACTATTTTTATATATGATATATATTATGTTTTTGTTTTCCTTATGATTTTTTATTTTTCATTTATGGTATACCTTTATGGTTTCCATTATGGGTAAACGTGATATTTTCATTTTAGGAAGTGCGGACTACCGCCCCCTCAAAGTGATTTGAATCGTTAATACCATATGTGGGATGTATAAAGGATGTATTAAATGGTATTATACACTATATTATACTGTAATTATATTATACATTTATATCATTATGATTTCATTCCATTAAATATGAAATAAAAATGAAATTAGCGTTCATGCGTACGTACGGCTTACCGTCTCCATGAACGGTGCATTTCATTTCTTACCTCTAAATGTTACGTAATATTATGAATGAATTTATATAATGGATATATATGATATATATGATATCTAAATCATGAATATAATTCTGTATATAATGGATATTTCACCACATGAACAACTTGTAATTATAAGAAGTTTATTTTTGACTCAAGTACCAAAGATCAACAAAACGACCGTTATTAACTTAAAAAATTACATAATGTTCATAACATGGTAATAAGTGATATAAAAGGAATAAAAAACTTGAAAAATGTTCTTAAGCAATTATAAATTAACTCTAGTTTATTATTCAGGAGGTTAAAGAATGGTCGAGTCAAGACAGGACGCAAGGTAAGGGAATTTCTTAACCCAATTTCCATTCTTTGGGTTAATCTCCTACTTTCAAATTATGTCATTATATTATTATGTAATATCTTGTATTTGTACTTTATTTATGTGTACTTATAGTGAATACACATAATATATCTATTTTATTTTAAAAATGATCTTTGTATGGGACTTCATCTCAATCTCCTTTCATTGAGGCATATTTTGTTTTATACAAAACCTTCTTTTATACGGTGTATAAACCAATTTGACTTTTACGTTTATCCAAAAGGAATCTTTTTTATATGAAGAGTTTTACTAAATGAAAAAAGGGATTGTTTTTGTCGTACGTATGCGGCGACAACGACTTCTCCACCTTCGTGACCATTATTTGAGTTTCGGCTTCCTTTACAAGCCATAACTTTTTAAATTAAAAAATAAATAAAAAGTTTTAATTTTCTTTAATTTTGGTATTGAAAATGGTTTTGAAAGTGTTTTTATTACATCAATGTGGTGTATTGATATCTTGTGATTGAAGTGTGGGAATATTATGTTTCCTTTATGCATGTTTTATGTGATACAATAATGTTATGGTTTATGATATGTTTAAACCTGTTCATATGAGGAATGCATTGGACTTAATAAGTGACGGGTGGAGCCCGGTATAGCTCCTCGATGCATCGGTAGGTCTCATGAGACAAACTAGTGTCTTGGCACGAGGCCTTGACAAAATCTTATCTGTGGTCTTGGCACGAGGCCTTGACTACGGGGTTATGATAGTCTGGCATTATGCATTCCATCATTATGAAAGTGGTTATTGATATTTCATGTGATTATTAGACTAGTAGAATATCCATGTGAGTTAGTAAATGGAATTATTTCATTTTACTTTTTCCATATTATGCTAAAGTTCAAGTTTAAAAGGGTTTTGTTTTAGTTATACATTGCCTTAAATGTTAATGTTTTTTTATGAAAGCTTCCGCTATATTTTTATCCTTACTGAGCATCTGAGCTCACCCCTTTCAATGTTTTAATTTTTCCAGGATGTGAAGAAGTATATTATGAATGACCTGTAGGGATGAAATAAGGGGATATGAAGAGAAGATGGTGTAGTTTTGTTTTACTTCATGATGTAATGTAAGACTTATGAAAGTATCTATTGTTTCCAAGGCTACTAAACTAATAGGTCTTTCGAGACTTGATCTTTTGTGATAATGCCAATGTTACGAAGTAATGCACCGACTCTGGGTAGCTGGCGTCAGGGCGTTACACGTGACATCCATTTAAGTGCATGAAATTTCAATTATTTAATTCCCACATTTGAATATTTATTTATTCAATTATCACAGATTCCAAATTTAATCAAAATTCCATCTGGCCTCGTTCTCTGATGTTAGATAACATTCTAATTTTCACACAAATTATTTATCATTTCATTCTCTGTCCTGACAAATAATTTGCGCGTCCTTATAGTGCTAAATCACTTGGTGAAATACAATGACCCGTTTCTCACAAAGTTGAAGTATCTACCTATGTTGGGTTCGCTCACATGAGATTACTTATTAGGTATCACTCATGCCAGTTTGAAGGAGAGCGCACACAAAATATTATTTTTTCAATTAATATATTTATTTATTCAAAATTTGATCGCGGTCTTGATCGAATTCCAGATAAATAAATTCTTGGATGAACTCTCGTTCGTGATTACTTATTAGGTATCACACGAACGGGCACCAAACCATGTGTGCAGGGCCCAAATGATAATTAATTTAAATGCAGATACAATTAATTAAATAAACATCCAAATGAAATTAATTCAAAAGGCAATCAAACGTAGGAATAAATTAAAGACATGCATTCACCATCACATTTATCACAACTCCGACACCACTGAATTATCCCACCATCGCGATGACACGACACATAAAATAATGAATAGAAGATATCATTGTGCTCGTGTCATTGCTGTGATCACCGCGAGATGCTGTCAATGATCGCAATATAGTAATCATCACTCCGCTCTGTGAAGTCGCTGACGCCACACCCGAATCAAACCACAGCACCGCTGAAAATATAATTTGATCTGCGCCTGCTCTCGTCGTGCGACGTGAATCTCCGGAAGCCAAGAGAACGTCGATGATGTGTCTGAACCTCCGTTGCACTCCTGATGATGGTTTTTCGTTGTTTGATGACCGAGGAGGGCTAATCGCTGGTAGGTGTATGCTGTTTTGTACCTGCAGAAGTGCTGGGTAAAAGGAGGGAGCAACCGGTTCTAACGGGGGAGGGTGGTCGGGCGAGTGGAGAGTGGCAGAGGGTGCAGGTAGCGGCATGATTGAGAGGTGGGGCGAGGGATGGCGGAATGGAGAGGAGGGAGCGACGGGGTCCAAGGGGAGAGAAAGGGGAGGCGGGTTGGGGAGGGGATAATTGGAGAGAGGGTTTCTTTTTGGGGCGTGAGGAAATAATATGGAGAGAGTGGGCGGCGGGTCAAGGGGAGAGAATAGGGAGGCCGCTGGGATTGGGGAGTGGGGTGGGGTGAGATTGGAGAGAGGTTATGAGGGGTAGAGAGGTGACGTGGGAGAGGAAATAGGTAGAAAAAAATGGGAGAAAAGGTCAAAGGGTGGTTGGGTAATTGGAGAGAGAAAGAAAAAAAAAACAAAATCAAAAAGTGAAATCAAAGTTAAAACTAAAATTCAAATTCAAATTAAAAGAAAAAAATTATCTAAATATTTAATGTTAGATAATAATAATAATAATAATAATAAAATTAGAACTAAAAATTAATGAACATGTAATTATATATTATACTATTAAATATAAAAATAATAAACTAATAAAAAGATACTATGTTATTAATAATATAAAAACAATGAAATAAAATAAAATAGAAATATAGAATTAAAATATATACATACTAATAAAAATTATTAAAATAAACTAAACTAAAATTAGTGAAACTGATAATAATAATATAATTTAAATATAATATATAAAATTAATATAACTAATAAAAATAATAAATTACTAATATAAGTATATAAATTAACTAAAAATTATCAAAATATCTAAACCACTACAAAGCGACAAAAATAAACTGAAAATATAAAAATTGGTTAAACTAATTAATTAAAACTATGTTAGAAAATTATTAAAATACATGAAAAAATCCATGTACATCAAATCCCCCACACTTAAACATTTGCACTCCTGGGAAAAACAATCAGAAAGAAAACACAAGTGGACCCGTAGACAAATCAAAACATCAAAATTATAAGTTCAAAATTGTTAAATCTATTTTACTCATAAAATATCATGCTTCATTTAAAACTCCAATGTTCAAGATCAATTTTTCTTTCACTTGCATTCTTTTCAAAACAAGTACATGCACTCATGTATCATGTGACCTACCTTGCCATCACTCTAATATCTCAAAATATTTGGTCAAAGTCGTGCTCAATTCTCGTACACATGCATTCTTACCATAGGCTTGCCATGAATTTCACATCTCCACTAGTGGAAATCAAAAGAATGTACCAATCTCAAGGACTTTACATGAGGTTCAAATGTTTCTGAAGCTGTGGGACAGTGGGTTAAAAAAAAATTGACATCTTTTTGGTAAAAAGGAGGGTTGAATCTTAAAATAAATGCCTGATAAGTCAATCCAAATGTCTCCATCAAACTCTCGCTCCCCCACACTTAAAACACTGCTTGTCCCCAATCATTTTATAATCCAATTTGTTGCTCTTTTTTTTACACAACTCACTCAAATAAGATGGGTAGGAAAAACAAGTGAGTATCAGTTCCAAAACCCCTTGAAATAAATGTCAGAAAATAATCCCAAATAAAGGTATACAAGTAGCGTATACGATGTAACATCTCAATGAAGGTAGGTCATATAGAAAACTTTCTAGTTCCTGGAGTAATGGATCATCACTTTTATAGGTATCCCCAAAAGGGAGGGTTACCGCATAATGACCACCAATGTACTCATTGTTGGAACCAAAAGGATTCTATATTCCTATATCAAAATATCTATAATGAATGTGGCTACTGTGAAAAATAACTCATGTGATCAGGATGGGATAATGTCAATCCATGTACATCAAATGACTCACTGCCCCTCACAGAACCCTCTCCATGAGTAAATCTCTCCCCCACACTTAGATTGAAAATTATCATGCAAAAAAATCAAGAAATTGGTAGGGAAGGGTATCAGCTTGGGCTCATCCTAAAAAGGCTTCTTCATGGCTTATATGGGCTATACGATGGAGAAAATATATGGGTGGCTCAGTGGGTCAACGGGGCTAAAATATCAAACAGATGCCTCGATCATTTTAGTGGATCTTTCAAAAATTCCTATCGCTTTGATGGAAAAACATGGAAAGATCTAGAAGAAATAACATGGTTGAGATTCCCTAAAGAAAAAGATAAATAAGAGATGATTTAAAATGGCTCAGAGTTCTCACGGGTATGGAAATATAATTTTGGACAGCACAGATGATCATGAGTGCGAATAAGTATAAAAAATATACAAGTTTTTGAAAAACATTTTTGAAGCATGAAATAATATCAGCAATCATCTAAGTCATGAGATCAAGGATCAAATAATTTCAAACAAGAATCAGGTGCTCAAACTGCCTAGGGACACAAGTGGTATGTTCTCAACTGTGTTGCAACAAAAATACAGCGGATTTCATGTGGGTTCATCAATGACAGGAATGTTAGTTTTTTTTTCTTCAAAATTTTCTTTTTTTTGTTTCTTTTTACATGGTGTTTTTGGAAGCATAAAATATGGAAAAAATAAAACACTTCCTTCTGTAAGTGCAGATTGACGCGGAGAGGTTGTTTGTATCCGATGAAGCTCCATAAATGGTATACCTGTAAAACCTACACATTGATAACACGTACTCACATCATATCAAATAATTCACACCATAATAAAAATCAGGTGGATGATAAAAATATTTATGATTAATTTAAATCCACTGCAGTTTCAGGAGAAAAGAGATTGCGGTAAATGCATGCCTTTTTATTTTAAAATAAAACTAAATTAAATTAAATTAAATGCAGTGAAAAGAAAACAAACAAATGATGGGTTGCCTCCCATTGAGCGCTAAGTTTACTTCGTCTTCAGCCAGACGTTGTTGAAACTCCACCTGGGTCGAACGGAAATGTAAACCATGCATCTGCTTCTTTTTCAGTAGGAGTGTGGAATCCATTCGTTGAAGATGACTTTATCCTGCAAGCTGTAGAAATACTCATTGAATAATTGAATTTTGGGAAAAGGTCATCAATGGAAGGATCAAGAAGATTACCCCCTTGAACATACACGGGTGAAAAAGTGCCCTTACCAGACTCCTTCAGTGGTTCCCTTATATCCATCACATCCTTGAATGTAGTATCTGGGTTGATTATGTATCCCAATTTGTTTTCACAGCCAACTACTAGCACAGGGAAATCTATTGGTTTCCAACTCAATTCATGCTTGATGGTTTCATTGATTGTGCCATGGTCAAAAATATTGTTAGCATATGTGGGTATTTCAAGTGAAGTGTTTTTAACCTCGACGCATGGAGCAAGTGATGCGGGATCAATTGGAGCAGATGACTCCATTGTGTCAAGAATGACATCTTTTTCAATATTTTCTTCTATACCACCCTCATCATAATTCTCTACAGGCACATGTTCCACCACGAACTTAGGATCCTCCAACCAATCCCATTCTTCCATTGTTTCTAGAGAATTATGAGTGTTATCTACCACCAATGCTGATTGATTCTTCGACTCCAGAAATTTTTCAGAAATCTCCATTTTAGAAAAAGTTTCAGACTCACAATTATTTTCAGAAAGAGGTGTTTTGATGTCATTTGAAGTGATTCCCTCTTGAGTGTAGAAATCTATTGTTTCTTGGTTCAATTCTGAATCTATCATGGTAAAGAATGGTCCTAGTTCAATGTCCTCTTCATCCTCAAAAGGTGCAGTTTGATATACATTGAATGTGTCCTTTTTCACTTTGGGATGACTAGGTTGTGAATTCACAGAAGAAGGACATGAAATCACATTTTCCGAGGGAATAGTATGTTCAACAGGGCGGAAGACCAAACTCTCATATTCTTCAAATGTGAATAGATTGGAAGGATTATATTGTTACGGATATGAGTCATCACTTGGATGAAAAGAAGGCAGGTCAATCTCATTATCAGACTCAGGACATAGATGTTGTTCAAATGGGACCTCAATTGCACTCTCCTCAAAAGAATTGTTTTGAATTAGATCATCAAGTGGTAATGAAGCAGCTAGTTCAGAAATATGATTCATTTTATTTACTAAATTCTTCAATTGATTTTCTAGATTTTTTGTTGAGGAAAGCAACTTTTCATTGCATTCATCTTGAAGTTCAAACATCTGATTTGTCTCAGTGATAGCACAATGCAACATCTGCTCAATTATTGAATCATTTGTTTGACATGAATTATCAAGTTCTAAATTTTCAAGAATGTATTGAATTTGAAAATGATCAACAAATGTACAAGGAATTGTTTCATAGCATGGCAAAATATTCTCATATGCATCATAGCATGGACTTGAATAAAGATCATTGAAATAGACGGGATTACCTGGATAGCTCATGTGCGGTGAATCATTATACGTCATACCTTGATTTGGGGTTGCATAGGGCGGGTACCGGTTGTAAATGTGTGGTGTGGCCCACATCATTTTGAACTTCTGGGTGTCTTGAAAATCCCTGAAATGAAAAATTCCCAGAGTAGTGAACTGTTTTTTTTTTTGGTTTAGTTTTTTTTTAGTTTTTTTTTTTACCTAAATCACTCTTTTAAAGGAACTCCTAATGCTACTATTCTCCCTGGAAATGGTGCCAGAAATTTGGAACGCGCATTGCAACGTGTGAAAATTTGCAGTATTTATTTACCTACTAACTATTGTAGAAGTGGCGAGCAGGGTCGAACCACAGAGAGAATGTGAGTAGACACTAGGAAATATCCTTTTGGAGAAATGTTCAGGAAAATGAGCTTTAATTGTGTGATTAACAACTAAATTCTAAAAAAACTAAATGAATAATTTAAAAATGACTATTTAAATTAACTAAAACTATCTAAGTGAAGTAATCTATGAAGGAAAATGGCGGAGATGGAAGTGTCAGAGTCGTGACGTCCATTTAAGTGCATGTAATGTCAATTATTTAATTCCCACATTTGAATATTTATTTATTCAATTATCACCGATTCCAAATTTAATCAAAATTCCATCTGGCCTCGTTCTCTGATGTTAGATAACATTCTAATTTTCACACAAATTATTTATCATTTCGTTCTCTTTCCTGACGAATAATTTGCGCGTCCTTATAGGGCTGAATCACTTGGTGAAATACAATGACCCATTTCTCACAATGTTGAAGTATCTACCTGTGTTGGGTTCGCTCACATGAGATTACTTATTAGGTATCACTCATGCCAGTTTGAAGGATAGTGCAAACAAAATATTAATTTTTCAGTTAATATATTTATTTATTCAAAATTTAATCGCTCGCTTGATCGAATTCCAGATAAATAAATTCTTGGATGAACTTCCATTCGTGATTACTTATTAGGTATCACACGAACGGGCACCAAAGCATGTGTGCAGGGCCCAAATGATAATTAATTTGAATGCAGATACAATTAATTAAGTAAACATCCAAATGAAATTAATTCAAAAGGCAATCAAACATAGGAATAAATTAAACACATGCATTCACCATCACATTTATCACAACTCCGACACCACTGACTTAGCCCGCCATCGCGACGACACGACACATAAAATAATGAATAGAAGATATCACCATGCTTGTGTCATTGCTGTGATCACCGCGAGATGATGTCAACAATCGCAATATAGTAATCATCACTCTGCTCTGTGCAGTCGCTGACGCCACACCCGAATCAAACCACAGCGCTGCTGAAAATATAATTTGATATGCGCCTGCTCTCACCCTGCGACGTGAATCTACGGAAGCCAAGTGAACGTCGATGACGTGTCCAAACCTCCGTTGCACTTCTGATGATGGTTTGTCACTGTTTGATGACCGAGGAGGGATACTCGCTGGTAGGTGTACGTTGTTTTGTACCTGCGGAAGTGCTGGGTAAAAGGAGGGAGCAACCGGTTCTGACGGGGGAGGGTGGTCGGGCGAGTGGAGATCGGCAGAGGGTGCAGGTAGCGGCAGGGTTGAGAGGCGGGGCGAGGGTTGGCGGAATGGAGAGGAGGGAGCGACGGGGTCCAGGGGGAGAGAAATGGGAGGCGGGTTGGGGAGGGGATAATTGGAGAGAGGGTTTCTTTTTGGGGCGTGAGGAAATAATATGGAGAAAGTGGGCGGCGGGTCAAGGGGAGAGAATAGGGAGGCCGCTGGAATTGGGGAGTGGGGTGGGGTGAGATTGGAGAGAGGTTATGAGGGGTAGAGAGGTGATGTGGGAGAGGAAATAGGTATAAAAAATGGGAGAAAAGGTCAAAGGGTGGTTGGGTAATTGGAGAGAGAAAGAAAAAAACAAAATCAAAAAGTGAAATCAAAGTTAAAACTAAAATTCAAATTCAAATTAAAAGAAAACAATTATCTAAATATTTAATGTTAGATAATAATAATAATAATAATAATAATAATAAAATTAGAACTAAAAATTAAGGCACATGTAATTAGATATTATACTATTAAATATAAAAATAATAAACTAATAAAAAGATACTATGTTATTAATACTATAAAAACAATGAAATAAAATAAAATACAAATAGAGAATTAAAATATATACATACTAATAAAAATTAATAAAATAAACTAAACTAAAATTAGTGAAACTGATAATAATAACATAATTTAAATATAATATATAAAATTAATATAACTAATAAAAATAATAAATTACTAATATAAGTATATAAATTAACTAAAAATTATAAAAATATCTAAACCACTACAAAGCTACAAAAATAAACTGAAAATATAAAAATTGGTTAAACTAATTAATTAAAACTATGTTAGAAAATTATTAAAATACATGCAAAAATCCATGTACATCAACCTTCTAACTATTTTGAAAGGAAAAAAGAAATTTTTTTATATGTGGAAATGAAGGGAATAATGAAAATAATTTCCACAGAAAAATTAATATTATAATGAAATGAAATAGATTTTATCCTAAGGAACCATTTATATTTTTTTTTCAAAAATATGGGGAACCTAGGAAATATTAAATTCAATTGCCCATTATAAATGTTAATCCCTAGTCCATGTAATAACCTAAATTAAAATTAAAATGGTCAACTTATTTCTGTATTGGGAATCAAGAATTAAATTGTAGAATTGTATTTTGGTTACAATGATACTTAAACATCTGAGGATTGTGTTAAATTTTATAATGATATATGTATTCATTAACTTAATATTTATGGATACCATTAATTTTTAATGAGTTTTAGGTTGATCACAAGTTCAAAGTATTAAAAATCTAGTTTAAGGTTTTATGTTATTGGTGTTTACAATGATTAAGGATATTTTTGGGAAACATTTATGGGAATATAACTTTTTAGTTTAGTATATGAAAGAGTAATTTGAAAAATAATGCCATTAATTGTTTTTGGAATTAATATTCAAGGTATTGGTATCCATTATGTTTTCTCTTATATTTGATGTTGTATTAATTATGGGGCATGAAACTTTTTGTAACATAATAGGAATTATATTAATAAAGATTTATAAAAAGGACTACCCACATAAAGGGTGACAACCTGTCACGTTTGGAATGGCCACTAGTCATGAACACATAATTGAAGGACAATGAACATTTAACACCTACCTCTTTCCAACGTGATGTTCTAGTAAATATGAAATTTTTTTTAATTAAAAAATTTTATGTCTAAATATTAATTACGAACTAGTGGTGTTACTGTTGAGGATTAGATAATAATGTGTTATATAGAATAACTAGTGTTAACCATATTGGTTTTTGAAAATATTAAGAGATAAATGGAAAGTCGTTTCACACTATTATTGATCATATGATCCGTTAAAGGTTAATACTAGAGATTCAATCATAAAAAATAATTTTTTGATATTCATTTTTTAAAGTAATTGGTGAATTAGAAATTGATTAAGGGAAAACCAAGGGATGAAATTGTGCTTATGAAATTGAAATTTATTAAGAAATTATATTTCTTTATATATTTAGAAAATATAAGAATTCATAGACAATAAGAAAATAATTTTTAAACAAAAATTTTATCCTATTACCTTCATATCTAATAAATAAAATTTCCATTTAAATCATCATATATTTATGGTTTTTAGCCCTTAACTTTCAATTGATCATTCACTTTCTTGTTATCAATGACCACTATGACTCTCTATAATTATTTCATTTTTCTATCCATGTCCATATCTTAAATTTCCACCAATTTTATAAAAATTATAAATCAAGTTATGTGTTATTCTAGATGAACTTCATATTTTCCTTTCTATCTGATCAGTGGGAAGTTCTATTATCCCTTTTTATAATGTGGGTTTTCAATAAAGGAATTTTCAAATTGTAAACCATGGATTTCTGAGTACAAGATCTAATTATGGGGATGTAATTTATTTAAGTTGAGGAGAATATAACACCCCAAAATTATAAAATAATAACATTATATTCGATAGACTACATGAAATCAAGCATAGAGTTCAAAAAACCCGTGAAATATAATTTTATAAATTTAATCTCATCGAGAGCTTATGGAACTCGTACCCATGAGTTTAAATGAATCATAATATAATATAATGTTATAATCTAGTTGTTATGTTTGTGGGTAAGAATATTAATAACTAAATTAAGAAAATTATATGGTTTACACAAGTAAAAAAATAATTATTTATTTATTTACTAGAAATAAAATAAAAATCATTTAGAAGAATATATGTTTTTGGGAAAATTGTTTTTTTTCTAATATATTGTATAGTTGTGCTTTGTACATATAATTTAAAATTAATTCTACAAAAATTAAAAAACAAATTGGTAAAAGTAAATTAATTTTTAAACATGGAATGTAAAAATTATCTTAGGATGAATTATTGGGATAATTATAATAATTTTTCTTCTCAATGAATTGTGATAAATGCTGATTTTTATTGAAAACTGCCTTTTAGTTCAAATAATTTACATGGTGAAATTATAGATTAAATTGATTTTAATGAAAAATTAGCTAAATTTTATTAAAATATAACTAATTTATATCATTTTAATCATTTTCATTTTTAAATTTTATATAAAAATCTTCTATCCTTGTGAGAAATTTATAATTGAAAACAAGATTTTTCACCACATATAAAGATATACCTTTAAATTGGATTATACCACTTATATGTGTGGAATTTGGAAAACTGTATTCTATATTTTAAATTATAATAATACATATTTTCTAATTATTTCATCCTAATTTTTTACCAAAATTAATAATGAAAATTGTAAAAACAATTATCGCATTTATGGTAAAAATGGGTTTACTGGCGGTTTAAATAAACAATGAAAAGGGTTACAATGACCTAAAAACTTTTATAAAATATTTTTATGGACATATTTAGACCTTATCATGTCTAATTATAGTGAATACTTCATTTTGGTCCCTTGCTTCATTTGAAATATGTGGGTACACATTTTTCTTTTCAAACATTACAAGTGCGCCAATCACCTCACTTATAAAAGGCCACCTCTATATTTTATTCTTCACATATTTTGAAACACTTTTCTAAGAAAATACCTACCCAAATAACTTCTTGACTTCCATACCCTCATCTTAGAATCCTTGGTTTGGTCCGAAATCTGTTCTAGGAATACTTTAGGTATAACCTAAAGAAGTCGTTTGAAAAGTGGTAGAATACATAACAATGGATTTTTGTTTTATTTATTATTCCCCCTAAATAGGTGGAATGATATGAGGTAAAATTACTATAAATTAATTCTATGAATACTTTAGGTATAATCCTGAATATGTGGTTGGAGAAGAGGTAAAATTCCTAACTATGTGTTTTTGTTTTTTTTCTTCTTCCTCATTTTTCAAGTATTCTTCAATAGTTCTTATATAATAAAAAGAATATATTTCATATATTGATATGTTATTATTTTAATGTAATAAAATATATCCATCTTCTATTATATTAAATGGTAAATTATAACATTGTGAATCTTTATGGCGTGTTACTACCTTGGGAACATATGTGACACGTTTTCCTTAAAAACCTCTCACGGTTGGGTATGATGATGGATATAAACTATATATATGATATTTATTAAATATTTATACCTGTAGAGTCATTATATTATATATATTATTTTACTTTCCATTCTATAGGGGTTACGATAACGTCTCTCGTGTGTACGGTGGACTACCACCTCATGTAGCAATGTGATTCGTTTTCCACTAACACTTTACATAGAAGGTTATAAGGATATATTTAATGAATTTATGTGATATAAATGAAATAATTATGATATTAATGGAATATTTATAATTATTAAAAGTTAATATATCATTTTATTTCTTTTTTTTCACTCATGGAAAGATGATAAAGTCATTTGTGGACGTGTGGTCTACCGCCTTCACGAATTGGTATGACTTTATTTTCAACACCACACCACATGAAAGATATATATATAAGTATAATTAAATAAATAATATATTATTTTTGATTTTATTATCATTCATAAAGTTGAAATATTACTTACCTAATTTTCATACTGATCGTTGAAAAATCGAAATGATACTCATGTGTATGTGTGTCATGTCATCTCCATGATCATAATGTAGTTCATTTATCAGAACCATCATTCATTATATATATTATAATTATAATTTATTTATAAATATGATAATTATTTCATGATTATTAATCATAATTTTGGTAAATAATGACATTTTAGACCAATAGTCAACCTACTAAATTCATTTTTGACATATGAGGGAAAAATCATCAAAACAGATCAGGTAAATCTAATTTATTCAATATTTCTAGAAACAATAATATGATTTGAAATAAAAGGAATAATAAACTTGGAAATGGTTTCTAAGAAATTAAATAATTTACATGATTTTATTATTTCAGAATATAAAGAACATACGTGATGAGTCGGCCTCATGGTAAGGGACTTCATCTCAATTCCCCTTCAATGAGGCATATTACAATGTTCTGCACCTAATATCCTTTATGTGGTGTACATAAATCCCCTCAGACATGTAATATCATTATTAATTAATAATTTAGGTTATTTTATCTTTAAATCGAAATTATTTTTTCCAAATAAATTTTACTTGAAAATTACAAGGTGGTAAATAATTTCATAAGTCAATTAATTTTCATTGGGTTATACTACATCTTCACTATCATTAATATTCTATGATTATGTGTGTATTTAATATTCACTATATTATGTCTTATATCCAACTTTTTTGGTGGATTTATATTTTACGCAAAAAAGATAGATTCATTTTTTAATTCCCACTTTAATGTTATGATATTAATAAGTGTTTATTTCATATTCTCATTTTAATCTGGATTTTTTATACATGAATTTCAATTTTAGGAAATTATTTGATCATTATATAGGAAAACAATTTAATTTTAATATAATTGGTTTGTTCATTAATTTTTTTGGTAATAGTACCATTTTTTTGCTCTTTGGTAGAAAAATGATTAAGAAAATGTTTTAAACCAAACCTGACTTAATTTATGTCTTCTGTTGAAAACCCTTTTTCATACAAACCCATGTTTTATAAAAAAATCAAAAAAATGTTTTTTATAATTTTCAAAAGATTTATTAAAGACATATTTATCCATTTTTACTTTTTAATAAAAATTAAAATAAAATACAGGTCAATATCAAAATAGGGATCATTTAACATTTACTCAAAAGGATAAAGGAAACCTTATTTTAAATTGTATGACATGAATAAAATTTCCATCCATAATGACTATTAAAATTTTCTAAATATTATTTTATAATTTTAAATTATTATTTTTTAAAGGATATTTTCAATGTGAAAATGTTATTTCCCTCCATAATTTTTTAAAGGGTATATTCCTGAAATTTCAATTCATCAATAAATAAAACATTATTATATATATTATTCAATGTGGATATACTATATTGATACCATCCTTCTTCATTATATGGATTTTTTTTGACAATTTTAACCATGTAAAGTATTAACATTCACTTTCCTAATTTATTATTGTAGTCATTAACTTTCACTTGAAATATTCACTTTCCATTAATCATTGGATATAAATTCACCCTAAATATCCTTATTATTTATCATGGGTATGTTTATTTATTAAACCATATATAATTTTTACATATTGTGTTCTACATTGAAAGTTATTTTCTTATGGGTAAATATTGATAAATGAGTATCCTTTACTCAATATAGATATTTAAGGATAAGGTATATAATTCATGAATTAAATATATTATTCAATTTATGAGGAATGTTTTGATCATGTAGTTATGGGTGGGGCCTGGAATTATATATCCCATCTATGCATCAGTAATCTCATGAGTTGAATAGGTAATATATGATTAAATGGGGTTTCTACCTATAGTTTTAAACTGTCTTGTGAAAGGTCGTGAGAGTAGAGGTATAATATTCCTTATAACATGATGTCCAATAATCAAGTATTCCATTCATTAATAACTCATTTATTATAATCCATTAGATTTTCTCAATGATATTCTATCTGGATTCATTTAATTACTATTCTATTGATTAAATGTATTTTTTGTCAATTACATTTCAATATTTATTAAGCCTTAACTTATTACCCATGATATATTCATAATGATATTATCTGTGGTTAAATTTCATTATCTAATTATCGATTAAATGGAATGTGTTCTTTACCATTCCATATTTATTATGAATTAACTTTCCATGAAAGTCATGTTATTGAAATAAAATGTGTGTTTAGTTGTTTACCATTCCATGTTGATTATTTTTATTGATTCATGCTTGTTTTCATTGTACTTAAACCTTGATGATAATTTGATCTCATCCTTTCTCTTTTCCTTTCACAGAAGTCTATGAAGTGAACTAAGATGATATAAAATGGTATACTAGAGGAAATAATGATATTATAAAAAACATTATGTTGTGATTTGTAATTTTAATTGTAATATGGAAATCATGTATTTATCTATTTTACAAATACTACTAAACTATTCAGTCTTTTAGGATGTGATTCTATGTATCTTATGTGAATGTAATAAAGTAGACACTAGCTTTGGGATAATGTGGTCAAGTTCACTAAAAACAATATTCTAATAATATAAGATGTATTGATTGTACAAGATTATATTGTTGTGTTTCCTATGTTATTACCTTGATATACACTGGATCATGAATTTGAATTCTCTATTAATATCATACATAATTTAATTTCCAATCTTAATACAGTAGATAGAATGACTTAGGTTGAATTGATATAATTAAAAAATAAAATACAATATTTGTGTATTAATGGAAAAAATTCCATAGGTTCTCATATTGAGGATAACCTATCATTTTTTAATGAATAATAATGGGTATGTCGTATTTTTTATTTACTCTAGATAAATCAATTTCATTGCAATTTAGAACTAATATCCTTCACCCTATATTAATAATACATTTTTTTCAACTTCAAGGAGCTCAAGGATTTTCAATGGCTGCCATATAATCTCATTATCAAAAATTAAATTTTAAGAATGATGATATTATAGATAAATCATTCTATATAAGTTATGGGAATTATGAGTTCATATTAATGGCATTTTGGTTAAAAAATTCACCCATAATCATTATCGAAATGATTAATAGGGTATTTTGGAATTGTCATGATAAATTTATTTTAATATTTTTGTATTATTTAGTAATTATATATTGGTATAAATTATGATATTTTATATTCATTATAAAATTTCATTAAAATGATCTAGATACTATGATAGAGAAGATATTAATTTAGGAATTTAGTATGTATGAATTCTAGACTCGATAATTTTATTTTCTAGGACATGTGACCTCTAAGAATTGAATAAATTTTTACTCTTAAAAGAACAATGTGGTTAAATAATGGCCAATAAAAAAACATATTACTAAAATATTGAGTTTATTTATCTTAGGGGGGTAAAATTAATGATTCGTTGAAATTTTTCCAAATTAGATAACTTGATAAACAAGTTGACTCGTAAAGGGTTATAATTCGCATGGTCAAAAGAATGTGATTATTTTATTAAAGAACTAAATAATAGACTAATAAATATATTAATATTTCCATTATTTATAAGGAAGGAGGGGTTTATTAAATTCACTGATGCAACAAAGCAATTACTGGGATGTATCCTATTTGAAATTGATATAGTTGTTGCTCATACATTAAGATAATTAAGGACCCATGAAAAAAGTTATCTAACTCACGATCTAGTGTTTTCAGCAATAATATTTTCTCAAAAGATATAAGGATACTATTTTTATACTGAAAGATATGAAATATATACACATCACAAGATTTTGGAGTTTATATTCATAAATAAAGATATAAACTTGTGGAAAAAGATGTTGCTGGAACTACTCAAAGAATATGACTATAATACAGACTACCACCTTGGGAAGGAAAAAAGGGTGGAAGATTCCTGGATTAAGAAGGATTAATGATTTCTATCCTTGATTAGGATGATAAAACATCCAATATTCATGAATTCAGTAAATAAACACATGGAAACTATTAAATAAGTGGAAACATCATAACTTTTATAAATAAATTTACATCCATAATTGCTAGAAAATAAAAAGTAGTTTCAATAACATAAAAAGGTTCGACAAAAGAATGATGATATAATAATTGATAGAAAATTTACACACATCATATATGAATGAAATTCTTTGAGGTTTGGGAATAGATTATGCATACCATTATAACTTGAGATGATGAAAGAATTTTTGTATGAATCCCATAAGTAAAATTTATTCACACACCCTATTAACACCAAGATGTAAAATGATTTGGTAGAACACCTTTAGTGTGACAAAATGATGTGGAAAATCTATGACCATGTATCTAGATGATTGATATGTCAACAGGTAAATACGGAGAGAAATATTTTTAATGTTTTCATACAAAACCTTACTATACAAATGTGGAGGTGGGAAAATATCACAATAGACCTTTTCACTATACTTCCTAAGATATAAAAGGTGACTAATATAATATGGGTTGTCATAGACTACCTAACAAAGTCTTATCATTTCCAAGAATTAATATAGGATCTACCCCTCCAGAGACCGACATGACTTTACCTGAATGAATTCATAAGGCTTCTTGGTGAATATATATAAATTTATCTTATTGTAACATCCATTTACCAAAAATATTTTCATGGTTGTTTCAGATGTATCTATACAACTAGTTAATTTGAGAACATCCTATCATCCTTAGGCTGATGAGTAGTCTAAAAAGACTATCTAATCCTTAGGGGATATAATTAATTCATTGTAACTTTACAAAAAAATGTACCTGATACCAATACCTACCTTTGGTGTATTTATCAAACACTAATATTTTTCCCTTCAATATACTAAAAACACCATACTGGGTTTTTTATTATCAATAAACGATATAATATTAAACCTAGTTAGATGAATTCAAAGAGAGAAATATTTTCAGTCCATAACTAGTAAAAGTGAAAACTAAGAAAGGTTGAGCTATCTAAAAACATATCAATATATCTCAACGAACATATAAAATTTATGATCATAATTAAAGGAAGGAATTGGAATATCAAGTATGGGCCCATTCCTTCCTAAAGGTACCATGAAGGAATGTGGTTATATGGTTTAGTAAGATGAAATACTTAAGTCTATGGTGCATTGGAACTTTTAATATTTTTGAAATAATTGGTATTTTTTCTTATGGCCTGTAAATATCACCCATTCTCTCTAAAGTACATGATTTATTCCATGTTCCATTAGTATGAAAGTGCATCCCACACCCAACACATCTTCCCACCATTGAATAAATAGTTATATATCCCAAATTATTCTATTATGAAGAGCCTATTATGATTCAAAAAACTGAAGAGAGGTGTGTAAAAATCTGATAAATTGAATGGTGAAGGTACTTTAGAGGCATCATAAGTTAAAATAATTAATATGGTATCTTGATGAAAGAATGAGGAAAATGTACCCACATTTATTTTAGTATTGATATATAACTTAAATTTTTTGGAATAAATTGTTTAGAAAGTTATGAATGTAAGACCTAATATTATACTATAGATATTTTATTAAATCTCTATTCTTTTAATTTAATATTATTATAAAAACAAAACCCCCATGTCAGTTTCACTAGAAAAACTGCAACTAGTGATACATAACATTACATATAATGTATAAAAACACTCTAGAAAAGTAAAAATAGTAAAATAGTTCACTAAAAGAAAAATATATGACATGAGTAGAATATGGAAATCTATAGGGTTCTAGTCTTCAAAAAATATCACTCACACGAAAAAATTGTAAAAATGAAACAAAAAATTATTTATTTGATTAGAATTTTACAGATGAAGTATAAATATCCTTAACAGGTAATTGAATGAATGAATAATGCTATAAGAAATAGGCATTTAATGTATGTGTAATATTATATGACTGTGAAATATGAGCATTTTGAATAGTAATGTAACTATTTGAATAATGACATGTTCTTTAGAATAGAAACATGACTGTTGGAATAGTAAAATAACCATTAAAGTAAATGATAAATTAACCATATAAATAATTATTATCATCTATTTATTAAGTAAATATAAAATTAAAAATATAATGAAACAATTCTTATTCAATGAAACATAATGTACGTATGAGTGCTTATTTTTTGTAAAACATATTTTATATTATGTAATAAAAAAAGATTTATTATACTTGAATTTAATATTTAAATCACATAATTTCTCAATTTATTTTGGATAATTGGATTTAATTTATGGATTCAAAATTTTGAAATTAAATCGGGGAAATTTTTTTTAAATATTTAAAAACAGAAAAATTCATAGGTAAATAATGAAGTATATTAAAAATATTATTTCAAAGTATATGTCAATTAAATGATTAATTACATATTATATGATGTACAAAACCATTATCTTAGCCACACAAGAATAAATTTCTATTCTTAGTCACATTAATAATTATTAATCATATTCCTTAGTTAAAATAATAAATTAATCAATATTTAATTTAAAAAACAAGATCCCCTTAACCTATAAGTAATCCTCTCTTCCAACCCTTTTTCATCACTTATGAAACACATTCCCTTCCAAATATCTACCAAAATACTTCCAAAAACCCTCATATATAGTTTTTTAAATCTCAAACCCAATCAAAATATAATTCCTATAATAATTAAGGTGAATTATGAATGATAGATCCCAATGAGGAAATTAAGTCTTCTAATTTGAGCCCTTTTAATTTCTTTCCTTTTATTTAGGATTATTACTCTTTCTAAATTTAATGAACTATTATTACAAGATGAAATTATGAATTTAAGTCTATTTTAATATGAATTATATCATCTTATATTTAATGTTCTAGACCTCTATGATCCATTAATTTGTGAAAATATGGTGTTTGAAGTGTTTTAGGAGGCCAACATGACTTTTTCAACACTTTGTAAAGTTTTCCTACAGTGGGTCACACTGGTGACTCACACCGGTGACTGGAGACAGTATCTCATGATGGTGAGTTATAATGGTGAGTTCAAACCGGTGAGTTGGAACAATGAGTTAGGACTGGTGAGTCGGAATAGTGCTTCGGGATTAGTGAGTCGGAACAGTGCCTGACACCGGTAGCTCATACCGGTGACTCACCTGAGGATGAGTCATTGGACTTTTTCCTTTTTTTCATTTAGTTTTTCAGTATTTCCATTTTTACATCTTTCTTTTACTAAAAGTGAGTTTATTACCATATTTAAGTGGTTAAGGGTCCATTTCATGGTCCATGAGTCATATCTTTAAATTCCTAAAAATCCTTAAACCTTTAATTAGTCCAAACATGTGGTATTGGTCAAGATAAAACTTTAATAGAAACTTTTAAAACTGTTTCACATCCCATTAGTCTCATATCCAATCCTTCTAAGTCGGGTTTCATCCATTACAACATTCTTTCTACCTTATCTTGATATGAGGTGCACAGAACATTTCTTCCCTGAGGATTCGTGAGTTGTTGTGGTATTCTTTGGACTTATTTTCCCTCTTGGATGTTTTCTACTTCTTGCGCACCCCCTGTCTTGGTGCAATCAGGAAGTGTTGATCACTTATTTTTCTAAGTACATTTCCTTTATCCCTCTTATTTGTGTATCATGTCAGGTAGGTTTATGGGTTTTTCCTTGTGAAAATATTTGAATCCAAATTAAATAAGGATAATTCAATCATTTAATATCAATATAAAAGGGATGGAGAAAACTGATGAATGATATTCTTGTTATTTGTTTTTTGTTTGTTATTGTATTTGTACGGGATATATTCCTATTGAAAATCATGGATTTTTCTAGTTCTTGGTTGTGCACAAGATTTTTATGAATTTAGGTTTGTCTACTTCTCGTTAAACAAATTAATGGAATCTATTGACCATGTATATTCAACTAAAATAAATGGATACCCAATGATTATACATTCTGTGATAACCCTGGAATTGAAAAGATGAATTGAAATATGGGATGACTTGTAAAATATGAATATGCATTTATTTGGTTAATGGGGTGTTTTTCTTGTTGGCATGTTTGTGCATAGGGTATTGGTTATGTGATGGGTGTGGTGTGGTTAGGTATCAGGGCTTCCGAGATTGTTGCGACAAGGTGTGTTGTTGGGTGCTACTATGATTGAGGGTTTCCTCTGTTTAGAGGATGTTTGGGAAGAATTAATTTGAATAATGATGACGACATTGGTTCTTTTGGGTGTTAAATGGAGAGGAAATGTGAAGTGGATTAATTTACCAAGGTTCTCTTTTGTTACTGTGAACGTTGTGGTGCTTATTGTTTTGTTCTGCGTTACTTATTTTCCCAGGTAGTGATGAAACAAATAAATACTTAATAATGTTGAGATGTCATGATTTGGTTTGGTAAATGTGATGTAGTTTTAAACGAAATGTTAAAATATGGGTTGCATGATTGACTATGGTTAAAGTGAAATAATGAAATGAACGGTTTTTAAGCAAAGTATCATTGTGAAGATTCTTTAATTTATCAACTTCCAAAGTGATTTTTGATGATATTAATAAATGCATATAGAGGTAGTTGATGTTTTGAATCCCCTAGGTTGGTCTTGAGTACTTGATACAATATATAAATACACTATACATTTTTTGTGATTTCTATATGCACTCCACCCTAGTTCAATGCGATGTTCTAAATACTCCCATATTTATGGGGGAGGGTATCTCTCCTGGACATCCTGGTGGGAGTATGGATGGTTTTCCACCTACTCTTCCAAGCATCCTCTTCTAGAAGGTGATAGCCCAAGATTATTCAGAAATTTTTTGGTTTTTGTGGACTTGGTTTGTACGGGGGAATTGTTTTTCCTAGGTGTCTTCGGGATAAGATATGTTGGGGTTGGTTCCCAGGTGTCTATGGGCGGGATGTTTTGTGGCTATGGCATATTTTTCTGCTGGTGGAATGTGTTTTGGTTGTGGACTTGGAGTCTGTGGGTGGGATTTGTTGTAGTTGTGGGGCCCAGGTGTGTGCAGGATGTGATTTTATATGTTCGGAAGAGGTGGGTGTGCCAGGAAGCTTTCTATTAGGGTGTGAGAGAAGCTAATCAGTGGGAATGTGTTGTGGGGTACCCTATCATCGATGTGATTTATATTATAATAATTGAATTTTATTATTTAGTGAGAATGATTGGTGAGGTTGGGGTGGTTAGTATACCTTCTTAGGTGCGGTTTTGGATTTTTTGTTTTCTCATAGGATAATTTTTATGCTCCCTTCATCTGTGCATGATAAACTTATGTTTTCTCTACTGTGTATACTTGTATTCTCAACCTAGCTATATAAAGCTGCTTCTTGGTTTCTAGGAGGACTATAGGGACTAGGATGGGTGTTACTAGCTCAAACTATGGACAGTTTTTATGTCTCTTCTTGGATTTAATTTTGGTACTTAACTGGGAGTTTTATTTCATTTATAAAACTTTTATTTTAAACATGTATGTGGGATGGTTTATGGCTTATTTTTATATTTGTATATCATAGAGTTGTTCTGGGGTGAAGAATCTTATCTCCTGATCTTGTTTCTTTAAAAATGTAAATACCTTCTATTTTTTGAGATTGTATACCATTAGGGTTGGTCTCCACCACAGGGCCTACTGAAGGTAGGAATCAGGGGTCCTTATCTCTCTTTCTCCATTTTTAGCTCAAGAGGGGAATCTTTGGAGGAAGGGTTGTGATAGAATGGTATCATTTGTGATGGTTAAGAGTGGGATGAATTTTTTAGTTAGGAATGATGAGGATTTCAGGTTGGTAAGGAAACATTTCCAGGTGATCTTGGCCCATGAAATATGTTAGGGAAGACTGGCTAGGACATGGGATTTTGGGGGCCCCATGATGCAATTTAAGGACTCTAATCCTACCGAAAGACTAAGTGAGGATACACCATGTTCATGGTAGAGAACCTAGGAATGGTATATGAATCATAATGACTTGTGTTCTTGTTTGATTTTGGTTGTTATGAGATGGTTAAGAATGGATAGGATGAAAATAATGAGTTAAAATGAATCTTAAATAAATTTCCATATTACCCAGGCTTAGGGATTACTTTTCTACATTTTTAGATAATGAACTCGGAAATCATTTTAATGTTTCTTAGGATGTTGATTCTTAGTAGGATGATCCATTTATCAGCAAAAAGTTTCTCCAATGGTGTAGGATGACTAGTGGCATAGAATGTTACGTGATTTCTAGTGGTAGGACTTGGGAAAGTACGAAGGTAGTGTTTTGGACATGGGGACAAAGAGCTAGCTCGACAACCTTGAGATCACCTTCATTTTGATCCAGGATCTGATATGGTACTAGGTTTCCTTGGTGGTTAGTTCAATGTGCAGATCCAAGCATCCGAAATAGATGCTTTATCTAGGGAGAGGAAGGAGGATGATGCATTATGGTTCGATTTTGAGAAAGAATTCTGAGTATAATTTATTTCACCAACCATGAAAGATGAAAAGTGGTAGGATCTACAATACCTTCAACAATGGAGTGTGTTAGTGTGGGAACTTGGGATCAAGTTCAAGGATCCTCTTCGCTTCACCCCAGACCTCTTCCCAGATGAGGAGTCTCATGAGAGATATCTAGATGAGGTGCTTCTTCCTTCTATCCAGTATGTTGTTACACCATTTACATTTCCAATGTATCTAGAGGTTCATAATAACTCAGAGGTAATCGATAGGATGCAATCATGATGAGGTCTACCACGGGAGGTGATCATGTAGAGTTCTTTGAGATCCAGGTCCATCAGTGGAAGATCTCAGGTATTGGGACCTTTGAGGTTTCGACCAGAAGAGAGGCAACCTCATAAGCTTCCTTACTGAACTTCTGGTAATGGTGGCCCTCAAGCCTATCATATGGGCTTGGGGATGATGTGATTCTTCTATGGGGTTTGTTTTAATATTCAAAATCAGTGTCTAGTGGCCATTAAAATTTAGTTTGGTGGAGGTGTAAATATTCAGCGCTAGCCTCAACAGTAGTTTCCAGCTTGGTCATTTTAGTAGAAGGGACAGCAGGCTCATGCCCCACTAAGGGGAGATAGATTTGGAGGAGTCCAACCTCAGTGTGTTCCTCAAGGACCTCAACCCATGCACAGTTGTGGGGGAGGTCATCAGAAGAGGGGAATATGATATGGTATTGGTCAATTTCACATTGCAGAGGTAGCAGTTCTAGTAGGGCTATAGATCATTAGAGGTATGATCATTTTTTTATTACCCTTGTTTGTGCCTTTTTTGATTCACTATATTCTCACTTCTTTGTTTCAACATGTCTATCCCATGCTCTGGGACTAGAAATAGATAGTATTATCATGCCCCTGGTGTTTAGTACATTAGTCTGAGGCAAGAACATCTTGGTTGATGTGTGTTAGGTATGTATACTGATGATGGTAAAACATCATTCATGTGGGTAGATCTTCTTGCTATAGATTAAACCATACGATTTCATTCTCAACATTAAATGGTTATACTTTTTTCATGATAATATTGACTAATCCTAGATAAGAGTCCTATTTTCAGATGGGCATGGTCAGCATGTGGCTTTTTTGGCTAACAAGGTTTTCAGATGAGTAGTTGGAGTATAGATCCTCTTCTATTCTTATTGGATGAGATGTTAGTGGAATTAGTGGATGATATGATGGTGGTGACTCTGATGGTAGTTGAGGAATTTTTTAATGTTTTCACAGAGGATGTTGTGACTCTACCCCCTCTACGTGTTGTTTATTTTTTGATATATTTATATCCTATTTCTTGTATATTTTCGATGGATCCTTATCAGATGGAGCCTTATGAGTTATGGGAGTAGAGGATTCAGATCGATGACCCGGTGCATAAGGGATTTATCTATACTAGTGTGTCTCTATGGGTTGCTCCATTGTTGTTTGTGATGAAGGAAGATGGTGGTCTGAGGTTCTGCATAGACTATTATAGGTTGAACTAGGTGAATGTCAAGAACTATTACCCTCTTCCAAGGATAGATGATCTTTTCAACTAGATGAGAGGGAAGAGTTGGTTTTCTATGAATTATATTTAGTCTGGATATCACTAGTTGAGGGTGAAGGAGGAGATATCCTGAAGACTACATCCATATGAAGGTATGGGCACATCGACTTCATAGTCATTCTATTTGGTGTCACAAACGCCCCATATGTGTTTATGGGGATTCTGAACTCTGAATTTTTGTGAGTTCCTAGACCAGTTCATCATCCTATTCATCGATGATATCCTGATCTACTCGAAGTCACAGGACAAGCGCACTGAGTATCTCAAAAGTGTCTTGTAGGTCCTTCGACGAAATTGGGTCTATTGAAAGTTGTCCAAGTAAATGTTCTGGACATGAGAGGTTCATTTCCTTGGACATGTGGTGTCTTAGTAGGGTTTGGCGGTGGACCCGTCGAAGTTTGAAGTTGTTGTTTCTTGGGTGGCACCCAATAATCTGGCTAAAGTTCATAGTTTCATTGGTATGGCAGGATATTATTGGAGGTTCGTACTCAATTTCTCTTCAGTTGAAGCCCCATTTTCAGCTTTTACCATAAAGGACCAAGCTTTTGTGTGGGGTGATCAGTGTCAGGCATCATTTGGTTACCTGAAGGAGAAGTTGGTTAGTTCCCTAATTCTCCAGAATCCAAAGGAAGAGGTAATGTTTGATGTGTTTTTTGATTCTTCCCTCTAGTATTGGGGTGCATCTTAATGTAGTAATGGGAAGTGATATCTTATGGGACTATAAAGTTACATCCCCATAAACATAAATATGCCACCTATGATTTGGAGATAATAGCAGTCATGTTTGTGCTGAATTTGTGGTGGTATTACCTCATCGGTGAGTGCTTTGTGGTCTTCTCATATCACAAGAGTTTGAGGTATATCTTTTCCCAACATGATCTAAATCTGCAACAATAGAGATTGATGGAGTTCCTTTAGCACTATGATTTTGATATCTCCTTCACCTCATGAAAGGGGAATGTCGTGGTCGATGCTTTGAGTAGGAATTCATAGAAGGAGGCTGTTTGGGAATCTTTAGACACTTTTATGGAAATTGAGGAGTTAGCATCTTTGCACTTGGTGTAAAGGGTAGACAATTGTAGAGATTTTTAATTTTAGATGGTGATGTAATATTCTCTAATGCACCAGAAGGAAGAGTCTTAGTGTGGAGACTTAGAGGCAAAGGTGATGCATGATTGTGTTTTCCATGGGGATGCTTCAGAGGGATGGTCAGAGGATGATCAAAATTAGATGATGTTTCATGGGAAGTTTTTTGTTATGGTGGAAATGTGTTAGGAAGTTCTTCATGAGTTTCCTAACTCACCTTTGGCGATACACCCAGGGATTTATAATGTGTATCATGGATTGATGATGTTATTCTGGTAGCTTGGTATGAAATGACCATTAGTGGAGTTTGTGGCAAGATTCTTGGCCTTCCATCAAGTAAAGGCCATGCTTTGTGTTCCTAGTGGATTGATGGAAATTTTAGATATTCCCACCTGGAAGTGGGATGAAATATCAATGGAATTTTTCATAGGGTTACCATGAGAGTAGGGAGGCTACGATGCTATTTGGGTAGTAGTAGATAGGCTAATGAAATCGTTTCACTTTTTAGTAATCAATGAGTTAGTCATGTTTGATGCCTTAGAAAAGAGATATGTGGATGAGGTGGTGAGTATTCATAGAGTTATGAGATCTATTGGCTCATATCAGGATGTGCGGTTTACCTCGCGAGTATGGAGGGGATTACAACCTAATTTTGGAACCCTGTTACACCTCAACACTTCTTTCCATCCTCAGAAATATGGGAATATAGATAAAACTATTCAGACATTGTAAGATATGCTAAAATAATGCATCTTAGGATTTGGAAGATCTTGGGTATAACACCTTCCCTTGGAAGAGTTTTCTTACAATAATAGCTATCGCTTCTCCATTGGCATGGCTCCATTTGAATATTTGTCTGGAAGACTGTTTTTTTTTACCTTTGTTCTAGACAAAGGTTGGGGATACATTTTTTTAGGCCCTGAATTAGTGTAGATCATGATAGAGAATGTTAAGATTGTTCTATAGAGGCTGAAAGTGGTGCATGACCGTTTGAATTCTTATTTTGATCCTAGGAGGAGACCCATGGAGTTTGAGGTTGGTGACCACATGTGCTTGAAGGTTTCCCCTTGACATGGGTTATAGAGGTTTGGAAAAGGGAGTAAGATTTCTCCCAGGTTTTTTTGACCCTTCGATGTTTTGGGACGAGTTGGTGAAGTGGCATACTAGTCGGCGTTTTCACCACAGTTGGAGAGGTTCCATTATATCTTTCACATCTCTCAACTTCGTTGGTATCTACAAGATGACTCCCGCATCATAGACTGGGGAGAGTTGGATATCGAGGATGCTTCATCATTTGATGAGTAGCCAATGGAGATCTAGGATTGTCAAGAGAAGGTGTGGCATGGATGGACCACTCCTTTGGATCTCGTTTTGTAGAGGCATGGCGGTCTACGGGAGATTACTTTGTAGCTAGAACCGTAGTTGCACACCCAGTACCCATAGTTTTTTTGAGTTTTTTCTTGTTCTATTTTTCCTTAAGATGAAATGTTTGAAACCTTTTTTTGAAATGAGTTAATTTCCCTTGGTTGAAATGTGTGTGGTATAATGTATAAAAAAATCCTAATGTGTGCAAAGGGGAAGACATGAATCATAATCACGAAACATTAATTATGATGTGATTAAACCCATACGAGTGAGTCAGTTCCACCTAGAGTAGATAGTATCTTGACATGCAAGAAAAAATTCCCTAATTCATGTGTTTGGGATGGTATGGTTGTTATGCTTTTTTGGTGTGTCTTCTGGTTAGTTGGGTCAGCAGATGTCGGAGGGGGGTGTTCTTGGATTTCATGTTTTCACTCCATCTTCTGAAAAAAAAAATGTGGTTTGTCATTGAAATTTTATGTCAGTAGCGATGTTTCAGTCATAGAAAGATCATTGAGAGGTATCCCACAAGGTGTTTGTTCATACCCCTCTTTTCATTCAGGGTTTGTGTTTGAATTATTGGGGGATATAATAGTTTGAAAGGTATCTAATATAATTTACCAGACCTCTCTAGTCCATTACATTGTCAAAATTCGATGTTTGAGGTGTTCTGGGAGGTCAACATTATATTTACATCACTTTGTAAAGTTTTCCAGCATTCCAATGGTAGGAACCACTAGTGACTCGCACTGGTGACTCGCACTGTTATCCACACATCAGTGCCTCCCCTAACAGTGAGTCACATGCCTTTTCTAGTTTTTCTTCATATTTCCAGTGTTCCCCTTTTAATGTATTTTTTTAATAAAAAGTGATTTTATTACCATATTTATGTGGTTTTGGGTCCATTTCATGGTTTTTGAGTCATGTCATTAAATTCCTAAAAAAATGAGGCCTTTAATTGGTCAAAACATGTGGTCTTGGTCAAGATCCACATTTAATGGAAAATTTTAAAACTGTTTCCTACCCCATTAGTCTTGGATCAGATCCTTCTAACATAGGCACTTTCCCTTCCTTCATTCTTTATCCCTTCTCTTGATACATGGCACCCAAAACCATTCTTCCCTATGGATTCAAGAGGTGTTCTATAGTATTTGTACTTATTTTTTCCCATAGAGTTTCTAGGTTGCATGTGTGCCCTAATCTTAGTGAAATAAAGAAATGTTGATTTCTTCCTTTTCCACAGAGGTTTACTTCATCCCTATAATTTTTGTATCATGAGGGGTGGGTGTATGGATGTTTCCTAGTGAAAAAATATGAATCCAAATTAAAAAAACAATTAAATTGGTTAAGATCAATATACCGCAATGGTTAAATGAGATGTATGATCTACTTATTATTTGTTTTGGTTGTTATTTTTAGTATACGGGCTATATGCCTACTAAAAATTGTTGTCATTGTGGATCCTGGTTTATGAATGGAATTTTTAGGAATTCGTGTTTGTGTACTTATTTTTAAAAAAAATACATCAAATCTTTTAACTATGTATATTCGGCTAAAATAAATGGATAACCCTAGATTGTACATTTTGTGACAACCCCAAAATTGATAAGAGGAATTAAAAGAGGGGATGCCTTGTTAAATCTAAATATTCCTTGATTTGGTTCATGGGGAGTTTTGGTTTTGGGAACTTTTGTGCATAGGGGGTTGGTTCTGTGATGGGTTTGGTGTGGTTGGGCAGCAGGGTTGCCGAGATAGTTGTGATGAGGTGTGTTGTTGGATGCTGTTGTGACTGGGGGTTTTCTCTATTGAGAGGATGGTTTGGGAGGAATTACTTTGAATAATTATGATATTAGTGGTTGGTATGGGTGTTAAATAGAGATTAAATGTGAATTAGGTTAATTTTCTAGGGTTTTCTTTCCTTAATGTGACCTTTATTATGCATATTTTTGTGGTCTGTGTTACATAGTTTTTTGAGTAGTGAGGGAAAAAATAAATACATAATAATGTTGAGATGGAATGAGTTGGTTTAGTTAATGGGAAGGAGTATTAAATTAACAGTTACATTATGGGTTTCATGATTGACTATTTTTAAACCAAAATAATGAAATTAATGGGTGTTATGAGAAGGATCATTGTGAAGCCACTTTAATTTATCAACTTTTGAAGTGACTATTGGTGATACTAATAAATACATATAGAGGTAGCAGCCTTTGTGAATCCCATAGGTTAATCTTTGTTACATAATACTATATATACATACAATGTATTTTATTGTGATTTATATATGCACCACACCCTAGTTGAGTACTATGTGTTGAACACCCCCATTGTCACAGGGGAGGGTGTATTTCTCAAATATCTTATTGGGAGGATGGATGGATTTCCACATGCTCTTCCCTACTCCCTCTTCAAGGTGGTGATAGCCCAATATTATTTGGGAAGGTTGTGGTTCTTTTTTCCTATGTGTGTGTGAGGCATTTGTGTTTCCCAGGTGCCTTTGGGATGTGATGTGTTATCGTTGTCACCTAGTTGTCTTTGGGAGGGATGTGTTATGGTTGTGTCCCAGGTGTCTGTGGATGGGATTTGTTGTGTTTGTGGCCCAGGTGTCTGCGGGCAGGATATGTTGTGCTTGTAAGGCTCTGGTGTGTGTGGGTGGGATGTTGTTCAATATGTTTGGATGAGGTGGGAGCACCATGAAATTTTCCATTAGGGTGTGAGAGCTTCTAATCAGTGGGAAAGTGGTGTGGGGTACCCTATACTCTATGTGCTTTATATTATACTACTTGAAATGTGTTATTTGGTTCACATGCCTTGGTAAGGTTGGGTTGGTTAGTATAGCTTCATAGGTGTTGTTTTATCACATGAGCATTAGTATGCTCCCTTCACCTGTGCATGAGAGACTTGTGTTTTCCTCTATTGAGTACACTTGTATGATAACTCTATATATATATAATTTCATTCAGGTTTCAAAGAGGACTATACGAACCGTGTTGGGTGTTACTAGCTCATACTTTGGATAGTTGTTGTGTCACTTATTGGCTATACTTTTTGTACTTACCTTATAGTTTTATTACACTTGTAATAATTTTAAATTTAAACATGCATGTGGAGTTGTTTTTTTATTCCATTTATATATATATATATATCATGTATTTTTTGGGGGGTGAAAAATTTTATCTCTTGATCTTGTTTCTTTAGAAATGGAAATACCTCCCATTTTTTGTGAGATTTTATACCCTTGGTGATGGTTCCCACTCCATAGCCTACTCGTGGTAGGAATCGTGGGTCGTTATCTCTTTTTCTCTCTTTCAAGATCAGGAGGGGAATTTTTGGGAGGAGGGGGTTGTCACATTATAACTCATAAAATTCTATTTAACATTTGTTTATAATATTCATTCCATCAAAACATGTTTAGAATGGTTCTATATTGATTTTAGGAATCAATTATTATTTCCTTACATGGATGGTTTTAAAAATGAATTGAATAACTAAATAACATATTTATGAGATTATTAATATTTAATGAAATTAAAATGTTCAATATATTAATGATATTACTATTAAATAATTATGTATTTTTAAACATAAAACAGGCATGTCCTTGAACATTTTATTATCTGTATATATTTTTTAATATATATTGAACATGGAAATTTCATACCACTAGAATTAAATTAAAAACAATAACTTGATATTTTGGTGCTTATGTAACCACGGTAAAACTACCCTGGGAAGTTATCGTCATAGAGAATAAATATTGGAATTGCAAACTGAACGACCCCAAAATACCGATGTAGTAAAATAAATCTAATAAATGAATGATATTTGATAAATAATTAATTATAATATATGAAATAAAAATTAATAAGGTTATCAATTATGAAATTAACATATTTAATTCATCTATTCAGGATATCAAAATATAACCCAAGAAAATAAGGACTTGAGGTAAGGGTAAAACTTATTCTTTATTTTAATATTCAATTTTATGCATAATATTTAACCTACTTTCACATATGATTTTAATAAACTCTTCTAAACACCTTAAAATATTCATTTAGTTAATTCACACATTTTTTTAGGATATAAATCATTTTTATTCATCCTTTCAAATAATTTCAATTAAGAAAATCCTCTTCAAATTATATACTAGAATGTTTTCCATCTCATTTAATTTTTAATTTATTTTCCCTTTAATGATTATTTTTATATATTGTTTCTAAAACGTGATTCTTATAAATTCAATATTATGGTTATTTATTATTTTGGTAAAACATAATTCATTTCTTTCTTTTAGAGGATAATTTTCCCATCCCTCTTAATTTTAATAAGGGGTTCTCCCTCAGCCATTATTTTTGGATTCTATCTCTTTTTCTAATAAAAATTTAGAACAAATTTACTTTATTTTCTTAACCAAATATAATATTAATTTCTAATTTATAATTTTATAGTGGTTTACATACCAAATTATTAAAATTATATTTTAATCCATCACTTTTAAAATCAAAAGGGATGTTCTGTATTAAAATTTTCCTTTAGAATCATGTTCCTACATACTTATCTTTTTTTCAAACATCATATTCTTTATCTCAGGGAAGTATTCTGTAAATGATACACTATTTATATTATTTTATTTAAATTTAATTGATCAGATACCCTTTTATTCATTATAGTTTGAATACTTTTTATTGCATAATTTAGTTTGAAGGGTGTTTACGTAGAAAGTTAGACTGTTTGTTTGACTGGATAAATATTGATAATCCAATTGCCCATTATTTCAATACGCACAATTATTTATTAAGAAGACAAGTTTATGTAAGGTATACCATAGGTAAAATTATGTATTATATTATTTATCAATTTATTATTTTCAAAATATTATTTCATTCGACTTAATAAGTGATGGGAGGGCCCCATAATTATATACCCCCTCCATGCATCATTATGTCTAATTAGACAAACTAGTCTGGGAATTTTTTGAATGAATTCACATTAATAGAATATTTCATAGCATAAGGACTCAATGGTATGTTTACGATGTCTAAATTATAATTTCCTAGTGTCCATACTCGCATTTTAAAATTTTATAATAAACATGAATTTTTAATTAGTGGACATGCCTAATTTTGAACCATGATTCGTAATGGAATTATGAAGGATAAAAATCCCTAAAAAACTATTTTGTTTAAGGAATGGTTCTATGAAGTTGTTCTAGGGGATTGGATTATCCTTAGGATAGGTCAGGTGGATATTACATCCAACACTGTAGTAAAACCACTAGCAAGGCGGTACACACCACTATCTGGTAGTGTCTCGTAGTAACATATGCTACTAGCTGTAGCTACCATCCAACTAGTGGAAGCCCTATATCACTGGTGGGATTTAAAATGTGGTATTATAATTACCCCTCCTCACCTTAATTTTATAAGGTAATACCACCTTCCCCACTTATTATTTTTCATGATCAAGAAGTAGATACCCTCCCTTCTCTACTTTACCCACTTCGGTTGGGGTGTGGTTCTTTGGTGATTTATTTGTTGGATCATGGTATGTAATACACCCCTTAATGTATTTCTCTTATTCCCTCACACTAATTCAGTACATTTTTTTGGATTAACAATATCAATGTATATTTAATTATAGGATGGTTAAATCACCTATTTTTTATTATACTTTCATGAAGCCTAGCTAGATGATGTCGCGTGATGACATCCACCTTCCATCATTTTTCATTTTGATGAAGTTATATATACATTTCAATTTATCATTGAATTTACTACAAAATTTAATTAAAATAATTATGGAATTGGTTAAATTATTTAGCAATTTTACCTGAACTAGATTTCGGAGTCTTCCATGGAGTGTTGGCATGTCGTTGGTCATGGTTCCAGAGTGACGAGAATTTATAGTTAGATTATAGTGGTTCTTACAATTTTAATAAAATTAAATAGAATTATAATATTTTTCTAAAATAAATATAATGTGATTATAATGGGTTTTTTTATTTATTTAGGGACTCGTGTTGATTGGTGGTTGATGACTGATCTTGTATGGGCTTAGATAGGACTTGGAGAACCTAGACAAAGCAGCTAAATTGGGACATTAAAAAGCGTTTTGGATTCACCATGAGGTAGATGTTATTGGTACTAACCTTAAGGTATAATTATAGTTATTATTTTTTATGATATTTCAAGACACTCCACTAGGGGGATTCTCAGTTTTAGTTAATTAATTGAATTTTTTTATTTTGTTAATGTTTATGTGACGACCTGAACTTTTACAAATAAAATTCCCCTTATGACATAATTAAATGTATTATTACGTAATATTGTTATTGAAAACACATGGACTTATTTTTTTTATTATATCCTACCCTATTTAAATTACTATTTATCATGATAAATGTTGACAATGTAGCCATTTTATAGTGATCATATGATTGTTACAAATATAGGTTTTTAACATATTCAATTTACACAAACAAAGTATGAGATGGCCCCAAACAGTAGGATTGTACCCCATGAATCCCATTTATTGGAGATTATGAGGGAGATAATATCTTCAGTATTTTCCTTTGACCAAGACTAAGGTAGTATCCATAAACTTAAGCACATCAGAAACTATTCATGGCAGAATATCAAGCTCATCGAGATCCTGACCCAAACCATGTACGCCGAACCACCCCATGAAAATATCACCATCGTACACCTTACCCTTAGAGAATTTTATGGTGTATTAAAGGTATATGTTACAAGACACTAATAGTATGAATATGTGTATTGTTTTAAATATAATCATGGTTATATTTATGTCTACTTTATAAGTTATTTTGTTTTTATACAATAAAGCTCAAATTATATTTTTAATATTAAATATTAATTAAAATTTTTATTTTAATTACTTAATTGGATTTTTAAATAATTAAAATATTATTAAAATATTATTATTAAGTATTTTTTATTAAATATAAATGATCTTATTATTTTTATGAAGTCAAATGTAACTTTTATAAGTGTTTGAAAACTGTTATTGTCGAAAAAATCCAACATTTCAAAAATAAATGTCGATTATTATTTTAAAATTGAAAAATAATATGTTCTAAATTATTTATATAAAATGAACATTATTTTTTGAATCAGATATTCAAATTTTTCCAATGGTTATTTTTAAAAAAAATTCAGAGAGTAGAATTTTTGAGTAAAAAATTAAATATCGTATCAATATACACTGTGTATTATGACATAATAATGACAAAACTGGTGATGTAATAAATCATATAAATGGAATAAATGAACAAATATATGTTTACATTTAAAATAATGTGATTTAATGTTTACATTAATTATTTTATAAATCCTCCAATACCATTAATATATTTTACGGTTTGAAACTCATTTCATTAAGAGTATGACTCACTTCCCCGTCAACAAGGGTATTATTTTTTTAATTTCGTCCCTGGGACATATAAAAAAATTAAAACCAAACCCATTTTGATGAAACCATAGGAAAAACTATTGTAATGTTTATGGCTTTGGATATTTTATTATATAGAGTTGAAAACCTATGCTTGAGAAATAATAATGAATTCCCCACTCATTTCCTATATAAACGCACCCATTCCCCCTTTTATATTCACTAAAAATAATTTTATAATTTTCTTTAATATTAAATTAGCTATATATAGTCCCCCAATTTTCTGTCTATATCGCAATAATCTTCTCTCAAGCATTTTGAATCACATTCTCACGGTATGGTATCATCTCATTCTCCTATTTATTCAAGTATATTCTTTATCTTGTGTATTTTATCTCTATTTACTATTATTGGGTTATATTCTTCTATATCACCCTTATTTTCCATTTTATGTATATATTATGAGATACCCATTTCACTCTCATCAGTCCCTTCCATGAAAATTTATACGCCCCCACTATGTTGTTGAAATTTCACTGTTATTTTTCCATGCCAAACAAATATGTAATGAATACCCATACCCATTTCCTATCAAGGGTATTCACCTTTATGAAATTATGCCTATTTTATTGGATAATTAAATGTATTAATCCCATGATCTATTATCATGTAATAAAATGTGATGATAAATTATTCCATGTTTCTTTGATCTAAGTGTCACACTTATGCATGAGAATTAAAGGAACATGATGGGTGAACTCAGAATTATATAACGATCCAATGCAGTGGGTAATGTTTTGGTGTCATGAGACATCATCAAATCGATTAGGGATTGAACCTAATCTATCATAGGACTTTTTCCATCCTGATTTCTTGGTAGTTAGCAATAACCTATGTTTATGATGCAGTGTTTTAAGTTGTAGCCACATTTCCCATGTTTCCTTTATATTATGATGTTATATCATGCCCCATTGTTGATGATTATGATTCTTACTCCAGTTATGCCTCATTTATATTACTATTTCCTGAAATTTAATAATTTATTCATATTATTCCATGTATATTCCCTTAGTAGGCCTTATAGCTTATCCCTTTCATATGTATGTACCTGGGTTATCCCATGTAGTTTTAAGTATGTGCATGTTAAATAAGTTTTCAACAAAGATGGGGTATTTCACATTTTATGTTTTTATTTAATGTAGCTATTACCCAAAGAGACTATAATTATCAATTATTCCATATTTTATTATGTTTAATAAATCATGAATTAATCTATGATAAAGTTAAGGTTTGTCATAGTTGGTATTAAAGTAAAATTTTAGTTATTTTGGGATTATGATTAAACAATTATACAAAATTGCCTTAGGGATAAAAAAAATATAAGAAAACATCCCTAGCTTTTTTAATGTATATAGTAAGTGATTTATCTTGTAAATACATCCCTAATGGGATACTCCAAGTGGATATGGATCTGACAAAGATGGGAACTGGTTTAAGAAAACACTATGTTGAGCTAGACTCAACTGAGAACTGGTGTAAGAAAATAGACCTTAAATCACACCAAGTTTGACACTCCTAGGGGATATGCTTTGGTAAATTCACAGTATCATTATGAACCATTATTAAAGAAAAAATTCTCATAAGTATCTATGTTAGAAAATAGATCCTAAATAACATATATTGAAGCCTATAAATAATAATTCAAGGAAATGCATGTAATTTATATTTAATATATATAATTTCATTAGATTCTTGGTTATGTGTTTAATAGTTTAAAAACACCCATCCCTAATTTTTCCCTTTATTCTAGAAAATGGCTGGAAATAGGAGGAATCAGATAAAAATTCAATTTGAAGGGAAATGTGATGACTCCACCCCCCTCCCCCCAATGAGATTCCCAACCTAGTGCAAGAGGGAATCGTGGTCTTTATGATGATACTATTTCATCAAAATCAAATTATAGATAGAATAATGGTTCAAAAGGAGCGTTAAATTCCCCTTAGTAAAGAACAAGCTACAATTTATACCTTTATGTGACAAAGGCCTCTAACTTTTAAAGGATCATCAGATCCCTTAATCATGAACAATAGATCAACTCCATTATGAAGATATTATCTATCCTTCCATGTTCTCAGAAAGATAATTTTCTATTCTATTTTTATCATATGGATGGGAATATGATTAGTAGGGTACATTGATAAATAATATTAAGAATGAGGAAGTGATCTAAGTGATGGGTTTGAAGGAATTCTAGAAAATGGTTTTCAATAAATATTTTCCCCACACTCACTAACTTAAAATATAAAGTTATTTCCTTGAACTAAAGAAAAAATATGATGAATATATTAGGATGTATGAAGAAAACTTTACAAGGTTGTCACAATATTTATTCATTTTTTACCCTATAATTCAAGGTTTATTGATTCTTTGTTGATCTAAAACCTAGTTTATGAAATGCCCTGTCAATCCAAGACTTTTATAACTATGAAGAAATTTTCTGATGTTCCATCAAAGTCAAAATTGATATCTGAAAATCTAAAGGATATAATGGGGATAAGAAGTGGAAATTTTAGTTTAATTAATGTGGTATGATGTAAAATTTTAATGGTGATAATAAATTTCAAAATTCCACTTGTCAAAGGTGTGGAATGAATCACCTCAAAAATTTTATAAGGGGGTGAGGAAAAGCTTTAGGTGTGGGGATAATGGACACATAGATAGTTATTTATATTAGGAAAATCAATGTAAGTTTATGGAGAAAATTAATTATATAGTCAACCCTTAGTGAATTCATCATTTTTTAACTACAAGGAATAATGAAACTTTTCAAACCCAAGTACTAATCCAAGGTTTTTCAGAGAAAACGCCACCAAGACAGAAAGGGTGATATTTTTCCCATCACAACTAATGAGGGGGATCTTCACCGAATAGTTTTGATACATATTCAAGTTATTTATTCAACAATAGTGAACTTAGTTTTTTTCAGTTCTATGTATTCCTTGATATCATGAGATATTAGTTGAACTATTCAAACCCGACCACAAGGTATGGAAGTAGAGTTTTCGGTGAAAATAGGAAATGGGGAAATTATTGTATCCCAAGTATATAACTCCCCCTATAAAAATTTTTGGTATGAACTTCCCAAAAAAACCTTCTAATACTCCCTTTGGTAGAATTTGATGCAATTTTGGGTATGGATTTTGTTTCCCTATAAATATCTAATTTAAATTTCCAAAATAATTAAATCACCCTTTGTATCATGAATCATCCTCCAATGTTATACAAATTCAAGGATATGGACGAATATTTTTTATCCCAAAAATCTAAAGAATTGATATTATTTCCCCATGAACAAGAATATATATATCAAACGATTGAGTCTATGTAAAGGATCATCATTGAAGACATTCCCATTGTGAGGGAATATGGTGAAGTGTTTCCTAAAGAATTCCTAGGTCTTCCCCTTAGCTGAGAGATTGAATTTTCAATCAAGATTATTCCTAGGGAATAAACATTATTGAAGTCTCCATATATAATGGCTATTATGGAACATCATAAGCTAAAGAGAAAACTATAGTAGAATATGGATAAAGGGTTCATACACCCATGTTCTTTACCATGGTGTGGACGGGTCCTCTTCATTAATAAAAGGATAGTTCAATGCTCCTTTTCATTGATTTTCATGATATCAATTAAATCTTGATAAAGAAAAATTATTATCTACCATGGATTGAGGACTTGTTCGATAAAATACACAGAGAAAAATACTTCTACAGGGTGAATTTATGGCCAAGGTATTAATAAGTTAGGGTGAAGAAGGAGGATATCCCCAAGATTGTTTTTTTGTATAAGGTTTAGACACTATGAGTTTATAGTAATTCCATTTCATCTAACTAACGATCCATTTATATTAATGGAATTGATGAATAGAGTATTTAGATATTAAATCCAAAAAGGTTTGGTAGTATTTATAGATGATATTCTAATATACTCTAAAGTAAGGAGGACCATAAGGAGCATTATAGAATTGTGTTACTCCTCTTATAAAAGGATAATGTTTATGCCATGTACAAAAAATCTGAGTTTTTGTTTAATGAATTCTCATTATTGTCGAATATTTTGACATGTAATGGGTTATATGTGGACACTTCAAAAAATAAAATAAATTTAAGGATATTTGAGGCCAAAATCTGAGATATATATCTGTAGATTCCATGGATTAACTGGATATTATCATCAATTTGTGAGAAATTTATCAGGATTGTCAAATCCTCTAACAAAGATAACATGTAAGGGAGTCATGTTTTCTTGTAATAATGAATTTGAAGAGAGATTCATGGATTTAGAAAATAGGATTATCACTAAACCTATACTTATGCTACCCAGAATTGTGGAAATTTTAATAGTATTAAATAATGCTTTGAAAAAGGTATTGGGTTGTGTGTTAATGAAAAATGTAAAAGTGATAGCTTATGTCTCAAGTTAATTTAAATATCATCAATAGAACTACCCAATGCATGATAAAGAGGTGGATATAATGATCTTTGTGTTAAAAATGTTCAATAATTATATCTTTTTAGAGAAATGTGAAATACATACGAATAAAAAGAGCCTCAATTATATATTCACATATAAAGAGTAGAATATGCACTGTTGGTGATGGTCATTGATGATCAAGGACTATGAATGCTAAATCCACTACTATCCTGGGAAATATAATAAAGTGGAATATTCTCTAAGTAGAAAGGATCCAATAATTTTTTCATTGATGAGAATTGATAAGGATCCGATATTCTTAGACATAAAAAGGATTTATATGGGAATCATAACAAAAGTAACTTCATAAATACTTTCATAAATGATTCTTGAACCATCACGTATGGATAAGATAAAGGATGCATAAAGAGATTATGTGGCAATTTTGAAGAAAGTGTAATCTATAAGAAACTTTAAATCCTTAGAGTTTGATGTTGATTAAGATGGATTTGTGATATTTGGGTCACAAATTTGTGTACAATAAAATTCGGAGTTAAGAAAGGAGGTATTGGACGATGAACATAGCTCATCCTTCTGCATCAACCCATGACAAAAAAATATGTATCAAGAACTCTAGGATTACTATTAGTGGGAAAATATTATGAAGGATATCACAAAATATACATCAAGATTCCTTGTACATCAGCAAATGAAGTCCTAAAGGAAAAAACCAAGGGGATGATGAAACCATTACCCATACCTACATCGAAATGGGAAAACATAACCATGGAATTTTTCACTGGTCTTCTGAAGACATAAAGGGGAATTAATGTTATATGAGTTGTGTTGGATCATCTTACAAAGACTGCAAATTTATTGTGACCCTAGAGGACATATCTCTCGATTAACTTGAAAGTATAAACATTAGAGAAGTGGTGAGGCTGAATGGAACACCATTATCAATTGTATCTGATCAAGATATAATATTTACTTCCACATTCTAGAAGATTCTTCAACACTCTCTAAATACTGAGTTGAACTTCATCATGACTTATCTCCCTCAAACTGATGACCAATATGAGTGTACTTTCCAGACACTTCATAACATGTTGAGGGCATTCTCAATTGACTACAAATGAGGATGTGACCAAAATCTTACCCTAGTTGAGTTATCATACAAAAACATTTTATATTCAATCATCCAAATAACTCCATATGAATCCCATTATGGGAAGAGGTTATTAACACCTGCATGTTTGGATAAAGTTGGTGAATGAAAACTTCTAGGTCCTGAAATGGTCATGGAGATAGTGGATATGGTTATGAATATTAAGAATCACATAAAATATGCATAGAGTCAAAAAAATAGAATTTTTGAAAGTCATCAACAATTCCTAGAGTTTGATTTTGGATACATGGTATTTCTATTCATATCTCTATGGAATAAATTCATGAGATTTTTGAAGAAGGGAATGCTTAGTCCAAGATACATCGGTCACTTTGAGATCCCTGATCACATCGGAGTGGTGGCCTATCAACTAGCACTCCCCTATAACCTATCTCAAGTACATTATTTATTCTCTGTATCCTTATTTAGGAAGTAAATAATAGACTCCTCACATATACTCAATCCAGATGTGGTACCGTTGGAGAATTATCTCTCATATGAGAAGAAGCTAGTGAAGATCTTAGATCATAGAAAAAAAGTACTACAAAGTAAGACAATGCACCTGATAAAGTGTTGTGGAGAAACCACATGTTTGAAGAAGAAACATGGGTACTAGAGGAGGGTGTGAAACATAATTACCTTCATATTATTTAGTGTGGGAAATGAAAATTTTGATGGAAGATTCTTGAATGGGGTAGGATTCTAATTACATGAAATTTTATAAAGAAAATTCCCCTAATGATTTAGTGAAATGTATTATTATTTAATATGGTTATAAAAAAATTACTTATTTGGTTTTATTATATACTATAATATTAAAAATATTTTTAATAATCCTAATTATTGATAATATAGCCATTTAAAATGATCATATGATTAGTATAAATATAGGGTTTTAACAAATCCAATTGATATAGGCAAAGGACGTCAACCTGTAAGATCGTACCCTATGAATCCCATTGAATAACTATTTTATGGGAGATATCATGTTTGGTATTTTATCATGATAGAGAAAAATATAAGACCGAAAACTTAATCCTGAGAGAAATCATTTACGATAAAAGTTCAAGCTCATCGAGATCACAGACCATATCATGTACATCGAACCACCCCACGAAAATATCACCACCACATACCTTACCCTTGGGAGGGTTTTCTAGTATATTAAATGTATAAGTATTAATACCCTAATCGTATGAATATTTATAATATTTTCAATTAATAATGGTTATATTTAATTATACTTTATAAATGATTTTGATTTTTATACAATAAATAAAAATTGTATTTTTAATATTCAAATTCATTTAAAATGTTTATTTTAATGAACTAATTGATTTTTGAAATAGAGAAAAATTTTCTAAACTAAAAATATTCAATAAACTTTAAAATATATAAATTATCCTACTGATTTTTTTAATTCAACTATAGTTTTTGTAAAGGTTCAAATAATATTGTTGTAAAAAAAACCCTGCATTTCTAAAAAAATATCGATTATTATTTTAAATGTAAAAAATTAACATATTTAGAAATTTATTTATATAAAATGAATATTAATTTTTTAATCATAAAATCTAAATTATGTAATGTTTAATTTTTCATAATTTTCTGAGACAATCAAATTTTTAGGTAAAATGTTAAATACCATATAAATATAGGTAATTTATTAGCACAACATAATGAACCAAAGGTGATGTGATAAATAATATAAAAGGTATCCATGACCTAATAAATATTTTAAATTTAAAATAATGTTATTTTTTTATTTCATTAATTTTATAAAACTTTTATGAACCCTCCAAAACCTTTAATATATTTTAATTATAAAAATCATTTCTTTAAGAGTATGAATCACTTCCACATAATCAAGGGTATTTTTTATTATGTTATTCCCTAGACCTTATAAAATAATGAAAACAAATACCATTTTTCCAAAACCATGATATGTTTTCTGGTTTTTGTTATTTTATTATATGGAGTCCAAAACCTATGTTTGAGAAATAAGAAAGGATTTCCCACTCATTACATATATAAACCCATCCATGATCCCATTTATCTTCACTAAAAATCTTTTTTCACATCATTTCTCTTTCCCGAACTCTTTAAAGTTTTCCCAAGGTGCCCCAAACTCTCAAAAGTCTCCTCCTAATAATTTGGAATCACACTCGCAAAGTAAGGGATCCTCTAGTTCCCCTCTTTAATCAAGTATCTTCTTTAACTAATGTTTTTTATCACCATTTCATGCTTTTTTGATATTTTATTCTATATACCCATTAATATAAATTTAATTTATAAATGATGAGATACCCCTTTCATTCTCATCAATACCTTTCATGAACATTTATACACCCCTTTTATGCAGCTAAAATTTCACAATGATGTTTCAATGAAAAACAAATGTATAGTGAATATCCATACCAATTTCCTCTCAAAGGTAATAACATTTATAAACTTATACTTAATTTATTTTGGACATATATTTATGTATTCTATACTCTATAATTATGGAATAAATTTTGATGATAAATGATTCCATGCTTTATTTTTCTATAGGGCACACATAAGCATGAGAATGAAATGAATGTGATAGGTGCACTCATAATTATATAGTTAACCAATGTATTGGTTAATTTTTTAATCTAATGAAAGATAATCCAAGGTATTAGAAAATTAACGTAATCCATAATGGGATTTCTTACTTCATTAGGTCTTGGATGTTATCCTTTATTTATGTTAATGATGCAGTGTTTTAAGTTATTTTCACATTTTCTATGTTTCCTTTATGTTATCATGCTATACCATGCCTCGTGGTTCATTTTTATGATTATCACTAATTTTATATCTCATAATTATGCCTATTGAATAACATATATTACATTATTCCTATTATTCCATGTTTATTCTATTACTGGGTTTTATATCCCACCCATTTCTTATGTATGTCCCCAAGTTATCCCATGTAATTTTATGTCTGAGCATGTTATGGAATTTTTTAATAAATATGGTGTATTTCATATTTTAAGTGGTCATGTAATGTACCTAATACCAAAATACACTATACTTCTCGATTCCTCTAGGTCGTATTATGTGTAATAATTCATGAAATAATTTTTAATAAAGACAATGGTTTTAATAGTTTAACTTTAAGTTACATGCCTTAAAATAACTAGAAAAGTTCCATGGCCACTTTGGCATAGGTATACTAGCTTATTGGACTCAGCCCTCGATGGTAAATCTCATGGTTCAAATGGTTTACATTACTGCCCTGACCCCCTTAACAGGTCTCCTTGAGTTAAATTTAAAGATTTGTGACTTAGTGTCATTTTTTAGTGACCTTTAGGTATATTAATGATGGAGGTGTTGGTTTATGATGGGTGGCCTATGTAGGCCTCAATATGAACCTTGTGGTGGTTTATCCCAAGTGTAATGAACTTAGGTAGGATGGGATTATGTTGGGTGAGTGAACTGGCCTAAATAGACCTTTTTCTTTCTAAGGGAATGTGAGTCTTATATATTTACCTTGTAGATACAGTATAACCCATGTGTCATACGATGTTGTTTCTTGTTAATGAAATTATTAAGGAGTATATTATCCTCCATTGGATATATTATGACCCGTGTGAACTAGGGTAGAATTGAGGACTCCGGTAAAGTGTCTCTATATATTTCTTGGATCAAAGTACCTAATTGAGGGTCTCTGGGATATATTAACACTTGTATGAGGGTATGTTGAGCATGAAATGTTGCGATGGATTAAGGCGTTAAACCATCCAATGTTCTTTATTCTTATTTTTTATTGGGAATCAATGTACTCATTTAGGGAGTTTTTAATTATTTATAGAAAACTCCCTAGGGGAGTGTTAATTTGTGATACTTGGTTAATAAAACTCTTATTGGTGATGTTTTTGATACCTGTGAGATATACCCTTGGCTAAGAAAAATCATGTTGGGTGGGAATCTGATATTATTGATGGTGATTCCATGGATATGAAGTTAGGGTTGATCCAGTATACCAGTATGGAAAATTATAGGATAATTCTGCAGGTCTGTGCTATATACATACTATGCAAGGGATGAGAAAACTATCATAGTGTAGGTATGTGGTACTATGTTGTATATCGGGGATATTTGGGTCTATTATATTGGGAGGTTTTTTCATTGTCACATTCTTAGAGACACCCAAAAATTGGTTGAAGTTGTTATGGTCGATCAAGGTCATAGACCTAAGCATCAATATAAGCTGGTGTTTGCTACATGTTTGGAACATTCTATACATCCTATATAAAGAAATTTTTGAATCAGGCTAATGTAGGTATTATTGATAGTTCTGTTTATTTTTCTTTTTTAGTTTATTTATTTATCCTAACCATGTCATATGAACTTATTAATGAATTGATATTATAGTATAAGATTGTGTTGGTGTTTCCCTACTTTGTTATATACTCACAACCTTCTCAGGCATCAATTGTACTGGGTTACCTAAATATGTGTCACATGTCTTCAATTACTCATATGATGTTTTCCAATATAATTACTTTGTGGAATTTTATTCAGCTGGACTAAATTGTGTTTTTTTCTTTCAAATTACATGTCTTGTGTATCCGTGGTGAGGTGGATAATGATGATTGAGTATTATTTTTGTATGAGAGGTTAATTGATCCATGTAGGTTAGTAAAGGTACATCTGACTTAGTGGGAAACCCCTATGGTGGGATTAATATACAGGATGAGTTATTTAGTTAGATAAATGGACCTTAATTAATTTTGTTCATTGGTTCACGCTTTAGTGAAAATTTTGGTATGATTTCGTGTTGATTATAATTGTTTTCTTTAAGTTTGATATAAATTGAAAAGATTCAAATGTGTTAGGTCATAGGTGTGTTTTTGTGAAGGTTATGGAAAGGCATGATGGCCTCTTTTGGAGAATTGGTATTTCAACCATGGAGTCTCACCGGAATCTAGGTACAAACTTTAGTGGGAATATCTAAATGTCCATAGGAAACATTTGGTATTTAATTAATTATGATCAGGTATTTAGATGGTGTGTTAGTGGGTATGGTCAAGAATTTTTAGGATGGGTTATCTAGAGGAGTTAATACTACCATTATCATGTGTGATTAGATGTTGGGATCCAGAAACTATATCTAATACATCATTTTTTATATGACATGTTGTTTTAAGAATTGGTCTAGGATTTTTTATAAAAAGATAATGTTCTTGTGATGTGTTTGGATGGTGGTGGAACATCATTTTTGTATTGGTATAAGGAGTTAAATTTTGGTATCTATTTTGGGTCGATATCTCCATTTTTGTTCATGTGTGAGTTTTAGAAACCCCATTGGGTAAATCATCAGAGCACTAGGATAATGTCTTGATAGGGAGTATCAATGGTGGGGATAACCATGGTATCTGAATTGACCTCAGTGAGTTTTATCATATGGTGGGAAGAACCATATAACATATAGTGAATTTGATGAGGCAACCTCATGTGACTCAATATATATGTTAATTGGGTAAGAACCATCTCAATTTTTTAATAATGGAAACATTTTTTGACTTGCTTTTAGTGATTTGAGCACTATGGTATAAGAGTGGTGCTTCAAACAAATGTTTGGTGTTCAGGGATAGAATGTGGAAATTAGAACTAGAATTGATTATCAGTATAAATAATTCGATGCATTTGGATGATCACTAAGGCTTATTAAGGTGAATAATTGTTATATGTATGATTTTGTAATGCCCCATGTTCATACATGCATATTGAAAATTGAGAATCAACATGAATTTTCAATTGGTAGATGGGTCAAAATTTGAACCGTGATTTGAAATATAATTATGAAGGTTTTAATATCTTAAAACAACTATTTTAGACAATAAATGAGTCATGTAAGGTATTCCATGGGATAGAAGTAAGATCTAGAGAGTTTTAATGGATGTTATATCTGAAACTATAGTAGAACCATCTGTAAGATAGTAAAAAACACTAGCTAGATAGTGGTGTTTGGAAGTAGAAGATATTATGTCCTATAGCCACTGGACAAATGGTTTTCTTCATTATATTTCCAAAGGTAATTAAATATGGGAATAATTACAATTTTTATCCCTAAAATTTTATAAATGGAACCCCCCTTCTCCTATTTTTGGTGTGTGGGAGCAGGGTGTCAATCCTTTCTCTTCTCCCATCTTCCTAGGCTGGAGTGTGGTTCATAGTCGATTTTTCAGTGGATCATGTTACGGCCTCCAATCCTTCTCTAATGTATCTCTTTCACCCTCTTTTAATGATTTTTCATTGTTAAAATTTTGTGAATCTATGAATATTTCACAAGAGGATGGTGAAATCACCCTTTTTTACATGTAATTTTCCCAACCTATCTAAATCCAAAAATGTGATGATGTCCACCTAACTCCATTCATCATTTTAATAATGGTTAATCACCATGTCAATTTATATATAGTTATTATATAAAATTAAATAAATCATATTGTGTAATTAGTGATGAATGTTATTAATTTTACTTGGAATGATTTTAGGGGTGTTCTATGGGAATAGTGGGATGTCGTTGGTCACCATTTTAGGGTGACAGTCTTTCTGGTGATATTTAGAGAGCTATTCCGATTTGAATAAAAATAAAAATAAATAAATGTTTTTTTATTAATTATAACATTATTATATAGGGTTTTTATATTTTTTGGGGCCTCATGTGGAATAAAAATGGATAGTTGATCTTATAAGGGTGTGGATTGGTATTGGAAAACATAAACGAAGCATCCAAACTAAGACATTAAAATGGGTTTGGATTCACCATGAGGTAGGTTGTCTTGATACTCACCCTATGGTAAAAATATATTTATTTTGGTGAATTTGATTCATATCCAAATAACTGGGGGGATTTTCAATTTTTTAAAATAATTGAAATATTTAATTTTAAATATCAATCCATAGGTGAAACGGATATGTGTCGAGACCATTATTGTTGAGGTGAGTTGCCTTGATGGAATCAGGTGTCTGTGGTCGATCCCATAGCTCCAATGGTTTCCCTTGATGCTTAGACCCCCTTTAGGGGTTTCCATGAGTAAAATATAAATATTTAGGACTCAGTTTCCTTATCGAGGATCCTTTTAGTACATCCAATATGGGGGTGTGTTAGTTTCTGATGGATGTACCTCTTAGGCCTCATGAGGACCCTTGAGGTGGTTTAGCCTTGGTAAAGTGAACATATGTAGGATGTTCATTGTTTGGATGAGTGGAATAATGTAAAATCAAATCACTCTCTTAAAGGTGTTGTGAGCCTTTTCTCTTGACCATTTTAATGTGGCATGACCCATGTGGCATGAAATATTGTTTTATATTTGTGAAATTTATGAGGAGTATGACACCCTACATGGGATGATTTGTGACCCGATTGACTTGGGATGGTATCGAAAGCACTAATAATATATATATATATATATATATTTCCTTAGAGGAATCAATTGGGCATCCTGGGGATATAATAACCCTAGTGTGAGAATGTGTTCGGAATGGAACGTGAAGACAAGTTTAGAAATTTTGCCAACCCTAGTTCTTTGTTTTTATTTTTTATTTGTAAATGATATGCGTCATTGGGTTTTTTTCACATATTTATGAAACATTCCATAGGTGTTGTGTTATTATGTGATACCTATCTATGAAAACACCTTGAGTGAATGTATGTGATACTTTTAGTTTATTACTTGGGAAGAGAAAACTCTCGTAGGGGAGCATTGTGATACTATTGGTGGGGATTCAATGGATATGATGTCAAAGTTGATCTGGTATATTATTATGAAATTTATAGTATCATTCCCAAAGTATGTGATAATTGTTGGTTATGATTAGGCTGAGAAAACTCCCTTAAGTAAGTTTTATGATATAATGTTGTATACTGGGGATACATGGGTATGTTATATTGGGAGTTTTTTGCATCATGACATGCTTAGAGACACCCTAAAACTCGCTGAAGCACGTATGGTCGATTTAGGTCACTAACCTAAGGATCTAAAATATTTGGTATTTTATATAGGGGGTTATCACAGTCTATATGACATACTTAGAGATATTATAGCATCATTCCAAATAATGTATTATTTTAAAAAAAATATTTATTTTCGTTAGTTTATTTATTTATCCTAATATTTTCACATGTGCATTTAACTACATTATCAGTATAGTATGAGACCCCATTATTTTTTTCGAGTTATTTATGTAATTAAAACCTTATTAGTCCATAACTGAATTGGGGTACCCAAACACCTTTCACATGGTTATTATAGGCACAATTTGGGTCGAGGATTAAAATTTTATTATCAAGATAGAGTAGTTTGTAATGGAATTTGAGTTTGGGTTCAGGTGAGTCTCACAGTTGTAGTTGAGTTTCCTATAATTTTTTATTGTTATTGTTATTTTATTTTATTTCTTTATATATATAGGTTTGTAGTTGAGATCAGCGTTGGGTGATCGATCATGTGTGACTGTATGCCTCTCCCCACATTTTGTATGTTTATTTATAGATATTTATTGATCTATATACTATGATGGGATATTATGGGGCTTGATATTTGGTTTGTTTTTCTATTATTTTTCACTCTAAATTGGGGCTATAGTCACCTAGAAAATAGTACCTTAGACCCTCGCTACTAGTTGGTAGCCTCTGGTGTTTGGGGAGGTGCACATGAGGTGAGTATCAACCACTAGTTTGGGCACTCATTAGAGGTAGGGGGTTTTGGGACATTAAAATGTGGTATATAATCATTTTTTTATTACTACTTAAGAAATGGTATATAAGAGATATAGGAATGTTTCAGATCCTTTGATGGAAACTAGTATAGTGTGGGATGAAGACCTTTTCTGGTATAATTCCAGGTTACTAGGGGATTAGGATTGTTAATCTTGGTGTTTGATGTTATGATTGATATAATTTTCACCTCCTGTAACTCACATTGTATTTTAGATTGATGATTTATTGAAGTATTTTCAGTTCTTAGACCATTGGTAAGAATCTAGTTTTTTTATTTTAGATCTTCGCCAAAGAGGAAAGAGGCGTAACATGTATTATGATAGATCATATAATTTACAAGACATGTGGGCCTTCTAATGTTTGATTTACATCACCGAAATTGCAGGTTCAATTTTCAAATTGTCATCAACTTCTCATGTGACATTTTATTATAAAATTAATTAGTGTAATTATCAATAGATTTGAAAATATTTAATTGTATTTCATCCTAATATCATGTCATGTGGATCTACAGTGAAAAGTTTGATGATGATGGAGTAGAATATGTCCATATGAGGTGTGTTTAACCAAGTAGGTTGATAAATACATGTGAAGCCTTAGTGGTAAACTCCTAGGGGTGGTTTTCACTCAGGTTTAAATTCTTAATATTCCAATAATCATATATTTAGTGTCTCCCTATATATTTTGGAATGTAATTCCCTATAAACAAACCTCATGATTGGGGTTTTTTGGTATAGATCATCTAGGATGATGTTGTTGGTTGTGGTAGTGATGAATGGTGGGTGTGTGATTCTCAAAGGAAAGTCTGGTATATATATTCTCATGAGAGAAAATTCCTTATATGATATATTTTTGACAAGTGATGTTGTCTATGTGTATATGAGAAACCTATAGTTGGTTTTTGGAATGTGTGTTTCCATGGGACCATGGATGGGATTTGGAGTTTAGTTTGAGGTGAGACTTGGGGTTGTATTGGAGCCTCATATACTTTTATTTCACATTTATTTTATTTTCCATTATTTATTTATTTATATATGATCATATCAATGGGTGATTGAACATGCATGATTTTACTGGAGCATGTGTAATTATTTATTATCATGTGTGATTGTATACTTTTATTTCACATTTATATTATATATGACCAGCCTGGTGGGACTTGTGAATTCTCAAATGATTTTTTATGGTTCTTTATGTTTGTATTATTTTCCAATTATTTTTTATTATATTTTGGTGTTATAGTATCCCCAAAGTACTACCCTATACCCCCACTGCAAGTCAGCACCCTCAAGTGTATGAGGAGGCACACTTGAGGTAAGTAGCAACCAATGGTCTAGTCACTGATTAGTGGTCTATAGTGGTGGGATGTTATAGACATTATAAATTCCATAATTATGAAATATATTATTTTTATCCATGTTATTGTCTATTTACATTGTTGTGAATATGGTATATTTTGTTTTAATTTATATAGAATTTATTTTCTTATTTATTTCTTCCATTTTATTTATTTTATTATTATTCTATATCAACTTCCACTATATAGTACCCCTTACTAAGAATCTGAGCTCACCCATCTATATCATTTTCCTATTTTTCTGTGAAACCATGAAGAAGGACACCTGTTATATAAGTATACTCAATGAATGGATTATGATATTATATTGATTTTTATGATTTAGATTAATTTCTAGTTAAATGATCGATTATGTATTTAGTCTATAGATTCTAATAAAATATTAATTTTTTATATTTCTAATGTAATAAATGATCACAGGCTCTGATTAGATAAAGTCATGATCGTTATAGAAACCTTATTTTCTATATAATCAGTAAATATTAAAATTATCTAAGTTTGAAATTTATTTTAATGAAATTAATTTTATTTTTGGAATGGGTCACTCACCTCAGAAGATAAAGTTAAAGGTTCTAGAGATAAATAAACTAAAATTTCTAGAGAATATAGTTCCAGATGTTCAAAAAAAGAAATAATAAGAAGGTGATGTTGATCTTCATGAATAAATGGTGGTTGCCTTGAATAATTACATATTCATAGAGTTAAAAATAAAATGATGTTTAGTTTTTTGAAATAATCCTCTTAATATATAAAATTATTTGGAAGATAAGATAAAATAACTTGAGAGATATTTAATAGATAAATCAGTTATCCAGGTGAACATTAAATAAGTAGTGATGTTAAAACAGTAAATTCAAGAGCATTACAAGAAAATTGAAAATTTGAGGCAATATATTTTATCAACAAATAATAATATTGAGCGTCTTGATGATGGAATTAGTATAAGAAATATCTTTTGGGATCATTTTCTAGATGATGGATTTGAATGTAAAACTCTTGGGGGATTTAGTTTTGAAGATAAGACACTAGATTATGATGAGAGTAATGATGTAGATGAGATGACAAGAATCTTATGGATTTGTAGAGAGTTGTAGTCTTATATGAGACTCCTTGAGAAATAAGTACAATAAATATTTCTCTGTAATCGATATATAGAAACATATCTAAACAAAACTATCAAAGTGAAAATGAAATCTATATAAGAAATCCTAAAATCTATCAATACAATCAATAATTCTCATAATGAGGTAAAAAAATAGGATAAATTATATTTATAGTCCATTAATATAACAAACAAGCCTTTTCATATATTGAAATAATGTCATTTTTTTGTAACATTTCTTACATTACACAAACACACACTCAAACATCATATTAGTTTAGTGGCTTTAGAAAAATGGAAACATAAAAAACTAGTTCAGAACACATCTAATTCATATCCCACCTATTTCTTCATAAATAGAACCCTTTTTACATATCATACTTAATATCATTAATTTCATTATAGGGAAAATAAACATAAGTTAGGGTGAGATCAGATGATCAGTAAGGGTAAACAAGGGATATATCAATTATAAAATAATCATAAGGAATATGTATATAAAAAATTGAAAATCATATTCTATATATCAAGGACCCAAATATCATGTCATAGAATAAATCATATATTTTTATAAATAACAAAAAACATGCTCTCTAGGATCATAACATAAGACAGGGAATTCTTGAATATAAATAAATATAAAAAAGTATTTTTATAGTAGTCAAGGAATCACTAACAGGTCAATCTTAGTAGTATAAGTTCACTCCCCATACCATTTTGGTAGTCATGGTTCACTCCAATATCTATCTTAGAAGTCAATGATCACTCCCAATATCATATTATCGTAAAATGTCCTTTACTGAACTTAGTTCACTCCCCATTAAATCTATGTATATCTCCTAAGATTTAAATGTTTACCCAATTCATTGGAGGTATATATAGGATCCACCCATTATATATTTAAAACAAACCATTTGTGTTAAAAAATAACTTAAATATTTGATCATATCAGAACCTTTGAAATGAAATGGGTTTCATAACAATCATTCAATCATAACATACCCTATGAAAAGGAAATGGGCTTCATAAATATCATTCCTCCATAAATATAAACCAACCATAGGAATAATAAGGATAGTTTCAATGAAACATATCTACATTAAATAATAATTAACCTCAAGAGATGTTATAGTATAAGGAAAATAATTTTTGGAGCTCAATTGAAAATACGTTTTGAGGAAAATATCCTTTATCATTTGAAAAAGTTTTATTTTCTTAAACTTCCATGAAATTTTGAAAGAAAACATTTTATTTGGAAATAAACTTTTAAGAATTTAATGTAAATATCAAATAATTTAGTTTTCATGAAAGTGGAAAAATATTTTCATGTTGTATAAGTTAAAAAACATTACATTCCTACTTTTGCTAGAAAAATCAAAAAGTTCCTCATTTGTAAAAATAAAAAAATATATTTATTTCAAACCATATTTTAAATAGTCGATAAAGGGAATAAATATTTTAAACATTGATAGGATAATATTAAAAACCATTTTGAAAACATTTATAAAAAACATGTATGTTGGAAAGAAATATTCCCCAATGAAGACTTAAAACGAAAGAATCATGATGATAAGATCACATTATAATCAGTTCAATCATATGCACCATGAAAGAAATAAAACCATATGGATAAGAAAATACAATAATATTATGGTTAGGACTCATAAAAAAATTCATGGAAGTATATGCACTACATAGAACAAACAAGTAGTATATAAGGCATGTATTCCACAAAAATAAAAGTGAGACATAAACCCATTACTAGTTGTATAACTTTAGAATCTTGAAACCCATAAAATAAGAACATCCATTAATTCATCTAATATCATTACATAAAGTAAATTAATGATATAACATGTCATAGGTCAGTATATACACCACACAAAAGAAGCGAGTGATGAATTTGGCATATATCTCACAGAAATAAAAAGTGGGATGAAATTACCTTACCTTATGTCTTGAATCTATCATACTCATACAAACATCATGTATAATAATCATAAATTTGTTAAAAAAATATTTTATAGAACCATATTCAGTTATGAAGTACCATATATTATTCCCTTGTGACTTTATATTACCTGTTTATTAACAGTTCTATGTTAAAGAAACATTTCGGATAATAACCACTTTGTTTACCATATGTGTTTTGACTTGTTATACCCGGTCCCATAACATAGATAATTATTTAATCATATCTATAAGTGTATATTTATAATATATTTATTGATGATGATTCATAAAATTTAAAGGTAAATAATAAAATACACCGTTCAGGGAGACGGTAAGTGGTACGTACGCATGAACATTGTTTTCATTTTTTATCATATTTAAAGAAAGAAAAATAAATGATATATTATCATTAAATAATAATTAATATTTTATAAATATCATATATATATTGAAAAAATTTACTCTTATTACCATCACTGTGAAATATTGATGAAAAACGAATCACATCGCATCATGGAGATGGTAAGCCATACGTACGCACGAGCGACATTATCATTTCGCAAAATATTAGATGGTAAAAAGTTGGATATGATATTATCATTAAGGAAGTATAATTATGTTACAAATATCATTTATATCATAAAAATATTGTGTCCTTCATAATGGCCAACCATGAGATGTGGTAAATTAAAAATAAACAACATCGTTTCGTGAGGCGATAGTTCACTGGCCACAACAACGGTAAGTTATTTACCCGTTTTATGAAAGTGTGTGTGAGTGCAAGTCTAACCCATAATATAAAAACATAATTGTATATTGAATATATTTATGTCTTTATATAAAAATTAAATATATAATATAATAGGATTAAGGAAGAAATAAAATAGCAATGTTTGTTGATGAATGTCACCTCTTCTTTGGGTATCTCCTTTTGATTTGCACAAATGGACTCCTTTGGTTAGACTTATACCAACATTAAGGCCTCTAGGATGAAGGGAAGGATGTTGAGAGGATATTTTGGTAGATTTTGGCCGATACAAAGAGATTTAAAGGAGTGAATATAAGAGAAGGAGAGGTTCCCTTTTATAAGATAGGGGAGGGGCACTTTTGGAAACTCTCAGAAATATTAAGTAATAAAACACATAAAGTCAATAAAAGTACCCCAAAAGGGGAATATATTCGTATATAAGATTATATAAGGTTTTAATATCATCAACCAATAAATTTTATAAATTTTTTATGTAATTTTAAACCTTATATTTTTTATTAAACATTGGTTAACCTATTTTAATTTTAACTATGATAACACAATTTTTAATGTTAAGAGGATTTAACTTTTACATATAATGTTTCAATTTAACCATAACTGGTAAATTAATGATATTTAAGACCATATATTATCTCCCATTCCTTATTTAATATTTTTATGTTTTTAAATAATTTCATAAAATATTAATTTCATAAAATATCATTAGTGTCAATTTTGACACTATTTATTATTTTTCTTTTTAAAAATATCATAAAAACATGATATATTCTAACTAACTACATTAAATAATACCTAATATGTAAAATTATTACATGAAATTTTTTGATTACATTAATTATATCATATCTTATTTATTTTAATATTTTGAATATCATTTATTTGTTGTTACCGTTAATTACATGATTATTGCATCATCATTGAATATGACTTTGTAGTATTTATTTACTTTATAAAAATTAAAAAAATTACAATGATAAATAAAAACATTTAATATTTAAAATAAATATTTATAATTGAAATTATATTCTTTATATCCTAAAATTAAAAATGAAATATTTATTTAAAATATGTGAATGACATCTTTAACATTTCATTAAATAAATAATAATAAAATGTCTTACTCTCATCCACGTGGCATAAAAAGGTTATAATATCATCCCAATGACTCTTTTAGACTATAATCACTAAAAAAGTAAATAATGATAATTTTTAGGGTAATTTTATATTATTTATAATATAATGGTTCCCCTTAATTACCATATTTACCTTTTATCGTGTTAATAAAAGATTAATAAAGTTCTTATCTATAATGCCCAAACATAAAAGAAACCTATTTACATAATTTGGAACCTCTGATTAAAAATATGGAATCCATTTTTAAAAATTAAAAAACAAGAATTTTAAGTAATTAATTTAAAATTAATCTCGTTTATAGGGTGAGAAAATAGGTAATTAAAGATAAAACAAACAAAAGATTGAAACGTATTTATATCTAATTTCAATGTAAAATTAATGAAAATGAATTATATTAGATTAACTGAGAAAAAATTTAATTAACTAGACTTTAAATGAAATCAAAAATATAATTTAGCAGTATAAATTTCTTCAAAGAAAAAAGGTTTTTCATCTAAAAATTTGTATTTTTTTACTATTTATCAAAATGTGAAACTTATCAAAAAAATACCAAAAGTTAAACCAAAGTAAATTTTTATATTATGATATAAAATAATAAGTTTATTTAGTAAAATATAATATATAAAGTGTCAGAAATTCAATTTAAAATGGTTTTTCCATTAAAAGGTGATATAATTACCCTTTGAAAAAATATAGGGTTTTGTGCATAAAATTGAGTTTATTCTAATCTTATGACCATAAAATATATTGTATTAATATATAAATATTATTTAATATATAAAATATATATTTATTTAATATAATTCACTAATTTCAACTAATTAAATTTTTTATGACAGAATGACTTAAGGAGCATAAAAATAAAACCATTTCAGTTATAATCAATTTGTAACGCCCTGACCCTAGTTACCCAGAGTCAGTGCATTATTACATAAAATTGGCATGATGACAATAAAGATCAAGTCTCTAAAGACCAATTAGCTTAGTAGCCTTGGAATAACTAGATACATTAATAAAGTTTACATTACATCATAAACTGAAAACAACAACAACATAGTCTCCATAGTCCACACTCATACTATTCCTGCAGGTCATTCATAATTTACTTCTTCACAATCCTGGGAAAAATAAAACATTGAAAGGGGTGAGCTCAGATGCTCAGTAAGGATAAAATTATAGCAGAAGCTTTCATAGATAAGCATAAACACTTAAGGCAATTTATAATTAAAACAAAAGACTTTTAAACTTAAAATTCAACATAATATGGCAAAGATAAAATGAAATAATGTCATTTACTTATTCACGTGGATATTCTACTAGTCGAACAATCAAATGCAATATCAATAACCACTTTCATAATGATGGAATGCATAATGCCAGACTATCATAACCACATAGCCAAGGCCTCGTGCCAAGACTACAAATAAGATTTTGCCAAGGCCTTGTGCCAAGACACTAGTTTGTCTCATGAGACCTACCGATGCATCGAAGAGCTATAGCGGGCTCCACCCGTCACTTATTAAGTCCAATGCATTCTTCATATGAATAGGTTTAAACATAACATAAACATTCATATTAAAACTAGCATACGAAATGTCAATACTTTAACCACAAACCATGAATGGTATAAAAATAGCACATCCACAGTCAAACATAACTCATTCTATAAAATATGAAAGATTGTATTGTATCACATTAACCTCAATAAAGAATAATGAAGGATGTTTACATAGATTAAAATAATCATCAAAACTATTTGAGAGAAATATCCCCATTTTTCTTGAAATCATTTAAAAGTTACACTATTTGTCAAGAAGCCATTTAAAAATAGATTTTTGAATCAAAGTGTCCCATACCACTTTGAAACTTTTAAAAGTAGTTTTAATTTTAAAACTTTAATTTCCATATATATAATTCCTTAAAACCATTTTTTTTTAAACATGGACATTAATGAGAAAGATTTAGAAGAATAAGTCTTTAAAACATTTAAAAAATGGTATTTTAGTTAGAGTTTCTAACCAAAAGAGAGACACTTGAATACAAATAATTGAGGTAATCAAAACATTTTAATATAATGAGAATAAAGGAATTCATGATATACTATGTCAAAGTACATTATATACACCACATAAAAGCGATTTGGTGTATAACAACAAATAAGTCTCAATGGAATTTAAATTGAGATGAAATCTCTCATAAAGGTCGTATCCTTAGGTTAAGGATAAATCAACGACATAATTATGTGTGAAAAATATAAATACACTAAATATGATTGGATATTCAATGTAAAACAATAAAAGGACATTCACACATATTCTTATAAAAACAACACCAATGAATTGGATGTTTATCTCAAAAAATTGAGATTGAGTAAAAATTACTCTTATCAAGTTCATACCAATGACTTGAGAATTTATAAATGGGGTGATTATGTGTATAAAAAGTATATCCACATAAAGGGTAGTGGAAATTATGACATAATCAAATGAATAGTGATTCCACACATAATCTTGGAGTAAAATAATCAATGAAGTATGCGTAAAGCCGAATGAGTGGAAATTGAAATTTCAAATTCCCTTATCGATTTGGTAACTTAGGAAACATACACCCATGAAAGAAGGATAATACAATGATGATGTAAATATCCATAAATTAAAGTATATTACACAATTAATACAATCATTGGTATTACACACACCACATGCAATAAATAAGTGGTGAACAATGGAATTCTCACGGAATTAAAAGTGAGATAAGAAACCCCTTACTTTGTACTTTTTCCTTGGTCGAAGGTAGGTTAACCTCCTGTATAATGGTGAAATAATTTTTATTGAATTATACAAGAATCATTTACGTTAATATGATATCATATATGATCTTTTAACATTGATTTGTTAATAATATCTTAGAATTATTATCATTTCAGGTGTTAACGGGTTCATTTTACTTTATATTCTTTATTATGTGAGCCATATTTGTTATTAATGGGATGTATATTATTCATATCCAGAATAATATAAAGTCCTTAAACATTATTTTTAATCATAAAATGATAATTATACTTTAATATATATGATAGAGAATGAATCTCATCACGTTCGTGGAGACGGTAGTCTGTACGTACGCACGAGCGACAATATCATTCTTTTGATATTAAAATAATATATAATTGGATGTTATATCATATATAAAGAATAATTATCATGTTATATTTATTATTTACATGAATTAAACATCATTATTATACTCATCCAAATAATAATTTATTGAATAAAAATTACACCACGACGTGGAGACGGTAAGCCGTATGTATGCACGTATGGTGACATGTTATTCAAAGGGTGGATAGAATACTGAATATGGTTGTACAATATTTATAATAATATTATAGTATATATTAGATACTGGATTCAGTATTTTATAATATAAATAACAAAGAAAGAAGAAGTGGAAGAAGAAAGGAACTTGAGAAGGGGTGGTGAAAACATTACCTCTTCTTTGGGTTCTTCCTTTTGATTTGATCAAAAGGGCTCCTTAGTTTGGCTTTCTGATCAAACTAAGGCCTCTTGGTTGTTTTGAGGGAAGTTGAGAGAGTATTTGGTCAGGGGTTGGCCGAACCAAAAGGCTTAGAAGGTGTGAAGAAATGAGAATGAGGAGTGCCCTTTTATAAGAGGGGTGAGAGGCACCTTTGGAAAAGCTAGAAATATTAATTTATAATAAATTCTTATTCGGTTTCCAATGGCTCCAAAGTTGATTATATAAAGGTTAAGTTGGGGATAGGTCTAAATCCATTCAACCAATATAATTTAGACAGGTTGGGGTCATTATATTAACCTTATCTTTTATTTTTAACTCTTAGTTAATTAGTTTGACATTTACCATGTCACTTTGTATTTTTATATTATATAGTTAATAAACTTACTATATACATCCAAGAGACCCCAAAGTGGTCCATTAATGATACACCTATCATGATATAAGTCTCTTTTCCGATACTTAGATTTTTAGGAATTTAATATCAATTAATAATATAATATTTGTTTTAAAAACTCTTTTATGTCAATTTTGACACTATTCAAAAATTGATTTTTGTAAAAATCATAACCGAATTATTACTTCGAAAAGGGTTAATTAAATCAATCCTAACATGTCGTATTAACCTAGAAAATTAGTGTAATTCATAAAAAGTCTCAAATTATATTTATTTGGGTATTTATAATATCCATCATTCTAATTTTTCAATATTATGGTAATTACTGCATCATCATTGTGTCATATATAATTTAACTTATTTAAGGTCTAAAAATTATAAATAAATCATCATTATGTAGGAAATATTTTTAGATTTATAAATAATATTTATAGTCTAAAATCCAACATATATAACCCTATTTAACAATTGTTTTGCTAAAAGATATATGCTTGTGTCATTTTTGTATTCATTTTAACTTAATTAAAATAAAATGTCCCTATCACTTACAAGTGGATCCATGGGGTCCCCAAATCGACCCAAAGATGAACATGGTCGGACATGTATCCACAAATAATGTTAGGACACGTTTTAGGGTAATTTAGTATTATTATAATATTATTTTTAACCCTTATTTACCGGATTTACACTTAACCATGGTAAATAAAATATTTACCGAAGTAATTATTCAAAATGTCTAAAAATAAAAGTTACCTATTTAAACAATTTGGACACCCTGATTCCAAATATGTAATCCATTTTTCCAAATTAAATACATAGAAGTGGCAGAAATTAATTTAAAATTAATTCCCATTGTTAAAACAAAAGGCGTGTTTTTAAGAAATAATAACTATCAAAAGATTGACAGTTGTTTATGTTCGGTTTAAATGTGAAATTATGTTCAATGACCCAAATTGTATTACATGGTAAAAATATATTTTAAATATAATTTAAAACCACCCAAATTCATAATTTATAACTATTAATTATTTCGATTAAAAAATTTGTTTTTAATTAAAATTTAGTAATTTTTACTATTCATCAAAATATAAAAGTTATCTGAAAAGTACCAAAAATTCACCCTAGGCTAATTTCATTATTATGAATCCAAAAATGAAGTTTATTTTACCAAATTCAAAACATAAAAGTTGCATTTATTAATTTAAAATTGATTCCTACTTTTGAAACCAAAAGGCGTATTTTTAAGAAATAATAACTATCAAAAGTTTGACACTTGTTTATGTCCAATTTCAAGGTGAAATTACTTAAAATGACCATCATTGGATTAAATAGTAAAAATATAATCTATTTATACTTCCAAACCATTAAAATTTTTAATTTAACAATATAAATTATTTTGATTAAAAAAGTTATTTTCAGTTAAAATATAGTATTTTTCACTATTCACCCAAATATGAAAGTTATCAGAAAGACACAAAAACATTATTGATACTAAATTATTATGTATCTATTCTAAAGAAGAATTTAATTTTGTCAAATTGATTATATAAAAGTTTCAAATATTGGTTTTAAAAAGGCTTCGCCATTAAAAGGTGGTAAAATTTCATTTTTTGAAAAATACTTCTTTTATCTGAAAAAATGAATTTGTTCATAAATCATGTCTTCGAAACTCATAATATGGATTAAAATTATAAGTATAATATAATATTTAAAATTTAGTTAATACTATTCATAACCTCTTTTTAACGGCTATTTTGGTAAGTCGTGGTGTACTTGAACTCAGTGTTGCGTACAACACACACTATTGTATTATTCAAAGAGAAGTGTACCGTGGAAGATTGGGGTGTTACATTCACCCCTCCTTCAATAAATTGCGACCTCACAATTTTAAAAATTGGGCTTGATAATATAATGGAAAGTCCCACATCAGAAAAAGAGTCAATAAAACTGTTACTTTAAAAGAAAGAAAGAGAGGTATAAAGGTCACCCAAGATAACCCATACTAGGATTCCAGGTAGGAAAACATGGATATGGATGATAAACTAAGTGTCAAGTTCTGATGGAGAGGGATAGAAATCATGATCAGGAGAAAGTTAACAATAAGAAAACCAAAAACTTGTGTTGGGACAAATGATCATTAATCTCCTAGTAGGAAAAGTAAACGGACAACATTTTTTGTTTTAAGTTACATTACATAAGGATGAGGAATTCATTTATGATATTGACTAAGAATATAAAGATATATACTTACTTTTTAAGTAGAGTTTCATTCTTTAATAAATTTCCACCACTAACTCATTTTTTTTAAATGATGAGTATTCAAGAAGACTTAGTCACACTGGAAGAGCTAGAATAAACTTTTATAGAATCACATGATCCATAGAGGATAAACTATATATTTACATTGCCTTTAGAGATTAATCAAAACCAAAATGGTTAGTACAAGATCTAATGATCCCCCAAAAGGATATTCCTTGAGAGAAATAAACACTAATCTTAATTTCTAAAATTAAACCAACAATACCCCAAAGTTAAATAAATACCATTCAATAATCAATTGTCCTTAAAATCCTTCAATATAATCCAAACTAATATTAAAACTCAAAACTTATATAAATGTAGTCTTCCACGTTAAATTTTATCTCCAAATGACATCCAATACTCTTAAAGTCACATGCTTAAAAGTAATTAACCTAATCATTTCCATAAACAACACAAATCACTATAAATCCATAATAAAAACATAGATAAAAATCCACCATTACTCTTCAAATGAAATCCCATACTGTTCTATTTTCCTTGGACATATAGTGTTCACAACAAAGGGAACAACTTCCAAAATAACATCTATCACTTAATCACCAAATCATTTTCCTATACCAAGGGTATTCATTTGATTAGACATAAGAACCCAAATAAACTTATTATTGATCAATATTTAACTAAAAATAATTATTCACACTATCCAGGGACTTCACGTAGTCCAGTGGTAGGCAATAAATCTCATTCGCACTTTGGATGAGGGTTTGATTCTCACAGATTTTTCTGACGCGACGGGTTGTCACACGGTCTACGTGTTGTCCTTTTTCAAAAACTATATTTTATAATATTACCAAAATGAGATAAATTCCTCAAAATACCATAACATAATTTAACCAAAAATGTTGTATCATACCTTGCATTTTCATCCCAAATTATAATAACTTATAATTCTCTCCAACCCCAATGATCATATAAAACCAAATGGCTATTTATACCTATATCTACAAGAGAAGAGATAATTCTTCCTCAAATATCATTCTCACATGGAAAACTATGGGGTTACAAAAACAAGAGAAAATTATTCCAAAGTAAACCCATCAACAAGGAGCACTAATACTTTTTAAACATTTCTCCAACAATTTATTTCCACATAGCTTCTTCTTTGACCAAGAAAATATCCTATATAATAGTGCATTCACTCAGGTAATGGACAGGTCCCCTACATTTACGGCAAATGACTGTAAATGGACTCTTGGGACCATTTTTATCTTCTTCCATAGTAATCTTCATTTTTCTTCGGCAATTCTTCACTTTATGTCCTTCCTTCCCACACGTAAAGAATTTCTTGGTCCCATTGAGACACTTTCCTGGGTGTCTCCTTCCACATTTCCTGCATGATGGAAATTGAGTATTCCTTTCTCCATGGTCTCCACTGCTGGAGCTCTTATCATTCATCGCCTTTCTCTTCCTTGTTGAGTCCGGGAGTTGGTTAATATATATGTTGTTGATCATATTTTTGTAAAACTGATTTGGAATAAATAAGATATCTTTTACACCTATCAACATTCCATTTTGTTGCTCATTGCCACCACCGTTACCACCTTGTACATCATTCTCAATGTCACTATGACTTCCTTGGAATCTAGCCATTGACTAAAACCAGAAAGCATTGCGTGAGTAACAGTAGTCATAAAATCATTTAGAGATTAACATGTCACCATATTCTCAATTTGAAACACATTAGGATTAACCAAGTTCATTTACTCTCATCTTATATATATATATATATTACTTTAAATTGGTTTGTAAAGAAAATGTAAATAATCCTAAGCATATCCCCCAGGAGTGTCGTAACCAAGAGTGCAGTAAGGCCCATTGTCATGCACCAGTTCCCGTTCGAGTCTACATCAAAGCGGTGTTTTCGGGTTTTACCCCTAGGTACATTTGTGCCAGATCCGCCTCTACCTGCTCATATCCAGATAGGGATGTATTGCTCGAAAAACTCACAAAATCTCTAAAATACCAAAATTCTAGGAAGTTATTCTATACTAATCCTCAAATTTAATCTTAGGTTTACGTGCTCTAATCAGAGTTTATATAAATCTAGTTTCCAAGGTCTATATTAAACTTCCTATGATACCAACTGTAACGCCCCGACCCCAGTTACCCAGAGTCGGTGCATTATTACATAACATTGGCATGATCACAAGAAAGATCAAGTCTCGAAATACCGATTAGTTTAGTAGCCTTGGAATAACTAGATACATTAATAAAGTTTACATTACATCATAAACTGAAAACAACAACATAGTATCCATAGTCCACACTCATACTATCCCTGCAGGTCATTCATAATTTACTTCTTCACAATCCTGGGAAAAATAAAACATTGAAAGGGGTGAGCTCAGATGCTCATTAAGAATAACATTATAGCAGAAGCTTTCATAGATAAGCATAAACACTTAAGGCAATTTATAATTAAAACAAAATAATTTTAAACTTAAACTCCATCATAATATGGAAAAGATAAAATGAAATAATGTCATTTACTTATTCACATGGATATTCTACTAGTTGAACAATCACATGCAATATCAATAACCACTTTCATAATGATGGAATGCATAATGCCAGATTATCATAACCACATAGCAAAGGCCTCGTGCCAAGACTACAAATAATATTTTTCCAAGGCCTTGTTCCAAGACACTAGTTTGTCTCATGAGACCTACCGTTGCATCAAGGAGCTATAGCGGGCTCCACCTGTCACTTATTAAGTCCAATTCATTCCTCATATGAACAGGTTTAAACATAACATAAACATTCGTATTAAAACTAGCATATGAAATGTCAATACTTTAACCACAAACCATGAATGGTATATAAATAGCACATCCATAGTCAAACATAACTCATTCAATACAATATGGAAGATTTTATTGTATCACATTAACCTCAATCAAGAATAATGAAGGATGTTGACATAGATGAAAATAATCATCAAAACTATTTGAGAGAAATATCCCCCTTTTCTTGAAATCATTTAAAAGTCACACTATTTGTCAAGAATCCATTTAAAATAGATTTTTGAATAAAAGTGTCCCATAACACTTTGAAACTTATAAAAGGAGTTTTAATTTTAAAACTTTAATGTCCATATATATAATTCCTTAAAACCATTTTTTTAAACATGGACATTAATGAGAAATATTTAGAAGAATAAGTCTTTAAAACATTTAAAAATGGTATTTTAGTTAGAGTTTCTAACCAAAATAGAGACACTTGAATAAAAATAATTGAGGTAATCAAAACATTTTAATATCATGAGAATAAAGGAATTCATGATATACTATGTCAAAGTAGATTATATACACCACATAAAAGTGATTTGGTGTATAACAACAAAGAAGTCTCAATGGAATTTAAATTGAGATGAAATCTCTCATAAAGGTCATATCCTTAGGTTAAGGATAAATCAAGGACATAATTATGTGTGAAAAATATAAATACACTAAATATGATTGGATATTCAGTGTAAAACAATCAAAGGACATTCACACATATTCTTTTAAAAACAACACCAATGAATTGGATGTTTATCTCAAAAAATCGAGATTGAGTAAAAATTACTCTTATCAAGTTCATACCAATGACTTGAGAATTTATCAATGGGGTGATTATGTGTATAAAAAGTATATCCACAGAAAGGGGAGTGGAAATTATGACATAATCCACTGAATAGTGATTCCACACATAATCTTGGAGTAAAATAATCAATGAAGTATGCGTAAAGCCGAATGAGTGGAAATTGAAATTTCAAATTCCCTTATCGATTTGGTAACTTACGAAACATACACCCATGAAATAAGGATAATACAATGATGATTTAAATATCCATAAATTAAGGTATATTACACAATGAATACAATCATGGGCAGTACACACATCACATGCAATAAATAAGTGGTGAACAATGGAATTCTCACGGAATTGAAAGTGAGATAAGAAACCCATTACTTTGTACTTTTTCCTTGGTCGACGGTAGTTTAACCTCCTGTATAATGGTGAAATAATTGTTATTTAATTATATAAGAATCATTTACGTTAATATGATATCATATATGACCTTTTAACATTGATTTGTTAATAATATCTTAGAATTATCATCATTTCGGGTGTTAACGGGTTCATTTTACTTTATATTCATTGTTATGTGAGCCATATTTGTTACTAATGGGATGTATATTATTCATATACATAATAATATCAAGTCCTTAAACATTATTTTTAATCATCAAATGAGAATTATACTTTAATAGATACGATGGAGAATGAATCTCATCACGTTCGTGGAGACAGTAGTCCGTACGTACGCACGAGTGACAATATCATTCTTTTGATATTAAAATAATATATAATTGGATGGTATATAATATATAAAGAATAATTATCATGTTATATTTATTATTTACATGAATTAAACATCATTATTATACCCATCCAAATAATAATTGATTGAATAACAATTACACCACGACGTGGAGACGGTAAGTCGTACGTACGCACGTATGGTGACATGTTATTCAAAGGGTGGATAGATTACTGAATATGGTTGTACCATATTTATAATAATATTACAGTATATAGTATATACTGGATTAATTATTTTAGAATATAAATAACAAATAAAGAAGAAGTGGAAGAAGAAAGGAACTTGAGAAGGGGTGGTGAAAACATTACCTCTTCTTCGGGTTCTTCCTTTTGATTTGATCAAAAGAGATCCTTAGTTTGGATTTATGATCCAAATAAGGCCTCTAGGTTGTTTTTAGGGAAGTTGAGAGAGTATTTGGGCAGGGGTTGGATGAACCAAAAGGCTTTGAAGGTGTGAAGAAATTAGAAGGAGGAGTGCCCTTTTATAAGAGGGGTGAGGGGCACCTTTGGAAAATCTAGAAATATTAAATTATAATAAATTCTTATTCGGTTTCAAATGGCTCCAAAGTTTATTATTTAAAGGTTAAGGTGTGTATAGGTAGAAATCCATTCAACCAATAGAATTTATACAGTTTTTGATCATTATAATAACCTTATCTTTTAGTTTTAACTCTTAGTTAATTAGTTTGACATTTACCATGTCACTTTGTACTTTTATATTATATAGTTAATAAACTTACTATATACATCCAAGAGACCCCAATTGTTCCATTAATGATACACCTATAATGATATAAGTCTCTTGGCAGAACCTTAGATTTTTAGGAATTTAATATCAATTAATAATATAATATTTGTTTTAAAAACTCTTTTAGGTCAATTTTGACACTATTCAAAAATTGATTTTTGTAAAACTCATAACAGAATTATTACTTCGAAAAAAGTTAATTAAATCAATACTAACATGTCATATTAACCTATAAAGTTATTTTAATTCATAAAAATTCTCAAATTATATTTATTTGGGTATTTATAATGTCAATTATTCTAATTTTTCACTATTATGGTAATTACTGCATCACCATTGTGTCATAAATAAATTAACTTATTTAAGGTATAAATTTTATAAATAAACTATAATTATGTAGGAAATCATTTTATCTTTCTAATGAATATTTATAGTCTAAAATCCAAAAAATATAACTCTATGTAACAATTGTTTTTCTAAAAGATATATGCTTGTGTCATTTTTGTATTTATTTTAACTTAATTATAATAAAGTGTCCCTATCACTTACAAGTGGATCCATGGGGTCCCAAAATCGACCCAAAGATGTCCATGGTCGTAAAGGTATCTACCAATAAGGTTAGGACACGTTTTAGGGTAATTTAGTATTATTATAATATTATTTTTTAACCCTTATTTACCGGATTTACCCTTAACCATGGTAAATAAAATATTTTCCGAAGTAATTATTAAAAATGTCTAAAAATAAAAGTTACCTATTTACACAATTTGGACATCCTGATTCCAAATATGGAATCCATTTTTCCAAATTAAATACATAGAAGTGGCAGAAATTAATTTAAAATTAATTCCCGTTGTTAAAACAAAAAGCGTGTTTTTAAGAAATAATAACTATCAAAAGATTGACGGTTGTTTATGTTCAGTTTAAATGTGAAATTATGTTGAATGACCCAAATTTTATTACATGGTAAAAATATATTTTAAATATAATTTAAAACCACTCAAATTTATAATATATAACTATTAATTATTTCTATTAAAAAAGTTGTTTTTAATTAAAATTTAGTAATTTTTACTATTCATCAAAATATAAAAGTTATCCGAAAAGTACCAAAATTTCACCCTAGGATAATTTCGTTATTACGAATCCAAAAAAGAAGTTTATTTTACCAAATTAAAATCATAAAAGTTTCATTTATTAATTTAAAATTGATTCCTACTTTCGAAACCAAAAGGCGTATTTTTAAAAAATAATTATTATCAAAAGTTTGACACTTGTTTTTGTCCAATTTCAAGGTGAAATTGTTTAAAATTACCATCATTGGATTAAATAGTAAAAATATAATCTATTTATACTTCCAAACCATTAAAATGTATAATTTAACAATATAAATTATTTTGATTAAAAAAGTTATTTTCAGTTAAAATATAGTATTTTTCACTATTCACCCGAATATGAAAGTTATCAGAAAGACACCAAAACATTATTGATACTAAATTCTTATGTTTAGATTCTAAAGAAGAATTTAATTTTGTCAAATTTATTATATAAAAGTTTCAAATATTTTTTTTTAAAATGCTTCGCCATTAAAAGGTGGTAAAATTTCATTTTTTTTGAAAAATACTTCTTTTATCTGAAAAAATGAATTTGTTCATAAATCATGTCTTAGAAACTCATAATATGGATTATAATTATAAGGATAATATAATATTTAAAATTTAGTTAATACTATTCATAACCTCTTATTAACGGCTAGTTTGGTAAGTCGTGGTGTACTTGAACTCAGTGTTGCGTACAACACACGCTATTGTATTATTCAAAGAGAAGTGTACCATGGAAGATTGGGGTGTTACACAATTGGTATATATTTTCATTTATAATTAATTTGTAACCAATGAATTCAAACTATTAACCTTTTGGTTTCATAATTTATTTAATACTATTCATAAATTACATTTTAATGGCATGGTTATATCTTATTATATTATTTTAATAAAATACCATTGTTCAGAAAAACTCAGTCTTTCATGTAATGCAAGATATCAAATAGACTCAGAATTGTGTGTACCACAATGCAATAATATTGTTCTATATACCACAATCTAATCTATCTATTCCATGTAGCACAATCTCGATGCTTTGTTTTGTATAATGCAATCCAAACATAGTGTTTTTTGTATAACAAAATCTATATTCAGTATTATGTGAAATGGAAAATATAAAAAATATTAAATTAATTAAAATAAATATTTCACAAAATATAGGGGTGTTACATTATACCCACTTAAAAATTAATTTTTCTCACTAAATTATTTGTGCTATAAGAAGTTTAATTCTTTAAATTTACTTTGATAGAAATCCACGTCGTAAAAATGAATACTAAAAATTCTTTTAGAAAATAGTTGAAAACATAATGGTTACCCCAAGTAACTTATAACTGGGTTTCCATATAGGACAACATAGGTGGAAATTGAATACATGGAAAGGGAATAGAAATATGAATATCATGTTATGATGGAGAGTGATAGAGAACATGGTCAGTTAAAAGTTAACAAACCTATGTCCTTAAATTTGGGTTGTTCTAAGGGACCATTTAATTCATCAAAAAATAAGGGATGAGGATAAAAAAAAATTGTTTCAAGATCCTCTCCCTGTAGTTTAGGAATTTTAATGAGAAGATATAATTACTCAAATTTAGAAAAATCTAATTCGTGTTTATTCCTTGATCAATTTCAAATTCCTCAATTTTCCAAGAAATGAGGGTTAATTCATCATTATTGATGTTTTAGGAGATCATGAGATCTGTAAATAGAATGATAGGTAAATAGATATGTATTAATCTAAAAAAATATTAGCATAAGGTATCCAATATAAATAAATCCTCATATGTAAATATAATAATTTAATCTCTAAAACCTCATCCTAATTTTAACATAAAATGTTCCATAAATAGTTAACCTTATAACCCTTCAAAAATATGACTATTTAAAACATTAGAAATAAGTACAATAAATATCAAAAAACAACTTATCATCAGTCCACTATATATCATAAATTAGTTCTAATTTGTCACATAAAAAAACATATGATTACCTTCATCATATATTATCCTGAAACATATTAATATCCTTAATCACTATTAAACCATAGTGAAAAAATGTATTCTTTTAAAAATAAACTCTTTCCTTATACCATAAATCCAAAAACTCAATAAACTTAATCAATGATATCATAAAGAATCATGTAATCTTATTATCCATATTTCATCGGTCTTAGCCCATTTATAATCCAACATCTCTTTATTTCATTATCCCAACATCATGAAGGTATTAAGGGTTATCCTTCCCCTATGTGTTTTCCAAAAAAATAACACCTTTCTATTAAATCGTATTTCTATTCCATTGATATCATTCAACATATTCTTGTAAATCCTTTGCAAAGAAAACACATAAACTGAAAAATCATTATATACTTCAAAATTCTTGAATCCAAATACCTAAACACTATTATTATTTCACTTCATCCTTAAACCATTAACAAGGCTACCTCATCCTATTACTTAACAACTATTTCTTTTCACATTTCACATATAGTCTCATAATCTGCAGAAATCTAACCATTACTTGTCCCACCCTTCTAATTATCTTCATGAGCTTTCCATATTTGACAACGATTTTCATAATTGACATTCATTCCACATTTGAAGCACTAATCAATTGATAGTACCTTAGGAGGGAAAATATTCCCATTAATTATGTTATCTTAACTTTTTATTTTACTTTTCTAATTACTTTCTTTTTGACCTTCCTTTTCATGGTAAAAATAAATTATTGTTCCTTTAAGATGTACATTTGGATATTTCTTCCATCATTCTTGAAAAAAATGAAATTAAATCTTTTTTCCTTCATGGTATTCGTCACCAGAATAATCAGAAAAGTCTTTCTTTATCTCCTTGGGTGAGTCTCAAATTTTGTTAAGGTACATGTTGTTAATAATATTCTATGAAAACTAATTAGGTTTGATCACAACATCATTCAATCCATCGATCATTCCATTTGGCAGCTCATCGTCAAATTTTTCATCACATTCAATGTTAAACATATTCCTCCTATTTCCCACCATCAACTAAAACTAGAAATCAAAGCACGAGAAACACTTATCATAGTGGAAAACCACATAACTATGAAAAATTACCTATAGAATGTCTAAATTATGAAACCATCTTTAATTTATGAAACCATATACTTATCCGTATAGACATCACTAGAAATATCCTTAGAAATATCCCAAGGGATCTCTCTAATGTTTTCTCATCCTATATTCCATAGGTTTACTAAATATTTTCACTAATACCAACAATAATCACTCGGTATTTTCATATATTGACATTACATCATTTTTTGAGAACATTTCATACATTACACAAACACACGTCCAAATACCTTATTATATTAGTTCTTTTGGAAACATGGAAAAAAATTAACTGGTTTAAAACACATCTAATTCTACTCCAACATATTTCTTACTAACTAGAACCCTTTTTGACATATTATAATTAATACCTTTATTCGTATCCTAGGGAAAAGAAACATAATAAAGGGTCACCATAAATTATCTATAAGCGTAAACAAGGGAGATATGAATTATAACATAATAATAAAGAATATGTACATAAAAAAAATTTAAAAATCATATCCTGTATATCAAAGATCCTGATTTCGTGTCATAGAATAAGTCATTAAAGTTCATAAAAAATCAAAGAACATATTCTATGAGATCATAACATAAGACATGGAACTGTGGAATGCACAAAAGCATATAAAATGATTTATATAATAATCCATGAATCACTTCCAAGGCTATCTTAGTAGTATGAGTTCACTCCCAAGGGAATCTTCATGGGAAAAGTCCTTTACTGAACTGAGTACACTCCCTCTTCCATCCATGTCTATCTCATGAGATATAAATCTTTACCCAATTAATTGGAGGGAGATATAGGTCCCAACCATCGCATAACAAAAACCATACCTATTGTTTTCACAAGAATATAAATCATTGATCATATCAGAACCCATGGAATGAAATTGATTTCATAAACATCATTCGATCATAACATGGCCCATGGAAAAGAAATGGGTTTCGTACATGTTACCCAATCATAAAAATAAACTAAAAATTGGAAGAATATGGATAGTATCCTAAAAAAATATTCCTGGTAAATAATAAGGAGCCTCAAAGGATTTTATCACAGATGGAAAATAATTTTGAGAGTTTACTTGAAAATATTTCTTTGGGAAAATATCCTTTATTATTTAAAAACATTTTTTTTCTTTAAATACTATGAAATTGGAAAAAATAATTTTGAAATAACTTTGGAATATTGTAAAGGAATAATCAAATGATTAAGGCATCATGAAAGTGGAAAAATATGTTCATGTAGTAGAAGTTAAAAATACATTCCTTTCATACCATTTCTGGAAAAATCACAATGCACCTCATTTGGAAAATGAAAAAAAATGTTCTTTCAGAACATTTAGAAAAAAATAAAACAATAGTTAAAAATGACTTTAAACATACATATTATGATTTTAAAAATATTTTTGAAATTATTTATAGAAAACATGGTCATAGAAAATAATGATTCCCCAATAAAAACTTAAAATGAAAGAATCCCGAAGATAAGATCACATTATAATCATTACAATAGTATAACCCATGAAATAAATAAAATAATATGGATATTAAAATACCATAATATTATGGATATGAATCATAAAATACATTCATGGGTAGTATATCCACATCGTAGATGATATAAGTAGTGTATACGAAAATTGTCCCACAAAAACAAAAGTGAGACACAAATTCCTTACTACCTGAGTAAATTTAGAATCATAAAACCCCATTAAATTATAACATACATTAAATATTTAAATATAATTAAATAAAATAAATTATTTACATAAAAGTTCATATGTCAGTATTTACACCACACAAAATAAACAATTGGTGAATATTGCATGTAACTCATAGAAATAAAAAGTAAGATGAAATCCTCTTACCTTATGTCTTGACTCCATTATACTCATAAAAACCCATGTATAATAAATATAAATTTAGTATAAATATATTAAATAACCATATTCATTTGTATCATACCATACATGATTCCCATATGACCTTATATTACCTAGTTATTAATAGTTCCATGTTAATGTATCATTTTGGGTAATAACTACTTTGCTTATCGTACATGTTTTGAATTTATCCATGGTCCTATTACATAGATCCTGATTTATTAATATAAATAAATATATATTAATAATATATGTTTATTTACGGTTATTAATAAAATTTAATGGTTGAAAATAAAATACACCGTTTGTGGAGATAATAGGTCATATATACGCATGAACGCTATTTTCATTTTCTTATCATTTTAAAAGAAAGAAACATCCATGATATATTATCATTAAAGAATAATTACTGTGTTTTTTATATCATATATATTCCTAACATTCATCTTTTTTACAATCCATTGTAAATATATATGAAGAACAAATCACATGGCATCATGGAAATGCTAAGCTATACGTACACACGAGCGACATTCACATTTCCCAAAATATTAGAGGGTAAAAAGTTAGATGTGATTTTGAAAATAAAGAAGTATAATTATGTAATAAATTTTATATATTCCACAATAACATTATTTCCATAATAATTCCCAAATATGAGCGGTGGTAAAGGAAAAAATTAACAGCATCATTTTGTGAGGTTGTAGTTCGGCGTACACAAGAACGATAAGTTCGCTGCCCATTTGATGGAAGTGTGTGTGATTTTAGGTCTAACCATTAATATAAAAATATAATAATATATTTAGGATACTTATTTTGTTATATAAATAATAAATAAAAACTTTATGGTCTATATGGAAGAAATAAAACAACAATGTTCATTGATGAACTTTGCCTTTTCTTTTGGTATATTCTTTTGATTTTCACAAAAGGACTCTATTGGATGGATTTCTTCCCAAATTAATTCTTCTAGTATGAATTTAAGGATTTGGGGATGATATTTTTGCATATTTTTTCTATGAAAAAGGGATTTAGATTTGTGAATAAAAGGGAAGTATAGGTTCCCTTTTATAAGAGAGAGGAGGGGCACTTTTGGAAACTCTCAGAATATTAATTAAAAAAATCAAAATCAATCCAAATACCTAAAAAGGCCATATATTAAAATATATAATGAGATATGTTTTTAATATCATAGAAAAATAAATTTTATATAGGTTTGTATTTAATTTTAAACCTTTTTCTTTTTTATTAACCTTTAGTTAACCTATTTTAATTTTAACTATAGTAACAAATATTTTAATGTTAGGAGGATGTAATTTTTACATATACTGTTTTAATTGAACGTAAATGTTAAATTTATTATATTTTATACCTTATATAATACCCTTTTTATTATTTAATATTTTTAATATTTTTATATTATTTAATAAAATATTATGTTCATAAAATATTATTAGTTTCAATTTTGACACTATTTGTTATTTGTATTTTTAAAAATATCATAACAAAATTATATCATAAAAAACTATATTAAAACATCCCTAACATGTCAAATTCATATATAAATTTATTTTACGACATTAATTATATTAAATTATATTTATCTCAATATTTTTAATATCATTTATATGGTATTTCCATTAATTAAAAAATTAATCCATCATCAATGAATAAGTATTTAAAGTATTTATTTATTTACTAAATTTTAAAAACAAATTACTGTGATAAATAGAAATATTTTATATTTTAAATTAATCATTATATTTTAATTTTTATTCTTTTAAACCCTATATTAGAAATGGTGTAGTTATTTAAAATATGAGAATGACATCTTAAACATTTCCTTAAATAAAAAATAATAAATGTCTTACTCTCATCCAAGTGTCTCAAAAATGTTATAATGTAAGACCAATGATTCATTAGGTGAAAATACACTCATCCAATAAAATTAGGACAAGAGTTAGGGTAATTTTATATTATTTATATTATTATCTATTTCACTTCATTGCATGATTTACCTTTTACCGTGTGAATAAAAAATTATTAAAGTTATTATTCATAATGTACAAAAATAAAATAAACCTCTTTAAAAATTTTATACCCTATAATTCAAAATATTGAATCCATTTTTCAAAACTCTAGACATATAAGTTTAGTTATTAATTTAAAATTAATCCCATTGACAGGGTGATAAAACGGGTTATTAAAGCTAAAATATGAAAAATATTGAAACGTTTTTTATCTAATTTCAATTTAACATGTATTACAATGACATATATTATATTAAATGATATGAAATTTTATCTAATTAAAAAAATCAATGAAAACTATAATTTGAAACTATAAATTATTTCAATGAAAAAAGTTGTTTTTAATTAAAATTTTGTATTTATTATTATTCATCAAAACATGAAACATATCCGAAAAATAACAAATGATAAATCAAAGTAAATTTTTATATTATAATTTAAAAAAGATGTTTATTTTTTCAAATATAATATATAAAAGTGTCAAAAATTGGATTTAAATCGGGTTTTCCATTAAAAGAAGATTAAATTTTTCTTTTAAGAAATATAGGGTTTATGCATAAAATGGGGTTTGTTATTATATTATTCCAACAAAATATATTGAATGAATATCAAAAATATTTGATTGAATATAAAACATATATATTTCATTAATATAATTCACTAATTGTAATTAAATTAATTTATTAAGACAAAATGACTTTGGGAGAATAAAAATATAACTATTTTTGTTATAATCAATTTTTATATATTTTCATTGCTAATTAATTAATAACCAATTAATTAATATTATAAATATTATATTTTCATATATTAGTAAATAATATTCATAATCGCTAATTTAATGCCTAGATCATATCTTATTAAAATATTTTAATAAAATATTATTGTTCGGTAAAACTAGGTCTTGTGTGTAATAAAAGCTATCAAAAGAACTGAATATTTTGTGTAACACAAGATAAGAATAGTTTTGTGTATACCATAAGCTAATATATGTGTTCTTTGTATCACAATATCAACTCGGTGTTGTGTATAATGCAATCCAAATATAGTGTTTTTCATCTAACGAAATCTATATTTAGTATTGTGTGAAATGAAAAATATTTTAAAAAAATTAAATAAATTTGAAGAAAAATATATCACAAAATATCAGGGTGTTACAATTACTATAGGTAAATTATATGCACTCATATCAGATATTATAGAAGAAGAAGAGTCGTTGTTATGAATTTTTGGTATTCGTTGAGGATAATAAAAATATTCTCAACATTAAGTGTTATGAGATGGAGTTAAATATGAGAAATTTCGAATTCATTCAGGTTGAGAGTTCTCAAACTACAAGATTAAGTTTTATAGTGACCAAAAAAGTATGATCTCTTCTTTGGATCAATCCTTTAGAAGCATATAGAAGGATGAAAACCAATTCCACGATAAATTTGTTTCTACAAATTTAGTTTTATCTAATATTATACAAACTGAATCAAAATTTAGAATAATTTGATGAATAAAAATGTTAATATTTCTACCACCTAATCTAGTGTGGATAAAGTAATATCTAATAAAAAACTCCTTGAAATTTTATTAGAAGAAATTGATAATTTTCCAAGTACAATATAGACTCAATTTGAGCCAAACTCTATAAGAAAAAGAATAAGATGTGTGGGTTACAGTTGGTGTTGTCGGAAGTTTGGGAATAAGCCCATAGAGTGTTGGAACAATGTTTAAATGTATGAATAGTAACTATTTCCTTTATTTATGGGTATAAGATATGAATAAAATAAATAACATCTTGTGTTGATGAAAATTTCAAAAAAAATGAGAAATTATATCCATTATAAATAGATATGAATGTCCTGAAATAATCTTTGACTATTGAAACTGAAGAGTTGAAAGTTATAAGGAGTGTTGGTATATACCAATCAATTGAAAAATATGTTATTCATGAAATAAGTCCACATAAGAAAAAAACAGAAATGTATGTAAGTCTACCTTGGTGAACCATTAGGAGAAAGAGGTTAATAAAGGTACATCCCAAAAAGAATGCTAATAAGAATGTCTCAACAATTCAAAAGTGGTGCTTCATTTAGGGTATAAAACACCACATCATTCTACATTATAAACTATCCCTGAAAATCAATGAAAAATGGATTGATATTGAATTAAATAATGAGTCAATCAGGAATTAATTTAGAAGGACTGGTCTAGTGACAGATATCCCAGAATAAAAATGCAAATTTCAGGAGTGGTTTTCTAAAAGGGATAACCTTTAAACTACAATATATCTATAGAGAAGGAGTAAACTATCTTGGCATACACTAAAAAATTTTATGATATAGTAACCTATAAAAGTTTAAGTACAATAAAAAGGGAAAGTTTATATAGATTCTGTTTCAAAAAAAGATAATCATAGGAATAGTTCCACACATAAAAATAATATTGAGAATATATATAAATAATTATATATCATATATACATATTAAATGATATTTTCTAATATTTAATAGGTATAGAAGAATTAAATAACTTTTTTTCAACTATTAAGAAACCTATTTTATCTAAGAAGGAGGATAAATTTTTCAATAAATCCATGCTACCTATGGATATCAATGATTAGAGATTAAAGGGTTAATAAAGGGAGAAGACAAAAGTTATAAATAAATAGTTTATAGGTTGAGTAATAAATCTCAACCTTAATTATTTAACCAAGTAGCTAAGGGATAATATTCCTTATTACGACTTATATATTGTATTATCAATTCTTTGTATGGAATTAAAGGCAATACATGGATTTAGTTAGAGACATGCAAAAAATAATTTCTTAATAATGATCTAGAAATAATACATCAGGAGTAACTTTATCTTTTTTTCTCCATAAGTATCTCATTTTCTATCTGTAATTAACTAGTATAATTTATTCTTAGAGATAATTTTATGAAGAAATATCAACTATGATAGAGACTGTCAAAAATAATCCCTTAATGGGGAGCTAGGAAGATGAACTGGATACTAAAGATCAATTATTTCATGTAAATATGATATTAAAGTTAACACTTAAAATAGTTTAAAGTTTGAGGTGTGGTGAATTTAATCCATGATGTATGTTTAATATACTCTCATATCCTTAAGTGAATTTTAACATTTGAAACAACGAATGGTAGATACTAATTACTTGATAAAAAATATAATATTAACTTGATAGGGGAGAATACTTCATTAAGAAAGAATTTTTTTGATCTATTTGTTATATTGGACGAATGAGGATATCCTGAAAAGTTTATAATTTTCAAATATAGAAAAAATAGTTGATATCACATGTTTATGAGTTTAGAGATATCTATGAGGTTGATATTAGTCACTATTGTTTTCTGCAATGGAGTTTCCCATGTAAACATAGATTTGATTAGTGGATGGCTCATTGCTAAGGGGAATTTAATTTTTCCTTCTCTAAATAAATAAAGTGAATATAAAGTAGAGATGATGAAAATGTTCTCTATTTAAGAATATTGAGAGTGTAAAAAAATTTCTCTTTCGCATTTTCCTTTTCATCTTATTGAAAAAGGGTGAGAGAGAAGAGATCATAAAATCTATATAATAACATGAGAAATATTTTATGGGATATGGTCAACAAAATCCAAAGTGGGATATTGTCACAACCATAAGGTTACTATTGGATTTGATGACAATTCATACGGTGTTAGTGACCTATTAAGTTATCATATAGATGTCATTTTTTATGAGAAAAATATTAAATATGGGGATAATTATAGGTTTTTCAAAGATTTAGGGATGGATAATATTATAAAGAGAGCAAGATATTATTTAGACTTACTTCAAGAGGAGTTATCTTGCGTATGTTAAACCGATTGACAAATTCATCGAAATTTGTAGAGAGTTTCTACTTGGAGAGAGTAGTGTTTTTTTGTGATGATTGTTTATCTTGTCTTAAAATAGAGTTAAATCAATATAATAATAATTGGAACCATTATTTGATGATTATATGATGATGTTATGGAGAATTTTGTGGAAGAAAGTTTGAATGTTGAATCTTACGTTTTGTTTGATGATTTAATTAAAAAAGGCTGTATAATTCATATATTAACACATAGAGATGAAAATATGATGGAATATTTGAGTGTTAATTTAAATATCATTGAAAATAATTATATTTTTTTAATATATTGTAATGATCCTTTATAATATTGAAGAATTGTTTTTGGAAATGTTGATATTTTTCTATTGGGACTTTAATTAAAACCTATATTGGAATTCTGAAATGGCCACCCAAGAAGACCATGAAAGGTCTAGTCAAATCATGAGGGAATCCAGTTTCATAAAATTATATGATCATAGTGGAGGAATAACACACATAAAATATTCATGGAACAAGTGGTTTGGTGTGTAGGTAATCGAGGATGGTTAGCCTTACCCCTGTAGAGTGGCATAATGGACCAAATCAGACCACTAAAACATCACAAAATTTCATCATCCAGTCTATGGAACATGACATATTATAAAAGGTCACCTCCATGAAGAATGTTTCTTTATGTGATCATGTATATATGGATAGTATTCATCCATCATTAAAAATCTCAGAGAGACATTCTAAATCAAAAAAAATAGTTACTTCTTGACTTTCTTCAACATCAGGCTTGTGAGGGATTAATTCCCACTTTCTTGTCTCATTGCTTATCCATTGTGAGTGCATCACCTATTGACTATTCCTATTATGTGGTGTTTCGGCATGTTATCCTCTCGTTATCCTAAAACAATAATCTTAGGGACAATATTCACCTTTATATATTATGATAATCTTGCATCTTATTAGAGAACACTGATCCAAGATTGTAGATGTGTTCTTCCATAAAGAGTGAAATTCACACGAAAAGTATTAATAGGTATACATTCCTTTGAATACATGACACTACATAATAATGTAGATACGAGAGTATGGAATATTTATTTAGTTTCACTTTCATTCATGAGATGTTCTTTATTAAAAAGAAATTTCATAAATTATATGATAAGATGATGCTATAAGGTTACGCATGATTTTATGATTATAGAGAAAAATGATTTCTATATAGACTCATGTTTCATTTATGATATATTTATACTTATTTTTTATCATCAAATAGTAATTCATAATAATTAATGGAATTTAATAAAAAAAATTATTTTATTTTTGATAGTTTGATGTTGTGTTAGTGTTGGTTGTATAATCGATCGAGCGATAAACCTGCTATGAAGTGAATTTATGAATGAGGATAAGTAATGGGGTGTAATAAATAGATCCCTATGATTTTTAGAAGCACTAAGGTGGTATTTTTTTCTATAAATATACCTTCTCATTTCATTTATAAGGGGACTAACTGAGATATAGATAAAGAGAGATTGAGAGTCTGGATGACAGGATAAAACAAATGCTTAGTTTCCATATGTTGTGAGAGGTATCCAATTACATCATAATATTTATAGTATCATTCAAAATCGTGTAATTATACCAATGAAAAGTATTATAAAACTTTTATGAAGGAACACCTCACATACCAAAACCTTCACGAATATGAAAAGTGTATTTTGACTTATTTTATACGAAAAAGAATAAAAATAAGTGTCATGTAATTATAATTTGGATGGAGGGGATCCCAAAGAACATGAAACTCATACAATGAAACTTTTCAATAAGTAAAATAGATGTGAAACATGTGAAAATTAATCTTTTCACATACAATGAATAAACATGAAGAAGAAAGAAGATTGTTCGATGTACTCCTAGTGAAACCAAATATTGAAAATTGTAAAATAAGAATGTATACAGTTACTATGAAATGTGTTCAGTTTTCATAAAGGAAAACATAAGTTTCATATATATAAAAGAATATTTTTTTTTTAAAATTAATATATAATACATTATTAATAATACCATGCATGATACATCTGATATACATATATGAAGTCCATTAAATATATTTATCATGAGAATGATTTTGGGAGGAATATGACACTTGATAGAATATGAGAATACAATGAATTAAATTTTAAAGCGGCTATGTTTGTGGACCATTTATATTTTACAAATAATTGATAAGTATTAATGAAAACCAGAGGTAGAAGTTGATGAATTAAAAATTTACTAGATTCTATTTTAATCAGCAATGGAAAAAAGTTTGAATAAAGTATATTATTAAGATATATTGAATGGAGATAGTTTTTTGAAGACAATGAATTGTATTATAGTTTCAATCCATAAAAAATAATAGTAGAAAATATTTTAAATATTCAGTAAAATCAGAGAATAGAAAAGATAGTGTAAGGGGTAGATTATCATTTATTTATAAAAATTTAGAAGAAGGTAGACAATTCAAACATTTGAATTATCGTCTTGGATATATTAGTATAACAATAATATTAGGGAATATAAAGACTCAACTTCTACATAATGATATTGGTCTTATCAATTATGAGGATGGATGAGGAAAGATATTTTTGAGTCTATATTTCATCTATATGAAGATGGACATGAAACTGGTTGTTTATTACTATGATGAGATTAAATAGATCCTCAAGTTTATATAATTGCATTATGCTTCATAAAAGCTATGTGTGGATTTGAGGAAGAGATATTTACCATTGTATTACTACTGAGAGAACCCTATATCTTTTACAGGTGGTGTTATAGGCACAGAGTGACCATTTTTGAACCATTATAATTCATTAAACTAGTGAAACGTAGGGTATTTTTGCACACTTAAACATAATTGGTGTGAGATTATTATATGTATCCTTTTGGGAGAACCAAATAAAATCTTACTATTCCATTATTACCTTACTTTCTCAATTTCTATAATTTTTTAGGTGTTTATATAATAATGAATTTTATGATGAACATAGTTTTTATTCACATTGGAATAAGATCTTCAAGGATAATGATACTAGTTAATGAAAAAAATAGTAATTTCAGCCACACCCTAATTCCCCATCCTTTTCAGCATGTCTTTGGGTACAACAAGTGGCGAAATAATTTTTTTTTTGCTTGATTTCTAACATACTTATAGAAATCATGAAGAAATTTTATTAATTGCAATGGGTAAGTCAACTTCAATGATAATGGTGAATATTTCAGAGAAGAAGTAACCAAAAGTTATAGATAATGTAGTGAAATAATTTGAAAAAAGGAAAGAACCAGAATTTGAAGTCGATCATCATACAAAATAGGTTGAAAATCTTGAAAAACTACCCATTTAATGAGAAAAAAAATACAATTATTGATATATTTAAAAAATAATCCTATGAATATATAGATGACTTATAATTTATGATTGAACAACTTGACAAATATTTAATTGATAAATTGGCTAGTCATGTGAACTCAAATAAACTAGTGGTCTTCAAATTGAAAAATAAAGATAAGGCTAAGAAGAAAAAATATGGCTTATTTTGAATATCAAAATAAGAGGATTTAGTCTCTTGAGGATAAATTTTAAAAAAATAATGTCTTAGGGAGCCTTTTCCGAATGGTAGATTTAAAAGTTACCATTTATAGGCTTTAGTTGTGAATATGGTACATGAAACTATGATGAGAGTAATAATGAGGAAGTGTTATCTAGAACCATGATTAAGGTTATAGAGGTAGTGTCTAACATGGGACTCATTAAAAAGTAAGTACACTATATATTTTTTCTGAATAAACATATTGAAATATATCTAATCAAAACTCTTAACGAGAAACTAAGAGCTATAAAATAAAGATTCAAATATATAAAGACCATCAAATTTTCATAGATAAAGGACAAATAAAAGAGTATAAAATATATTGAAAATATATTAATATATAAATATAAAATTCATGGATTTCTAATCTAGAAGATGTATAATGAATGGAATTAAAGTTTGTATTAATTAAGGATGAGAAAAATATTCTCAACATGAATTGTCTTGGGATAGAGATTAAACTTACCAATCTAGAATTCACTCAGGATGAGTTCTCTCAAAGTGAAATAAATATATGTTTATATGAAAAAATATCTCTATATATCCTAGTGGCCAATCTATTGTAATAACATGGAAGTATTTGGCCCACAATCCTTATAAATTTATTTTTACAAATATAGTTTCATCTTCTAGTACATGACCTGAATCAAAATCTTGAAAATGTGGTTGAATAAAAATTAAAAGAGGTCCACCACCTTGTATAGGGTGGATTAAAACATATTCAATTATAATAAATCCTCAAATGGTTCTTATAATAACTTAAATGGAATCCAAGAACAATAAGGAATAAATTTAATCTATACTCTATTAATAAGAAAAAGAAGATGATTTATTGGATAAAATTATTGTTGGTAGAACTTTTTTTATATATTTGCAGAGTATTAGAACAATCTATTTGCATGTGAAAAATATGGAAGGCAAAAATTTAGGAGAAATATATAAAGAAAACAAAAAACATATTGTTTTAAAAGGAAATTTCATATAAAAGAGGAAATCTATTCACTATAAATAGATATGAATGATTTAAAAGATTCTATGATTCTTACAACATAAGTGGATATATTTGTAAGGAGTGTTGGTATTTAAAAATCAATAACAACTCATATGTTACTGAGGAAATAAGTCTACAATTCTAAAAAATAAAAAATGAAATGGACGTTATTTTTCCTTAGAGAAAAATCAGAAGAAATAGAATGATCAAAGTACATCCAATAAAAATGTTTATAAGGACACCACATTAATTTAGAATAGATTCTTTTACTATGGTAGAAACAGATACATCATGGACCATTCTAAATTGTACAGGAACATCGGTGATAAAGGTTGTTTCAGGTTTCGGTCTCGAAACTCCCAACGGCTCCGTATCCGATGATGGATGGACATACTTTCCAAAGGCAGGCGTTCACCAGATGGTCTGACTAGCGACGCTTAAGAACTCACATTGGTTGAGAGGATGGGAATTCGGGCTCATCGCACCCTTTTTGGGGGAATTATTGCTTGTTCCAGGACTCTCTTATAGATTTAAGACGTATTCATATGTTCGCGAATCTTTGGTTTATACCCAAACATAGTATCCACAGATTTAACCCTTGGTTGGAAATGGTCATCTGAACACAGGGGTTTGGAATCATTTATGCCTGAGGTCTACCATCCCTCGTTGGATTAATGACCCCGAGGAGTCTGGACTCATTGAGACAGTTCTAGGAGCAGCTCGGTGAACCGATGTGAAGATAGTCGGATCGACTGGTTGTTGGGCTTGAACCTCATGGAGGCTTCCTATGTACCCTTCCTAGGGGATAGGGATCAAAGTCCACGTAGTTAGAAAGGGGAGCATCGGAGAACCGACATGAAGGTGGACCCGGGGGTCCGTTGGTGATCGGGTTTGAACCTCATGGAGGCTTCCTATGTATCCCTGTGGTAAGGAATCAAAGTCCTCGTAGTTTGAATTGGCTTGGGACTTACACTCTGAGGCAGCCCGGAATGATGGATTGGGGCTTACACTCTAAGGAGGCCCATAAGAGGACGTCATGGTCGATTCTTACTCTAAGCCCACGTGAGTCATGCTCGGTGTGAGAAACAAGAGGCAGCAGGGACCAAAGGATCACGTCACGAAAGGTGCGTCCGTGAGAAGTGGAGTGGGGCTTATGCATAATGGCGGCCCATTAAGCCGGGGATTACTTCGTGTTGGACACCCATGGTGAAAAAGTGTAGCGGGAGAGAGAAAGGGGTGCTCTTGTGCCCATCACCTCCCCTGTTCCTCAGGGAAGTACCCGGGGAAGTATCGAGGTGCATGGGGATGGCTGCCTTCTGATGGGTATGTCACCCCCTCTCTGGAAAGGAGAGAAGTGCCCGACCGCCGAAGCGTGCAGCCCCCCATCCTGGCGAGTAGAGGTAGGAAGGGGGTTCTTGGGCTCAGACCCCGCATTACCATGGGAATGTGAACCCAGTCATGCTTCGGGAATCCGCCCAAGGGTCGGGGCAGCCCCTTTGCCCCTGTTTACCGTGGGTATGTGAACTTAAATGGCATGCTGGTGCGCCTTAGGGTTACACCACATGGATCCGGTGGCACTGGTGGAGGCCTCAGCTCGGGGCCGGTGATTAGGCCAATGAGGGAGTCACGGGGGAACAGGCCGGATCGGGAGGATCTTATGTGGCTTGGGGAATGGGAACTCGGAAGGATTCGGCGGACCACACAGGGGTATGGGTAGTGGCACCCTTCGTGTAGGGAAGTGCTACGTGGCTGGAGCGACCGTCGGTGAACCAGGGTGGTCCGTGGACTGAGAGGCCGCCCGTGAACCAGGGTGGTCTGTGGACTGAGAGGTCGTCCGCAAACCAGGAGGGTCCGTGGATTGATTGGCATCCCGCAAACCAGGAGGGTTCGCAGCTTCGGGTTCAGCCCGCGTAAAAGGTTGGTATGCAGAGGGTTCCATGCGAGCAGCGGCAGCCAAGGTTGGCGTCGGTCGGGGGTTTGTCGGTCTAGGCTTCGCCCGCGTAGGAGGGTGCTACGTGGTGCGGTGGATCGGAAAAGAGGCATAAACTCCCTGGTCTGTGGGGAGTGCATACGTGGAGGGGCTATGGTTTGCGGTCTTCTCTTTTTTTCTATTTTAAGTTCGCAGTTCACCAAATTCTTATGAGTTTTCGGTTCCTTATTAGTTCGTTCCCAGGTTCATACCTGCTCTATTTCACGAACTGGAACTTTTGAAATCATAATCCTTCATTTTAAATCCTTCCACCCGAATCTGAACAATATCATCTCCATATCCTTTCTCCGAATCTGAATCCCCTTTCCTTCCCCCCCCCCTCGGTCTCCTTTTATAGAGTGGGGAAAGTGATGTATATGCGGTCACACGACACCTTTTGCAGAGGTCCATAACTAAATACCTAGTTTACAGCTGACTTGGTTAATACGAAATTCATGGTAGGTATTGAGCGCTTATCCCCCCCCCCCCCCGCGAACCGAATGAGGGGAGTACTTCACGGCCACGGAGGGTTCCGCCTCCATTTCGCAAACGACAGTGGAGGCGGTTTAGGCCGGCTAACACGGCTCATGGTTGGGGTAGTTCATATCGGTAAACCGGATTGGCACCCACCCTACTTCACGCCCGCAGAGGATCTCTGCCTCCATTACGCGAACGACAACGGTCCGTGGAGGGGGGACTCTTTGTGGAACCGGTCGTGCAACGTTAACATTAGAATGGTCCGCGGACCGATTCTTCCTTCACCATCTTTGAGTATTTTCCCCATTTTCCCATCCCTTTTGAGGGGAAATTGGGAAGAATCTCCCTTGAGTTAAAGGGGATCATCAATCTACTTTGCGGATTTTTCAGGACCCTACAAATGCCCCCCATCAGAATGGGGTCCGATCGGAACGAAGAGGAGGCTATTCTGATGTAGAGTGGTCCTGAAACTCAGGTGGTTCGAAGTAGAGAGGTGGACCCGGTAGGGGACCACGCCTATAAATATGGAGGGCCCTTTCATTTGTCTTCTACCGGATTCTTCGTGAAACCAGAGCTTTTTTCGTGCGCATGCTTGTACCTTCGTGAAGTGCTTCGTCCACGAACCGACTGCTACTTCTGTGAACCATTTCTCGTTCGCGCCATTATTCATTCACGGATCAATGTCCCAGTCGTGAACCAACACTTTTAACTAATTAAAAAGTAAGTCACAATGGGCCGCGTAGGAAATCGCTTCACGGTTTTGCTGCTCCGCGGTTTCGATGCTTCACGGACTAAAATCTTCTAGAAATTAAAAGTTTCTAAGTCTTCCAAACTTAACCACTTAAAATTGGGATTGAAATTCCGTTGAGCAACCTAGTCTGCAGTTTCCTAGAAAAGGCTCTGTAGGCTAGGGTTTCTATGACAACCCTACTTTTTATTACAACTTAAACATGCTTTATTACATAAAACTTCACTTGATACAACAAAGAATATCGAGAGGTTTAGTGTCTTTGGGGCTTTGGATCATTACATAAAAACTTAAAACATTAAATACAACATCTTTATTGAAAACTTCCTTTACATGACCACTACATTCCATCGTACTTAGCATTGCATGGGATAACCTGAGGACATGCATAAGAAAAGGGTGAGCTATAAAGCCCAGTAAGGGATTACACATGGAATAACATGAGGAGTACAATACATGTTAGTCAATAGGCATGTCAATAGAGCATAAGAGAAACATGAACATAAATGCATGATAAAGCATGATAATCATAACATGGAAATGTGGCAACAACACTTAACATGGATTTAGCATGATCCAAGGCTCATTGCACATAAAGCATGAGTAAACCCTCATTGCACATGAAGCACGAGTAAACCCTTGTTGCACTTGAATTATCATGAGTCAACACTCATTGAACATGACGTATCATGATACTATACTTTACCCAATGCATTGGAGCGCTATAAGGGAGCACCCTTCCTAAACATTTAATTTCATGCATAAGTGTGCCACATGAATCATAAAACATGGATTCATAAAACATAATAATTTATTCCACGATAAAGGAATGTGGAATTAATACATGAATCTTTACAATCAATAAGTAAATGCGCATAAAGGTGAAAACCCTTGATGGAGAAATGGGCATGGTATTCACTACACAATGACATTGGCTTAGAAAATCAGTGTGATTTCAGCAGCGTAACGGCGTGACATAAGAATTCATAAAAAAAAGTTGATGAGAGATAAAGGGGTTCCTCATCATATTTAAATGTAATGGACAGTAAGGAGGTCAAATATATACATGTCCCAAAAATTTTAATGGAGTTTAGATTCATGATACAAATGTATTGCATGAATGTAAAAGAGGAGAGAGAAGTTCCTTTTGGAATTTCGTCATAGTAACAGGTGTACATGGGAGGAATTTAATGAGAGAGAAAGGGGTCTCCCCTAATTCAAACAATAAGAGAGTAGTATGGGGGAGGTGTGAAACCATACCCCAACATTCATAATTGAAATTAAAAGGGCAATATAACTTAAAGAAAATTGACAAAAATGAGAAAGGAAGAAAAAACCCTTACTTGGAAGTGTGATTCCAAAGGCTAGAGAGAGGCTTGTGAGAGGCTTATTGGGATCTTGGAGAACATTGGGAGGATTCTAGAGAGAGTTGGGCAGAGTTTGGATGAACTCCAAGGGCTTTGAGTGAGGAGGAAGTGGGATCTTGGGTGGGTTTATATAGGAAAGGTGAGGGAATTCTTTATTATTTAGGTTTGGGTCCCCTTACATTAAATTAATCCAAACCACAAACCATCCCATGGTTTTTGGTAAAGGGAAGAGGAAAAAAATATTTTATAAGTCCCAAGTCCGAACTTCTTAAAATAATAAGGTTGCTTATGTGGAGGTGAGTCACACTCCCATGGAAATTAATTTAAAAAGGCAAAGTGTTGAATATGACTTGAGGGGTCCATTAATGCTTTGAAAAGTAAGTCAAACAAACCCAAAATCACATTATTTTAATGTTAAAACATATATTGGCAAAACATAATGATTATGGTATTTTATTACATCACCATTGGGTCATTATGATGTCATAAAACACATTATATATTTAAACCGTATTTAATTTTTTACCCAAAAAATTGACTGTCTTAGAAATTTATGAAAAATTCGTCGTTGGATAATTTCGATATCCTGATTACAGAAATAAAATTTATTTTATCTAAAAAAATTACTAAATATGTTAATTTTCACTTCTAAAATAAAAACCAACATTTATCGAAAATTCACAGGTTTTGACAGAAATGGCTTTCAACCCTTAATATATCATTTTAATTGCATTCATAATATTATAAGATCATTTATATTTAATAAAAATTAATTTAATAATATTATTATTATTTTATTAAAATATTATTTAATTCAAAAATCCCTTAATTTAAAAAAATACATTTCTTAATTAAATAATAACTAAAAACACCATTTGTACTTTAAAAGCTATTTACAATGTATCAAAAATGACCAGAAATTATATTCATTATTATATACAAAAAAATAATGTACATGAACATAGTACTACTTATTTGTTACATAACCCCTTAAAATAGCCGCATAAGACCTAAGGGTAAGGTGTGTGATGGTGATAGACTCTTGGGGCGGCTCGGATAACATCGCTCGAGTGGTAATCTCAATCAACTTCCAATTTTCCTGTAGACGGTCACGTTCGAGCTTGACATAATGAATCTCAGCTTAGGCTTGGTCAAGGGCGAAGCCCAAGGATGCCACCTCTTTTCCGAGCTCTGACAAATGGGCTTCGTATGGGGAAATTCTACTGGATGAGGCCATCGCTTCCTTTGTCTGAGTAAAATTGGGTTCGTTAAAGCCTTATATTTATACTAATCATGTGATCACTGTTCAACGGCTGTAAAACTAACGGTCACAACTCTTATCATAAAACCAAAGAAGTTGACATCTTATAAAAACATTTTTTTATAAAGAGACATTTAACTGGATCAAGAGGGATTTTCCATTAATGAAACTTTGGGTCGTTACAATATTCCCCCGTTAAGAAATTTCTCCCTCGAAATTTTCCTTTTCCCACACTAAAACAAATGTGGGTAACTCAGCTTCATCATATCCTCTGATTCCCAAGTCGCTTCTTCAAACTTGTGGTTTCTCCACAATACCTTGACGAGGGGCATTGTCTTATTTTGTAGAACTTTTTCTCTATGATCTAAGATCTTCACTGGTTGCTCCTCATAAGAAAGATCGTCTTCCAATTGTACCACCTTAGAAGAGAGTACATGTGAAGGGTCATGTATGTACTTCCTTAAGAGGGGTACATGAAAGACAGCATGCACCTTGGCCATGGTAGGTGGAATTTCTAGTCGATAGGCCACAGCCCCAACACGATCAAGAATCTCGAAGGGGCTGATGTACCTTGGACTTAACTTCCCTTTCTTTCCAAACCTCATGACCTTCTTCCATGGAGATATGCGTAAAAACACCATGTCTCCAACTTTAAACTCATGGTCTCGTCGACGATTATCTGCATAACTCTTTTGTCAACTCTGGGCTGCCTTGATATGCTGCTGAATGGTTTTTACCTTCTCCACTATTTCCTCGACCATTTCTAGTCCAAGAAGCTTACGTTCACCGACCTCATCCCAACATGCTGGTGTTCTGCACATTTTCCCATAAAGGGCTTCATATGGTGTCATTTGGATGCTCGAGTGGAAACTATTATTATAAGAGAACTCAACCAGAGGAAAATGTTGATCCCATCCTCCTTTAAAGTCCATTGAGCATGCTCCCAACATATCCTCAAGTGTTTGGATAGTCTGCTCGGATTGGCCATCAGTTTGAGGATGATAGGCTGTACTGAAGTTCAGTTTAGTATTCAGAGCATGTTGAAGACTCTTCCAAAACTTAGAGGCGAATATTGGATCTTGGTCGGACACAATAGATAGTGGTACTCCATGCAACCTTACCACTTCCCTAATATATATTTGTTCCAGTTGATCCAATGAGAAATCCTCTCGAATAGCAATGAAGTGTGCAGTCTTTGTAAGACGATCCACAACAACCCAGATTGCATTGTTGCCTTTGGATATCCTTGGAAATCCGGTGACAAAGTCCATGGTGATGTTCTCCCATTTCCATTCTGGTATGGGCAATGGTTTCATCATCCCCTTAGACTTCTACCTCTCTTCCTTCACTTGCTGACACAACAGGCACTTTGATGTATATTCAGCGATCTCCTTCTTCATATTATCCCACCAAAAGTTTTCTCGGAGATCTCGATTCATCTTTGTGCTCCCTGGGTGAATAGAGAAATTTGAACTATGTGCATCATCCAAAAGTTCCTTATTCAGCTCCGGAATTGATGGAACACATAGTCTTTTCCCAAACCGCACAATTCCTTCTTCATTAACATTAAACTCCATGGATTTCCCCTTTTTGATAGCTTCCACTTTTTCTTGAATTCTCACATCATCCTTTTGAGCATCCTTTAACCTTTCCAAAAGAGATGGTTGAGCAATCATTTGTGAAAGGATTGATAATGTTCCCTTCTTTATGATCCCCACGTCCATATTCATCAAGTCTAAGAAGATTGGATCCTTCTCAATTCTCATCATTGATAGAATCGCTGGATCCTTTCTACTTAGGGCATCTGCCACCTTGTTCGCTTTCCCAGGGTGGTAACATATTGAACAGTCATAATCCTTGATGAGATATATCCATCTTCTCTGGCGCATATTAAGCTCTTTCTGTGTGAATATATATTTAAGACTCTTATGGTCAGTATATATCTCACATTTCTCTCCATAGAGATAATGCCGCCAGATTTTCAAGGCAAAGATCACCACTGCCAACTCCAGATCATGCGTTGGATAGTTTCACTCATGGATTTTCAACTGTCTTGAGGTATAGGATATCACTTTATCATTCTGCATCAGCACACAGCCTAAGAACTTCTTTGAAGCATCACTGAATACCACAAAAATCTCCCTACTTGTGGGTAAAGTGAGCACGGGTGCAGTGATAAGCCTCCTTTTCAACTCCTTGAAGCTTTCTTCTCATTTATCACTCCAAGCAAACTTTACCCCCTTTCGAGTTAGCTTGGTAAGAGGGTTGGACAATCGTGAGAAATTTCTCACAAATCGTCGATAATATCCAGCTAACCCCAAGAAGCTACGGATATCCGTTACAGATGTTGGCCTCGGCCATCCCTCAATTGCATCTGTTTTGGAGGGGTCCATAGATATCCCATTTCTTGTGATGATATGGCCCAAGAATGAGACCTCCTTCAACCAGAACTCACACTTGTTGTGCTTTTCATAGAGCTTCTCCTTGCGCAAAGTCTCTAGTATAGTTCTTAAATGCTCCTCATGGTCCTCCTTGGTTTTGGAGTATATTAGAATATCATCTATAAATACTACCACAAATTTGTCAAGGTAATCTCTAAAGACTCTATTCATCAAGTCCATGAATATTTCTGGAGCATTGGTGAGTCCGAAAGGCATTACTATCAATTCATAGTGCTCGTACCTTGTACGAAAAGCAGTCTTGGGGACATCTTCCTTCTTCACCCTTACTTGATAATATCCCAACTGCAAGTCCACCTTGGAGAATTATTGTGCTCCACGCAACTGATCGAACAATTCATCAATTCGTGGGAGTGGATACTTGTTCTTTATCGTGATTTTGTTTAGTTCACGATAATCGATGCAAAGCCGCATTGACCCATCCTTCTTCTTGACGAAGAGGACTGGTGCACCCCATGGTGAAGCACTTGGGCGTATAAACCCTTTATCCAGATTCTCCTGTAGTTTTTTCTTCAGCTCTTCAAGCTCAACAACAGCCATTCTATATGGAGTTTTGGATATTGGTAGCTCCCCGGGTATAAGTTCAATTGAGAACTCGACATCTCTTCTTGGAGGAAGACCAGGCAGTTCCTCGGGAAACACTTCCGCGAATTCCCTCACAATAGGCATTTCTTCAAGGATGGTTTCTTCTTTGGACTCAATCATCTGAGCCAAATAAGCATGCTCATAGGGCAGTAATATCCATGCTTGAGATGATGGAGCTAAAGGAGATTCATCTTCTTCCTGACACTTGTAAAGAATCGGGGGTCGATTCTCTATATGGAGTGTGATTTCCCTCTCCTGACAATTTATGTTGGCTCTATATAAGGAAAGTCAATCCATGCCAAGAATTGCATCAAATTCCACCAAAGGGAGTATGATGAGGTTCGCTGGGAAATTCAATCCACAGATTATAACAGGGGAGGACTTATATTCATGGGATGCAATGATTGCCCCATTTTCCATAATCACCGACATCTTTACTTCCATGATTTTTGGTGGTGCTGGGATTGTTCTACTAAACTTTCGAGATATAAAAGAATGTGTAGAACCTAAATCAAAAAGTACGTTTTCTATTCTTGAATGAATAACTAGCGTACCTGTCACCACTTCATTTTCGGGGTTCACCTCAGCAGAAGTGATGGCAAAAGCTCTTCCTTGCTGTCTTGAAGGTTGTTGGTTGCCTCGGATAACCCTTGGATTAGGGAACTGATTTGAAAAATGACCTGGTTCTTTACATTTTTATCATTGAACAATGCGTTGCGGTTCGAACGGAGCATTCCTCTCCTCTGTCACAGTCGCGGGTCCTTCTTGCCAACAGTTAATAGCTAGGTGCCCTTCTCTTTCACACCTGAAGCATTTTCTTGTCCCCTTAAGGTAATTTCTAGGGTGCTTCTTTCCATACTTTTGGCAAGTGGGGTGCTGGAACTTCTTAGCGCTGTTGTATTTATCCATCGGACCACCAGCATTGAAATCCACCTTACACATCTTGTCCCCATGATACCCCTGTGATTCTCTGATCTCCATTTCAACCTTGAGGGCACATCGGAAAATTTCCTCATAGCTGTCGGAGTCACGGATCGCTAATGCTTTTCGCAAGCTAGGCTTTAGCCCACCAAAGAAGTGGTCAACCTTGCATTCGGGGGTAACGACAAAGCCGGAAGCGTATCGTGCAATCCTTGTGAAGTTTGCCACGTACGCTCCCACAGATTCTTCATCTTTTTGCTTGAGGGAAAGGAAGTCCCTTTCCATCTTAAGACAGAGGGTGCGCGGAAAATATTTATCCAAAAACATCTTCCAGAATTCCTTCCATTCCAAAGCCTCGATCTCCTCCTCAGGCTTCATATTTTTGATCAACGTCCACCATTGATCAGCTTCACCCTCCATATGATAAGCCACCAGGATAACCTTTTCTTGTTCAGAACATTGGAGGATGGAGAATATCTTTTTAATGGAGTTGATCCATTGTTCAGCGATCGTGGTATCGGATGATCCACTAAAAGTAGGAGGCCTTTGTCTCAGGAAGCTCTCGATAACGACTTGTTCTTTCTTAGGGGGGGTTGAACGTTCCTCTTGATCCATGTTTATATTCAAAACTTGATTTAGCTGAGAGAGAAGCGTGACAAAGTTTGTGATTCCCACTCCCATTGGATTGGGCATCTCATTAGTACAATCATCACACTGATCTTCACAACGGTTGTTAGTCCGAGTCCTCCTATTACCGGCCATTGGCTGGAATAAAAGGAAAGTTAGGGGTAACACATAAAGGGTAATCCAAAGACAAAAGTTGATGACTTATAAATAAACTTTAATTTCTTTAACTCATGAGTCTATAGGATTCAATCTAGGCTTTTCATGATCTACTTTCTAACATATATTCTTAGGGGAATTTTTCCCTTAATAAGGGTTCATACTAAGATTGAGAATTTATCAAAACATATCCCCCGGGAGTGTCGTAACCAAGAGTGAAGCAAGGCCCGTTGTCGTGCACCAGTTCCCGTTCGAGTCTAGCTCAAAGCGGTGTTTTCGGGTTTTACCCCTAGGATACATTTGTGCCAGAGCCTCCTCTACCTGCTCGTATCTAGACAGGGATGTATTTGTTTGATAAACCACTTACTTAGTATTTACCAAAACATAGGGATGTTTTTATTATACTTAGTCTGGTATCTAAGGCTTTAATAGGGTTTTCCTAATCCCAAAAATAACTAAACCAATCCTCTGATACAAACTATGACAACCCTGGTTTTTATTACAACTTAAACATGCTTTATTACATAAAAATTCACTTGATACAACCAAGAAGATCGATAGGTTTAGTGTATTTGGGGCTTAGGATCATTACATAAAAACTTAAAACATGAAATACAACATCTTTATTGAAAACATTCTTTACATGACCACTACATTCCCTCGTACTTAGCATTGCATGGGATAACCTAAGGACATGCATAAGAAAAGGGTGAGCTATAAAGCCCAGTAATGGAGTACACATGGAATAAAATGAGGAGTAAAATAAATGTTAGGAAATAGGCATTTCAATAGATCATAAGAGAAACATGAACATAAAGGCATGATAAAGCATGATAATCATAACATGGAAATGTGGCAACAACACTTAACATGGATTTAGCATGAGCCAAGGCTCATTGCACATAAAGCATGAGTAAACCCTCATTGCACAAGAAGCACGAGTAAACCCTAGTTGCACTTGAATTATCATGATTCAACACTCATTTCACATGACGTATCATGATACTATACTTCACCCAATGCATTGGAGCGCTATCAGGGCGCACCCTTCTTAAACATTTCATTTCATGCATAAGTGTGCCACATGGATCATAAAACATGGATTCATAAAACATAATAATTTATTCCATGATAAAGGAATGTGGAATTCATACATGAAACTTTACAATAAATAAGTAAATGTGCATAAAGGTGAATACCCTTGATGGAGAAATGGGCATGGTATTCACTACACAATGACATTGGTTTAGAAAATTGGTGCGATTTCGGCAGCGTAACGGCGTGACATAAGAATTCATAAAAAAGGTTGATGAGAGAGAAAGGGTTTCCTCATCATATATACATATAATGGAAATTAAGGATGTCAAATAGATACATGTCCCAACAATTTTAATGGAATTTAGATTCATGATACAAATGTATTGCTTGAATGTAAAAGAAGAGAGAGAAGTTCCTTTCGGAATTTCGGCATAGTAACGGGTGTACATGGGAGGCATTTAATGATAGAGAAAGGGGTCTCCCATCATTAAACAAATAAGAGGAAATTATGGGGCAGGTGAAAAAACATACCCCAACATTCATAATTGAAATAAAAAGGGCAATACAACTTAAAGAAAATTGACAAAAATGAGAAAGGAAGAAAAACCCTTACTTGGAAGTGTGCTTCCAAAGGCAAGAGAGAGGATTGGGAGAGGCTTCTTGGGAGCTTGGGGAACCTTGGGAGGATTCTAGAGAGAGTTGGGCAGAGGTTGGACAAAATACAAGGGCTTTTAGTGAGGAGGAAGTGGGAGCTTGGGTGGGTTTATATAGGAAAGGTGAGAGAATTCTTTATTATTTAGGTTTGGGTCCCCTTACATTAAATTAATCCAAACCACAAACCCTCCTGTGGTTTTTGCCCATGGTTTTTGGAAAAGGTAAGAGGAAAACAATATTTTATAAGGCCCAAGTCCGAAATTCTTAAAATAATAAGGTTGCTTATGTGGAGGTGAGTCACACTCCCATTGAAATTAATTTAAAAAGGCAAAGTGTTGAATATGACTTGAGGGGTCCATTAATGCTTTGAAAAGTAATTCAAACAAACCCAAAATCAAATTATTTTAATGTTAAAACATATATTGGCCGAACATAAGGATTATGGTATTTTATTACATCACCATTGGGTCATTATGATGTCATAAAACACATTATATATTTAAACGGTATTTAATTTTTTACCCAAAAATTTGACTGTCTCAAAAAATTATGAAAAATTCACCATTGGATAATTTGGACATCCTGATTACAGAAATGATATTTATTTTATCTAAAAAAATTCTAAATATGTTAATTTTCACTTTTAAAATAAAAACCAACATTTATCAAAAATTCACGGGTTTTGACAGAAATGGCTTTCAAACCTTAATATAACATTTTAATTGCATTCATAAAATTATAAGATCATTTATATTTAATAAAAATTAATTTAATAATAATATTATTATTTTATTAAAATATTATTTAATTCAAAAATCCCTTAATTTAATAAAATAGATTTCTTAATTAAATAATAACTCAAAACACCATTTGTACTTTAAAAGCTATTTAAAATGTATCAAAAATGACCAGAAATTATATTCATTATTATATACAAAAAAAATAATGTACATGAACATAGTACTACTTATTTGTTACATAACCCCTTAAAATAGCTACATAAGACCTAAGGGTAAGGTGTGCGATGGTGATGGACTCTTGGGGTGGCTCGGATAACATCGCTCGAGTGGTAATCTCAATCAACTTCCACTTTTCCTGTAGATGGTCATGTTCGAGCTTGAAATAATGAAGCTCAGCTTGGGCTTGGTCAAGGGAGAAGCCCAAGGATGCCACCTCTTTTACGAGCTCCGACAAAGGGGCTTCTTATGGGGCAATTCTACTGGATGAGTCCATCGCTTCCTTTGTCTGAGTAAAATTGGGTTCGTTAAAGCCTTATATTTATACTAATCATGTGATCACTGTTCAACGGGTATAAAAGTAACGGTCATAACTCTTATCATAAAACCAAAGAAGTTGACATATTATAAATACATTTTTTTATAAAGAGACATTTAACTATATCAAGAGAGATTTTCCATTAATGAAACTTTGGGTCGTTACAGTTTCACGGACTACTTTCACAAAGGGCTGGTTCGTGGGATGCTGACATCGCGAACCATCCTTCGAGGCCTCCTCGCAGACTTTGCCTATGAAGGCTCCGCAACTGATCCTCAGCCATATATCCAGTATTTTTGTCCGAAAAATTTTATTCCGGACTAACCGCTTGTTGGCTCTCATCATGCAGGGAGAAAATATGTTTCCCCCTCATTCTGCCCCGAGGCCCGCTGCAGAGCCGCTCCCAAATGGCTCAGGGAGACGTTTAGCTATGATTCGCAGAGCGAAGAACATCCAAGTGGACCCTAGTCAGTTCATCATTCCTGACGATGGTGTCTTGAAAGACTTGCTCCATCCTGAGCTCCTAGATTATACACTATCAAATTGGATTCTGCTCTGTGGATTCGGTCTTCAAGAAGATGTCCCTATTCCCCCCCACTTTCTCAGGCATTCCTTCTCCTTTCTTGGAAGCATCGCCCAAGTGTATTCAAGCGAACCTTACCCAATCGGGGGAGATGGTTTCCGACTATGACCAGAAAGACGCCTTTATTTTGAGAGGCTCCGTTTGGACCCAAAGTGATCAGCACGCCTGAAACTTTTCTCAGGAGGTAGTCTTCAAGATTTACCCTTCTATTATCAACCTTTCTTGGGTAGATCCCGATGCGGGGTGGATTCCTATGTGGGATCTTCGGTCTGGCGGGCTCTTCTCAAATGACTGGGCCTGGGCTTTCTGGTTCAATCATCACTGTCGGGAGTCTCCTGAACCACTGGAAGTGATCAATTTATACTCCACAGTGTGGGCTTTTCAATTTTCTATTTACCCACCATCCTTGGTCCTTCCAGACCTACTCAGTCGTTGGTGTTCAAGCACTAGTACTTTCCACCTCGCCCATGATGAATTTGGCATTAGTCTGTGGGATATCCATCAATCGGGAGGGCTCCCGTTTATTGGTGAAGTGTATGACGAATTTCTGCCTGCCCTTGACGCATGGGAATACTTCGAACAAGTGCCTTTATTGGCGAGAGATCTGTTGGTTATGGCAGAGCAATCACTAGTTCAGGCCTTGCGTGCCCGCTCTCTTATTACCTATAGTACGATAGGGTTATTTCTAAGCACCACCGGTCCTATTCCGAAGATCAAGTTCCCCAGGACTCATCCTTCTCAATAGTCACGAACCTCCCCAGGTTCCTACTGGGCGGTTCTGGAGGGGGAGACTATCTTTCATGGGGTTACGAGGTGCGCCCCGGTGTGCTGCCCATGCTCCGGCTGGCGGGTTTGTTTTCTATGTTCCTGAGCGGGTGGCTATTCCCTTCTCGGGATATTAATCCTGGTGTCAGTGCTTGCACCCTGATAATGGTAGTTGGGCTGGCAGAGGGCTGCCTGGTGAATTTGGCCATGCCCACATTGGCTCTTATTTATGAACTGCTGGGTCACATGCAGAAGGGCAGGTCACCCTTCCATCTAAGTGGGCCATTTAAATTTTTTTATGGCTGGGTAGCGGATCATTATTGTTGTTATGAGTATCGTCACAACACGGGCATCCCACTTCCTACTTTTCGGCCTACCCTGCTTAATATAATTGGAGTTCTCTTGAAATCCCTCAACCCTGGTGAATTCCTCGATCTTTTGAGTGAATTTTCCCTGTTTTCTTTCACTCCCTACCCCACCCCTTCTAGCGTCTTAGTTGACAACCGCCGGGGGAGCCTGGAGGAGCGTTCTTACATGATCCCTCTGCGGGATGGATTTCTATATGCAAGGATCGATGGGGTTTCTCTGTGTGAGCTGTATGTCCCGTGTCATTTTTCTCACCAGTTTGGGTGCATGCAAGTCAATGTTTCCCTTCCCCCTCCCCAAGCTCGAGGACTGCACCCGGCCATACTTCGTCAATGGTGGCTGATTCTGATGCGGGGTGGATCTGACACGAGCATTCCCCTGCCTGTCGTGGGGGCGGTCGCCAGCTTTTCCATTGAGTATATAATGGCGTGGGAAAAATACTATCCTGATGGGATCCTAGGGAAGGTCGTCATGCAAGTTCCCAAACTAGGAGGTACTGCAGCTGTTGATTCCACCGCACCTTCCTCATCAGCTCTAAGAGAGGATCAACTGATGGCTCGTCGATCAAAGTGACTCGGGGGATTTTCCTCTCCCAGTCCTGCGATGGATGAAGTTCAGACGGGTTCATCCTTCATGGACATGGATGAGGACAACCCTGTGGTTCTGGGTCCCAGCGAGACAATCCCAGAAGTTTTTCCAGTTGATACCGGGCTTAGCGACTTGATCCCCAAGCCTGAACTAGGGTTAGAGGCTCCAGACTTTCCAGCTTTGGAACCGTCTTCTAGCGAGCACATGCATGCACTGGTTGCAATGCCGGATTTCATTCCCATGCTATCCGGAGAGGATACCAAAGATCCTCGTGTCATGACGGACCACCAGGCGGTGCGCAGGTGGGATTGGCCTCAGATTCACGAGATCGCTACCGAAACTCCTCTAACTGGGATGGTAACAAAGACCGAAGCTCTTTGACAGCTCTTCCTAGGTTTGGGGTCGGGTGGCTTTGACTATCGCCAGTTCCATTCTCTTGCTTGCCAAGTTGTCATGGCCCTTGAGGAAGTTTCCACTAGTGAATGCAAACTTGCTCACTTTTCTGCCACTCATCGCGAGACCTGAGCCCTAGAGGAAGCCACGATATAGATCCATCAGCTGATAGCACAGGAGGCAACCTCTCGAGATCAGGCGGTCGTCCTATCCTCCGAGTTGCATGAATGTGAAGAACGGGCAGCGATGTTGAAGAATTAGTTGTCAGCTGTGACCAGTCATCTTGAATACACTAGAAAACGAATCAACGATCTCCAAACAACAGTGGAGCGTACTTGTCCGGTGGCTGAGGTTGAAGCCAGGGAGAAGGTCATGTTGGAACGATCTTGCAACGACCTCCGCCGCACGGTTTCTGATCTGGTAGAGAGCGAGTCAAGCTCCTTTATGACTATCAGTGCCACTCTTGTACCCTCTGTTTTACTTACCCCTCTCCCCTTTTTTATGAGGGAGAGACCCCAGCTTGTGGATGTCCTCCCTTTTTGTTCGAACAAAATACAGTCTCTGTCAATCACTTGTTGCTGTGAAATTTTATTGTTAATTGGAACAATTGTTGTGTAAATAACAATTCACTGGATCATAATTAATCATAACTCGGGAAAAAAAACTCTAACTTTTTCCTAGACCATGGGGTCCAGCGAGCATAGTTCGACTATTGCTAGGGTTTTGTAGAAAATCCCTACAATATTTTTTGTCTCTCCTTTTAATACCCTGATTTTTCCTGGGCTCATTTATTGTGGGCCCAGCGGGTATGGCCCGACTTTTGCTTAGGTCTCCCTTTTCAGGTTTTCAGCCTAATAGGCTTTGTGTCTCTTTTTGTGAGCGGTTTAAATTCCCGCTGACAAGACTATCATTACTGATGATTTAGGTCGAACATCTTTGACCCAATATGGTGGGACAAGGGCCCCAATGGGGTTTGGTTGATTAAAAGATGTCTCGGTGTCCTTCAAACGCATTTGGGAGGGAGTGTGTTTAAATTTGAACAACATGCAGGGCATGTCTCAAGGCATGAGAGCTGCATCGGCATATAGAGGTAGGAAGAGCATTACCTAAGGAGATCTTTCCTTTGGTAGATGGACCAGGGGCGATCAATATGCAGATCCGCTGAGGGAATGGTATGCATAGTCGTGAAAAGGTGTCCTTAAGTCAATGACTCTCCATTTTTGATGGTCATAGGACTTTATGAAAGTCCGGCTTATAGAAACCACCACGGGTGGCTTGGGGAATTATGAAAACCACCGGGGGTGGCTCGGAAAGGGTATGTGACGTCTGAAAGGTTTTGATAACATCGGTATCAATCAGGAGTGTGGAAGCAAGGTTTCTATCCTACGCATTTATCAAGTGTAAAGGACGGTTGGGGCTTGGCGTAGTTTAAAGTCATGCAGCTGGGACATCATCTGGAATGGAACGGCTTCTCCTGGTTCTCGGTAATCTTGTCAGAGACGTTCCACCATATTCAGGCAGGGTTGCGAAAGAGGTTGGTAAACTGTAACTTAGAGGGTTTCCGAATCCCGGGATACACTACTGGAAAATAGAGTTTTCCCAACACTTATATCCCAACGGTTTACTAAACCGTTGGGAATAGCCATCTACACCAACGGTTTCTGATAACTGTTGGTATAGATGGTTTTTTGGAAGCTTTTACCAATGGCTCATCACAACTGTTGGTATAGGGGTGTTTTTACCAACGGTTCAATGAGAACCATTGGGAAAAGTTGGACTTCGGTGACCTTTTACCAACGGTTCTCATTGAACCGTTGGTATAGGTTTGGGATGGAGTTATATACCAACGGTTTTTAAAAACCATTGGGAAAACTTTCCCCCAAATTGGAAGTAGCCGATCCTCTCCCTCATTCGCGATCCAGAGCCCTAAACGGGAGCGCTTGGGTGATTTTGGAGGTGATTTTGGAGGTGCTTCGGGTTCTCTTCCTCCATCCCATCCAAGGCTGAGGTATTTTTTTAGTTTTTAGTTTCTATTTTGATGTGGGATGAGACCAATTTCTATTCTCATATTCCAGCCCAATTTATATTTCCGTTCTTTATTTACATTCCATGCATATTCCAGCCCATATAGATTGCATTAGACAGTTGTCTAATTTTTTGATGTGCCTTTCATGTTTCATTACCAAGAAATTTTTATTATATGTTATAAAATTCAATCACATGTTTAGTTTTAACATTCATTGTTAATTTATTATCTTGTTTTAATAATTTATATTAATATTCTTTTCATATATTCCATCGTTGAGTGTTTTTACTTGTGCAATATAATTCCAAGATCATTTTACTTCATAGTCATTATTTAGATTTCAAAGTGTTTTATTTTTAATGTTAAATTTATTAAAAAATTTTGGGGACTAATTAAAGTTATTAGATTCTAATTTCCATGCTTCTATGCTTGTTAAGAATTAAATGAAATATGATGGTTGTAATTAAATGAAATTCAATGTTCAATTTTTATCATGTATGGGTGATTAATAAATTGGAATGTGATGAAGCATATAATTGAACCATTGTTGATGCACATTATATACCAAAAGGTTATTGAATAAAAGTTATTCTTGTGAATTTTGTTACATCATAGATAAAAATGGTTGTGGTTATATGAGAGATACCTCTGATGGTTCTTTGATCATTGTTTTATGGAGAATGAATGGTTTAGGTCCGATATTAATAGTAGCTTCCAGTGAGACCATTTTAGTATAAGGGGAAATGAGATTATGATCTTCAAGGGGGTGATTGAGTTGGTAGAGACCAAACATTGTTTGTTCCTTGTGTTCAAGAACCATAAATAGAGTGTTCCAATTAGGTGGTCATCAGTAAAGACGTAGGTAAGATTTCCAAGTCCTGTTTCATGAAGTTGAATATGTGGTGCTATAGTGGTTTTGGATTGTTTGAGGTACTCTTAGTGTATTATAAACCCTTATTTGTTCCATATTCATTTAAATTGATTTAATATCATTTTTTTCACACACACCATTATATCCACTCAAACTATATTTAGAGTGTATTTTCATTCGTATGGTGTTAAATATTTTAGTAAATGTCCATACTAGCTTCTTTTATGTGTTCTAGGAGTTTAGACTAATGAAAGGGATGCATGATTATTGTGGGGGTATTCTTTTCATATAAATATACCTATACACCCCGACCCCCTTGGACAACCTGACCACCCCCACGAACAGCCCGCCCACCTGGACACCCCGACCCCCCTAGACAGCCCCCCACCCCCTGGACACCTCCGACCCCCCGGATGGCCCCACCACCCACTAGACACCCCGCACCCCCCTGGACACGCCACACCCCCCTTGGACAGTCCCACCACTCCCATGATCCTCATCCTACTCCTCATCCTGATCTACTTGAAGAAGTTAAAGTAAAAAACTCATATACTCCCAACAAGGCCCTTAAGGATTATGTATTCCTTGATCCACTTCCAATATATTACTGGTCAATCCTTGAATATAGGCATTAGAAATTTTGTATCTTATTTTCTTATATACACTGTATTTTGTTGTATTTCTTGATATGATTCTCATATAGAGTAATGTGTCAGTTATGCTTTTATATAGAGTAAACAATTGTCATTTACGTAAATATTTTTTTGATTAAACTTTAATATTATTTAATTTCTTTGAAATGACTTATTGCGATTTTTTTACAGAATGGATAGAAGTTGGATGTACGAAAATGGTCGGATTTCAACCAATTTTTAAAATAATTTGAAAAGATTTCTAGATTTTTCATTTGACAAGGCTTTAGATAGTGGTCGCATACACTGCCCATGTTTTAATTATGTTGGAAGACCTTGGTTGGGCCGTGAAGCAGTTAGCTATCATATAACCAAATATAGTTTCCAAACAAACTATTATGTGTGGTATCACAATGGAGAGAAAATGGAATCTCAAAATGTTGATGATCCAAATGATAGGACTGAATTGGAGAGTTTGATATATGATCAGTTTCCATTTATTCGACATCATGAGAAGGAAAGGATGTCTAGCCAACAAGATTTTGATACAAGCACACATGATGCGTCCAATGAAAATGATGATGTTGATAGGGTGAAAAAATTGAATGATGCTGCGATGACTCCAGTATATCGGCAATGTGATAAAATGAAAAAGTTGGAATTTTTAATCCGATTGTTTCATGGGAAAACTATGTATGGGATTTCAAATACTACAATTGATTACATTCTTACCTTCTTGAAGGAATTACTTCCAGATGATGCAGATATTCCCTCAAACCACTATATGGCATGGAAGTTGGTTGATGAACTTGGATTCTCAAAAAAAAATCATGCTTGCCCGAATGATTGTAGCTTATTTTGGGAGGAAACTGCTGAAAGAAATGATTGTATAAAATGCGGAACCTCCCGATGGAAGCCAAAAGATGATGGAACACCATCTCGTGTGCCACAAAAAGTAATGTGGCACTTTCCATTGATCTCCAGATTACAGAACCTTTTCATGTCTGATGAAATATCCGTAAAAATTTGATGACATGACACCGAGAGAAAAAAGAATAATGAAGAGTTGGTTCACCCTGTAGATGGATTTGCATGGCAGAGATTTGATGCTCGATATCCTGAATTTGCAGCTGACGTGCGTAATGTGAGACTGTGTCTTTCATGTGACGGTTTTAATCCATTTGGGCATATGCTTACTTCGCACAGCACATGGCCGGTTTTCATACACATTTATAACTGTCCCCCTTGGTTGTGTATGAAAAAGTCTTACACTTTCTTGAGTATACTGATATCTGGCCCTTCTGATCCCGGTAATGATATAGATGTATACATGCAACCTTTAATAAAAGAGTTGAAACTTCTTTGGGATGTGGGTTTGCCCACATACGATGCATGTTCGAAAGACATATTTCAGATGCGTGCTGCACTTATGTGGACTATCAATGATTTTCCTGCTTATGCAATGATGTCTGGATGGAGCACAAAAGGAAAATTGTCATGTCCTATTTGTATGAAGAATACTCGATCGAGAAGACTGAAATATCGTCGTAGTTTTAGTTTTATGGGACATCGACGATTCTTGCTAATGAACCATCCATATAGAAACAATCATCGAAGATTTGACAATACCATGGAGAATGAAGATACACCTCAGCATATGTCTGGAACTGATAAGCTTAATGAATTGAAAGATTTCAGTTATTCATTTGGGAATAGTGTAATGAAATCTAGAAAGAGGAAAAATGTTTCCAATGATACCTGTTACAATTGGAAGAAGAAGAGTATATTCTTTGAGTTGTCATATTGGTCAACTGACTTGTTATGTCATTGCTTAGGCGTAATGCACATTGAAAAGAATATATGTGAAATGTTGCTTTCGATTCTTCTAAATGTCAAGGGGAAGACAAAAGATGATTTACGATCTTGGCGTGACTTGGTAGATTGGGGGATCAGACCAGAATTGCATCCTGTATGTATCAATGAAAATAAATGGCAAGTTCCATGTGATTCTTATGTGATGACTCCTGCTGAAAAAAATCAATTTCTGGAAGTGATAGAGACTATTAAAGTTCCTGATGGCTATTCAGGCAATATATCAAAACAGGTCAACAGAAAAGAGTTGAAGTTGAAATCTTTGAAGAATCATGATTATCACGTCCTTTTGCATGAGTTGATTCCAATAGCAATTCGTTATCTCTTGTCCAATAATGTTAGAGTCTCAGTTATTCAGTTGTGCTATTTGTTTAGAGATCTTTGTGCTAAGAGGTTATCCAAATCCCTCGTGCAAAAACTGTTGGCAGAGACACCATTAATTTTGTGTGAGTTAGAGAAAATATTCCCTCCATAATTTTTTACATGCATGTTGCATCTGACTGTCCATCTTCCAGCCGAAATACTTCTTGGAGGACCCGTTGCTTTCCGTTGGATGTATCCAACTGAAAGAAACATGTTCACATTGAAATCATATGTTTGGAATAGGAATTATCCCGAAGGTTCTATTGTGAACGGTTACTTGGCTCAAGAATGTATGGATTTCTGTTCAATGTATTTGTCTGATCATACTACGAGAATAAACAGACCAATGAGAAATGAAGAAGAACAGTATGGGAAAATTGAACCCAGTTTTCCATCACTTCCTCAGACAGGAGGAATTCCAGGATCATATACATTGACAACATTAATTCTTGAAGAGCGAGAGATGGCACATCGCACAGTGTTGTTCAATTGTGATTTGTTCGATGAGTATATCAGGTAAGTTAATTGTACATGTATCTCTTATCTTATCTCTTGTAATTTTAAATATTTGTTAAACTATTATTATTTTTATCTACAGGGAACATAAAGAATTGATATATAGAAATCATCGTTCTTTATCTTTGATAAAGAAGGAGACTTTTCATAGCAAAGGGTTTTCTGCATGGTTGAAATTGAAGGTAAAAATATTTCTGTAATAACTAAATAAAAATAATATTTAATTAAGTTTACTATTTGTTTATATTTCAGGTATCGAGTTTTCCTATAGACTCTGTTTCTGAGGAAATAAGAGCTTTGTCTTTTGGTCCTAATACCATGGTTCGTGCTTGTAAATCACTTGTGATCAATGGATACAAATTTATTATCACTGAACGAGCAAGAAACATGAGAACACAGCATAATGGTGTTATGCTAACTGCCACAACAGACTGTTATGCCAGTTCATCAGACACTAGACCTCATTCTGAAAATGTTGCTTATTATGGTGTCATGGAGAAAATAATAATTTTGGATTATTACTCGCATGGTCGAGTAACGATGATGAAATGTAAATGGTTTGATTCAATGACGAGGAAAGTCACCTTTATTGATAATTGTGGATTTCAAGTTATTGACATGACTCGCACTCTTGCCACCGATGAACCATATGTATTGGCATCAATGGTGAAACAAGTTTTTTATGTCAAAGATCATCGTCATCCTAAATTCAGTGTAATTATTGAAGTAAATCCCAGACATGTTTTTGATGATGGTGATGATGAAGTTGACACTATCCCTACTGCAATTGGAAGCAATCCATTTATTATTTATGATGACCCCAACAGCTCAATTGTCAGAGTTGATTGTGAACCCGAAGTTGTGGTGGGAAATATATAGAATCATACAGTCGTGTTCTCACCTACATGTTTCACCTACATCATTCAGAGTGTGTATCCTAGTACTTACCTTCATAACACCATAAATCTTCTGTTTCATTGTGTTCTTTTTATCATAATGGTTTTTCTATATTTTGTTTTTTGGGTTACACATTAGTTATCTGTTTCTAATTACTTTCATATTTGTTTTCATTGCAGGAAATGACACCCATTGAAGAGAGGCGGCGGAAAAAGATGACAGATAATAATCGTCGCATGGTACAGATGGGTGTTCCTCCACTCATCCCTGTTGTGAGTATTTTATTTCAAATATAAATATTTCAATAACTTATAATATCATGTGTTTACTTTTTTGTCAAACTTTTTTTCAGGATCCACCCCCTAGACGACAGATATCTGACGAGGAGCCTGATATTTCTCCCAGTATAAAGGTTGGTGGTAGGAGGGGGGTAGTGTCAGAGATGGACGATCATCTAGTGGTCCCGGTACTGAGGCCGGTGGTACGAGGGCTCGTGGGGAGAGAGTTAGACGACCCACTACCACAGACGTATCTTCTACGCCCTATTTTGATCCTGGCGTGTCTTCAAGGACATATGAGATATTTAGACCTCCGATGTTTACACTACCAGCTGGCCAGACGTCTATGCCATCATCTTTTGCTTCTGGTTCATTATCTCCGGGCTATTATATTCCACCTTCTTCGACTCCTGCTGCGACACAGTATGTGGCTGAGGAGCATACACTGAGGGACACTCCACTTGTACAGGATATTCCTTCAGCTTCTGCACCCATTGATCCGACTACCACAGGTATATTTATATAACTCTATCAAATTTTTATACCAAAATTTAGTTTCATTATAACTTGTATTGATATTATTTTTCTTTAATAACAGATTCATCTACAGATAGGAGGCGGGGGAGGGGGCGTACTCACTTGCGTGCGGTATGGAATCGCCAGACATAGTTGATGGTTGAATACAATGTTGATGGACAAATGATTGAGAAATCTGGGCAGCAATGCCGGGGTTTTTTGGAGACGCTAGCCGAATACTCCGATATCATTCCGATCAGCCCTCTCTCTTGGAGACATCTGCCACCTGAAGTCAAGGATAACGTGTGGGCACAAATATGGGTAAAAATCTATTGGATTTAATGTATTATATTTTTGTATTTAAATGAACTAATCAATTTGGTTTCAGCTTTGGTTTAACTTCCCGTATGGCAAAGGTGCACGACCAGCGCGTTTAAAAGAGCTAGGAGAGCTTTGGAGAGCTTATAAGCATGAGCTGTATGTTGGATGGTGTGATAGAGTGGGCATGGAGTTAGAGACATTACCTATCGTGGATGACTGCCCGATAGAGCAATATCGCCAAATGATTACCCATTGGGCGACTGCCAAATTTAAGGTATTAATCTCATTTGAGTTATTTAAATGAGAGTTTTCATATTTTGCATTAATATAATCTTATTAATTATTAATCATTATTTAGGAATCTTCTGAAAAAAACAAAAAAAACATTGATTCAAAGCAATACCTCCACACTTTGGGGCGCACAACTATGGCAGATCATGAGAGGCAGCAGGTACGATATAGTTTTTTATAATTTTTCTTTAGGACTTTCCCTTTTTAGTGGATCCTACTTAAATTATGTTATTTATTTAATAATGAATATATGATTATACTTTCACTTTATATTGTTTCAATGTCATTACAGAAGCACAAAATGAATATTGAAGGACGTATCCCTCGAGCAAAATTGTTTTGCTCAAGTAGAAGAAAAAAATATGGAACTGCGGTAAATGAACAGACCCAAGAGAAGATTGTAAGTTTTAATTTGTTTATTTCAAAGTTTAATATCTAATTTGAAATTTAATAATCTATTAATATTTTTTACAGGCTGCTTTAGAGGTTCTTGATGCCCAGGTGCCTGACAATTTTGGGCCACACGATCATTTATATCAGGTTTTGGGAGATGAGCACTCTGGTCGAGTACGCTGCCGACCTGGTAAGAATATAGTCCCAACGAGGTATTGGTCATCTCCAGGTATCCATTCTAGTACCACCGAGTTGGAACAGGTCAAGGAGCATGCAAGACAGTCTGATAAAAGGGTCACAGAGTTGGAAGTACAATTCAAACAAGAGACAGAGAATTTATGAAACTGATGAAAGCATTATCTTCATCACTTCCACCATAGGCTAGTGGGGCTTGTCAGACATTTATGTCGTCGATGGGTGCATCATCCAATGCACTAGGCGGCTGCTCTAGTGGCGATCGATATGATGACGTTCCTGGTGATGAGGAGGATGCTGAAGAGGAAGAGGGCAAGGATGAGGATGTGGACAAGGGCGAGGATGGGGCCGAGGGCGAGGATGGGGCCAAGGGCGAGGATGATGCCGAGGACAAGGATGAGGTCGATGATGAGCATGGGGACGATGACGAGGACGATGACGAGGACAGAGATGGCGGTGAGGATGAGGATGATGATGATAGTGGTGATGGTGATGGTGATCAGAGGCAGATTGATCCATTAAATTTTTGAATTCTGTATAACTCTTTATTTTTGAACATGGTTTTCCACTTTGGGGTTTTCCTCTACTTCATAGGGGCGTTGCATTCGGATTCTGTTTTTTTCACTTGATTCTTATTGTATGATTAGTCTACTACCTAGACCTTTAGTATTCCTTGGTACTGTGATACTCATTTTTCTATTTTTTTTTTTACTTAGCTTTCTTAGTTAGCCATGTATTTCATGTTTATGAATGTGGAAAATGATAAGGAAAATGTGCTTTGAAATAGTGGTCGGCACCACTCAAAGTGTCTAACTTTTATTTGAAATGGACAGGATTTTAAGTGAAAACAACAACTGGAATACGGAAACCAGACCAAACGCATTCGGATTCTGTTTAAACTATAGTACAACGATCCATGGGTCATATGTGACGTGTAAGAGTCAACCCTGCCTCAATCTGAGGGCCGGTGTGGACGGTACCACTCAAAGTGTCTTTCTTTTGTTTAAAATGGATGCGCTTTTAAGTAAAAAAAACCACATACGGAAAATGGACCAAACGCATTCAGATACTGTTGATACTTTAGGACATGTATCCATGGGTCATTTGTGGCGTGTAGAAGTCAACCCCGCCTCAATTTGAGACGCGGTGTGGCCGGCACCACTCAAAGTGTCTAAATTTTATTTGAAATGGACATGATTTTAAGTGAAAACAACAACTGGCATACGGAAAACTGACCAAAGGCATTCGGATACTATTGATACTTTAGGAAATGTATCCATGGGTCATATGTGATGTGTACGAGTCAACCCCGCCTCAATCCGAAGGCCGGTGTGGCTGGGACCACTCAAAGTGTCTTTCTTTTGTTTAAAATGGATGCGCTTTTAAGTAAAAAAAACCACATACGGAAAACTGACCAAATGAACTCGGATATTATTGATACTTTAGGACATGTATCCATGGGTCATTTGTGACGTGTACGAGTCAACCCCGCCTCAATCTGAGGCGCGGTGTGGCCGACACCACTCAAAGTGTCTAACTTTTATTTGAAATGGACAACAGTTTAAGTTAAAACAACAACTGACATACGGAAAACCGACCAAACGCATTCTGATTCTGTTGAAACCGTAGTACAACGATCCATGGGTCATATGTGACATGTACAAGTCAACCCCGCCTCAATCTGAGGGCCGGTGTAGCCGGTACCACTCAAAGTGTCTTTCTTTTGTTTAAAATGGATGCGCTTTTAAGTAAAAAAACCACATATGGAAAACTGACCAACGCACTCAGATACTATTGATACTTTAGGACATGTATACATGGGTCATTTGTGACATGTACGAGTCAACCCCGCCTCAATCTGAGGCGCAGTGTGGCCGGCACCACTCAAAGTGTCTAACTTTTCTTTGAAATGGACAACAATTTAAGTTAAAATAACAACTGACATACGGAAAACCGACCAAACGCATTCGGATTCTGTTGAAACTGTAGGATAACGATCCATGGGTCATATGTGACGTGTACGAGTCAACCTCGCCTAAATCCGAGGCGCAGTGTGGCCGGTACCAGTCAAAGTGTCTAACTTTTCTTTGAAATGGACAACAGTTTAAGTTAAAACAACAACTGACATACGGAAAACCAACCAAACGCATTCGGATTCTGTTGAAACTGTAGGAAAACAATCCATGGGTCATTTGTGACATATACGAGTCAACCCCGCCTCAATACGAGGGTCGGTGTGGCCGGTACCACTCAAAGTGTCTTTCTTTTGTTTAAAATGGATGCGCTTTGAAGTAAAAAAACGACATACGGAAAATCGACCGAACACTTTCTGATTCTGTTGAAACTTTAGAAAAATGATTTATGGGTCATTTTTGACGTGTAAGAGTCAACCCCACCTCAATCCGAGGCGCGGTGTGGCCGACACCACTCAAAGTGTCTAATTTTTATTTGAAATGGACAGGATTTTAAGTGAAAACAACAACTGGCATACAGAAAACCAACCAAACGCATTCGGATTCTGTTTAAACATTAGGAAAACGATCCATGGGTCATATGTGACATGTACGAGTCAACCCCGCCTCAATCCGAGGGCCGGTGTGGCCAGGACCACTCAAAGTTTGTCACTTTTCTTTGAAATGGACAACGGTTTAAGTTAAAACAACTGGCATACGGAAAATGGACCAAAGGTATTCGGATACTATGGATACTTTAGGACATGTATCCATGGGTCATATGTGACGTGTATGAGTCAATCCCGCCTCAATACGAGGGCCGGTGTGGCCGGGACCACTCAAAGTGTCTTTCTTTTGTTTAAAATGGATGCGCATTTAAGTAAAAAAAACCACATACGAAAAACTGACCAAACGCAGTCGGATACTGTTGATACTTTAGGACATATATCTATTGGTCATTTTTGACGTGTACGAGTCAACCCTGCCTCAATCCGAGGTGCGGTGTGGCCGACACCACTCAAAGTGTCTAACTTTTATTTGAAATGGACATGATTTTAAGTGAAAAAAACAACTGGCATATGGAAAACCGACCCAACGCATTCGGATTCTGTTGAAACTTTAGGAAAACAATCCATGGGTCATATGTGACGTTTACAAGTCAACCTTACCTCAATCCGAGGGCCAGTGTGTCTGGGACCACTCAAAGTGTCTTTCTTTTGTTTAAAATGGATGCGCTTTTAAGTAAAAAAACGACATACGGAAAACCAACCAAACGCTTTCGGATTCTATTGAAACTTTAGGACAATGATCCATGGGTCATTTGTGACATGTACGAGTCAACCCCGCCTCAATCCGAGGCGCAGTGTGGCCGACACCACTCAAAGTGTGTCACTTTTATTTGAAATGGACAACAGTTTAAGTTAAAACAACAAATGGCATACGGAAAATAGACCAAAGGCATTCGGATACTGTTGATACTTTAGTAAATGTATCCATGGGTCATTTGTGACGTGTACGAGTCAACTCCGCCTCAATATGATGCGCGGTGTGGACGACACCACTAAAAGTCTCTCTTTTATTTCAAAAGGAAATCATTTTAAGTGAATACAACTGAAATTTACACTCATCAACGATAGTCGCAAACTCTTTTTCATGAGTTGGGTAGTTTCACTCATGGAGTCATAAGTGATGAGACTCCTAAGAAAATATCTTTTCATCATATATTATAAACAATACAATTTCAATGCAAAATTCCTCACAAATCATTACATACCCAAACCTAGTATCACAAAAAAATGGGATTTGAGTCAATTTGAATGTCTTATTCAACTCTAATAGATATTTAACAAACTATTCTGCCTATTAGAATTTGATGGGTGAGGTGAATTACCACCAGATGATTGTTGTCATATGTGTTTTTTTGGGCTATTTTAGGTGTTTTTTATACTGTTTGAAGTCTGTATGTGGATTTTGCGATATTTTTTATGCAGGTGTATAGTGGATGGTATATTGGAGGGCTGTTGTGCACTGTTTTTTTATGCAGGTGTATGGTAGGGCTTCTGGAGGGCTTTTGGGGGCTGCTGTGCAGTAGCTCTGGGAAAAGCTTTACCAACGGTTCTGAACCGTTGGTAAAGCTTTTTCCAGAATTCTGGAAAAACCTATACCAACGGTTCTGAACCGTTGGTAAAGAGTTTCCCAGAATTCTCAAACACCTATACCAACGGTTTAAAATGAAACCGTTGGTATAGGGCTTTCCTCACGGCTAACTGGCCAACAGTTTGGAAAACCGTTGGTATACCCTATACCAATGGTTTTCCAGCCTATACCAACGGTTATAAACCGTTGGTATAGCCTACTTTTCCAGTAGTGATAGTCATGGGGCTCGGAGGCCAAGAGGCGTACGGAGAGAATCATTGACTAAGGAAATATTGCCTTTGGTAGACAGGCCAGTGGCGATCAATATGCAGAGCCGCTGAGGGAATGGTATGAATAGTCATGAAAATGTGTCCTTAGGTCAATGATTTTATTCCCCTAATAGCCAAGCAACTTTAGGGAAGTTGATATTTGGGACCACCAGGGGTGGCTTATGAGAGTTCGGCTTTTTCTGAGTACATAGTATGGTTTATGATGAGAGGGAGCCTGAATATGGGGTAAACATCTAGACTAAACTTCCTTATAATGGGTGAAGCAATCCATTCTCATGCTAGTGTGAGACGGTGTCTTGTGCCAGTCTGACCCATGCACTGAAGGACAGATAAAAGCCTTTGTTCCTTACTGAACCCGTGACGGGTTTGACCGTGCAGTTTAGCGTCATGCGGTAAAGACGAAGGACAGTATTAAAGAATGTTATGCAGTTTAACGTCATGCAGTGAGGACGAGGGGAATTTTTCTTTCTTCTGCCAATGTTGTTCAGTTTAACGTCATGCAGCAAGTACGATTGACCATGCAGTTTAACATCGTGCCGTGAGGACGTAGTTAAAAAGGCCGCTCTTGATTAGAATGTAACTGGGCCCAAGTATCCTGGAATTTCCAAGATGTGGATGGGGTTGATGGTGTAAATCATGGTTCTGGGGATTCTTGGATAAGGAGAGATGTCACGGAGGCTCTGAGGCCGGTAAGCGTACGGAGCTAGGAAGAGTATGGCCCGAGAAAATCTTGCCTTTGGTAGACAGGCCAGGGGCTATCAATATGCAGAGCCACTGAGGGCATGGTATGCATAGTCATGCAAAGGCGTCTCCAGGTCGATGACTTTACACTTCTGATGGCCATCAATGGTTATGAAGATCTGCAATTGTTCGGGCCACGAAGTTTGTCATTGGGGAAGGAAATGTGTTGGGAAAAATCCCTCAAGGTAACATTGCAGTATTTTTGGGTTGATTGTGTTTGTTGACAAAGCAGGTTTCCATGGAGAATTGTCGAGTTCCAGAGAATTTGTTGATAATCCTTGTTGACAAAGAATGATGACAAAGGAAAGGACGACCTGGAGGTGGTATAAAAGAGCAGTACAAGGTGGCTTCATTTCCCAGTGTTTGCCAAATTGTTGGGGTCCAAAATTTGGAGTTTGATGAGCATCGCGAAAATAGGATTTCCATGAAGATCATAATTAAATATGGCAATGGCATGAATTTCGTGAAGAGAGGCTTCATGGTTTGGATTTTGCGAAGACCAAAAGAATGGAGGCGGTGATTTTTCGCGACTACGACAAGCTTTGCGAACGGCAGAGGATCAAGCACATCGCGGCGGTGAAGGGCTTTGCGAGGGAGCTTTGCGGCGAAGGCGCAAAGGAATTGATGGGATTCTCTACGATTACGATGAGATCCGTGATCCGAAAATTTCCGTGGTGCTTCGCGATTTAGACAGAATTCCAGTGGAAACTTCGGAGCTTCACGATTTGAGATGACGTGGTGTTGACTTCGCGCGGAAAGTTCGAGAGTCGGTGGAATCGCCTATAAATAGAGGCCGACCCCCTCGAGAGAAGCAGAGATATTTTTCAGAGAAAATCATTTGCTCTCGATTCGTAAAGGTAGTTCGCATAGCCTGAGTGCTTCGCAAAAGAAGAGCTTCGCGGCGGCTATTGTAGCTCCGTGAAAGGTGCGAGCTCCGCGTTGGCTCAGTGAGCTTCGTGAGGGAAGTTTCTCTGCAATGACTTGAGCTTCGCGGCAGTGCTTTGCGGTAGTTCTTCACGAGAGTGCTTCGTAAAAAGGCAGGAGCCTCATGAAGGCTTGTTTGAGCTTCGTGAAATTGGGAGCCTTGCAAAGTAGGGTGCTTTGCGAAGGTGTTTCCAAAGGTAGTTGCCCAGTGTTTCAGAGGCAAAGGGGTATTCATCAGTGGATGAAATTTGGACTTCAACAGAGCATCTATCAACAGTTGAGGATTCATGATTTCATGCAAATGAAGAGACCTACAGGTCTATAAACTGTGAGTGGATCCTTTCCGGAGCAGTGAGCAAAGGAAGAGGAAGATGGTGATCCTCTCCATTGGTAGTGAGCCAGAGAGAGAGAAACAGGGAGTGACCCTTAGGAAAGCAGTGAGTTGACCCTAAACATTGTAAAGGCAGTGATCCTGGGCATAGAAGTGATATAGCCCAAACTTTGAATCCACATCTAGTGAAGATTAGTGGAATTTGGTACGACCGGCAACATGTCGGCGTATGCTCCTTGGACGTAGCCCAGTGAGGGTGAACCAAGTAAAAATCTCGGTGTCTGTCTGTTTTCTTCCCTGCATTGCATTCAAAGAATCATCATTAGATAAAGAAGTAAAGAAGTGATCATAGTTTACACATAAGAGAAAACAAAGTGACCCTTGTAATAAAGAGGTCAAGATCCAGTGGGGTAGGAAGAAATTTGAAAAAGAATATTCATACCCTGATTCACCCCCCCCCCCCCCCCCTCTTAGGGTATATAGGCCCCTATTGGTCCTAACAATTGGTATCAGAGGGAAGGTTTCTTTTATCATATTTGTTTGCTCTGACTTGGTGTAGTCGATCTTGTGTGTTTAAAGATACAGTTTTCTCTTATCTCAATCTACCATGGGAAAAGGAAAATCATCAAAGAATAATCAGAAGTCAGGTAATTTCCCTCAGTGTGGAAGTGTTTTTGGAAAAAGTGTGATTCAACTAAAAGAATCAAACAGCTTACTGAAGGAAGGTCTGGATGAATCTGATAGGGAAAAGATTGATTCAGTCAATCATGATGTTGGAATGAGTGAAGTACATGAGCATCAGAGTGATGCTGAAACAGAAGAATAAATTAAAGGAAGAATAGATATGTGAGCTGAGTTAGAGGCTTCTCTTGAGGAGATAGATGTTTGGAGAGAAAAAATAAATAAATCTAACAAAGTTTTTCATGATGCCAAACTCTATATGCAATATCAGGAAGAAGAGAAGTCTGAGTTGATGGAAGAAATTGAGAAACTCAAGTTATCAACATGATAGAACTCAGAATCGGTTAGTGAGTATAAGCTTAAGATTGAAGAACAGAAAAGGGTGATCGATGGCTTGAATATAAAATTTAAAGATCAAGTCAAGTGTATCGAAGAACCTGATATTTCAAGTGACGTTAAAAACATTGATGAAATTAAATCTAAAGATATTCAGATCCAAGCACTAGAAACTGAGATCAACAATCTAAGAAGTTTGAATCAAAGGCTTATTGACGTAGCTACTGACCTAAAGGAGAAGAAAGATTCTCAAGGTGAAGAACTACAAAATATGGCTAAAATAAAAGGAAAACAGAAGGCTGGTGATTATGAAGAGAATCAAAAGTCAGATGATGTTCGGAATCTGAAAGCTAGAAATGATGATCTAGCAACACAGTTGTCGGAAGAAGTTTAGAAGAATAAAAGGCTACAACAAGAGAATGAATTTGTCTCTAAATATGTTTCTCATGAAAAATTGAAGGTGAAGGAGAAAAGTGACATTGTAGAAAATATCACATGGGAACTTGAAGATGAGTTTAGTAGCCATAAGAATCTCAGAAAATAACTTAATCCTCAACTTGCGTCAAGAGATAAAAAAGATTCAGCAACTGGAAGAAGAAATAGAATTGGTCAAGAAAGAAATGGAGAAATCTAAATCTGAAGATAATCCCAAGTTGAAGGATTCATTGCACTTATTATTTGATTATCCTTCAGCAAGTGATGATAAAATGAAAGCCAAATATGCTACATCATAGGAGAAGCATGAAAGGATTGTATCATCCCAAAGGCCATCCATTTTGGGAAAATCTGGAATTGGATATGATGATCCCACTACTATGCATGGTAAGAAAAATGCAGTGAAAATCTCTAGAAGTAAGGAAAATACTGTAGGTGCTAGAGATACGCCTAAGAGGACATTTCCAAGAAGAAGTGATGACATGTGCTATTTCTGCGGAATTCATGGTCACACATCAAGTTTTTGTTCAGAGGCTCAGGAATACATTTCATATTGTGAAAATAGAAAATGTACAAAATCTGAGAATAAGATGAAGCATCAGGAGAAATCAGAAAGAAGAGTCTCTCAGAGGAAAGCATTTGTTAGATGTTATTATAGTGAAATAATGGGGCACACCATGAGTATGTGTCAGGAAGCTCCAGAGCTCAATGTCAGAGTAATAACTCAATATGCATCAACATCTCAACAAAGAATTGATGAAATGAGGTATGCATTTGATGGAACATGTTTTATATGTTCTGGTTATGGGCATTTGGCAAGACATTGCAGCAAAAAGAAAGAAGGAAAGGAAAAAGATCCTGAAAAGAGATATCTACCACAGGAAGTGTACAAGAAAGAAGCCTATGCTGGGAGACAAAGTGGTAAGGAGAAGAATAGGCATAGAGCCTCAGGGAAATCACATGGAGCTGAACGAAAGGTGTATCAGTCAACTCCTCTATCATACTCACAATAGCTCTCAAGGAGAGAATGTGAACAAACCTGGATGATTAAGGGGAGATCTTCTCCAACTGTGATAAAGAAGAATGAACGTTCAATGGAGGACTCACCAATGGGGAAAAGGAGTGTGGAGACTCATAAATCTGATAAAAGGTAGATAAATAAAGAATGCGTTGAAAAATTCACAAGTCATGTGCCACGGAGAGTACTGGAGGAAAAAGGAAAATCCCTGCAATGGTGTAAGAAGAAAGGGAAGATGACAAGCAAGGAGATTCCTTCTCAGAGAAATAATCAAGGAAAATGGAATTATGGAAGAACTTCAAAGAAGTAAATGTGTACTAGTGGGTCTATACCCCAAGTGATGAGAAAGTTCGGGCCTATAGAATCTACATATCAGAAAAAGGCTCAGCATATGGGTAATAAATGCTTAGTCATATGGCCAGAGCATTTGAAGTTGTCCAGGCAGCTAGAGGAAGCAAGAAAGAAGTGTGATGCACTCCAAGAAAGAATCAAAGGTTTGACCCATCCGGATCAACCAATACCCTTGTCTTGAGGATTCGAGAAAATCCCCTCTCCCTATGTATATAAATTCTATTAACTGATAATTTATGTGTTTTAGGTTTTAGGGAGATACAATCCAAGGGGAAGTGGCATCTAAAGATGAAAAGTGGATAAGTGATGTGCTCCGGTTTTTTAAATTGGCTCAAATCAGGTACAACAGTTGAAGAAGAAAGGGAGCAACAGAGTACAATAGGAAGTGATTGTGTTATTAACTTTATCTCTTGTTTCCTACACTGAGTTTCAACTCAGTAGGCTTAGAGATTTTGTTAATGGCTCAAATCTGAGTGGAAGATGAGAACAAATGATGAAGGAGGAAAAGCATAGTTATGGGTCTAAACTATTGGGCCTAACAACTGGAATAGTTGCATAACACAGCGGGAGCATTCTACATCCTAATCAGATGCATGATCTCAATATGATATGAAGGATGAATGTTTATGCTCAAGAAGAATGATTGGTGGAAAAGCAGCAACACACAGGTTTTCATGATTATTTATCTTGTTCTAACAATGTGGTATCAGCTGACTGCTTTCAGGATACCAAGAAGATATGAGAGAAAATCAAAGGTGTGTCAACAAAAATCTGAGAGAAGATGTTCAAAGAAAAATGAGTCAGTGAACAATTTCCTAATGAAAGTGTTGAGGAAGAATGCAACACAGGGGTAGAAGAAGTGGCTGATGCTAATTCAGAAGAAGATACTAATGATGAAAAAGAAAGTGTCGAGTATGTGTCTACAAGGAAGTCAAAGAGATGAGCTGAAACTGATAGAAAAAATATCATTGTTGATCAGGCAGCTCCAGTTCAGACTAGAATAATGAAGTCACTACAGCAGTTATCATTTCTATCTCAGGTAGAGCCAAAATTCTTTGCTGATGCAGCTGAAGATGAAAACTGGGTTCAGGCTATGAATGAAGAGCTTGATCAGATTGAGAAGAACCAGACGTGGGAGATTGTTTCGAGGCCAGCAGACAAGAATGTCATCGGGACTAAATGGGTCTATCGCAACAAGATGAATGAAGATGGCACAGTGATTCGGAACAAAGCACGACTAGTGTGCAAAGTATACTCCCAGATAGAGGGAATAGATGTTGATGAGACATTTGCACCAGTTGCAAGGCTAGAGACAATCAGATTATTTTTTTCCATAGCAGTGCAAAGAAAATTCAAAGTGTTCTAGATGGATGTGAAATCTACATTCTTGAATAGAGTTCTGGAAGAGGAGGTATATATTGAGTAGCCAGATGGTTTTCTCATTCATGAGGATGAGAACAAAGTTTGCAGGCTAAAGAAGGCGTTGTATGGGCTAAAACAAGCACCAAGGGAATGGTACTCAGGACTTGGTCAGTACTTAAAGAAGCTTGGTTTTCAGCGTGGCGAAGCTGATTACAATCTTTATTTCAGCAATGAAAGTAATCAAAGGATGATGGTGTGACACAAGGAAGTAATGGAGCTTTAATTTCTCAATCCAAATATGCCAAATAGGTTTTGAGAAGGTTTGGAATGGAGAATTATAAGCAGATGAAGACTCTGGTAGCTACTCGGATGAAATTATCAAAATATGAGGATGGCAAGACAGTTAATATCACAGAATATAGGCAAATTATTGGAAGTCTGTTATACTTAACTGCAACAAGACCTGATATTGTTTTCGCCACATGCCAAGCAGCGAGATATCAGAGTAATCCCAAGGAAAGCCACATGATTGCAGTGAAAATAATATTTCGGTATATCAAGGGCATGATGGACTTCAGATTGACATATAACGACAAATATCAGATAGAGTTATTGGGATATACTAATGCAGACTAGGCTAGTTCAGTGGATGACAGGAAATCAACATCTGGAGGTGTGTTCTATCTTGGCGGACTATGTATTGCTTGGTTAAGCAAAAAGCAGGATTGCATTTCATTAAGCACCACAGAAGCTAAGTATATTGCGGCCACTCAAGCATGCACATAGTTATTATGGATGAAGTAGTATCTTGAAGATATGGGAATCGAAGTGAAGTCTCCGATCGGAATCCAGTGCGACAACTCAAGTGCTATAAATCTTAGCAAAAATTCCGTACATCATTCATGGACAAATCACATTGAGATTAAGTATCATTTCATCAAGGAGAAGGTGGAACAAGGACTAGTGAAGTTGGAGTATGTGCCTACAGAACTACAGGTTGCAGACATTCTGACAAAGGCTTTACCCAAGGAAGCATTTGAAAGGCATCGACTGGCTATGGGAGTCCAGTCAACTCCCCGCACTTGAAAAAGTGTGGATGTGGGACCATCCCCCTCTCCCTGAGGTATGCTGTGTTTTTTTCTAATGTGATGATATGTGTTCTCTACTATGTCACAGACTACAAAGGAGTGACCTTTGGGTTCATTGACAAAGGGGGAGAAAATATTGATTGTTCAAGGGGGAGACAGTGTGGTTATTTGAGAAATCATGACAGATATGGGGAGAATCTGACCAGTGGAGCAGCCAGATAGGGGGATAAATGAGAAAGGGAGAGTTTTTTTTTAACTCTGACGATGCTAGAAGTGATCGATCAAAGCATAGAAATCACGACAGCTGAGGATCATGATAAAAGTGGAACAGTGGTGTTGGAATAGTGAGAGAAGGTTTCCAGCTATCACCAATTGGGATCAGTGTGGTTCAAAAATTGGTATCAATTTAAGAATTGGTATCAGGTTGGAATCGACAATTGGTGTTTGACATGAAGTGATTCATTGATGAACTTTTCATACAACTCTTGTTTCTCATGCCGAGCATTGCTCATGTGGGCTTAGAGTACGTGTTAATTGAATCTTTGAACGCTATCAAAATCGCAAGAGGTGAATGGTGGTAGTGACTAGAAGAAGACTCAGTGAGGTGTCAACATGCAGAATATCATTCTGAGAAGAGTTATGAAGAATTTTCAACAAACCCAAAGGGGGAGATTGTTGGGCAAAAATCCCTCAAGGTAACATTACAGTATTTTTGGGTTGATTGTGTTTGTTGACAAAGCAGGTTTCCATGGAGAATTGTCAAGTTCCAGAGAATTTGTTGACAATCCTTGTTAACAAAGAATGATGACAAGGGAAAGGACGGTCTGGAGGCGGTACAAAAGAGTAGTACAAGGTGGCGTCGTTTCCCAGTGTTTGCCAAATTTTTGGGGTCCAAAATTTGGAGTTTGATGAGCATCGCGAAAATAGTATTTCCATGAAGATCAAAATTAAATATGGCAATGGGATGAATTTCGCAAAGAGAGGCTTCATGGTTTGGATTTCATGAAGACCAGAAGAATGGAGGTGGTGATTCTTCACAACTACGACAAGCTTCGTGAACGGCAGAGGCTAAAGTGCATCGCGGCGGTAAAGGGCTTTGTGAGGGAGCTTCGCGTAGAAGTCACGAAGGAATTGACAGGATGCTTCACGATTACGGCGAGCTCCGCGATCCGAAAATTGCCGTGGTGCTTCGCAATTTAGACAGAATTCCGGAGGAAACTTCAGAGCTTCGTTATTTGAGATGACATGGCGTTTACTTCACAAGAAAATTTCGAGGGTCGGTGGAATCGCCTATAAATAGAGGCTGACACCCTCAAGAGAAGCAGAGAGATTTTTCAGAGAAAATCATTTGCTCTCGGTTCGCGAAGGTAGTTCGCGTAGCCTGAGTGCTTCGCAAAAGAAAGGCTTTGCGGCGGCTATTGTAGCTCCGTGAAAGGTGTGAGCTCCGTGTTGTCTTTGTGAGCTTCGCGAGGGAAGTTGCTCTGCAACGACTTGAGATTTTCGGTAGTGCTTCGTGGTAGTGCTTCGCGATAGTGCTTTGCAAAAAGGAAGGAGCCTCACAAAGGCTTGTTTGATCTTCGCGAAATTGGGAGCCTCACGAAGTAGGGTGCTTTGCGAAGGTGTTTCCAAAGGTAGTTTCCCAGTGTTTCAGAGGCAAAGGGGTATTCATCAGTGGATGAAATTTGGACTTCAACAGATAATCTATCAACAGTTGAGGATGCATGCTTTCATGCAAATGAAGAGACCTACATGTTTATAAACTGTGAGTGGATCCTTTCCGGAGCAGTGAGCAAAGGAAGAGGAAGAAGGTGATCCTCTCCACCAACAGTGAGCCAGAGAGAGAGAAATAGGGAGTGACCATTGGGAAAGAAGTGAGCTGACCCTAAACATTGTAAAGGCAGTGAGCATGGGCATAGAAGTGATCTAGCTTGAACTTTGTATCCACATCTAGTGAATATTAGTGGAATTTGGTACGACCAGCAACTTGTCGGTGTATGCTCCTTGGACGTAGCCCAGTGAGGGTGAACCAAGTAAAAATATCTGTGTCTGCCTATTTGCTTCCCTGCATTGCATTCAAAGCATCATCATTAGATAAAGAAGTAAAGAAGTGATAATAGTTTACACAGAAGAGAAAACAAAGTGACCCTTGTAATAAAGAGGTCAAGATCCAGTGGGGTAGGAAGAACTTTGAAAAAGAATATTCATACCCTGATTCACCCCCCCCCCCCCCCCTCAGGGTATATAGGCCCCTATTGGTCCTAACAAAATGTCTGAACATGTCGGGCATACTCGGCCCTGGTTGCTATTAAATCTTAGAGAGCTCCCTGCGCTGATTTATTTTGCGCGCGGGGGTGTACCTTTACTCCATGCAGTTTAACGTCGTGTAGTAAGAACGAGGTACTCCTAGTTTAGTGGTCATAGAGCTCGGACCATTGTGTGACTATTACTGCAGTCACTCAAAGGATAACTGAGTCAACATTCTCTGATATACTTGGAACAAGGTGGGGGATGAAGATCGTAAACTGCAACTTTGTGTTTTCCCGGATCAGGAGGTGTGGTGTGGGGGATCTGAGGCCGGTAAGTGTACGGAGCTAGGAAGAGTACTTCCCAAGGAAATATTGCCTTTGATGGACGAGCCATGGGCTATCATTATATAGAGACGCTGAGGGCATGGTATGCATAGTCATACAAAGGTGTCCCTGGGTCAATAACTTTCCACTTCCGATGGACATGGATGATTATGTGAATCCACGATTGTTCACAGTGCAGAGTTCGGCACGTGGGGATAATGGTGTCCGAGTATACAAGAAACATCTTCACTGTAATTGTCCGTTGAGTCACAGTAGCCTAGTTATGGCTTGATGTTCGTAGATGCAGGTTACTATGTGAACCACCGGCGGACACATAGGCTAGCCGGATAGGGATACCCTGGCAACACTTGGATGTGGAAAGGGGAATGAACTTGTAAACTACTGCTCCATAAATTTATGGATTGGGAGATGTGATATGGGGGCTCTGAGGCCGGTAAGCGTACGGAGCTAGGAAGAGTATCGCCTACGGAAACCTTGCCTTTGGTAGATGGGCCAGGGGCTATCAATATGCAGAGCCACTGAGGGCATGGTATGCATAGTGATGCAAAGGTTTCCACGGGTCGATGACTTTCCACTTCCGATGGCCATGAGTGGTTATGAAGATCCGAAATTTTCTGGTTCCTGGAGTCTAATGTATGGAGAGGATGTATCCAAATACGCAAGGAGTATCTCCATCTCGTATCTCCATGTGTCTTGGGTGGGTCGCGATGAAGTTCGTGCAGTTTAACATCATGCGGTAAGGATGAATTCCGTGCAGTTTAACATCATGCGGTAAAGACGAAGTCCGTGTAGTTTAACATCATGCGGTAAGGACAAATTCCGTGTAGTTTAACGTCATGCGGTAAGGACGAAGTATACACCCCGTGTTGGTCTGGTCTGTACACGAGGGCAGGGGAATTTTTAACATTATTGTCCATGAAGTTTAATGTCGTGCAGAAAGGATGAAAAGTACACCCCGTGCTGGTCTGGTTCATACACAGAGGAAAAGGGCATTTTTAAATCTTGCTATCCGTGTAGTTTTACGTCGTGAGGTAAGGATGAGATGTACACCCCATGCCGGTCTGGTCCATACATGGGGGTAAAGGGCATTTTTTATCTTTTATTCAGGGGGATGGGCCAGGATAGGGAACCCTGGCGTCACTACGTATCCTATGAGGGAAGGAATCAAGCTGCATGTAGTTCTTTGGAAGAAGTACTCTCCGTGAAGGGATGGTACGTACATGGGGGAAGGGGACATTGTCTAACTTTTATTTTATTTAATTTGGAGGTAGTTGGGCCAGGACAGAGAACCCTGACGTCACTACGTATCCTGCGAGGGTAGGAATCAAGCCATACGTAGTTCTATGAAATAAGTACACCCCGTGTAGGTCTGGTCCATACATGGGGGGAGAAGGGGCATTGTTAAAATTTCTTGTCTGTGTAGTTTAACGTCATGCGGTGAGGATGAGGGATACACCTTGTGTAGGTATGGTCTGTACACGGGGGGAAGAAGGCATTTTTAACTTTTATTTGGGAGTGGCTGGGCCAGGATAGGGGATCCCGGCGTCACTATGTATCCTGTGAGGGCAGGAATCAAGCCGTACGTAGTTCTCTGAAATACCTACAGTTTAACGTCATGTGGTGAGGATGAGGGGTATTATTAGATTCCGTGAAGTTTAACATCGTGCGGTAAGGACAAACTCCATGCAGTTTAACGTCGTGTGGTAAGGACAAAATACTCTTAGTTTAGGGTCATAGAGTTTGGAAAATTGGGTGCTTGGCAGTTTAACGTCATACAGCTCGGACAATAACTGCTTTTAGTTATCATGAGAAATACTTCTTCAGGAATCTCGCATTTGTAGGAGTGGTTGTAAATTGTCCGTCCATGGAGATCAGGGTATATGCTTCATTGGAGTAGGCCTTGTGTACAACGTATGGTCCCTCCCACTTGGGCTCCAGCTTTGGAGGCTTCTTTCCATGTATCATTGGGGTCCGGAGGACCAATGACAATTCTCCTTCCAAGAAATACCGGAGACGGACCTTTTTATTGAAGGCTCGTGCGATCCGGTTCTGGTAGACTTCCAGATGGTGCAAAGTGTGCAGCCGCTTCTCGTCCAGCTATTCCAATTTACCTAGCCACTTTTCTGACTACTCATCATCAGATAATTGATCACAGATGGAAACACGAAGTGAGGGAAGTTGGAGTTCAATGGGTAGGACCGCCTCTGTGCCTTACACCAATGAGTACGGGGTGGCCCGAGTAGTGGTGCGGATTGTGGTTCGATAATGCCACAACGCATGGAGGAGCTTATCTGGCCATGAATTCTTGTCTTTGTCCACCATTTTCTGGAGAATGTTGTACAGGGTCTTATTGATAGCCTCTATCTGTCCGTTGGCCACTGCATGGTAGCGGGATGAGTGGTTAGCCTTGATACCATACTCGTAGTATAGTTTCTGCAATTCAGCAGAGCAGAAGTTGGTGTCGTTGTTCGTCAGTATGGTATGAGGGACACCAAATCTGGTGATGATATTGGTCTTCACAAAGCTGACAATATTTTTTCCCTGACTTCCTTGAGGGGTATGGCTTCTATACATTTGGAAAAGAAGTCTGTTGTCATGAGGATATACTTCAGTTGTTTGGTCGTGGCGGGAGGGTATGGTCCCACGACGTACATTCCCCAGACGACAAAATTCTAAGAGTACTTGGCTTGATGAAGCAACTCTGGGGGTTGGTGTATGAAGTTGGCATGAATCTGGCATGAGTGGCATCTCGCGGTAAAATGCTTGCAATCTCGTGCCACTGTGGGCCAGTAGTACCCATGCCTTTGAACCTGAGGGGAAAGCTTGGTCCCTGGTTGATGTGCTCCACACACTCCGGCATGTACTTCATTCATTACGGCTATGGTTTCTTCTCCATCAATGCATCTGAGGAGTACTCCATTGAGGCCTCGTTTATAGAGGACCTTTTGCTGACAGGTGCCGCCAAATAGGACAAAGTTGATTGCCCTTCTCCGAATTTTCTCTCGTTCAGCCCTGTCTGATGGAAGTTCTCCCCATTGAAGGTAGTTTGCAATGGGGTCATCCAGCTGGTGGTAGGAGCATATGGCTCAGGGACAGGACTAACTTCATGGATTTCTTCCGTCTTGGTCTGAAAAAATGGAAATATCATTCAACGGTGAGAAATACTGATAACCATTTCATCCCGGCCTGGGTCAGCTAGGGTTGTGGCTGTGTTGGCTAATGCATCAACCTGAGCGTTCTGTGACCCGGGAATATAGGTTAATATTGGTTCTGTGGATAATTCTGCCATTAACCTCTGGACATGGTCAAACAGGGGGATCATCTCCTCCTTTTTAATAGCATAGTCACCATTGACTTGCTTGATGACCAGTTCTGAGTCACCTTTTACCTTAAGGTGCCGTACTTGTGCCTGAAGTGCGAGTTCTAGGCCTACAAGTAGAGCTTGATATTCTGCTTCATTATTCGTACATCCCTATGATAGGTGGAAGTAATATGGCAAGATTGCCTTTTCTGGGGACACGAGTATTATTCCCAAACCCACTTTTTCTAATCTGGGATCCTCCATCCTCTTCTCGGTTGGGCTTCAAGATGCGTCGTCGAAGTACATTTCCCATGCTGGGAATTCCTCTCGAACCAAGAAGATGTCTTCATCAGGTAGCTCGGCGTCTGGTGCAGTGGTCCTCATCAAAGGGTGGTCTTCCAGAAAGTATGCTAATGTCTGACCCTTGATGGCTTTCTGAAGCACAAACCAGATGTCAAACTGTTGCAGGATGACCGCCCATCGGGATAGGCATCCGGTTAGCATCAGGCGGCTGAGGATGTACTTGAGTGGGTTACTCCATGAGATCAAATGGACCTCATGATGCTGCAGATAATGTCACAACTTTTGAACCGCGAAGACCAAGGCCAAACAACTTATCTTGATATTTGAGTATCGAGTATCAGCATCAATCATGGTTCGGATGAGGTAATAGAGACTGTTTTCATTGTCGGCGTCATTCTTTTGTGTGAGGAAGGCTCCTAGTGATCACTCTAAGGATGTCATGTACAAGATGAGAGGTTTTCCTTCAACTGGGGGCATGAGAACCGGTGGGCTGAAGAGGTACTTCTTCAAGTTGTCGAACGCCTCTTGGCAGTCATCCGTTCATTGGTACGTGACCCCCTTCTTCATTAACCTGGTGAAGGGAAAACATTTGCCTACCAGGTTGGCTATGAACCACCTAATATAGGCCAGGTGTGCTTGGAATCCCCTCAACTCGGTGATATTTTGGGGAGGTGGTAATCCAAGGATAGCCTTTGTCTTCGCAGGGTCGGCTTCGATGCCACGATGGTGTATGACGAAGCCAAGGAATTTCTCTGAGGTAACCCCAAAGGCACATTTCAAGGGGTTCATCTTCAAGATGTGTTGTCAGAGTTTGTCAAAGACGGTCTCAAGGTATGACAGGTGATCTGCGCGCTGTCTGGACTTGACCACCAGGTCATCCACAAATCATTCAACGAATTTCACCAGGAACGGTTTAAAGATCTGATGCATGGCACGCTAATATGTGGCGCCAGCGTTCTTGAGACCAAAGGGCATGACCCTGTAACAGAATACCCCTTGAGGGGCCCTGAAGTTAGTGTCTTCCTTGTCTTCTCAGGCCATCTTGATTTTATTATATCCAGAATAGCCATCCATGAAGGATAGAGCCGCATACCCGGTCGTCGCATCTATTAATAATTCGGTGATTGGGACCGGGAAATCATCTTTCAGACAATGCCGATTAAGATCTCTAAAGTCAATGCAGACGCGGATTTTTCCATTCTTTTTCTTGATATGGATGATTTTGGCCAACCAAATGGGGTACTGGACCTCCCGAATGAAGCCTGCTTTAATGAGCTTATTGACTTCAGCCTCTATTTTGGCAACATGTGAGGGTTGCGTCCTTTTGGCGGCCTGTTTATAGCCCCAGTGGTCTTCTGGAAGACCCAGGTGATGCGTCGCCACTTTGGGATTGAGTCCCTGTATTTCTTTGTAATTCCAGGAAAAAACATCCCAATGTTGCCTCAGGAAAGAGGTATATACCTCCTCGGGGGACATGGCTACGCTAATGAGAGTAGGCCTCAGATCTTCCTCAGTACCCAGTTTTATTTCCCTGAGATCGTCCACCATGGTGGAGATACCCTCCTCAAATGCAGTAGGTGCATCCCTAAGATCTTCCCCCTCTTCTTCTCCCAAGTACTCATCTTCGTGATCTGACGAGGAGAGAGTTTCCGATCTGAGCCTTCGAGGGTTTGAGGGATAGGTATCGTGGGCATCCCTGCTTGAGTATTCATCCCCAGATCAAGGGTTGGCAGTCATTCCCGCATTGTCGTGCTCGGCCATCGTGGCTGAAGTCATGAGGACATCCGTGTGCATGTCCGTACTTGAACTCCTACTCTCAACATGGTTGATGGGCAGAACATAATCTCTACCAAGCTGCCTGAGGGGGTTATCAGGAACCATTTCCAGGCCATTTGGAGTGGGGATCCAGTCGACACCATCGACCAAAGGCTTCATTTTCTTTTGCTCATAAAACCCGGCGGCAATGTAATGTGACTCGGAGAGCTCGAAAGGGGCCTTGGCAGCGTGCAATGTTCCACTTTGTCCATTGACATAGTACTTGATACACTAGTGGTAGGATGAAGGAACAACCATGTGCTTATGGAGCCACGGCCTTCCCAGCAGGTCATTAAACGTTGTGCTCTGTCGGACGACCAGGAATTCCGTGTAGGCTACCAAGTCACCAAAATGGGTCTTCATATTAATTTATCACATTGGTTTCTGGTCACTCTTATCGTAACCCAACAGAGTTGTGGCCGAGGGAATTAGGTCATCCTCACTGTAAACGAACTTACAGAGTGTCTGTAGGGGAAGGAGGTTAACTCCAGAGCCATTGTTTATGAATAATTTACAGATCTCAATACCATTCAGTGTGCCGGACACATATAGTGGTCTGATGTGTCCTTGCATGATGGCATCTTCATCCTGATCGGTGAAGGAAATCACTTCATTGCATTCAGCTGGGTCAGTCTCCATCCGGTAAATTTCAGCGGCATCTACCTCGGCTTGAAACTCCTGGGGGCTGATCAAAGCTTCTATAAGCACCTCCCTGAGGTCCGCTGACAGACTTGGGGCATCGAGGATTGATAGCTTGGCTGGTACCGATGCCATCTGCTTAAGAATATCTTATTTCTGCTCCAGCGGCCGACGCTTCTCCATTGGCGGGAGAGTCTTAGCGGGTTCTTTAGGGGATGGAGAATTTGATGAGGAGGGACTGGCCGTGGGGTCGGATATTTATGGAGTTCCCGCATTTTGAGGACTTGGCCAGGACGGTCTGTTTGTGTGCACTAGGCGGCCAGACACTTGTTCCTCCTCTAGTGGGTATCGCATAATAACAGGGCCAGAGTGGCTGCTTGTGGAGGTGGATGGGCATTCTTTCTCCTACTGAGTCTGTTGAAGGGATCTCCCATGGGTTTCCGTGATATTAACGGTTTGGGCCGGGGTTCAACCGTAGGGTTGGTTTCGGCCATGGCTGCGCCTCCCCTGGTATCCCCTACCTCTGTGATTCCTCCTCCTGGCTCCTCATGTAGGGAACTTGGGTTCATAACCATACCCTTCATCGGGGAATGATTCCATAAGATGGATGACGCTAATAGAACCAAATATTGGATCTTCATCCTCTGACAGGTCAACCTGGTCGGTTGTCCCTGATGGTGTCGTTTGGTGGGTCAGTGCCCGTGGCGCCAAATTCAAGGGCATATAATCTGCCAGGGTCGGGACTAACTTTGGCCCCATCACGGACTGCTCCTCTTGCGATTATTTCCTCCTTCTTTGATTACGCCTGGATGACCAGCTTGTGGAGGGTTGTAAGTTTGATACTATCGGCTCTGTGGCTTCAGGGGCTGTTGGTGGCAACACCGGGTGCTGTAGTTGAGCTTAGAGTATGCCCTGGGCTCGGTTGATAGTCTTCCAAGTCATCCAGTTGTCAAATTTCTGCCCCTTCTTGCTGGTGACTTTCTTCCACCCCTCCTCTTTATCAGAGTTGGTGGTAGAGATACATGCCACATGTGTTGGGGGGTAGTCCCAGGTCAACATGCCCAGAGTCTACCATCCTCTACAGGAGGCCTTTGAAGATGAAGCATTCTCGGATACTATGTCCCAACATCCGATGGTAGGGGAAGTAATCTGTACTGTCTTTACGGCCGACCTCTTCTGGTTTCCTCGACTACAAGAGGCAGAGCAAGTTGCAGTTCATGGAGGCAATGAAGTAGACGAAGACTTGATCATCCCGGAATGATTATACTTTTTGTCTTCGTTCCTCAAACCGGTTCCGCTTCGGTCCTCATTGATCGTCCCGTTTAGTCAGAGGCGACCACTGATATGCAGGAGGCCCTTGACGATTTGGTGGAGGCCTGAGCGGTGGAGCGGGCACATGGTCCGGCTTGAGTGTGACAGTGGACACTTCATCTCTAGGGGATCTTTTCATAAGAGCTTGCGAGGCTATTCGGGATTTTGAATTAGTCTGCTGTAGGAAGACCTCAATTCTCTGGACAATGGCTGAGAGATGGCGGAAGCCAGTGGTGCACTCCACTAGTATGAGCGGTTTTCGCAGCTCATCTCGAATATTATCAATGCATATGGCTAGCATCTCATCTTGAGGCATTGGCCTGTTCAGGGAATAGTTTAGACCTTTCCATCTGGCGATGAAATCTGAGACCCTCTCGTTCTCCCTCTACTTGCAGTTCATGAGATCGATGGCCGTTTTTTTAGGCCAAGTTGAGTTGAAGTGGAATAGAAACTGCTGCTGAAGGTCTTCCCAGATCCTTATTGACTGGTCTGGCAGACTCGTATACTAGACATAGGCAGATCCTTACAAGGTCCGTACGAAGCATCTGAGTTTCACTGCTTCTTTCTGTTCCGGAGTCCCCATCATAGGATCGTAATAAGATGTGTAGTGCATCAAATGTTGTTCCAGATCGCCTGACCCATTGAAAATAGGGAATACAGGGCTCCCAAAATTAGGTGGAGGCAATGTGTTGCTCACCCAATACGGGTAGGGTTTCCGCTCTGGCTGTATCGGAGCGTGTCGACCTTCCATCGCTTCCAATCGAGCTGTTAGTGCCTCGATGGTGTTGGTGAGACCCTGGTTTACATCCTGTTGGGCCCGGTCCTAGGCAGTCATATCCCGAGGCATTTTCTGATGATCCGGATTGGCTGGCACCAGGGGTACGTGTGTCGTTTGTGGCACCTTCGGAGGGTTCAAGCGTACACACTCCGGTTGCTTCCTGAGTGGAGGGAAGTCTTGGTATTCATCATCCACATTTAGGCAGTTGGATGGGTCTGGCGCCTCGTTGGACGGGAGCCCTGACCATGCTTCGTTTGTCCGGGAAAACATTAGTCTTTTAGGTGCACTTGTTGGGAGTGCATGATGTGGCTCCTCCTGGGATGCACTTTCAATAAGGCGATTCCTCTGGAGTAGCTTGGCGTTAAGCTACCTCAATTCTTTCACCTCCTATTCCTGTCAAGCGAATCTCTCTTCAAGCGTGAGTGGATCATCTTTGTCAAGAGAAGGAGGTGGGTTAAGGGTAACCAGTCCTTTGTTCTTATCCTTGTTGGAAGATCGCAGGGTAGGTGGAGGAGGGTTTGCTAGAAGGAAGTCTATATTTAGGGCGACCCTCTGGTTCCGGGTGTGCACACCTGGTGGTTCGTTGTGAGTCATAGCCTGGCCGGAACTATCATCTCCCGATCCCTCCTGATTTGCAATATCTTTGGTCCACCCATGGGGTTAACCTCTATGATGTTGATAGATTCATATCGCGGGGTGGAGAAGATGTCATATTTCAAATGGGAAGAGGATCTCCCACATCTTTTGATGGCCTTCCCTTTCGTGACCTGGGATTGCCTTCAGACTTCTTGACGAAGTGTGATGTGGAGAGTTCTTTGATGCGACCTTACGATGTGCCTTCCTCTCAGAGGGGATGATGATTCAAATGATAGGATAGGATGGGAACCTCCTCTTTTGATTGTCCTCCGTAGACGAGAGAATACTGACTCTCATGGGGGAGGTTCTTGTTGAGGGGGTAATAATGCCCCCAGCCCTAAGGGCTGGGGTTGGCCCCGTTCCTTGGACATCAAGTCTCTTCCCGGTTTTATTAGTCTTACGGGGGAATTTTTTGTTAAAAATTCCCCCAGCCCTGCAGGCTGGGGTTGACCCTGGATTGTGGCAGTGGTTGCGGCTACCGCTACCTGCCTGACCTCGCGTGCCCCCATTCAGGTGTGAACCGGATTTGCTGCTGAATTCACCTGTGGATCAATCCCTTCTAGGGAGGTAGGAAATGATCGCTGATTTACCTCTCTTAGGTGAGAGGCCTATTGTATGCTCTCGGTGGCCTGATTTAGGAGTTCTTGAATGGCTCATTCCTGTCGGGCCTGACGCTTCTGAGACTTACTCAAGGCCGGACTCTGTTGGGTGTGTTGCCTTTCTTGAACAGGGAGACCACTTGATTGTCATCTTGACGTGACGACGTTGCAATACACCATGCCGAATGAGTTCTTCTGGGTGGGGAGCAGAGTTAAATGCAGAGCTCCATGATCTCCCCATCCCCTGATGTGGACTCCCGTCGGAGCGTCACCGATGAGGTGGTGCAGCTGGTGCAGCGCACAGAGGCAGGATATCTTCATGTTTCCTTTACGCCTCTCGGGTCGCCATTGCCATGCTGAAGGAAGAGCTTCCAGGTCGATGTGATGCAAGAGGTCTCATATTGTCTTAACGTGGTCTACATACCCATCGTAGGGAAGGAATCTTGATTTCAGTCGATGGAGGGTTGTCCATATATTATGGCGGATGTCGTGCATGAATTCTTCTGACAACTCTCTGGGTATGTCGAACTGAGAGGTGGTCGTAGGCCAAAACATAACTGGTATATCATCCCTGGCCAGTCGTTTCCTCAGGTTCATCATATCGGCATATTCCTCCGCTAGTGACTCCTCTACTTGGTCGGTCCAACTAAGACGCTTGCTACCAATGTGGTCGGAGGTAGTGGGACCGGTAGGTGCTGAATCATTATGTGGGTGATTAAGAGGTGGTTCAGAGGATGAATGCGGCCCTAGACCATCTACTGATTTCAGAAGTATGTCGTCGGTGACTAACTGGGAATCTGACATGCTTGATCCCGTCCTTCTGAGTGCCTCGACATGCGAGGGCTTTTCCATGCTTGATTTGTCAGGGGGAGGACCTTCCTGTCGATATGATATGTCATCACGGGGAGGACCTCCGCAATGGCGGCCGTAATGGAGAGGACTACCATTACTGCTTGATGTTTCACTTCATAGAGGACTTTTACAGTGCACACCTTGGGGAGGACCTCCAAGGCCTGTCGCAGCAAGGGGAGGACTTTCTGGCTACATAGTGTCATTACAGGGAGGACCTTCGAAACAACTGCCATCATGGTGAGGATGACCATAATGGCTTGAAGTTTGATGTGCATCCTGGGGAGGACCTTCAGGACACACCGTGACAAGGGGAGGACCTTCTTGTTGCTTGGGGACAATGCGGGGAGGACCATCGCAATGGTGACTACAGTGGTGAGGACTACCATCACAGCTGTGACAATGGCGAGGACTACCATTACTGCTGCCGCAGGGAAAATATATGCGGGATACATCCTGGGGAGGGCCTCCAGAATGTACCGCAATGAGGGGAGGGCCTTCTCGTTGCTTGACTTCTCTACGGGGAGGACCTCCATTATCTGGGTAGAGAGGACTACCATCGTGATCTGATGCCCAGCTGCACGGAGTGTTGTTACAACGTAACCCCTAGGGAGGACCTTCAGGGAAGGCCACGATAAGGGGAGGTCCTTCTTGTCGTGATGATATGTCACTGCGGGGAGGGCCTCTGCAGTTGCGACTATGATAGCGAGGACTACTATCATAATCTATGGTCCCACTGCATGGAGAGTGTTTGCAGCGTATACCCCGGGGAGGACCTTTAGGGTGGACCGCAGCAAGTGGAGGACCTTCTTGCTGCTCGATATTCTGGTCACATGGAGGGTTTCCGTGACTCGCATCAAAATAGGAGCTCTCATGATCGATCATTATATGCTCGCGGGGGAGGCCCCCACGGGTTCTCTAGAGAGGACCTTCAGATCTTCTGGTAGAAACATTGTGGGGAGGACCTTCACAACTGCTACTGCCACTCCCATAATATAGTAATGGGTGGGTAGGGTTCTGATCCTTTAATGTATGCTTAGCGGTGTTGGGAACCCCAGCTTCCAGTAGAGTGGAGTCATGAACTTCCTCTTTATTTTCCGGCTTCCTTTGGCGCGTACGGGGTGCTCTTTTGTGGGCAGCGGGGACCGTCTGCTGTTGATAATGGCCTTCAGCTTTGGGTCCCTGTCTAATTGGGTCTTGTGATGTTGCTGGGATACGCCGATATCTTGACTTTTAGCAGGAATATATGCCTGCTCTAGAGCATCTACCGTGATGGACGGGTGTCCCCCAGTTGGAACGAGTGAAGCTGCCCGATCTAGTTTCCCTTACGTCGCAGAATATGGTCGGAGACCCTCCTGGGTAGAAGAAGGGATGCAGATCTACTCCGAGGCGGCTATCTCGTCTCTCAGATGAGTCACCACAATTGGGGAGATGGTCTCACAGGCCCGAGTCCTTACTGTTTTTGCTGATACAATTACATTCTGGAAAGTCTGCAAGATATGATCTGGGATCGATACATACTCCTCCATCATTGCTAGGATATGTAGAGAGACATCTTTGGCTGGAACGGGTATGAAGGCCTATTCTAGTATTGGAGTAGGAATATCCTACTCCAGTCCTCCTGTGGTTAGTGGGTACTGACAATTCTCCTGTGTAGGGGTAGGTGAACGAATCTGCCCCTATACCGGGATACACCGATTTATCTCTCAGTTGGCCGCCACATTGGGATGGTGGACTTTTATTGCATCCACAGGGAGCTGGCCCTACATATACTGGATTCCCACCGTATCGAGTCGGTGGCCTTTGTTGGCGGGGAGACATGCCCGCCTATGATTTGCCGCCACATCTGGGTGGAGGGCTTTGTTGATCGCCACCATATCAGGATGGCGGGCGTTAGAAGCAACTGCAAGGAGCTGGTCCTGTAGGCGCCGGGTCACCACCACGCCTGGTTGGTGGGCTTCACGACCCTGGTCAGGGAGAGGTGCCTGCCTGGTAAGTGTCGTCCTGTGTGAACGGTGGGCTTGATGGAGCTTGGCAGGGATGCATGCCAGCATGTATGATGCCGCCATATCTGGATGGCGGGCTCGCAAGGAGAGAATAGGTGTAGGTGTCTATTCATGGTATGTCTCCGTGGTAGGGCAGCTGAGCTCCTCCTCAGGGACCAGGGTGATGACCAATCCCTGATTGTACGTCTGCCGCCCTCATCGGGCGGTCTGAGGGGCCGGAGCTCGTGGATCGTGGGCCTAACTCCCCGGGGAGACATCCTCCTCGGTGCGAGGATGTCAGGTCACGGCGTGACCGCGATGAAATTTGCCGGCAGGAGCCTTGGAGCGGAACCCCCATTCGGTGGGGATGAAGTCCTTAATGTCGACCTCATCTGCCTCCCTAAGATAAGGGAGGTACGCATTGTCCCGTTTTGGGGATACACTCCTGAAACGGTTGGAGACAGCAACAGGGGCTGTCTGGATCTGCCTTTGTGGCCGCTGCTGGGCAGGCGACAGATGAGTTCTGGAGGATTGGAGGGCGTTCATGTCCACCTACACCGTTGGGAGAGTACCGTTCACGTGGTACTCTCGGATCAGGGTGTCCGAGACCCAGCGTTGAAGATGTTGGGTGGGTGATGGGGTCCTTCGTAGGTGAGGAAGTCCTGTCATTGCGTAGTCGGAAGCACGCGCTTGTGAGTTTCTTCAGGACGCCATTGGATCGAAGTGAGTTCTGAAGGTAGTACCTTCAAAACATTTTAGCAAATACAAGCAGAAAACCCATCAAAGTAGCATCTCATGATCCCATGCATAATTAATGACCTTGCTTGGCCCTCCTTGTGAGTAAAGGGGGACACAGGGTGGGATTATGTTAAATCTGTCATGCTTGGTTAAACATTCACGTCAGGTTCACCATTTTTGTTTTGGGTTTCGGTCTCGAAATGCCCAACGGCTCCATATCCAATGATGGATGGACCTACTTTCCAAAGGTAGGTGTTCGTCGGATGGTCTGATCAGTGACGCTTAAGAACTCACATTGGTCGAGAGGATGGGAATTTGGGCTCATCGTACCCTTTTAGGGGGAATTATTGCATGTTCTGGGACTCTCTTATATATTTAAGACGTATTCATATGTTCGTGAATCTTTGGTTTATACCCAAACATAGTATCCATGGATTTAACCCTTGGTTGGAAATGGTTAGCTGAACGCAGGGGTTCAGAATCATTTATGCCTGAGGTTTACCATCCCTCGTAGGATTAATGACCCCGAGGAATCTGGACTCATTGATACGGTGCTAGGAGAAGCTCGGTGAACCAATGTTAAGATAGTCGGATTGACTGGTTGTTGGGCTTGAACCTCATGGAGGTTTCCTACGTACCCTTCCTAGGGGATAGGGATTAAATTCCACGTAGTTCGAAAGGGGAGCATCAGAGAACCGATATGAAGGTGGACTCGGGGGTCCGTTGGTGATCGGGCTTGAACCTCATGGAGGCTTCCTACGTATCCCTGTGGTAGGGAATAAAAGTCCTCATAGTTCATATTGGCTTGGGACTTACACTCTGAGGCAGCCCAGAATATTGGATTGGGGATTACTCTCTGAGGAGGCCCATAAGAGGATTTCATGTTCGATGCTTACTCTAAGCCCACGTGATTCATGATCGGTGTGAGAAACAAGAGGCGGTAAGGACCAGAGGATCATGTCACGAAAGGTGCATCCGTGAGAAGTGGAGTGGGGCTTACACATGAGGACGGCCATTAAGTCGGGTCTTACTCCGGGTTGGACGCCCATGGTGACAAAGCGCATCAGGAGAGGGAAAGGGGTTCTCCTGTGCCCATCACCTCCCCTGTTCCCCAAGGAAGTACCCAGGGAAGTATCGAGGTGCATGGGGATGGATTCCTTCTGATGGGTATGCCACCCCCTCTTTGGGAAGGAGAGAAGTGCCTGACCGCCGAAGCGTGTAGCCCCCCATCCTGGAAAGTAGAGGAAGGAAGGGGGTTCTCGGGCTCAGACCCCGCATTACCATGGGAATGTGAACCCAGGCATGCTTTGGGAATCTGCCCAAGGGTCGGGGAAACACCTTTTCCCCTATTTACCGTGGGTATGTGAACTCAAATGGTGCGCTGGTGCACCTAAGGGTTACACCACATGGATCTGGTGGCTCTGGTGGAGGCCTCGGCTTGGGGCCGATGAGTAGGCCAATGAGGGAGTCACAGGGGATCAGGCTAGATCAGGAGGATCTTATGTGGATCGGGGAATGGGAACTCTGAAGGATTCGATGGACCACATAGGGGTATGGGTAGTGGCGCCCTTCGCGTAGGGAAGTGCTACGCGGCTGGAGCGGCCGTCCGTGAACAATGGTGGTCTGTGGACTGAGAGGCTGCCTACAAACCAGGGTGGTCCGCGGACTGAGAGGCCGTCCACGAACCAGGAGGGTCTGCGGATTGATTGGCATCCTGAGAACTAGGAGGGTTCGCGGCTTCGGGTTCGGCCCGTGTACAAGGTTGGTACGTAGAGGGTTCTACGCGAGCAGCGATGGCCAAGTTTGGCGTTGGTCGGGGGTTCGTCGTTCGAGGCTTCGCCCGCGTAGGAGGGTGCTACGCGGTGTGGCAGATCGAAAAAGAGGCATAAACTTCCTGATCCATGGGGAGTGCATCTGCGGAGGGGCTATGGTTTGCGGTCTTCTCTTTTTTTTTCTATTTTAAGTTCGCGGTTCACCAAATTCTTATGCATTTTCGGTTGCTTATTAGTTCGTTCCCAGGTTCATACCTGCTCTGGTTCACGAACTGGAACTTTCAAAATCTTAAGCCTTCCTTCGAAATCCTTCCACCCGAATCTGAATGATCTCCTCTCTGTCTCCTTTCTCTGAATATGAATCCCCTTTCCTTCCCCCCCTCAGTCTCCTTTTATAGAGTGGGGAAAGAGATGTATCTATGGTCACGTGACACCTTTTGTAGAGTCCCATGACCGAATACCCAGTTTACGGCTGACTTGGTCAATACGTAATTCGTGGTGGGTATTGAGTGCTTCTCCCCCCCCCCCCCCATCCCCACCCCCCGCGAACCGAACAAGGGGAGTGCTTCGCGGCTGCAGAAGGTTCCGCCTCCATTTCACGAACAACAACGGAGGTAGTTCGGGCCGGCTGACACGGCTCGTGGCTGGGGCGGTTCATGTCGGTGAACTGGACTGGCGCCTGCCCTGCTTCGCGCCCGCGGAGGATCTCCTCCTCCATTACACGAACGACAATAATACGCGGAGGGGGGACGCTTCGCGGAACCGGTCGTGCATCATTAACATTATACCGATCCGCAGACTGGTTCCTCCTTCGCCATCTTTGAGTATTTTCCCCATTTTCCCATACCTTTTGAGGGAAAATTGGGCAGAATCTCCCTTGAGTTAAAGGGGATCATCATTCTCCTTTGCGGATTTTTTAGGACCCTACAAAGGTATAAATATTTAATTAAATAAATGATATGTCTAGAAATGAATTAGTGGGATTAGACTAGTGAAAACCATCCTAGAAGAAAAAATTGATTTTTATAAGATATTGCCTAAAAGGGATAAACCTAAGAATGATGGATATATATGTTGAAGTTGTAAACTATATAGGAATAAAATAAAAAATTTATGACGTTTATACCAAGAAAATAGTAATTAATTCAACATAAAGGGAAATAAAACAAGATATATTAGTATAAAAATGATAATGTAAATAATAAGTCCAAAAACAGAAAGAAGATTTAGCAAATTTCTAAATAATTCTTAATCATATGGACAAATCAGATGGAATTGTCTAAGAATATGGAATACCAAAAAAATGATAGAACATCATTTGTTTTCACATGTGAACAAACCTATTCTATCTATTAATGAATAATAATTTATCAAACAATCCATGCTCCCTAGAGAGATTAATGCTTGATAATTAAGGATGAAATCATAAAGAAGTCTAAAGATGTAATGAAATGCATTTCTGGGTTGGGGAATAAATCTTAGCCTTTTGATCTAACTAAGGAGATGAGGAAGAATACACCTTTTCCACATATATATTTAATTTATTGTTATATTCAATAAAATTGAAGGTGATGCATAAATTTTGGGGGAGAAGTAACGAATGAATTCCTAATAATGTTCAATAAATAATATATCATAAGGAAATTTATTTTTTATCTCTATCAATATCAAATTTGGTATTGAAATCCAATTGTTATCATTGAATCTTCGATATTATTTTTCGTAGAATGATAAAGTATGATAAATACTTTTGAATTCAATCCCCTTAAGGGGTGCTATGAATATTAACTAGCAACTATATATCTATTATTTTATGTAAATTTGATATTCTGTACAAAACTTGAAGTAATTTAATGTTGAGTTATACTAAATTTCATCAATGAGGTAAGTTTAACATATTATCTTTTACCTATGTGAGAAGTCAAATATAAAAAGGGAGGATATAAAGATTTCTTGATTAAAAAATAAAGGTATATTGATTAGGGTGGTAAACTTATTTATGAATGAATGATTTTAATCTATCATTTGATTTGAATACAGGTTTCTATCATGAAAATATAATAATTTTCCCTCATATAAAAAATATTTTTTATGGCATGAAAATGATTTTATAGATATATTTGAGGTAGAAATTAGTCAGTATTTTTCTATACCTATATTTCCCATATAGACTTAGATTTCATTAGTGTTTGAATCATTTATAAGAGAACAATTATTTATCCTTCTCTGAAGAATGAAGGTGAAAAAATGTAGAGGAGATGAAAATACATATTGTTTTGAAATATGGAATGGATTATATATTTTCATCTTACACGTTGAAATTTAAATATTATTGAGAGAGAGGGAGAAAAAAAATATCATAAAATCCATATTATATAATGATATGGATTTTATGAGATATTTTCAACAAAATAAAATGGTGTCTATTGTTGAAACCACTAATATAATGTTGGATTTGTTGAAATATATACAGGGAATTGGTTACTTAGTGATCAACTTGTAATATTGATGTCATGATTGATAAGATAGTCATTAATGATTGTGATACCTGGAGGATTAATAAGGATCCATTATTGATAAAAATCTTGTATTGAGGAAAATATTAATTGGAGTTATTTCCATGTAAATTTAATGATTATGTTACAAAAATTAGAAAATTCATTTTAATTTGAAGAGAGTTTCTACTATGAAGGAGTAGCATTTACATGTGAATATTTTTTAGAAAACATTGATATAGAGTATAATTTATCATAGACTAACTGGAAACATAATTAGATGATGAGATGATGAATATATTTAGAAGTTCATGAAAGAAAAATTTTATATTGAATCTTAGTGTTTTTTATGATTGATATAAAAAAATGTAATATAATTCCTTGTATTTACTCAAGGTGGAGTAACTATGTTGCAAGATTTGACATTTCCATTAATTATCTTTGAAAATATTTGTATGTGTTAAAATAGATTTATAATACCCTTAATAATATTGAATATGTGCTTTTGGAAATATTGGAATTTTTTAAGGATTTTATTAAAAAAATTATAGCTAACCTCAGCCACCCACATAAGTATCCAAGATTAGGGATATTTCAAACATCAGGGTGGCCAAGGTTAAGGTTGCAGCAGATCATAGTGAAGAAAGATAAGTCATATCATAGGCATGGGGGAGAGAGGTCAATGTGAAGGTATATGAGTATTGTTATCCTAACCTGTGTGTGGTAGCATGAGTGGTTGGGGGAGACCATTGATACCTTATAAATTTCATAAGATGATCTAAGTAATGCATCCTATAAGGAAGTAGTGCCTCTATAAATAATTTTTTGATGTGAAATCGTGTATATTTAGTTCTTATTCATACATAATTAAAAATCATGTACATTCATAGTAAATCAAATTAAATGATGATGTATGTACTTTCCTCATCATTTGGTTTGTGAGGATTTATACAACACTTATTTCTCTAAAACCACATACAAATTGAGAGAGCCATCTTTGAACTTCAGCTAAAAGGTATTGGGTAATACAGAGAGAGTGAAAATGAACAAATGAATGCCAAAGATAAAATGTGATGGAAATAAAAATATTTCCCTTAAAACAAGCCTACAAAATTAATGCAGATACACAACAACCAAATATATGTTCAGAAAAATAAATGTTAACAATGGAAATTTTTAATGTGGAAAACCCAAATGGGAAAACCACGTGACCTATACTAGAAAAAATAATCCAATAATAATAAATATTACAAAGAATATACTCCAAAAGATGTGCTGGATCTCAAAAATAATACTAATATAAAATAGAGGAATGAAGTTAGAGGGGAAATCTTGTCTGAAGGAAACCTCAAATGAAGAAACACATACTGATAAAGAAAAACAAATATATCTAACTTTGAAGAGTGTATGTTCACTCAATGAATAAAATGTGTATATTAAAACCATATGGGTTAGATAATTTAGCACCATATATGAGATTCAATATAATCATAGGAATTTCAAGGGTTGAAGATCTGAAAACTATTGCATGAACCCCTAACTATACTGCACTGAAAGAAGAGAGGGAGAGTTTATGGTGCCTCCAAAAGAATTTCCTTGTGAATACATTAACTCCACTAAAAACAATTATCTATTTTTGGTTCCTTTTAATTTTTATGAGGTATGTGGGTTCCCCATGTGAATGGTACCCCCAGAAAACTCCCCCACTAACTTAGGTTGGGAGAGTTTCCAACCCTAAAATCAGTCGGTAAGTCTCAAATGTTCCCCTAGGTAAACACTTATCACAATTTTTTGATCCATTATCATCAGTGTGGATCCTTTGAAGATCCAACTATCTTGAATCAAGTAAATCATAGATCCAATTATATTTAACATTGATATGTTTTGACCTTCCATCAAAAGTGGGATTTTTTCCCAAAAAAAATTGCATTCTGATTGTCATAAAATAATACATACCTATCCTAATAAAAATTGATCTCTTGAATAAAATTTTTCATAAACCAAAATTCTTTTCATGCCCTAATAGCTGCAATACTATCAAACATTATAGTAGATAAAGCAAAAAATCTCTTCAATCTATACTTCCATGATACATATATCATAGAAAATGTGATCAAATAGCCTAAATTTGACTTCCTTGAATAAATATCTTCTTCTGTATCTAAATTTATAAATCCAAAAAACATTGTTTTCTCATTAAAAAAACAATCTCAGATCATAAGTACCACAATGAAAAGAAAAAAATATACTTCACTACTCTCTAATGTTATTTACCTGCATAATATAGGAACTGATTGACCACAATAATTGCATGAGATATATCAGGTTTAGTACATACCATCACATACATAAAATTACCAATAACAAATGAATAGTGTATGTGTTACATGTCCATTATCTATTCATTAGTAGAATGTTACTGACCACTATTAAGCTTAAAATATAAATCCAGAGGAGTACTAACCAATTTCACTCTATCCATATAAAATCTCTAATATATCTTCTAAATATATCTCCCCTGAGATAGCCATAATTTTTTGTCCATCACTTCATGGAGATCGACATACCAAAAATATTTTGTGTTGATTCAAATTCTTTCACCAGAAAATACTAAAAAAGATACTTATTAAATTTTTCAATTCTTGAAGCACCATGGAAAACAATGAGCATATAATCAACATATAGAAATAGTATAATAAAATCAGAATCTATAAATATCTCAACAAAAATAAAATGATCATAGGATGTTTTCCTGAAAAAATGATAAAAAATGACATATTTAAACTTCATATACCACTACCTTGGAGCTTTCATCAATCTATAAAATACATATTTTACCAAAAAATATAATTCTCTTTACCTATTTTAAAAAAACCTATGAATGATCCATATAAATCTACTACTCCAAATATATTTGGAGGAAAGATGTCTTCACACCCATCTACTCAATCTGTAGATCCAAAATAACAAATAATAACTCAAATATAAGACATTTTGACCATATTTGAGAAAATATCATCAAAATACATTCCTTTTTATGAAATAATCCTTTAAAAACAAACCCTACCTTGTATCATGGAGCAGAACTAGAATCTTCATTTTTAATCTGATAAATGCAACAATTTTGAAATGCTCTCTAACATGTAGGTAATTTCACCAACTGAAATGTATGGTTTCCATGCAATGATCTCATGACATCATCCATTTTAGAAACCCATACTTTCTTCTAATCACTTTTCATCGACTTGTCAAAATATTTTTGTTCTCCTTATTCAATGAGGAGTACATACTTATCAGGTGTATATCGAGTAGAAATTATATGATATCTAGATGACCTCCAGAGTGGAAGTCTAGGTTCATTAAGAAAACCTAGAACTAGAACACAAATAATAAAAGGTGCATCAAAACCATCAAATCTAACCTATTCACCCTGAAAATCATACTTCATGTCAACAGGATCATCAAAATAAAAAATATGATGTAAATTTAAATTATAACCAAGATCAAGACTAACAAATCCATTAGAAGTTGGAGAAGTATATTTTTCTACATTATCAATATATAATATAGTCTAATCCTCCTTAAACACAACATCATTGATTTTTAAAAGTTTCTTCAAAGTAAGATCATAGAACTTGTACCCAAACTCATCATTTCTATATCCAATAAAATTACACTTTTGTGGCTTACCATCCATCTTGGATCTCTCATCTCTAGGAACATGAACAAAATCCTTGAAAACAAAAACACCTAAATTATAATACTTTATCACCTTTACATACCAAAACTTATTAGTGGTGTCTACCTTCAAAGTAACCATAGGTGATAAATTGATCATATAAGTATATATAAATAAAACCTCACCCACAAAATATCCTGGAATCTTTTCTTCTAAAATAAAGTAATAAACTCTATCAAACAAAGTCATGTTCATCTTCACAGTTACACTATTTAGCTGTGGTTTCTTAGGAGGAATTTGATGATGCATAACACCTTCCTTCTTGGACTACTGATAAAATAGACCATAATACTCACCTTCGTTATCATTGAAAATACATTTCAATTTCTTACCAGATTTCCTCTCAACTGAAACCATAAATTTATTAAAAACACTGAGCACATGACTTTTGGAATCAGAAACATAAAACCAAATCTTAATTGAATATTCATAAATTAAAATTAAAAAATAAATATCTTCAATGATGTTATTAGATTTCAAAGTTCCACAAATGTTAGAATTTTATAATTCAATTGCCTATGACATCTTATGGAAAGGATAACTGCTAAAACTCATTCTACTATTTTCTCCATCGATACAGTGATCAAAATAATCCAATTTTACACTACTAAAATTTGGATGTATATTTATATTGACCAATAACCTATGAAATTTCTCTCAAATTTGGTTGGGAATCTAATTACATAACATAGAAGACACACCACACTCCATAACGCATGAAATATCATAAGAAATAGAAGCTCTAGTCTAGTAAAAACCTTACTACTTATTCCCTAAATCTATAATCAAGTATCCTTAAAAAATATTCAATTTCTCATAACAAAAATTACTAATAAAAATTTCATAATCAAGAACACTAGTAGAAATAATATTGAGATAAACCTCATGTGCATTTCTAAAATTCATCAAAATTAGATTACTTCTTATGTTGGTCTCTAAACAAACAGTCCTGATACATAAAACATCAGCAAGACCATCATTACCCATCATCAAAATCCCAAAATTACCTGGGTTGAATTATTTAAAGAACTACTTCATCAATTTCACATGAAAAAAAATAACCACTATCAAAAACACAAAAATCATCATCATAATAAATATTAAGATTCATAAATAATAACAATATCACCCCCTATAGTAGCGATGACATGATCAGATACATCAAAATTTTTATTCTATTGATTTTACATAATTATTCATTATCTTTTTAGCTAAGATAAAAACTTCTTAACATGTCCTTTCTTACCCCAATGATGACATTCAAACTCTATTTACTTTGACCAAGATTTTCTTCAACCATTTCTATTTCCTATAGTTCCCTATCCTTGACTTGTTTCCCGACTTCCCCCCTTATTCTCTAGGACTAAAATCTCTAAATAATATTTCTACTGAGTACATATCTTGAAATCTTCATTCAATATAAGATATTTGAAAAACATTAATTTCACAATACCATTAAGAGAAAAAACAGTTAGAGTAACTCACAAATTCTCCAAAGATTCGGGTAAAATATTAAGAAATAATCATGCTAAACCCTTATCTTCTAAATTAATTAAAATATAGGGAAATTGATAAAAACTCCTCTAAATATTACTCAAATAGTCAAAAATAGACATAAATCTTTTTAGCTTAAATTATTGACTTGTTTAAAGAGAAACAGTTTAATTTTTATTTTATCGGATGCATAGATAGTCTCAAGATTATTACACAGTGTTTTGTCATGAGGATGTTTAAAATTTGGTTCATTACATTGTCTTTGATCCACTGATGAATGTAATCAAAAACCATCTCATAATCAAAGATATATTCTTCACCAAACATTCATTTTGTATTTTTAGTACTAAAATATGGAAGATTCATTCTCTTGAAAAAAAGAAAAACATTTATTTTCAATCACTATATATAGAATTTGGTACCATTCAAAAAACATAATCCAACTATAATTTTAATCCATAATTTCTTCGAACAAAAAAACATTGATTCTAGGTGTTAGAAAATAGGAAAAGAGATGATCACTCAAACGAATACCAAAATGAACATATAGTGGAAATAAATAAATTTATATTTAAACATGCCTATAAAATTAAAGGAGATTCCCGATGATTAAATATATGTTCATGAAATAAATGTTTCCATAGGAAATTCTTATTATGGAAACCCCAAAAGGGAAAAACCATAGAACGTTGTCCAAAAATTAGAATATACTAATAATAAAGAGTAAAAATTAGATACTCCCAAAGATGAGTGGTATCTGAAAAATAATACTCAAATAAAATAGAGGATTGATGGGAGAAGTCAGATGCAGTCTGATGGAATCCTGAAATGAAGAATGGTATCCTAATAAAGAAACCCAAATAGATCTAACCATGAAGGTAATATATCCTCTTTAGGAATAAAAGGTTTTGATAAAAAATATCTGGATAATATCGAGGAATACCATAGATGAAATTCCATTACGCCATAGGAATTTCTCAGGTTATAGATCTAAAAAATACTTCCTAAAACCCTAACTGCACTACACTAAAATAAGAGAGAAATAGTATGTGGTGCCTCCAAAGTTGTCTGACTTATGAATCCCGTAACCCCCATAAAAACACATTTTTAATTATTTTCCCTTTTATTTATAAAGAGGAACGTGTGGTCCTCACATGAGGAGGACCCCCAACACAATGTTGGGTTTCTATATATAACCCTCTTATGATAATTCTAAGATCACCGTAGGGATGAAATGAACCATTAAATAATTTGATAATCATTCATATTATATTAAAATACTGAGATGATACTATTTATGTGTGATTCCATGAATAAAAAAATTCACCCCAAAGTTATGGTAAGTGTGCAAGAATTTGAGTGTAAGAATCTATAGAAGAATGTGGCTACACAAATATGATACATACATGTAGTTTCACATTCTTGCATGATAGGTTCTTACATAAAAATAAATTCCACATATTCTATGATATGAAGATATCATAAAGTTACAGTTGTGTTTTTTCTTAGAAAGAAATAGGAATTCTATGATAACTTGATATTCATTTGTGATAGATTTGTGTTGATATATTTAGTATAACAAATAGTAATTCATAATGGGAAAAGTCATGAAATGAATAGTTTTTCATACATCACTGTTAATCAAGTAGTGGATCCAGTGATCTAATGACAATGAAGTGGAATATTAAAGAAAGTGAAGTAGAATGGTGGAATTAATGGATCACTATGATTTTTGGAATCATTGAAGAATTAGATATCATTTATAAATAACCATTATCACTTCAATTCAAGTGGTATAGATTGGGGTAGGGATAAAGAGTGTGTCTCAGGATGAGAGGAAGAAATCAAGTCTTTTTTTCTTTTTATAGTGAATGGTATCCTGTTACTTGATACTTTAATTGTTATTAGAATAAATATAGGAATGTGACCGATGAAAATTATTGTAATACTTTCCATAAGGATAGATGCATGTACAAAAACATAAATAAAAAATAAAAGAGTTTCACACCTAGTTTTTTGTTCAATAAATAATAAGAAGTTCGGTATAATTATAAGTTTCATAAAAGATATTTTGAAGGCCATGAATTACATAAAATTATATTTTTTATGATGTGAAACATAATCATAAATTATTTGTGAAAAGATATATTTCCCTTTAAAGTGAATAAACATGAATAAAATGGGAGTTCAGTATACTCCTAGTGACAAAAATAGTGAAAATCATAAAAATGGAATACATTTAGTAACCATGAAATGTGGTTATCTTTCATGAAGTAAAATTTATGTGTGATACCTTTTTTATAAATTGTTTTGTTTTGCAAAGAAGAAACAAGATAGTGCTAATAATACAATGCATGATATATGTGATACACATACATGAAGTTTGTGAAGTATAATTTTCATGATAATTAGAATATAAAATGGAATACATTTGGAATAATATGAGAATACCATGAAAGACATTTTGGATAGACTATGATATTTAACATTTAGATTTTATAATTAATTGATAAGTAGGGAATAAAACCAGAGGAAAAATTTTTAAGCATCCAGAATATATTGGATTTGGTGTGAATCAATAGTGAGAAACTGTTTTAGTAAAGAATTTTACATAGAGATATTGAATAGAGACATTTTTCAGAAGGTGCTGAAGTGTATTCCAGTTTTAGTGCATTAGAAATAAGTGGATAAAAACTTGATATATTCGGAAGAATCAATGAATATATGGGAAATATTGAGGAGTGAAATATTATTGTTTTATATAAATTTAGAAGAATGTGTTATTAAAAATATAACTATAAACTTGAAATTATTATCTTGGAGATATCATTGATACAATAATATTGTGTATGATAATAAATCCACTCACACATAGAGAATTTGGTCTCATATTCACTAAATAAGTAAGAGGATCATTAGTTTGTTGTTCATATTTCATCTATATGAAGTTTGAGATGCACTGAGTTATATCTTACCTCAATGTGCTTAAAGAGACCCTCCAGTCTATAAACTAACATCATCCTTCATCAAATTAGTGTGTAGAGGTGAAGAAAAGGGGGTCCCCCTTTTGTTAGGAGTGACTAAACCCTAAATATTGAAAAGGTAGTGTTCATGGAATGGATTAAAAATTTCAAAACCATTGTTATCCAAAAAAGAAACTTGCATTTCTTAGTGTATTTGGGAGCATCAACAAATAATTGGTGTGTTCTCCTTAAAAATATGACTTTATTGTGTACCAAGTCAAAATATTTTTCTTATGCCCATACATTTCTTTCCTACAAATTTCTATTTGATTAGGTGATTTTTCTATAAATAATTATAGGATAAACAAAAATCCCAATAACACATGAACAAGATACTAAAATATTGTCAAATGAGTTAATGAAAAATTTTATTTTGTACCACACCCAGATTCACCCCCTCCCTTATATTATCATGTGGTACAACATTTATGTTATCAAAATCTCAATTAAATGATGAAAAATCATTCATGGGTTAATTAAGACTAATATCATTAATATTATTATTATAATATTAAATATAATTCATTATTATTATTACTTACATCGTGATATAAAAACATGTTTGACACATGATGAAGAAAAAGGAGCGGTTGATCACTAACTACAATAATTTATTTATTAATATTTGTTGGGAATTATTTGATTTCATAATTTTTTTCCATTTCATACTTATTTATCATTATTTGAAAAACTCATACTTTTATTATTGGTGAATACAATGGTCAGAGAATAATTAATTATCCATAGAAATTGATTCACCTCCATCTCTTTTTTTCTTTATGATGATCCGTGAACCCTCCAAAATTTCATAGTGGATGGTGGGTTAACCATGTAAGTCTAAAATAATGAGATATGGGGGAATAATATGATAGAAGTAGGTACATTTTGGTGTAACATAGTGAAGTGTTATGGCTGGAAGTGTCATTTAAAATGGAGGAATGATGTTGTGTCTCAAGTATGGTGAGGCATAAGATTAGGATTTTAAGAAGAAATAAATCGATAATAGATTCAAAGAGTATGATAATGATAGATAGATAAATGATGATAAGGAATGACACAAGGGTCCTCTAGTATGGAATGGTGGTTACCCTTATGGTGGTGTGCTCGATAATCAATGGTGACATGATTATCAGTGGTTAATATGATGAGATCTAAGATTTTTTTTGATTAGACAATAGGATTATTATGGTGGAAACTCCAACTAAAAAATATACAGTCCTTTGGGTCACATTTAATTTTTACAATTTTCATTAGGTGGATAGGGTTTAAAAAATATAAAATGTCATATGGAATGTGACCTCATGGTTCATGTTGTGTAAGACAATCGATAAAGGTTAGGGTTTATGAGAAAGGATTATATATCATACCATATCTAGCTATGGCTTAAAGATAATGTATAGTGGGACACATTATCTGGGGAATACTATAGTACATAACTACCTGACCCCCTAGTCTAACATTCCTTGTCGGATAACAAAGACATCTTGTTTTATCATGAAAAAGTTCAGGTTCTTGGGGAATTACCTTCCTGGAAAGCTCATGGGTCTTACACACTATTTAAAACTATAGTATCCCAATTTAGTTTTACTTCACTTGGAAAGATATTGGAAGAATATTACCAGTTACTTTCCAAGGCTTACACCCCATGTCCAAAGAAATTAATGTCATGTACTATGTAAAATTTAGGGTTTTATATATTCCCTCACACATGTTCTAGAATTGGGAACAAATAGTTCATTCTAAAATATTTTTTGACATAAAACATAATGGATAATGTCTAATAATTTTTCAAAGTTGTTTCTTAGGAATTATGGGGAGAAAACGTTTGATAACATTTTTTTATCTAATAGAAAGTTTAGGGTAAGATGTTTGAAGTAGAAATGGTGTTGGTAACCCCCCAATGATTCGGTAATATAAATTTTTGAATCATAGATACAATTAGTGGTGTATGTAACACACATTTTATGATGGGTAATGGGTTCTCCAGTTATGGTGTAGATAACCCCCTCAATCGATGACTATTTAACTCGATAAGGAGTGGGTCCTCCATAGGGGTCCTTATCCACTTGGCTGACATGCACTCTCTTATTGAGGTATGAGTCCCCATTTTTAGTTCCAAATGGTTATGTGGACGTTGTGTGAGTTAGATAGATCAATTCTCCTAGTATTTCAACATTCTGGGTATTTCTGGTTCTCCCATTATTATATGTTCTTTGTGGGGAGATACTGTGAAGATTGGAGTTCTCCTTTATTCTTGGTTGTTTTGGTTCTCTAAATAAGATCATAGTTCTTACTATTAAGTTGGAATGTTCATATATTTATTAATTTCTTTTTTGAGGTTTCATATAGGGTATTTTTATAGACACCTATACAAGGGTCTCATTCCTACACATGTATTTTCTATGAAAATGACGCTTATTATGGTGGAGTCTTCAACGAATATCATGTTGGCATAGTTAGTTTCTAGTGGAATACAATGGCAGCTATTGTTATCCACTATGTCAAAAATTTGATTCTGGGACGTGTTTATCATTTAGTGGTAGTTTTTCATAATCATCACGAATTCATGTTTTTTTAAACAAATATCTGTTTTGGGCCCTCCTGGCCTAGCTCCATCCTAGGCTCACCTGGTCCATGCTAATGAAGCTCATATCAAGCATGTATACCTCGATCCTGGTCCCATAAGACCTTGATCAGGCCCACACCATCATCCCACAATGCCATAGGCCACCTAGAACTACCTGACCATCCAGGAAAATTTAAGCCTATATATATATTTTTTGAGATTTGAATCTCTTGCCACTTGATCATTTTGAAAAGCATTTACAACTCTTCTAATCCATTTATATGATGACTAAAAAAGTGTTAGTATGGTTGTATATATACAGATAAATACATGTAGATGCATATATAGGTGTACATATATTTATTCTCTACAAATCCCATTTTTATTTTTTTTAAACTCGCTTTTAGGCAAAGTTGGAACCTGAAATCCAAATTCAGATATAAAATAGTGCAAACAACTATAATTGGAAAATTAAACCATCACCACACATCTAGAACATTGTCGTGGGACATACTAACAAAAATTTATAATTCAAACAGAACTAAAGTAAAACTAAAATCCATAAATCAAAATGAATGAAATGATAACATTAAAATGTAGACTTGAATTCTTATGATTGACTATCATGCATCAATCTGTAGACTTTACATGAAGATTGATGTCTCAGTAACCGAGGTTAAAAACATACACTACCTCATCAGTGATACCTCTATCACCTCAAAAACCAAATTAGCATGAAGAATGTACATATATTTATTCATAATTTTAATATACAAACATATAAAAAAATACCTATAAATTCATATAAATATAATTATATATAAATTTTTAAAGACATAAAAATATATAAAAATTCATATTAATTTTCTATAATTATTAATAAATATCAATAAATTTTCCTAAAAGTGGGGATGGAACTTGGTTTTCATTAGTTTGGACTGGATAAACTGCTCTCACCGATGGATGCTCCCGTCCCGTGACGGTGACGGCCTTCGGGGTGGTTCCTCCTCCGATAGAGGGGGGACATCCGCCATCCTTTGAGGGGGCGACATCCAGGACCATCTCCACCTTCTCCAATCCTGACCTCCTCCCCTATTTCCCTTCAATCTCTCTTTTCCCTAAAGTTCCAGATCTATTCGCTGGAAGAACTAACCTCCCGATTTATATTTCAGAATTCAACTCAATGTCGGATCTCCTGAAATGTATGCTGATTGTGTTGGGTGTTATTGATTTAAAATTTAAATAATGAGGAGAGGGAAAATATTAATGGAGGTATTTTCTCAACATTAATGGAGGATTTTCTCCCAACGTTAATGAAGAGTTATTCCCAATATTAATTGGTGGAATTAATGATGGAATAATGAATGTTGACCGCATTAATGGAGATATGGGCTGGGTGTCTATATAAGAAGATGCGGTAGCATGTTTTGGAATGTGGGCTGGAAAAGATGTAGACGCCCAAAGAGAATGGCGAAGGGGTTGTCGCATTTGCAGTAACCGGTGCGAAGGTGGGCTGGCAATGATGTAGCCACCAAGAGAGAGCAGTGAAGGGGTTGTTGCGTTTGCGGTAACCGGTACGAAGCGATGATGGTGATCGCGACAACGATGGTGTGTCGGCAGCGATGATCGAAGACGCTGACGATGACGGTGCCATGTATCGAAAGTCCTCTTGGTTGCGGAGATCAAGCGGCGTGTCCCGGTTGCGATGATCGGCGGTACGAAACAAAATGGTATGTTCATGGTGCCGGTGTTGTGTTGTAAAAAAGGCCTTCGGGTGTGATGTGTAAAAGGCATTCGGGTGATAAAAAGCCTTCGGGTGAAATCTTCTCTCCTCTTCTGTGTTTCTGCAACGACGACTTCCGCATGCAGCGCTGGGCTCCACGCCCCAACAGTGGTATCAGAGGGATTGGTTGAAGTGTTCGGTTGCAGAACATGGTGGAAAGCATCTGGTGGAGCAGCTTATCAAGGACTCAGATGTCATCGGACAATGACGGCGGTATCAGCGGTGTTGCTGGAATATCGAAAGTCTTCTGGGCCGCAGGTGTCATGCGGCGTGTTCCGTTCATTGGGTGACATTTAGACCTTGGTGGAGTTGGCGATCAAATTGGCCCAGATGGTGGAAATAACTTTGGAGTATTTGAATTTTAAATCATGGTGGAGATTTGTTGGGTGTTATTGATTTAAAATTTAAATAATGAGGAGAGAGAAAATATTAATGGAGGTATTTTCTCAACATTAATGGAGGATTTTCTCCCAACGTTAATGAAGAGTTATTCCCAATATTAATTGGTGGAATTAATGATGGAATAATGAATGTTGACCGCATTAATGGAGATATGGGCTGGGTGTCTATATAAGAAGATGCGGTAGCATGTTTTGGAATGTGGGCTGGAAAAGATGTAGACGCCCAAAGAGAATGGCGAAGGGGTTGTCGCATTTGCAGTAACCGGTGCGAAGGTGGGCTGACAATGATGTAGCCACCAAGAGAGAGCAGCGAAGGGGTTGTTGCGTTTGCGGTAACCGGTACGAAGCGATGATGGTGATCGCGACAACGATGGTGTGTCGGCAGCGATGATCGAAGACGCCGACGATGACGGTGTCATGTATCGAAAGTCCTCTTGGTTGCGGAGATCAAGCGGCGTGTCCCGGTTGCGATGATCGGCGGTACGAAACAAAATGGTATGTTCATGGTGTCGGTGTTGTGTTGTAAAAAAGGTCTTCGGGTGTGATGTGTAAAAGGCCTTTGGGTGATAAAAAGTCTTCGGGTGAAATCTTCTCTCCTCTTCTGTGTTTCTGCAACGACGACTTCCGCATGCAGCGCTGGGCTCCACGCCCCAACAGATTGCTAGCAGAGGCGTCCTTCAGTAGACTTGTTTGATCGTCTTATTTTCAAGCACTGGGGTCTGCAAGTGAGAGCGACTGTGGGATTGCTCGACAGTAAGCATATGATGATTCGGTTTGAATCGGATGTGGACTTGATCAAGGCCTGGTCCAGCGCACCTCGCAGCTCTAACAGATCTCGGTTCTTCCTTTTTCGGTGGTCTTACGACTTCCAAATGAAGAATGACACCTCTTCGGTTTTTATTTGGGTACGTTTCCCTCATCTCCTGCTTTCGTTTCAAAACCCCTCTATTTTTAGCATGCTAGGGAATCTCGTGGGTATATTTCTTTTCTTTGATAGAAGAAAACGTGCACCCTATCACCCTGTTTATCCGAGGGTCTGGGTAGAATTGGATGTCTCGGTTTTGCCTTTTGAGTTTGTTGGGATCACAGTGGGTGAGTAATTTCGTTACAAAAAGCTCGTGGTCTACGAATCGTGGGTCGATTTCTGTTCCAACTGTGTCATCTGATGGCTTCCTGTTGGCGTGGACCAAGGAGATTCACTGCACCGGAGGGTGTGGTTTTAGACAACAAAGGTCTAGAGCCAAGTGCGGAGGGTCCTTCTTCCCTGCTCAAGCCAGTTAAGCCGAGTCCTCAAGACCCGAGAGTGGATGGAATTTTTTCTAGATTGTTTCATGATCTCGGTGTACCAAAGCCGAAAGAACCGACCTTATGAGGTCCCTTCTCTAGGTTTTCTTCTTTATTTGCTGATACTATTTAGGCAGGAAGGGGGATTCAACCTCAGGAGTCTGATCTTCTATCTAAACACAGTGGTGCTGATCATCATGATGCTGCTAGGGTGCTTAAGGATTCTCAAGTATCTAACATTTTTTAGGCAATGTCCCCGCATCAATGGGCGCCCAGTTTAGGTAAGGCTGTAAAGTCATCCCCGGTGCACAATCGCTTCTCACCCCATAATTCGGAAGGGAAAGAAAATGGGGAACCTGAGGGGTAGAAAACTGTCATCCCAAGATGGAAATGAAAGCAGGTTGGATGTCAACAGTCAGAAGATGATGAAGCTAGTGTTCAAGATGGGGTCTCCCAGATAAGTTCGGACTATGAGAAAGAGGTTCTGGTTTTACATGGATCAAGGTAAGGGAATCAAGGGAGCCTCTTGTCTGGAAATCTCCTGGTCCTCAAGGTGGGGAAATAGCCAAGACCCTGCAAAGACTACCCGAATACCCCAAAGACTATAGTAACTAGATCTGCAAGAAAGGCAAGGTGTAATGGATCAATGGTGAATTCGGGGGACCCCTCTTTGAACATAAATATGGATTTGGTCTCTGGTAGATTGAAGCAGATCCCTCCTGAGGACTGTAACTCTCTTGTGGGTGAAGTTGAGGTGCTGGAGAGTACAGTCTCTACTATAGATAGGGAGGAGGGGATACAGGTGTTGTCTGGACCGAAGGTTGAAATCATCGAAGCTCCACTGTTGAGCATGGAAGATCCGCAGCCGGGTGTGGATGCAGTGGCCAAGGAAGATTAATGGGACCTCGTAATGCATTCCGAGGAAGAAATGTTGGATATGGTTTTGATCATTCATGATTCAAAGGATGACGTGGAGAGGATGAATGGGAGGCTAATGCAGGTGGATTCCAACACCGAACGGTGCGATTGGATTAACACACAACATCTAATTTTGACCAGAGGCTACAATGAGAAGAAGATAATAGTGGAGGACCTCTTACAAGCTTGGGACAAATTGGCATATCATTTCGAAGTGAGTATCACAGAAGAAATAAATACTTATATATCATTTTATATATATAGACACTTATAGATATTCATAATTATATATATAAAGATATATAACGACATAATATATATAAATATATATAAATATATACAAATAGAGATAAATATCTATAATTATAAATTAATTAACAAAAATGTACACAAATACACACATATATATAATTCAATATTCTTATATATATATAAACACACACAGACATATACACACATAATATATATAAATACACATTAACACAAATATATATATATATATGTGTGTGTGTGTAAATGAATTCAAAAAATATATAGAAATATATATATAATTGAATATAATTATATATATATATATATAAACACATTTAAATAAACACCCACACATATATATATAACATATATATATATCTGCATAATATATAAAAATATATAAAAATATATAAAAATATACATAAATGTATAAAATAAAAATAAATATATATACGTATAAATAAATGCTCATATATATATATATATATATATTTATTTACAATTATATATACACACACATAAATATACATAAATAAATAAAAATATAAAAATGTACATATATAAATTGTTATATACATATACACATATAAATATCTATAAATATACACATACAGAAACAATTATTAATAATGAAATTTCCACCATAAGAAATATGTGTGACCAATAAGAAAATCTTTGACACAAAAGACACATCATAAAAATAAATCACCCAAAGTGGGAAGACCACTAAATTTTATACAACATTATGTCAATAGAAATGTAATCCCAATAAATAAATCCAACCCTCACCCAAAAAGGAAAAGAAGACCCACTTTAATGAAGAAAAAATTCCATAAAAAATTTAAAATTAGGGTATTTTAACTTAAAACTCAGTTTTAGGGGCCTTATGGACATCTTTTTACCAAGAAAAAAAATGGAATATGGTCTTATCCTAACCTTTAACATTTTATGTCATTTTAAACTGTGATTTGATAGGTTGTGGAGCCCAGGAAGACACTCATATCAAAATTTATAATCATTCGAAGTTAATGTCTATATTTTAACATCTAATAGAATATTAATAATTTTTTTATTATTAATAATTACCAAATCATTATCCAATATTACTGTACTTATTTTCATAATAATAAATTTGATATGTCGTAGATCATAAATAGACACCTGGATTAGTAGTTATGGAAATTTGATGCTGAAGTATGGTTTTCAACTTCCCTTATAACATTAGTTAAGTGAAGAAGTTGCATCAATGGTTTTAATATATATATATATATATATATATATATATATATATATATATTTGTGTGTGTGTGTTTATATATAAATATATACATATATATATAATTATTAAATAATAATTACAAAATGTTAATTAATAAATATTAAATAATTAGTAATTAAAAGTAATTAATAATTAATAATTAATTTACTTTTTATATAACTACACATTAATAGTTATAAATTATTAGTAGTTAAAAAAATAATAATTAATTATGTTTTAAAATAATAAATAATAAATGATTATAAATAATAACTAATAACTAATAAATAATAATTAAAAATTATAAAATAATTATTAACACGTATTTAAAATTTTAATTAATTAATTAATTATTATTACGAACGACCATTAATTTCACAGTGGTTTTTTAAAATCCACCAATAAAAAAATAATTAATAATAATCATTTCAAATTTAGTGAAGATTTTAACCGCCACTCAATAATGACAATTTATAGTAAACCATTATGAATTATAAATAGTTATTTTAAAATTCTGAGTAAAAAAATAACCATGAATCATTAAGTATGGGGTTTCAAAATTTTCACTAAAAATAACTGTTAAATTTCTTTTTCCAATAGTGACTGATGATTATTTTAAAATCTAGTGCATCATAGAGTTATCTCTTATAATTTTTTAAATCATGTTTCTATTTCACAATAATAGGAACTTGTATTTCTCCTTTCTTTTAAGAGATGAATTTATCATTCTATTTGGATTCTTAGTAGGTGTCACATACATGATATATCTGGATGGTTATTTTATCTAGTATTGAATTATTATATATTTTTATGGAGATATATGGCTATGTAGTGGTTTTCATTAGGCAAAGGTTTCCAATGTGAGTTATGACTTCATGGTGCTGGTCGCAAGTTGTTGTACTACTCGAGGCAAGATTGAGGTGTCACCCTTGATTTAATGTCATATCATGTGGGGTCTCGATGGGCTGGTTCGTGTTAGAATGGTCTAAGTGTAGATTTCATCATGGGGATAAAGTTTAGAGATAACAGTCTATTAATATTGGTTTGGGAAACTTACGTAAAATGTTTTAAAATGTTTTGATTTTGATTAACTAACTGGGGATCCTAGTTTAGGCAGAAGAAACTGATGTATCTTTTACCAAGACTTTGAAAACCTATTTATTAAATTATGTCACTAAGGCATCATTTTTAGGGTATAAAATAGATGGTAAATGATTCATATAACCTTTTAGTTGTGATTTTATTCATTTCCTTCCTAAGTTATCTTAAACTGATATATATGAATAGTCATGGTTTGATATTATTTAAATGCAATAATACATTCCATAGATAGCTAACTCAATTATAGAGGTTAGATTTTGATGATCTCGTGTTGGTGCATTAACCTCTTATTACTGACCAGTTATGAGAAAATTCATCAATACTAGGGCTAGACTACGAGGTTTTCGTATCCGAACATTATATGGAAGATCCCCGAATGGTCACAAAAAGAGTAGAAACACTCATAGAGTATATGGTAGTTTTCATAAAGTAGTATGAGACTATAAACAGATTGAATGTAGTACAAGAATTTATACAATGACCCGAGCTTAACATACTTGGATAATATATCATTTTAAATGAATTTTCAGCACATTAAAAAAGTACATTCTTGAAGGCCGTAATAGTTTAGTGTCATCAAAAACATGGAAACACAATATTCTAACTTGGTGAAAGATCTCAAACATCTCCTGTAAAGAACTTCCCCTTTATTACTCTTCAAAATCATACCATACTTAAAATAATTCATCAGAACCAGGGGAATGGAAACATAAGAAATGTTGAGCCCAAATGCTCAGTAAGAGTAAATAAGGAAGATGAGAAATCATGACATAAGAATATGGGTATGAGAACATGATCATAACATCCTAAAATCATACCCTACATATCAAAGATCATAAACATGAATCATGGTATAAATATTGGAATTTCATAAGACCTGAATCAAAAGGAAATCATATTACATGAGACATGTGAGCATAACATTGGAAGAAGACACAGAATTTATGTAATACACATAAGCATAAAAAATAATTCCCTATAATTCAAGGATCTTTTAAAAAACTTATCAAGACACTTCATAGGGGATACACCTACTGGGTAGGACACACCACCATCCCTAGTTACAACCCTTTCCTTATGGTGGAATGGGCTCACTCCTCAAACCATCTAAGTAGTCAGGGTTCACTCCCAAGATAATTGTAGCAGAAATTTTTCTTTACTGAACCATGTTCACTCATCATTTCATCCATGTAAATTTCTTGAGATATATTTCATTACCCAATGCATTGGATAGAGTTATAGGTCTCAACCATCTCATAATGAAATCATGCACATGTTTTCCACAAGATCATAAACATTCATCATATCATAACCCGTTAAATGAAATTGTTATCATCAAGATGTTATAATATCTTAACCTGTGGAAAAGATACAAGTTTCATAATAATTTCATCATAACATAACCTATGAAAAGAAGCAAGTTTCATAAGTATATAATCTCATGGAATAGAAATAGGGTTCATAAACATCATCCCATAAAAACATAAACCATTTAGAGAATTAATGTGAATGGTATCCTTGGATCATATCCCTAGTAAATCTTAAACTATATGAAGATATTCCATTTTAGATAGAGAGTAATTTTGAAATATCACAAACCATTCTCGGAAAATCATTTTCTTAAGACATAAAACATTTTCTAAATCATTTTCTTTGAAAACAACTATTAAAACTCATTTAGTATGCTTTAAAAATAATTTAAAACATTTCCTGAGGATAATATGCTATCCTCTTTGAAAATTTCTTTATAAATCATAAAACACATTGAAAACATTTTTATTCAAAAATACCCTTGTAAAATTATAATGGAAGCATTGAAAACCATATTAAACACTTTTTAAAAACATGAAAAATTTTGAAAACAATTTTATTGGAAAATAACCTTGAAAACTTTTAAAGGAATCATTGAAAACCATTTTAAACACTTTTAAAAAAATATAAAAAACATTCAAATCATTTTCCTTAAAAAATGAGCTTCAAATATCGTTTAAAACATTTTTTAATAACATTTTTTTCAATGAACACAGATTTTCAACTAAAGAGAGAGATAAAGTTTTATTTTCTTAAAAATACATTCTTAATTTTATTAAGGACCAAAGAGTAGATAAATGGTACCATTACAAGAATATATCATGAATAACCAGATTAGAATAAAATTAATGAGAATTATCAAGATTTAGGTCATGATATTTCAACATTTGAGACTTAATTATAAACAATCTCATTAAATGATGGGATTGTAACATAATTCTTTATAACTATGGTAACATTAAATCATAAGAATCATGAAGGAATAAAATATAATGGAACTTGAAATATCAATATACTAGATAAATTAATTATATTACGTGTCAAAGGTTTTATACATACACCACCTGGAAGAATATAGGTGTGTATCCTAACAAACGTCTCAAAGAAGGCAAATTGAGACAAAAATACTTTACCGATTTAGTAACTTTTGAACTGTAAACCCCATGAGGTGGTGAATATAGCACGTGTCTCGCAATAGTAATAAAACGAGAAAAAATTCCCTTACTACTAGGGTAACACTGAAATCGTGGGATAAATGAAAGAATAACATAAATTGAAACATTTAATATCATGAAAGAAATGAAATTCATGATATAAATTGTCATAGAGAAATATATACCGACTAAAAATTACTTTTTATTAAAATATTGTCTAGTGGCCACAAAGTACCACCCAACCAGAAATTCAAGGAGGGTGAAAATGGTGTAAACCAAGGGAATACCCTTGAACAAAAGATATAAAATCCAAAGGTAGGGAGCCTACGCTATCATAAACAACGAGTACCTCCTCCTACTTGCCAACCCGTGAGAGCGCATCAGTCGCAAAGTTAGCCTCCCTCCAACAGTGCTTAACAATTCACCCAAAATCTGTTGCAATCGCACATTTGTGAATGACATACACTAGGTCCCATGGCAGTTCATAGCTACCTTTCACCGATCTGACCAGGACTTCTGAGTACGAATCCACTTCATCCACCTGAAAACCTGCCCCTCGACAAACTGTGATCCCTGTGAGAAGCGCTCGTGCCTCCGCCCCCAAGGAACTTCCAGGGCCAAATTATGCATTGAAGGCCACCAACACTGATCCACAAGAATCCGGCAGCACTCCACCACCTCTCATAATCCCATTTATCAGAGAACCATCCACATTTAGTTTGACACCACTCACCGGTGGGTGCCATCTGATCCATCGACCTTCCTGGATGCCATGCATGTTTGTAACATTTGGCCCGGACTGACCCAGCAGATACAGGCCCCCATTGAAAAGAGGGCCCAGATCAAAGATAAGAGCTTTCAATTGGAACCAAAGGTAAGTATAAGGCCTCCCATCACCCAGTCGAGATTGATTATGAGCCTCCCAGATGACCCAGCATATGGAGGAAAAAATGACACACCTTACCTTACCTTCCAAGGATCTTCTGTCCAGACCTTGAAACCAAGCTGCCAGGAAGTCGTGGAGGGAGGGGTGAGCCTAATAAACGTGCGGAGTGGGAGATAAATGAGACCAAAGAAATATTGACCAATCACTATAACAAAAGAGGTGCACCACAGATTCCGCTCGAGGATTCCTATAGCAAAAGCAACGAGAGGCCAGTTGAACTTCCTTCTTCTGGATGAAATCCTCCGTAGGCAGCGCACTGTTAATGATGCGCCAAACCAGCAGGTTCATTTTCAGGGGAATCTCTTTGCACCAACACTTCAACACCCAAACATCGACTAACTACTCCCCCTGAACCAGCTTCCTGTCTCCCGGACAGAGAACCTACCTAAACTCGACCCCACAAAACATCACTTTTTCTCTTCATCATTCAAGGAAATCTCCTCATAAAGATTTTTCTGTTCCCGGTACAGAACAGACTGAAGCAGAATTGGATGCTCTGACGCTTCCTTGAAGGTAATATCCGGAGTCGGACACCCTGGGGAAAACAGTCGTTCTCTTGACCAATTATCCTTCCAAAAACCAATGTCGCCTTTCCCAATTATCCACCTAGACGATCCTTGCAGTTCATCCATACACGAGCACATACGCTTTTCTAGTGCCGTCAGTGATGGCTTGTGGGAATTGGAAACCCCCCCTTGCCCCCCATAGCGAATTTTGAAGAAAGAGGCCCATAGAGAATTGTCAGCAATAATCTCCCACGCCAGCTTTGCTTGAAATCCCTTCATGGTGTCATTAATGTCACGTAACCCAGCTCCCCCTTCTTCAACTAGCTTTGCTAAGAGAGACCAAGCAGCCCACTGACAGCGACCTGTGTGATCAACATCCCAAAGAAAGGCATTAAGCATCTTCTTCAATCTTACAATGGTCCCTTTTGGGGGTCTAAGGATCGAGAATACATGCATAGGGATGGCAGACGACATGTTGTTAATCAAGGTTACCCTCCCACCGAATGATAACAACTTGTTCTTCCAGTTAAAAATACGCCCAAACACCCGGTTGATAGAATTCTCAAAAAAACACTTCTTGACATGGCCACATGCCAGTGGGACTCCAAGATACAACATAGGTAGCCGCTGTTTTGGACAAACCAATATGTTTGGGATACTCCTGCATCGATTGCCCAAGCACTTGTTAAAAATAAAAACATGGCTCTTCCTTGAATTGATACATTGCCCATTCAAACGACCATACACATTAAAAAACTCCATGAGGCCCCTCAATGAGCACCACGTGCCATTAATGATGATCAAGATATCATCGACAAACATCAAGTGAGACATGCCTACCCTTCTGTTCCTACCGAGAAAAGGGAATAGTCATCCGCTCTCCATTCCCCTACGTAAATTCCTTGTGAAGGCCGCGTGAGCTAAGATAAAGAGGTTTGGGGATAAGGGGTCACCTGGCCTAACCCCACAGACTGATTTAAAATAACCAAATCACCTCCCTTTTAGAGATATGGTGAGCCATGGAGGAGAGTAGCACCTGAAACAAAGATCACAAAACCATTCATGTAACCCAAAATGTCTCATCGCCCGAATAAAAAAGCTCCATTCCACTTTTTCATACACTTTGTTCAAATCAACCTGGAAGATGACATTTGATCCAACTGCCCTTCTATTTAGATCATATACCAGCTCACTGGAAATCGCTATCGCCCCTTGGATACTCAGGCCCTTAACAAACCCATGTTTCTCCCTGGACACCAACATTGGAATGAACCAGTTCAGCCTACTCAGAATCAGACTAGCCAGAATCTTATAGGACACATTACACAGGCAAATGGGCATATACAAGTTGATATTAGTAGGTTCTTTAACCATCAAAATCAACACCACTCTTGAAGCAGCAACCCCTTGATTGAGCTCTCCTCCCTGAAAAAAATCATGGATCACCCTCACCTCTTGAGGACTAATAATTCCCCATGTCGCGGCATAGAAAGCGCTCGGGAAACTATATAGACCAAGAGAACTGTTCGAGGACATCATCAGAACCGTTCTCTTAATTTCCTCCTCACTCGGAGGGGCCACAAAAAGAGCTATAGCGAAATATAAAAAAAAGAGTATTAAATATGGAATGAGTCTTGTAAAAATAATAATGAGACAGGAAATCCCCTTACCTTAACTCTTGAATTCCTTCATACACGTTCAAACCTCTTGTATAGTAAATATAATTTTATTATACATATAAAAAATAACCATATACATTTATATACAATACTATATATGATTCTATTATGGATTTATATTACCCGTTTCATGTTAAAGTTACATTTTGAGTAACAACCCCTTTCTTTTTCGTATATGTTTTGATTTGTTATTTTTTGTCTTCTTACTTTGATAATGATATCCTCATTCACATAAGTTAAACCATAATATAAATATCATATATATTCAGTATATATTTACTTATAATAATCTATAAAATATTCAAATATGAAATTAAATACACTATTTATGGTGATGGTTGGTCATATGTATGCGTGAACACTGTTTCCATTTTCTTGTCGTACAGAAAGAAAGAATATTAAATTACATAAATATATAAATTATCACTTCAATAGAATTATTATTTTATATATATAACATATTTATATTAAAATAATACATAATACATTCCATGTAATGTGTGAACAAATCAAATCGCTTTGCGAGGTGGTAGTCCACTGTACACACGAACGACATTATCATATTATAAAAAAATGTAAATAATGAATGTGTGTGTTATATAATAATTTTATAAGAATAAATAAATCATAAATATAATAAATATAACATAAAACTATAAATCCATCAATATTACCAACCTATAAATGTGGTAATTGAAGAACGAATGACATCAATTCGTGAAGTGTTATTCCATTGTACATATGAACAATGATTGTGTATCCCATTTGATAGAAGTGTGTGAATTTTTTAGTCATATCCTTAACATAACAATATATCAATATATTGAAGATACTTATGTTATTACATAACCATCATATAAAAATGATTAAATGGGTTTGAGGACAAAAAAAAACAAAATCATTCGTTGATGAATGTTACCTCTTCTTTAGGTATTTTATTTTGGTTTGCACCAAAGGACATGGTTGGATTTTTTCCCTAATTGAGGCTTTTAGGATGAAGTGATGGAAGTGTTCTGTTTTTTTGGGTAGGGTTTGTATGATCCAAATGACTTTAGAGTTGTGAATATGTGAGGGGTTGAGTGCCCTAGTGGTGGAGGAGTGACATTCTTGTAAATTATAAAAGATAAACACTATTTGGAGGTATCTCTTACCTCATGAACCTATAATAATGTACTATTTTCTATATAATATAGAATATAGTAGAAATATGGTTATAAAATGTGTAACAACCCAAAATTTTATCAAAGTAAATTCACTTCTTATAATTATGTCATATAGTATAAATCATATAAAATCACATAAAAACACAATAAAAACACTTTAAAATAAGGATGAATGGAATAAGAGGAATTTATTGAAATTAAGGAACCTATACCAAGGGAATAGTAACTTGACCATAAGGAATTATAATTCATCCAATATAATAGTAACTTCATTTATCATAGTATAAATAAAATTTAGGCAACATATAAATGATAATATTATGTAATTATATAATAGTATAAGTAAATAAATGTTTTAATAATTATTAATTAAGTGTTGGTATATTTATAAAACATAAATGTTAATTTAAAATATTATAATTAATATACTGATTTAAAAGAAAATTTATTTTCATAAAATGTTTTCATGAATTAATATTTATTTATCTTATTATTGTAAGATAATTTTATGAGACCTTATGTAATTTTTCAAAGTTTCATAAAATTGGTTATAATTTTAAAATTGGTATTTTTCTAATAAATGATTATTTTAATTAAAAATTAAATTTCATGTGTTTATAAAATTATTTTCATAAAATTATGTTCATTTTCTAATTCTACACATTGAGAAAATGGTTAGGATGAATTTTTTGGATTTTTTAAAAATTGTAGAATTTTTTTGGGAATTGTGAAATAAAATAATTTACAGTATATATAAATTATAAGTTAAATACGCTATTCATTGATTCATTGCTGATGTAATCACCATAATCTCAAAATATTCTTAATTATTTTAACAAATTTAGTGATAAGGTTCAAACTATTCATAGTCTTGATCCAAAATAATAAACTAATTCATAAAATAATCAAAAAAACACCGCTCTCCTCAACTATAAATATCTCCCCTCACCACCTATTATCCCCGCACCTTCCATGACATTAATATTCTATAATTTCTACTAAATACCCTTCCCAAGCCTCTTCCCCATTTCCAGGACCCTTTGGTCTCAAAAAAATTTGAAACCTAGTCTCTCTAAGGAGGTTCTCAAGGAGAATAATTGAAGAGGTAAATTTCTCTTTATTTTCTTTTAATTTCTTTTCAATTTATTTTATTTTTTTATTCTTTCCCCACCAACCCTTATTGAAGGTGAATTATAACTCTAGTATTTAATATACACTATAATTATATTATGTATATGGAATAATCTATCACCTATCCTCTTCTCCCATCCCTTTTAATCTAAAATGGAATCAATGTCTGTGAGGTGTTGTTTTATCATCTTCAAGGACGACAAGTTTTCATTTTCCTTTTCATCATTCAAGGATCGTCTTAAAACCATTAAAATGGTTGAAACAGATTTTAAAATTTATGTTATAACCTTTTTATGTTTTGTAACAAACTTATATACATATTATTAAATAATAAAACAAAATGAGTTTTTTGTGATCGAAAACCGCCAAAGTTAATCTAAACAATTATCATTAAACTTTTATCTAATGAATCATCCTCATATCAGGAAAAACAATAATATATAAGAAAACTTAAACTTTTGGATGTTCATTAATAAAATATATTTTCAATTTTATATAGTTATCCCCACTTTAAACAATTTTCCATGCATGTATTCAAGTGAACTGGACATGAAAACCAATAAAATACGCACTCTCGAAACGACGAAATTGAACTCTACAACTCATAAAAACAGCCATAAAATGGCTTAATAAAACTATGATAAATAAAATACCTGTAAAATATGTTCTTTATTTATTAATTAATGATTCTAAATTGATTATCCAGGACATTAAATTCAAGAAATCATTCAGACGTAAGGTAAGGGGATCCTCGAACCCAATTTCCTTTCTTTGGGTTATTCCTATTTATTCCAAATTTCAGAGTGGATATTCATTAATATTCCTAAAATATAATTTTTTTACCCTAAACTTTTCTTTTATGGGATATACATGCTTCCAAAATTATTTTATGTTAAATTAAATGATTTTTACAAATGAACCATTCTTTCTAAAAATACATCTTTTACTTCTCTTGAGATTGTTTCTTCTCCACTCAAGATTGATGATTCTTACACCAAATATGTTATTACCTTTTTATTTTGGGGAACCCAAATTTTATTCATGAAATTATGCTTTATGAAATTCTCATGATACCCATTTTCCATCCATGGGTTATTTTATGAAAAATATTTTTATATATTTTATGTGGCATGCATGATTATGTAAATGATATGATGTGAGGAGTGTGATCGGAATTATATAGTGCTCCAATGCATTGGGTAATGTGATTTATCTATTAAGATAATTTGAAATGTTCATGAGCACGATGTTAGATTTTTACACAATGATGATGTTATTATTATGAACATATTTTATGTGCGAACATGATTTTAGCTTTGTTCACAACAATGTGTGGTAGTTCACCACTAGACATGATGCTTCATTTTTATGAATTGTTACATTCCATTCCATTATCTAAATATTTCTTTAATGATTATGATGATGATACCATGATTATGTTATGATTATAATGATTGTTATAACCAATGTTATATTGACCCATGTTCTTATCTATCCTCCTACTAGGATTTTAGCTCACCACTTTATTTGATGTATATCCTCAAGTGATTACTTGTATTAAGGAGAACCCAAGGTCCACTGAGAAGCTAGAGGATAAGTAATTAAATAATGTTTATGTTTTATTATGTAAATTTTATGTTTGGTCCCCATTTTCCCAAGACACTAAACCTTTATATCATGGTATTATAAAACTATTATATTTTTTATCTTTAAAATGATGTAATATAAATGTAAGAAAAGTATGATCACTCTAAAATGTGGGTTTTACATGTTTTGGGTCATTTGGCCCCTTAGGTTAAATTTATTCACTTGGTAAACTTTTATTTTAAATGGTGATTCCTTGGTCAAAGAGACCAAAGCACAATTATAAAATAAAGTAAAAAGTTACATAAATCTGGAAGTAGGAATTCTATTACAATATTTTTCATGAAATGTTATCAGATCCATAGGAAGGTTATCCATCCACATGATATCATTGTTTATTCTTTTTTGGAAAGGCCATCCACTATCGAGTTCTCCACATGTTAAGCATGAGTTAAATGTGATTATTCTCGGAAAGGTATTGAAAGTAGTTTATCCATCAAGCTGTGAGGGGATAAGAAATATGCACCATGCCATTACAAAGGGCTTTCAGAATGGTGTTGGGGTCTCCTTATATCCATATATTGTTACATCCTTTTTTTCTTGGGATGATTAATCGGAATAATGAAACTTTACATCTTTGCTTCCAGTGAAAAATCAATACCATAGGTACCATAGAAGCAACCAATAATTTTTCCATTGTGATCTATGTATACTGATCCACAACTAAAGGGACCTTAGTTGCCTTTGGAGGCACCATTAATATTTATTTTGATCAATCCAAGGAGATGGAATTTCCTAAAAACTTCAAACATTCCCCTAGGATGGACATACCTTCCCTCTATTCTTAATCATTGAAAAATAATAATGTCTTTTATGGACATGGGGTAGGGCCCTATTTGAATCATGATATCCTCTTTGATTATAGTAAAAATACTCAATTAAGATTCATGAAAATTTAGGACATTATTTCAATGAATAATTTTATTTCTATACCAGAGAACATGTAGCAATTCAGTAATAGATTCCATGAAAAGGTTCATGATCTGTTGAGAAGTTTCTATAGTAGTGCATCTTTGGAGTTGCAGCCAGATAGAATCCAAATATGGACATCTGATATTGAAAATTTTATATATTCACTTCCATACAGCAGATCTAGTAGAACATGTTAGAAATAAATGGTCACCATCTTCTGTGTGTTGGTTTCATAGAAGAAATTTGGAGCAAAGTTTAATACCAAATAATTGTAGACAGTTGTCTGAGGGATTTTGATTTTGGGATAATCTTAAAAAAAGAGTGAATTTTGAGTATCAATTCCAACCATTTTCAAGGTTTTTTAACCAAGAAAAATAATTACTTTCATAAGTGAAATTATCATTATAGAAAATTTTAGAGTCCAAAATTTTATTTTGTAGGTTCCCAAACTAAACAATCATATAAGTTAACAAAAGGATAAATTTTGATTATAGTGTTAATATCGTTGGGTAAATCCAAATCCATTGAGTTAAAGATATCATTTATAGAAATTCAAGTATCAAATGATAAGTACATGGGGGTCAACCATAGAGATAAAAGGGGATCCATTCCAGTTATCCAACCAAAAATTTAAAGAAGATTCCCTATTAACTATCCACCTGGAGTGACACATAATTTCAGTGAAAGAGTGTTTGATGGATATCTAGATAGAGGTGTCTATATAATGTATACCGACTTTCTTTGGTTTTTTAACAAACCTAACTCTAAGGAAATTGGAATCCATAGAGGTTTTATTTAAAATGTTTCATGTAATCAAATCTTGAAGGGAATCATTGAATAAATTAAGGTTCTTGATTCAAAGCCCACCATTAGAAAGAGGATTACAAAAATCAATCCATGGAACAATGACTAGATTTATTTCTATTGTCATTATATTCTAAATGATGTTTTTGATACATACATTAGTATTTTTATGTAGAAAAATGGTCCATTTATAAACCATCAGACTAAAACATTTCAGAAACAATGATGAATTTGACAAGACAAAATTTTCCATCCATAGATAAAGATTTTACTTTAAAAGAGGAGAGATTATGATTTATTTGGCCCAGTATTTTAAAAAAAATTACATTTAGGTTTTCCCCAAAATATACGAACCCTATGATAGGTGAAAGGAAAGGATCCTATTTTTGATACCCAGATAATTTATGATGTTGAATTTTCTAACTATTAGAAATCTTTTTCCCAAAGAAGGTGAAATATTTATTCCAATTTATGAATTAACTAGATTCATCTTCATTGTGTTATAGGGAAGATTTAATATTTTGAATATTTATTTGTCTCCTTTTAAGAATAATATTATGTCATCTTCATACAAAATATGATAAGGAAAAATAATATTTTTAGGGGTAATAATGGGCTTTATTTTACCTTTATTTTACAAAAAAGTGAGGAGTCTGCTTATGCAGTCCTCTACAATAGTTAAAAGGATTGTAGATAGGGGATCCCCATGTATAACACCTTTAGTGAAGTTTATGTAACCCTTTAATGAAATATCAACATGAATTGAAATGTGACCTGAGGAGAAGAGGGTTTTGACATTGTTGAAAAAAATTCCTTTGAAGCCAAAATTTCTGAGAACCTTAAATATAAAAATCCAACCCATAATGCCCAAATATTTTCTAATTTAAATTTTAATATAAGTTATTCATCCCCAATTAAATTTATTAAAAATATTTGTGAATTAATAGGCTAGGAAAATGAAATCATGTATGGTTCTTCCTTTAAGGAAACCAAACTGGTTCTAAGAAATGATTTTGATAGAAATAGGAGGAAGTCTATTTCCTAGGAGATTGGATATGATTTTTTAGAGAATATTAATAATAGAAATGGGTATAAATAGGTGGATTTAAAAGGCATTTTCCACTTTGGGAATTAGAGAGAGTAATTTAGCATTAAGACCATTGGGAAGGGTGTCATTGGAAAAGAATGATTTAACCAAATTATAGACATTAATTTAAATGATATCCCAATAATTCTAAAAAAAATGAGATAGTAAATCTGTCATTCCTAGGAGCACTGTAAGAACCCAATTCTTATTTTTGAGGTGTGGGTTTCTTCTTTTCTCTTTTCCTTAAGTTTTTTTTGAGAAATAAGGAAAGTGGGGAAAAATCCTAAATTTTTGGACTACACGCCGTGTACTATTCCACACGCCGTGTACTTTGGCCGTGTGGAATGAGTACATAGGGTGTGTAGCCATGTTGGTGATGAAGGGTGTGAAAACCGACTACACGCCTGGTAGTGGGTACATACACATCGTGTAGTTAGTCGGCATGCATACAGTAAGGCGGTGGAGGCATCCACCAGCTAAGCGTCATTACACGCCGTGTACTCATGTATTACACACTGTGTACTCATGTCGACTGATGAACAGTGCTAGGTAGCCGCCAGAGGAACAGTTAAACAAAAAGTACATGCCATGTACTTGAGAAGTACATGTCATGTAGTTTGTTCTTTCGCTTAAAATGGGCTGTAGCCAACCCTGTTCACAGGATTGGCTTAGAACTGGGGGAAGGAGTCGGAAGAGAGGGCCGAACCTTTGGAGATCCCCCGATCGAGTACCGGGAATCCGTTTTCTGCACCGTCGATCTCCCTGGAACCGCACGGGTGAGTTCTTCATCATCCTTGCGTAGTTCTTTCCAATTATTCCTCTAAGGGAAGTTATTTGAGTTTGAACGAGGTTTTCTTCTACGTCAGATCTACGTTGTTCTTGGACGATTCGAGGATCGTCGTTCGCGTATACCGTTCAGGGGTGTTTAAGGTAGGTGGCTTGGTGTTTAAATTCCAACTGTTGTGCGTTTTGTGTTCCGTTGTGATACGAACCCATGTTGGGGTGTCTTGTGGCTGAGGCCTCGACTGTTTTAAATACCTAGAATTGTATAGGTAATTAAATGTGATATAAAACTGTTGTTTGGGATCGCTGTTTGGATCCAGGACCACCCCGGGGGTGCGTTCCCTTGTTTAGTTGTTTGACCAGGATACCCGAGGGTATGCCATGTTTATTTTGTGCATTACTTTTACCCTATATAGAAATTGTAAATAATTGCATGTTTATGCTTTGGGCTCGGCCCGGTTATATGCCTGAGGGCGTGGTAACCTTAAATTCCTGAGGGCGTGGTTACTTTATATGCCTAAGGGCGTGGTTACTTTATATGCCTGAGGGCGTGGTTACTTATTAGGCCTGAGGGAAAGATATTATATAGCCCGAGGGAGTGGATGTTATATATCCTAAGGGTGTGGTTTTACTATATTATCCTGAGGGTGTGGTTTTACTATATTAGCCTGAGGGAGAGATTCAGTTTGGCCTGAGGGCATGGTTCTAATGAGCACATAATGTTATTAAATTAAAATGGTTAAATGAATAATAAAATGGCAATATGACTGGTAAAGTTAGTTACTTTTGATTACTGCTTAGTTTATTGTATTTTACTATTGCACACTGTTGTTGCATATTTTCAAAAAGTTGGGCATAGGCCTTTGGTGGGTGCCTATTGGGATTTATTTCTCACAACCTGTTTGGGTCATGTCTTCAGCCCAAACAGACTATGTTGTTGCAGGTGTGGATAAGGGGAAAGGTCCCTATACCAGTACATGATTGTTGTTGATGACTAGGGGAGCATGGGACCGAGATTAGGCTCGCGATGCTACTGACTGTTCTGTTTTGTTTGTTGTACTCTGTATTGTACTATACTGTATTGTTGTGTAACATGTTCTGGCTGTTTTCTTAGAACTTGAGACATGTTGCATCATTATCTATATAATTTTGGTCATCGTTTACTGCAGTTGTTTATTTTAAATGTGCATGGTTTATTTCTTCCGTTGTTCTTGTATGTTGTATATTTTATTCCGCTGCGCTGCACTTTAACAAATGAGGGCATAGTTTCCCCACTATCTGACATGGGCCCTCACTACTAGTCGGCAGCCTCTGGCATTTGGGGAAATGTGCTTGAAGTCATGTGACCAACCGGGTTCGGGGCACCTGTGGAGTGTCACCCGGATACGAGACATTACAAAGTGGTATCAGAGGAGTTCTTTTCTTTTACTTACTATTTGGAGCCTTAGTCAGGGATATGACGAAAACGGTAGTTGGTAATAAGTTGTGCCCGGGCGTAGCTAACCCGTGTACAGGGAAAAACCAGTCTACCTCGTATTTTTGCAATTTTTTTTCTGATTCTACAAATTTTACAGTTGATTTGATTTCACCGTTGGGTGACGCACTTGGGATTGTGTTCATATTTTATCTATGGGTTCTATTTAGTTGCAATCCGATGAGATGAGGGTATGTCGTCTCGTGTATCATTTAGGCACATGCCAGAAATCACATTCAATGCATAGTTCCATGCCATGTAGGCACATTAGAAATTACATGTTGTTGTGATAGTTATTGTGCTAGAAAAAAAACATGTTGTTGCGATAGCTGCTTTGATAAATACCTGTTATGTGATAGGGTATTTTTGTGTGAGTCTGTTGATAGAATGGATGCCAAACGTTGGTTTTTGGGGAGTATGGGCTCTCATTGATCGGAATTTGGTGGATCATTGACTGTTTATCTTGTTATAACACATATAAGATGTCAAACTTTGATTCGCGGGGAGTATGGGCTTTCAGTATTTTCTGGGTTTCGGAGTAGTTTAAGAGGCATACTGTCTAGACAACCCAGTAGATACGCCGTGTAGTTCCTCAGACACACGCCGTGTGTTCTTCTGTTCCGGAAGAAAATAGAACTTTTTGAGTACACGTCGTGTACCCTCAGTACACGTCGTGTAGTCACTTCCTGTGTCAAGGACCGTGTGGGAGGGGACCTGGGGAAGGGAAATGCTTGGGGAAAACACACCGTGTACCGGATGTACACGCCGTGTAGAGTTGACCCGAAGTCCGGCCATGTAACTTAATACACAGACGGAGGGGACCTTAAGACATACACGTCGTGTCTACTGTAGAACCCGCTGTGTAGTCTGACCAGGGATCCGGTCGTGTAACTAACAACACGGGTCGGTGTAATCCTTTTGTGTACACACTGTGTCCATCTGGAACACGCCGTGTAGTGTGAGCCGTGTATCTAACCGTGTAACTAACAACACGGGTCGACGTAGCTCGTCTAGTACACGCCGTGTACCTGTGAGACACGCTGCATAGTCATGTTCGAGGATAGACCGTGTGGATTTAGTCGTGTGGCTGGGGAAACGGGGTGGTAAACACGCCGTGTTCGGGTGTAACACGCCGTGTAGTTTAAGTCGAGTAGTCGGTCATGTCACGAACGACACGGGCAGTTGGAATTTACACCATACACGTCGTGTAGTCTTGTTCAATGGGAGTCGTGTGACTTAGCCATGTAAGAGGACCCGGGCAGGGGAAGAAAATTCAAGTACACGCCGTGTAGTCAGTATACACGCCGTGTAGTCATGTTTTACAAATCTTGAAATGCCTTCTTCCTCCTGTTCCCTTTTTGGTCCCTTCATTTTCAGTCTTTGATAATCTTGATCTAAGGTGCACGTTTGATCTTGTAGAGTCTTGTCGCCGAGACGACCATGCGTTGTTCGCTAGGAGAGCGGCAACGATTATACTCCAGAGACAGTGGACCATGGGCTACCAGTGGATCCTCCAGCAGAGCCAGATGCGGCGCCAGCCGTTATACCGGACATAGGCGCAGATGCGCAGTTCTGTGAAGGCTTCATGCGGTTCATGCAGAGCTTTCGGGGAGCACCGTCGGCTGCCACATCTATGGCTGAGCTGACTCGTATATTCCAGCAACAGCATCCGCCTACATTTTCAGGGGATGTCGGACCACAGGCTGCGGAGTCTTGGCTGGGGTCTATGTAGACTATTTTCAAGCATCTTGAGACGCCTCTAGGGAAGAGGGTCAAGCTCGCTACTTATATGCTGCGTGATTCTGCCAAGAGGTGGTGGGATGTTACCACTCAGACATAACATCACAGAGACATGGCGTGAGAAGATTTTCAGACAGTCTTCTATGACTTCTTCTTCCCAGAGACGCTGAGGGCAGATAGAGCTCGAGAGTTCATGAATCTGCAGTAGGGCGCTTTGTCGGTGATGGACTACTCTGCTCGCTTTACTGAGTTTCAGTTTTTTGCACCCGTTCTGGTGGGTGATGAGACGTTGAGGGCCAGACGCTTTGAGGATGGTATTCGATACGACATTCGAGCACTGGTGAATGTTTTCAGGTTACCTACAGTACATGCGATTGTGAACCAGATACTAATTACAAAGAGGAACCTTCAGGAGGCTAGTGGTGTGGGCTAGGGTGGTTCAGCACCAGTTTATGGTACCATTTCAACCAGGAAGAGGAAGCGACAGATGATTTTATCTCACGGTTTCAGTACTAGTCAGGAGATTACTTCAGGTGGCCTAGTCAGGTGCTACCAGTGTAGTAAAGAGGGGCACAAGAGGACGCAGTGTCCACATGACCCGGTGGAGTGTTGAGCTTGCAGCAAGATGGGTCATCTACAGAGCTTTTTCAGGGTGTTACTACCAGTGGAAAGTGAGAGGGGTTCTGTGCAGACTCCGCGTGCGGGGGCAGGACCCGCAACTTCTTACCAGTCGGGAAACTGGGATACATCAGGACGTATAGGAAGAGGTGGTGGTCATGGCCGTGGTAGCCAGACACCAGGATCTTAGAGGCAGTAGGGTGGGACAGCTCAGGGTAGCTAGGCTGGGTCGCAGGGCCGCGACACTGGGCAGACATATGCAGTGCAACAGACCCAACAAGAGTAGGATCTCGAACCTTCTACTGTCAGAGGTACTATTCTAGTAGCTTCTGTCTTATCTTTAGTACTTTTCGATATGGGTTCTACACATAGTTTCATATCTGTGCTTGTTGTGGAGAGCCTTGGGCTCTGTGTTTCTTCTTCTTCTTCTACTGTTATGACTCTAGACACTCTGTTGGGAGCTAGAACAACTGGTGTGTGTCTGTTCAAGGAGTTCCCCCTTGAGGTTGGTGGATGTCACTTTCTATGGGACCTCTATGTCTTAGAGATGAAGAACTATGATGTCATCCTAGGGATGGACTGGTTGGTTCCCTTTCGAGCCTTTGTGGATTGCTATCGTCGTAGGGTGAGTTTCGCGTCACCAGAGGGAGGAGAGTTTCTATACAAAGGTGAATGGAATGTTCAGGAAAGTCGAGCTGGACGAAAGCATCGAGGGCGAGGTGGTGTGACAGCCCAGATTGCGAGTTTATATCTGGATGATCAGGGAACTTGTCAGAAGGATTTCCCACCAGTGGTTGATCATTTCAGGGATGTTTTCCTGGATGAATTTTTGGGTCTACCTCCGGAGTGTGATGTGGACTTCTCTATTGAGCTTGTGCCAGGAGTAGCGTCGATGTCCATTCCTCCTTATAGGATGACTACACTAGAGTTGCAGGAGCTCAACAGGTAGTTAGAGGAGTTATAGTCAAAGGGTTTTATCCAACCCAGTACTTCTCCGTGGGGTTCGCCTGTCCTGTTTGCTAAGAAGGCAGACAGTACCCTCATACTCTGTGTGTATTATCAGAAGTTGAACCAGTTGACAGTCAAGAACCGATATCCCTTTCCAAGGATTGATGATTTTTTGATCAACTTTGGGGAGCATGAGTGTTCTCGAAGATTGACTTGAGATCAGGATATCATCAGCTGCGTGTGAGACCATCAGACATACCACATACAGGATTTCAGAGAAGATATGGACTATACGAGTACTTGGTTATGCCGTTCGGACTCACGAACGTGCCAGCAGTTTTCATGGCTCTGATGAATCGTGTGTTCCATTCGTATCTGGATTCTTTTGTGGTAGTATTCGTGGACGATATCCTGGTGTACTCTCACACTCTACACGACCATGCCACCCATCTTGAGATCATACTGAGTACACTGAGAGAGAGAATAAGCTATATGTTAAGCTCTCAAAGTGCCACTTTTGGATGGACCTGATTCACTTCCTGGATCATATCATCTCAGAGGCAAGAGTTGTCATGGACCCAGAGAAGGTGAGAGTAGAAGTTTCTAGGGAGTAGGCTAAGAACGTGTTTGATATACGAAGTTTCTTGGGGCTGGCTGGTTACTACAGACGCTTCATACAGGACTTCTCCCGCTTGGCAGTGCCATTGACGGGTTTGACCAAGAAGAGTGTGAAGTTCATTTGGTCAGAAGCTTGCGAGACAGCCTTTCAAGAGCTGAAGGGAAAGTTGACATCAACACCAGTCCTGATACTTCTGGAGCAAAGGAAGATCTATACAGTTTACTGTGATGCATCATGTATTGTACTGGGAGCAGTATTGATGCAGGGAGACCAAGTTGTTGCGTACGGTTCTCAGCAATTGAGGCAACATGAGAGGAATTACCCGATGCATGATCTCGAGTTGGCTGCAGTTGTTCATGCATTGTGCTGTTGGAGACATTATCTCTTGGGAGAGCATTTTTTAGTTTTCACCGATCACAAAAGTCTCAAATACATCTTTACTCAGCGTGACTTGAACCTGAGACAACGAAGGTGGGTCGAATACCTTCAGTCCTTCGACTTTGAGCTTGCCTATACACCTGGTAAAGGTTATGTAGTAGCTGATACACTGAGCAGGAGGACTCAGATACAGGTAGTAAGTACAGGAGGCCAGTGGTGAGTGACAGCTTATGACTTTGTTCTCTGAGATGCATTTGGAGGTGCATGATAGTCAGGGGCAGACCTATCTTTCATTTTTAGCTGTGACTTCTACCCTCCTAGATAGAGTGAGGATGAGACAACTATCTGATTCAGAATGCCTAGTTCTACGGGAGTCGGTGGAAAGTGAGGACCCTCCTTCTAGTTGGATGACAGGCGATGATGAGGTACTGTGTTTCCATGGACGAGTATGGGTTTCAGTGGATATAAACGAGGAGTTGATGCAGGAGTTTCATGCTTCTACTTGGGCAGTTCATCCCGGAGTTTCCAAGATGTACCGTGACTTGAGACGTCAGTACTGGTGGTCGGGTATGAAGAAAGAAGTAGCTGGTTTTGTTATGAGGTGTTCCACCTGTCAGCAGGTGAAGGCGGAGCATCAGAGGCCAGCTGGACTGTTACAGTAGTTGCCCATTCCGGAGTGGAAATGGGATGATGTAGCGATGGACTTCATGACCAGATTTTCACGGTCACCTCGAGGCAATGATACCGTGTGGGTTGTTGTGGACATAATCACAAAGGTAGCTCACTTTTTCCGATCAAGGAGACCTTCGGTGTTGACGAGCTTGGGAAGCTATACATCTGGGAGGTCGTACGTCTTCATGGGGTTCCTCGTTCTATCATTTTAGATAGGGACACCCGCTTTACGTCTCGTTTCTGGCAGAGTTTTCAGAGGGCACTGGGTACATAGGTGCTTCATAGCACAACTTACCACCCTCAGACCGATGTCCAGTCAGAGCGTACGATACAGATGCTAGAGGACATGCTGCGTGCATGCATCTTGGACTTTGGGGGATCTTGGGAGAAGCATATACCCCTAGTCGAGTTTGCCTATAATAACAGTTTTCAAGCAACTATAGATATGAAACCTTATGAGGCTTTATATGGTAGGTCATGCCGATCACCCTTATGCTGGTTAGAGGCGGGTGAGACAGTTTTACTGGGACCACGTCTCATGCCGGAGACTTCTGAGCAGGTCCAGTTCATTTAGAAGCAGATGGCCACCGTATAGTCTCGTTAGAAATCTTATGCTGATCGCCGTAGATGACCCTTGGAGTTCGTGGTCGGGGATTAGGTTTTCTTGCGTGTTTCGCCGAGGTTGGGACACTGACGGATCTGGAGACAGGGTAAACTTTCACCGAGGTATGTGGGGCCATTTGAGATTCTGGAGAGAGTCGGGCCGGTTGCCTATCGGTTGCAATTACCATAGAGGTACCGGGCCATACACAACGTCTTCCATGTATCTCAGTTGTGCCGCTATCATTCAGACCCGTCTCACGTATTTCAGCCAGAGGAGGTTGAGCTTCAGGTCGATGCATCCCTTGAGTAGCATCTGATTCATATCGTGGATAGGAGCACAAAGGTTCTCCAAGGCTAGTCAGTTCCTCTCGTATGGGTGCTATGGCATCATGGCTGAGTGTAGGATGAAACCTAGGAGCAGGAGACCGACATACGTGCTCAGTGGCCAGATCTATTCAAAGCTTTATCTTCGCCACCCTTGAAGGGGCAATTCGGGGACGAATTGCTTTAAGGGTGGAAGTTTGTAAGAACCCAGTTCTTATTTTTGATGTACGGGTTTCTTATTTTCTCTTTTCCTTAAGTGTTTTTGAGAAATAAGGAAAGTGGGGAAAATCCTAAATTTTGGGACTACACACCATGTACTATTCCACACGCCGTGTACTTTGGCCATGTGGAATGAGTACATAGGGTGTGTAGCCATGTTGGCGATGAAGGGTGTGAAAACCGACTACACACCGTGTAGTGAGTATGTACACGCCGTGTAGTCAGTCGACATGCATACAGTAAGGCGGTGGAGGTAGCCGCTAGCTGAGCATCATTACACGCCATGTACTCATGTATTACACACCGTGTACTCATGTCGACTGATGAACAGTGCCGGGTAGCCGCCAGAGGAACAGTTAAATGAAAAGTACACATTGTGTACTTGAGAAGTACATGCCATTTAGTTTGTTTTTTTACTTAAAATGGGCAGTAGCCAACCCTTTTCATAGGATTGGCTTAGAACCGGAGGAAGGAGTCGGAAGAGAGGGTCAGACCTTTGGAGATCCCTCGATCGAGTACCGAGAATCCGTTTTCTGCACCGTCGATCTCCCTAGAACTGCACAGGTGAGTTCTTCCACCTCCTTGCGTAGTTCTTTCCAATTCTTCCTCTAAGGGAAGTTATTTGAGCTGTTCTAAATACCTAGAATTGTATAGGTAATTAAATGTGATATTAAACTGTGGTTTGGGATCACTGTTTGGATCTAGGACTACCCCGGGGGTGCGTTCCTCTGTTTAGCCGTTTGGCCAGGATACCCGAGGGTATGCCATGTTTATTTTGTGCATTACTTTTACCTAGAGAGGAATTGTAAATAATTGCATGTTTATGCTTTGGGCTCGGCCCAGTTATATGCCTGAGGGCGTGGTTACCTTAAATGCCTGAGGGCGTGGTTACTTTATATGCCTGATAAAACACTATTTTATTGAATATTTTATTGATAATAAATGAAATAATTTCCTCACATTGTGTTAAATATGTTTATTTATAAAATATTTGGGATTTGATCATTCATTTGAAAATTTGGTGAAAATTCCAGTTTTACCCTTAATAGTGCATTGTAGTATTTCGAAGATAAATATTTTTATATTTATTATTTGAATTTGAAATTTTGTAACAGTGTTCCTAACGTCATTTTATACAACTTTCATTCAGGACACTAGAGCTAAATAGTGCATTTGGATGGAGTAAATGATCAATTAATCCAATGGTGGGCTGGACTCGGCAGAATAGACATAGGTTCTGTATTTGGGCCATATCGTCTACATACGGGCTTGGATTGAGCCCATATTTTGAGACACGCTCGGGGACATGATGTGGCACAAATCATCCTTCTGTAAGGCCGGTCAATTCACGCGTTTCGGAGGTCAAATGGGCGGTGCAATTTGGAATAAAATATTTGTCCGAATTTCCACATTCACACTTGAAACCACTTGTAACCTCTCCTCCCCTCCCCTCTATAAATTGGAGTTTTTCTCATTTGGAGGGGTTGGGACGTGCATTGGGAAGTTTAGGGCAGAGGAGAAGTGGATCCACTCCAATTCTCCAGCCATTTCAATAAGGGTAGCTCTTGAAGCAAGGATCCCTTCGACGAAGCCTTCTTCTTCTCCTTCATGTTGTAATGATTTTGTTTATGTAATAAACTTCTTTGTTCTTCTTTTATTTCTTCTCTTTTCTTCTGTTTTGTTTAAATTTCTTCTTCTCTTAATCTTCCTAATTGGTCTGGAATTCTTGAGTAGAATCGTTATTGGGTTATACCCATTTTAAACCTTTGCACATGCAAAACGCTTCTACGATGATTACGCCACCCATGGAAGAGTAGTCTTTTAGTAATCAATCTATCTTCTACCCTCTTCATTTAATTATTTTGAATCAATGAGCTACTATAATTCACTTAATATGATCCATGAATTGTGTTTTTAAATTGTAAGAAACTAAGCAAGCAATTGAACAATGTACACAAAAACACGCGAGGTCGGGATTTTGTGTAAATTGTGAGAGCGCGATCTTAATCGGTAATACAAGACCACATGGGATAAATTTGTAGAGTTCAAATATAATCCCTAAACACAATTCATCCTCATTTCCAGAGTGGATATGTGCCTTAATTTACCACTGACCATAAGCTAATCTTAGAACATCAATCAAAGCAGGGTGCTGTGATTGCATGTTCCGAAGTTAGCCTAAGGTTAAATTCACTTTAATCTTCGTGGTAAAGTTAATTCTCGTAGGGTTCAGGATTTAACAAATTAAGGGATCATAATTAAGTGAATATTAATTTAAATGATAATGATTAATAAATGATTGAAGAGGTAGAGTTAGATCGATTACGTCTTCTAAATATTGTCTAAACAAACATCTTTTTGTTGTGTCATTTTAATCAAACTTCATTTCAAAACTAAAAACAAAAAAAAAATACAATCTTCTTCCAGCAAACTTCTTCTATATTCATAAAATATAAACAAACACCCCCATACTTTCAAGTAGTGTTCTTATTCTCTTTTATTTTACTTCTAGAATACCTCTAAAAATTGTTTTAATTCACTTCCTCCTTTGAGAGACGACCTTGGTCAGCCACTCTGCTGCACCTAAGTACCCCAAAATCATACTAATCATTTGAGGGCGCCCACGACAGCGCTCTTTCAAATTGGCGCCGTTGCCGGGGAGGTAGGTAATTATTTCAACCAATTATAGGTATTTATTTTATTTTACATTTTATTCTCTTCCTCTCTTATTTCTTCCTTCTTTCCCCAATCTGATTTTTCTTCTTCTTCTTTTAATTTCTTCTACTTCTCTTTGGACCATAAACTCAAACTTTTCATTTTTATTTTACTATGGTCCACCTTCTTTCTTTTCATTTTTATTTGATCTATGACTCGAACTAATCCCGAAGATCTCTTAGATCTTGACCCTGAGATTGAACGTAGCCTTAGGGCACGAATCAGACATTCTCAGTCTACGGGAAGTTTCAACATTCAACCAGTTGGAGAATTACTCCAGTATCAGAACATTGAAATTGGAAGCTATTCAAATTCAAACATAAAAGAGGAACCAATGGCTGAAAACAATGGAAATGAACTTAATAGAACCATTCGAGAATTGGCTGCACCTGATATTAACTATCAACCAAATTGTATTGCATACCCAAATCTCGAATCGGACTTTGAATTGAAATCTGGATTAATTCACCTTCTTCCAAAGTTTCATGGCTTATCTGGTGAGGATCCCAAAAAACACCTTAAGGAATTTAATGTGGTTTGCTCAATTTTAAAACCATGAAATGTTTCTGAAGATCAAATTAAATTAAGAGCATTACCATTCTCACTTTATGGAGCTGCAAAAGATTGGATGTATTATTTGCAACCTGAAGATGTAACATGTTGGAATGATTTGAAACGTCTTTTCTTGCAAAGATTTTTTCCAGCATCAAGGACCACATCCATTCGAAAGGAGATATCGGGGATCAAGCAAGCACAAGGGGAGTCAATGTATGAGTATTGGGAGCGATTCAAGAAGTTGTGTGCAAGCTGCCCACATCACCAAATCAGTGAGAAACTACTCATCCAGTACTTCTATGAAGGACTCACACCCATGGAGAGGAGAATGGTGGATGCTGCAGCTGGAGGAGCATTGGTGGACAAGACACCAGTAGCTGCACGAGCATTGATCGACAAAATGGCCCAAAACTCTCAACAATTCGGTGATAGAGGTACACCACATGTTCGAGGAGTACATCAAGTAAGTCCTTCTTCTCTTGAAAGTCATTTGATTGATACTAAGTTAGAAGAATTGACAACTATGGTGAGGTAGATTGCATTGGCTCAAAAGACATCCCAACCCCCTCCTTCAAGGCCTTGTGGTATTTGCACTGAGATAAGCCACCCAACTGACTGTTGCCCACAACTCCAAGAAACAGAAGATTGTGCAGCAGTGTTCCCTGGGAGACCATTTCAGCAGCAACAACAACAACCATATCCCCAAAAGAAGTTTGATCCAACATACAACCAAGGGTGGAAAGATCTAGAAGACATGAGGTATGGCTCTGGACAACAACAAAGGCCCCCTTTTCAACCAAACTTCCAGCAGCCTCCACCTTACCAACAGGGTTTCCAACAACCCCAAAGGAGATTCGAAGCTCAAACATCAACGAGTCAGCAACAAGGGAATATCCAACACAAGGTAGACTCTAACACTAATGATCTTTTGAAACAAATTGTTCTTAATCAACAGAATGAGTTGAAGAGTCAAGGTTCGGAGCTGAGAGAGTTGAAGACTCAAATGAGTCAGATTGCCACCGCCCTCCATGAACTTGTGAGTAAGAATTCTGGAAATCTACCTTCCCAACCCACTCCAAATCAAAGGGGAATGTCAGTGCCATCACATTGAGAAGCGGGAAGCAAATGAACGATACATCTGCACCTACCATTCCACCGGGATTCACCTCAACTTCAGAGAAGCCGCATTCCATACCAACTGATGAGCAATCCAAGGAGAAAGATAAAGGTAAGAAAAAGATTGATGATGTTCCTCCTAAACCCCTTCCTTTTCCAAACAGGGTTGTTCAAACCAAGAAGATGGCTGAAGAAGCAATGCAAAAGGAGGTTTTGGACACATTCAAGCGTGTGGAGATCAACATTCCTCTACTTGAATCCATTAAGAAAATCCCAAGGTATGCCAAATTCTTAAAAGAACTCTGCACCAATCGAAGAGGGCTCAAGGGAAATGAGAGGATAAACCTTGGAAGGAATGTCTCAGCACTCATTTCACCAACTCTAGTAATGCCAACAAAGTGAAAGGATCCAGGGACATTCACCATCCCATGCACCATAGGGGAGTTGCACTTTTCTGATGCACTTTGTGATTTAGGTGCTTCCATAAATGTGATGCCTCACTCTGTATTCTCTTCCTTGCAGGTTGGTGAGTTGAAGCCAACAAGAGTAGTGGTACAATTGGCGAATAGAGCTACGGCATTTCCAGCGGGAGTCCTTGAGGATGTACTTGTCCGGGTAAGAGACATGATCTTTCCAGCGGATTTCTATGTTCTTAACATGGAGGATGATCAGGTAAGTTCTCATGCCCCCATTATCTTAGGTAGACCCTTCCTTAAAACTGCAAAAACTATCATAAATGTCAATGAGGGTACACTTTCCATGGAGTTTGGAGATGAAGTTGTGATATTTAATGTTATGGATTCCATGAAGTACCCCTCTGAGGACCATTCTGCTTTTGTTATCTCCCATTTTGAACCACCAAATAAAAACTCCATAGAATTTTATTGTCCTATGCTTAGGGAGATTATGAGTATTGGTTCTAGTTTGATGTCTAAGAATACTTCTACACCCATTTTTAAGGAACAAGACTCTCTAAGATTTGATTTTGAAATGGAATCATATTCTGATTTTGATCATGTGAACTCTGATTATGACATGGCTATTGAGTATGCTGATGGATTTGGTGCTTTATTCTCTGATTGTGATGATTTTTATTCTGATACTGATGTTCATTGTGCAGATATGTCTGTTGCATCAATTTCTCCATCCATACATCACCCACCTACATTGGAACTCAAGCCATTGCCCCCAAATCTCAAATATGCATACTTGCTCAGTGGTGATAGATTACCTGTCATAATTGCTAACAATCTCTCTTTTGAACATGAAGAAAAACTTTTGAATCTTTTGAGAGATATCATTAGGGCAATTGGTTGGACATTGGCAGACATATCAGGTATTAGCCCCTCCATTTGTATGCATAGGATTCTCTTGGAGGATGGGGCTAAACCAGTGAGACAACCACAAAGGAGACTTAATCCCACCCTCCTAGAAGTTGTTAAGAAAGAAGTTGAAAAATTACTTCAGGCGGGTATCATTTACCCTATTTCTGACTCACAATGGGTTAGCCCTGTTCAGGTTGTACCAAAGAAAACTGGTTTCACTGTTATAAAAAATGAAAATGATGAGTTAGTTCCTGTGAGAGTACAAAACAGTTGGCGAGTGTGTATCGATTATAGGAAACTAAATCAATCCACTCGTAAGGACCATTTCCCACTTCCATTCATTGACCAGATGCTTGAGAGACTAGCTGGGAAGACACACTATTGTTTCTTGGATGGATTTTCTGGCTATTTTCAGGTTCCCATTGCAGTAGAGGACCAGGAGAAGACAACATTCACCTGCCCATTCGGTACCTTTGCTTACCAGAGGATGCCATTTGGACTTTGCAACGCCCCAGGTACCTTCCAGAGATGCATGGTGAGTATTTTCTCAGATTTCATTGAGACCTGCATGGAGGTATTTATGGATGATTTTATAGTTTATGGGTCCTCATTTGATGAATGTCTCTCTAGTTTGGGTGATGTGTTGCATCGTTGTATTGAGAAGAATCTGGTCTTAAATTTTGAAAAATGTCATTTCATGGTAGAAAAGGGAATTGTCTTAGGTCATATAGTCTCACAACATGGAATTGAAGTTGATAAATCTAAGGTAGACATTATTTCATCCCTCCCATATCCTACATGTCTGCGTGATGTTCGATCATTCCTTGGGCATGCTGGATTTTATCGACGCTTCATCAGAGATTTTAGTAAGATCGCTCTACCCTTATCTCGATTGATTCAAAAAGATATTGAATTCAATTTTGATGATTCATGCAGGGTATCATTTGATGAGCTGAAGAAGTGTCTGACCACTCCACCAATCATACAGCCCCCACGGTGGGACCTTCCATTTGAGCTTATGTGTGACGCCTCCAACTTCGCGGTTGGAGCTGTCTTATCTCAGAGGGTGGAGGGACGTTCACATGTGATCGCCTATGCATCGAGGACGCTAGATTCAGCCCAATAAAACTACACTACCACAGAAAAGGAGTTTCTTGCTGTCATATTTGCTTTAGATAAATTCTGTTCATATTTATTGGGCTCTAAAGTAGTTGTTTTTTCTGACCATGCAGCTTTGAGGTACCTCCTAAAGAAGCCAGATGCAAAGCCACGACTTATCCGTTGGATGCTCCTTCTTCAAGAATTTGATATTGAGATAAATGAAAAGAAGGGATCATAGAATTTGGTGGCGGACCACATGAGTAGGCTTACTCACACACTAGAGGATGACACCTTGGATCAGGTACCACTTCGGGACACTTTCCCCGATGAGCATCTCTATACCATCTCAGGTAAGCATCCTTGGTATGCTGATTTAGTTAATTACATTGTTGGCTCTGAAATCCCAGTAAATTTGAAGAAGCATCAAGTCCAAAAATTAAAAAGTGAGTCTAGGTATTATGTGTGGGATGATCCGTACCTCTGGCGCATGTGTAGTGACCAAGTCATTAGGAGGTGTATTCATGATCATGAGTTTGAGTCTGTTTTGCAATTCTGTCATACACTTGCATGTGGTGGACACTTTGGACCCCAACGGACAGCTAGGAAGGTTTTAGACTCTGGATTATATTGGCCTAGCTTGTTCCATGATGCCCATTTGTTTTGTAAGTCATGCTCTCGTTGCCAACACACTGGGAACATTTCTAGGAGACATGAGATGCCCCAACAACCCATACTATTTTGTGAGATTTTTGATGTATGGGGCATCGACTTTATGGGTCCTTTTCCTAGTTCATTTGGATTTTTGTATATTTTGGTTGCTGTTGATTATGTGAGTAAATGGGTGGAGGCCAAGGCCACCAGGACTGACGATTCTCATGTTGTTGTGGACTTTGTCAAAGCACAGATTTTTTGTAGGTTTGGAGTACCAAAGGCCATCATCAGTGACCAAGGGACACACTTTTGCAATAGGAATTTTGCTTCCCTCCTTCTAAAGTATGGGGTGACACACAAAACATCAACACCATACCACCCCCAAACAAATGTCCAGGCTGAGGTTTCAAATCGTGAGTTGAAACAAATCTTGGAGAAAACCGTGCAGCCAAATAGGAAGGATTGGAGCAAGCGCTTGGATGATGCATTGTGGGCTTATAGGACAGCATACAAGACCCCCATTGGTATGTCCCCATTTCGGATTGTTTTTGGGAAAGCGTGTCATCTCCCCGTGGAAGTCAAGCATCGGGCATATTGGGCTATAAAGAAATGTAACATGGATTTGGCCCAAGCTGGAATTCAAAGGAAGTTGCAAATTCAAGAGCTTGAGGAGATTAGACTGTCATCATATGAGAACTCAAGGCTCTACAAGGAAAGATCAAAAGAAGCTCATGACAAAATGATCCAACAAAGGGAGTCTCATGTTGGAGAGAAAGTCCTTCTCTATAGTTCACGACTGAAGTTGATGCCTAGTAAGTTGCGTTCCAGATGGTTAGGTCCTTATATTGTGTCTAATGTTTTTCCTTATGGTGCAGTGGAGATCACACAAGAGGACACTGGAAGGAGCTTTACAGTCAATGGGAAACGTTTGAAGAGATACATTGAGGGACATCCTACTGATGCAGTGGATTTTATCACACTGCATGACCCCATCATCACTTGATCACATCAGGCTGTTCCTAACCCTTTCACTTTTATATTATTTGTCCTATTTAAAAATTCTGCATTTCATGTGCATATATCATCTCACGGGTTCACATTGAGGACAATGCAATATTTTAAGTGTGGGGGAGGGAACCTTTTAGTTTAGTAATTTCAATTGTTTTCCTGTTTTAAAAAAAACAAAAAAAATTGTATGTTTTTCAAAATTTGTGTGTTTATTTTACAATTTTCTGTGTGTTTTTAAAGCTTTTGAGCTAAAATGATTCTCATCACCATTTTTAAATCCATATCAATAAGTGAAACAATTTACCCCTTGAAACTAAGCTTAAATGAATGCGGAAATGACTTTGTTTCAAGTTCAAATATTTAGTAATTTCATGCAAAGTACGCTGAATTTTGAATCCCATGCCAATCTCACTGTCTTTATATTTGAAATCACTTTCCTGTGAGGATTCTAAACCATTATTTTCATATTCTTTACATTCACCTCACTTCTTGAGAGAACCAAACCATACTTGATTTAACCAGAATTTGATCTATTCCTGTCAAAACTTGAGGGTTTGAGGTACTTGTGTTTAAATGATTGAGGCATTTGTTTGGTATTAAAATCCCTATTTCAAAGAATCCTTTTTTATAATGGCCTACCTTGAATATTTAATCCTTGTAGCCCTTAGAATCCATGCACAACCTGTTAGGTTAAGCCACATTACAAGCCAATTTTCCCTATCCAACCAATTCTTGAAGTGAAATTGCATAATCTAGTTGAGCTTAAGTGTGGGGGAAGTTGTCTTGGGTTTTGCCACCACATTCTGTGATACTTTGGGTGGAAAATTAAATTCTGAAGAGATGTGTTTGCTGCTAAAGAAAGTCATTATATTGAAAGCTGTGCCTTTTCTGGAGCTTTCATGACATGTGAAGTTGTGCCTTTTCTGGAGCTTTTAATTGAGGTGGAAAACTGTGCCCATCTGGAGCTTTCAAGAAAATCATGTTTGAGAAGATTGACATTTTTTATTTGGAAATGATGAATGGTGTAAACCTTACATGACCTTTCATGATGATGGAGCTGAATTGATACTATGGGGATTGAAGATAAGACCATATTTAAGTGAAAATTAGATTAATGCAATTTTGCTTCAAAAGAGTCAAGCCCTCCTCATTCAGCCTCAGAGTTTTTCACATCTTAATCCTACCAACCGAAAGCCACAGAACAACCCTGAAAAGTCCTCATGATAAACATATGTCCTTGACTCACATCGGGTAGCGATGTAGGAATCAATCAAGCCTATGGTGACCCTTGTATGAGTTTGGATGAGAAAGACATTGCAAAAAAATTGATATTTGAGTGATGAGAGAAAATTCAAGCAAGGTAAGTGTTTTGTGCATGGGTGGATAAATGAAGTGGAAATATATTGAATGATATAAATGGAGAACTTGAAATAAGGTTTTTTATGAGGCATGATATCTTTTGATTCTTGGTGTGAAATTGATTGATCTTAAGGATATGTGTTTTAAAATTGGTTTTGATTTGATATTGATGTTTACTTGATATGAGGTTTTGCCCAGGTGTGCAAAAGGGTAAGTGTGGGGGAGTTGATAAAACACTATTTTATTGAATATTTTATTGATAATAAATGAAATAATTTCCTCACATTGTGTTAAATATGTTTATTTATAAAATATTTGGGATTTGATCATTCATTTGGAAATTTGGTGAAAATTCCAGTTTTACCCTTAATAGTGCATTGTAGTATTTCAAAGATAAATATTTTTATATTTATTATTTGACTTTGAAATTTTGTAACAGTGTTCCTAACTTCATTTTATACAACTTTAATTCAGGGCACTAGAGCTAAAGAGTGAATTTGGATTGAGTAAATGATCAATTAATCCAATGGTGGGCTGGACTCGGTAGAATAGACATAGGTTCTGTATTTAGGCCATATCGTCTACATAAAGGCTTGGATTGAGCCCAAATTTTGAGGCCAGCTCGGGGACATGATTAGGCACAAATCATCCTTCTGGAATGCCGGTCAATTCACGTGTTTTGGAGGTCAAATGGGCGGTGCAATTTGGAATAAAATATTTGGCCGAATTTCCACATTCACACTTGAAACCACTTGTAACCTCTCCTCCCCCCCCCCTCTATAAATTGGAGTTTTTCTCATTTGGAGGGGTTGGGACGTGCATTGGGAAGTTGAGGGCATAGGAGAAGTGGATCCACTCCAATTCTCCAACCATTTCAATAAGGGTAGCTCTTGAAGCAAGGATCCCTTCGACGAAGCCTTCTTCTTCTCCTTCATGTTGTAATGATTTTGTTTATGTAATAAACTTCTTTGTTCTTCTTTTATTTCTTCTATTTTCTTCTGTTTTGTTTAAATTTCTTCTTCTCTTAATCTTCCTAATTGGGCTGGAATTCTTGAGTAGAAGCGTTATTGGGTTATACCCATTTTAAACCTTTGCACATGCAAAACGCTTCTACGATGATTACGCCACCCATGGAAGAGTAGTCTTTTAGTAATCGATCTATCTTCTACCCTCTTCATTTAATTATTTTGAATCAATGAGATACTGTAATTCACTTAATATGATCCATGAATTGTGTTTTTAAATTGTAAGAAACTAAGCAAGCAATTGAACAATGTACACAAAAACACGCGAGGTCGGGATTTTGTGTAAATTGTGAGAGCGCGATCTTAATCGGTAATACAAGACCACATGGGATAAATTTGTAGAGTTCAAATATAATCCCTAAACACAATTCATCCTCATTTCCAGAGTGGATATGTGCCTTAATTTACCACTGACCATAAGCTAATCTTAGAACATCAATCAAAGCAGGGTGCTGCGATTGCATGTTCCGAAGTTAGCCTAAGGTTAAATTCACTTCAATCTTCGTGGTAAAGTTAATTCTCGTAGGGTTCAGGATTTAACAAATTAAGGGATCATAATTAAGTGAATATTAATTTAAATGATAATGATTAATAAATGATTTAAGAGGTAGAGTTAGATCGATTACGTCTTCTAAATATTGTCTAAACAAACATCTTTTTGTTGTGTCATTTTAATCAAACTTCATTTCAAAACTAAAAACAAAAAAAAAATACAATCTTCTTCCAGCAAACTTCTTCTATATTCATAAACTATAAACAAACACCCCCATCCTTTCAAGTATTGTTCTTATTCTCTTTTATTTTACTTCTAGAATACCTCTAAAAATTGTTTTAATTCACTTCCTCCTTTGAGAGACGACCTTGGTCAGCCACTCTGCTGCACCTAAGTACCCCAAAATCATACTAATCATTTGAGGGCGCCCACCACAGCGCTCTTTCAATGCCTGAGGGCGTAGTTACTTTATATGCCTGAGGGCATGGTTACTTTATATGCCTGAGGGTGTGCTTACTTATTAGGCATGAGGGAGAGATATTATATGGCCAGAGGGCATGAATGTTATATAGCATGAGGGCGTGGTTTTACTATATTAGCATAAGGGCAAGATTCTGTTTGGCCTGAGGGCATGGTTCTGATGAACACAGAATGTTATTAAATTAAAATGGTTAAATGAATAATAAAATGGCAATATGACTGGTAAAGTTAGTTACTTTTGAGTACTGCTTAGTTTATTGAATTTTACTACTACACACTGTTGTTGCATATTTTCACAAAGTTGGGCATGAGCCTTTGGTGGGTGCCTACTGAGATTTATTTCTCACACCCTGTTTGGGTCATGTCTTCGTCCCAAACAGACTATGTTGCTGCAGGTGTGGATAAGGGAAAAAGTCCCTATATAGGCACATGATTGTTGCTGAGGAGTAGGGGAGCATGAGACTGATCTTAGGCTCGTGATGCTACTGGCTGTTCTGTTTTGTTTGTTGTACTCTGTATTGTACTGTACTGTATTTTTGTGTAATATGTTCTGGCTGTTTTCTTAGAACTTGAGACATGTTTCATCATTATCCATATAACTGTTGGTCATCTTTTACTGCAGTTGTTTATTTTAAATGTGCATGGTTTATTTATTCTGCTGTTGTTGTATGTTGTATATTTTATTCCGCTGCGCTACACTTTGACAAATGAGGGAATAGTTTCCCGACTATCAGACCTGGGCCCTCACTGCTTGTCGGCAGCCTCTGGTGTTTGGGGAAATGCGCTTGAGAAACCCTGATCCGGGACGTTACAAGCACTTTCAGTCTTGAGGAAAAATTCATCTTCTTTAATCTCATAGTCAACAGGAACACAAGTCAATAAGGTGTTTTAATTATTTCTTACCATGATATGAATGACATGAGACAATAAGTCTTTGTTTAGGTTAGGGTCATTAAAATTATTTCTAAATAAAGAGTTACCTTGAACTTAATATTATCAATTATATTATCTCTATATGTTATAAAGGAAATGGGACCAAACAATTTATTAGTTATTCTCAAATAATTGTATAATTTTGTGTTCCTATCACCATATTTAAGCCATTTTATTTGGAAGATCTGTTTTTACGAATTAACTTTTATAAATAGAAGAGAGTTAATTTTAGTAAAGTGAAAAAATTCTTATTGATGATAAATATAAAAAATTAAATTAGTATAGGAAACATGAATTTGATTGATATTGTCTTCCAAAGAAGTAATGTCATGATGAATTTGACTGTTTTTTCTTATCATAATCCTTCAAGTTTTGGTTTTAATAATTTAAATGTCTTGACACACAAGAAAGAATAATTGAAAGAAATCATAGAATTTAATGTCTGATTAAAAATGTTACCGCATGCAATAACTGAGGTCCTAACATTATTAAATATAAAAGGAATGATTGGTCCGGAACATTAGGAATAGAGACTGACTAAAATCAGATGATTGTCCAAATTTAATATAGGAAGGGTAATTCTGGAGATAGTATACCACTTATCAAGGGATTCATTTTTAGTAAAATATCTATCAATATTACTAGATATTACCCTGTTGTAATGCCTTCTATACCAACTATATTTGGAATCAACTAGGTTAATATCAATTAAATTTTTTTATTAAATGAAATATTTAAACTCCCTAGAAGATATTGTGGAGTGAGCTAGACCCATTTTTCACTTAGCCTAAGGATAGAAAAAAAAATCTATATTGATTAGCCAAGGATCATGAATTCTGTTATTTAAAAAATAATAGTTCTTCCAGATACTTATCCTATCATGATAGCTATTTTTTGAATAAAATAAAAGTTCAAAACATATGTGAATTTGTAAAGGTCATTTCACAAGTGAAAGTATGATCACTAGTTTTATAAGTACAAACATTGTTTAAAGATGAGTGATCAAAAATCCAGATAGATGCTGCAGAAGAATTGTTAGTGGTAGCACCAATAAAAGCATAACTAAAGTCATCTAAACTAGAAATGATAGAATAAAAATTAAATTTTGACTATGAAATAGGAAAATATTTGGGTTTATGAGTGAAAATAAATATTTTTAAAATGGTGATGGTGTTAAGGTTTTCAATACCCTGAAATTTCCAATATATAATATTAATTTGAACCTATATTTGGGGTTGCACCCCCCCCCCCTTATTTTTACCTCCAAAGTTATTCCTCCTTATTGATTTTCTAGCTTGTTTGGCATTCATTACACTAGTAGCAGAGAAGAATTTTTCTTTCTTGATCACAGAAGAGTCGGGAGAATTAATGATGTCTAATTTACTTACCTTAGAATGAAAGGAGGTTTTTTTCTACATAGTAGTTTTATTAGAAAATAGGAGCCTTGAATTAATGTTTAAATCTTGAGTATTCTGTTTCATGGTATTATTTTCTTCATACATGGGACTTATAATGTCACCACAAGAAACAATGTTAGAAATTTGTAACATATCATTATTTCTTTTCACACTAATTTCTTTAATTCTTGTAGATGTGATCGAATCATCAGCTTTGATAGATGACTCTATTGAGGCATGTAACTGCACGAGAATGCCTTTATAAGTGAATTTGTATTAAAATTTTCATAGTTGAGAAGGAAATTCAAGATATTACTCTTTTGTTTTGTCTTGATAAGAAAATTTGTCCTTATATACAGCATCATGTAATTCCTCATAGGCATTATGAAATATATTGGTGTTGAGTTGGGGTTAATATTATTTCCCAAATCAGGGGCCTGAACTGAATTAGGATCCATAGTTGTTACTTTATTGTTGGTCTTTTAGTCTTCAAATAAATTAACCTGCTGAGTCTATTTTAAAATATCACCGACATTATTATCAATTTCATCAACAATATCTCCTTCTTCAACTTCATTTTATTCTTCCCCAACCAAGTCATCCAATCACTTTCTAGAAGTATCCTTTGAATTATTTATGATGTCTTTATTTTTCACACATCTTCAATTATCATTATTTTTGGAGGGATTATATTTCTAAAAAATAAGGACTTTATGTTTTCAATGCATTATGAATTCATTCCATTCCATTTTAGTGGGTGTTAAAACATTTTTTTGAACCACCCTATAGTTGGAAATGGAATTCCCAATTATCTTGCATAATTCACAAAATGGAGACTTTTTCTCATATTCATCCATGAAATCTATTAGATAGACATTGGAATTGAAGATAAGGACATATTTTATTTTTAATACAAATCAGACTTTACCAAAACAAATTCATACTGTTCAAGCACCCCATTTAGTGTACATTGATTGATCATCAATGTACCACCAACACAAGATGTACTATCATTTAAAATATTCAGGTGCTAGAATACCTTGTTTAATCCATGAAACCTAATCCATATTTTTTCCATATAATTTCTATGTACAAGGAAATTAAAAGTTATATCCCACTCGTATAATCATAGGAATTGAGGTTCCAATTGAAAATTATTAGTTTTTTGGACCAAGTTTAAATCTTCCTAGGTGAAAAGTATAATGTGGTAACAACCTCTTCCAATTGGAATATGTTTCCAATTATTTTTTTCCTAAAACTGATATATTATGGTTTTAAGATCATATAAATACAAATTTATTTCCACCTTTAAATATGGAATGCACCCCAAAATGGATAACTTTCACATGTTAAGCCTTTGTTGTACGACTTCGGGATCAACATCTAAAGAGAAACCTCCATCCTAAATTTTTTTGTATGGGGGGAGGCTTGAAGTGGTAACCTTGTGTAGATATATTCCATTAATTTAATTTGAAAATTTTATTCTGTTAGGATTTATGTTAACATCATGATTCGGATCATCTTTGGGCAGATTCTTTTTTTGGTGCTTCAGGAATGGTGATTTTAAAGGAGCATTCCCATTCTGGGTTGAATGAGCCCTTGATGTATTTAAAAATATAGATAACCAAGTGGGGTAATGTTTGAAACTCATTGAAACAAGGGTTTTCTAGGATACCATTCCAAGAATCTTTCATGGAGCCGCTTCTATCACTCCTCAGTCCACCTCCCCCTTGGTAAACTTGTTTTTCTGTTAATCGCTGTAATTAATTTGAAATGTTTTCACTAATCATTTTGGTAAAAATTTATGTTGACCATATTATAAATTATAAATTATTATTATTCAAAATATGGAATCGATTTTCCCAAATTCCAATAACATAAGTGGAAGAATTTAATTTTAAATTTTTCCATCAAACAGGACGAAAAAATAGAATTTTTAGGAAAATATGTTCAACTGTTTGAAATGTTTGTATGTCCAATTTCAATTTGAAATTGATTAAAATGACCTAAATTTATTTTATTTAGGTATAATTGAAATATATATACTTTAAAACTAATTTAAAATATAATTTATCTATATAAATAAATTAGACAAAAAGTTAGTTTTCAATTAAAATTCATTATTTTCCAATTTTCTTCAAAAAATGAAACTTCATTGAAAAATATCAAAAATTCACCATAAGATAATTTTTCCATTAACATTAAAAATTTAATGTAATTTTTTCAAATATAATTTATAAAACTTTAAAAAATTAATTTTAAAAAAGTGTGCCACTAAAAGGCGGTAAATATACCTTTTAGAAAAATACATCTTATTATGCATAAAATTGGATCTATTCTTATTCTTGTGTATAAAACACATAAGATGAATGTTAAATAGTTGATTAAATATAATATATATATATATCATTAAATTAAATCATAAAAAGTGGGTTTTTAATTTCTTTCTAAAAAACCTGTTTGTGCATAAAAAACAACATTTTCAGAAAAGGAGTTTCTTTATTTTTAAATGGTTCTTACTCTTACTTGAAATTAATTTGTAGTCACAGAATTAATTTTATATATATTTTTAAACCATATTTTTATAATATAGTTATTAATATTCATAACTACAATTACAACATCCATGTGATAATTATAATAATATTATAATAATATTATTAATTGTATATTTTACTTTGGTAAAACTTTGTCTTATGTATAATGAAAACTATCGAAGGAACTCGGCATGTCATATACCACAAGATAAAGTTAGTTTTTCATGTACCATAAGATTAAATTCGTTTAGCATATAAATAATGGTTAAATTGGTGTATCATATAATGTAATCTATAAAATAATATTAACTTATTCAATAAACCATCCATAAAAATTTGGGTTGTTTCATTCTAAACACCCAAAAATGAATTTATACTAAGAAATTCATCAGGGTTATCAAAGTCTTAGTACATGAAAGTTCTTTTCATTGAAACCTACACTGTAAAAATGAATAATAAATATTTATTTAAAAAGGAATTTTAGAAACATAATGGTTACCTAAAGTAACCCATAGCTAGGTTCACACATAGGAGAACATAGGTGGCAAGTGAAAACAAGGAAATAGAAGGGAAAACTAAGACCCAAATACTAATAGATAGTGATAGAGAACATTGACCAAAATAAGTGGGTGATCCAGATAAGGTTAATGACCACAATGAAATAAATCATATATGCTTGAAAAAGTTCCTTGATATCATCAAAAATGATGATAGTAGGAAACATTTTACTTAAAGATCATTTTTTGTAAAGTTTACGAATTTTCATAAGAAGATATACATAGATGATTTCAGTCCATTTCATATTCACAATTTCACCCTTGGGATTTTCCTTGATGAATTTACACTTCATCTCTTACTCTGATAAATGAAGGTGGATTTGTTATTCTTGAGGAACAAACAACTCATAAGATCCATAAATAAAATGATAATCCATTTCATCTATCTTTAGTTATCATCACATCACAATATATGCATGGATATTCATTAATATTTAAAGCAACATCTAAATTTCAACTTAAACAATTTCATAAATGGTTATCCTTTTGAACCTTCTGAAAGATAAAAATCCAAATCTTTATAAATAAGGTAACTAAATTTCCTAGAATCATCTTAACATTTATCCTACATATATCAAAATGTATCTCTTCATTGTCACATAACAAATATGTGAAAAACTTTATCATTTATTTTATTGAAACATGGTAATAACCTAAATTACCATAAATCCATATTGAAAACATACTTTCTTATTCATTACTTACATAGAACACAGATTGTTGGATATATTGAATAAATTAAATAATGATGTAAACTTAATCAATGATAGCATAAACCACTTTTTTATCAAATCCTTTTTCATTTATGAGTTCACCAATACCATAAAATTTAATTTATCTATATCAATCATCACTTTATCCAAGATAAATAAAAATTTTATCAACATCAGGAACACATTAAGGGTTACCTTCCCTTTATTAGTTGTTTTCCCAAAAAAATATAACATTCCTATTAAATTATTTTTCTAGGTCATCAGCTTAATATAGACTTTATTTTAAACCCATAACAAAAATATTATAATGAATAATCCTTATATATTTCACAATTTATAATTCTTGAATCCAAATACATAAACACTTTGATTATTCCACCACATCCATAGTCCATTAACTAGGTTTCCTTATATTCTTCTTTAATACCTATTTACCACATTGTGAAATATGAAACATGTATTAACACTCATAAGCTTCCATTTAATCATTATTCTCATATATAACATAAAAAATATGGTTAGAACTTCTCATGCATCTCATATTTCATTTGTAATGCCCTTATCTTTGGAGATAAACCATTACACATTCAATATTTCTGATTATATTTGTGAGTTTTCCCCTTAGGACCATGTTTCATATAATTCCCAAAACTCCTTACACTTGAAACACTGGATCATAAGTGATTAATTAGTTGTCATCCTATTTTCATATATTTTATTAAATGGACCATTAATAACATTTTAGAACTATATAGATTTACGACCTTCCCTTCAGTATTTAAATCACCTCCCAATTCCATTCAACCAATTTTCTTGATGCTTATTCACACATTTCAAGCATAAAATACTGCATCACCTTTCCTCCATGGTGTCCATTACCCAAACTCTCATTGAACTCTATCCTTTTCTTCTTTCTTTAGTCCAAGAGTTGGTTAAGGTTCATCTTGTTAATCATGTTCTATGATGACTAATTAGGCACAATTTCATTGACTTTAGTCATTATCCCATCGAGATTATCATCAACAAATATACCTTCACATCCTATGTAAACCCAATTCCTTTTAGTTTTCTCCATTGACTAAAAAAATTAGAATATGAGAAATACTAATCATAGTATAAAACTTCATAATTATGAAAAATCACTTATAGGATTTCTAAATCATGAAACCTTCTTTCTAATCTATGACCCCTTAGGCTTAATCAAAGTTATTCATAGGCATAATTGATTTATGTCCATCATAATGGTACATATAGAGTTTGTGAAATTCCAAATCATATCCACTAGGATTTTAAAACCAGGTGTACAATAAGGCACATTGTCATGCACCAGTTCCCAATCAAGTCTTGCTCAATACTGTGTTTTCTCAGTTGTTACTCCTATGTATTTATATACTAGAGGCATGACCTCTTTTAGTTTCAAGACAAGGATGTATTTCTATGGAACCACTCGCTCTATCCTTTACCATAATTCCAAGACATTCTTCTATACATGGAATCATCTTTATTCTTATCCTTAGATACATCCCTAGACATATCCGTAGAAATATCCCTAGGGATCTCACTAAAGTTTTCTCATACTATTTTCTAAAGGATGAATAAACCTTTCCTTTAATACTAACTATAGCGACCCAGGATTAACATTCTTGGATATTACATAATTTTCAATGAATATTCATCCCATTATAAAATTTCATTCATGAGGACTATAATAGTTTAATTTCTTTGGAAACATAGAAACAAAATATTTCACGTTGGGGAAAAATATTCAACATATCCTACAAATATTTTTCCCTTTAGTACTCTTTTAAATCTTACCTACTTAAAACCTTTTTTTATAACAAGGGGAAAGTAAAAAAATAAGAAAGGGTAAGTTTAAATGATCAGTATGGGTAAAAAAAAGATATGTAATCCTGGAATAATAATAAGGGTAACATATCACGATCATAATAATGGAAAATCATACCCTATATATCAAAAATCATAAAAATTAATCATGAAATAAATATTGATAGTTCATAAGAAATTAATCATAAGAAAATCATAGAACATGAGTCAATAGGAAAACGTTGGAATAAGACATGAATTTTTTGGAATACACATAAGCATATAAAATCATTCCCTATAAGTTAAGGCTCATTTGTAGAACTTATCAGGTCACATCATAGGGGATACACCAACTGGGTGAGACAAACCATCATCCCCAGTCATTGTCCATTCCTTATAGTGTAATGTTTTGACTAACCAAACCAACTTAGTAGTAAAGGTTCACTCCCAAGAACATCTTAGTGAATAGTTTCCCTTGCTGAAACTAGTTCACTCTATATTATAGCCATATATATCCCATGAGATATTAATCATTACCCAATGCATTGGAGGGAGATATAGGTCTCACCCATCTCATAATGAAATCATACATATTTGTTCCACAAGATCATAAAAATTAATCAAATCATAACCCATGAAATGAAATGGGTATCATAAACATTACATCATATCCTAACATATTTCAAAGATATAGGTTTCATAATCATTTCATCATAGCATAAGCTGTGAAAGGAAATAGGTTTTCTAAGAATATAATCTCATGGAATTGAAATGAGTTCCATAAAAATAATGTAACAAAAACATAAACCATTTAGAAAAATAATATTAATGGTATCCTTGGATCAAATCAATAGTAAATCATAAACTATATTGAATTATTTCATCTTATATGAAGACGTACTGTGAAAGGTCACTTGGAGCATTTATTAAGGAAAATAAAATTTCTTTTAATATCATTTTGTTAAGATATAACAAATTTTAAAAATACTTTTCTTTTAAAACCAATTCAAATACATTTTATGTATGCGTTAAAATATATTTAAAAAATTTCTTGATGAAAATATCATTTTTCTTGGAAAAAAACTTTTTTAAATCATAAAAAAATTTTGAAAATTGTTTTTTAATTTTTTTTTAAACCTTATAAAGAATTATATAAAATGCATTTTAAACATTTTTTTGAAACATGAAACACTTTTAAAACCTTTTTCACTTGAAATATCCTTGAAAACTTATAAATGAATATTTGAAAATCATTTTAAACACTTTTTAAAACATAAAACATTTTAAAAATATTTTTCTTTTAAAATAACCTTGTAAACTTATGAAATAATATTTGAAAACCATTCTAAATATTTTAAAAAAATAAATCCTTTTCAAAATAAATTTCCTTTTCAATGATATTAATATATCATTTAAAAAAATCATAACATTTTTTGAAATCATTGTTTAAAAAAAACATACTTCTATTGATAGAGAGAGATATAAAGTTGTATTTTCTAGAAAACATTTTATTAATTGGATTAAAAACCAAAGAGTGGATAAATTGTAATATTAAATTAAGAGATCATCAATAACCATATTTTAAGAAATCTAATGAGAATTATTGACATTTATATCATGAGATTTCAAAATTTTATACTTAATCATAAACAATCACAATTAATGATGGGATTGTAACATAAATATTTACAACTTTGGTAAAATTGATCCATAAGCCCTACAAATAAATAACAAAAAAATTAACTTAAAATTTCATAAGAATTTAAATATTCATGAAATTAAATTTTATAGGGGTTTTATATACACCTCATTAATGAATATAGTTCCATATCATAACATATATCTCAAAGAATGAAAAATGAGAGAAAATTGAATTACCGAATTGAAATCATTTGAACTGTAACCCCCATTAAATAGTGATCCAAAAATGGATATGAAAATACCAATAAAACTTATTATAATCAAAATAAGATACATTCATGGGAATTCTATACACCACATAGAATAATTAGGTGGTGAATATATCATGTGTCTTACAAAACTAAAAAACAAGACAAAAATTCCTTATTACTTGAGTAACATTTGAATAACGAGATATGTGAAGGAATAAAATCAATTAAAACTTTTAATATCATTAAATTAATTATATTCATGACATGAAATGTCATAGGGAAGTATATACACTACACAAAAATGTAATGGGTGGTGAATATGGCATAAGACTTGTAGAAATAAAAGTGAGACTAGGTATCCATTTACCTTAAGTCGTGACTCCCTTCATACATGTTCAATCCTCATATATAGTAAATATAAATTTATTATAAATCTAAAAAATAACCATATTCATATATTTCATACCATATATATTTATTTTATTAATTTATATTACATTTTTATTAACAATTCAATGTAAAATTTACGTTTTAGTTAATAGCCGTTTTATTTTTCGTATATGTTTTGATTTGTAATTTTTAGTCCTCTAACATCGAACAAGACATGCACATTTACATTATGTAAAAAATGATACAAATATAATATATATTCAATAAATATTTATTTTTAATAATATATAAAATATATGAAGTGGGAAATGCAATACATCATTCATAAAGTTGGTAGGTCGTACGTATGCGTGAATGTTGTTTCCATTTTCTTTTCATATTGAAAGTAAGTAAAGTTAATAATATATATATATATATATATATTATAATTATAATATAATTATTTATATATATATATATCACATATTTATATTAAACTAATATTTAATACTTACCATGTAAAGCATGAATGAATCACAACGTTTCGTGAGTTTGTAGCCCACTATGCACACGAATGATGTTATCATATGCTTAAAAAATGGAAATCCTGAAGGTTAATGATAAATAATAATTAAAAAAATAATATATAAATCCTATATATAAGTAATATAATATATACATTATATATCCACCAATATTCCAAAATATGAATGGTGGTAATGGAAGACCGAACGACATCAGTTCGTGAAGTAGTAGTCATTAGTACACACAAAGGATGATTACATATCCCATTTGATGGAAGTGTGTAAAGTTATAGGTATTATACATAACATAACAACATCTCAGTATATTGAAAATATTAATTTTATTATATAATAATGATATAAAAATAATTATAGTGGTTTTAGGATGATATAAAAAACAGAGTTCATTGATGAACGTTACCTATTCTTCGAGTATCACCTTTTAGTCTACCCCAAAGTAATTACTTGGTTACATTTATTCACAAAATTAGGATTATATGATTAATTGAGCTAATTTTTTAGTTTATAGGGGCAATTTTTTGATGATCCAAACATCTTTAGAGGTTTGAATAATTGAGGGAGGTGAGTTACCTTTTATAGTGGAGGAGGAGTGGCATTCTTGTAAATACAAAAAGGTAAGTTGTATTGGGAGGTATCCCTTACATCATGTGACTCAAATAATGAATTTGTTTTGTTAAAATAGGGTATATTATAGAAATATGTCTATAAAATGGGGTTTTTACATGTTTCTAGATCATTTGGCCCCTTAAGTTAATGTTTAGTCCCTTGGTAAACTCGTATTTCTCTTAATCTCTGTAATTAATTTTAAATTATCTCACTTATAATTTTGGTAAAAAATTAAGTTTAAATTATCATAAATTATAAATTATTCTACTTTAAAATATATAATTAATTTTACAAAATCCCAATATAAAAGTGGCTAAAATAAATTTAAAATTAATCCAGTTGATGCCCTGAAAAAAATGGGTTTTTAATGTGAAAATGTTCAAAAGTTTGAAATATTCTTATCTAATTTACATGTTAAATTTATTCCAATGAAATAAATTGTTTTCATGATGTATAGTTTATATGATTATACTTTTAATATAATTTAAAATATAATTTTTCATTATGAATAAATTAGGTAAAAAGTCGGTTTGTAATTAAAATTCGGTATTTTTAACTATTCAACAAAAAATGAAACTTCTTAGAAAAATACCAAAAATTTTCCCTAAGATAATTTTTTCATTTATAGTTCAAATATTAAGTTTATTTTTTAAAAAATAAATTTATTAATGTTTCAATAATTATTTTTAAAATAAGTTCTCCATTAAAAATTTATAAAACTACCTTTTAAAAAAATACATATTTTTATGCATAAAATTGGATTTATTCTTATCTTATTTAAAAAAAAACACATAATATGAATTTTTAATTTTTAATTTAATTTAATATATATATATATATATATCATTTGAACCATTAATAAAATTTTGTTTTTTTACGTTATTGATATAAAAAAAGTTTGTGCATACAAAATTGGTTTTTTCAGAAAATGATTTTTTTTATTTTAAAATAGTTCTTAATCACATTTCAAATTAATTGGTAACCAATGAATTCCATTTATATACATGTATAAACCATGTTTTAATATTTATTTAACCATATTCATAACATCAATTACAACATCTTTGTGATAACTATATTAATATTTTAATAGTAATATTAATAGTTTATTGAATTTCAGTAAAACTCTGTCTTGGGTGTAAAGAGAGTTATCAAAGGAACTCGGTATTTTTTGTACCAAAAGATAAACCAAGTTTTGATTTTACCTAAAAATTAACATGGTGTTGATTATAAATAAATCATAACATGGTATATCATGCAACGTGATCCATCAAAGGGTTTACATTTATTCGATAAAAATAATCCATAAAAACACAGGGTGTTATAGTTTTAGTGTTTAACTATAGCTAGGTTTCAAGGTTATCTGGATCCTATTGAAATGGAGGATTGGGTGGTGTTGGTTATATGAATTTTATATCAAGTTTAAACACTCATATACCTAGTTTTTTTCGTTCTGTAATCCTTCTTCATTATGAATTTATTCGTTGGTTGATGTTGATCACTCAGACTCATGACAAGAACACTCTATGTAACTCCCTAAGATTTAAGAATATATTTTCCATTAAATAATCATTGTGACGATATATTATTTCACACATAACACCAAACTAAGAATATCCACATCATATTATATTAGTATTATTAATGAAACTATAATAAAAATAAAGCCTCTAGTAAATAAATATATTAATATAGTAAAAATGAAATCATTTAGAGGACAAACAATTAATATAATTGTTCTTCCTCAAATAATTTTTTTTCAAATTGTTTTATATATTTATTTTAGTAAATTAAATAAACCAATTTTAAATGGTTATTTTGATAATATGTAATATTTAAATAAATTTACCAATGTATTAAAATTATTTAAAATTTGTAATTAGTATGTAATATTATTGAGAACACGCAAAATTTAAAATGGTAATTTTTTCAATAAAATAATTATTACTTTATTTACTTTATTTTAATTTAAATGTTAAATTTATAAATTTATAAACATTAAATTTATAAAAATAACTTAATTTATTAATTTATAATAATAATATTATCTTAGGATTAATTTTTTGGTTTTTTCTAAAAAGATTAATATTTTGGTGAGTATTGAATAATACCATTTTTATAAAAATGGTGACCTTTAGGAAATTATTTGAATATGAGTATGATTTGGAAATTTATGAAATAATTTTAAATAGAAAATATTTATTTTATAAAATAATTTATAAATTTATAAGTATTTATTTTAGTTTAAAAACCAATGTTTTATATTTTAGAACTTAAGTAATATTATTCTCAAAAACTATTTTTAATAAATTAAAAATTTTCTATTTTAAAATTAATTTTTATCACTTTTAAAAAGTGTATTTAATAAAATTAGTTTCAAATTATTACTTACAAGTTATATATTATGTAATAAGGATAATTTTATTTTCAGACAAAAAAAATGAATTACATAGATAAAAAATAGTTACCATAGTTAAAAAACAAAAGATTAAAAAGGGTTAACAAAATGGGTAAAAATACTAACATGTTAAAAACATGTTTATAATTGACTTTTTGAGGATTGGACTGGCCAAAACTTATCCCTAGTTCATTATCTTACATTTTTTATTATTATTGACATGTGAAACATGTTCACTTTTTATATTAAGAAGAAATATTTGCAAAAATTTTATTCTCACCACATATAAAAGGGGCATCTCACCACCCTTCAAGATGATTCTAAATATAGTTTTCCACTTGAAACTCTAGCCTATTTATTTTCCATATCACTCATTTACACATGAATTATCTTATGGTCAAAATAATTTAGAATAATTCCTCCACTTCAAGGAATCCTCCAAGTGAAGTTCAATGTTCTCAATGAGATTCATGTGCTTTAGTGGACGTTGGGAATCAAGGTAAGGGGTCCTTTGTCTAAAATTTAATTTATTAGGAAATATTTAATATTTTTCATCATAATATCGTTTATATTTTGTTATTAATACCTAAGGTTTTATTATACCATATTCATGTAATTCATCAAGTTTAAAGATCTATATCGTCTTATTTTTTAAAATGGATTTTGATTCAAAAGATACCAAGGATGTAAGGGTCTTTATTGACTCATTTCCCATCATTGAGTTATAATTATTGTTCTTGAACTTACTTTATCCATTCTTGGTTGATTCAACCTTAATATTTTATTTCATGGTACTTTATATTCCTCTCTACATTGAATTAATCTTTAATTCAAATATTTGACCCTGATGAATTTGTTCCCCAAATGGTATATCATTATTTAGAATTATTGTCATCCTCTTTAATGATGGTTTCCCCTCCTTTTCCATATTTTTCTTTCCCACCAATGTTATCATTTATAATTATAAACCTAATTATGTGTGATCTCATGTGACCTTGATATTTCAATTATTTTATTTTCAAAAGGAATTATTGTTAAAATTTTTACAATGTGGGTTTTTAATAAAGTTATTTCAAAATATCAAAAGAGTTGTACATTATTTCAAATTATAATGTTTTATATTCCACTATAATTGTTTTTATGATCATTATTAATTTTCCCAAATATTCTATGGAAGTTTATTTTTAAAGGTAATTTTTTCCAAATTTTTCACTTAACCTTTTTTTATAATCTTTATGTATTTTCATGGATCAATCATTGAGGTATATTTTTAAAAATAAATGTCTTAAATTTTTTTCACTTTAACGTTTTTGAAACCTTTGTTACTTTTTCAAGTATACATTATTGAAGATTACCTTTAAAAATTATTGGTTTTAAAGTTGTTTTTAATTTACATTTTGATACCTTTATGTCTTTTTCAAGATTCCAATCTTGAAGATTCTCTTTAAAAGTAATTTTTTTTAAAAAAAACACTTCACCTTTTTAAAATCATATTGTGTTTTTAAGGTCACATTATTGAAGTTTTTTTCTAAAATTAACGTTTTTCAGAAATATTAAACTTAAACTTTTAAAAACATTCATATTTTCATTATGGTTTCATTAATGAAAATTTTGTTGAAGTAAAAGTTTTTGAAATTTCTTCATTTTACCTTTTTTCAAAATTTATATATTTTTCAAGGAGTCATTATTGAAGATTAATTTTAAAATTAAAATTTTTAAAGATATTTTCGATTCACCTTCTTAAAACCTTTATTTATTTTTCATGTTTCCATTGTTGAATATTCTTTTTGAAATGAAAAGTTTTTAAATTTATTTAATTTTCTTTTTTAAAGCATTTATTTATTTTTTAATGTTCTATTATTAAAAATTATTTTTAAAATTAAATGTTTTGAAGAAAATAATCACTTAATTTTTTTTAAACCATTATTTATTTTTCAAGGTTCCAATAGTGAATATTATTTTAAAATGTAAATCTTTTCAAATAAAAAATCAATTCTTGTTTTTGAAACCTTTATATATTTTTCATGTTTTTATTATTGAATATTAATTTTGAAAGTAATTTTTTTTATAATATTTTCACATCACATTTTTAAAAAACTTTATATCCTTTTAAAGGTTCCACTTTGTATTATTATATTTCAAAATATTGATTTATAAAATTTCTTCTTTCCAATTTCTCAAAACTGAACTTTCCAAGAATGAATTTTCAAAGTGAATCATAACTTCATCGCTTATCCAAAGTGTAAAATAGTTTTCTAAAAAATCATCTATGGTTTCACTAAAATTTTACCATTTATATCAAAATGTCTGATTTCCTTAGAATTGATTTTCATTAACGACCATCTAAATGTTATTATGAAATTATGTTTTAGGGTGATTGATGTTTTGGTATCAACCATTTAAATTCTTGAAGATTATTTTGGTGATAACATAAAAAAATTGTGAAACCCATTTTTCAATCCATGGGTTTTTTATTATATGATTAATGATTTATTTAAAATGTCACACATATGTATAGATGATGATGGGATGGGTCTTATATCACCCACCAATTCATTTGTTAAGGTATATATCTCTTTAGAAAATGAATCCTGGGAATATAGGGATTTATGTACAATATAATGGTCGAGAGTTATTGGATAATGCACACAATATGAAGTTTGATCCTTCTTTGATTATTCTCACAGAATAAAGGGTGATCCAACATGGATTATATTCATAATAAAAATGGTTAGGCTTCTTGAATTATGCTCAAAACATCAAAGGTGATATTTATTGGATTATTATCACAACATAAAAGGTGAGTATTATTGTATTAAACTCGCGACATAAAGCGTGATCCTGCTTGGATTATGATCAAAACATAAAGGTTGATTTTTATTTAATTACTCTCACAGCCGAGAGGGTGTTCCTTCTTTGATATGATCATAATATGGTGATTACATGTTCTTGTGTTTTCTTCCAAATTTCCTTATTTTGTTATGTTTCCATGACCTTTACTATTTTTATATACCTATGATTATCCTCCATGGATCATGTTTATTATATCACACTCTATTCCATGATACATTAATTTTTTTTGATATTACATTTCCTTCTTTCATAACTTATAGACAACACTTAATATTCTATGTTTTTTAAATAAGATATTTTTGTCCAGATCATGTTTTTTCATATGATTATGATCCAACCCTTGATGAAATTTTGACGACATTTTAACTTAGTGAGTATTTGAGTACTCCCAATTATTATGTTTTCTTTTCATTGGTTACACAGATGAGTATAACTTATGATAAGTCTCATTGAATCTATTATGGTCTAATTATAGAGAAATATTTACATGTTTTGTAAAATAATTTTCCTATTTAACAGTTCCTCAAGGACACTAAACCATATTTTATATGAAATTTTTGATTATTTTTAATATTTAAAGTTTATATTTTACAATTTTTTAAACTAAATATAGGTTTTTCTCACTTTTTATCAACACTAGTGTACAATAAATGTGTTTTTAGAACCAGTCCTGGTAGTGTGGGTCTGGTAATATCACTCTGCCTTGGTCATAGTTTGGGTGATTACTCATAGAGTATTAGTATCATACATATCTAAGTATAGTATGAGTTTTTTAGAAATTATAAATTCATTAATGAAACATCATTATGTCTTAATATGCTTCATGGTTTATAAACCTCATTTGGTACTCCCAATAAATGATTCAAAATCGTTTTTGGGGGAAAAGGTTCCTGAATGGACTTTAGAATGAGATATAGGTTATAGATATGACTTTGTGTATTCCCACATATTCAATAGTTTTAGATCATTCCTTGGTAATTATGTGATTTTTATAGTGTTTCATAATGACACTAAATGAGGTTTATGTTTTCCCAAAGTGTAGTCATTTACAATTGTAAGCTGGAATCAGTTGAAGAGTTTATGCCATCATAGGCTGCCTCATTAATGGTCCCATTATAGGGAACCCAAAACATCCAAATATTATATATATATATATATATATATATATATCCTTTTAAATAAACTTGAAGTATTCAATGGATTGTTTTACAAACAACCTTGGGTCTAAATGAACCTTGATATAGTATATTGTTACAACCTATTTGTAAAATTGGTGGTATGAATAAGAATAAACACATCATAAAAAATATATAAAAAAAATTTATATAATGAAAATTTATTTACTAATTCGTAATAAATAATTACTTAATTTTTAGTAAAATAATTTTATGCTTCAAAAATATGATTTATTCCAAAATGGTTTTTATTATGTTATGTGTGCTGATATAATATATTATTCTAACCAATTTTAGAAATTTTATTTTATAAAATTGATTTAATTGTTGATATTATAATATCAAAAGTATCATAAGATAAAATTTTATTATTTTCATAAAAGATAAATTTATCATTCAATAGTAAAAAATACCTATTATATAGAAAACTTTCATTTCCATTCAAGTATTTACAAAGTCCCATTTTGATTTGAATTTATTTTAAAATATAATTATATAGTTTTAATTAAATATAATCTAATAAATTTCATTGGATTATAAATTATCCTTAATTTTGGTATAAAAATATTTTTATATAAAAATTCATTTTTCTTGAAAACTATTTTTGACATGTTTTACAGGTTTATTATAAAATTAATTGATGAAACTTTTCGAAATTTAATAATATAAAATGGATTCCATATTTTTAATAATAATTTAGAAAAAAAATAATGATTCCACTTTCATTTTTTAACATAATGAATAGTAAAAATAGTAAAATTTAGTTACCACGGTTACGATTAAAAAGAGATTACCAGGGGTTAAACTAATAGATAAGGGTGATATTTCCACATAAAATTTTGTAAATTATATTATATAGGAATATTTACACCATATATCATCAATTATTCTAATATGATTCTTTTTGGATTTGTTTTCCTTGAATAAAACAATAATATATTTTAATATTTTGAATAATTCCAAGTGTGTCTTATCCCTCTCTTATAAAAAGAAACTCAATCTGCTATTTTATCCACAAATAAAGATCCTTTTATATCAGACAATAACTACTGAAATATTTCTTAACATCTATACCCACAACCAATAGGTCATTTTTTCTCATAATTACATCCTTTTAAGGCTTGAGGTGTAAGCCAAACAAGGTTTCTCAATGAAGAGGTATAGTTCTTAACTGATCTCTTTCAATTGTATTTATTCTTCCACCCCATATAAAACTATTATATATATATAATAACATGATTAATATATTACAACAAATATAATGATATTTTATAATGATTATGTAAAAAAAATTCCTCCTCTTTTCATTCAAGTGGGAAATGGAATTATTGCTCATGCGTACATGTGGACTATCGCCTCCACATAAAGATATGACTAATTTTACATCACCGCCTAACATGGATGTTTATAATTATGAATTTAGTTAATATATATGATATTTATGATGTTATAATTACTATGTAATTATGAAATATTATTTATATTTCTTCCCTTATTTTCTTTAGAAATGAAAACAGTGTTCATGCATATGTATGAACTAATGTCTCCATGAATGTGTAATTCATTTTAATATCTATAACTTATATGGATGATTATATATATTTATATAATAAATATATATGATATTAATATCATGATATAAATAATATATATGACAGAACCATGATAAATTTTATGGAATAGAACTTATGAATCGAAAATTGCATAATAAAATGAAATAGTTAACACCCAAAAATAATGAGTTTAACAATGAATTATCAATTAATAGGTGTTGAAATTTTATAATTGGATAATATATGATATTAAAGGTATTTATACTATTTTTTTATAGAATTATAATAAATTTCAATTTATTATATTGTAATTTAGAGAACTTATGAAGAAAGTCAAACCTTGTTTCTTCTGGAAATGGGGATGATCATGTTTTTTTAAGGATCAAACATTCCAATCAGTTTCTAATGGGTTTATTCATAGAACCGTAAACATCCAATGATTCTATATCCATTTGGACCTACTTTCCAAAGGTAGATGCTCATTAGTTGTGGACTGATGAGGCTTAAGAATTTTCATTGGTCGAGAGGATGGGAGGTCAGACACATCACACCTTTTTGGGGGGAATTATTGTCTACTCTGAAACTCTCTTATATATTTGAGTTACGTTCGTGAATCCTTATTAATTTACAAAGTATTAAAATGAACTTTCCATTAGATCTGACAATCAATGATTATTATGTATGATATTTAGAGAATCTTTTATATATATTTCAGGTTATTCATCAATAGAGAATCATCTGTATTTATTAGAGATTCTTAGTCAGTGGTATCCTTCAACACATTATATAGAAATCTCTTGGTCATTATGATAAACATACTGGTTTTAAAGCTACTCAGTGGGTCACTTGAAGTTTATTGTCGTTCAGAAGGACAGGGATTATTTCAGAGTTGGGATCGTACCCAAAGATGGGCTACCTACGCATCCTTGTTAGAAAAGGAATCAGAACCCACGTAGTTTGAGTGAAGAAGTATGAGGTTTAATCATGATTAATGGCTCAAAAAGAGATGTCATAATTACTTCTACACTCTAATATCATGTGAGTCATGCTCGGTGTGAGAAACAAGAGGTATTATTAAAACCTGATGATTGTGCCATGAAAGATGCAATCATAAGAAATGATGTTGGGCTTACGTATGTATGACTGCCCAAGTAAATGAAGATAAATACTTTTAGAAAATAAACCCAAGAGCAGGGTCCATAAAGGTGTTTGTACTTTATATAGATTTGAGATTTTAACCCGGGACTTACTCCTGAAAAGGAAGCCCAAATTTAAGAGGGACTTATGGTTGGGTTTTATTCCTGAGAAGGATGCCCAAATAAAAATAAATTAAGACTAGGGATTACTCATGAAAAGGAGGCCCAGGTTAAGAGAAATTATGATTGGGGATTACTCCTAAGGAGGATGCCCATATTAGGGAACTTGGGGCTTACTCCTAAGGAGGATGCCCTTATTAGGGAACTTGGGACTTACTCCTAAGGAGGATACCCAGATTAGGGTACTTGGGGATTACTCCTAAGGAGGATGCCCAGATTAAATAACTTCTCATATTAAAGGATTAGGTTTAATGAAGGAAATATATAACTTTAGTGATATAAAGTTATATAAATTACGAGGTTTTGAGAGATGTTCCACATAATTCCTTTTAGATAAGGAATCCAACAAAGGAATCATTCTATAAATGGATTTGAAGAGGGTTTTGAAGGCTTTCCTTGAAGAGGAAAGGTGGATTTGAGGAAAAGAAGTGAATTTGAAGGAGGCACGCAAGTCCTGGTCGCACAAGTATACTTGCGCGACATGAGTTCACTTGGGAGACGAAGAACCTATGAAGTAATACTTGGGTGAATTTTAATTGGAGCCCTTAGTATCCTTCCTAGAGGCTTTCAGATGGGTGGTGCGCAAGTTTCCTTGAGAGGGAAAGGTGGCTCACAAGTATCATCAGTTCCCTTAAGGGCTAGACACTTAGGTGCATGAGTATTGATGAGTTCTAATACTTAGGCCTTATTCTTCCTCTTAAGGGATTCCATTCTAGGTAAAGAATTACCTTAGAAGTGTTCAGAAGACTTCAGACGGAGACTTGGGTGACTAGAACTTGAATATGAGTTTTGGATTTTTTGTCCTTGAAATGGGGGGGCCCACAGGGGGTATTTATAGGCCATTGAGGACCTTGGGTGAAAAAAGAATAGGGCGCACAAGTGACTTGCACGACCCATATGTGGCGCACAAGTATACTTGTTCGACTATAATAAAACTTGTGCGACCCATGCTTAAAGGGTTCCTTGTTCACGCCTTTGTCAATTTTTGATGTTCTTCAAAGGATGACTCTCTTTTTGCTTATGGTATTCCCCTTTTTCATTCATTATACTCTGTGATGGAAAGGAGCGTCAACAAAAGTCCCTCCTTAGAGTTGGATCTGAAAAAAGAAAGAGGATTTGACTCTGAGGAAAATGAGAAATAATTTACTGTGGCGCGCAAGTAGTAGGCGCACAGGTATGCTTCGGGCGCACAGGGTCTGGCACGCAGGGGTACAGCCTCACCTATAAATATGCGGGCGTCACTTCGCGCAAAGCACCCGGCTTCAAATTCTTCTGATCTCTTGGCGCGCAAGTAGCTCTCGTCATGCAGGTGTCTTGGATTTCTGCTCGTTTGCGCTTCTATGGGTGTCGGGCTTCTGCAATGAGTTTCTGACTTGCGTGCCAATACTAGTGCTGTAAAACTTACGCAACCAACTTGGACTTGCGCGCCAATATTGGACTTGCGCGCCATAATGCCTTATCCATTTTTTTCACTTTTCTTCACAAATTTTATGAAAAACCAACTTACTTAAAAGTTAATTATTTGATCGTTGTGCAGATTCAATGGCTCCCAGAAATATTGGATCAGCTGATGAACTGACTAGAAAGCGGATTGATGATATGATGAACATCATTGGCCATTACTATTATGATATTTTCGATAGCACTCTCCCAAATTTGGCCAAATACTTGAAGAAATATCATGTCAATCTCCCACAAAGTATTTACCTACCTCTATATGGGCATGGTCATCTGCAAGGAGTCAACGTTACAAATGCAAAGAATTATATGCCCGAGATGTAGTTGCACTGCTACCTCTCTATTTCTGTTATGATATGAATTAAGAGCTGCAAAAATGGTGGGAAATTTAAAATTTTTTCTTCATGCCATTTCCTTGCAGATATTAAAATTGCAAACCCATGGGCTGATATGTTTTCTACTGCCTGTTGGTGGAGATAAGACAATCATAACGTTAGAACAATATCTGAAAAGAGTATTCTCTCCAAATGGCTCTTTACTTCCAATGCTCCATTCTCAAATCCATTTATCCATCTTCCAAGTCTCTTGGATAGAAACAGAGTCACTGTTTGAACAGCAAATGTTTTTCTCAAACCACACTCAAGAACATTCTTTTACAATTGTTCCAAGAAGAGCTGGAATCACTGCATCTCTTATTGTATCCTGTTGAATGAATGAATTACAGGTGGTTGCTGATGAAGCTCGGGATACCATAAATCAAATGAAGAGTTATGTGGAAAGCCTCTTGTAATTCCTGAAAAAGAGAAGAGAATCAAGTCTGTGGATGTCCTTCTAACTCTTGTGCATCAATGAAAAACAATTTAATCTTCAATCATTTGTGACTGCATTCTTTTGCTACCTGCTTTAAATTTTTACCTAAGCCAATGGGCCTAGTAATCATAGTTTGATTGTTGTTAGGATTATAAAAATAACCCTACAAACTTTGAATCTTTTTATTTCTCAATATTGCCTAAATCATTAAAAATGTATGTTTTAGTGAACTGGGACTTGAATTTTGTTTAGAGTTCCCTTGTCTTTTGTGGGCAGTTTATAGTCATGCATGTCAGACCTAAAAAGGCTAATGTTTAAGGTCGAATAGCTTTGACCGAATGGATTAAAATTGACTCAATTTTTGGATAATTTATCTGAAATCATATTACCACATTCAAGTATGGGGGAAAACATGTAAACTATGACTTAAAAAATTTTGAATATGAGGAATGATATGAAAAAAGGGCTAAAAGGCATTAGAGGAAGTATTTCCTAAGAGTGAAGTTACCACTATTTAACAAACCCATTAGGGGGTTGAAGTATGACGGGCCACTTAAGGGAATTGGCTGCATAGTCAAATAATAGCATCCTTTGGATGACAAGTCCGTTATGTAGACTACTTATGCAAGGCCACCTAGGGGAACATGCTGCATAGTTAGACAAAATAATTTTTAGAAATTTTACTTTTCTATTACTAAAAGCTAGTGGAAGTTTATGGAGATTCAAATTTTCCAAAGCATAGAGTCTGTTGTATGGAGAGAGGTGCTTGAATATGGAGAGGATATTCCCAATCAACATTGTCAATGAATTGGATTAATGTCACTCCTGTGAAGGTTTGACCCAAATGTAGGGAAGGGAAATATAAACTATATACTTGAATACCTTCAGATCATGAAAAAGAGTATGGGATAAATATGTTAAAGATGATTGTTTTTGTGGATCCCTACATATCGTTGTTAAGACCAATAAGGAAAAAATAGGTTATCCCACCGAGAATGAAGTTACCACTATTTGACAAACCCGTTAGGGGGTTTTAATTATACAGGGCCACTTAAGGGCATAGGTTTCATAGTCAAATAATATCATCTTTTGGATGAAATGTCCATTATGTAGACTACTCATGCAAGGCCACCTAAGGGCACGTGCTGCATAATCAAGAAAAAGAATTCCTGCGTATTAGACATTTTGTGACCAGAAGTCAAGAAAAGGGTTATGGAGATCTGGAAGTATTTAAGTATAGGAGTATGACACATGAAAATGGGTATTGTACAATGCATGAAGGAGATACATAGACCAATTCTGACCATAATAATGTTGTGTATGGGTCCTGAATTGAGATACTAGACTTTACTACATATCTCATTATGATGAGAATCAAGCCATACGTAGTTCTTGAAATATAGTTTAATTTCATGTGGGATGAGAGCATATGAGATCTTAGTTTAAGGTCGCAGAGTTTGGACCATAATGAGGGAGACACATTTTGTGTTTGTTATAAACCTGATGTGAATAAAGACCAGGGTTTTCATACCACATTCATGTGATCATAGGGGGACTTTTCATCCAAGGGACTAAAAGTGGAATTTGTGGTTAGGCCCAAAGACTTAGGGCTGGATTCAAGGGATGCTCGAACGTTCCTATATATCCCATAAGGATGGGAATCAGGACATACATAGTTCTTGAAATACAGTTTAACGTTGTGTGGGATGAGATCATAGGAGATCTTAGTTTAAGGTTGTAGAGTTTGGACTATAATGAGGGAGACACATTGTGTGTTTGTTATAAACCTGATGTGAATAAAGACAAGGGTTTTCATACCACATTCATGTGCTAACAGGGGGACTTTTCATCCAAGGGACTGAAAGTGGAATATGGGGTTAGGCCCAAAGACTTGGGGCTGTATTCGAGGGATGCTCAAACATTCCTACGTATTCCATAAGGATGGGAATCAAGACATACAGAGTTCTTGAAATACCCTCTGTACAGATTTGTTTTGTACAAGTGAAGGGTGAAAGTGTACTTTAGTGCAATGATGGTTTGACCCAAGATTAGAGGTTCGAGCATTTCCATGTATGCACGTAGTCCTTAGAATATTACATGGCTGGAGATCAATGTCAATAATGATTCCCTCTCAGGTGAGGGTGTCAAAGACTGGTGAACCAATGTGAAGATATTGGTTTTGGAGGGGCTTTACGGATTAACATCATATGAGATGGAGGTGAACCGATGTGAAGATGTTGGTTTGGGGCTTGAACCTCGGGAGGTTGCCTACGTACCCAGCCTAAAAGGCAAGGATCAAAGTCCGCGTAGTTTGATTAATAATGAATTGGTGATTAAGTTGTACTTGAGGACAACCCGAAGATGGTGTTGGGACTTACTCGTGATTAGCAGCCCAAAGAGGGTGTTATGGTTGAAGTTTACTCTAAGATCATGTGATTCATACTCGGTGTGAGAAACAAGAGGTAGAAACAACCCTAATGATTCACAATTTAACGCCATGTAAGACATAAGGGAAAGGACACAGTTTAACGTCATGTTGGACGAAAGGGGGACTGTGCAGTTTAAAGTCTTGCAGTAAGGACTTAAAGACTATGCTGTTTACAGTCATGCAGTAAGGACAAAAGGGATATGTAGTTTAAAGTCTTGCAGTAAGGACAAAAGAACTATGTAGTTTAAAGTCATACAGTAAGGACAAAAGGACTATTTAGTTTAAAGTCAAGCAGTAAAAACAAAAGAGGGACTGTATAGTTTAATGTCATATAGCAAGGACGAAAACTGTATTTGTGTTACACAAAATAATTATTTAGAAATATTGCATTGGTTGGAGTAATGATGAGTTCTACATACATTGAGATTAAAGAATAATCTCCATTGGAGTAGACCTTATGTATTAAGTAAGGTCCTTCCCACTTTGGCTCAAGCTTGGGAGGTTTCTTTCCTGGTATCATTGGAGTTATAAGAACCAATACCAATTATACTTGAATGAATGAATGAAGACAAGATTTTTTGTTGAAAGTATGTGCTATTCGATTCTGATAGACTTCCAAGTGGTGAAGGTTGCACAATCTTTTTTCATCTAATCATTCAAATTAATCCAATCGCTTTTGATATTGTTCATCTATAGATGACTGATCACAAATTTCTACTCTGAGTGAAGGTAATTAAACCTCAATGGGAAAGAATGATTCTGTTCCATATACCAATGAATATGAATTTGACCGCATATCAGTGCAGGTGGTGGTCTGATAAGCCCATAAAGCATGAAAAGGTTTAGCAGGCCACGATTTCTTGTCTTTATCCACCATATTTTGCAGTATGTTTGAAAGAGTCTTATTGAAGGCTGCTATTTGGCCATTGGCCGTTGCATGATACCGAGATGAATGGTTGGATTTGATGTCATATTCTTGATACAACTTCCTTACCTCAGATGAACAGAAGTTGGTGCCATTGTCCGTCAATATGGTATGAGGGACACCAAATCTGGTAATGATTTTAGACATGATGAAGCTAACAATGATTTTAGAACTAACTTCATTGAGAGGTATTTCCTCTTCCCATTTGTAAAAGAAGTCAGTTGTTGTATGAATATACTTAAACTGTTTGGATATAGCTGAAGGGTAAGGTCCTACTACATCTATTCCCCATGTGGCAAATGGCCATGAGAATTTAGTTGTATGAAGAAACTCTGGGAGTTGATGAATGAAGTTGGAACATACATGGAAATAATGACACTTCTTAGTGAAATCAAAACAATATTGTATCATTGAAGGCCAAAAGTATCCAAGCCTTCTAATTTTATCAGACAGTCTACATCCAGACTGCTGGGCACCAAATACTCCTGCATGTACATCTTTCATGACAGCCATTGTCTCTTCACCATCAATGCATCTGAAGAGAATTCCATCAAAACCTCATTTGTAGAGAATTTTTTCTAGGTGATTTGGGCTATCATAAAGAGTAAAATTGACCACACGTCTCCGGACTTGTTCTTTCCCAGCTATATTAGGTGGGAGTGTTCCATTTTGAAGGTATTCCCTGATAGGTGTCATCCATCCTATAGTATGACCATATGGTTTAGAAATGGGACTAATTTCATTGATTTCATCTGTTTTGATATGAATATAAGGTGAAACTATATGACGGTGGGCAATACTGATGATTGTTTTGTCCTGATTTGGATCTGCTAGAGCTGTGTCTACATTATCCAATGCATCACCTTGAGAATTTTGTGATTACGAGAAATAAGAAAATGTCGGTTCCAAAGGAAATTCTGCCATCAACACTCTGACGTAATCATAAAAAGGGATTAAATCTTCTTTTCTAATGGAATAATCCCCATTTACTTGTTTGATTACCAAGTCTGAATCACCTTTCAACTTTAAGTGATTCACCTGTGCCTGAAGCGCCAACTCGAATCCTGTGATGAGAGTTTGATATTCTGCTTCATTGTTTGTACTGTCTTCCAACAATAAGAAGGAATAGGGTAGCACTTCCTTTTCTAGGGAAATAAGTACAATTACCAACCCAACTTTTTTGAATTTAGGATCTTCCATTTTCATCCCTGTTGGAATTCTGGAAACACCATCAATGTACATTTCCCATGTTTGAATATTATCTTGAATATAGAAGACTTCCTCATTAGGAAGTTCAATATCTAAAGATGTATCTTCTACTGAAGGGTGTTCAGCAAGGAAATCAGCTAGATCTTGGCCCTTTATTGCCTTTTGAGACACATACTAGATATCAAACTGCTGCAGAATAACATCCCACCTTGCTAGAAATCCTGTTAGCATTGGAAGACTAAGGATAAATTTGATCGGGTTATTGCGAGATACCAATTGGACCTCATGATGTTACAAGTAGTGTCTCAATTTCTTAACTACAAAGATTAACTCTAGGCATCACTTTTCAATACTTGAATATCAAGTTTTTTCCTCAAGAATAGTCCTACTGAGATAGTAAAGGCTATTTTCATTCCCAGTAGCATTGTTTTGAGAAAGGAAGGCACCCAATGATCGCTCTAAAGTTGTCACATAAAGAAAAAGTGGTCTTCCTTCAACAAGTGGCATTAATACCAGTGGAATCAAGAGATATTTATTGAGAATATTGAATGCTTCTTGACATTCTTCAGTCCACTGGTAAGTGACTCCCTTTTTCATCAATTTGGTGAAGGTTAAACATTTGCCTGCCAGATTGGCGATAAAATGCCGAATATAGGCCAAGTGTCCATGAAGTCCTCTCAATTCCTTCAAATTTCGAGGAGGTGACATACCAAGGATTGATTTTGTCTTCTTAAGATCTACTTCGATACCACTATGGCGTACAACAAAGCCAAGAAATTTTCCAGAGGTTACCCCAAAAGCACATTTCAAGGGGTTCATCTTCAAATTGTGTTGTCAAAGTTTGTGGAATATGATTTACAAATCAGAAAAGTTATTAGAATGTTGTTTGGATTTAACCACAAAATCATCCACACAACATTCAACAAATTTCCCTAAAAAGGGTTTGAAGATACAGTGCATGGCACGTTGATATGTTGCACCTGCATTTTTTAGGCCAATGGGCATTACCCGATAGCAAAACAAACCTTGGGGGGCTCTGAAGGCTGTTGATTCTTCATCATCTGGAGCCATTTGGATTTGATTATACCCAGAATATCTATCCATGAAGGAAAGTGCTTCATAGACAGCTGTTGCATCAATTAAGAGTTCTGTGATCAGAACTGGAAAATCATCCTTGGGACAATGTTGATTAAGATCTCTGAAATCAATGCAGACTCTAATTTTTTCATTCTTCTTTTTCACAGGGACAATATTAGCCAGCCATTTGGGATATTGAACTTCTCTGACAAAGTTAGCCTTGATAAGATTATCCAAATTTGCTTCAATTTTGGAGGCATAAGTTGGGTGTGTTCTTCTTGCGGCTTGTTTGAATCCTCGATGTTCTCCTGGAAAACCCAAATGATGAGTAGCAACATCAGGATCAAGCCCTGGAATTTCTGTATAATTCCAAGCAAATATATCTCGATTTTTCTTTAAAAATTAAATATACATTTCTTTCTCTTCAAGATTCATGGACACACTAATTAAAGTGGGGTGTGGATCTTCGTTTGTACCTAGATTTATTTCTCTGAGTTCATCCATAGTGGTAGAGATTCCTTCTTCAAATGATGGAGGGGCATCTTTGAGATCTTCTTCTTCTTATTCAATATGTGTTACTTATTTTGTTTCTACTTGCATAGTAGATGATGAAGCATAATTTCTATGATCAGTAGAGAAGTTAAAATTTAAACATCTTGAAAAAGAGGCTACCATTCCTAACCCTATTAATGATAAAGGGTCTTCCTTTAGGAATAAAGAGAAGATGATGGATTGAGAATCGACATCATCGTTCATCTCCAACATTTCTATAACTTCTTCTGGCCTGGTTGATTAAGTATAGTCTTGCTGGATTTCAACGGATGAAATGAAGACATCTCTATTTGAGCTTTCATCATTGCCTGGTGAATCAATAATTTCTACCATGCTGTCTGGCTTGGTTTCCATAATTGACATTATGGAAGTTTCCATAAGAGTATTGGGATTTGGGTCTATCCTGTCAATTTGACTGATAGGAAACACATAATCTGTACTCATATGTATGAATGGGTTTACTGGAATCTTTTCCAGACCATATGGAGCATTAATTTTGGTAACCTCCTTTGTTGTGGATACATCTTTTCCCTCCATGTGATAGAATTTTGCCTTAATGTATTGAGATTCAAATGTTTTGAATAGGTCTTTATCACCATACAATGTCCCAATTTGACTATTGAAACAATATTTGAGACATTGATGGTATGATGAAGGTATAACCACATGTTGATGTATCCAAGGTCTTCCAAGAAAAATGTTGAAGGTTGTGTCATGATGAACAACCATGAAATATGAATTGGATTCAAGGTCTCCAAGCTGAGTTCTAAGTCTAATCTCGCCCAGAGGTTATTGTTCATTTTTATCATATCCTTGCAACATCAAAGTTGAAGGAGATAAATCAGATTCGGTGAGGCCCAATCGACGAAGTGTATGAATAGGGATGAGGTTGACTCCTGAACCATTATCAATGAAAGCTCGTCGAATGTCTATATCATTGACCTTGCCACATAATTACAAAGGTCTAATATGTCCATGAACAACATCATCTTCATCTTCATATGTAAAAGATATCACTACATGGCATTTTGCAGGATCATTCTCTACATGGTAGACTTCAGCCGCAAAAATTTCAGTTTTGAATTCTTGATGACTTGACAAAGCCTCAATGAGTGCCTCCTGAAGATCCTTTGATAGATTCAAGACATCCAGAATTGATAACTTGGAAGATAATTGGGCCAAATGTTTCAATACATCATACTTTTGGTCTAGTGGTCTACGTTTCCCAACAGGAACATGTGGTTTCACAGGTGCCTTAGAAGTTGATTCTTTGGAAGTAGATGCATCTTGTATGGGGGTAAGAGTAGAAAATACTCCTGGATTTGGAAGATTAGACCAACTAGGTCTATTTATTTATTGAGAGGAAGAAGTTGTAACATCTAACTGATATTCCAAAATAACTGTGCCAGGACTGAATCTTCCATGTGTGGAAGAACTTTCTTGTTCTTGTTGATCCCGCTGAAGGGCTCTGCCATGAGTTTCTGCTGCATATACAGTTCTAGAAAGGGTAGGATTGAAATAGTGACTTCTAGAATATCCATGTCTTCTTCTATATCCTAGACCTCTGGAACTCCCTCTAATTCCACTGTTTGATATAGGGAACTCAGCCTCATCAAGATCAAAACTGTGACAGGCATAAGGATCTATTAAGTGAATCATGTTAACATAACCAAAGATCAACTCTTCATCTGATGAAGACTCTACTTGATTATCCAGTTTAGTTTGTGCCATTTGTTGGGGCGGTGCCCGTGATTTTGAAGTATATGGCATAAAATCTTCCAGAGTCAAAGACAACTTGGGCTTTGACACGAGCTCATCTTCTTCTGACTTCTCTTATTTCTTTGAATTATTCCGCTCCTTTGAGGATTTTCCTTTTGATGAAGGGGGTTCTGCTGTGGCATTCATAGCTGAATACACAATTGGTTTCTTCAATTGCATTCGTAAAATGGCATGAGTTCAGTTGATCATCTTCTTGACCATCTAATCATCATATTTATGTGAATTTTTTCTTTTGACTTCATTCCACTATCCTTATTCCTCTGGATATATAGTAGTAACACATGATACCTGGGCTGAAGAACCTTTCAGTTTTAATTGTCCCGAGTCCACCATCTTTTGTAAGAGGTATTTGAAGATTAAATACTCTTGAATGGGATGCCCCAATATCTGATAAAATGGGAAATAGTTGGTAAGGTCTTCATCTCCTTCCTTGTTCGGCCTTTTAGGCCTTGGCAACTGAACTAAATTATTTTCCAGAGCTAAAATGAAGAAACCAGGAACTTGTTCATTTCAGAAAGAATAAAGTTTGTTCTTTAACTCCTCAAATTTTTTCCGTATTTGATCTATTTGATCATCTTGATGAAATAGCCTCTGTTGTTAACACTCAGGAGGTGGAGCCCTTTGATAAGATGAAGGTTTTGAAGTAGAATTAGGTACAGATGCTTGTTTAAGTGTAACTGTATTAGTATCTTCTCTCCCCAATCTCAATCCTGGAGCTGATGGAATTACATGAGTTTTATCCTTAGTCTCTAAAAGATAATCTTAAATCTGTTGTGCGATTGAAGTAAGGTCTCGAAACCCTCCTGTGTATTTCATAGGGATCAATGGTGTGCATAATTCATCACAAAAATTTGCCACACGGATTTGAAACAATTCTTCCTGAGGGAGTTCTAATCTTAGGAATATGTTAATCCCTTCCAGCGAGCAATGAAATCCGAAACTCTTTCATTTTCCCTTTGCTTACAATTTGTAAGATCAAAAACTGTCGTCTTGGGAAATGTTGAGCTAAATTGAAGAAGGAATCATTGAAGAAGATCTTCCCACCCAGTAATTGACAGGGATTGAAAGCTTGTATACCAGAGAAAAGAAGGCCCTTGTAATGACTCTACAAAAAACTTGAGCTTAACTGCTTCTTGTTGTTGAGGAGTTCCCATCATAGGATCACAACAAGAAACAAAATGTGTTAATTGTTGTTCTGGGTCTCCCGAACCATTAAAAATTGGGAATGTGGTACTTGTAAAATTTGATGGGGGAGGAATTGCATCAACCCATTTCGGGTAAGCTCTCTTTTCTGGTTGAATTTTTGCATGCTTTCCTTCCATAGCTTCCAAACGAGCTGTTAATGACTCAATGGTAGTAATTAAATTTTGAGAAACATATAGTTCAGCTTGGGCCTGAGTAGATGCAATAAATGGAGTTTGGAAAGGTGTGGTGATTGGTACTGCAACTGATGGTAGCACTACCAGTTGTTGTTGCGTATGACCCATAGGATTAGACCTATGAGGGTGTACTGGTAAAGGAGGATATTCTTGATCCATCTCAGTAGCTTCAACAAATTCCCTTGACTGACTGACTCCAGCACACTTAGGAGGAAGACTACCTTAAAGTAGTTTTTCATTCAACCTCCATAACTCCTTCATTTCTTGCTCTTTTTGTGTGAACCTTTTCACTAGTGATCGTGATTGGCCTTCTCCAGAGGTAGGGTGGGATGTAACATGACTTTTACCATTTTCCTTGGCATGTGCCTTACTGGAGCATGGAAGGTCATTGCTCGAAGTAATATCTTGCCTCTGGGAATCCCTCTGGCTTCTGGTATGCACACCTTCTTCATTTATTTATGTGTGCACACCCTCTTGTACAGGAACTTATTCATCTTATCCCTCTAAATGGGCCTCATGTTCTGGAGGATCAGTAACAATGACATTGATGACATTTATTGATGCATAACACATTCCATCCCTTCTATCATCATTTATGAGATATTGTCTTCTTCCATGTCCTTTATGAGACATTGCCTTTTGTTGGGTTGATCCCTCAGGAAATTCTTGATGAACCGTAATTTGGATGGAATCTCTTGTTAATTCAACTTTGCGTTTCTCTTGTGTCTTCTTCCCTAATCGAGAGAAGACTGACCTTCGCTGGGGAAGAGATTGAGGATTTGAAAAAGTCCATAGTCTGGTGGACTGGGGTTGTTCCTGTTTTCCCTGCTCAACTACTTGAATCACATCTGTTGATCTCAAGGGTTGAGCTAAAATATTCCCCGGTCTGACAAGATGAGGTGGTTCTTGAGCTGCTACATTTGAGACTTTCTTAAAATATCTCCTGATTTTGTGGATTTTAGTCCAGAAATTGGATGGATGCATCAACCTACATCCTCTCAAATCACTGGACTCAAATGACCGTTGGATGATTTCTGACACTTCTGTCACCTGATGATGCGCATGATCTAAATGAGAAGCCTGTTTGATGTTATCATTTGCCTAAGGCAAGATTAATTCAACAACTCGTTCTTTGTATGCCTGACTTTGGGAAGAACTAGTTGAGGCATGTTCCTGAGCAAGCCTTTGATTACAAACAAAACCAATTGGTTGTGGCCATCCATGGGCAATAACATTTCATGAGACCATTTTTGGCGGGCTTTGTTGACTGGAGAGTATAGTGAAATGCAGTTCTCCATGAACACCCCATCCTCTGATATGAATACCAGATGGTTCATTAGTAATTAACTGGCATAATATTTTTAGTGTGCCAAGGCATGAACGCTGAAGGGCTCTCTGCTGCTTTTCAACCTTTGGATATCGGGAAACTAAGAGAGATGCCAAATCAATTTGTCATTGTAACCCCTCTATTATATTAATATGATTTTCATATTCATCATAAGATAATATTTTCTTTTTCAAGTGACAAAGAGTTTTCCACATATTGAGACGAATATCGTGAATACAATCTTCCGTCAACATTTCTGGAATATCATACTGAGAGTCATCCAAAGCTCTAAACATGACTGGTACTTCACCTTTCGCCAGTTGTTTTCTCATATTCAGCACTTCCTCCTTATCATTCGATGAAGATTCTTCTACCTGATTAGACCAAAGCTGGTGCTTATTTGTTGTTTCATCAGATTCAACAAGATTGTTAGAGAATTTATTTATCAAATTAGAAGATGAATGACCCAAGGGTGATTCGGAGAATGACCTACACCCCGGGATATCTTATGATTGAGAAAGTATTTCACCTGCTAGCAGTAAAGAATCATACATTACTGGCTTCAAATTTGCAAGTGCCTCAAGATAATAGGGCTTTCTCATTACTGTATTGTCCTTTGAATAATTTTCTAGGCAATGCATATTACTACTGTGGATAAGAATTTCACAGCTAAATTCATCATCATGGGGAGGACCACCATGGTGGGTTATAGCAAAAGATGAAACCTTTTACTCCCTGATCTTCTGGCCACGCAGAGGTTTATCGTGGATATCATCTGAAGATAATACTTCGAGATCGACCGAACTGTCATGAAGCAAGCCTCCATGAGGAAGTGTCTAATGAAGACCTTCGGAATTATTGTTCCCACTATTGGGAAATGAGATAGTATAATCTTGAGTTGCAACAGATAATTGTCTGAGGGCTTCAAGAACTCCAGCATCGAGTAAGGCCTTATTAAAGATTGGATCTTGATTTCTTGACTGTGCTGGATGGGTATTTTTCTTAGAAGCCTTGTTACTCACATTGTAAACCACTTGTTGATGAAAGTGGTTATTATGGGCATGTGTATGTGCCTGCTCAGGAGAAATGGTCAGGTTAGGCTGATTATCTCCACTCAAATCGGGTGTATGTGCCTGACTTGATTGTCCGTATGATATGGGGGAGTATTCCCCCAACTATCTTGGAATGGAAAAGAGGTGTATATCTGTTCTGGAGTGATATGTTGATGAGTCACTCCACTGGTAGGAATAGATTTTTATTTCTTTCCCTGTGATGCAGCTGAAGTTGTTATAATATTCTGACAGGCATCCAAAATATGGGTAGGGATTTGCTTCTTCTCTTTCAACATTATCAGAATGTGCTTGGTGACTTCATCTATCGAAACGGGAATATACATCCATTCTGTGCTTGGAGTAGGTGTGTATTTCTGCTTCTGTCCTTATTTTCCTATCAGTGAATTCTGACAGTACTCATGTGTGGGGACAGAGAGTTGAGTCTGCTCCAAATTTTTCGTTGCAGATTTCTGACTGAATTCTCCGAGTGCTACCAAATGAGACTATTGGAAGGCTTGATGAACATTGGTAGGTGTATGTGCCTACCGTGTATTCTTCGTCAGGTATGGTTGAAAAATTTCCTTCAATACTGGTAGACGAGACTGCTGATAGAATTGTTGATTGTAAACAGGTGTATGTCCCGGATTATCAGTTGCCACCATATTAGATTGGAGAGCTTCTTTAGGTGCAGTCAGATGAGCATGTTGACTGATTGATGAATTATAAATAGTTTTATATTCCTACCTATAATACTCCACCGGAATTTCTTGATGGTATTGGCATGTTACTGCCAGACGAGTCTGCTGGGCAGTAATATCAGGACAGACGGGTGTATATGCTCGTTCATTGTTTGCCATCAAGTTGGCTTGATGGACTTCTCCAGAGGGGGAAGAAGTAAGAACCTTCTCCTTGTTGACCAGATTTCACCTTTGACAGTTCGTCTTGCATGCTCAGGTCTGAGGAACCTGAGTCGAACCCCTAAAGGCGGTACCCTCATCATGTTGAGGGCGCACTACCGCACGAGTCTAGCGGTGATTGTTAATGGGAGCCCTCAGGAAGGACTCTTGTATACTTGAATTAAGGCCTTGACTGACCTTCTCATTCACCTCCCCGTAATACTTTAGGGACTGGTGATTGCGTTTTGAGGATAATGACCTGAAACAGTTAGATACGGTGGTTGACACCACATACTTCTTGATCACTGGTCGTCGCTATCCAGGCAACCAGGGTGAATTGTTAACCTGGAGGGCTTGTCTAGCAGCCTCCAAAGTCAGAATGTTACTGTGTTGATATTATTCCTTAACCAGTGCATTTGAGACCCAGCTTTGAAGATGCTAAGTAGGTGACGTCGTCCTCAGAGTGGATGAGGATCCAGTAGGAGTAGCGACTAAGTCATTCATAGGTGTAAACTTTAAAGAATCCATTTCTATAATGTAGAGAGATCTTGGAAAATAGTGCATGTTTGATATAACAGACATAATCAAGATAAGTTCGGCCACTACATCTTTTGGATGAGCACATATGTTATTGATTGTCTTGTTGGCCCTCACATTAAGTTAAATAGGGGCTTAACAAATAAGTAAAACATCATTTAACTTGGTTAAGGATTCATGTCGGGTTCACCATTTTTGTTTCTTCTGGAAATGGGGATGACCTTGTTTGTTTAAGGTTCAAATATTCCAATCGGTTTCTAATGGGTTTTTTCATAGAACCAGAAACATCCAATGATTCTATATCCATTTGGACTCACTTTCCAAAGGTAGGTTCTCATTAGTTGTGGACCGATGAGGCTTAAGAATTTGCATTGGTCGAGAGGATGGGAGGTCAGACTCATCAAACCTTTTTGGGGGGAATTATTGTCTACTCTGAGACTCTCTTATTGATTTAAATTATGTTCGTGAATCCTTATTAATTTACCAAGTATGAAAATGAGCTTTCCTTTAGATCTGACAATCAATGATTGATATGTATGAGATTTAGAGAATATTTTATTTTTATTTGAAGTTCTTCATCGATAGAGAATCATCCATATTTATTAGAGATTATTAGTCAATGGTATCCTTAAACACATTATCTAGAAATATCTTGGTCATTATGATAACCATACTAGTTTTAAAGCCACTCAGTGGGGGCACTTGAAGTTTATTGTCGTTCAGAAGGATAGGGATTATTTCAGAGTTGGGATCATACCTACAAATGGTCTACCTATGTATCCTTGTTTGAAAAGGAATCAGAACCCACGTAGTTCGAGTGAAGAATTAGAAGGTTTAAGCATGATTAATGGCTCAAAAAGAGATGTCATAATTTCTTTTACACTCTAAGCTCACGTGAGTCATGCTCGGTGTGAGAAACAATAGGTATTAGTAAAACCTGATGATTGTGCCACTAAAGATGCAATCATAAGAAATGATGTGGGGGATTACGTATGTATGACTGTCCAAGTAAATGAAGATAAAGACTTTTTAGAAAAGAATCCCAAGATCAGGGTCCATAAAGGTGTGTGTACTTTATAGAGATTTGGGATTTTAACCCGGGACTTTCTCCTAAAAAGGAATCCAAAATTTAAGAGGGACTTATGATTGGGTTTTATTACTGATAAGGAAGCCCAAATCAAAAGAAATTAAGACTGGGGCGTACACCTGAAAAGGAGGCACAGGTTAAGAGAAATTATGTTTGGGGCTTACTCCTAAGGAGGATTCCCATATTAGGGAACTTGGGGCTTACTCCTAAGGAGGATTCCCACATTAGGGAACTTGGGGCTTACTCCTAAGGAGGATGCCCAGATTAGGGAACTTGGGGCTTAATCCTAAGAAGGATGCCCAGATTAAAGAACTTCTCATCTTAAAGGATGAGATTGAATGAAGGAAATATCTATCCTTAGTGACATAAAGTTATGTAAATCATGAGGTTTTGAGAGATGTTCCACAGAAATCCTTTCAGATAAGGAATCCAACAAAGGAACCATGCCATAAATGGCTTTGAAGTGGGTTTTGAAGGTTTTCCTTGAAGAGGAAAGGTGTATTTGATGAAAGGAAGTGAATTGGAAGGAGGTGCGCAAGTATTGGTATGGTGCGCAAGTCCTGGTCGCGCAAGTATACTTGCATGACATGAGTTCACTTGGGCGATGAAGAACATGTGAAGTAATACTTGGGAGACTTTGAATTGGATCCCTTAGTTCATTCCTAGAGGCTTTTAGATGGGTGGCGCGCAAGTTTCCTTTAGAGGGAAAGGTGGCGCACAAGTATCTTCAGTTCCCTTAAGGGCTGAACACTTAGGTGCGCAAGTATTGATGATTTCTAATACTTAGGCCTTATTCTTCCTCTTAAGAGCTTCCATTATAGGTAAAGAATTACCTTATAAGTGTTCGGAAGACTTCAGACGGAGACTTGGGCGACCAGAGCTTGAATATGAGTTTTGGATTTTTCATCCTCGAAATGGGAGGCCCATAGGGGGTATTTATAGGCCATTGAGGACCTTGGGAGAAAAAAGAATAGGGCGCGCAAGAGACTTGCGTGACCCATATGTGGCACACAAGTATACTTGCGCGACTATAACAAAACTTGATAAACCCATGCTTAAAGAGTTCCTTATTCATGCCTTTGTCAATTTTTTATGTCCTTCAAAGGATTAATCTCTCTATGCTTATGGTATTCCCCTTTTTCATTCATTAGACTCTGTGACGGAAAGAAGCATCAACAAACCTAGAGTAAGGTTTTTTACATTACAATATCGTTTTACTTATATTGTTTATTATTAAATTGATATTGTTGAAATTATAAAATTTATATCACCAAAATACCATGAATTATCTACCCCTATGGTTATTATTATAGAATACATTTTTTTTCTTTCATTTTTTACAGTTTATGTACTTAAGAGACTGAATTAATATTTTTATGTAAAATCAACAATGTTTTTCCTTTCATATAAGAATATTTTCTTCCATGTCCTTTTTTGTTTAAAATTCTCTCAATGTTATTTTTAATATTCCAAAATTTTTAATTAAATTCAATTTTACCCATGATTTAATTTCTATAATTTTTTTAAAAGGAATTTTCATGTCAATTTTTGAACGAGATACTTTTGACTTTGAATAAAAAAATGAATGGAATATTTATTTTAACATAAGTGGCATAAAAAATCACTTCCATCATGACTTGTCTTTTAATATTACTTTTCAATTTTCCATGGTTCTTTTTAGTGAAGGAAATTTTGTTAATATAATTATTTTTTTAATTTTATATACTTGATTTCAAAATAAAAAGTTTATTTTTCTTATGAAATATTCCAATGATCTATTAAAATAATTTTTCATCTATGATAACATAATTTGAGGTTAGTTATGATTCACTAAGAGTATTATACTATGATACCATCCATATTTTTTCTATGTATGGTTTATGATTATGATGACGAAATATTGATGAAACCATTTTATTTTCCATTGGATAAGATATGATAAAATGATAATTGTTTTCTTGATCTTATGATATACAAACTATTGGATTATAATTATGTGATGGATGGATCTATTATATCCCTGTAATAAATTGGTTAATGATTAATGTTTTATGATAATAAATATTATATGGTAGGTTTCCTCAATCCCAAATTATGGAACTTCAGAGGTTATCTCAAGCCTAAAAATGGATACAAAGGATGTTGTCCCAATCCCAATAAAGGTACATGGGTAGTTATACCAAGACTAACATTTAATAATTGGATTAGTGGGTACAAATTTCATAATATGTTTATGATTATTATTATAAAACACTTTATGTCACACTTTTTTTAGAAGATATCATGCCAATTTTATACAATCAATTCCCATTTTAATTGATTCTATTATGATTCTTATGTTATGAATTTCTAATATTTATGTCGTGACTTGAGATTATGTTCTATGAATTTTTAGGAATGAATTTAAATTAATAAGATCATATTATTATACCATTATACTCATTTTATGATCATCAATATCTATATTTTTCTCCCTTACTGTGCGTCTGAGATCACCCATTATTATGTTTTCTTTTCCTGAGGATATAAAGAATGGTTTTAATTATGATATGTCTAATAAGGGTTGTAGTTGTGATGAACAAAGTAATACAAGATGTAGATCTTTATGAAATAGTTCTTTATGTATCAATGTTTCCAAAGAGACTAAACCATTATAATTTTTGAGTGGGTCATGATTTTATATAATTAATATTAATTTAATAGGATGTAATATTTGTTTAGGAAATTATTGGGGCATAACAGTGATGGTTCTGGGCGTAGTGGAATTGCATTGGTGGGTGTACCCAACCTTTGTTTTTGTTGTTAATAATGATCAATCTGAGATCCCTCATGATGATAAAATGAAAGATCTTTAGAATAGAATGGAGAATGAAAGAAAACAGGGGATTCCCAGAACCATGGATAGGATCATCATATGTTGGTTATAATTAATTTAATTAAAAGATAATAATTACCTTGATATAATTCTCTCTTCGTTGATGTTTATGGCCATGATCCAATGTGATCTGTCGTTGCATCGTAGAAGACAAGTATAGGCTTCCTCTAGAGTTGATCCACACATGCTCCACGTATCTCTGGACATTGCCATAGGGATCTCTAGTTGCTAGCATAAAGGATCCTCCACTTGCGATGTCCACTTCTGATTGCCTTGAGAGACGCTTCCAAAGCACTCTCCTTGATCTGGTGGAGGAGGATCTCTCTCGTACTTGAGAGCATTCTAGGTGGAAAATAAATTCTCTTAGCTTGAGAGCCTTTTCAGATCTATTATGAAAAACCCTAGAGAATGGCTAGGTTCATGAGAATAATATAATTTGGATTTTAAAAACATAGAATAATAAAATTAATTAATTACTTGAAATCATTTATTCATTTAATTTATTTATTAGTAAGACCTAATGTCTCATAATAATAGTTGACTATTATTATCACTTGAAATGCACCCAAACAATTACACCTAATATTATATAATTAAATAAATAATATTATTTCTCACAAATCCCCAGAAAAACTACATGGTATGTATATTAATATACATGACATGCACTTTTATTTTTCCATTTTCTATATTTACTCCACCACATTTATTAAACCATGAATAATGAAAATTTATTTATTAAATAAATATTACTACATTATTTTCTAATAAATATATGATTTATCCAACAATATATTCTCTTTAATAACTAGTGTTGAAATAAATGTGATCAAGAATCCTTGAATAATTATTAAACCACAATTCAGAATAATCTTTATTCAACTTGTTAAATGAATATTTAACTGAGATATTTGGACACACATAGTGTGTAACCCTCTAGGCCTCTTTCTCAGTGGCATTAGGCGAAACCTGCCTAAAGTCTAAGGTTAGCATCTAGAAACACACCAAGGCACCCATAGAGAAAGAATGTAACACCACAATGATGTGTCATCTCCAACAAATACTTACTGTGTAAAGTAATCCCTTTATCTCGATATCTTGAATCAAGTGTGTTGCATTCTAGTTCCATCAACCCATGTGCTCGATTATTCTTTCTTTGACTTCCTATAATTGAACTTAACTATTACTTACCATAGACGATGTTCTATTTAGGCTATATCAATTCCATAAATGGTCCTGAGATATCAAATTTCGTTATAGAACAGAAGGGAAAAATTCTTTCTCACATTATCTATTAATGTAGTATTACTCGTGATGCACCCAACATATCTAACTTTGCTGTGAACAGTGTGTCATCACAGTTTTCATCAATACATATAAGTGTGTGAGTTGTAATACCCATTAATAATAATCTTAAAGTCCAAGGACCAATACACACATTCGCAGATAGGAATACCCAATGAAACTATGAAATGTAGATTTCTTACTAGCGGGTCTGGTTCTCATAATATCCTCCATGATATTACCAAGGGTGCACACCATGAGAATGTGACTCAATGTTTTATGAGTCCTCACACCTAAAGGCCTGTATTATTTGTGTCCCTTAAATAACATCATCCGGCCATAGAACATATATTCAAGAATAGTGTTATGGAAATTCCATGTTCTCATCATAGCAGGGTTCCATTATGACCCTTTAGTGAAAAAACTGTCATTAGGAAATTATCACATGCTTTGTCACCTAGAAGAACAATCAAGATGAGATAAGGTATTTATTAATGAATAAAGTAAAATGTAGTTGGTTCTAGGCCACCAACTCCAGTAGACTCTCACTTAGACTATAGCCAACTACTAACAACATTTAACCTGCTAGCTCTCACATGATATTCATGCTTCTCGTGAGTTAGGCCTTTAGTCATGGGGCATGCCACGTTCTCTTATGTGGACACTCTACTCACTGCAACTTCACACATTTTGTAGAAATCCCTCAAGAGGTGATAATTCTAGTGATTGTTTTTTTTCCATTGATGTGACCTTTGTTCTTTTGCAAAAGTCTCTGGTGCAATATTATCATAATAGAATGTGATAGGATATTTACTTCTAGGCACCACATCAAGATCCTGGAAAAAGTTTAGAATCTTGACGGCTTCCTTGGCTATATCAGAAGCCTCTATATATTCAGACTCCACTGTAAAAATGGCGACAAATAGCTACTTTTAACTCTTCCATCTCACAGTTCTTCCATTGAGATAGAAAACGTATCTTGATTACAAATTCAAATCATTCTGATCTGTCTAAAAACCAGCATAAGTATACCCTCTGATGACAAGCTCCTTATCTCCTCCATACACAAGGAACATATCCTTAGTTCTTCTCAGATACTTAAGGATAGTCTTAACAATAGTCCCGTGATATTCTCTTAGATCTGCTTGATATCTTCCTACCATGCTCAGTGCATAGACAACATCACTCCTGGTACATAACATGGCATACATGATGGATCCTATAAATGAATAATATGAGATCTTACTCATCATATCTTTCTCCTGGTGTGTTCGAGGACACATTTTTTTAGAAATTTGTAGGCAATGTGACACTGGAACCAATCCCATCTTGGAATTTTTCATACTAAATCTCTTTAGTATTTGGTCAATGTATGTACTCTGACTTAGTCCAAGAAGCCTCTTAGATCTATCACAAATTATCTTCATCCCTAGAATGTAGGCTACTTCTCCTAAGTATTTCATGGAGAAAAATTTGTTCAACTAGTTCTTAACGGACTGTAAGACTGGTACATAATTTCCAATAAGTAATATTTCGTCAATATAAAATATTAGGATAACAACCACATTCCCATTAAACCTCTTATAAACACATGGATCACCTTTATTTTTCATGAAACCAATTTTTTTATGGCCTCATAAAATTGAATGTTCTAGGACTTGGATGCTTGATTTAATCCATAAATGGGTTTATAAAACTTGAAAACCCATTTGGACTCACCTAGTGTCACAAACCCTTTTGGTTGTGTCATATAGACATCTTCCTGAAGGTTCCCATTAAGAAATTCTATTTTGAAATCCATTTTACAAATCATGTAGTCATGGTAATCTTCTATATAAAATATGATTCTTATTGATTTAAAAATGGAAACTAGAGAGATGGTTTCATCATAGTCAATTCCTTGACACTATTTGAATCCTTTAACCACTGTCCTTTCTATATAGGTGCTAACTTGACCTTCCATGTCAATCTTTCTCTTAAATACCCAATTTCATCCAAAAGGATTTACATCAACTAGCTCATCGTCTAGAACCCAAACTTGGTTATCATACATGGAATCCATCTCATAATTCATAGATTCTAGACATCTTGAAGCTTCTGATCTCTATACTTCTTCTTTTTAGTAGATAGGTTCATCATTTTCCAACAATAATGATTCACCGTCCTTGGTAACAAGAAAACTAAATCTCTCTGGTTCCCTTACCTCTCTTGAGATCCTACGCAGTACTTGTGTTTCTAGAAACTCTTCCACAGAGACCTGTAGAACTTGATCATGTACTAACTCATGTGTATCTTGAGAATTAACTTCATCAAATTCAATAATTCTCCCACTATCCATTTTGATGATGTGCACCCTATCAATAAAGATAGTTTGTCTAGAAATAGTCACTTTCTTTTCTAAATGGTTATATAAGTAATATCTTTTCATTTCCTTGGGATATCATATAAAGATACACCCTGTGAACCAGGGTTCTAGTCGGTTTCCTAAGAAGGCCTTAAAAAATGCCTCACATCCCCATACACATGTGTGAATCAAATTGGGATTCTTACCATTCCATAACTCAGAGGGAATTTCATTTTCCTCCTTGGTTGGTACTCGACTTAATGTGTATTCTTTAGTTTGTAATGCATATCCCCAAAAGGATAATGGAAGATCTGCATGACTCATCTTCGACCTCACCATGTCCAACAAGGTGTGGTTCCTCCTTTCACTAACACCATTCCAATGTGGTGTATAAGGAGTATTGATTTGAGATAGAATCCCAAACTTCTGTAGAAGGTTTATGAACTCTTTGTTCAGATATTATCCACCTCAATCCAATCAAATATTCTTATCTTGTTACCAAGATGATTCTCTAATTCATTTTTTAATTCCATAAATTTATATAAGGACTCTAACTTATACCTCATTAAGTATATATATCCATATCTAATCAAATCATCAGTAAAAGTAATGAATTAAGAATATCCACCTCTATCTTCTACTAGAAATGGTCCACACATATCTATGTGCACCAATACTATAAGCTATGTGGACCTTTCACCCTATCCACCATAAGGTGCCTTGGCCATTTTACCTTGTAAACAAGAGTGACATATATCAGGTGGTTTTAGATCACTAGAGTCTAAATAACCATCTTCGAAGATCCTTTTCAAGTGCTTCTCATTTAAATGACTAAGACGGTGATCCCACACCTGAGTTTTATATGATTCATGTGAGTTTGTTTTTTTATTGATTGCCAACACTTGGTTTTCATAATTTAATACAAACAAACCATTATTTAAATTCATTATACTATAATATATGTTTTTCTTATAAAAGAAGAAAAGATTATTTAAAAACTTGAAAATAAATCCATCCATATCTAAACATGATACATAAATTATGTTCCTGCTAACGCCAAGCACATAATAATAGTTATGTAAAACCAAAATCATTCCAGTTGGCAATGAGATATGGTAATCGCCAATGGCCAACGCAGCCAGTCTCGTGCGATTGGAAGCTAGACTATCCACCTCTCCTCTAGAAAACTTTATAAATATACTTTTTTCCTGAATTTGAATAAAGATATGATCCCCACAAGATATAACTAATACCAAATGTAAAGAAATAAAAATATTGCACTCAATAACAAATGCACATTTAGCATCCTCGTGCTTCTTGGTGCAATTCCTCTTCCAGTGTCCTGGCTTGCCACATGAAAAACATACCACTTCTCATTCCTTTCCCTGCCTTTGGATCTTCCCCTTCTTATAGGGATGGTGTTCAGGGGATTCTGACTGTTTATAAACCTTTGGCCCCTTTTCCTTGTCCTTCATCTCCTTTTTCACCATAAGGACTATGGGTTTGTAATGCCCCATGTCCTTATCTACTTGGAGAATCAAGTTCAGAAGTTTCGATAGACTCTTATCATTATTTCTCATGTTGTAGTTGAAAATAAATCTAGATAAGGTATTGGGTGGTGATGATAGGATTATATCTATATGCAACTCATCCGGCAACTTAATCCCTAAGATGTCCTGGTGTTCAATGTAGCCGATAATCTTGACTACATGTGATAGTACTGGCACAGACTCTCTAAGATTAGTTTTGAATAAAGTATTAGAGATATTATATCTCTCATGTCTCACATTCTCTTGATATATTTCCATAAGGTGAGACATCATGCTATACACATCTAGGTTTTCAAGTTGCTTCAAGAGCTTATTAGACATGGTTAATAGCATGAAACATCGCACATCTATGGAATCATATATATGTTCCATATAGAGAGATGGTTCCTCATCACTGGACTCTTTTCTAGGTGCAACTGGAATAGGCTCATCTAGCACATAGAATTTCCTCTCATGGTGAAGGATGACACATAAACGCCTCTACCACTCCTGGAAATTGGTGTCTGTGAGATGGTTTTCCTACTCGAGTATGGTTCGCAATTTTATGTTTGAATTTATTTTTCTTTTTGTTTCTACAAATTAAGATGAAAAAATATTTAGTACATTATCATGATAAAACTAAGACAAATAAATCAATCAATACTTATTAGTCTCCAACTATTTTATCGAAATCCAATAGCCCTCACCATTGACTTTGAAATATTATGTGGCCTGAATATTCTAGTGGAAAGCATCCACATTACCCTTCAAATTACCCTAACTATTGGTTTTCAAGAAACTTGAATGGTTTTAGGTAGGCATTCCAAATTACAACTACATTAACTCGTAGTTCCTTGATCCGCTGAGTTGACTCCCTAATCCTGAAATCCTTTTATTTTGTATTTCTTCAACCTTTTCCTCTTGTTCACACCATGTCCGGCTGTAGAAGTCATCCCTTGATGTGAAAAAAGTCAATTTAACCCAAAATACTTAATTAGAAGTGCCCAATAATTGAAACCACCCCAACCAGGGTTGTTCAAGCATGTTTAACTGTGGTTCGGTTCTAACCAAGATTATGGAAGGATATATCGACTTAATATTTCTTTGAGGTATTTTATCCTTATACATAAATTTACATTTTATTATCATTATTACATGATTTTTAATATTGTGTGGGATATAATTAAGTGATTAACCATATCTAAGATAATATTTACGCATAATTCATTCTTATTTTAGTTCTATCTTGTATGCTTGTTTAATCCATTAATTGTATGATTGCGACAACACACCAACAATAAATAAACCATGAAACTGATAGAAATAAAATAAATGGTATGATCATGAGATTGTTCTATTAGTTAGTTTATCTAGTAGTTGATAAACTAACCCAAGACCTAGGGGATAAACACTTTCAACCTTTTTGGGTTCATGTTTACAGCTTTCCACTTATCCACCTTTGTATATCCTTGGATTGGTTTTACCTTGGATTCTAACTTGAGATGCCTCCACAAGCTTGGGAGCTCCATCCATTAAATATGATTTTATTTCAATCACAGGTGAGTGGTAAAATAGGGTTTTATAAAAAAGAAACCTTAGGCATACATGCCCTACATATTAATGAGGAGAAGGCTCTCATGACAAAAAAATTAATTTATATAAATTAATTAAAAGAAACCATCAAAATACAAAGGTCTTGGTCTAGATAAGTACCATCCTAGAATTAAATGATATTTATGCATAAATAAAATGAGAATTAAATTCTTTAATCATTCTTGTTTAAGATAAATCATGCTTGAGTAAATTAATTATATTTAATTATTCAGTCCTTTTATCTTAAACCCTTTTATGAATTTCCTTGAGATTCTCATCCATCATAATTTTAAACAAATAAATTCATTTAAAATTATCTTTTTACGTAACATTTACCTCATAGGAAACCTGATGAATTCTCATTCATAACCACCCAATGAGTAGAAATGAACATTAGGTAGATGTTAAATTAAACACATATATATAAAACACCTGTCACGTCTTGTGCCTCATCTATACTCCCGCACCATGGTACACGTCTCAAGGGTTTGTATAATATAATAATGAATTTTAATAAATCTTTGTAATTTGGAAGAGTACACGTCATGCAGTTCTAACTACATGGAATGTGGTATCGTTCAACGTACATCTTAAGTACACGCCTGGGAATATAGTGTGTAGATGTACTTTGGAAATCTTCAGAGTACATAGCATGTCCAGTGAACCACACACCATGTAGTATCCACATTACATGGTCTCCATTAGGGTGAGCCATGTACAGGTTACATGGTCCAACCCTAACCCGAATGGACTACACATCTTGTCTAGTGGGAAATACAGCATGTAATCCAGAAACGGCATGCCACCTATTCCAAGTCAACACACAGGGTCATTTAAGACATAGATAAACTACAACATGTGCCTTGGTCTGGAAGACCAGACCTGATTTATTGAACCTTGACTACACGGTGTGTAGTTCCGAATACATGTTGTGTGTTCTAGTGTTGAATGGACAGGAATATTTGGCACCACCGGATGAGATCCCCTGTTTTATTTTAATCAAAATTAAAAAAAATATTGTTTCTTCAAAGTGAATGAGAAACGAAAGAGGAGGTATATATCTTGAGATTTATATTTATAGAATGATTAACTTGAATTGAAAAAAATAAATTATTAAATGCGTAAATCATCAACGAAAAACTAAATAATTATAATAAAAAATATGACCGCTCATATACCGCTTTTAGGTTTTGGGAACAGTGGAAGTGTGTTGGAGGGTGTACTCAACTTTAATTTTTTCCATTAAAAATGCTCAATATAATATCTGTCACGATGATAAAATGTCGGATCTTTGCAATAAAATGGAGAATGAAAGAAAAGAGGGGAGTCCTAGAACCATAGATAGTGTCATCATGTGATTGTTATAATTAATTTAATTAAAATAAAATAATTACCTTGATGTAATTCTCTCTTGGATTATGTTTATGGTCAAAATCAAATGTGATTCGTCATTGCGTCATAGAATCCAAGTGTAGGATTCCTCTTGCAGTGATCCATATATTCTCCACATATCTATGGATGTCGTTGAAGGGATCTCTAGGTGCTAGCATGGAAGATAATCCACTTGTGATGTCCACCTTCGATTGCCTTGAGAGCTACTTCCAAAGCTCTCTCCTTAATCTGGTGGAGGATTATCTCTCTTGTAACTTGAGAGCGTTCTTGGTGGAAAAATAATTTTCTCTTCACTTGAGAGATTTTTAAAATCTATTGTACACAACCCCAGAGAATGGATAGGTTCATGGGAATAATATAATTTGGATTTTAATTACGTATAATAATAAAATTAATTAATTACCCAAATTAATTTATTTATTTTATTTAATTCTTAGTAAGACCCCATGTCTAATAATGACTGTTGACTGTTATTATCACTTGATATGAACTAAGAAAATTAAACCTAATATTATTTAATTAAATAAATAATATTATTTCCCAAAATTCCCCTGAAGAACTACATGACATGTATATTAACATACACAATGTGTGATTTTGTTTTTCCATTTTCTTTATTTCCTCCACCACATTTATTAGACCTTGAATAATGACTATTTATTTATTAAATAAATATCACTCCATTATTTTCTAATAAATATATTATTTTTTCCACAATATATCCTATCAAATAAATAGTGTTGAAATAAATGAAATTAGTCGTCCTTGAATAATTATTAAACCACAATAGGCAATAATATTTATTCAACTTGTTAAATGAATATTTAACTGAGATACTTAGACGTACTTAGTGTGTGACCCTCTGGGCCTCTGTCTTAGTGGAATTAGGTGGAGCCTTCCTTCCCGGAATTGAACTTGCTCATTCCTTACCATGGCCAAGGATTTACGTAGGCTATATCAATTCCATCAAAGGGACTGATATATCAACTTCAGTTATGGAATAGAAGGGAAAAATCTTTTCTCTCATTATCTATTAAGCTGTATTGCTCATGACGCACAAAACATATCCTACCTCACTATAAAAATTGTGTCGCCATGGTTTTTGTCAATAATTATTAGTACGTGAGTTGTTATACCCATTAATAATAATCTTAAAGTCCAACGACCAATGCACATGTCCATAGATAGGAACATCCAATGACTCAATGAAATGTGGATTTCCTACTAGCGGGTCTTGTTCTCATAATATCCTCATGGATATTACCAAGGGCGCACACCATTAGAAGGTGCCTAAAATTTTTATGAGTCCTCACCACTAATGTCCTATATTATTTGTGTCCCTCAAACAGAAGCATCTGTCTATATAACATATATTCTAGAATAGTGTTATGGCACTTCCAGGTTCTCATCATAGTAGGGATCTTCTGTGACCCTTTGGTGCAACAACTATCCTTATGAAATTATCACATAATTTTTCATGCAAAAGAACAATCAATATGTGATAAGGTATTTATTTATGAATAAAGTACATATTAGTTGGTTCTAGGATACCAAATCCAAAAAAATAGTTAGTATCAAATGAATTTTTAGTTATTTTTGTTAACAATGATGAAGAAAGATTAGTGAGAACACTTAGAATAAGAATAAGTGTAGAATAACATAATGTGTTTTTCTAAATAAAGGAGTGTATTTTTTTAAGAAAATACATCCCTCTTGGGATATAATAGAATATAGATACTGATGTGTCTTAGATGCACCTAGGGATAAAAACTATAAATGAGTAATATTGGGTATTAACACAAATGTCATCGGTCTATGATAAGTGAGCCTAAGACTACACACCTGGATAAACACTCTCAAGGTATATGATTGGGTTAGTTCATATTTCCATTAAGAACTACTTTAAAGTATTTTAAAATATGATTACTAATTATGACCTATATTAAACCTAAGGTAAAATAGATTGAAATGAGGGTGTCATGATTTTGACATCTTCTGAATTCTTTTTCATGATTATATAGTTTATCACTATGATTTTTGTTTCTCACACTATATTATTTTTGTTTTATTCGATGGATATAACCTAAAGGAACCATGATAATTCTGAATGTGATGGAAAATATAATGATTTTCATCATGATAAAAAAGATTATGGGATGTAGAATGAATAATCTAACTATTATGCATACACAATATTCTAAAGACATAAATCATGCTGATCTTCAAAATAAGAAAAGGAGGGAACATCATTCTATTGGTTCCCTCATGAGGAAAAATTCATCATCATTTATTGGGTCTTATGAGACTCTAATTTATAAGAAACTGATCAATACTACAAAAAATATATTTCTCATTCACTAATTTTCAGAGCATTAAAATGTTATTTTGGGTGTTTATCATTTAATAGGATAAGCGGATCAATTGTAGACTCTTATCAAAAACATGAGGCGACAAGAAGAAATTGAATCTATGGAGTGGGATTAGTTTAGAATGTTATTTTTTGATAATAAATTTTCTCAAATTCTTCATATGAAAATGGATAAGGAAATTCTAAATCTATTATAGAAGGATAATGAATCCCTTAGTTCATATGTGGAAAATTTTATAATACTTGTAAGGTATGCACCTAGTATTTCCATCCAACCTAAAAGTAAGATTTTTCGATTCATTAGTTGATTAAAACCAAGTCTACAAATGATGTTGTCTATAAGAGACTCAATAATTTTTAAATAAATCATACTTTGTGTTATCAAGAATGAAATAGTTGTTGGAGTTACCCATCAATCTCATGGTTTTTATAAGAAAATAAAGATGACATTCAAGGAAAATTCTAATAATTAAAACCATGGAAGTAATAAGTTGAGTCTTCCTTTATGCTAGAGGTATGGAAATAATCATGGAGGAAAATTTATTAAGGGGGAAAGTAAATTATATATGAGTGTAAAGGAATGTCATCAGGTAATCAAATGCCAATGTGATGGGAAAAAGTTTTCTAATAATGGTAATTGAGATAAATACCCATAGAATTTACCACCCACACTCTAGTGTTTAATATTTTAAATATTTTTTAAATTATAATAACTGGTTATCGAATCCAAGTGTTAATGATGATGATCAATTTGAACAACCTCTTAATCCTAGAGACAAAGGAAAATCTCATTCAATCACTATTGTCGATGTGGGGTACCACAACAAAGTGGTGAAATATATAATTAACATCCACTATAGAACTTATAATGTCTTATATGATTATTTATCTTTCCCCTATTTTATATATGAATAATTTAGTAAGGGTATAAAATTTCTACCTCAGCAATTTGATGTTGAATTAGTAGTAAAAACTCATAATGGTATGATGATATCATATCAAGAATATGATTCATCATCAGTTCAATTTTGTGGGAATATGATTCCTAAAAATACCATTATTCTTGCTCTGGTATAATTTAATATTATTTTGGCCATTTATTAGATTTATTTATATTAATCCTATATCAATTTATAAGGAAGGGATGTCACATTTTATATTCTGAACCAACTTATGATCGTTTATGAATGAGATTGTGAATACAATATTCTGATGGAAATTACATCCTTATATGGGTCTTGATTCCTATTAAAATTTGGTATTTATCTCATATAGTTGTGGATAAAATCAATATTGAAGATATTCCTATTTTATGGATGTTTTTTAGTCCTTTAGAGAATATTTTCCATGTATTCCTTTGAATCATCTAGTTTATTTTTAATAGAACTGATACCATGTGGTACACTTATTTCAAAGACTCTATAAAGAATGAATCCAATAGTAATTAAAGAATAAATACAAATATAATATTGATAAGGGATTCATTAAGAACATTGAGTCATCATGGGGTGCACCTAGTCGTTTTTTAAGAAATTTGGATCAATGCATATATACATTAATTATCAGGAAATTAACAATATCACAATAAATAATACGCATCCCCTACCCTATATTGATAATTTATTAAATTAATTTCAAGGAGTTAAATATTTTTCAAAGATTGGTCTTTGATATAGATAATATAAATTGAATGTAAAGAGTGGATACATACCCAATACAACCATCCATATGAGGTATGAGAACTATGAATTTATTGTGATGCCATTTGGTATTACTAATTCCCCTGATATCTTAATGGATTCAATGAATATAGTCTTTAGGTATTACCTTGATTAGTTTGAGGGGGTAATTAAAAATGATATTCTAATATACTTTGAGAGTAAGTAAGAACATGATGATCACTTAAGGATTGTGTTGAATACCCTAAAGAATGTTATTGTGTATAAAAAATTTACCAAGTATGAAATTTAGGTATATAAAATTTCATTTTAGGACATATAATCTCAAGATATGGTATATCAGTTGATCTATCAAAGAAATTTGTTATTGAATTCTGTCCTAGACCAACAACTGTCACTGAGATACATAGTTTCCTTATATTTTCTAGATATTATATAATCATTGTGAATAATTTCTTATGGATTTATAATCTAATCACTATGTTAACTTGTAACGGAATCATGTTCCTTTGGATTGATGAGGATGAAGAATATTTCAAGGATAAGAAAATAATGTTGGTCATCTCACCTTTTCTCACACTATCCTATATTGAATAAGTTTTATGATATATAGTGTTGTGTAAAAAAAGGTCTTGGGATGTGGTATTATACATAATAAGTATTTGATAGAATATATCTCACACCAATTGATGTTTCCCGAGTAGAATTACCCAAATCATGACCAAGGGTTAGCATTGGTAATATTTTCATTAAAAATATAAAGACATTGTCTTTAAAAAAATTATGGCATATATAATGATCATAAAATTATAATTTATATATTAAAATATAAGGATTTTATTATGTTCCATAGAAGATGTTTTGAGTTGACTTAAGATGAGTAATTCTCAATGCATTACCACCCTAGAAAATATAACAACTTGGATAACGCTCTATGTTGAATAGATCATTCTAGCATATCTATTATATGGATAAAAACAATCCAATATTTTTTTATTTTCAAATGATGGACCATAAAATATTTGAATAATGGGAAAATCATATCTTTCTTAAATGATTGTTCATCCATCTACCCATGTAAAAATTAGTGAGGCACGAGAGGAAGATACATAGCTATAAAATAAACTGAGAAATTTTCCTATGTTCAACCATGATTTTGATGGAATGATAGGTTTTAGTAACATATTAGGTGTCTCATAAATACCCTATATGAATAAGGATATATTGGATTGATCTTATATATAGGTATTCACTATTAATCTTGGAATTATGAAGATATATAGAGATCTAAAAGAGTAGTTCTCATGGGACAACATGAAGAGAGATATTAAAATGTTTTTACATCTGTGCTTGGTATGTCGGCATGTTAGGGGTATGAGATATAATTTTAAGTGGATGTTACAACCATTACCAATACTAGAATAGATTTGGGAAAACATCACCATGGATTTCTTTTTTGGAATCCATAAAAACACAACAGTTTATAATGTCATTGGGTTGTATTAGATCACCTTATAATGTCAGAATATTTCAACGTTATTGGATAATATTTACCTACTGGGAAAATTTTTATGATATATATTAACGAAATGGTAAGGTTGTATGTTGTACCACATTTTATTATATCTGATTGAAATCTAAGTTTTACCTCTATGTTCTGGTGAAGTATTTAGAAATCTCTAGATAGATATTTGCATTTTAGTTTTAACTATCATACTTAAAAATATTGTTAGTGTGAGATAACCATTCAAACCTTGGAAGATATGTTGAGTTCCTATTTTATAGTTTTCAAGATTTTTTGGGATCAATTCTCTCTTCTTGTTGAATTTTATTATCCTAATACCTCTCACTCGGGCATTAAGATGGATCCTGATGAACTATCTAGGGAAAGAACTTTAGAAATCCAATGTGATGGGGTGAAGCTAGTTAAATAAAGATATTAATATCTTATCTAGTTACGAAAATGGTATATAAAGTCACATCCATTCAACAACACATCAAATCATCTTAGATTCGATTAAAAATTTATAGTGACAATCGTTAGTGATATATGAAATTCAAAGTCAGTGAGAAGGTATTACTCTAAATTTCTCCATGGAATAACGTTAATAGATTTGAAAATAATGAAAATTTGATATCTAGGTATACCAGTCCCATTGTGATTCTTGATGGTGTAGGTATTTGTTTCAAATCACTTGGCACTTCCACTGAATGCCTCTGAAATTCATCATGTGTTCCATGTATGTCTCTTGAATAAGTACATAATAGATCATTTTCATGTACTAAACTCAGAGGTAGAATCGATAGATAATGATATTTCTTATGAATAAAAACCATTATAAATCTTGGATCTTGGATATAAATTATTTTTTAAAAATACTACTCACCTTGTTAATGTTCTATGGAGGAATTTTAAACTCAAATAAGATATATGGGAACCCAATGATGTGATGAAGCACTGAGATCCTCTTTTTTGTAAATCAAAGTAAAAGAATTATTAGTGTAAAATACATATTAAGTGGATTTTAATATAACACCCTGATATTATATATATATATATATATTATTTAAATAAACATGAAGTATTTGATAGCTTATTTTACATGAAACCCCAAGTATAAATGAACTCTGAGATGGTATACCACCATAAACATGATATTAAATAGGTGTTATGAATAATAATGAAAATATGTATAAATATTTTATATAATTTAAATATACATAATTATTTATTATTAATAAGTACTTAATTTTTTGTAAAATCATTTTATACTTCAAAAATATGTTTTCCTCAAAAATGGTTTTTATTACAATTTTTGGGATGATTTTAAAATTAAATTATACCACTTTTATCAATTTTATTTTATAAAAATTATACAATTTTATAAATCTTAACTTTAAATATTTGTTTTTTTCCAAAATTATTAATTTTTAGTGAATAGTAAAAAAATACCTATTTAATGAAAAACCGTATTTTCTATTCACATATTTAAAAAGTAGAACTTTTTTTAGTAGATTTAAAATTTTCATTATTTTTTTATTAACCATAATCTAATAAATTTCATTGTAATTGAAATTATTCATAATTTTTTATAAAAATATTATATACATAAAAATGGATTTTTCTAAAAAACTGTTTGTTGAAATATTTTATGGGTTCATTTTAAAATAAATTCCTTCCACTTAGAGAAATTTTATTTGATAAAATTTATTACACATTTAGAACCATCTTGAACAAATTTTTTATTTAGCTCACTTTCATTTTAGGTCATAATGAATAGTAAAAATAGTAAAATTTTGTTACCATGGTTTAGGTATAAACGGGTTTACCGTGGGGTTAAGCTAAGAGATAAGGATAATATTTCCCAATATACTTGTATAAATCATATTATCTATCCATATTTAAAATATATCACAAAAAATTTTAAAATATGTTTCATTTTGGATCCATTTGGATTGAATAAGAGAGTAATATATTTTAATCATTTAAGCATTTCCAAGTGTTTCAACACTTATAAATGGAAAAACCCTATCCTCTTTTATATAAAATTAATGATCCTATTAGATATACCATTAAATGAACATATAATTTACTAACATCCATACCCATGTCCTATCGGTCCTTTTTTTCTATAATACCATTCTTTCAAGGATTATAATTCAAGCCTAGGGAGTTTATGAATAAAGAGGTATAGTTATTAACCAAGCTCTTTAAATTTTATTTATTCTTCCATTTTATATAAACCTATTTAATTTATCATAAAATTATCAATACATTATCATAATTATACTTAGAATTTATTATTATTATTTTTAACCCTTTTTCACATATTTTCCATCAAATGAGAAACAAAGGCATTGCTTGCACGTACGTGTTAACTATCGCTTTCACTTAGCGATATGATTTATTTTCCATCACTAAATCAAATGGTTATATATATAATGATGGATTTACTAAATATATATTATATTTATCATTTATTAATTACCTTTTAACTATAAAAAGTAATGTATCTATCTTTTATTCTTTTCATTCGAAAATGAAAACAACTTTCATGTGTACGTACGAACTACCATCTATATGAGTGGTATGATTCATTTTCCTATATATAACTTTTATAAATGATTATGAATACTTATATAATGAATTTTTATTATATTTATATCATTATAATCATTATTTATATGATTTATCCACGATAAAAGTGTATGAATCAAAACATTTTAAAGGAAACATTTATAAAAAAAGGAATAGTTGACACTTATAAATGATGATTTAAATAAATGATTATTCATAAATGGGTATTTAAATGATATAAATTGATCATATATGATATTATAAGTATATATATGGTTGATTTATATAATTATAATATATTAAAATTTATTATACAATAGGTTGGATTTCTTACGAAGTGATTCAATTTTGAGGTAAGGGTTTGTATGTTACAATCAAATTTCATAAAGGGATTATTTATGATTAAATTTTCAATGATGAAATTATAGGATATATACATAAAAATTATTATTATTTTTCTTATGAAATATTTATTACTATATAATACATTTTTCCTTTCATTTTTCTCTCATTAAGTACTCAAGAGACTGAATGATATTTTTATGGAAACCCGACTCAGTTTTCTATTCGGTCAGGGATCCATTATTATATGTCTGTATTTTATTTAAAATTCCATAAATATTTTTTTCCTATTATAAAAATATTTATTAAATTATTTTTTTTACCATTTTTTAATTTCTAAAAAAATTAAAATGATTCTTCATATCATTCTCTAAAATGTCACTTTTGAGTATTTACCAAAAATATAAACGGAATCTTTGTTTTACCATACGTGACATGAATAAAATTTCATACCATAATGACCACTAAATTAATTGGTGATTAAAATTTTCCATTTTTGTTTTCAATGAAAATATTTTACTTAATATTTTTGAAAAAAACAGTTTCAAATAGGTTATTTCAAATTGAAAAGGTTATTTTCTTCAAGAAATTTTACAGTGATCTATTAAAGGAATTTTTTATCTATTATAAATTCCATTGATATTGCTTATGATTCACTAGATATATGATCATATGATACCATACTTATTGTTTCACTAGATGTTTGAGGATTATAATGATAAAATATTGATTAAACATGACTTCATTTCCATGGGTTCAGTTGCGATGAAATGATATTTTTTTCAAGATCTTATGGTATACATATGAATGGATTATGGTTATGTTATGGGTGGGTCCATTACATAAATCTAATTAATTAGGTAAAAATTAATGTTTTATGAGATCGTAGGGTACATGATAGGTTATCCAAATCCCAAAAGAGGGTATTCAGGAGGTTATCCCTAGCATAAAAAAGGGTATATGTGATATTATCTCAAGTCTAAAGGAGGTACATGGGTGGTTAGCCAAAGACTAACATGTGATGAATGTCTTGGTGGGTAGCCCTTAAATAATATATCTATGATTACAATCATTCTACACATTTTTCTAAACTTTTATGGCATGATATTATTCTGATATTATTTTTTCATAGCTCAAGTTCTTTGATTACATTATGATTAATTTCATATGAAATACCTATATTTATGCCATATCTTGTGATTTTGATCTATGAATCGCTATGTATGATTTTCAATTATTAAGATCATGTTCATATACATTTATTCTGATGTTGTGATCATTGATATCTCCCTTTTTTACTCTTACTAAGAATATTATTTCACCCAATATTATGTTTCATTTTTTCCAATGATATGAAGAATGATTATAATTATGATATGTATAAGAAGGGTTCTAATTATGAATAAATTTGTGGGATGTGATGTAGGTATTTTATTAACCAGTTTTTTATGTATCCATGTTTCCAAGGACACTAAACCTTTACTATTACAACACGTATCATAATGATATGTAAGGAATATTCATCTAAAAATATTTAATATTTATATGTGAAACTATTTGTTCTCCTTAGATCCAATGGATGAAGGATCCCGTGTGGAGTATTTAGATTGAGTGATATGACCAAACCTAACAGAAACCCCAATGGTCTAGCAATAAGCTTAGTGTTCCACCCCAAGACTTATTCTAATAGGCCATGGGCCTATAACTAGAACTTTTCATGCATATCACATAATATTGGAGTCTTTAGCTTAATATGCGTGTACATAACCACATGTCATTTCATAGCATATAAAAATAATTCAAGATATAAAATAAAATCAAATACAATATACAATAAATGAAAAACACAATAATCATCCACATATAATGAAAATGTGAGAATCATATTTAATGTATAGGACCTAAGTCTTTTACACATATTATTACATGTTTTTTTATATAAAAGTACAATAAGCATAACCAAAGTATCGATAGGCCTGGTATATTTATAATACTAGGTTCATAAAATATAAAAAAGATACTATATCACAATATCATTATTTCATTCTCCATTGTGATCTCCTAAATATATTTTATCTCTTAAAACTGCATAGGATAATCTAGGAATACATAAAAGAAAGGAGTGTTCAATAAAACCCATTAAGGGAAAAACATAAAAAAGAAGCCTAAAATGTGAGTCAGACGACATAAAATGATATCATAAAAGAGAAGGATCATGAATAATCACATGAGAGAATAACATAATAAAAATAGAATCATATGATCATTGAAATATAGGAAAGTGGAAACAATATATAACTTGACATAAGAATAAGACAAGGTTAACTTCCAAGACAACATCACCTAGTGGGAAAAGTCCCATCATGGATTAGGTTTTCTCCCTAATCCCATACATATCATCTAATAAGATGAAAATATTACCCAATCCAACAAGGGAAATTTTTTTGCACCCATCATAACATGTACATGCTTATTTTTTCCACAAAAATAAATCAATCATAAGTCATAAACATAATAATTACCCATAGAATGAAATGGGTTGAATAACCGTTACTCATATAATAAAAAAGGATATTTCCTAAAGATTAAAAATAGTAGAATAAATTAAATATTTTTTTTATTCAAATATGAATATATAATTGTTCATTTGGAAAAAAACATGATAAATTGTAGATAATTGGGTATATAAATGAACTTTCAAAATTGTGATTTATTGAATCAGTTAAAGAATTTTGTAGAAATAATTAGTATATAATTTTATTTAAAAACCATACATAAACCAAAATATTTATACATATAGTATTACATTATATAATTAAATAATTAATGGTAGTAAATACATTAATTTATTATTATATAAAAGGATTAAGGGATAATGAAGTTCCACTTAATCAGATTTTTATTTAAATAAGGCATTTGTGAAAAGAACATAAGGCATGCATTACCCCTTAAATAGAATGGATAATAATATAGGTATGTATGTAAGATAAATATATATATATAATTTTAAATTATTCCATAACATAATATATATATATATATATATATGGTGATTTAGAGAGATAAAGGTCGTAACCAAAAAATAGGAGGTTCAGAGAGATCCCTTGCCATATGTTCCAGAATCTTTCTGCAATTTCACTTGAAATCCTAAATAATAAAATTTTAATAATTAATTAGTTAATTAATAACATATAAAAACTATATTTTATTTACTTTAATTTTAGTTAGTTCATTTATAACCATTTTAATTAGATAGAATTTTTAATTTCAATGTTCAAAGGGAATTCATTCATGGTTCCATCATCATATCACTTCTAGATAATTATTGTTGTTATTATAATATAGAAATAAAAATAAAGAAGTTAAATGAAATGGTATTAATTTTCTTATATAAATTTAAATGTTATTAAATATCCTTTTTGTTCTCACAAATGGATAATTCATTTTTAAAAAAATTTAACGTTATACGGTTATGCAATTTTACCCACCATCACGAACAAGATTTTTATTATTTAATATAATGTATATATATTGATTTAAAAACATAAAATAAGTTATTATATACTTATTATCATTTTATTTATCAATAATAATATTTTATGACCAGACATGAATGTGGTGTAGAAAAATGAAGTACATTTTTCATGGAGGCAGTGAACAAACCATATTGCAGTCAATATTTTCGTTTTAGAATATAAAGAAGGGAGGGTATAATATGGATGTTACAACATATTAATAACATATAAGTATATTTATGATACTAAGTTTAATATTTCTAGTTTGATTTAAATCATATGTGGTGGTAAAAGTAGAATAAAATTGAATGAGGTTAGTCAAGAATTTTACCTCTTCTTTTGGTTATCTCTTCGTAAGTTACCCCTAAAGGCTCCTTGAAAAGGTATTTGGATGATATAATATAAACTAAGACATGGGGGATAGGTTTTAAAAGATATTTAGGTATAAATTGATGAATATATAATTCATTTAAGATGTGATGAGAAGGGGTGGTTAGGGGTTTTATTTATAAGTGGAGGAGATGCGTATTTTGGAATATTATATTAATTGGTTTATTATTTTTAATCAATACTAAAAATATTATAGATTATTTTTAATAAATATAGTAAATGGTTCATATTAATTTGAAATAATGGGTTCTTACATCATCTGTGACTCGATAATTCTTGTGTTATGCATATAATGTTAAATATCGTATTTTCTCATATTACACTATTCCCTAAAAATTCAACTATTTTAGAATAATTCCAAAAACAATTTACCCAAACCTTTATTAAATGTGTATCTTCCAAAATTAAAATCCATTTTATGAATTTTTTTTAGAAATTTAATAAATTGAATTGTCAAATAAAATCCTTATTTATTTAAAAGTGAAAATTTTAATATTATGATAAATTTTCAGTCCCTTTGAAAAATTACATAAGGTCTCATAAAATTATATTATAATCGTAATTAAAAATTATATCAATTTATAAATTCTTTTTATGAAAAATAATTATTTTAAATATTTATATTTATTTTAAAATGAAAATAAAACATATATGTTTTATAAAAATAAAAAAACTTATTTTATCATTTTTAAAATATTTATTTACTTGTATCATGTTATAAATATTCCATTACTTCATTTTATAAGATACCTTAATACTATTTTTTCACTTCCATGGGTGAGGATACTGTTCTAAAGCTCAAGTTACGATTCCAATGGTCGGGTTACTTTTCCAATAGTCAAATTATGATTCCAAAGAACATATTTCTAATGGTCATATGGGTTCCCCACTCCCTATAAATACCTCATATTACATTAATTGTTCATTCAATTCTATTTTATATCAATGTTATATATATATATATATATATTAATTTTCAAAATTCATATTATATTACTAATATTCTGCTTCATTTCTATAGTGTTGTTCATGATTGTGATTATTCTTGGGGATTGAGAATATCCAAATGTTCTTATTATCGATATATTATTTTCTACTTTTGTGTCCCATTTTAATAATTTCAATTATTATAGACATATTTATTATTTAAATTTAATTTTTAAATAAATATAATAAAATTTGTTTGGTTTTATAACATGGTGAAAGTGAATTATATAATATTATATTACTTAATATGATGTATTTATATATTCAAATGGAAAATTATACTGATAAAATCATTGGTTATTACATTCTTCCCCCTTTTGAAATTCCACCTTAAAATTTTTGTTTTACATACTGAGGTGAAAATGGTGAGGTTAATTCTACTTTACAAATTCCTTCTCTGTCTATATCACCTTCTTATACTTATGTTTTCTCCATAGTTCTTTGACTAGGAGAGTTTTTTTATTGTGTATAACTATATATATATGGTTCAAGATCCTCATAAGATACTACTCAAAGGACAGATCATTGTACAACTATACCACCTCTAAATTTAGTACATGTGAGGGGTCTAGTATGTACTTCTTCAAGAAGAATATTTGGTATACATTATGTACTTGAGAAAGGGTTGGTGGGAGTGTTATTCGATAGGAAACATCTTTGATGCAATCAATAATCTCAAAGAGGTCGATGTAATTGCGACATAGCTTTCCCTTTTTCCCAAATATTATATATCTATTGCATGGGGATATGTGTAGGAAAAACATTATCAAGACTCAAACTTTAGGTCTCATCAATTATTGTTAGCATATATCTTCTATAAAATATTATAAACCCTAATGTGATATTGAATCATCTTGACCCTTTCTACCATTTCATCGACCATTTAAAGACCAAGCATCTTTCATTAACCAATTTCATCACAGTACGTATGTGTTCTATATATATTATCACAAAAAGATTCATATAGATCCATTTGGATTCTTGAGTGGTAAATATTATTATATGAGTACTCGACCATAGGAAGATGTTGATCCCATCCTCCTTTGAATCCCTTCAAGAAATTCTCTTAAAATTTCTTCAAGTTTCTGGATAACCCACTTATATTGGCCCTTATTTTGTGGGTGTTAAGATATAATGAAGTTCAAATTTGTGTTTACATCAGGTTTATTATTTTTCTAGAACTGAGAGTAAATATTAGATCTCGATCAGATACAATTGATAATGTTTTTCCATGTAGCCTCACCAAATCTCTGGTGTATATCATTTCTAGTTGATCGAGTGAAAAGTACACTCAAATTGTAATGAAATTAGTAGAATTTTCAAGATGATCAACCAAAACCCATATATCATTATTTCCTCTTGATGCTTTCAAAAGAACAATGAAATAGTCTAGGTTGATTTTTTCCATTTCCATGTAGTTATGGGAAGTGGTTGCATCATCCCCATGGATTTTCCCTTTTGGTATTCCCTAGATAACATATGAAGAAATTTTATATATATCATATAATCTTGTTTGACATATTGTCCCACCAATAGTTCTCTTGGATATATTAATACATACTCATGCACCTTGGTAAGATGGATAAGGTTGATCTATGTGTATTAATCAATAGATCCTTATTTATTTCAGGATTTAATGGTAATCATATTCAAGACCAAATTCTTACAATCCCTTCTTCGTCAATTTTGAACTACTAGGAAATTAATTTTCAAATAACATCTATATTATTCTGTATTTTTATTTCATCTCTTTGGTCATCCTTTATCTTCTCCATAGGGGATGGTTCAACAATCATTTGAGAAAGAAATGATTATTTTCTATCCTTTAAAATCCTCTTGCCTATCCTTTTCCATTATAAGAATATTGGATCCTTCTCAATTATCATCATTGATATGGTTGTCAAATCATTCACACTTATAAAATCATCCAATTTATTTTCATTCCTAGGATGGTATTGGATTTAAAATTCATATCAATTGATCATATATGACCATATTTTCAAGTTCTGGTTAGGCTCTTTCTATGTGAATATATATTTGCAGCCCTTATGATCCATATATATTTCAAAATTCTCCCCATAAAGATAGTGTCTCCAAATCTTAAATGTCAATGTCACTACATCAAACTCCAAATCCTATGTTGGGTAGTTCTACTCATGAAATTTAAACAACCATGAGGAATAGTCTATCACTTTATCATTCTGTATTACTATATATCCATGTCCTTTCATTGAACCATTATTGTATACCATGAAAAGTTCCCCACTTTAGGGAATCCTGAGGACTGTGTAGTGATAAAACTCTTTTTCAATTCCTTTATGATATATTTTCGTTCATCAGTCTAGAAAAACATTAATCCCTTCAAAATCAACTTGTTTATCAGGTTTTAAAACCATGATAATTTTCTCACTAATCATAGATAATACCCAACTAATCTAAGTAAAAAGACAAATCTTTGTTACATATATGGGTTTAAGCTACACCTTTATTTCCTTTTTATATAAGGGTCTATAGATGTAACTTTTGGTGATAATATTCCCTGATAATGATACTTCCTCCACCCCATAATCAAATTTACTATAATTTTGAAATAGATTCTCCTTTCATAAAGTCTTAGAATAATACTAAAACACTCCTTTTCCCCTCATGGATTTTGATGTATATAAAAATATCATCTATAAATACTACTACAAAATTTTCAAGGTAATATATATAGTCTATATTCATTATGTATACAAAGCTTTTTTGAGAATTTTTTAAACCAATGGGCTTCACTATATACTCATAGTTTCCATACCTAGTTTAAAATGTAATCATGGGAATATTATCCCTATTTAACTTAATTGATGATATCCTAAATCAAGGTCCACCATAGAAAAATATTGAACTGCACATAGTTGGATGAACTAGTAATATATCATTTTAAGGTGATAATTTTTCATTATCATGATTATTTGGGTTCATAATAATCAATTAAAAGGCACATTGTACTATCCTTCTTCAAGATGAAGAGGATCGGTTCACCTCAAGGTAAAGAAATCAGGAATATAAAACTCTTGTCCAAATTCTCTTGTAGCTACTTTTTCAGTTCTTCTAACTCAATGGTGGCCATTTTGTAGGGATTCTTTGATATGTGAAGAGATATAAGTATATGTCTTATTGAGACAAAAACCTATTGATCCAAAGGGAGATTAGTGAACTATTTAGGTAATACATTATTCTAATCTATGACAATGGGAATATCTTAAATCATGATACTATCCATGGTACCAGTCATTTGATTGGGATATTCTTTCTCATAATGAAATAATATCCATGCTTGAGAATAATATTTCAAAGGAGATTCATCATCCTCCTTACACTTGTACAAAATCGTAGGATGACTGAAGATGTGAAGAATGATCTCTCTCTCCTAGTGATTAAGGTTATCATCACATAAGGACAAGAAATACCTTCCCAATATAGTATTGAAATCTAATACAGGAAATAGAAAAAGATTTTATGGTATGATTAGATAAAATAATGATTGGGGATAAGTTATATACATGTTATACAACAATTACACTATTTTTTATTCTCGAACATAGGTCAACCCCATATTTTTAGGTGGTTTTTGAATAATTCAGTTAAACTTGAAAGATTTGAAAGAATGCATAGAAATAGAACTAAATAGTATTTTATTATTCTTGAATAAATAACCATTGTACTTGTCACCACATCATTATCGGGATACACCTCAAAAGAAGTGGTAGCATATTCCCTTCCTTCCTCTCTAGGTTATACAGGTTATTTTCATTGATTATCACTAAAACCCCTTGTCTTAGTGCATTGGTTCACATAATTCCTATGTTAATTATAATTGAAACACTATACCATAGGCTGAGTATTGATTTTTCCCTTACTTTCTTTCATCACATTAGTGATATTATTCATCTCTCTCTAGAATTGATTATCCGGATGCCCCAATTTTCCACACATGAAACATCTATTGGTTCCCTTGAGGTAGTTTCAAGGATGAATCTTCCCACACTTTTGGTATGTAGGCATTTTAGTTTTATTTCCTACATGGTATTTATCCATTATAATCCAGAAAAAACCTCCATTTTACAATTTTTATCTCCTATCCCATGAGACCACTGAGAGTCAACAATATTTATCTCAACCTTAAGGTCACAATGGAAAATATATTTATAGTGGTCAACCTCTCAAATCACTATAGATTTTATTAGACTTATCTTTTACCCACTAAATAAATATTACAATTTACTTTCAGTGTTTATGACAGATCCGAAGTCATATCATGGAAGTATTTTGAAGTTTTTCTCATATTTCCCAATAGAATCCTCTTTAATTTTCTTTAGTCTAGGTAACTACCTCTCAATTTCCACTACTAATTGTCTTCCCCTTTAGGATGATAGATATATAACATGATTTTCTCTTATTCCAAGAATTGTAGGGTATATAATATCTTCTCAATGGAGTTTATCTCTTGTTTTGTGATTATGGGATTAGAAGATCCACTAAAGTTAGGAGGCATATGTTGTACAAAAGACTTAACCACAATGTTCTATTTATTAATAAAAAGAGGGTGTTCTATATGGAAAAAGTTATTATTCATAATGTGATTCATATTTTCTAGTACCTCCATGAAATTCATAACTCCTAGTTCAATAAGGCTGGTATCCCATCAGGTCCATTACCACATTTCCTATCACATTGGTTGTTGTCAAAGTTCCTTCTATATCTCAGTATTAATTAAATTAATTGAAATAAATAAAAAATGTTTGATAATACTCAAACTAATAATTATGTAAAAAATGAATCTATTAAAACAGAAGTATTAACTTATCAATGAAAAGTATATCTTAACTTATGATTCTCTAGGTTTAAATCTAGGTTATCCATGGTAATTTCACAGGTAATTTTTTTACCAAACAATCTATTCATTTCCTTTAGAATGGTTTATAAATACTTTAGGAATTTTCCAAACCATACCCCACAGTAGTATCAAACCATCTATGAAGTCAGGCATATTTTTCATACATTAGTTGATGATCAATTTTATAATTAATCCACCCTTTTGGGTTATTACCCCTAAGTATAACAATTTTAGATCCATATCCACTTGTAGTATCCCAATTGGGATGTAATCTCTTTTAAACTACTGACTCTATACTTCACCATGATTTCAAGATATTCTCTTATTCATTGAAATATCCCAAGCATTCTCACTATAGTATTATAATACCAATCCCTAAAAATAACTTGACATTACCCTGATACTAACTATAGAGACCCAAACCTTATATATATATATTATAAAATGATTTTTAACATAAAAATCCATTAAACATGACCAAATGATGGAGGAGCTTAGTGTATTTCTAAGACAAGGATTATAATACATAAAAAAACAAAAACAAAAAATATTAAGTTTATTCGCCTTAATGATATCCTAGATCCCTTTGAGGTCCTAAAACTATATAGGATAAATGTGGGAATACATAAAATAAATGGTTGATCCATAACCCAAAGTAAGGTAATAAACATGATAATAAAGAATAACATGTAAGTCAAACATCATAACATGATATCATAAAATTGAAGGATCGTGAATGAACAAAAGGTAGAATTACATAAAGAAATTTGAATTATATGATCATGGAGAAATCAGAAAGTGGAAATCATATATTACATTAATTAAGCATATGTCAAGGCTAACTTCCAAGACAACATCACATGCTGGAAAAATTTCAATCATGGATTAGGTTTAATCCATTTTCCCATATATATCATCTCATGAGGAAAAATGTTTATCCAATATATTGGAAAATTATATGGGTTCACCCATCATGACATGTACCCAATTATGTGTTCCACCAAATTTAATCAATCATAAATAATAAACATAAGAATTACCCATTGAAAGAAATGGGTTGTCTAATTTTTCCTCCCTTTATAATTAAAGGATTTTAAAAAAATATTAAAATGAGAAGAAGAAATTAAATATTTTGGATGTTCATATCTAATTAAATACGAATAGGACTCAAAATATAGTGTTTAATTTTAAAAAATGTTATGAGAATGTGTAAAGAATTGGGTATCAAAATAAACCTTCAAAATAGTGTTTTAAGTAATTAGTTAAATATTTTTGGTGAAAGAATAAGTATGGAATTCTCATTGAAAACCAGAGGTAAAATAGAAATTTTATGGATAAAACATTACTATCCATAATAAAATCCTTTATATGAATAAATTATTTAAATGAGAATTACATTAAAGGATTAAGGTATAGAAAATTTACCCTTAATTGGTTTTGAATTTAATGTAGGCACTTGATAAATAAACTTAAGGAATGCATTCACCTTTGAAGGGAATGGAGTGTAAGATAGGTATATATGTAAGAGACATATATACAAAATATAAAACCGTTATATAACATCAAAGTGATATATGATGTGATTTATAGTAATAATGTTCATAACCAAAAGAAAAATAGTGGTTCAGAGAGATCCCTAACATTAGGTTCTAGTATCATACTGCACTTTCACTTAAAGACCTAGAAAAAAACTACATTAACTAATTACATATTTAAGAACCATTTAAATATTTATTTTATTTACTATAATTTTATTGTGTTCATATAACTATTTCAATGAGATATAATGTTTAATTTTATTAGAGGGTGTTCGTTTCGTAGTCCCAAGGTTAGATAAATTTTGGATAATTATTGATGTTATTGAAAAATGGGACTACAAATTCATAAGAAAAATTAAATGATTATCATTTTTTTTCTAGAAATAAAAATGTTCCAAAATATCTCTTTTCTGATATAGGGACTATCAATTTAGTAAAAATGTTAACATCATTCAGTTAGATCATTTTGGAGATCATACCAACCATCATGAACTACTTTCATTTTATTTAATATTATTCCTATATATTCATTATAGAACATAAAATTAGTTATAATATACTTATTAACATCTTATTTAACAAATATAATATTTTTTGACCATCCTTGAAGATGGTGGTGAAAAATGAAGTACATTGTTCATGGTGGTGGTGAACTAACCATATGAAAAAACAACTTTTTCATTTTAGAATCTAATGATGGGAGGGAAGAATATGGATGTTCCACTATAATAATAACATATTATTATATTTAGTACAATTATGTTACAATTTCTTGGTGGATTTAAAAATTTTGGGTTATATAAAAATAAAAAATTTGAATGAAGTTAGTGGATAATTTTACTTCTTCCTATGATTGTCTCTTCTTTGGATACCCATTAAGTCTCTTTGAAATGGTCTTTGGATGAGACCAAAAGCACTAAGATGAGGTGGAAGAGGACTAGTATGTTACATGGGAAGAAATATGGAAAGATAAAAGGCTTGGAATATTTGAGGAAAATGTGTGGTGAGGGGTGGTATTTATAATTGAATGAGATAGGATTTTTTTAATATTATAATAATTAGTTTATTATTTTGGCTAAAAAATACCAATAATATTGATTATTGTGAATATTTGAGTAAATGGTGTCTATTAGTTTGAAATAATGTATTATTACATCATTAATGACTCAAAAATTCATATATTTAGCTTATAATGTTAAATATCATATTTTGTCGTATAACACTATTCACCCAAAATTCAACTATTTTAGAAAAAAAACCTAAACATTTTTTGATTTTTAAATTATATAAATGAAATAAATTTTATGAAAATAAATTTCTAAATATAATAAAATTAATTTTTAATTAAAATCTATATTTAATTGGAAAATACCAATTTTAATATTTTGATCAATTTTCGGGCCCTTTAAAAAATTATATAAGGTCTCATAAAATTAAATTATAATTATAATAAAACAGAATATTAATTTATAGTATCATTTAATAATAATAATATTTCTATTGTATTATTATATTTTTTATCAAAATTCATAGAAAAAATATATGTTTTACAAATACATGAACACTTATTTTATCATTTTTAAAACATTTATTTACTTTTATCATGATATAAATATACCATATTTGCATTTTATAAGATAACTAAATATTATTTTAAATTTCCATAGGTTAGGATACTATTCTAATGGTAAGTTCTATGTTTCTAACAGTAGGTCACTATTCCAATGGTTGTCTTACTATTCCCACAGTTAGAAATGGTCAGATTTTTAACAGTCATATAGGTTCCCCACTTCTTATAAATACCTCATATTTCATTAATTGTATATTAAATTTTATTATTTTTATAATATATATATATATATATTAATTTTATAAATAAATATTCCATTATAAATATTAAACATTATTTCTACTATGTCATCTGTGAATTTGATTATTTTAGTTGGCCAAGCATATGTAATTTTTCATATCATTGACATATTTTTGTATATTTTTTTCCCATTATAATACATTCAATTATTATGGCCATATATATTCTTTTAATGTAATGTATAAAATAATATAAGAAAATTTGATTGGTTTTATCATTTAGTACTTGTGCATTGTGTAATATTATATTACTAATTATGACATAATTATAAATTTAGAAGGAAAAATCCATTGATAATAAAATAATTGTATAAAGTGTTAAAATATTCCTATATCCCAAATGAGAATCATCCTAGAAAAACTAAAAAGGAAGGATACTCCTTGACATGCATCTCTGGATGTGAAAACCACCCCGCATCAGTAACCTCTACGCACCATTGAGATCATGCTCATCCAATACTATGTCCACTTTGATGACCACCAAATTTATCATCATCTACATAAATTGTGACACATATCGGTGAGATTTCCCTTCATGGATGAGTACATTCATAACTGATTGAATTCCTAGAAAACCAAAAAGAATAAATTTAAATACCATTTATTTCTGAATAAAAAAGGTGAAGGTAACCAAGATATATTTAAAAATAGAGAACTACAAGTGTAGTAGAGATTCTATCTTCATAGTCTAGAAATAATTTAATCACAAACTATGATAAAACCAAGAATCTAAGGTACCTAACTCTTCTAAATCCACATCACCTCTTAGATATTTTTAGTTGGTAACCCATGCATTTCCAAGGTATACAAGTATTGACTAAGGGAATACTGAACCCATTAGAGGAACCATACGCCAGTGACTAAATCATATCAAACGTGGGAGTACCTAACTCTATAGATAGAGAAACCCTTCCTCAATAGTGGGGGAGTTCATAGTATTATCAGTAATTTAGGGGACCCATACCTTATTAGGCTCAATGGACTGTAGAACCCATACCTGAATGTGAAATACCTATGCCTCAAGTATATGGGGGATTACCAAACTCTTTAAAAAATGTGAGGGAACCATGTCTAATAATCGGTACATCACTAGGGGAGTACTAAACCCCATGCACACTTTTATCTTTTTACCGGAAACACATCATTGTTTTTACACATAAAATAGATAAACATGTGAAAAGGACCTCCAAGATGTCTTTAAATGGATAAATGGATCATACTATCATGTTATATAAGGTAAAAAATTAAATAAAATACATTTATTTATCAATTATTTAACATGAGGGCCATGACACATAAAAATTCCCTTCCCTCAAAGGCTTTAATTAAACTATGCTCCTTTGGGGATTCAAACTATTGGAAAAACAATTTCTATTGTATCACCATAATGCTTGACTAGTCGACTATATGATGTAATGAAGAACCCCACAACATAGTCAATTTTCTATTCCACAACAATCCATGTTGTATTCATTTTAACTACACCAAAATCATATCCTCCATGTTTCAACCTAGTCCAAATTGTAGACATCAAGTACCAAGGTTATGGGGAAGCTCATCCTTAGAAGCATGATCATATAAACTTATAATATGTATCATCATGGTAGGGTAATCACAAAACAACCAAATTTTTTATGGAATAATCCACCCTATCAAAAACTAGGAAAATCAAGATGATGACATGATAATATAATTCAATAAAAAATTTGATAATATATACTAGATATTCATTTCAAAATGGAGAGATTCTATAGAAATCAAAGGGAGTTTGAATCAATGAAATCAAAATGAAAATATAATGAGACAAGAGAAAAATTATTGAATATAATTACAATCATATTATGAAATAACCAAGGACAATATATACGGAAATCATATCTCATAAATTACTTGTTAGAATTGTACAAGTTCACACCCCAAAAGCAACAAGAGATCACATCATGATAACTATTGACTGGGGAATCATCTGTTTCATTTAGATTTCAAAATCACACCACATAGGTCTAGGAAGATGAGGAGGATAAAAAAATCATATAGGAGGGGGATCAATTGATATCTATAAGGAAGATATAATTGATTATTATCATGGTGAAACACACTATGTTTTTCTACATTCCACTAAAGCAGGACAAAAAACATGGGGAACAAAGAAAATTGTACCATAGAAACTGGTAAGTGGAATTTCATGGAACCCTATTCAAATATATTTGTGGAACTAAATTTTAATTTAGTGATAGAGGTACATGAGTTGTCTCTAGAGAGGTGAGTGTTATGGTTGTGTTCTTATCTTGTTTGTGGGTTCATTGTTGTATGATTTAACACAAAAATGAGGTATAAATTGTATTTATTGAGACTGGTCTTAATTTTTATATACCATTTTTTTTCTATTATATAATTATTTAGATTTACTCTCTTAATCTATCATAGACTGGACAAAATATCCTTAACCCGCTAGTGATTTTGGAATAAGTATAGGGATGAAACCATCACTCCACCCACTGAATTAACAAAGAATAGTGACAATAAATCTCAATTCACCCTCATATTAACTCACTACTCATGTTCATTAGTATTGAATAAACTCTAGGTTTCCTATGTGTGAAAACTAATAAAAAATGAAATAAAAAATAAAAAAATACTAGAAAATAGAGATCTCCCAATGTCAAAAAAATACTTCTAGGAGATGAATTAGGGATATTTATCAATTAAAAACTTAATTCATTAATAATGAGGTATTGTAAATCTCTTTCTATTAGTAATTATTTTTTTATATTCCATCATTATATAATTATAATAAAATATTATAACAAGATATTAATATATTATATCATCTCGATCGGTGACTACCCCCTAAGAATGAAAAATTATCCATTTTAAGGAGATGTGCAATGTTACCTTTCATGCTTCAGTAGTTCCCCATCCCATTTTAGCCTCCAAACATCCTATTTTTTTATAAAAAGATTCCAATTCCCCACAAAATAGTCATCAAACTTCATTCTGAGCACTTTCTTCTCTAATTTCTTCTTTGTGTATAGTTTGAGGATTATGATTGGGCATCTCAAATATTTAATCTAGTGATTCACACTCACTTAAGATATCCTTACCATTTTTAACATGATAAGCACCATGGGTATTTTATATTTGGTCTCACCCAAATTTGGAAAAACTAGAGAAATAGATTTTTATTTTAGGTCAAACTTTTATATTTTGATAATTTTTTATTTTGATCTTCATGGCCCAAAAGTAGCTATGTAAAAAAGAATAATTATGCACAAGTATCTCACATCTTATGGCATTAATTTATAATAATCCCTTGACATTTAATAGTACTACTCACCCAAAATATTTGGTAACGTCCAAAATTAATATGATCCCATGTGAATTCATAAAATGACATGATAAAGTATGTTATTCGGTAAAGGATTACGATATGAAAGTCTTAACATGATGAAAAAAAACTTATGTTAAGACTTAGAGACCCACATTTAGAGTCAAAAACTAATGTTCAAGCCCAGGCTATATGATATTTCCATGGATATATATTTGGGAAATTCTCAAATTTTTTTGATTGGGATTTAAAGTCTTATAATCTAAAATCTTTAAAATCCATACTCTCAAGCCATATGATCAAATCATATACTTTATAATAGAGTCTAATGATGTTGAACATCGGGATTTTGAAAATTCTAAAAGGATTACAATTAGTATAAGTCATACAATCCTTCCTTTTACAATTTTTGTTATCATACCCACAATAGTGAATGTAATAGTTTCAATGTAGTATTTTTATAATAAATCCAGAAAATTGAATGAATGATTAAAAATAATGTTTTAATACATTTCCTAAATAACTTTTATATTCCACAAAAAAATGGGTTTTTATTCTTATTTTATCTAAATTAAGAGGTTATTTTAAATTTTAAATTAGTACAAAAATATATAAATTTATCCTCTCATCCCTCCCACATACTTACACTATTTGTCCCAAAATAAATAAAAATAGTTAAACTAACAAACTAATGGTCTGGTATAGGTACAATCATTCAAACCATAAATAAATATAATAAAAAATTACTTCATTATATTAATTATCATCCCATTTTTATGAATTAATCTCACCATCTTTCTTGAATTCAATATAATATACTAAGTCTAGTATTGAAACAAATATATTTAATTGAAATTAAAAAAATTATAAGTGGAACTTCTATTTATCTATCACTTCTATGTTGTTTAAAAAATATACTATTCAGCATCCTTAATTCAATTAAAATGAAATTTTAATATTTCAAAATTTCCCCTCTTCTATTGTGTTCAATATTCCTCCCACCAAAAAGAATTATTTTTTGGTAATTATACACTTATTGAATTTTTTCCAACCATGTTTGTGTGAAGAACTTATTGGATAAATATATAACAATATTAATTTACTCACACACCCATTTCAAAATGTCTAAGAGTTGTATTTAGGGATCTCAATTTCCCATTTTATTATAGTTTTAATCAAATAATATCAATGTCAATTTTTTTTATCCCAAGGGGATTATTTTTAATAAATTTTATTCAACCTCAAATTATGTGAAATATTACTATATCATTAGGTTATAAATTTGATTCCATTCAACCACACAACCTTTCCATGTTCTCACAAAAAAACCTTCATGAAAAGAGTGGAATTTGTCACTTAGAAGTCATATAATTATAATAGTTTTAGAATAAAAATTAAACTATTGATGCATGAATGGTGTATATTTGAGTAATTATAAAATTGGGGATTAAGTTTAAAATTATAAAAAAACTCTAAAAATCTAAAAATTAGAAGAAAAATAATTATGTACAAACAATGAAAAATCTTAAGTCTTACTTTTAATTTTTTTATTTCATGAAAAAAGTACATCTAAAAAAATAAATAAAAGAATAAAAATGTTATTTTTACCCTAAATTACTTATCCATATCCTAAAAAATTTTCTCAAACACAATTCTAACCAATTCTAGTATGTATTTTTCAAGGAAAATTAATTTTATAAATTATAAAGTATCTATACTAGTATAATGAATTGAGAAAATCTGGGGTTCATTATTGGATAGTATTAAAGAGGAGTTTAGACTCATATATTGTCTCTTTAAAAAAATCATTATATTACTTAAACTATTTTCAATTAACCTTAAATATTTTCTCTGATTTAGCTTCTTTGATCTCAAATTCACCAAATTTAAAGAAATTAGACACTACGTATACTTTATTCCACTTGGAATGATGTTTAATAGGCATGAGTTTCATACTTGAAGAGAATATTAACACATTATATCCTAATTAAATGTATCTTCTCTAAATAAGTTGATCATTGATAGGTCTATACTTCTATTTTAATATTATGGATTTTTTATATTGTTCCCTCCTCATCTCCTTTAGTTCCATCATTCAAATCTTTATTTTCCCTCTAGCCTGACCAAATTCAAAGTTAACTATATTAACAACCCAGTATACCATGTGTCTTAGCTCAACATTTAGGTGATAAGTCCTTCTATAAACAATTATGTGGGAGAAAACCTAATTGGGTTTTGGCAGTGGTTATATAGGCCTATAATGAAATTTCAAGCTTCTTACAATAATTATATTAAGTGGGTTTTGTTATCTTCTCTATACTCTTATTAATCTCTATATTAGTGAATTATACATTCCAATTATATTGTGGGTTATATCTAGTATTTTTATTATTGTTCACTCAATAATTATTTGTAAGTGATACTATTTTCTTGTTAAAAAAATGGCACCTTTGTCACTAATTATTCATCGAGGCACTCCAAACCTACAAAAAATGTGCAGTCTTAGAAACTAAATTTAATCCTTTATATCACAATTTCATATTTCTTTTTCATAAATCCACTTAGAAATATAATATACCTTTAATATGATATATGAGAAACCAAAATAAATAGGGAATGGTCCCATGAAATCGAATCCTTGTAAATCAAATATTTCATTAAAAGTTAAAAGAAAATTGGGTAATTTCCTGCATTTTGAAATCTATGCTATTAATTTATCAGTTTTGAGAAGTTTTAAAAATTATATTACTCTTTAAAATAGAGGTTAAAAAAATAAGCTTATAAAACTTTCTTAATTATTATTTGAGGTCCAATGTGGCCTCCCTATGAATGTATATGGAAAAATGAAAGCACATATTTAATTTGTTCTTCAATGAAACACCTTCTAATGAAATAGTCACTAAAGATATTCTATAAATAAATATCCTCCTAGACATAGAATTTTAAATCATATTTCAAAATTAGATTTTAATTATTATTAAATAAATAAGTAACCTTTTATATTACTTTATAATTGATCAAATAAGTATATCATGGTATTTGGTTGATGTTTTACAACTATTAACCAAGTAAGAAATCATTCAGGATTCTTTTAGTAGGTATTTTTAATATGATAGTGTGTGGTAACATGATAATTTTGTATGAAACTATATTCTAATATCCCTTTCATACTTTATCTCTAAGTAAAATTATTTTAGTATCAATATCCATCTCACTAATCTTGGTTTTTCTTAATATTTATTGATCAGATAACTAAGTTCTACATGGTAAAAAAATGGTTACTTTACTATAAAATAAATAATATCTAAACTTCTATAAAGTAATATTGTTTATAAGAAATCCTTTTTCTATTTTTGTTTAGTGTAATTCAGAAATGTTAAGTGTATGTTATCACTTGTGGATTTACATTATTTTTTTTGTGAAAAACCATATCGAATAGATTATTTAGAAGAATCACACAGTATATCAATGGGGTTGTTCCAATAATGTGGTAATATTATATTTTGTGTCGTTAATAATTCCTTGAGAATATCAAAATATATTTTTCATGCAACATCAAACACAAAATCAATATAGTTTTTCAGTAAATTTATCAGTGGAAAATATATTTTTCTAAATTCATTCATAAAACTTCTATAGAAAGAAAAATATCCCCAAAATGATAAAATATGTATCACAGAGGTGCGGTACCATAGCCTGTAAAATATTTTAGCCTTGGACTCATATAACTCAATTCCATCATTACAAATTATGTGGTCTTGAAAATTACCCTTTTTATAATAAAATAGAATTTTAAAAATTTCCACAACCAAATTATTCTCAATTCACATTTTAAAAAAAATTAAAAATTCCATAAAGGTTTTAAAACTTGTTCCATAAACTATATAAGCATCAAGGAATACCTATAAAGAGGACTGAGTATTTTTTAAAAATATAAAAACTATAAATAATTGAAAATTATCTAGGTAATTTCATAACCAAAAAGGAATCCTTTGATAAGAAATAAGAAAAATAAACCCGTGAATATGGTCTTATCATGGTCTTGTAGAACTATATGAACCTAAATATATCATCAAATTCCATCAAAAAATAAATAATTTCATTTCCTAGTTTACGTTTCTAATATTAAGTCTATGAATTATATGGGGATGTCTTATTTTCTTATTATATAATTCATATTCTTATAAGGAATAAAAAATATACAAATTTTATGAATCCTTGTGGGTATTATGTCATTATTTTCATTTTGTACAATGGTGAATCTATAATTTTTAGAACAATTTTAATGTGACACACAAATTAAAAGTCTGAGATGTGTTATATTATTAAATATCTTTAAAATCACTCAGCTTCCATTTTTATAACTTCTATGAGGGTTCATCTGATCCTTTTTTGGGGCTATCTCATAGGTTTAGAATTAGATTCTAGAAAAATCAGTTGCACACAATTGGTAGGTCATAATCCATAAGATGTTTCGTAATGAATAGTTGAAGGATATATCATTTTTTCATTTTTTTAGTAGTTTTTACTCATGATTAGGTGTCAATGTTTTTGGGATATTGTTGGGGGTTTATCATTTTTGTTATGTAAACCATATTTCACATTTTAGGGTAGAAACTTTAATTCCAATTCTAGTGGGAATTATAATGGTGTTTTCCACTCAATGTTATCGATACATGAAACTTGCACTTATAACGTTGATGATTTAGTGGCAGTTTTTAGTATATAATCCAAATATTCATCACTTATGTCTTTAAATTTTTCATCACAAAAAAAAATATTTCAGATTAAGTTAATTTTCAAAAAAAGAATCTTCAGATAAATTATGTGATTCTAAATATTCTCATAATCTAATGATATCATCAAATATTTTGATTTCTTATTTATAACAACATGGAATTTTATAATGGTTTAGTATAAAAAATATTGTTCATAAACATTTATTTCATTGTATCTAAAATATTAAATTTCATTTCCCCCCCAAAGGTAACAAAAGTGATCCATCATTCACATTTATTACTTTTTTGAAGTATTAAGAAATATCCTACCTAGTGTGATAGGGTAGTGAGTTTTACCTATTTATTCTTCTTTATATAGAATGTAAAAAACACAAAGGGACAAAATTCCATTCACTCTTATCAGGACATATTCCAAAACTCCAATTGGATAGACAGTGGTTCGATTGAAAAGTTGTATAACCACTCAAGTTGCTTTGATATCTCTAGTCTATAGGGAAAAAAACCTTGTATGTCATGACATTAATTTATCCTCTTAGTTCAAAAATAAATTAAAAATTTTAAGTTCTCCTATATTGAAATGGAGTGTGATGTTACTAGGGTCATGGAATTTCCTAGGTAATTATGGGGTAAAAAGTGTCAAAACATTTCAACCTAATATTACCTTTTTACAGCCTTAACATTTCATCCTCATAGTGAACATATATTTTAGGAAATATTAATACATTTGGATTTAGTTAATGGCCTCCAATAAGTATTTTTTTCTATTCTTAAATGTTTCTAAATCCTCTTTTTATAATGATTTTTAATTAGTTTTTTTTTTAGTTTAATTATTTTCAAGAAGGGAGATTTTGGATGCTTTCGGTCAACCATTTTGGAATTTCTAGTGTCCTTATTCACTCGTGGTGCCACTATAACCACTTTCTCTTCTTGTTCCTTATCAGGGGTAGATTCTATATGTTATTCAAGTTTTCCAATTTCGGATTCAAATTTATATGGTGATTTGTTATATTTTCTTATCTCCTTCCAACTTATTATTGAAATAGATATAAAATTTCCCTTGGAGTTAGGAATGGGATGGGTAGAGATCTTACCTAAACCTTGGTTTACCAAAGTGTTTATGGTTTAATTTTCTACCATATTAGTCCCTTCATCATATTCATTTTTTATCCATGATTTTTGACATAAAATTATTTTCTAGTTTAATATTATTTAAGTTGTTTTAACACGCCCTTTAAAGAGGGTTCAGGAGATTTCTCTTGTTGGTAGCTTATAGATGGTTGATAAGTAGTCATTTGAAAAGGTATTGGTTGGAAAGTTAATTTAAATACATTTTTGAAATAGAATCTTACATGTTCCATTTTTAAAACTCCAAATTATGTTTTAGAATACTCTTTGACTCATTGGTTATTGTTGGGTTTTTTTACTCCCTTTAGAACATTGCATCACAACTCTCCTACACATGTGGGTAGCCATTAGTGTAGTTTTCCAAAATAATGACAGAGTTTGAACTCTCTCAAAAGGGTGGTTGGAGATGTTTCTCGAGATTTTTTTGTAGATATTTGTCTCCATAATATATTATTTCTTCAATTTTTCATTCAATGGTGAGTTGATACTTTTTACCTCGTGAAATCCTCTTGTAATTGTTTTTGTATCAAATTTATTGTAATTCAGAAAAGGACACTGTATCAATTATCTAAATTCAGCATGTGATTTTTCTATCATATAATTAATTAATAATTTATTTACTCTCTTATTTTATTAAATAAATATTTTTCTTATATGGGTTACTTATCAAGGAAAAGAAAAACTTCTAGAGTAAATCCTTATGAAGCTCATCCTGGGTGGTTAATTCTAAAAGTTGTAGGCTATAGAGAAACTCTTTGTCCAATTATTCATGTGATAATGGAAAAATAACCCAATTGGACCGATCTTTAGGAACTCATTTGGGTTTCAAGTTTCTAACAAAATCATAAAATTCTCTCAAGTTTCAATTAGTTTCTTTGACTATTATTCCATAAAACTTTAGAAATAGATGGATTATTTTAGCTCTAAGTTGAAAATATTGTTTGTTATTTGGGTACTGTAATTGATTATTATTAATGATTTTAGGTTCATACAAAAATATTATTTTTATTATTAACCAAGCTAGGTTTTAATCCATGTTTTTTATTCATAAGGTGACTATTGTAAAATAATTTATGGAGGATGGGGACTTTTTCAATGGGATTATAACAAAATCCCTTCCCTCTTTTTCATTAATTCATAAATTCATAATTTATTCCAAAAAAAATCTTCTCATTTCTAGATTAAATCCAATTAGTTGAGTTTAACTTGATTTTTTAATGTGTTCAAATCATTAAAAAAAATATAAACACAACACTAGCCGCCCTAATAATGGAATCAGTTTGGTGAGTGTCCTTCTATGGTCTCCTCAGTAAATAAATTTATGAACTCAAATTTTAATGTAGAGATAGTGAGTATTATCTTATCCTAGAATATGGGAGTGTTATGGGTGTGATAAAATCCTTTTTTGGGTTCAATGTGGTATGATTTAAGTGAAAAAAGATAGATTTCAAAATTAGATTTAAATTGACTGGCTTAACATTAAGTATCCCATTTCTTTCACATTAAAACATTATTGAAAATTACTTTCTAGATATCTCTTAGGCTAAAAAAGTATAACTAATCATCATTATATAGTTATTTTTGTTCAATAATATTAATACATCCATCACTGAACTCACTACCTTCACATAGCCTAGTGATCAGAAATATCTAATCACTACTAGATCCACCAACATCACACAATTTTTGCTCCAGGATACCCTCAAGGTGGAATGTGTGTGAAAAATAGTGAAGAATGGAAGAATAATTTTAAATGCATAGAACAAGGGAGATATCATAATGTCTAAATCAATCAATTAATTCTATAGAGATAAATATAAGATATTCATCAATTAAAATTTGGAATCATTAACAAAGGGGTATGGGGGAATATCCTTGGCTTAGAAACCAATGGCTTAGTGTACTATCAGTGGAGAATTATAGAAAATTAAAAATATAGTAAATAAATGAATTAGATTAGCTTGATAGGTGGTTGAAACCTTGTAATGAATAAGTTTAATTCTTAAGAAGATACATAGGGTTCAATTTTGTGCTAAAATAGATCCTCATCACACGTGATCTACATAATCTCCTATTTGACCTCTAATAATTTCCAATACTATGAAAATATTCTAAAAGTATAGTGTTTATCTTTTTATTCACAAATTTAAACCACAAGAATTATTCTAGGGTTGTTATTGGGAATCTCAAATATTCCATATCATTTGTGACACTCCTATGATCTAAATCTTCCTATTTACAAGGATGATAACCACATGAATTATCTGTTGGAGATTGTTCCAATTTGGACAATCCAAAGAAATAGATTTTTTTTATCAGACTCTTATATATTTAGAATTTTTTTTGATCCTTTAATTTTAAAATTGGGTATGTAATATATTATGATGATGCATAGTTATATCAGTTAATATAACTTTTAATTAAAATGATACCTTGAAATTTTTTGATGCTACTCAACCTAAAATATGGAAATTTTTAAAAGAAATACGATCCTAGGTAATTTTTTATGATAGAATGTTAAATTTTATTCTTGGGTAAAGGATTACAATATCATAGTCCTCAGATAAAGGTAAAAGAATTACATTTAACCGCAAAGACTTACATTTGTCCTTAAACACTTATGTTCAGCCTCAAATACATATGTTTAAGGCCAATTCATCCAATATTCCCATGGACTAGATTTTGATGAATTCATTCAATTAGGATATTAAGTGTTAAAATATTCTAGTTTTATGAATCAGTCTCTCAAGTCATATTTTCTAAAGTTTTAGACTCATCAATTGAGTCTGATATGGATATACATACAAGATTTTCAATTTCCAGAAGACTTAGGACCATTGGATGTCATATGATACTTTGAAAATTTTCAACCTCAAAACTATATCAGTGAATGTTATAGTCTCAATTTAGTAATTTTCAAGTAAATACAATAATTGAATGAATCATTAACAGCAATGTTTAAAAAAAATTCAAATAAATTTAATATTCCAATAAAATAATAAAAACGAATTTATTACATGGGTTTTATTTATATTATGTGGTTAATTTACATTTAAAATAAATATTAAATTAGGGGAAAATCGGCTCCCATCAGCCACCCTCGATCAATCAAGATCCCAAAATCATGGAATGTTCAAACCCTTATCAATTACCTATTAAAAATTTTAAAATCCCATTAACATAAAACATATAAAATATTTTAAAATAGAACACAATGTGCCATGATGAAATCCTTGAGCCTATGGTAATAATTTCATAAACCTCCCAACTGTTTGATCATACCATGAAAATGACCATAATGAAACACCCATCATCACAACACTACACCCCTACATAATTTTTACTAACAAGAATGATGACTCTATATATATTAACATATGAAAAAAATACAACACTAACCATCACAACACAAAACCCCTACATAATATTTACTAACAAGAATGATGACTCTATATATATTAACATATGACAAAAAATAAAACACTAACCATCACAACACAAATCTATATAATACACCATAAATATATCATTCAAAAAAATTAAAGGATTCAAATTACAAAATCCAAATAATCATATACTCACCATATTTAAGGATTTTCATCCATGTAGATCATGATTCATGCATATAGGTGAGGTTTTCAAGCCCTCATTTTCCTTTCACATTCTTGTGAACTATTTATAAGGTTCCTAATATATATAAAAACATACACCAATGGTATATAAAAACCCCAAAGTGGTTTCACCTAATGATCCTCACATACAATTAGAAAATTTATAAATATAACATCTTCATCAATTCCCTGATCACCCAAGTGGATAATGTTCAATAGATCATTAAAATATATCCTCATTTTTGACTCGTGGAAGAAATTGAGCACCAAGACCAACTACAAGGGTAAATATATGTGATATGAAACATTTCTTTCCTTATAACAGATTTGGAAAGGTTTGATAAACCTCAAGAAAAATTTGTGTACTTGACCAAGTATCCACAAACAACATTGTGGAGAGACCCTTAGGAACATAATATCTCCCTCTTTTAACTCAAAAGGTCTCTCTTGTCAATTCATGTAGGACCTCTGATAGATTTGGAATGTACTCATAGACTTATAGATTGCATGTAACTTATCTATTAAAAACCAATACAACTTTATCCCCATTAGTTATAACTCGCATGTCTCTTTCTATAATAGAGGGGACCTGCACACTCTCTTATACAATGACTAAATGGTTGTAATTAGAGTAATTGAGTGGTAGATATTATTTTATATAAACTTCACTAATGGTAGGTGATCCTCAATATTTTTGAAAAAAATGAGTAAATAAGACCTCAACATCTCTGGTAGAACATGAATGGTCTTCTTGAAATTAACATCCATCTATGGCTGAGATTCTATACTCAAACAAAAATGAATCACAAATGCCTCCTGCAAGCTCCTCCACGACATGGATGTTATTCAAGTATCTTCGTCAGAAATGATCATAGAGGGTATCCAATATAATCATATGATCTTATCCATATAAAGACATACCAAAATCTCCAAAAAAGAATAATCCATAATTGGGAGGAAGTGGTCCAACATGGTCATTCAATTTATGAGAACCTAGATAGCATCTGAAGCCTTTATTAAATGTGGTAGTATGGTCCCAAAGTCTATCGATTTACCATCCCACTTACATTATAGAACATTATGGGGTTAGGCCAAACCTATTAAGACTAGGTTCTAAGACATTACTTAATAGATGGTGAAAAAACATGGTATGAACTCTAAAACACTCCTCTTTACACCTTGACACCAAAATTACGTTCTAAAATCATAATACATATTTTCTACACCTAGATGTACAACTAAGGGGGAGTGTAAAGCTCCCTCAACACCTACTTATATAGAATTAATAAGACTAATGTCCACCATTGAAATATGATATCATACTCTTTACCTTCAAAGAGTTTTTAGATGTGTCTTCAAAGTATATACAATCATGTGGGGACTTACAATTAATTTCTCTCAAATGATCCTCCCTAAAGCACTAAAGATACAAAGTTAACACCACCATCAATCAGAGATTATTGGAATCTCTGTCATCTAATATAGTAAACCTCATCAATAGAAGGTGTGAATTCATTTTAATATTCAAATAAACTCATGGTTTTCTTAATTTTATATCCTAGAACTTTTATAGGTCAACATTGGGGTCAATTTCAAGAATATGCATTAGGTTCAAGCCAAAATTTCTATAGGTGACCTTTCTCACCATAACAATTGATAATGAAATTTCTTACTAGAAATATGTATTCCAATTTATTTTCTTATTATTGGAATAAAATATACTTCTGTGAGTTATATCATTAGTGTATCATCCAATTGAGGAAAAGATAAGTTTCTATGTGGTACACATAGGTTTTCATGCTAGTGGTGTATCAACCACATGAGATGTGATACCAGTGGTGCATCATCCCATTATAGATTTGATATCAATTGTGCATCTTCCACCTATATATGTGATGTTGGTGGTGCATCATTCAGTTATGGATGGGATACTAGTGGTGCATTATCCACTAATGGATGTGATATCAGTGGTGCATCATCCAAATATGTTTGTGATATCTGTAGTCGACCAAATTCCAATGGATGTGATATAAATAGTGAAGCTTACCCCTATATCTTTTATTTATTGTGTATTATCCTTAAATAGGATTTTTAAATTGTTATGTATCTCACCATGGTTGTGATATGGGTGTTATATCATCTACCTATTGGGATGCCATTGTGGTTCCTCATCCATATAGGATGAGAATTACTGGTATATCTTTTACTTGTGCATGAAATAGTAGAGTATCATTTTCCAAATACCAGGGATTCCTTTTTCTTTATTAGATTAACTATTCTCCCTTGGTATTGGTTTTGTGATGGATTTTTCACACAGATGAATAGAAATGATGATAGATCATCTACCATGAATTGTTAATATTTATAGCTCATTGTCTATGAATATTATATTAGAATGGATATATCATTCATATTAATGGTGTGTGTTGATCCCATGGGAATAATATCATATTCTAGAAGTATTTAAAGATAGTATGTCTACCCATGGATTGGATGGAGTAATCCACATAGTGGAAATATATTTATTTATGATCATATATTTTACTAGAATTTAATATCAAGCATGCGCTTGCATTTACTAAATTATTAAGGAAACATTTAGTTGTGGTATTTTGAATTATTCTCACAAAACTCTTGGGAACCCTAGTATTGAATAATAATTCATGTTTTCTGACCCGTATAAGGAAAGGGCTTTGCAACTTTTCATGGATAAGTCAGTAGAGCTTGGTAGAAGTCAAGGGATATGTCTAGATCAAGGATCAGGACTAGTTTTGGACATATCATGAAATTTTGATTATTTTGGACTAATTTTTATATGATCTACCCATGGGATATCTATTTTCTACTAATTTTACTTATATGAAATATATAATAGTTTATTTTAAATCATTATATTGTTTATATTTAATTTTTTTTGGAATACAACTATACAACCTATTTATTATTGTTGTGTACTCTGATGAATGGTTTTTGGTATTTCTTCCATGTGTTTATGGTTAACTTTACCTAAGGGTATTATATATCCATGGTATATATATCATCCCTAACTGCTATTCAGTATCATCTGGAATAAGAGGAGGCACACTTGAGATATTTGGTTCCTTGGATCGATCATAATAGAGGTAAACATGAATGAGGGTATTAAAAACATCACAGAAAATCCTTGATTATTTTATTTTATCCATTGATTTTTGATATGGTAGACCATTGATAGGATGTTTTGGGGCTTGTTATGTATTGTTTTCATGGTAATAGATAACCCATGTATGTGGGAATCCCAATTCACAAGATATGGGATTTTTATTCTTGGTTTTCACCCTTATTATTTTGTTACCTTTTCAATATTATGAATTTTCATGTTCATTTGTGATTTATGGGTTTTTACTCTTCACCAATGGTGGTAAGATAGAAAGTGTTAATGTATAATTATTAGTAAAATGGAATCACATGAAATTTATATTCTTACTTATGATTAATATGCTTTATTTGATATGGGTTTGGGTCACATAAATTATCAACGAAAAATTTTATAGAATTTTATTATATAACCTCGTGGTGCCACTCTACCTAATCAAAACCGGATTTATGACTTCTAATATTGATAGGTTATAAATTTATTATATCCCTTGTGAGATTATACTTAACTTTATAAAAGTTAGGTTAGGCTAGACTCAAGCCTTATTTAGTGTAACATATATGTTTTGGTGTGTACATTTAGGGTATAGTAGTGTGGGACTATTATTTGTTATCAAAAATATTAATATTTTATATGCGATAAGGTTATGTTATAAGTTGTAGACATGAAATGTTAGAGGTATTCCAGTATATAAACCTTCACCTAATACTTTAATGGAGATGATGGGCATACCCCACCATTTTGGAGTCAGAGATGCCTATTTTTTCAATTCATATTATTGATTAATGGCTTAGAGAGATCCAAATTTTTGTCTTGTAGTCTATTGGACATAGGGCCTCAAATATCGGGATTACCATTCCAAACATAACCCATGAGTTTTGTCAATATAATACATCTCTCTTTTTAAGTGAGGTTGGACTATAGGTAGAAATGTTTTGGATAAAATCCATGCAAACTATATTTGATCACTTGAAGACACCCATTGAGTGGTGGGTGAATCTTTCTGTTGATATAATCTGAGGATCAGTAAATAATGGTTGGGATGTTCTAGTATACGTAGATCAGTATGTGGTGAAAATATTGAATTAATTTCAGTATCATTTATTTACCAACTTTTCCAATTGATTTTGTGGGCATACAGAGCTAGGGAATTTATAAATATAGTATAAAGGTATGTCAAGGATGGACTATAATTATTACTTTAACAATTAATTTGGATTTTTACCTATGTTGGTAGGTGATGAGGCTACCAGTTTCAGGTGTTTTAATGGTGTCCTGGTGTATTTTAATAAATACTAGATGAATATATTTAGGACAAAATCCTTTTAAAAGGTCATCAATCATTCCCTCATTATACAACATAAATATACTAGGGGTATTTCATCTAGGTAGTGTCAACATTCCCCTATAGAGGCTAAGAGTTGGTATTCCTATAGTAGAATGTAGATATTTGAATAGTATAATTAAAGAAATGGAATTTAGTGTATATGTGTAAATGTTTCATCACTTCCTCTAAGAGGGTGATCCTTGGGTAATTATTACTAGTATGTCTAGTTTGGGAATGTTTGAACAAATCACGATCAGTCGCCATAGGATTTACTCTTCTACGAGGAGTTGGGGAAGCTAGAGTGGTTTTGATACATTACACCATGACTCACTATTAAACATAGATTTGGTTAGACTTTAGGTTCAAGGTTTAGGCTCAAGCCACAAAATAAGTTGGTCAGTTGGGGATCATTCAATCATTCAAGTCACAAAGATATTCTTGGTTCAAAGATTTAGAGGAAATGGTACCCCAAAGGAAATGTTCCTCAACAGAGTCAAGTGATAGGATATTAGGGATGAGTTTTAATCCAAATTAATTCCATTGAGAAAAATAATTTTCTATAGAGTGGGGATCTATTAATAGTTAGTGGAGTGATCTACGAGGCATCGTCCATAGTATCTTGTTTTTTTAATTGGTGAATTGTGATTATTTATATTAAAGAAATTGGTATGTAATTTGGGGTTACTAGTGAAATGTATTTATATTTATATTTTGGGTTTTTTTATTAATAAGATCTTAGGGGTTTCATCAAATGTTATCTAGATATGTATATAGTACACTATAGTGATTAGTGTATATAAGCTTCTTAATATCGTATAAGTTTATTTTTTATGCGATCTTATGATGGATTGGATAACTCATTACCAAGCACATATAAAATTTTATCCCCATAGAGTATATTATATATCTTCAAGGGGTAATTTTTATAAGTATATTGGGGAGTGGGATCTAAATGAAATATATTTTGGACTTAGTCATTAGGAATATAGGGTAGTCATGACCATTTTCGGAAACATTACTTTGAGATATAAGGAAATATTCAAGGTGTTATTTCCTCCAATAATTAATTAATTCCAAGAAATGTGATGAAAGGTTATTTACTAGAAACCCAAAAAAATTGTCAAGTATAGAACTTAAATATGGAAGTCTCTGGATTATATCTTATGGACATAGAAATTTGAGTTATAAAACTATAAATTTTTCTTTTTTTTAAATAATGAAATTCTTTGGTTTTAATAAAAAGTTAAAATACATAAAAATAAGATGAAAATAAATTATTGGAAAATTAAAATAAAAAACAAAAAATTGGAAGAAAATTAAAAGGGTGTCAAATTAGAATTTAAATAGTAGTTGTGGACAAGCTTATACCTCCCAAACACTCCCTTATTCCTTGTCTATAAAGATTTCCAATTTAATTTCTAAATGATCATTGAAATACATTTATAGTAACAAAATAATTGCATAGAAATCAAATAAAGATTTCAATATGGATTTTTCCCCTTCTATAGAAGTGATTTAATTAATTAAACACCTCTAAGAAACCAATCTAACTAAAATAACTATTCTTAACAACAATACCTCACTGAAAAAATTTAAATAGTGAAATAAATAATTTTACTCCATATATTGGAATCTGATCAAAAATAATAATGGAAAATATATTCAACAAATAATAACACAAATTATATTAAAAATTATAAATTCTAGATATATTCAAATGTAATTACTTATGAATGTTGAAACTCAAAGGAGAATTTACTTAAGTTTTATCCATCCACAACCACTAAATGATTATCCTCTCATCACATGCGAAGCACCAATCTTCACCATTACGTTATTTCAAATATGCATTAAGTTCATCTTCAAAAACCTATCCATCATAGCCTTGTCATTTATTTCCCTACACCGAAAATAAGTAGAGATGAAAATATATGGGAAAAGGGTGGAGAAAATCTAATGTTCTGTTTCTATCTATCCAAACTAATCTCCATTTATTCCCAGTTAGAGGTTGATCTTGTTGATATCCCTTATTGAAATTTATTCACACGCATCACAACTTTTTACCCAAAATATTTTGTTGTCATTGGACACATTGGGAAAAATAAATTCTTGGGTTAATAGAAAGACTTATTATATATGAATAGATATTTTTAATTCATACATTTTCACACACCTCTAGACTGTCTTAATCAATTCATTCTAACATGGTAGTAAATGGAGACTGGAAATTGTGAGATATATTTCATATTTAGAATGAATCACCTAGTTTGTACATTTTTTTCTTGAGTTATCTCTCCATTAATGAAGGTCTGTGAACTATATTTGGGAAAATATTTTCTAAAATGGATAATTTATTTTGGCCTCATGTAGGCCAATTTAGAATATAGATTGGTTGGACAAAATAAAACCTACAAGAAAAGGTAAAAAAATAATATCTATAATTGAATTAGTATTGAAAATTTTATACCCAAAATACCAAAGTTATAATAAAATATTAAAATTATATAATTAATGTATTTTTATTATTTAGATCCAAACTCACCAAAATTTCAAAAATGAAGAAATTTAACTTAAAAGAATAAATTTGTGTCGAATAAATCATTGAAATACATAAAACATTATTGAAAATATCATCTTTATCAATTCCCATACTCTTAACACTTGGACTCCAGGAAACGTTAGCACTCAAAATATATTTCTAGTGTGAAAATTAAAAACCCATATCATTGAAATTCACAAAGATTAAAACCAAAAAACCCAACTAATCATGCCTCTTAAAAATATTACATTCTAAATTTTCCATTATTTCCATCTATTGCATTCCCATTCAATTAATTATTTCATGCACAAGGATTCTTACCTCACCTATTTTCCCTATCAACACATGATTTTTATTCTGATTAAAGTTTTACTAATCATAATAAATGTTATGGTCACCGTAATCTTAGAAATTTTCTAAATATTCACCCAATTGAGTTTAAGGATTCTCAAATAAAAATGGATTTTATAAGGTTTAAAGGTTGGTGGGTTTTAAATGTCAAAATTTATTAGGAATAAGATGATAAATTGGATCATTGTTCAAACAATATTCCATATTTCTAGTTTCCACTCCAACATGATCTTAACCTCTTTATTCTTGGAATAAAATCAGCTCCAAAATAACATCAACATTTCTTTCATGGGAATCCTACAAATTATCCAATTCAACATCAATGGCACAAAATTTTCTTCAAAAAAATTTGGAATTTATTATTTTTTAGAATCTCAATAATTTCATAACATTTTATTCTTATTGAAATCTCCAAAAGTAATTTTTTTGATATCAACATTTTTCTCTCCATCCATTTGTTTTTCTATATAGTACAACAAAAAGAAGATTCCCAAAACTTAAGCATTACCAAAATCAATAAATATACTACAAGAGTAGATTATATAGGGAGACTATATTGTAATGAGGAAAACTAAATAGTTTTTTAATGAATACTAAGGGATTACATGGATCAAATTTTAATGGTAAAATGAATAAATAGAGCTCAATTTTTGAAAAGTGTCTTTCAATCACATATCAATTTCCTCAATAATATTGAACATGACTTCCTAAAATCTCATAGGTTTTGATAGTCAAATGGAAAGTTCTAGTTAAAATAATAATTATTTGGATCAGTCAAGAAGTGCTATTATTTTAAAGAATATGTAAAAATGGTTTATAGAACTTATGGGAAAGTGATTTTAAACTTTGGAAATTATAGATGGCATGAAATTAAAAATTCAATGGTGCTTTCATGAATTTCATCAATTTTAATTTGAGAAAAAACACATTTTATCCTTCATTTAACTTTACTTACATGAATCAAGTTGGTTATTTTTATTGACAAAAAACCTTTTATTTCATAAAGAAAATTACTTTAAATATCACAAGTTTTTTATAAAAAAATTTGAAAATAAAACACACAAAATTATAAATAAAAACTAAAAATAAAAATACGAAAACAAAATATAAAAAATAATTATATATCAAGGATATTCCTCCCTCCACAATTATTTTTTTCTATTCCCTTATTGTTCTTAGTTTATATAATAATTTAAAATAAAGAATATATGATATTAAAAAAGTGGGAAGGAAATCCACAATCTAGTTTCAATTATAAAATAGCATCATTGAGTTATCCTCATAAAAGTTTCTACTTGGAAACCAACATGAAAAAATAATGAATTATAATTTTATTTAAATTAATGGAAAATAAGGGAAAAAACAATAGTTTGAACCCCTAAGTGGGTGATAGAATTTCACTACCCCTAGCTATGTAGTTCCATCTGGTCATCCCCAATCTAAAGGATAGTATTTTGAACCCCCAAGTGGGTGATAAAATTTCACTACCCCTAGCTGGACAGTTCAAGTTGGTCATCTCCAATCTAAAGGTGGGTGTGGTTTCTTCCTCTTGAACCACAAAAATAAAATTTCCCTTATCTTCTTATTCTCACAAAACTTCTAAAAGAAACAAAATAAATATTTCTTAAGGTTAATTTTCATATCATTCTAAGTATTACTATGTTTTGGAAGAGTGAAAATAATATAAGGGAAATTTCCCAACAATTAATCATCAAAATAACTCTTCATTGGATGTTGAAATTTAATTCCAATATATGGATTGTCTTTAATTTCATATTTAAAAATGGTTTTTTTATTTCCAAAACATCTCGATACCACTATCCTTATGTTTACTACTATACTCCTCAATAAGGAATACCATTATTTCTTTAATTTGAACCTTCACTTGTAATTCATCTAAAAAATATTTCCACTCAAAAAAAGTAGGAATAAAATATTCACTATTAAAAGTAGTTAATAATTTATTATTACGATAATATGAAAAAGATCAAAATTATATACTTCTCTCTATGTTTTATCAGTTTATAGAATTTTTTGAAGTGGAAAGTAATTGTATTGACAGAAGGTAGTGACACAGGTTCCTCTAAATTTTCTTGAAATATTAATGTCTTGAGTGAATCTTATTCTTTGGACAAATTTTGATGCAGATGTTTTTAATTTTCAATATAAAAACAAGGCATTTCACATGGTATTTAATTTTCAAAAAAAGATCCTAATAATTTTAAATTTTTATTTTATTTCTTAAAGACACTTTAATTAGTAAATTAGTGATAATTTATTCCTTTAAATTTAAAAAAGTGGATTCAAATTCATTTTTCAACTCACCCAAAAAGGTTATTAAATATAAAAAGTGTGTGGAAACCACTTTCCTTTTCTTGAGATTTTTTTTTGAGATTTTGATTGTTTTAATTATTTATTTTATATTAAAGTAGTGGAAATAATTTAAAATTTTTCACATTATTCTTGAAAAATATAATAATTGTTTTAATCAATAAATCATTTTTTTATGATGAAATAATTTTTTTTAATTTATATTTTAAAAAAGATTCATTATCTGAATCCTTAAACTTTTGATAATCATAATAAGAATATGAGTAGTCCCAATAAAAATCCATTTTTAATGACATTGAATTAGAGTTTAAAATAATAGAAATTTTAAAAAAAATAAAAAAAATAAAAAAATTCATCAAAAATGAAACCATTTCATGGATTGGTTTTTGTCATTGAATCCCAATAAAAAAAATTATCCCCTAGAGAAATGAAATATAGAATTCCCTAGATTGTATCTTTATGTTGTTTTAATTTTAGTTAAAAAAACATAAAATGTTTCATTATTTTTGAAGGAATGAAAAATTGAGGATTAAATTAAAATTTGGAATGCTAAAAAATAAGTAGAAAATAAAGATAAATAAAATTAAAATGAAAATTATAAATTTTATAGAAAATTAAAAGGGTATGAAATAATAATTTAAATAGCAGTTTTAGAAAAGGTTAGACCTCCCAAACAGTCCCCTCTCCCTTTTTTGAAAATATTTCCCAGTTGAATTTCCCAATGATCATATAAATACCTCCTGATAATAAACTAATTTTTCATAGAAATAATATCAATACCTCAATATTATTATTTTCCATCTAATATAATTGATTAAATTACTTGAATAACTCTAATTAATTAAACCTAAATGAAATCACTATGATCAACGACAAGACCTCACCGAAGAGAATTAAATAGTGAAATTCATTATTTTACACTATAGGTTGGAAAAACATCAAAAAAATAGTTGAAAATATATTGTTAAAATAAAATAAATACTTCCATTAAAAAATATAATTTCAAGATAATGTTAAAAGATATTACATATAAAGATTGAAATTTAGAAGATAGTGTCCTTCTGTTTCCATCACCCATAACCATTTAGTGCTTAGCATTGCATTACATAAGCAGATCATATCTTCCCCATTACTTACTTTCCAAAATGAATTCATAGAATCTTCAAAAACCTATCAAGTATAACCCTCTAATTTCTATCTTTAACCCCTTGAAAATAATTCGAGATGAAAATATATAGGAAAAGGGAGCTAAAAAAATGTTTCTCTATTTCTTTCTAAATAAAGACGTGTTGATTTCATCCCAGTTTTAGGAAAAATATCACTGAGGTTCCTTCTTGAATGTTTTTAACATACATCATAAATTTTCACCCATGAAATTTGATATCTATTGTATATGTGGAGAAAACTATATTCCTAAGTCACTAAACATACTTGTTCTATATGAAAAGACTATTTGAATACCTCCATTTTCACATACATATAGTCTTTATTAATAAATTCATTTGAACATGGTATTTATTGGAGATTGGATCCTTTGATTCTTTATTCATATCCATTATTAATGAACTAACTTGGATGCTCTTTTCACAAATTACATATCCATCAGTAATAATGTGAAAATTCTACTTTAGAAAATATTTTCCATCTTTGATAATTTATTTTCACCTCTTGTATATCAATTCAGAAATTTATCCAATTGGAATAAGTGAATCCTATTAGAAAATTAATCATAAAAAATTAATTTCAACAATTGAATTAGATTGAAAATGTTATGTTCAAAATACCAAAGTGATAAAAAAATATTAAAATTACATATTTAAAGTGATTTCACAGTATAGCTAAAAACTCATCAAAATTCCAAAAATTATTCAATTTAACTTAAAAAGGTTAAATTGGTGGGTACTAAATAATTGAAATACATATAATAATTGAGAATATCAACTTTATGAACATGTTTCTAGATAATTTATTTTAGTTACCACATAAGAGAGAGATCGAGTTCATCATCGAGCTCATGCCTGGTAAGAAGCTCGTATCTATTATACATTACAAGATGTATCCTATAGAAGATTAAGAGCTAAAGGCCTACCCTAAATATTTAGAGGTGAATGAGTTTTTTTTTTGAGAAGATCCTCTTCAGTATCCCTAGTATTGTTCCCAAATAAGGTATATAAATAACTATTTTTATGTGGGGTTTATTATATCATGGGCCTGGTGATAGGTAAGAATTGATCCCCCTTTTCTAATTTAAAAAAATGCCTAGGTATAGGATCTACACCTTGGTAGTGTTGGAGTTTTTGACCCTATTATTCCTCCAAAATGTTTTTTTCATTTTCAAAAAGCCTCTATAGGATTAGAGGGAAACCTAACATTTCAAAAAAAAAATTGCACCAGAGTCCGCAAAATTATATTTCAAAATAAAACATTCAAAAAACATCATCACCCATCTCGGTTCTTGTGAATCTTGAGTCATGTTCCTACCTCGAGTCATACACCTATCGCGTTAAATGCCTCCTTTCACCTCCCCATCATCAACATGTTGGAGATACCCACTGGAATCCCCATTTTTCAATGCACCATTATTGTGTTTATAATATAAAAATATTAACCAACATGAACATCAACAACATCAATACAGTTGGAATCAAAACTCGAAGAGTCTTCATCAAAACATCCATGAACCATCCTAGCAAAACCAAAACCATTCCAAAAAAATCCACAACAAATCCATCTAAACAAAATCATTAAAATTAAAAAATAACCAAATAAACCATCGTCTCTATCATGAAACACCATCAACATGGACCATCAGAACCAAAATATGCAGTCTTTAACAGAGATGACTCTGACCAACACCGCCTTCACCATCACCAGAAGAGCCAACAGAACTGAAAATATCCTCCACTGTTTGTGCCACCCTGAACCTGATTCCATTCCCCATACACATTCCAAAACTTCCTTGGTAGTCTTCATACCCAACCGGCCTAGGAGGGAACAAAGAATAAGGAAGACGGATTAGTGAGGAGTGATAAAGAAGGGTTCCAGATCAATCTGATGGAATAAAAACCAAGAGCAAAGAAAAAAATACACAAAGCATAAACCAACATGGATAGAGAAAGGGGACACCTGGGGATGAAACACTAAGAGGCATAAAAATTCCCCCATGATGGTCTTATATCAAGGTACACTCTTATAAAGCTTTGACCTCATTGTGGTGCAATACATACCATCATGTTACATTACTCGACCTATCAACTCCATGTCACAATGAAGAATCCTACACTAAATTCAACAATTCCTCTTCATAACCTACTATTAAATAGTCATTTTTACTATACTTAAATAGAAACCTCATTTCCAAAAACCATATTTGGGTTATAGAAATTTTTTTCCAGGGTCATGATGTATAATTTACTTAATAGAATTATATTCTAAACAAATTATACATATCACCAAGATAGGGTAATCATGAAACAACTTAATGTTTTATAGTGTGATTGAACTTTTAAAAAACTATTAAAATTATGAGATCATGAGTTATAGTGTGGCGTGATCTGTAATGACACAACCTTACTCTAAGAAAAAAATATTTTTTCTTTCTCTATGTATCTAGTCCTGGTATTTAAATATAGGGTATCTACTAAAGTAAGTCATCAATGATTCCCTCCATCATTAAATCCAATGGACTTTTTTTATCAAATGACATGAAAAAGGGGAAATCTAGAGGATGGATAACAACAAGGTTCATTTTTCAATATTGAAGTATATAAAATGGATCAATTTCAAAAAAGTGTTATTTTCATAGAAATTATAAGGACATTATAGCTATTTAATATTAAGAAAAATACGATGCAACAACAAATAAAAATATAAAAAAGGATAACAATTGTGTTTATCAATAATGAATTATAATATAAGTAATGTGTCCTGCCTCAAAAAACTATTCATAATTGTTTCAAATGACTATACTCTGAAACAATCAAGAGATCACAACATGATAATCATTGATTTAATAATCATTTGAGTTATCCCAAACATAAAAAATTTCACTTCTTAGGGTTAGGAAGTTTAAAAGAATAAAATAACTAAATATACAGTGGAGGGGGTTGGCTGATATTTATAATGAAGATATGTTCCATCATAGTCATAGAAAATAACACTTTTTATATCACAACAGCTTGATCTTAGTCAACTATCATTAAAATTAATCAAATATAAGTCAATTGAGACCCAAAAACTATGACATATTCAAAAAATTTATAACTCCCAATTAAACTCAATCAACTCTCATTAACATCAAGAAGGTTGAAAGAATTTTATCTCAAAATCAAACTTCATTAATAGATCCAAGAACCTATGTTAATAAAGATATAACCCACAAGCCTCCTCAAATTTACCTTAAAATGGCCCCAAGACATCACCAATAATCATTTCATACTGAAACCTATGAAATATCAACCCACAAGTACTATGTCTCTACACACCATAACATATATTTTCATTACATAAATCTAGACACCACTGTACAACTCTATATATAACTTTTCAATGAGATCCTTAAAAATCAATGAATGCATTAAAATATAAATTTCCATATTAGTGCATGGATTATGTTATAGTTTTGGTGGATGAAGAAAAATAGCTTTCATTTGTACCATTAGATAGGAATAAAAGGATAGTCAGTGAAATATAATGGATTGAACTCCCCTTTAGAAGTAACACAATGATTGGGGACCTCCCTAGGGTAAGAACGATGGCACTCTTAGAGTCAACAATAATTGAGGAGATGGTATTTTTAGAGTGGTTAGGGGTGGATTTCACTTTGACCCACTCCCACTACCACCACCACCAGGAGGTATACATTGGGTATAAAATAATTGAAGTTAGTGATGAGATCAAACATAATCCACAAAAGGTATTTGAAAAAATCATGCCAGACTTGGTTTTTTGGTACAATCTATGTCTAATCTAACTTTTCAACCGTAAAAAATGAAACTGGTATGATCCATTATTTTTATAGTTCATTGTTTTTTTAGATTTGGTTATTTTAATAGAGTCATTAGCCTGAACTATTTGTCTAGAGACACCTATCAGTGGAGATCATCCTCTCACCCATATTTAATAATAGTGTGAAATCAATTTTGTTAAAGTTAGGTTTAATTTTTATCTTATCAATATAGATATGAAACCCTGTGAAATAATAATTAGCATAGAATATTTTTTCCATATTCATGGATTGCGTAGATTCCCATCATTACAGGGTGAATTTTCTTTGAGCAAGTGGGTTGAAATTTACCTTCACTAGTGAGTGGTACCCACATTCTTAATATGCAGGTCCATTCCTCAAGATCTTTTAGTTGATTGCTCGTAAATTAGTGAGAATATTCATATGTTTTAGGGAATTTATTGAGGATGGTTTACTTATAATAATGGAGGAGTAAATTATTTTTTTTAGAGAACATTATAGGTTTTATCCCTCATTTGGAGGATACTTTTGATATTTAATTTCACCTTAAGACCAAAAGGATATCATTCAAATTAAATAAAATAGCCCTATTTAATATTAATGTGTTAAAGGTGCAGTTGGAGTCCCATTTATAGAATAGTTCTATCATATCCAATGTATTAAAATGGAAATCTCTTATTCTATTAGTAAAGAATATAGATAGAGTTTGAGTTTTTATATTACCTATTTATAATTGAATCAAAGGATAGTTAATAATAAATAATCTCTTCGAAGGATTGTTTATCTATTGAACCATTTGAAAGGGGAAAATTGGTTCTAGAATATCAATCCTAGGTCTATATATCACTAACTTTTGGTTCCTGAGGAGGATATCACAAAGATGGTGTAATTGTACTTCTATAGTTAATATGAATTTATAGTGATTTTGTTAGGTGAGAATAATTCCCCTACTATGTATGAAATAGATCTTCTATCCATTGCTATATTTATTCAAGGTTATTTTTATTAATTGCATCATTATCTATTCCATGGTAGATAGTGAGCATGTTTGACATTTGTGAGTTATCCTAAACATACTTTTTGTACACAGTATTTATATAAATCTATCAAAGTGAATGTTTTGGATCTATTAATTTCATTTCCTAAGGTATTTTATCTTATAGGGGGAAGTTACAGTTTATCTCATAAATATTTAGGTAATGATGGATTGGGATCCACCCATTATAGTGTTTTTAGTGTAAAATTTCCATGGGTCAGTGGGATATTACTAGATATTCATGAATGACTACTTCTAAAATACAAATTCCAGGACATAACATACTCAAAATGGGAATACATTTATCTAATTTGATTAATTTTCGAGATATTTCCAAGAGATAAAGTGTAGGTTTAACAGTGATCCACTTTTGTGGTTTCCCTTATGGATTTTATAGGATGGTAAAAACAATTAGATAGTGATAAATTGAGCATGCATTAGATATATAGATTCTCATTGCCTAAAATATCCCTTCCTCCTATACTTTTTTAGATCAAGAGGAACCAGAATTTCATGGGTTTTAAGGATGGTCGTACCCATGTGATAAGTTATTTGGTTTTAGTTCATGGATGGCTAGTGGAGGTGGGATCTATTCAAGTGACTCTAAGTTATTTTCATCAACAATATAGATGATGAAGGAGTAAGAGACAACAATTAGTGAAAGGTATTTATTAGTTCTTCATTTTTAGTTAACGTGTGCTTTCAAGTTTCTTGCATGGTGATCTTGGGTAGAACAGTTACCACTTGTTTCCACTACTTTTTTTCAGTTTCTATTAATCATTAGAGACTCATCAATGGTTTCAGAGAAAATCCATATAATTCTATTCACAAAATCATGTTTAAAATGAAGAATATAAGATTTTGTCTGGTTGTAATATTCCATATCATAAAATAAGATCTAAAATTTTAACTGTGGTTGGATTAACTATATATGATATTTTTATCTATGATGCGGTCCCCAAATATGATATTTCATATCCTAATTGGTAGTAGAGTTCAATACTCTCAATTGTAATATATCATATGGTATGATATAGGGAAATCATATTACATAAAATAACTAATATATGTTTGAAAAAACCCATCAAATTATAAAGACAATATCAATGAAAATCATAAAAAACAAATCATAGGAACTGAGGGTTAATGTTATGCAAGTTTCTATGAATTATGATAGGAACTACGTATGATAACAATTAAGTTATTGTCACATAGGGCCTATTGTAGAGAATCATATGGATTCACACATGTGCTTAATATTTTTACAGATCTATCATAAGGCATGATATCACCGCACAATGATTTATTGTTATACAGATTTTCACCTCATAGGGTTAATGTTATATGGGATTTTCTTGGTGCCATTTTTTCTACGTAGGTCCATATCGAAATCCATAATTTCTATAAAGTTGAGATTACTTCTACAGAAGGCACCATGGTTATCACGAGATGGTTTATATATCATAGGGTATGATATATTATGGTAATGATGTTTTAATCCCAACAACCTATCAATCGTTGCATATGATTTGTGTATATATTCAAAAAAAATTATAGAAAAATTTCATTTTTCTAAAATATCAAATATGAATTTTTCAAAATAATTTATAAACTGTAAATAATTTATATAAAATGGTGCTTGGGTTATTTTAATTTATAAAGGTTTTTATAAATTTGTTAATTATAATTGTTTTACAATTAATTATTAAATTTTTCTAAAACAATTATTAATTAAATATTCCATAATATTTAATTTTAAATTTTAAACACGTTTCTTCAAATTATATGGGGTATTTTATGATTTATATATAAAAGTTTTCTATTGAGATTATAGGTGTTGTCTATAAAATGTTTATAAATTTAAAAATATGGAAAAAATATAAATTTATTAATATATAAATTCTGAATTCATCATAAATAATTATTTTTAATTTTTCAAATTAAAGGTTATATTTTTTAATTAATTAAAACCATATAAAAATGTTTTTTAATAATTTATTTTATTAAGTTTTAAATTATATTAAATATGTGATATTTTGATTATCTAAATTTTTTACATAATATAATTAGAATATATTTTTTCTATATTTCATTTAATGTCATATATTTAAAAATAAATTACATATCAAGGAATTATATGGAGTTCTTATGAAGTGTTTATAATTATTCAATTATGGGATGTCCAAAATATATGGCATAAATTGTTTACTATTATCTTTATTTATGAATTGGTCATAAATATTTACCCCATGCTTATATATAAGAATTTTTTATTTATTTATTTTACTCTCTACATTATTCATAATTATAACTGTTAAATTATTAATTTTGATTAATACATTATTTTCAATGTTAAACTAATTCTATAAATGTTCATACATTAATATAAGAAGTTAAATTTAAGGCAAGATATTTGATTTAGTTTTTCTTTTAGCTCAAATTTATCATTTTCTATGTTATGAGCATGAATTTAATGATTTGTTATATTTTATACATATTAGGTGTTACAATTATGATTTAATTAGGATCTCTGTTGATTGAACTATCATTGGGTAGATGGAATTTTGGTCGGCCGAGACACATGCATGGAGGATTGTGCCATGTCTAAAAAATAGGAGTTTGGATGTAAATTACTCTAATATTACTCATATGGGGATTATTAAATTCATATTATTATTAAAATTTACATGAATGGTTTCATATACCTTTTTCATTAGATGAATTTATATATGTATGAATGTAGTTTTATTTTAATTTTGTAATGTAGAACAAGATTTTAGTAGTGTAAAGTGTTAGACATCAATATGGTTTGAGAATATTAATTTGGTTTAAGGAATTGGAAACCAAAATAAATCAATAAAACCATGTATATATAAAGGGAATACATGAGATAAGATTGTGCCACTAAATATCCTTTAAATAATACTTTGTGTTAGATTCCGTCAAAGAAAACACATTTTAAGATCTTAATCATCCTCCCAAGTAATCTACTATGTATACTAATCCTAGATTTCCAACTGCCTTGTGTAACCTTTACATTCCTCTACATAAATGTTCTCATATGTTCCCTTCCTCCATGAATCCACTTCACCCCTCTGCTCAGTTTCACGTTTTAACTCCACCTCCCACTCTCGCTAATGATGGTGGTAATGTGCATCAAGACCTTTACTCCCCTAAAACCTCACCTCTATCATCCTTCATCTTCTAGTCATTCCACACTCCGTCTAGATCTATCTCAACTGACCTCCTTCTCCCATTTTCAACTCTACTCACAACGGTTTTCCTTCCCCCGCTTGCGGTCGGGCATCAGCTCTTCATAACCTAGGGTTCCCTAAAACTCCTGACCTCTGTGCCATCCTCCTATCAGTTTCCCTATAGTATTTCGCACTCATACTCCATCTACCACTACCTTCAGGTTACTTTGGAAAACTAATTCTTTTATCCTCTCATCCGATTATAGCTAAATATTCGACCACCTGATCCACCTCCACCTACCACCTCATTTTCTATCTCTAATACCTAATATTTCAACTTATGAGTTCCCTCACCTTTCACATCATCACCCATTCGACAGGACCTTATAAATTAGATTATCCTTAAACCATTGTGGAGGTCTCTATTCAATATATTTGTGAACCCATTTACCATCACTAAAACCTTCTTCAGAAAGCCTACATATTCAGATCTCTACAATAGGTATGTTGTTCTAAAATTATGGAATTAACCTACCATATGTCCATCATTTTTTATTTGTATTTACATAATATTAACCTCCCTTATTTTGTAATTTTATATTTTTCTTTTAGAGATTGGAGCTAAAGATTTATAGATTGTTGGTTGTTTGACTATTATGTGAGAGCCTTATTGTTATGACATTTTTATTCAACTTCCAGTAATGGATCTATTTTATACTATGGATTGTGTAATCAATCTATCTAATAATATACCTTTTTTTTTTGTTTCGAATCATATAAATTTTTTAAAAAAATTGTTGATGTGATATCCTCTTTCTTTCATTTCCTTTTTCTTATACCCCTCAAAGCAGGTAGCATCTATAAGCTGTGATAGATTATGAATATGGGTTTAAGTATTCTTTATACTTTAATAAGAAATTATTTCCAACTAAACTCCATCAAATATGGAATTCAAAATGTCTCTAGGTCATGCACTTATTTAAAACAATTCATTTATTGTGATTTTATTGGATTTTCATCCATAAATGCATATTCTTCCATGGATATTTGTCATCTGAGATCACATTATATTTATGATTATACCCATGTGTTTTTTGTTATTATTATCACCCTTTACATAATTTTATCATGATGTGTTTTTTAACATAGATTAGTATGATTCTATAGTTTTCTTCTATTCAAGTCGATTTAGATTTGATTAATTTTTTCCAAAAAATTATTTTTCATTCGAAATATTGAAACCAGATATTTTTGTTTTTATTTTTTAGTGACACTAAATATGTCTAAATTTATTTTTCCCTATGTAATAAAAGCTTCAGCTATGTAATCAATGTAGCCTTGTGGAGAAAAAAACAAGCATTGGACAATTTTACTACCGTTTCATAATTTAGGATTGTCTCTTTAGTAATTTTTCCTATTTAATTTATAAACATCTATATGTGGGAGGGTAATTTTTTTACCTTGATACCTTTGGGAAACATTTTTTCATTGTTATCAATAAAATTGTTTCATTTTTCAGATTAATGTAAGATGGATAATTCAAAGGAAATTCAGTCACTCATATATGATAATAGAACCAGAATGGTTAAGGTGTGAAATAAGATGTCAGTACACTAACATGTTATTGGAGTGCTGAAATCATAATTGGATAAGTTTTCATTTATATTATCCTCTATAATTATTTTTAGGCCATTTTCGATAACACTTATATTTAATCCATTTCCATTTTCTAATTCATCTTAATTTTCTTTAACCCATTTCACCAGTCCTTTGATATGTGTATAATCTATTTCAATTTTTGTAACCATATTTCTGATATCTTGTATTAATTTCCAAACTAGGGATTCTCTTTCATTCTGTAAACAGGTATTTAATTACTAATTTATTATTTGATGCATGTTCTTCCAAATTCAATATTATTCCCAATCTATACTTTTATTATACATTGCGTGATTATTAAAACGACGTTGAATGAATTTACATGTATACTTTGTTTCAGGTATCTTTATCACCATCTCCTTCCTTAAAATTTAATAGTATCCAAGATTCAAGGTAATTGAATCCCACTATAATTTCTATTTCCCTTTTAATAATGATTCATTTATTGTTTTTTTGTTTAACATCAATATTTTTTTGATACATTATTCTGTTGCATCTTCCAAGAAATCACTGTTTCATGTACTTTTTGATATGTATATTTGTTTCAACTATTGTCTGTTTTCTTTTCATGCAGTACAATTTCTAAGGGAGATATTATTTGGTCAGATTCATCAAGATGGAAAATCAATTAGGATTAAACATTCATCTCATAATAGGGCCTTATGTCTATGCCCAATGGCATTTTGGGTAATTTCTAAGGTTTTTAATATGTACAATATATTAATGTGTTTGATTTCAAAAACATTGATTGTTTTTTTATTTCTTTAAAAAGTAAGGGGGTTTCCCTATTCGGCTGAAATATATTCTAGGATCAGTTTTAGAACCGACAATGGTCTTTTCAAGGTTAGTTTTACAACATATAATGGTCTATTCAAGAAATTATTCTATAATCTATTTTCTTTGTGCATTATGTTTTTCCCAATTTTGTAATATTTGTGTATATTGATATGTGTTATTCATTTAACAACCTTTTTTATTATTATCTTATCTATGAATTTTCATTATACCTGCTTAGATGGTTTTTTGAAACCCTAGGGTTTTCCCAGCTCTACTCCAATAGTCACCCAACAACTATAACACTCTCCATGTGTATTTTATTTTCCTTAAACAATTTTATGCCTTCAAATGTTAATGATTCTCAGATAAGTATTTACTAAATATGGGTTGGTAGTTAATGCATGCATCGTTTATGGGTTAGAAATGAACACTCTTGAAGGGTTCTCTTCATAACAATGTTGAGCATTGGAGAAATGAATAATGATTTTTCATCTATTGATGACCAGGTGATACGATTGTCCCTTTTTTAATTTGAGGTTTCATTGAGAACACTTTTCAAGGATTATTTTGGTCTGATATTTTTTATAATTGGCATTCTTGTGTATGATTTAAGATGTAGGGATACAAGATCTAGCATTTCATATCATTGTTCAGGTCATGGTTCCTTCTTTTGTGAACAAAGTTTAAGCGGTTTTCTCCTTTTTGAATATCTCATGGTAAGTGTAGGGAATAATTTTGACACCTTTTATGGATTGTCACATGTGTTATATTGTATTTTTCTGATGAAAATGGAATATGTTCATCCTATTGATGAATATGGGTAGAGAGACGAATTATGTTTTTCATATTTTGTATACATTTACTCTGTTCAACTATTTTTTTATTTATGTCTATATTGAAAACATTTAGAGTGGAATAAGAAATGGATTGATCCCCTGATCAAAACCCTTTCTCTCAGTTTCCCCTCTATTCACATTGCTTTTTTGATTTTATGAAAGAGAAATCCCTTATTCTGTTCATTGATAATAGTATATTTTGAACTATATATACATGGAATGATGCAATGAGTTTTAAGAGTTTCATATTCCATGTAAAAACCTTTTTTTTCAAAATTTTCATATTGAATATTATATATTAAAACATGTCCATTTTCAAAATTTTCATGTTTAACTTCGTATTTTGAACTATATAGTGAATTTCCAAATTTTCATTTTAATATTATAATAGAATAAATTCCTTTCTCTTTGAAGGAAGGTCATTTTCAGTTTCTAGATCAAACATATTATGACGGTCTTTATACCTGGGAAGAATGGTAGACGAGCCTATTTAGTTTCTTATTTATTTCTTATTCTATTGAAAATTGTGCAAGGTATTTAAGAAATACCTAGTGGATAACATGAATGACTATATTGTTTTTCTTTCTGATTTATATATACTTGATTCAATTGGGTGATAATATAAAATTTGAGTGGGGAATTTGAAAAAAACCAATTTTTACATGATATAATATAATTATAAATGCTTCATGATGTAGTGGTAATTGGGTTAATGAACATAAAGGGGAAGAATTTTATATTTGATACATGAAACTGATAATTGACGATGGTGATTTTTTAAAAATTCAGAGCTAAGACGGATTGCCTTTTTTGGTCTATGCTATTATATGTTTTGAATTTAAACATTTTATCCTATTACTATTTCAACAAACACATGTATCTTGAAATTTAACATGAACAGTGAACTTGGTAGCACTTAATAGAAAACTTGATAAGCACCTGATAAGTAGCCTCTGAAACAAATGGATCCTAATATAATTGATAGTGTACAACATTTAAATTTAATGAATTATTTATAGAAATTACTACTGGTAAATCATTTCAAAAAAATTATGTTTCATTCTATAAATTTAGATGGTAATTTTTCTCATTATAATCTAATTTATTGTAATTCATTATCAATGTTTATAAATGCATGATTTTTCTCAACACAATGCATATGTATGATAGCAATACATACATTCCATATGAGTAGAATCCATTGTGAGTATAATTCATTTCAGAAGAATCCATATGAATATAATACAATGCAATACAATGTAATACAATCCAATACAATGCAATAAACATTATCAGATGATGATGTCTCCAAGTCAACCCCTCTCAACAGTCACTTAATGTGGTACAAATGGTAAGCAAAAATTTAGAACTATGTATTTTTCTACTATTTCTGTAGGTATCATGTATTAACTTTTATATTTCATGTAATGTTTTTAACAATTTTTTCCAACTTATGTGGATTTTGAAAACAATTTCATACGAGTTGGTGTCTGAAATTTGGACATTAATGGTGGACATTGGGTCATGTTGTGATTGATAACATCTAAACCTTAGGTTGGGTTTATTTCATGGGCCTTTGTTTCCCTTCCTAAGATAAAATTAGTATTAGAAATGTGTCATTCGTTCAACCTAATGGGTATGGTATATTCATGTTCATAAAAGTTTCATATATCAAGTTCTTTCAGGGTGAATTTCTATTCCTTTTTTTAAACATCAAATCTAAATTGTTTCTAATCTTGTCAATCTTATTTTGTTTGTTTATTAATACAAATTACATAGAATGTAATGATATATTTTTTTTATGAAAATTTATATATTTTTCTTCTTTTGATTCATGCTTCTTAGGATGGCTTTGGAAACATTAGTGATTCATGTTCATTCCTTGTAAGTAAGATTCCTCATTAATTATTGTAGATTTATTTAATTCATTATAGGTAGGATCTTTTGGTCTTGATTTTTCCACTTCATGTAGCTATATATGTGTCTTGAAATCATATTGAGCGATGTGATTGAGAATAAGGTCCCAGATCCATCAACCTTCACTTTTGTAACCCATATTATAGGTATGTTGTAAACATTAAACAAATAAATTTTTCTAGTTTTAAAGAATGATATATATACTAAGAAAATTAGATTTTACATATGTTAAATGACCTATACCATGTTGTTAGGGAAGCATCCATCTTGTGCATTGAGGTTTTTTGTATTGATTACATGGTGTAATTTCTAAGCATGCACCATGTATTATATTGATTATTACATTTGGTGGTATAATTTTCTATTAATTTAAAATTAAATTTTTTATAATATATGCTTCTTACTTAGGTATGTGACATGTAGTCCCACATGTAGTCCCTCAAATATCATGATTATTATTTATGTTTTCTACTATTCTAATTATATTCATGTTTAATCCACTTTTGTTGTAGTATTCTGTACCAAAATGTACCCCTAATTTATGCTTTAAATATATACAATATAATCAATATTATTGTAGGGTTTCTATCTTGTATACACGGTGACCGGGTGGAGTAACACTAGATTTTAGTGAAATACATTATCACAGATGATTGGAAAAAGGTAATATTTTTTAGTAGTAGGTTATTTTATTTTGTTTCATTTAATATTTGTTTTAGTTAATATATTTTATTAAATTTGAGCAGTGGATATTTTTTTAGAGTATTTAAACACGTATTTTATTTAAACTGTGGATCATGAATTTTTATTGAACAATTTATCATTTTTTAGAGCATTGGATTATATCACTGTGTGAATGCACAAGAGAGTACTAGTTTCATGCTAAAGTTGGGTGCCTATGGATTAAATTGTGTATTTCATGGAGGAAATGGATAACCCTAATTGTTATAGAACCAAATACAACATTGATATTCTAGTTAAACTTATTTGGGAAACCCTTAGGAAGGATACAAAAGAAATATAGTTCACATTATAGTGATATAATAGATTCGAGTATGATGTTTTCTACTCAACTGTCTATGAGTCATAAGTTATATGATTAGAATGACGAACTGTATAAATATTTATGTAGTGATATGGAGACTAATATGGATTTACTACTTGAATAAATGTAGATCTTGTCCCAATAATGAGAATAATTATTTTCAAATGGGTCATCATTTTAGTCAGAGTGAATTTAATAAAGATCCATATTATAATAATTCAAAACATGATACTCATTTGAAAAAATATTCTATTGAATTTAAATGGAATCATCATCATCTAGACTGTGTTTCAGGTCAATTCGAATGCAATAAAATGTTTAATTTAAGTAAATCCTAATATTGGTAATTTATGAAAAATCATTAAGTAATAAAAAATCATTGTGTTAGAGAGATAACTTCTTATGTAGAATATTTTTGAACTAGTTCAGCATATGGACAAAACATATTCTTGTGATGAGCCTATAATTTTTTAATCAACATTTAAAAGGAATTATATGCAAAATTATATAATGAATTTTTTTCTCTGCTTATATAATAAACATTATTGAGTATATAAATGACTATGTGAGAGTAAAATATATAATCTAAGTATTTTTTTGGTCTTATAATTTATTCAGTTTGAAATTTTTCAGTAATATGAATGTGTTCAAGAAACCTTTACCCTATTTTTTCAATGTGTTGAGAATAATCATCATAAAATGTGATGTTTCAGATCTGGTGTTATTTTGATAGTATAAGTGGGTAAAATTTCAAACTGGATAAAGACAAGTTTTGTAAATGTCTAATAATGTTTATTTAAGCTTCTAGTCAAGGTCAATGAATAATAAAAGTGTTCTTTGTAATAATGGGTTATGATTCCATAGTATGTAATTATATAAAATAATTTAAGGTGTTTAAGAAACTCTCTATAATGTCTATGTTATATATCGATGTTATAGAAATCAATTATTTAATACTAAAAGGGTATATGATACCGACTTTATATTTTTACAAGTTTTTCATATATAGAGGAATTAAAAATAAATGAAAGAATTTTTGGATCTTATAATTTGTATACAAATGCTAATGAAAAGGGTGGATAAATCAAATAATTGGATGAAAATGAGTATATCAAGCTTATATAGATATAAATAAAGTATTTTTTATCTTAATTTTCATATATAATAAAATAGATAAAGGTTATAAACATTGTTTATAATTCATCAAATTCTTTGACACGTTTTGAGAATAAGAAAATGTAAAAAAATGTTTTTATTGTATGAAATATTATATCCAATTGTTTTGTTAAAATATAATGGATATGGTCCCACCACCCTTTAGTTTCATATGTTAAATAATATTCTTCTTTTAAAGAAAATATATACAAAAATATAAATAGAGACAGTATGCTTATTTATTATATATTATCACTTATAAAAATAATAGTTATTTCCAGAAACAATGTCATTTTGTGTATCTTATCAGGATATTCTAAAAAATATATAGTTTTGAAGAAGATAATGGTATTATTTATGGACTTAGAGAAGGTGATCATCACTTTACCATTATTTCATGTTGGCTTCATATATGTATATATAAATATATCAAGAAGTGAAATGATAGTTAACCTCTCAAATTAATACTTTGAATTATACTAAACCAATTTTTATCATGGTGTATTATACATTGTGATTAAGTTCTATGGTTAATAATAATAGGATTCCTATATTGGGATACATGATATACTCAAGAGGTACAAAATGAGTTTTGGGTACTAGATGTGCCACTAAAAATATACCACACAGAGAATCATACACTATATATTGTTTATTCTAGGGGATCATGGTTCATATTTAGAGTCCCAAGTACATATGGTTAATGATATACCTTTCACTAGAACCTTCACACTTTGACAAAAATATTACACAAGCCTTGTGGATTAACTAATTAGGGGTGTCTTGGTATGTTTCTTATCATGTATCTGATTAGGGATTAACCATGATGGAATTGTTTCTCCTATATGATGGTAATAAAATTTTGAAATCAATTGAGATTGAATAATTAAGTTTATAACCATACACATATTAGAAATAGGATATGATTATCTATCAGGTGAGGGGTATTTTATGTGCTCATCCCTAAAGGTGAACAACATGTGGTGTATTAATTGAGTTGGTAAGTCTATACTCAGATAACTGAGAATGTATGAGTACATATATGGGACTATATATCTCAAGGATACATTATTTCTTGGAAAAAGGGATCATATTGAAGTTTATTCTTTCATATTATGCATCTATTGGTCACTTAAATTGGAAAACATGTGTTTGATACAAATCATTGAAGATCCTTTAATATATTTATTTTCACTGATTCTAAACTAGGGAAAAATCTTTTATTACATTTATGAATTCATAAATTTAATTTTTTTAAGAATTAAAAGGCACATGGGGTCACACTTTATTGTTTAATGAATGGGGATTAAGTTTTATTCTTAGGCCTCCACTAAAATGTATTCAAAGTTGATATTAAAAAAGGATTTTTTAGGGGTATTCTCAAGGTATTACTTCTAATGTGAAAAACTGTGATATTGATTATAGATTTCCAAAATTGTTTTATAAGATATAAAAATATATTTTTGGGTATCGTTTCACAAGTTATTATTTATGATACAATATGGGTGAAATGGAATGATATCTAAGAACCTTTAGTTTAGTAGGAGACTGATGGAGATATTCTCTAAAGCCTAATATGTGTATGATACATGATTTACATGTATCATAAGGTATGATATAGGTATTTTTTACATGAGAATATCCAAATGAATATTCCATGAATTGACATATTATTTTTTATGATATAGAGATGTCATAGTTCACTACCTTGGAATATCATTGGCTTTGATAAAATAATATCAGAACCATTTCCATTTTCATGGAAATTGAATTATCATAAGTCAGTAATTTAATATATTCTTTATTGGAAATATTTTATGTAAATTTTTTATAGGAATAGAAACATGGGGGGTTTGGTTCATTCATATGAATAATACATTATGGGATAAGGGTTATAATTGGTTTGTAACTGCATGCATAACTTGTATTGTATGAGTTAATGAATGGGGAATCGAGAGTGTCCCAAATTCCTTTGTAAGGAGTTAATCACAATGGGATAGTGATAAAATGATCTCACATATGTCTCCAAGACTATATCTACATGAAAGCTCTTTTCCTCCGCTTATATTTACTTAAAGATGCACTATCATTTCATGAGTTTGATGGAGGGTCATGCCTATCCCATGAGTGATTTGGTTTCATCTCAAGGATATTCCATTGAGGTGGGAGTCTTTATAATGCATCTAATGAATCTTCCTAAATAATATGGATGAATAAGGTGTAGTGACCATAGACTAATGAATGATACATAGTATTTTTATATTTTTAGTCAACACACATTTTAGGGTTTAATGGATGGTGATCTTGGGTAAATGGGTTTCTACTTATGTCTACAACTTTGATTCAGTGTCTATCATTCTATAGGAACCCAAAAATATCTTATGAAATATTTACATGGTATAAATATTTTATAATACCCTGTATTTTGATAATTTAAACTATAAATATATATTTTATGATTTTAATGATATATATAAATATAAAAATAATATAAACCAATTATGGAAAATATTTGTAGATCTTTTTCTATATTTAATGAAAATTTAAATTAAGAATTAGAGATTATATTTATATGTTATATATATGCATCATTTCCCAAAAGTTAATGTTTCCACACATGTATATATTTATCTAAGATAGAAAATATCCTAGAGTATATATTTTAAATGTAATTATTTAACTTATGGATCTGTGATTTGTTATGAGTTTTGAGAATGAAGTAAATAATGGTATAAATTAAAAAAATAAATTCTTTAAAAAATAATAATGGAAATAATTTCTCAAATTTAAATTGAGTGATTATAATATATTTTATTGTAAATACTTTTAATTCATGATTTATTATTGATTTTTTGGAGTTTCTTGAAAATATTCAAAGAGTAAATTTAATTTATTTATCGTCTTTACATGATATCCATGGTTTTATTTGGTTATTGAATTTTATAAATGTTTAATCCTTTAAAATTAAATAGATAATAAAAAGAAATTAATGATGGTAATATTTCATATATGATAATACAAAATATTTTGAAAATTAAAATGGTTTATTTTTAGGGATATTGTAATGTTTTGAAATTACTTTGGTAGATTACTTTTGTAAATATGTGAAGAAGTTACTTCAAGGGTAAATAAGGAATCCATTATAGATATACTGAATTATTTTAGAGTAAACACAATTTTAATGACCTATTCCATCATGTGTTAGTGGAATATAAAAAACTAGGATCCTATGGAATTATTACCATTGGAGTTTTAAATCTAAGGATTAAAAAACTAACGTGGTAGTTAAATAAAGAATCATGTTAGATGATTTTTGAGAATATGAAGGAGCTCAGTGGAGTTGAGGAGATAACAAGAGGGTGTATATACTATATTAGTTTAAAAAAACAACCTATTACTTTGTTATAGGAACCAATAACCATTTGATATTCTCAAAGTGGTGAAAAAACATATTAGGTGTGTCACTCGCTAGCTAGTTTCTTTAAAGTGGGTACCTACTATGCCACAAGTTACATGGTGGTTCCTACCGAGTACTCAATGGTTCTCCAACCTTTTTTTCTTGGGTATTTTTATCAAATTATGGGGGTTATTAAAAAACCCTACTTCAGATTCATCCCTAGTGGATAACAAAAATATAGGAGAAATAACCCACTTCTTATCTTTTCACCCCTTTTCACCATTTTTATTCTCCCTAGAATTGATGTGGTTTGAGTGTAGTCATTCATACTAGTTTATGGAAGGAAGTTATACTTGTCCCCCCTCTACTATTCTTCTTTACTATTCTCTAACTATGGGTTTTGTCACCTAGTATTTTATATCAAATTTAATTGTATTAGGATGAAATCATATCGATAGGTTGAAACATTTGTGTTTTATAAATTATGGAGTATGAGGAAGGATAGATTCATTTCATTGAATTACATATTAATAAATTTATGTATATAAATTATTTTTATCATGGATTATAATGATTTTGGGTCAAATTAGATTGGAAATTTAGCATAGGATGTTGGAGATTTTTTTTTCATGGGAAGGTTCAGAACATGCTAGAGTATATTAACATTACATCTCTTTAGATATTAGCAATGGGGTATTATTAATGAGTATTGAATGTATTATAATAATTATATAATTTATTTTTATACACTTTTAAAACTATATAAATTTACAATTTAAATATATAGGGATTTGGTTGATTGAGGATGATCAACATGGTGTTGGATGGAAATTGTAGAAAATCTATCAAGGGGTCAACTCCTTTTGATAACGTATGTATTACCTAAATATATTATCTATAAATTCTGCGTTTCATGTGTGATGTGTTATGATAGAATGGGAATTTAGGCTGGGATATTTAGAAGAAAAATTAAAGGGGTTGAACTCATTCGATGGAGCATATAGATCATATCAGTACCAAACCGGATGATCAAATTGTGGTGAGATATCTTTATAATCCCTATGATATCATGTTACCTAGTTATCCTCTATATAGTTGTGAGTGATGGACTCCTAAAGGGTGTTTTAGGGTAATATAGTGTGTGACGGAGCTTGGCTAATCTCTTACAAATACGTTAAAGGGCCCATTATAAGAAGATTATGTGTTTAGTTGTTTGACATTGGTTTTTCATTATAGTTTTTGGTTCAGGAAGGAAATGGGGCATGGTTTTAGGACCTCGATATTAACTCAAAGGGGACTAGATATCATAACATGGTTTGAATCATGATAAATCTAATAAATCTATATGTTTTTACATAGAATTGTCTGAAGGAGTAAAATTGGGTGTTAATTTAACATCAGATTGATTACCTAAGATTATTGGGGTGTGAAAAGGATATTCATGATGTTTAAGAGATGTAAAATATTCAAGGTGGTAATTTGGTAAATTGTGAAAGACTAAGTGTGGTCTAATGTTACTAAGTGAGGTGACATACCAAGGATATAATGGTCTATTTTTTGTGAAGAATTACATTAACCTTAGAGTAAATGTGTGAGAATGATTATTGATGGAATATAGTCTATGAAATCATCTATGAGATGGTGATTTTTATGAAAACACATACCTAGGATAACTAATATCTTATAACAACATTCTAGGATGTGTTATGTATAGGATAACATGGATTTTTTTGTATAGGTATAAGTGTGACATGTTGGGATATGTTATTTGCGATATGTTCCTTAGTATGGTTAAGTGATAAGATGTTGGGTTATTTTATTGATATGTTATCCTTACTATGTTTTGATATAAAATGTATGTGTGCATGTATTTATAATGGTTTTGGATCGAATGTAAGGGGGTTGGAATGTAGATCATGGTTCTCACAGATGTAGTTTTCCTTAAGGTATCTGGGAATGTTACCCTCCTCCCAAGATTTATATGATCTTTTTAGGGGATATAGCTAGTTTATAACACTTCTAGGATTTAGATTCTCTTCCTGAAATATCTATCCACATTATGACCCTCCAAGTATTATGATTCTTTTATTGGGGGATATTAATATGTTTTACCCCTCCCAGAGATTATTTTATCTTCCCAATAGATCTATATATGTTACACTCCTCTTAGATTTCAAATGATCTTCCTAAGGAGGATGTCTAAGTTTTAACCCTCATAAGACCTGGAAACTCTTCTTGAGGGATCTGGCTGCATTAAACCCCTCTAAATATTTATATACTATTACTGAGGCTGTTACCTCTGTTATATAACTCCCAATAATTAAATTATATTTATTAGGGAATTAGTTGTGTTACTTACCTTCCATAATTAAAATATAAATCACTTTTTGTGGAGTATATTAGAGGTTATAATACCACTATGGTTTGGATTCTTCATAAATATATTACTTGTGTGTGTTTTATTTTTTATCAATGAATATGGAAGTGTTAATAGAGTTCCATGTCCATATGTGAATGAGTAAGAGTGTGTGAAGAATATTGTCCTGAAGGTTATTTGAGAATCCAATCATTTGATAAAATCAATAGAGGATTTATATTAAATATTTTTATATTTCTATTATGAGTATTTTAGAGTTCCATACATATACTGAAAAAATAGTGTTTATGTTGATAATTTATTAGTTGATGTCTATAGGTTATTAATAAATAGAAGACAATTATTTTATATTAGTGGACTTTAGGGATGGTCACTAGTGTTCTTCTACCGAATCCGTTTGGACTTCATTTAAAATCCTAGGGTGTGCTTGGTATAATAAATTGATGTTATTATCATGTGAATAATCGACGTGGGATTATATTTTTTACTACATTTTTAAAATTTTTAAATCATGGTAATTCACTACCTTAAATGATGGCGTACAAAGTCATCTTCTAACTCCAGATTTTATATGAGAGATGCTTATGTTACAACTGATTCAATCGCATTGCAAGCATAACTTTTTTATATGAACTTCCCAACAAACATCATTGAATATGTCAAGGGTTGTGAATATATAATGATTGAATTGTGAGTGATAATAAATATTTAAAATCATTTAAAATTCAAAAAAACTAAATTAACATTTCTAAAATTCATAAGACATCTAAAAATTCATGATTTGCTATTAAAGGTTCGATAATCATGGGCTAGGATAATTCACTATATTTTTAAGATATTAAATATCATCCAAATTATTCCCATACATTCATTTTTATAGCAGAGGATATTTGAATATTTTTTAACTGAAAAAATTGTAAAAATAATATAAAAACATCATAAGGATGGATAAGAAAGTGTGTAAGCATGAATCTTCAATAAAATTGGGATGATTTTGTTCTACATAAAAATGATCTATGTAAAAATCAGTATAAGTGTGTAACCATATTTTGTGAAGACATAATTTTGTATAATCGTGATCTATAATCTTGTGTAAGAATGAAATATCTACCATAGTGTAGAACATAGTTAATGATTTTGGTGGTTAAGAAATTACATGTATATGTCTACCATTATATGGTATTTTGTGTTTCATATATATAAAAACTAGAGATTCAAAAATGATAATATAATTCACACCATGACATGGTACTAAGGGTTTCTGGTAAATTATTTACCTATAAGAAATAAGTAGTTAAAATATGATTTGGGGGTGTTCATGGTGACTATAATGAGTGTTAATGTATTGAAGACCAAAACAACATATATCATTCCATTGTATATAGTTGATGACCATTTTTTGAAGCACTTGATTCTAAAAGAAGAAAGAGGTCTATAACAGGGAGCTACATGCATTGAGTTATATCTTGTTGCAGTATGATTCATATAGGAAAGTATTAAACTCAAATTCTATATGATTCATTTAGAATATTAATACAAGGTATCACTAATATTGTGTGGAGTTTATCATCCAAGTAAAAATTATAATATTGAATGTAATATTATTTTTAAATTATTTTAAATGGACAAATATGTTGTCGAATTCAAAGTTCTTATATCATGGAAAAATATTCACATTATATCATGAATATATATTGTCATGGGAGAGGAAGAGTTATTTTGTTGGCTCATATTCCTAGAATAAAATCTAGAAGTTAAAGAGGATAAAGACAAACAACACTGGAATCATGTTAACTGAGGAAAATAAGAATAATTCCGGATTCTTCAACCTATGATTGATCAGAACAAATTGTTTTTGTCAAAGAAATAAAATAATGAAGAATATGAAGATTCAAAGGGAACAAGTGTGCTACTATTTTTGATGAAATTATTATTGAGACCCTTTTTAAGTAAGAAGGGTATTGGGTACAAGAATGGATTATATTGTGAGTGAATATATCTTCGTAAAGATCACAAGGATATGTTGATGTTATTATTATAATTTCTAACATATCCAGGTTGTCTATGTCTTTCATAAGTTGATATTATTCCATATTCTTATTTATTGAGTGGTTTTGTGAAGGATCTATTTCACACCAAAGTGGAGGAAGAAATATCTTGATGAATATTTTGTTCCTCTATAAATAATTCCATTGAATACATTCTGGTTATATTATAAACAACATTACAATAATGAAGTGTATTATACCTTCCTAAAACTTATGTGTGAAATGAATATCACATGTAATCACTACAAATTTATAGTGATAATAAATTCTATGACTCAAAAAGATCTGATAATAGTAAGGAGTTGGCTCTCACATCAAGTTCTAGCCTTGTAAATATTTTTGTGTTATTTTTCCTGTTTTAATCTGAATTTCATACTCTAGTGTGTTTCATATTGCATTAAGTACACATTCATATTAACAAAGTTATAGGTTAAAGATTAAGAGGGGTATGTTAAGAATAAATTTAAAACTCTATAAAAAATGGGTATGCACTAATTCACCCCCTATGAGTGTCCTTACATGATCCACTAGGATTTAAAATTTATACAAATATTGTATGACTTCAAATATTAGTAATACTAGATAAAGTAGGTAGGGATGAATATTATAGAAACTTGGTTAGCATAAGAAAAATTTACTTATAGGTTATATGTTGAGTTTTTTCACATGATATTGTATATGAACTCACTAATATTCATTATGTTGTACTTTAGGGGCCCTATTGGTGGTATCCTTTTAAGTTTCATGCTAATATCTTGATCCTTCACCTCAGTGGTTGTGAAGTGGTTATGTTAAGATATAGGTATGGTAATTGGATTTATTATTGAGAATGGTGATGGGGAATCATGAAAGGGTTGAGGATGTTTTTTTAATATATATCTAAGGATGTTCTTAGTGACATTTATTATTATTTTTAATTTATCTCTTTATATATCATTTTGTATATATGATTGACCTAGTTAGGTAAATCTAGTTTATATATAACTGATGTACGACATTATCTTGGGTTTATATATAATTACTTAGATATATTTATTTCTATAGTTTTCAATCACTATAATTCCATATATGTTTATTATGTTAATGTGTTATATATTTTTATTTTTATTTTATGTTTATGATTTTAAGGGCATTGTCTCCCTAACTATAGTCATAAACCATCACTCTAGTTGGCAGCCTCTGTAATATAAAGATGCACATCTAAGGTTTTTTGTGACTTGGATTAATCTATGAAATCTTGTTTGGGATGTTACAACAATCCCTAGAGAATACATTAAAAAACATATGTTTATAGAATAAAAAACTAGTGAATTATATCAATATTTATAAAGGTTTTTAAATTATATTTATTTACTTAAGTGAGACAAAATCTATATTGGGTAGTGATATAAATTCTTATAAAGGATGTGAGCCTTGTTTAGTAGTGATAATTTTTAAACAAGCTATATAAAGTGATTTAGTGGATTTTATATAGTAGTAGTAAATTATCCAGGTGACTAGGATTAATATATCTATATTTAAAGGTGAAATAAGTAAATATATGTAACCATATTCAATATTTTTTTTTAAAAAGTAAAATAGTTTGAGGAAATTTAATTAATAATAATGAATAAAATTTGATCTGATAAAAGTTTTACTAATATATATTTAAGTGATAAAATTTACTAATGAGTATTAAAAATGAGTAAAATTTGTTCAAATCAATTTTATTATTTTTATTTTATTGATATTATAGATTCAATAGTTAATTGACTAGGAATTACCATATTTAATGGATAAAATTATCAATTATGAAAAAATATGATGCTAATTTTTTGAAAATGTCATGTATTAAATGTTTATGTAGAATTTATCCATTGAATTAAAAATTTTAATTAATTTCAATCATAATTTATGTTAAATGGTAAAATAAATAGTGTAAAATGATGAAAATGAAATGAATTCATTAGGATCAGAAACATTCTCAAATTAAATTTACTTATAGGTTATGGAATGAAAATCTTTCAGGGCCATTTTGAATACACTCTCCAATATATATGAAGGTAATACAAATGTGAAGGGTTCAAAGATATATATATAGAGAAACAATATTAAGTATATAAGAATGAAATACTTTTAATCTATAAATAATATTTTTAATAAAATTATTAATGTAGTTTCGGTTATGATTGGCTTTGGAAAATAAATAATTGATGTGGAAATTATGTTGAGAATACTAAGAGTATTTCATCTACATTTTAACCCTGATTTCTCTATTATTGAGTAAATGGATCTAAATAATGTGTTTATATATGAATTATAAAGTAATTGAGTAGAATATGAAATGGTGATGTAAGATAAAGCTAATGATCCATAAAATTAATCATAGAAAGTACAATGGAAATTTATTTATATTCCATGAAGAAGACTTTAATAAAAAATTATTTTAATGTAGTGTATTTATTGAATAATATTTCTATTAAATTAATAGAAAATAAAATAAAATAATAAAGAATGGATTATCCTTGTTTGATTTATATTTATAAAAGTTAAGAATGTTTAAATAGGTTGTTCTAAGAAATATGAAGAAAAGGATGATGGAGAAGAGATTCCTAGAATAGTTAATAAAATATCAATTAGTGTATGACCCGTATATTTTCAAAAGAAAAAAATATTATATAAAAATTGGAATATGATAATTATAGGAAAGTAAACAAATTAGAGGGCTATTTATATGATCAAATAAATTATTTATATGAAAACTACTGATTAAAATTGTTTTTTTATGTTTCAATAAAGTTAAAATTCAAAGAAGAAAATAAAACCATTAATTATATTAAATTGAAGGTATATTTTAATGAATTTGATGTTTTATGTAAAAATGATTATAAATTAAATTCATTTATAAGTGAGTGTAATGTTTTTCTTGCTGAGAAATAAAAATAAATAAAAATATTGAAAAATAATATAAAATAATATAAAATTATCATTACAAAATTGGATAATCAATTTAATATAGATAATAAGAGGATTGTGGAGTTATAAAAGTAATTTAATTCAAAAAATAAGATGCTAATATAAACAATATCTATGATGAAATTCATGTTATTTCTCTAAAATCCTTGTATTATCTGATAGGTTTTTATAGACAATTCCGTATAATAAATATAATAGAAAACTTTGAGAAGATGTATTCAATAAGATCTATCATTATTGGTTTATAAAAATAAATTAAAACATGAATAAAATTCCTTCTATTAAATTTAAATCTTTTCTGTAGTGGTTGCTGAAAATACATTTAGGATAAACATTGACTTCTCCCCACAATGTGTTAGATTAGGTCCTTGAAAGACTTCAATTGTTATGTTTTGATAATTAAAATATCTTATTTTTTATTTATCCCCTCTAATGTGAGTTTTGAAAATTAAATAATTTTTATCGGATAATATTAGTATTGAATTAATTATTAATTATTATTAAATTATTATTATTTTCATTAATTTTTATTAAATGACTTGTTTTTCTTTATGTTGTTTTTTATTCTATATCAACTATGCCTTCTTAAGATACTGCACGAAAAATTATTGTACCTAACATGACTAAATTACTATAAGACATATTGTGTGAATCAATCAAAAAATTGAATTTATAACTAGATGATTTTAATTAACCATTTTTTATTTTATCTGAATCTAAGTAATAGTGAGGCTTATATAAACAATGGTCGAATTTTTTCACTTTTGAAAAATATATTTTTTGGGAACTCAGTATCAAGTATACCGTCCAGGAACTAATTTAAAAACATAATACAAACAATCGACTGCATGAGATAACACCTTTAACGATGTTGTGAAACTAAAATTACCACATAAATAACCTACCTATCAAGTAATAATTAACCAACCACATGTCCCAAAAAATAGTTGTACGAAATTTTTTAAAGCTACGACATGTATTATTCTTGTTGCATTCCCCACCACTTGTATAATTCATACACGAGCTAGTTGTGACATGAAATATCACCTTCATCTAGCTTAGTACCTCACTGATGTCATTATGAAGGATGATTAGTAATGTCTCATCTATTGTAAAACACCTTCTCACTGACCACAATGCATGAATGTTGTATCATGACCCATGAACTATCATCTTATATGATCTCATGGAACTTGAACTTTATATTTTAACAATGTATTTTTCATATTAAAAAAGATATTTAATAGTGGATATATCATTTTTTAAAGTTAAACACAGGAAGTTATTACAAATACAGTTCTCGATAGGCTTGAATTGAAAACCTGGAAATGAATGTAGTCTTAAACTCACACATGAAGATCAGTAAACATGCATGGGTCAAAGCTTCTCATACAGTCATAAAATCTTGAAGAAGTCAATATAGTAAATCCAATCATGATACTATCTACTTCATAAAGTAGTAGGATGTCTGTTTCGCAGGGTTCCATTCACCATTATTCAATCTACCATAACAGTTGAATACCACATGGGCACTCTACACTCATGGTCAGTCTAACACTTTACCCATTTTTCAAAGATATGAAACTTTTTAAAATTCTCTAATTGATGATTTTTTTAGCATTTTTTATTTATTTCATGTATATATTTTTTTATTTTAGTTGTTTCATTATTTATATTAATTCTTGTTTAACTATATGGTATATTAATATAAGCTCTAAATTGATTATATTATCCTATAAAAATGATTTTTATAATTTTAATTTATGGTTTAAATTAATTATCTTTAATTTTTGTACTTTTATTTCATTAAAAAAAATTCCAATATCGATGAAAATTATTTAGGAAGGGTGATTTTATTCAAGTGTAAAAGATGATTTTTTTTCTTTTTTAAAATGATTTATCAAAACATGCAATGGTTGTTTCAGTTTTATTGTATCTTTATACATGTATGGATTTTATGTTTATATTTCTTAAAAGTGATGTTTTTATGTTTTAATTTTTATTCAAAAAACATAAATTAAATATTTATTTGTTGATTATTTTTATGATCACATTTATTTTAGTAAATCTTAACAAAATTATTTATTATTTCTAAATTTATATGTATCGTAATTGTTTAATATTTATAAGATTATAAAAAAATGTGTATTGGAACTGATTAGGTTACTAAAAGACACTTGGTATTATAAAATAACCATAAAATGATCATATATATTTCTTAATTATTTTTGAACATTTTTTATTTTCAAATAAATTTCACCATATTCCTTAACAAGACTAATGGAAATATGTTTTTCAATGATGGAAAGTCAAGAAGTTTAAATTTTAAATCTTTTTAGGACGCATCATGTTAGTGGAAGTGGTTAATGATATTGTAAATATATAATGAAGACATATTTAAATAATATTGTTCTTCAATATTGGATTATTGTTTCTAGACCTTATAAAATACCTAATGTTGATCTTGAAACATTAACTATTAATGATGAAAAAAATATTTCTTGAATTGTGAAGTCATGAGTTATCTATTTTATCTCTTACTATAAGATTTTTTAGTAATATATCTTCTTGTAAAAATAATTCTAAAATATAATGGACTTTGAAAGGAACTCATCAAGGAACTAATTTTTTTTTATAGAATTGAACTTTGCATTCACATGGATAAATTTAAATAATTTATAAGGTAAAAACATTAAAGTTTTTATGATATTTTCCACATATTCACAAGGATTTTCAAAACAATGGTTGCACTTAGAGAAATAATGAAGCATAAAATTATAATTGAAAAAAATACATAAATAATTAACAAATAAATAACAATTGAAGAAAATGGAAATTAAATAAAGTATCTTTATGAGTACCCTTTGGATGATCTAATTGTATCTCTCTAATAGTAGGACATCGCATGAAAAAACAATGAGAATGATTTATTTTATAAAGTTAAGGGAGTAAATTTTAAATATAAATATGTTTCTAACTATACTATTAATTCCTCAGATTCTTCTAGATCAAGGAAAAATGATGATCCCAATCAACTAAAAAATGGATTCAAGGAATTATAAAGAAAAATTTTTCTACCAAGATGGTTAGAGGGAAGTAAAAGATATAGAAGAATCATCTCAAGAGAAATAGTATAAAAGGTAAATTTAAAATTATATGTTGGGGATGTAGGAAACCTGAAAATACCAAATATGAGGGTCTGAGATTGAAATATCAAAATAGTAAAAGAGAGTAAGGAAAAGTAAGAAAGTGTTTTCTAGAGGTTGGAGTTGCACTGAAGAATCAGAATCCAGTGATGAATTAGGATGTGATAATGGGATGTTTAACCTTAATTTGATGTAAAAATAGTATCATGTAATAGATCCCATTAAATATATGTTAATGTTAGCTAATATATTTTTGATATCTTCATTAAGTAAGATTATTAGTTCTTCTAATTATGATTCGGATTCTTAATTGACTTCTAGTTCTGATTGTATTAAATCCAATGTTAACGAGTTAAGTGAATAATGAGATGTATTTCAAGAGGAAATGGAAAAGCATTCAACAAAGTCTAATTTTTTTACTAAAGATCATAAGAATATTATTAATAAAAATAAAATTCTTATTTTGTAAAGTTAAAAGTTAAAATATATTAATTATAAGTTTTATAATGAGAAAGATAAAATTATGTTTATGGAATATAATTTATCCTATCTAGGGAAAGAGAATCATAGTTTGAAAAAATTTACCTTGATTAATAGTGATAGTGTTCATGATGATCTTGAGCTTATTCAGAAGTAAAATATGAAACTTGAGGATGAAATTGTATGTTTAAATTAAATGTTATATATGTTTACTATTGCATGTCAAACTCTCAATGAATTCATGAGATTTTAATTTAATTTTAAATAAATATCATATAGAAATTAATTTATTTTTTATTAGAGGTCACCTATAATGTATAAAAATATATTTTTAAAAGGTAAAAATGAAGGTAAATAATATGTTACTAGTTTTAGATGTAGATTATTTTGACACCATGAATATGATTACTCATTAAAATTTATTTAATCACCTGGCCACAAAAATATTTTTTTTATAAATCTGATTTTATAGTTTATAGGAAAAACCATTATATATTATGGGTGCCTAAGAAATATTTCTAGATCCCATTATACCAAAATTGTTATGGATTCCTAAGTAAAAATCTTTAATATTTTACATTAAACATGCATATTCATATTTTTTTTATATGGTATGTTTTCATGTGAATTAAAATTTATATTTTTTTTTGTTTTTAAAAATGTGTTTTAATATTACTAATTGGTTCACCATCATGTGATATAATTAATTATTATTTTATTAAATTCATTGTAGATCTATATAAAAAATAACAATAATAATAAATTTTTTTATTAATTTTTTTTTGGATCATTTAGTAATTTTTATGTAGTTCAATATGTTTTTTAATAATTAACTAAAGGGGAGATATATCTATTTATATTGCATAATTTTTTAATTATGTATTATATTTCTTTTGTTTATTATGTAGTTGATTTATATTTTTTTTATAAATAAAAAATATTTTAAGGGTAGTGTATTTATATGAAATATTTTTTATTTGTGTTTTATTTTGGAGGAGAAATTTTTTTATTATTTTAAAAAATATTTATTAACTTATGTTTTTTGAAAAAGGAAAATTTCATTTTTTTTTAATTTTCATGGAAAATAAATTTTTAACTGTGTAATAGGAACCTGAAAAAAGACAAAAAATATGGTTAATTGAAAAAAAATGATACATAACCATTCCAAAAAAAACTTTATCCTTTTAGTTTCTTTCACCCTTTGAAAGCTCCAATTAATGTGGAATTTTCCCAAATCTGGTTCTTCTTGAATGAAATCCTCAAATAAAAATCCATCATACCCAAAACATATATATATTCCTTAAAATGTTTCTTCCATTCATTGAAACCATGGACTAATATGAGGTCTTCTATTTTGATCCAATTCTCTTGTTCCTCGTTAGTATTGATATAAATCTCTCACCCACACATTCGATTGAAGACCTTTCAAGCGGTATTTATGAGAAACTTTTCCTTCAAAATCTCTTCCATGGAATAAAAAAGAAGGTCCATGATAAGAGTGCCTTTATCCTATTATTATTCCTACCTTCAAACTCACCTTCCATATTCAAAATAAATATTGGCATTCAAACCTATACCCACTACGATAAATTCTTCTAATTCATTTATATCTTTCTTCTTCCATTATATTCCAACTTCAATTTCAAGTTATTGAGGGAATATTGATTCCTTGACAATGGTTTCTCCTCTACCTATCCCATTAAGCCTATTAAATTTATCTATTAATCAAGTAGTAATTGGATTGGGTTAGTTAGAATAATCTTTTTGAGTGTTGGTATTATTCTATTTTCCAATAAGATATTCCCTATAGTCAAAACCACACTTCTTCATGTTCCTTGAACCCAATAGAAAGAAATTAGCAACCTATATTTATACTTAACAGTTAGTAGAGAATGGGTAATCTTCACCATGAAAAAAATATTCAACGGTCTCATATACTTGACATTACTTCTCAGTCCCAAGCTCCTTGTTTTTACCATGAGATTGTTTCTTCAAACACTTTGACATAAATATTTACCAAACCTTGGATTCTTTTCTAACCAAATAATATTTTCCTAAGGGTTTTAAATTATTCTATTGATTGAATTTTGTACCATTTTCATGCACTACTAACACATCCTGTAAGTATGGAGTGCTCTCACCTGAACTAAAACATTCATCCCCTCCCTATTCGCCTCAAGAAACTTCTATGAGATCAATCAATCATCATGATTAATCGAAATAGACATATAATGTAATTAATTTCTAAGTAGAGGATGTTCATCTATACTTTGTCCCTAAAGTTTCATTTAAAAATGACACCAAAGTCTTAGTATCACTAGAATGTATATTTGGATCAAGGGACCTCTCACCCAATTGTAACCCTATCTTTAGGGTTAAAGTCTCACTGACCAATTGAACAATAGACTAATTATAATTGTGGGGAGTGACTCCATGGAAAAACATTTGAGATGAAATATAGGTACATTGTGGGGATATGATTTATTAAGAGTCCCCTTCATTGAAAAATAACATTAAAAAACCTGATGACGGTGGACCAATTTTGTAACATCCCGCCCCTCCTCATTTTCTTCATAAGGAGGAAGGACATTACTCGATCTTAAATTATATCCCCAAGGCACCAAAGGCTGACAATAAATAACAAGTGATTCATTAAAAGATGGTTTCTGATTTTAGATTTGAAGATAAAACAACCCAACCAAACATACCATAACACAATACAACTACATGATGCAAGATAACAATGTAAATCAACTTAAATCAATACCATTGATATCAAAAATCAAACTACAAAAAAGTACCATAGTAGAAGATAACTAACATCAAGGTACACAGTGGGAGACAATGGAAAAAAATTGAATGACAACCCACATAACTCCAAATCTCTAACATGCTTCACACTCCAACTCCAAACAACATACCAAGTATCATGACATGCCACTAAAGAATTGTGATACATTACCTTTTCCAGTGTCTTAATAAATGATATCATAAAAATCAAAAAAGTTCAAAAGTAGTGGTGATTAATGAAGTCTGTTTGTTTTCCCCAAATGACTACCCTACTCAGACCATAAGGATGGAACATGATAGCACATTTATATAAACTATTTTATAGAAAACAAATGAAACATTATATATCATAATATAAAACAAGTGCCATGTAAAAACAATTTCCTCAAAACAACACCAAGTCTCAAGGTAACAAACTAAACAATTCATTCCAACCATTTAATTAATTTAATTTGAATTACCCATTCTATACTACATATTCACACACACATACACACAAGCTTGTTGCAATCATTGATAGTGGAAATTTCACATCCATAACTCACCCATTTGATGGGGGTACTTCCATGACCATTATCCAACCCATTATATCCATGCTTAACCATTTCATCCAAAAACATAGTAATACAAATTTTTCCAAACCAATTCAATCATTTCAATAAAACTGCAGTTTTATTGAAAACCATAACAACAAACCATTTCAATAAAACCATCCTTTTAGTGAAAAAACTTTTACAAAAAACAATTCTAATAAAACCAAAAATTTCTTGAAAACACTCTTCCATGCATCAAAACAAAATAACCATTTTAAAATCATCATTTTAAAATTAGGTTATCAAATTCACCTTTTTCCAAAACACAAATTTTTCATAATACCATAAACTATTTTCAAAGAATATTTACATCGATAAATTTCACAAATATTTCACAACCAATTTCACCCAAAAAATCAATTTGAAATTAAGACTTATTGTTCTACTAATAGGATTTGAGATTGAAGCCACCTATCTCAGAGATTATAGAAAAAAAATGAAGAATGGCATGAGAATTCCCACAAAACTGAGTTTAATCTCTAAAAACCTTCCTTATATCTCTACCCCTAACATCAAATAGGCCAAATCTAATCATTATTTTCATAAAAAGCCTTAGATATATCTATATTATACTATATCTAAGAAACCAAGAGAGAGATAAATAAGTAGATCTAAGAAAAACCACCAAAGACTACCATAAATGAGGACTTACCGTGGGAATCAAGATTCAATGCACCAAGGAACGCCTCTGTATTGCTTCCAATTTTATGGGGAAGGGCTCCATAGACTTTGGGAGGAGAAAATTTCAAGTTAGATTTAGTTTCAAGAAAAAATAGGGGTTAAAGGATAATCCCAACATATATCCACTTTTTGTATCCTGTTTTTAAACTATGCATGGTTAGTCACACGGTTAGGAAATTTGGGCGCTAAACATGCATAATCATCTTTTTGTAAGGAGGACCTTGCATGGTTGGATCTCACAATTAGACAAATTATGTTCCAACCATGAAAAATACCATTTTCCCACTTTTTACTATTTCTCCATGGTGTCCACATGGTTTGGAAATACCATGCTCCTACCTGTGTGCCTTCCCCTTAGCCCATGTCTCACAATGCACTATTTCCTATAGAAGTTACATGATTTCTACTAACCATGATCAAACCATGAACCAATATAAAGTCCCCAAAACATTCCGAAAGGATTACATACCATTTTAAAATTCACCAAAACACATTATATACTTAAAAAGAATAAAAGAATGGTTACTTACTTGAATCTAGGGGCGTAACATTCTCTCCACCATTAGCCTCTCCATCCCCAAAAAGTAGAAAACCAACAAATCTATGGAAGAGTTCTATACATTGATCTTTAATTTTTTTCATCCTATTCCAAATTCTCTACTTGAATCTGACCGTGCTTCTATAAAACCCATTCTAGAACAATTCATTTCTCATGAAAGACTTTATCTTTCCTGTCTACAATCTACCCTGGCATGTGCACCAACAAAGCATTCTGTCCTAGCTAAATTTGATCCCATCTAATCACATGATCAGGATCAAGATAATACTTTTTCAATTGAGATACATGAAACACATTATGCACTACACTAAACCATGGTGGCAATTCCAACCAATATGCCACATCACCAACCTGTTCAAGTATCTCAAAATGGTCTATATATTAAGAACATAACTTTCCCTAATTTCCAAAATTACAATGCCCATTCCTTGGAGAGATACTAAAGAACACATGATCACTCACCTTGAACAAAAACAATCATCAAAGATGATTCGCATATGATTTCTAATAGATTTGTGATGTCTCCATCCATTTTTTGATCAACTGAATAATCTTTGTTGTCTCTTAGACAAGGCTCTCTCAACTAGTGAATACTTTCTTGTTTCCACCCAACAAGGTGGAGAATGATAAGGACACCCATTAAATGCTTAAAAAGGATCCATATGTATCGAGGCTTAATAACTTTTATTATATGAGAACTCCACTAACGGTATATGCTCCTCCCATGAGCCACCAAAATCCATTAAAAAATACAACAACATGTCTTCCAACATTTGAATCATCTTTTTGGATTTTCTATCAATATGTAGATGATACATTATACTAATTATCAATCTAGTCCCAAGTTATTTTTGTAAGGACTTCCAAAAACAAGACATAAACCTCAGATCACTGTCTGACATTATCAAAACTAATATGACATAAGGTCTAAGTGTTAGAATTCACTAACACTTGTGCACCTAAGGTGTTTTACCCTTAAGGGGAATGAACATACTTACGTGCCGCCCTAATTCCTCACAAAAACTTGCGCGCCTCTCTTTTGGAAGTATCTCAGGGTAATTATAAAGGCATTGGTCAAGGATCACTCAAGTATTACCGCACTGGTTTACAAACGCGCAAGTACTTATAGGTCGCGCAGGTATACCTGCGTGACCAGGACTTGCACGCCCCTGCCTTTTTTGGGTTCCATTCTTTCCCATTTCACCCCTCTTAAGCCATTCCACCTCTCCTATTCAAGATTCAGTCTTCAAGACACTCTTCAAATCCATTTATGGCATGATTTATTGATTTGACTTCTTTATCTGAAAGGAATTCTATGGAATATCTCTCAAAACCTAGTAATTTACGCATCTTTATGTCATTAAAGATTGAGATTTCATTCATTCAACCTCATCCTTTAAGATGAGAGAATCCATAATTTGGTCCACCTTTTCAGGAGTAATCTCCAGTCACAAATATGGGCCTCCTTTTCAGGAGTAAGCCCCAGTCACAAATATGGGCCTCCTTTTCAGGAGTAAGCCCCAGTCACAAATATGGGAATCCTCTTATAGAGTAATCCCCAGTATTAATTCTTCTTAACCAGTCCTAATTTACCTTTGATCTAGGATTCCTTCTCAGGAGTAAAACCCAATCACAAGTCCTATCCTAATTTGGGCCTCCTTTTCAGGAGTAAGCCCCAGGTAAGAGTATTCAAATCTCCATGAAGCACATATACCTTTATGGACCCTGTTCCTGGATTTCTTCCCTAAAGTAAATCCTAATCTTCATTTATCTGGGCAGTCATACATACATAAGTCCCACATTATTTCTTATGATTTCATCTTTTATGGAACAATTGTTTAATTTTTACCAATACCTCTTGTTTCTCACACCGATCATGACTCACGTGATCTTAGAGTGTAAAAGTGATTATGACATTCTTATTTGATCCATCAATCATAAACATCATACTCCCTTACTCGAACTACGTGGGTTCTGATTCCTTTTCTAAACAAAGGATATGTAGGTAGCCCATCTGCGGGTTCGATCCCAACTCTGAAATAATCTATGTCCTTCTGAATGACAATAAACTTCAAGTGCCCCCACTGAGTGGCTTTAAAACCAGCATGGTCATCATAATGACCAAGATACTTCTATATAAATGTGTCGAAGGGTACCATTGACCAAGAATCTATAATAAATACAGATGATTCAATATCGATGAAGAACCTCAAATACATATAAAATATTCTCTAAATTTTCTACATATTTAATCATTGATTGTCAGATCTGAAGGAAAGCTCATTTTATACTTGGTAATGTAATAAGGATTTACGAACATAACTTAAATCTATAAAGAGAGTCCCGGAGTAGACAATAATTCCCCTCAAAAAGGTGTGATGAGTCCGACCTCCCATCCTATCAACCAATGCAAATTTCTAAGCCTCATCAGTCCACAAACTAATAAGCGCCTACCTTTGGAAAGTAGGTCTAAATGGATGTGGAATCATTGGATGTTTCCGGTTCTACAAACAAACCTGTTAGAAACCAATCGGAATGTTTGAACCTCCCATCAAGACAGTCCATCCCCAGATTCTGAGGGAAACAAAAAATGGTGAACCCGACGTGAATCCTTAACCAAGTTAAAATAATGTTTTACCTATTTGTTAGGCCCCTATTTAAAACTCAATGAGAGGGCCAACAAAAAACAATCATTGACATATGTACTCATTCAAAAGATGTAGTGGCTGAATTTATCTTGATTACATCTGTTATATCAAACAGGCACTCTTTTCCAAGATCTTCTGCATTTCTAGAATGGCGGCTCTCAAATTCACATCTGTGAATGCTGATGCTGCAAATGCCATTGCTGCTACTCCTACTGGATCGTCATCCGTTCTAAGGATGACATCACCTACTCAGCATCTTCAATGCTAGGTATCAAATGCACTGGTTAAGGAGTACCATCAAAATGGTACCATCCCAACTCTAGAGGCTGCCCGAAAAGCCCTCCAAGTGAACAACTCACACCGGTCATCCAAACAACGATGACTAGTGATCAAGAAGTAGGCGGTGCTGACTACCGTCTCCAATCGTTTCGGGTCGTTATCCCCGGAATGCAATCACCATTCACTCCCTTATTCTGAGGAGGTGAATGAGCAGGTCCCTCAGGGCCTTAATTCAAGTAGACAAGAGTCCTTCCCGAGGGTTCCCACCAACAATCGTTGCTATACTTGTACGGCAGTGCGCCCTCAACATGATGAGGGTACCGACTCCAGGCGTTCGGCTCAGGTTCCTCGAACCCGAGCAATCAAGACGAACCAGCAGAGGTGGAATCCGTTCAATAGTGAGCAGGTTCTCATCCCTGCCATCTCCGGAGAAGTCCACCAACCTAACTTGGTGGCAAGCAACGAGCGGGCACATACACCTGCCTGTTTTAATTCTGTTGTCCAGCAGACTCGTTTGGTAGCATCACGCCAATCCCACCAGGCAATTCTGATGGAGTACTATAGGTAGGAACATACACTTGTTTATACATCATCAGTTAGTCAACAGGCTCATATAACTACATATGATGAAGCTCGTCAACCATGTTTGGTGAAGTGAAATCAGTAGGCACATACACCTACTAGTATTAATCAAGCCTACCAACAGTCTCGCTTGGTAGCATTCAGAGAAGTCAGTCGGAAAGCCCCGATGACAAACAGGAGGCAGACTAAACTCTCTGCCCCCATACTTGAGTAATTTCAAGATTCAATGATAGGAAAAGGAGGACAGGAGTAGGCACATACACCTACTCTAAGCATGGAATGGACGTATATCCCTGTTCCGGCAGCTGAAGTCACCAAGCATATTCTATCAATGGTGAAAGAACAGAAGCAAATCCCTTCTCATATTCTGGATGCCTGCCAGGATATTATAACAACTTCAGCAGCATCTCAGGGAAATACACATAAATCTATCCCTACCAGTGGAGTGACACATCAAAAATTCACTCTGGAACAGACACACACATATGTTCTAGTCCAAGAGGGTTGTGGGGCATACTCCCCCATATCATACGGACAACCAAGTCAGGCACATACACCTGATTTGAGTGGATATTGTCAGCCTAACCTAGCCATCTTTCCTGATTAGGCATATACACTTGCTCAGAGCAGCCACTTTCATCAACAAGTGGTTTCCAAAGTGAGTAAGAAGGTGCCTAAGAAAAAGAACCGCCCAACACAGTCAGGAGATCACGATCCAATCTGTAACGAGGCCTTGCTCGATGCTGGAGTTCTTGAAGCCCTCAGAAAATTATCTGTTGAAATTCAAGATTATACTCACTCATTTCCCAATAGTGGGAACATTAATTCTGAAGGTCTTCAACAGAAACTTCCTCATGAAGGCTTGCTTCATGACAATTCGATCGATCTCACAGTTTCATCTTCAGATGAGAGCCACAGGAACCCTCTGTGTGGTCAGAAGACCAAGGAGAAAGAGATCTCATCTTTTTCTATAACCCATTATGGTGGTCCTCCCCATGATAATGAATTTCGCTGCAAAAGTCCTCTCCGTAGTAGTGATGCACATTGCCTAGAAAATGATCCAGGGGATAATGTAGTGCCGAGAAAGCCCTCTTATCTTGAGGCACTTGCAAATACGAAACCAGTCATGTCTGAAGCTTCATCGCTAGCAGGTGAAATAATTTCTCAATCAGAAGATATCCTAGGGTGTAGGTCATTTTCCAAACCACCCCTAAGTCATGCATATTCTAGTTTGATCAATGATTTCTCTAACAATCCTATTGAATTCAATGAAGCAACAAGGAAACACCAACTCTGGTCAAATCAGGTAGAATAATATTCATCAAATGATAAAGAGAAAATGCTGAACATGAGAAAACAACTGGCGAAAGGTGAAGTACCAGTCATGTTTTGGCCTCTGGCTAACTCTCAGTATGACATTCCAGAAATGTTGACGGAATATGAAATTCATGATATTCATCTCAACATATGGAAAACTCTTTATCAGTTTAAAAAGAAAGTATTATCTTATGATGAATATGAAAATCATCTTAAGATAATATAAGGGTTACAACATCAGATTGATTTGGCGTCTCTATCAGTCTCTCGATATCTGAAGGTTGAAAAGCAGCAGAGAGCCCTTCAACGTTCATGCTTTGGTGCATTAAGAAGATTGCGTCAGCTAATTGACAATGCCCCATCTGGTATTCGTGTCAGAGGATGGGGTGTTCATGGAGCACTGCATTTCACGGTGCTCTCCAGTCAGCAAAGCCCGCTGAAAATGGTATCATGCAATGTAATTGCCCATGGCCGGCTACAGTCAATGGGCTTTGTTTGTAATCAAAAGCTTGCCCAAGAATAGGCTTCAACTATTTCCTCTCAAAATCAAGAATACAGAGAAAAATTTGTTGAATTACTCTTGCATCAAGCAAATGAGAATATTGAACAGGCCTCTCGTTTGGAGCAAGCACGTCACCAAGTGACAGAAGTTTCATAAATCATCCAACGGTCTTTTGAACTGGGTGATAAAAGTGGATACAAGTTAATGCATCCAGCTAATTTACGGACTAAGGTTCGCAAGATCAGGAGAGATTTTAAGAAAGTCTCAGACATAGCATGTCAAGAGCCACCCCAGCTTTCTAGACTGGGGACTCTTTTAAACCAACCCTCAGAATCAACAAATAGGATTCGAGGAGTTGAGCGAGAATAGCAGGAACAACCCCAGTCCACCAGACTGGGGACTTTTTCAAATCATTAATCCCATCCTCAGAGAAAGTTGGTCTTTTCTTGATTGGGGAATAAACCTCAAGAGGAACGAAGAGCCAAATTATTAGGAGATTCCCACCAAATTACGGTTCGTCAAGAAGTTCATGGGGGGTCGAATCAACAAAAGGCAATGTCTCATCAAAGACATGGAAGAAGACAATATCACATAAATGCTGATAGAAAGGATGCGATGAATTATGCATCAATCAATGTCATCAATTCCGTTGTTGCTGATCCACCAAATGAGGTTCACTCAGGGGACTCAGATGAAGAGGGTCCTACTCAAGAAGATGTATGCACCAACACAAATGAAGAAGGTGTGAGTACACGAAATCAAAGGATTACTCAGAACCTAGGCAATCCTTCAAGTAACCCACTTCCCCCTCTCCAAAAAGGATCCAACAAAGGGAGGGGAAAGAATCAGGTTACATATCCTTCCTCTGGAGAAGGCCAATCGCTCTCACTAGAGTAAAGTTTTGCACAATAGGAGGAAGAAATGAAGGAATTAAGGAGGTTGAATACAGAACTACTTCAGGGTAGTCTTCTTCGTGAGCATGTTGGAGTCAGTCAGCCAAGGGAATTTGTTGCAGCTACTGAGATGGATCAGGAATATCCTCCTCTATAAGTACACCCTCATAGGCCTAATCCTACGGGTCAAGTGCAACAACAGTTTGCAGTGCTACCATCAGTTGCAACACCAGCCACCACATCTGTCCAAGCTCCAGTTATTGCACCTACCAAAGTCCAAGTTCAACCAGATGTTTCTCAAAAGTTAATAACTACCATTGAGTCATTAACAGCTCATTTAGAAACTATGGAAGGGAAACATGTGCAGGTTCAACCAGAAAAGAATGTTTACCCTGAATGGGTAGATTCAATCTCTCCTCCATCTAGTTTTGGAAACCCGGTATTCCCTATTTTCAATGGATCGGGCGACCCTGAACAACATTTTACGCATTATGTGTCTTGTTGTGATCCTATGATGGGAAATCTCGAGCAAAAAGAAGCAGTAAAACTCAGATGCTTCGTACGGACCTTGCAAGGACCAGCCTTTGTCTGGTATACAAGCTTACAGTCTCGGTCAATTACCGGATGGGAGGATCTCTTCCAAAAATTCCTTCTTTAGTTCAACTCAACTTTTCCAAAGAAAAGAGTTTTCGATATTACAAACTATAATCAAAGAGAGAATGAAAGGGTCTCAGATTTCATTGCTCGCTAGAAGGGATTAATATATTCCCTAAGCTTAGCACTTCCTCAAGAGGAATTATTGCCAATCTGTGTGGCAAATCTGCGTGACGAATTACGCACGCCATTGATCCCAGTGAAATATACTAGAGGGTTTCGAGACCTTAATTCAATCACTCAGAAGATTGAAGATTCCCTTATACAGGCTAAGGCTAAATCTCATGTAATTCCATCAGCTCCAGGAAGGAGAATGGGTAAATCAGAAACTGCTACAGTTATGCTTAAACAAGCACATGTACCTATTTTTACTTCAAAACCTTCATCTTCTCAAAGGGCTCCACCTTCTGAGCGCCAACAATAAAGACCGTTTCATCCAGATGATCAAAGAGATCAAAGATGAAAACAATTTTAGGATTTGAAGAGAAAAACATATTCTTTCCGAAATGAAAAAGTTCCTGGTTACTTCATTTCGGCTCTGGAAAATAATCTGGTTCAACTGCCAAATCCCAAGAGGCCAAATAAGGAAGGATTTTAAGACCGTCCCAATTATTTACCCTTTCATCAAATGTTGGGGTATCCCATCCAGGAGTGTTTTGTCTTCAAAGACCTCCTGCAAAATATGGTCGACTCAGGACAAGTCACATTGAAAGGCTCCTCAGCCCCAGGTAGCATGTGTCACTGCTACAGTTCCAGAGGAGGAAGGTGAATGGAAAGAAGTCAAAAGAAAAAATGCACATAAGTATGATGATTGGATGGTCAGAAAGACAATCAACCGAACTCATGCTATTTTGCGAACACAATTAAAGAAACTGATTGTGTCTTCTGCCATGAATTTTGTGGAAAAACCCTCTTCATCAAAGGGAAAGTCCTCAAAGAAATGACATGATTCAAAGAAAGAAAAAGAATCAGAAGAAGACGAGTATGTGTCAAATCCTAAGTTGTTTTTGACTCTAGAAAACTTCATGCCATCTACTTCAAAGCCATGGGCACCGCCCCACCAAACGATACAACCTAAATAGGCTAATCAGGCAGAGTCTTCATCAGACGAAGAGTTAATCTTCAGTTATGTTAATATGATTCAATTAACAAATCCATATGCCAGTCGCAGTTTCAATTTCGATGAGCCTGAATTCCCTGTATCAAAAAAGGGAATCAGAGGAAGTTCCAAAGGCTCATAATACAGGGGAATACGTGGATATTTTAGAATCCACTACTCCAATTCTACCCCTGCTAGAACTGTGTACGCAGCAGAAACTCATGGTAGAGCCCTTCACTGAGCTCAGAAAGAACAAGCAAGTTCTTCTACCAATAGCAAATTCAGTCCTGGCACAATTATTTTGGAAGACCGGTTGAAGGTTCCATCCTCTTCCTCTCAGCAAGTAAATGGATATAATCAGTCTAATCTTCCAAAATCAGGGATATTTTCAACTCCTATTCTGATACAAGATGCATCAACTTCCAAAGAATCTACTTCCAAGGTACCTTCTAAACCACATATTCCTATTGGGAAACGCAGACCTCTGGATCAAAAGTATGATATATTGAAACACTTGGCCCAAGTACCAGCCAATTTATCAATTCTGGATGCTTTGAATCTGTCAAAAGATCTTCAGGAAGTACTCATCGAGGCTTTGTCAAGTCCTCAGGAGTTTGAAACTGAAATTGCTACAGCTGAAGTCTATCACATAGAGAATAATCCTACAGAATTCCATGAAATAATATCTTTTACTGATGAAGATGAATATTATCTTGTGCATGGACATATTAGACCATTTTACTTGTCTGGAAAGGTAAATGGCGTAGATGTTCGAAGAGCTTTCATTGACAATGGTCCAGGAGTCAACCTCATGCCCATTCGTACACTTCGTCGATTGGGCCTCACGGAATCTGATTTATCTCCTTCTACCATGATGTTACAATGATATGATAAAAATGAACAAGAACCAATGGGAGAAGTTACACTCAGAACTCAGTTTGGAGATCTTGTGTCCAATTCAAATTTCATGGTTGTTGATCAAGACTCAGCCTTCAACATCTTACTTGGAAGACCCTGGCTACATCAGCATGCGGATATCCCTTCATCATATGATCAATGTCTTAAATATTGTTTTGATGGTCAAGTTGGGACATTGTATGGTGATAAGTTCCCGTTCAAGACATGTGAGTCTCAATACATTGAGGCGGAATTCTATCACATGAAGGGAAGGGAGAAATCCATAATAAAGGAGATTACCAAAGTTAATGCTCCATATGGTTTGGAGAAGATTACAGTAAATCCATTTACACATGTGAGTAAAAATTATGTGTTTCTTATCAGTCAAATTGAAAAGATAGACCCAAATCAAAATACTCTTATGGAAAGATCCATAATGTCAATTATGGCAATCGAGCCAGACAACATGAGAGAAATTGGCAACCCACCAAGCAGTGATTAAAGCACAAATGGTGACGTCTTCATTTCATCTGCTAAAATCCAACAAGTCTATACTTCGCCAATTAGTCCAGAAGATATTATAGAAATATCAGAGGTGAACAATGATGTCAAATTTCAATCCATCATCTCCTCTTTAATACCCAAAGAAGACCCTTCATCATCAATCGGGTCAGAAATGGAAGCTTTTTCTTCAAGATGTGAAAATTGTGACATCTCTTCTAATCATGAAAGTTCTGCTTTATCATCTACTATGCAAGTAGAAATGTAAGAAATAATACATGATGAAGAAGAAGAGGAAGATCTCAGAGATGCTCCTCCAGCATTTGAAGAGGGTATCTCCACCACTGTGGATGAACTCAGAGAAATAAATCTGGGTACAAAAGAAGATCCACACCCCACTTTAATCAGTGCGGCCATGAATCTTGAAGAGCAAGAGATGTATATTTCTTTTCTAAAGAAAAATAGAGATATATTTTCTTGGAACTATACAGAAATGCCTGGGCTTGATCTTGATGTTGCTACTCATCATTTGGGTTTACCAGAAGAACATCGAGGATTTAAGCAAGCTGTGAGAAGAACACACCCAAATTATGCTTCCAAAATTGAGGCTGAAGTGGATAAGTTTATCAAAGATAACTTCATCAGATAAGTTCAATATCCCAATTGTTTGGATAATATTGTCCCTGTAAAGAAGAAGAATGGACAAATTAGAGTTTGCATTGATTTCAGAGATCTTAATCGGCATTTTCTTAAGGATGATTTCCCAGTTCCGATTACAGCACTTTTAATTGATGAAATAGCTGGATATAAAGCACTTTCCTTCATGGATGGATATTCTGGATATAATCAAATCCGAATGGCCCCAGAAGACGAGGAATCCACAGCCTTCAGAGCCCTGCATGGTGTGTTTTTCTACTGAGTAATGCCTTTTGTCTTAAAGAATGCAGGTGAAACGAATCAACGTGCCATGCATCGTATCTTCAAACCCTTCTTAGGGAAGTTTGTTGAATGCTATGTAGAAGATTTGGTGGTTAAATCCAAGCAACCTTCTAATCACTTGGCTGATTTGGAAGTCATATTCTGCAAGCTTTGACAACATAATTTGAAGATAAACCCCTTAAAATGTGCTTTTGGGGTAACCACAGGAAAATTACTTGGCTTTGTTGTACACTATCGTGGTATTAAAGTCGATCCTGAGAAGACCAAGTCAATCCTTGGTATGTCACCTCCTCGAAATTTGAAATAATTAAGAGGACTTCATGGACACTTAGCCTATATTCAGCATTTCATCGCCAATTTGGCAGGCAAAAGTTTACCCTTCACCAAATTGATGAAGAAGGGAGTCACTTACCAGTGGACTGAAGAATGTCAAGAATCATTAGATATTCTCAAGAAATACCTCTTGATTCCACTGATACTTATGCCACCTGTTGAAGGAAGACCACTTATCCTCTACGTGACAGCCTTAGAGCGATCATTGGGTGCCTTTCTTGCTCAGAAGAATGATGCTGGGAATGAAAAAAATCTTTTTTATCTCAGTCGAACTATGCTTGAAGCTGAAACCTGGTATTCAAGTATTGAGAAGTGCTTCCTGGCATTAATCTTTGCAGTTCAGAAGTTGAGACACTATTTGCAACATCACGAAGTCCAATTGGTATCTCGCAATAACCCGCTCAAATTCATCCTTAGTCATCCAATGATTACAGGACGTCTGTCAAGGTGGGAAGTTATTTTGCAGCAATTCGATATTCAGTATGTGTCTCAAAAGGCGATAAAGGGCCAAGCTCTGGCTGATTTCCTGGATGAACACCCTTCAGTGGGAGACACATCTTCAGATATTGAACTCCCTGATGAGGAAGTCTTCTCTGTTCAAGAAAGTCCTCAAGCATGGGAAATGTATTTTGATGGTTCTTGCAGAAGTCCAATAGGGAGGAAAATGGAAAATCCTAAATTAAACAAATTTGGCTTAGGAATTGTGCTCATTTATCCAGAAAAGGTAGTGTTAGCTTATTCCTTCTTATTGTGGGAAGGTGGTACCAATAATGAAGCCGAATACCAATCTCTCATCGCAGGCTTGGAATTAGCGCTTCAAGCACAAGTGAATCACTTAAAAGTGAAAGGTGATTCAGACCTGGTAATCAAACAATTCAATAGGGATTATGCCATCAGAAAAGAAGAACTAATCCCTTTGTATGATTATGTCAGAGAGTTAATGGTGGAATTCCCTTCAGAACCGACATTTTCTTATGTCCCAAGATCACAAAATTCTCAAGCTGATGCACTGGCTAATATAGCTACAGCTCTGGCAGATCCAAATCGGGACGAGACAACCATCAGTATTACCCACCGTCGTGCAATTTCACCTTATGTTCGAATCAAAATAGAGGAAATTAATGAAATTAGTCCCATTCCTAAACTGCATGGTCATACCGCAGGATGTATGTCACCTATCAGGGAATACCTTCAAAATGGAACACTTCCACCTGATAGAGCCAAGAAAGAACAAATCTGGTGACGTGTGGTCAATTTTACTCTTTATGATAGCCTAGATCACTTAGAGAAAATTCTCTACAAATTTGGTTTTGATGGAGTTCTCTTTAGATGCATTGATGGTGAAGAGACAATGGCTGTCATGAAAGAAGTGCATGCAGGAGTCTGTGGTGCCCACCAATCTGGACATAGGCTGTCTGATCAGATTTGAAGGCTTGGATATTTTTGGCCTTCAATGATACAAGATTGTGTCAATTTCACAAAGAAGTGTCATTCATGCCAAGTACATGCCAATTTCATTCATCAACCTCCAGAGTTGCTTCATACAGCTCAATACTCATGGTCATTTACCACATGAGGAATGGATGTGGTGGGACCTTATCCTTCGGCTACGGCCAAGCAGTTTAAGTACATTCTTACTACTACTGACTTATTTTCCAAATGGGAAGAGGAAATACCTCTCAAGGAAGGCAGTTCTAAATGTGTTGTTAGCTTCATCAAGTCTAACATCATTACCAGATTTGGTGTCCCTCATACCATATTGACGGACAATGGCACCAATTTCTGTTCATCCGAGGTGAAGAAGTTGTATCAAGAATACAACATCAAATCCATCCATTCATCTCGGTATCATGCAGCGGCCAATGGACAGATAGAAGCCTTTAACAAGACTCTTTCAAATATACTGCAAAAGATGGTGGATAAAGATAAGAGTTCATGGCCTGATAAACTCTTTCATGCTTTATGGGCTTATCGGACTACCACCCGCACTGCAACCCGGTCTACTCCATATTCACTGGTATATGGAATAGAAGCCGTCTTGCCCATTTAAGTTCAATTGGCTTCGCTCAGAGTATCCATTTGTGATCAGTCATCTACAGATGAACAATATCAAAAGCGATTGAATGAATTGAAATGGTTAGATGAAAATAAGATTGTGCACTTTGCACCACTTGGAAGTCTATCGGAATCGAATAACATGGGATTTTAACAAAAAAGTTTTTCTTCGTTCATTAACTCAGGGAGAATTGGTATTAGTTCTTAGAACTCCAATGATACCAGGAAAGAAACCTCCCAAGATTGATCCAAAATGGGAAGGACCTTACTCAATACATAGGGTCTACTCCAATGGAGCTTATTCATTAATCTCTATGGATGGAGAACTCATCACTACTCCAACAAATGCCAGATTTTTGAAGAAGTATTTTGTATAAACACAAAATACATTGCAACATGGTTTGGTATGACCTTAAACTACAAATTGGTTCAACATGATGTTAAACTGTGTCCCCAACATGGTCCGGTATGACCTTAAACTGCAACTTGGTCCAACATGACGTTAAACTATGTCCCCAACATGGTCCGGTATGACCTTAAACTGCAACTTGGTCCAACATGACATTAAATTGTGTCCCCAACATGGTCCGGTATGACCTTAAACTGAAACTTGGTCCAGCAAGATGTTAAACTGCATCATCAATGGTCCATGCATATGACCCTAAATTATTTGCAAGTCCAGACGTCCTAACTACATGACGCTAAACTGTATAAAAGTCCCTTATGTCTGGAAAGACGTTAAACTACATAACCATCAACAGTCCATGCATATGACCTTAAACTATTCACACTTTCATCCAACATGATGCTAAAATGTGGGAAAAAAGTCCCCAATGCATCCAACATGACGTTAAATGGTGTACACTTTTGTCCTCACTGCATGACATTAAACTGCACAGTCCCCCTTTCGTCCAACATGACGTTAAACTATATTGTCCCCATCGTCCTAACTACATGACGCCAAACTGTACAGAAAGTCCTTGATACGTCTTACATGATATTAAACTGTATTTTGTCCCTACTATATGACATTAAACTGTGCAGCACCAATAGTCCTAACTGTAAGACTTTAAACTGCATAGTCCCTTCATACGTCCTACATGACGTTAAACTGTGTATCGTTAAGGTTGTTGCTACCTCTTGTTTCTCACACTGAGTATGACTCACATGAGCTTAGATCAAACCTCAACCATAACACTCTCTCTGGGCCACTAACCATGTGTAAGTCCCAACATCATTTTTTAGGTCGTTGTCCCCAAGAACAACTTGATCATTAATTCATTCTTTAATTGAACTACACGGACTTTGATCCTTGCCTTCTAGGCTAGGTACGTAGGCAACCTCCCAAGGTTCAATCCCAAAACCAATCTCCTCACATCGGTTCACCTCCATCTCATATGATATTGATTCGTGAAACCGCCCCTAGAATCAATATCTTTACATTGGTTCACTTTCGTCCTTGTTATACGAAATTAAACTATACAACACTTTTGTCCAGTATGACAATAAACTACAATATTCTTTGATATCCTCACTTGAGAAGGAATCATTATTTACATTGATTTTCAATCATGTTTCATTTCAAAGACTACGTGCATACATGGAAATGTCCAAACCTTTTATCTTGGGTTAAACCATCACTGTACTAAAGTCCCCTTTCACCCTTCACATGAACGAACCAAATTTGTACATAGGGTATTTCTAGAACTATGTGGGATTGATTACCATCCTTATGGGATACGTAGGAACGTTCGAGTGCCCCTTGAATCCATCCCCAAGTCTTTGGGCCTAACCCCAAATTCCACTTTCATTCCCTTAGCTGAAAATTCCCCATGAAAACACACACCGTGTATTTCTTACAATGGTCCAAGATCTATGACCCTAAACTAAGATCTCTAATCCTTTTTGTCCCACATGACGTTAAACTGTAATTTAAGAACTACGTATGGCTTGATTCTCATCCTTATGGGATACGTAGTGAAGTCCAACATTTCAATTCATGACCCAACCACAACATGATTATGGTTAGCATTGATCTGTGTATCTCTGTATACATTGGAAAGTACCCATTTTTATGTGTCATAATCCTAACCTTAAATATTTTTAGATCTTCATAAACCTTTTCCTGACTTCTAGTCACAAAAATGTCAAACTTCTGAGAGTTCTTTTTCCTGACTATACAGCACGTGCCCATAGGCGGCCTTGCATAAACAGTCTACATAACAGACTTTTTAGCCAAAAGATACTATTATTTGACTATGCAGCCAATGCCCTTAGGTGGCCCTGCATAATTCAACCCCCTAACGGGTTTTTCGGATAGTGGTAACTTCATTCTTGGGAAGAATGCCTCTTTTGTCCTTTTTTGTCTTAAATGAAAGTATGTAGGGATCCACAAAAATAGCCGTCCTTAACATATTTTTCCCATATCATTTTTCATGATCTGAAAAGTATTCAAGTCTGTGCTTTATATTCTCCTTCCCTATATTTGGGTCAGACCTTTGTAGGAGTGATATCTATTCAGTTCTTCGATAATATTTTTTAGAAATATCTTCTCTATATTCAAGTACCTATTCTTATGCAATAAACTCTATACTTTGGAAAATTTGAATCTCCATAAACTTTCACTGGATTTTAGCTCTAGGAAAGTAAAATTTTTGAGAGTTCTTTTTCCTGACTATACAGCACATGCCCATAGGCGGCCTTGCATAAACAGTCTACATAATAGACTTGTTAGCCAAAAGATACTATTTTATTTAACTATGTAGCCAATTCCCTTAGGTGGCCCTGCATAATTCACCCCCCTAACGGGTTTGTTAAATAATGGTAACTTCATTCTTGGGAACTACTTCTTCTAATGCCTTTTAGCACTTTTTCATATCATTCCTCAGATTCAAATATTCTTAAGTCATAGTTTACATATTTTTCCCTCATACATGAGTATGGTACTATGTTTTCAGAAGAATTTTCAAGGTATTGAGTCAATTCTAATTCATTCGGTCAAAGCTATTTTGACCTTAAACATTAGCCTTCTTATGTCCGACGTGCATGACTTTAAACTTCCCACAAAATTCAAAGGAACTCTGAATAAAAGTCAAGTTCCAAGCTCACTAAACGTACGTTTTGTATGATTTAGGTAATATTGAGCAATTAAAAGGTTCGAAGTTTGTAGGGTTATTTACATTAATCCTAGTAAAAATCAAACTATGCTTACTAGGACCATTGGCTTAGGTAAAATCTAAAGCATGTAGAAAAAGAGAATGCAGGTACAAATGAGTGGAGGTGAAAGTGTTTTTCATTGATGCACAAGAGTTAGAAGGACATCCACAGATTGGAGTCTCTTCTCTTTTCTAAGGAATTACAAAAGACTGTCAACATAAGTCTTCAATTGATGAACCACATCCCGAGCTTCATCAGCAGCTAATTGAAGCTCATGCACTTGACCAACTTCACTCTTTTCATCCTGATGGAGTGCTTTCTTGGCATCCGCAATGGTCTTCATACCATTCGTTTGAACTCCCTCCAGTGAATTATTGAGTTGGTCAAGTTCCCCAGTAACAGCATCTAACTATTGCTGAAGGTGCATCTTCTGGACGACTTTTTCTTTGATCTTATGCTTCAGATCCTTCATCCTGGTAGCATAGTCATCCTCAGCTCGGGATACATGAGCCTCAAATTCGCCAATGTTGACTGACAGTTTCACCCTGGTCAGATCTTCACGACACTTTTGCTCCTGCTCTCTCCTGAAGATGACTTGTTTCACCGCGGTATGGATTTCTTGATATCCAAAACCGCCAAGACCTAGCATGATGAATTGGGACGACAATCGAGGGATCTTTGATGATAGATCTTATAAAGGCAACTCAAATATGATTTTCCATATATTATTCCATGCCTTACGTCGTGAAACGATAAGCGCCTTAAGCACCTCCGGGTCTGATTCAACATCATCATCACAGGGGGGGCATGTAATATGGGATTAATGCACTTAAGGAAGTGTCATGTTCTACTTCTTCCCCCTGACCTTGGTTGCTTCACCTTCTACTGCTGTTTGGAGAGAGGCTGAGGCACCTCCAGATCTAGCCACTGCAGTTGACGGCCCTGCATGATTAATTGAAAGCGTTGGTTAGCTTTAAAGGATAACAAAAGAATCGATTGTCTTGAAAATTAAGTACAATCACAAATACTGTTATCCCTTACCCGATGGTGGGTCAACAACCTGAGAAGACTCCTACCCATCTTTCCCATTCTCAACAGGATCTTCAAGATGGGTCTCAGGAGGGTTAACTGGGTTTAGCTCTTCTTGAGATAATGTTTCTACAATGGTAGGGTTGACATCAATGTCCACACCCTCTTCAGGCATTGACAGTTCTGCAGTTTCTATGGATAAAACTGCATATCATTTTCTGTCATGATTAGAAGTGTAAATTATAAGAAAATTTACTGGGTGAAGGATAACACTCACTCCCAAGGTCTTCTAAATCACATGACAACTTAGCATGATCATAAAATTCTTCGAAAGACATGCCATGATTCATCATTTCATCCAATGATATTTCAGAATCCTGGTTAGTCTCACCAGTGGGAGCATTTGGTGTGTCTTCTTGATGACTTACGTCCTGCAGCCCCTGACCCTGGACAACATCTTCGGGTAAAATCAAAGCATCAGTTGCATCAGTTGCAACAGTTTCCAGAAGCTCTAATGCAGGAGTTGAACCTGAAGTATCACAGAATGGAAGTCAGTCGGTGTTTTGTTCAATATTTTTATGAAGCATCGTTGACTTACCAGAGACAGGTTCTTCTCTTCTTGCAATGGCAGCATGAGGGATACTAGGAATAAATTCTAGCTCTTCTCCAGGAGCATCCAAGTTAGCTTGGATCTGTGATTGTTCCACAACACCCTCTGTGGTCTTTGAAGGAGGATCAGTCCTTTCCCTCGGGGGGGAAATTGAAGAAGCCCCTGCAATCCCCAGAAATATGAGTAACCATGTGGTCGTGGGTATAAACTCATGATTACCTGAAGGACTTACCACTACTAATGAAGCGTTTAGCTGTGTAATTCCTCCTTCGTTGCCTTTGCTTATTTGGTTTTTTGGGAGTATCAGTAGTCTCCCTTATTGGCACTTGGATTGGCGAATGGAAGGCTATATCCAACGCCTCATTCATGGCCTGCTGGCCTGGAGATATCTCACATGGTTCATGAGGATAATCAGCAACAGCCCCGATGGCAGTACCACCAGGGATATAATGTGGCGAAGGAACCCCAGTTCCTTTCTTTGCAAGCTGCAAGATGAAGAAAATAAATTACTTAAGTAACAAAGCTTCGACTGAAATCAAGTTCCAAAGAAAATAAGGAAAGAAAACTTACATCTTCAGGAGACACATAATCATGCCACTCCTCATCTCCAGAACCACCAGCCCCCTCAGTGGCACCACGATCAATCATTTCCTTCACCCGCCTGGTGACAGGAACAGACTCATCAATGGCATATATGAGCATTTCCATCTCTCTGATGTAAGCCCGCACTTCATTGGGGTTATCCTCGTATTGAAGATTTGTAGAAGCCATAAGATTCCCTATTACAGGAATTTGTAGGCCCTCACACAAATCCAGTCAGGCGGTCTCAGTACCATAGTATAAACTCTGCCATAACTGGACAGCCTCTGGTCTTAGATATGAAGGCTGCGAGGAAGGTCCTACAATTTTTGACTTCAATTTCTTCCCAGCTCCTGCAAATACAAATAGAGAATAAGAAAGTAAGACTTATTGCTTTATAAAGTAGCGGTTATTAAATTACTACAATGAAGTAACTCACCAGGAGTTGATGGAGTGGGTATTTAAATTCTGGCCAGAGGATTATATCGGGCACGAAACGGCTTTGCCACTGGTTGTGCCTCATCACCCCCATCATGGGAATCTGGTGAATTAGTTCTAGAGGATGAGTCTGTCGAATAAACTTCAGGTGGGGAAGCATCACCTTCATGAGGAAGGGTTTCTTTCTATACAGTCCTCTTCCTTTTCCCCACCTAATAAACTGGGTGATTCAATATCCCTTTGGGGTATGATGTTATCCAGTGTTCGGCATAATATGTAGTCAAATTATGTGCTGCTTTTTCAACTGGTAGATCAAATACTGCCCCAGTCTTCTCCCTTGACGTCAGCAGCCATAGTTGTCGAGCAACCATCGGATGTTGCTCTAACCTGACATGTACTGGAGGAGATACAACAATCTGTTGTAGACATTTGAATTGACGTGCAAATCTATATGGAGCATAGGCCTCGCATATGATTTCTCCATCAATCCTGGAAACTAGCACACCATCCCTGCAAGCTAGCATGTATGCCCTCAAATCCAAATGGGTTGTTCCATCATCAACAAACCGCCCGGTTGGTGGACTTCCATAGGTAAAGAAGTTGAATTACTTAAACATGCTCAACCTCACTTTCATGTCATAGGCATTAACATCTAATGGAGTAACTCCAGCGAATGCTTGTACTGACGGCCTGAAAGAACTTCCAGTAATTTGTAATCCATTCTGTACATTGTAAGTCCTGAAGTGAGTGGCGATCCATCCCCATAAAACATGGAATGGTCCCACTATTCTTAAAGGATATTTACCCATGAAGACATGAAGTAAAATCCTGTGAATCTTTGCTAAAATGGGGGTATCCAACCCAACCATTTTTCCCTCAGCCAACTTTGCTGTAATGATGAAGGTCCCTGGCCTGACGCCTCCCTTCGAATCCCTGACTGGCAAGAGATAAACACTAAGCCAAATTTCCAAGAAGCCCACTAGACAAGTCTTCTTTGGGATTCTTTGATTCACCTAATATCCCCACTTCCCGAACTCTCCTGCTTTTAGAGTTGGCCAGAATGTGCCAGGAGCACCCCTCTTCTCAGGTTCTGGGTAGGTGGTAGGACTTTTGGGCCTCTTATCCTTGAATTTCTTTTTCTTGGATCCTTTTTCTTTCGGCTCCTTCTCCTTTGGATCCCTCTCTTTCTTATCAATAAGAAATATATTCATCCATTCCTCCAGATGAATATCCTTTCTAGAATGAGTTAATGAGGTCTCTGAACTCTTGTTCCTGTTGAAGATCTTAAATACTTCCCGAGCTAAAGCAGGAGTTTTCTCTGAATCATTCCAAGTCACCTTGGGAGGAATGAATTCATTATACATATCTCCCAAAATTGGAGCCCCTAATATCTTGTGGACATCCCACAGACTAATGTCTACTTCTCCATGAGTCAGATGGAAAGAATTAGTTGTTGGGCTCTAGTGGCTGAGTATCTCCGGCACAAAGTTATCATGTCTGTAAACATATGTTTGCCCAACCCAGACAGCTTCGTATATTTCAGCTCCCTTCAGATCCTCGACAAACTCTGTATAGGTTTGTCGCACCCAGTATGCCCACATCCAAGTTGGCTTCACGCCTCCCCCAGGACGGAAGTCCCAACTTTTCTTTCATCCTTTGGATTGATCCATCTGAGCATTTCAGAAGATTGAAGGATGACAATGTGGTTTCAGCTCAGGTGTATGATCTTTTAGATCTGGTGTGCAAGGGCTATGATGCATCATGTGGGCCTTCTCCACTATTCCAGCATTTAGAAATACTCCTCCACCTGAGATATTTGCTGAAGCAAAGTTGGTGTAATTCTGAAACCATGAAAATGGAAGATAGTTCTTTGCTTCTGGAATGGTGACTTCTCGCAGATGACCATATCCATACAAAGGCAGATAAGTGCTCTGTGGGAAGTCACGATGATATTTCTTCAGATACTTAGCCAAATCTGGAAGAGTGCTATCTTTGACAGTATAATAATCATGGCCAATGATGTTCATCATATCATATATCCGCTTGCTAGCCAGTTCATCAACTATTCCGGGTCTAAGATCCATTGATTCTGCACAAGAGTTGAATAAATTAACTCTTAAATGGATTGATTTTTCATAAACTTTGTGAAGAAATTTGAAAAAATGGCTAATGAATTAAGGCGTGAAAGTATGGATGTGTCGCGCAAGTGTTAAATGTGCCGCGCAAGTTTTTGTCACGCATGTGTCACCGCACAAGTGCTATTAATTTGACAGAAGCGCGGCGGCGAGGAAACAACGGAAAGAATATACCTTCACGGCGAAGATGACTTGCACGGAGAGAGCTTAATAAATTTGGAATTAGATGCTATGTGCGGCCAATGACCATGTATTTATAGGCCAGGAGGCCTATCTGCGCGCCTACACCCAGTGCACTCCAGCCCTGCATGACTCGAACCTACGTGCCAAGTGTTGCGCACTGAACACTTGCGCCCCACCTTTCCTTTGGATGTTTTCTTTTTCCTCAGAGTCACATCCTCATTTCTTTCAAATCCAACTCTGAGGGGGGACTTTTTTTGACACTCCTTTTTCATCACAGAGTCCAAAGGAATGTAAAGGGAAATGACTTAGCACAAATTGATTCATCCTTTGAAGAAAATATCAAAAATAGACAAAGGGATGAACAAGGAGAACATTTCCCATAGGTCATGAAAGTTCCCTCATAGTCATGCAATTCCACTTGCACGACACATGGTGTTTGCGCAAGTGACTTGCGTGACCTAAGTGATAACCGCCCGGGGTCTTCTCCTGCCTATAAATAGACCCTGTGGGCCCCCCATTAGAGGAGGATTTTTTCCAGAATTCAGATTTAAATCTCTGAATTCCGAAGTCTCTTCTCTAGGTCTTCTGAACACTTATAAGGTAATTATTTACCTATAATGGAAGGTATAAAAAAGAGGAGTAAGGTCTAAGTGTTAGAATTCACTAACACTTGCGCGCCTAAGGTGTTTTACCCTTAAGGGGAATGGACATACTTGCGCGCCACCCTACTTCCTCACCAAAGCTTGTGTGCCTCTCTTCTGGAAGTATATTAGGGTAATTATAAAGGCATTGGTCAAGGATCACTCAAGTATTACCTCACTGGTTTACAAACGCGCAAGTAATTATAGGTCGTGCAGGTATACATGCGCGACTAGGACTTGCGCGCCCACGCAGTACCTGAGCGCCTGCCAAGACTTGCGCGCCCCTGCCTTTTTTGGGTTCCCTTCTTTCCCATTTCACCCCTCTTAAGCCATTCCACCTCTCCTATTCAAGATTCAGTCTTCAAGACACTCTTCAAAGCCATTTATGGCATGATTTCTTGATTTGACTTTCTTATCTGAAAGGAATTCTGTGGAATATCTCTCAAAACCTAGTGATTTATGCATATTTATGTCACTAAAGATTGAGATTTCATTCATTCAACCTCATCCTTTAAGATGAGAGAATCCCTAATTTGGGCTTCCTTTTCAGAAGTAAGCCCCAGTCACAAATCTGGGCCTCCTTTTCAGGAGTAAGCCACAGTCAAAAATATGGGTCTCCTTTTTAGGAGTAAGCCCCAGTCACAAATATGGGCCTCCTTTTCCGGAGTAAGCCCCAGTCACAAATATGGGCATCCTCTTCAGGAGTATGCCCCATTATTAATTCTTCTTAACCAGTCCTAATTTACCTTTGATCTGGGATTCCTTCTCCAGAGTAAAACCCAATCACAAGTCCTATCCTAACTTGGGCCTCCTTTTCAGGAGTAAGCCCTAAGTTAGAGTATTCAAATCTCCATGAAGCACATATACCTTTATGGACCCTATTCATGGATTTCTTCCCTGAAGTAAATCCTAATCTTCATTTATCTGGGAAGTCATACATACATAAGTACCACATTATTTCTTATGATTGCATCTTTTATGGCATAATTGTTTAATTTTTACCAATACCTCTTGTTTCTCACACCGAGCATGACTCACGTGAGGTTAGAGTGTAAAAGTGATTATGAAATTCTTCTTTGATCCATCAATCATAAAAATCATACTCCCTTACTTGTACTACGTGGGTTCTGATTCCTTTTCTAAACAAAGGATATGTAGGTAGCCCATCTGCGGGTTCGATCCCAACTCTGAAATAATCTATGTCCTTCTGAATGATAATAAACTTCAAGTGCCCCACTGAGTGGCTTTAAAACCAGCATGGTCATCATAATGACCAAGAAACTTCTATATAAATGTGTCGAAGGGTACCATTGACCAAGAATCTCTAATAAATACAGATGATTCTCTATTGATGAAGAACCTCGAATACATATAAAGGATTCTCTGAATTTCCTACATATTTAATCATTGATTGTCAGATCTGAAGGAAAGATCATGTTATACTTGGTAATGTAATAAGGATTCATGAACATAACTTAAATCTATAAAGAGAGTCCCGGAGTAGACAATAATTCCCCTCAAAAAGGTGTGATGAGTCCAACCTCCCATCCTCTCGACCAATGCAAATTCCTAAGCCTCATCAGTCCACAAACTAATGAGATCCTACCTTTGGAAAGTAGGTCTAAATGGATGTGGAATCATTGGATGTTTCCGGTTCTACAAACAAACCTATTAGAAACCGATCGGAATGTTTGAACCTCCCATCAAGGCGGTCCATCCCCGGATTCCGAGGGAAACATATATGATACACTATCACAAATATGTCAATGTGTTTCCAAACAATTCTTGGGATACCTGTTACCAAATCCATGTAAATTTGTTCCTATATCCAAATAGGAATAGGTAAATATTAAAACATACCTTCTGGTTGTTGATACTTTGTTTTAACCTGCTAACAAGTTAAGCATATCGAAACTAACTCATCCACATTCCTTTTCATACCAACCCACCAAAACTGTGCCTTTAATTCCTTATACATATTTTGTATTACAAGATGAATAGACCATATCGAATGATGGTAAGCATAAAGTAGTTGATTCTAACAACCCATGGGTATGACTATCCAATTTCTAAACCACCGCACTGAACTCACATCTATCATCCAACCCTTAATGGTCTCCCCAACATTTAGTTTTGACATCATAGTAACAAATTCCAAATAGTATGTCTGTGCTTCCTTAACCATATTCATGAAATCAAGAACCACCAAAACTAGAAAGAAACCCTCTATACTTCATCAGTCTTCACAATCCAAGTGTATTTTGTTGAGGATAGACATAAAATACCACTCATCTAAAGCCTATATTTTCAATTGAGCATATGACTTTCTACATAATGTGTCTTCCACCATATTTTCTTTACCCAGTGTATACATGAAGTCAAAGTAAAAAAATTTGATATACTCCATCCATATTCATTTTCTTAGGTTCAAATCCTATTGTGATAAAATATCTTTTAATCTGTTTAGATATGTAAACATAGTAAATTTCTCACCAAATAGCTAATGATGCCATGTTTTCAATGAAAAGATTAAGGTAGCTAACTCCAAATCCTGTGTAGGGTAATTATTCTCATGCACTCATAACTTCCTTGATTCATAAGAAACAATATGATATCACTACATGAGAACACATCCCAAACCTGATCTTGAAGCATCACAATAAACCATGTACCATTTTCATGATTCTGTAAATATCAAGATTTGTACTGATGTAAATCGTTATGTTGTTTAAAATACTTCTAACATTCCTCAATACATTGTAATGGAACATTATTCCTTGTAAAATATGTAATTGGTGAAGATAGTCATGATAAATAGTAAATAAAATGTAGATGATAACTAGATAGACTAAAGAAAATACATATCTAATAGACATTATTTGGCAGTTTCCAAGAGATAACAACCTATATCTTTTCTGGATCCCTAAAAAATATTTTTCCCAGATTACGTGCCCAAGTAAATGTACATCTTGTATCCAAATATCACACATTGATAATTTGGCATATAGATGATGATCCCTTAAGATTCCCAACACTATCGCCAAGTGTTGCTCATGCTCAACCTTTTTCATTGAATACACTGATATGTCATCCATAGACACTGACAAAAAAGAATCCAAATACCTCAGAAATATACAATTAATCGATCCCATAAAGATATTTGGTGAATTTTTAAGACCTAAAGGCATTACCACATACTCATAATGGCCATATATACTCCTAAAATTTATTTTTTGGAATATCCTCCTCTCAAACCCATGATTGGTGATATCCTGGATGTAATTTAATCTTAGAGAACCACTGATCTCCCCTAAATTGATCAAATAGATCATTAATTCATGGATATAGGTACTGATTATTTATCATAACTTGATTAAGCATACGATAATCCAGACATATCCAAAGAGTTTCATTCATCTTTTTGACAAACAAAATAGGCGCTGCCCACGGAGACATGCTAGGTTGAATGAATCCATTTCATTACATCTCAGGCAACTACACTTTCAATTCACTTATTTCTATTGGTTACACCCAGTAAGACGTAATTGAAATATGAATACTTCCCTAAAGAAGATAAATAGAAAAATATATGTCTCTTATGGGTGGAAGCCCAGATAAATTCTGAGGAAGGACTTATAGAAAATGATCAATCACTATTGAAAAAATACTATTACTGATCTCTTCCATCAGTGTTAAGTTAAATGCTTCAAATTGGTATGAGATCGTTCCAATGGCTTGTTCCAATAATCTCGTTGCATCTACCTTTACATTATGGTCCCCTCTAAGGAGATAGTTAACGCCATTGTCTATCGTAAAACTAACCCATTAGGTATAATAGTTGATGTGAGCCTTGAACATTGTAAACCAATCCATAACCAAGATTATATCATAGAAATACATTTCTATCATAGATAAATTCCATATCAGATCATATCTATAAACTATTATAGAACATGATCTACTCATGAAGGATCGACATTCTCTTTGAGAAATAAGAGTCTGAAGTTTCAACACATAAGGAATCATCTCATCATTTAAACTCAGTAAATAAATAGAATAAGAACAAATATAGGAATGGGATGAACCTATATAAATAAAACTTGCATAAATGTAGAATTAAAAAGAACCATACCTCACACTATCGATGGTCCAGATTAATCAACCACAATAACCTGCTCAACCCCATATAATTTCTTTCTCATTGTACTTTATAATTTATTTACATATTGAGATTTCCCCTTTTTATGAGTCATGGTATTACTAAAATTACCATGTATAGATATGATCTACTTATGATAGGTTTTCTTCTTCCCTCATCCCATCGAATCATATGACATTAGTGACACCAAAGAAGCGTATGGAACACCTGAACTTGGAACCCTATGACAATAAAAATAATGATTCCCCATGTAATTGCAATTGTGGAATTATCTAGGTGGTTATTTACACTATCCCTTCATGTGACTAATAGAACCAAATTGAAAATATCCTGGATTTATCTTGGGTCTTGGGGGGAAGATTCATCGATCCATTCATCTGATTATTATCCATTCTCCCACCTTGGAAATAGGTGTCCCTCTTCTTCTTGTTCCTAGCATTAGAGTTTCCACTATTTCCCATAGGTATAAACAAAATCCCTTCACCCCTAGCTCCTAAGATGTGTATTTCCATCAATATCTCTCTATTGACCATATCTGTATAATCCATTATATAGATTAAGACAATCTTCAAGAAAATCTCTTTCCTTATCCCCGATTAAAATATGTGTTCCTTAAAGGATGCACTGGTAGAAACTTCAGGTGAAAAGAAGATTAAATTCATGAATTTATCCACATACTCTATCACTGTGAGTCTCTCATACTTCAAGATGAATAAATATATTGTTATTGAAATCCTGTATGTATGAGGATATAATTTATAATCAAACAATTATTTAAAATCCTCTAATTAAATTCCTTGGTCCAATTTTTCTTGAATAGCTAAATCACAACATTGGCATGCAAGATCCTCCAGCATATACTTCTCCAACTTGACTTTCAACACTGATAGTGTGCCATGGAAATATAATATTTGATTAATCATGTTCATCCACACTTCATCCTTCTATGGTTCCGAATCTTCTGGAAATATGGGTGGATTCTACTTTTGGAACTGGAAATAATGATACACTTTCCTTGGTTCATCTATCTTGTCCCCCCTTTCTACAGCCTAAAAGTATTGGAATATACTTTATACTAGCTGTTGGTTCACCTATTTCTCATGTGAAACCATATTCTCAGCATATTCCATTGGTTGGTTTCTATAATTCTTATTATGTTCCATTTTCTAAACACACAAAAAGCATCATAAGTCTCACCCTTTAGAAACTGAAGGCTTATAAATTTCAAATTCTACCACATCATTCTATCACAACATTTCTTTCCAAAATTCAACATTTCCATATTCAACAATTTTTTAAAATTTCACCATCCATTTGAAAGCCAACCATTTTCAAAATAACAATTTCATGACTTTTCCAAATCTAAAATTTGAAAAAAATTAACAATTTTAAAAAATCAACACTTTTTTACCGAATCATATATCATTACTCAAAATGAAATATTCTCTCCTAGTGGGAAATCATTCTACAATTAATTTCATGCCATTATCATTGGCTAAACCCATGATAATGAGATTTAAATTCATATAAGTGTCTCTAAAATAATTATATACCTTATTCCTTGGTAACTTGATGTTTAGCATAAAAATGTTATCTATGTATTTTTATGCTCTATATTTCAAGTCCCAAAAATCCTACTCCTTTCTACCAACCCAACCTAAGGAATTGTCCAGAATAATTTTCAACTCTAAGACCGAAAGAACTGATGACCACTAGTTACTCAAGGGGAAAACAAGCTAATACCACTTGTTCCACAAATATATATATATATATATATATATATATAAGGTCCAATACTGCTACCACTTGTAACATCCCTCCCCACTTCATTGCATTGAGAATCCAAAAGGACATTACTTGGCCTTAAGCGATATCCCTAAGGGTCCAAATGCTAGAAATAAATTCCAAGGTCTTCACTAATAGATGGGGGATGATTTTCCCTTTAAAGATAAAGCAACCCAACCAATCAAACCATAACACAATACCACTACATGATGCATGATAAAAATGTAAAAAAAAACTCAAATTAATACCATTGATATCAAAAATCAAACTACAATAAAGTACCACAAAGGAAGACAACTAACATCAAAGTACACAATGGGAGACAAAGCCAACAAAACTGAATGGAAACCCACATAACTCCAAAGCTCCAACATGCTCCATGCTCCAACTCCACAAAATATCCCAAGTATAAAGATGCACCACTAAAGAGGTGTAGTACATTACATTTTCATGTGTCTCGATAAGTGACATATATAAAAGCACCAAAGTGCCAAAGCAGGGGTGAGTAATGAAACTCAATAGGCTTTACTTAAATGACTTCCCAACTCATGCCACTAGAATAGAACTTGTTATCAAATTTTTATTAACCAATTTATATAAAAACTTGAAAAAATTTATATCCTAATATAAAACAAGTTCTGTGTTAAAAAATATTTCTCAAAACAACACCAAGTTCCAAGGGAAGTAACTAAACTAGTCATTCCAACCATTTCATGAACTTAATTAGCATTAACCAATCTATATTATATAGTTGCACAGACATATACACACAAGATTGGTGTTAACATTGATGGTGGAACTTTCACATCCGTAACCCATCCCTATGATGGTAGTACCTTCATGACCATTGTCCATCCCATTCCATCAACTCTTAACTTTTTAAACCTAACATATACCAATAAAAAGTTTTCCAAACCATTTCAATTATTTCAATAAAAATCACACTTTTATTGAAAACCATAACAACAAACCATTTCAATAACACCAAAATTTTATTAACAAACATTTTCATTAAACCATTCCAATAAAACAAACCTTTTCTTGAAATTACTTCTCAATGAATTATAACTAAATAACAATTTAAAATACTCATTTTAAAATTGTGTTATCAAATTCACCCTTTTCCAAAACACCCAATTTTTCTCAATACCATAAATCATCGCCTAAGAAGGTTTCCATCAATCAATTGCACCAGAATTTCAAAATAAATTTCACCCAAAAATAAATTTTAAATTAAGCCATTTAGTTCTAGAAAGAGGAGTCGAGAGTAAATTCACCCACCTCGGGAATTATAGTGGAAATGAAGAATGGAACGAAAATGACCACAAAACCAGGTAGATTCGCCAAAAACATTCCTTAAATATCTTCCCCTAACATCAATAAGTAAAAATCTTATCATTATTGGAATAAAAAATCTTAGATATATCCTTGGTGGACTAGATCTAAGAAACCAATAGAGAGAGAGAGATAATTATACATAAGAAAAGCCACCAAAAACTACCATAAATGAAGACTTACCATAGGAATCAGGCTTCAACACACTAAGAAACACCTATAAAACACTTGAAATTCAATGGGGAAGGGTTCTAAAAACTTTTGGAGGAGAAAATATTGAGTTAGGGTTAGTTTGGAGAAAAATAAAGGGGATAAAGGCTAATCTCTACCTAGAACCACCTTTTCTTATCTTGTTTTTAAACCGTGCATGGTTAGTCGCACATTTAGGGAAACTGTGTGTCATCCTCTACCTTAAAGAGGACCTCGCATGGTTGGCTTGAATGGTTAAAAAACCATGTGCTAACTCTGGAAACAACCATTGTCCCAATTTTCATGGTTTCTCCTTGGTGGCCGCATGGTTTGGAAAAACCATGTGCCTGCCCATGGACCTTCTTGATAGCCTATGTCTTACTTTACACAATTTCCTATAGGATTTTTATAGTTTACACTAACCGTGCTCAAATCGTGCACTTATATAAAAGCTTTAAAGTCATGATAAAATGTTTCCAAACCCTCGCAAACATCACCCAAACATTTTATATACTTAAAACCCAGAAATGAATGGTTACTTACTTGAAACCAGGGGTGCTAAACATTAGAATAAAAAGAGAAAAAAAATTGATCCAAGACTCAAAATGAACTGCTTGAATACATCAAAAACCATCCTCAACATTAACCAAAATAGATTCAATGAGTCCCTTTACAACATAAATTTCAACATAAATTTATGGTTTAATAAGGTGACATGGGATTTTATATTTACTATCAGAACTCACAAATAATCCAACTAGATTTCCAATCATATGCAGAATTTCTAGAGTTTGAAAATGAATAGGAAACCCTTATAAACTAACTTAAATGGACACAATTGAGGGGTCATGGTTTATGTGTCAATTGTAGGAACATCTAAACAGGGAAAAGTAAAATCCATCAACATTCTGCTGATCTTAAGAGTAGGAGAGGGTGATTCCATCTTGATTAGAAAAGATACAGTACTAGAAAACTGGGCTTTGGATCCCCCTTATCTATAGCGACTGCCACTGGCGGTCGCTATAGGTAACCAATAGCGACCACCAATGGCGGTTGCTAGGTTTTTCCAAATAGGGGGGGGGGCTTCACCCCCCCCCAACGAACCCTCCTCCTCCCTCCTCACCTCGTCGCGCGCCCTCCCCCCATCGTCGCGTGCCCTCCCTCGCTGCCCTCCCTCGTCATCACGCGCCCTCCCCCATTGTCGCGTGCCCTCCCTCTCCGCCCTCCCCCGTCACCGTGTGCCCTCCCTCACCGCCCTCCACCCTCCGCCCTCGTCGGCCTCCGCCCTCCGTTGTCTTCCCCCCGGCCGCCCACCACCCTGCCCTCTGTCTCCTCTAGCCTTCTTCCGCCTCTGCCCTCCGGCTCCGACCGCCCTCTGCCCTGCTCTTCGTCCCCTCCGGCCTCCCTCTGCCCTCTACCCTCCCGCCACCCGCCTCCGGCCTCCACCCCCTCTGGCCTTCGACCCCTCAACCCTCTGGCCTCCTCCCTCGACCCTCCACCCCCTCGTCCTCCCCCCACCAACCCACACCCCAGACGCCCCCCCCCCCCCCCGCACCCCGCCAACCCATGTCCCCTCCGTCTTCGTCCCCTCCCTCACTGCACCACCGCCACCCGTCCCCTCCCTAACTGTCCTCCCCCTTTCCACACCACCGCCGCCTGGTCCCCTCCCTCCCCGCATGGCCGCTACTTGTCCCCTTGCAGCTGCCGCCCATCCACTCCGACTCCCCCTATCCTCAGTCCCCTTCCTCGTCGTCCCGCCCTCGCTGCACCGTTTCCACCTCACCACCTCCTCTCCTCTGGCTCCCCGTTGCCGCCGCCGCCGCCGCCACCCGTCCCCTCCCTCATCGCATCGCCTTCAGCTCTGGCTCCCCTCCGCTGCCTCTCCTCTCCCTCGCAGCATCGCCTTCAGCTCCCCTCCCTTCCAGGTTTGTAGCACAATCAGGTATGACATGGGCTTTGACTTACATTATTATTTTATAAATGGTTCATAAACAATTAATTAGTATTTATTTTAAATATATTTGATATGAAAAATGCAAATGTAATAATTCTTGTGTAAATTTTTGTTATAGAGATCTTATTATTGATAAGAGTTGGATTGATCTTCCAAATCAAACGTCTATAGAATATTTCAATGGAAATATGTAGTTTATTGAATTCACTAGAGGATTTGAAAGTGACTATATTATTTTTCCATGTAGAAAATGTGCTAATAGATATCAATTCACACGAGATATTGTGAGGGAGAACCTATTCTTTAATGGATTTCTGAAAAATAATAAGAGTTGGACTCGTCATGGAGAATAATATGTTCGTTTTCAAAATACGGATGCAGTTCAGATGGATGTTGATGCAAAGATGAATGATCCAATGCATGAAATGCTTACTGAAATGGTACATGGGTTGGATCCTGAAGGCATTGACATCCAGAATATTGAGACTGGTGAGATAAATCTTCACTCTAGTATAGATCGTGATTCGAGGAGGTTTTATAAAGAACTTGATGATGCAAAAATAGAATTATATCCAGGATGTACTTCTTACAATAAATTTTCGTTTATCGTGGAGTTGTTGCATTTGAATACTTGGAATCATTGGTCAGACACATCATTCGACATGTTATTGGTGTTATTGAAAATGTTTCTTCCTGCCGACGCTAATATTCCCGAGTCCTATTACCGTGATCCTAAGTTGACAGAGAACTTAGGTTTTACATTTGAGACCATAGATGCATGTGCAAACAACTGTATGCTGTTTAGAAAGGAAACTACCCATTTGGATATTTTTACGGTTTGTGGTGCTTTCATGTGGAAAGAGAAAAGGAGAAATCAGACTCATCAAAGTCAGATTGTGATACAGGGGAAACCGATTTCCGTAAAGCAAATGCGTTACTTTCCCCTTAAACCGAGGTTGAAAAGATTTTTTATGTCATCTAAAGATTTTTAATTTAATGAGATGGCATGCAGAAAGAGTTCATGAAAGTGATATGTTAACCCACCTGAAAGACTCTCATGCATGGAAGTATTTTGATAAGATACATCCCGACTTTGATAAAGATGTTCGTAATGTCCTATTGGGATTGGCAGCAGATGGTTTCAATCCATTCAAGTCTATGGTTGGTGAAACTCATACCACATGGCCCGTGGTGTTGGTTCCGTATAATATTCCTCCATGGCTTTGTATGAAGCAACAATTTATATTACTTTCCTCTATTATTTATGGACCTAAAAGTCTATGGGATAAGATTGATGTTTACTTTCAACCATTGATTGATGAGTTGAATGAATTTTGGAGAGATGGTGTGATGAATTATGACTATGAAACGAATGAAATGTTCAAACTGCAGGCTGCTTTATTGTGGACAATCAATAACATCCCAGCTTATGAAAATTTATCAGGCTGGAGTACGAAATGGGAATTTTCTTTCCCTTGTTGCAATAAAAGTAAAAAATATGTATGGCTTAAGCATTCCAAAAAATGGGCATACATGGGTCACAGATGTTTTCTCCCCCATCAACATAGGTTCAAAAAGGACAGAGTGGCATTTTATGGTTCTAGAGAGTTCAACCCAGCACCAAAGATCATGACAGGAGTCGAAATGTTATTAAATATTGAGGAAGAAAACATTCACACGATATATGAAATTCAGGATTTGGTGGCTCCTCCGGTACGTAATATTCGTGCTGTGGGTAGGCAGTGCAGTCACAATTGGAAAAAGAAAAGTATTTTTTGTAGTCTTTCGTATTGGAAAACTACAATGCTGAGGCATAATTTGGATTTCATGCACATTGAATTTTTTTTTGTGATAACATATTGTGGACCATTTTAGGTGTCAGTGTAAAATCAAAGGACCATGTTAATGCACATCGTTATTTGGAAGAAATGGGTTTAAGGAAACAACTGCATTTACAGTTAGCTGAGGGAAACAAGGCATATATGCCTACTGCACAATATACAATGACTACAAGGGAGAAAGAGACATTTCTTTCCATTTTGAAGATGCTCAGGGTGCCTGATGGTTACTCTTCTAATATTTCAAAGTGTGTGAATCTGACGAGCAAGACATTGCAAGGGTTGAAAAGTCATGAAAATCACATACTACTTCAGCAGTTGATTCCAATCACAATTTTTGATTGTTTATCCCCCAATGTTTTCCAGCCATTGATTGAGATGAATAATTTTTTTAGACAGCTTTGTTTAAGAAATCAATGAATGAGTGATTTAAAAATTTTACAGGACCGAATTGTACTTACGCTTTGTCAATTTGAGAAACTATTTCCCTCCTCATTTTTCGATGTTATGGTCCACTTGACAGTGCACCTAACTGATGAAGTAATGGCTATTGGTCCAGTGCAATTTAGGTGGATGTATCCTATTGAGTGGTATTTGAGTACATTGAAACGATTTGTACGCAACAGAGCTCGTCTGGAGGCATCAATATCCAATGGTTATTTGATAGATGAGTATACTACTTTTTGTGCAGAATATCTCATGGATGTTGAAACAAAATTAGATAATCCCTCTCGGATTCATGATGGTCCAGTTGGAGAAGGAACCACATATTATATGGACAACATCGATTGGATACAAGCGCATCGATATATCTTGTTCAATACTCCATCAGTTGCACCATTAATGCAGTAAGTATCTTATCACTTTTATTGTTTAACTTTTACATGTTTTGTTTTCATAAGTTGATCATTTAAACATCACATTATCATTTTCAGGAAACACATTAATGAGATAAAAGAATATATGTTTCGTGCGACTGGGTTGGAAATCCAACAATCTCATTATGCATAATTTCATGCTTGGTTCAAGGATTATGTACATATAAATTGATTTTCATTATCAGTGAAGTATTATACTAATTTCTTTATGCATATATCATTATTGAATTCTATGAATTATGTAGGTTCATAAGCTGAGGGAGTTAGGGGACCCCATGCTAACTGAAGAATTTATCCAACTGGATGAGGGTCTATCTATAACAGCTCGTCGTTATAAATCTATAGATGCTAATGGTTTTTGATTTCGCATTAAAGGTGTTGAAAACAAATGAGCAACACAAAACAGTGGCATCAGTTGTCCATTTGTCGATTCTGGTTATTACTATGGTTAATTGATAGACATCATTGAAGTTTTATACACACACGGGTTGAAGTACATATTGTTAAAGTGTAATTGGGTTGATCCAGTGCGTGGATGTAAAGTCGATCAATATCAGTTTTCATTGGTGAATTTTAACTATTTGTTATACCGAAATGAAAGAGTTGATAATTAACCTTTCATTTTGACATCACAAGCGGAACAAGTATTCTTCGTTACTTTGCCTTTGAATCCAAGTTGGCAAGTTATTGTCAAAATGTCTCGGTGAGGAGTTTTTATATTTAAACAAGATGAACCCAAGACTATTCCTTTTGTTTCCCAATATCTTGATCAACATATTGTAGTTCAACGTGAAGAAGATATTTATTGGGTCAGAGCGACTGTTGAAGGAGAAATGTTCGATTTTCATTCTTAATGAAAGGTATAATTTTTTTCTCGCTATTCAGCCTAGGATATCATAAATTATCTAACCATTTTATAAATCCTTATATGTTTTAATCCTCACTTTTGGAAGTTTATTTAGTTATAAATATTTAGGGTGATTTAACTCATGTTATATTGATGTTATTTTTGGTTTATATTCCCATTGAGTTATTCTTCATTTGGTTCATGTGCTTCTGGAATTTTTATTAATTAAATTTGAAATTTTTCTATGAATTGATTGGTTTTGTACATAATTTTTATATCTGTTTTGTTAACTTTTTGATTTTTTAAAATTCATTCACAACTAATTATTCAATCCCTTTTTGTTTGATTGACAACTGTACAAGTTTGATTTTTTTTAAAAACAATCCAATTTATCATTTGGACACTTTGGATAGTCCCCTTACTAATGTTTTCTATGACTGCAGGCATGTCAGGGGAAGAGGCAACAGATCCACATCTTCCATCTGAGGCATCTACGTCTCAGGGTCGAGGTATGTTTGAATGTCATTGTCTCTATTTTTTATGTAATTGATAAACATATATATATATTTATTTATTTATAACATCTATAAAATTATATATAAAATTGTTTTCAAGAGGATCAGACTCGACTGCTTCTTCCTCTTGCAAGAGAGGCCCTGGTCGTGGCATATTATCATGGAATTCTGACACGACGTTTGACGTTTCCTTTGATCAGGTATTTCAACCTGTGGGACAAAATGCCCCTGTATTTATTCATCAGCTGGGTCATATCATACGTGACCAACATCGATTTCCATTGACCATGCGTGACTGAGCTTCTATCCCTCAGGACACATTAGATCATCTTTATAGGGAGGTTCAGGTAAGAAGACCATTTTACTTTATTCCCTATGTATAAACAATAATAACATATGTGAGTTTTTTCTTTAATAAAAAAATTTGAAAGTATATCCCGATGAGTTTCAGCCAGTGTGTATGAGAAAATGTCGTAAGATGTGGAAAGACTATAAAGGAAAAGTCAAGAGGGACCACTGGGTACCAAATGTGGGTGCCCCAGACATTCTGGAAAAAGTCCTGAGAGGTGTCCTCCCAGCTCAGTGGCGTGATTTAGTTGCATATTGGTCTACTGAGGGTGTTGTGGTTTGTATATTTATTTTGGTATATATATTTTAATGAATGTGTGATTTTTTTGAAATTTAAATGAATTGAATGTAGGAGGTATCAAAATGCCATTCTGATAATATATCATTGCAGGGACCACCTCACAGGCTCGGGACTCATCACGTGTCTCAGATCCAACATGAAGTATTTATTATTCATTTTTTAATTTATTAATGAATATGGGTTTGTGTTTATATTCTATTCATATACAGTTGTGGGAGCAAGGTGCATCGACTGATAAAATGTCGGTGTGGATGAGGACTCGTGATCGCAATGATCCAGAGGCTGTAGCATTGATAGTAAGTGCTTTTACTCATTACCAATACTTACATAAAATCTGTATATTAATATATGTATATATATTTAAATATTTCACAGGCTCAATTTGAAGCTGAGTTAGAAAATCTGTCAGAGGACCAACGACAACTTCCCATGCGAAGGGATGAGATCTTTCATCGCATTATTGGTCGAGACGTGCATGGATATAGTTTTACCTATTGAACAGGAATTCCTCATTCTGTAGTGTCACACGCTGCGGACTGCTATTGCTCAGATGACACAGTAGTTTTCAGATTTCGAGGCACGACAGCGCGCTTTCGAGGAGGTAAATGCGCTATTGATCGCTGAGGTTAGAGAACTACGGAAATATGTGCATCTAGGTGATGGTGCAGGGGATCAGATGACACAGGTTTATACTGTATTTATTTATTTAATTTATATTATTTTTGTTATGAAAATATTCATAATGTTTATTTGTTCTAGGCCCCTGACCCACCTGATAAATGTAGTAGTCATGACCACGCATGACGCATCATATTCACGAGGTGTGTTTCTATTTTTAATGGTGGGGTTGTTATTGATATTTAGGTAGGGTTTCTGGTGAGATTTTTTGTGATTTGGGGGTATCATGTGTGTTTTGGCCTAATGAAATGTTTTTGTGAACAAATTGAGAAGTAACCATAAAACTGATTAATGATTTGTATATTTTTTGTTCATTTAATTCTTTAATGTTTTCAATTGCATGTTTTGTAATAGTTTTGAAAAAACCATGTGATTCCTAATATAAACCATGAAACTTGTTTTTGATGACTGAGCTCAGGTTCACTATTTGTAGTCCCCAGCCCACCCCGGACACCCCTCCCTGCACCCCGGACAGCCCCCCTGCACTCCAAACAGCACCCCCGCACCCCAGAAAGTTTCCCCGCACCCTGGATAGCCCCCCTGCACTTCGGACAGCCCTCCCCACACCTCGGACAGCCCCCCTCACCCGGAAAGCCCTCCCTGTACCCCGGACAGCCCTCCCCGCACCCCGGACAGCCCCCCACACCCTGGACAACCACCCCGCATCCCGAACAGCCCCCCCCCCCCCCCCACACCCCAGACAGCCCCCCCCCCCCCCCGCAACCTGTACATCCCTTCTCCTCACCCCGAACAGCCCCCCCCCCCCCCCCCCCCCGCACCCCAGACAGCCCGCCCCGCACCCCAGATAGCCCCCCCCCCCCCCCCCGCACTCCAGACAGCCACCCCCCGCATCTTGGACAGCCCCCCCCCCCACCCCAGACAGCCCCCTCGGAACCTTGTACATCCCACCCTGCACCGTCGGGAAAACGACACATCAATCAGAGGTGTCGTTTGACTATGGTGACTGGAAACGCGTTTCTAGATTCATAAAACACCAAAACGGCATGAGACGATCGAATTCAGAGCAAACGTTCTCTTAATGACCTGAAACCACACAAAAATAATAGGAATATTATTCATGACGCGTAGGAGGAGACAACATGCCCATCGGACGTGCGGTGCACGCAGTACGACCGATTGTGTCGTTTTCAGCAGTTCAGCACGTGCTAAAAGGGCGCGTTGGGGGGTCAAAACCACCTGAACGACCTTGGAATGCCATTAAATCATATAAAAACAGCCGTGGTGTGAATTTTGAAATGTTCGAGCAGACGACATGTCAATCGGAGGTGTCGTTTGACCACGGTGACCAGAAACGCTTTTCCGGAGTCATAAAACACCAAAACGGCGTGAGACGGTCGAATTTAGAGAAAACGTGCTCCGAATGACCTTAAAACACACGAAAACAATAAGAATATTATTTGTGACATATAGGAGGAGACGATACACCCACAAAACATGCGGTGCGCGCGGTACGACCGATTGTGTCGTTTTCAGCAGTTCGGCGCGCGATAAAAGGACGCGTTGGGGGGTCAAAACCACCCGAACAACCTCGGAATGCCATGAAATCATAGGACAACAGCTGTAGTGTAAATTGTGAAATGTCCGGGCATATGACACGTCAATCAGAGGTGTCTTTTGACTGCGGTGACCGGAAACATGTTTCCGGAGTCATAAAACACCAAAACGACGTGTGATGGTCGAATTCGGAGCAAATGTGCTCCGAATGACCTGAAACCACACGAAAACAATAGTAATATTATTTGTGATGTGTAGGAGGAGATGACACGCCCATAGAACGTGTGTTGTGCGCGGTACGACTGATTGTGTAGTTTTCAGCAGTTCGACGCATGCTAAAAGGGCACGTTGGGGGGTTAAAACCGCCTGAACATCCTTGGAATGCCATGAAATCATACGACAACAGCCGTGTGTGAATTGTGAAATGTTTGGGTAGATGACACGTCAATCGGAGTTGTCATTTGACCGTGGTGACTGGAAACGTGTTTCTGGAGTCATAAAACACCAAAATGGCGTGAGATGGTCGAATTTGGAGAAAACGTGCTCCGAATGACCTAAAACCACACGAAAAAATAGGAATATTATTCATGATTTGTAGAAGGAAACGACACACCCATCAGACATGCGGTACACGCGATACAACCGATTGTGTCGTTTTCAGCAATTCAGTGCGCGCTAAAAGGGCATGTTGGGGGGTCAAAACCACCTGAACGACCTCAGAATTCCATGAAATCATACAGAAATATCTGCGGTGTGAATTTTCAAATGGTTGGGGTAGACGGAACATTAATAGGAGGTTTTTTTTTACCGTGGTGATCGGGAACACGTTTCCAGAGTCATAAAACACCAAAACGTCTTGAGACGGTCGAATTCGGAGAAAACATGCTCCGAATGACCTGAAACCACATGAAAACAATAGGAATATTATTTTTTATGTGTAGTAGGAGACGACATGCCCATCAGATGTGCGGTGCGCGTGGTACAACCAATTGTGTCGTTTTCAGCAGTTCGGAGCGCACTAAAAGGGCGCGTTGGGGGGGTCAAAACCACTAGAACGGCCTCAAAATGACATGAAATCATACGAAAACATCTGTGGTGTGAATTGTGAAATGTTTGGGTAGATGACATGTCAATTGGAGGTGTTGTTTGACCGAGGTGACCGGAAACACGTTTCTGGGGTCATAAAACTCCAAAACGGTGTGAGACAGTCGAATTCATAGCAAACGTGCTCCGAATGACCTGAAACCACATGAAAACAATAGAAATATTATCTATGATGTGTAGAAGGAGACTTCATGCCCATCAGACGTGTAGTGTGCGCGGTACGACAGATTGTGTCGTTTTCAGCAGTTCGGCGCGCGCTAAAAGGGAGCGTTGGGGGGTCAAAACCACCCGAACAACCTCCGAATGCCATGAAATCATATGAAAACAGTCGTGGTGTGAATTGCGAAATGTTCAGGAAGACATCACGTCAATCAGAGGTGTCGTTTGACCGCGGTGACCAGAAACGCGTTTCCGGAGTCATAAAACACCAAAACGGCATGAGACGGTCGAATTTGGAGAAAACGTTCTCTAAATGACCTGAAACCACACAAAAACAGTAGAAATATTATTCGTGACGTGTAGGAAGAGACGGCACACCCATCAGACGTGCGGTGCACACGGTACGACCGATTGTGTCATTTTCAGCAGTTCGATGCGCGCTAAAAGGGCGCGTTGGGGGGTCAAACCACCCGAACGACCTCGGAATTCCATGAAATCATACTACAACATCTATGGTGTGAATTGTGAAATTTTCGGGTAGACATCACATCAATCGGAGGTGTCGTTTGACTGCAGTGACCGGAAACGCGTTTCCGGAGTCATAAAACACCAAAACAGCGTGAGATGGTCGGATTCAGAGAAAACATGCTCTGAATGACCTAAAAAAACACGAAAAAATGAGAATATTATTCGTGATGTGTAAAAGGATATGGAATGACCATCAGACGTGCGGTGCGCGTGGTACGACCGATTGTGTCGTTATCAGTGGTTCGGCACGCGCTAAAAGGGCGCGTTGGGGGGTCAAAACCACCTGAACGACCTCATAATGCCATGAAATCATAAAACAATAGCCATAGTGTGAATTGTGAAATGGTCGTGTAGATGAAACAACAATCGGAGATGTCGTTTCACCGCGATGACCGAAAACGCTTTTTCGGAGTCATAAAACACCAAAACGTCATGAGACGATCGAATTTGAAGTAAATGTGCTCCGAATGACCTGAAACCACACAAAAACAATAGGAATATTATTCGTGATGTGTAGGAGGAGACTTCATGCCCATCAGACATGCAGTGTGTGTGGTACGACCGATTGTGTCGTTTTCTGCAGTTTGGTGCGCGCTAAAAGGGCACGTTGGGGGGTTAGAACCACCCGAATGACCTCAGAATGCCCTGAAATCATACGACAACAACCGTGGTGTGAATCTTGAAAATTTCAGGTAGACGAAACATCAATCAGATGTATCGTTTGACCGTAGTGACCAGAAACGCGTTTCCGGAGTCATAAAACACCAAAACGGCGTGAGACGATCGAATTCGGAGAAAACATGCTCTAAATGACCTGAAACCACATGAAAACAATAGGAATATTATTCATGATGCATAGGAGGAGACGACATGCCCATCAGATGTGCGGTGGGCACAGAGAACATTCCTTTTTAGACAACAAAAAAATTTCACAAACTAAACCAAATAAGAAAAAAAATCTTGAAATGATAGCATTTCTTAAATTGGGGGTTTTAAATTATTATAGCACCATGATTTGATGTCAGATTTAAATTTATTATATGTATATAATAACTGAATAAATATGTCTAATTTACGTTTGTTTTGTTTAGTTGTTTTTTTTGTCTTATTGTAGGTTTATTGAAGCAGAAGATTGAAATGGATGGACCTGTTCGGATCGTTGAAGCACGTTTATAATTTATTGTTTATGACGATCTTGATGTTTATGCGCTTTGAAATTGTTTTCCATTTTTTATGATTTTGACCTTGTTTTATCTTTGATTTTGCACCGTGAATTTTTTTTAAAAAAAATTTCCCCAGCCTAGCGACCGCTATAGGCCGTCGCTATAGGATGTCTGGTACACACATTAGTGACCGCCAATGGAGGTCGCTAATGTTGACCCATCATAGCACAACGACCACCAGGCAATCGCTATAGGGCAGAATTTCGGCCACCTAAAGCGACCGCCGTTGGTGGTCGCTGTTTGCCTATTGCGACGAGGCTAAAGCGGCCGCCAATGGTGGTCGCTGGGCAGTCTCTAGAGGCCTATAGCGACCGACAATGGCGGTCGCTATAGACCAAATTTTTAGTAGTGATAATTAGAATGTGGTGAGAATCTTATGACCCTACATCCACATACTTCTTTAATCCCTAGTATGCATTGATGATTCTATCAAAATAATCCACCGACAAACAACCCCAATGAAAATGGGCCACCATGAAACGATGGAGGAGAGAATACACTTCATATAACTCTAAAATAGATAGAGAAAATGCTTTAGGATCCAATTGATAAATGAGGGGACCTTCGAGAAATGTGAGATGGCTGGAATTTTGAATGTCTGTAGTAAGATTAAAAGGGGAAAAGGGCTTAGGGGAGCCAAATGTGCACCATCAGAGGGTCCCTCCCCACCCTATAGAGGGGGAGGTATAGTAGAGATGGCTATCTTTTCTAATCCATCACTGAGCTCGGAGTATAAAAATCCCTTTTTAAAGGAAAATAATTTATAAGAGTTTTATTTTTAACTTTTTTAGTTTTTTTCTGATAAATTTAAAAAGGTGGTGAGATTTTGGAATTAGTTTTAGATTTTTTTAAATTATAAAAAAGTAGTAGATTGTTAGAGTATATCCTTGAATAACTTCTGTTTTTTTGTTTTGATAATTAAAGGATTCTATTTTTAATTTATTCCCTCTAAATTGATTTTTGAAATATAAATAATTTTTAGAAGAAATGATTAGTGTTGAATTATTTATTCATTAGTTATTTCTTATTATTCTTTTTATTTATTGTTAATTTTTAATTTTTCTTTTAATTTTTATTATATATCATATTCATATTTATACTACTTTATATTTTATATTGTTCATGCTTTCCTAAGTTACTACAATAAAAATTATTGTAACTACCATGACTTACTGTAAGAAAAAGTATGTAAATTGACTATAACTTAAAATTGATGATTGCGTGATTTGTATTAACCCTTGTCAGTTTAGCTGAATCATAGTATCAGTGAAGATCATATATACAATAGTCTTATTTTTGGTTTTGAAATATAATTTATACAAGAAAATGATATTTTTTTTATAACATGAACTCATTCGACCAAAAAATCTAAAAAGCACATAGCCTATGATAACACACTACTACAAATCAATCCTTTATCAGTGATAAAAATCTATCAATGCTGAAAAAGTGATAATGTTTTTAAGAGCCTTTAAAACCATTCCACATTTTTCATTACTAAAAAATGTGTTGATAATGGAACACTTTAGTAGTGATTAAAACATATCTGATAAATGAGGCATTTATCAATTCTTTTGGTAGTGTATATAAGGGGTGTAATTACTAGAACTACTTTTATCTATTCCTATTTTATAACTGATAAATATCCCATTTATCTGTCCAAATAAAGTGTTGGTAAAATAAGGGTATATCATAATTATGAATTTTTTTAAATGCTCTCAGGCCAACCCAGAACATTTATTTTCACTTGCGCACCCCCTTTTTTAGTTGTCACCTTCCACCCCTCCCACCACAGCCTTTATCGATGCTTGAACACCAACATTATCACTGCTACCCTACCCCACCCTCCCAACACTTCCTGTTTCAACACATTCCCCCACCCTACAACCTACATGTGCCTACCTATATTTGAACTGATGACCTCCACCTTCACATGCTTATTCCCTTACCATTTCTCCATGTTATTTTCATCTAGATTTTATGATATATCTATTTATTTATATATATTTAGATGTATATTTTTATCCATATAATTATATAATTATTTTTAAATGCATTTCTAAAATATGTTGTGTGTGTGTGTGTATTTGTGTGTGTGTGTATTTGTGTGTGTGTGTGTGTGTTTATACATATGTGTGTCTATATATATAAATATATCTATTTATATTTATTTTCATATATTATATATTAATATTTATTTACATATATCAGAATATACACATAAATATATATATACACACGTGTGCTTTTTAATGCAGACACACACACATATTTATATATAAACATTATATATATTTTTATAGGTATATACACATTCATATATTTTTAGGTAAAATAAAATGGATAATAAATATTTACTTTCTTATGGTTAATATAATTTAAAATATATTTTATATGTAAATATGTGTAAATATTTATTTATATACTTAAATATTTATATAAAAATATACACAAATATGTATATATATATTCATATATTTTATTAAAAATAACACTTCAAAATGAAATGGGAAAATTCTCAACACCATAATATCCATATGAGTCTAACCCAAAATAATATATTTAGTTATCATATAATAAGGTAAAGAAGACCCTCTTAAACGAAGTTCAAATCCCATCGAATATTAAAAAATTAGGGCATCCCAATTAAAAACACGGTTTTGTAGGCCTTCTAGGTTTTTTTTATATTGAAAAATTAATGACTAATGTTCCCTAGTAAAAATGATGTAGATATTTTTACAGGATATAATTTGATATCCCATGGATCCCAAAAGGGTACTCGGATCAAAATTTATGACTATTTGATATTCAAGTTCTATTTTCAAGTTATCTTAAGATAATAAATAATTTTTAGGTCCAAAAACGTTCATATCATAATCAGATGACACGATCAAATTGGATTGTTTGTAGGGTATATATCACAAATTATCAAAAGATTCCATTATTGGATAGGCCTTTGGGTGGAATAATGATTGTGTCTCCAAACAAATATCGCATGATTATTACTAATTTGAGTAGGGAATTTGATTGTATCCATGGGTCAATAACTTCTAAAATCATTACAAAAGTCCAAAGGTAGGTGTTTTCTGATAGGGGAGTGAATTTCAATGGTTGTCTAAACACAAGAGTTTATTATAGAAGAACTTGTGATTAGATCACTAATGCACCCAGGTGGCTTATGAAATTTTGAAGATCTTTAATTGCCCCTTTTAGAGATATCCTACTTTGTATGATCTAGAAAAATCACATATTTCGAGATGCACAACTTCTAAATCATGAACTACATATTTTTTTCATCTGTCATTTTATGTTTTAAAGACTCGAAAAATCTTCATCATATGTTTGTTCACAGTTTTTCTTTGGATTACTTATGGGTGAATGTAAAGTAGATCATTGGTGTAAATCTCTTCTTGGAAAGTGGCATTTTGGACCTTCTGGTCTCCATTAGTGAGTTTTCCCTATATGAGGAGATTTATATTAGCAGTAGTTACAACTAACATCTCCTTCATGTTTAATATAATGAACCAGCCTAGGTCACCATCCTGACAGTTGCCTGAGATAACCCGCCACTATCTTCAGGGGCATCCCTGATACCCCTAAGTGGAAGACAAGATTCAAGGGTATCAAACATAACCATTGGAGATGGTTTCAGCTTCATGAAACCAAACATAAGCATCCAAACATGGAATAACAATAGATAAAAAAGTAATAAAGGACCATAAATTTATTTCCAACAAACAACCATTTAATACAATACTATGAAACTAAAACTAAGACTCAAAGTAACTAAACAAAAGGCCTAAGAGTTTGAAACATAATCAGGTCCAACTGGTTACATGAAACTGGAGGTCTAAACACCATCTTAATGTGACTCTCAATTCACCAACACAGTCCCAATAAACCATCCTCTTCCCAAGGAAAATAATACTAGATCCAACACATAATCCAATACCTAAAGGGACTTACATAAAACATTAAGACTATATAATGACCATCATGAGTATGTAGGGTGTGAGCCCAAGGCTTGTAGGATACCACCATGAGTTTGATTCATTACTTTTATAAAAGAAACCAAAACTACTATTTTGTAAATAATATAAACAAATAGGTTTTTATTTCCTTTTTCATGATATAGAAATAAACCAAATATAGAAATTTCACTATATCAAAGAGCAAAATTTATAAAACATAGAATAAATATTATTTCCTCATAACAATTCCTATTCAAAACTAACTATTCCTCAATAAAACATTACACTTTAAAGAATAAGGTAAATCCATTCTCTTCCATTTAAAAACCACACTTTCGTAAATAAACCCCCAGGTGTATTAAAACATTTCAAAAGAATTAATAACAAATACTAGAACTTTGAAAAATATATACCCCAATTTCCTTTAAATGAATTAATAAATCCCAATCAAGGTAATCAACCAAACACGGGTGACTATTCTAAAATCCAAATCATATCAAGTCATAAAGAAAACCAATAAATGGATGGAATAATTCTAGTCAATGATAACACTAAACAATAAGATGATCAATACATAAAAGAAATTCAATACAGGCAACAAACAATACACATTCCAATAAATAATGAAAGGTGTAACATAGGATACATATCATGAGGAAATTCCTTAGGGACTAATGGGACAATACAAGACATGCAAAGGCGGACAAACTGCTGGAAGGTTAATGGTCACACATTCCATCAACCAAATCACTCCTATCTAGTTTATTTGATGACACTCCTCATAGTTGGGTATTACGTACAACTTGGGGTGACTAGACTGTGCATACTCCCAAGTATCCTAGCAACAAACAATAACTTTCCACTTAGTATCCTAGGTTTCCTCATGGAATACCTAAATGAGGTGGACTACTTTCAAACCAAATGGTATCCCATGAAAATAATAAACCCAAAGTCTAACATCACAATCACATCCTTCCCACCTCACACACTTCCTCTAATAGGATCCCCAACCCATAAGTGCAGCATGAATCGTAATACAACATTCATCACGTGGATACACATAAATGTCATCAACAAACACAAAGGGTCTCAACAAGGGAACAACAAACCAATCTATTAAACATCACATCATCATCATCATATATTTATTGAATATGAAAGGGAAGGGGAAGCAAGTCAAAGCAGGAAAAAACACAGCAAACAGAAGAGAAGGGACCTAAGGAGGCCTAAAGTAGTGAATCCTAATGGCATCCCCTCTAATAAAGTCAACCCCTTCGGGCTTCAAAAAGATAAAATTATAAAAATAGTTAACTTTGGAATCTTGGCCCGCTAGGGAGGTGAGGTGGTCTCCCACTTTATTTCCCTCACACCACATGTGAAGTACCTTGATTTTATTGGTGAGCATACCTCGGCATTTTCTGATGGTGTAGGCTATAGACCAGGGGACAGCACTGGTGCCACGTAAGGAGATGAGCAAATTCATAGTCTCGTTCAGCTTCAGAGACGACTGTGTCCCCCTGGCAGCATAAATTGAGACAAGTGAGCAAGGCCTAGGCTTCCGCCTGCAGGGAAGAGCCATGGCCTAGATGGGCTGTAAAAGCCAGGATGACTAATCCCTTGGAATCGCGGACGACCCCTCTTCCACTGATGATTCCCATATTGCAAGACCCATCGGTGTTGAATTTTAACCTCGCAGAGGGCTGTTTCCAACCAAACCAAGGACTCATTATGCCACTGCTGCTGGGTTGCATGACTTGAGGCTGGGGAAGGAGCAGGTGGAGAGTCGTAGCTTCACGCCAATTGCTGAACAGTCTGACCAGGTCGAGGAGAATATTCCTTGTTCTAACCATGACAATCCTCCCTGACGACTGGATGCCCTCGTATCGCGCTTTGTTCCTAGCCTGTCAAAGGCACCAGCATCCGGCATTCAAGACGATGGTCCTCGCTTGCTTATCCGGACCTCTGTCACATGGGCCGTGAAACCATCATTCCAGGAATGGAGCATCGCTCAGTGGGAATGCCGCATCTTTTAATGTTTTCATCCATAGTAACTGCATTGTTTCACATCCTCCAGGTGAGCAAATTGTATTCCGTAGGGATTCTTCTGGGCCACAAAACTTCATTCCAATAATTACCGTGCTCCTGGGTTGTAAGGGATCGGCGGAAGTCCTTCGTGTTAAAGTTCCCCGAGTTGGAAGGAGTGAAAACACATCTTTCAGGTTTCGTATTGATTTCAATATGGTTAAAGAATCCTTGTTGGTCGATGTCCAGAACTTCCTTGAGATATTGGTAGTTGGACATCCCGAGAAGCGAATAATCATAACAGCCCGGTTTTGGTGCCAAAAAGAGAGGTCGCCTGTTCCAATAATCCAACAGGTGAGGGGTTCAAGATCATAGATCAGGGGAGATATAATGGACCAGAAAGGGGACACATGCCCTTCAACCAATTCTGAACTGCCAGAGGAATTGTTGTGCATGGCCTTCCCCCATATGGTGCATTGTTCATGGATTTCCCATGCCAGCTTGGCATGCATGCAGTGGAGGGTGTCCGCCAGACTTCAAACTTTAATCACCCCTTCACTACTAGAAAATCTGGTTTTGGAGGCGGGGCACCTATAGCGGCCGCCATTTGGCGGCCGCTAATACTATCAACACCGGCCGCCAAATGGCGGCCGCTGCAATTTTTCCTAAAAAAACCCCTATTTTCCCCTCCCTCCCCTCCCTCCCCTCCCCGACCCCGCGACCCCCCCTTCCCCGACCCCGCGACCCCGACCCCGACCCCCGGCGACCCTCTCCGACCCTGACCCCCGGCGACCCTCCCCAACCCCCGGCGACCCCTCCCCAACCCCCGGCGACCCCTCCCCGACCCCCGGCGACCCCTCCCCGACCCCCGGCGACCCCTCCCCGACCCCCGGTGACCCTCCCCGACCCCCGGCGACCCCTCCCCGACCCCCGGCGACCCCGACCCCGCCGGCGACCCCGACCCCCGTCGACCCCGCCGGCGACCCCGACCCCCGTCGACCCCGACCCCCGTCGACCCCGACCCCGACCCCGCCGGCGACCCCGTCCCCTCGCGGCCCCCGTTGCATCCCTCTGGCAAGTCCTCCTGCCTCCGCTGGACCCTTCCGGTCCATTGTGCCCCGCCGTGTAGAACCCTCCACGTTTCGTCCAACGGTTCTGCTCCTTTCGAGTCCGGCCGTCGAACCTCTGTCGTCAAGTCACTACGCCGTCATGGATCCGCAATCGAGTCAGACCCCGTTACCCGCGGTCGAGTCCTCCGTAGGTAATGTTTTTTATCCTAATTTGGTTTTTAAATTTTAATGATATGTGTTTCTTTTAGAATGTAAATAAGATATTTCACTTTTGATTTCTATTAAATACAGATATGGATAGGAGTTGGATTGATATGCAAGATAGATTTTCAGCTGAATATTATGAGGGGATTAAGCGATTTATGGATTTCACCAACAAATTTTCAAGCGATATGATTAGTTGTCCATGCAGAAAATGTGCAAATAGATATCTCTTCAAACGAGATAGTGTTAGAGAACATTTTTTTTTGAATGGGTTTTTGAAAAACTATAAGACATGGACGCGTCATGGAGAAGATTCTGTTTCATGTCATCGCTCAGAAAATATTCATATGAATGTTGATTCGAGAACAGTTGATCCGATGAACATAATGCTGAATGATATGATGCGTCAGTTTCAATCTGAAGACAGTAATGTCGTAAATGACGACGTTGGATTGAGTAATCCTCGTTCTTCTGCAGATGGAGAAGCATTGAAATTCTTTGAAATTCTTGACGATGCGCGTACTGAATTATATCATGGATGCACTAAATTTAGTAAACTGTCGTTCATCGTTGAATTGTTACACCTGAAGGCCTTGAACCAGTGGTCAGACACCTCATTCGACATGTTGTTGGTATTATTGAAAAAGGTACTCCCTGCTGGAGCGAAGATTCCGGAGTCATTCTATCAAACTTGCAAGTTAATCGATGATCTTGGTTTTACATATGATACAATTGATGCATGTCGCAATAATTGTATTTTGTTCAGAAAATAGAATGCGCAATTAAATAATTGTACTGTTTGTTATACATCCAGGTGGAAGACCAATGAGATTAATCAAGGTAGTCAGATTCTTCTTGAGAGAGTCTTGAATCAAGGGAAACAAGTTGCCGCTAAACAGATGCGTTATTTCCCACTGAAACCGAGACTGAAGAGATTCTTCTTGTCCACTAAAATTGCTAAATTGATGACTTGACATTCAGAGAGAAAGAAAGAGGTTGATAAATTAACTCACCCGGCAGATTCTTTGGCATGAAAAGAGTTTGATCAGAGACACCCAGACTTTTCCCGAGATGATCGTAATATTCGACTGGGTTTGGCAGCAGATGGTTTTAACCCATTTAGGTCCATGGTTGGTGCGACACATAGTACATGGCCAGTGGTGTTGGTTCCATACAACATTCCCTCATGGATATGTATGAAGCAACCTTTTTTGTTACTGTCAATTCTAATTGATGGACCGAGAGGATCTGATGATAAAATCGATGTTTATATGCAACCTTTGATTGATGAGCTGCAAGAATTTTGGGCCAATGGTGTAATGACTTTTGACTCGGCAGCAAATCAAATGTTTAGACTTCGGGCCGCTTTGTTATGGACAATTAATGATTTCCCAACATATGCTATCTTATCAGGTTGGAGTACAAAAGGAGAATTTGCTTGCCCTTGTTGTAATAAGAGTAAGAAATCTATATGGCTTAAGCACTGTAGAAAGTGGGCATATCTTTGTTATGGACAATTAAGAATTTCATTTGTCTTGATGAATTCTTTAGAATTTTTTATATCCTTGATGAATATAATTTTCCCTTTTTACCTAGATTAGTTTGTTTTAATATTTGTGGGTGACATCTTCGGGCACTCCAAGAGTGATTATGATCATACCCAACATCTTGACATCATACAGATTACACTTATTGACTATACGTTAAGTTATATTTATGTCAGTTTTGTATTGATTATATAGGTATAGTTATTGGGTCAAATAATTTCAGAGGAAGGTGTGTCGGTGGATGGAGAGAAACTACAGAAAGTTGTTTCTTGGGAGAAGCCCAAGAACTCTTTCAATATTTGTATCTTTTTAGGGTGAGTGAATTGTGACGTGCATGTGCAGACGACACGTCAATCGGACTTGCGGTCTGCGCGGTAGGGCTCATTATGCGTTCTTTAAGTGTTGTGCGCGCTTGATAAACGCGCGTGGGGGGTCCAAACGGGCCGAACGAAGTCTGAATGGCCTGAAATCGGACGACATCAAAGGGTGAGTGAATTCTGATGTGGTCGAGCAGACGGCACGTCAATCGGACGTGCCGTGTGCCCGCAGTGACCGGGAACGCCGTTCTGGTGTCATAAACGGCCAAAACGGGCGTCTAACGGTCAAACTCATAGCGGACAACATCGGATTGACCTGAAATCACAGGACAACAATCCAATTATTATTCGCGACGTGCACGCGTAGACGGCACGTCAATCGGACGTGCGGTCTGCGCCGTAGGGCTCATTATACATTCTTTAAGTGTTGGGCGAGCTTGATAAACGCGCGTGGGGGGGTCCAAACGGGCCGAACGAAGTCCGAATGACCTGAAATCGGACGACATCAAAGGGTGAGTGAATTGTGATGTGGTCGAGCAGATGGCACGTCAATCGGACGTTCCGTGTGCCCGCGGTGACCGGGAACGCCGTTCTGCCGTTCTGGTGTCATAAACGGCCAAAACGGGCGTCTAACGGTCAAACTCATAGCGGACGACATCGGATTGACCTGAAATCCCAGGACAACAATCCAATTATTATCCGCGATGTGCACGCGTAGACGGCACGTCAATCGGACGTGCGGTCTGCGCCGTAAGGCTCATTATGCGTTTTTTAAGTGTTGCGCGAGCTTGATAAACGCGCGTGGGGGGGTTCAAACGGGCCGAACGAAGTCCGAATGACCTGAAATCGGACGACATCAAAGGGTGAGTGAATTGTGATGTGGTCGAGCTGACGGCACGTCAATCGGACGTGCCGTGTGCCCGCGGTGACCGAGAATGCCGTTCTGGTGTCATAAACGGCCAAAAGGGGCGTCTAACGGTCAAACTAATAACGGACGACATCGGATTGACCTGAAATCACAGGACAACAATCCAATTATTATTCGCGACGTGCACGCGCAGACGGCACGTCAATCGGACGTGCGGTCTGCACCGTAGGGCTCATTATGCGTTCTGTAAGTGTTGCGTGCATTTGATAAACGCGTGTGGGGGGGGTCCAAATGGGCCGAACGAAGTCCGAATGGCCTGAAATCGGACGGCATCAAAGGGTGAGTGAATTGTGATGTGGTCGAGTAGACGGCACGTCAATCGGACGTGTCTTGTGCCCGCGGTGACCAGGAACGCCGTTCTGGTGTCATAAACGGCCAAAACGGGCGTCTAACGGTCAAACTCATAGCGGACGACATCAGATTGACCTGAAATCACAGGAAAACAATCCAATTATTATTCGCGACATGCACGCGCAGACGGCACGTCAATCAGACGTGCGGTCTGCGCCGTAGGGCTCATTATGCGCTATTTAAGTGTTGCGCGCGCTTGATAAACGCGCGTGGGGGGGGTCCAAAGGGGGCCGAACGAAGTCCGAATGGCCTGAAATCGGACGACATCAAAGGGTGAGTGAATTGTGATGTGGTCGAGCAGACGACACGTCAATCGGACGTGCCGTGTGCCCGTGGTGACCGGGAACGCCGTTCTGGTGTCATAAACGGCCAAAACGGGCGTCTAACGGTCAAACTCATAGCGGACGACATCGGATTGACCTGAAATCATAGGACAACGATCCAATTATTATTCGCGACGTGCACGCGTAGACGGCACGTCAATCGGACGTGCGTTCTGCGCCGTAGGGCTCATTATGCGTTCTTTAAGTGTTGTGCGCGCTTGATAAACGCACGTGGGGGGGTCCAAACGGGCCGAACGAAGTCCGAATGACCTGAAATCGGACGACATCAAAGGGTGAGTGAATTGTGATGTGGTCGAGCAGACGGCACGTCAATCGGACGTGCCGTGTGCCCGCGGTGACCGGGAACGCCGTTCTGGTGTCATAAACGGCCAAAACGGGCGTCTAACGGTCAAACTCATAGCGGACGACATCAGATTGACCTGAAATCCCAGGACAACAATCCAATTATTATTCGCGACGTGCACGCGCAGACGACACGTTAATCGGACGTGCGGTCTGCGCCGTAGGGCTTATTATGCGTTCTTTAAGTGTTGCGCGCGCTTGATAAACGCGCGTGGGGGGTCCAAACGGTGACCAGGAACGCCGTTCTGGTGTCATAAACGGCCAAAACGGGCATCTAACGGTCAAACTCATAGCGGACGACATCGGATTGACCTGAAATCACATGACAACAATCAAATTAGAACAATAGAATTAATGATTTTAAATTTTTAAAACGGTAATCAAAATAATGAATATTATTTTGAAAATCAAATACTTTAGATCTGTCACAGTAAGTTTGAAGTTAAATATTTTTTTTCTAGGTTTTATTCGGTACTAAGTTTGTTATTAAATTTTGTTATGCAGTTATATGTGATGATGGATGCAGAGCTTGGAAGATAACAGCCGGGATTTAAAATGAAAAGGCTCCTCTTCGATTTGTTAATGGACTGTCCACTCTAGTGATAGTACTCCTCCAACACCTTGTTCAAGCCATGAGCTGACCTTCTATTGGCGTTCATGAATATTAAGGTATCATCTGCAAACATGAGGTGGGATAGGGGGGATAGGTTAATTTTCCTACGATGCAAGAGAATCTCTCCATTGCTCATGCTCCTGTGGATGAGGCGGCTAAGGATATCCTGGGTGATGATGAATATGCTCGGAGAGATGGGATCACCCTGCCTTAAGCCACGAGTTGCCATAAAGAAGCCATGGGTCTTCCCCATGAAGGAGACTTCCAACCAAGAGGAGATGAAGCACCTGAAAATGATATCAATCACCCACAGGGAGAAGCCCATACCTGAAAGAACCATGTTGATGAAGGATGGATGTGGGGTTCTTGGATTTAGGGATATGCACCAGGGTGGTGGCGTAGGCAACTCTTGGAAGGTTCTATCCCCGAAAAAAGTCATGTATGGGCTCAATAATATCCACCTTCACTACATCCTAAGAGTTCATGTAGAATGATCATGGGAACCCATTTGGTCCTGGGGCACTATCTTCATTAAGGTTCACAACAGCCTCAAAAATGTCTAACTCCTCAAGTATGGCGCCTAGTGTCTCATTGTCCTGGTGGAAAACTTGGTTGGGAATCACTTCAAGAATCCACTCATTCGTCCTTGGGTAACTGTTAGGCATGCTCTGGTTGGGACCAGCTAGAAGGTCTTTGAAAAATGTGTGAGCCAGAGCCCCCACTACATCCCTATCATTCGTTTAAGTTCCATTCTCAAGCAGAATATGGGGACTACCAAAGAACTTCTTCTCTTTGATACAGCGATGGAAGAAGGCTACGTTCTTATCTTCCCCGTGAAGCCATCTGATTCTTGAGTTCTCCCTCGCCAGTCATTCTTGTTTAAGGAGCATGTCCACCAATGAGTCCTTCTTCTTGGAAGGATCGTAAAAAACCCAGTCGTCCAGTCCCCCTCCAAGTTAGCTTCGAGGCACTCAATGTCATGCATGATTGTTTCCATATCCCTATCGATGGGGCGAGGTTTCTTCACCCATATTTGAAATTTTCTCTTAATTCGCCTAAGGTTGTTGTGGATGGTTGTCCAAGTATGACCCTATGTGAGTTCATTCCATGATTCTATGATCATTTGGTGATATCCAGGTAAGCTATTCAAATGATGGTAGTATCTGAAAAGAACGAATTTCTCCTGGCCAGCAGATAGAGAAACCAAGAGTGGGGAGTCGTTTGATATTCCGCGCACCAGATGTCTGACCATAGTGTTGGAGAATGAAGTGATGGCGTGCATGTTGGATAGACACCGGTCCAGACGACTCCACAAATGGCGACACACTCGTTGATTATTGCACCATGTGAAGTGGTCACCTGAGAAGCTGAGATCCATGAGGCTTTTCCCGCCTTGAAATAAATGAAATCCATGCATGCATTACTGGAAAAGGGACCCCAACCTTTCTTCTCCCCCAAGTCGGAGATGATGTTGAAGTCGCCTCCAACAATCCAAGGCAAGTTTCCAGGATCAAATGCGTTAAGATCACTCCACAAACTTTCTCTTCTTTGCGCATGGGAGATTCCATAGACAAAGGACACAAAGAAGGATGTGTTTTTGCGGGTCTCCTTAGTAGTAATAAACTGGTCGCCGACCTAAACTAAATCAACTGAGAAGCTCTAATTCTCAAAGATCCATATGTGCCGGTTAGTGGGATCAGCTTGCATGTTTCCATTTAGGTTGATCTTCAGAGAAGCATCTGCAATTCTGGGGGGGAGACTGTTTATGCTCTAGGACGGCGACGATCAAGGCCTTGTGATAGCAGATTTCAGTGGCAAGGATATCTATTTTGACCCAGGCCTCGAGGCTGCGGGCGTTCTAAATGAGCACTAGAATCATTGAAGAAAGAGCGCCCGGGCATTGGCCACAGGATTCGAGGCCTTCTTATCTTGGGAGGATGAGCACTCCCTTGACAGCTTTGCTTGGCCTCTGGTGCACATACATGAGCTTTGGGAGGGGGCGAGGCAGGGGAGGAGGGGAGGACCCGGGGGAGGGGAGAATCCTGACTCAGATTACCATGAGGAGACTTAAGAGTTGGCCCTTGATTGTCGCGAGCTCAGACAGGGGAGCCATGCTCTGCAAGTTGGGAGGAGCAGGAGACAGAATGGGGCCGGGATCCTTCATACGGGGGACACTGGAGAGGCGAATCATCAGCAACCTCTATCTCTGGGACCTAGGAGGGAGCCGGAGGAGGAGGAGGCAGGGCCAGGAGATCTGAGGATCTAGGGGGAGGACCCAGCAAGCGCATCACTCCGCGGGACTCGATCGGCATTAGAAGGCTGAGAAAAAAGGAGGCCGAAGGGCCAGCAGCGAGAAGAGGTAGGCTACAAGGGGAGGAGGGTATCATAGCCAAGCAAGACACTAAATCCTCCGCAGGAAAGGGGGCAGGGGAGGAACCGGAAGCCGGCCCAGATGAAGTTGTAGGAATCGCCTCTAGGACAGGCTCATCCTGAGACACCACATGTTGGCCTTCAGGGGGGAATATTAAGCATCTGCATGGCCCTTTGCAAAAACGGGGGGCTTCTCAGTGCCAAACTTCGCCACTAGGGTCCGTTTTAGTCATGCCTCCACCTCTGCAAAGGCCGAAGCAGGAACCTCCAAGGACAGGTAGGAACCTTCTCGAGAGACCTTCGGCAGCTGTACGGAAACATCTGGGAAGTAGGGTTGAGAAGGACCGAACCGCGAGCCACAAAGGGCTTCCTTGAAGGAGGTCCAACCAGGAGGACCCGAGGGGATGGACCGGGGATGGAAGAAGAACCAAGATCCAAGATCGCTGAAGCCTGAGGAAACACCGGGGGACCGACGGGCGAGGAAGTAACGGTCGATTTTTTTTTTAAAACCTGACGGCGCATGGGGTGCGTTCTCACCAGCAAAAAGAATACCCATCCGCTCCTTCACACCTTAAACATCACATCACAAAGTTCTACTTGAGCCTTTCACTTGTCACACATAGTCTATAAATTTTAAAATGACTATATAAAACCATTTGTAATTCAAACATGAATCCAAGTAAAATAACAATCAATACTAGTCACAATCAAGTAAATCAATGTAAACACCATTTCATTGCACTGAAAAACCACACCCATTAAAACATGGAAACCCTTTAAACCAAAAAGGGGAACCCACTTTGAAAATCACATTTAGCCTAAAACCAAATGAACAAGTTTAATTCTTTGATAAAAATATCCTTGCAATTTTTTCAAACATGTAGAATGCATAAAATACCAATTTAAATCAAAGTTACGTTTAAAAATGATATTCCATCCTTTGCACCCTAGGAAAACCTGGTGAAGTTAATGAACACTTTGATAAACAAAAACTAGATAAACCACACAAAAATTATCTAGATAACAAATGAATTTTTAAATCCATGGCTCTATGGTACTCTTAAATAAAAGTAAATGAAATGGAATCACCTACATAATATGTTGAAATAATAATGCCTTCGAAGAAAACCACAGGATTAGGTATCAAGAGAGGGAACACAACCCCTAGAAATCAAACCCCCAATTTTAGAACAACCCTATGTATGTAAATCATCGAACCATGGCCGCTGGGGTTCTTGGAGGAGATAAAAATTGGATAAAACCAAAGAGGAGAGGGAAGGGAAATCTGACCATTCAATATAAGTCAAGAACCACCAAGAAACCATCACAAATATACCTTGGAGGAGCTTGGGTGGGGGAGAGAACCCTAAGAAAAGTGTCCAAGTCATGGTAAATGAATGGCCAATCCAAGGTAGGAAACCCAAATTAAAAAAAATCCATAAGGAAAAACATAGGCCTCTTTTAGTGGGACGGATGGTTTACCCATATGTTTTAACAAACCATATGGTAACCATGAATATCACCTATGTTAAAGGGGGCATGTTCTGCACACATAGGTTGTATGGTTAGATTAACCATCCACCTTGGAAAAATTCACTAAAAAACACATTTTCATCCCAAAACTCCTCTAACTCGAGGTCATAAGCCATGAAACAAATTCGCACACATAAAAGTGACATTAGGGTTTCACAAACTCCCCATCATACCACTTTATACCCCCCAAAACTCTTCAATAACTTTGGACAAAGCGCGAATTCTAAGACGACCTTCCATCTAACAAGATGTCGATTAACCAAATTATCAAACCTCAAAACCAAGTACAAAAGACACGGCCAACCCATTTCATAGGATAACCAATACTAAAATATTTAGAATTCACTAAGAAAAAAGAACTTGGAGTATTATAAAGAAGAATCCTCATTGAATAAAATTGAATAGATAAAAAATATGTTATTGGGATAGCCACTCCTATGATCTTCTTTAAAATCTGGAATATCAAAATATCTATCACTACTCCTAAGATCCTTCGTAAATTCCCAAACCAGATCCTAGGAAAAAGAATAATCCCCACCTTTAGAACATATGAGGTAACTAAATACAAACAAAAAACCATTGAAACTAAATGAATTCCAAATTATCACTCAATGGGATGGTAAAAACACGGGGAGACCTAGCACAGGTCTCCCCACCATTTACAATTTCTCTATAATGGTGAAACATTATATAATCCCACATAAAAGGAAGATCGTTGCCAAATAGACAAGATTCCACTAACCATGACATCCATCTCAAAGCACAAAAAAATCACATAATTAAGAAAAACCAAGTGGTCACTCTTCTTAATCACCAAGAACATGAACTCCATGAAACAAGAGGTACACCCCAACATGGGCATTCCTCAACACATAATGGAATGGTTCCAAACTCAGGTAATAAAACTACATGAATGGTAAATCGGGGCTAAAATCATGGAACACCACTCATAGAGATCTTGAAGAAAAAATTAACACTATTTATCTCGTGGTCTAACTAGAAACTAGCCACATATCCCCATTACCATAGCCCATAGTGAAGGCATCCTCATGTCATCCATCAAAAACCTCAACACATGGTTTACACCATGCTTAAAATATATCAGGAATCAAGAATTAATGAGGCATGAACATATTAAAATATATGAAAAAAGGTGAAAACACCTTTCATCCATTATATATTAAGGAACTAGGTACACAAGAGACGAGAAAAGTCTAAAGAAAAAAAATAAAAATTACAAAAGAAGATGCTCCGAGAACAACACTCAACTTTTAACTCTCCCATGAAACCGACAATGCAGAATATTGACCAGATTCAAGCTAGGTATGATACATTTTCTTATGATTCTTGATCATCTAACAATACCTCTACATCTTACCAAAATAACCACACATATAAAATATCTTTTGATCTAATTGAAATGAGTTCCTAACATGTCCAGAATTCAAACACTGGAAATAAACCAACGACTCCCTCTTTACCAAAATGGGAATGATAGATAGTGAAGATGACTTCACATCCTTATCAACTCCCTATTTACCCTTCTCAACAGCCAGATCATCTTTACTAGCTCTATTTTTGTTTAGAGACACTCCTTCTATAGGTTTGCATGCTAGGATTTCCTCAACAATGATGGCCTTATAAAACACTTCCATATAGGTAGTCAAGCCAGACTAAAACACAAAAAAATGATCTAGAAAAATTCACATATAAAATAAATACACCTTCAAATCATTGGTATAAAACTCCATAGGGAAACGAACCAAGACAGGGAAATATTCAACATATTCTTTCACCGACAGATCACCCTGGTGAATACCTAAAACCACCATCTCCATCTCAACTGTCACTTCTTCATAACAAGACTATTGAATGAATATGAACTTGAAATATCCCCAAGATAGGGACTTGAATGGTTGGCCATGAATAGCGAGCTTCCCCCACTTAGAACATAATCCTTGAAACAAAGGAATGGTGTACCTCACCCTATAGGCTTTAGAAGTGTGTAACAAGTCAAAAATCACTTCAATCTTGGCTAGCCACTCAACCACATCCTGGGATCCTAGAGCACCATTTAAGACTGGAGGATATCTATCAAAAAACCATAATGACTTATCCATGATCTGAGAAAAACATGTCTCTATTACTCTATCACGAATCTGGGTAGAGTTATAGACTAGAAAGATAACTTCTGGGTAACTAGGGAGACTACCAAAGGAATTTCCTTCTTGAGTTACTCGTTCTTTCCTCAAGGTATCATTCTAAATAATCAAAATAATCACTCAATCATCCCACATTAACATAGAACACAAAGAGAAAAAATCCATATCAAGTAGAATTAAAAACCACATTAAAATTCCATACAAGGGATACACAAACATGTATTAAAAAATCACAGCCATAAACCCCCTTTCAAAAGTGTTCCAATAATCATTGGAAAAATTTCATACCACACGTAAAAAAAATATTAAAACTAACATAACCCCAAAATCACATAATTAAATAAAATCACCTGTAATAAGGTTCAAAAAATTTCATAAGAATACCTCAACACACCCAAAACATGGTTTTTCCAATAATCCCAACTCCTAATTCAGAAAAAAATGATTTTAAAAAATGTTTAAAAAAAGTTCAAAATCCTTGAACTTCCACTAAAACACCCATATAAAAACAACATCAATCAAATAATAATCCAAAAGCATTAATGGGAAATAATAAAAAAAATACAAACTTTCTCCATGATGAATGGTTTGGCTGCATGATTTCTGAGACCATGCACTGACCATACGACTTTCATTAGATGTTATCCAGAATGGTATGTACATACTATGAATGGTTTAACTGACCATGTACCTTAACCGTGTACCGTCATAATTACTTCCAATTTCACTTAAAAATGAGTAATTTCATAGTATGTCTCTAAAAATATTAATACAACAAAGACTAATAAAAAAACACATTATAATATCCCAAAAATAACCAAATATAAAACCCAAACTCAAGATAAAAATTCCAAACACCCATAGAAACTTGATATCCAACACCAGAAAGAATTGGAAAAGAACATCCCTAGACCTACCACCTGAGTCACGATAGTACTATCTTATTTATACAACTAACCCCAAAATAACAAGAAGGAGAACCTCAAAAACCTAGGCCCCTTTTTGGAAAACTAGGCTCTAATACCATTTAAAATGAATCGACATAGGATTCCATATGTATAGGCCCCTGATCCGAACCTCCATTAACCAGAGGGGCATCCATGATCCCCCTAAGGTGAGTAAAAGTGTTAACAGTATAAAAAATCATTGGGGATGGTTTCACCCTCAAGAACCCAGATATAAACATCCAAACATGGCATAATAATAGAGATACAATAATAAATTCCCATAAAGTCGTTTTTAACAAACAACCATTTAATACGAGATTACAAACTTAAAACTAGAACTAAGAGTAACTGATTGAAAGGCCAAAGAGGCCAAAACAAATCTCAAGCCAACCATTTCCATGAAACTAGATGTTTGAAAAGCATCTCCATGTGACTCTTAATTCACCACCCAAATAACAACAAACCATCTATTTCCTAAGGAATATGACACCAGATCCAACTCAAAATCCAAGACCAAAAGAAACCTGCATAAGATGTGAATACTATATACCCACCAACATTATTATATAGGGTGTGATCCCATAGACAATAGGATACCACCATGATTACATTTAATTCCTTTTTTAAATGAAACCAAAACTATTAGTTTTATAATAATAAAAACAAATAGTTTTTCATTTCCTTTTTTATGATATGAAAATAAATAATATAGAGAATGCACTTTCTCAAATCATGAAATTTATAAAATAAGTCATAAATATGTTTTCATCAAAAAAATTCCATTTCAAAACCAACCATTTCTCTTTAAACCATTACACTTTTAAATAATATGGTTAATTCATTATTTCAATTTTTAAATACCCAATTTTGAAAATAAACCTTTGCATAGTTGAAAACATTTCAAAATAATTTCTACCAAATACTAACACTTTGAAAACTACACCCCCCCCCTATTTCCCTTATATTCTTTAGCACACCCATCTCAAGGAAAGATATGAAACAAGGGTAACTATCATGAAATTAGAACCATAGAAGGTCATAGAGATAACTAATAAATTGGTGGAATAATACTAGTCAACATTAGGACTAAACCATAAGAGGGTCAATACATCCAGTCAAGTCCATCCAATAAATTAGCAACAAACATTCCAATAAATACCTAAATTCCTAAAATTGGATACATATCACGAGGAAAACATCCCATTACAATACAAAAAAGGTGGACCTAAATCCATTATGTTAATGGGAACAAATCCCATTAATCAAATCACCCTTACTTAGTCTCATTGGTGACCCTCCCACTAGTCATGTAATATATACAATTAGGGGACACTAGTCAATGTGTAATATCAACTAGCCTAAAAAATTTCAATTACTATCCACTAAGTAACCTATGATTTCTCATGGAATAACTAATGGAGGTGGTCCACTTTCAATGAAAATTACATAACATGCTAAAGGTTAACATCATAATCATATCCTTCACACCTCACAAAAATCCCTTAAAAATAGTGCCAAACCATAAATGTATTATGAATCATAATAAATCATCCACCACATGTATACACATAAATATATTCAACAAACACTAAGGGTATCAATAAGGAAAAAACAAACCAATAAATTAAACATTATAATACAAAGTTCCAACTGAGCCTTTCGATTGTCACATATAATCTATGATTTTATAATTCCCTTTACAACACCATTTGGAATCAAAACACAAATCCAAGGAAAATAAAAAACAATGCTAATCACAACCAGAAAACTCGAAGTAATCACCATTTCATTTCACTAAACAACACCTCCCTTTAAAACATGGAAACCCTTTTGACCTAAAAGGGAAACACACTTTGAAAATCCAATTTTCCCTAAAACCAGATGAACAAGTGTCTTTCTTAGAGAAATATATCTTTGTAATTTTATCAAACATATAGAATTCATAAAATATCATTTTACATTACAATTACATTTAAACATGTAATTCCAAATTTAGAACCCATTAAAACCAATTAAAATTAATGAAAACTTTGATAATCCAAACATATATAACCAACAACATAATTATCTCAATTAAAAATGAATTTATAAATCCCATAATTCATGTATCGCTTAACTAAAAGATAATGAAATGTTAAAATCAACCTCATGTGGTGAAATCATACTATCTTCAATGAAAACCAACATATTAAATATCAATAGAGGGATCATACACCCTTGAAATAAAATCATAATTGTAGAAGAACCTTGGGTATGGAAATCATCCAACCATGGCCACTAGGTTTAGTAGAGAAGATAAAAATTGGGGAAAACAAAAGAGGAAGGATAAGGTAACACTAACCATTTAATCAAAGTGAAGAATCACCAAGAAACCATCAAAAATCTTAATTGGGGGACCTTTGAAGAGGGATAGAAGTTTGGGAGAGGCATCTAAGTCTATAAGAAAACAAATGTGGAATCCACGGGATGAAACCCCAATTAAAAAGACGGTAAAAGGAAACAAAACCCCACTTCAAGTGGATGCATGGTTTACTTGCAATATTCATCAAACTATGTAGTAACCATGAAAATTACTCTATTAAAAGGTTAATAGGTTGAAAATTTAGGTTTCACAGTTATTTTATCCATGCATCTTAACCATTTTATCGAGAAAGGGTCCCCAAATTTTCACCATTTCAATCAAAAATGCCTCTAACTTGAGGGGTTAACCCATCCAACAATTACCCACACATAAAAGTGGAATTGAGGTGTTATATTTAAGATAAATAATGTTATATCCTTTTGGAACCAAAATTCTTCAATCCATGTCACAACCACTATAATACCCATATGAAATGACCCTAACCCCAGAAGCCCAGAGCCAGTACATTACTTTACTACATTAGAATAGTACTAGAATCAAATCCCAAAGGATCAATAAGTTTAGAAGTTTTGGAAAACTAGATACACACATGATACCCATTTTATATTGGTAAAAGAAATTAAATAATAAAAAAGTAAAATTTCAACATCCTTAAAACTCATTCCAAGAATTCAACTTCCTAACCTAGAGAAAGGAAACATATTAAGGGTGATCTAAAATTATCAGTAATGGTTAAGTATAGAAGAAGCTATCATGAATAAATAATAATAATCAACATAGAAAGGTTCATAACTGAACACATATTCCAAAACAAATATATAGATAAGGAAAAATCAATATGGAAAATTCAATTGTAACATCCTGTGATTCTTAAGTACAAATTTTCATTCGATAGCGTGTATGAAATATGACACCAAGATCATAAGAGAGTATAATATCTCGAGACTCTAATATATATTAACTATTATAAATATATTCAATACATTATATATCTTGTAATGAATGAAACAATGAGTAAGCTTGCATTACATGCAAGAGTGACCTTCTTCGATAGTCTGCATTACATGCTAGAGCGACCTTCCTTGCTATGTGGCGTTAAATGAAAAACCGAGTTTTACCAAAAAATAATGGATTATTAAATTATTATTATTTAATATAATATGATAAAACCCAGACCTTATGTTAGTGGTTATCAATATTATTAACAAACTTATGAAAATTTATGGTTGATGTAAATATTAAATTAATTCTTTGGTTACCAATTATTAAGAAACGAAAATAAGAATCAATTGTATATAAAAAAAGAAATATTATTATTTTTATCCTTCCAAAGGTTATTTTTATTAATAAACATAATTAGTTAAGTATTTTAATGTAATATATATTATATATTCCATAAAATATTTTTTATATTCATTCATTATGTTTTACATGTATAAGATAAGAACAAATCCTATTTTATATAAAAACCTAAATTTTTATAAAGGCAATTTAACCGCTTTTTAATGGAATATCCATTTTAAATATCAATTTTAATACTTTAATTGATTTAGAATTTTAAAATAAACTTTATATTTTAAATATAAATACAAAAATTATGTTAGGGTTAATTTTTAATATTTTTCTAAAACTGTTCATTTTTTAACGAATAGTTAAAAATACTTAATTTTAGTTCGAAACTACTTTTTCGTATAATTTATTTATAAGGATAAATTATACTTTTAATTATTTTTATAGTTAAATTATATAATAAATTTATCAATTAATAAAATTTATTTCATTTTAATCAATTTCACTTTTAATTTTATTGTAAAAACATAGCAAACGTTCAGACATTTTTACTTTAAAAACCCGCATTGTCGCCCCACCTATGAGATTAAATTTCAAATGATTTTTGCCTATTATATTATTAGAATTTGGAAAAATGGATTCCATATTTGGAATATGAATAATTTCTAATTTCTAATAATACCAAATTTTCTTTTGACTAAAATGATTTGTGAAATTAATTATAATTATTAAGTCATAATTAAGCATAATAAAGGGTTAAATATTTAACTTAGGGACCCAAATGACATATCCACCTATAAAAAACAAATTTTATGGACATAATTTGACCATTAAACTTATATTATTGAGTTTGTTTTGTTTTTTATGACTTTATTTAGATAATATCATGTGTACACCAAACTTGTTTCCAAAAATTCCAACTGAGTCATTTTCCTTCCGTATAAATGGCCACCCCCTCTATTTATTCCCCAAACCTCTCAAACCACTTAGGTTCAGACAAGATCTACCAAAATAGAATTATGAAATACCTTCCGTAAACCTTGAAGCCTCTATTTGGGCATATATCTTTCCATGGAAGCCTTTTGGTACAAACCAAAAAAGTTACTTGATTAAGAGGTAACATATTCTCTCAAGCTCTTTGGTTTCATTTCAATTCCTCACCCCTAAAATCTCTTTATTATATGATTATATAACAACAAAAATATCAAAACTATATTGTGATGCTTTTTATTGAATGTTAAACCTACACTAAAACACACTTTCATCCAATGGGTAATGAATATACTATTTCTGTGTCTGGTGAAGTACAACCTCACGAAACGATGATTGTTCATTTGTCCTTTACCAACTTTCATGGTTGTCCATTGTGATGGAAACTCTATTTATATATGATATATATGATATTTATTATCTATTTATACTTAGTTAATACTTTTATAACTCATAAGTTTAATACTTTCCTTTTTTTGTTAATATGATAACAACATTTGAGGAAGTGTGGACTAATGCCCCTCAAAGCTATGTGATTTGTTCACACGATACATGGAATGCATAAAAGATGATTATAAATAAAAATATGATATGTAATAAAATTTATATGATATTAATGAAATAATTACTTTTTGTAAATATATTATATATATACATGTCACTTTTTTTTATTACCCTTTCACATACAATGTGATAATGTCATTTGTGGAAGTGTGGATTACCGCCTCCTCAACATGATGTGATTCCTTTTACATCAAAATAATGATATATGTAAGTATATATGATTAAATAATATTGTATTTATGATATAATTATCATTTTTGAAAGATATTATTTTACTTACCTTCTTTCCATGACGATCATTGAAAATGAGAATGTTACTCATGTGTACGTACAACCTACTCTCCCCGTGATTATAACATTGATTCATTTTCATAAACATATTTAATGATTTATTTTAAATTTATAACTGATGTATAAATATAATAATTATTTCATGATTATTATTCTTGAGATGTTATATAATGACCCCCTTTGATCATAGTTGACCTACCCAAGTTGTTTTTGACACATAAACAGAATTTGGTAAAAACACCCGACGTAAATGTAATTGATTAAGTAGTTGTATAAAACATGGTACTAAGGGAATTAAAATTAATAAAAAACATGAAAAATGTTCTCAATAAAGTATATAAATAACATAATTTCATTATATAGAAATTCAAAGGACGTTCACCTGAAAGTAAACAAAAGGCGATGGATTTTGTCTCAAATTACATTTTATTGAGACTTATTTTTTGTTATGAACCTAGTTTATTTTATATGATGTATATACTAACATTTTACAAGTTATATCATGGATATAATTATTCTAACTATATTAAAAGTCTCATTTAATATCATACTTTTCTGTAGATTATGATTCAAATGTTTCAAAACGGTTGGGGACACTTTGGAATGTTTAATGATTATTCTCCTCGAGAATATTCTTAATGATTATCTATGAAATCTCACTTTTTGTGATTGGTAACTTACTCTTGAAAAAATCAATTTATTGTAATAATTTGTCATTATAAATTTCCTTTAATATATATATACTCATGCAAGGGATATTATTATTTCCTAAACCGTATATGATTTTACATACGGTGTTCACTTTGATAGTTCTTTGATTAACTGGGAATTATTGATAAATATATATATTATATTCAATATGGATACATTTTTATAAGGAACTTTGTTTATTTAAATGTGTTAGACATGAACTATACGGTTTGGGGACCAGTTAATGCAACACCTATGGGTTATATACCAGTTAATGCATTCTCTACGGGTTCGAGATCGATTAATGAAAACCACTCGATGCATTTGTAGTCTCATGAGATGAAATTAGTTGGAAACAAAGCCTTAAAGTTTGTTTCCATGTAGTATAGAAGGGTTTCTACCCATAGTTTAAATTATATTTTAAAAGTTATTGATGGTATTTTTTTTCATATTCCTAAAACATGATGTCCATTAATAAAGTATTTCCCTCATTTTGTTTCATTTATTATTCATCCATGATATTTTTCATTGACATATCTATGGATCTATTTCATTTTCAATTATTTAGATGGAATGTGTTTATAATTATTAGATTTCTATATTTTTTACACACTTCCATTAAGTTTATTGATTACATGGCATATGTGTTCAGTTATTACCTTGCCATATTTTTTACACACTTTCATTTAGTTTATTGATTACATGGCATGTGTATTCAGTTATTACCTTTGCATATTTTTTACACACTTCCATTTAGTTTATTGAGTACATGGAATGTTTGTTAAGTTATTTACCTTACCATATTTACTATTCTCATGGATTCATTATTTATTCCACTATATTGTACCCTTTCTGAGCATTTGAGCTCACCCCTTATTTTGTTTCATCTCCCTAGAAATCCAAGAAGCGTACTATTAAAGATATGTAGTGATTTATTAGATGGAATAAAGTTATCCATGATGTTTATTTAGAAGAAAAAAATAATGTTGTAATCAGTGTATTCATTTATGATAAAATACTCATTTATATATCGGGTTTACCAGGACTACTAAACTATTCAGTCCTTTGGGGCTTGATTCCTTGTAATCATCTCAATATAATTAGTAGAAAACAGAAGCTCTGGGCTATCTGGGGTCAGGTCGCTACATAAATAATTGAAACACATTCCATTAAATCAATAAACTAAGAATGAAATGAATCGATAGATAATTTCATTAAAAAAATCTCATGGATAAAAATAATAACTAAATACTAAATTATGTAAATGATTAAATATTGTATGCCATGTTTCCCAATCATTTGGAACCTTTACACTCAAGACCTTTACCAAGGTGGTTTAAAATATACTAGGTAAAAACCAATCTAATTTTTCCAACAGATGTGTCTCATGAGATAACCGGTCCCCAACCCATTTCATACCAGTCCAAAGCATTTCTCATATATCAAATAATTGAATTAATTCATAAACAATGTGCCTTATCCAATATTCGTATTGAGTAAAGAATAAGATTTATCAATATTTTCCTAGATAATCAAATAACTCTCAAAGTGAACACCATATATAAAAATGGAATAAAGTTAGGGAAATAAATTCGTCAATGATAATATTTACATTTAGGGTAATTTTAATGTCTATATGAAAGTGAATAATTTAAGGTAATCTTAATGAAAACACAAATGGATTAAGGAAGTGAATGTCAATACTTTCCTTGGTCAAAGAGAGAATAAACCATCTAGAGGAATATTAATTATATTATCAATAAAATATATACCCACTGGGGTAAGAATAAAGGTTCTTTTTTCCTTGTTGAAAAAATTACCATAAAAGATCATTAAAAACATTCTTGAGGAGAATATCTTTTTTTTATTTTGAAAAAAATTGATTTTTTTATTTGAAATCCAATTTTAAAACTAAAATTTCATAAAAGATTTAAAATGATTTTAATTTAAAATAACCTTTTAATATTATAAATTAATATTAAAAAAATCATTAGACATGATGACTGGAAATTCTGTCAATGCTGTATACATTAAAACAATGTTTTATTTCGCTTTTTTGAGAAACTCCAAATGGAATTGTTTTGAAAACTACATAATATTACATTGAAAATATTATTTAAAAAAATTGATCAAAATGAATTTAAAAAATAAATTTTAAAATATTAAAAAAAATTAAATTTCTTTTTAGAAATCATGGTTTTCACAGAAAACTTATTTTTTTTCAAAGAGATATAGGAAGTCAGGGTTTTTTAATGCATTTTCTAAAACATTTTAAGAAACACAGAATGTAAAAATGGTAATATCATTTTAAATGGTTCATTAACAACCAGAATAGAATAAAATAGAATGTTTTATTAGGAAATTGTCAAGTAATTTCTTTCAATTGATATTTAAGAATAAATCTTCTCAATTAGAATGGGAATGTGAAATAATCTTTTAAAATGATTATAACATTGAATTAAGAATTAATAAATGAATAGATAATGTCTATCCACTATAAATAAAAAAAAGTGATATTACAACAAAATATAATCAAAATTCATTACACGCATAATTTTAGTATGACATAATCCACGATGTATAAGTTAACCCAATGAGTGGAAATTGAGTTAAGAAACCCCTTACCTTATGATTGCTTTTGGTTGAATGCTCTTTAAAAAATGTATAATGGATTTAATAAAGTTATTAACTTATTCAAGAACAATATAAATATTAAAATAACATATATGATCCCTTTATAACATATTATCACCCATTTTTTTAATAATCATTCATTTTTTTCATTTGTTTGGGTGGTAATGGCCTTGTTTTTCGAGTATGTTTGGAATTATTATTTTTTTTACTCTTACATTGATCATGATTTCAGTATATATATAATTTAAACTATGATTTGATTGTTATATATATTCATTATATATTTATTTTGACTAATACCTAAAATTTTATGATAAGAAATGAAACACATCATTCATGGAGACGGTGGGCCATTCATACGCACAAACATTTTTTCGATTTTTTTATCGTATTGAAAGAAAGAAAAGTAAATTATATATATAAATATATTGTCATTCCATTATCATTACTATGTCATATGTATATCACATATTGTTTATTAAAACCATCCTTAATAAAGTCCATGTAAAGCGTAAACAAATTATCACTACGGCAAAATCACGATTTAGCGGCGGTTTTGAAAAACCGCCGTGAAATCGTGCGTCGAGAAACTATTCGCGGCAGTTTTTAAAACCGTCACAGAAAGTTTCGCGGAGGTTTTTTAGCGGCGGTTTAAACCGCCTCTAAAGGATTTAGCGGCGGTTTTTTAAGTTTTTTTTAATTTTTTTTATTTTTTATTATAATTTTATTATTATTATTATTATTTATTTATTTATTTATTTTGTATTTATTTTATTTATTTTCTTTTTCTTATTTATTTTCTTTATTTTCTTTTTTTTATTTTTTTTATTTTTCTTATTTTTCTTATTTTTCTTATTTTTCTTATTTTAATTATTTTAATTATTTATTTATTTATTTATTTATTTATTTCGTATTTATTTTATTTATTTAATATTTATTTCTTTATTTTATTTATTTTATTTATTTTATTTATTTAGTATTTATTTCTTTATTTTATTTATTTTATTTATTTTATTTATTTCGTATTTATTTTATTTATTTCGTATTTATTTTATTTATTTAGTATTACTTTATTTACGTTATTTATCCATGCATGCACATCTCATCCCATGCATTTTATTTATTTAGTATTTATTTCTTTATTTTATTTATTTTATTTATTTTATTTATTTTATTTATTTTATTTATTTTATTTATTTTATTTATTTCGTATTTATTTTATTTATTTAGTATTACTTTATTTACGTTATTTATCCATGCATGCACATCTCATCCCATGCACATGCCCATGCAATATAAAAAAATACTGCATTTGGTGAGATTTGAACCCCTAACCCTCTTGCATATTTTCCAAAGACTTTACCACTCCAGCAAGCTCGTCATGTGGTTAATAAACAAAATTTAATATACTTATATATATTAATTGAAAAAACAAATAATAAATAAATAATAGATATAAACTCAATAATAATAAATAATAAATAATGAATAATAAATAATAAATAATAAACAATAAATAATAAATAATAAATAATAAATAATAAATATAAATAATAAATATAAATAATAAATAATAAATAAAAAATAAAAAATAATAAATAATAAATAATAACCAATAAATAATAAATAATAGACAATAAATAATAAATAATAAATAATAAATAAATATAAATAAAAAATAAAAAATAAAAAATAAGAAATAAAAAATAAAAAATAAATATAAAAAATAAAAAATAAAAAATAAATATTATATAATAAACAGTAAATAGTAAATAATAAATAATAAGTAAATATAAATAATAAATAATAAATAAATAATAAATATAAATAATTAATAAATATAAATAATTAATAAATAATAAATAATAAATAATAAATAATAAATAATAAGTAATAAATAATAAATAATAAATAAATATAAATAATAAATAATAAATAAATATAAATATAAATAATAAATAAATATAAATAATAAATAAATATAAATAATAAATAATAAATAATAAATAATAAATAATAAATAAATATAAATAATAAATAATAAATAATAAATAATAAATAATAAATAATAAATAAATATAAATAATAAATAATAAATAATAAATAATAAATAAATATAAATAATAAATAAATAATAAATAATAAATAATAAATAACAAATAATAAATAATAAAAAAATAATAAATATAAATAATAAATAATAAATAAATATAAATAATAAATAAATATAAATAATAAATAATAAATAATAAATAATAAATAAATATGAATAATAAATAAATATAAATAATAAATAAATATAAATAATAAATAATAAATAATAAATAATAAATAATAAATAATAAATAATAAATAAATATAAATAATAAATAATAAATAAATATAAATAATAAATAAATATAAATAATAAATAAATATAAATAATAAATAAATATAAATAATAAATAATAAATAATAAATAATAAATAATAAATAATAAATAATAAATAATAAATAATAAATAATAAATAATAAATAATAAATAATAAATAATAAATAGTAAATAGTAAATAAATATAAATATTAAATAAATGACAAATACTAAATAATAAATAATAAATAATAAATAATAAATAATAAATAAAAAATAAAAAATAAAAAATAAAAAATAATAAATAAATATAAATAATAAATAATAAATAATAAATAATAAATAATAAATAATAAATAAATACTAAATAAATAATAAATAATAAATAGTAAATAATAAATATATATAAATAATAAAGAATAAGTAAATATAAATAATAAATAATAAATAAATATAAATAATAAATAAATATAAATAATAAATAAATATAAATAATAAATAATAAATAAATATAAATAATAAATAATAAATAATAAATAATAAATAATACATAATAAATAATAAATAATAAATAATAAATAATAAGTAATAAGTAATAAATAATAAATAATAAATAATAAATAATAAATAAATATAAATAATTAATAATTAATAATTAATAAATATAAATAATAAATAATAAATAATAAATAAATAAAAATAATAAACAATAATTAAATATATAATTAATAAATAATAAGTAAATATAAATAATAAATAATAAAAAATAAAAAATAAAAAATAAATAAATATAAAAAATAAATAAATATAAATAATAAATAATAAGTAATAAGTAATAAATAAATATAAATATAAATAATAAATAAATATAAATAATAAATAAATATAAATAATAAATAATAAATAATAAATAATAAATAATAAATAATAAATAATAAATAATAAATAATAAAATATAAATAATAAATAATAAAATATAAATAATAAATAAATATAAATAATAAATATAAATAATAAATATAAATAATAAATATAAATAATAAATAATAAATAATAAATAATAAATAATAAATAATAAATAACCAGTAACAAATATTATTATTAATAATAATATTTTATTATTAGTACTAATAAATAATAAATAATAAAAATAAGTAAATATAAATAATAAATAAATAATAAATAATAAATAAAAATGGTAACACATGAAAAAGTATGAAAAGACGTGGTAAGGGATGAAAAATCATGAAAACGCATGAAAACGGATGGAGAAACATATGAAGAATGAGACATTCGAAAGAATGAGAACGCATGAGAACGCATGAAAACTCATGACAACTCTGGAAAACCCCTTAATAATTCAACATAATCATCATAATAACCCACAAAAATCCATTGATAAAGATAACAAGTCATGGAAACCCAAATAAACAGTAATAAATGGAGCAACTGTTAAAACCCGTCAAAACGGTCATAAAGAGACAAAAATATTGGACTCACATTAACAGAGATAAGTTATTATCCGAGAGTCCGTTTTAGATCCACAACTTGTCAAATCAAAGATCCTGAAACGATCTTCGACCTGATAGGGGAAAGAGTCCGAATGGACAGGCGGATCGGAAGTTATGACCATTTAAAAAAAAGGTGACGGGGAACGGGTGCTAGAAACGAGGCATCGAAAAACATAACAAAACCGGTACCCACTAAAAAGGCCATAACATATGATCCAGGAGTGCATGTGGGCACTGCGACCAGTCAAACTGAAGCTCATAGAACGATCTATGATCTGGCAGGTGGAGGTGTCTGAACTGACATGCGGATCGAAAGTTAGGTCTATTTGAAGACAAGTTCGACGGGACACCGGTGACAGAAATGGGGTTTTAGAGGCCTTCAGAGGGGTTTTTGGGCCTAAAAACATGATAGAAGTTTGTTTGTGTCGATCTGGTGTATAGCTCTCTTCACTGGCTTCGATTTGATATGTGGTAGAGCCCAAACGGACACCCGGAGTGAAAGTTATGGCCGTTTGAAGTTGGAGAACTTTTTTCAACATTCTTATAACACTAATATCTTCTGTACCTTAGACCCTCTCATGGTTTTGATTATATGTGCCTATAGATCTCTTCATGAGCTTCGATTTGACTGGTCGTGGCGCTCCAACGGACGCCCGGATCAAAATTTATGGTCGTTTTAGTGATTTCGGGGTTTCTCGTGTTTTTTTATTTTTTCCTTTCATTTTGCGGCGGTTTTACCGAAAGCGCCGGTATTTCGCGGCAATTTTTTAAAAATCCGCCGCTAATCCTCGAAAAAAAAAAATTTAAAAAAATTTATGGCATTTCACGGCGGTTTAAAAACCGCCGCGAAACGGCGGCCTGAAACGCATTTAGCGGCGGTTTTTAAAACTGCCGCGAAAAAACCGCCGCTAAACTGCAGTTTTCTTGTAGTGTATATCACGTCGTGAGACAATAGTCCTCCGTACACATGAGTGACGATATTGTATTCCAAAAAAATGGAAAACATGAAGGTATGTGTGATATAATAGTTCTATAATAATAATAACATCCTAAATATCATATGTATCATATATATAATATAAAAAGTATATCAATCATTATTATCAACCTTAAAAGGTGGTAATGAAAAAATGAATGAAATCGGTACATGAGGTGCTTGTCCATGATACACACAAATGATGATTTCATAATACATTTTATGAAAGTGTGTGAAGTTGTAGGTCATACTCTTAACATAAAAAATTTCTTTATATAGAAGATACTGGGGTTATTATATAATCATGGTATAATAATAATTGAAGGAGGTGGAGAAAGAAATAAAATAAAAATGATTTGATAAGAACATTACATACTCTTCGAGTATTCTCCTTAGGTTTATGATACAACCTTATAAGGTTTAATTTCCATGAAAACTAGTGCTTATAGAATGAGGTTAGGGATGTTTTTGGAGTGATTAGGGAAGGGTTTGGACTATCTAAATAGATTTAGAGGTGTGAAGAAGGGGGGAGTGAGTGTCCTTTTATAGTTGACGAGGAGTGGAATTCTTATAAATACCCAAAAGTATTCACTATTTGTAACATTATTGGTCAGGAATCCACTAAAATAGTGCCCCATGCTAGGTCACCACATGACCTCAAGTGTGCCTCCCTGTACGTCAGAGGTTTCCAACTAGTAGTAAGGTTATAATGGATCACGTGGGGGGAGTATACCCTCTTTACCAGAGTAATCCACAACTGATTACATATGAAAAAAATAAACAATATACAATTAACCAGAAACATGAATTACCAACCTTTTCCCAAATAGGTTACAACCACAACCAAAAATAAATATTCCATGTCATGCCAACATTGAAAAAGTGAAAGAAAGTCCAAAAGAGGAATCCCCAAAATGGGTCCTCACTCCATGTTCAGATCCTCAACCATGCACATCATAAGACCAACTCAACTCCCTAGCATAGGGCCTTTAACCATGTCCCATCATGCAACCATGAAATCAAATCAAGTACCCAATGGTGGTCTGAGAAGTGTGTGAGTGCAATTCATTAGTCCACTACCAATGGTGTTTACAAAATAACTAGTCTAAATAGATAGTGCATGAAAGTACTAAATAAACGAAAATATAAGAAGAAAATAACTCAAGTTCCAATAGTTAAACTATTCAGTTTAACTATTACCATCATTTATTCAATTTTTGTAACGTCCTGACCCGGCTTACCATCGAACCGGTGGCCAGACCGGTAGGTCACATGGCCTGAAGCGCATCTCCCCGTACGCCAGTGGATACCGACTAGCAGCGAGGGTCTCGGGAGGTGATAGTGGGGAGACTATACCCTCATATCAGAGTAACACACCGGTATTATCAGAGTAATTAACATTCAATAGCGGAAGTAGTAAATAATTGAAAGAAAGAAGCAAAAGACAGGTAATAACCATTTTATAAAAGGAGGCAAATGCCAGTTTACAATTCCAGCATGTACAAATGACGATACAGTTATGAAAGCAGTAACAATACATCATGCTCTACAAACAATGCAGAAAGAAAAGATAGAAAAGCCCAACCGCGATCCCCTGAGCATCCCATGATCCCGCTTGGTCCTTTTCTCCTACCTCCTTAGGTACAAATAGTAAAGCACACAACCTAGGTCCTGCAAGCAAGAAGGTCTACTCGGGTACCCCAGTGCAATGGCGGCCCGAGTAGGGTGTGAGATATAAATCTCAGTAGGCCGGAACCACCGGTGTCAAACCCAATCCAGACAGTGTATAATAATTAAATAGTGAGCAGGTATGGAGAAATAAGTAAGCAGAAATACATAAGTAAATGACACCCGTCTAGGTTCCCGAGGGACACCAGACGGTTATACCAACTTCCTCTCGCTGCCGATAAAGTAACCCGATCATGTCACCATATATATATATATATAAGAATTTATATCATAGATGGTGTGGGGTAAGAATGTATCCCACCCATAAATAGAGAATAGCGGGCACGAGGTAAGAATGCCTCTCGTCCCTAAATTAACTAAAAAGGGGTAAGAATGCCTCCCTTCTATCACATTCACTCAAAACAACATGGGGTATAACTGCCTCCCATCTGTCACAGTCATACTACTGGCATGGGGTATAACTGCCTCCCATCCAGACATGTAATCATCAGCAGAAGTCAACTGGAAAGGGGTAAGAATGCCTCCCTTCCAGACATGTAATCATCAACAGAAGTCAACTGGAAAGGGGTAAGAATGCCTCCCTTCCAGACATGTAATCATCAACAGAAGTCAACTGACAAGGGGTAAGAATGCCTCCCTTCCAGACATGTAATAATCAACAGAATTCAACTGGCAAGGGGTAATAATGCCTCCCTTCTAGACATGTAATCATCAACAGAAGTCAACTGGAAAGGGGTAAGAATGCCTCCCTTCCAGACATGTAATAATCAACAGAATTCAACTGTCAAGGGGTAAGAATGCCTCCCTTCTAGACATGTAATCATCAACAGAAGTCAACTGGCAAGGGGTAAGAATGCCTCCCTTCCAGACATGTACTGTCACACTGGCATGGTGTATAACTACCTCCCATCCAACCAAGTATTTGTCACTAGGTGGCCTCATCATGCACTCACCTTTATTATAATTCATTATGTGGCATCAACATGTGTGCACTCACAATACTAACATGTCTATAGTATACTGCTTATGGAATTACCTCATAAGCATTCAAAGAATCATACCACATACACATAAGTGAACACATTCATGTCATACTTAAGGCAACCCATCTTAAGTATCTAAAACAATACATTCATATATTCATTTTACTAACATAAGTCGTGCTCATTACGTTATTCCAAGGAGTGGTCATACCACCCTAGTCCATTCATTTCTATTATGACCATTCCATCATAAAGGACATGTTTATCATTATTTAACCCTGTGATACCTTCTAGAGGTAACAAGTCATTTATTATTAAATAATCCCACTATGGTTATCATCTTACTCAATTTTCCTAAACATGGAAAATTAACCTAAACACAAGTATCACAACCATTTCATTCACTTTGTCTCAACAAAGCAAGTTCACATAAAAAGCATCAAAGAGGCACCACAACAATCTATCAGGAAAGCATAAAAATTCTATCACTACTTTTTATCTTGAAGACAGCACACCTCTGGTTGAGGGGTTTTATTATTAAATCATTATTTTAGTGACCAAGCATCCTCTTTTATCTCATTCCTGCAATTCACACAATTTGCACAAAAGCATTTAATCAGAACTAAACTTGCATAATTTAAATGCTAAGGCAATGCAATATTAAACTCACTATTACTTTACTTAAATTTAAAGGGCAAGGAGAGGGACCCTACCTCTAGGTGGATCCATCCGTCCACTCCAGCTCTTGGCGCTTTCTAACTAAGAGCCTCCTAAGCTCCGGAAAAGCGAAACCAACTCGAACCCACCAACACAGTAAGCAAAACATACCAGGACCCTTTAGAACAACTATGGCATTAGATTAGAAGCTACAAAAACAAGCCATGGGTAAAACCCTTACCTCGAACCAAATCCGGCAACCAAAACTGCCCATACCTGCCTCGCCTTCGGCGGCGGATGCCCAAACTCGAACCCAAGGGTCCCAAGACAACCTTGACACAACCCTAGAACGAAGGAAAAACAAGAATCAAGAAACCCCCAATACCTAGGGTTCGGTCGAATCCCACGGTTCAATGGAGATGCCAAAATCCGGCCAAAAAACAAGAGGAGAGGGAAGGAGGGAACTTACCACGGAGGATCGGAGAATAAACCAAGAGAAAATCTGAAGAAAACGGAGGAAGGAGGAGGTCGTGGGAGGAGGGCGTCGCGTGGCTCAAAGGGGGAGCCCCTCCCTGTGTGTCGTGCGGGCTGAGTGAGGGTGTGGGAGAGTCTTTTAGTTTAGGTTTTTCTTTTTTTTATTTTATTTTAAATTTTAAAAAAAAACCTAAACTCACCCCAGGACACGGTTTGACCTGCACGGTTTGCCAAACCGTGCGCAAACTGTGCAGAGTCTATTGCCACCAAGACATCCATTTCACGGGCTAGGCGCACGGTTTGGGAAACTGTGCACAACCTGTGTGCAAGCCACTGCTCACCTGATTTAGGCCGCATGGTTTGGGACTTACGGTTTGGTCAACCTGTACGCCAACCGTGCGACCTCTACAGTCCCTTAAAAACTAGGGTCTGACACTTCTGAAACTTTCCGAGTCACTTGGGAAACTCCTCGGGCCTTCACCCAAGCATTAAACTAAAATAAAAAAGCATTTCAACTCTCCGAATTCCGTTCCAAAGCTCGGTTTTAAAAACAACCCATTCAGTAATCGAAAAGGTTCAAATTCCTTCGGGTTTTAGTCTGGTTCAAAATGCGGGTCATTACAACCTTCCCACCTTAGAACTTCTCATCCCCGAGAAGCCTTCAGAAACAACATAAACATCACCCAACATACAAGGGTCGTGAAGCTTCGTTCAAATGATCACGTTGCATTCACAAATTTCCAACACACCCTTAACCATCCATTAAACCCTACGACTCTAAAGCCACCAAAATTCGAGCCAATGCACCTTTCCCAATCGAAACACCAAGACGGATCTTCCCGATCCCATCTACCAAGAGACACGAACCCGTCATCGTCTCTCCAAGTATCCAGCCACAGGTACTTCCCACCTTAGATTTTTAATGTTAAGAAATCAACAGCAAACTACAGTTCAGACCACCGTTGGAATTAACTTTCAAAGCACGCCCCAAGCATTCCCATGATGCTCCTAGCGTGATTTGAAACAGATCAAATGGACGATTCCCCATCGAACTCAAGGCCCAAGTTGACCCGGTTGTTAATATTAGGCATCGGCCGACACAAACTGCACTCACCTATACCTAAAGACGTGCCAGAGAATGGTATGTCACCGACCACCGACATTAAATAAGAACCCCGAGTCAAGCTATCTCTGCCTGACTATTTACAAGAACGCTCGGCCTAAACGACCGACGTATTTCAAGCAGAACCACAATGAATTTATCCAAGGAACCTTACGTTTAGAACAAACACGTTCACCGAAGACTATACCCGACTTCCGATGATGTTTCCAAGATCAAACTATACAAGAATCCACGCATCCTGCATGCAACGTCGAAAGAGGACCATCCGATCAAGCCCAACAGCTTCAAAGCATTAGCGCGGATAAGGCCGATGCTCTCTTAGTGCGTCTAAGATGAGGAAAAGATAAGGGGCATGTTCTTCGCTAAACAGAATACACTAAAAGGTTTGAACGGATTCCAGTTATTCATACCAGAATACTTGAAGGAAGAACAGTCGAACCACAATTGGTTGACTTCAAGGAAGGAACTCGGATTCACCTGTCGACACATCCACATGTTTTAAACTCGCATGTCTCACAGGAATTTAGACATGACCAACCCATTTCCAAAGGCATTCCAAGAAGCATATATTCCACGTGAAATGAAAAATTTACCAGATTTTAAGTGACACGCTCTAAACCTTAGGATTTTCCTAGTCGCTGAAGGGAAAGGTGATAACCTAGCCGAGCACAAACGCGCTAGTACACAAACACTGCAAACGATCGTGTGACACTCCTCCACCAAAATCACATCACCACACAAACGAAGAAGATCCAAACAAGGAATCAATCTTGTCAAAACACATGAGTCATTTGAAATCCATGCCGAACATAGGGATGACACAATTCTTTAACGTCGGGCCACTTTACCGAGGAGATGACCCAAAGCCGCAACGAAAGTCAAAACCCAATGACCACCCATCCGAACAAGGGTGTCATTAGAAAAATAAGTGTCCAACAAGGGACAACAACACCTGAACAACACCTCACGTCAGAGAACCCACGGTACAAGAAAGGCATTAAAATGCTAAGGGTGCTACCAACCACGGGCATGCCCCTTACGAAGATCAAACATTGACCCTAACGCCGGGTCACACAAAACAAAGTCGATAGGCTCAAAAGACAAACATCAAGCCACTACTAAAGAAAATAACTCCTACGGAAACACCTACGGTCCTGTTCCAAGCCAACTCTATGAGAATATCAAAACTACCCCTTACACTAGAGTCTCAACGCACCACCACGGGTTCCATTTCCAAGCCCTTAACATTTTATCTCATTTAAAATTTAACCACTCATCAAGAAAACATGAAAGTTTTACAAAAAATTCCTTTTAAGAACATCAAACATTCACATACATCCCGTATTTATCAATCAATTGTGAAAAACAACACCATTTAAACAAAAGGGCGACCTACCAGGGTCCCATTTTATCCATCTTGGGTTCTTCAAAAAGCAACCCCAAAGCAGTTACTCAATTCCTTTTTAAAATTCAAACACCCCAACTGAATGATCTCATAAAAAACTTTCCAACTGTCCCACTAGGGTCCAGTTTCACATTTAACAGTTATCCAAAACCTTTAAATTTCAAAAATAGGCAACATTTTTCATTTAATCATTTCACAACACAACAAGCCTTTATATTAAATACAGGTTTTCATTTTCTCAATTCATGAAGTTCCCATACACTTCATGGATTGAAAATTCACTCCCCTTTTTATCAAAACCAGATTCCAACCCAGAATTTAACATGCTCACATACAATGGCCCAAGTATATGGGTGGCCATCTACCAACCTATAAAGCACCCATACAATTTATAAATTTTCATTTGGCTCCCATTTTTAATCAAAACCAATTTACTTTAGCATTTTAAACTTAGCAGCCTTTTACAGTGGTTCAAATACACGGGTTACCTTTTCCTAGTTATATGGAGACCATACACCTTACAACTGAAAACTGGCTCCCGTCGTAATCGCAACCAACAGATATTACTCATGCCATCAATTACCTATATAAAACAGAGCATGTCACTACAAGAATCTAACACCGAGGCATGTTATAACAAAGAAGCACAACACATAAGCAAGAAATCAACATGGAATATTATCACCGAAACATGCTATCTAAATAGGCATGTTAATAAATACAAGGCGTGACATGCAATCAAGGCACACAATTAGAATCGACAAGAAACCTAAAATGAAACTACATGGCATGGAACTATGAATGACATGTTAATTCCTATGTGCCTAATATGATGCATGGAATGCAGATTTCTTGCCATATCAGGCCAAGGGTAAAATTCAAGGAATTTCATAAACCATAAGCAGTAGAAAATACAATAGTCACTCAAGGTGAAACTATATCAATTGTAATAGCAAACAACATGAACAAAAATTCACATCCTTGGACACTTGGTCATTTCCTGTACGTGGGGCGATCAGTCCCAAGCATGACAATTAGCCAAGCGTCGAAACTTTCTTAATCTCCTGTCTACCAACCCAAAATAGTAAGAAAAAAGAAATGAAACTCCTCTGTTACCACTTTGTAATGTCCCTGCCTAGCTTACCATCGAACCGGTGGCCAGACCGGTAGGTCACATGGCCTCAAGCACATCTCCCCATATGCCAGAGGCTACCGACTAGCAGCCAGGGTCTTGGGAGGTGATAGTGGGGAGACTATACCCTCATATTAGAGTAACACAGCGGCATTATCAGAGTAATTAACATTCAATAGAGGAATTAGTAAATAATTGAAATACAGAAGCAAAATACAGGTAATAACCATTTTATAAAAGGTGGAAAATGCCAGTTTATAATGCATGCATACACAGATGAAGATAGAGTTATGAAAGCAGTAACAATACAATATGCTCTACAAACAATGCAGAAAGAAACGACAGCAAATCCCAATGGTGATCCCATGAGCATCCCAAGCTCCCGCTTGTTCTTTTTCTCCTACCTCCTCAGGTACAAATAGCACATCACACAACCTAGGTCCTGCAAGAAATAAGGTCTACTCAGGAACCCCAATGCAATGGCGGCCCGAGTAGGGTGTGAGATATAAATCTCAGTAGGTCGGCACCACCGGTGTCAAACCCAATACAGACAGTGTATAATAATTAAATAGTGAGCAGGTATAGAGAAATAATTAAGCAGAAATACATAAGTAAATGACACCCATCCAGGTTCCCAAGGGACACATGACAGTTATACCAGCTTCGGCTCGCTTCCAGTAAAGAAACCTCATCATGTCACCATATATATATATAATCATTTAGATCATAGATGTTGTGGGGTAAGAATTCCTCCCACCCATAAATAGAGAATAAAGGGCACGAGGTAAGAATACCTCTCATCCATAAATTAACTGGCAAGGGGTAAGAATGCCTCCCTTCCATCACATTCACTCAACCGGCATGGGGTATAACTACCTCCCATCTGTCACACTCATACTACTGGCATGGGGTATAACTGCCTCTCATCCAGACATATAATCATCAGCAGAAGTCAACTGGAAAGGGGTAAGAATGCCTCCCTTCCAGACATGTAATCATCAACAGAATTCAACTGGCAATGGGTAAGAATGCCTCCCTTCCAGACATGTAATCATCAATATAAGTCAACAGGAGGGGTAAGAATGCCTCCCTTCTAGACATGTAATCATCAACAGAAGTCAACTGGCTAGGGGTAATAATGCCTCCATTCCAGACATGTAATCATAAACAGAAGTCAACTAGCAAGGGGTAAGAATACCTCCCTTCCAGACATGTACTGTCACACTAGCATGGGGTATAACTGCCTCTCATCCAACCACGTATCTGTCACTAGGTGGCCTCATCATACACTCACCTTTATTATCATTCATTATGTGGCATCAGCATGTGTGCACTCACAATACTAACATGTCTATAGTATACTGCTTATGGAATTACCTCATAAGCAATCAAAGAATCATACCACATACACATAAGAGAACACATTCACATCATACTTAAGGAAACACATCTTAAGTATCTGAAACAAGACATTCACATATTCATTTTACAAACATAAGTCGTTCTCATTACGTTATTCCAAGGGGTGGTCGTACCACCCTAGTCCATTCATTTCTAGTTTGACCATTTCATCTTAAAGGATAGGTTTATCATTCTTTAACCCTTTGATATGTTCTACAGGTAACAAGTCATTTAGTCTTAAATCATCCCACTATGGTTATCATCTTACTCAATTTTCCTAAACATGGAAAATTGACCTAAACACAAGTATCACATCCATTTCATTACCTTTGTCTCAACAAAGAAAGTTCACATACAAAGCATCAAAGAGGAACCACAACAATCCAGCATGCAAGCATAAAAAGTCTATCACTACTTTTTATCTTAAAGAAATGGCACCTCTAGTTGAGGGGTTTTATTATTAAATTGTTAGTTTAGTGACCAAGCATCCTCTTTTATCTCATTCATGCAATTCACACAATTTGCAAAGAATCATTTAATCAGAACTAAACTTTCATAATTTAAATGCTAAGGCACTGTGATATTAAACTCACTATTACTTTAATTAAATTTAAAGGGAAAGGAGAGGGACCCTACCTCTAGGTGGATCCATCTGTCCACTTCGTCTCTTGGCACTTTCGAACTAAGATTTGCCTAAGCTCCGGAAAAGTGAAACCAACCCGAACCCACCAATGCACTAAGAAAAACATACCAGGACCCTTTAAAAGAACTAAGGCATTAGATTAGAAGCTGCGAAAACAAGACATAGGTAAAACCCTTACCTTGAACCAAAGACGACAACCAAAACCGCCTGTATCTGCCTTGCCTTCAGTGGAGGATTCCCAAACTCGAACTCGAGGATCCCAAGACAACCTTGGAACAACCCTAGAATGAAGTAAAAAACAAGAATTAAGAAAACCCCAATACCTAGGGTTTGGCCGAATCCCACAGGTCAACGGAGAGGCCAAAATCCGGCCGAAAAACAAGAGGAGAGGGAAGGAGGGAATTTACCACAGAGGATCGGAGAAGAAACCAAGAGAAAATCTGAAGAAAACGGAGGAAGGAGGAGGCCGTAGGAGGAGGGCGTCGCGCGACTCAAAGGGGGAGCCCCTCCTTGTGTGTCGTTCAGGTTGAGTGAGGGTGAGGGAGAGTCTTTTAGTTTAGGTTTTTATTTATTTTCTTTTATATTAAATTTTAAACAAAAACCTAAACTCACCCCAGCACACGGTTTGACCCACACAGTTTGCCAAACCGTGCGCAAACCGTGCAGAGTCTACTTCCACCAAGACACCCGTTGCACGGGCTAGGTGCACGGTTTGGGAAACTGTGCGCAACCCGTGCGTAAGCCACTACCCACCTGATTTAGGCCGCATGGTTTGGGCCGCACAGTTTGGTCAACCCGTGCACCAACCGTGCCCCTCTGTAGTCCCTTAAAAACTCGGGTCTAGCACTTCTGAAACTTTCCGAGTCACTTGGGAAACTCCTCAAGCCTTCACCCAAGCACAAAACCAAAACAACAAAGCATTTCAACTCTCAGAATTTTGTTCCGAATATTGGTTTTAAAAAAAAACCCGTTCAGTAATAAAAAAAGTTCAAATTCCTTCGGGTTTTAGTCTGGTTCAAAACACGGGTCATTAGAATTTTCATCACTTGTCTAATGGGTTATTCATCTACATCATTTACACTACGACCTAAGATGGTCAATTACCATGAATAAGGGAATAATTCAAGTTACATATCTCATGAGGGATAAAAATTTAATAATAAATTCATCACACTTACGTTGGAGCCTCAGTCAAGGTAGTCTTATCAAATGCAATTGTTAGGGGAATAGAGACTCAGTCCCTTTCACTGACCCACACATTATAGGGGTGGGGGTGAGAGCCTTAGTCTAACCCGAACCATGGACATAGATTCTCAATTCCAGTACCATAAAACTATCATGCCTTGTCCACATTCTTATTTATCCATTAACCACATATACCATGTCACAAAAAAACACAAATTCAACACACATAACATTCATAATTCATATTCACTGACATATAACTCAATGTCAAGACTTAACCCATTAGTACATTTACCATTTATATCATGTATCCCATTTAACCCATTTCCCATTTCATACCTTAACACATTTTACATATTCAACAATTCTGATACATTAACCAATTTTCAATAATTCATAAATTCACATTCATTATCCCATTTATGCAAATCAATTACAAACTCATAAGTTATTTGACACATTCACTTTATTCTATTTAACCCCTTTTCATAGTTTTCCAAAAAACCCCTTATTCTATTTCCAATGACTAGACACAACTACCATTAGTTACTTTTTATAATATAAACTAAATTGTAATCACATTTATCATGTGCTCTATCTCAACACAAATGAACTTTAGGTTTAACATCATAATTTTCGATGTTCGGGAATATTGGTTCACCCCATGGGTGGCCCAAAACAGTCTAAAAAATACCAAGGCATCCCATGGGGATCATGAGGGGTTTAAATTATCATTTATAAAAATCATTTTATGAAATATTATTAGAGTCTCAAATGCACAACAAGAGGGAAGAAATATCACAACCACACATGCGCCAATTGGAAACATGACTATGGTATATAATTTATAGACTACCTAACTCAAATACATTGACAAACGCTTGCTTAAACGTAGCCTTAAATATCGATTAAAGAACCCTTATAAGAAAAAACCTATGATCCACTTGAAAAATAGGGTTTTAGGGATTTGAAAAAATAATAATGAAACCAAAATCCCTAATCTATAAAACCAAACCAATAGAGGTGTTAGAATTACTCGGAGATTAGATCCACACCCAATTCCACTCCAAATGTACTAGAAATAAAGGAGATAAACCCTTGGGAAGATTTGAAAGAATTGGTTTTCACTAAGAATGGAGGAGGAATAATGGGGAAGAAAATCATGTGAAACACTTAAAATATTGAGGTGGTAAATTGGTAAATTCTCACTTTTTAATGGGTTTTATGGCTTGGCCACACGGTTTTCCAAACCATGCGCCAACCATGACCTTGCCTCTATCTAAGAGTGACTTATGTCACATGGTTACCTGGTGATCCTGTAAAGTTTTAAAAATTGTGTTCCAGCCATGAGGAATTTCTCTTTCTAATCTACTATTGTTTGTTTTCCCCCTTGCATGGTTTAAACTAATTGTTTGCCAATCGTGCGACTTGCACAGGATGACATGATTCCCCTTTCATTCATGTCTCAAACCCCTAGAACACTATTGATCTTCCTCATTCACCCAGTAAATATTTAATGATCCAACTTTCTGGGATTCAAACCAAATTTTGAACAAGATCATACCTCCATGATGTTTGGGATCTGACAGCCCCCCACATTATAATGGCTCATCCTCAAGCCGCACTTCCAAGTATCACTAAGCTTATAAAGAAATGATATTGGGACACTGAGCCTACATATCTATTTCTATCTACCATGTTTCTTCCTAAAAATTACCATGTTTCCACAAAACTCAAACCAAAGGCATATTCTTGCCCGATAATACTTTCTCACTACGATCCACAATAAGAACTAGATACAACTCAAAGGAAGCGTTAGCCTCAAACACAACATTCTCAATATAAATCACATGAGATGGACGTGGGTGATACTATTGAAGCTGTGAGACATGAAATACGTCATGTATACCACTATACCATTGTGGAAGATCCAATAACTTTTCCACCAGCCCGATCCTCTCCACAATCTCAAATGCCCCCATGTACCTAGTTTCCAACATACCCTATTTCTGAATCTGAAGGTGATCCATCCTTAGTGAAACCATAAGAAACACATGATCACCCATCAAAAATAAATATGTCTAATACACATATGCTCATATGAATTCTTCCTACTCTGATCTTCTTCCATACATTTCTAAATCAACTGAATTTGTCCCAACATATCCTGCACAATACTCGGTCCCAACAACTATGATTCCCCAACTTCCATCCAACACAATAGATCAACATGGACTACCATAGAACAACTCATATAGTGCCATCTGAATCGTATCTTGGTAATGATTATTGTGAGAAAACTAAATAAGAAACAAATGTTTTCTAATTGTACCTAAAAATCTAGGACACAAACCCTCAAAATGTCTTACAGTACCTGAATAGTACGCTCTTCCTGCATGTGTATCTTTGGGTGGAAATACATGCTAAAAAACTAATAAGTACCAAGAGCCTTCATCATTCTCTCTAATAATTACAATGTAAAATGTGAATCATGATCTGAAATTATAGTACGTAGAACCCTATGCAACTGTACTATATCCTGAACACATAACTCACTCAACTGATCAATGGTTAAAGCCTCTCAAATTGGAAATAAGGGAGCCACCTTAGTCAATTAATCCACAACTACGCATATTACATCATTCATCTGAGGCATTCTTAGAAGACCCACAAAAAAATACATCATCACGTCATCCCATTTATATTACATAATGGGTAGTGATTACAACGAACCCCCATATTGTTGATTCTCAACCTTTACCTTCTAGAAGTCAAGTCACCACGAAATAGAACCTTTAACCTTATTCTTCATCCTTATACACAAATACTACCTCAGAAGATCATGATACATTTTTTTCAAAACAATATGCAATTCCCACTTCAATGTGTGAAAATTGTGCATCAACTCTTCTCGCATACACTTTGGCACAACCACATGATCGTGAACATAAATAATCCCATCATCACTATTGGTCCAACCAGAAGGTGACTCCCCAACTTCAAGAGTTTACCTTAGATTCAAGCACTCCAGATCCTCATATTTCTTCTTCTTAATATGGATTAGAAGTGTGGAATCAATTGTCAAGAATGTAAGGGTCATCTACCCTTGGCCATCCTACACCTCCAAATGCATCTCAGCAAACAACACTATCATCATCCACTTAAAACTGGATTCCTAAACCACCTAATTTTGAGTCTTCCAACTCGGAGAATATGGAACATTATTTCCCTTTCCCGGTGTGTAAACTAATTTTAAGTCAATGTACTTCATGTTCTTAACCCATCTTCCCTACCAAATATTCATGTCACACTAGGAGAAGAGATGATTAAGGATTTTATGATCATTATACACCATGAACTAATCTCCCAATAAGTAATGTCACTAACATTTTAAGTTATAAACCACCACTTCTAGTTCAAGATTTTTTAAATGGTAGTTTCTTTTAGGAGGCCTCAACTGTCATGACCCATACACGACAATCCAATCTTCATGCTTCAAAACGGCTCCAAGCCTCACACAAAACACACCATAAAACAGAAAATACCCATTTCCTGACTTGGGTAGGATCAAAATTGGTTCTGTATTCAACCACTTCTTTAATTATTGGAAGGAATTATCACATGTCTCATACCACACAAACATAATTCCATTCTTGGTCAAACCTGAAGAAGGGGCTGTCAACCGAGAAAATTCTTTAATGAACCTTTAGTAATTTCCATCCAAAACCAAAAAATTCCAAATATTAGAGACATTATTAGGAATATTCCACGACATTAATCGTGTACTTTATTCGGGTCCCCTATCATGCCATCCTCTGAGATTATGTGACCCAAGAAATTTACCTAATCGATCCAAAATTGAAATTTGGATAGCTTGGTGTATAGACTATGATGTCTTAGTGTACTCAGCACGATGTCAAGATGTTTCAAATAATGATCATGGGTCTTAGAGTATATTAAGTTGTTGTTAACAAAATCAACTATGAACTAATCCACGTATGGATGAAATATTCATTTCATTATGGTCATAAACATGGTTTCAGAATTGGTCAACCCGAATGACATGGACACAAACTCATATTACCCATACCTACTTCTGAACGTAGTCTTCAGAATATCATAAGGTTTCACCCTTAGATGATGATACATAGATATCAGATCAATCATAGAGAACACTAAATAATATCTTAGCCAATAAAAAAGATCATCAGTTAGAGGAAGGGGGTATCAGTTTTTAACCATCATTTGATTTAGCTTTCTATAATTGATGAACAACTACAAGGACCCACAAGCCTTATTGAAACAACACTATAGATCCCCAATGTGATATAATTGGGATAACAATCCCCTTATTCTCTAGTCCCTCTAACTTTGTTTTAAGTTCTTGGAGTTCTGCTGAAGTAATTCTATATGGCGGAATGGAAACTGGTTAAGCTCCTCATAGAAACTCTATTGTGACCTCATCATCTATATCGTGTGGAAACAAATAGAAGTAATTAGGAAACACATACTAAAAATGATCCACCATCGGAGGAAAGACTAGCTTCTATAGTCCCTCATACTCAAGCATAAGACAAGCCACCTGAGATATGATTTCACCCAACTGCTGATAAACTAGCCCTACCTGGCCTGTCCAAACATCCCACTCTCTGTGATGGACATAAATGTATCTCTTATGAGACATGATCATTACCCTATGATTGTAACAATCAATATGGTCTTGGCATAACACTAGACAATCCATACCCAAAATCATATCAAAATAAGAAATCACAAGCACAATCAAATCCCATAAGAAATGGTACCCACTAAACTCGAGAGATCACCCCTTATATTGTTGGATATTTTCTTCTCTCACCCCTAATAGTGTATCAATTAACATAACCCCACACAAGTATTCCACCTCTAGACCCATCACAACCACAAACTGAGATGAAATGGAATAATGTTAGGTACTTATATCCAACAAAACATTGGAAAGCATAGAAGCTAAAAGGATCATACCTTTAATGGTGGATTGTCCAACCTCACCTCATCTAGGTGTAGACTTAATTTTATGAAGATGACCTACCCTCTAACCATGTGCTTGTTATGAATCTGTACTGATTCACTCCCATGCTGATATGGGCAGTCCCACCCTAGAGTACCAGACCTTCCACTTCTTCCAGTGTGACCCATAAAGCTCCAACTGCCTATTTGGTATGAGGTAACTGATCCCCAGCATAAACTAAGATTTGGCCACAATACTACTTTTATGATCATCTGTTGAGCATTCCTACATAACGTCTGCACATGCCCATTTTTCCACACTCAAAACCCAACCAGTGGTCGGTCACACTAGCCATTCATGTGCCCCAGTTTTCCACAAAGATAGAAAACTCATGGTCACCCCTGAGTAGCCGATCCACTCTTTTGACTACCCTACACACCACATCCATGGTGGAGATTCATAAAATGACACTTCTTACCCTCAGAAGTCACACCGCTAGTCCGCCCAACTGGAACCACATTCCCAACACCTAAAGCCTTTGTTAAATTACTTTCTGAGATAAGGGTCTGATATTAAACTTCAGAAAAAACATTGATATGAAATATATTCACATGAAACATAATCTCATGTCTAATTCCATCCTAAAAAATATCGTCATAGCAGCCTCATCCCCTATCAACACTGGGACAAAGCGTTGCAAGTCTATGAAGCGAACCATGTAATCCATCACTAACATAGTTCAATTTATCAACCTCATAAACTCTACAACCCGCTACTGCCTCAGGTTATATGGATATAAATTCTCTATAAAAATTTCTTGAAAGTCTTTCCATAACATACCATTATCCCGCTGATTCTGGACCAAAATATCCCACCTGCACTTTTCCAATCCCCGCAACATATATTCTTCGAACATGACTCGCTTCTCTGCAGGATTTACCTAGTGATCCAAGATCTTATATATTGAATTTATCCATAACTCTAAAGGCTTGGGTGAAACCTCTCCCAAAAAAAATTGGAGGGTGCTATTGCTGAAACTCTTTAGTCACATAAAACACACTTGGTATGACCCGCCCTAGGTCTCATTCAATCATTTTCATAAAACAAGGGAAGTTCACACTGAACAGCTCCTATCCTTGAATATCTTGGACAAATGGATTTTATTTCTCCACTACTAGTGGAGAATTCTCAGTGATATACTATTATCTCCCAAAAAGTACACTTCATCGTGGTGGTATTTCTCTATAATTCCAAACACAAGTCTTTGAACACATAACATAAAGCTTCTGCAGTTTATATAAAAGAAGGCTCTCCACTAACCATAAACAAACCATCTGTATAGAATATCACAATATAAATTTTCACACATAGAACAATACCCTCAACCATCCCCATAATGGTTCATGGTCATCATGGGGTAAACCATCTTACATTGCCTATAAGTCTTTTATTATACACCCTTATTAAACCATCTCCACTTTCACAACACAAAACATTCTCTTTTATTCATCCTTCCCATCGCTCAATTTATTACACCCAATATTTTAAATCATTTACAACCTTCATTAAGAATAACTAACTCGCATTCGTTCCATTTACCCATTTGTATCATATTTATTAGACACTATTTTATTTAACTTTTATAATGAAGTAAAATTCATTCTTCCTTTCATATCCCATGAACTCTACCCATGTCTACCTATCATAATACATGCCACCTACATCCATAAGTCCCTATAATGATGCATGAATGCACACCCTCATTACATTTGGCCAAAAATAAAAAATCATAAATCAGTCACATCACACAACAAGTGTATCACCCAATGGTGAAATCTCATCCAACCTTAACAACACACATCAAGAAAAATAATTCCCACCCTGGGTACATGGGTTCTCCCTCATATATGGGTTAGATAATCACAATAATGAGATCATTGAAAAGGTATGAAACTTTCTAATACCCTATCCACCATCCCTAAATATTAATTAATGGGAAAGAAATCCATTGATACCACATTATAATGTCCTCAACTCAGAATCCATTAAATTGTTTCCCCCATCTGGGTTGGCACATGACCTCATGTTTACCTCCCCGTATTCCAGAAGTTGTCGACAAACATCGAGGATATAATGGGAAATTTGGGGAGACTATAACCTCTTTACTAGACTAAGCCACAATAGATAACACAAGAAATAAAATAAAAAATAAAAAATATACAAAAAACATGAATTACCAACCATTTCCCAAACAAGGTATAACCACCACCAACAATAAATATGACTTGTAATGCTAAGTGTGAAAAATGTGAATGAAAACCCAAAAGAAATACCAACAGCTAAATCCCCAAAAGGGTTATGACTCTATGTCTGGATCATCAACCATGCACATCCCAAGACCAACTCATCTACCTAGCATAGGGCCTTTAGCCTTTCCCTAACATACAAACATGAAATCTACTTGGGTATCCAATGGCGACCTGAGCAGGGTGTGAGTAAAAGTTAGTGAGATACCACCAATGATGTATACAAAATATCAAGTCTAAACAGATAGTGTATGAAAGTACTAAATAAATGATAATATAAGAATAAGATTACTCGGGTTCTATTAGTTAACACTATTCACTTTAACCATTTTCATTATTTTTTTCTTTTCATCAATTTTTCCATGGGTTAAGAATCTACATCATTTACACTATAGTCTAAGTTGATCAATTACTAGGAATAAGGGAATAATTAAATTTCCTTACATCACTATGGATTGAAATTTCATAATCAATTCATCACATTTATCTTGGAGCCTCAATCTCGATAGTCTGATCAAATGCAACCGTTATGGTCATAGAGCCTCAGTCCCCTTCCCCAACCCATGCATTATAGGGGATGGGGTTGAGAGTCTCAGTCTAACCCAAATTTTGGGCATTGATCCTCAATTCCAATACCTCACAACAACCAAGCCTTGTGAACATTATTATTTATCCGTTAACCGCATATACCATGTCACAAACCACACATATATCACATTTAACCCATTTGACACTTTATACCTTATCCCATTTAACATATTTAACCATTACCATACATTAACCCATTTCCCATAATTCATCAATTCACATGAATTTGGCCATTTATTCAATTCAATTACAAACTCATAAGTCATTTGACACATTCACTGTATGATATTTAACTCTTTTTACATTTTTCAAAACAATACCTTATTTAATTTACAATGACTATATAAAAATACTAATAGTTATTTTTTATAACCAAACTAACATGGAAACACATTTATCATGGGCTCTATCTCAACAAAATTAAACTTTAGGCTTAACATTATGATTTTCCATATTCGGGGATATTGGGAAACCCCATGCATGGACCTAAATGGTCTAAAAAATATCAATGCATACCATGGGGATAATAAAAGGTTTAAATCATCCTTTATCCAACCATTTAACTATTTATTACTACATGCATCAAACACACAACAAGAATGATGCAATATCACAACCACACATGTGCCAATCGACAACAGGACTATGGGATATAACTTGTAGAAAACCTACCTTGAATCCATAGATGAAATATCACTTAACCATAGTCTTAAATCCGTATTCAATAAACCATTGAATCCCCAACCTAAGATCCACTAGAAAAAGAGGGTTTTAGGGATTCAGAAGAAGAAAAACGAAACCACAATCCCTAATCCAGAAAAGAGAGGAAAGACAGGAATTAAACATACCCATAGCTTTGATCCACAACAAAAAACACTCTAAATGGCCTAGAAATGAAATGTATTGACCCTTTGGATGATTTTTGAGCTCTGGTCCATCACTAGGGATGGGGAGTAAAATGGGGAAGAAAACCGGGTGAGACACTTAAAATCACAAGGGGGAAAATTAGTAAATTCTCACTTTTTAATGGGGTGCATAGTTAGGACAAATGGTTTTCCAAACAATGATCCAACCATACACCCGACTCTGTCTAAGAGGGGACCAAGTCACACGGTTACTTAGGGATCCTACACAGTTAAAAAAACCATGCACCAACTGTGCATGATGCCTATGTCTAAGCTCGCACAGTTTGGATTTTCCCCATGCATGGTTTACACTAACTGTGTTCCAATAGTGTATCATGCACAAGATAGCATGATTCCACATTATTTAATGTCTCAAACCCCTAGAACACCCTTGATCTTTCCAATACACCCATTATAAATTTAATTATCCATCTTTAAGGGATTCAAACCAAATTTTAAATAACAACATACCTCCATGAATTCTGGGATCTTACACTATTAGGAGATATCCCTTACCTCATGTGGATGAAAAATTGAATAATAATGTGGTGTAGGTTTTATTTGGTCAAGAAAAACCTCCATCACACAAAAATAAGTGAATTTTTATAATTTTTTCCCTCAACTTCTATGTTTCCCTACTTTTACCATTTTGGTTTTTATTAAGGTAACTAATTTTATAACCTGGGTAATTTATTCATTAGAACCAAATTAAAGTGAGAATTATTATATAATCTTGACTCTCTCATTATAAATATGATATATAGTTTATAAAATAAAAATCTCACTTGTTTTGGAAATTAATTTTAACATAAGCATAGGTAACATGTAAAAGCATTGCATGAACACTAAAAGTGTTAACAATGTTTTTACTATTTAGGGGTCAGTATATTCATTATAAAACTTAAATTGGTCCCTAAATGGACCGTATTTTATATTTATTAACATTTTAAAATCACTTGGAATAAGATATGATTTTTAGTAATTTCAAATCATTTATTAAAATATCATTTATTACAAAATAACATTAATTTTAATTTTTGACATTATTTATTTAATTTTAATTTAAAAATATCAAGAGAGTAATTTAATTTTAATATATTAAATTAAAAACTTTTAAAATAATAAATTAATCTAAAAAATTAATTTAAGATAATAATTCATTCAATTTACCTCACTTTTAATATTTTTAGTATCATTTATTTTAATAAATTTTTAACTAAATAATTACTATGGCAGAATTTCTTAAGCATTTTAAGTAACTAATTCGTCTTTCAAAATTATAGAAAAATTATAATGATAAAAAAACTTACTTATATTTAAAAATAATATGTATAACTAAAGCCATGTGGATTTTCCCCATATCCCAAATCTTTATAAATATTAAAGGCAAGAAAGGTTCCTTTTTTTTCTTTTTCCTTACATAACTTATTATAAAGGTCACTTTCATGGAATAGTATCTCAATGACTCATAAAAATAGATAAAAAGGTGTAAAGTTTCTAAATGAATCCATCCAATGGGTGTTGGAAACGTTGGTAGGTCATTTTACACCTTATATTCAAAGTTTAACAACTAAGTAAACTCATTTTTACCTTATTCACTTTAATTAATTATGACTGTTTTCACTAATCACTTTGGTCAAAAATTAAGTTTACCTTATTAGAATTTATAAATTATTATAATTGAAAAAATTTAATCGAGTTTTTAAAATTAAATTTATAGAAATGGAAAATATTAATTTAAAAGTAATCTCGAAGACGAAACGAGAAAACGAGTTTTAAAAGTGAAAATGATCAAACTTTTACTATGTTTTTATATCTAAATTAAGTATAAAAATGATTCTATGACCTTAATTGGAGTAATATATGTAAAGTTGATCCAATTTTACTTTAAAACCATTTTAAATTATAATTTAACATTATAAATTATTTAGATAAAAAGTAATCTTATAATTAAAATTCAGTATTTCTCACTATTCATCAAAAACATAAACATCTGAGCAAATACCAAAAATTCACCATAGGATAATTTTTAAATTAATATTTAAAAAATGAATTTTATTTTTTAAAATAAAATTTATAAATGTTTTAAAATTTAATGTTAAAATAAGTGCGTCATTAAAAGGTGACAAAACTGTCATTAGAAAAATACATATTTTTATGCATAAAATTGTATCTGTGGTTAAAATATGGATATAAAACCTATTGAATGAATTTAAAATTTTTTAATGAATATATAATATATAAATTTCATTATTATTATACACTAATAGTAATTAATTTAATTTATTATGATAAAATGAATTTGGTGTATAAAAATAGGTTTTTATAAAAACATTTTCATTATCTTTAATTAGTTTTTTCATTAATTTCTAATTAATTGGTAACAAATGTATTAAAATATATATTTTTTATAAGTTAGATAATCCTAATTATAATTGCCAATTTAACTACTAGGAGATAATTCTCATTTTAAATAATAATATTAATAGTATTTTGAAAAACTTTTTCTTATGTGTAGCACAAATTATCGAAGAAAATCATTGCTGTGAGTAACACAAACTAGTATCAATGTTGTGTGTAATGCAAGATATTCTCAAAATTATGTGTAATGAAAGATATAGAATAGATTTAAATAAATTGGAATTGTAAATACATCATGATTTACACGAACCGAATCTTGTCGCCATCAAAACCGGCACCAAACCCGACCCACAACAAAGACCAAAGGGCGTTCCCAATCCCCACGGGATGGCTCAAGTGCCCGGGTATCATAAAATGAAAGTTGGGAATGATTTACCTGAGTTTATAAATAAAAAACAGTAAAAAAATCCAATAAACCAAATCTGGATTTTTCAAACCAAACCATATTTTACAAAATTCCATAATTGAGTTACACAATTTAAAACAATGTTCAATGACCATTACAAAGGTACAAAACCAAAAATGACATCTCAAGAACCTCATAATGGCAAGAGGCACCTCCCTCGATCCACCTCCACAACACTTCATCATGAAGGACTGCTAAAAACCCGAACTATTGGCACAAAATTTGTACCCAGACCTATGACAAAAAAATAACCAAGTATACTTACACCCAAAGGTGTAAGTAGGGTGTGATCCAAAGCCCAGTAGGATACTACCACTAAGATATTCCTTGATATAAACATTCAAAGGTGAAAATCATGAAATTTTTCATAAACATGAGATGCCAATAATAATTTTAAAGAGATGCAACTTTAAATAAAAACTGTTTTCAGGTAGGCTACTTTAAAGAAACAACAGTTTTAAAAAGAGTTCCAAAGGTACTGAATTTTCCAGCCAAACATACCATATGCTGATGGTAAGAATAAAGTATCTAATGGGCCCAAAAAACAGGGAATAACCCCTAGGAACTATCTCACTGTGGGTCCCAAGTACCTTGTATCTCAGTGAAAGTTACCATCACAATATATGTTCTCGTGCACATGCGCCACTAGTAGGGAGAATACCCAAAACCTAGTGGTTCCCCAAAAACATCATCATCATCATAGTTTAGTTAGTGTTGTCAGCATCAAACTTGCTACATGAAACTAAGGAAAAACCCCACGAGATCACTAGCATACTAGTACACGTCCACCCACCTAAATACTCGGGTTTCCCCCTTATGCTCAAACAAGTTCAACAAGATATGAAAAATAATTTTCAAACAAAAATACCACTTAAAAATCACACATTTACCAAATATCCCACATGTATACCACCCAAGTCAAACAAAACTACTTTCATAAGGAATATTCATTTTTCACATCATACTCACACAAAACAGCCCACAAATGTGTTTCACACCTTTCTTGCAATTTGATAAAACATTTCAGAAACTTATAAAAGATTCAAAAAAAATGTTTAACATCCTAAATCACCACTTTACCTTTCAAAAACCCATCTTAGGTGAACACACTCACCAAAATAGTAAATGTACATCCTTTTCCTACTTTGTTTAACTCAAAAAATCCTTTACAATTTTCATAAAATAATCCCAAGGGGTATAACCATGTTTTTCACACAAAACCCATTTCAAAACCCTCTTTCAAGGAAAAAATAACACCAATACCAATCCAAAACATAATTAATCCCTAGAAACATTTATTAAACCACTTTCAAGTGTTATAAAATCACCTCGAATAATACCACAAAAGATACACATGAAAACACACATTTTCATAAAACACTTTCAAGAAGTATAACAAGGTTTTACACATAAAACCCATTAAAATCCCCAATTTTAGGCCCACATGACACTAAATCATTAACAAACCAGAATTGGTATCCCCTTTCAACAACTAATAAATCACTTCCATATTTTATAAAACAACCACAAAAGATATTGCATGATTTAAAATTTAAAAGCACACAACTTCAAACAAAAATGTAACATTAATACTAAATGATTTTCTAATGATACAAAAAATGGTTTTCACACCACACACAATATATTATGAACATTATAAATTAATAAATCAATCAAAATAACTCATAAATAATTTCTTACACATGGAATCACCTACCGAAAATGTCAAAACCCTCAAAACTTGGTGCAAAACATTAACCGCACCACCGCCACACTACAAGGGGCTGAAAACAAACCCTAATCCACAATATTTCACCAAAAATAACACTGGTTAAACCCTAGGTAAAAATCATAGCTTCTGGAAAAAAATTAAACTTAATGAAAAGGAAATACAACCGAAAGATGATGGAAGATACCAAGAAGAAATTCGCTTACTTGAAAGATCTTGAAACAATCACCCTGAATCCAGCAAATGGTGAATCTCCAAGGAACCAAAACTGATAGGTAGGATCAAATGAGGATTCTTAGGTAAAGTGGGGACTGAAATGGGGGAGAAAGAGTGAAAATTGAAAGGTTTATGAAAGAATAAATAACCTTATCAAACTTGGATGATTTGAGAAACTCGAAGACATTTTTCCCCAATCCATGATCCAAATGAGCTCCAAAGCAGCCAAATAGATAATGAGGGTGTGCCTCAAGTTTATTGATTTTGGTGGGAGGTAAAATCACACAAAAAAGTAAAAAATGGAAGTGATATTAAAAAATTAATAAACAAATTTAAAGTAGGAAATCGGCTTACAGGATTTCCCAAAACTTTAATAAAAAACCCAAATCCATCATTATTATGGATTCCTATGGGGTCCAAATTGATATTGTGGTTTTAATATACCATGAGATTACAATTGTGAAGTGGAATCGATGTAAAATGTTAAAAAATGAATGAGTTATAAAAGAAAAAAAAATTATTTTTAAATATGGAAATGGGCTCACAGTTTGACCAAAATTATTAAAACCCACTATTTACACCAAAATGCATGGGAAAACCCAAATCAAAGAAAGAATGGAAATTAAATGAAAAATACCTTTAAAATAATTCATGGATGTGACAATGTTGTCTGGGGATGTTATATTCACTTATAGGCTTGGTGTTGCATGTCATACATGCTACTGAATATGATGTTCATATTTTTAAATTTCAAGGAGTTACATTCTACCCATCTTAAATAAATCACATCCTCACAGTTTAAATATTATCTTGGAAATCAAGGTCATGACATAAAAAAAAATTCCATTGTTAAAAAATCCACATCAGAAAAGTGTGAATAAATTATCCTCTTAATAACAGATAAAATGAAGTATGAATGAAAAATAAAATGACACATAACTATGTTTCTAAGTGGGGGAAAATTGGTAGCAAGTGAAGATATAGATGTAACAACCTAATTTTTTTAATAATATTTGTTTCTTGAATTTGTGTGTTATTTCATTTTATACTCAACAAAACAATATCCAATAATTAATCAATTGAGTATAATTAAAACGAGACCATTAATTTTTGACTATTGTTTAACCATTGGTCAATATGACCATTGAAAAATATACTCTTAATGTCATAATTAATTTTTATAAATACAAAAGATCATGGTTTGTTAATTTAGAAAGAAGAGTCTATAGCCTTATCCAGTAGACTCGGGCCGTACGAAGCCCATCTATCGGAGCTTGGGATGGAGGTAGCATCACTGGACTTTGCTCGGGACCAAGCCCAAGCTGATATCCAACACATTAAGATTGAAAAAAATCACTCATGGGGGAAGTTCAAGCTGATAGAAATCCCCAATCAGGAAATGCTGTCTCAGCCACACCAAGAATTTATCACAATTTCACAACTTAATCTTAGGTTCTATGCAAGTGTTATAAGGGGTTATATAACGAGGCCTTAGTTACTTTCTGTAATCCCTTGGTAAAAATAAAATTGTTATTTCATTATTCCTATTTTAGGAATAGTTTTTCTTAAAAAATTATGTGCTTAATTAAGACAAATTTGACAAATTTATTTTAGAAGTAAAAATTGTGATTTTTAGAAATTTTTCATACATGAGAATTATTATGGTAAAATAAACATCATTTTTGAGTTTCAAATGTCAAAATTAACCGAAGAGGAATTTTTAGTATGTTTCTAAGAAGTTTCAATTTTATGAATATTTTTTTATGAATAGTTTTTTTAATGAATAGTAAAAAAATATTTTATTATTATATAAATTATTCTGTGAAATGATTTTAAAAAATCTAACGTACATGATTGTAATCAGGGTAAAAAATGTGGTTCAATAAGATCAAAATAATTTTTTGCTGAATATTAACTTTATTCTTTGGAATATTATTTTTATCCTTATGAGGGATAATTTTATCTATGGAATAGTAACATCACCTAAGGAGGTATAAATATGTTTTAATCATCTTAAGTGGTAATGAGATATAAATATATCAAAGTATAAGTAAATAAATGTTTTGAAATTAATAGTTAAGTATTAGTATTTTATCTATTAAGTTTAATTTAAAATGAAATTATTTTTCCTAAAATGTAGTTCACTTTTGGATACTACACATCAAAAAATGGTGAGAGTGAATTTTTGGGATTTTTTCTAAATAGTTAAATTTTCAGTGAATATTAAAATTACAATTTTAAGTTTTCAGTATGTTTAATGACATCATTAATAATGTAATAATGATGTAATAATTCAGGTGTAATCGTGTACAGTAAGATGTGTAATGATGTGTCCCAGGTGACCAATACCATGGGAAAATACCATGGGCAAGCCCATGGTTTTGCGAATACCACTAATGAGGTGTCCCTTCGAAATTAATGAAATATTTCCTCACTTTTGCTATAAATACCAAAAAATTCCTTCATTAATTTTATTCCAAATTCTTTCTAAATAAAGATATGGTCTTTTTACCTCCCAAGGTGACCTCAATCCCCCGAAGGTCCCAACCTTTGAGTTTTTGAAGTTACTCTTCAAGGTAAGGGAACCATTCACCCTCCTCTTTTAGTCAAGACATCCTTTATGTTATGTCTTCTAGTTTCCATTTTATTATTTTGGGGTATGTTATTATATATCCTTATTACTCTCCATTTTATGTCTGAATAAGTAGAGACCCTTTCCACTCTCATCAACTGATTTTCTTAATCTTTATGTGATTCTGTTAGGCTTCCGAATTTTCGTAAAAGAAATTGCATCCTCTCTTTTTTTCCCTAAAGTTTTCTTTAATGTGGTATGTCATTCAAATGTCCATACCATGATATTATTTCTATTTTATTATGTCCCTATACTATAAAATGAGTCATTTATGGATGGTATAACCTTTTCCCCTCTATTATTAAGGTTTTCTAAAACCATGTTGCATAGCCGTTATGTTGTAGAATTTTCATCTCAAAATCTCTCTATTTTTCTCCAGAAATTATATTATTTTATTTATGTGAATACGCAAACCTATTTCATTTCTAGGGGTTTTCATCAAGAGATAAAAAAAATATATTTTATTCTTTAATTGACATAAATAAAACCCCCATTCCCTTTCCAAGGGATATAAATAACATAATGATCTTGTTTCTAATCACTTTTTGATATGTCAAAATATTGATATGAAACCCATCTCTTTTATTATATTTGGGTTATTTATTAAATGTTTTATTATGGTCTATGTGTATTACATGAAAATAAATACATATTAAATTTTTTCCCTGATAGTGCTTCAATGCATTGGGTAATGAAATTAATCTCTAGAGATGACAAGTTTTACAATACCTTGGTGAATAACCTTGGTATTTTTTTTGAAACCTTGGGGATGGAACTTTGTGAAATGTTAATGAATGTATAAAATAAATGTCGTAGACACATATTCAAGTTATTATTCATGTTATTTTTATTATTATATCCCTTTTCTTTCAATGATCATTTCTTTATGTTTTTCATCAAGTTATTATTGATATCACAAGTAAACTGATTCCCTTGTTTACCCTTACTGGGCCTTCTCCTCAACATTTCCATTAATTTATGTCTCCAGGTTATGAGATGTAGTAATTGTACTTAGGATGAAATTTTAAAGATTATTTTCAAGGGTATTAAAATAATATCTTATGTTTTCATGTTTTATGTTCCATATTTCCAAGATTCTAGACTTTAAAGATCCTCTGTTTCTAAAATGTAATGAAAAGTTATGTAATAAAAAGGAAGGATTCCATAGTTTGAATAAAAGGATAGTTTAGTTATTTATGGAAATTAGGATATAAAAATTTTAGGAGGAACCATATAGAAAATATAAAATATAAGAAAACTTTTGTGTATTTTGCTTAAATATTAAGTAATTGGTTTCTGAACAAATAATCCTTGTCTGGATAAGAACATGTGGATGTGGCTCTGGCACAAATGTACCTAGGAGTTGAAACTCTGACAAGGAGTTTTGAGACTGACCAGGGGTATCCTAGTACACAACAACGGGCCTTTCCACACTTCTGGTTTGACACTCATGGGGGATATGGTTGGTTAATCACAAGATTTTTATGAATCATTATGAAGGATTTATAGAGAAATGTAATTTTTTAAGAATGAAGTTTTAGGACATAAAATAATTTATAGTTAAAAGATTTATAAATGAAATAAGTTTCTAACTAAGGTTTTATTCTATTAGAAAATGGTGTGTAATAGGAGGAACCTTGCAAATAGTGACCGTAATAAACCATGCGGTGACAACCCTTCGATGGAAGCCGGAAAGGAAACATTCATGATAATGATGAACTAATGGACTCGTGTTATGAAAAAAAAAACTCGAATCAAGCTGAGAGACCAATATCAATGTGAAGGGAAAAAAATTTGTTGAGTCCTTTATGAGTCAATGACCGCTAACTTTCAATGGATCTACCAACTCATTGATTTCTGAATAGTGGATCAGCTCTATCGACAAGATCTTTTCTATGCTCCGCTGTTTGGAATAGATAATGTCACCCTAGTTATTTACCACTTAGAGGTAGAAGCTGATCAGTGGTGGGAAATGATTAAAAACATGAGGCCAAGATTTTTGGTTGAAGCTATGGAGTGGGAAGAGTTCATAGGGATATTCTTCAATAAGTATTTCCCTCATTCTATGAGAACAAAAATGGAGAAAGAGTTTCTCAAGCTGAAGCAGAAGGAGAATGAATCTTTTGGATGCTACGAGGTGAACTTCACAAGACTTTCCCATTACACCTCATGTTTTGTTATGGATACTCATTGTAAATATGATAGATTTTTTGGTTGACTAAGACCTCATCTATGGAAGAATCTAGAAAACCGAGACTATGATATCTATGAGGAGATCGTGTAGAGTGTAATGAAAGCCGAACTGGAGTTCAGTGAAACACATTGATCTCATAAATCAAATGAAAATAAGAGATCGATGTATCCAAGATTAGGGAGGACTTATTATTGGAGAATATGAGCCAAGAAAGTTCAACATCCCATGTGTAATAAATGTGGTAAGAATCACTCAGGGAACTACCTTCTCGGGAGCAGGATGTGCTATAATTGTGGAGGAGAAGGCCATATTGCACGAAATTTTCGTAGCGTGGTGAAGCCTCAACTTCCCAACACTAGCGGCAAGGTAAAGATGGTACATGCCCTACCTAATGTCTAATGTTATAAGTGTGTACAACGTCGGAAATTTTCCAATCAATGTCCAAATATGAGAGAAGTGGAGGGGAACCACCATCATCCTCAGCAAAGGCCAAGGGAACAAGGTCATGATTTTCTATCAGGACAACTGATGTTGAAGCTCCAAATGATGTTGTGGTTGGTACTATTGTTGTTCTCTCAAAGATAGCAAGTACTTTGTTTGATTCTAGTTCAACGAATTCCTTTATATCCTCTATGTTTTCAAAGAATTTAGAATCAACCCTAGAATTACTAAAAGTAGAGTAATTAGTCAAGACTTCTAGTGGAATTATCCAAGAGTCATCAGTGTTTTGAAACTATAGTATTTACTTTAGTGAGCACAATATAATAACAAATTTAGTAGTCATTCCCATGCTGGAATTTGACATTCTACTAGGGATGGACTGGCTCTCAAAGTATAATACTAATATAAAATGCATAAGCAAGGAGATATCAATAATCTTGAATGGAAAACCTACAGTTATCTTACATGGAGTGATATCTCAACATGAACTTTTTTCTAGAAGAACCTACTGTATCCTTATTTATGGAGTTGATCGGTTAGGAATAAGAAGTAAATGATAGTATAATTATATAAAATGTCCCCATCATCTAGGAATACATTGACGCATTTCCTAAGGAGTTACCCAGACCTCCCCCAGAAAAAGAGGTAGATTTTTCTATTAAACTCGTACCTAGATCTCATCTAATATCAAAACCCCATATAGGATGGAAAATGTGAAGCTGGAGGAATTAAAGAAAAAAATATAATATCTTTTGGAGAAGGGGTTTATCTGATTGAGTGTGGCTCCTTGGGGAGAACCTGTTCTCTTTGTGAAGAAGAAGGATAGATCAATGTGGTTATGCATTGATTATAGAGAAATGCACAAGATCACAGTGAAGAAAAAAAATACCATCTTCCAAGAATTGATGACTTATTTGACCAACATCATGGGGCTCAATTATTCTCCAAGATTGATCTTAGATCTGGTTATCATCAATTGAGGGTAAATAAATAAGATATTCCAAAAACTGCCTTCTAATCGAGATATGGGAATTATGAGTTTGTAGTTATTCCCTTTGGATAGACTAATGCACCTACTATTTTTATGGATTTGATGAATAGAGTCTTTAAAGAATACCTTGATAACTTTGTGATAGTTTTTATTGATGATATTTTGATATGTTCCAAAAAGTTTTGAGGATTAGGAGGATCATCTAAGGGTTATTTTTCAAACTCTATGGAACGATAGCCTTTTTGGAATGTTCAGAAAATGTGAATTTTGGTTACAACAAGTTCCTTTTTTGGGGCACATTGTAACCAATGAAGGAATCCCAATTGACCATGCAAAGAAAAAAGATGTATAGGAGTGGCCTTATCCTATAACAATAAATTATATTTTTAGTTTCCTATGATTAGAGGGATATTATAGGAGGTTTGTGAAAATATTTTCATGACTTTATAATACATTAACCAAGTTAACTTGAAAAGGGGTCCAGTTCATCTGGACAAAGGAGTGTGAGGAAAGTTTCCAAGAGAAGAAGAAGAGACTGGTTACTGCACCTGTGTTAACTATTCCCTCAAGTTGAGAAATATTTCTTATTTTTAGCGAAGAATCTCTGAAAGGGATTTGGTGCGTCCTCAAGAAAAATGACAAGGCCACTGCTTATGCATCTCAACAGTTGAAGACTCATGCACAGAACTATCCTACACATGATCTTGTGCTGGCTGCGGTTGTTTTTTCTATGAAGATATAGAGGCACTATCTTTATGGGGAGAAATGTGATATATACACAGAACATCAAATATTGAAATATATTTTCACACAAAATGAATTAAACATGAGACAAAGAAGATGGTGGGAACTTCTTAAAGACTATGATTTTTCATTTCATTATCATCATAGAAGAGCAAACAATGACGCTGATGCATTAAGTAGGAAAGACCCAGTTGTTCTGTCCATGATGAGGATTAAAAGATATCCTTTGATCAATGACCTAGTAAAGTTGGACATGAGAATTATAAGGGAAGGGAAATCATCAAACCTATTCCAAATGATTTATCAACTTTCATTACTAGAGAAGATCAAAAAAATCTCAGAAATAAGATCCTTTATTACAAAATAAGTTTGAGGCTGTGAAGAATGGGAAGTTTCCTAAGTTCAATATTGATCAAGAAGGTGTATTGAAATTTCATACAAGACTATGTGTTCCATCTATTTCAGAAATAAAGAAGGTGGTGGTGGATGAAGCTCATATCTCTACGTTATCTATACATCATGGGAGTAAAAAAATGTATAGAGACCTTCGTGATCATTATTGGCGGGATAATATAAAATGGGAGATTGTTGACTACACTAAAATGTTCCTGGTATGTCAACAAGTAAAGGCAGAGCAACAACTTAATAAAGGGGTATTACAACCACTACCCATACCCACATGAAAGTGGGAAAATATCACTATAGACTTTGTCACTGGTCTCCCAATAACATCCAAAAGAAACAATGCGATATGGGTTTTTGGGGACCGTCTCACCAAGACTATTCATTTTACCTTTATTCGAGAAGATTTCCCTCTGGATCAACTTTCTAGGATTTATGTGAAGGAAGTAGTAAGGCTTCATGGAGTTACACTTTCTATCATATCTGATCATGATCCAAGATTCACATCAAAATTATGGATAAGTCTTCAACATGTTCTGAGTACCAAATTAAATTTCAGTACGACCTATCACCCCCAAACTGATGTAATATTTGAAAGGACTATTCAAAAACTCTAGTACATGCTAAGAACAAGCTCAATGGAATTTAAAGGTGGATGGAATCAACATCTCCCATTAGTTGAGTTCCCTTAAAACAAAAAATTCCACTCAAGCATTAAAATGAAAACCTATGAATCTCTATATGGGAAGAGATATAGAACTAATACTTTTTGGGATGAAGATGTTGAGATAAAGCTTCATGGGCCTGATCTTGTGCAAGAGATGACAGAAAAGGTCCATGCCATCCAGCAACACATTAAGGAAGCTCAGAGTCGGCAAAAGAGCTATGCCAACAACTATTGAAGGGACTCAGAGTTTGATGTTGGTGACAAATTATTTGTTATAATTTGACCTTTGAAGAGAGTCATGAGGCTTATGAACAAGGGGAATCTCAGCCCTATGTATATTGGCCCCTATGAAATCCTTGATCGCATAGGCACAGTGGCCTATCGGCTTGAACTTACTCCAAATCTAGCACAAGTTCGGGATGTATTTCACGTATCCCTATTGTGGAAGTACATACATAACCCTTGACATGTATTAAATCTAGAGGTGGTATAACTAGAACATGACCTCTCTTATAAGGACTAGCCTGTGGAGATCTTGGATCATAGAGACAAGGTTCTACACAATAAGACTACCCGCCTTGTTAAGGTGTTGTGGAGGAACCAAAAATGTAAAGGAGCCACATGGGAACCAGAGGATTATATGAGTCAGAAGTACCAATACCTTTTCTCTTATGAGGGTACGAGTTAAAATTTCAGGTATGAAATTTCTTAAGGGGGGAAGAATGCAATGACCCGAACTTCTAAATAATGTTTTTTTCTTGAATTTGGGTGTTATTTTATTTTATAACCAACAAATCTATATATTTTAATTAATGAAGTGAGTATAATTAAAATGAGACCATTGGTTTTTGACTATTATATGACCATTGGTCAATATGACCATTGGAAACTATACACTTAATATCATGATTATTGTTTATAAATACAAATGATCATATTTTATTAATACAGAAAGAAGAGTCGATGGGCTCATCCAATAGACTCTGGTCGTACGAACCCCATCTGTGGGAGCTTTAGAAGGAGGTAGCATCACTTGGATTTACTCTGGACCAAGCCCAAGATGAACTCCAACACGTTAAGCTTGAACAAAATCACTTAAGAGAGAAGTTCAAGATGATAGAAATCACCACTCAAGAAATGTTGTCTAAACCACCCCAAGATTTTATCACAATTTCACACCTTACTCTTATGTCCTATGTAGGAATTATAAGGGGTTATGTAACGAGGTCTTAGTTATTTTTTCTAATCCCTTGGTATAAATAAAATTTATATTTCATCATTCCTATTTTAGGAATAACTTTTCTTAATAAAGTATATTTTTAATTAAGATAAATTTGATAAATTGATTTTAGAAGTAAAAAATTGTACTTTTCAGAGAACTTTCATACATAGATAATTATTATGGTAAAATACACATCATTTTTGAGTTTCAAATGTCAAAATTAACCTAGGCCGAATTTTTAGTAGTTTACAATGAAGTTTCAATTTGATGAATAGTATTTTATAAATATTTTTTTATGAATAGTATTTTATGAATATTTTTTTTAGGAACAGTAAAAAAATTATTATTAAATAACATTTTCTATGAAATGATTATAAAAAATATGACATATATGGTTGTAATCAGGGTGAAAAGTGTGGTTCAATAAGATCAAAATAATTGTTTTGTGAATAATAACTTTATCCTTTGGAATAGTAATTTTACCCTTATTAGTGGTAATCTTATCAATGGAATAGTAACATCACCTAAGGAGGTATAAATATTTTTTAGTCATCTTAAGTGGTAATGATATATAAATATATCATAGTATAAGTAAATAAATGTTTTTGAAATTATTAGTCAAGTATTATTATTTTTTTATTTAGTTTAATTTAAAATGAAATTAATTTTTATAAAATGTAGTTCACTTTTTGATTCTACATGTCAAAAAATGGTAAGGGTGAATTTTTGGGATTTTTCTAAAACTGTTGAATTTTTAGTGAATAGTAAAATTACAGTTTTGAGTTTTTGGTAAGTTTAATGACATCATTAATGATGTAATCATGATGTAATAATTCTGGTCGACTTGTGTACAGTAAGATATGTTATGAGGTGTCCCAAGTGGCCAATACCATCAGAAAACACCATGGGAAAGCCCACAGTTCTTCAAATACCACTAATGATGTGTGCCTTGGAAATTAATAAAATACTCCCTCACTTTTGCTATAAATACCAACAATTATTTTCATTCCTTTCATTAAAAATTCCAAATCAATGAAGATCTGGTCTTTTACCTCCCAATGAGTCCTCCCAAGTTTCCCTCAACCCCCCAAGGTCCCAACCATCTAGTTTTTGAAGTTACTCTTCAAGGTAAGGGAATCTTTTACCCTCCTCTTTTAGTCAAGACTTATTTTATATTATGTTTTCTAGTTTCCATTTTATTATTTTGGGATATGTTATTATATATCTTTATTAAATTAAAATTTATATAGAAATAATGGGAGACCATTTCTTCTTTCATCAACTGATTTTATGAATTTTTAAGTAACGATGTTAGGCTTCAGAATTTCCATAAAAGAAATTACATCTTCCCTTCTTTCCCCCTCAAGTTTTCATTTCATGTGGTATATAATTAAAATTTCCACACCATGATAATATTTCAATTTTATTATATCCCAATACTGTAAAATGATTCATTTATTTTTGGGACACCTTTTTCCCCTCTCTTTTTAATGTTTTCTAAAATCATGTTGCATAGTCGTTATGCTGTAGAAGGTTCGTCTCAAAATCACTCTTTTTTTCTCATGAAATTATCTTATTTTATTTATGTGTATAACCAAACCTATTTAATTTCTAGGGGGTATTCATCAAGACATAAAAAATGATATATTTTATTTTTGGAATTGACATACATAAAACCCTCATTCCCTTTCCATTGTTTATAAATGACATAGTGATCTTGTTTTTAAGCACTTTTTAGAACATCACAATTTGGATAAGAAAACCATTTCTTTTCTTCTATTTGGGTTATTTATGAAATTTCAGATTATGATATATGGGTTTCACATGAAAATAAATACATATTAAGGGTGTGCTTTGTTAGAGTGCCAATGCATTTGGTAAAGAAATTAATCTCTAGATATGAAAAGTTTTACGATACCATGGTGAATAACCTTGGTAATTTTTATGACACCATAGGGATGAACCTTGGTGAAATGTTCATGAATGTATAAAATAAATTTGGTTTTCACATATTCAAGTTATTATTTGTTGGAATCGCCTATTTTGATAATCCCAAATCATGTCACATTTATGTGATAACTATGTCTCATTAATATTCCTAGTTTCTATCAAGTGATAACTATATATATTTAATCTCACTATTCTATTTTTTAAGATTACAGTGAAAAATTTATCTAATAAGGTTACTAATGAAAGGTAAATGATGAAGGTCACTGATTAAAGGTTACCGCTGAAGTCTAGCGTTGAGAAGGTTACCACTGAAGGCTACCACTGAAGGTTACAGTTGAAGGTTACTATTGAGAAGGTTACCGATGAAGGTTACTACTGAAGGCTACCGTTGAGAAGGTTACTGATGGAAGGTCACCGATGAAGGTCTCCAATGAAATGTTACCACTTAAGGTTACCACTGAAGGCTACCGTTGGAAAGGTCACTGATGCAAGGTTATCGATGAAGGTCATCGATGCAAGGCTACCGATGAAGGCTACTGATTCACACCTACCGTTGAAGCCTACCATTGTCAAGGCTACCATTACCAGTATACCGACGCTTACCCTTATACTCCATACCTTTTCAAATTATTAAGATTATTCTAACGGTCATATTTGGTAAATTTAATGCTTTTGACATTAATTAATGTTGATTGTAGACATATCAAGAGATCATATCTGGGGACAGTATGAGGTACGAGGAGGACCGCATGGGGTCTACTTTTTCCTATTTTCAGACCTCAAATATAAAATAGAAGACCAAGAATTAGTAGAGGAGTGGAAAAGTGTGTGAGTGTGAAGTGTGAAAAGACGGAGGAATCCATGAAAAAGAGATTACTCACTAGATAAAAGAGAACAAGGAAGAACCATTCGACGCTTACACTGTGAACCCAAGATCCTCAAGAAGATCATTTTGGGTGAACAATTTCAAGGATACCTTATATGATTCATCAAATATCAATCAACATAAGAAGTAGAACACTCAGTTCCTAAAAGCTAGAACCTGGAGTTATGACACTCTGTTTTGAGGACAACTTCCAGAGAAAGACTCTAACCTCAAATTATTTACCACAATGAGTCAAGAGTTGAACTAAAAACACATATATCTTTCTAAACTCAATCTTATAATCTTATCTCTACTATGTTCTTTTATTTTACATTTCTAAGAAGTGTGTGGGTTTGTCTATTACACACACTATCTCATGTGCTTGAACTGAAGGATACTGAAAATCCTTACATCAAACTTCACTTACACTTTATTTCCCACGTATAACTATGGAAGAGACCATGTTTAGTCTGTATTGTTTGTTTTTTACATGAAAAACTATGGTAGAGGGTGTGAACCCTAGATAGTTTGTGAAAACTGTTGTAAATCCCGATACAGTATATATATAAAGTTTATTGTTTTTATAAACAATTTAGTGGCATATGATCACAAAGTAAATAGGATTAAGTCTTAGATTGAGACTAAACCTCTTGTTTAAATCTATTGTGTACTATATTTTTTTATACTCTGTTTTGTCTATTTTTCAATGCTCATAACTTCAAAAATAGAAAACTGTTTTACATTCACTCTGATAGTTTGTCTGGTTAGTGTGTGTATTTGATTAATTCAGTAAACTTATTTCAAAAGTTGAAGAAGTGTTTACACTGATTCAACTAAGGACTAATCACCCTTTCAGAAACCTTTTGACCAACTAAACATTTATATCTATACTGCCTTAATTAACTAGGGAATTTAAAAATTGGGGGTTCTTAAGCATAAAGTTATTAACTGAAATTTTAAGTAGGGACTCACTTCACCCCCCTCTTGAGATTCCACTCTGACCAACATTTTTTATCAGAGGATTAAAAATTTTATTGTTACTATCTGAACTATTGTGGAAGTTTTCAAATTATTTTCAACTGTGATTTTAGTCATATCTTAATGATATAAAATTTCTTTCATATCTAAATTTTCAGTTCATTAAATTTTAATTAGTAATGGATAAAATATTTGAAGGTGCTTTTTCTGAAATGCCACCTTTTTTTCATGGTAATAACTATGATCAGTGGAAATTAAAAATGAAAATGTATCTAGAGGGCATGGGTCCTAAAATCTGGGACACAATTGAAGAACAGCATGCTTTTCCTCTTTCTACTAGGGACACATGGTCTTAGTTGACTAAAGATACAAATAAAAATAACTATAAGGCAATGAATTCATTATAATGTTCTATAGGTGATGAAGAATTCAATAGAATATATGCCTGCAAAACTGCTTATGAAATTTGGGATACTTTGGCTATTTCTTATGAGGGAACAACCAATGTTAATGAAATGAGATTAAATACCTATAATATTAAATATGATAATTTTAAAATTAAGCCTGATGAACTTTTATCTGAAATGTATATCAGGATCAATGAAATAGTTAATACTATGAGTCTACTTGGGAAACAAGTGGACAACAAGGATTAGATTATGGGGTTGCTTCGATGCCTACCTGACAGATGGAGAGGAACTTCTGTTTCTATCTGATAATCCTGTGACATAGGCAAACTACCAATGAAGGAACTAGTTGGAAAACTTATGATGTACAAAGAAGATCTTATGGTAAATCAAGAAGCAGATGAAGAACCAAGAAAGAAATCTTTATCATTCAAGACTGCTACCTCAAAGAGAAAATATAAAGAAAAAGTTCAAGATTCTATAGACACTTCCACTAGTGAAGACGCATATTTTGGTAGTGATGATGATATGTCTCATCATTATAGTATATTCAAGAAGTTCTACCATAAGAATAAGGTCTTTAGAAAGTCAAACTATAAAATAAGGTATGATAATAAAGGACAGTGGAAAAAGGACAGAAAATGGAATGACAACACAAATGAGATAGTCTGTTATGAGTGTAAAGGAAAAGGCCATGTGAAAGCCAATTGCCCCAAGATGAAGTTTAAGAAGAAATATGAGGACAAGGTCAAGTTATATAAAAAGGATATGAAAGCTACTTGGAGTTATTTAGAAGATATCTCCAGTGGATCGGGCACTTCTGATATTGAAAAGAACAAACATGAAAACCTTTGTCTCGTGACAGAAACATCTGAGGTAAAACCCAATTATCCTATACATAATTATTAATATTCTAAGAATGAAATTAAATCAAATAATGATAAAATTATGAATAAGGATGAACTATTTAAATATTGTGGAATTTTTGAGGACACCTTTAATTAACTCAAGGATAAATATAAATTTTCGAAAAGGCAACATTTTTTAAATGTTAATTATAATTCTGATCTTGATATTGAGAAAGGAAAATGTGATCAGCTGTTAAAAGAAAATACTAAAATGAAATTATCAAATTAGTAATTAAAAAGGGATCATGAGAAGTTTACTACAAGTAGAGAAACCTTGACTCAGTTTCTAGGGTAATAGATTTTTCCAAAATAAACAACTGGTCTAGGATATCAATGAGGATAGAGAAGGATTATTAAAAATAAATTTGTTCCAAAACCGGGAAAGTTCACTACTAGTTCAAGTTCTGGACCATCTTTTGAAAAACAATTCTCTAATGGACCTAACAAAGTGTTCTGGTCTGAAAACATATCTGTTAATTATAGTAAACCAGTGAGACAAGTATGGGTTCCCAAAGTTTTACTTGCTAACCTCTCTGGACCCAAGAAAATCTTGGTACCAATGTTACCCTACACTTAATCTATTTTTCAAGAAAAGTTTCTGAAGAGTTCCTGTAAAACTCTATGGTACATGGACACTGGATGCTCTAGACATATGATAGGAGACAATTCATGCTTCAAGAGCCTAATTAAAGTTGATGGTGGACATGTCACAATCGGTGATAATTCTAAAGGGAAGATCATCATCTTTGGATAAATTGGTAACCCTAATACCATATTAATTTCAAAAGTACTTTTTATTGATTGGTTAAATTACAATTTACTAATTATCTCTTAGTTATGTGATGATGGATTCAATGTTAAGTTTGAAAATGATGCATGCAATGTTTTTAATTCTAATATTGATTTAATATTCACTACTCTTAGAAATGAAAATGTATATGTTGTTGATTTAAACTCTTTAGCCAAGTAAAATGTTTCTTGTTTAAATGTTTTTCATAAGGAATCCTAGTTATGGAACAGAAGATTAGGACAATGCAATGTACACTCACTTAGGAAAATAACTAGGAAAGTTTTAGTTAGATAATTGCTTAAATTGGAATTCCAACTTAACAAAGTTTGTAATCCTTGTCAAAAAGGAAAACAATGGAAAGTTTCTTTCAAACCAAAGAAATAATTTTCTACTTCTCAACTGCTTGAGTTGGTTCACATAGATTTGTTTGGACCATCTAGAGTTTCAAGTTTAAATGGGAAGCACTATGTTTATGTTCTTATAGATGATTTTTCTAGATATACTTGGGTATACTTTCTAACTCACAAAAGTGAAACATGTTCTTACTTTATTAAATATTCCAAGTCTATAGAAAATCTTAGTGGACATAGAACTAAGACAATGAGAAGTGATCATGGTCGTACATTTGAAAATTAGGAGTTTGAATCTTTTTTCCCAAAAAATGGATATAATCACAATTTATCTACTTCTAGAACACCTCAACAAAATGGATTTGTAGAAAAAATAAATAGGACACTTCAAGAGATTTCCTGGACTATGCTAAATGAGTATAATCTACCTATCTATTTTTGGGCTGAAGCTGTTAATACATCTTATTACATTATAAATAGAGTCTAAATTAGACCTATTCTTAAGAAGACCCCTTATGAGATTTTCAATAATAGTTAGCCTGAGGTTAATTAGTTTATATTTTTTGGTTGCAATGTCTTTATCCTTAACACTAAGGATAATCTTGAAAACAATTCTTCCAAGAGTGATGATAGAATTTTCTGTGGTTACTCAATATCTAGTAAAGTGTACAGAGTATTCAATAAGAGAACCAAATGTGTGTAAGAATTAGTTTATATAAAATTTTATGAGACTGATCAACATGAAACTAAAACCTCTATTGAACATCTTGAGGAAGATATGTCAATTATGGATGTTAATGTTAAAGGCAGTGAACCCTTAGTGAAAACAACTAGTTATGGAAATTTTCCAAAATCTGTGCATTGTGAATCTGAACCTATAAAAAACCATTAGGAGTCTAGTTCCAATCTTTCTGAAGGTATTAGAACTCTCAGGAATAATCCTCCAGATGTTGTAGTAGGTGATCAAAAATTTAGGAACACAAACTAGAGCTTCTCTGAAAAACCAGGTTGGATATCAAGCCTTTCTTTCACATCTTGAACCTAAAAATATCAATGATGCAATCAATGAAAAATTTTGGGTGATAGTTATGCATGAAGAATTAAATCAGTTTAAAAGAAACAAAGTTTGGAAATTAGTAGAAATACCTAAAGACACTTTGACCATAGGCACTAAATGGGTGTTTAGAAATAAATTTTATGAGTCTGGAAACATAGTTAGAAACAAGGCTTGACTAGTTGCACAAGGATATAGTTAAGAAGAAGTAATAGACTATGAGGAAACCTTTTCACCAGTAGATATAAAATAATTCATTAGGATACTACTTGCTTATGCATCTTATCCGAATTTCAAACTTTATCAAATGGATGTCAAAAGTTAATTTCTAAATGGGTACATATTTGAGGATGTATTTTTTGAGAAACCCCAGGTTTTACAAATCCCCATTTTTTAAATCATGTTTTAAACTTTCAAAAGCTCTATATGGTCTAAAACAAGCTCCAAGAGCTTGGTATGATAGACTTAGTTCTTTTATTGTTTCAAAAGGTTTTACTAAAGGAATAGTGGATCCTACTCTTTTTATTAAAAATATTTCCAAATATGTTTTAATAGTATGAATTTATGTAGATGAAATTATTTTCAGATCATCTAAAAATTCTTTATGTACTGATTTTTCAAAAATGATGCAAGATGAATTTGAAATGAGTTTAATGGGGGAACTTAAATTTTCCCTTGGATTTAAAAATTTTCAAAATAAAAATTTTATTGCTTTAAATCAAAGTAAATATACTAAGGATCTTTTGAAATGTTTTGGTTTGGACAAAAATAAAGGTTGTGATACACCTATGAGTACCACCTGTAAGTTAGATGCTGATGAAACTGGTAAATTAGTAGATCAAACCAAGTATAGAGGTATGATTGGGAGTCTTTTCTATCTTACTGCTAGAATACCTGATATTATGTTTAGTGTATGTATGTGTTCTCATTTTCAATCCAATCCCAAAGAGTCTCATTTAACTACTGTTAAAAGTATTTTTAAATATCTTAAGTATACTATAAGCTTAAAACTATTTTATCCAAGAGGAAAATCATTTGATTTAAAAAGTTATTCAGATGATGGCTTTTTTAGTTGAAAGTTAGATAGAAGGAGAACCTCTAGAACATGTCACATTTTGGGCAAGTCACTAGTATCATGGTGTAGTAAGAAATAGAATTCTATTGAATTATCTACTGCCGAAGCTGAATATATATATGTTGGTAGTTATTGTGCTCAAATTCTGTGGATAAAACACACTTTACTAGACTATGGATATCAATTCCAACATTTCTCTATAAACTTTGATAATACATGTGTTATTAACATCTCTAAAAATCCAGTATCTCATGCTATGAAAAAGAAAATTTATGTGATACATCACTTCTTGAGAGACCATTATCAAAGATGTGATATCACTCTTGAATTCATTGACATTGAACATCAATTGGATGATATATTCACAAATACTTTGAATTATGAGAGGTTAAATTACATCAAACATGAGTTAGGTATGATAAACAACTAAGTTTGGAACTTCACCGTTAAGAACCTCACCATTGGACCTCACCATTAGAAACCTCACCATTAGGAACCTCACAGTTGGACCTCACCATTAGGAACCTCACCATTGGACCTCACTATTAGGAACCACACCGTTGGACCTCACCGTTAGGAACCTCACCGCTGGACCTCACTGTTAGGAAGCTCACCATTGGACCTCACCCTTAGGAACCTCACCATTGGACATCACCGTCAGGAACCTCACCGTTGGACCTCACCATTAGGAACGTCACCGTTGGACCTCACCGTTAGGAACCTCACCTTTGGACCTCACAGTTAGGAACCTCACCATTGGACCTCACTGTTGGCACCTTATCGATAGTCAACTTTTCCAGGACTTCGCGTTTTTCTTCCAAAATCTGAAACATTTTTAGTATTACTTATTTCTTTTACTTGATTTCTTTTATGATCCCTAAATGCTTAAATTAAAGTACAAACCACATTTTGATCCACTTCTACTCTCTCCCAAACTTCTTTCTCTCTAACATTAAACCTAAACTTCTACTAAAACCCTCAAACCGCTCCAGATTAAAATAGAAAATATTGAATATACCATTGGTCAGTGATGAAGGATGTGCACCGAATCCTAAGAGAGCTCGAGCTGGGTTGAGTAGTGGAAGTCAGGTAGTGTCAAAGCTAATAAACCCGCATTTGTCGAAGATGGAAATCATGGTTGAGAAGGAACAAAGCTCAGAATGGCTGATGTCGAGCTGGTCTTTAGTGTTGAAGGCACATTAAGCTCAAGGTTGGGTCAAATTATTTGTAAATAATAATGGACTTTATTACATAATGTTAGTGAATGAGTTTTATGAATTTCTAGAATTTGAGAAATTTGAGGATGAGAACCGACTGTCATCTAAGGTAAATGGAGTATGTGTGAGCTTCTACTCGGTTGAATGGGATGATTTTTTAAGAGTTCCACATGAAGGTATTTTTTATTACTACTCAGGAGTGGTTACTCCCACTAGTGAGTTCGTCTGTTATGAAGAATCCTTGGCTGAACTGACAGATAATGGGATCCCTAGTAAAGTGATTGCTGCTGAAATAGAAGGAGAAAACAGGTTGTTTTTTAAGTTTTTTCATCATGTTTTGTTTCCTAGGAGAGGGTAATTTTCTACCTTGAAATATCAAGATGTATTTATTTTGTATCTGTTGAAGCATGGAAAGAATATAATTTTTTTTATATTGCTGATGATTTAATTAGAGGATATCACAATGCTCAGTTCCAAATCCAATACTTTGTTTCATGCCATATTGATATCCTTAATGTTGAAAGTGAATGGAGTTGCTGGAAATAAGGAGGAAACAGTTATTGTAAGGGACAATTTCTACATCACCAAGATGATTTTCAAGTGTATGAAAATCAGCTGGAACCCTTGGCAAAGAATATGGGTAAATGATGAGGCTAAGCTATATGAGGAATTTAACCCAGTTACTCATTCTAATAGGCCTAAGGATAAGAGAGACCCTCGTCTTAAGCCTAATGAATTAGAGCATGCATACTCATATGAAGAAGAAGAGGTTGTTGTTATGAAAGTCAGAGAGGATTCTCCTATAGATGACATGAGTGATCCTGACCTTCCTCATGCCAATATTGTATCTGTTGGTGAGCCTAGCCCACCCAAAAGGATGCCTAGAAGGGAGACTATCCTAATGGATAGTGGTGATGAGGAAACCAATGATGAAGAATGAGATCAAAATGTCTTAAGAGACATTAGAGAAACCTTAGAGGAGGAAGATGCCACTGAATATAGTCATGATGATTTTGAGACAACTGCTGAAGAAAGTGAAGAAAGAATGTCTAAGTCCCGGTCCTTTGATAGGACATACAAAAATGGTAGAAAGTGTATATGAAGAGGTTTCTAAATCTGTTTAAGGTGGAATTTCAATGGTAGTAGTTAATGATTCTGTAGAAGAAGTGGCAGTGAACTCTCCTATTGATGTAGTTGAACAAGGAGGTATGGCAGAGGTAAATGTGGTTGTTCAGGGGAATTCCACAAGTGAGGGGGAGGAACCTGTTGTCACAGGTTCAGTTGTTGTTTCTCATGTAATAGAAGAATGGTCAGAAGACCCTAGATTTGTGGTCTTGGGCTTAGACTATGGATATTTTGATGATGACCAGCCTATCAGAAATCCTCTGATTCCTTTAGTTATAGAGACTACTATTATGCAGCCAGTAGTACTTTTAACTCGAGACTATGTAAAGAAGGATGATTTGGAATCATTGAATTCAAATTTTAAAAGACAATTTGATAAGAAATCTACTGATATAGGGAGAACAATATCTCACAATAAATAACTTATGACATCTGAAGTAGAAAGGATAGTTTATACCTCTCACTCAGCCTTGATACATGAGGTGAAGGAATGTTAGAATCAAATCAGAGCCTTGAAAGAGTCTATGGAATTTGTGAAACAGTCTATTACCCGATTAGACTACTATATGGTTTCAAGGGTGAAAATGGACAGAGATCTTAGATATGTTAAAAGTGTGGTTCAGTAGATGGTCATTGTGCTTGAGGACTTTAAGAAGTCTATGGAGACACATGTGAGTGGCCGGGATGATGATGTGAAGAGGCTGATCAGTGGGCTGACCAAATCCTTTAGAGAGATAGTGGTTTTCACTATGGAACCTCTATGTGCACCTGCTTCCTCTTTAGCCTCTCCTCTAGTTGATCTAGAAGCTTTCATATCGGTTGTTAGAGAAGAAGTGGAGAAGTTCTCTGGTGCTAGTACCTCAGACCCTCTGTTTATGACTCAGGTCATTTCCACTACCAGGGAAATTCATAAGCTTGTGAGAGATTATCTATGGGAAGATTTTCAAGATCATAAAGCCATCAAAGAGCAAGTTTAATTATACTACAAAAGGGTGTACACTAAGCATCAGATGTATGGTCACTTTAAGCTGTTGTTGGAGAACATGAGGATACCACCTGTCACTCAGGTGTTTAAGGATCAAGTTAGCAGACTTAGAGAGTTAACTCCTTCCTTAGAGATATTTATGAAGAATAAGGATGATTTTATTTCAGTTTTGGAAAGATGATGAAGCCTTATTATTTATTTCATAAATCTTCTTTTTCCCTTCCTCCATGTTGACTGCACTCCCATCATTGTTTCTCTAGCTTTACCCTATTCCTCAGCTGCCTTAGGACCTACCAGTATTTCCTCATTGATGACTCCTACATAGGCCATCAGAATATTGACCCATATGATTCCTCAGATATCCACTCACTATAGATCTATTGATGCCTCTGTAACAACTCCTCTGACCCTTCTGACTGCCATCCCTTGTCCTATCCCTCCATCTTCAGAACCAGACTCCACGAATTCCAAAGAAAAAGATCCCTTGGACATATCTGATGTGGATTGAATGTGGGGTGTCTTAGTTGATAGGGATCTTTCTACATTTTTTATATATTGTATTCTTGGTTCATTAATAATGAAATCCTCTATTCTCTCGTTTTTTCTTCCATTCTTTTCGTTAATCACAAAGGGGGAGAAGTCTTAAGTTTCCTGCAAGGGGGAGAAGTTTTTAAGTTAATTGGTATATTTTTATATATATATTATCTACAATAGAAATGGTTCAATTTTTATTATACACACCTCTGAATATATTTATCACATGTGCTTAACCCAGATTCAATAATACTAACATAATTTGTGATTATCAAAAAGGGGGAGATTGTTGGAATCACCTGTTTTGATAATCCCAAATCATGTTTCCTTTATGTTACAATCATGTCTCATTAATATTCCTAGTTTATATCAAGTCATAACTATATATCTTTAATATAACCATTCTATTGTATAAGCTTACATTGAAAAAATTATCTAAGAAGGTTATCGATGAAAGGTCACCGATGATAGGTTACCGTTGAAGGATACCGTTGAGAAGGTTACCATGAAAGGATACCGTTGAAGGTTACTGCTTAAGGCTACCGTTAAGAAGGTTACCACAGAAGGATACCATTGAAGGGTACTGCTGAAGTCTACCATTAAGAAGTTTATTGATGAAATTTCACTGATGAAGGTCACCGATGAAAGGTTACAGCTAAAGGTTACCACTGAAGGCTACCATAGGAAAGGTCACTGATGCAAGGTTACCGATGAAGGTCACCGATGAAAGGATACTGATGAAGGTTACTGATGAAGGCTACCGATGCACACCTACTATTGAAGGCTACCATTACCAGTCTTCCGATGCTTACCCTTCTACTCTGTACTTTTTCAAATTCTTAATATTATTATAATGGTCATATTTGATAAATTTAATTCTTCTGACAATTATTAATGATGATTATAGACATATCAAGAGACCATATCTGGGGATTGTATGAGGTATGAGGAGGAGTACACATGGTTTACTTTTTCTAATTGTCAGACCTCAAATATAAAAGAGAAGACCAAGAAGTAGTAGAGAATCAGAAAAACATGCAAGTGTGAAGTGTGAAAAGACAGAGGAATGCATGAAAAAGAGCTTACTCACTAGATAAAAGAGAACATGGAAGAACCATTTGACACTTACACTATGAACCCAAGAACCTCAAGAAGATCATTTCAAGGGAACAATTTCAAGGCTTCCTTCTGTGCTTCATCAACTCTTGATCAACAAAAGAAGCAGAACACTCAGTTCCTGAAAGCTAGAACCTGAAGTTGTAACACTCTGTTTCAAGGACAACTTCTAGAGAAAGACTCTAACCGTAAATTATTCACACCAAGGATTCAAGAGCTGAACTTCAAACACATAGAGCTCTCTAAACTCAATATTATAATCTTATCTGTAGTATGTTCTTTTATTTTAAATTCCTGATAAGTGTGTGGGTCTGTCTATTACACACACTATTTCCTCTGCTTGAACTGGAGGATACTAAAAATCCCCACATCAAACTTCACTTACACTTTGTTTCCCATGTATTACTATATAAGAGACCGTGTGTGGTCTGTATTGTTTTTTTTCTAACGAAAAACTATGGTAGAGGGTTTGAACCTTGGACAGTTTGTGAAAACTGTTATAAAGCCCGATATAGGCTGTGTATCAAGTTTATTGTTAATATAATCTACTTGGTGGAAGGTGATCAACAAGTGGAGAGGATTAAGTCTCGTATTGACACTGAACATCTTGTTTAACTCTGTTGTGTACTATATTTTTGTTATACTCAGTTTTTTCAATTTCCTGCTTCTCATAATTTCAAAAACAGAAAACTATTTTACATTCACTCTGATTGTTATTTATGGTTAGTGTGTGTATGTGTTTAATTAAGTAAACTTGTTTCAAATGTTGAAGAAGTTTTTACACTGAATCACAGAGGACTAATCAACCTTTGAGAAACCTATTGACCAACTAAACATTTATATCTCCACTTCCTTAATTAACTAGGCCATTTAAAAATTGGGGGTTCTTAAGAATAATGTTTTTAATAGAAATTTTAAGTAGGAACTCAATTCACCCCCTCTTGAAATTCCACTCTGACCAAAATTATTCATTTTATTTTTATTATGATATGCCTTTTCTTTATTTTCTCATGTATTTATGTTTTTTATCAAGTTCTTTTTGCTATCACAAGTAAAATGATTCCCTTGTTTACCCTTACTGGGTCTTTTGGTCACCCTTTCCTTTGATTTATGTCTCCAAGTTATGAGATGTAGTAATTTTAATTAGGATGAAATTTTAAAAGTTATTTTCAAGTTGATTAAAATAATGTATTATATTTTCATGTTTTATGTTCCTGATTTCCAAGACAATAGACTTTAAGGATCCTCTATTTGTAGAATGTAATGAAAAGTTATGCAGTAAAATGAGGGATTCCATAGTTGGTATGAAGGTATAATTTAGTTATTCTTGGAAATTATGCTATGAAAATTTTTGGAAGAACCCTATAGAAAAGTTTAAATATAAAAAAACTTCTTGATATTTTGGTGAAATATTAAGTAAGTGGTTTCTGAACTAATAAATACCTATATGGATACGAAAAAGTAGATGTGGCTCTGGAATAGATGTACCTAAGAGTGAAAACTCCAAAAAGGAGTATCGAGATTGACCCAGGGTATCCTGGTATACAACAACATGCCTTACTTCACTCCTATTTGGAAACTCCCATGGGATATGTTGGGTTAATCACGAGATTTTTATGAATCATTATAAAGGATTTATAGAGAAATGTAATTTTTTAAGCATGGTGTTTTAAGACATAAAATCCTTTATAGTTAAAAGATTCATAAATTAAATAATATTCTAACTAAGGTTTTATTATTTTCAAAAATGGAGGGAAATAGGAGGAACCATGAAAATGGTGACCGAAATGGACCATGCGTTGATGTCCCTCCGATGGAATCCGAAAAGGAAACATTCATGATAATGATGAACCAAATGACTCAAGTTATAGAAAATAACTTGAATAAAGCTAAGAGACCAATCTCACTGCGAAGGGAACAAAATTCTGTGGAGTCCTTTATGAGTCAATGAACACCAACATTAAGTGGATTTACCAACCCATTGATTTATGAAAAGTGGATCAGCTCTATCGAGAAGATATTTTCTAGGCTCCACTGTTTGGAACAAGGGAAGGTCACCCTGTCTATTTACTGCTTTGAAGGAGAAGATTTTCCATGGTGGGAACTGAATAAAAACATGAGGTCAATAATGAAGTTTGAATCTATGGAGTGGTAAGAGTTTATAGGGAAATTATTAAATAGGTATTTCCCTCATTTTATGAGAAAAAATGGAGATAGAGTTTCTTGACCTGAAGTAGAAGGATAATGAATTTGTTGGAAGATGCAAGATAAAATTCATTAGAATTTTTCATTACACCTTAAGCTTTGTTATGGATCCTAATGGGAAGGTTGATAGATTCTTTAGGGGACTAAGACCTCATCTGAAGAAGAATCTAGACGACCAAGACTATGATAGCTATAAAGAGATCATGAAGAGTGTAATGGAAGTCGAACTGGAGTTCAGTGAGACGTAGTGGTCTCAAAAATCCAATCAAAATAATAGATTTATTGAGCCAATCTTAGGGAGGAACTTTTATCAGGGAAGAGGATGAAAGAAATTTCAACGTCCCACATGAAATAAATGTTGGATAAAGCATTCGGGGAACTTCCTGCTCAGGAGCGGAAAGTGCTACAAGTGTGGAAGAGATGGCCATATTGCATGGATTTGTCGTAGTGAGGCGAAGCCTTAACATCCCAACACTAATGATAAGGGGAAGATGGTGTAGGCCCTACCTGATATCCAATTCTATAAGTATAGAAAACTTGAGAACTTTTTCAATCACTATCCAAATCTGAGGGTAGTAGAGGGGAACCACCATCAGCCTCAGCAAAGGATAAGGGAGAAAGGCCATGTTTTTTTCTATCACGACAGATGATATTGAAGATCCAAATGATGTGGTGGAAGGTACTCTTATTGTTATCCATAATCTATTAGTTACTTTTTTTTCTTCTAGTTATATGCAATCCTTTATTTCCTCCAAGTTTGTAAAGAATTTTGAATCAACCCCTGAATTACTAAAAGTAGAGTTATTAGTTAAGAATCCTTGGGGGATTATCCAAGAATAACTAGTGTTTAGAAACTCTATTATTTAATTTAGTAAGCACAATATTATCACAAACATAGTAGTCATTCCCATGATAGAATTCGACAATAAACTAGGGATAGAGTGGATCTAAAAGTATAATTCTATAATCAAATGTAGAAGCATGGAAATCTCAGTACTCTTGAATGGAAAATCTATAGTTATCTTCCAATGGGGGATATCTCAACCTGATCTTTTTCTAGAATAACATCTTATATACTTGGTTATGGAGTTGATTAGTGAAGAATAAGAAGAAGGAAATGAGAGTATAAGGATAGAAATTTTTCCCATCATCCAGGAATACATTGACGTATTTCTTGAGGAGTTACTCATACCGCCCTTAGAAATAGAGGTAGAGTTCTCAATTGAACTCATAATTGGATCTCATCCGATATCAAAGACCCCATATAGGATGGAAAATATAGAGATGGATAAATTAAATAAAATATCTATGATCTTTGGGAGAAGGAGTTTATCTGACCAAGTGTGTATCATTGGTGAGCACTTGTTCTCTTTGTGAAGTAGAATTATTGATCAATGTGGATATGCATTTATTATAGAGATCTAAATAGTATCATAGTGAAGAAAAAGTACCCTCTTCCAAGAATTGATGACTTATTTTACCATCTTAGTGGGGATCAATTCTTCTCTAAGATTGATCTTCAATCTAGTTATCATCAATCGAGGGTCAAGAAATAAGATATTCCATAAAATTTCATTAAATCAAGATATGGGAATTATGAGTATGTTGTTATGCCATTCAAACTGACTAATGCACCTACGATTTTTATGGATTTGATGAATAGATTATTTAAGGACTACCTTGATAACTTTGTGGTAGTTTTTATTGATGATATTCTGATATATTCCAAAAGTCATGAGGGGCATGAGGATCATCTAAAGGTTATTTTGAAAACTATACCGAAGGAGAGGCTTTTTAGAAAGTTCAGTAAATGATAATTTTGGTTACAATATGTTTCTTTAGTGGGGAACATTGCAACCAATGAAGTAATCACAATTGAACCTGCAAGGATAGAGGTTGTAAAGGAGTGTACTCAACCTTCAACTATAACTGATATTCATAGTTTCCTTGGGTGGATCCTCATGAAAAATGGCAAGGGCATTGGTTATATATCTCGATAGTTGATGACTCATGAGTAGAACTATCCTACACATTATCTTGAGCTAGCTATGGTGTTTTTTGCTCAGAAGATATGAAGGAACTATCTTTATGGAGAGAAGTGTGATATATACATAAACTATCAAAGTTTGAAGTATATTTTCACAAAAAAGGAATTGAACATGAGATAGAGGATATGGTTTGAACTTCTTAAAGACTATGATTGTTCAATTCATTATCATCCTAGAAGAACAAACAAAATCCCTAATTTATTAAGCAAGAAAGACCCATTGTTCTATCCATGATAAGGATTCAAAGAGATCCTTTGATCAATGACCTAGTAAATCTGGACATGGGAATTATAAGGGAAGGGATATCATCAACCCTATTCTAAATTATTTCTCAACCAAAATTACTAGAAAGATAAAAAAATCTTAGAAAGAATATCCTTTGTTACAAAAGAAATTTGATGTTGTAAAGGATGGAATGTTTCCTAAGTTCAATATTGATCATGAATGTATACTAAAATTTCATACAAGACTATGTGTTCCATATATTCTGGAAATAAAGAAGGATATAATGGATGAATCTCATAGCTCTACATTATATATACATCATGGGAGTACATAAATGTATAAAGGCCTTCGTGATCATTATTGGTGGGATAATATGATAAGGGTGATTGTCGACTACACTACAAGGTGCCTGGTATTTCAGCAAGTAAAGGAAAAATGAAAACTTTTTTTAAGTTGTATTACAACCACTACTCATACCATTATGGAAGTGGGACAATATCACTATGGACTTTGTCACCAGTCACCCAAGAACTTCCAAAGGAAATAATGCGATATGGGTTACTGTGGACCATCTCACCAAGACTGCCCAGTTTATCTTTATTTAGGAAATTTTATCTTTTGATCAACTTTCCAGGATTTGGGTGAAGGAAGTAGTAAGGATTCATGGAGTTCTATTTTCTATCGCATCTAATCATGATCCATGGTTTACATAAATTTTTTGTAGAATTATTCAACATGATCTGATTATCGAATTGAATTTTAAAATAACCTATCAGCCACAAACTAATGGACAATCTTAATGGACTATTAAAACACTCGAGGACATACTGAGAATATACTCAATGGAATTTAAAGGTGTATGGGATCAACATATCCCATTAGTTGAGTTCTCTTATAACAACGGCCTCCACTCGAGCATTAAAATGGAACCCTATAAAGCTATATATGGGAAGCGATGTATAACTCCTACTTGTTGGGATAAAGATGGTGATAGAAATCATCTTAGGCCTGATCTTGAGAAAGAGATGATAAAAAAGGTCCATGCCATCCAGTAACACATTAAGACTGCTCAGAGTTAGCAAAAGATCTATACCGAAAATCATCGAAGGGACTTGGAGTTTGATGTTGGTGACAAAGTCTTTCTTTGAATTTCACTTTGGAAGAGATTCATGAGGTTTGGGAATAAAGGGAATCTTGGCCCTATGTACATTGGCCCATATGAAATACTTGATCGTGTAGGAGTAGTGGCATATCGACTTTCACTTCCTCATAATCTAGCACAAGTTCATGATGTCTTCCACATATCCCTTCTGAAAAAGTACATACCTGACCCTTATCATGTACTAAATTCAGAGGTGGTATAAATCGAACATGACCTCTCTAATGGGGAGTATCCGGTGGAGATCTTGGATCTTAGAGACAAGGTTCTGCGCAACAACACTACCCGCCCTGTTAAGGTGTTGTGGAGGAACCAAAAATGTGAAGAAGACATATCAGAACTAGAGGATTCTATGAGGCAGAAGTACCCACACCTTTTCTCTTCTGAGGGTACGAGTTAAAATTTTGGGGATGAAATTTCTTAAAGGGGGAAGAATGTAATGACCCGAAATTTTGAATAATATTTGTTTCATGAATTTTTGTGTAATTTTATTTTATAATAAAAAAAAATATATCTTTTAATTAATGAAGTGGGTATAATTAAAATGATACCATTGGTTTTCAACTGTTATATGAATTTTGGTCAATATGACCATTGGAAACTATACACTAAACATCATTATTAATCTTTATAGATACAAATGATCATGGTTTTCTAATACAAAAATAATATTCGAGGGGCTCATCCAGTAGACTCGGGCCATACGAAGTCCATATGTCGGAGCTTTGGAAGGAGGTAGCATCACTGGGCTTTTCTCTAGACCAAGCCAAAGCTGAACTCCAACACGTTAAGCTTGAACAAAACTACTTATAGGGGAAGTTCAAGATGATAGAAATCACCACTCAGGCAATGTTGTCTTAGCCACCCCTATATTTTTTTAAAATTTCACACCTTACTCTTAGGTCCAATGCAGGCATTATAAAGGGTTAGGTAACGAGGCCATAGTTACTTTTTGGAATCCCTTGGTATATATAAAATTGTTATTTCATTATAACTGTTTTAGGAATAGATTTTCTTATTAAACTATATGTTTAATTAATTTTTTTTGATATATTGATTTTAGAAGTAAAAATTGTAATTTTATAAGATTTTTCATACATAGAGAATCATTATGGTAAAATAAATATCATTTTTGAGTTTCAAATGTCAAAATTAACCTAGGATGAATTTTTAGTAGTTTTCTAAGAAGTTTCAATTTAATGAATAATGTATTATGAATAGTGTTTTTTATGAATAGTATTTTATGAAGAGTTATTTTATGAATAGTAAAAAATATTTTATTATTAAATAACTTTTTCTATGAAATGGTTTTCGAAAATCTGACATACATGGTTGTAATCAGGGTAAAAAAATGTTGTTCAATAAGACAAAAATAATTTTTTTGGTGAATAGTAAATTTATACTTTTGAACAGTAATTTTACTGTTATGAGTGGTAATTTTATCAATGGAATAGTAACATCACCTAAGGAGGTATAAATATGTTTTAGTCATCTTATGTGGTAATGAGATATAAATATATCATAGTATAAGTAAATAAATGTTTTTGAAATTATTAATCAAGTTTTAATATTTTATTTATTTATATTAATTTAAAATGAAATTAATTTTAATAAAATAGAGTTCCCTTTATGATTCTACGCGTTGAAAAATGGTGAGGGTGAATTTTTGAGATTTTTCTTAAATAGTTGAATTTTTGTGAATAGTAAAATTATAGTTTTGAGTTTTCGTTAAATTTAATGACATCATTAATGATGTAATCATGATGTAATAATTATGGTCAACCTATGTACAGTAATATATGTTATGAGTTATCCCAAGTGGTCAATACCATGGGAAAATACCATGATAGAGCCCATGGTTTTGTAAATACCACTAATGAGTTGTCCCTTGGAAATTAATAAAATATTCCCTCACTTTTGCTATAAATACCAACACATTCTTTCATTATTTTCATTCTAAATTCCTCCTCAATGAAGATCTAGTAGTTTTACCTCTCAATGTGTCTTCTAAAGGTTCCCTCAAGCACACCAAGGTCCCAAACTTTGAGTTTTTGAAGTTACTCTTCAAGGTAAGGGCCTTTTACCCTCCTCTTTTAGTCCATACTTCCTTTATGTTATGTCATCTAGGTTCCATTTTATTTTGTTGGGGTATGTTCTTATATATTCTTCTTGATTTCCATTTTATGTATAAATGATGAGACACCCTTTTCAATCCCAAGAACTAATTTTATGAATTTTTAAGTGACGTCGTTAGGCTGCCGAATTTTCGTAAAAGAAATTACATCTTCTCTTTTTTCCTCAAGTTTTCTTTTCATGTGGTATGTCATTAAGATGTCCACACCATGATCTTAATTATAGTTTATTCTATCCCTATACTGTAAAATGAGTCATTTATGGATGGGATACTCTTTCCCCCTCTCTTTTTAATGTTTTATAAAACCATGTTACATAGCCGTTATGTTGTAGAATTTCATCTCAAAATCTCTCTCTTTTTCTCAATAAATTATCCTATTTTATTTATGTGAATACCCAAACGTATTTAATTTCTATGGGTATTAATCAATACATAAAAATGATATATTTTATTCTAGAATTTACATACATAAAACCCCCAATCCCTTTACATGGGTTATAAAAGACATAATGATCTTGTTTTTAAGAACTTTTTAAAAAGTCCCAATTTTGATATGAACCCTATTTCATTTATTATAATTGGGATATTTATGAAATGTATGATTATGATATATGTGGATAAAATTTAAATAAATACATATTTTGGGTGCGCTCTGATAGTGCTTCAATGCATTGGGTAAAGAAATTAATCTATAGAGATGATAAGTTTTACGATACCTTGGTGAATAACGTTGGTAATTTTTATGACACCTTGGGCATGGACCTTGTTCATATGTTCATGAATTTATAAAATAAATTTTATATCAACATATTCAATTTATGATTCATTTTATTTTTATTATGATATTATTCTTCTTCCATTTCTCATTCCTTTATGTTTTTTATCAAGTTCTTATTGATATCACTAGTAAAATGATTCCCTTGTTTACCCTTACTGGGCCTTCTACTCACCCTTTCCTTTGATATATGTCTCCAGGTTATGAGATGCAGAAATGGTACTTAGGATGAACTTTTCAAGATTCTTTTCAAGGTTATTAAAATAATGTATTATGTTTTCATGTTTTATGGTCTTGATTTCCAAGACAATAGACTTTAAATATCCTCTATTTGTAAAATGTAATGAAAATTTATGTAATAGAAAGGCACGATACAATAATGGACATGGAGTAAAACTATAAATATTTATAGAGATTTATGGTGGTCATTGATTATAAACAAGTGAATGATCAATGGAAAGTTGAGTGGATCAAAACATTAAATCTAATAGGTTTGAAATGGTCATTGATTGTAACTCTCATAATTCATGATTCAGTCAACTCTATGGCGCCTCACTCCCCTGGTTATCGCTCCCACTTTATGCGTATTATAGGGTTTTCTCCGGAATCTTCTTGCGGCTCTGGTGCCTGCACTTTTCCCCTTCTCTCCTTCCTTCCCCCTCGTCATCTCTCTGATGGCCGGGCTTCTTCTATGTGCTTCCTCTCCTCTTTCCCCTTCCTCTCTCCATTCCAAGTTCTCTTCTTGTTGTCAAAACTGTTTTCTTGGGGTTTCAACGACATCAAATGATGATCCTATACTTTTATCTCTAGATACATTGTGTTTTAACCCCAGTTTGGTTTTACATGGTGTCGCTCATGTGATTTAGAATTGTGTTCGGGTGGCGTTTGGTGGTGTCTCCCTTCTGTTTTCCTTTTGGTTTTTTGGGGCCTTGAATGTTGCCTTCGCTACTCTTATCGCCTAACCCATCATTTCTTAACCCATTGCTGGTTCATGATGACGATGTTTTAGTGTTTTGGGGTTGTGTCGGAGGTTGTGTTTGGCAGTGCATATCTCGTCGCTATGTTTTCCCTTTCCACTGCTCTTGTTGTTGCGCCCTTTGTTACAGACCCCATCTTGGTCTTGTTCACAGGTGTTTGCGGTAGTTTGGGAATATGATGGTGGGGGTGGTCGGCATTGATTCTTGGGTCCTACTTCACGTGGTTCTTCTCCTACTTCTTCTGGTGGTTTCCACATCTTTTCAGCCTCTCTTTGTGATCTTCTTCTTTTAGTTTTCTTTTTGATGTTTCTTTTCTGTTCACCATTAGTAGTGGTTTGGTCCAAGCTCCATTTTTTGCATCTAGTTCATGGTTGTGGCATCAATGTTTATAGTGGAACTCTTGTTTGGTGTTTTTGGATGGCGATTATAGATTCCAGACAACGTTTCTCTCCGACGAGCTGGTGTCGACGAAGGTTTCAGTCTTGCCGGAGCTCTATTTGTGTGGGTGTAGACTCTGTTGATAATGGTCTTGATGGGTTGCAGTGATAGTGGTTATGGAGGTCAGGTGATTAGACCAAGGCAGCGACGTCAACAGTTGCATTATGCTCGATGAACCTAATCTGTAGTAGTGACAAGAGATTCCAGTTGGTGGTTCTCTCCGACAATGGAGAGGCCAACGTGTATGGATGGTTGTGGTGTGCATCACGAGATGGTAAATTGTTAGAGGTGGTATGATGGTGTTTGTTTGAAATTTAAAATTTGAATATTGTATTCCTTTATGCTGTTCTTATGATGTTGATGAGTTGTGGATGAGTCGACGATATGGTGATGGGATGATGTGGATGACGATGTTTTTGAGATGACTCTCAGGTGGCATTACATCTGGTCAATTGTTTTATATATTCTACAGTTTATGTTTTTGAAGATTTGACCTTTTCTGTATTTGAATGTTGAAGTGTGTGGTTACCACTTTTCCTTAAAGTGGATTTTAGAAAATTAAAAAAGAGATTTGGTGTGAAAAAAATGGTCATTGATATCATCCAAAATAATGGTGATATGATATAATTTTATTTCAAGATCCTTTTTAATGTTGGTGAATTATTTTACTATCTAGATTATTTCTACTTCATAAGAAAAATTTCATCCTTGGGTTGTAGTTTGATCAATTTACAATTCATTTCTTATTCCAATAAATGAATATCAAAAAATGAGCTTTTATGCATGAATCACTAAAATTTCCCTTTAACAAATCATATGATCCATAAAAGAGTATCAATATATTCCTCATGTCTTAACTAAAACCAAATTTTTTCCTATAACTACTAAATATAAACTTAATAAATTCCATAAATTGTTTTCCTAAAATCTCATCCAAAATATGTCGGACCAAATTTAGACGGAAGGATACTAAATAAACATTATATTACCCAAATGCAATAAAGTGGATTTTAATCATCACTTACCAAACCTGTGAATACCTTAATCATGTATTCTCTTAAAACATTTAAATGACATGAATTACCATAAAACATTATTGAAAATATGAATGCTTCCTTATTTCTTATGTAAAACATACGTTATTGGATATATTCATTATGTTCAAAAATGTTGTAGACTCCATCAATGACATTATAACCACTTTTCTAAATATTCATTAATCAGTTCCAAGGTAGTAAGTAGTATCCAATTTACTTTATCCATATCAGTCATTTATTTATCCAAACATCATTTTCATAGCATCAGGAACATATTAAGGGTTTTCCCCTCAGTCATATATTTTCCAAGAAGTTTAAATTGGGTCTGAATCATTTTTCTCAATTATCGATACCATTACACATGTGATCTCAAATACTTAATGAAATAGTACTACAATGAGATCATTTTAAATTTTAGGATTCTTATAACCAATACATCATTGATAAAAGACTCAAATGTAATAATTCTTGAATCCAAAGACAAGCACATTAATCATTCCTCATCGACTGTATTGATAGAACAAGCTTGACCTTGATTCCTTAGCTTCTTCAGATGTATATTCCCTTGAAGATTAGGTTATTAATTTATATAGTTCCCCATATATCTACAGTTGAAGAATTTTAAATATGAAGTTTTTGGATTATTGGATTAAGACCATAAAATACATGATCATTCTTACTATTTGGATTACATGAATTGATGAGGTTCCCATTCATTATATAAGGTTTCATTTTTAAATGATGACATACACTAGATTAGATCATATCATTATAAAACATAATGTATAATCCTAAAATTAGAGAAATACTTGACATAAATTGGAAAATTAATGTATATCTAATCTCATCATAATAAACATAGTTTCTTTAGGATGTTATTTGATTCTTATATTCAAATTCCATCATAAGTTTTTATTTCTCTAATCTTTGTTTTCTTAATCTAGTTCCCAAGGTTTCCACAAACATTTATTTTATATCAATTGTAACGACCCTGACCCTAGATGTCCGGAGCCAATGCTTTACTTTGTTACATTGATAGAGATACAAGAATGAAATACCAAAGGATCAATTAGTTGTTTAGTTTTTGAAAACTAAACACACACATGATACTCATTTTACATTTTTAAAAGAAATTAAATCATAAAAAAATCAAAATCTCAGCATCCTTGAAACTTATTCCAAGAATTAAACTTCATATCCCAGGGAAAGCAAACAAAATAAGGGTGAGATAAAATTCTAAGAGTTAAGTATAGTAGAAGCTATCATGAATCATTAATAATAATTAACATGACAAGAAAGATAACTAAACATAGATTCCACATAGAAATCTGTATAAGGAAAAATTAATATGGCAAGGTAAATAAATAAAACACATACCATTTAATCATTTAAATGAGAATGAAATACATCCCTAGAAAATTCCATAGAATCATTTTCATGGATAATAATAATAATTGAATTCTCAATAAATTAAATGTTTAAATATTGGATTCCATGTTTCCTAATAACATGGAACCTTTACCATTAATACCTTTCACAAGATGTTTTAAAATATACTATGAAAAAACCCATCTGATTTGGCCAACTGATTCATATCATGAGACTATTTTTTAATTAAGGATCTTGCAATAACCAATCCCCATAAATTTTTATATTATTACAAAACAATCCTTATATATTGAATAATCAATTTAATTCATAAACAATGTGCCTTATCAAATATCTATACTGAGTAAATAATACAAATTTAACAATATTTTCCCAGATAATCAAATAACTTTTAAAGTAAACACCATATGTAAAAATGGTGTATTTTTTTATCAACAAATTTTTCCATGATAATATTGAAATTTAAGAGAAATTTAATGTCTATGGGAAACTGAATAATTAAAGGTAAAGTTAATGACAACAAAAATGAATCATGGAAGTGAGTTACAATACTTTCCTTGGTCAAAGGGAGCATAAACCATCAAGAGGGAGCTTAAGGGTAGTATCAATACCAGATATACCCATTGGAGAAAAAATAAAGGGTTGTTTTTATTGATGAATTGAAATACCATAAAATATCTTTTAAAAAATCTTGAGGAAAATAGCCTTTTCATTTTGAAAAAAGTTTTGAAAATCATTTTATATAAAAATCACTTTTAAAAATAAAATTTCATAGAAAAAAATTTATATTTATTTTCTCTTGAAATAACTTTTGAAACTTATAAAATAATCTTGAAAATATTTATGTGTTCATGATGGGTGAAAATTCTGTTCAAGTCATATATGTTAAAATGATGTTTTATTTCACATTTTTGATAAAATACAAATGATAATTATTTTGAAAACGAAAAAAGATTATTTTAATTTTTTTTTAAATTTTAATAATAGGTGAAAATACTTAAATAAACACTTTTTAAAATATTAAAAACATTTTTGAATTTTTTTTATAAAACATGGTTTTCGTGGAAAATATATATCTGACCAAAGAGAGAAATGAAGTCAGGTTTTCTTGAAATAATTTTCTAAAACATTTTAAGTACAAAAGAGTATAAATATGATACTATAATATAAATAAAGTTAATTAATAACTAGATGATAAGAAAATTTGAGGGTCTATTAAGAAATGGTCAAGCAATTTCCTTCAACTGAAATTTAAGAATAATCAATCTCAATTAGAATGACATTGTGAAATAAATACTTTAAATGATCATAACATTGAAGTGATAATTAATAAATGAACCTATTATGTGTATCCACTATATATTCATAAAAAAATAAGTTTAATTACAAAATAATATAATCAAAATTCATTAAACATGTAATCTTAGTATTACATAATCAATGAACTAGAATTTTAACCAATTGTGTGGAAATTGAGTTATGAAATCCCTTAACTTACACTTCCTTTTGGTTGAATGCTCCTTAAACACATTTATAATGATTTTAAGAATGTTATTAACTTATAACTGAACCTTATTAATATTTATAGTGTCATATATGCCCCTTTTATAACATCTTATCACCTATTTGTTAATAAATTTTCATTATTTTCATTGTTTCAGGTGTTAATTGCCTTGTTTTCAAGTATGTTTTGACTTGTTATTTTATATTCCTATTATGTTAACCATGATTTGAGTATATCCATAATGTATAATATGATTCAATTATCATATATATATTCAGTATATATGAATTTATATTAATCCATAAAATTTTGTGATAGGAAATGAAATATATTGTTCAAGGGGACAGTAGGTTGTACGTACGCATGGACGTTGTTTCCATTTTATTATCATATTGAGATAAAGAAAAATAATATATATATATATATATATATATATTATAATTCTAGTATAATTATTAAGTAATATATATTACTTTTTTTATTATAAACATCCTTAATACATTCTATGTAAATCATGACGAAGCACATCGCTACTTGAAGAGGTAGTCAGTTGTACACACGAGCGACGATATCGTATTCCCAAAAAATGGAAATCATGATGATATGTATAATATAATAGTTAAGGAATAATAATAACATCATAAATATCATATATATCATATTTAAATAGTATTTACATCATTCTTACTAACCACAAAAGTGGTAATAGAAAAATGAAGGACATCGGTTCGTGAGGCGATAGTGTGCCTTACACAAGAATGATGGTTTTTTAACCCATTCGATGGAAGTGTGTGATGTTTTAGGTAATAAACTAAACATAAAAATATATAATTATATAACATATTATTAGGAAATTATGTAATCATGGTATAATAATAATTTAAGGAGTTGGAGATGGAAATAAAATAAAAAAGCTTTTAGAAGAACATTACCTCTTCTTTGGGTATCCTCATTATGTTTGTAAAAATATCATATAAGGTTTGATTTATTAAAAAAATAATTCTTATAGGATATTGGGGATTTATATAATCAGGGGTTTTATGTGCCAAATATCTTGATAGATGTGAATTAGGGGGGAGTGAGTGTCCTTTTATAGTTGATGAGGAGTGGAATTCTTGTAAATACTCAAAACATTTCACTATTGGGAGGTCTATGTTACCTAATGTGGATCACAAATTTATTAATAATGGAGGAAAAGGTTTATTTGGTTGATAAAAACCACCAACATAAAAAATAAATGAATTTTTATAGTATTGTTCCTTAACTTCTATGTTTTCCTACTTTTACCATTTTTGGTTTTATTAAGGTAACTAATTTTCTAACTTAGGTAATTCATTAATTAAGTATAAATTATAGTTAGAATTATTATATAATTCATAACCTCTAATTATAAATATTATATTTAATTTATAAAATAATAATCTCATTTGTGTTGGAAATTAATTTTAACTAAAGCTTAAGTAAGGCGCAAAGAAACGGCTTTAACCCTAACTGTGCTAAAAAAAAGTTTTACTATTTAGGGGTCAATATGTTCATTATAAAAGTTCAATTAGACCATTAATGGAAAATTTTTATATTTATTAAAATTTAAAAATAACCTTTCGTAATATAGTATTTTTATTAATTTTAAATAATTTAATAAAATATAGTTTATTTCAAAATAACATTAATGTCAGTTTTGAAATTATTTATTTAATTTGAATTTAGATATATCAATAAAGTTATTTAATTTTAATATATTAATTATGAACCAATGTAAAATGATATATTCATCTAAATAATTTAGTTAAAGAAAATAATTCATTCATTTTACCTCACATTTAATAGTTTTAATATAATTTATTTTAGTTAATTATTTAATAAATAATTACTATATTGGCGTATCTTAATCATTTTAAGTAATTCATCTCTATAAATTAAATATAAATTATTATAATCACAAAAAATCACTTTTATTTCAAAATAATATGTTTAACCAAACCCACATGGTTTTTTTCCCGATCCCAATGCTTTATACATATTAAAGTTAATGAAGGTGACTTTTTTGTCTATTTCCTTACTTAATTTATTATTTAGGTAAATTTCATGGAATAATATCCTAATAACTCATAAAATATATCATAATTTGTTAATTTTATAAATATGTCCATAAAATGATTTTTAGAAAAGTTTGTGGTTCATTTTACACCTTATATTCTATGTTTAATGCCTAAGTAAACTCGTTTTTACCTTAATCACTTTAATAAATTTTAATTATTTTCACTAATAAATTTGGTCAAAAATTAATTTGTACTTATTATATATTATACATTATGAATATTTGAATTATTTAATCCATTTTTAAATAATAAATTCACATAATTGGAAAAAATTAAGTCAAAATCAATCCTGCTGACGGATCGCGAAAGCTGTTTTTTAACTTAAAAATGCTTAAAAGTTATCTAAGTTTTCATATATAAATGAAATATAAAAAATGGTAATAATGAACTAAATTATATTAATATATGTATAATTGATATAATTTTACTTTAAATCCAATTTTAAATATAATTTAACCTTATAAATTATTTAGATGAAAAATCAGTTTTTAATTAAAATTAAGTATTTTTCACTCTTCATCAAAAAATGAAACTTCTTAGAAAAATACACAAAAATCAGCCTAAGATAATTTGGAAATTACTATTTAAAAATTATGTTTATTTTTCTCAAATAAAATTTATAAAATTTTCAAAATTTATTTTTAAACCAAGTGTTCCATTAAACGGTGACAAACTCATCTTTAGAAAAATATGGTTTTTAGTGCGTAAAATTGAATCTTTTCTTTTCATATTTCTATCAAATATATTGGATGAATTTAAAAAACTATTGAATATATGATATATAATTTTCATTAATATCATAAAATAATATTTTTTTAATTTAATTTATTAATATAAAATACCTTTATCACATAAAAGTTCTTTTTGAACAGTTGTTTTTTATTCAATTGGTTTTACATTCCTTTCCAATTAATTGATAACTAATGAATTCAACCATTTATTTTCATAAGTTAATTAATAATATTTATGAATTAAAATTTAACTTCTTGGAAAAATATTTCATTTTAAATAATAATAATTTTTTTTCGTAAAACTTAGTCTTTCATGAAACACAAGTCATAAAAGAAAGTCATTGTTACATGTAACACAAGATAAAATCTATGTTGCATGTAACACCAAATAAAAACATAATTTTTTGAAATGAAATATATAGAATATATTTAATTAATTTAAAATAATAGATATATAATAAAGTATCAGAATGTTATATTCCTTTATATTCTTAGTGTTCTGTGTCATATATGCTATCAAATATAGTGTTCATATTATAAAATTTCAATTTTCTACAAAAGAGATGTCAAGGAAGCCTCTAATTTAAAAATAGGTACAATAATGAATGAAATATATAATATTAATACTTTTTCTATATTTAGTGTGTCTAGAAGGGCTAAAAAAATCTGTTTCACAAATTCAATTCGATGGATTCAACTAATTCCAATTTGGATAAAAGTGAATATTGATGGCACTGATTCAGGTGCTCTAAGACTGACTAGTAATGGAGGATTATTTAAAACACATAAAGTATTTTTCAAATTATTATTTATGAATTAATTTGATAATGGAATAAATTATGAGTTAGAGCTTTGGGTTATGGTTCATGTGACTAAGAATGCAGTGCACTTTCAATAGAGGTATATTTTGATTTATTCTGATTCAGACCTTTCCATCCAGACTTTAAAATCCAAAATAGGGAATGTTCTATGGATGGTCCCTCCACATTGGATATAATGACTCCATGAAACTGATGAGCATCATAAGAATGTGACATAAACATATATAGAGGCAAACCATGTGGTGGATATGTTATCCAAGAATACATTTACTGATGTTAGATTGATGCAGTCCTTTGTGATTCCAAGCTCATGCACACACCTTGTTAAATCATACATTAGGTGTGAATTGAACACCCATACCTGTAAACCCTCTTTATAATGTCTTTTTGTTTTTTTATATAATAATATTTATTTAGCACCAAATTATCTTGGGATTAAACCTGTTTCATTAATTAATTTTTATGTTTTTCATATCACCAAATTATTATTAATTTTTTGTTACTCAATAATATTTAGTAAATTATTAAGTAATATAATTTTTTAATTATTTTATAACCATTTTTCACTAAATATAATATATATTAATCGTAAATACATATTTATTATTATATAAATCATATTTATGGAAATATTATATATATATATATATTAAAATATCTTATTTTTTTAAGAAGGTCAACTTTTATCAGTGCTATGAAAATGGTTGATAAAGTCCCCCTTTATCAACTCTAAGAAAAAAATTGATAAGTCTCACTATATCAATTCTAAAAAAAGAGCAGATAAAGGAGGTTTTTTTATTACTTATAGTTAGAACTGAAAAAAATACAATTTATCGGTTCTTTTTTAGCATTGATAAAGGGAGGCACTGATAAAGAATGATTTTATAGTATTGAAACATATCATGAGGCAGTAAAACTCAACTTTCCATATCAACAAGAAACAAACCCAACAACCCTTAACCGACCAAATATCCCTACATCATTCGTGATATGTTTTTTAATAATGTTGAATGTAATATTCTTATTGTATAACCTACCAATTGTATAATTCCGACATTAGATGGTCATGACATGAATAATTACCTTCATCTTGCTAAATAACTCATTAGTGTATTCCTGAAGAATTATCATTCATGCCTCACCTATTGTATAACACCTTTTCACCAACCAAAATTCTAGAATGATATATCATGACGCATTAATTATCAAATTACACTATTACATGTTGCTCAAAGTTTATATTTTAAAAAAAAGTGCTACATATTGAAGGAAAAAACTAATAGTGATCATCTCATGTTTTGAAGTGAAAATGAATGAAGTTATTATGAATACAGTGCTTGATATTCTTTAAATCAAAATTCATTAAATGTATGTAGTCTTTGACTTGAACTTGAAGATCAGTTCACATGACTTCATTGAATCTTTATATACTATCTGAAAAATAGAGTAAGACTATATAGTAATGCTAAGAATAATGAAATATACCACATGAAGTGGTAGTACATTTACTTCACATGATTTTATTCATAGTAAGTCAATCAACCATACCAGTTCAATACCTTATGGTAGCTCTTCACTCATGGTTAGTCTAACACTTTAATTTTTTTTTAAAATCCTTTAGTTTTGTTAGCATGATATATTTTATGATTTTTGGTATATTTTATTTAATAATTGTTTATTTTAGGTATTTTAATTTTTTTAATTAATTATATTAATTAATTTTAGTTATATAGAAACCACGAAAATAATTTTATAGGGTGTCATTAAAAGTTTTAAATAACGACTAAATTCATCCATGTTTAATATATAAACTTGCACCGTATATTTTTGAATATTTGAATATTTGAATATATAAATTAATTATTTGTGATAAAAATTATTCAAACTTATTTTATAGTTTTTTTGTAGTGTTTTTATATATTTTAATATTTATGTACTTACATGAATATGGATAGAGTTTTTCAAAATTTAAAATTTTAATTATATATATATAAACTATATAATATTTATTCTATTTCATTGAATTATTATGAAAATGGATTTTATGATTTTTTGACTATAAATTCAATCTTATTTGAATTATAATTTTCTGAATTATTTTTGTATGATAATTATGGAAGTATATTTTTTATCTATTTTATAATTATGAAATTTGATTTTTTTTTACCATGTTAGAGATGATATTTTTTTTCAGACCCTATTTATAGTGGGTTCCAGCTTTGCTAGAGATATATTATCATTATCTCAAGGACTAAATATTTATATTGAATATTCATATTTTCAAGTGCTATGAATATTTGGTAAGTTATATTCAATTAGTGATTCATATGTTAGATGAGGTATCAAGGATATCTTTAATTTTCGATGACTATTTACTTGTACCATAAAAGAATCACATGAACCAATGGTGAAAGATTAAACTTCCTTCATCAAGTTTTACCGATAGGTTTCTTAGAGTATTTTTTCATAATTATTCTTCTCTATCTCTATTGTATTTAAATTTCGGTTTATTATTTTCCCTTCGAGAATCATTCTTTATTTTAGGGGTTGTAAATCCTGGATTCTTGATTCAAAACCATTCAGATAGTGAATCTTATTATCTAATGTTAGTATTGTAATAGTTTGTGAATCCTCATACAAAAGATAGGTGTCTTTGTAATACATCCAATATAAGAAGTATTTTATAACCAGGTTATGATTCCCCTTCATAAAATCACTTTTTTTATAAAATATCACTCAAAGAGTAAAGAGGAGTAAATATAGATGTCGGTCCACTTTAGACTGAAATACAAGAAAATTTTATTTTTTCATTATTTATATATTTCCTTTTTATATTATCACCCAATGTACATGATAACTAACTGTGATAATAAATTTGATTATTAATTAATTTTATTTAGATTTTAAATCTTCTATATTCACCCCTTACACAAACCATATTCCATCACCCTAGAGGGATCTAACATAATGGTATCAAACAATTTTGTGAATAGCAAAGAATATTCCTTATTTGGATTTCTTTTTCCCAATGTGATCTTCAATGAAATTACTCTTAAAGGATAAGGATAAATGTGGAAGCTTTGAATTTGGATATCTCATACTCATATCAAGTACAATCACCTCTGATTTAACCTTCTTTAAGCAGTCTCCCATTGGATTCTCTAAGGGTTTTGGTGAATTACATAGGAATTTTAAACATGAAACTAACTTAAAAAATTTTGTAATGTACACTCTACAACATAATATTAATTTTTCACACTTAAATTTTCATTATATTATGTTATAAATCCTGTAAATATAATTTAATGATATATAACATAATATATGATATCCTTATATGAAATAATCAAGATGATGGTATGAAATATCAAATATTACATGCATATCACACAATACGATATATCTTTATCATCCCCAATAGTATAATACACATAACTAATATAATATAAGTGATATAATCATATTTCATTCCATTGTTAAATATCAAATATATCAATATTACTGTATCAAAACATAGGATACATCCTTTAATAAATGCAATAACTTTCAATATCACATTTTCATTAAGGTGACTTAAAATTTATGCACCTTTTAACCTATGTCATATCATATAAAAAAAACTTGTATAATAATATCAAAAACTATTTTGGAAATTATATCAAATAACACTTCTAGTTTTATTAAAAAAATATAATAAAATATATCTTGATTTTGACAATCCTTTGTATGCCCCTATAAGCCTTTATAGAAATGAAAATGGTTATTAATTCTTAATTCAAAACCATATGAATGGAGATGAATTTGGAAAATCATCATTGCTACTCAATATAAAAATGGATATAACATGATATATATTAAACACATGTATCTATATACAAAATTCTCTTAAATATGTCTCATATATTATGTATAATCAGTTAATCCATTTTTCCAAGACATTAAGTACAACCATGAGACATGCAAAATGAAAATAGTGTATAGGTTGACCCATATATTCTAAATTATCTAAGAAAAATAATAAATATTTATTAATAGATGAAATTTCATTCAAATTAATTAATATAACCCATGTTATACATCTATGCCAACGAGCCCATACCTGAGTGTTATGGGCTCCTGCTTGGCATCCAAGTAACCGGGTTCAAAACCGGGTGGAGGAGAATTTTGGGGTACTATAGCAGTACTGTAGCATCATTGTGTCAGTACTGTATTAGTCACTGTAAAAGTTACTATTCGTTACTGTAGTATCCGAAACTATTCACTCGATTTGGGCCTTCGGGCCACCGGTTTAGGCCTACGGGTCTCTAGGGACTTCGGGTCATCAAAGGCCTTCGGGCCACTGGGCCTTCGGGTCAAGTAGACCATGGAGTAGCCCAGTTCACACAGAATAGGCCCCAGAAGAGGATCATAGCAACAGGAATAGTAGCCACCAGATGCAGAGCTAACCGGATTGGAAGAATAAGAGGGTATGATAGCTGCCATTGGGACCAGGCACCGTGCAGCTTTGTACGGGGCAATACTAGCTGATCAGCAATGAAAGGTGGGAGCTAGGTGATCAATGACGTAGAAAGCTGGGGAGGGGTAGATCAAGTGGGGTGGGCCTACAGGTCATGTATTGGGCATGGTATGCCTCTGGGCCTTCGGGTCATGTATTGCGGGTTTGTCAGCCTTGTGCCTTGGCCCTACGGGTCATGTATGGGCTCCCCTTCAACCCTTAAAAGGGGGATTATCCATAATAAAATAAAAAAGAAGGCCTTCGGGCCATTCAGTAATATTAAACATCTATGTAGATAAATACACTTCATTTATACCAACTATTCATAGCCTTGAAATTCTACATTTTTTCTCATCAAAGGAAAAAATTACAAAACTTGTAATAGATTAGGAAAAATACAATATTCATTAAAGAAATATTCCCTTGAGGTGAATTATAAAACCCAACCATAAGTCTTTATAAAAAAATTTAGGCTTTGAAAAGTTTTAAATCATCCATTTAATAGAGGTTTTAATAATCATAATAAGGTACTCAAGCATAACATTAAAGGTATCACCAAACTTGTAATCCATCATATTTCTAAAGGAGAAGTTTTGAAGAGGATTAATGAGATGATCAGAGTGGAGAATATATGGACCATAAGGATCTTCTTAGAGAACATAATCTATGAATTGGTAACCTACTCCTAGAATAATATGTGGTAACCTCTAATAAACATCAACATGTTTTTATGATTTGAAGAGGAGAATAAAATAATAATAAATTAAATGGATAAATAACTATCTATTATTTAACTTTCCCTTCATGGTTGATTCATTCAATATATATAGATTCTATATCAATGTACTTATATTTATTCTTAAATCTATTTACACATGGACTGATTCACTTAGAAAAATAAAAATTTAAGTAAAACCAAACTCATGTGAAATAATATACTCAACAATATTTTATTAGCTTAGCCTCATAGATAATATCTGAAAGGTATAAAATTTTAATGTTTTATATGAAATGGACCTTTTTAATATCATATTATGGATATTTTGATGAAATATACACCCATAGTATACCAATGACAATATGTATTTCATTCCATGTTGTATACTTAGTACGCTAATACAGAATTAAATTCACACTTATGTCTCTTTAGTGTATTATACATATCAATATGAACCCATAGTTATGTTAATATTAACATTTCATCATAATCCATTCCTTACAATGATAATAATTATCCATAGTTAACTCATATTTTTAACTCTACGAGTTTAACTATCATTCATGTCTCATGTTAATGAAATATACATGGATGGATGATAATGTGTACATTCTTTTATATAGAATAATACATTTATATATTGTGCAAAAATATTATGAAAATATTAACAAAACTCTATACATAAACATTACTACCATCACATATTAATGTGTTGAGATATTAATAGCCTTATGTTTTACTACATTAAGTGATTTTATCAAAGCATGTCAAATATCTATGAAAGACCTACTATGTCACCATGTATATATTTCCAAAATAACATTTCTACAAAATTATTTAGTTAGATTAAATATTTAAAGTAAGAATATTTGGATAATAATGAGATTATGATTCTAAATCCATAAGTTCAGCACTTGAACATTTTATCCAAATTTAAATTGTAATATCTAATATTATGATGTATTTAATTTTTATCATTAAAATGACTAACACTTAGAACTATTCTAATCATAAAATCATTCTTTATGATAATTGGTAATAAGAAAGAATTCCACTTTTACCTGAAGCCCTTACACTATTAATAATTTATCTCAAATTCCTTTTAAGAATTTATGATATTTTCATAGTTATTTTTACTTTTATTAGAATAACGAGATGTTTTTTAACTTCACTAGGAATAATATTAACTCACTATATCTTCTTATAAAATAAATTTTCTCAAAATATATTATTCCAAAACAAAAACTATTTTTCTAATAAAATCATAACTTTTATTATTTTCTTTAGGGAATTTTCAACCAAAAATATAATTAAAATCATATCCAATATGAATTCATTACATTACATTTGTTTTTTATTTATATAAATAAGAAAAAAAATTATGAAATATATCACATTTAATCATTTATAAAAAGGGTTTAATTTTGATATCATAAAATAATTTCATCCATATATTTCTTTTTAAACTATGTTATTAACTAAAAACTAAGAATATAAACAATATATTTATATAGAAACTATTATTTCATAAACAAATTTATTTACATAAACTAATTTCCATGATCACATAAGATAAAATGAAATAACAAATCGGTTTATCATTCAATGAATCTTTATTATTGAAGAAATAAACCTTGTTTAATTCCTTGGATGTAATTATATGTATTTATCTAACAATTCTCTATTAGTATTGAACTTTAGTACACAAACACAATAATTTTATATAGTTGATTCCATATACCCTTTAAAAATAAGAATTTATATCTAGAATTTTAATTCTTGACATGGAATCTCTATGATTCCTTATAAACTACTTATGGTACTTTGGAAAATAATTCTTTTAATATATGACTTAAAACCATGAAAAAACACCCATTCCTTTAAAAAACTCCCTTTTAATTTCATGGAAATAGGTGTGGACTCTCTATTACCATTATTTTTTCCCTATATCCAAAAACTTTTCCCTTTCATTTTTATACCATCATCATGTAACATAATATTGAAAATCCCATGTATTTTTAGCTATAATTAATATATTAGTATTACCAGCTATAATTTTTTGAATTCAAATTTATTATAATAAATGGTGAATTTTTGAAATAAATCTTAAAATTATTTTAGGATAAGTTTTATAGTGAAATTGGGCATGAGTGGTGAAACCAATATATCAAAGAATATTATACACTAGATAATATTTTGAACATGAGTAGAAGTAGAAGTACCCAAATATATTATTAACCAAAAATTTACTATTAGGAATCCTAAATGATGTGTTTTATTTTTTTTCAATAAGAGGAGGTATTTGGTGATGTCAATATGTTTTCATTTAGCTAAGCAAGATTAGGTTACAATATAACACAAGTTGTTTTTTTTAATTTCCAATATAGGTAACAAGGAAGAGAACATTGCATGGTTGTCCTCTTTTTTGGATTTCTATAGCAAAAAATAGGTGTAGATAAATTTTTAGTGGTTTTGGTTAAAGGAATAGACCACACAGCCAAGGCCACACTATTTCACTGGGTGTAGTTGTTAAAGATTTTCCCTGTGCACTATGGGGAAATCCAAAATAGTCATACGAAGGACATTGTGAAGTTATGGAATGTGTTTAAGATTTAGATGGATAACAAGGTAAAAAATTGGTTACCACACCTTTCCTCATGCCACAATGAATGAAAAATAGCCAAGGTTTTATCACTACATCATAAAACTGGGTGTGTTAAGATGAGGTTCCACCTATAATATATGGTGATCCAAAAATGGGAATGGTGGTGTTCATTGTGAAGGTGTTTCCTATAAAAAATGGAAGAAAATTTTCAAGATTCTACAGGAGAAGGGAAAAAATACAATACGCTGTATATTTGGGTATTTCAAAGGAAGATTTATCCTGGAGATATATAGACCATATTGTGTTGTTTGTGATTTATTTGTGTTGGTGGACATTTTGAGAGGAGATTCACCAAATGCGAAGTATTTTATTCTAATGATGCGTGAATGGATATTTGATAATTTAATAATAATGGGCCACAATTTTGGGCCATGATTATATCAGTTTTTTATGGTGGTGAGTAGCAATAATTTTATAAAATTTAATGTAATTAATTCACACTTTAATAGAGAGAATATTAAACTAAAAAAGATTTATGGATTGTCTGTAATGATAGAGATCATTGGTGTTATTTAGGATCTGTGGGTGGTTTATCTGATAACCCACAATGCATTTACAGGTGGTTATATTAATTAGTATTTTTTTTCTATTTTAAATAGTATAATCAGTGCCTATAATAAAGGAATGAGAGTGAGAGAGTACTAGTGAGAAGGAGAAAACTGAGAGAATAAAAGACACCATTTTTAAAGGGGATAATAAGATGATTTGTTGTTGGGTATCATCAAAGAATATATGTATTCTAAGAGGTAAAGAAGATTTAGATCTCTCAATATGTAGAGGATGTCTCAAGAATTTAATTTTTTATGTTCCTTTGGAGGTTCACATGCAGATCTATTGATCCATCTTCTCATGGAGGAAGACATAATTTATAAGTGGTGCTGGAGTAACCAAAGAGAGGAATAAGGTCTTTATTTGTTTGATAATATTTATATACAAATTGTATATTCCATGGTACTAAGTAACTGGAAGTAACGTAGTGAATTAGTTTTTTATGATGTTAGATAAATAGTAGTTAATCCATGTTAGGGGGACTAACCAACATGGAAAAGATAGGCACGGTTAGCCAAAACATGTAAATATCACATGATTTGATATTTATATATATATTCATATGATTTAAGGTTTTGAGATTATATTGAGTGGATTAATAACATTTATAGGATCAAGAGGATGAGTTTAAAAGCGAATAAATCATAATATAAAATAGATCATTGTTTCCCTCTACCCCTATTAGTGATCTAATCAGATTATGAACTGACAAGTGGTATTATAGGGAGGATACCTCTAAATATACAAGGAGTATAGAGACTCTCAACTCTATGAATATCTGACTAAAAACCTTTTATGGAACTAACAACCTTTGTCTGAGGAATAAGATACTTCCATATATCATGTCACTTGGACTAGAGGTCTGAGATGCTACTATAGTGGTATTTCAACCAACTGTTGAAAATGATCATATGAATTATGTTGATAAATTGAATACAAAGATGGATGAAAATAAAAATAAATTATATTTATCATTTTATTGGAGAAGGTTTATGTCAAGGTAAGGGTTCTATAAAGTAAAAATTAGATATGGTACAAATTGACAAGTTTCTAGAAAGGAACCATAAAATTGAAGTAATCCAAGATTCAAGTTTGGTGAAGTATATTTGAGGACATTAAGATGGATGAATATGAATATATTGATATACATTCCACTCGTTTAAATGAGATAGTTATAAATATTCATTTATATGGTCAGATACTCGAAGACTCTTTTATTGTGAATAAGTTTATGAGAAATTTTATAGATCTATTTAATCCCAATGTTTTATCTTTGAGATAATGAGAATACATTTCATTATGTGGAATTTATGATATGATTATTTATAGTGAAATATGTAAGAAACCAGCTCTCACAAAGATTGAAAATTTGGAGATAGCTTTTGAAGCTATGTGAAAAGGAAACAGTAAAGTTAATAAAAAATTAAATGATTTAGATGCTGAAGATAACGAAGATATCAACCATATTATTACTCTTTCATTAAAGAGAATCATTAAGGGGAAATGGAAAGGAAATTTTAAGTAATTTCTTAAATTTTTTAATCATAATGATATCAATCATATTAAAAACATTTCTAACTAATCAGGTTGAGAAATATGAATCATACAAGGAAGAAGAGAGTACCCAAAGGACGAAAGGGGATAAGTAGTTGAAGTAGTTTTACAACTCCAAAAGCGGAATATTTTTTAGTAAAAATTATGACCCATATATAAATTCATATAAATAAGTCACTCTCTTTGCTGAATCATAATGTAATGATAATGATCGAGAAGAGAGAATAAAATCATGTGGGAATTTAAAGTTAAGTTAGAATATTGTATTGAACAAAATATAAATCTCAATAATGAAAAGAGGTCGGTTATAAAGGAGAAAAATAATAAAACTAAGGTAAAGGATGATATAATCAAGAAGGATTCAACCAATATTAATGACACCAAGATACATAAGTTAAAAATTATTGAATAAGAAAATATTTTGTAGGTTCCAAAAGTGAAATTGAATATGAAAAAAGAAAAACTATTTGAAGTATATGAAATAATTCTCAATATTTAAAATGAGTTAAATAGGGTTATAGAATACTTCACGCACAAAACAAAGGTGAGAGGTGAATCCTCACATATTGGTCAGATAGAAAGATCCAATAATTAAGGCAAGACTATTTCTAATCTTTCCCAAAAAAATATCAATATTGGATAACAATGTAGGTTATAAAAGTAACCCATAACCATTTTCGATAAAGTAGAATGGTATAAAATCACTGATATCAAGGAAGAAAATATTTAATGAAATCCATAACCCCCTATGCCGATTTAGTGTCAATAATAACAATAATAACATCATTTTGAAAAAATTTGTAATAAAAAATAATATCTCAATCTATGGGTTATTGTTGTTTCTATTAAAGTTATAGATAGATAACCTCTCCAAAATGGTTCAGTATGTATTTATCAGGGAAGATTAAATAACCTATTATGGGGATTTTTTTTGAGAAAATGAGGATCAAAGTTCAAATATATATAGTTTCCCTGAAGACTGAGGTCTCATAAAGAAACTTTTCAATGGAATAAAGAATAAAATCAACATATTAAGGATAATTATAGGATAAAAGGTGCTAATATTGGAAGCAAAGAATGGAATATGGTGAGAGGAAACACTCAGCCCAAATATTTATTCTAAAGAACAAAGAGCCCCCCCCCCATTATCGATGATAATTCTTCTTTATTTTTTTCTAACTTGTAGATAATTGAGGGACAAGTTTAAGGATTTCCATTTTGGGTAAAAAAATATGATGAGTTATATATGGAATATATATTTATTATAATGAGGATAAAAAATTAATCCCTTAATGGACTATGGTGGTTATAAATGTATGATAAAAAGGGAATGTTACATAACTTGTAAATTAACTATTTTAATGGTATATTGAGATGTGTATAGGTGAATTTTTTATTTTAAAATAATTTATTTTATAAGTACTTTAATTTGAGATATGATAAGATCCTGAATTTGTTTTCCACATGATAAATTTTTATTGATAGATTGGAAAATTTTGGTTATATCTCTCTTATTTCTTAAATTGGGTTTTACCATGTTATCATAGATTTTATTAATAAAAATCTCTTTTCAAAGTGAAATAATTGATTTTGTCCCTCTCCAAAAAGTGGAAAATATGGTGGAGAAGTTTTTTTTATGAAATATGAGGTGACAAGAACCCCTTCATTACCTTTTTATTTATTATAAAAAAGGGGGATAAGAAATGAGAATCCACATATTGTCATTCTGAGATATTTTGGTCTTGAGTTGTTATTAGAATGTACAAAAGGGGATATTGTTAAGAATCCTAAAGGAAGGGTTTTTTTTGTAAATAAGAGGAGGAATTTTAAGGCGAACCATGATTTTCATACATATATATTATATCATATATAATATTAAAAATATATTATAACAAAACACACCAAAAACCATAAAGTATTTCTATCTTTGGATACTAGATACATAATCATCTAATTTCATGAAATATATTCCACAACACCCACAAATATATTCTCATATAGTAAATATATTAGACATACCCTTCTTAAAACATTTATTCATAACCTAGGTAGAGTAATTATAATAAAGGATGATAAAAAATTCTCAATAAGGGTAAACATAACAGATGTAAATCAATGATTATATGTGATCATAAGATATGTATAATGGTATGATAACATGATCATAACTTAAAATAATCACACCCAATCTGATAAAGATCAATAATCATAACTCATGGAATATTTCTTTTTCATAATAAAATACATAATTCATAAGTGTGAAAAATCATCTACAATTAATAACTATCCATGAGAATATATAATAATAATAATAATACATAAGTTTTTTGCATACATATAATCCTAGAAAATCATTTCGTTATTGTAGGATCACTACCAAGGCTATAATAGTAGATTCGTTTCACTCCATATTCCACCATTTACTTAGTCAAGGTTCACTCCAAATACTATCATAGTGTAAATATTTTCTTAGAAAACTATGTTCAATCCCTATTATAGTAGTTATTATCTCAGGATCTACCCATATTTACCTAATTCATTGGATAATTATATAATTAGGGTCCCACCTATCACATAATGAAAACCATACATATGTGTGCCAAAAGATCATAAAATATTCACCATATAATCATATCATAACACATGGAAATGAAACAAGTTTCACAAATACAGAATCATTTCATCCTTTTATAACCTGTGAAAAAGAAATGGGTTTCATAAAGGTTTCATTATAACATAATTAACACATAGGAAAGATATGGGTTTTATAGAATCATCATTAAATAATCATCATAATTATCCACCCAGAGAAGGAAAGTAGATGATATCATAAGATCATATCCATAGTTAATTAGACAAGTCCTTAAAATATGTTGACATAGATTAAAATCACCTTTAAAAGTTTGATCAAAAAATTCTTTGAAAACATGAGAAAATTTCATTTTATTTTGATAAAATATTAACTAAAAATTCCCAGAATATTGAGAAAATAATTTTATTTGGAAATATCCAATGAAAAATTTAAATGAGTTTATAAGTAAAATAAGAGTCATGATAGTGGAAAAATCATTTCATGTCATATACGTTAAAAGAAAACACTACTATTAAACATTTATAAAAAGTAAAAAATGAATTGTTTGGAAAAAATTTAGAAAGATTAATTTTTAAACCATTGTAATTAATGTATAAGGTTATGAAAATATACTTTAAAAAACATTTTAAATTTTAGGTAATAAATTTTACAAAATAATTGGGAAGATTATGGACTTCAGAGAAAATTATTTTGACCAAAGACTAAATAAGGTCAGTTTTTCATCAAAAAATATTTATTTATCTTTTTAAGTACCCAAGAGAGGAAAATTTTACTAATACATAAAAAATTCAGTAATAAATATTTTATATGAAAATATATGGGGTTTTAATTTTAGGATAAATATAATTTCCATCAATTAAAATTTAGCATAAACAATCCTAAAAAAGAAACGAGATTGTAACGTACACTCTTACCTCAAGTATTGTATTTTTTTATACATGTTCATATATCATATTTAATATATATATTTATTATAAATATATGAAAAAAACTATATTCATACATAACATACTACGTATCATTAGTTTATAATTTCAAATAATTATTTTATTAACAATTTCTTAATTAAAATAAGCATTTAGATAAAAACTGGTCAATTTGTCCTGTATTTTTTGAGTTGATGGTTTCAGTAATTACACCTCGGTCATGGTTTTAAAATATGAATAATATTAATTATTAAATATTTATCATAATTATTAATCATATACACTTTTATAATTATTCATATTAATAAGTGATTATAAATGAATCACATCATTGTCTAGATGTGGTAGTCTACAGGTACGCATGAGCGAAGTTATCGCTTTCCAATGAATTTAAAAGTAATAATGTATATATGAAATTATAATTATAGAAGAATAATTTTTCCATAAATAACATATATAAAAATTTAATCAATAATAGTAATCAACCATGGATAATGGTGATGAAAAATGAATCATATTAGTACGTGGAGATGGTAGTACTTAAATTCACATGGGCAATAATTTTGTTTCCCATTTGATGGAATGAATAATAAAAATGGTTGATCAATAATCATAATAAAAAAAATTATTTAAGATATTGAATTAATTGTTTTATAATTTTTGACATACATTTATAGGAGGTGTAAAAAGAAATTAAATTTGAAGTACTTGGTTAAGAGTTATGCCTCATCGTTGAGAAACTTCCATTATCTTACATCTTAAGCTTTGAAAGGAAAATATTATGATTAAACCAATACCTATATAATATTGGTTGGGATTTTATGAAGGAATTATTTTAGGTATTTTTTTATGTAGAAGGATCTTGAATGGTGAGGATGAGATGGTGGGTGGTATCATTTTATAAGGGATGGAGAGGACACACTTAGAATTTTTCAAAATATTAAAACATAATATTGTCTTACTCAAGTCAAGTTGATCCAAAATGAAAAATAATATAATATTGAGAGGATAAGTTATAATAAAATCAAAAATAACTATTTATTCATGTGTTTTTTTATATTTTAAACCTTATATCTTAAGTTAAACTTTTGATAAACTCATTTTAACATTAACTATAGTAACACATTTTTACTATTTTTATTATTCATTGTGAATAAAACCGATTTTACCTTCATTCCTTGACATGCAAAAAATATTAGATTAATGTTAAATAAAATATTGAATATATTATCTAAAAATTTCAATAATTTAATTTATAAATAGTGATTAATTTAATTTATTATGATAAAAATCCACTGTTCTCATAATTTTTTTTAGAAAAACATCATTTTTTTACATTAATATTATTTTTTTAGATTTAAAACCAATTAAAAACTAATGAATTTATTTTCTAAAAAAGTAAAAAATTATTTTTCATAATTTAGTTTGTCCGATTAATATCTTCCAATCCAACAGATATGCGATAACTACCACATTAAATAATAATATTTATATCAGGACTCTTTTAAACTCATTGTGTATAAAGCAATATGTCAATCAAATCAATTTTTTAAAGAAACAAATTTCATAAAATATCAGGTTTCAAAATTTTACACAAATTAAAAGAATTTATCTACCAAAATTACTTCACTTAAATCAATGAAACTTAGGATATTTATGGCATGTCACATATTTTGGTTCCCACATAGCTTCCTCAAGTTTATGGCTTTGGCACAAAACTTTGACCAAGTGAGTGGTCTTGTTCCATAGAACTTTCTCTATTTGGTCTAAAATCTCCATCATTTGTTCCTCCTAAGAGATATCACTCTCCATTGGTATAGACACCAATTTTAATACATGTGAATTATTAGGTATTTAATTCCTCTGGTGAGATATATGGAACACATTGTGATCTTGAGAGATATTTGGTGGAATTGTCAAGCAATAAGAAATTATCTTGATATGATCTATAATTTTGAATGTACCGATATATCTAGGGATAATTTTTTACATTACATATAAATCTCATAACTTTATTCCTTGGATAAATTTTTAATAATACTCTATCAACTACTTTGAAATCCACATCTCACTCATGATTATCAGTATACCTTTTATATCTACTCTAAGAAACCATGATGTAATACTAAATAACTCTAATGTTATCTGTATTTTACTCGATTATCCCCAAACATAATAGATTTAATTCTCCAACTACATCCAAGAAAATTGGATTTATGAACTTATTTCCATAGAGGGATTCATAAGGATCCACCTAAATGCTCGCATGGAATCTATTATTGGAACAAAATTTTTCCACAAAAAGGTATTCATCCCAACCACATTTAATATCCATAGAGCATAATATCAATATATATTCTAGGGTTAGAATGTTCCTCCCATAATAATCATATATTTATTGGATATATATAACATTTAACCTCAACATTATATCAATATTCTTCTAAATACTCCTCTATAACTTCATGGTAAAACTTGGATCCTAATCAGAAAAAATCGAGAGTGGTACTATATGAAATCACACCACTTATTTAATATATATCTTGGAAATCTAATCAAGAGAGAAATATTCTCATATAGGAATGATGTGTGTTGACTTAGTATGATGATCTACTATATCCCAAATATCATTGTTCCCTATATATGTTTTATGGATTCCAATGATTAAATCTTTTATAATGTTTTCCCATTTTCATTCTGGTATGGGTAATAGTTATAAAATCCCCTTATACTTCTATCCCTCATCCTTGTCATTATGAAATTCCCATAACTGAGATACATACCCTATAATATACCTCTTCATTTTTCCCACCATAAACACTCTTTTAGATCAATATACAAATATAAATATATCTAGGATTAATAGGGAATGAGGAACCACGATATTCATACAATAGCTCCTTCTTAGAGTATGGTATTTATGGGACACATAATTAGATCCCTAACCTTATAATTCTATCATAATCATGGTTGAACTCATGAACATTTCTCACCTTCTTCTATAATTTCATATCCTCCTTATGCACCTTTTTAATCCTCACGTGGATGGATGGTTGGATATTAATCTAATAAATATCTAATATACCCCCTTTCTTCTTGTTTTAAAGATTAATATTCTATAAATCCAAAAATATTGGATCTTATTAAATATTTATCATGGAAAAACTAGCACGGTATTTCCAACTTAGAGCATCAGCCACCTTATTCACCTGTCTAGAGTTGTAGTGTATTGATCAGTCATAATCATTTATATACTCTAACCATTTCCTTTGGTACATATTTGAATCTTTATACTTGAATATATACTTAAATAATTAATGAAAAGTATATATATATATATATATATATATATATATATATATATATCACATCCTTCACCATAATCACAATGCCTCCATATTATTAGTGTAAAATTTAATGATGCTAACTCCAAATCGTGACTCAGGTATTTTTGATTATGAATTTTCAATTTTTGTGAGGCATAATATATCACACTATCATTATAAATTAGTATTAATCCTATTACATACTTTGACACACCACTAAATATTAAAAAACATTCCCTACTATAGGGTAGTGTAAGTAGAGGGGTACTGACCAACCTTATTTTGTATCCTTCAAATTTTCCTCACATTCATCTATCCAAACGTTCTTGGATCCATTCCGAGCCAACATGGTTATTGGATAAGATAGATTTGAAAAATCTATAATAATTTTTCGATAGTATCCTTCCAACCCAAGAAAACTAAAGATCTTATTTACTATGGTTTTTTGGTCTATTTTTCTATAAAATCAATATTTTGAAGATCCACCCATATACCCTCACTTGTGATTATATTACCCAAGAATGAGACTCTCTATAGTGAAAATCCATACTTGGTAAATTTAGGATACAACTTATTCTTATTTAGTTTATTTATCACAATCCTCAAATGGTACTTATATTATTAGTTGATCTTTGAATATATATAATAATATCATCTATAAAAACTTCTACAAACAAATAAAGTAAATATTCAAAGACACAATTCATTGAATATATTAAGATAATAGGTGGATTGGTAATTCCCAATGAAATCACTCAAAATTCATAATGACCATACATCGTATGGAAGGTTATCTTGGGTATATCCTTCTTCTTAAATCTAAATTTACGATATCCAAAATGAAGTTTATTTTTGTAAAATTATTGAACTCTATGTAGTTGACCTAAAAAAGTAATCAATATAGTGTAGAGGATTATTGTTCTTGATAGTAATCTTGTTAAGTTCTTGATATTAAATATAAGGACACATTAAACCATATTTATTATTAAAAAAAGAATAGGTTCACCACACGGTGATGCACTAGGGATTATGAATCCCTTATGAATATTTTATTGGATTTCCTTCTTTAATTCCTATAACCTAATCAGGGCTAATATATGTAAATTCATTGAAATAGTTGTAGATCCATGTAAGAGTTCTATTGAAATATAAACTTCATGATTTAGGGTAATACTAGGAATGTATTTAAGAAATAAATTAACATAATAAAAAATAGTTATATATTTAAAATTGAGTTTCTCCACACCAATTTCAGATAAATAACCCTCATGAATAGGTATTAATACCCATACAATGAATTTCTAATGACCCAATATTATAATACATGGACATTACATTACTTTTGTGGAATACTTAATACATTACACAAAGAGATGCCCAAAGACCTTATTAGTTTGTTGCCTTTGGAAACATGGAACACATTCTTAAAATTTGGTGATAGATCTTCAAAATATTTCATAAATATCTTCCCCTTTAGTTTTTATAACTAAAACATTTCTTTACATATCGGGAAAAGAAAACATATGAAAAGGGTGAGCTCAGATGCCCAGTAAGGTTAAGCAAGGGAGATATCAATCATATAATAATCATAAATAAAAAGAACATGACATTTAAAAATATTATCCTGCATATCAAAGATCATGATATCATGTAATGGGATAAATCATACAAGTTAATAAATAATCAATGAACATATTCCCAAAAGTCATTACATAAGACATGAAATTTCCTTAATACACATAAGCATATAAAATAAACTCATATTTTCAAGGATCATTGCCAAAACTATCAAATAAGACAAAGTCCATTACTTAACCAAGTTCACTCCTTGTTCTAGTTTTTATTTCTGAATCGGGATTACATTCAGTTCCACACCTGTATTACCGAACCGATATCATTTCTTGTTCCAACCTTGTCTATATTATGAGGTATAAATATTTACCTAACGAATTGGAGGAATATATAGGTCCTACCCATATCATAATTAAATAATTCTTACATGTTCTATAAAAACATAAATCATTCATCATAACCTATGGAATAAAATGGGTTTCTTTAAACATCATTATGACGTAACTTAATCGATGTAAAACAAATGGATTTCATAAATATCATTCCATCATAAAAAAATCAAACCATAGGAAAAATAGGAATAGAGTACTTGAAACATAACCCTATTAAATAATTCCATATTATATGGAAAATAATTTTGATAGAACAGTTGAAATTAATTCTTGAGGGAAATATCCTTTCTTCTTCAAAAATGTTTTCTATCCTAAAAATGCAACACAATTATAAAAGAAAATAATTTATTTGAAAATAATCATTAAATCTTCCAAGGTAAGATTATTGTAAATAAGGAGTTATGAAAACATAAAAATCCATTCATGTTGTATAAGTTACAAGAAAACATTCTTCTCGTACTTTTGTTAGAAAGTCAAAAAGTACCTCGTTTTGAAAATGAAAAAAGAATCATTTTATAACATTTAATAAAAATTCACCTATGGGTAAAATTGACTTTAAAAAATTTTAGAAGAATTTTTTTGAATTAATATTTATAAAACATGGACATGGATGATAAATATACCCTAGTATATACTTACGTATAAACAATCTCAGATAATAACGAGATTCCAAAATTATCTCTTACATTAGGTATGATATCCTTCATATGTATCTGAAACTCATGTATAATGATTTAAATAATTTTATTTTCTTATTCTAGAATCATAGTCATTGTTATGATATCATATATGATCATATTATCATTTAATTGTTAATGACATTTCATTATTACTTGTTATTTGAGTATTAACTGCTTCATTATCTTATGCATGTTTCGTTGAATAAGTTATGGTACTTCTTATTTATGTCATATTTATATCATTAAAATATGATACTAACATAATATATATCATATTTATTCATTATATAAATTTATATAATCATACTTTAATGTATATTAAGTAAAATGAATCTCATCACATCGTGGAGACGGTAAGCCATACGCACGCACGAGCGATGATATCATTCCCATAATTGTAAAATGGTATGGAAGTGGATGGTGTATATTTTATTCCAGAATCTAAATAATGTTATAATATTCATTTATAGTTATTATGTTTATCATTATACCCATCCAAGTATGATAGATGTGAAAAAAATAGATTACACCATGATGTGCAGAAGGTATGTTGTACGTACGAATGCGTGGTGATTTCATTTTTCATAGGATAGATAGATGGTGTTATATGGTTGTTCCAAAATCATAATAACATCTCAGTATATATTTTATACTAGATTTATTACTTTATAATGGAAGAAACTCAGGAAGATTAAGTATAATAATAAATAATTTTGAATGAATCAGTAGAAGAGATTACCTCTTCTTAGATTAGATTTCTCTAGATATCCTCTTAAAGACACTAGAGTTGGTCTTTTGACAAGAAGAGAATCTATATAATGTATCTAAAGAAGTTGAGAAGAAAAATGGGTAAGGGATATCAGAGATTTAAGGCTCCAAGTGAAGTGAAGATGTGAGGGAGGATGTTCACTTTTATAATGGAGGTGAGGGGCACTTTTGGAATCTCCAAAAATATTAATTTATAATAAAATAAAACCACATATAGAAGCCTAAAAAATTTCATATTTTCTATGTTTAGATGATATAATTCTGTAATATCATCATCCAATAAATTTCATAAATTTTTTTCTATAAATTTAAATTTAATCATTTTAATTAACCCCTAGTTAATCTATTTTAATTTTAATTAAAGTTAAAAAATATTTTAATATTAAAAGAGTATAATTTTTACTTATTTTATGTCAATTATACCATAACATAACACTTTATAATATTTTAGACCATATAATAATTATTTTATATTTTTTTTAAAAATATGTTATAAATTTAAAATAATTTCGTAAAACATTATTTAGATAAAATATCAATAATGTCAATTTTGACACTATTCATTTCATGGATATTTAAAAATTTAAAGATAAGATGTAAACCTAGAAAACAATATTTTTTAATATCCCTAATAGGTCAAATTCATCTATAAAATTCATTATATATATTAGTTGAACTAAATTATATTTATTTTTATAGTTTTAATAACATTAATTTGATATTTCTGTCAATAAAATAGTCACTACATTAGTTTTGTATAATTATTTAATAATCATATTTGTTAGTTAAAAATTAAATATAAAATACCATAATGAAGATAAGTTTTCTATATTTTAGTGGAATATTTATATTCAAGTATACCGTCTTTATAATTATTCATTAAAAATGTTATATATATTAAAACATTAATGTGACAACTTTAAAATCACATTAAATAAAATATTATAAGTGTCAATCTTTTTCATATGGATCCAAATTGTAAATAACTAGACCCTTGTATAATTATGGTCGATATTTACTCTAAAAATAAGTTTTAGTGAAGTGTTTGGTTCTTTTGATGATTATTATCATTTTAATAAAAATTGTTTTATTGATTTTTCATCAATTAAATAATCTACGCACCATCAATGTATAATCCTTTATGGTGATTATTTATTTCCTAAAAATTACAAATAAATTAACTTAAAAAATAAAAATTATTTAGATTTAATATGATTATTTATAGTTGAATTTATCTTCTATATAAACTTATATTAAAATTGATATAATTATTAAAATTTGAGTAAGTCATATTTAAATTTTCTTTAAATAAAATAAAATAAATGTCCAGATCTCATTCAAGTGGATTCCAATGGATACCATTTCAACCCAAGTATTATTTAGGTTTAAAAAAACTCATACAATTATATTAGGGAAAGTGATAGGATACTTTTATCATATTATTTTTACCCTTAATTACATGATTTTCCCTTTTACCATCTTAATAAAACTTACCAAAGTTACTATTCATAATACCCAAAATTAAAATAAAGATATTTATATAATTTGAATCTACTGATTAAAAATATGAAATATATTTTCCAAAACCCAAAACACAGAATTTTTAGTAATTAATTTAAAATAAATATCATTGTCGGAATGAGAAAACAAGTTATAAAAGGTAAAACATTGCAAAAGATTGAAATATTTTTACATCTGAATTCAAGGTAAAATTAATTTCAATGACCTACATGATATTAAATGATAAAAATATAATCTATTTATACTTTAAAATAATTCAATAATATAACTTGACCATATAAATGTTTTTGTGAAAAAAGTTTTTTTCAATTAAAATTTAGTATATTTTTACTATTCATCAAATTTTGAAACGTATCAAAAAAATATCAAAAGTTAATTTTTAATCCCATATTCCAAATAATATTTTAATTTTGTCAAATATATTATAAATATGTGTTAAATTTTTTATTTAAAATGGGTCTCCCATTAAATTACAGCAAAACTGCAATTTTTGATAAATACTTCTTTTATCTGAAAAATTGAATTTTTTCTTATATCATATCTAGAAAACATATAAAATTAATTTTCAAAATTATAATTAATATATATTATATATAAATTTATTTAATAAAATCCATCAAGAGTGATTTTATTATATTATAAACTCAATTATTTTCATTTAAATAGTCTTTCAGAAAACATTTCTATTTATTTTAAAAGTGTTTTATTTTCATTTAGAATTAATTTCTAATACAATAATTAATTATATAATCATGTGTAAATAATATTTTCATAATTTCATTAATATTTTTCATATCTACCATTATAATGGCTAGGTTATAAGGTAACATAATAATATTTAGTTATTCATGTAAATTCAGTCATGTGTGAAATGATCTCTATCAAAAGAACTTGAAATTCAGTGTAAAAAAAAGAAAAACATAGTGTTGTGTATACCTAAATCTAATCTGGATATTCATGTATCACAATGTTATCCTGGTGTAGCGTACACCACAATACATCAAAGAATTTAAAAAACATAAAAAAAATAAAATAAAAAAATCTACCTCATAAAAATCTGAAGGTGTTACATTCTACCACCCATAAAATGAATTTCTCCTTAAAAATTAGTCTGGGTTAAAAAATAATTAATACCTGAAAGTTTATTTCATAGAAAACCACATAAAAAAAACAAATAATAAAACTTATTTTTAAAAATTAATGTGAGAAACATAACAGTTACTGAAAGTCACTCATTACTAGGTTTGCACATAAGAGAAAGTTGGTGGAATGTGAAAACATGGATATGGAAGAGAAATGTAACCATAAATTTATTATGAAGAGAGATAGAGAACAAGGTTAGGAAAAATTTAACAATCAAAATTTCATAAATCTAAAATTATTTAAGGGTTCAATTGATTCATCAGAAATGAAGGTAGTGGGATAACATTTTTTGTTTTAAGATTATTTCCCTATAGTCGATAAATTTTTTATGAGAATAAATACTTACTTGATTAAGTACAATCTTATCAATTTCCACTTCATATCTTATTCCAAGAAATAAAGTTGAATTTTTCATCCCTTAAGCATTAGCATCTCATGTGATCCATAAATAGGATGAGAGTTCATTCCATATTTAAAAAAAAGGTTATCACAAGTTATCAAATATACATAAGTCCACCTATGGTGAGATAATGCTTACTTTTTTTTAAAAAACATGGTCCAAATTTTAATTTCAAATTTCCATAAATTAATAACCATAAAAATCATCTGAAATATGAAATTATAAAACATTATAAATAGGTCCACTAACTTAGCATAACATCTACCCCCACATATTATAAGGTATCTCTTGTTGGTCAGATTCCAAACATGTGAATGCCTTCATCGTGTATTTTCTTGAAACATGGTAATAACTTGAATTATTGTAGAACCTTAGTGAAAACATGCATGATTTCAAAAAATAACTCTTTTCCTATACCATCTATCCCAAAGATTTTATATTCCCCATCCATGATATCATAAATCAATTTTTCATCATATTAGTCTCGAGGTCATTAATACTATCAAACAACTCTTTATTTCCTAATCCCAACATTATGCACATATTTTGGGTTATCATTTCCATAATTTTTTTTTCAAAAATATCTGAATCACTTTTCATTTTTATCGGTACCACTCAGCATATACTTCTAAATACATATGAAAAAAACCATATTAGACTAAATTATTCCATAATACCATAAAAGTTATTTTAAAAAATTATTCTGGAATCCCATTACATAAACAATCAAACATTCCACTACTTTGTTATCGTACTATACATCGCCAATAGTGATTTCATGTGATTTTCCTTTAACTTTTGTTTTAATAGGTTTCTAAAATCCATCATTAGTGATAATCCTTGGATTAGGGCATCATTTTTTATAATTCCTCATTTCATTTCACTTGTAGCATTGGAGCATGGGATGTGCATTATGTGTAGCCTTTTCTCTATTTTCATCATTAGCGATCTTTTTCCCATTACATAGACACTCAACTTCCAGATGGTAGTCTTTTCCATAAAAAAATATTTACTATTCCCTTTAAGACACAATCCACTATTATTCTTTCCACAGTTTGAGCATAAGGAAACACTCATCTTCTTTTCACCAATGTTTTGAGTTTTTCCCTTAAACTCCATCTTCTATTTCTTGTTAAACCCATGGGATTGATATGTAACCCCAACTACCATTTCTACCTTGATAGCACAATTAAAAATATCATCATATCTACTAAAGTCTCTTATGGATAATTCCCTTCAAATACTTGGTTTTAAGACACCGGAGAACCTATCAACTTTACTTTTAGGTTGGATGATAATTCTAGAAGCATACCTCACAAGTCTTGTAAAATTTTCCTCTTATATACCAACAGATTCATAATAAAATTTTTTAAGATCAAGGAACTCCTTTTCCTTCATTGTATGAATAATATGAGGAAATTACATATTGAAAAATAAGTTCTTAAACTCATCCCATTCCATGGATTCAATTTCACCTCAGTGCCTCGTATTCTTGATTAGAGTTCAACACTGGCATGTTTTTCCTTATAAATGATAAACAAAAAAATTGATTTTTTCATGTTTCAAAAAGTGAAGGATAGAAAATACCTTTTCCATGGTGCTGATCTGTTTTTTAGAAAAAATTGAATCATAAGACCCACTAAAAGAAGTTGGATGTTGCCTCATAAAGGACTCAATAAAATGTTGTTCCCTTCTCTGGTCATTTAGAAGTATATAATGAGTCATAGATTGTGCAAGTATTACAATAAGATTTTGAATTCCAACTCCCATAAAATTTGGTTATTCAGGAGTAAAATCATTGAATTTTCCATTTCATCCATCATTTACATAGTTCCTTTGGGTTCCAGAAATTTTCTAAAAACAATAGTGTGAGAGAAAAAATAAAAAAACCATATAATAAAGTTTTAGTACTTTCAAAATCTAACATCTTAGGTTGCTTCCCAGGTTAACCATGATCAATACTAAATTTCACAGATTCAAACCTATACATTTACTTATCCTTAGGAACATCCCTATATCCTTATAAATATTTCTATTGATCTCACTAATGTTTTCAAATCCTAGTTTCCGAAGGTTAACTAATCCTTCACTCTGATACCATCTATAACAAACCATGATTGTAGTACATTGACATTCCATTATTTTTTTAGAATACGTAATACATTAAAAAAACATATTCCCAAATATGGTATTAGTTTAATGCCTTTATAAAATCGGAACATATTATTCTAATTTGGGGAGATATCTTCAACATCTCTCAAAAATGTCTTCCCACTTATTTTTCCTACCTAAAATCGTTCTTTAAATCCTAAGAAAAAGAAAAAACATGAAAAGGGTGAGATCAGATTCTTAGTAATAATAAAAAAGGGGGATATCTGTCATATCATAATCATAAAACATAAGAACACAATATTTTAAAATCTTATCCTTCATATAAAATATCATGATATCATGTCATTGGATAAATCATAAAAGTTCATAAAGAATAAATAAATGTATTCCTAAAAGTCATAACCAAAGATATAAAACTTATGGCATATAAATAATCATAGAAAATAATTTCATATTAGTCAAGGCTAATTTCCAATACCATCATAGTAGGAAAAGTCCATTACTGAACTGATTTCACTCCTCATTTCAGCCCTGTATTATTGAACCTAACTTACATTCCATTCCAACCGTGTATTACTTAACCAATATCATTTCTAGTTCTAGCATTGTCTATATCATGGGTTATAAATAATCACCCAAAGAATTTTAAGCATATATAGTACCCACCCATATCATAATGAAATAATTCTTTTATGTGCTGCAAAAATATAAATCATTCATCATAACCAAAGGAATAAAATGGGTTTCTTTAAACATCATTCCACCATAACATAATACATGTAAAAGAAATGGATTTAAAAAATTTAATTAAATGATAAACCCAATAAAACCATAGGAAAAATAGGGATATTATAATTGAAACATAACCTTATTAAATAATTTCATCCTAGATGGAAAATAATTTTTATATAATAGTTAAAATTAATTCTTGAGGAAAACATCCTTTCTTCTTAAAAAACGTTTTCTTTTCTCAAAATGTATCAGAATTTTAAAAGAAAATAATTTATTTAAAAATAAAATTAAAATATTTTAATGGAATATTCATGTAAATAAGGTGTTATGAAAATGTCAAAATCCATTAATGTCGTATAAGTTAAAAGAAAACATTTTTCTCATACTTTTGTCAGAAAGTCAAAACGTGCCTTGTATCCAAAAAAGAAAAAGAATCCTTTCATACAATTTAATAAAAATTAGCCAATGGATAAAATTGAATCTAAAAAACTTTACAAGGATAGAAAGAATATTTTGGAATACATATTTTTGAAACATGGACATGGATGACAAATATACCCCAATATATACATATGTAAAAAACAATCTCTCTAAATAATGAGATTGTCAAATTATCCATTTCCTTAGCTCTTATATCCTTTTTATGTATTTTAACCTCTTGAAAAATGATTTAAGTAATTTAATTTATATATTCAAAAAACATAGTCATTTTTATGATATCATATATGATCATACTATCATCTGTTTGTAAATAACATTTCATTACTACCCGTTATTCGGGTATTAACTACTTTATTTTCTAATGCATGTTTTGTTGACTAAGTTCTAGTTATCCTTCTTTAAGTGATAGTTATATCATTAAAAAATTATATTAACATAATATATATCATATTTATTCATTCTATAAATTTAAATAACCATGCTTTAATGGATATCATATAGAATGAATCACATCACGTTGTGGAGAAAGTAGGTTATAGGTACGCACGATCGATGATATCATTCCCCTAATTAGGAAGTGGTATTAAAGTGGATGGTATATTTTTTTAAAAAATATATATCATATTATAATAATCATTTATATTTAATATTTACATCATTATATCCATCCAAGTAATATGCTGGTGAAAAAAACATATTACACCACGACGTGTAGATGGTAAGTTGTACGTACGCACGGGTGGTGATTCAGTTTTTCGTATGATGGATAGAAGTTGGAATATGGTAATTAAATTATCATAATAACATCTAGGAATATATTTTATACTATATTTATTACATTATAATGGAAATAACTTGGGAATAGGAAGTATAATAATAAATAAGTTTCTAAGAATCGGTAGAGGAGATTATCTCTTCTTTCAGGAGCTCCCTCTAGATCTCCTCTCAAGGACACTATAGTATGTCTTTTGACAAGACCATAACCTCTAGAATGTAGATAAGTAAGTAAGTAAGGTAAATGGTAGGGTATATCTGATCTTTAAGGCTCAAAGTGAAGTAATGTTTTGAGGGAGGGTTTCCCTTTTATAATTGAGGTGAGGGGTACTTTTGGAATATTCCAAAATATTAATTTATAATAAAATAAAACCACAACCCAAAACCTCAAAAACATAATATTTTATAAGATTATATGAAAAAATTTTGTATTATCATTGGAAAATGAATTTTATATGTTTATTTCAATCAATTTACATTTCATCATTTTAATTAACCCCTAGTTAACCTATTTTAATTTAAACTAAGGTAACAAATATTTCAATATTAAAATAGTATAACTTGTACTTATTTTATGTAAATTAGATGATAAATGAACAATTATGAATATTATAGACCACATTATAATAATTTTATATTTTTTAAAAATATTTTACGATTTTTAAATAATTTAATAAAATATTATTTTGATAAAATATCAATAATGTCAATTTTGACACTATACATTTCATGGATTTTTAAAAATACAAAGATAATATTTTAACCTCAAACCAAATATTTTATTATATTTATAATAGTTCAAAGAAATATATAAAATTAATTGGATATATTAATTATCCCAAATTATATTTATTTTAATATTTTAAATAATATTAATTTGACATTTCCATCAATAAAATATTTACTACATTAGATTTGTGTAATTATTTAATATAATTATTTGTTCGTGAAAAATTAAAAATAACATAATATAAAAAATATAATTCTTCTATATTTTAGAGGAATATTTATAGTCAAATATATCTCTTAGAAAACCCTACATTAAAAATATTATATATATATATTAAAACATGAATGTGACAGCTTTAATATCACATTAAAAAAATATTATAAGTGTAATAATATTTTCTATATGGATTTAAATGGTCAATAAATCGACCCTTGGATAATTATGGTTGATATATACTCGAAAAATAAGATTTGGTGATGTTTGTTTTGTCTTTTGATGGTTATTATCCTTTTTATAAAAATTATTTTATGGATTTTTCATCATTTAAATAATTTCTCCATCATCAATGTATAAGCCTTAATTGTGATTATTTATTTCCTAAAAATTAAAAATAAGTTACCATGATAAATAAAAATATTTGATATTTCAAATGAGTATTTATAGTCGAATTTATATTCTATATAACCTTATATTAAAAATTATATAATTATTAAAATTTGAGTAAGACGTATTTAACATTTTTTAAATAATATAAATTAAATTTCTTAATCTCATCTAAGTTGCTTAAAAAGGTTACCATTTTGACCGAAGAATGATTTAGGTCAAAAAACACTCATAAAATTATATTAGGACAAGTTTTTGGGAAATTTTATCATATTATGTTTAACCTTAATTATCAGATATACCCTTTTTCCATATTAATAAAAATTACTAAAGTTACTATTCAGAATACCCAAAAATAAAATAAAGATATTAACATAATTTGGACCTACTAATTCCAAATATGGAATCCATTTTTTAATATTCAAAACACAAAAGTTTTAGTAATTAATTTTAAATAAATCTCGTTGTCGGAATGAGAAAACGAGTTTTAAAAGTTAAGACATTGGAAAAGATTGAAATGTTTTTACATCTGAATTTGATAAGCATAAATATTATATATATTTCACTATCGATTTTCCATTATTTTTCATTCATTTACAGGATAATGCATGTAGTATATGTCCAATTTTTCAGGAAATAGATCTTCAAAAGATTCCAAGTAAGAAAGGAAGAAAAGTTAAAAAATGGCCAAGTACACATCGTGATAGCCATGTACACATCATGTACTTAATGATCATAGCCGACATTAAGCCGTGAATATTAACTCATGACCAACAATGATGACTGGAGGAATTTCCAATTCACGTTGTGACTCTCTACTACACGTCATGACACCAGTCAAACTGAACGCCGAGAAAGCCTTGAGGATTCAATGCGAAAATCCAATTGGCCATTGGGTACACATCGTGAACCACCTATACACGATGTGAAAATGGTAAAACATCATTAATTCATAGAAGACCTACATGCCACACTAGATATCCTCATCCAAATAACACAGATTAAGGGTTCACAATGTTACGATCAAGTACACGTCATGACCATTTCCGCCAATATAAGGAGAAAATAGACAACACTTTAGAGGACATGTTGGGATCAACTATCTCTCTCTATCTCTTTTTAGACTCCCTTCGGAATTCTCATCTCTTTTACCTCTCTAAACACTTTAGTATTTATTTTATAATTTCTATACATTTTCAATCAAAGATCTGTGGATTCACTTTTCTTCAATGCCTTCAATTCCCGTGTTATTTCAATTCCATTTCATTCCTTTCAATTAGGATTTTATTTAAAGTATTATTGTATGTTCATTTCATATCATTACATGTTCAATTATACTTGAATTGTTGACATAATTTCTTCTATTCCTTTTATTGCTTTAATTTCCAACATGGGTTTCTAAACGCATCAGGGTAGGGATCAAGAATCGATTTATCTAGATGCTTAATTAAATTTCTAGTTCTAAACATGGAAAACCAAAATGGATTTTTAATCAGGATATAAACCAACGGTCAAGCACTAATTGTGTGATTGTACCATGACCATCGGACAGTCACGAAAATGACCCTATCCTAATTGAAATAAACTATGAATATGACCATTAGCTTAGGGAACTTTATACAATAGAATATAAACGTAATTCATCTAGGACTGTAGCTAGTATCCTGACCATGGAATAGCTACATCCTAGGTAGAACTAGAAGAATGGACCAAGGTTCACTAGCGACTACCACTTTCTTTGCAGACTAAGAACTTATGACCTTACCAATATTAAGACTAATATCACCATTATCTAGATATCCAGACTTGATATTGACCCCTCTTTAATCACTTGAATTCAAACCAAAAATTAGTTAGAAACTCCCAAACATTATTCAACTAGTAAGGGCTCTTGAAAAGGATTTAAGACTAGATATATTTCACCCATAGAACAACATCCTCCTAGTGGGATTGACCCCATAATTCTACCATACTATGACCTAGTAGTTACATATAGTTTGGTACCCATATAAATTTCTAATTTGACTCGCAACCTAAGTAATTAACGACACTCGTGGGTGGCTGATCCAATTTTGGTGTAATTTCCGGGGAGAAATAATGTTTTTAAGTGATTAGGATTCTGATCTAGTTCTATGATTACCTTTCCCTCACCCCCTTTCCTTTGTTTCTAGATGCCCTTGCATCTTTTCATTTTTTTGTTCACCCCATTCATGTACCAAGGTCTATTGACTTGTTCAGGGACTCTTAAAGAATAATCTATTTTGGCCTTCAATCCCAAGATCGAATGGCATCTCTCTTTTCTTTACCAGTCAATAATGGATGAGCAATTACATGCTCTAGGACCTAACCCGCCAAACCCCAACCATCAAGTCATCCTGGGGGAACACCCAATAATGAATTATGAGAAACCGATCATGGATTATCGCTTTACATTAATACATGGTATGATCCCTATCATTGTTCGACCCCCTATCCATGACCATAACTTCGAAATAAAACCTAGAATCATTCATATGATCTAGAACATGGGGAAGTTTAGTGGTATTCGGAGTGAAGGTCTGCATGAACATATTTCCAACTTCCTAGAGGTTTTCGATACCTTTTGCAATGAGGGAGTCTCATTTTATGTAATAAGACTCTTTATCTTCTCATTATACTTACGAGACTGAGCTAAGGACTGGCTAAAAATTCAATCTCTCGAGTCAATTACGACTTGGGATGAACTAGCCACGAAAGTTCTAGACAATTACTTACCACTCATCTGAACCTGGAAGCTTTGGATGGACATTCAAAATTTCAAACAAATTGATGGAGAATCTGCATTTGAAGTGTGGGACCGCTTTAAATAAGTAATGAGTAAGTGTCCATATCATGGAATAGATATGTGGATACAACCCCAAACGTTATATAAAGGATGCCAGCCAGCATCACAGAATGTTGTCGATGAAGCCGCTGATGGTGGTCTCATGTTCAAGACTCCCAAAACCGGAAGAGTAATTCTAGATGAAGTCTCTCACAATCCCAGTCTGTGGCAGAGAACATGGACTACCACAACATAGAATCCACAAAATTTATGAGACCACAAATCTAAATAGAAAGTGGAAGCGCTCACAAAAAAATAAAAATAATTTCATATACCAACTACTCAACCCCCTCCTGCCCATGTAATGGAATTAAAATATTGTGAGATGTGTTGTAGCACAGATTTATATCAATATTTAAAATATGGATATGAATAACCAGAATGGTATTGTAATTACATCAATTATAATCAACAGAACTAACCATTCTCATAGCAACAGAATTATCAGTAGAGGCCTGCTCAGTAGAAACCTCCGAACAATCAGGGTCATTTTCAATCAAGAGGAGGACCAAACCAATTCATATCTCAAAGAACACTATAATACCCTATGATTAACCATAAACCAAGACCACAATATAAAAAACAATAACTCCCTTAAAAAGCACAACAATTTCATCCACCTCATACAAGACCTCAACAAGAACCTATACATAGAAATTTGTAAAACCTCCTGGAATCATTTGTGAAAAAGTATGATCAATGAATGATGAATAATGAGACAGATATTCAAAACCAGAGAGTTTCACTAAGAAACCTAGAAATAAAAATGGTTCAAATATCAAAGACCTTATCTGAGAGGTTTCTAGGTACCCTACCTGGTAACCCTGAGACATACCCACGAGATGAAGCTAAGGTTGTAGTGATAAGAAGTGGAAAGATTATGGACTCCCAACAATCCAAAAAATCGAGGCTGCATGAAGAAGAGCCAATAAAACAACCATTACCTGATAAAAAAGATGAATAATTCAATCCCACCCTACCTCATGAAGAAGTACCAACTGATAAGGATAATATTCCTGAGAAAAAGAAGGATCTTATAACGACCCATACTTTACATACATTTTTAATACTTCAAAACTGAAGCACACTTATTACAACATATGACAAAACCACAAAGGACCGTATAGGTATAGTGTCTTTAGAAACTGGGGAAACATAAACAACTGGTTCATAAATCTTCTACAGTGTCTCCCATTTATTTCATCATATCTAGGGTCCCTTTTAGCATATTCTACTTAATATCCATCTTCCTGACCTGGGGAAAAGAAAACATAAAAGGGTGAGCTCAAATGCTCAGCAAGGGCAAATAAAGGAAATAAAAATCATATCATATCTTTATGAAAATCAAAACCTGCAAAAGAGATCATAATATCTTAACATGGAATAAATCATAGAAGTGAAAATGAGATCCCCATAACATAAAACTTGAAACTTTGTGGCATGCACACATAATCATGGAAAATCATTTCTTGTTAGTCATGACTCATTTCCAAGACTATCTTAGTGGACAAAGTCCCTTTCTGAACCGAGTTCACTCCTCGTTTCAGTCCTGTATCACTGAACCGAAATAACCTTCCGTTCCAGCCATGTCTATCTCATGAGATATAAAATCATTACCCAATGCATTGGAGGGAGATATAGGTCCCACCCATCTTATAATGAATCCTTTCTTATGTGTGCCACATAATCATACATCATCGCATAACACATGTAACAAAATGAAATTCTTGAAACATCATGACATCATAAATCAATTAATATAAGATAAAGGAATTCATAAAAATATTTCCATCACAACATAATCAAACCAATGTAATAATAGGGATAAAAACAGAACCCTTTATTATCTTAGATGGAAAATAATTTTGATAAAACACTTGAATTGAATTCTTGAGGAAAATATCCTTTCTTCTTCAAAAACATTTTTCCTTTCATAATATGTCATAAAACTTTAAAATAAAAGAAGTTGATTAAAAATAAACTTGAAAACTTGTAAAGGAAGCTTCTTTGAAGTAATGTTTTAAAAATCCATTCATGCCGTATAAGTTAAAAAAACATTCTTCGTACTTTTGTCGGAAAAGTCAAAAAGTACCTCGTACGGAAAAACGACAAAAGATTCCTTTCATATTCTTTACTAAAAACTCACCTAAGGGTAAAATTGGATTTAAACTATTGCAAGTGGATGGAAACAATATTTCATATTGAGGGAACATGGATGTGGATGATAAAATACACCCCAGTAAATACTTACGAATAAACAATCTCGGATAAAAATGAGATTGTGATATTTCCCTTACCTTAGGTCCAATTTTCTTTGTACGTGTCCGAAGCTCCTGTATAATGGTTTAAATAATGTTATTGACTTATTCCAGAATCATACATATTTATATGATATCATATATGGTCATATTATTAGCTTCTTGTTAGTAATATTTCATTGTTACTTGTTACTCGGGTCTTTATAACTTTTTGTTCTTATGCGTGTTTTGTCGAATAAATTCTTATTCTTATCTTTAGGTTATAGACAATTAATTTCCAGAATGGTATTAGTGTAGTATATACCATATTCATTCATTCAATTCATTTATACAATCATTATGAAATGAAGATCATGTAGAACGAGTCGCATCACATCGTGGAGACGGTATTCCGTACGTACGCACGAGTGATGATATCGTTCCTATGATCGTGGAATTGTATTGGAGTATATATATATATTATTTCAGTATCAATATTACTTAATAATAATCATATATAGTTACTCATTACACCATTATACCCATCCTTGTAAGGTGATGGTGGAAAATAGATTACACCACGGCGTGGAGACGATATTCCGTACGTACGCACGCGCGGTGATTTCATTTTTTCCGTAGGATGGATAGAAGGTGAATTAGGGTTGTTTCATATTTATAATAACATATCAGTATGTAAGTAATACTGATGTTATTACTTTATCATGAAACAACTAAAGAAGAAGAAGTTGAAGAAGAAAGAAATTGAAAAGATCGGTAATGGATATTACCTCTTCTTTGGAACGCCTTTTTGAATCCTCCACTTAAGGAACTAAGATTGGTCTTTGGAGAAGACCAGGACCTCTAGGATTATTCTAGGGAAGTGGAGAAGGGAAAATCGCAGGGGTTGGCCGAGCTTGAGCGCTCAATTTGGTGTGAGGAGGAGGGGGAGGAGGTGCCCTTTTATAAGGGAGGAGAGGGGCACCTTAGGAATATCTCAAAATATTATTTTATATTAAAGTCAAAATCGGTTTATAATGGTTCCAAAGTGTCTTATTTCGAATCCAAAGTGGGGATGGGTCGAAATCCTATCATCCAATAGAATTTAGACAAGTTTAGGGTATTATTGTAACCTTATCAATTAGATTTAACTCTAAGTTAAATAATTTAACTTTTACCATGACTTTTTGTTTTCTTTCACTATATGGTTAATACACTTACTATAACATGCCAAACGAACCCCAAATTGTTTATTATTAAAATATATATCCTTATCTAAGTCATTTGGCCGAACCTTAGATTTTTAGGAATAAAATAACAATTAATAATATAATATTTGATTTAAAAACTATTTTGTGTCAATTTTGACACTATTTGATATATGATTTTTGTGAAAGTCATAACAGAATTATATGTTCGAACCAAGTTAATTAAATCATTACTAATATATCATAGTAACCTAGAAAATTAGTGGAATTCATAAAAAGTCTCAAATTACATTTATTTTGGTATTTATATTATCAATTTTTTCAATATTTCATTAATAAGATAATTACTGCATCATCTTTGTGTCATAATTAAATTAAATTATTTGATGTCTAAAAATTACAAATAAAATACCATCATGTAGGAAATCTTTTTAGCTTTCTAATGAATATTTACAATCGAATTTATCTTATGTATAACCCTATATTAAAAATGATTTACTTATTAAACTTTGATTTTAACTATTTTAACCCTTCTTTAAATAAATTAATAATAAATATCCTAATCTAATCCAAGTGGGCCTAAATGGTCATATTTTATTCCTAAGTTTGTTTTTGGTCGAATTAAACTTGTCCAATAGAATTAGGACATGTGTTAGGGTAATATTAATATCATATTTACCCTTAGTTACCCTATTTACTATTAACCGCGGTAAAAATAGTAAAAAGTTACTATTCACCAAAAAATTATTTTCATCTCATTGAACCACATTTTAGTCCTTGATATTAACCGTGTCTCTCGGATTTTTGAAATTCCATTCACAGAAGCGGTAAAATTAAGTTTTATGCAAAATTCAGTTTTTAACCTACCACTTAGTGGTTTCACTATTCATCAAAAATTGAAAGTTTTCAGAAAAATACCAAAATTTCACCCTAGGCTAATTTCGATATTCTGAGTCCAAAAATGAAGTCCATTTTGAAAAATAAAATTTATAAAATTTCAAAAAGTGGTTATTACTATTCATAACGGCTAGTTTTAATAGCATATTGTTGTTTAGTGAAACTCGGTATTGCGTACGACGCAAGCTATCGAGGAAGGTCGCGATTACGTGTAAAGCAAGTCAAGCAAGTGTTGCGTAGAAAAAGATTCCTTTGATAATTTATATAACATAAAAGTCTCGGGTGTTACATTCTACCCCCCTTAAAAAGAATTTCGCCCTCGAAATTCGTCACTTTGTAACAAATAGATGAGGATACTTCTCCCTCATCATATCCTCAAGCTCCCATGTAGCTTCTTCAAGTTGGTGGTTCCTCCATAAAACTTTCACCAAGCGAGTGGTCTTGTTTCGTAGGACTTTTTCGCTACGATCCAGAATCTCTATCGGCTGTTCTTCATAAGAAAGATCTTGCTCCAGCGGTACAACTTCTGAGCTGAGTACATGTGAAGGATCTGGTATGTACTTTCTCAGGAGAGATACGTGGAACACATCGTGAACTTGAGAGAGATTCGGTGGAAGCGCCAATCGGTAAGCTACCTTCCCAACACGATCCAGTATTTCAAAAGGACCGATATATCTAGGGCTCAACTTCCCCTTCTTTCCAAATCTCATAACCCTCTTCCAGGGAGATATTCGTAAGAACACTTTATCACCCACTTCAAACTCTAGGTCTTTTCTTCGGTTGTCGGCATAACTTTTCTGTCGACTCTGAGCTGCTCTTATGTGTTGTTGAATAGATCTGACCTTTTCTGCCATTTCATCAACGAGATCAGGTCCTAATAGCTTTCTTTCCCCAACTTCATCCCAGCAAGTTGGAGTCCTGCATTTCTTTCCATAGAGAGCTTCATAAGGAGCCATCTGAATACTGGAGTGAAAGCTATTATTATAAGAAAATTCCACCAAAGGTAGGTGTTGATCCCAACCTCCTTTGAAATCCATAGAGCAAGCTCTCAACATATCTTCTAGGGTTTGAATTGTTCTCTCAGACTGACCGTCTGTCTGGGGATGATAAGCAGTGCTGAAACTCAACTCTGTATCCAGAGTATGCTGAAGACTTCGCCAGAACTTCGAGGTAAATCTCGGATCTCGATCAGATATAATAGAAAGTGGTACTCCATGAAATCTTACCACTTCCTTTACATATATCCTGGCAAGCTGATCTAGAGAGAAATCCTCTCTAATAGTAATGAAGTGTGCAGACTTTGTAAGACGATCAACTATGACCCAAATAGCATTATTGCCTTTGGATGTTTTAGGAAGTCCTGTGACAAAGTCCATAGTGATGTTTTCCCATTTCCATTCGGGTATGGGTAATGGTTGTAACATCCCCTTAGACTTCTGTCTCTCAGCTTTAACTTGTTGACAAATCAAGCATCGAGAGACATATTCAGCAACATCTCTTTTCATGCCATCCCACCAGAAGTACTCTTTCAGGTCCCTATACATCTTCGTGCTTCCAGGATGAATAGAAAATGATGAACTATGAGCCTCATCCAGTAGCTCATTCTTTAATTCGGGGATGGGAGGAATGCAAACACGATTCCTGAACTTTATTATCCCATCACAATCAAGGTTGAATTCAAGAACATTTCTCACCTTCTTTTGTAACTCGACATCTTCTTTCTGTGCCTCTTTAATCTTCACATGTATAGATGGTTGAACATTCATTTGAGAAAGATAAGATTTTTCCCCTTCCATTATAATTCCAAGATCCATCCTTTGTAAATCCATAAATATTGGATCTTTTGTGATCCTCATCATGGATAAACTAGCATGGTCTTGTCGACTTAATGCATCTGCCACCTTGTTTGCTTTCCCAGGGTGGTAATGGATTGAGCAGTCATAATCCTTAATCAGCTCCAACCATCTTCTTTGGCGCATATTCAACTCCTTTTGTGTGAAAATATACTTTAAACTTTTATGATCAGTATAAATATCACACCTTTCACCATAAAGGTAATGCCTCCAAATCTTTAATGCAAAGATTACCGCAGCCAACTCCAAATCATGTGTTGGGTAATTTTGCTCATGGATTTTCAACTGTCGTGAGGCATAAGCTATCACCATATCATTTTGCATAAGAACACACCCCAATCCCTTCTTGGATGCATCACTGTAGATCACAAACCTTTCTCCACTACAAGGCAGTGTGAGCACAGGTGCACTGGATAACCTTCTTTTCAACTCCTTGAAATTCTCTTCACATTCCTCTGTCCAGACAAACTTAACTCCTTTCCGAGTCAACTTGGTGATTGGATTAGATAACCGTGAAAAATCTTTTACAAAACGTCGATAATATCCAGCCAAACCAAGAAAACTTCGGATCTCAGTTACTGTTGTTGGTCTTGACCATCTTTCGATAACCTCTGTTTTTGCTGGATCCACAGATATCCCCTCTTTTGAGATTATATGACCCAAAAATGCAACTTTTTGAAGCCAAAATTCACACTTGGTAAATTTGGCATAAAGCTTCTCTTTTCTCAGGGTCTTCAATATAATTCTCAAGTGATCTTCATGTTCTTCCTTGCTCTTTGAATAGACAAGAATATCGTCTATAAAGACTACCACAAATTGATCAAGATAGTCTCTAAAGACTCTATTCATTAGATCCATGAAGATAGCAGGGGCATTAGTAAGACCAAATGGCATCACTATAAATTCATAGTGTCCATACCTTGTACGGAAAGCCGTCTTTGGTATATCCTCCCTTTTAACCCTTAATTGATGATACCCTGAACGAAGATCAATCTTGGAAAAGTATTGAGCTCCGCGTAGTTGGTCAAATAAGTCATCAATGCGTGGGAGAGGATATTTGTTCTTGATAGTGATCTTGTTAAGTTCTCGATAATCAATGCAGAGTCTCATTGATCCATCTTTCTTCTTAACAAATAGAACAGGTGCTCCCCAAGGTGACGCACTAGGGCGTATGAATCCCTTATCAAGATTCTCTTGGAGTTGCTTCTTCAATTCCTGCAACTCAATTGGGGCCATTCTATAAGGTGTCTTTGAAATAGGCAAAGCACCCGGTACGAGTTCTATTGAAAACTCAACTTCACGATTTGGTGGAAGACCCGGCAATTCCTCCGGAAAGACATCATCAAACTCCCGTACAATGGGCATATTCTTAATCGTGAGTTTCTCACCAACCATTTGAGATAAATAACCTTCATTTAGTGGAATCAATACCCATAAGATGGAAGAAATTTCCACTGGAAGGTTATGTTCATCCTTGCATTGATAGACGATCGTAGGTTGATCTGGAATATGAAATGTGACTTCCCTTCTTTGGCAATTGATATGAGCTCCATGTAGAGAAAGCCAATCCATGCCAAGAATCACATCAAATTCCACTAAAGGAAGGATCATAAGATTTGCAGGAAGCACTTTCCCACAAACTTCGATCGGAGAAGAATTATAAACTTCTGATGCGATTGATGTGCCATTAGGTGTTGTCACTGCTAACTCAACATATAATTGTTGAGGTAATACGGTGATACCCTTAGAAAATTTTTCAGAAATAAAAGAGTGGGTGGATCCAGAATCAAATAAAACATTTGCTACTTTAGAGTGGATGGTAAGTGTACCTTTCACCACATCGTTATCGTACTCCACATCGCTGATAGAAATTGCATGTGACTTTCCTTTGTCTTTAGCCTTAAGAGTTTGTTGACGTTGACCATCATCATCAACCCTTGGATTTGGGCATTGATTGGCATAATGCCCCATCTCCTTGCACTTGAAACATTGAAGTGTAGCAGGTTCATTCTGTGTATCCCTTCCTTTGTTTGCATCATTAGACATCTTCTTCCCATTATCACGGCATTCAAATGCCCGATGACCTTCCTTTCCACATTTAAAACATTTACTTGTCCCTTTAAGACAACTCCCTCCATGTTTCTTTCCACACTTTGAGCATAAGGGAAAGTTCATCTTCTTTTCCGTGTGCTCTTTAGATTTTTCTTTGAATTCCATCTTCCTCTTCTTATCAAACCCATGTGACTGATGGGTTACTCCAATCTCCATCTCGACTTTGAGAGCACATCGAACGATTTCTTCGTAGCTATTGAAGTCCCTTATGGCTAACGCCCTTCGAAGACTTGGTTTTAAGCCACTAAAGAATCGATCGATCTTACTCTCAGGTTGGATAATAATACCAGAAGCGTACCTTGCAAGTCTGGTAAAATTTGCTTCATAGGTACTAACAGATTCATCATCCCTTTGCTTCAGTTCAAGGAACTCTTTCTCCATCTTTGTTCGGAGAATACGAGGGAAGTACTTATTGAAAAATAAGTTCTTGAACTCGTCCCATTCCATAGACTCAATTTCATCCCTTTGCCTCGTATTCTTAACAAGATTCCACCATTGATCAGCATCTCCTTCCAAACGATACACTGCTAGGATGACTTTATCATGCTCAGAACATTGAAGAACTGAAAATATCTTTTCAGTAGTACTAATCCATTGTTCAGCAACTAATGGATCAGTAGACCCGCTGAAAGATGGTGGACGCTGCCTCATGAAGGATTCAACAGAATGTTGCTCCCTTCTTTGTTCGTTTGGAAATCCTGCATGATTCATAGCTTGAGAAAGTTGTGTGAGCATGGCTACAAGATTTTGCATTCCAGCTCCCATATCGTTTGGTTGCTCAGGGGGACAATCATTGCATTGCCCATCGCATTCCGCATTAACACGGTTCCTTCGGGTTCCAGCTATTGACTAAAACCAAGAAGAATAGTGTGAGCAACACTAATTATAATAGGAAACCACATAATTCAAGAATAAAATTTTCATGCTTAAGGTCTTATCCTAGGTTATTCAAGGCCATTTCTAAAATTGTGTTCTATGCTTAGACTTATCCTTAGGGTTATTACTAAGGCTTTCACATCCTAGTTTCCAAAGGTTGACTATACCTTTCCTCTGATACCAACTATAACGACCCATACTTTACATACATTTTTAATACTTCAAAACTGAAGCACACTTATTACAACATATGACAAAACCACAAAGGACCGTATAGGTATAGTGTCTTTAGAAACTGGGGAAACATAAACAACTGGTTCATAAATCTTCTACAGTGTCTCCCATTTATTTCATCATATCTAGGGTCCCTTTTGGCATATTCTACTTAATATCCATCTTCCTGACCTGGGGAAAAGAAAACATAAAAGGGTGAGCTCAAATGCTCAGCAAGGGCAAATAAAGGAAATAAAAATCATATCATATCTTTATGAAAATCAAAACCTGCAAAAGAGATCATAATATCTTAACATGGAATAAATCATAGAAGTGAAAATGAGATCCCCATAACATAAAACTTGAAACTTTGTGGCATGCACACATAATCATGGAAAATCATTTCTTGTTAGTCATGACTCATTGCCAAGACTATCTTAGTGGACAAAGTCCCTTTCTGAACCGAGTTCACTCCTCGTTTCAGTCCTGTATCACTGAACCGAAATAACCTTCCGTTCCAGCCATGTCTATCTCATGAGATATAAAATCATTACCCAATGCATTGGAGGGAGATATAGGTCCCACCCATCTTATAATGAATCCTTTCTTATGTGTGCCACATAATCATACATCATCGCATAACACATGTAACAAAATGAAATTCTTGAAACATCATGACATCATAAATCAATTAATATAAGATAAAGGAATTCATAAAAATATTTCCATCACAACATAATCAAACCAATGTAATAATAGGGATAAAAACAGAACCCTTTATTATCTTAGATGGAAAATAATTTTGATAAAACACTTGAATTGAATTCTTGAGGAAAATATCCTTTCTTCTTCAAAAACATTTTTCCTTTCATAATATGTCATAAAACTTTAAAATAAAAGAAGTTGATTAAAAATAAACTTGAAAACTTGTAAAGGAAGCTTCTTTGAAGTAATGTTTTAAAAATCCATTCATGCCGTATAAGTTAAAAAAACATTCTTCGTACTTTTGTCGGAAAAGTCAAAAAGTACCTCGTACGGAAAAACGACAAAAGATTCCTTTCATATTCTTTACTAAAAACTCACCTAAGGGTAAAATTGGATTTAAACTATTGCAAGTGGATGGAAACAATATTTCATATTGAGGGAACATGGATGTGGATGATAAAATACACCCCAGTAAATACTTACGAATAAACAATCTCGGATAAAAATGAGATTGTGATATTTCCCTTACCTTAGGTCCAATTTTCTTTGTACGTGTCCGAAGCTCCTGTATAATGGTTTAAATAATGTTATTGACTTATTCCAGAATCATACATATTTATATGATATCATATATGGTCATATTATTAGCTTCTTGTTAGTAATATTTCATTGTTACTTGTTACTCGGGTCTTTATAACTTTTTGTTCTTATGCGTGTTTTGTCGAATAAATTCTTATTCTTATCTTTAGGTTATAGAAAATTAATTTCCAGAATGGTATTAGTGTAGTATATACCATATTCATTCATTCAATTCATTTATACAATCATTATGAAATGAAGATCATGTAGAACGAGTCGCATCACATCGTGGAGACGGTATTCCGTACGTACGCACGAGTGATGATATCGTTCCTATGATCGTGGAATTGTATTGGAGTATATATATATATTATTTCAGTATCAATATTACTTAATAATAATCATATATAGTTACTCATTACACCATTATACCCATCATTGTAAGGTGATGGTGGAAAATAGATTACACCACGGCGTGGAGACGGTATTCCGTACGTACGCACGCGCGGTGATTTCATTTTTTCCGTAGGATGGATAGAAGGTGAATTAGGGTTGTTTCATATTTATAATAACATATCAGTATGTAAGTAATACTGATGTTATTACTTTATCATGAAACAACTAAAGAAGAAGAAGTTGAAGAAGAAAGAAATTGAAAAGATCGGTAATGGATATTACCTCTTCTTTGGAACGCCTTTTTGAATCCTCCACTTAAGGAACTAAGATTGGTCTTTGGAGAAGACCAGGACCTCTAGGATTATTCTAGGGAAGTGGAGAAGGGAAAATCGCAGGGGTTGGCCGAGCTTGAGTGCTCAATTTGGTGTGAGGAGGAGGGGGAGGAGGTGCCCTTTTATAAGGGAGGAGAGGGGCACCTTAGGAATATCTCAAAATATTATTTTATATTAAAGTCAAAATCAGTTTATAATGGTTCCAAAGTGTCTTATTTCGAAGCCAAAGTGGGGATGGGTCGAAATCCTATCATCCAATAGAATTTAGACAAGTTTAGGGTATTATTTTAACCTTATCAATTAGATTTAACTCTAAGTTAAATAATTTAACTTTTACCATGACTTTTTGTTTTCTTTCACTATATGGTTAATACACTTACTATAACATGCCAAACGAACCCCAAATTGTTTATTATTAAAATATATATCCTTATCTAAGTCATTTGGCCGAACCTTAGATTTTTAGGAATAAAATAACAATTAATAATATAATATTTGATTTAAAAACTATTTTGTGTCAATTTTGACACTATTTGATATATGATTTTTGTGAAAGTCATAACAGAATTATATGTTCTAACCAAGTTAATTAAATCATTACTAATATATCATAGTAACCTAGAAAATTAGTGGAATTCATAAAAAGTCTCAAATTACATTTATTTTGGTATTTATATTATCAATTTTTTCAATATTTCATTAATAAGATAATTACTGCATCATCTTTGTGTCATAATTAAATTAAATTATTTGATGTCTAAAAATTACAAATAAAATACCATCATGTAGGAAATCTTTTTAGCTTTCTAATGAATATTTACAATCGAATTTATCTTATGTATAACCCTATATTAAAAATGATTTACTTATTAAACTTTGATTTTAACTATTTTAACCCTTCTTTAAATAAATTAATAATAAATATCCTAATCTAATCCAAGTGGGCCTAAATGGTCATATTTTATTCCTAAGTTTGTTTTTGGTCGAATTACACTTGTCCAATAGAATTAGGACATGTGTTAGGGTAATATTAATATCATATTTACCCTTAGTTACCCTATTTACTATTAACCGCGGTAAAAATAGTAAAAAGTTACTATTCACCAAAAAATTATTTTCATCTCATTGAACCACATTTTAGTCCTTGATATTAACCGTGTCTCTCGGATTTTTGAAATTCCATTCACAGAAGCGGTAAAATTAAGTTTTATGCAAAATTCAGTTTTTAACCTACCACTTAGTGGTTTCACTATTCATCAAAAATTGAAAGTTTTCAGAAAAATACCAAAATTTCACCCTAGGCTAATTTCGATATTCTGAGTCCAAAAATGAAGTCCATTTTGAAAAATAAAATTTATAAAATTTCAAAAAGTGGTTATTACTATTCATAACGGCTAGTTTTAATAGCATATTGTTGTTTAGTGAAACTCGGTATTGCGTACGACGCAAGCTATCGAGGAAGGTCGCGATTGCGTGTAAAGCAAGTCAAGCAAGTGTTGCGTAGAAAAAGATTCCTTTGATAATTTATATAACATAAAAGTCTCGGGTGTTACAGATCTCATGTATGTTTCCCTACTTATATAGCAGCAACCTCTTCCCTATCTGGAGAGAGAAAGACAACTTAGGTAGGAGACACAATACAATAATTTCCTGGATATGTTCAATTACATATCAACATCCCTTTTTCCAAAGCTATTTCCCAGATGGCCATTTATGCCAAGTTCCTGAAGTACTTTTTATCAAACAAAAGAAAAATATAAGAACTAGGAGTCATCTCTTTAAATGAATGATTCTCTCCTATCGTACAACAGAAAATTCCACCAAAGATGAGATACCCCAGCAGAGTCCCAATCCCTTGAGAGATAGACACGAGAAAATATGGAATAGCACTCTGTGATCTTAGAGAAAGAATTAACCTCATGACATTGACTACTTTTCAAAATCTCAATCTCAAAGAGCTCAAAGAAACAAGGGTTTCTTTGTAATTAGATTATCTCTCATACAATTTCCATAGAGGCATTCTCGAAGATGTACTAGTAAAGGTTTGAAAGTTCATCTTCCCACCGAATTTCCTGGTATTGGACATGGGTGAAAAAGGTGACATGCCCATTATACTTGGATGACCATTCCTAGCTATAGGAAAGGTACTGATTAATGTGAACCAAGGATTTCTCATATTCATATTAGGAGAAGAACATGTTGTGTTCAACCTAATTCTAGTTGTGCAACACTTAAATGACACTATGGACTGTCACACAATTTCTCTCGCTTGGAATAATGAAGAATATATGGACATTAAGGAAAAAAGTGGTGTATCTCTTACAAAAGTAGAAAGAGACTATGACTTCGAGGAAGTCGATTTTATTGAACCACTAACTAGAGATGTTGTTCCATAATTTACTCCATCTATCATCCAGCCTCCTCAAATAGATCTAAAACCACTTCCTAGTACTTTAAAGTACACATTTCTTGGGGAATCTTCCTCCCTGCCTGTTATAGTCAGCTCCAAACTATCCCAGAATAATGAAGAAAAGATGGTTGATGTCCTCAAATGACATAATAATTCTATCGCATGGGGAGTGGTAGTCATTAAGGGGATCAATCCCAATGAATGCAGTCATAAAATATTACTCTAAAAGGATGCAAAACCAAAATGGAAACCTCATAGGTGGATCACACCACCCATAAAAGAAGTTTTCAATAAAAATGTGCTAATAATCATGGATCAAAAAATAATATTTCCTATCCCAGATAGTGAATGGGAGAGCCCCCTCTAATTTGTTCCCAAGATAGGAGGACTCACAGTAACAAGAACAAATTACAATGAAATTATTTCAACAAGAACCATCAATGGATGGAGAGTTTGTGTGGATTAAAGATGTTTAAACTTAGCCACAAGAAAAGAACATTTTCCCTTTCCTTTTATGGAACAAATGTTTGAATACTAGTAGCGCATGATTTCTACTATATCTTGGATGGATATTTAGGATATTATTAAATTGCATTAGACCTTGATAACTGGAAAAAAACCACCTTCACCTTCCCTTTTGGTACTTTTTCATACAGATGCATTTCCTTTGGTATGTGTAATTCTACAGAAACATTACAAATATGTATGAAACACATCTTTCATGATATGGATGAAGAATTTCTCAAGAATTTCATAGAATATTTCTCAGTTTATGGAAGATCATTTAATATATGTCTCAGCAATTTAGAACTAGTGCTTCAACGCAGTGACGAAAAATTCTTGGTGCTGAATTCGAAAAAATGTCACTTAATGGTGGAAGGAGGAATCATATTGGGCCATAAAATCTCCAAATAAGGCATCAAAGTACATCCAAAAAATGTCAAAGTTATCAAATATCTTTCTAATCCATCCACTATTAAAGTTATTAGAAGTTTCCTTGGGCATGATGGATTCTACAGACTCATCGTAACTTTTTTTCTGAATTTGCATATCCTTTGACACACTTATTTTCGAAAGATATTCCTTTAAAATTCAATCAGGAATTCCGAAAAGGTTTAGATACTTTGAAAATATCCTGATGACATCTCTAGTCATCATTGTACCAAACTGGGAAAAATATTTTGAACTTTTGTGCGATGCCAGCGACCTTGATGTAGGAGCTATTCTGGGAAAATGTAAAAATAAAATGTTCCTCCCAATTTATTATGAAATTAAAACCTTAAATGAAGCTCAAATTAATTACATGACCATGGATAAGGAGCTCATAACCGTCATGTATGCCTTTAAAAAATTTGGTTCTTACGTTATTCTATCAAATGTTATTGTTCATACGGATCATACTGCCCTTTGGTACATAATGAACAAGAAATATGAAAAACCAAGGTTGATACGATGGATTCTATTGCTATAATAATTCGACGTAAGAATCATGATACAAAGGGAACATACAATTTCATTGTAGATCACCTCTATAGACTACCTCTTACTATCATCAAATACAACAATGCTGATATCGAGGTAGATTTTCCTGATGAGACCCTATTTAATATCCATAACCAACCTTGGTTCTTCGACATAGCCAATTTTCTTACAATAGTATTACTCCCTCATGATTTATCTTATTAAAAATTGAAGAAGTCACTGTTATATGCAAATCACTACTTTTAAGATGAATCTCAACTTTTCAAGCACCATGATGATGGCCTTTTAAGGCGTTTCATTCTAGAAGAAGAGGAGCAAAACATAATTGGAATGTGCCACACTTCTCTAACTAGTGAACATCATGGGCCTGCGCTCATAGTGGCTAAGATACTACTAAGTGGATTTTTTTTGCCCTCATTACATCAAGACTCTAGGATATTCTTCCAACACTAGGAAAGATTCCAAATGATAGGGAATATTAGCAAAAGAAATGAAATTACATAGAACCCCATACTAGAAGTTGAAGTCTTTGATGTATAGGGAATCGACAGTATGGGATTGTTCCCCATGTCACATGGCAAGAAATATATTTTGGTTTCAATGGACTATGTATGTAAATGGGTCAAAGCTGAAGAAACGACTCATGACACTTCAAAAGTGGTAATAAATTTCCTTTAGAAAAATGTGTTTTCACATTTTGGATTTCCTTGACAACTCATTAGCGATCACAGAACACATTTCTCTAATAAACTAGTGATAAAAAATCTTCAAAGATATGGTATCCTCTACAATACTAGAACCTCATATCACCCACAAATGAGTGGACAAGTTGAACTTTCAAATATAGAGGTAATTTATATCCTAGAAAAAATAGTCAACACAAGCATAAATGATTGGAGTCAGAAACTATATGATTCATTATGGGCATATAGAATGGATTATAAAACACCCATCGACACAACCCCATTTCGAATGATTTATGTAAAACCATGTCATCTTCTAGTTGAGCTAGAGAACCAATCCTTTTGGGCTATAAAAACCAAATTTGGAGTTAGATAAGGCAGAACAGAAGTAGTTATTATAATTAAACATGCTATAAGAATTAAGGAAAGAAGCGTATGAGAACACACATATTTATAAAGAAAAAACAAAAAAATGGCACAACTGATGGATTTCAAGACCCACCTTCATCCCAGGGAATAAGGTTCTACTATTCAACTCAAGAGTGAAACTTTTCCCAGGAAAGCTAAAATCAAGACGGAATGGTCCTTATGATGTTATCCAAGTTTTTTCGTATGGAGCAATAAAAAATCAATGAGATGGAGAGCCTCAATTCAAAGTGAACGACCAAAGATTAAAGATTTTTCAATAACCACTCCATGAGGGCTATGTCCTCAACCTCACGATCAACTAAATTCTTTGTAAGTTTGGATGAAGACTTTAAAGTAAGTGATTTATGGGAGGCAACCCATAGTTTCTTTTTAGTTTTATTTGAATCTTGGATTTTAAGTGTTTCCTTTTCATACTTGTACAAACTTTAATTCAATAAATAAAAAGGTTACTGTTATTCCTTCTATTTACACCTTCCTGTTTCTCAACTATTCAAATGTTTAAACCTGTGCATTAGAATTTGTTCTATAGTGCATGATTTTTCTACTAACATATTTTGCAGGTGCATCAACACTTCAATGGTAAGGTAGCTCAAACACCCCCATGGCATACCAATTCATCTCAGGGAGCTCTTCATTCCATATTTTTAAATTCTTTCATCACTACCATGTCAATTAAATTTTCAAAAATCACCACCACAGTACTCCTACCCATTATTTCATAGACAGTGGAAACACTATCTCCTTTTATGTGTGTGTGTGGGGGGGGGGGTATTTCTCATATTTTCACAGAGATATACTTGATTTTTTTCTATTCTCACTATTCTAGGAGACATTTTTCAAATTAATATGCATTCTGTAAAATTGAAATTTTTTTATTCCCATGTAAATTAATAATAAATTCAAAAAGAAAACTGTTAAAAACCATGTTTCACCCATGATTATAATTTTATAGTGATTGTTGAGAAAAGAAGATTAATTCAAATTTTAATACTTTGAAATCATGATTAATTGACTCACTACTTATGATTTATGCTTTTTTAATTTCCAGTTTTAATTTTATTTTCAGTACCTGAGAGGATTCTAAGCCTTTAATATCATTTTCTTTTTTGAGAAAATTTCTTGAGAGACACCGGGGACATGGAAACCTACTAAAAATTGCACTGATATCCTATCAAAACAATGACTAAACAAGTGTAATTTTAAAATTATTGAGGTCGCCTTTGATAGATATTTTTCCTAAGGCCCACCTAACCTCTATCAATCATTTAGCCCATAGTATCCATGAATGACCTGTTATAAGAAAATCTATTTCGATAAAATTTCCCTTCCTATACTTCTCTTTGTACAATTCTTGAAGATTGTATTTTAAACAATTTTGGGGGAGGAATTCAGACAACATGAGATGCCTTCACTTTGAGAGATGTACGGTATACTCACTTAACTACCAGGTTGTTATCCATATGCCTTTTTGTTGTATCTAAATCATATTCTATTCCTTTGAAAATTTTAAAAGACAAGAAAAAAATCAGTATGGCTTGTGTACTATGAGGGTCAAAAATCACCATTTTTCAGATCGATGAATCCCTCGAATGATCATATGTGGTTAGGTAATGGATTTTAGATCTATTATAGGCATAACTTTTGAAAAATAAAAATAAAAAGGAAAAAAAGGAAAGGAATAGAATAAATTATTTAGCTACTTACTTGCAGTACATATGGATCCAACATGAGCTGATGAAGTATGGACCTGACTTGCCAGATAGAGGAATTTTTTTACCATTATCTTGTTGAATCTGCAATGTACATTAGATATTACCCTCCATTTGAGCCTGGTTTTCACATTCTACCTATCTACCTACAACCTCAGAGTCATCAGATCCTTGTTGATAAAAGTTCTCAAGATTATATTTATACTTGTCTTTAAACAGTGGAGATCATAAAACTAGTGCAGGCCTATGGTTAGGAACATGAACTCAGAGTACGAGCATACTTTACTTACATTTTACCCTGAGTGATGAGAGAAAATAATGCTGAGGTAAATTTCAACTGGTCATATAGCTTAAGATACAATTAAAAGAATATGACTAAAAGAATAGAATTTGTTTTGAAAATCAAAACTATGAGGCATGACTAATTTGCTAGGAATGATTAAAACTGAAACTTAACTAATTTTCTACTTATAATTAATTTAAATTCAGGGACATAAAGTACATTTATTGCTTTTAATATTTCTTATCCATTTGAAATATTTTTTGAGAAATTTTTCTTGAGAACAGGAAATGATTCAAGTGTGGGGGGATTTGATAAGCCTAAATGTTATATATATTTTAATATTACTTTTCCATTATTTTTCATTGATTTACTAGATAATTCATGTGGTAGATGTACAATTTTATAGGAAACAAATCTTCACAAGATTATAAGGAATAAAGTCAGAAAATATACAAAAAATGGCCAAGTACACATCGTGACGGCCAAGTACACATTGTATACTTGATGATCACAGCCTGCATCAATCTGTGAAGCTTAAGTTGTGACCAACCATGATGACTGTAGGAATTTCCAGTTCACATCGTGACTCTCTACTACACATTGTGACACTAGTCAAACTGAACGCTGAGAAAGCTACGAGGATTCAATGCGAAAAGCCAGCTAGCCATGGTGTACATGTTGTGAACCACCTGTACATGACGTGACCATGGTCAAACATCATCAATCCATGGAAGATATGCCTGCCACCTTAGAGATCCTTGTTGATATAATTTTGATTAAGGGTTCACAATGTGACGATCAAGTACATATCGTAACCATTTATGCCTATATTAGGAGCAGCTCGGTAGCACTTTAGATGACACATTGGGAATATCTCTCTCTCTATTTTTAGACTCCCTTCAGAATTCTCATCTCTTTTCCCTCTCTAAACACTATTTTTTTTATTTCTTTACATTTTCAATAAAATAGTTGTGGATTCACTTTTCATCAATGTCTTTAATTACCATGTTGTTTCAATTCTATTTCACTCCTTTCATGTAATATTTTATTTAAAGTATTCTTGCACGTTCATTTCATATCAGTACAAGTTCAATTCCATTAGCATTGTTATCATGATTTATTCTATTACTTTTATTGGTTTAATTACCAACATGGGTAGCTAAATGAATCGTGGAAGGGATAAAGATTCAATGTATCTAGATGCTTAATTAAATCTCTAGTTCTAAACTTGGAAAATCTAAATGGATCGGTAATCGTGATATAAACCAATGGTCAAACACCATTTGTGAGACTATACCGTGACCATTTGATAGTCAAGAAAATGAACCTATCCTAATTTAAGTAAACTTTGACTTTGACCATTATCTTAGCGAACTTTATATAATAGAATCTAAATTCAATTCATCTAGTACTGTAGCTATCTTCTTGACCATGGAATAGCTACATCCTATGTAGAAGTAGAAGATTAGACTAAGGTTGACTCATGACTACTCTTTTCTTCGCACACTAATCACTTAGTACCTTTACAAGATTAGAACTAGGATCACCTTTATCTAGATACTTGGACTTGATCCCGACCCCTCTTTAATCACTTGAAGTAAACCCCAAAATTAGTTAGAAACTCCAAAACTTTTGTCAACTAGTAAGGACTTCTACAATGGATTTAAGACCAGATCTCATTCACCCAAAGAAAAAAATACTCCTCATGGAATCAACCTAGACTTATACCATACTATTCCCTAGTAGTAACATTAAGTTTGGGAGACATATAAATTTATAATTTGACTCACACCCCAAGAAATTAACGATGCTCGTGGGTAACCGATCAGAATTCAATGTAAAATTAATGCCAATGAAATACATGATATTAACTGAAAAAATGTAATCTATTTATACTTTAAAACCATTCAATAATATAACTTAACTATATAAATTATTTCGATGAAATAAATTGTTTAAAATTAAAATTTAGTATATTTTTACTATTCATAAAAACATTGAACTTAGAAAAAAAATATCAAAAATTCATCCAAAGTAAATTTTTGTAACACGCTTCCAAAGAATAAGTTTATTGTATAAAATAAAATATTTAAATTTGTTAAAAACTTGATTTAAAATCGATGTTCCATCAAAAGGTGGCTAAACTGCATTTTTTGAAAAATATTTCTTTTATTTGAAAAAATGAATTTGTTCTTATATCATGTCTAAAAAACATATAAAATGAATTTTAAAATTTATATTTAATATATATTACATATGAAATCCATTAATAAAATCCATCAATAGTGATTTTATTGTTTTATGAACTCACTTATTTTCATTTAAATAGCCTTTTAGAAAACCATTCCCATTTATTTAAAAACGGTTTTATTTTCATTTATAATTAATTTCTCACAACAGAATTAATTATATAACAATGTGTAAAGAATATTTTCAAAATTACATTAATATTTTTCATTCACACCATTATAATGGCTAGTTTATAAGGTAATAAAAAATATTTAGTTCGCTTAAACTCAATCTTGCTTGAAATAAACTCTATCCAAAGAACCTGAAATTGTGTGTAACACAATCCAAGAATAGTGTTGCATATACTATAAGATATGACAGTGTTGCATGTGGCACAAGGTTATCTTGGTGTAGCAAACAACACAAGGCATCAAGTAATTTTAAAAACATAAAAAAAATCTATTTCATAAAAATCTCGGGGTGTTACAAAATATAAATTCCATTAGATTTTTATATTCATCCTCACACCGAAAGATGATCATATTTTTCTTTGGAATATAAAAATTTATATCCCTTCCTTTACAATATAAATGAACTCAATATAAATACTGATAATCCATGCCCAAAATCACATTAAATTTATTTAGAAGGATAATTATAATATTTTCAGAAAGGACAATCCCACAGACATCTATCAAAGATGTGTTATAGACTTAAGATGTGATCAAAATACCATTAAGAGTTTTTATTTCAAAGTTAACATCTAGTAAATGAGTTTGTCACATTATAAACTTATGAAATTCTATAGATACAAAAGATTGGGCTGATTTAGAAACAAGTTTGACATTTTCAATTCTAGCGTGTATGGTAAGTGTACCTTTCACCAATTCATTCTCATGACCCACATCATTAGGTCTGATCACATGGGGTTTATATTTTTCTCTTGGATTAAGAGTTTACAAACATCAATTTTCATCATTAACCCACAAATTTTTTCATTTATTGGCATAATTTCTATAATCCTTGGAATTATATCATTATAGTTTGGGTGGCATACATGGTTGATCTTTTTCACTACTCTTTTCATTAACTAGACTATTCACATCACTACAAAATTATTTTTCTATATGACCTTATTTTAAATTGTTAAGCCATTTACCAAATCCCATAAGGATATTTCTCTATGTCTCTTTCCACACTTTGTAAAAAAATAAAAATTAATTCTCTTCCATCCATGGGTTTTATTATTAGAATTTCCTCAAAATTTCATCTTTCTTTTTTCCCAAAACCATGAGAATAATAAGACCCTAAAATTTACATTCAATATTCAGTTAAAATAGAATTATTTCATCATAGCTATCGATGTTTATTATAGAAAATTAATTTTGAATACTTGGTCTTAATCTAGTAAATAATCTATTAAATTATATTTTAGGATTAATTATAAAACTATAATCATACATTGTAAGTCGGGTAAAATTTTACTCATAGGTACTAATGGATTCATCATCGTTCTACTTTAGTTCTATAAACTCACTTTAAATTTTCATATAAGGAGGTAATGGAAAATAATTATTGAAAAAACTGTCTTAAACTCTTAATATATCATAGAATAAATTTCCTCCTCTTGCCTTGTATTCTTGATAAGAATCCATCATTTATCTATTTCACCTTCCAAATGATGTACTACAAGGAAAACATTTCAGATTCTAAACACATGATAATTTAAAATATATTTTCATTGGTTGTAATCCATTTCTTAGCTATTAGTTTATTATATTAATGATTGAAGGAAAGTGGATGTTTCCACATAAAAGTCTCAATAGTGGGTTGTTTCTTCCTTTGGATATTTGGAATATTATAATGATTCGTGTTACTATTCATAGATTGAGAGAGTTGGGTATGAATATCATTATAATTTTACATCCCACCTCCTATTTCATTTGGTTTCTTAAAAGTATGGTCCTTTCATTGACCATCACATTTACATTTAACATGATTTCTCCTCAGTCTATATATTAACTAAGACCAAAACTCATAGTGTGAGAAACAATAATCATAGTTATTAATCATGTTATCATGAAAAATAATTCATAGGATTTTTTAATCATGAAACCTCATTATCAATCCATGGAACCTTATTTTTAACATAGCTCATTCATTGGAATCATCTATTCAAATAATTTATAATGGTTTATAAATAAATTTTATATTAATCCACGAATATCCCTGAGGAGTTTCTAGCCAAATGGGTGCTCTTATGCCCACTCATCATGCATTGACGATGATCAAGATAATATAAAATATTCACATTTCAGAGTTGTTTCACCTAGGTTGATATAGACTACAACTGAATTCACTTTCTAGTATAGATATGGATGTTTTTATAGGGAAACCATGAAATATATACTCTTCTAAAGATTCAGGATATTATCCTATAGTTTGACTTATCCCTACAGTTTTCAATAATTTTATCTAATCAAACTCTCAAAATATTAATGAAAAAATACTTTGATATCAACTAATGTGACCCAAAAATTATATATATATATATATATTACATCATTTTAGATGAATATTCAATACATCTCATAACAAAACACATGGAAAACCCATAAAGGATTGGTATATCTGGAGACTAGATATATAATCATCATATTTTATTAATTATCTTCAATATAACCCATAAAATATATTCTCACATAGCACAATTTTTATACATATCCTACTAAAAAACCTCCTAAATAACCCATAGAGAGGAAGCATAAGAAAGGGTGAGATTCTATTCTCAGTATGGGTAACAATAAATGATATTGATAAATGATCATAAGTGATCATAAGATAAGAATAATTGTATGATGATGTGATCATAACATGCAATATTAAGACATAATAAGTCAAATATCATTAATAATATATCATCGCATAAGGATTTTCCATAATATAAGAAATAAGTCATAATTGTGAAGAACCATCAATAATCAATCATGATCCATGCGAACATATCATAAGAATATTACAGAAGTTTTTCACATAAAAATATTTATTTAAAATCATTTCCTTGGTTAAGGATAACTACTAAGGATATCATAGTATATTGGGTTCACTTACTATTCCATAATTTCCTTGGTCAAGTTTCACTCCAAAGACTATCATAGTTGATAGATCCCCTTACTAAAGAGGGTCCACTCCCCATTCCAGTCCTTGTTATCTCATGATATATCCATCTTTACCCAATGTAGTGGATGGATATATAATTCCATGACAACCCATAACATAATGATAACCATACATATGTGTCCCATAAGAGCATAAATAACTCCTCATATCATCATGCCATAACCCATGTAAAGGAAATGGGTTTCACAATCATGTTATCATTTCATAATATCATAACCTTTAGAAAATAAATCAATTTTATAAATTTATCACCATAACTAAATTAACTCATGGGAAAGAAACGAGTTTTATATAATAATCCTTAAATCATCATCATCAGAAGACATCCAGATAAATAATTTGGATGGTATCATAATATCATATAACTAGTGAAGTATAAAAATCTTAAAAGGATGTTAACATATATAAATAATACCTTTAAAATATCATTCAAACCATTCTTTGAAAACTTGAAAATATATTCTATTATTTTGATAAAATATTAACTAAAAATTATCCTAATATTAAGAAAATCATTTTATTTAACATTATACAAGAAAATTTTAAAGAATTTTCAAATAAAATAATGGACATGATGGTGGGAAATTTTTTTCTTGTCTTATATATTAAAAGAAAATATACCTTTCATAGTTTTTTAATAATTCAAAATCTAATTTTTCTGAAATCTTTTTGAAATTTTATTTTTAAAACCTTATAATTAATGTTAATGGTTATTTAAATTAGACTTTTAAAATATTATAATTTTAATTAATATTTTTAATAAAAAATTTATGAGTGTGGATATAGAAGAATAAATTCACTGAAGAAAGAAGAAATAATGTTGGATTTTCTTTAAAACATTTGCTCAGTCATTTTAAGTAGCAAAGAGGGGAAAATTTTATGAATACATGAAAACGTCATAAATAACCATACAATATGTAAATATATAGGGTTTAAAAGTTAATATCCATATAATTTTACTAAATAAAAATTTATCATAGAAACTCTGGAAAAGAAGTGAAATTGTAACATAAACCCTTACAACATGTTCCACACTTATTCATATGTGTTAAAATATCTAGTATAATTATAAAAGGATTGAACTCACTCTCATTAATCCACTATTAAAACCATTATCATTAAATTTATAAAACATACACTAATAAATGAGATACAATTTCATCTATCCTGAAATTACAAAATCAAAATTAAATATTGGATAACTTATATATCAAAATACCTTTTAGGTTTAGAGTTATAGAGGATTAGGAAAAACACTTTAATAACATTACCCAAGTCTTAAAAAGAGTATTTTTTCCAATATAACCATATTTTCCTATTACAAATTAATTCATCAACATATATAATAAAATTATTCACATATGAAAATTTTCTAGAAATAATTCTTTTAACTTCATTCTTTATAACTTGGAAAACTTTTATCATAATAAGGGTGACCTCAATTGCTCAGTAAGGGTAAACATAAGCATTAAAAATTCAATTTCATCAATGATAATAATATAAATTTAAGAGGAACATGATGATATGATGACATAATCAATGTGCATGAACATAACATAAGGTGATTTTTACTCATTAAAACCTAGATCATAAAATTTGAGGCATAGAATAAAGCTTTAACATAAGATAACAAACATATAAGCTGTCAATAATGAGATATGTAACAACATTACTTAATAAAATAATCCATTTAAACATAAATCAAGCATAAAAAACCTTGGTAACTTGGATCATAATTTTCATATCACTCTTACAATCACTCTTACAATAGTAATAAGATACCCAATAAATTTGAATAATCTCTTAGAAAAAACCTAACTGGTTTACTCCATCCCTTTACTGAACGCATTGAAGATCTATATTGGGCTCACTATTTATCATGAGATATATCAGTTCTACAAATCATCATGATATATATAAGACTCTCAATTCATTATAAATAATTACCATGAATCATGACATAAATATAACATAAGAAATATTGTATTTTTAACATTATAATAAAAATTTTCTTTCATATATTTATTTTACCATGAAAAATAAATGGGTTCCATGGAAATATCATTGATAGAATTATAATATGTCCATAAAAATAATTTTTATGGTGTCATTACAATATATCCCCAGTGGATCATAAGTAACATCAAGTTTTATTGTCATTAAAGAATAAAAATACCATTAAATGATCATTAAAAACATTCTTGAGGAAAATACTCTTTTTCACTATGAAAATTACTTTTAAAAACTAAAAAAATAACAAAATATTATGAAAATACTTTTCCTTGAAAATAAACCTGAATACTTATAAATTAATCTAAAAATAAATAATTTTTATTATTGTGGGAACATCCATTTGTAAACATTCTTTTCAAACTATTGTAAAGATATTCAAAACTGGACCTTGTTGAAAAATTTAAGAAATTTCATCTTCAAACCTGTAAAAAATCACAGATAATGTAAAATAAATTTAATAAATAATTTATGTTTTTAAAAAAAATGCTTGATAACATTTTATAAAACGTATATATAGAAGAAAAATATTTCCATTCTAAAAGAAGATACAAAATCAGTATCATTTACAAATTTTTTTTTATGTTCCATTAATCAATAAGGGAGGAAATAAAAATTAAAAAATTAAAATTCATTCATAAATAGAGGATAATTAATGGTATTTGTTTCAGAAAAAATAATATCATTTGATTTTCCTCAAATGTGCCTTTAATATAAATAATCTCTAAAAAGGAATATTGTAACATAAATCCATTGCTACTTTGGTAAATTTTTAGTAAAATGTATTTGAAAATAAGATAATGATATTGATCTATAAATCCCATGAATTTAATGAATTAATTTTTCAAAATTCATTTATTATATATTAAGAACCCTATACAAGGAAATCATAGTGCATGACATGAAACATTTTTAAAGGAAATGATATTCAGACAAATAAAACCCTTGTAAAGATCATAACATTTGATGTGATAATTAATCCATGAAGTGATTATGTGTACATATAAAAATACACATAAAAAATTGGAAAGATATAATTAAACCATTTAAATATAAATTCACACAAAATCATGGAATAAAATATTCAATGAAGAAGTGACATAACCCAATGAAATGAAATTGAGTTATGAAATCCCTTACCACTTTTTATCTTTAATGTCAAATCCCCTTAGATGGAATAATTTTAATTATAACATAAAATACCATTAACTATGAATAATTCATTACAGAACATGTAAAAGGTAATTATATACACTATATAAAATAAATTAGGTGTATAAAATTAACATTTTCCTTAGTAAAGAGAAATTGGGATGAAATCCCTTACCTCAAGAATAAACTTGCCATTTATGTACACACTTACACACAAATATTGTTTTTGTTCCCTATATCATTGAAAATGACACAACCAAGTCTAGGTTTCCATCTAACCCAATCCATGGTAGAGCCAAAAGGGTGTTCCTAATCCCCACAGGCTGAAAACTGGTACCCAGTCATCAAATAACCTCTTTGGGAATGCTTTATCCCATGTGAATCATAAAAAAAATCAATACCCCATAACATAACAGATACATATAATCATGGACATAATATGCACATAAACATCACAACTAACTAAACATAAAATTCTATAAAAAGAGACATCTACATGTGAGAAGTTCATCATTTACAATTATAATACAAAAAAATCCAAAGAACGAAAAGGGTGTAAGGGGACTGAAAAAATAAAAAAATCAACTCATTCCATGAGGACCATACTCTACAATTCTTCCGTCATCACCTAAACCTAACCAAAGAGAATATGTTAATAGTATCAACCACCTATAAATGAGGCTCTGATGTTTCCTAGATTAGAAAAAACAAGGTCTACAAATACCCATTGGGTATATGTAGGATGAGAGATCACTTGACTAGTGGGATCCCACCGGGTGTTCCATGTGTAGACATTATGAGATAATTAAAAGTGATGGTTTTAAAAGAAAGAAAATATTTTACTTTGTATTTTTTTCCTTTAAATTAATAACAAAAAAAGTTGAAAAAAATAGAAACAATTGAAAACATGTTATAAGAACTATGGGAAATTCCTTAAGTAGCTTGGTCAGTGGGTTTCTCGGTACCTCGCATATCAATGCTAAAAACTATAACCTTCTCATTCATAATTCATTTAGGATGATAAACACAAGGGCCTATGGTAATAATCCATATAAAAATTTTATTCAATGTAGTGTTGTAAACCTACTAGTGACACTAGTATGGGGACCTATTGTTACACTAGCTACTAGTCCTAGCCTACCCACCTAGGTACCCAGGGTTATCAAGTTCTTCTATCCAATTCCAAGCCACAATAACCCTCTTCTTATCAAAAAAAACTTTTTTCCAATCCAATAATTCCATTTAAAAACATTTAAAATTGGGATAAACATTTCAAGAACCTTACACACACTGATACATTTGAAATGAATCATTTTTATACACAACAAAATTGATAATAACAAATGAAAACCAAGTCAAGAACAATTAAATTATCAAATAATTATGTAAAATAGAACGACATAAAATTTTTCCTTTGAAATCATTACAACCTAGTTTGAAGAAGAAATAAAATAAATAGAGGATCCAAAAAATAGAAAAAAAACAACAAATATCAAGATCCAAATCAAAAATTTCAGATCAAACCCACTTTAGGTCACAACAACCACGAAATAAGATAAAGAACAAGAAGAAAAGTAAAAGAAGCCAAGAGAAGGGAATATGTGATGATTACATGGATAAATCATAAAGAAACAAGATGTAATAACCCATGGATTTGAGCTAAAGAGAAGTGAAGAATAAAAAGGATCCATGCCTAGGTATTTGGTATTCAAATGAGTAAAATGAGGGATGGATTGGGAATAACATCATGGAGGGGAAAAAGTGGAATTTCATTGTATTTAAAGAAAATTTAGCTACAAAATTTAACTGTACGGTCTGAAAAACTATGTGGATAACCATGTGGGGACTCTAGTACGACTGACCGGGCCACATGTCTTGGAGAAAAACCATGCATCTTACTATAAAATCCTCTCAGAGCCTCTATCAAGGGGAACATGGGTTGAAAATGCCAGCTCATTGTTTATACTAACCATGGAACAACTGTGTGCTACCCTCTATTACTCCAAAAAAACAAATTTTATTGAAAAACGCCTGAAAAATATATGGAACAAAAGGGATAAAAAATTAAATGAAAAATAACTTAAAATAACAAAATTGGAGTTAAAAGTATCCCAACCATAAAATATTTTATCCCTAGTAAATACAAACTTTAGTATGGTCATAAAAATTTTTGGGTATTACTCTTTGACCCAAGACTTATACCGCCATATCTCATGATCATCTTTATCATGTTACCATAGGACATAAAATAAATGAATTAATTTCCCATGAATCACATTCACCTACTAATCCACAATTAATACGAGTTTCTAAATTGTCTTCCTGCTCAAGCTCTACCTAACTCAGTACATGAGAATGATATGAATTATACCTCTTGAACTGTGTTATGTGGAAAATAGTTTGAATCAACATAAAATGAGAAGGAAATTCTAGATGGTATTCCACCTTACTGATCCTCTTGGTGATCTCAAAAGGTTGAACATGCATGGGTGAAAGATTTCCCTATTTACCAGGATAGTGATGACCCATCTATGGTGCTACATTCAGAAACACAGTTTCACCCATAGAGAACACCAAAGATCTGTGTCTTTGATTATAATAGGAATTTTAATGAATCTGAGATAGTAAAAACCATTGTTTAGTCATCTAAACCATACTAGTCATATCCTATACAATGCTCCTTCCCAGTAAAGAAGTATCGTCTACTTCCATCCAACATAGATAAGACTAACATGGTTGACCATATAGTTCTTAAAAGGGTTCCATCATGATAAAGGATTGGTAAATATTATTTTAATAAAATTATACAAACCAAATATGGTTATCATGTGATCCTCTGAAGTCTAATATAAGGGCCCAATGCATGTCTACTAGAATTTGGTTCTCTCTCTCTATCTGACTATCGGTTTGAGGGTAGTATTTCATGTTATGTTTGAACTATAAACCAATTTCCTTATATAGTCCTTCCTATTAATGATACATAAAATGAGGATTCAATTACAAAACATAATACACAGGGAACACCATATAGCCTCACACTCTCTGGAATATACAATATTCCCAATTACCCAACTTTGTTCAATTCCTTGATCAAAATGAAATAGGTAGTCTTGGTTAGATGATCTATAAACATCCTAATTTCATTCCTTCCCCAAGGTGTATGATGTATCCCTATAATGAAATCCATGGTTGCCTCATCCCACTTCTAGGTAGGAATGAAGAGGGGATGAATCTCTCCTAAAGGCTTTCATTTTTTGGTTATTATCTTCTGACAAGTATCACATTGATATAAAAATTCATCTATATCATGCCTCATATCAGGCCACCAAAACTAGCATCAAACATCCGAAAAAATCTTAGTGGAACCTGAATGTACATCCCCTTGAGACAGTTGATAGTCTTGTATCACAACCATCCACATAGATGATGGGACAATAGAGTGACCCTTGAATCAAATAATACCCTCAAGATATAATGAAGATAATTTAGTAACCTCCCCATAATTTAGTAGCTGGGTAGAATTATGGAATAAATCATTATTCACCTGATCATCCTGAATAATATCTAAAAGAGAATGCGACAATTTCACACTAGCCAAGAACATACCACCCCTCTCTTCCTTTGATTATAGGTGTATATGACTGGAAATCCCAATCAAATACCACTCTTTACTAGAATCCTTCAGATCCTGAGTAAGAAACATCCATATTATGGAATCAACAACCACATTTACCTTATTGTGTTTGTAGATGATATTGAAGTCAAACCCTTGAAGGTAATCGACCAATCATCGCTACCTCAGGTTCATATACTTCTGGGATAAAATTTAGTTCAATATTCTATATTCCTAATATCATGTAAACTTCTCTCCTATGATATAGTGATTCCCTAATTTTATGGAATGAATCACTACCTTAAAATCAAGGTCATGGGTTGGGTAATTCCATTCATGTAATCCTAGTTGGTGAGATACATACACCACCACATGGTCACCTTTAATAAGCCCACAACCCAAACTCAAACCAAAATAATTATAGTATACCATGAAACCCTAGACAACATTTTGTAAAATCTACACGGGGGTGGTGGTCAACCATAGTTTGACCTTCTAAAAATATTTCTAGAATTCTAAAATACTTGAAAACTTAATCTCTTTTCAAGTTATTGTTTTCATTGGTGAAGCAAGCGGAGAGAAATATTTAATTAATTGCTTTTAATACCCTTCCACACCAAGAAAGATATAATCTCAAAAACAATCTTTAGATATTTACATCACTTCATATCTTTGATATTATTTGAATCAAGTAAAACTCCATGTTACAAGATTACATGTCCAAGAAACCAAACTTCTTGGATCCAAAAACAACACTTCAAGAGCTTGGTATAAAAATAGTGACCACACAGTGTGCCCAAAAAAACCATCAAATGATGTCTGTGATCCTATTTTGATATATAATATACCATAATATCATATAAATATTCCATTATTAAGAATTTGAGGTATCTATGGAACACCCAGTTGATCATATACATGAAGTTTGAGGGAGTTTTCATCGATATAAAATGAATTAACATGTAATCAAAGTGGATATACCTATATTGGAAGGTGATTTTTTGAATATCTTCTTCTCTCACCAAGTATTGGGGATACCTAGGGTGAAGGGGAATCCTCAAGAACCACCTTTCCCTTTGATAATCAATGATTCCATCAGTGTGGGTAAAGGTGTATTTTTTCTTGATCATGACCTGTTTTAGATTTCGATAGTCGACATACAACTGGAGAGATCCAATAGCCTTCTTATAAAAATAAATGAAGAATCCTAAGGAGGGGTGCTCGGGAAAATGAACCCTTTGTATTCCAAAAGATTGATTAATATATTTAATTCCCTGAACTCAGTGGGGTCTATAGGATATGGGGGAATATATATCAGTTATGTCCCCAACACAAAATTTTAGGTTAAATACACTTTTTGTTTTGGAGGTAAACCCAATAAATCAATTGGAAACACCTATGGAAACACATACACTATGGGAGAAAACCTGCACTCTGAGCCTTTAATATCATCGTCCAATAAGAGGGAAGAAACCTAACAAGAAATCATTCCTAGATAAGAAAGTGGAGTTCTATCACATCCTGGTCTCATATCCCATTCTAAAATTATTTTAGTGCTCTCATCAGGGGATGTGAATGTCACTTGGTGAAAATAGAAATCGATTTCAACCTCAAAATAAATCATCTAATCCATCCCAAAGATCACATCAAATCGGTTCATCTCTATGATAGGGAAATCACATTTGAATCAACCTCTGACATGGAGATAATTCAAGATGATCATTGAAAACCCCACTCCTTTATTTTACTAAAAGGTGTAACTAACTCCATGGAATATAGAATAATCTTAGTTAGGAGTTTTATTAAATCCATAATATGTGAAAAAAATAATTAGGAAACACCTATATCAAAAAAAAGTAATTGATTTGGATGATGTAATAAAAATGGTACCTGGAGCTATTGTAAGGATTTCATTTTATTTCATTGGTGCATGATCCATAGAATGATGGTTCTTTTCCTATATCTATACCCATAGGAAGATCCATCCATACCACTATATCCATTATAACATGACCCCACATCCCTTGATGCATCAGACTAAAATATTGTTCCCCAGGGTTCTATAGATCATAGAACTCTCTTGGAAGGTGAGAAAACATTAAAATTGCATATGGACCATGAATCTATAGAGGCAGTATACCTTGGGTGTATTAGAACATGTGGATCATACATTCCTGGAATTTCCACACTAACAGTACACAATAAACTCATCACTTACATTATCTGACAAAGGTGGTGGGGGTAGATACCCAAATATACCACCACCCTTCTTTCCATAGTCCTCAAACTTCCTCTTACATTCAGACATTACTATTCCATGATGTCATAGTGTAGTAAGCATCCAAGAAAATCCTTATATACCTTCCTGGTTAATTTCTACCATCAAATCTTGATCAATCACCTTAGCATACATCTTTAATTTTAACAAGAAGATGTCGGAATGAATATTTGGCCTCAACCCCATCTCAAACCTCTATAATTTAAACATCTCATTAACAACTACCTCAGGATTAATCAAACAAGTTTTTTAAAGTATTTGGAATATTCCATTTTGGGATGTCCCCCTGATGGAGGTCCAGACACTCCTAGACTTGGAGAGGGATAAGGTATAATTGAAATATTCCTCATAAAAGATTACCTAAAAGTCCTTCTAACCCATTTTATCATTCTTTCTTTCTTGAACCACTGTCTCCCACCACCAGTGACTAGAACCTCCCAATATAAACACAACACACTTTACCTGGATATTGTCTACAGCCTCGAATAACTCAAAGATCCTCTCAAAATTCTCAACCCAATCTCCAAATATCTAGGATATGTGATTCCTTGTAATATACGGGATTTATTCTTGTGAAACTCTTGATCCCAAACCCTTTGTGTTCTAGGTTTAGTTTCCATAACATGAGAAGCACAATATTCCACTCCTTCACCACAACATAAATAGGGTTTAGCAGCGGTTTTGTGGTGGCGGTTCACAAAACAACTGCTAAAGTTTTTCCGAAAAAGGTTTCGCAGCGGTTTTTAATAAACCGCCGCTAAACCCATATTTTTTTAAAAATTACCGACCCTTCCCTACCCCGACTCTTATTTCCCCCAACCCTCCCGACCCCTCATGATCCATTCTTCCCACAACCCCCCTGGAGACCCCGCGACGTCTCCAGCGAATGCGCGACCTCCGTCTCCGGCGACCCCGCGACCAGCGTCTACGGTGGAACCCACGACCGGCGACCCCGACGACCCGCGACCCCCATTCTCCCGGCGACCCTTATCACTGCGACCGCGATCCCAAAGTGAGTTTTCCATTGTGATATCATATTTTTTTACAATATTTTGTGCAATATATGTTTATTATTTTATTAGAATTTTTTTACTCGAAGTTTTAGTATGTTAATTTGAAGAAAATTGTTAATTTGATACCTAATTCATGTTTAATTGAAATTGTTATTCCATGTGTTAATGGAATTGGATAAATAAAATGAATATGGAAATACTTATTAATGATAATAATAAAGTGGTATGTTAATGGAAATTTTCGTCCTTAAAATTCAATGAAACATGATGTTTTGATTGAAATAATATTTAAATAATTAATAGGTTATGGAAGCTAATTTCATATGTTTCTCGTAGTTTTAACCTATGATAAATGAATCAGTTAATCCAAAATAGAAATGAAACCGGTTTTTTGATAAAGATAAATGTTTGGGGTTGAGCTAGCCTATTTTCATGTGATGTTTAAATACCTTATTTCTAGGGCCTATATGCCATATTGACTCTTTTTATTGTTTATTTACTTCTATATTTTCTTTTTAATTGAGTATTTTTATATGATTCTTTTTGATCTTGGGATGGATGAAGATTGAAGGTATATTGTTAATAAGACATGGGGTTTTGGTTGCAGTTGGCACCTGATATGGTGGATGCATGGTGATATTCATGGTGTATCGAGGTTGATGGAATGGGTTGAACATGTGATTTCCCATTATTATGTTAAAATATTGGATAATTTCTTGTGAAAAAAACTTATTTAAATTCGGTTTGTGATTTCCCATTATTTATTGGAAATGGAACCTTTAGTGGTGTCCTTGGTAGAGACTATTATGTAAGGGTAGCATGGGACTTTTTTAAGTTGTCTCGGAATATAACCACATGAATTCTCCATAGACCTCCTTTTCAATGATGGATTAGTTGATTGGATTTTGAGCCTAGTGAATTTTGTAATCATAACATGGTGTTAGGTTTGATGCATTCTCATTTTAAGTTGATATCTTTTGGTAAGTAGTTCCCTTATAACATTAATACGTTTCTATTACAAGGATTTTTCTGATGCTCAGTTCTGTTCAGGTGTCGTTGCCCCTCATATGACTCTTTAGTTCTAATGAAACCCTTTTTTTGGTGGTTATTGTGTTTTTGACCATTTTTATTTTCATGAGTATCGAGAAATGCTCAGTTTCAGTAGGATTGTATTACCTCAAGAATTTTCATCTTCCTTTCAGGTCGCATGACCCTTTATTTTCCTCAGTGTTGGACAACATTGTATGCTTTCATTCATATTGATGGTCGTATGAGTCAATACGATGTTGGTTTAAATCTATTTTATGTACCGTCTAATTATATAATGCATAGGGTGGACAAACTAAGTATAGTAATCAGGATGTGCCAATTTCTTAGGGAACCTATGGTAACATGCTTACATCTATGTTTTTTTTGTCGAGTTATAAATGTTGTAATGAATGTATGGAGTTCAGTTAAATCATTTAACCATGGGATGTTTTTTAAGGTGTCGGGTCATCTACGGAGTTGAGTGATCTATTTATTAAATAATCAACTATGTCTCAAAGCATTGGAGGACTTCAAAAAGAATTAGGTGTTTTGGAATGCTGGTCGGTTTGGTTTTGGCCCTCTTTATGATTGTTATGACTTAATGAGTGTGCTTGAGGGGAGAATCAAACATATGTTTGATGTGAATATGATATAGATAACTTATTAGTGGATGATATATCTCTAATTTTGATAACTAGGACACTCCAAAGGTGGGGAGAATCTTTTCATTTTTGTTAAACATGTGTCCTTCCGAGTAGAATGAACACAACCTAATATGTCAATTGAAAAATAGAAATTTTTTATAGAATTTCTTTTGAGATATAATGTATTAAATGTATTCAGTTATTGCTTGGAAATACGACTTTGATATGGTTGGTTGTGTATGAAACCATTGAGAAACATCATTCCTCTTGGAGGACATCTAAGGTCAAGCCTAAACAATCACATAATGTCTCAGGTTTAAAATGCATTATGATCAGTTTTGATCACACATCAATGAGGTGTTGTTTGAGGAAACATAAATGTGTGATCGACAGTGTTATGATAAGTGTGTAACCTGATATTCTTACTGCTCCTCAATGAGGTGTTGACGTTGTCTCCTATGGACCAGACTTGTTCAGTTGGTCTAAAGTGGTAAATGTGATCAATGAATCATCTTTATTATATTATTCATACTTTATGATCAATGGGTCATCTTTATTATATTATATTTCTATAATCATACACTATCGTATATTTTGTGTAGGCACATTGTGGTATACATGGATAAAAGCTGGATCACATTACAGAGGAACACACATCAGTATGTTAAGGGATTGAATGAGTTTTTAGATTTTTCAATTTATAATCGATCCATTGAAGGGAGAATAAAATGTCCATGTACTAAATGTGAATTCAGAACATGGTTGAAGAGAGATGATGTTTATGAACATTTAATACTGAAGCAATTCCCTGGTCAATATTTTTGTTGGATTTGGCATGGAGAATCAAACATTACATAAAGATTGAAAACTGATGTTAATCCACAAAATGAGGTCCCAAGTTCATCGAAAATGGAAAATGAAATGCAAAACCTCATAAATGATGCATTCGGCACTACAAGACACCACTATCAGCATCAAAACATACCAGAACAACCAGAAGAGGGTGCTACAAATTACAACATGACAAGTGATGTTTTTGAGACTATAACACAGGCAGATCAAGATTGAAACATATCATTGGATCCTCCTCTTGATTCTATGGATCCAAATGTAAGATAAAACTTCTATGAGGAAAATTAGTTTCATGATTTAGTTGACGATAGAAATCAAGAGTTGTATAGTGGGTGTTTGAAATATTCAAAGATTTCATTTCGGCTAAAGTTGTACCATATCAAATGTCTATGTGGAATTAAAAAAAAGGCAATTTACATGATATTGGAATTGATTACTGATGCATTTTCTGAAGCAAAAATCCCAGAATCTTTTTAGGATATGAAAAAAGTTGTTAACAAGATTGGTCTGAATTATACAAAAATACATGCGTGTCCCAATGATTGTATGCTTTATTGGGGAGATGATTCAAGTAGACAGAATTGTAAGAAATGTTCTTCTTCTAGATGGCAGGCAAAGGGTGATTTTGGAAGTCTGAATGAACATAATTTCATGGAGAAGAAGAAAAGGAACACACCAGTAAAGGTTTTGCGTTACTTTCCTTTGAATCCTCGATTGCAAAGATTATTCATGTCATCGAAAACTGTTGAATACATGAAGTGGAATTCTGTAGATAATAACAATGATGGGTTAATGACACATACATGAGATTCCCAATCATGGAAGATATTTGATTCATTAAATCTAGATTTCTCATCTGATCCTAGGAATGTTCGATTGGGATTGGCTGCTGATGGATTCAACCCATTTGGGACTTTGAGTACTAGTTATAGCATTTGGCCAGTTGTTTTGATCCCTTATAATCTGCCTCTGTGGATGTGTATGCAACAAAAATCTGTTATCCTTTTGATGATTATTCTTGGAAAACAAATTCCTGGAAATGATATTGATGTATACTTGCAGCCTTTGATTGACGAATTATAGGAGTTATGGAGCAACGGTGTTGAGACATTTGATGCTTCTTCTAAAACAATGTACAAAATGCTTACTACTTTAATGTGGACCATTAGTGACTTCCCTGGGCTTGAAAATTTATCTGGTTGGGAGAATTACATGGGTTTGGCTTGTCCCGTTTGTAACTTTGATTTTGAGCCCAAACGGCTACCTCACAGTATAAAATGGTGCTTCTTTTGTCATCAAATATTTCTCGATGCATCTCATAGATTTTGGCTGAACAGATCAAAATTTAATGGTTCCATTGATCGTAGACCACCTCCAAAGTTGTTAACTAGTTCTAAAATATTGACACAGCTTGAAAATGTTGAAACAAAATTTGGGAAGGTTCATCATTTGAATGATAGCGTAAAATGGGTCTGAAGTGCATCGTCAAGCGAAATTGGAACGCAACAATGGAAGAAAAAAATATATTCTTCAAACGTCCGTATTGGGAATTTAATTTTTTGTGGCATAATCTTGATGTGATGCATATTGAGAAGAATGTCTATGATAATTTGATTTTCACATTGCTTAATGAGCATGTAAAGTCGAAGGATCATCTCAATTCTTGTAAATACTTACAAGCAATGAACATAAAACATGATCTCTATCCAGCTGAGAATGAAAAGTATCCTCAGAAAAAATTTTCAATGAAAAATAGGGATAAATATACATTCCTTCGAATTTTAAAGAATGTTAAGGTATCTGATGGGTATTCAAGTAACATCTCGAGGTGTGTTGACTTGAAGAATCATAAGTTACATGGATTGAAAAGTCACGATTCACATATTTTGTTACAACAGTTAATACCATTGGCATTGCATACATTATTACCTGAACAAATTATTGTTATTGTACTCCAATTCTGCACATCTTTCAGCCAAATATGTGAGAAATCACTACATCCATTTCAGCTTGACAACCTCCAGGAGAGGTTTGTATTGACCCTTTGTGCAATGGAGATGATCTTTCCTCCATCATTTTTTTCTGTAATGATGCATTTAACTGTGAATTTGGTTGAGGAAGCTAAATTAGGAGGCACTGTTCATTATCGATGGATGTATCCAATTGAGAGGTACTTTATTTATATGTTTTTCAGTTAAGTAAACAATTTTTGGTACTTAATTAAATGCATAATTATTTTTATTTTATTTCACTGATATCTTGTGCATTTGAAATCGTAAGTGAGAAATAAAGCTCAACTAGAAGGCTCTATTACTGAAGGCTATTTGGATGAGGAGTGTCTTACCTTTTTTTCTCGATACTTGGATGATATTGAGACAAGATTTAATCGAGTCGGACGTGTTGAAAACACATCGACTCAATCTCAAATAAATCAGAAATCCAAAATATTTCCTGCTATTGGCCGATTAGTTGGGAGGACTTCAAATGTGACACAGACTGAATTGGAATTATTACAGGCACAAAGATATGTGATGATGAATAGTAAAATTGCAGATTCATTTATTGAAGAGTTGAGGATACAAAAAAAAGATACGAATGAGAGGCCGAACACAAAATGATAAAGATATAACGAAATCAGTTAATAAAGATCTTGTAGAATGGGTTACACGACGTGTAAGTTCATAAATATTGCAATAAGTACGAATATTATTTTGACACATACATTTTGTAAATATAATAAAGTATATTTCTTTTCTCAGATCATGAATACTGATACTCGAGCAGGGGTGTCAGAATATTTGAAGTTTCTTGCTAGAGGTCCTCTAAAACAAGTTAAAAAGTTCGACGCTTATAATGTGAATGGATTTAGATTTCGTACAGTCGATTGAGAAGTGGGTTTGAAAACAAAGAATAGTGGAATATTTACAATTGTTGAAGTGGAATACTATGGAAAGCTGCATGATATTATTGAATTAAACTACCATGGATATTTTTCTGTTGTTTTATTCAAATGCAAATGGCTCGATATTATTATAGGTGTTAAAAAAGATTCCTTGCAATTTACTTCTGTGAACTTCTCTCGCTTGATGGATCTTAGTGATCGTGAACTGCATGATCCATATATCTTAGCATCACAATAAAAAATGGTATATTATGTGAATGATGTTGTCGATGAAGGGTGGAGTGTAGTTGCTCACATAATACAAAGAGATTTGTATGATATGGGTGATGAAGTGGATAATTTGACCTCCGAAATTGAATTTAATAAATAACAGGAAGCAGAATTATTTGTCCATCATGATATTGAAAATATTAGTCTAGTAAGGATGAATGAATTGGATGATGAAATGGAGCAGGAAACCAACATTATTGAAGGAGAAAATGATTGTATGTACAATTATTTTTTTATTCAGCAACCACTTGTTTCATTTCTGCAGTCATTCATTATCATTGTTATATATATTTTGTCTGTTAGTACTGGGAATCTATTATCATTTTTTTTTCTGTATAATTTTTTTGAAATATATATTCAGAACTTAATTTTAATTGATTAAATGACAGGAATTCCAAGGAAGAAGCGGTATACAATTTCATCATGTTCCGCGACAGATGATGATCCATCTGGCTCCCTCCCCACGACATCTGAGGCATCGGCTGCCTATAATCTTACACCATCTCCCCCTGCACCATCTCTCACACCATCTTTGGATGTCCCATTAGAGGGTGAGTCGTCGACTCCCCCTTTAGGAGCCTCAGTAGTTGGGCAGCGACACGCCCATTCCAGTTCATCACGGGCGTACTGGAGTGTCACTATCATAGGTACAAAATTTAATTAAATAAATTTATTGCATTTTGTTTCTACTAATTGTTTGCTCATTGAAGATGAAAAAAATACAACCATAGAGAAAAACATAAAAAGTGAAAATGTATGGAATATGAATGGCGAACAGATAGTCGTGCCATTTGATTCTTATGGGGTCCTAACGGATGACGTCGCGGGGTTACTAGGCCAGCAGGTAGCAGAGCCCATTTCCCTTACTATTTCATATGATGATTAGAGAAATATGCCTCCAAGCTTGAAAAATGAAGTTTTTGATTCTCAAATAAAGGTAAATTTATTACATTATGGTTTAATTGAATTTCATGTTACTAATATGTTCAAAATTAATTTCTATATACAGATGTTCTTCCACTTTACAGTTGCTGATGTGATAGTAGGGAAGTGAACATTGAAAAATATAGGTATGAAATGGAAAGATTTCAAATGGAGATTGTGGTGTGATGTCAACGATACCTCGTTGACTGTGCAACAAATGTATGAGAAGCTACCCAGTGGGGTACCGAAAGAACAATGGAAAGTTTTTGTTGACAGACATCGTGATGAGAAGCGGATGGTATTGAAATATATATTATTATATTATCATCATTTTACATTTATACATGTATATTAAGAGAACATGACATTGAATACATTACAATTAAATTTCATTTTATTTATTTTAGGATCTCTCAAGAAAGAATGCTTCAAACCGGGCTAATAAAGTCATCCCTCACACTGCGGGCTCAAAAAGCTTTTCTAGAAGCCGAATGACATTGGTAATATTTTAATTAGTTTAAATATTTATAAGATAGTATTATCTGTTTAATATATTGATTTATTGATTTATCTTTGCTTAATGAAGTCACAGAGTTTAGGGCACCAAGCATCCCGAACTGAACTGTGGTTGGATGTTCACAAGATATCAGATGGAAGTTTTGTTAATGAGCCTGCTGAAGAAGTTGGGGTATGAAGTCAAATTTTTATTATAATAACTTATTATCAGTTTTTACTGTGTTAATATATATTGATATTTTATTTATATGTAAAAATTAAAGAACTATGGGATGCAAATCTTGCGCAGTCCTACTCAGTCTCCCAGGATGACCCAGTTGCTAAAGTCCTTGGGAAGGAACATCCTAGTAGAGTGCGCGAGATGGGTTTGGGACCCATACCATTTAAGGTTTTTAGCAGGCCACCGGGGATGGAAGCTGCATCTACTTCTGGCTTTAGTCAGCCCATACCCGGAGATGCTCAGAAAGAGATTGTTTCTCTATGAAACACAGTTCACCAGTAGGGGGATCAAATATGTGCTTTGCAGAAAGAGTTGATTTAAATACGTCATCATATGAGAAGATATGCCCCCGTTGGTAGTTCATTGACTAGTGGTAGGCAGGTAAATCACAAAAAATTAAAATTATTTAGATTGCTAACTTTCATTGGTTTTAAGTTTTAATATAAATATGCAAACGTGTTTAAATTTCAATATAACGTTCTTATAGGTGACAACAGAAAGTGGTGATGAAGGTGGCGAGGGTGACGATGCATCATCGGACCATGAGTAGTTGTATTGTTCATGTGTTGAAAAAATATGGGAACAGTTGGTTTGTATATGTAACATTTGTGGTACATAGTTGCCACCAAAAAATTTCATGTCCTAAAATTTCCTTGATTTCTCATGTTTCCTTTTATGCGTTTTATTGATTTCTGATGTTTCTTTTTATGTCTTTATTTCTCGAGTGTAGTATACATAATTCCATTTAGGCCTGTGTTTGAATTGGTAGTCGAGATTTTGGATGACTATGAGTTAAACCCATTGTTGGTGTGTTGAACAAATTGGGTCATTTCACATGTTATACTATTTTGAATTTGAACTAAGTCATATTCTCTTATGTTGAGATGGTTTTACTATTTATTAGTGGTGAGGGGGTAGTGGATTCATCCACACCTATTTCATACTCAATAGAATCATGTTTCCCAACATCAATTGTGTTAACATTAAAGAAATATACTAATGTGTTACCACCAATAGGAAAAACATATTTACATTATAAGATGGATATCATTAATTTGTGTGTGATCCCATAGGATGAATTATACTAGAGATGACCATGAGGAAAAAATGATAAAAAATTCCCCCACCTATCTTGGTTATGTTTTCCATTGTAATTTTATAGTCACAAACGCCACTTAGGATAGATTCTGATGCTTTTAGATATTAGAGCATTATAACCATCCCAAGTATATTATCTAGATATTCTAATGGGCCCCAAGGGTGTTTAAACTAGTAGGGGGATAAATAAACTCTTGAGTGTCAGTGGTTGGATATCCCCAGTGGGATCAACTTTTAGATGCTTGAGTATAGAGAATAGGGAAAAACACCCTATATATCTTCTTGAGTACTCAAGGTCACATATTAATAAAAATGACTATAGTGAACATGATACTCATAATGAAGTTATAAGGTGATTTCTACTTTATGGTGGACATATTTATCCAAATCATTATGATAAGAGAGGAACATGTTCTCATGATCTATTGAAAGGATACAAAGAGGTTGGATGTGAAATTATGGACCAATGGTTTTTCCATAGAATATTTTTATTTGGACAACCTGTGGGCATTACTCCCTATAGATTACCATGAGTGTCATATAATGTCAGGATAGATTCATTTAGATGGTATTCCGGAAATACGGTGTGAACCATCATGCACTCATTTTACAATGGTAGGATACAATGTCTGTCAGGGTATGGGGAACATATATTCATAGAAATTGAGTCCTATGTATGACATAACAATTGTTTTCATGCCTCACCATTATGTTCTTTATGGGTACTATCAACTTGTTTTTGGTCTTGAACATAATTGGTGCATTTGGTGATTCAATTTTAATTGAAGGATGTGATGAAGGTATTGAAAAGGAAACACAATGAAGAAACCCATCAATACATCATCAAATGTAAGAGTTCATAGTTTATCAATCCAATTCCATGTTAATGGATTCACATTAGGTTATCTATTTTTTGATGAGAACCTCCAATGGGCTTCCATGTATATGAATATTTGGTATGGATGTCCTTTTAGAACTAAATTACAATGAATGGTGTTTACTAGTGATTCATATACTATAGATTCTTCAAAATAGGTATTGGTAAAATGTGTGATATTTTTGGGATCATCAAAATAGATATTGGTAAAAGGTGTGAGATTTGTTTAAGTCCACATAGTTAGGAAGTTATTCATTTTTTTCCATACAAAGAGGTCGTAGGTGTTTACATTTTTGGGATTAGGCCCATGCGATGAGCATAATATGAATCTCTATAAATAGAATCATAACACACATAGTTTATTAATGATTTGTGGGATACATCATACCATTTATGTTCAATTTAAATAGAAATATTTCAAGAATATTAACTTTTTGTGAAAGGGAACACTTTGTGAAAGGTACCTAGAAATAGATAGTGTTTGAATTTATCATGAGTTTCCATTTCAGTTTCATCTTGGTCTTCAATGACTAATTTGGAGAAGGTATGGTTGTGAATTACACCTATTAGAGGGCCCATATATTGTTTTCAATATCATAAATGTTGGTATGATGATAATGGATGAATTCTTAAGAGGTTGGGGCATACAACTTGAAGGTGGATATGATATTGTGATACTAGGAGGGGTATCTAAAATTAAGGACTATATAAAGAATCTAATACTAGAGACTTTAACTAAGGTATTTTATAAAAGTGATTCATATTATTCTTATCGCATAAGAATAATAGCATGTTTCTTGATGTTGGGATTGAACCTCAGAGGGGAAAATATTGTATCCTAGTTAAGAGGAATAAAATACAATATAATTGAAGGCATGCATTTTAAGGTAATGTGACATGATTCATCGTAGATTAAAATTGTGTTGAAATGACATGTGTAATGAATTTTAGAGTCATCCTACCAGGTTTAGAAGGTGATTACTATAATGTATCTCAATAATTATTTTAAATTATGATCAAATAGAACATAATGTTTTTGTGTATCATGATTTTTTTAAGAAATAAGTTAATAGAAGATTAATTGTGTTAAATAAAAGCGCACAATAAATTATTGAGTGAAACTAACACACGAGCTTCTCTAAGACACCTGGTATAGTAGATGTGTGTGGTGGTGGTATATTTGGGGTATTAAACCATGTAGGAGGCCCACAAATGGTAAATTTGACTGTGTTTTATGCTCACTCACTATATGGGAACACCGACACACATGTAGATCTAATGTTTCATTTTTAAGTGATATATATTATGGGGGTTCAAGAAGGATTGGCTAGATGTATGTTTGGAGAGTAGTCAAATAATGGACCTATGTTTTATAGTTTATTCTATCATATATTTTTTTCAATTTATTCTATACTAATTTACTAGGTTGATGTTTCTTTTTGTATATTGGTATTTACAATATGGTTCATTCTTATATAGCATGTCAATGTTTACTTATTTTTATCAATTTATTCTATATCGATTTCCTAGGTTGATGTTTCTTGTTTTCTATTGGTATGTACAATATGGTATTTCTGGTTTGATTTATCTTTCAGGGTAGTGGTGCAGCGGAAGCAATTTTTTTTTCTGGTCTGCTTTTCGTGGCGATTTAAACGACCGCTAAATGTACATTGGCGGCGGTTTAAACCACCGCTAAATGGTGATAACTGCTACTAAATGTAAAAATATTACGTTTCACGACGGTTTTAGCCACCGCTACATAGGCGCATCGTATGTGATCATTCCGCAATGGTTCTAGTGACTTCAGCGGCAGTTTTACGGCCACTGGATTTGAGTTTATTCACGGCGGTTATAACTGTCGTGAATAAACTGATGTCTAGGGCTCATAAAAACTGCCGCTAAACTCAGTAAACCCGCAGCGAAATGAGGCAGCTACGACGCTTTCCAAAAACCACCGCAAAACGGAAATAACCGCCACTAATATATTGGCGACGCCGTATTAGGTGGCGGTTTACAGAAACCACCCCCAAACCCTTTAACGGTGGTTTAAACCGCCGCTAAACACACAAAACCCACCGCTAAACGGTGATTCTCTTGTAGTGCTTTATCCAAGGCTCGGACAACCCATACCATTACTTCACCTAATTTCTGCTCAATTGCTGAGGGAATCTATCTTTATCCTCTTATCATGTCTGTATTGGTGGTCTTTATGGAGTCATGATGCTACAAAATCCATCAAATAGAAAGGAAAATATCAATACATTAACTCATATAAAATCAAAAAATAACTTGATTAAAACTCCCACATGAAAAAAAATAAAACTATTATAATCACAAATGAAAATTTAAACCACCCCTACATATGATTACATTCATTCACTATCTATTCCCTATAAATCACACCTCATGGTGTAGTGAAATCAGATTCCCAACATCCCATGGTGACCTAAGATCTATATGAGGTGTTTTGGCTACACACCTCACTTACAACCAATACATTATTCCTTTATATTTCAAGATATTTTCTATCAAAACTATACCAAAAAAGACCCAATAAAGGCAAAAACCTGGTCTCATAATAGTTTGATAGAAATTGATATATTCTACTATCCAACCCAACACCTGACCCAGACCATGGCATGACCCGAAGGGAATTCTCTATCCCCAAAGTTGGAAACTAGTTCCTGAGCATCAAATAAATCCTTTCATAACATTTTATCTCATCTGAATCATAAAATAAATCTATACCAAATATCATAACACATAAACATAATCATCAAAATCACGTGTATATAAACATCAAAAGCAACTAACCATAACATGCTACAAAAAGGAGACATGTACATGTGAAAATTACGTCTTTTATAACCACAAACCATAAACTCATAAAGAGACAAAAAGGGGTAAGGAAAAAAACTAAACAAAATATTCTTGTTCCATGAGTCCCATCCTCAACCATGTCACTATCATCAGTTTACCTCGACCAAAGAACAAAAAGCAAGAATTCCCACCGCCTCCAAATGAGGCCTTACCTTTACTTCGATCCAAAAAATAAGGTCTACGTATACCCATTGGGTGTATGTAGGGTGTGAGCTCGCTTACCCAGTAGGATCCCACTAGTTGTTCCATATATAGACAAAATAAGATATTTTAAAATTATTTTTTAAACAAAAAATAATAATTTAATTTTATAGCAAGTTTTTTATTTAAAGGAATAATATAAAAATATGTAAAAACTATAAATAAGTGAAAACATTTTATAAGAACCTTGTGAAGTACCCCAAGTATCTATGGTAGTGGGATTCTTGGTTTCTTGTGTCCTAATGATGAAACTTATAACCTTTTCATGTACTATCTGTTGGGAGGGACAAACCCAAAGGCCAATGATAACAATACATATCACACTTCTAGTCAGTGTTGTATAATATTCCCTACTAGTGAGACCAGGTTAAGGCCCCACCATCACACTATATACAGTTCCTAGATTTTCTGACTAGGTACATAGGGTTACCAAGTGATTTTTTTACAATTCCAAGCCACAACAACCCCCTTTTTATCAGAAACCAATTTATCACAAGACATGCATGAAATTTACAAAAATTTTAAAAGTGGATAACCATTTCAAGAACCTTATGCACATTGAACCGTTGAAATAACCCATTTTTATACATAACATAATTTAGAAAAATCAATTAAAACCAAGGAAAGAAAAATTAAATTATCAAACAATGCCTTTATACAAAAAAACCTTTCTTTTTTCCTTTTAAATTTCTACAAACGGGTTGGAAACCACAATCCAAAGTGAGATAGTATATTATATAAGTGAAAATACAAAACAAAAATCAATATCCATACTAATAATTTCATATCGAACCCACATTAGGTCACTAAAACCACTGAAGAAGAGGAAACACATGAAGGAATGGTGAAAAATACAATAGAAGAGAATAATAGATAATTACTTAGTGAAATATTGAAAAAAAATTGGAATAACCTAAGGATTTTAGATAAAGATGAATGGATAATATGGAGGAGGTACAACTGGGGTTGTGGGAATCAAATGGGTAAAATTAGGGGCAGAAGAGGGTTAAAATCAAGGAGGGGGAAGTGGAGTTTCAAGGTTTCTAAATCCTTGGCAGGACACACGGTTTGGTCATATGGTTTTCTAGACCAAGTACCAACCAGGAAGGTACTTCTATCCTAATAAATAAAGGTCACACAATTTGGGCGTCATGGTTTCAATAATCGTGTGACGAATCATACAGGAACTCTAGTGCCACTGACCAGACCACATGGATTGGTGCATGGATCTTTGGCTAACCATGCGAGCCTCTCAGAGCCTCTTTCAATGGGTGAACTATTTCTAATAACAATGATCCAACCATGCACCACCCTCTATTCCTTTATAAACAACCATTGTTCTTCAAAAATGCCAATAAAATCTACAAATCAAAAGGGAGACCTGAAGTAAATGAAAAACTCTTTGAAATAACACAATCAATGTCACTAAAAAGAGATAAAAAATGGTTTTACCAAAGTAATAATAATACTTAAGTATATAGTAGATAATTGTTTTTCATTATATCATCATGTTTTAAGAATATTTGAAGGGGTTAGTAGTAGAAATAAATTTAAAGAGGTTGAGTGGAATGATTACCTCTTCTTAGGACATTTATGTAGACATGAACCTATAATTCGTGTAGAGGGAATTTTAGAAGTGCATTGGATAGGTTTTGGTGGATCTAGATGGATAAATGTGGTGTAAATAAGTGAAAGTATGGGTTTCCTTTTTTAGGGAAAGGGAGGAGCATTTATAGAAATTAATGAAAAGTAATAATTTAATATGTGTCTAGATCATGTCAAATACTTCCAAAATTAAATAGATTTGAATATAAGGATTATTTTATTAATATAATCAAAAAAATAAAATTTATATAGGTTTAAATATCATTTTAATCCTTTTTATTTTGTTTAACCACTTGATTAACCAATTTTAACCTTAAACACAGAAATGAATTTTTCAATATTATAGGGTTATAATTTTAATTATAAGGTAACAATTGGATCATAAATTACCAAAGAATGAAATTTTAGACATGTTTTCTTCCTAATTTTACTATTTTAATATTTTTATGATTTTTAAATAATTTAATAAAATATTATTTAATATAAAATATCATTAATATCATTTTTGACACTGTTCATTTATTTCGAATTTAATGACAAGAAGATAGTAATGGATTTCAAATATAAACACTTAAAAAAATCCCTTAATATTTTATAAAGTGATATAAAATTAGTTGAACACTATAAATCTCCCATAAAATATAACTTTTATAGTTTTTAAAATCATTTACTTGATTTTTCTAGAGCTTGTGCATGCACTCTATCAGCATTGCGAAAGAATTTAAGGTAATTATTTCATAATTAAAAATTTAAAAAAAATTAATTGATAAAAAATTAATTTATATTTTAAATAACCATATATATATACATATAATTTTTTTATCTCTTTCCAAAAATATTAAAAATATTAAAAAATGAGTGACATCTTTGAAATTATCATTTACTAAATATTATAATTCTCAAAATCAAAGATAAATGAAAAAGAAAATGTATTATTTTTGAAGTTTTCATATAATGTAAAAAATTATATTCATCAAAAGAAATAATTTAATTTCATTGAATAAATTTCAACCCATATTACATTACTTTTAACCCTAATTAACCCATTTTACCTTTACCGTGCTGATAAAAATTTACTATGGTTATTATCCATATAGAAAAAAAAATTAAGTTATCCTTATTATCTAATATAAATTATGATGATTTCAAACATGTAATACATTTTACCAAATAAAATTAATATAAGTGGAAGAATTTAATTGAAATTCTAATCTGAAAAAACATGATGAAATGCAATTTTTCCAAAAAAATGCCTTTTAAGTATAAAAACATTTGCATACCAAATTAAAGTTTAATTTTGATTCAAATACAATTTATTAGATTATTTTTAATCAAAATAATCAAATTATATTCTAAAAATAATCCAGAAATAGACTATCAAAATTTAAATACTTGAAAATAAAAGATATTTTTCAATAAAAATGGTATTTTTTCACTATTCATTGAAAAATCACACTTTTTAGAAAATCATAAAAAAATTCCTAAGATAATATTTACTTGATTAATTAGAAAATTATATTTTGTATCATATAAAATTTATATAAGTTCTATAAATTAATTTTAACATTCACTCACAAAAATCAATAAAAACCATTTTTGAAGAAAATATATTTTTGAAGGATAAAATGAGTTTACTGAAAAAGATAGTGCTTATTTTCTAATAAATGATAAATAAATAAATATTAATTAAGACCATAATATATATTTAATAATTAATTTAATCATATTCAAACCCAAAAAGTTAATAGCTAGGTTATAACAATAACATTTAAATATTAATATTTCAGTATTCCTTTAAACTTGGTGTTGCATGTTGTATACGCAATCGAACATAGTATTCTTTTAAAAATATCAGGTTATTAAAATAATAAATATAAATTTATTATACATATATTACATAAAAATATTCATACATAACATTCTATGTATCATTCCTTTATAATTTCCAATAATTCTTTTATTAACAATTTATTCATTAAAATGAACATTTGGGTGAAAACTAGTATATTTTCCATACATGTTTCAGTTTGATAGTTAATGTACATTCACAATGGTCCTGGTTTAATAATATAAATAATATTAATCATGAAATAATTATTGTATTTATTACTCGTATACAATTTTATAATAATTTATATATAGCGGTGATGATAAACAAATCACATCGTCATGTAAATGCAGTACTCCACAAGTATGGATGAGCGACATTATCATTTTACATAATATTAAAAGGTAAAGAGGTAGAAAAGATATTATAATTAAATATAAATAATTATTTCATAAATAAAATATATAAACATTAAATACATCATTGTAACATACCATGAACAATGGGGATTAAAAAATTAATCATATCGCTACGTGGAGGTTGTAGTCCAAACGTACACAAATAAGGTCCTTTCATTTTTCATTTGATGGAAAAGAGTTTTAAAATGGTTTATCCATCATCATAATAATAATTTATTAATCTTAATATAATTAATTATTTATTTTATAATGGATACCTTATATATTTAGGAGGTAGAAGATGAAATAAAATTTAAAGTGCTCGGTTTAGAGTTAGACCTATTCATTGGGAAACCTCCGTCAGATTACACCTTAAGCCTTGAAAATATGGTATTATGATCAAAATAGAAACTATAGTAGATGTTTAGGTATGTTAATAAGTTATTATGGTATTTATGTTATAAGTTTAAAGTCTCATGATGTGTGAGGAATATAGGAGGGGTGGTATGCATCAAGGGAGGGAGCTGATACACTTGGAATTTTTCAAAAGATATAAATATAATGATGACTTAATCAAGTCATGTTGCTCAAAAATGACAAATAATAGAAGATATGAAGGATAATGTAAAAATAGTTTCAACTAATCAAATTAATGAAAGTTTTTATTATATTTTAAACATTATCTCCTAAGTTAACCCTATAGTTAACCGATTTTAACCGTAACCATGTTAATGCATTTTCGATTTTTTCATATTTATTATGAAAAAAATTAAGTTGAAATTATTAAATTACATTTATTATTCTGATTAAAAATGTGAAATAAATTTTAAAATACTTAATTTCCATATTTTTCAGAAATTTATTTAAATAATATTTCAAAACAAAACAAATCTATTTTAAGAAAAATACATTTTAAGCGTAAATCTATGTTTAAATTCATCCTTGACATGTAAAAAACTATTAGATAAATGTTAAAATATTTTATAGAATATATGATCTAAAAATTTCATTAAAATAATTCATAAATAAAGATTAATTTAATTTATTAACATAAAACACATTATACATATAAATTTTGTTTTCAAAAAACATCACTTTTTACCTTAAAATGTTTTTATTTAAATTTCAAATAAAATTAAAAACTAATTAAGTCAATTTAAACATATGTAAATAATAGTTTTTAAAATTTAGTTATTCCAATTCACACTCATAAATCCAACATCTAGGTGATAACTATGACATTAAATAATAATATTTATGTTGTAGTTAATTTAAACTTGGTGTTACATATAGAGAAATATATCAAATAAATAAAATTTATTTAAATATAAATATATTATAAATTATCATCATGTATTATTTATTATTTAAATATTTTTTATGGATCTTGGTATTAGTAAGCTACACCATAACATATGGTGTTTTGCTATGATAATTTCCAACACCTAGAATCTAGAAGGGGAATTATCATGATGATCCCTATTATGGGAGTTCCAGATCCCAAAATGGGTGCATATAATTCCAGAGTGGTCTTGGTTGAAGGGTTGTCCAAAACATTCAAGACCACACTGCACCATTGAGTGTATTTATTGATTATATTCCCTGTGTATTATAGGGAATTCCAAAACAGTTGTAGAGAGTTCATGGTGATGTATTGGAATGAGTTGAAGATTAAGATGGTCATCATAGATATAATTCAGTGACCATGTTGTGGATCATAATATAGTGAGTGAAAAAGGCCAATTTTTTGTTACTATAAGGTATATCTAGGAGTTTAGAGTTTAGGTTCCACCAATTAGACATGGTGATCCCAAAATAGGAATGGTGTTGTCCATAGTGAGGGTGTATACTATGAACAATAGAAGAGGATTATCGTGATTCTATAAGAGAAGAGAAAAACCAATAGGAAGTCATTATATGCATGTTAAAAGGTAATTTTCTCCTAATTATACCTAGTTCACATCATGGTGTTCTTCAGAAATTCATTTTTATGGGAATACTTGTAGGATATGCACTAAATGCGGTGGAATTGATTTTTTTATAATGCATGAATAGTTATTCAATGAATTAATAATCATGGTACTTTATTTTCGGGAATGATTCTATTAGTTTTCAATGTTAGTGATAAATAGTTATTTTTCTGAATTAAATGGAATTAATTCATGCTACAATGGAGAGAATATTAATCCCTGAAGCATTTTTGGCTTGACTAAAATAATGGAGAACATGGAAGTTTTTGAGGTGTTATAGACAGTTTCATTTATGACCAATAATGAGCAATATGTGGATAACATAATTAGAATTTATATTTCTCTATTTAAAGAAAAAAATATCCCCATGGTATATTCGTGAGAATAAGTACCTGTGTGATAGAGTACCATAAAGAAGAATAAAATTGAGAGTTTTCCATATATATAGGAGAGATGAAGAAGATACAAAGTTGGGCATCATCTAAGAATATGAGTATTAGAGAAAGTGAATAAGATTTAGATATATGAAGGTCTAGATGATGTATTAAGACTAGAAATGATGATGTTGTTTTGTATGTTCACTTGTAGTTCTATTGATCCATCTTCTCATGGAGTAATAATGAATTTCAATGTTGTGTGGGATAAACCAAGGAGAGGAGTAAGGTCTTTCATTTTTGGGTAATATTATTAGTAGAATTGTACCTTCTAGTAAAACTTGGAAGTTAAAAGAACATAGTGTATAAATTTTTTTAATAAATTATACAAATATTGGAGAATCCATGTTGAGGGGGACTAACCAATATGGAAAAGAGTAGGCATGGTTATCCAAACAATGTAAATATTGTTTTATTTGATCTTTCTTTGTTTCTACATATGACACAAGGTTGGAATAATATATTTAGTGGATCAAGAACCTTCAAAGTTTCAATAGGTTGAGTTTAAAATGTAATAACTCATAAAATAAATGTGATCACTGATTCACCCAAACCCCTTCTCAATGATCTAATGGGATCATGGACTAATGAATACTTTTGAAACATAATATCTCTTATGTATATAAAGTTATTGATAGACTCATTATAGGTTATATATAAATAAAAAATAATTCATATTCTTATTTTTCTTATATAATTTTGGATTTATTGAAACTAACATTAAATTTTATATGTTAATAGAATCATTCTAGTGCTTATTATATGTATCCTTTTCTACTTTACTAGCCTCTTAATCGCGTGCGTTCAAAAGTGGATTCTCTAAACATAGAAACGTTTTCATGTTTGAGAAGGATTATTAAATTTTAATATCAGTCAAGGAAATTAGTACTGTTAGCTTTTTAATTTCTATAATTGATCTCAAATAAAGTTTTAACATATATCCCCTTATATTTAATCCATAAAAAGAATTTATTAGATGAGTATCATGTTTTTCAAAAAAAATCCATAAGAACTTTTATTGAATATACTTCCACTAGAATAATGACCCCATGTTTGCATTATACCTATAAGTGGTAAAATATCCATATTTAAATATTATTTGAGTCTAATTTAGTGTTTATAACATTTTTTAAATATCTAGGTAGACCATAATATCAATTATATCATATATAACTCATGTACAGTTTAAAAGGAATCAAATTGCCATAATCTATCTTTTGGATTATCCTAACTCTAAGACTTTGATCACATAAATGTTTAAGTTAGATACTAATGTACGACATAAAATATTATATTAGATATAGACACCTCACTTTTAGAGTCATTTATATCCATATTTCCTTAAATATGATAATATATTATAGCATAACTTTCAGTGTCACCCATATAGAACAATCAAGGTCTTGAAAAACATTTGGTTTGTAAGGAATAAAACACATAGTATTTTGTGTGGTTTTATAAATAATTTCACCATTTAAAATTATATACATCTCATTTATATTTTTTGTAACATCCTACCCCTCTTCATGGCTTGAGAATTGACGGGTGTGATACAAAGAGTTAGGTGACATACACAATACAACAAAGGATAAAAAAAATGAAAAATCCCTCAGTACAATTTGGGGATAGTTTTCCATCTAAAATATAAAGCATCAAAACTATATAAATAATTACCAACCAATCCACTATACGATGCATGTGTATAAAAAACTCAAAACATAACCAAACTAATAAACCATATCAGAGTGAATGTGGAAACCAAAAGTCATACTCAAAGAGGAACAAAAGAACACAAAACTGAAAACTCGAAAGAGACATCAACTAATAACACCCAGACTGGTCAACTATCCAAATCCACATGTAAACCCCATGGTATCAAGAAGCATCATTAAATAGCTGAGAGAACTTTACTCTACCCGAGTCTCACTAGATGCCATCTGCAAATGCACAGAAGTGCCTAGTATGGTGTTATTCTAAACTAAATAGGATTTATTCGATGACTTCCCAACTCACTCCAATGGGACCCAAAATGTTAGCATAGTTTATATAAAATATTTTTAATTAGTAAAAAAAATTATATCAAATCAATAAAAATATTTCCCAAGGAAATCATAATCAAATCCTTTAAAATGTTAATCATTTTATTTGGAATGTTATTTTCCATGTCCACATAGACAACCAAACACACACACACAATCTTGTTATTACCATTGAAAGTGGATCTATACATCCATATTCCATCAAAACTTTTATGGAGTTACTACATTACCATAAACCATCCCACATAACACATGCCAACCTGGTTATGTCAATATTATACCAATCCATTCTAACCAAAAAAAAATTCTTTCTTCAGATTATTTCATAAAACACTTTAAACAATTTAAAACCAAACTAAAATTTTAAAACCATCATTTTAAAATTATAAACAAATGGTTTTTCTAAAAACTAATCAACTTTCCACAATTTCAAAACCAATAACAAAATGGTATTTCCATTAATAATCACATGAGGATTCCAAAATCATTTCACAAAAATCATTTAAATAAACCCAATACATCAAGTTCTAAATCAATTGGATTCAAAATTGAATCTAATTACCTCACAATAGTTGGAAAAAATGAATAAAGTCACAATGAAACATCAATATCCAATCAAAACCCAAGTTCCCTTCAGTAGATATAATAATATTTCATCATAAAACCATTCATAACATATAGATATGTCTATAATTGACTAAATCTATGGTTCCTAGAGAGATAAAAACCATTGATATAAGAATAATGAGGAAGAATGGGTACTTAGTGAGAAATATTGTCCTCCAACGTAATTTGGTTCACCAAGGAATCACTCCCAGATTGAAGGTAATCGTATCTCAAGCCTAGGAAATAAAAGGGACATAGATTATAGAGGGATTTGGGTCAACATTATAGTCAAAAGGCTTAACTCATATTAGATACATAATTTAATTATAGAAAACTAAATTCCTCATGGTTAGGTCACACTATTTGGAATCATATGCTCCAACCATGCGGTGTTACTCTCTTAAGACCACAATTCACATAGTTAGATCACCTAGTTAAGAAAACCATATGCCAACCATGCTTTTCTTGCTATTTCAAGATGTATAGTTTCTCTTGGTAATTCACATAGCTTTGACAATCCATGCTTCTACCCAGTGTACAATGCCTTACCTTGCATGGTTTCCTAGAGATTGTGCATGAATTCTACTAAAATATTATAAAATGTGAACCTCTATAAAAACATCCAAAAAATGAAAAAATATTTCAGAACCTTCTAAAACATAACTCAAAAATTATATAGACTCAAAATACATGAATATAGGGTCATTTACTTAAAACCACATGTGCTACAATCTCCCCACCATTATTATTTCCATCCCTAGAAAGTAAAAAATCCCCTGTTTTCCTGGAAGAGTTTGAGCCAATGCTCTAACATTACCTTCACACGCTCCAATGTTTCATATTTAATTCGACCATGTTTCCATAGATCCCACACTAGGCTGATTCTTTTTTCATGCAAGTGATTCTCTAGTCTATCAAAAATCTTTACTGGCCTTTGAATCAATGTAGAATCCGGCTCTAGGTTAACATGATCCCATCAAATCACATGGTCAAGTTTAGGTTTGTAATTCTTTAACTAAGATACATGAAACACATCGTGCAATGAATTTAACCTTGGTGTAAATTCCAACTAATATTCCACCTCATCAACTCAATAAAATATCTCAAAAGGTCATATGTATCAAGAAGACAACTTTCCCTACAACCAAAATGATGATGCCCAATCCTTGTAGAGAGTCTCAAAAATATATGGCCACTCACCTCAAATGATAACAACCACCGATCATGATCCACACATGATTTATATTGACTCAAATCCATCTAAATTCTATTTCTAATCAATGTAATATTTTATGTCATCTCTTGCATAATGATTTGTCTAATTAGTGAATTCTCACTTGTTTCCACCCAAAAAAGTGTAAAATAGTAAGGACACCCACATAATTCTTTAACAGGATCCATATTTATCGTGGATTTATAAATATTATTGTATGAGAACTCCAAAAAAGGTATATTATCATCCACTACTGGAAATAAACTATTTCCCAACGGTTCAGAACCGTTGGGAAAGCCCCTGAAACCGTTGGGAAAGGTTTTCCCAACGGTTCTCATAACCGTTGGGAAGTAAGCCGTTGGGAAAGGTTTTCCCAACGGTTTACTTGCAACCGTTGCAATAGGCCCATAGAAGTTACCCTATCCCAACGGTTTGGGTGAACCGTTGGGATAGTTTTTCCCAACGGTTCTCCCAAAACCGTTGGGAAAACCAAATGCCACACATTTTTTCCCAACGGTTTTAAACCATTGGGAATTGGTGAAGTCTTTCCCAACGGTTTAGAACCGTTGGGAAAAGACATGCTAAAACTTATATGCCAACGGTTTAAAACCGTTGGCATACCCTATGCTGCAAATTGCAGCACCCTGCAATTTGCACAGCCCCTGTCCCCTGTCTATCACCACCAGTCATCAGGCCTCATTTTCACCTCATTTTCACCTCATTTTCACCTCATTTTCGATCCAACTATTGTACCAGTAATAAAATAAAACATACATATTCAATTACGAACAAATTCATACACATTTAACATATAATGGATCCTGAAACTATACAAATCCATAATTAAATTACAATTCATAAACATACATAATTCATATAGAATTCAATTTAAAATTTAGATGACAATTATACGTGGAATCTGAAATTCAATTCATAATATGATCGGTTTTTTCTATACCATATATTTTTACCTCAAATGATGTCCATTTTAAACAAAATACATACACCTGAAGTGATACCGGCCACACCGCACCTCATATTGAGGCGGGGTTAACTCGTACACGTCACATTTGACTCATGGATCGTTGTGCTAAAGTATCGACAGAATCCTAATGCGTTTGGTCGGTTTTCCGTATGCCAGTTGATGTTTTTCACTTAAAATGGCGTCCTTTTGAAACAAAAGACGGACACTATGAGTGGTGCCGACCACACCGCGTCTCCAATTGAGGCGGGGTTGATTCGTACACGGCACATATGACTCATGGATCGTTCTCCTAAAGTTTAAATGGAAACCGAATGCGTTTGGTCGGTTTTCCGTATGTACCTAAAATGTTGTCCATTTTAAACAAAAGAGTGACACTTAGACTCATCCCGACCACACCGCGACTCAGATTCATCCCGGGTTGGCTCGTACATGTCACATATGACCCATGGATCATTGTGATAAATTATAAAAAGATTCCGAATGCGTTTGGTCGGTTTTGCGTATGCCAGTTGTTCTTTTCATTTATAATCATGTCCATTTTAAACAAAAGAGACATAGTTAGAGCGGTGTCGGCCACACCACATCTCAGATTAAGACGGGGTTGACTTGTACACGTCACATATGACCCATGGATCGTTGTGCTAAAGTATCGATAGAATCCGAATGCGTTTGGTCGGTCTTCCGTATGTCAGTTGATGTTTTTCACTTAAAATGACGTCCTTTTGAAACAAAAGACGGACACTTTGAGTGGTGTCAGCCGCACCGCATGTCGGATTGAGGCGGGATGATTCATACACGTCACATAGGACCCATGGATCGTTCTCCTAAAGTTACAATGGAAACCGAATGCGTTTGGTCGGTTTTCCGTATGTACTTAAAATGGTGTACATTTTAAACAAAAGAGAGCCATTTAGACTGATCCCGGTCACACCGCGACTCGGATTGACCCGGGTTGGCTCGTACACGTCACATATGACCCATGGATCGTTGTGATAAATTATCAAAAGATTCTGAATGCGTTTGGTCGGTTTTGCGTATGCCAGTTGTTCTTTTCACTTATAATCCTGTCCATTTTAAACAAAACAGACACAGTTAGAGCGGTGTCGGCCACACCGCGGCTCGGATTGAGGCGGGGATGATTCGTACACGTCACATATGACTCATGGATCGTTCTCCTAAAGTTTCAATGGAAACCGAATGCGTTTGGTCGGTTTTCCGTATGTACTTAAAATGGTGTCCATTTTAAACAAAAGAGAGCCACTTAGACTGATCTCGGCCACACCGCGACTCGGATTGAACCCGGGTTGCCTCGTACAGCTCACATATGACCCATGGATTGTTGTGATAAATGATCAAAAGATTCGGAATGCGTTTGGCCGGTGCACCAGACAGAAGCAAGGGATTTCTCTGGCTCCACCGGCTGACCGGTGTTGAGCCACCGGCTGGCCGGTGGTCTGGACAGAAGCATGCTATTCTGTCTGGGTTCCACCGGCTGGCCGGTGGCCAGGCACCGGCTGGCCGGTGGTCTGGACAGAAGGTATTCCAATCTGTCTGGGCCCACCGGTTGGCCGGTGGCCAGACACCGGCTGACCGGTGGCACCTGGCAGAGGGCAAGGCCTTCTGCCTTGTGCCATCCTCCTACCCTACATGACCCCAACCACATGCCACATCTTATTATAGCCTTATCACATCACACCTCATCGAAAAACACTAGGGAAATCATAGTACATCTCACCTGAAGACACATGGACAATCACATCGCATCTTGCCTAAAAACACATGGTCAATCACTTTTGAAGGAAGAGTAGGGAATGTTGTACCCCACTCTCTTGGATTTTAATGATCACAATCACTCTCATAGTGATCTAATGTTGTTTCAAGTGTTCTTGTTAATAGGCATGATTTCAGGAGCAAGAAGTGGCAAAAAAAAGGAAAAGTGGACTTTTTTCAAGTCCACCGGCCAGCCGGTGTAGGACCACCGGCCAGCCGGTAAGGGAACCGGCCAGCCGGATCCAGCCCATCGGCCAGCCGGTGGACAAGGCAGAAGGGCTTGCCCTCTGCCAGGTGCCACCGGTCAGCCGGTGTCTGGCCACCGGCCAACCGGTGGGCCCAGACAGAATGGGATGTCTTCTGTCCAGACCACCGGCCAGCCGGTGGCCTCCTCACCGGCCAGCCGGTGGAACTCTTTGGAATAGTGAGACCTACTGTCTCACCACCGGCCAGCCGGTGGACTTCCCACCGGCCAGCCGGTGGCTCCTGGGCAGAAGCTCTCTCCACCTTCCAAGGCACCGGCCAGCCGGTGGGCAAGCACCGGTCAGCCGGTAAGCAAAGTCAAACTAGCCGTTAGAGCTTGACCAGACTTGCCCACTTGATCCCCAACGGCTCCAAGAACCGTTGGCAAAACCTCTCAAATACCAACGGTTATACCAAACCGTTGGTATGTAAGTGTTGGGAAAACTCCAGTTTCCAGTAGTGAGGATCTTACATACACATCATGGATCACTATCAAAACCATAAAAACATTGACAGATCTCAAAAAATGAGTGCATGCCATCATTACCTCATAGAATTGAAAAAAGGTAAGTAACAAGCAATATATCTCACTACTCCATACTCACCCCACAACATAAGGGTCTCACATTACTAGGGAATAATTCTATCCAATACTAAATGATCTTGATCCATTTTTCATATACATATATGATTCACCTCACCAATTACTAAATATTAATAACATACAAAATTATGATTCCATTTAACTAGAGTTAAACCATCAGGTTTTACAAGGAAATTCTATATAAGTATTTGTTTACACTTTAAATAAAGAACATGAATGTCATGTTAACACTCAACATTGATTCATTAATAAATTGTATTCGAATTTTATGGAAATACCAAAATAAATTAGTGAATCAATGTACCTATAGTGGTGCACATGACCACCATGAAACAATCATAAATTTTTACAAAAACCCTAATAATTGGGAATAACGAAATCAAGAATAGAAGTATATGATTTATAAGAGCTGGAACTATATCGTTGATAAAATATAGGAGTCTAACCTGGTAGGTGCTGATCTGATGGAAGATGTGGGGATTGGGAGGTCCTTCTGCAAGGAATCGCTCCAGGAGGACATGAACTGAATGCTTCTGGAATGTGGGGAGGCCGCTGGCTCGATTTGGTATTTGGGGCTTTTTTTTCCCAACGGTTATTAAAAACCGTTGGGAATGACCAACATTTCCCAACGGTTCCATAGAACCGTTGGGAAAACAAGATTTTTCACCACTTTTCCCAACGGTTCTTAGGAACCGTTGGGAAAAACCTATCTTTCCCAACGGTTGTATGAAACCGTTGGGAAAACTATGCATTGAGGGGTTTTTCCCAACGGTTTCTATAAACCGTTGGGAAAAACAAGATATGCCAACGGTTCATTGAACCGTTGGTACACAACTGTTGGGAAAGGTCCCTTTTCCAGTAGTGATCCCAGGATCCACAAAAATCAATGACATAAGCTCTAAAAATATCCTCCAACATTTGTATTGTCCATTCAGACTGTCCATCCCTTTGAGGATTATAATCTATAATTGTAGTCAAATATGTTTGAGGACTTTCTGCATGGATTTAAAAAAAACATAATCCTAGGGTCTCTATCAGATATAATCAATATTGAATAATGATTCATCTTTGTAATTTCCCAAAATTACATTTTGGAAAATTCTTCCACCAAATTAGTTTCACATTTATGGATTAAGTAATATGAATTTGCGAGTTGATCGAGAATCTCCCATATGAAATTATGGTTACTTACCATCCTTGGTATACCTATTAAACAAATCCATGGATATCCGCTCCTATTTCCGCATAGGAATAACTAAACACTGTAACATCCCCTCTGGTCATTGATGCTCTACCTTGACCTAATGAAAGGTGAGACATATTAAGATATACTCTACTACATTTATTTTAATTTCGACCAACCAAAACTCTACTTTCAATTATTTGTAAATTTTATGAATCCTAGGGTTAATAGTCCATCTTGATTGGTGGTAGGTACTAGTAATTTGTTCTTGAAAATCCAAAGTTATGAACATCTTCTCTCTTAATCATGAATATAAATTCACATCCATATTCCATCCCAAAATGGTCTCCCCACCATTGAGTTTTGACCTTATAGTAACTCATTCAAGATTCACTACTACAAATAGGGATTTTAAAAGCATTAGAAACCGTATTTAACAGTGCTAGAAAAGCGCTGTTAATCATGGCGAAGATAAAGGGGGTCGCCTTTAACATCATTAAAAAAGTGCTGATAAAGGGTGACCTTTATAAGCGCTCAAAATAGCACTGATAAAGGCCTAATTTATCAGCACTAATTTAGGCGCTAATAAAGGGACACCTTTATCAGCGCTATTTTGAGCGTTAATAAAGGCCCAATTTATTAGCGATTAATTAGAACTGATAAAGTCCAAGTTTCCTATGATGTGCTATTTATTTAATAGCACACCCAACACCTGCACAACACATGAACACTTACACACCTACACACAAACATCACTTACACAAAACAGCACCAAACAAAACCTGCACACAAAATAGCTTCATAAAACAACACCTACACAAGCAAAGAAAAGAAGAACAAAACAACTCCGCACAAGAGTTTAAAAATGATATATACATTTACATGACATAATGAATACAAAAAAACACAGGGCTATATACATTTAAAACAATGTTTCATATGGTTACGATTACAATTTTCCAATAAATAGTTAAAAACATTAATGTTTCATCATTTCTGCATCTGTGATCCCCTCTTAAAAATTGTCGTTCATGGTATTAGTTTCCAAACAAATCATCTGAACTCAAGAAAAAAATTCTACCTATATAAGAAAACAAATATTATGTTAATAATACAATAATTAAATAAATTAAACATTAATATGAAATAATACATTATTAAAATGTCAATTTTTAATAAAAAAGAATGTTTGGAGTTATACCGATCACACCGTGCGTCGTATTGAGGTGGGGTTGATTCATACACGTCACAAATGAGTCATAGATCATTGTTCTAAAATATTAAAACAATCTGAATGAGTTTTGTTGGTTTTGAGTTTGTTAATTTATCTTTTGAGTATATCAGGAATGGGTACATATCCTATGCTTGGGTGCTTTCATCCCCATGCACAGGGGACAGAATAAGTTTACAACAGCAATAAATTGATGTTTTACTTTTCTCTTTTACAATTGATTTGATTTCCACCTCAGGTGGTACACTTGAGTTTGATATTTAGCTATTATGTGGATTTTAACTCTTGGTCCAGTATGGAAAGGGAGGTTTGATTACGCATCATGCTAGGAACTTAGGCTCATATTATGTACGCTTTGTTATGATTTTCATTGGGAACCTGGATTGAGCTAAAATGGGTTGTACTATTTAAAAAATTAGCAAAGAAGCTAAATAGTGTTTTCTTAATTAGCCTATTTTGGTGGCATTCTACTCAACCAACCCAAACATGTGGTTCCTATGGGTTTCTAATGAGATCGATCAGGAGCCTTCTATTCTGAATTCAGTCGTAGAATCCTCATTCCCCCCATCCCAACATTATCAATGGAACAATTTTCTCTAGCTCAAGCGCATCCCTTGGAAATTCAAATTTCTTATGTGGAGGCAGAGGAATGGTGACCTTTCCAATGAAAAAAATATCAAAAAACGTGGTATATTTACTTTTTCCTACTGCTCGTTCTGCAACAACCACAAAGGGAATTATATAGAGAATTTTTTCTATGAGGGGGTATGGGACCAAGAGTTCTGTAATAACTTTGGTGCATTCACCGTTGTGCGCAATCGCGGTCCAAATGATGTGCCTTTCATCATCTACTGACTTCAGGGTTCGGGTGGTAAGGGGATGGAATGGACAGCCATGACTGTCATTTTACATGCAGGTGCATGGTGTATTTGGAAAGCGCAAAACAAATTACATTATAAAGGGATCATCTCCTCGGGGCGGACCATCATTTCCCGCATCTGATGCCTTCTTCCTGATCCAATCAGATACATTAAGGGGTGGAATGATGCTCTCTCGCTCCAGTTTCTGCAACCTCTTGTCCACAGTCTCCCAACTATTTTCCCTCATGAAAATTGGGTCTAGTGGCATCCCCCTTCCTATGGTTTGAAGCTCAACACGGATGGATCCTGTTTCGATGGGATCATTAAGGGAGGAGGGGTGGTATATTATGCCAGGGTATTATTTGTTTTCGCCTTCTCTGTTTTCCTTGGAAAGGGTACCAGCATCCAGAAGGAAGTAGTACCCCTCCCTTTAGGCCTTTCCCTCTGCCAGTAGGGGGACCTTGTCATCGCCGAAGCTGAAACGAACACCCTCATTCTCCTCAACTTTCTGTAAGGCACTTTACCTATTCCTTGGTCCATATCATACTAAATTAGGAAAAGTAGTACTATTCTCTCAAATACCTAGGTGAATCATATGTGGAGTGAAGGGAATAAGGTGGCAGATCATATGGCATCAATTGTGGCCCAATGTGATCAGTTTTTGAGGGAGTGTCATGTGTGCGACCAGATGATCCCTTTGGGGAGGTTCTGTAGGAAGCCTTATTGGATAGGTGGGAACCAGGGAATATGGCAGACTCGGGGATTTGAGGTATTAATGAGAGTAGTACTAGGAGTGGGTAGTTGGGATTCACCTACATGTGGAGGTCTTGTAAAAGATAATGGGACCCAACAGTCAGTTCAATGGCTAGTGGCTGGTGGAGCTCCACAGGGAGGCCATAACTCAGGTAGTCGGGCATCCAGCCAGAATTACACTGTCAATTTGTTAAGGTCAGATTTGTATGGGGATCTAATTATAATTATTGGTACATCATGGGTGTGACTGCGCTTTTCATTCATTTTGGATTTGGCATGTTTTGGTGCATGAGGAGAATGAGTATTGTTTTTGACTAACTAGGAACTAGTTACTATGTTTCCATCAATTATGATGTGAGATGTTTATATATATATGAGGTGCATTGGCATCGATATTTATGTGGGAATCGAAGTGATATATATTTTTATGTGAGGTGTGTATGAATCTGGGCCTTGATGTGATGTAGGTTCTATATGAGGTGCGTAGGCACCAAGATTTTGATGGGCATGCATATGTATATATGATGTGGATTTATTTGAGAAATTGATGAGATGCAGGATTTTATGATGTAGGTTTATTCTGTATTTCTCTTTCTATTTATCTCGCCATGTCAAGTGGAAAATCCAGGCGAGCCCTTTTTTCTTATTTTCAGGGAATTCATCTAAAATGCCATATTATTTCAAATTCAGATCGATTTTGAGGAAAATATCAAATGATTGAGGACATACTAGTACAAGGTAGGTGGTTACTAGCTTTCTACTTGATTTTTTGAGTGTTTTGGGGGTGAGTTCATATACACTGTGTGGGTTGTTCAAGCGAGAACCTAATTAATTATATATAGGCTTATTAAATTGTTCTAATGATTATATGATATGCATATGGGAATTCTCTTACTCTACTACGATTGGTTAAGCTAAGTAAGAGGTTTGGACTAACTTGGAAATTTTAGGCCGAGGAAAAGTTTGAATTAAATCGAATTATTATATTGGTTATTAGATTCCATGGGAAAGTAATGGGATTAGCCTTAGGATTGAGGTGGGTGATGATCTTCTAGATTGAGGCAATGTGGTTCGTTAGGTGGGTCTCTGATCAGATACTTGGAGTGATGATGATCACCAGGTTGAGGTGACTTGGTCATCAGGATTTAAGGTGATGAAGTTGGTAGGACAAGGTCATGAATCTCAAGACCTGATATGGTGTTGACCATAATGATTTTAGGGACATGGTCATAGATCAAGTTACTCTGATACCAAATATAATAACCTAAACATTTCATACAATGATATCACATATGAGTAGAATAATATTCCGTACATAAAACATATAAATTAAACATAAATATGAAACAATGCATTAATTTTATGGACAATGATTTTACTATGAAAACCTCAATATTACCTCTGTGATTGAGTAGACACAACATCCTTGCTCTTTCTTTAAAGTCATATCACATGGACAAAAATATTCTAAAATAAACGAACACTGTAAGGAATAATGAAAATCAAGTCATTGTTTCATTATATAATGCTTCATTAAAATTGACATATTATATCGTAACATTGCCTTTACATCTTTCCAAAGGGTTTATATGGCCCAGATATAAGATAATAACAAACTAATGATTCTTTGTGCACTTTACTACTGTTGTTTAACTACCGCTTAGCATAGAATCTGATCTGAACTTCCGATCTAGAATCCATGTGATGCTGTTATCCGACACCATCTCTATGATGTCAGCATTCAGGGTTCACTTTTCCTTCTCTTCCTGCACACATTTACCTAGTAAATGGGTGCAGGAAGAGAAAGAAAATTGAACGGTGAATGGTGAGATCATAGATATTGTCTCAAAAGAGATCATCATGGGGATGTCGGATTGGATGTTTATATCAGATGTTATGGTAAGTGGTAGTTAACCAATAGTAGTGAAGAATAATTAGTTTTGTTATTAAATTTGTGAGTGTTTCACAACCAATATTCTTTCAACACACCATATCAGTAGAAAAACATGCATAAATGACCAAAATATTGAATATAAATGATCAATGCCATAATATTTTAGGTCTAGTGCTTTGGAAACATCGAAACATAAAGAACTAGTTCATAATAGTCTCTCATTAAGTTATACATTACTAGAAAGATAAATCATTTCTAAAACCACTCTTCATAACATAAGGATATAAAACATAATAAAGGGTGATCATATATGCTCTGTAAGTGTAAACAAGGGAGATATCAATTGATCATATAAGGATAACATAAATAGTAGGAATTCACCTTCATCCTATTTGTTTACAATCTTCCATTAGGTATGATACCCATTAATTTCTAAAAAAATCTATATCATCTTGTGAATATGTGTTTTTGTGATAGCCATGGTAGTACCAAAAAAATATAAATACCCAAAGGATTAGTAAATATTTTAAATTAACTAGTAGTTATTTCCGAAAATACCTCTTCAGGGATGCTAGTTTTTTGATGAAATACAATCTCATTCATAGATTTACAAACATAATAACCACAGTCCTTTCTGTTTTTTTGTTTTGTACATTTTATAAACATTGAGAAAAATAATTAATTCGTTTTGATATGTTTTTGGATAGTGAAATCTTATTATATATACGAGGATACTTGTCTAGTTTTAGATCTTGTGGGTGTTTTTATCCTTAGGACTGGATTCATTCCATGAAGTGGACAATATTGATGCACAACCCTATCATAACAGAATCCTCATTAAAAGATAATATAAATTATATAACTAGTTGTTTAGTTCTAAAATGTTGCATCTAGTGTATTACAAATTGATAAATTCCATCATGCAGGGTCAACATGTTGCATATCCATGCATTTAATCCACAAAATAAATCTTTTTAGTATCCAAGTTGACCGCAATCAGCATCCAATTCTACCTAGAAACACAAAAAAGGAATAAGTAATAAAATAAATGAAAATATAGTTGATATTTTTAAATTTTAGAGTTTTACCCCTATATCGTTGATACTAAAAAGAGTCTGTCATCCATAAATTTGTTTTCAAACAATTTGAGTAGGGATGACTTTATTTCACCCTCTTTAGAAGAATTTATTTCTTCTTTTTAAGAGGTGGTGTGAGGACTAACGAGTCAAAATTTTTGTTCATGGGGAAATCCATTCAATTCATATATATGCCTGAAAAAAATATGAAATGTATTTAGTCATAATTTTCAGAGTATATCAGCTTTTTTAAAATCAAATCATGAAAACAAACCTCATATATACATTTACAACTGAGGTTCCTAGACATTCATACTTGAGGATTTCATTTACATTTTCAGAACTAATGAAATATGATTTTTCCTCTCCGTACATATTTTTTTTCAAAATCAACTATGTGAGTATTTCCATTTATCAACTTTTTGTCCACATAATCTTATAATGATATCAAAAGTGGTTATAGAATGGGAGGGGTGAAGGTTCTCTCAGTAGATCATTTCAATCTGTTGGTTGATCCTTGAGATAGTTTTGAGGCGATTTTTCACTTCACCCCTTCTCTTTGTTGTTCTATAATAAAATTCATTGGTCCAGACCTTTTTTCATTAAATGTTAAAGGTTCATCTTGAAAAATAAATTGTAAATAAATACCTCCTTGTCGACTTGTTTTTTACAAGAATTTACAGACATGCGATGAATGTTCCAACATCCTGTTCGACCATATGAATGTCCTCATCTTCATTTGGAATATGTATCTTAGTGCCCAGCTCATTATCAACATTAATAGACACTCTGACATGATATTTTGGAAGTTTTCTGTCATTTATCCTCTCGTTCTTCATATTGAACATCATAGACCTCATTATAAGGTGATATGTGGGAATTAATATATATAAATCATAGTCATTTTCACTATGTAGAATATTAGTATAAGAAAGGAATCAGTGTCTCCTATGACATAAAAAATGCCATCTATAATAGGACCACTGCAAAATTATTGTGAAGTCCCAATGAAAGGGTTATCCTTCGTTGAACTTTCATCTGACCCTTCAGTTTTTTTGGTTGATAACAGAACAATTGACCAGTTTCAATTTGCAGGATTTGGAACATAAAATACTTATATTTCCTGTGATTCCATTATAAACAGTTCTACTTTCTCTCCTTCCTTACTAAAATAAACTTTCACGAATCCCAATTCATCTATTTTAATAGCACTCCTATTATCAACCCACTTGCATTGAAAAATTGGCACTTGGAATTTCGTATAATCAAACTCCCATATTTGTTTGATGATGCCAAAGTATGACATATTTGTATAAATTGGATTTTTGTCCTTAGAATCAGAAATATGAATCGCTTCATCCATAAGTGTAACCCCACTATTCTTCATGGTATTGTCTTCATCATGTTCATTAGTATAGAATGTATAACCATTAACTGTATAAGTATTGTAAGATAATACATACACACTTGGTCCTCTAAATAACCATCAAAGTTGTTATGAAATTGAGTCTGGATTTTTATCTAAATTCTGAAAAAATATGTTCCCAAAACCATCCTATAAACTATCAATTATAAGTATCTCATATCCATTTTTCAGCCTTATATGGATTCACATGCCTAAAAATTTATTTTTGGGTTTGAACATATGGGTCAACGTCGAAACTGTTATGCAAAACATAAAGGTGGGCCTACTCCTGATCTATAATAATTATTGTGACAACCTCTCTTCCAGAAATTCTTTCACCCTCAAGCTTCTCAGTGTGACGAGATTTTGATAGGACAATGTTTTCTACACCAGATAGGTATTCGGTACAAAATTCAACGGCTTACTCAACAATATATCACTCCGCAATAAAACCCTTGGGACGACTTTGATTTTTGACATACACTTTCAAAATATTCATATACCATTAAATGGGGTACATCCATCTATAATGTACAGGACCACATATTCTATTCTCTCTCACCAAATGAACCATCAAATGAACCATCATATAAAAGAATTTTGGCAGGAAGAACATTTCCAATTCACATAATATGATGACAATTTCTCTTTCCATAGCTGGCAATTTCGTTGGGTCTATAACTTTGTTTCATATATATTTGAAGAAAAAACAGATCTTCGTCAATGTATGGGGGACATTTTTGGGAAAAATGAAATGTAAAGATATAGAAATTAGATATTTCATTAAAACATGGAAGTCATGTGATTTCTGACCCTTTAACTATAAATCGATCATTGACACAATGTTATTCATATTTGATGAAAACCCCTCTAGAACTTCTATGTCATTCAAGAAGTTGAAAACTGATATCTATCCTACATGGAAAGAGTGTATGTAGTAGGATAAAGAAATGTTATTTTTTCACCCTTCACTCATACCAACTCTTCTTGTATTCCCATCTCAACCATGTCCAATCTAGCCTTAATTCAATCCTTTGTTTTTCTGGGTGAATTTAGCAACGTGTCGATGAAACTATCACATACATTTTTTTCAACATTTATAACATCAAGAAAATTTATGACATATATAAAATTTCAGTATAGTAATTCAAAAAAAACTAATCTCTTTTTCCAACAAGTTTTTGTAATGTTTTTCGAAAATGGTTTACCAAAATTAGTGTCCACATATTTTAATTTCTCAAACAATTTATCACCTATTAGTTGAGATGGTATTGTACATTCTTCCAAATTTCCCTAGAATGATGTCATCCAAGATCAGTACTTATGTCGTCGGGGTAGAAATATGTGATCTCTTAAAAACACATTAACTGATTAATGTTTCAAACTAATTGATGGTGTACCTTGTTCACAAATGGTACACTGTTGAGTTCCTTTAATTATATATCTTGGAAAATTTTTATAAGCTAGAAAGTCATTTATCATCCCTTACAACATGGCTCTCAAAGTGGAATCTTCATTTTTGTAAACATCATACAACATAACACCTAAATCCCACAATAATTTCAAATCCTTGGTCAATGGAGCCAAATAAACATCAATATCATTACTCTATTGTTTTGGTCCTCATATAAGCTTAGATAACATGATGTATTTTTATTTCATGCATAACCATGATGGTAAGTTATAATTTTCAAACATAACTAGCCATGTACTGTGAATGCTATGTTGAAAACTAAAAGGATTCAATCCATCTGTAGATAACGCAAGACAGAGGTTTCTCGGCTCATTTCCAAATTCAGGATACTCATGATCAATTCTCTTCCACTAAGTAGAGTCTACCAGGTGACGTGGTTTCCCATCTTTAATTCTTGTATCTTCTTTCCATGTCAACTTTCCTGTAGTCTCCTCACTTCCATATAGATTCCTAAACCTTGGAATGATTGGAAAGTACCACACAACTGTCGTAATACTGGATTCATCTTTCTTGTATCGAGAAGCACCACACTTTGGGCATTCTTTAAGTGATTTGTGTCCCTTTAGAAACAATATACAATCCTTCAGGAAGGTGTGTATTCTTTCAGAGACATACCCATCGAACGTAGCATTTGTTTGGAATCCTATGTTTGGCTTGTGAGCTCATTATCTTCTGGGATCATGTCATTTAGGAGATAAAGATTCAGTACGGCTGACAATGCTGTATATTTAGTGTAACCATCATACAATGGTGTCTTTAAATAACTCCTTAACTTCTCAAACAATTTTGTTCAATCATGATGTTAATCTTCACCTTTAATTGTCATTTCCTCAATACGATCTTCATCATCATTCACATTTGTAATCACATCCTCTATAAAATCATCTTCATTGTTCACTCTTGTAATCATATCAGATGATCCATAAAACGCAGTTCCCAGCCACTACCTACATTCATTTTTCCCCATGTTTATTCCAACATGTATAAATTCGATCTATTCTGTGACAGATTAGGTATTCTTCCAACTCCTATGGACTAATTTGTCTTTAATTGCAACAACGTAAACACAGAACAAGGATTTGAGAAGGGTCATATGCATGATCTTTTTCAAAATTGATAAAATCTTTCACACCATATTCATAATATTTTTTCAACCGATTATCATTTATCCATTATTTATTCATATTCATCCTATTTTAAATAGTAATATTAACATTTAACAAAATAATTACAAAACAGATATTCAACTAGGGTCATCGTCCAACTATAATCAATGGAACTAGATATGATACAGAATACCCTTACCTCTCCATGAATTACTCAGGACCAATGTAGATCACACCCATCTTCCCAACAACCTGATCAATGGAACTATCTATGAGAATATCTTTCACTAGAATGTTTCATTATCCCACATGTGATCTATATTCATTGTTGTAAACCGGTTTTTTAGTGCTTCTCTAGAAATATAATGTCTTTAGTCAAGAACTATGGTACTAAACTAATAGACAGTATGATTTTTAATACAGTTCTTGTGGGTGGAAGGATTCATTACATGTGTTGTTATGGTTATTTGACTAGGGTGTCCATAATGTGTCTCAAAGAGTCCTCTAGTGAAGTGGTTTTCTAATATTCAGTGGAATTTCACTAGTAAAAAAGTGGTGATGAAATTGAAATGGTTAAAGTTTGGATTGATATTAAATGGTGTAGGAACTAAAACATGGAAAAAAATGGCATACCAATCATGCCAACAACCACAACACCATAAAAAAACACAATCTATCTTACAATCACAACACCATACAAACCAAAAAAACACAATTTCATATTTTACAAATCATACCTTATTCAATTTTGTTTGTTAATTCAGGTGTTATCACAAATTTTTTATCATCCCTAGGCATTCATTCATTAGTCAAGTATATGTAAATTACTAATTTTTATATTCAAATGTTCAACAGGAACCAACCAACATGCAATTCATTTAGTGCGCAAACAAGGACCACCAATGACCACGATTTTAAGAAAGGCATTTAGCCCATACAATTCTTAAAATAACCATCAATATCAAATATTAATAACATGAGAACAAGAGTAAACCAATGAGTAAGAGGATAAAACTCACCGCGAAGGTGTCATTCAAGGCACCGTAAAGGTGCGTTCGTGACAGAGGAGAGGAACGCAGAAGAAGATATACCCAACTGAAAAGAAAACATAAAATGAGAACTCATATATTATACCTATCCAAAAAAACCCACACAATGGGTAAACAACTCAATGGAATAATTAACATGTTATTTCACAACCAACTATTTAAATACAATGTTCCAAATATGTATTTAATGCTAAAACAAGGTTCATAATCCCAAGTGCATTTAATTTTTATAAAATATTACATAAAAAATTCATTACAAACTAATATAGATCTCAAATAAAATTTAAAACATTTCAAATCTACCAAAAAAACATGAATCTTCATCTTTCAAATCATTAACCTTTCCCAATGCATTCATTTTCCATCAAACCAATTTTCAAATATCATTTAATTCATTATCTCAAGAGGAGAATCACACACTCACTTCAATCAAACATTTCAAATTCATTAGAAAAAACATTTTAAAACATGTCAAGTTCAGAACCTCACATTAAATCAATTTCTTGTTTAAAAAATATTTTTTACTCTATGAATAATGAAATCTGATAAAATTCTATCACACACCATTAAATACATTTCAAAAGGTCACAATTGTATTTAATAAATTCTTACTGAAAAAAATATTCCATTTCAAACATGAAATTCAAAAGAGAAACATTTTTATTATTTCAAATCATTACATATATCCATACATTCAATAAAAATTAATTTATAATGAAATAAAAAACATTTAATTCAAAATGAAGTAATTTCATTGAAAAAAAACCTTAAAGAGGTGTAAATTTACTTAAAACCTTTCAAAACATTTCACCTTCAAGGATGAGAACCCAAATGCGAGACTAGAATCAAGATTTCAGTGAAACAGAATGAAAAAAAATCAAAATAAATGGAGGAAAAAGATATAAATTAGTTACAACTTATCGATTTGTAATGGTTGCACCATTATAGAGAATCCCAAATGAACATTTGGGTTATCTCAGGGGTAGGGGGCTGCATGAAGGGTTTGGGGGATGCAGGGGTGTGGGGAGGGGGTGTGGGGAGGGGGTGTGGGCTCTCCAAGTAGGGGTGGTGGTTGTTCGGGGGGTAGGGGTGATGCAGGGGTGTGGGGGAGGGGTGTGGGCTGTCTAAGGAGGGGGGGTTACCCAGGTGGGGTGGGGTGGGGGGCTATCAAAGTGGGGGGGGGGGGGGATGAAGGGGTGTGGGGAAGGGGGTGTGGGCTGTCCAGGGAGGGGGTGGGTTGTCCACTATGAAACGACCATTAGGGGTCCTAAAGGGTGAATTAGGAGAGGGTAAAATTATGGGGAAGAGGGGTTTGGGTGATGGGGTCGAGTGGAAAATACGGAATAGGGGAACCTTCTTAAAAGGACTAAAAAATATCTTTTCATTTCATGAATGGGGTACATTATTGTGTATCCTAAGGGTCTATTTCATAGTGCACCCTAAGGGTCTATTGCATAGTGCACCCTATGATGTCACATTGTGGAATTACCACAAGGTATACACTGTAACACTCCTAGCCTAGATAGAACCATTAAATCTTGATCGTGAATTGTGATGTGAATACATGCCTCATGGAATAACATCCACCCCCCAAAAAAATAGTATAGAGTTCATAACATAGCCAACCTCTCACATGATCCAAACCATTAACATAAGGCGAGTCTCATGGATAAACTCACATACATAAAGGAGTACCTAAATAGGAATAACCAATATAACCTCTAACATAATCTAAATCACTAATATAAGGTGTTCTACATGGCTAATAAGATATACAAGAAGTGGATCGTAGGAAGGTCATTAAAGAGCCAACTTACTTACTGAGAAGGACTACCAATTTAAGACTTATCCCTTAGCTAAATAAACATACATAAAAAAGATCCTAGGGAGGGTATAACATATCTAACCTCCAACACAATCTGAACTAATAAAATAATTTATGTCTTGTTGAAAATCGCATATACCCCATGATGTATAACCAAACTTAAACTTTTAAAAATTTGAATGAATGTTCACCTTGGTGGAGTATATCTACATTTCAATCCCAAGGTCTCTAGGCCTCATCCTCATTATAGATATATAATTATGATTAAGATATAATGAACAAGCATGGAATATAAGACTCATCCTAGATATTAGTTATCCAATGATTGATACCTATCATCGGGCAATAGGCTATTACATAATAATCTCATAAATGACCCATCCTAAGAAGCCTCACTAAACATATCCATCATTAGCATATCCTATAGTTAAACAATATATCATGATGATCCCAAGAACTATAGGTAACCATATATAAACAAGAATCTCTTTATTCATATTTAGCTACCAACCTAAACCACCCCATGTGTGGATTTACCTACCCTTAAGGTCATAAGGAATCCACAATATCATTTCCACTAACATCGTAATCATCCCCTTTCCATGTACTGTACCAATAAGGGTTCTAAGGGAGATATCAAAATTTCACATAGCCATGATAAATATTTTCTATGGGATAATAAGTACAAACTATGTACTCAACATTATATAATATTTAAAATAATCCTTGATATATCTCACACAATTACCAACCCACTGGTTATTCCATTACTAGTACCCACCAAGGCATCCCCCCAATCACACTATGTAGTACTACCACAAAGGCCCACAACTCAGGATAGCCAAATATCTAGTAAATTTATGGTCTTTACTAATAAATTTCACATCACTATAACTCTTCCCCAATTGACAATCCATATAAATTCCCTTTCCATGTGATTACCTTAATTATTCCCTCATAGAAACCTCCAACCAGGACCCTTACAACATGATTGATCATAATCCCATTCATACAGTTTCAAACTGGGATATTAGTGTTTAATAACATCAACCAATACCACTGTAAGGTCCATTAGACCTAACTCTACACACCAACTGTCTTTCTAATACTGAAGAGTAAAAATTCATTATATAAGAGACTCACCAGGGTAATCCGTGCATTGTAGAGGAGGCTGCCGAGACAGTTGTCGGATGAGGAGGACGTGCTAGAGCAGGTCACGTGGATAAGGGGACCGCACAAGGAAGATGAGGAGAAGGAAGCAGAGGAGGTGTCAGAGGAGGAGGAGGCTGCAGCGAAGGAGGATGATTCGATGACCGAAGGAGGAGGCAACGGTAATGGAGGAGGAGGAGCAAGGTTTCGGCGAAGGAGGGGTTGTGTTGGAGGAGGAGGAGGAGCAGGCATTGATGGATGAGGAAGAGAAGGACGGTCGCGAGAAAGGAGGAGGAAGAGGTATCGGTGGTGGAGGAGGAGGAGGAGGAGGAGGAGGGATCGCGGTGGAGGAGAGGTTGACAGTGCAGGGTTCAGCTTCCACGAAGGCTTGAACGGGTGCAAGGGAGGAGGGGCCTTTAGGGTTCATTTATAGAAAATACCGGAACCTTTATCAGTGCAAGTTAAAAGCACTGATAAAGGTATGTTTTATCAGTGCTAAAATAAAAGCGCTGATAAAGGACCCATTTTTCAGCACTAAAATAACAGTGCTAATAAATAGATATTTTATCATAATTTTTTAGCACTAATAAAGGCCTATCTTTACTAGCGATCAAAAATCGGTGATAAAATACCTATTTATCAGCGCTAAAATTATAGCACTGATAAATACTTATTTTATCAGTACTTTTTTTCACTGACCAAATTCATTGGAAAACACAAATATATTCAATAAATTTAATTTTACATATATATATATATATATTAAAAAGTAATATATATTTATAAATAAAATAAATATTTTAAATATAACAAATATAATAAATACAATGAATTAATCCAATAAATCTAATAAATATACTAAATCGAATAAATATATTTATTATTTGATGTAAATTATTATAATCTTATAATTATTTAATTATATATATAATTATAATCTTAGAAATAATTATTCAATTAAAACAATATTTTTTTTTTGAATTATTGAAAAATATATCTTAATTAAAAACATTTGTTTTTTATTTAATGAATACAAATAAACATTATTTTTTAATATAAATATAATAATTTTATATAAATTAATAATAAAAACTTTTATCGACATTTTTTAGCATTGATAAAGGAAAGATTCATCAACGCTTTTAAATAAAGCTGATATAGGCCCATCCATTTATTAACACTTTCTGCTTAGTACTGATAAAGTGTAGTGCTGCCCTTGCCTTGTTTTTTGGTAGTGATCATATTTTTTATTCTTTCTAACTTGATCAAACAAATCAAGAAATAATGATTCTAGAAATAAAATTGCAACATCACCTTGGTCCGATCAATCAAGATGCATATCCACTCTAACTGCCATTTTTTTCCCAGGTCTGAAGCCTCTTTATCCAATCGATTATATGAATTCAAGCTAAATGAATCCACCAAAAAGTTTCCTTTACCTAGTTTATACATCAATTCTATGTCACACAACTATAGAAACTTCATCCATCTACATTGCATTAAATTCAAATATCTTTGTGAGAAAATGTGTTTTAAACTCTTATGATCTATAAACACTTTGGATTTCTCACCAAGGAGGTAATGATGCCATGTACTCTAATCATAGGAAACAAAAACTAATTCAAAATTATGTGTTGGGTAGTTCTTCTCATGCAGCCATAATTATCATGATCCATAAGAAACAAATGATATAATTTCATGAGAACACATCCCAACCCAGACCCTAATGAATCAAAATAGACTAAATATCCTTATCTAGACTTTGGAAATGTGAGGTTAGGAATTGATGTAAGAATAACCTTAAGTTCATGAAATGATTTCTGGAATTCATTGTTTTATTTAAATGGAACACCTTTCCTTGTGAAATCTATCATTGGTGATACCAAATTTGAAAAGTAACATAAAAACATCTGTATTGTCTGGATAATCCAAGAAAACTATGTATCACAAAGACATTATTGAGTGGTTTCCAAGAGATATCAGCTTCTATATTTTTAGGATCCATAGAAAATCCTTTTTCAGAAATGGCACGACCAAGGAAATGTTCATATTTCATCCAGAAGTCACACTATGATAAATCTTAATACAAATGATGATCCTATAAGATACCCAAAACTATAGCCAAGTATTTATCATTATCTTATTTTGTTCTAGAATACACCAGTATATCATTAACAAATACCACCCCAAAGTAATCTAGATACTTCTGAAATATTCAAGTCATAAATTTCATAAATAATTATAGTTATTTTGTAAGAACAAAATTAATAACCACATATTCATATTATTAATATCTACTTTGGAAAGCTATCTTCAGAATATCATCCTTCTAAGATCACAATTGGTGATACCCTGAACGTTAGTAAATTTTAGAGAAACACTGGTTTCCAATCAATTTATCAAATATATCCTCAATTCAAGGAATAGGATACCAATTATTTATTGTAAATTGGTTAAACATACAATAATTCCTATAAAGTCTAAGAGTTCCATATACCTTTTTCAAAAATAGAGATGGTTATGTCCAAGGAGGTGTAATAATTCAACTTGACCCTTAACTTTTGAACTCATCCAACTAAACTTTCAACTCTCTCAATTCTGTTGATTATATCTGATAATATTAAAGTGAGATAGGACTAGTCCTTGGTAAGAGATTAATTATAAAATACACTTCTCTTATGGGTGGAAACCCTGAGAAAGTTTCATGGAAAACTTCAGGAAACTTGTCTAGAATTATTATAAGATCTATATTCCCAATCTCATCAACATATTCCAAGGTAATCACTTCCAACTAATAATATATTTTTCCAACCATCGGTACCAAAATTTATACTTTACATTACTTTTCATCCCAATATCCTCTAAATATATTATTATCGTCATCTAGGGATGTGATATAACATTTTAGGCATAATAATCGATGTGGGTGAGGAATTATTTCAACCAATCCATACAAAAAAATAATTCATATAGATCTATCACAAGCAAGAAATGAATCCCAAATCAACTCAACCTCATCGATACTTATAGGACAATATTTACACATAAATTCTCGACACTCTCTTTGGACAAGAGGAGTTTGAAGTTTTAAAACTGAATACATCAACTTAACACACATACCTATATGATCAATAACATGAGAATCAATAAATGAGTGGGATGCACCCAAATCAAATAAATATTTTTAAGGGTATAATTCAAAATAATCATACCTATCACCATTGAAGGTTCAGATTGATCATACATGATAACTTTTGAAACTACATACAATTTCTTACTCATTTTGATTTTCTCTTTGTTACCCTATTGAGATTGCACTAGTCGAGGATTCATGGTGTTCCTAGAATCATCTGTTCTCACTCTATTTTGATGAAAAGAGTTACACTATTGCACTCATCTTTTTGAAGAATAATATTCTTAAAAAACTAAAGTTATGTATCTATTTCCCAGCCTTGGAGAACTACAAAAATTACCCTGCATATGTCCCATATTTTTGAAATTTTGACATGCTCTAGTTGGTTACATACAATATCACTTGATGTGATCCAGTGAACCATAATGAAAACATCTTGGATTAGTTTTTAGTCAAGGAGGAAAATTTAATGATTCAATTCTCTGATTATGAGCTATCCCACCACTCTGAATGTAGGTTTTACTGTTTTTCTTATTGCTAGCATTAGAGTTCCCACCTATTCCTGTAGGAGTAACCTAACTCCCCATATCTATATATACTGAGATATCACTTTATTCAACCATCACTCTATTGACCATTTCAGTATAATCTATAATATAGAGAATTGGAATCTTTTAATGAATATATATCCTCAAACCCATTTCAAAAATAAATTCCATTACGAATGCACTTTCAAAAACTTTTAGGGAAAATTGGTCTAAATTCATAAATTTAGCCACATACTCCATCACAAAAGATTATCTTACTTCAAAGTGAAGAATTACATTATTATTGAAATCTAAAAGGTGTGAGGATACAATTTATCATTAAAAATTATTCAAAATTATCCCATGTTATGCCTTGGTCTAATCTACACTGAACTGCTAATTCCCACCAATGGAATGCCAAATACTCCAGAATATAAATTTATAAATTTAGTTTCAACTCTACTGGTGTCCTAAGGAAATCAATGATTCGATTCATCCTATTCAACTATACTTTGGATTTTTATAGATTAGAATCCACCTAGAATATGGATGGATTCTTTTTTTTAAACTAAAATGAATGATACAATTTCCAAGGATGATCGTTATTATTACCCCTATCCATGGCCTTAAAATCCGGGACAATACTTTTAACCAGTTATTGGTTCACCTATGGAACAAGTGCAACCATATTTTTAGAATCCTCCTCTGATTGGTTTCTACAATGCCTACCCAGTTCCATTAACTATAACTAGAAAAAAACTCTATTTAGTCTCACTAATTAGTAACTTCAGTCTTATCAATTAAATTTTAACACATCAAATCATATCAAAATATATCTTTCCACAATTCAACCATCATCAATATTTCAAAAAAAATTTAAAAATATTACAACCATGCTTTTCAAAAAACCATTTTCACAATTTTTAAAAATCAACATTTTTTTTCTATTTCATAAAACATAAAATTGAAAATGAAAAATCCATTCCTATATGTATATCTTAATATCTATTTATGTTAAAAAAAAACCCATCAACTAATCGCATTATGGATGTAGCGACTCTGGTTTTGGCCCCGCAAGACTTTGGAATATTTCTACAAATAATTCCAGAGCTAGGCGTGAAGACGACATGTGATTCCGAGGCCCGGTGTTCCCAGAATTAATTTTATAAAAGTATTAAGTATTTTTATACTGTGCACATGGAGGGGGTGTGATATCTCCTAAACGGTAGCAAAAAAATAGGAATCTGAGGGCACGGTTGCGTCCGGAATGTGCCATTTACCCTAGGTAGGGTGTAAACATTGCGGGCGCGGGCCTGCGGTGAGAAAAGCCACCCAGAGAATTTTTGTAAATAAATAGAAAAGTTTATTTACGAGCATCGGCTCGAATAACCCCTGAAAAGAGTCTCGGATCGCAATTCCGAGTCTGCCGTTGTGTTCAGAACGGCACGTTTACCCTAGGGGTGACCTAATTTCCTTCGCGTCAGGTGGTCTGGTCGGGGGAGTTAATTTAAATGAAGTTTTTAAATAAAAAAACAAGAAATCAATCAACTCACCCTTCCACCTCCTATGCATAGTGGACGAAAGAACCCCCTACTCCATTTCGTCGCCAAATCGATCCAGAATCGTCTGTTTTCTACGCCGATCGTCAGCGGATCGAGCTTCAGGGCGCCGTCGACATCGATCTGCATCCGAAGCTTCAGCATTTCACCCGCGTGGTAGGCGGTTTGAGTTTTAATCCCCTGATCCCATTTATGCTGTGTTCTTCTTCGATTTGTCATCATAGTAGTGATGATCGGGTCCCGAGGGTCGCACAGACGCCTCCAGATCGAAAAACGGACCACCGGGGTGGTCCGCAGAAGACTCGCCGTCACGACACACGTTTCATGAAATCTGGGGATCAGATTCGCGTACCGTCTATGGAGATGAGACCATAGCGATGAGGAGAACTTTGGGTGTGGGTTCGGGAATTTTAAAGGTTTGGGATTGTGGCTCGGGAGCTTGAAATGTCGAATAAAATAATAAAATTTCATTATTATTTGACTTTGGGTCGTCGTATCTTCTACCTGAAGCATTCGATTGATGTGTTGTCAGTGGCGTTGAGACCCTGATGATATGGAAGAATTATCTTGTTGGTTTTCGAGTGTTGGGGGCCATGTTTGGGGTGCGGGCCCCATGAGGCCGTGTTTTGGCGTTTGCGGAGAAACGCAACTTTCTCCTCATGAGTCTGATTTTGGCGGAAGAATAGTCGATCCAGTTTGTTTTTCCAAAAAGGATCGCAATGGTGTGATCCGTTCGATGTGTTTCAGGATTGATGTGTGGGCCCCACTTGAGCTAGCTTTGGCGAATATTACCTTTTTCACCGGGTGTCCGTTTCAGACGAACGACTAGTCGATTCAGTGTGTTTTTCTAAGGGGATCGTCGTGGTATGATCCGCTTGATGAGTTTCGGGATCGTTGTGTGGGCCCTGCACGGGCTAGCTATGGTGAATAGTGACTTTTTCACCGGTTGTCCATTTCAGGTGAATAAACCTCCTATCCTATGTGTTTTTACGCATAGATCGCGATGGCGGCCTTGGTATCGGCCTTTGTGCTGCATAGTGTGGCGTTGTTTCAGGTAGCTTGAGTTAGCGACGTTTGGACCTGCAGTGGTTGAGGGTACTCTCTTGGTTCATTCCTATGAGGGTCCGCGCGGCATCACAATCCTAGTATAGGTCTGTGATCTTCTCGATGGGATGTTTCATTTGTTAGAGTTGTGGCATCCCTCTGGTGGGCCGGGAGCAAGATCATCTAGCTTCGTTTCCCCTAGATCAGGTTCTTGGTATTGCTATGACTGCTTATCCATGGGCGGTGATCCCCTATCTAGTAGGTTAACCCCATAGGGTCTGTGACATAATCGTGAATATGATCCTTTACGTGTTGGGCCGTGCTCAGTAGGGTTGTGGAATCGTTGGGTATACGATCCCCTAATCAGCATGAGGTTGATAGTAGGGTTTTGGTATCATTGGTTATACGATCCCCTACTCAGTGCGTGGTTTCTGTAGGGTTGCAGAATCATCAGTTAGATCCCCTACAGCACGAGATGTACCAGACATGGTTTCAGTATCGTCATGACCGTCATGAAATGGGTGATGATCCTCTATCTGAGTGACGTGTTTCTACAAGTGTCAGATCGAGTTGTGGTATCCCCCAGCAGATTCTGGGAGTGATCCCCTATCTATGAGATCTTCGTATAATGGTATGGGTTCTGGTATCCCCTATAATACCCTAGGAGCGATACCATATCTGAGGAGTTTGGTGTTTTTTTAGTTTCAGCGTGGTTCCCTCAGTGACGGTATCTGCCGAGCATGATCTCTCGGGTGAGTGTCTGAGATGTTTGCGTTGGACCCGATGGAGTGTATCTCTTGGATGAGTGTCATCCGGGATGAAAGTGATCGTGGATCATATTATCCTGGTTGTGGAAAAGTTTCTGGTGATGAAGTCAGTACCTCTTGTGGCTTATTGTATGAGATGAGTACACCTGGATTGTTCAAGGTGTATGTATGGGCATACACCTGAGCTGAACTGACTAGTTTTGTTTAGCCGAGGATGGTCACAAGATGGAGTTTCTCTCTCGTCTGGGTTCCCTCTAGCTGGGATGAAAGGACTGTTCCCTTTCAGTTGATCTCTTTTGTTTTGGGTTTTTGGGGTGCCTACTGAGTATTGTTATACTCACCCCTGCATGGTCTTTGCCTGCACATGTTTGTGTCTTGTGCAGACCACATGCCCTTCGACAGAGTCCCGGGAGGACCTGGAGAAGGAGGAGCTTAGTGAGCGGGGTTTGACTGGGGTTTTTACCGGATCTGTGCCTAGGAGCTTATCGGCAGGTGTTTTGGGAGGTGTTTTCCCTCCTTCAGAGCAGGTTGGACACTTTTCAGTTTTCTTTTGTCGGGCCCTGTTTTTCCATTTTTACTTCTGTTGTTGCACTCTGGTTTGGGATAGATGTATGCATGAATTTACTTTTTATTTTTATATATATCTGTGCACTGTTGCATGGAGGTGTATGTGGGTGCGTGTGTACAAGTACCTTGGGCCAATGCCTTCCATGTGTGTGATGGCCTACTTGGCGCGAGACACCAGCCCCCAACCTATTGGAGGCGGGCTTGGGGTGTCGCGGCTCGAGCCCCGTTGGGTCAGGTCGTGACAGAGGGGTATCATAAGAGGTTCCACCTTTGGGATCTCAGAGCATAGCTAGTCAAGCTATGAGTTTGGTTTGGGTTGCATCGTGGCAATGTTATGATGTTTCGAGCTCAGCTTTCAGGCCATAGACTCCAGTGTTGGTGCGGAGGCTGACGTATCCATACAGCAGGACTCTGATACCCTGCCTTTTGACTCAGGACATCTGTACACTGGTCGCAGGGACATAATGGTACATGCATTATATAGGACTTGGTTTTTGGGTTTCCCTTGTTCTTCTTGAGTCATCTCTCCAGATATACTCTTTGACTATGGTGTGTCTTGAATGTTTTTCAGTATGCCTCCACGATGATAGCTAGCGAGGGTTTCACAACGAGATTGTGGTGACGATCCACCCCATCTAGAGGCTATGGACCCAGACACAAGTTCTGAGGTTGGACCTCCAGGTGGTCTGCCAGTTGATCCACCACTCGTCGAGCATCTGGTTATACCGGTAGTGCAGGATGAGGTTGCACGTAGGCTAAGTGCATTGCACGAGTTCCAGAGGCAGCGACCTCTGAGGTTTCGGGGTAATCCAGACCCCCAGGCAGCTGATGACTGGCTCGAAGCAGTCACCCCTATTTTCCTCCTAGTGAGGACACCTCAAGATCAGATGGTGGTCCTAGCTGCGAGCCTTCTGCATGGTTCAGCCGGGCGATGGTGGAGTTTGGTGATGCAGTCCCACGATGAGGAGATGCTCACGTGGGTAGAGTTTGAGCGACTCTTTGGGGAGGAGTTCTATATGGTGACCCTAAGGTTAGTGCGGATTTAGGATCTTCTGCAGCTTCGACAGGAGGGCATGACTGTGTCGGTGTACTCAACGAGGTTTACCGACCTGTCATGTTACTTCCTTGATATGGTTAGAGACCCCTTATTTAGGGATTGGACCTTCGAGCAGGGCCTACGTAGGGACATCCGGGTAGGTGTGGTTTCCTTGTGTCTTCCCACCTACGCTGGCATGCTAGAGTGAGCTTTGGTGGTGGAGAGCTTTCTGGCCGAGCAGATCCCGCCTGTTAGTACTGGGCACGTGAGAGCTGAGACTTGGTCAGTCGGATCGACATCTGGTAGCTGACAACAGACTCAAGTGTCCGGACGTGGCCAACATTTCAGGAGGCGACCCCAGGATAGAGGATTTGACGCTCAGGGCTCGCATGAAAGTTTTGGTCAGTCACAGGAGAGGTGGTGTTACGCTTGCGACAGTCGGGGGCATCTTTCTAGAGACTGTCTGATCTGTCATGCTTCTAAGAGGTAGATGGTCGAAAGACCACCTTGGCAGAGGTAGCATCTCGATCAAGGAGGTCTGCAGGGTAGGGGACATGGCGACGGAGTTGGTGCAGCAGCAGGAGGTGGTAGGCGGTATTAGTTTCCACCACCCTCATCCCTAGGTGGTCCCCGCCAAGCCCAGGGTGCTGGTGTCCAAGGGAAAGGACAGTTGCATTCCCTAGAGGTTCTTGACCTAGAGGATCTGCGAATGGATATAGGTACACCTTGTGTCCTTTCTACTTTCTGTAGTAGTTTGATAGACACTGTTTAGCGGTACTCTTTCCTTTTCGTTGCTTGCTCGAGTTTTGTTAAGGGCGTTGGTAAGAACCTGTGTGGGTGTTGTTTGGTGTGCTTTGAATGCGTGAGGAAGAGGGATCCTCCCCCCCAAGATGTGTTTTTGTGATGTGATTAAAACCATGCGGGTGAGACAGTACTGCCCAAAGCGGATAGTTTTGAGGTTTTGTGGATGAGTCCCTTTGACTTATGCATTCAGGTAGGGGTGTTTTTTTTGTGAACTCGATGGAATGGGAGACCCAGTTGAGAGTCCAGTCATTTTCCGTGTACTTATGGATTTTTAGGGATGAAAAGTTCTAGGGGGTAGGATGTTGCGACTCGGATTTTGACCCTTCCAGGCATTGGAATATTTCTATGAATAATTCCAGAGCTATGCGTGAAGACGGAGTGCGATTCCGAGACCCGGTGTGCCCAGAATTAATTTTATAAAAATATTAAGTATTTTTATATTATGCACGTGTTGGGGTATTATATATTCTAAACGGTAGCTCAGAACGAGAATCTGAGGGCATAGTTGCATCCGGAATGTGCCGTTTAGCCTAGGCGAGGTGTAAACTTTGCGGGCGCGGACCTGCGGTGAGAAAAACCACCAGAGGAGTTTTTGTAAATAAGAGGAAAAGTTTATTTACGAGCGTCGACTCGAATAACTCCTAAACGGAGTCTCGAATCCCAATTAAGAGTCCTCCATTGCGTTCATAACGATGCATTTACCCTAGGGGTGACCTAATTTCCTTCGTGCTGGGAGGTCTGGTTGGGGGTGTTAATTTAAATGAAGTTTTTAAATAAAAAAAACAAGAAATCAATCGACTCCCCCTTCCACATCCTGCGCACAGCAGACGATGGAACCTTCTCCTCCTCCTCCATTTTGTCACCAAATCAAGCCAGAATCGTCCGTTTTCTGTGTCGATCGTCAGCGGATCGAGCTTCAGAGCGTCGCCAGCATCGATCTGCACCCGAAGCTTGGGCATTTTTCCCACGAGGTATGCGGTTTGAGTTTTAATCCCCCGATCTTGTTTATGATGCGTTTTCTTCGATTTGTCGTTGTAGTAGTGAAGATTAGGTCTGGAGGGTCCCGCAGATGCCTTCAGATCAAAAAACGGACCACCGGGGTTGTCCCGGCGGTCCGCGGAAGACTCGCCGGTGCGGCGGCGGCGGCGCCAGTGAGGGGTAGCCGGCCACGTTGGGCCGGCCGGTTCAAGCCGGTCCGGCCCCTTTTTTAACACACGGGGGGTTTTAAAACCCACGTTTCTGGAAATCCGGGGATCAGATTCGCGTGCCGTCTGTGGTGACGCGACCTTGGCGACGAGGCAAACCTTGCGGTGTAGGTTTGAGAATTTTAAAGGTTTGGGATCGTGTCTTGGGAGCTTTAAACTTAGAATGATATAATAAAATTTTATTATTATTCGACTTCGGGCCGTTGTATCTTCTACCTGAAGCGTCTGATTGACGTGTCGTCAGCGGCGTTGAGACCCTGATGATATGGAAGACTTTTCTTGTTGGTTTTCGGGTGTTGGGGGCCGAGTTTGGGGTGCGGGCCCCATGAGGCTGGGTTTTGGCATTTTCGTAATGGTGCAATCCGTTCGATGTGTTTCGGGATCGAGGTGTGGGCCCCACCTGAGTTAGCTTCAGTGAATAGTACCTTTTTCACCAAGTGTCTATTTCGGACGAACGAGTAGTTGATTCCATGTGTTTTTCTGAGGGGATCAACGTGGTATGATCTGCTTGATGAGTTTCGGGATCATTGCATGAGCCCCACACATGCTAGCTACGACGAATAGTGCCTTTTTCACCAGTTGTCCGTTTCGGGTGAGTAAACAACCTATCTTGTGTGTTTTTCCGCGTAGATCATGATGGTGGACTTGGTATCGGCCTTGTTGTTGCGTGGTGTGATGTTGTTGCGTCTCTCTCGAGTTAGCGATATTTGGACCAGCAGTGGTTGAGGGTACTCCCTTGGTTCGTTCCTACGAGGGTCTGCGTGGCATCACAACCCTAGTATAGGTTTGTGATCCTCTCGATGGGATGTTTCATTTTTTAGAGTTATGGAATCCTTCCGGTGGGCCCAAAGCGGGATCCTATAGCTTCGTTTTCCCAAGATCGGGTTCTTGGTATCATTGTGACCGCTTATCCACGGGCGGCGATCCCCAATCTAGCAGGTTAACCCCGTAGGGTTTGTGGAATTATGAGTAATATGATCCCCTACACGGTGGGCCGTGCTCAGTAGGGTTATGGAATCATCGGGTATATGATCCCCTACTCAGCATGAGGTTGATAGTATGGTTGTGGTATCATTGGTTATACGATCCCCTACTCAGTGCGTGGTTTCTGTAGGGTTGCGGCTTTGTCAGTTTGATCCCCTACAACATGAGATCTATCAGATAGGGTTTAGGTATCTTCGTGACCATCATGACATGGGTGATGATCCTCCATCTTAGTGACGTGTTTCTACGAGTGCCAGATCGGGTTTTGGTATCCCCCAGTGGATCCTGGGAGTGATCCCCTATCTGTGAGATCTTCGTATACTGGTATGGGTTCTGGTGTCCCCTAGAAGACCCTAGGATTGATCCCCTATCCGATGAGTTTGGTGTTTTTGTGGTTTTAGTGTGGTTCCCTCAGTGACGGTATCTGACGAGCGTGATCTCTCGGGTGAGCGTCTGAGATGTTTGCATGGGACCCGATGGAGTGTATCTCTTGGATGAGTGTCATCCGGGATGAGAGTGATCGTGGAGCATGTTCTTCTGGTTGTGGGAAATTTGTTGGTGATGTGGTTGGTACCTCACGTGGCTTGTTGCGTGAGCTGAGTATATCTGGATTGTTCAAGGTGTATATATGGGCATACACCTGAGCTGAGCTGACTAGTTTTGTTTAGCCGTGGATGGTCACGAGATGGAGTTTCTCTCTCGTCTCGGTTTCGTCTAACTGGGATGAGCGGACTGTTGCCTTTCAATTCTATCTTTTGTTTTGGGGTTTTGGGGTGCCTACTGAGTATTGTTATACTCACCCCTACACGGGATTTTCCCGCACATGTTTGTGTCTTGTGCAGACCACAGGCATTTCAACAGAGTCCCAGGAGGACCCAGAGCAGGCGGAGCTTAGTGAGCGGGTTTGACTAGGGTGTTTACCAGAGCTGTGCCGAGGAGCTTACTGACAGGTGTTTTGGGCAGTGTTTTTCCTTCCTTCTGAGCAGGTTGGACACTTTGCAGTTTTCTTTTGGTGGGCCATGTTTTTCCCTTTGTACTTCTGTTGTTCCACTCTGGTTTGGGATAGATGTATGCATGCATTTACTTTTCAGTTTTATATATATCGTTGCACTGTTGCATGGAGGTGTATGTGGGTGCGTGTGTACAGGTACCTTGGGATAATGCCTCCCATGTGTGTGATAGCCTACTCGGTGCGAGATGCCAGCCCCTGGCCTATTGGAGACGGGTTTGGGGTGTCGCGGCTCGATCCCCATTGGGTCAGGTCGTGACATTGGTGAGGTGACACCTAAGTTAGAAGTGTTGTAAAACACTAATGTACCCAAACACCCTGGAAAATTAAAGTTCATTATAAAATAGTTAACTATTCTTTTTATTCTATAATTTTTATGTTTTGAGAATCCTATATCCTTAATAATATCCAATGATAGAGAAAAATACTATTTTCAACTACAAGACTGAATAAAACTGACATAATTTTTCGCAAAACAAAATATAGACTGATAAATATAGATATTATTTCCTATGTTTAGAACTGAACATGATGATACCATTTGTAACATCCCACCCCTCCTCATGGATTGATAAGTGACATGTGTTCTACAAATCCTTAGGTGAAATCCCCAAGGTATCAAAGGCTAGAAATAAATGCAAAGGGCCTCACTATAATTTGGGGGATTATTTTTCCTTTGAATGATAAATAATCTATACTATGTGAAAAATTTCCAAGAAAACCACTATAAGATGCATGTTTAAAACTCAAAACATAACCAAACCAATAGACCATATTATAGTACAATTGGAAACCAAAATACATACTTAAAGAGGAAAAAAATACCATAAAAATCAAAACTCTAAAGTGACATCAACCATAAACACCCAAACTACTCCTTGCTCTAACTCAACATGCCAAGCCCATGATATCAAGAAGCTTCACTAAATAATTGAGATAAATTTCCTTCACCTATGTATTTATATAGAACATTTTCAAACACAAAATATTTCCCAAGTATGGGGTGATTCTAAACTCAATAGGATTTACCCAGTTACTTCCCAACATACACCATTAGGACCAAAATTGATAGCACAATTTATATAAAATAGTTTTAAGAAGTAAAAATAGTTTATATCATATCTATAAAAAATACGAGGAAAGCATAAACAAGTACTTTAAACCATTTCTAATTTGAGTTGGAAAATTATTTCCCTTTTTCACACACACAACCATAATCACACACACACAATCTCGGTATCACAATTTACAGTGGAATATCACATCCATATTTTGTTCCAAATTTTATGGTGGTTCTTCACAACCACAATCAATCCTAGTTAACACATTCAAACCTGGTTATTACAATATAATACTAATCCATTCCAATCAAAACAATTTATTTCTTTAAATAATTTAAATAAACACTTTAAATGATTCAAAACCAAACTATAATTTTAAAATCATCATTTTAAAATTATAAACAAAGGGGTTTTCCAAAAACAAATCATATTCTCAAAATTTTCAATCCAATACCAAAATGAGATTCCCATCAATAGTCACTCGAAAAAATTCACAACAATTTCAAACAAATCATTTAATTAAACCTAGGTCGTCATGTTCTAAAACAATTGTAGTCAAGAGAGAATCCACTTACCTCACAAACATCGGTGAAAATGAGGAAAGACACAACAAATGTTCATGATACAATCATAACCCATGTTTCATTCACTAGAACCAACAAGATTTTATCATAAACTACTTTATAATACATAGATATATCCCCAACATACAATATATATGGTTTTAAGAGAGTGAGAAGAACCTTGGATATAAGATGAACAAGGAATATTATGAACTTACTGATGAATCTAGGCCTCCAACAATATTTTATTTTCCTAATAATCACTCTAGGGTTGAATGGGATTGTCTCTCAATCATAGGGAATAAAATTAATTCAGGTTATGGAAGGATTAAGGAAAAAAACAATGGTCAAAAGGCTTAATTCATATTAAATCCACAATTTAAGGAGATCCAACTTTACAACAAATGTTTAGACTATACGGTTTGTAAAACCAAGTGCCAACCATGTGGATATACTTTCTTAAGGCCATACCTTTCATGGTTGGCTCACATTGTTAGATAAACCATTAACCAATAGTGATTTTCCCTCTATTTCAAGATGAACGGTTTCTCCTATTTATTCACTCAATTTGGAAAAATTGTGCACCAACTTTTATCATGGCCAGTTCCCACTTTCTCCCCTTTTATGGTTTCCTAGAGATGGTTCATGATTTCTACAAACCATTCATAAACCATGAACCTCCATAAAATCCTAAAAAACATTTCAAACCCCATATTAATGTCCCGAAACATAACCCAAACATTATATAGATTCAAGATATATGAATAAAGGGTCATGTTATTTGATTTGGGGGTACCATATTCCCTCTCATGATTTCTATATATGTATATATTCTTTTATTTTATTTTATTTATATGTCTCATTTTTATCATTTAAATTAACATATTTCAATCACATTAATGTTAAATATTTTACATAATAAATGATTTGTGTTAAAAATATATATTTAAATATTAATTATAATATTCAGTGGATGGTGGTTTTCTCTCCTAGAAGTTCCTTATCTCCCACTAGGGTAATTTATACTCCCCTTCCCCAGTGTATTCCCTGATATTCTTAGATCCTCCTCATTATTTTTATAGCTCTAGCCTCCACCAACTATGAACCTATGATGCATTCATTTCCATGTCATGTCATGGTTGAGGAATCCTCATCTGATTTTATTGGTTTTAATAATATTTCTCATGGTGATAATATTCTTGTATTTTTACCCTTGTGAAGGAGGCTTATGTGTCATTTCTCAATATCTCTATTAGAAAATAATTCACTGCGATTTATCCTCCTTCGATGGTGTGTCACCTTTGGGATCTAAATATTTTCTCTTATGATGATTTTGGGTTAATGTGGTGTGATTTTTGGTCAACAGTACATGTTCATTAATTCTCTTGTCATCTTTTTTGAGATCTTTCAGTGAAGTTTATTCTTTCATTCTCCATTCCTTATACTACATCACCTATGGTCCTCAAATCTTTTTTTGTATAATTTTGGTTTCCTTGGCTTACCTCCATACGTATTTGATCCAAATATCCCTATAATCTAGTTATTATATGAATAAACCCATATCAATTAAGTATTTCAATTCTTTTAGTATCTTTGGATTGTTGTGGGGGGTCAAATGGTGATGGTTCTTTCTTCATCTTTGGATTCCCTTTTGATTTTCCTTTTCATTCACTTGTTTTAGTTTAAACAGCTGTGTAATAGTATATGCCTTCTCATCCAATTGATATGTTATTTTTATGGTTGGAGAGTTCTAAGAGGAGGATATAGGATCTTAAATAGAGTTTGGATTTGTATTATAATGGAATCAATCATTTTATTCCCTAAAAGAGGGTTTTATGGCATATGAATTTGTTTTGTGTCTTGAGTGGCTAGTGGTTTATTACTTGTACATGGAAGATGGTTGGTTGTGAAAAAGGGATTTACTTTGTAAGATTTTAATTTTTTAAATAAATCAATTAAGCCCAAGAATCCATGTTTTTCAATGTAACTTGAGGTTTCCAGTGATATACCTCCTAAATGTTGGTTTTACAGAAAATTGTTTTTCCATATTATGGAAATTACAGTGTAAGAGTGTGGCTTATGATGTTAATGGGGAAACTAAAAGGTTGTTTATATATTTTCCTTCAATAAAATATATATTCATTTGGTTTATGTATATCTCTCATTTTGGATTAAAACTAGTGGCTCTATGATATCTTCGTTTCCGTCTTCCTCCTACTTCGATCGGCAGGTTTCAGTGGTGTTATTTTAGTATTCCATGGTAATCCCTCATCCATTTTATATTTCTCTTACTTTATTACATTAGTGTTTCATTAAGGCATTGTTGTTTTTGGTTTGGGGTGTGTTATGGAGTATTTTTTAAAACCCTTTTGTGTATTTTAGCTTGAACCAGGGTTTTCATTTGTGTTTCTAGTTTGCAGGTTATTTCATCCTCACCCCGTAGTGTGCAGAAAGATCAAAAATCTTCTTCAAGGTAGGGGATCCAAATTCTCTATTTTTTTACTTCATATATGTGATTTTTTTCTTGTTTTTTATTTCCTTTAGGATGATAGTATGGTTTTTAATAATAATATAATTAATTAGCATAATTGAAATTGATGGGTATGTGGATTTATAGCATTGTTCATTTCTTTGACATATTCTACGTATGTTATCGTGCATTATTATTTCTAATACTCAACATAAAGACTATTGGTAGAATTTTTTGTATTGTAGTTGTTATACTGTGATGGCCCTTTCTATGTTTTTATGTGATTTTACCATAAATTAAAGGACATAGAACATATATATGGCTAAATAACTGATTTCCCATGGAACCTATTTTTTTTGATAATACCCATGAAAATTTAAAGAAGTAATGAGATGAATTCCCTTAAATAACTTGTCTAATATAGAATGTTTTGTTGTCGTGTGTTTGTTTTTTTATGTGTTTTATTGTGTTTTATAGGATATTATGCAGTATTGGTGATGACTGACTGGGCTTTTCAATGTGTGGGGCTATGATGTGATGTGGTGGTTGATTGGAATAGATGTGATGTGTGTGGTTGTGTGATGTAGTGTGCATTGGATGTGATATGCGTATTTTTAGTGTGGTTATAGTTTTTATATTTTGTGGTGTGTAGTGGTTTTAGTTAACATAGGTTGTGTTTCATGGTGATGTGTGGTTATTTTGTGTAGTGGTTATGTTGTGAGATGCATTTGAGATTCAATATTTGTTGTTGTTGTGGTGAGATGGGTTGGTTGGTGTGGAGTGGTGATGATGGTGGATGCGAGGTGTTGTGTTGATGGTTGATGTTTGTTGGTCTAGTTTTAGTTAGGAATGGTTGGGTTATTTTCTTGGTTATCCATGAAATAGATAAAATTAATAAATGAAGAGGTTATGTAAATGTGAAAGAAGTGGATTAGTAATGAAAGTTATTAGAACATTTTAAATTTTTAAAGTTGTGAAACTTGAAAATGAAACTGGGAAATGTTGTGTTTATTTTTTGTTGGTTGTTAATTATTACTTATAGTGGTGGTAGTGGTTGTGATAATTGATGTGTCAAATGGTGGTAGTGATGTTTTGTGTTCTAGTCCACTTGTTGTGAACCCATAGGTTGAGTAATTTGTGCTATTAATATATCATGTTTGATTATGTTATTTATTTATGTGCCCCACCTGAGTTGGAAAAACTTACCAAATCTTAGAGATTTTGGGTTATGAGTTTTTTCCAACATCTATGATGGTGGTGATATAGATGGATGGCTACCCACTCTTTCCCACTCTTCCTTCAAGAGTGAAGTCCCAAGTGTCTTTGAGCGAGTTGTGCAGTGATGACCCAAGTGTTTATGAGTGAGGTGTGATGTGATGAGGTTGTAATGAGTTATGATATATGGTGGGGGTCATTTATGGTTGGAGGAGTGCATGAGGTTGTTTCCTTCACATTCATGATACTCTTATGCTCTGTTTATGCCGCGATATATGGTGTGATTGCCTAAGTGTCTTTGGGGGATTGGTGTTGTGATTTCCCAAGTGTCTTTAGTATATAAATGATGTGATGATACATGATGTTAGCATAGTATTATAGACTTTTAAAGGGTGGGGTAGGTCAGAATGCATACTGACCCACCTCAGATATGGTTGTTATGTGATTTTATGGGATTTTATATGTATAGAAGAGATGGGAGTATAATATGTTCAATGTTGGGGTGTGAGAGTGAAAAATTAGTGGGGAATTGGTAGTAGTGAACCTTTATTTATTTTTATCTTGATGTAATATTACTATATTGGATTCATTATTTGGTGAGTTATCCATGATGATGTTGGGATTGGTAGATCACATGTTTAGGTGCTTGGTGGTTCTTCTATTTTTTCAATGCAGTATTAGAATGCTCTTTTCATATATTCCTTGATACCTTGTTTATGTCCCTACTGAGTATAAATGTTATTCTTACCCTATGTATATAAACTATCTTGTAATTTTCTAGGATGAATTTTGGGATCAATCTAAACATCACTTGCTAGGTTGGATATGTTATTGATTCGTTTCCATAGAATTTTATTTTGGTATATTTGGAGACTTCAATATGTATTAGTTTAATTTATTCATGTATTGTGAGAAGGTTTTTTTACATTTATTTTATCTCCTAGGGTTTCTTGGTGGTTGTTTATCCCATATCTCGACGCGGTTTTATATTATAGAGGGTATTTCCTCCCATTTGTGAAATTTTTATATGCTCGATGCTTGTCAGTAACCCGGTACCTACTAGAGGTGGGGATGATGGGTTATTATCTCACTCCCTTTATTAATACATATATGGTGGGAGTGGTTCATGACCTAGTGGTATCAGATGTATGGTTGAGATATGGGATAGAGTTTGGAGTTAGGTACTATGAGGTTTTCATGGTTTTGTAGGGTGATGGTTCCAGCTAATCTTGGTGAAAGACATAGTCTGGGGATACCATATAGTACATGATATTTTAGGGCCCCCCATGATCCAGTGCATGAACTCTAAGATTATTGAACAAACTAGTGATGAGGACCTATTTTTAGGATAGATTTTAGGGAGAGGTACATGAATCATAATTTATTTTGTTTGTGTTGAAATTAGGATTATTTGGGAAATTAAAATGAATAAATTAATAAACTTATGATACAAATTTCATGGTATCAGTCTTAGGGTGTTCTCTTTTATTCTCATGAATGGATCATGTACATCATCCATGAGTGGGTCTAGATGTTGAGATTCATAAGGCTGGTCTAATTGATCATCGAAGGGTTGATATTAAAGAGGATGAGTTTTGTCAGTGGTCCTTACGTGACTTCCAATGGTAGATTTTGGAAAAGTATGATGGAATAATCTTTTATCTGGAGATAGAGTGCTGGTTGGAAGTGCCTGAGATCTATTTTTGTCTAATCAGGGCATAAACTGAGTTTTGGGTGTTTTTGGAATTTATTTAGATGTGGGGAGCTATGTGTTAGTGTGGAAGTTGTTTCTTGGTGATTGTAAGGAGGTGGATTTGTTAGGGATGAACCTTCAAAGGGAATTTTGGATGGAGTTCCTATCATCATGAATGAGGGTATCCAAGAAGAAATAGTTTCTCTCCATTAAATAGGGGAGTTTAGGTGTGTGGAAGCTTAGTATTAGGTTCAAGTACCTCATACATTTTTCTCCATATGTTTTCCCATATAAGGAGTCTAGAGTATGGAATTTTAAGGAGGCTTTTCTCTTAGTGATCAGGTATGAGTTCACACCATTTACTCTCCTGATGTATCTAAAGGTGAAAAAAATATGAGTATATTTATTAGATAATTTCCATGGTAGTTGAGCCTCAAGAGAGTGTCCAACATGGAATTATAAAGAGTGGGGCTTTAGGTAGTGGTTCTCAAGTGTTCAAGTGGTTAGTGTTCTAATTTGTGGGGAACCGACTGTGGCATACCTTCTTTAGTTATTCTTGGGAAGGTGGCTCCCAAGAACCTACCATAGGTTTTCCATTTTTTATTTATATTGAGGACATAGGAATCATGAGTATCACTTTCCAACCATCCAAGGTGTCCAGTATCTAGTGAATGTTTAGACCCCTTTTTGATAGCAACTGTTGTTTCCTCTGAAGAAGTTTCAGCAATAGGGACCACTAGTGTTTGTTCATCAACTGAGGGAAGGTGATGTTGGTAGATAGAAACATCATTATGGTCCCCAAATATAGGGCACAAGTCCAGATCATGTCCATGTATGTAGATATCATAGAGGAATAGTAGTTCTGAATGGTCAGATGCATGCGTTAGAGATATAAGTGCCAGCAGATCTTGGGGTTATTCAAGGTATGATTAGCTTGTCACATACCCTTGTGTGTTCTTTATTCATCATGATACTTTTTTATCTGTCTTTGTTCTGTTCTTTGGGATTTTATTTAGAGATACCTTCAATGTACCTAGTGTTATCTACACTAGTTACAGGTCATACTTCCTTGTTTTCTGTGTGCTGGGGATGTACACTAGTGACAGAGAAGCACCAATCAATGGGAGACTTCTTCTTACTACAGATACAACCATACAGTGTTATCCTTAGCATTGATTGGTTGTGATTTGTTCATGTATTCATCGACTGTTTCCATAGAAGATTTTTTTATTTTGATGTGGAGGTCTAGTTAGTAGTTTCCAGTAGAGAGCGAGGTAATCAGATTTGTGGTAGGAAAGTGGAACAACTTTTGCCTTAGTTGGAAGGGTTGTTTGTAGAATATTAGGTAGAGTGTGTTCCCAAGGTTGTGGATGGGTTTATGGATGTTTTATAAGATGAAGTTATGATCATACCTCCTCTACATGACATCGAATTTGGGATAGATTTATAGGCTAGAACATATTTGATTCCAAGGATCATAATTTGATAGTCCCTATGATGTTTTTGAGTTGATGTTGTAGGTGGATGATCTAATATATAGGGGTTTCATCCAACCTAGTGTTTCGATGTGGTTTGTCCTAATGTTGTTCTCCAAGAATGTGGACAATAGTTTTAGGTTGTGTATTAAACACCAGAGATTGAATCGATTGATGTTCAATAACTGTTACCCTCTTCATAGGATAGGAGATCTTTACAACTAGCTGAGAGGAGATATTTAGTTTTTGAAGGTTGATCTACAATTTGAATATCACCAGTCGAGAGTGAAGAATGAGGATTTCCCAAATACTTCCTTGAGATACAGGTATGGGAACATGGAGTTTTTAGTCATGATTTTGGATTTTACAAATGAACCATACATGTTTGTGGGGATCATGAAATCTATGTTCCTTGAGTTCCTGGACCAATTCATCATCATAATAATTGATTAAATCTTGATCTACTCCAAGTCAAAGGAGGAGAAAATTGAGAATCTATGTGTAGTATTGTAACCAAGTCAAAGGAGGAGAAAATTGAGAATCTATGTGTAGTATTGTAATTCCTTCGATGCCATAAGTTCTATAAAATGTTTTCCATGTGTGAGTTATGGACACGAGAGGTGTGTTTCCTTGGATATGTGATGTCATGGAAGGGTGTATCTATGGACCCATCTATAATTGAGGCTATTCTTGGGAAGCACTCAATAATTTGTTAGAGGTTCATAGTTTCCTCAGTCTCATAGGCTATTATAAAAGTTTTTTTCTTGATTTATCTTGAGATAAATTCCTAATAATAGCATTTAACATAAAGGACTAGGTTTTTTCTTAGAGTTATAAATGTTAAAAAGTATTTAGTTGCTAGAAGGATATGTTGGTTAGTGGTTCAGTTTCTTGAGGAGGGATTGTTGTTTGAGGTTTTCTGTCATGGGTTCCATCTGGGATCGGGATGCATATTGATGAATTAAAGAGATTTTATCTCATATAGGCTTGAAAATTAGCATACCAATGAGCATAACTATGCCAACAATGGTCTATATTTAGTGGTGGTTTTGTTTGCGCTAATGTTATTTTTGAACAAGCTCATTAGCGAGCACTATGTGGCTTTCACAAACCACAATAGCCTGAAATATGTTTTATCTCAGTGATATTTGAATCTATGATAGAATATGTGGATGTAGTTCCTTTAGGATTAATATTTTTATATCTCATGCATCTTGATTAAGGGGAATGCGGTTGTTGATGCATTGATTTGGACATCCTGAGGGGAATGCGGTGTGGGTTCTTTACCTACTGACTGTAAGTTCTTTGTGAAGGTTGATTCCCTAGTCCTCCATCATTTATTCCCTTTGTGAGTGGGTGAACCTTGGGTAGTGTGTTTTGAATTTTCGATAATAAAATAGTCAATTTTTAGTATAAGGAGAGTAGTGGTCATGGTTTTCTTTATCAATGGAATTTGGAGACAAATTTTATGTGAAAAGTAGATTAGTCTCAGTGGGGAGACTTAGAGACATATGTGATGTGTGACCATGTTGTACATGGTAATACTCATAAGGGATGGTCATAGGATGGTATGAATTGGATGTTGTTCTAGATGAGGTTATTCTTTTCACAGGCGATGTGCAAGGGAGTTCTATTTGAGTTAGAGAACTCACCTTTATTGGTACATATTTTTTGTTATAGATATGTATCGTGTCATGAGGATATAGATTTAGTGACTAAGGATGAAAAGGTCAGTGGAAGATTTTGTAGAGAGGAGTGTGATTTTTTATCAGTTTAGAGCAAATAATAATGTTCCTGAGGTTTTTTTTCAGTCCTTGGATATTACCAAGTGGAAATGGGAATATGTATCGATGGAATTTTTTACCGAGTTACCCCAGGCTCATGGATGTTCGAATGTGGTTTTGGTGATAGTGGACTGACTGATCAAGTAGGATCATTTCTTAGTGATCTATGAGTCATGTTGTGTGGATGTTTTGAAGAGGCAGTATGGTTAGGATTCATAGGGTATCAAGAACTATCATCTTTGATCCGGATCATAGTTTTAACATGTGGGTATTTAGGGTATTATTAATTTTTTTTCCTCCCAGATGTTCCTTATAACTAATTTCCACCCTCAATTTGATGGGAAGACACAACAGACAATCCATACATTGGAGTATATGTTGTGAGTTTTCTTCTTAGGAGTTGGTGGATCGTGGGTAAGACACCTACCTTTGGTTGAGTTTTCATACAAAAATAAATATCACCCATCCATTAGAATGCCTTCGTTTGAGGCATTATTTGGATGGTTTTTTCATTATCCATTGTATTGGATGGAGGTTGGAGAATCCAAACTTCATGGTCATGATATGGTGATGATAATGACCATGATGATTCAATTGGTTTGATATATGATGAGGTCGGCATAGGACCGTCCTAAGGACAATACTAATCATTGGTAGAGGCCATTAGAGTTCAAGGTTAGATACCATGTGTTCTTTAGAGTCTCCACATGGCATGGGAAACAAAGGTTTGGTAGGGGAGTAAGATTTTTCCTTGGTTTTTTGTGACCTTTGAGGTTTTAGGGAAATATAATGAGGTGGTGTCTTGGTTGGTGTTTCCACCATGGGTAGAGAGGATCCCCAAAATATTTCACATGTCTCATTTTTGTCAATATCCACATGATTAAAAACAAATCAGTGATGGGGGATAGTTGGATAGTGAGGATGAAGCTAAATTCATGGAGAAAACAGTATAAATGTATGTCCATCAAGTGAGGGTGGTGTATGGATGAACCATTACCTTGGTTAACAAATTGTAGAGGCATGGTGGCCTAGTGGGGAGTACTTGTGAGAAAAAGGTATATATGGGTGCCCAGTAATCAGAGCTATTTTCAGTTTATCTTTTCTCTATTGAATATTGATTATGTTATGTTAGATCTTGTTGTTTTAGGAGTTGAATTATTTTCTTGATGTGTGGCGTGTGATAAATCCTATGATATATAAAACTGGGAGTACCTAAATCATAATTGATATGTGTTATACTATGAATTGATTAAAATAATGTGCATGAATCAGTGATCCAAAATTGGATAATATCTTTAAATGGAATATGGGATTACCTTTTTTTTCTCGAAGTAGCGCTTATGTTGGTTGAGGAAGTGGATGGCTATGGTTGCATAGAGGTTTAGATGTTGATGTGGTTGGCTGTGTGGATTGTGGTGGCTTGTGTTCAGTACTGAATAACATATTGTTTTACCCAGTGAGAGGTAGTGATTTTTATGTGTGGTGATTTTTTTTAGTGGTGATATAGTTATTTGGGATGTTTTGTAGGCATTTTAGTTTGAAAGGTGGAAGAATTTGAGGTCTGATGTGATCCTTTAGAGGTATCTAATGGGGTGGTGTTTTGAACCCATTTCCTTTCCTAGATTTGGTTTTAATTATAGAGGATGAGAATAATTTGATAGGTATCTAATATAATGGTATTTTCAATCCTAATCAATAAGATAGGTATTTACTATGTAAATTAATTAATCCCTAGATGCCATTTTTGGAGGAAGTAGAGGTTTTCAGGATTTAATGGATTAAAGGATGGTTTTATGGAATATGTTTTATGATCCTGTAGAAATTACAGCATAAGATTTTGGTTTATATTTTAAAATGGGTGAATCCCATGTTTTTTATAAGTTTTCTTTCATTCAAATCCCTTTTTATTAAGCTGTGTTCACTCTATCATTTTAGAAGGACCCTCACAGCTCAATGAGATCTTCTATACACCTTCCTATTACTTTAGCAGTGGTTTCTAGTGATGGGTTTTAGCATTCCATCATAATCCATCCTACCTTATCTATTGTTTCTTTCATTATTTCTTCATCATTTCATTGTTTTATTGTTGGTTTTGGTTTGGGGTGTGTTATGGTGTATTTATAACAAACCTTTAGTGTAGTTTAGGTTGATACAGGGTTTTCTTGTGTGGTTGAGGTTTGTAAGCTATTTCTTCTTCACCCTATGTTGTGAAATGAGATCAGAAATATTCTTCAAATTATGGGATCCCCATTCTCTCCATTTTTCATTCTTTGTGTGAGATATACATGGTATTTATTTCCTTTGGGTGGATAGTAAGGGTTTTCATAAAAAGATAAATAATTGGTAAAATTTAAATTGATGGGTATGGGGATTTTTTATATATTTACTACTTTGATATATGTTATTGATGTTATTGAGCATAATTATTTCCAATACTAAAAATAAAAAATGTTTGGTTACCTTTTTTTTCTCTATAGTTGTTATACTGTGATGACCCTTGTTATATTTTTATGTGACCACACCCTGAATAAAAGTATAAAGAATGTATATATGGTTAAATAATTATTTTACCATCGAACCTAGTTTTTGTGATAATATCCATTCTAAATTAAAGAAGTAATGTGGTGAAATCCCTTGAATAATTTTTTGAATTCAAAATGTGTTGTTGTTGTGTGTTTGTATTTGTTGTGTTTCCTTATATGTTATGGGATGTTGTGTACTAGTGGTGATGACTAGTTGGGATTTACGATTTCTAGGGCTATGATGTGATGTGGTGGTTGGTTAGCATGGATGTGATGTGGGTAGTTGTGTGATGTGGTATGTATTGGATGTGATGTGGGCAGTTTTGGTGTGGTTGCAGTGCATAGAGGTTGTGGTACACAGTGGTTGTTGTGTGTAGAGACTGTGGTGCGTGGTGGAAGTGATGTGTTGTGGTGATGTGTAGTGGAGATGTGTAGTAATTGTGTGTGGTGGTTGTGTTGTAATATGTGGTTGAGTTGCGCAGTGTATGTCAATTTTGTTGAGATGGCATGGTTGGTGTGTCATAGCGATGATTTGGGATGTGACGTGTTGTGGTGGTTGTTGATGTGAGCTGGTCTAGTTTTAGTGAAGCATGGTTGTGTTAGTTTCATGTTTATCCATGGAGTAAATGATGATATTGAATGAAATGATTAAATTTAATAGGCTACATAAATGAGAAATAGGTTTCATAGTAAGGAATGTTAGGGGAACTTATTATATCTAGAAATTGGTGAAACATATAAAATGAAAGTGGGAAATTTTTTGTGTCTTGTGTGGTGGTTGTGTGGTATTAAATATAGCGGAGGCATTTGTTGTGATGGTTTATGTGTTTTATAGTGGTAGTGATTTGTTTTGCATTAGTGTATTTGTTGTGAACCCAGAGGTTGGGTATTTTTGGCTTTCTATATATCATGTATGATTATGTTATTTCCTTAAATAACCCTCCTTAGTTGGATAAGCTTAGAAATGATTATAGGTTCTCATTTTTGGTTGTTTTTCCCAACATCTAGTATGGTGGTTATACGAATGGCTAGATACCTCCTCTTCCCGACTCTTCCTTTGGAAATTATGTCCCGGGTGTCTTTGAGGGAGTTGTGTGGTGATGGACTAGGTATTTTTAGGTAATATGTGATATGATGAGGTTGTGCTGAGTTGTGATATGTGGTGGGGTTAGGCATAGTAGGAGTAGTGCATGAGTTTGATGTCCTTCATGATTGTGATACCCTAACACTATGGTTATGTGATGATATTTGGTGTGACAACATAGGTTTATTCAGGTGAGTGATGTTGTAATGGCATAGTTCTCTTTGGAAAAGACATAATGTGATGATACCTCATTCTAGAATTTGATGCTAGACCTTGTGAAGGTGGGTTAGGTAGGGATGCATCTTGACCAACATCAGATATGGATGGAATGTGATGTGATGTGATGTGATGTGATATGTATGGAAGGTATGGAATCACTAGTTTTTTTATAATGGGGAATGAGATAGGAAAATTTGTGGGGAATCGGTATTAGGGAACCATGATTTTTTATGATCATGATGTTATATTACTATATTGGATTTGTGATTTGGTGAGTGATCCATGGTGAGTCTAGGATTGGTTAGTTGAATAGTTTTGGTTCTTATTGGTTATTTTTTGTTCATCAGAATATTTGCATTCTCTTTTCACACATGCACTTGATACCTTCATAATGTCTATACTGACTATACCTATTATGCCCACCCTATATATATATATATCAATTTTCTAAGAGGAATTTGAAAAAAATATTGACATTACTAGTAGGGTTTGATCTTTTTATGTTTATTTTTCATGTACTTGTGTTTTGGTATATTTGGAGAGTTTTATGTGTATAATTTTACTCTTTTCATGCATCGTGGGATGGTTTTTGGTTTACCTTTATTTTATCTATTGGATTTTCTTTGTGGTTTTTTTACCTATCTCCAGATTCTATTTCATATTATAGTGTTTAACTCCTCCCATTTATCATATTTTTATACCATTGGTGCTAGTCTACAACTTTTGACATACTTGAGGTGGGTCTCATGCATCATTATCTCTCTCACATCATTGTGAAAACATTGCTGGAAGGAGGTCATGATAGGATGAAGGTGCGATGGATGGTGGATCATAGAATAGACACTTTAGGAAGTATCCTAGTCTTGTATGTTGGAATGGGTGGTAGTAATTGTAAAGATCAATGTTGGTGATAGTAACATCTATACACCAATATACAATAGCCATCTCCCTATTGCGAAGTATACATTTTTGTGGTTTCATGGTGATAAGTTTACAATAATACTCAATATTGGAATATATTACATGCCTCAGTTCTAGTGCTCCTTGGATAGTATATATGTACATAGCTCATGGTGGTTCATGGACAAAGTAATTGATGTCTCATCTTTTTCTAAATTTTAGTTTGATTTTGGGGAAACCTTCTAGGTACACAGAGTCTATTTTTGTGTATTCGGGTTACCCCCAACCCATTTTAAAATATAGGGCTCATATTTTTCTTTCGAGGGTTTCTCCCTCAACCCAGTTAAAAAGGAAAAATGGAATAAAAAATGATTTCATGAAATTGTAATATTAAAAAAATATTCATATTTTAACAAACTAGCTCAAAGTTCCAACAAAACCGGACTCTGAACTAATTCTCCACTAACATGTAGATTGTTCCCAATATCCTTGAGCCGGGCAGAAGCATGTAGGAATCCATAAATAATAACTCGGGATGATTTATATCATAAGAGATAACAATAATCAATGTAAAACATTGAAATAATATGTAACGTCCCGGTTCCGAAAGACACTCAGAGGCGCCTCGTACCTGGTTGGTCACATGGCCTCAAGCACATTTCCCCGAATGCCAGAGGCTACTGACTAGAAGCGAGGGCCTTGGGTGTGATGGTGGGGAAACTATGCCCTCATTGGCAGAGTATACAGTGGAAGTAAAGAACACACAATAGCGGAAGTAGTAAATATCCAACAACAGTAAACATCGGAAGACTGATAAAGAAACAACTGGAGCATAAATACATATAAATGATGCATGAAACATATATGTCTAGAAAATCATCCAAACAATTCACAATGATGAATATATTAATAAACCAAAATACAAAAGAAAAATAGATGAGCGACTCCTCAGCATCTCAAGCCTTGGCTTGGTCTCATGCTCTCCAACTCCAATTCAGTCAAGTACCTGAAGTCGAAGGGAACTGGACCTTGTTTATACCTGCAGCAATATAATCTGTTTGGGGCCAAAAGCAAGGCCCAAATAGGATATGAGACTAAATCACAGTAGGCAACCACCCGAATATTTGTTCCAAATAGTCAGTGAGTATATAGCAGGTAAAAGTACAGAAAGCAATAAACAAGGAAGCACTAACCAGTAAACAATCCACAGTTTAAGTATTCAAAACACCACATAGCATTCAACAGCAAAATAGATAACATGATAGGTAACACTCTGTGAAGTACCCACAACCTATCCCCTCTGGTCCTACCTATCAAGTACAAGCAACCCTCTGGGAAGCACACATAGTCTCACCCCTCTAGTTTAGCTAAAATTATATACTCTCTGAGGAAGAACTCACCATAAATTCCCCTTATAGTCTCGTATCGTACCAAAGGTGCTCTAGGGAAGCACTTAATGTCAATTCCCCCTATGTCCCACCTCAAGAAACTACAAACACTCTAGGGAAGCAGTCAACATCAATTCCCCCCGTGTTCTCGCATCGTATAATTATAAAGACACTCCGGAGAATCACTCAACGTCAATTTTCCCTATGGTCTATACACCAGGTTATCATAGACCTATGTAAGTCAAGAAAGTGTAGTAGTGCATAATGGCCCAAGTAAACCTCAAGAACTACTTGGCTAGAATTCTAAAGCATAACACCATATCAGAGTAACAGTCACACCATCCTATAATACTAGGCATGGGAAAGTAAAAAACATCCTAATAGGCAAACTTAGACCCAAAGGTCAAATACAATCAAAACATGCATGGGAAAAACATCCAAATCATAGAAAAATTCCCTATTCACAAACAATAACCTCTATTAGGGCATATAAGCAAAGCAGGCAAACAATAGGGCTAAAACGATAAACGTACAATACCGCGTTCAAGGGTATTGGGAAACTTTGCACATAAAACTCAAAGAATTTCTACAGAAAGGCACAAAACACCTACCTAGATTTTAGAAGATCAAAATACATGAACCTCAAAGATTGAATCTCCTTATAACTCTGTAGATATAAGAAAATTTCTAAAACGTTCAACCCACGATAAATCGGAAAAGAAGAGAAATTAGGAAACAAAACTCTAGGAGAAGGAAGAGATTACTATTGTGGTTCCAACTCAATTTACAGTGGTCGATTCAGAGAAAAGATGCGTGATCGAGGACTCAGGGAATTCTCGGTGTCGTACGGGTGATCCAAGACATTTCAGCCGAAGAAGAAGACACCCCTGTCCAATAGACGTGACCCTGGTCCGTTTAATGAAAAAAAAATACAAGGTGTTTACTTTTGAAGTACATAGCATGTACTTTCCCTTTCCGTACTATGATTTAGGCAGACTCCATGTCACCCCACATGACTGTGTGTGTGGCCATGACACGGCCAACACACGGCCTCCTACGACAATGAATTACACAGTGTGTACTCATAAAGTACAGGGCGTGTACTTCAAAAATTTCCAGAAACTCCTCTTTTCTCAAAAACTCCAGAAAAGGAAAAAAATACCTGAAAATAAGATCTAGGTTCTTACAAACTTCCCTCCTTAAACAAATTCATCCCCAAATTTCCCTAGCGCGGCGTAGAAGAAGAAACCCCGAACAACTCTGGCCACTACGATCGTACATCCACCTCCCTCTCCCAATTCTCATCCTGTACTCACTCGTTCTTCCATAGCACTCGTACTAGAGGAACAGACCATTCAGGGAGAACATTCATACCACCATAAAAAATCTGGATAGGATGCTCCTTGAAAGATGTATCCACCTCCAACTCGACTTCCTCAGGTTGGAAGGCATGAGATGGGTCTGAAAAGTAACGTTGAAGTTGAGAAACGTGGAAGACGTCATGCATAGCTCGGTACCTCTGAGGTAACTGCAACTGATAGGCAACTAGCCCAACTCTCTCCAACACCTCAAACAGCCCGACGTACCTCGGTTAAAGCTTACCCTGTCTCTTAATCCTCTTGTGTCCCAACCTCAGTGTGACACATAGGAAAACCTGATCCCCAACCTCGAACTCCAGAGGTTATCTCCGTTGATCAGCATAATACTTCTGATGAGACTGTGTAGTAGTCATCCTCTTCCGAATCAACTCTATCTACTATGTGGTCTCCTGAATAAGACGAGGTCCCTGCAAGGCTTCCTCTCCTGCCTCCAGCCAATATAAGTGTGATCATCATGGCTTACCGTACAAAGCCTCATAAGGTTCTATATTAATAGTTTCTTGAAAACTATTATTTTAGGCAAAATCCACAAGAGGTATATGCTTCTCCCAAGAACCTTCAAAATCCAGGATGCATGCTTGAAGCATGTCCTCAAGCACCTGAATCTTACGCTCAGACTTGCCATCTGTCTGGGGATGGTAAGCTGTACTCAAAAGTACATGTGTGCCGAAAGCCTTCTGAAGCCCCTGCCAGACCCGAGAAGTAAAACGAGCATCCCTGTCTGAAACAATGGAGTGTGGAACTCCATGCAGACGTACAATCTCTCGGATGTACAACCACCCAGCTCATCAACACTGAAGGTCTCCTTGATCGACCCGAAGTGAGAAACCTCCGTGAGTCTGTCAATGACAACCCAAACTGTGTCATTCCCTCAAGGCGACCTCGGAAACCCGGTCACAAAATCCATCGTGATATCATTCCAGTTCCACTTGGGAATGGGTAACTTCTGTAAAATCCCTACTGGTCACTAATGATCTACCTTCACCTTCTGACAAGTGGAACACCTCATGACGAAACGAGCAACGTCCCTCTTCATATCTGGCCACCAATACTGACGATGTAGATCATGATACATCTTAGTGATGTCAGGATGAACTGCCCAGACTAAGGAATGAAAGTCCCACATCAGCTCCTCAAGTAAATCTGATGGAACCCATATGCATCCCTAGAAACGCAATATCTCATCCTTTCCTATGGTCCACCCAGGAATAGGGCCCCCTTTTGACAAAATATCCCTTAGAACTAGGCCTTCAGAGTCTGATAGTTGCCTCATTCATACCCGATCAAGAAGTGTAGAGGTAATAGCTACATAAGATAGGAAAGTCATCCCCTGTCTATCGTGCACCTCCAAATGCATCTCAGAGAACAGATCCATAAGCTGCCACTCACTGCTGGCCTCCCGAACTACCTGTATTTGAGTTATCCTGCTCAACACATCAGCCACTATGTTTCCCTTCCCCGGTGTGTAGGCAAGCTCAAAGTCAAAAGATTGAATGTACTCAACCCACCTTCACTGTCTCAAATTCAGATCACACTGAGTGAAGATGTACTTGACACTCTTGTGGTTGGTGAAAACCACAAAGTGCTCTCCCAGAAGATTATGTATCCAATGGTATAAGGCATGAACAAAAGCTACCAACTCCCGATCGTGCGTTGGGTAATTCATCTCATGGGGCCTCAACTGCCGAGACCCGTACGCAACGACTCCATCTCCCTGCATAAGCACAGCTCCCAGCCCGATACCTGATACATCACAGTAAATGGTATAGCTCTTTCCCAGCTCTAGCAAGACCAGTATCATTGCTGAAGTCAACCTCCCTTTCATCTCCTGAAAGGCTGAATTATATGAATCTGACCATAAGAACTTCTCACCCTTCTTAGTCAGACCCGTCAGCAATGCTGTTAAGCATGAAAAGTTCTTTTATGAAGTTCCTGTAGTATCCAGACATCCCTAGAAAACTCTGCACCTCAAGGACGTTCTTTGGATTCTCCCAAGAAACTATAGATCTCACTTTCTCTGGGTCTACTGATACTCCTGTCTCTGAGATAACATGACCCAATAAGTGAATCTGGTCCATCCAAAAGTGTCACTTTGAAAGCTTAGCATATAATTTATGCTCCCTCAGTGTACTCAAAATTATCTCAAGATGGGTAGCATGGTCGTGTCGAGTGTGAGAGTATACTAAGATATCATCCACAAAAACAACCACAAAGGAATCCAAGTATGGATGGAACACTCGGTTCATCAGTGCCAGGAAAACTGCAGGCACGTTCGTGAGACTGAACGTCATAACCATATACTCGTATAGACCATACCTACTATGGAAGGCTGTAAGAGGTATATCAGATGGTATAACATGCAGCTGATAATAACCGGATCTCAAGTCAATCTTCAAGAACACTCAGCCTCCTCGAAGATGATCAAAGAGATCATCAATCCTAGGAAAGGGATATTGGTTCTTGACCATCAACTGGTTCATCTTACGATAATCCATGTAAAGCATGAGGGTACCGTCTTCCTTCTTCGCAAATAGGACATGCAAACCCCGAGGAGAAGTACTGGGTTGGATGAAACCCTTTTCTTGCAACTCCTCCGACTGCTTCTTGAGCTCCAGTAACTCTGGTGTAGCCATCCTATAAGGAGGAATGAACATTGGTTCCACCCCTGGCACAAGCTCAAAAGAAAAGTCTACTTCACGCTCTGGAGGCAAACATGAAAAGTCCCTTGGAAAGAAATCTCTGAAACGATCCACCATTGGAGGAAAATCTAACTTTGAAGTCCCTTGGTCATCCAAATAAAGACTAGAAATCTGGGCTATAACTGCTCCCAGCCTATGATGCTCTGGACCCACTCTGATCTCCTGAACATCCCACTCACCCTTATGAAGAAAAGATCCACCCTCTGGTGATATAAAACTCACCCTGTGGCAATAACAATTGATGACTGCCTGGAAGGGAACTAGTTAGTCCATTCCGAGAATGAAATCATAGCCTATCATCTCTAGGACATAGAGGTGAAAAAGGAAGTGATACCTATAACGACCCATACTTTACATACATTGTTAATACTTCAAAATTGAAGCACACTTATTACAACATATGACAAAACCACAAAGGACCGTATAGGTATAGTGTCTTTAGAAACTGGGAAACATAAACAACTGGTTCATAAATCTTTTACAGTGTCTCCAATTTATTTCATCATATCTAGGGTCCCTTTTAGCATATTCTACTTAATATCCATCTTCCTGACCTGGGGAAAAGAAAACATAAAAGGGTGAGCTCAAATGCTCAGCAAGGGCAAATAAAGGAAATAAAAATCATATCATATCTTTTTGAAAATCAAAACCTGCAAAAGAGATCATAATATCTTATCATGGAATAATTCATAGAAGTGAAAATGAGATCCTCATAATCATAACATAAAACTTGAAAACTTTGTGGCATGCACACATAATCATGGAAAATCATTTCTTGTTAGTCATGACTCATTGCCAAGACTATATTAGTGGACAAAGTCCCTTTCTGAACCGAGTTCACTCCTCGTTTCAGTCCTGTATCACTGAACTGAAATAACCTTCCGTTCCAGCCATGTCTATCTCATGAGATATAAAATCTTTACCCAATGCATTGGAGGGAGATATAGGTCCCACCCATCTTATAATGAATCCTTTCTTATGTGTGCCACATAATCATAAAACATACATCATCACATAACACATGTAACAAAAATGGGATTCTTGAAACATCCTGACATCATAAATCAATTCATATAAGATAAAGGAATTCATAAACATAATTCCATCACAACATAGTCAAATCAATGTAAAAATATGGATAGAAACAGAACCCTTTATTATCTTAGATGGAAAATAATTTTGATAAAACACTTGAATTGAATTCTTGAGGAAAATATCCTTTCTTCTTCAAAATCAATTTATTTTCACAAAACATCATGCAATTTTAAAAGAAAGAGATTTTATTGAAAATAGTCATGAAATCTTTTAGAGGAAGCTTCATGAAAATAAGGATTTATAAAATAGTAGAAATCCGTTCGTGTCGTATAAGTTAAAAAAACATTCTTCGTACTTTTGTTGGAAAAGTCAAAAAGTACCTCGTACGAAAAACGACAAAAGATTCCTTTCTTATTCTTTACTAAAAACTCATCGAAGGGTAAAATTGGATTTAAACTATTGTAAGTGGATGGAAATAATATTACATATTGAGGAAACATGGATGTGGATGATAAAATACACCCCAGTAAATACTTACGAATAAACAATCTCGGATAAAAATGAGATTGTGATATTTCCCTTACCTTAGGTCCGATTTGCTTTGTACGTGTCCGAAGCTCCTGTATAATGGTTTAAATAATGTTATTGACTTATTCCAGAATCATACATATTGATATGAGATCATATATGGTCATATTATTAGCTTCTTGTTAGTAATATTTCATTGTTACTTGTTACTCGGGTCTTTATAACTTTTTGTTCTTATGCATGTTTTGTCGAATAAATTCTTATTATTATCTTTAGGTTATAGATAATTCTTTTCCAGAATGGTATTAGTGTAGTATATACCATATTCATTCATTCAATTCATTTATATAATCATTATGAAATGAAGATCATGTAGAACGAGTCGCATCACATCGTGGAGACGGTATTCCGTACGTACGCACGAGTGATGATATCGTTCCTATGATCGTGGAATTGTATTGGAGTATATATATATTATTTCAGTATCAATATTACTTCATAATAATCATATATAGTTACTCATTACACCATTATACCCATCCTTGTAAGGTGATGGTGGAAAATAGATTACACCACGGCGTGGAGACGGTATTCCGTACGTACGCACGCGCGGTGATTTCATTTTTCCGTAGGATGGATAGAAGGTGAATTAGGGTTGTTTCATATTTATAATAACATATCCGTATGTAAGTAATACTTATGTTATTACTTTATCATGAAACAACTAAAGAAGAAGAAGTTGAAGAAGAAAGAAATTGAAAAGATCGGTAATGGATATTACCTCTTCTTTGGAACGCCTCTTTGAATCCTCCACTTAAGGAACTAAGATTGGTCTTTGGAGAAGACCAGGACCTCTAGGATTATTCTAGGGAAGTGGAGAGGAGAACATGGTAGGGGTTGGCCGAGATTGAGTGCTCAAATTGGCGTGAGGAGGAGGGGGAGGAGGTGCCCTTTTATAAGGGAGGAGAGGGGCACCTTAGGAATATCTCAAAATATTATTTTATATTAAAGTCAAAATCGGTTTATAATGGTTACAAAGGGTCTTATTTCGAAGATAAGGTGGGGATGGGTCGAAATCCTATCAACCAATAAGATTTAGACAAGTTTAGGGTATTATTTTAACCTTATCAATTAGATTTAACTCTAAGTTAATTAATTTAACTTTTACCGTGTCTTTTTGTTTTCTTTCACTATATGGTTAATACACTTACTATAACATGCCAAACGAACCCCAAATTGTTTATTATTAATATATATATCCTTATCTAAGTCATTTGGCCGAACCTTAGATTTTTAAGAATAAAATAACAATTAATAATATAATATTTGATTTAAAAACTATTTTGTGTCAATTTTGACACTATTTGATATATGATTTTTGTGAAAGTCATATCAGAATTATATGTTCGAAACAAGTTGATTAAATCAACACTAATATATCATAGTAACCTAGAAAATTAGTGGAATTCATAAAAAGTCTTAAATTACATTTATTTTGGTATTTATATTATCAATTATGTCAATATTTCATTAATTAAATAATTACTGCATCATCTTTGTGTCATATATAAATTATATTATTTGATGTCTAAAAATTACAAATAAAATACCAACATGTAAGAAATCCTTTTAGCTTTCTAATGAATATTTACAATCGAATTTATCTTATGTATAACCCCATATTAAAAATTATTTACTTATTAAACTTTGATTTTAACTATTTTAACCCTTCTTTAAATAAATTAATAATAAATGTCCTAATCTAATACAAGTGGGCCTAAATGGTCATATTTTATTCCTAAGTTTGTTTTTGGTCGAATTAAACTTGTCCAATAGAATTAGGACATGTGTTAGCGTAATATTAATATCATATTTACCCTTAGTTACCCTATTTACTATTAACCGCGGTAAAAATCGTAAAAAGTTACTATTCACCAAAAAATTATTTTTATCTCATTGAACCACATTTTACTTACTGATATCAACCGTGTCTGTCGGATTTTTGAAATTCCATTCACAGAAGCGGTAAAATTAAGTTTTATGCAAAATTCAGTTTTTAACCTACCACTTAGTGGTTTCACTATTCATCAAAAATTGAAAGTTTTCAGAAAAATACCAAAATTTCACCCTAGGATAATTTCGATATTCTGAGTCCAAAAATGAAGTCCATTTTGAAAAATAAAATTTATAAAATTTTAAAAAGTGGTTATTACTATTCATAACGGCTAGTTTTAATAGCATATTGTTGTTTAGTGAAACTCGGTATTGCGTACGACGCAAGCTATCGAGGAAGGTCGCGATTGCGTGAAAAGAAAGCCAAGAAAGTGTTGTGTAGAAAAAGATTCCTTTGATGATTTATATAACATAAAAGTCTCGGGTGTTACATTCTACCCCCCTTAAAAAGAATTTCGCCCTCGAAATTCGTCACTTTGCAACAAACAGATGAGGATACTTCTCCCTCATCATATCCTCAAGCTCCCATGTAGCTTCTTCAAGTTGGTGGTTTCTCCATAAAACTTTCACCAAGCGAGTGGTCTTGTTTCGTAGGACTTTTTCGCTACGATCCAGAATCTCTATCGGCTGTTCTTCATAAGAAAGATCTTGCTCCAGTGGTACAACTTCTGAGTTGAGTACATGTGAAGGATCTGGTATGTACTTTCTCAGGAGAGATACGTGGAACACATCGTGAACTTGAGAGAGATTCGGTGGAAGCGCCAATCGGTAAGCTACCTTCCCAACACGATCCAGTATTTCAAAAGGACCGATATATCTATGGCTCAACTTCCCCTTCTTTCCAAATCTCATAACCCTCTTCCAGGGAGATATTCGTAAGAACACTTTATCACCCACTTCAAACTCTAGGTCTTTTCTTTGGTTGTCGGCATAACTTTTCTGTCGAATCTGAGCTGCTCTTATGTGTTGTTGAATAGATCTAACCTTTTCTGCCATTTCATCAACGAGATCATGTCCTAATAGCTTTCTTTCCCCAACTTCATCCCAGCAAGTTGGAGTCCTGCATTTCTTTCCATAGAGAGCTTCATAAGGAGCCATCTGAATACTGGAGTGAAAGCTATTATTATAAGAAAATTCCACCAAAGGTAGGTGTTGATCCCAACCTCCTTTGAAATCCATTGAGCAAGCTCTCAACATATCTTCTAGGGTTTGAATTGTTCTCTCAGACTGACCGTCTGTCTGGGGATGATAAGCAGTGCTGAAACTCAACTCTGTATCCAGAGTATGCTGAAGACTTCGCCAGAACTTTGAAGTAAATCTCGGATCCCGATCAGATATAATAGAAAGTGGTACTCCATGCAATCTTACCACTTCCTTTACATATATCCTGGCAAGCTGATCTAGAGAGAAATCCTCTCTAATAGGAATGAAGTGTGCAGACTTTGTAAGACGATCAACTATGACCCAGATAGCATTATTGCCTTTGGATGTTTTAGGAAGTCCTGTGACAAAGTCCATAGTGATGTTTTCCCATTTCCATTCGGGTATGGGTAATGGTTGTAACATCCCCTTAGACTTCTGTCTCTCAGCTTTAACTTGTTGACAAACCAAGCATCGAGAGACATATTCAGCAACATCTCTTTTCATGCCATCCCACCAGAAGTACTCTTTCAGGTCCCTATACATCTTCGTGCTTCCAGGATGAATAGAGAATGATGAACTATGAGCCTCATCCAGCAGCTCATTCTTTAATTCGGGGATGGGAGGAACGCAAACCCGATTCCTGAACTTTATTATCCCATCACAATCAAGGTTGAATTCAGGAACATTTCTCACCTTCTTTTGTAACTCGACATCTTCTTTCTGTGCCTCTTTAATCTTCACATGTATAGATGGTTGAACATTCATTTGAGAAAGATAAGATTTTTCCCCTTCCATTATAATTCCAAGATCCATCCTTTGTAAATCCATAAATATTGGATCTTTTGTGATCCTCATCATGGATAAACTAGCATGGTCTTGTCGACTTAATGCATCTGCCACCTTGTTTGCTTTCCCAGGGTGGTAATGGATTGAGCAGTCATAATCCTTAATCAGCTCCAACCATCTTCTTTGACGCATATTCAGCTCCTTTTGTGTGAAAATATACTTTAAACTTTTATGATCAGTATAAATATCACACTTTTCACCATAAAGGTAATGCCTCCAAATCTTTAATGCAAAGATTACCGCAGCCAACTCCAAATCATGTGTTGGGTAATTTTGCTCATGGATTTTCAACTGTCGTGAGGCATAAGCTATCACCATATCATTTTGCATAAGAACACACCCCAATCCCTTCTTGGATGCATCACTGTAGATCACAAACCTTTCTCCACTTCAAGGCAGTGTGAGCACAGGTGCACTGGATAACCTTCTTTTCAACTCCTTGAAATTCTCTTCACATTCCTCTGTCCAGACAAACTTAACTCCTTTCCGAGTCAACTTGGTGATTGGATTAGATAATCATGAAAAATCTTTTACAAAACGTCGATAATATCCAGCCAAACCAAGAAAACTTCGGATCTCAGTTACTGTTGTTGGTCTTGACCATCTCTCGATAACCTCTGTTTTTGCTGGATCCACAGATATCCCCTCTTTTGAGATTATATGACCCAAAAATGAAACTTTTTGAAGCCAAAATTCACACTTGGTAAATTTGGCATAAAGCTTCTCCTTTCTCAGGGTCTTCAATATAATTCTCAAGTGATCTTCATGCTCTTCCTTGCTCTTTGAATAGACAAGAATATCGTCTATAAAGACTACCACAAATTGATCAAGATAGTCTCTAAAGACTCTATTCATTAGATCCATGAAGATAGCAGGGGCATTAGTAAGACCAAATGGCATCACTATAAATTCATAGTGTCCATACCTTGTACGTAAAGCCGTCTTTGGTATATCCTCCCTTTTGACCCTTAATTGATGATACCCTGAACGGAGATCAATCTTGGAAAAGTATTGAGCTCCGCGTAGTTGGTCAAATAAGTCATCAATGCGTGGGAGAGGATATTTTTTCTTGATAGTGATCTTGTTAAGTTCTCGATAATCAATGCAGAGTCTCATTGATCCATCTTTCTTCTTTACAAATAGAACAGGTGCTCCCCAAGGTGACGCACTAGGGCATATGAATCCCTTATCAAGATTCTCTTGGAGTTGCTTCTTCAATTCCTGCAACTCAATTGGGGACATTCTATAAGGTGTCTTTGAAATAGGCAAAGCACCCGGTACGAGTTCTATTGAAAACTCAACTTCACGATTTGGTGGAAGACCCGGTAATTCCTCCGGAAAGACATCATCAAACTCCCGTACAATGGGCATATTCTTAATCGTGAGTTTCTCACCAACCATTTGAGATAAATAACCTTCATTTAGTGGAATCAATACCCATAAGATGGAAGAAATTTCCACTGGAAGGTTATGTTCATCCTTACATTGATAGACGATCGTAGATTGATCTGGAATATGAAATGTGACTTCCCTTCTTTGGCAATTGATATGAGCTCCATGTAGAGAAAGCCAATCCATGCCAAGAATCACATCAAATTCCACTAAAGGAAGGATCACAAGATTTGCAGGAAGCACTTTCCCACAAACTTCGATCGGAGAAGAATTATAAACTTTTGATGCGATTGATTTGCCATTAGGTGTTGTCACAGCTAACTCAACATCTAATTGTTGAGGTAATACGGTGATACCCTTAGAAAAGTCTTCAGAAATAAAAGAGTGGGTGGATCAAGAATCAAATAAAACATTTTCTACTTTAGAGTGGATGGTAAGTGTACCTTTCACCACATCGTTATCGTACTCCACATCGCTGATAGAAATTGCATGTGACTTTCCTTTGTCTTTAGCCTTAAGAGTTTGTTGACATCGACCATCATCATCAACCCTTGGATTTGGGCATTGATTGGCATAATGCCCCATCTCCTTGCACTTGAAACATTGAAGTGTAGTAGGTTCATTCTGTGTATCCCTTCCTTTGTTTGCATCATTAGACATCTTCTTCCCATTATCGCGGCATTCAAATGCCCGATGACCTTCCTTTCCACATTTAAAACATTTACTTGTCCCTTTAAGACAACTCCCTCCATGTTTCTTTCCACACTTTGAGCATAAGGGAAAGTTCATCTTCTTTTCCGTGTGCTCTTTATATTTTTCTTTGAATTCCATCTTCCTCTTCTTATCAAACCCATGTGACTGATGGGTTACTCCAATCTCCATCTCGACTTTGAGAGCACATCGAACGATTTCCTCGTAGCTATTGAAGTCCCTTATGGCTAACGCCCTTCGAAGACTTGGTTTTAAGCCACTAAAGAATCGATCGATCTTACTCTCAGGTTGGATAATAATACCAGAAGCGTACCTTGCCAGTCTTGTAAAATTTGCTTCATAGGTACCAACAGATTCATCATCCCTTTGCTTCAGTTCAAGAAACTCTTTCTCCATCTTTGTTCGGAGAATACGAGGGAAGTACTTATTGAAAAATAAGTTCTTGAACTCGTCCCATTCCATAGACTCAATTTCATCCCTTTGCCTCGTATTCTTAACAAGATTCCACCATTGATCAGCATCTCCTTCCAAACGATACACTGCTAGGATGAATTTATCATGTTCAGAACATTGAAGAACTGAAAATATCTTTTCAGTAGTACTAATCCATTGTTCAGCAACTAATGGATCAGTAGACCCGCTGAAAGAAGGTGGACGCTGCCTCATTAAGGATTCAACAGAATGTTGCTCCCTCCTTTGCTCGTTTGGAAATCCTGCATGATTCATAGCTTGAGAAAGCTGTCTGAGCATGGCTACAAGATTTTGCATTCCAGCTCCCATATCGTTTGGTTGCTCAGGGGGACAATCATTGCATTGCCCATCGCATTCCGCATTAACACGGTTCCTTCGGGTTCCATCCATTGACTAAAACCAAGAAGAATAGTGTGAGCAACACTAATTATAATAGGAAACCACATAATTCAAGAATAAAATTTTCATGCTTATGGTCTTATCCTAGGTTATTCAAGGCCATTTCTAAAACACTAAGATTGTGTACTATGCTTAGACTTATCCTTAGGGTTCTTACTAAGGCTTTCACATCCTAGTTTCCAAAGGTTGACTATACCTTTCCTCTGATACCAACTATAACGACCCATACTTTACATACATTGTTAATACTTCAAAATTAAAAGCACACTTATTACAACATATGACAAAACCACAAAGGACCGTATAGGTATAGTGTCTTTAGAAACTGGGAAACATAAACAACTGGTTCATAAATCTTTTACAGTGTCTCCCATTTATTTCATCATATCTAGGGTCCCTTTTAGCATATTCTACTTAATATCCATCTTCCTGACCTGGGGAAAAGAAAACATAAAAGGGTGAGCTCAAATGCTCAGCAAGGGCAAATAAAGGAAATAAAAATCATATCATATCTTTTTGAAAATCAAAACCTGCAAAAGAGATCATAATATCTTATCATGGAATAATTCATAGAAGTGAAAATGAGATCCCCATAATCATAACATAAAACTTGAAAACTTTGTGGCATGCACACATAATCATGGAAAATCATTTCTTGTAAGTCATGACTCATTGCCAAGACTATATTAGTGGACAAAGTCCCTTTCTGAACCGAGTTCACTCCTCGTTTCAGTCTTGTATCACTGAACCGAAATAACCTTCCGTTCCAGCCATGTCTATCTCATGAGATATAAAATCTTTACCCAATGCATTGGAGGGAGATATAGGTCCCACCCATCTTATAATGAATCCTTTCTTATGTGTGCCACATAATCATAAAACATACATCATCGCATAACACATGTAACAAAAATGGGATTCTTGAAACATCCTGACATCATAAATCAATTCATATAAGATAAAGGAATTCATAAACATAATTCCATCACAACATAGTCAAATCAATGTAAAAATATGGATAGAAACAGAACCCTTTATTATCTTAGATGTAAAATAATTTTGATAAAACACTTGAATTGAATTCTTGAGGAAAATATCCTTTCTTCTTCAAAATCAATTTCTTTTCACAAAACATCATGCAATTTTAAAAGAAAGAGATTTTATTGAAAATAGTCATGAAATCTTTTAGAGGAAGCTTCATGAAAATAAGGATTTATAAAATAGTAGAAATCCATTCGTGCCGTATAAGTTAAAAAAACATTCTTCGTACTTTTGTCGGAAAAGTCAAAAAGTACCTCGTACGAAAAACGACAAAAGATTCCTTTCTTATTCTTTACTAAAAACTCATCGAAGGGTAAAATTGGATTTAAACTATTGTAAGTGGATGGAAATAATATTACATATTGAGGAAACATGGATGTGGATGATAAAATACACCCCAGTAAATACTTACGAATAAACAATCTCGGATAAAAATGAGATTGTGATATTTCCCTTACCTTAGGTCCGATTTGCTTTATACATGTCCGAAGCTCCTGTATAATGGTTTAAATAATGTTATTGACTTATTCCAGAATCATACATATTGATATGAGATCATATATGGTCATATTATTAGCTTCTTGTTAGTAATATTTCATTGTTACTTGTTACTCGGGTCTTTATAACTTTTTGTTCTTATGCGTGTTTTGTCGAATAAATTCTTATTCTTATCTTTAGGTTATAGATAATTCATTTGCAGAATGGTATTAGTGTAGTATATACCATATTCATTCATTCAATTCATTTATATAATCATTATGAAATGAAGATCATGTAGAACGAGTCGCATCACATCGTGGAGACGGTATTCCGTACGTACGCACGAGTGATGATATCGTTCCTATGATCGTGGAATTGTATTGGAGTATATATATATTATTTTAGTATCAATATTACTTCATAATAATCATATATAGTTACTCATTACACCATTATACCCATCCTTGTAAGGTGATGGTGGAAAATAGATTACACCACGGCGTGGAGACGGTATTCCGTACGTACGCACGCGCGGTGATTTCATTTTTCCGTAGGATGGATAGAAGGTGAATTAGGGTTGTTTCATATTTATAATAACATATCATTATGTAAGTAATACTGATGTTATTACTTTATCATGAAACAACTAAAGAAGAAGAAGTTGAAGAAGAAAGAAATTGAAAAGATCGGTAATGGATATTACCTCTTCTTTGGAACGCCTCTTTGAATCCTCCACTTAAGGAACTAATATTGGTCTTTGGAGAAGACCAGGACCTCTAGGATTATTCTAGGGAAGTGGAGAGGAGAACATGGTAGGGGTTGGCCGAGCTTGAGTGCTCAAATTGGTGTGAGGAGGAGGGGGAGGAGGTGCCCTTTTATAAGGGAGGAGAGGGGCACCTTAGGAATATCTCAAAATATTATTTTATATTAAAGTCAAAATCAGTTTATAATGGTTCCAAAGGGTCTTATTTCGAAGATAAGGTGGGGATGGGTCGAAATCCTATCAACCAATAAGATTCAGACAATTTTAGGGTATTATTTTAACCTTATCAATTAGATTTAACTCTAAGTTAATTAATTTAACTTTTACCGTGTCTTTTTGTTTTCTTTCACTATATGGTTAATACACTTACTATAACATGCCAAACGAACCCCAAATTGTTTATTATTAATATATATATCCTTAGCTAAGTCATTTGGCCGAACCTTATATTTTTAGGAATAACATAGCAATTAATAATATAATATTTGATTTAAAAACTATTTTGTGTCAATTTTGACACTATTTGATATACGATTTTTTTGAAAGTCATATCAGAATTATATGTTCGAACCAAGTTGATTAAATCAACACTAATATATCATAGTAACCTAGAAAATTAGTGGAATTCATAAAAAGTCTTAAATTACATTTATTTTGGTATTTATATTATCAATTATGTCAATATTTCATTAATAAGATAATTACTGCATCATCTTTGTGTCATATATAAATTATATTATTTGATGTCTAAAAATTACAAATAAAATACCATCATGTAGGAAATCTCTTTATCTTTCTAATGAATATTTAAAATCGAATTTATCTTATGTATAACCCCATATTAAAAATGATTTACTTATTAAACTTTGATTTTAACTATTTTATCCCTTCTTTAAATAAATTAATAATAAATGTCCTAATCTAATACAAGTGGGCCTAAATGGTCATATTTTATTCCTAAGTTTGTTTTTGGTCGAATTAAACTTGTCCAATAGAATTAGGACATGTGTTAGGGTAATATTAATATCATATTTACCCTTAGTTACCCTATTTACTATTAACCACGGTAAAAATCGTAAAAAGTTACTATTCACCAAAAAATTATTTTTATCTCATTGAACCACATTTTACTTACTGATATCAACCGTGTCTGTCGGATTTTTGAAATTCCATTCACAGAAGCGGTAAAATTAAGTTTTATGCAAAATTCAGTTTTTAACCTACCACTTAGTGGTTTCACTATTCATCAAAAATTGAAAGTTTTCAGAAAAATACCAAAATTTCACCCTAGGATAATTTCGATATTCTGAGTCCAAAAATGAAGTCCATTTTGAAAAAATAAAATTTATAAAATTTTAAAAAGTGGTTATTACTATTCATAACGGCTAGTTTTAATAGCATATTGTTGTTTAGTGAAACTCGGTATTGCGTACGACGCAAGCTATCGAGGAAGGTCGCGATTGCGTGAAAAGCAAGCCAAGAAAGTGTTGTGTAGAAAAAGATTCCTTTGATGATTTATATAACATAAAAGTCTCGGGTGTTACAATACCCACCAACCTCAAGAGGGAACTCCTTGAACTAATGTACACCAGATTTTCTTGTTCCCAACGGAGTGTCAAGTGTCAAAATATCGACAGAAGAAAAGATACAGAGCCCAAGGCTCTCCACAACAGCGACATATATAAATTTATGCATAACACCAGTATAGAAAAGAGTTGAAGAAAAAACCGAGGAAACTAGGATCGTACCTCGAACTGTAGAGGGGTTAGGATCCTGTTCCTGATGGGTCTGCTCCATTGCAAAAGTCTGGCCAGCTCTACAGCCCTGTGACCCTGCCTGACTACTCTGAGCTAACCCACCCTATTTTCACTGATGTCATAGTGACTGACCACCATAGCTGTAACCTCCACCTCAGCCTGAACGTCCATAAGAACTCCAGTTCCTAGACTGGTGAGAAACTGGCAGAGCTGCTCCTGTACGAGGAGTCATAGATGAACCCCTGTCACCAGCTGCTGGTGAAAAGATCGGACAGAAATGCTGAAGGTGTCCCAACTTACCGCAAGATCGGCACTCCAGTGGGTATCTCTGGCACTACGACCTCTTATTCCCACTTCTCCCACACTAGTAGCACACCACCTGGCTACCAGAAGATGCATCCCACCTAGCCGGATCTCCCCGTGTAGTCTCCCAGCGACGCTTCCGGCTATCAGCTGGCGGAGCACTTACTCTGGATGTCGAGCCTCCCTAGAACACAACTCTAGATTCCCTCAGATTCCGCTCCATGATCAGTGCATGGTTGACGATGGAAGTGACGGAAGTCAACCTGAAGATATTCACCTGAGAGCGGATGTCTTGTCTAAGGCCATCCTCAAACATCCTTGTCAGGTATAACTCATCCCCTCCTAGGAATGGTGTGAAATGATGAAGCTTGGTGAAAAGAGAGGAACACTCCATAACATAAAGAGTACCCTGCTCCAGACTCATAAACTCCCGAGGTCGGTCGGCACTCAGGGTCTCCAGATAGAAGTATTCATAGAAGATGTGTTGGAACTCTTCCCAAGCCATGACCTGCTGATGACCCGCCTGTGAGATCACATCCCACCACCTCTTAGAGGATTCCCATAGCATATAGGTAGTGAGCTTGAATCTCATCTCTGGAGGAATCTCCAAATGCTCAAATATCATCATCATGGCTTCGAGCCATGAATCTGTAGCCTGAGGTCCTTCTTCCCCTGAGAAAGTGGGAGGATGCTGCTGTTAGAAGACCCGTGTCAAATCAGCCATCTACAGGGCAAGAGGCGGCGCTCCCTGAAAAGTATGCATCATCCTCATGAATCCTTTCCTAAACTATGCATCAGTTCTGGTAATGGGGATGACTATTGTTTCCAAGACTAGCACAACAGGAGGATCTGCTGGAAGCCCCTGATTAGCCATATCTGGCGTCCGATCACTTCCATGTAACTGGCGGACAACCAGAGGACGTCTCGGTGGCATGAATCTACAAGGTCAAACACAAACCTTATATCAGAATTATCAAGGACTAAAAACAAGTAGTTTAAGAAGAGAACAAGAGGAAGAAAACATTCAAGTTTTACAAAACATTACAACATGGTGTGTACACTACCTACACGGCGTGTTCCCTGAAGTCATTAAAATGGGCATGTTCTTTTGCCTAAACTGGTCATGTAACACCCCAAACACACGGCGTGTTGTCTTAACACATAGTTTGTACTTGAATCCTCATCCCCTGCTCGAGTCCTTCTACACGGCTAAGCCACATGGCACTCCCAAGACACAACTACATGGCGTGTTCTCAGAAGACACGACGTGTACTGGACAAGCTTCACCTGGCCCGTATTGTTAGTGACACGGCCTATGTACCCAGGTTACACTACACGGCGTGTTTCAGACAGACACGTAGTGTATTAAGAAGTACCAACTGACCATGTGGTTAGTTAGATGGTCGGGTACACGGCTGACACTACACGGCATATTCCAGAAGGACACGACCTGTACGAGAAGGTCAACACCGACCCGTGTTGTTAGTGACACAGAAGAGTACCTAGGTTACACTACACGGCGTGTTCAAACCTGACACGACGTGTATAATAAGATACACCACTGACCTGTGTTGTTAGCTGCACAGCCAGACTCCTAGGATTACAGTACATGGCGTGCACAACCGGTATACGACATGTTCCCACAAGATCTTCCCTATCCCGTGTCGCTGCCCACACATCTCGTGAAACAGTTAGAGACTAAAAGACGTGTACATATTGTACACAAAATGTACATAAGAAAACATATTTCTTCCCTAACAGAAGAACACACGGCGTGTATTCAAAACTACACGGCGTGTATTCGGGGTTTTTTTGGACATTAGGCCACAGAAAACTACTCCGGAGCCCAGAAAACACTGAAATGAACACTGAAGGTTCCAAATTCTGATTTGTGTGGGCCCATACTCCCCACGAATCAAAGTTTGGCATCTCAAACAAGTTATATATAAGGTAAACAAGTCAATGATCCACCAAATTCTGGTCCATGAGGGCCCATAACACCCCAAGAACCAAAGTTCGGTGTTCATTAAAACAAAACTTTACACAATCAATGCCCTAACAAGAAGCAAATATTTTAATCAAGGCGTCTATCACAACAACATGCATATTCTACACAACATCTATCACAACAACATGCAATTGCTAATGCACCCTAGATGGAATCACAAGAATGCATGACATGTGATTTCTAGAAAGTGATTATATGATGCATGAGATGGAACACCCTCATCTCATCCGGTTGCAACAGAAATATAATCTCAATAACATCAACGGTAACCGCACAAAACATGTGAATCACACAATGGTAAAAATCAAATCAACTGTAAACTTGAAGAACCAGAAGAAATTGCAATAAACGAGGTAGATTAGATTTTCCCCACACATGGGTTAGCTACTCCTGAGAACAGATTATTACCAAGTACTTATTCCTTCCAATTCAGGGCTATAGGATCCAAATAGTAAATCAAGAGAAAAGATAACCTCTGATACCACTTTGTAATGTCCCTGTTCCGGAAGCCACCCAGAGGCGCCCCGAACCCGGTTCGTCACATGGCCTCAAGCGCATTTCCCGGAACGCCAGAGGCTACCGACTAGCAGCGAGGGCCTTGGGTGTGATGGTGGGGAAAATATTCCCTCATTAGCAGTGTACACAGCGGAAGTAAACAAAACACAACAGTGGAAGCAGTAAATATCCAACAACAGTAAACAGCAAAAGACTGATAAAGAAACAACTGGAGCATAAATATTTATTAATGATGCATAATACATATATGTCTAGGAAAGCAGCCAAACAAGTCACAATGTTGAATATAGTACTAACCCAAAGCACAAAAGAAAAACAGATGAGTGACACCTCAGCATCGCAAGCCTCGGCTTGGTCCCATGCTCTCCAGCTCCAATTCAGTCAAGTACCAGAAGTTGAAGGGTGCTTTACCTTGTCTATACCTGCAACAATATAATCTCTTTGGGCCCAAAAGCATGGACCAAATAGGGTGTGAGACTGAATCCTAGTAGGCAACCACTTGAATATTTGTACCTAACAGTTACTCAGTATATGGCAGGTAAAAGTACAGAAAGCAAAAAACAAGGAAGCACTAAGCAGTAAACAATCCACAGTTTAAGCATTCAATACACTACACATCATGCAATAACAAAACAGATAACACAACAGGTAACCCTCTGGAAAGTACCCATAGCCTATCCCCTCTGTTCCTACCTATCAAGTACAAGCAACCCTCTAGGCAGCACACACAGTCTCACCCCTCTAGTTTATCTAAAATTATAGACTCTATGAGGAAGTACTCACCGTCAATTCCCCCTATAGTTCTGTATCCTACTAAAGGTGCTCTGGGGAAGCACTCAACGCCAATTCCCCTTGTGGCATGTGTATAGGAACTACATACACTATGGGGAAGCACTCAATGTCAATTTACCATGTGGTCTCACATTTTATAATTATAAAGACACTCTGGAGAATCCCTCAACGTCAATTCTCCCTATGGTCTATACACCAGGTTCTCACGGCCCTGTGTAAGTTAAGAAAGTGTAGCAGTGCGTAACAACCCATGTAAACCTCAAGAAATACTTGGATAGCATTCTACAACATAACAGTATATCAGAGCAATAGTCACACCATCCTATAATACTAGGCATAGAAAAGTAAAAAGAAACCTAACAGGAAAACTTAGACCCAAAGGTCAAATATAAGAAAAACATGTCTGGTAAAAACATCCAAAGCATTGAAAAATTCCTTATTCACAAAAAATAACCTATAATCACGCATACAAACAAATCAGGTAAACAATAGGGATAAAACGATAAACGCGCAATACCCCGTTCAAGGGTATTGAGAAAATTTGCACATAAAACTCAAAGAATTTCTACAGAAAGTCACAAACCACCTACCACAAGTTTAGGAGATCAAAATACGTGAACCTCGAAGCTTGAATCTTCTTAGAACTCCGTAGATCTAATAAAACGTCTAAAACATTCAACCCATGATAACTCGGAAAAGAAGAGAAACCAAGAAACAAAATTCTAGTAGAAGGAAGAGCTTACCATTGTGGTTCCAACTCAATCGACGGTGGTCGATTTTGAGAAAGGATGCATGATGGGGGGATCATGGAAGTATTGGCATCGTACAGGTGCTCCAGGATGTTTCGACTGAAGAAGAAGACACCCCTATCCATTAGACACGACCCCGGTCCGTTTAATGATAAAAAACAAAATACATGGCTTGTACTTTTGAAGTACACGGTGTGTACTTGCCCTTTCCATACTCCTCTTTAGGCGGCCTCCAAATCACCCCACACGATTTTGTGTGTGGCCACGAAGTACATGTCATGTACTCATAAAGTACACGGTGTGTGCTTCAAAAATTTCCAAAAATTCCTCTTTTCTCAAAAACTATAGAAAAGGAAAAACATACCTGAAAAAAAGATCTGGTTTCTTAAACAAGATTAGGTAAATCAATCAATACCAATATATCATGGTATAAGGATATAAAAAATAAAATAAAGGAAAAGATAAAAACTACCAAATCTCCTGGTGATCCACGACCACACACCATGAATATAGAAACAGTCCCTAAGTCAACTAAACAAAAATACACAGATGAGGGTGATGAGAACATGAGCCCCAAATATAATAACATAAAAGATACAAAAACCAAATGTTACATTCAAGGTTTGAGTGGCATATCCTAGTATGATTTCTCCAAAGATTATATACAGTTACTTCATAAGGAAATTCAAAACATGCTAAAGAGAGAGTACAAAAATGGAATACAATGATATACATTTTAGGATAGGAAACTAAATCCATCAAGATTATATTATAACAAGATCATGTTTTAAAAATTGAATGTTAAACATTTCAATATAATTTATGAATCCAAAGATGAAAATATGTCATTTTATCTTTTGAAACCCAAAAGTTTTCTTGAAAAGGGTTGAAAACCATTTCAAAAGCTAAAGTCAAATAAGTCAAGAAATGTTAATAACATAAAATAGATATTTAAAAGTTGTATAAAAGTTAATAATGTAGTCAATTTACATTATTTCAATAATCAGATGATCAAGAACAATAATCAATTAAGAAACACAGCTTTAGTTCCAAGTAGTTAAATTGAATGTTTTCATTTATAGAGTATCAGGTATAATGATGTCATGGGTACAACATAGATACAATAGTGAGTCCGCTATATTCAATATAATAAATAAATAATCATGACTGGTCACTAGGATTATATCTAGTATCACTGGTCATGGGCTAACTAGGTCCATGCACACCCACTACCCTGGCTGCATGTCTGTAGCCTGGACCTATAATGTTCCCTATAGATCCACTAGATAGGGTGTGAGTCTGCTAGAAAACCATAAATCTTTGTCATCCCATCAAAATTTATAGGTCCCCATGACAATTTTAAAGAGGTGTGTGAGATAATCATGTTATGATGATCACAACAGGCATCCTTATCAATATCAATCATCGAATCATGCCCTCAATATTTCAATCATGGGCGCAGGACACCATCTCACATCTCACTCTCACCACTAAACTCCCTCAAGTAAATTATCCATTTTTTCACACCCATAAATGGGATGAATAATGATCAAGTAAGAAAAATCAATGGATTATCTCAAGATAGGATCATTATAAAGTACCACTAAGTCCATCAAGAATCATCACTTTCAATTTAAAAAATTTTCTTCAATTCAAAATTCAAAATTGTAACAATACCCACCTCCTTTCATAAATCAAAAACAAAATTTTAATCAATCCTTTAAAAAACAATTTATTTGAAAAAAATCTCTAAGGAATTTATATTAAGTTTCTCAATTTAAACAAAATTTAAGTTATTTCAAAACATGGGTTTACACCCTATTTCCATATGATCGAGTCACTCATTTAAAATCATCCAAGAGAACCAATTTAAAATATTGTAATTAATCATACAAAGAGGTATCTTATTAATTTAACTAATTCAACAATTTAAAACCCTTTGGAAATAATTTCATTTATCATATCATTTCATTCAAAATAAATAATTTCACTTTAGAAATCATAATCCAAGCCTATGCCCCCACATTCATAAAAACATTATTCAAAAGTTATTTGAAAAGGAATCAGGACAAACATTTAATTCAAAAACGTAAAAAATAGTGAGGGGTAAAATCTATTTTTATCCATTCCATGTTTAGATCATATAGATTAGGTCCCAAGAAAATTTCATGGAAATTCAAGATCAACGTACATAGAACTCGTATTAATAGAAAGGAATACATGTCTATAAATTCTCAAGAATCAATGAATCAAAAGATTAAATAATTTTGTAGAAACATATACCTTGATAAATATATCACAATACCCTTAGGTAATGAGGAACATGTAAAGCCTCTATAAGTTAGGTTCCATGGAGCAATCCAGGTGCAATGGTAAAGACTCAAAAACCATGGAGTAGGGTAGAACACCATGGTGTCTTGGTGCACTGGAAAAGACCTCAACAGAAAAGGATGTTTTCCATAAAAAAGGCTATAACTCTATAGTGAAAGATAGGGTATTTAGGCATGTAAAACACGAGAAGATGACTCCTACAATGAAAAGGGAAGACAATGGCATGGATTTATCTCTCTAGAAATTCTTCAGAAATTTGGAATGAACACCATGAAAAGGGGAAGAATGGGTATTTATAGGGGTTCGATGCTTGTTGGAAAGCCACTAATAAATTCATCTCAAAATATGAAATGGAGGATCCCCAAATCAAAACTAAAATGAGTCATTAAATTCTATAAATCCTAAATAATTATTGGCTGTAACTATCTAAAATTGATCTTGAATAAGGATCTGAAGCATGGTATAAGACACCACAACATATACGTTCCTTCCATAGTGAAGGCTGTGATAGATGGGTCATATATGATGGGTCGGAAGAACACCCCAAGGAGGGAATGATGGCAAGTGGGGGGTGAATTGCCTTTTAAAAGTTGATAGTCAAATTAAAAATCAAAGTATAAATGCAGCGGAAATAAAGAAGGCAAGACACGCAAATTGATAACGGAGTTCGGCCAAAACCCGGCCTACGTCTCCGCTCCCAACTCAACCGTTGAGAGATTCCTACCGCTTGCTTTTCAATGGTTTTAGCAAGAAACCCACTAGGCTTTGAGGTAGCACTAGGACCTATTACAGCTTGCTTTTATTGGTTTAGCAAGAACCCACTTGCTTTTGATGGTTTAGCAAGAACCCACTAGTCTTTTTACGGGTGAAGACTAGCTCACCGAGACACAAGCCTTTTAAAGGAAAAGCTTGAGAAAACCTCTTCACACCTTAGTGGTGGTGTGAGAACCCAAAGAAAGGGGGATGAGAAAAGGGTTGGGGTTTGTAGGCACAAACCCAATTTTAAAGCTCAAAATGAATAAAACACTAAAAACCGTAATGGAGAAGCCTTGGGCGCCTTTGATTGATTGATGATGTTTGAGGGCCGCTTCCAAGCTTCTATGGAGGTGCTCTTGGATGTGGAAGTTGTTGGAGCACTTTGGGTTCCCTTGGAACAATCCGTCGGAGCTTCGCCAAAGATGTAAAAATGTGTACGGTGGCTTGGATTATGATCCGGGGCTTCCTAGGCCTTTATTTATAGGCTAGGAACCTTCAAGTATCCGTTGGAGGGCTTTGGAGCCGTTGGAAAAGGCCTCGGAGCCGTTGGGAGGCTTTTGGAGTTGACTGGTCAAAGCCAACGGCTAGTTTGACCAGTGCTACCGGCTGGCCGGTGCAGGTCCACCGGCTGGCCGGTGCCTTGACAGTGGCTGAGTCTTCTTTTCCAGGCACCACCGGCTGACCGGTGCCAGAGCCACTGGCTGGCCGGTGGTGAGGCAGTAGCAAACCCTGTTCAATCTGGGTGCCACCGTCTGGCCGGTGCTTGGCCACCGGTTGGCCGGTGAGATGGCAGTGGCTCAGCATCCTTCCCAGGGTCCACCGGCCGACCGGTGCCAGAGCCACCGGCTGGCCGGTGGCAAGACCGTAGCTTGCACTGTTTTGGCTGGGTGCCACCGGCTGGCCGGTGCTTGGCCACCGGTTGGCCGGTGCTGAAGCAGTGGCTCCCTCTTGAGTGCAGGTGCCACCGGCTGGCCGGTGGTCAAGCCACCGGCTGGCCGGTGGTCTGGATTTCAGACCAGTTCTGCCTTCTTTCTATCTTGGCCCAATTCCTTGGCCACCTGATTTGATTCCTATCAATCAAAAACACTTGAAACAATGTTAGAAACATAAGAGGGTGATTGTGATCATGAAAATTAAACCTCGAGGGGTTTGAGAGGTACAACAATCTCCCCCTATTTTGATGATCACAATCACCAAAACAATTAATGTAAAATACTGAAATTGAAAGGAAATGCTAAGCAAGATGAAAAGGATTCTCCCCCAATCAATCAAGAAATTTCTCCCCCTTTGTGATTATCAAAATAGAGTGGGGCATATAACTTGATTGAGGGAAGTTGAGATTTTAAAAACAAGATTTGAGATTTGAAAATCAATTGAGATTTTTGAAATTGAAATGAAAATTTGAATAACAGTTTGAATTGAAAGTTTTGAAACAAAAAAAAATTCGATACCAACTGTTGGAAGCCAATTGAAAATTGAAAATTCTAAATTGAATTGAAAAAGAATTGAGAATTGAAAATTGAAACCAAATGTAATTTTTTGAATTTTGAGATTTTGAATCAAAAATGAGAAAGTTCTCCCCCTAAATAAAAATAATGAATCACCGGGGAGTGGGATTTTGAAAAGAAACAATTTTAGGCCCGGAGAGACTCGCAAGGAGGGATTTTTCAATCCAAACTTGTCTCATGGCGGGTCTTCTCCTATAAAACTCGTCACTATAGAAAATAGACTTGGGTTGGCCATACCGGGCGTTTTTACAATTACACTCATAAATGAGATGCCCGGTTTTCTTGCAATAATTACAAAATTTGTAATCGGAGCTCCCCCTTACAAAAACAGTTTGAGCATGGGAGGAGGAGGCTCGGTTGGTATAGCCAAGTCCATTGGTGGTTCGGGATATACGTTGGGAACCAAGTATATTTTTCAAATTTTGCTCACCTTGGGTGAACTTGGCTAGGGTCTCTCTAAGGTCTTTGATGGTTGATTCCATGGAATCAACATTTGGAAAATTTTGGATTTTAAGGGTGAGTTCCTCCTTCTCTTTGAGAAGTTGGTCTTTTTCGGAGGAAAGTTTTTTGAAAGACTTTTTCAAAGCAACAAATTTTGAAGATAGTTCATGAAAACCTTTTTCTAGTTGATCTCTAGCATGTGAGAGTTCTTCATAAGATAAATGATTTAAAGAATTTGAATTTGAAGAACAAGAGGAGGAGTCGGAAGATGTTACCTCATGGAATGCCATTAGGCATTTTGTACCTTGGTCGCTCGAGGAGAAGGTGGAGAATGAAGAGGTGGAGCTATCACTCCATGTTGTCTTTGAAGCCTTCTTCTTCTCCTTCTTGGCCCTTTTCTTGTGAAGTGGGCAAGCGGGTACGGATTTCGCATCGGGTTCTCGCTTTTGAGCGGGTTCTTGCTTTGGAGCCTCGCTAGTACCTTCATAGGTTAGCTCTAAAAATTTCCAAATATCATAAGAGGAAGTGCAAGAAGAAATATGATCAAAAACATTTCGGTCAAGACCACAATGTAGAGCATTCATGGCTTTGCCATCAAGCTCGAAATTTGCAATGTCGGCGGGGGTCCATTGAGATTCATCGGGAGAAGAAAGGGTGAAACCATGCATGACAATTCTATAAATTGGATAGCCAATACTTTTAAGAAATGTGGCCATGCGGGTTTTCCAAAAACTATAATCGGTTCCATCAAAGAATGGAGCACGATCCAAAGAAAATCCTTCGGGGGATTGAGAGGAAGAAGCGGTAGAAGCCATAAAAAAAAAGATCTTAACTTTGAAACCGGGTTAAGGAATTACTCAAAGGTTCCTCTGATACCAATTGATGGGTCGGAAGAACACCCCAAGGAGGGAATGATGGCAAGTGGGGGGTGAATTGCCTTTTAAAAGTTGATAGTCAAATTAAAAATCAAAGTATAAATGCAGCGGAAATAAAGAAGGCAAGACACGCAAATTGATAACGGAGTTCGGCCAAAACCCGGCCTACGTCTCCGCTCCCAACTCAACCGTTGAGAGATTCCTACCGCTTGCTTTTCAATGGTTTTAGCAAGAAACCCACTAGGCTTTGAGGTAGCACTAGGACCTATTACAGCTTGCTTTTATTGGTTTAGCAAGAACCCACTTGCTTTTGATGGTTTAGCAAGAACCCACTAGTCTTTTTACGGGTGAAGACTAGCTCACCGAGACACAAGCCTTTTAAAGGAAAAGCTTGAGAAAACCTCTTCACACCTTAGTGGTGGTGTGAGAACCCAAAGAAAGGGGGATGAGAAAAGGGTTGGGGTTTGTAGGCACAAACCCAATTTTAAAGCTCAAAATGAATAAAACACTAAAAACCGTAATGGAGAAGCCTTGGGAGCCTTTGATTGATTGATGATGTTTGAGGGCCGCTTCCAAGCTTCTATGGAGGTGCTCTTGGATGTGGAAGTTGTTGGAGCACTTTGGGTTCCCTTGGAACAATCCGTCGGAGCTTCGCCAAAGATGTAAAAATGTGTACGGTGGCTTGGATTATGATCCAGGGCTTCCTAGGCCTTTATTTATAGGCTAGGAACCTTCAAGTATCCGTTGGAGGGCTTTGGAGCCGTTGGAAAAGGCCTCGGAGCCGTTGGGAGGCTTTTGGAGTTGACTGGTCAAAGCCAACGGCTAGTTTGACCAGTGCTACCGGCTGGCCGGTGCAGGTCCACCGGCTGGCCGGTGCCTTGACAGTGGCTGAGTCTTCTTTTCCAGGCACCACCGGCTGACCGGTGCCAGAGCCACCGGCTGGCCGGTGGTGAGGCAGTAGCAAACCCTGTTCAATCTGGGTGCCACCGGCTGGCCGGTGCTTGGCCACCGGTTGGCCGGTGAGATGGCAGTGGCTCAGCATCCTTCCCAGGGTCCACCGGCCGACCGGTGCCAGAGCCACCGGCTGGCCGGTGGCAAGACAGTAGCTTGCACTGTTCTGGCTGGGTGCCACCGGCTGGCCGGTGCTTGGCCACCGGTTGGCCGGTGCTGAAGCAGTGGCTCCCTCTTGAGTGCAGGTGCCACCGGCTGGCCGGTGGTCAAGCCACCGGCTGGCCGGTGGTCTGGATTTCAGACCAGTTCTGCCTTCTTTCTATCTTGGCCCAATTCCTTGGCCACCTGATTTGATTCCTATCAATCAAAAACACTTGAAACAATGTTAGAAACATAAGAGGGTGATTGTGATCATGAAAATTAAACCTCGAGGGGTTTGAGAGGTACAACAATATACAATGCATCCATTATATCTATGGAATGGCATCAACCATAGCAGTACCACTACCCCCACAACCAAAAACTCCACAGTGCATCCAAATCCATTATGTCATAGTCCTTAGTGTTACCGCATGGTACCACATTGTTACAAATTTTTATCACATTAAAATTCTATATAAAACTCCTTCATGTATAGGATTAAAATCATAAGAAACAGAAATCCTACTCAAGTGCATATATGGGGTGATAGGTAGATAAACCTACCAATAAAGGTAGAATCACAAAACCTAGCCCATTGGATTCATAACCCGAAATCTCATAATCCATAAGTCATTACTCATGAGTGATTCATAGTTCCAATATGATTTTAAATTCAAATTAAAGGAATGATTATAATTCAATAATTACCTTGAAATTATAATCAGTAAGAAGCTAAATTTATTTTAAAAAAATTAAATCTTGTGTAAAACCTTAATATTAAACTCCTTAAATGTATGTCTTGACAATATATAGATATAGTTTAAATAATTTAAGTAGATCATGCTGATATTTATAAAATAAACAATTTATATTCATGAAGAATAGTAAATATAAGTGAAAAAATCATAAAATTAGATATGAAATATAATATACACATAATAAGGTGAGAATACAGTAAATTTATAATTCATAAAAAAGGAATATGAATTTTCTATATAATATAAAAAAAATTTAAAATTTTATTTCAAATATGAACATTTTATATTTCACATTTACATAGTACAAAAATAAACACCTTCATATTTCAAGATACATGATTATCAAAAACATACACCTATCAAATTTTCTAAATCCATAAAAAACTTCAAATTTATAATATAAGTAATTTACAATATTTCAATATTGTATATTTTATATTTATTTAAACCCAAATCTCAAAGAACAATACCATTTTTTCATTGTTTAAATAAATTTCTATAATTATACATTTAATATGAATTTTTAATATTATTATTTTAAGAATAATTCATAAAATCACTATAAACACCTAGTATTTATGTTATTTTATAGTATATAAACTCCTTAAAAATCAACATATAATTTTAATCTAAAAACTTTATATAAAAATAATAAATAATGTACCATGTAAATTAAGGACTTCAATAATAACACTAAATATTAACATTTATTTATTAAACATTTTATAAAAAATTTATAAATTATTATGAATAATTCATAATTATAAAATTAATTTTCTCAAAATTCATAAATTAGATAATTTTTATTAATTTTTAATATAATTTATAAAAAAATATATAATTTATTTAATTTTATAAATTAAAATAAAATAAAACTTAATAAACTATATTTTAGGTGGTGACACACTCTTATCATTGTCTTTGATATAGGAAAATCAATATCACTGAATAATTTCATGATATGATATACTTATATAATTAACCTCATTTTATTTATATTTTATAATTTGACATAAAATTTCATATATTTTTATATAGTTTATGAAATATATCCCATAGTTATTAAACACTTATCGATAATAACATTTTGAATCATTGGAGGTGATATCTCTATATCACTAGTCATGTTTCATTGAAAAACACACATTTTGAACTATAATTTGAGTTGTGAAATCCAAAAATCATAGATGTGATACAATTTACTATTTTAGGTATGTTTTAATAGTAGGTATTATAGTAAACAATATCCAATATCAAAGTGTCAAATACCAAGATCAACATCTTTGATTCTACCATGTATGGCCTTCGCATTTCATAAAAAATGATAACAACATATTACTATTTATAAGTGTGACGTCCCGACACAGGTTTCACAAGTCGGTTCCCCAAGCTGGTATATCACATGACCTTAAGCATTACTCCCCTTATGCTGGAGGATGGGGGATAGTGGTCAGGATCTATAAGGATCATGGGGAGACAATACCCTCTTTATCAAAGTGAGACAATCAGTGGAGATCAATATATCAACAGCTAAAATGATAATGAATAATAACCAATAAATACCAAACATCATGTGAAGAATTCTAAAACATGGGAAAATGACCATAAACCAAAGAAGTGGATATTTCATGTCATATATGTGTCAAATGTCAAATGAAAACCAAAAATAAAGAAAAACTAACATCTCCAAGTAGGTCCCTACATCATGTCTAGTTCCCAAATCCATGCTCCATCTTAATTACCAACTCATCCATATGACATTGGGCTCTTTCCCTTATCATTTCCAACAAAAATGAAGTCTATTTGGGGTACTAAACGACTGCTCGAGTATGGTGTGATTACAACTCAGTAGGCCACCACCCAAGTTTCTAAAGAAATATCTAGTCTATAAGAGTATATGTAGTTTTATAAATAAATAATAGAAAAAATTATGAAAGTAAATAGTTTTAAAATTTATTTTTCTTTAATTAACCATGTTAACCCTTGGGTTCAAGATAAAACTCAAAACAATCATACCTGCATCATCATGTGTTGGAGTCTGAACCATGCACCATAGGGATTCTATAATTTATTCTTTCATGGGATTTCATTATTCAGATTAATTCTATTTTTGTTTTGGTATATTGGAGCATTAGTATAGGTACCATTATCACAAACACTTGGAGTTTCAGTCCAACATCATTATCTTATATACTTGGAGTGTCAGTCCAACACCATTATCTTGGATATTTAGAGTTCCAATACAACTCCAATATCATGGGTACATAGAGCATCAGTCTATCACCAATTTACATGCATAAATTAGGTGCCTAGAGCATTAGTTTCTCACCCCATGGGTACTTAGAGAATAAATCCATCACCCACAACACATTGTTCACATTTTTATATAGATATATACATACCAAATCTCGTTATCAATTAACCTCTAACAAATTATTCACAACACTGGGCACTATTTTATTAATCAATAAAAACCATGGTTTATTACTTTTATCACGAGGAACAACATGGGAAATCCCCCATTAACCCATTTATCATCGATTACTACACAAATCATTAACCCTTCAAGGTTAATCTAATCAGTCGTTTAAATACCATTTTTAAAACCTGAAACATGGATTTAGTTCAATTCCAAAATCTAATAATTCCCTTTTTTACATTCCAAAAGTCATCACTTCAAGGACATAGGCACACTCTATGGGTTTCCATAGAGCTCGGTCTCGTAATCTCCAATGGGTCCAATGGGATCAGTGAAGGATCTAAAAATTTCATGGGATTCAATTAACTCTTTAAATTTAAAAGAAGTTTAACAACATGGAAAATAAAAGATACAATTGCATATATAATAAAGTCATCAAGACTATATTAAAATCCTATAGACCACCTACCTTAAGATAATTGATGAACGCTCATCCAACATTAGTCCTGAATTCGATTTATAATGGATGAATTCACAATGGATAAGGAGGTCTAGGATCAAAACATAAAATCAAGATCCAATGAAACAAGATCCATTAAAACACATATCTAAACCATTAAAAAGTATTGAATTTAACTCTTTGAAAAAGGGATGAAATATGGGAGGGAGAGAGATACTAAAACAAAGAAGATATTACATACCAAATAGGAGTTGATCTTCTTCCACTTGGTCTTAGATTCTCAAGATATGGGATTCAAGAGGCCAAGTAACCCTCTATATAGGCACAAAGAGAAAGGAAAACCATATTAGAACAAGATAGGGTGATTAAGGATATAAACTGGGGGTGAAATAATTTTTTATTAATTTTTTTAACTTTTAATAACCGTGCACACGGTATCTTAGACATGTCGCATGGTTAGAAAAACTATACACCCTAATCATGCACCCTACTATCCAAGGGGTTCACAGTTTCTCCTTGAGGTGCATAGTTTGTTAAAGCATGTGAAAAACATGAATACCCTATTATCCCTAGGGTTTATAGTTTTTTTAGGAGGGCACACAATTTGGGAAAACCATGTACCAACTGTGAACTGCCTAAAATCCTCCAAATGCTTCCAAAAATAAACCAAACAAACACAATACAAGCATCAAACAAAATTATTTTAAAATAAGAGTAAAAAGGAACTAATAATGGGAATGATAAATCTCTAGAAAGGTTATGATTGTATTATCTACCCACCTTATAACCACTCATCCTCGATTTTTTCTCCCAAGAATCAATAAGCCTCCCCGGTGAAATGGTTTGGCCAAAGGTCCTCCATATATGCTTCCCTCACCCATTTTTTCTCCTAAACACAACCATGTTTCCACTTCAATTGGACCAATAGTACAATATTTTCCTCCAAAAAATTCTCATTTCAATCCCCATCATGAATCATATGATCCTAAAAAAACACATCATCCTCAAGATCGACATCATCAACATGAATCACATGATAAGGGTCAGGGTGATATTTTTGAAGCTATGACACATGAAACACATCATTCATAGTACTATACCTCTAGGTAAGATCCAATCAATATAAAACCAATATAATCCTATACTCATTCTTAAATGGTTTGACAACCCTAAGTTCCAACTTTCCCTACCCTTGAATATGATGGTGACATAATCTTGGACAAATCCAAAGGAACACATGATCAGCCACTATAAACTCAAGAAGTTAATGACATCTATAGGCATAATACTTTTGTCTTATTTTCATTGTCTCCATATTTTTCTAAATCAAATGAACCTATTTTTATGTCTCCTGCATGATAATCAGTCCCAACAACTCAAATTCACCCTTCTCCATCCAACACAATGGATATCTTCATGGAGTACCATAAAGAACCTCATATGGTTCCATCTGAATAGTCACCTGATAAATATTATTTGAGGAGCATTGAACTAATGCTAAGTACTTCTCCCATGAATCACCAAAATCTAGGGAATATTTTCTCAGCATTTCCCCTAGCACTTAGATAGTATGCTTTGATTTCCCATCTATCTGTGGTTGATAAGTTGTACTTAGAAATACCTAAGTACACAATGCCTTCTACAAGACTTTCTGGACACATGAATTAAATCACGAGTCATAATTTGAATCTATACTCCATGGTACCCCATGAAAAAGGACTATCACTTGAACATACAAATCACCAAATTGATAAAATATGAAGACCCATTTAATTTAAAATAAATGGGATACTTTCATCAACAGGTCCGCAATCACCCATATTGTGTCATTATTCTAAGGGATCCTTGTAATACCAACCAAAAAGACCATGGTAACAACTTCCCACTTCAATTATAGAATAGAAAATGATTTTATCAATCCCCTAGATAGCTGATGTTTAACCTTCACCTACTGAAATGTGAAATATTGTACCATGAAACCTATAATTTCCTTTTAATTCCTAGAAACCAATACTATATATAAATATCATGGTACATCTTGGTCAAAATAGGGTTCACATCCCACTTCAATGCATGAAACTCAAGAATCAACTCCTCTCACATACATATAGTCACACCAACATATACACAAACATAGATGATATAATCCTCATCTATAATCCAATAAGAAGGTGCCTCCCCACCTTTAAGGATCTCCCTCAAGACAAAATACTCGGGATCCTCATACTTTATCCCCTTGAATCAGATAAAAATTGTGGAATATTCCAGTAAGGATTCAAGAGCCATATATCCATAACCCTCTTAAACCTCTATATGCATCTTAGTAAGAAAATCCATCATCTTCCACTCAGAGCTAGATTCCTGGACTACATGATTCTGTATCTTCCCTCTTAAAGCATCAGCAACACTATTTCCCTACTTGGGGGTATATTTTATCTCAAAGTAAAATGACTACATATTCACAACCCATCCCTACTATCATAGATTCAAATCTTGCTTTGAAAGTATATTCTTTAAGCTTTTGTGGTTAGTAAACATAGTAAACCATTTTCTTAATAGGTAATAATTTAAGGCATAAACCATTGTGGCCAAGTTGAGATATTGCATAGGATAATTTTGTTCATTTTCCCTAAAATATCATGATCGTATTCCAAGAATCTATCACTCTTCATTAACACTACGCCAAGAAAGATCCTGGATGCATCACAATACCATCTATAATCCTCACTCGTCTTGGTTAGGATCTAAATTTGTGAAATATTAAAACACCTTGTCATATAATGAGTTCTCACATTATCTAGACCATTTAAACATGATACCCTTATTGGTTAGTCCCAAAATAAGTTCTTCCTGGTGAGAAAATTCTTGGATAAATATCTAATAATATCCCACTAAATACAAAAAAAATTGAATATAAAAAAATTTCTTAGGCTTATCTCAAGAAACAACTACCTAAAATTTATCTATATCCAGTTACATGCTTTCCTTAGAGATGATGTGACCCAAAAAATATACCTTTTTCTATCCAAAATTGACACTTAGATAGCTTGGAATATATCATATTCTCTCTCAGTGTACTCAAAATAATTTCAAGATGTTTTTCATGATCTTAATGAGTCTAGGAGTACACCAAGATTTCATCAATGAATACAACAAAAAACTAATCCAAGTACGGGTGGAAGATTCAGTTCATTAAGGAAATGAACAAAGTGAGAGAATTTTTTCAAACCAAATGGTATTATAAAAAACTCATATAGGATATGCCTAATCTTGAATGTGGTCCATAGTATATCAGAAGGTCTCACTCTCAACTAATGATACACTAGCCTCAAATAAATCGTAAGGAATAAAAAAGGACCTCTCAACTATTCAAAGATATCATCGATACATGGAATCATATATTGGTTGATAACCATCATTCTGTTCAACTTCTTGTAATCAATGCAAAAACACAACATTCCATCATCCTTCATCGAAAAAAAGACCAGAGAACACCAAGGTGAAATAATTGGATGGAGAAATCCCTTATCCATTAATGCTTCAAAAAAATTATACACTTAAATCTACATTTGTTCTATTCGATAAGGTGGAATGGAAACTAGTTTAGCTTCAAGCATTAGGTAATTTTTTCACTCAACATCTCTCTTAGGTGGCAGCCTTAAGATTTATTTAGGAAACACATCATGAAATTGATCCACTATGGGGGTAAAGATACTATGTTTTACACCCCCATCATCCAAAAAAATTCTTGAAACCTGGGTGGTGATCTCCCACATTTATTGATAAACAATCCTTATACAACCATCCTAGATATCCCATTCTCCATGATGAACATAACTATTTCCCTCATGAGACATGAAGTTACCTCTATTATAGTAACAATCAATGTGGTCTTGGTATGATACCAACCAATCCATACCCAAAATCTAGTTAAAACCTAACATATCAAGTATATAAATATCCCAAAAGTAATGATACTCTCCAAACTTGAGGGAACACTCTATGTATAGACATATTTCCTTCGAATATACACCAAGGGATGTGTCGATCATCATAAATCCACACAAAAACTCCACCATTAGACTCAAACCATTCACAATTAGAGTATATATAAAAAATATGAGGCTGCTATATCAAACAAATAAATATAAATCATAGAAGTTGTAATAATTATACCTCTAAATGTTGATGGCCTAGCCCTGCTATCCATAATTATGGGCTGAACTATATTCAACTGACATGTCCCTCTTCCCTATGCTCCAATCTATGTCCCTTTTGATGAACTATTATACTGATATAGGCTCTCTTTACCTGATGTAATATGTCTACCTCCTCCACCATAATGGCTGGTAGAACTCAAAATTCACACCTGGTAAGGGGTATAAAACCACATTCTATTACTCTAGTTTGACCTAGCATCTACATTGCTACACATCAGTCGAGGGTTCCTTCAATACCTCTATAAGTGTCACATCCTATCGTAATATTGGCACGCCTCTAATGGTCAGGGACACTAACTATGAACGTGACCCGACATACTGCACAAATGGAAGAACACTCAATTACTGTCATATGTAAATGATCATTCTCCTTGGATACTATGTTTCTCACTGCTCTATTTAACATTTGCATAGAGGTTATTCCTAAACACAGAAGGCATGCCTCCTATTCATCCAGTAGAAACCACTTATCTTCCACTAGAAGCCTCTTTCAGGTTCCCCTCAGAAATTAGATAATGATTCACCACCTTAGAAAACTTCCTCAAAAGAAATATGTTAACTAGGGATGTAATCTCACATTTAATTTTATACTGCAAAAATAACACCATAGTTGACTCATCTCTAACCAGTATTGGGAAAAAACTCTTCATGTTGGTGAAGCGACTAGCATATTCCATCACTGACATGCGTCCCTAGGTCAACCACATAAACTCTTATTCCCTATCCTTTCTCAGTGTATTTGAGTAAAAGTTTTACAAGAACATCTCTTATAACTCCTTACATACCATGCCCTCCAACTACTCATGTCAATATTGAATATACAAAAAAATGTTCTCTTTAACTTGTAACATATAATAATAAAACTTGAATGTTTTGTTTGGTAAATGTCTAAATGGTCAATAATTGTCTGGATAGACTCCATCCAGAACTCAGCTACCTTAGGTTCACCCCCTATGGTGAAGGTTGGAGGATACAGAAATTGGAACTCCCAGTTTAGATCAAACATATTCCATATAGCTTTCCATGGGTCTCCTTAAAATAACTATATAATTTTAGTGAAGTTATCACAGAACTTCTCTCTTGGACCCTCATCCAAAACTATTGGATCCTCTAGTCCTGCTTTTATAGGACCATTTTTAGCAATGTCCTTGTATCACCCTACCAAAAAACATTTTCATAGAGGTATGTCTATATAATTACAATCACACATCTTAGGACACAAAAAAATCATTAGCACATTTACATAAGAGGGGTTCACATAATGTTATAATAAGTCATCCCTCATACATCACCCCATAGTCAAAACTGAGGAACTATCACAAACCCACAACCATCCCTAACCTTGGTCATGGATAACACAGGGTAAAAAACATTTAGATTCATAAGTTGTCTATTAGACACCCCTTTTAATCATTTTTATTACCACAGTTAACATATTATAAGCATTATTAATTCATTATTAGGAATAATTTCTATTTAATTACAGATAAAGTAAAATCATTTCTCATTTTCCAAATCCCACTTATAACGTGATTCTCCATACATGCCTAATTTGATAAATGTCTCAAAACTTACAGAGTACCTATAATGATGCATGCATAATCGACTCTCGTGCCATATCTAGGAAAAATGAAATCCTAGAAAATAATAACATCACATAAAAAAATACATCATATGAGGTAAAATAACATTCAACTATAATAGAAAACATCAAGAACAACAATCCCACCAAGAGAAATTGGGGTTTCCCCCGCACATGGGTTGGATACTCCCATGCATGAGCATATGACCAAGGACAGACACATACTTGTATCTTTTCTCCCTTTCATGAATAATAAGAAAACTAAAAATAAAATAAAATAGCCTTATATACCAATTTGTGATGTCCTGGCCTGAGGGCAATATGGCGGTTCCCCGATTCAGTATATCACATGACTTCAAGTATGCCTCCCCATATGCTAGAGGCTTCCCACTAGTAGAAAAGGTTTGTAAGGATTGTGGTGAGACTATACCCTATTTATCAAATAAAAAAAATCATTGCAGATCAATATATAAATAGATAAAATGATAATAAATAATAACTAATAAAGAAAAAACATCACATGAAGAATTCCAAAACATGGGAAAATGATTATTAAACAAGGAAATAGATATGTCATGCCATATATGTTTCAAGTATTGAATCAAAACCCAAAATAAAGACACAATTAAATCTCTTATGTTGATCCTGATATCATGTTTTTTTCCCACATCCATGCTCCATATCGAATACCAAGTTATCCATCAAACAAAGGGATCATTCACTTATCATGTCCTGAAAATATAAAGTCTGTTCAGGTACCAAATGATGGCTTGAGTTGGGTGTGAGTTCATATAAATATACCACCACCAATGGAATCTAAATAAATATACAGTCTATAACATTTTAAGTAGTTTTATTATGAAATAATATACAATACCATTAATGTAAACAAGTTTGAGGTTTATTATTACTTAATTAACCATGCTAACCCTTGGGTTTAAATTGACACCCAAACCAATCATACCAACTTCGGACCCTGTTGGAGTATAGACCATACACCATAGGGATTTTTCAATTTATCCTTTCATGGTCTTTCATTTTTCATAATAATTCCATTTTCATTTCGCTTCCCTAATACATTAGTCTCCATACCATTATCATAGATACTTGGAGCGTCAATCTAGCATTATTATCTCAAGTACTTGGATCGTTAATACAACACCATTATCTTTAGTACATGAAGTGTTATTCCAGAACTAATATCTTGAATAATTAGATAATCAAACTAGTACCAATTCACATGCATGCATATAGGGGAAAGAGAATCATTATGGAACCCCATGGATACATGGAGCATCAATATCTCACCCAAAACTGATTATTTATTACTTCATATATATATATATATATCTATTTCATCATCATTGACCTTCTCATCAACTATTCAAAACACGATAAATCATTTTATTAATTAAACATAATCATGGTTCATTTCTTTTATCATAAGGACCAACATGATCAATCCCCCATCAACCCATTAATCATAAATTATTACAAAAATCATTAACACTTCAAGGTTAATCCAATAAAAATTTTAAATCCCATTACCAAACCTTTCCATATGAATTTAGTTCAATTCCATAACCCACTACTTCACTTTGTACATTACATAAGTAATCATTTCCAAAAAATCAGCACACCCCATTGGGTTCCATCAATCATAGTCTCATAATCTCCAACGAGTCCAATGGGATCTATGAAAGGTATCTCAATTTCATGGGATTCAATTCACTTTTTAAATTTTAAATAAATTTCACAACATGGAATTGGAAAGACACAATTACATACCCATAAAAGGAACCAATACTATGGTAAAATCTTGTTGACCGCCTACCTTAGATCATTGATGAATTGTTGTCCAACATTAGTCCTTAATTCATTGTAAAATGGATGAATTCACAATAGAGAAGGAGATATATGATCCAAACCTAGGATCAAGATCCAAAAAATCAGATCCATTAACACATATATTTAAACCAAAAATGATGAAGGAACACATCCCTCTAAAAAGGTTAGAAATACGATAGAGAGAGAGGAACCTAATTGAAGAAGAGATCACATACCAAAGAGGAGCCAATCTTCTTCCACCAGATCTTTGACTTGTAAGGGAAGGGTTTTGAGAGGCCAAAAAATCCTCTAGAGAGCCACCAAGATTAATGGAAATTATATTAGGTTGAATGGGAGTAATCAAGGATATAAATCAGTGGTTTGGGAAATTTTAATTAAATTCTTGGATCTTTTAATAACAATGTGCATGGTTTCTTAAATAGGTTGCATGGTAGACAATTTTTTCACCCAAACCGTGTGCCCCTACTATCAAGGGGGTCACAGTTTCTCCTTCAGTCACCCCATTTCTTAAACCATGTGAAAACTGTGCAAAACCCATATTGTTAGGAGTACATGGTTTTTTGGGTGGGCGCATGGTTTGGGAAAACCATGAATTCTAAAAAAACCTCCAAAATACTCCAAAACTCAGCCACATGCACCCAAGATAAGCCTCAACCAAAAGGATATTAAAACAAGGGTAAATATATACTTGAAATGGGAAAGATACATCTCAAAAATGGTCGAGATCTTACAATAAAATTATTATTTAAAATATAAATAATTTTTTAAAACTAAAAAATATCATCTAAAATAAATAGAAATTGATTTAAAACCAAATAAGGGTTTATAGAAAAACAATTTACCCCAAAATATAGAAAAACATAAAATAATAAAATAAAAACATGATGAACAAACCTTCTATTGAATCCTGATATTTTCTAAAATTAATAATGAAAATACCTTAATGAAAAATAATGTTACTCACCTCCAAATACATATATAATTTGTATGGATCCCCAAGAACTAATTGTAGTAGTATTACTCTATCACTCTAATAAATACTATAATTTTAGTATTAATGGAGAATGTGAAATTATAAAAATTGGACTTTTTATGTATTAAATTAGAATTGGATATAAACACTTTTGGTTTATACTTAGTTATATAGGATGTCTTTGGATACTATAAGGGGTGACATGAATACATAAAGAAATTCATAAAATCTAATATTGTTATATCTTTTATAACATATACTATAATAATTTATATAAATTTTTTCCAATTAAAAATTTATTTTTATATATTATGAATCATATATAGATCATCTAATTATATATAGGAAAATGTATAATAGCCTTGTATGTAAGAATTGACACGGAAGTGTCACCTTCATATTGTACCATAATTTATTCCTCTATCACTCTTAACGATATAATCCACTAATGTTTAAAATGATTAGTGATACACTCATAATCCATGATGTAGTGCTAAATTTCATATAACTATAGGATTTTATCACTACCTTTGATACATCCTTTAGTACACATAATATCTTTCATGGTCAACCAGTAATAAAAAATAGACATGAATATTAAATTAATACCATAATATCTTTAGTGAATATAATATTTTTCCTTGGCATGGAATGGTATCATGTATTTCTATACGGTCCACTAGTATTATTAAATGGTTACAATGAGTAGGGTTTATTCTTAAACTTGTGTGAATAAAAGTCTTAAAATATGTAAAATTTTCTCCCAAATGAAATAAAGTTACTTCTTTAAATGGTACAAAAAATATAGACCTTAATATGCAATAAGAATCTCTAATATGTTGTTTATATAGTACCAATTCTTCCCTTACTCTCCAACCATCAAAACTCTAAAACTAAACAGATAAACACAACTATTTGATCACACAATATTTTACTTATACTTATTTTAAGATATTTTGAGGTATATATGAGTGTTATATCATCAACCAATAAGAAATTACTCAATACAAAACTCTATAGAAAAATCAATCCATATTATCTTCAAAGTAAGCCTTCAATCTTCATATTCTAAGGATCCCTCCTTCAAGAATTATTTTTTTCAATTATTATACTGAAATAAATATTCTTGTGGTGTCATACACTTATTTTTTTTCACTACTATAATCCTTCCACACACAAATATGAATGTACTCTCTAAAATAAAAAATCAGCTCATCTTATTCAAAAATCAAATTAAATATTAACTTTCACTTAAAATCATAAGTAAATTTTAGCCTTTATATTATTATTGTACTTTAAATCACTTTTTATATGATTAATAAATATTTAAGATTGAGTTAGAGTGGTATATTTTGTGAAAACCAAGCCATATCATGAAAACCATATAAATCATACATTATATGATGGACCACATTGTGGTTAAAATAACCACAACATGTTTCAATTTAATTACACAAACTTCAATAAAAATATTCTATTTAATTTAAATTCCAAAACCTCAATTAACATAAAACAATGTATTTCTTCCCTATTTTCATTATCTAATAGATCTGTGATCTTAATTATTACATAGTAATCTAACCATGTCCTCTAATGATAAACAATGATCCTGTTAAATAAACCATATTGTGGTTATCTAACCATGTTTATTTATATAAATTAGATCCATGGTAACTCAAAATTTCACTTCAATGTGGAATGAACACTCAATGTTTTTTCCTTCATCCATGGGATTTTTTTAGTAGAACGTGATTAAAATAATCAAATAATGAAATGATTTAATTCCCCATGGTTTTTATGAAAATATGTTTGTAATATGAACATCATTTAGAAATTTAACTCAAAAAATCATAGGAATTTTCTTTTGGATCTGAATCATGGTGTGGTTTGATAAAAACAATGATTTTTTTTTCTGATATTCACTTTAAACAACTTATACCTTCAAACATCATTCAAATATTCTTCCAACACTTCAACCAACACTTGATGATCCTCCAAACACTCTTCAATACATATCAATATTCTAAATTCACTTGATATTGAATATAAATTACTTTTTGATAAAAAAATATTACATAACTTATTCAATCCTAGTCACTTTTGATCCTTTAACCAAAAAGATCCCTATTTTCTTGATCAAAATAATCACTCCAAGTTTCTTCTTGTGGAAAAAATAATTTCCTTTTGATTTAATTATCATCAAACAAATATAAATCACCCTTAAACATATAAATGAATCACTTATCATTAAATATAATCCAAAATTTATGTACTCAATATAATAAATAATAACAATGAATAATATTGCAATGTTATCTATAATGGAACATCACAATCACTTCCAATATTATTTCAAAAAATTATTCTCATTTAAAACTCCCTATGTATATGTGTTAAACTGTTTTTCAATAAACATTCACAACACACACATACAAATAGTTCACAAACTGTCCATACACCCATTCCAAACTCAAAACATCACACACACACAAATACATTTTTATATATAACCTGTAGATTTATACATTTAAAAACTCCCTCAAAATAAGAGATTCCTTCCCTGTAAATAGAATATATACCTTTGGATTTGTGCTTCTTTTTCTCTTCCTTTCATGACAACAAACATTTTATAAATTATATAGGTGTTGGAATCACCACACTTTATCCTTTTTAATGTTGTGATTTAACTCCCATCATTAACCTTAGTCCATAAAAATCATCCTTATGAAATGGTTTGGTAAACACATTCAATACTTTCTCCTTTATAGAGACATACTCTATTTTTATAAATATTTTTTCCACCATATCCTTGATAAAATGGAACTTGATATAAAAATTCACTTTATATCAATGTTATTTGATCACTAATTTTGAATTTTATTTCTCAAAAGATTGATGGAACTTTAATTATCACAAAACATCAACATGGGTAACTTCACTTCCACCTTTAGATTTTCAATTTTTTCATCATCTACACCTATTGAGTTATTTCATGGGTGGTATATATATATTTTTATTCATCTTAACTCAATGTATTTTAATTTTTTTATGTATTAAGTTACAAACTTATCTCCCATTAAAAACACTCCATCAGACATGGTCTTTTGACAATCAAAATATTCATATCATTTTGTATCACTATAACTAAAAAGATCAATCCTTCATTTTCTATTATAAAACATTAAATAATAAATAGTTCCCTTTAAATACTTTATAATTCTATTACACACCATGAAATGATATTCCTTAGGTTTACTTTGATATGATGCATATAATGTAACAGAATAGATAATATATAGTCTTAAAGCTATTGAGTAGATAAAACTCCAATCATTTCTCTAAACACATTTTTATCGGCCTATTTGATAAGTTAATCTTTTTATATATTGGTTACTACTAAAATTATAGTTAAAAACTTCTCCTCATACTCTATTATAAACTTATTTAGAAGTTTCCTGGAATATTTCTCTTAATAAAGAAAAATGTGGCCTTTCTACTTAAGTTCACCATTGGTAAAGATATACTTGAATTCTATGTGGAAAATATTTTATCCTCGTTGAGAAATGACAAAAAAAGTTATCCTTATAGTTTCAATCAGAGAAACTAGAGTAAATTCATCATTAAAATCAATTTCATAAAGCTAAGAATATCCTTTATATACTATTCTTGAATTTTCTCTCATCACATCTCCCTTCTCATTCAAATTATTTTACATCACCCATTTATTCTAATGAAATTATTGTTTATAAACATAAAAACCAAATCCCATGTTTTATTCACCTATATCAAATATAATTCCTCATTCACAACATGAATCCACTCTTGGTAGATAAATAATTTATTTATACTCTGTATAAATTGAGTAATAATTGATGTGTGTGATGATGACATCAAAGACCTCTTCATTAGTGTTAATGGTCCATGATAACCAATAATATTATAGACATCAAATTCCTTTATTAACCATTCATAAAACAGATATTATGGTTATCCATTAAGTGATAGAGTTCAATCTCTATCTTATTCATGACATCCACTTGAATCTTCCACACTGATGTAAATTCAATACCTATATCTAACCAATTCATAAATTATAACGACCCATACTTTACATACATTTTTAATACTTCAAAAATTGAAGCACACTTATTACAACATATGATAAAACCACAAAGGACCATATAGGTATAGTGTCTTTAGAAACTGGGAAACATAAACAAATGGTTCATAAATCTTCTACAGTGTCTCCCATTTATTTCATCATATCTAGGGTCCCTTTTAGCATATTCTACTTAATATCCATCTTCCTGACCTGGGGAAAAGAAAACATAAAAGGGTGAGCTCAAATGCTCAGCAAGGGCAAATAAAGGAAATAAAAATCATATCATATCTTTTTGAAAATCAAAACCTGCAAAAGAGATCATAATATCTTAACATGGAATAAATCATAGAAGTGAAAATGAGATCCCCATAATCATAACATAAAACTTGAAACTTTGTGGCATGCACACATAATCATGGAAAATCATTTCTTGTTAGTCATGACTCATTGCCAATACTATCTTAGTGGACAAAGTCCCTTTCTGAACCGAGTTCACTCCTCGTTTCAGTCCTGTATCACTGAACCGAAATAACCTTCCGTTCCAGCCATGTCTATCTCATGAGATATAAAATCTTTACCCAATGCATTGGAGGGAGATATAGGTCCCACCCATCTTATAATGAATCCTTTCTTATGTGTGCCACATAATCATAAATCATACATCATCGCATAACCCATGTAATAAAAATGGGATTCTTAAACAACATGACATCATAAAACAATTCATATAAGATAAAGGAATTCATAAAAATGTTTACATCACAACATAATCAAATCCATGTAATAATAGGGATAAAAACAGAACCCTTTTATTATCTTAGATGGAAAATAATTTTGATAAAATACTTGAACTCCATTCTTGAGGAAAATATCCTTTCTACTTCAAAAACACTTTCCTTTCTTAACATGTCGTACAATTATAAACTAAAAGAAGTTGATTAAAAATAAACTTGAAAACTTGTAAAGGAAGCTTCTTGTAAATAATGTTTTAGAATTCCATTCATGCCGTATAACTAAAAAAAAACATTCTTCGTACTTTTGTTGGAAAAGTCAAAAAGTACCTTGTACGAAAAAACGACAAAATATTCCTTTCATATTCATTACTAAAAACTCACCGAAGGGTAAAATTGTATTTAAACTATTGTAGGTGGATGGAAATAATATTACATATTTATGAAACATGGATGTGGATGATAAAATACACCCCAGTAAATACTTACGAATAAACAATCTCGGATAAAAATGAGATTGTGATATTTCCCTTACCTTAGGTCCAATTTGCTTTGTTCGTGTCCGAAGCTCCTGTATAATGGTTTAAATAATGTTATTGACTTATTCCAGAATCATACATATTGATATGATATCATATATGGTCATATTATTAGCTTCTTGTTAGTAATATTTCATTGTTACTTGTTACTCGGATCTTTATAACTTTTTGTTCTTATGCGTGTTTTGTCGAATAAATTCTTATTCTTATCTTTAGGTTATAGATAATTCATTTACAGAATGGTATTAGTGTAGTATATACCATATTCATTCATTCAATTCATTTATATAATCATTATGAAATGAAGATCATGTAGAACGAGTCGCATCACATCGTGGAGACGGTATTCCGTACGTACGCACGAGTGATGATATCGTTCCTATGATCGTGGAATTGTATTGGATTATATATATATTATTTCAGTATCAATATTACTTCATAATAATCATATATAGTTACTCATTACACCATTATACCCATCCTTGTAAGGTGATGGTGGAAAATAGATTACACCACGGCGTGGAGACGGTATTCCGTACGTACGCACGCGCGGTGATTTCATTTTTCCGTAGGATGGATAGAAGGTGAATTAGGGTTGTTTCATATTTATAATAACATATCAGTATGTAAGTAATACTGATGTTATTACTTTATCATGAAACAACTAAAGAAGAAGAAGTTGAAGAAGAAAGAAATTGAAAAGATCGGTAATGGATATTACCTCTTCTTTGGAACGCCTCTTTGAATCCCCCACTTAAGGAACTAAGATTGGTCTTTTGAGAAGACCAAGACCTCTAGGATTATTATAGGGAAGTGGAGAGGAGAAAATGGCAGGGGTTTGCCGAGCTTGAGTGCTCAAATTGGTGTGAGGAGGAGGGGGAGGAGGTGCCCTTTTATAAGGGAGGAGAGGGGCACCTTAGGAATATCTCAAAATATTATTTTATATTAAAGTCAAAATCGGTTTATAATGGTTCCAAAGGGTCTTATTTCGAATCTAAAGTGGGGAAGGGTCGAAATCCTATCAACCAATATGATTTAGACAAGTTTATGGTATTATTGTAACCTTATCAATTAGATTTAACTCTAAGTTAATTAATTTAACTTTTACCGTGTCTTTTTGTTTTCTTTCACTATATGGTTAATAAACTTACTATAACATGCCAAAAGAACCCCAAATTGTTTATTATTAATATATATATCCTTATCTAAGTCATTTGGCCGAACCTTAGATTTTTAGGAATAAAATAACAATTAATAATATAATATTTTATTTAAAAACTATTTTGTGTCAATTTTGACACTATTTGATATATGATTTTTGTGAAAGTCATAACAGAATTATATGTTCGATCCAAGTTGATTAAATCAACATTAATATATAATAGTAACCTAGAAAATTAGTGGAAGTCATAAAAAGTCTCAAATTACATTTATTTTGGTGTTTATAACATCAATTATGTCAATATTTCATTAATAAGATAATTACTGCATCATCATTGTGTCATAAATAAATTAAATTATTTAATGTCTAAAAATTACAAATAAAATACCCTTATGTAGGAAATCCTTTTAGCTTTCTAAGGAATATTTATAGTCGAATTTATCTTATGTATAACCCCATATTAAAAATTATTTACTTATTAAACTTTGATTTTAACTATTTTAACCCTTCTTTAAATAAATTAATAATAAATGTCCTAATCTAATCCAAGTGGGCCTAAATGGTCATATTTTATTCCTAAGTTTGTTTTTGGTCGAATTACACTTGTCCAATAGAATTAGGACATGTGTTAGGGTAATATTGATATCATATTTACCCTTAGTTACCCTATTTACTATTAACCGCGGTAAAAATAGTAAAAAGTTACTATTCACCAAAAAATTATTTTCATCTCATTGAAGCACATTTTAGTCCTTGATATTAACAGTGTATCTCGGATTTTTGAAATTCCATTCACAGAAGCGGTAAAATTAAGTTTTATGCAAAATTCAGTTTTTAACCTACCACTTAGTGGTTTCACTATTCATCAAAAATTGAAAGTTTTCAGAAAAATACCAAAATTTCACCCTAGGCTAATTTCGATATTCTGAGTCCAAAAATGAAGTCCATTTTGAAAAATAAAATTTATAAAATTTCAAAAAGTGGTTATTACTATTCATAACGGCTAGTTTTAATAGCATATTGTTGTTTAGTGAAACTCGGTATTGCGTACGACGCAAGCTATCGAGGAAGGTCGCGATTGCATGTAAAGCAAGCCAAGCAAGTTTTGTGTAGAAAAATATTCCTTTGATGATTTATATAACATAAAAGTCTCGGGTGTTACATTCTACCCCCCTTAAAAAAAATTTCGCCCTCGAAATTCGTCACTTTGCAACAAACAGAGGAGGATACTTCTCCCTCATCATATCCTCAAGCTCCCATGTAGCTTCTTCAAGTTGGTGGTTTCTCCATAAAACTTTCACCAAGCGAGTAGTCTTGTTTCGTAGGACTTTTTCGCTACGATCCAGAATCTCTATCGGCTGTTCTTCATAAGAAAGATCTTGCTCCAGCGGTACAACTTCTGAGCTGAGTACATGTGAAGGATCTGGTATGTACTTTCTCAGGAGAGATACATGGAACACATCGTGAACTTGAGAGAGATTCGGTGGAAGCGCCAATCGGTAAGCTACCTTCCCAACATGATTCAGTATTTCGAAAGGACCGATATATCTAGGGATCAACTTCCCCTTCTTTCCAAATCTCATAACCCTCTTCGAGGGAGATATTCGTAAGAACACTTTATCACCCACTTCAAACTCTAGGTCTTTTCTTCGGTTGTCGGCATAACTTTTCTGTCGACTCTGAGCTACTCTTATGTGTTGTTGAATAGATCTAACCTTTTCTGCCATTTCATCAACGAGATCAGGTCCTAATAGCTTTTTTTCCCCAACTTCATCCCAGCAAGTTGGAGTCCTGCATTTCTTTCCATAGAGAGCTTCATAAGGAGCCATCTGAATACTGGAGTGAAAGCTATTATTATAAGAAAATTCCACCAAAGGTAGGTGTTGATCCCAACCTCCTTTGAAATCCATAGAGCAAGCTCTCAACATATCTTCTAGGGTTTGAATTGTTCTCTCAGACTGACCGTCTGTCTGGGGATGATAAGCAGTGCTGAAACTCAACTCTGTATCCAGAGTATGCTGAAGACTTCGCCAGAACTTCGAGGTAAATCTCGGATCCCGATCAGATATAATAGAAAGTGGTACTCCATGCAATCTTACCACTTCCTTTACATATATCCTGGCAAGCTGATCTAGAGAGAAATCCTCTCTAATAGGAATGAAGTGTGCAGACTTTGTAAGACGATCAACTATGACCCAGATAGCATTATTGCCTTTGGATGTTTTAGGAAGTCCTGTGACAAAGTCCATAGTGATGTTTTCCCATTTCCATTCGGGTATGGGTAATGGTTGTAACATCCCCTTAGACTTTTGTCTCTCAGCTTTAACTTGTTGACAAACCAAGCATCGAGAGACATATTTAGCAACATCTCTTTTCATGCCATCCCACCAGAAGTACTCTTTCAGGTCCCTATACATCTTCGTGCTTCCAGGATGAATAGAGAATGAAGAACTATGAGCCTCATCCAGCAGCTCCTTCTTTAATTCGGGGATGGGAGGAACACAAACCCGATTCCTGAATTTTATTATCTCATCACAATCGAGGTTGAATTCAGGAACATTTCTCACCTTCTTTTGTAACTCGGCATCTTCTTTCTGTGCCTCTTTAATCTTCACATGTATAGATGGTTGAACATTCATTTGAGAAAGATAAGATTTTTCCCCTTCCATTATAATTCCAAGATCCATCCTTTGTAAATCCATAAATATTGGATCTTTTGTGATCCTCATCATGGATAAACTAGCATGGTCTTGTCGACTTAATGCATCTGCCACCTTGTTTGCTTTCCCAGGGTGGTAATGGATTGAGCAGTCATAATCCTTAATCAGCTCCAACCATCTTCTTTGACGCATATTCAACTCCTTTTGTGTGAAAATATACTTTAAACTTTTATGATCAGTATAAATATCACACCTTTCACTATAAAGGTAATGCCTCCAAATCTTTAATGCAAAGATTACCGCAGCCAACTCCAAATCATGTGTTGGGTAATTTTGCTCATGGATTTTCAACTGTCGTGAGGCATAAGCTATCACCATATCATTTTGCATAAGAACACACCCCAATCCCTTCTTGGATGCATCACTGTAGATCACAAACCTTTCTCCACTACAAGGTAGTGTGAGCACAGGTGCACAGGATAACCTTCTTTTCAACTCCTTGAAATTCTCTTCACATTCCTCTGTCCAGACAAACTTAACTCCTTTCCGAGTCAACTTGGTGAGTGGATTAGATAATCGTGAAAAATCTTTTACAAAACGTCGATAATATCCAGCCAAACCAAGAAAACTCCGGATCTCAGTTACAGTTGTTGGTCTTGACCATCTTTCGATAACCTCTGTTTTTGCTGGATCCACAGATATCCCTTCTTTTGAGATTATATGACCCAAAAATGCAACTTTTTGAAGCCAAAATTCACACTTGGTAAATTTGGCATAAAGCTTCTCCTTTCTCAGGGTCTTCAATATAATTCTCAAGTGATCTTCATTCTCTTCCTTGCTCTTTGAATAGACAAGAATATCGTCTATAAAGACTACCACAAATTGATCAAGATAGTCTCTAAAGACTCTATTCATTAGATCCATGAAGATAGCAGGGGAATTAGTAAGACCAAATGACATCACTATAAATTCATAGTGTCCATACCTTGTACGGAAAGCCGTCTTTGGTATATCCTCCCTTTTGAACCTTAATTGATGATACCCTGAATGAAGATCAATCTTGGAAAAGTATTGAGCTCCGCGTAGTTGGTCAAATAAGTCATCAATGCGTGGGAGAGGATATTTGTTCTTGATAGTGATCTTGTTAAGTTCTCGATAATCAATGCAAAGTCTCATTGATCCATCTTTCTTCTTAACAAATAGAACAGGTGCTCCCCAAGGTGACGCACTAGGGCGTATGAATCCCTTATCAAGATTCTCTTGGATTTGCTTCTTCAATTCCTGCAACTCAATTGGGGCCATTCTATAAGGTGTCTTTGAAATAGGCAAAGCACCCGGTACGAGTTCTATTGAAAACTCAACTTCACGATTTGGTGGAAGACCCGACAATTACTCCGGAAAGACATCATCAAACTCCCGTACAATGGGCATATTCTTAATCGTGAGTTTCTCACCAACCATTTGAGATAAATAACCTTCATTTAGTGGAATCAATACCCATAAGATGGAAGAAATTTCCACTGGAAGGTTATGTTCATCCTTGCATTGATAGACGATCGTAGATTGATCTGGAATATGAAATGTGACTTCCCTTATTTGGCAATCGATATGAGCTCCATGTAGAGAAAGCCAATCCATGCCAAGAATCACATCAAATTCCACTAAAGGAAGGATCACAAGATTTGCAGGAAGCACTTTCCCACAAACTTCGATCGGAGAAGAATTATAAACTTTTGATTCAATTGATGTTCCATTAGGTGTTGTCACAGCTAACTCAACATCTAATTGTTGAGGTAATACGATGATACCCTTAGAAAAGTCTTCAGAAATAAAAGAGTGGGTGGATCCAGAATCAAATAAAACATTTGCTACTTTAGAGTGGATGGTAAGTGTACCTTTCACCACATCGTTATCGTACTCCACATCGCTGATAGAAATTGCATGTGACTTTCCTTTGTCTTTAGCCTTAAGATTTTGTTGACGTCGACCATCATCATCAACCCTTGGATTTGGGCATTGATTGGCATAATGCCCCATCTCCTTGCACTTGAAACATTGAAGTGTAGTAGGTTCATTCTGTGTATCCCTTCCTTTGTTTTCATCATTAGACATCTTCTTCCCATTATCACGGCATTCAAATGCCCGATGACCTTCTTTTCCACATTTAAAACATTTACTTGTCCCTTTAAGACAACTCCCTCCATGTTTCTTTCCACACTTTGAGCAGAAGGAAAAGATCTTCTTCTTTTCCGTGTGCTCTTTAGATTTTTCTTTGAATTCCATCTTCCTCTTCTTATCAAACCCATGTGACTGATGGGTTACTCCAATCTCCATCTCGACTTTGAGAGCACATCGAACAATTTCCTTATAGCTATTGAAGTCCCTTATGGCTAACGCCCTTCGAAGACTTGGTTTTAAGACACTAAAGAATCGATCGATCTTACTCTCAGGTTGGATAATAATACCAGAAGCGTACCTTGCAAGTCTTGTAAAATTTGCTTCATAGGTACTAACAGATTCATCATCCCTTTGCTTCAGTTCAAGAAACTCTTTCTCTATCTTTGTTCGGAGAATACGAGGGAAATACTTATTGAAAAATAAGTTCTTGAACTCGTCCCATTCCATAGACTCAATTTCATCCCTTTGCCTCGTATTCTTAACAAGATTCCACCATTGATCAGCATCTCCTTCCAAACGATACACTGCTAGGATGACTTTATCATGTTCAGAACATTGAAGAACTGAAAATATCTTTTCAGTAGTACTAATCCATTGTTCAGCAACTAATGGATCAGTAGACCCGCTGAAAGAAGGTGGACGCTGCCTCATGAAGGATTCAACAGAATGTTCCTCCCTCCTTTGCTCGTTTTGAAATCCTGCATGATTCCTAGCTTGATAAAGTTGTGTGAGCATGGCTACAAGATTTTGCATTCCAGCTCCCATATCGTTTGGTTGCTCAGGGGGACAATCATTGCATTGCCCATCGCATTCCGCATTAACACGGTTCCTTCGGGTTCCAGCCATTGACTAAAACCAAGAAGAATAGTGTGAGAAACACTAATTATAATAGGAAACCACATAATTCAAGAATAAAATTTTCATGTTTAAGGTCTTATCCTAGGTTATTCAAGGCCATTTCTAAAACACTAAGATTGTGTTCTATGCTTAGACTTATCCTTAGGGTTCTTACTAAGGCTTTCACATCCTAGTTTCCAAAGGTTGACTATACCTTTCCTCTGATACCAACTATAACGACCCATACTTTACATACATTTTTAATACTTCAAAAATTGAAGCACACTTATTACAACATATGATAAAACCACAAAGGACCGTATAGGTATAGTGTCTTTAGAAATTGGGAAACATAAACAACTGGTTCATAAATCTTCTACAGTGTCTCCCATTTATTTCATCATAACTAGGGTCCCTTTTAGCATATTCTACTTAATATCCATCTTCCTGACCTGGGGAAAAGAAAACATAAAATGGTGAGCTCAAATGCTCAGCAAGGGCAAATAAAGGAAATAAAAATCATATCATATCTTTTTGAAAATCAAAACCTGCAAAAGAGATCATAATATCTTAACATGGAATAAATCATAGAAGTGAAAATGAGATCCCCATAATCATAACATAAAACTTGAAACTTTGTGGCATGCACACATAATCATGGAAAATCATTTCTTGTTAGTCATGACTCATTGCCAAGACTATCTTAGTGGACAAAGTCCCTTTCTGAACCGAGTTCACTCCTCGTTTCAGTCCTGTATCACTGAACCGAAATAACCTTCCGTTCCAGCCATGTCTATCTCATGAGATATAAAATCTTTACCCAATGCATTGGAGGGAGATATAGGTCCCACCCATCTTATAATGAATCCTTTCTTATGTGTGCCACATAATCATAAATCATACATCATCGCATAACCCATGTAATAAAAATGGGATTCTTAAACAACATGACATCATAAATCAATTCATATAAGATAAAGGAATTCATAAAAATGTTTCCATCACAACATAATAAAATCCATGTAATAATAGGGATAAAAACAGAACCCTTTTATTATCTTAGATGGAAAATAATTTTGATAAAATACTTGAACTCCATTCTTGAGGAAAATATCCTTTCTACTTCAAAAACACTATTCCTTTCTTAACATGTCGTACAATTATAAACTAAAAGAAGTTGATTAAAAATAAACTTGAAAACTTGTAAAGGAATATTCTTGTAAATAATGTTTTAGAATTCCATTCATGTCGTATAAGTAAAAAAAACATTCTTCGTACTTTTGTTGGAAAAGTCAAAAAGTACCTTGTACGAAAAAACGACAAAAGATTCCTTTCATATTCATTACTAAAAACTCACCGAAGGGTAAAATTGGATTTAAACTATTGTAGGTGGATGTAAATAATATTACATATTGATGAAACATGGATGTGGATGATAAAATACACCCCAGTAAATACTTACGAATAAACAATCTCGGATAAAAATGAGATTGTGATATTTCCCTTACCTTAGGTCCGATTTGCTTTGTTCGTGTCCGAAGCTCCTGTATAATGGTTTAAATAATGTTATTGACTTATTCCAGAATCATACATATTTATATGATATCATATATGGTCATATTATTAGCTTCTTGTTAGTAATATTTCATTGTTACTTGTTACTCGGGTCTTTATAACTTTTTGTTCTTATGCGTGTTTTGTCGAATAAATTCTTATTCTTATCTTTAGGTTATAGATAATTCATTTATAGAATTGTATTAGTGTAGTATATACCATATTCATTCATTCAATTCATTTATATAATCATTATGAAATGAAGATCATGTAGAACGAGTCGCATCACATCGTGGAGACGGTATTCCGTACGTACGCACGAGTGATGATATCGTTCCTATGATCGTGGAATTGTATTGGAGTATATATATATTATTTCAGTATCAATATTACTTCATAATAATAATATATAGTTACTCATTACACCATTATACCCATCCTTGTAAGGTGATGGTGGAAAATAGATTACACCACGGTGTGGAGACGGTATTCCGTACGTACGCACGCGCGGTGATTTCATTTTTCTGTAGGATGGATAGAAGGTGAATTAGGGTTGTTTCATATTTATAATAACATATCAGTATGTAAGTAATACTGATGTTATTACTTTATCATGAAACAACTAAAGAAGAAGAAGTTGAAGAAGAAAGAAATTGAAAAGATCGGTAATGGATATTACCTCTTCTTTGGAACGCCTCTTTGAATCCCCCACTTAAGGAACTAAGATTGGTCTTTGGAGAAGACCAGGACCTCTAGGATTATTCTAGGGAAGTGGAGAGGAGAAAATGGCAGGGGTTGGCCGAGCTTGAGTGCTCAAATTGGTGTGAGGAGGAGGGGGAGGAGGTGCCCTTTTATAAGGGAGGAGAGGGGCACCTTAGAAATATCTCAAAATATTATTTTATATTAAAGTCAAAATCGGTTTATAATGGTTCCAAAGGGTCTTATTTCGAAGCTAAAGTGGGTAAGGGTCGAAATCCTATCAACCAATAGGATTTAGACAAGTTTAGGGTATTATTTTAACCTTATCAATTAGATTTAACTCTAAGTTAATTAATTTAACTTTTACCGTGTCTTTTTGTTTTCTTTCACTATATGGTCAATACACTTACTATAACATGCCAAAAGAACCCCAAATTGTTTATTATTAATATATATATCCTTATCTAAGTCATTTGGCCGAACCTTAGATTTTTAGGAATAAAATAACAATTAATAATATAATATTTGATTTAAAAACTATTTTGTGTCAATTTTGACACTATTTGATATATGATTTTTGTGAAAGTCATAACAGAATTATATGTTCGAACCAAGTTGATTAAATCAACATTAATATATCATAGTAACCTAGAAAAGTAGTGGAATTCATAAAAAGTCTCAAATTACATTTATTTTGGTGTTTATAACATCAATTATGTCAATATTTCATTAATAAGATAATTACTGCATCATCATTGTGTCATAAATAAATTAAATTATTTAATGTCTAAAAATTACAAATAAAATACCCTTATGTAGGAAATCTTTTTATATTTCTAATGAATATTTATAGTCGAATTTATCTTATGTATAACCCCATATTAAAAATGATTTACTTATTAAACTTTGATTTTAACTATTTTAACCCTTCTTTAAATAAATTAATAATAAATGTCCTAATCTAATCCAAGTGGGCCTAAATGGTCATATTTTATTCCTAAGTTTGTTTTTGGTCGAATTACACTTTTCCAATAGAATTAGGACATGTGTTAGGGTAATATTGATATCATATTTACCCTTAGATACCCTATTTACTATTAACCGCGGTAAAAATAGTAAAACGTTACTATTCACCAAAAAATTATTTTCATCTCATTGAACCACATTTTAGTCCTTGATATTAACCGTGTCTCTCGAATTTTTGAAATTCCATTCACAGAAGCGGTAAAATTAAGTTTTATGCAAAATTCAGTTTTTAACCTACCACTTAGTGGTTTCACTATTCATCAAAAATTGAAAGTTTTCAGAAAAATACAAAAATTTCACCCTAGGCTAATTTCGATATTCTGAGTCCAAAAATGAAGTCCATTTTGAAAAATAAAATTTATAAAATTTCAAAAAAGTGGTTATTACTATTCATAATGGCTAGTTTTAATAGCATATTGTTGTTTAGTGAAACTCGGTATTGCGTACGACGCAAGCTATCGAGGAAGGTCGCGATTGCGTGTAAAGCAAGCCAAGCAAGTGTTGTGTAGAAAAAGATTCCTTTGATGATTTATATAACATAAAAGTCTCGGGTGTTACATAAATACCTCTATTAACTTTAGAAAGAGTTATTTATTATTCACACCAATAAAATGATTTTTTTATAAAACCTTAACTTGTGAAATGTTGATAATATTGGATGATATCTTATTACAATAGTTATAACCCCACTTTTTATAGATATTCAAGGAAATTTCCACCAAATACTCTTTTCTCAATCATTCTTATATTGGAACCATTTACATTGATGATATAAGAGATTCCAATTTCCCTAAAATACATCAATAATAAGGTCTTACAGTAATACATATCCAACGGTAACATATTATAACTTAGTCGATACAAGAAATTTTTTTTAATTTAAACCACTATCTCAATCCACTATAATTAAAATAAATTGAATGGTTTTATGTTCCACCAACATAGTTTGAGTTGTCTCAATCAAGCTTAATACTTAATCTCATATATATATATATTCTTATTGGAAGGTATAAGGTCAACTATATGCATAATAAATTTCAATCTTTTACGATTAAGTTTTAAACCTTACACTTATGTATTCATCCACATTATTTGAATGGAGCCTTCTTAAATATTAACCACATTATTTTACAACACAACTCTAGAAAATCCTAAAATTCATGAAATAATTAGATTTTTATCACATGAACATGATTCCTGGGATCAAGTAACATCATAAAAAATTGTTATAAATATTTTTTAACCATTAATATATTAATTTTTCCTTAATATATAAATACTTGAATGGAAAACTTCTAAGAAATGAGTAGTTTGACTCTCCATGTATTTTTGTAAATAATTAATAATATTTTTCTTTAGACATTTAAAAAATTCAAAAAAATTATCTGTTTTCAGTAGTGAAATATCATGAATATTGTCTCATTAAATCAAACTTTTATTTCCCATTTGGTAAATGTGGTTATATCTTCAATGCTATAATTTATTATCCTCTTTTATAATCAATTAACTAAAATTTTAGAAACCACCCACTTGAAATATATTTCCTCAATTTTTCTATCATAAAGTCATAATACATTCATATTTCAACCACTTCACCAATCATCCATCTTTAATACATATCACTTTATTTGCATCAGCACATTATTGGAAAACACTTAGCAGGTTATGCTTTAAACCCCCAATAAGGAGAGCACTCTTAGAACTAAATGTATTTTCTTTAACCTATATTAATAAAATAATTTTATTTTTGTGGAATAAATAATTATAAATGTGATATGTCCTTCCATAAAAATCACAAATCCTTTGAGTATACTTATACAACCCATCATATGTGATGAACACACACTATTAAGTATTCATTCATGGTTCTTTTGAGATACTTTCAAAGATAAATCCACCACAAGTGTTTTCTTATTTCTTTTTTCATTATTATTTTAAAATATTTGAGCATTATTAATAATAACTTATTTAGGAAAAATGGAATGGTGATTATTATCTAATTTAACAAGATGATCACATCATCAAAAAACTTCATTCAGAACCTAAAACTAATTCTTCACTTGAATATTGAATTTTTAGTTTCTATCTATAATTTTATTCCTTAAATTAGTTGACTCACTCTCAAATTCATCATTTAAAATCATGTATAATTATTTAAATAATTTTTTAAACAAAAAAAATCTCTATATATTCCCATACCCACCATAATAAAAACATTCGGAAAATATTGAAATTATTTTAGAAAAAAACTACTTAGTTTATTGATTCTAAAACTTTCTTTCCTTCATCTATTTGATTTTAAATTTTGGTATTTCTTATATATATATATATATATATTGTTTTTATATGTTTCCCTATTGTTTAGATATAAATATTTATTTTTTCATATTTCTATTTTTATAATATTTTTTCTCTAAGTCATTATATCTAGGATTTTTAAAATTCTATAATTATTCTTTCACTTTGGATTATTTCCATACTCTTTCTCCTTAACAAAATGGTATTTAAAATGTATAAAATTAATTAATTAAGGTTTATAATGGTCACTAAAATTCTTGTATGTTTTAAAATTCCCCTTACTTCCATTTGAACTTTGACCAACTTCTCATAAATAATCCTCAAAATCAAACATGAAATTGTTTAAATTATTTTAAGATACTAACATAGTTTAATGAAAATATTGATTTTATTTTTATTTTACTTTAATACTCTATTTTATTGTATCATTCATCTTATTCTCCTTAGAAATTAATAAATTTAAACTCTCAATTTCTTTCACCAACTATAACTAAATTTATCTATGAAATATCACAACCTCATTTGATATTGGTATTACCTATACCAAATTTTTAGTCTTATAATCTAGATTAAGAAATTGATTTAATTTTATATTCACATAAATTCCATTTTTATTTATTCTTACACTACTTATCTAGAGAATTACTCCGCTTTCACCTTAGTAATAAAAAATTTCCCATTATGATCACTAGTTGATGAATCATTTTCGAATTCACTATTATCACACACTTCTTCCTCTGTCATCAGAAAATAAATTTTATTTTAAAATTTTGAGTATTTTTTTCTTTATCTTAGAATTAGGCTTTTTCTTACTGAATGTTGAATCCTTCTTCCAAGAGAACCTTTTTTATGAACCAACCTCTTTTTCAATTTTCTTATTCCTTAAACATTGGAAAATTTACAAGAAATAAATTATATTACCTCCACTCCAAAAACACTTCAAGGATATTTTACCATGACATCTAACTTTTACCATTTATATAATTCTTGAGATGAGTGGAATGATATGATCAAATGTCACATTATTAAATCTATTTAAATATGAATTTTTATCTTTTACTATGACCTATTCACAAATAATATCATTATTTATAGATTTTAATGAGATTACATTCTTAACATTAATTATTTTCAGGAAAGAATCACCATTCATCATCACATATCGAACCTTCCCACTAATAAATTCATTAAATGGAAATGAATTTAAATCATGATATTTAAGAGAGAAAAACTTTTCCATCAAACATATCTGGTAGGATATGGAAAAACTTCTTGATAATCATAGAATCTTCTACATATCTCTAAAACATTCTATAGATATCAAAAAACAATTAATCTTGTAATGAAATATTCCTCTATTTCTTTTTCCTGTATAAGAATTTAATAAAATTAGGTGTTCTAAATTTAATATTTTTACTTCAATCACTATAACATTCCCTTCATGAATATTTTGTGGCTTGCCCCAAATACCTTTAAATTTATTAACCCTCATAAGATTTATGAATTATTTATCGAAATTAATGATCTGAAAACATTCCTTACATGACTATCAATATCAATATTCTTTATTTCAACCAGATTCATTATAACACCAATCGTAACTGGAGTGAAACCAACAGCTAAAGTGTCTATAAAATTCATACCTAACAAGAAAATGTATGAAAAAATTATATTTTAGGTGAAGAGGAAGAAAAAAGTTATAGATGAGGGGAGGTGAATATAAAGGTTTAAAATTTTAAATGGAATTAAATATATTAGATCATTAAAGTTACTATTCATTTATCATTGATATACATGAAAAAGATTAAGTAAAGGAAAATTAAAGAGAGAGTAAAAATAATTTTTATAGTATTTTTGATAGAAAAGGCTCATATATAAACTCTTTACACCCATGCACTCCTTGATAGTTCTAGTATTTACTAAGGACCTAACTTTTAAATGGGATTCATAATCCAATTACAAACTACCTTTTCTAGTAGAGGCACAACCACACTAACAACATATATTTCAAAGGAGAGTCACAACACATTAAACCACTGACATTTTAACTTGGAGTTAAAACTACAATATACCTTTTAAAAGGTTGTATAATCCAAATATATGAATGATTTTGGAATAGAAAATAATAAAATAAAATTTTTAAGAAAAAGTGATGAATATAAAGCATGAAGTAAAGACTCAGAGAAACAAGAAAGTAGAAGTTGGTGTAAAATAATTGAAGGAAAAAATGGCTTGAAAGTAGTGAAAAAATGGGTATCTCCAAGGAAGTAGTGTTGAAAATAGTTTTTTTTCTTCCTTGATAATCCTTTGGCATGTTGAAAAGTCTGTTCACATAGGACAAGAAAGTTATTGTAGTGGTTTATTAAAGTTTAGTAGTTGTGAGTTCATATCAATAAATGTTTTTGATATTTTTCACTATATATTTCCACCGTGCAACTTCTATCCTTTAAATTTGGTTGTATAATTGCTATAAATCAATATATAATGGTTAGAAAAACTGAAAATAAAAATAACATTGATATATGAATTATTACCATAAATATTAAATCCAAAGATTCAGTCATTCCCAAAATTCTTGAGTGAATGATAATCATCAAATTAAGTGTTTCCCGATTCCTAAAATAATATATATGAACATTGAATAGAATTGAAATGTCTTAAATGATAATTACTTGGGGTATCTGATAAATCTTGCAAATTATTTTCCTTCTATAAAACTTGAATATCTAATATCTTTCCAAAAACATACAGCATATTCCAAAAATTATAAATAGAGATAAACTATACATTAGACACTTGAAAATAACTTTTAATATAACAATTATACATAACACATGATTTATAATCAAATAAATTTGTGTTAAAATTTACAATATATAAAATAATAAAATTAATAATAATTTGAAATACACGTCTCATAAGAATAAAAATATTCAGAATAGCCATCTTTCATATGAGTCATTAAACATATGTTTAAATTATTTTACGATTCATTTCACTGGTTCAGCATAAGAGTCATATAAACTTTTTAGGATAGAATACATTTATAAGATATAGATTTTGTAAGATTAAAAAATCCTACAATACTTGAGACATAGATTATATGAAAGATGTCTTAAAGCTCAACAATGACTGTAATGCTAAATTCATATAGTTCAGACAATATAGTTAATCTCATAATGTTCATGTTATAAGGCTTAGTACATATTCATACGGTTAGATCATAATTTTTTAAAAAATATATTCACAAGTTTATGACATAAAACTGTAAGGTTAAGACATGCATATAGTATTATGGTTTAACAACATAATAAAATAGTGATTAAAGAATCATTTATAAAAACTCTATAAATAGCAAATAATGTTGTGAGAAATTATAATTATCCAAATATGAAATAAGAATAAAATTCAGTAATACTTCATAATGTGAGTTATAACCCAACTCATACAGATGTGTATATTTCTCCAAAATCATTTCATAAGAAATATAATTAACATAAATATTTTAATGTTATAGAGAATAAAGAGAGAATTTACAATAAATAGGTTTTTTAGTAGTAAAAACCAAAATAAATGAAGCAGTATGGATCCACTAAGCAATATCCCCATTTTGTAATTGAAAATCCAAACATATTACACAAAATTTCTCCCCCTTTTAGGAATAAACAAAAAAAAGTAAATTTTGAATATAATATAAATTTTAATATAAAATATGGTTAAAATATAATGTAAAAAAATTGATAATTTTGTCGTATAAAAAATCATAATATTTAAACATATAAAACTAAAGATACTTCAGATTTATTCAGATTCTAGCACACTTTATAATAGTTTTAAAGGAAAATAGATTGCAACTTTAGTGTTCCCCCTAAATTTATGAACTAAATAAAAAAATAAAAAAAATAAAGTAAGAAGATAAATTATATAAATAGAATTTCACTCCCTAAATTTCACCATCATTTCATAATTATAAAAATTAACATTTATAAAATATTATAAGAAGATATAAACATCTTATATATAACTTAATGAGATACTCAATCAGAAATAGACATAGAAATCTACAAGGAGTCGTGAAACATGTTAATATATTCAAGAAATTATAAAATTATTCTCAATGAATTTAACCCAAAATCGTTTTTTTAATTTTCAAAAAGCCTTTTTATGGTTAAGTGAGAACCACACAATCAGGACCACCATGCAAAAAAAGGCAAAAGAGGGCCGATACAGAGACCCAACACAAGACTAGACCCACCCCAAAAACACTTAGGGATCGCATTGGGCCCCACACCCATCTGTCGCCCAGCAAGCACCGGTTAGAATAACTCACATGATTTAATTTAATATTATTATAATGGGATATTAAGGGATAAAACTGTCAATTAATGGACTTTGACAATTAATTAAGTAACCACCCATATAACTGATTTATCCCTATTTAAAGGGTCCTTTCTTTTCCAATTAAGACTAAATCTAATTTTGCTATGTTCCATCAATTTTTTCTACGGAAGAGAAAAGAGGCAAAGGATAAAAATCATTTTAACTTGGAGAAAATCAAGGAGATTCAAATCTAAAATATCCCATAGATCAAGGTATGTTTTATCTTATTTTGAATTCTGTTTATCTTTGTGATAAACACATATTTTAAAGATCCTAACATAAATGAAATTAATTTACATGTGGTATTAGAGGAGGGTTATGAAATCTGTGTTTCTCCATGTATAAATTTATGATGTGTTGCGTTAAAATAAGAATCAAAAATTTGGATTACGTTCTGAAAACAATATGTTGTGTTAAATTAGAATTATTTTCTTCTTATTTTAAATGGTCATTACTATTAATAATTATAGTGTGTGGTGGAATTTTTTTTTGAAACCCAAATATGGTGTGCAATTATTATTATTATTTTAAAATTATGAATCCTCTGTGCATTTGTTTTTATCTTCCCAAATATTAAGTGCCTATTTTTTGTGAATCTCAATTTGCTGCATCTTCTCCTTGATTTTAGATTTTGAAATTTCACTTTAGTTATTTATTATCTTTGATAATAAAATTAATTTTATATTTAAAATTGTTTTAATGATTCAAAAAAAGGATAAGTATTCCCACCTTTAAGAAATGGTTTTAAAGGTGATGTGTTAGCATTTATTTATTTATTTATCAGCATTTTATCATGGGTTTTCAAACCTTAAAAAAATTGTTATAAAAAATATTGATTTTTCATTATTTGAAATAATTATTGGAGTTTTAAATTTGATGCAAAAACAAATTAAAGAAAGAGTAAACAAAATTTTGGATTTATGTTTATTAAAAAATTTATAACTATGTTATGATTATGATATTTTTTATTTTGAAACAATATTGTATGAGATTTTTTAATCACCAAAGTGGTCAAATCATAAAGTTAAAATTATTTCAAAAAACAAAATTATGTTAAAATGATATATATTGATTGCTCATAAATTTGATACTATTATGATATTTTATGAGTAATTAAAATTCATTATTATAAGATGTTTATTAATTACCCAATGGCAATTTGAATATTCTTATAATATATGAATATAGTTATTGGAAATATATATTATGCATTATGATATTTTTTTATATATACAAAGATAATAAATAAATCTAATTGATGCATATATTATTTCCAAAAAAATTTATTTTTATTAGTATCAATTATGTTTTTGTATTAGTGTTTTACCCAAAGGAGAACACTAATACACATTTATGTTAAATAATTTGTTTGAACCATTGTATTATTATTATTATTATTTCAAAGCATTAATTTTAAGCATGTATTTATTGCAGTTAGTTTTTCATCATCATTGCACTCACAAATATCATCTGTTCCGATCTTTAATGGATTAAATTTCTCTGATAGGAGTGAGAAAATCCAATTTCACCTTGGTGTATTGGATCTTGATTTAGCACTCCGAGTAGAGAAACCTGCAACTACAACGGATGATAGTAGCGATGATGATAAAGTATATTATGCATCATGGGAAAGATCAAACAGATTATGTTTTATGTTCATGCGAATGAGCATAGCAAGTAACGTCAAGTCAGGTCTCCATAAAACTAAAAGTTCTAAAGAATTTCTAAAATATGTGGGAGACCGATCTCAAACTGCTGACAACTCTCTTGCTGTAACATTAATGAGTACATTTACCACCATGAAGTTTGATGGTTCTCGTACCATTCATGAGCATGTCATTGAAATGACAAATATTGCAGTAAGACTTAAGTCTTTAGGAATGGAAGTGGATGAAAGTTTCCTTGTACAACTTGTCCTAAACTCATTACCATATAAGTATGGACCATTCCAAATGAACTAAAACACCATGAAAGATAATTGGAATATTCATGAATTTCATAGTATGTTAGTTCAAGAGGAAATACATTTAAAGAGTCAAGGAATATACTCCATCCATTATGTGCATCATCAAGGAGGAAATAAGCATGGAATACAGAAGCATGGAAAAGGAAAGGGACCGTTGAAGGTTAATGAGTCTTCTGGAAAGAACCAGAAGAACACAAATAAAGATAAATTCCATTTCTATGGGAAAGATTGACATTTCCAAAAGGATTTTCTGAAACGGAAGGCTTCGTTTGAAAATAAAGGTAAGAAAAATGCATATACATGTTATGAATCAAACTGAGCCAAAGTTCCACATAATACATTGTGGATTTATTCTGGTTGTATGACTCATGCTTCTAATAAAATGCAGGGATTCCTTTCAACCCAAATCACAAGCCCAATAGAAAAGTTTATCTTCATGGTAAATAGAGTGAAGGTTCCAGTTGAATTTGTTGGGACTTATCGTTTAATCCTTGATAGTGGATATAGTTTGGAATTATGTGAAACCTTTTATGTACCTAGTATATCTAGAAATTTGGTTTCTCTGTCAAAACTGTATGCTGCTGGATACTTTTTTAATTTTGGTAATGGATATTTTAGTTTGTTTAAGCATACACGCACCATTGGATCTGGTTTATTGTATGAAGGATTATATAAACTAAATCTTGATAATATGTATGCTGAAACACTTATGACCTTGCATCATGATTCTGGTACTAAACATGGTTTAGTAAATGAAAATTATTCTTATTTATGGAATAAATGTTTAGGTCATATTCCAAATAAATATTGGAGAGATTGATTAAGTTTAAAATCCTTCCAAAATTGGATTTTACTGACCTAAAAATTTGTGCGGATTGTATTAAAGGAAAACAAACAAAACACACAAAGAAAGGTGCCACAATAAGTACTCAACTCCTTGAGATCATACATACCAATATATGTGGACCTTTTGATGTCAATTATTTTGATAACGAAAAATAATTTATCACCTTTATTGATGATTTTTCACGTTATGGATATGTATATTTATTGCATGAGAAATCTCAATCCATAAATGCCTTGGAAATTTATGTAAATAAAGTTGAGAGGCAATTAGAAAAAAAGGTGAAGGTCATAAGGTCTGATAGGGGTGGTGAATATTATGGAAAATTTGATAAAAGTGGACAAAACCCTGGTCCATTTTCAAAGTTTCTAGAAAGTCATGGCATATGTGAACAATACACTATGCCTAGTACACCACAAAAAAATGGTGTAGCAGAAAGGCGTAATAGAACATTAATGGATATGGTTATAAGTATGTTAAGTAATTCTTATTTAACCTTATCTTTGTGGATGTATGCTTTAAAAAATACCGTGTATTTATTGAATAGGGTTCATAGTAAAGAAGTTCCAAAGACTCCTTTTGAACTTTAGACTGGTGGGAAACCTAGTTTAAGACATCTGCATGTATGGGGTTGTCAGGCATAAATAAAAGCATATAATCTACAACAAATAAAACTGGATGCAAGAACAATCAGTGGACATTTCATTGGTTATCCATAGAAATCAAAGGGGTATAGATTTTATTATCCTTACCATAGTATGAGAATTGTTGAAACTTGAAATGCTAGATTTATCGAGAATGGTGAATCTATTGGGATTGAAGTTCCACGAAATGTGGAAATTAAAGAAGTTTGAATTCAAGTTCCATTTTTTTGTATTCGAACTTCACATGTTGTTGTTCCTCAAATTATTACATCACAAAACAATCAAGTAGAACCACAACAGAATTTTTCCCAAATTCACAACGAAGAAATGGTTGAAGAACCACAAGAAATAGTGTTAAGAAGATCCCAAAGGGAAAGAAGTTCATCTATTTTTGATGATTATATGGTATATATGCATGAAATAGAAAATTATATTGGCATTAATAATGATCAAGTTTCATATTCTCAAGCCATCAAGTGTGGTAATTCTGATAAATGGTTAGATGCCATGAAATGAGAGTTGATTTCCATCGAACAAAATAAAGCATGGGACTTTATGGAATTGCCTGAAGGATGCAAGAGACTTGAATGTAAATGGGTCTTCAAAACCAAATATGAATCTCTTAGTAACCTTGAACGTTACATGGCTAGACTTGTTTATAAAGGATTCACTCAAAAGGATGGTGTAGATTATAAGGAAACCTTCTCACCGGTTTCTAAGAAATATTCTTTCAGAATTATTATGGCATTGGTAGCTCAGTATGATTTAGAGTTACATCAAATGGATGTTAAAACAGCCTTTATAAATAGAAACTTAGAGGAAGATGTATATATGGATCAACCAATGGGGTTTTCCATTGAAGTAAAGGAACACATGGTTTGTAAATTAAAGAAGTCAATATATGGACTTAAACAAGAATCCCAACAATGGTATATTAGGTTTAATGATACCATTGTATCTTTTGGATTTAAGGAAACATCGTTGATTGGTGTATATATCAGAAGATCAGTGGGAGTAAATTTATATTCTTGATTCTATATATTGATGATATATTGCTTGTTGTAAATGATCTTGGTCTATTATATGAGACCAAGATATTCCCCTCTAATAATTTTGTAATGAAAAACATGGGAGAAGCTAAGTATGTGATTGGAATAGAAATATTTCTTAATAGAACTCAAGGTATATTGGACTTATCTCAAAAGTCATACATCATTAAGATTTTAGAGAGGTTTAGGATGGAAAAATGTTCAGCATCACCGGTTTCAATTCAGAAAGGAGATAAGTTTAATATCAATTAATTTCCTAAAAATTATTTGGAATGAAAAGAGATGGAAGAAATTCCTTACGCATCTGTTGTTGGAAGCTTGATGTATGTTTAAACATGTACAAGGCCAGATATTATCTTTTCATTTGGTATGTTAGGAAGATACCAAAGTAATACTGGACTCGATAATTGGAGAGCTGCAAATAAAGATCTACGATATTTTCAAGGAACAAAGGATCACATGCTTACTTATAAAAGATCCAATGATCTTGAGGTGATTGGATACTCTGATTCAGACTTTTCTAGTTGTGTTGATACAAGAAAGTCCACTTTTGGTTATCTGTATCTTCTAGATGAAGGATCAATATCATGGAAAAGTTCAAAATAATCGGTTATAGCTGCTTCGACCATGGAAGCTGAATTTGTAGCATGCTTTGAAGCTACAATTTAAGGTACGTGGTTTCGGAACTTTATTTCAGGACATGGAATTGTCGACGGTATCTCCAAGCCCTTGAAAATTTATTGTGACAATACCACAGCAGTATTCTTTTCCAAGAATGAACGATATTCCAAAGGTTCTAAACACATGGAACTAAAGTACTTTGCAGTTAAGGAGGAAGTTCAAAATTGTAAGGTGTCAATTGAACATATTAGCACAAATATTATGATTGTCGACCCTTTGACGAAAGGGTTTCTGCCCAAGACATTTATTGGACATGTTTAAATTATGGGCATTATCATTGAGTAGGTTTCATTATATGTGTTGGATGTTATGATTATTACAGTTGACACTTGGACTTATAAATGTTTTGATCATATTGTATGTTTTTCAATAAGTATACATGACTGGATTGAATAATGATAGCAGACACATTATTTAATAAAGACATTATTGTTGGACCAATTATATATATATATATATCCCATTTTAATTATGATATGGAAAATTCTCACAATGTAGTACATGGAAGAGAGTATATTAATAGAGAATATACGACCGCCATGACTCATGTGGGCATTATACTTTATTATAATGAATGTTATATACATGATAGAATAGATATAAATACACATAAATCACTTATTGAATATTAAATATCATAAAGAAATATCACATGAGTTAAGTGGGAGAATGTTAGAATAACTCACGTGATTTAATTTAATATTATTATAATGGGATATTAAGGGATAAAACTGCCAATTGATGGACTTTGACAGTTAATTAAGTAACCACCCATATAACTGCTTTATCCCTATTTAAAGGGTCATTTCCTTGCCAATTAAGAATTAATCTAATTCTGGTATGTTCCATCAATTTTTTCTAGGGAAGAGAAAAGAGGCGGAGGATAGAAATCCTTTTAACTGGGAGAAAATCAATGAGATTCAAATCTAAAAGATCTCATGGATCAAGGTATGTTTTATCTTATTTTGAATTCTTTTTATCTATGTGATAAATACAGATTTTAATGATCCTAAAATAAATGAAATTAATTTACATCACCCTCGTCACCCATCAACCTGCAACACTACGGATCACCTTGAAGCCAGTGACACCTCAAAAAGAGGCCCTCAACGCCACCATCAAGGCCACAGAAAACATCGACACTGTCCAAACCAGAGAACACCGACCCGAGACAGGACCCACCACACTGCTATAAAACCACTGGAGTGATAGATCGCTGGATAACCGCAGAACTCCTTCACGGGACAGAAACTGCCGCACCGAACCAACCACAACACATAACAAAAACCCAAATAAAACTGTAACAGGACCAAAATTGTCAAGTGAGACCTCCAAATGGAGCCATTAGGGGAGATCGAAAAACGGTGAAGACTTTATTAACAGAGATCTAAACTGTGGAACCATAGGGCCAATGAACCGAAGGCACCCCACTAAGAGAACGAACATTGCAGGAGAAACCAGGAGAATCGAGGGGAGAAGAGGATAGGGATAGCCACTGGGCCTGAGCGTTCCTGTGGTCTCCCTCTATGACCTCATTTTTTATTAGTATAACTAAAAAGATTAATCCTTAATTTTCTGTTATAAAATATTCAATAATATATAGTTCCTTTTAAATACTTTATAGTTTGATTACAAACCATGAAATTATATTCCCTATGTTTACAATATTTAGTCTTAAAGTTATTAAGTAGAGAAAACTCCAATCAATTTTGAAAAGACATTTTTACTAGCCTATTTGCTAAGTTAATATTTTTAGATATTGGTTCCCACTAAAATTAGTGTTAAAAAATTCATCTCATCCTATATTATAAACTTCTTTACAAGTTACCTAGAATATTTCTATTAATAAATAAAAATGTGGCCTTTCTCCTTAATTTCATCATTGACAAAGACATACATGAATTCCATGTGGAGAATATTTTATCCCCATTTATAAATGATATAAAAAGTTATCCTTGTAGTTTCAATCAAAGAAACCAAAGTAAATGTCTCATTAAAATCAATTCCATAAAGATAAGAATATTATTTATATAATATTCTTGAATTTTCTTTCATCACTTCCCCCTTCTCATTCAAATTTTTTTACAGCACCCATTTTGTTCCAATAAAATTCTTGTTTGTAAGCCTAAAAACCAAATCCAATGTTTTATTTGCCTCTATCATATCTAATTCCTCATTCATAACATGAATCCACTCATGGTACATCAAAAATTTATTTATACTCCATATAAATTGAGAAATCATTGATGTGTGGGATGATGACATAAAAGACCTCTTCATTTGAGTCAATGGTCCATGATAACCAATAATATTATAGACCTCAAATTCCTTTATCAACCATGCATAAAACAGATATTATGATTGTCCATTAAGTGATATGGTTGAATCGTCATCTTATTCATGACATCCACTTGAATCTTCCACATTTATGTAAATTCAATACCTCTATCCAACCAATTCATAAAATCCTCTATTAAGATTAGAAAGTGTTATTTATTATTCACACCAATAAAATTATTTTTTTATAATACCTTAACACATGTATAGTCGATAATATTGGATGATATCTTATTATAATAGTGATATCCCCATGATTTTTTATAGTTATTCAAGGAAATTTACATCAAATACTCTTTTCTCAATCATTATTATATTGGAACCATTCACATTTATGATATAAGAGATGCCAATTAACCTAAAATACTTAAATAGTATATTTTTACAGTAATACATATCCAAGGGTTTCAAATTATAATTTAGTCGATATAAGAAATGGTTTTCAATTTAAACCACTGTCTCAATCCCCAATTGATAAAATAAATTTAATATTGTATATTCCACCAATAAGGTTTGAGCTATCTCAACCAAAATTAATACATGCTATCATATATATATTCTTATTGGACGGTATAGGGTGAACTATACACATAATAAATTTATATCATTTACAATTAAGTTTTAATCCTTTCACTTATGTATTCATCCATATTATTTGAATGGAGCCTTCTTAAATAATAACCACATTATTTTATATCACAACACTTAAAAATCCTATAATTCATGAAATAATTGGATTTTTATAACATGAACATGATTCATGGGATCAAGTAAAATCCTAAAAAAATGTTATAAATATTTTTCCACCATTGAGTTATTAATTATTCACTAATATATAAATATTTGAATGGAAAATTTTTTAGAAATGCTTTGTTTGGCTCTCCACGTATTTATGTAAAGAATTAATAATATTTTCTTTTAGACATTTAGAAAATTTCCCCATTTTTATCTATTTTCAGTAGTGAAATATGTTGAATATTTTCTCTTTAAATCAAAATTTTATTGCCCATTTGGCCAATTTGGTTATTTCTTCAATGCTATAATTTATTATCCTCTTTTATAATTAATTAACTAAAATTTTAGAAACCACCCACTTGAAACATATTTCTTCCATTTTTCTATCGTAAATTCATAATACATCAATCTTTTAACCACTACACCAATCATCCATATTTAATAAATATCTCTTTATTTTAGTCAACACATTATTGGAAAACATATAGCAGGTTAGGTTTTAAACCCCCAAAAATGAGAACACTCTTAGAACTCAATTTATTTTTTAACCTATATTAATAAAATCATTTTATTTTTGAGAAATAAATAATTAAAAATGTGATATATCCTTCCTTAAAAATTAAAAATCCTTTGAGTATACTTATACAACCCATCATTTGTGATGAACACGCACTATTAAGTATTCATTGATGGTTCTTTTGGGATACTTTCGAAGTTAAATCCACAATAAAGGTTTTCTTATTTCGTTTTTAAATTATTATTTTAAAATATTTGAGCATTATTAATAATAACTTATTTAGTAAAAATGTAATGGTGATTATTATCTAATTTAACAAGATTATCACATCTTCAACAAACTTCATTCAGAACCTAAAACTAATTCTTTACTTGAATATTGAATTTTCAGTTTCTATCTAAACGTTTCTTATTTGAATTAGTTGACTCACTCTCAAATTCATCCTTATAAATCATATAAAATTATTTAAATAACTTTTTGAACAAAAAAATCTCTATATATTCTTATACCCACCATAATAAAAACATTAGGAAATTAATGAAATTCTTTTAGAAAAAAACTACTCACTTTATTGATTCTACAACATTCTTTCCTTCATTTATTTGATTTTAAATCTTGGTATTTCTAATATATATATATATATATATTGTTTTTTATATGTTTCCCTATTGTTTTGATATAAATATTTATTTTTTCACCTTTCTATTTATAGAATATTTTTTTCTCTAAGTCATTATTTCTAGGATTTTTAAAATTCTATAATACTTTTTTCACGTTGGATTATTTAAATCCTCCTTCTCCTTAACATAATAGTATTTAAAATATATATAATTAATTAATTAATGATTATAATGGTCACTAAAATTCTTGTATGTTTTAAAATTCCCCTTACTTCCATCTAAACTTTGACCAACTTCTCATGTCTAATCCTCAAAATAAAACATGAACTTGTTTAAATGACTTTAATCCACTAACATAGTTTAATGAAATTATTAATTTTATTTTTATTTTATTTTAATACTCTATTTTAGTGTATCATTCATCTTATTATCTTTAGAAATTAATAAATTTAAACTCTCAATTTATTTCACCAACTATAACTAAATTTCTCTATGAAATTTCACAACCTCATTTGATATTGGTATTACCACTACCAAATTTTCAGATTTATAATCTAGATTAAGAAATTTATTTAATTTTATATTTTACATAAATTCCATTCTTATGTATTCTTCCTCTACTTATCTATAGAATTACTCTTCTTTAACCTTAGTAATAAAAAACATACCATTATGATCACTAGTTGACGAATAATTTTTGAATTCACTATTATCACACTCTTATTCATTTGTCATTATAAAATAACATTTATTTTAAAATTTTGAGTATTTTATTTCTTTATCTTAGAATGTGACTTCTTCTTAGTAAATGTTGAATCCTTCTTCCAAGAGAACCTTTTTTATGACCCTTCCACTTTTTCACTTTTTATATTCCTTAAACATTGGCCAATTTATAAAAAAGAAATCATATTACCTCCACTACAAAAACACTTCAGGGATATTTTACCATCATATCTAACTTTTACCATTTAAATAATTTTTGAGATGAGTGGAATGATATTATCAAATATCACATTAATATCTATATCTAAATATGAATTTTTATCTTTTTCCATGACCTCTTCACAAATAATCTCACTCTTTATGTATTTGAATTATAATACATTTTAAACATTAATAATTTTCATGAAATAATCACCTTTCATCATCACATATCCAACTGTCACACTAAGAAATTCATTAAATGGAAGTGAATTTAAATCGCGATATTTAAGAGAGAAGAACTTTTCCATCAAACCTATCTAGTAGGATATGGAAAAACTTCTTGACAATCATATAATCTTCTACATATCTCTAAAACATCCCATATATATCACAAAACAATTAATATTGTAATTTAATATTCCACTATTTCTCCTTCAAGTATAATAATTTAATCAAATTAGGAGTACTAAATTTAATATTTTTACTTCATTCGTTATAACATTCCCTTCATGAATATTTTTTGGCTGGCCCCAAATACCGTTATATGTATTAACCCTCATAGGATTTTTGAATTATTTATAAAAAATTAATGATATGAAAACATTATTTACCTGACTATCAATATCAACGTTCTTTATATCACCCAGAGTCATTATAACACCAATCGTAACTAGAGTGAAACCATCAGCTAATGTGTCTATAAAATTCATACATAGTAAGAGAAGGTATGAAAAAAATTAATTTTTAGGTGAATAGTAAGAAAAAAGTTATAGATGAGGGGAGGTGAATATAAATGTTTAAAATTTTAAATGGAATTAAATACATTAGATAATTAAAGTTACTATTCATTTATCATTGATATACATGAAAAATATTAAGTAAAGTAAAATTAAAGAGAGAGTGAAAATAATTTTTATAGTATTTCACATAAAAAATGGTCATATATAAACTATTTACATCCATCCACTCCTTGGGAGTTCTGGTATTCACTAAGGACCTAACTTTTAAATGGGATTTATAATCCATTTACAGCCTAGATTCCCTATTAGAGGCACAACCACACCAACAGAATATATTTCAAAGGAGAGTCACAACACATTAAACCACTGACATTTTAACTTGGAGTCAAAACTACAATATACCTTTTAAAAGGTGGTTTAATCCAAATATATTGATGATTTTGGAATAGAAAATAATAAAATAAAAATTTTAAGAAAAATTTAGGAATATAAAGCAAGAAGTAAATACTCAGAGAAACAAGAAAGTAGAAGTTGGTGTAGAATAATTGAAGAAAAACAAATGGACTGCAAGTAGTGAAAAAAGGGGTATCTCCAAGGAAGTAGTGTTCAAAATAGTTTATGTTCATCCTTGAGAATCCTTCAGCATGTTGAAAAGTCTGTTCACATAGGACGAGTAAGTAATTTAAGTGGTTCAGTGAAGTTTAGTAGTTGTGAGTTCAAGTCAATAGATATTTTTGATATTTTTCACAATATATTTCAACCGTGAAACTTTTATCCTTTAAATTTGGTTATATAATAGCTATAAATAAATTTATAACGGTTAGAATAATTGAAAATTAAAATGACATAGATATATGAATTATCACCATAAATATTAAATACAAAGATTCAGTCATTCCCATAATTCTTGAGTGGATGATAGTCATCTAATTAAGAGTTTCCCTATTCCTAAAACAATATATATGAAAATTGAATAGAATTGAAATATCTTAAATAATAATTACTTGGGTTATCTGATAAATCTTTCAAATTATTTTCCTTCTACAAAACTTGAAGATCTAATATCTTTCTAAAAGCATACAAGATATACCAAAAAATATAAAGAGAGATAAACTCTACATTAAGGAATTGAAAATAACTTTTAATATAACCATTATACATAACACATGATTTCTAATCAAATAAATTTGTGTTAACATTTATAATATATAAAATAACAAAAATAAAATAATTTGAAAGACATGTCTCATAACCATAAAAATATTCAGAATAGCCATCTTCCATATGAGTCATTAAACAAATGTTTAAATTATTTTATGATTCATTTCACCAATTCATCATAAGAGTCATATAAACTTTGTAGGATATAATATATTTTTACGATATAGATTTTGTAAGATTGGAAAATCCTATCATACTTCAGACATAGATTATATGAAATATATCATAAATTTCAACAATGACTGTAATGTTACATTCATACGGTTCAGACAATATAGTTAATCTCATAATGTTTAGATTATAAGGTTTAGTACGTCTTCATAAGGTTAGATCATAATGTTTAAAAAAATATATTCACAAGTTTAAGACATAAAACTGTAAGGTTAAGACATGCATGTAGTAGCAAGGTTTAACAACATAAAAAAAGTGATTGAAGAATCATTTATAAAAACTCTATACATAGTAACTAATGTTGTGAGAAATTTTAAATATCCAAATACGAAATAAGAATAAAATTCACTGATACTTTAACATGTGAGTTAAAACTGAACTCATACAGATGTGTATATTTCTCCAAAATCATTTCATAAGAAATATAATTAATATAAATATTTTAATGTTATAGAGAATAAAGAGAGAATTTGCAAAAAATACATTTTTTAATTATAAAAACCAAAATAAATGAAGAGGTATGGATCCACTAAATAATACCCCCTTTTGTAATTGAAAATCCAAGCATAATACCAAACAATTCTCCCCCTTTTAGGAATAAACCAAAAATTTAAATTTTGAATATAATATAATTTTTAATATAAAATATGTTTCAAAATAAATAGAAAAAAATTTATACTTATGTCGTATAAAAAATCATAATATTTAAACATATTCAAATGAATATACTTTTTCTTTATTAAAATTCTATCACACTTTATAATAGTTTTAAATGAAAATAGATTGAAACTTTAATGTTCCCCCTAAATTTATGAAATAAATAAATAAAAATAAAAACAATAAAGTAATAAGATAAATTATATAAATAGAATTTCGCTCCCTAAATTTCACCATAATTTTATAATTATAAAAATTAACATTTAAAAAATACTATAAGAAGATTTAAAGATCTTATATATAAATTAATGAGAAACTCTATCAGAAATAGACAATGAATTTTACCCATAATCATTTTTTCAATTTTCAATAAGTCCCTTTATGGTTAAGTGAGAACCAAACAATCAGAACCACCATGAAAAACAAGGCAAAAGAGGGTCGACCGAGGGACCCAACCCAAGACAAGACCCACCCTAAAAACAACGAGGGAGTGCATCGGGCCCCACACCCATATGTTGCCCTCCATGAACCCTCGTCACCCATTAACCTACAACACTACGGATCACCTCGAAGCCAGTGACACCTCAATAAGAGGCCCTCAACGCCACCACCAAGGTCGCAGAAAACATCGGTGCCGGCCAAACCAGAGAACAGCGACACCGAGACAGGACCCACCGCACTTCCAGAACACTACTGGAGCCACGGATCGCTGGATAACCCCAGAACTCCTTCACAGGACAGAAACGGCCACACAGAACCAACCACAACACATAACAAAAACCCAAATAAAACTACAACAGGACCAAAATCGTCAAGTGAGACCTCCAAATGGATCCATCAGGGGAGATTTTAAAATAGTGAAGACTTGATTAACAGAGCTCCAAACTGTGGAACCACAGGGCCAATGAACCGGATACACCCCAAGAAGAGAACGAACATTGCGAGAGAAGCCAGGAGAATCGAGGGGAGAAGAGGAGAGGGAACGCCACTGGTCATGAGCGTTCTTGAGGTCTCCCTCTATGACCTCAAAGTGACTCGGAAAGGGGAAGATGACCCTGCCTTGTTCCAACCCCAAAGATCCCCACCGTTAGGATTTTCAATGAATTAATAATAGTAACTTAATTTTAATAATAAATCCAAAAAACATGGAAGTTTAAATAGATTATATGTATAGTATCCATAAATAGATTTAAATTTGAAATATGTTTAATAAACAAGATAGGATCAATTTTACCTTTATTAAAACCATTATACAAAAAAAATTAAAGAAACCTTTCAAACCAAGATCTAGGAGTTTTATTGAGTCCATATTAGGTTTTTGACAATTTGAAAATATTATTAGAAAATTTTTCAGATTTAAATCCAAGTGGTTAATTAATATAAAATTTTTTAGAAAAAAAAATATTTAAGAAAGCCCATTTAAAATCCATTTTATATAATTTATAATATTGAAAAAATGAATAAGATAATAAAATTTTAATAGATTCAATCTCATAAATAAGTGGAAAGATTCACCAATCTCGATAACTTTCTCTTGAAAAAAAACCTCATACCACTAATCCATCATTGTTCTCTACAATTTGACTATAATCATCCAATTTATGTCAAAAAATACATTTAGTTCTAATATCATGTTTATCTTTTATAGATTACCGTAAATTCCAATCATTATTTCTAATAATTTTATTTCGATCAACTTCCATAAAAACAATCCAATTAGCATTTTTAAAGCGTCATTAATATTACTAAAAACAAAATCATACTTTTCATTGAAATTTTAAATAAATATCATAGTTTCAATTTCGTAATCAATATTATCAATAACATTATCAAATGGGTGATCTATATGAGTTTTTCAGAATCTAGGATATGATAGTTCAGAAGTATGTCCCCTTAAATGGGTACATTTAATTCATAGATATATCATCTATAAAATTAAATTATCTACAATCTTCTTCAAAGTTCTCAAAATTTGAATAATTTTTCAATCTATTCTCATCAAATTTAGCATGAATTTATTCTTCAACAAGCATTTTTTTATTAAAAACTCTATAAGGTGTAATTATATAAAAAATCCTAAGAAAATTCCTTTATTGGTTTTAGCATCAAACTTATCTAAATTATATTCAATGTTAAGAATAAACCTTTACAACCAAAAACTTTAAAATATCCAACTTTAGGTTTCCTTCCTTTCCATAATTTATACAGGGTCCTTTTTGAAAATTTTCTAACATGAATTTGGTTATAAATATAAAAATAGTAAAAATAATTTCAACCCAAAAGTATTCAAGTAAATTATAATAACTTACAATTGTTCTATCCATTTTAATTAAGGCTTGATATTTACTTTCAAATACTCCATTTTATAGAGGAGTTATATGTGATGAAAATTTATTAAAATAAGTACTATTTTCAAAAAAATAAGACTTCAAATTTAAATATTCACCTCATTCATCACTAAAAATTGTATTAATCATGAAACATTTTTTGTTATGAAATAAACATCAAAAAACACTATGCTTATCTAGGGTTTCATTTTTATGACTAAGAAAGTCTATCCAAGTAAATCTACTAAAATCAGTTGCAATAACTATTGCAATTATTTTTCCTACAAGACTAATAATTTCATTATGAATATACAAATCGAGATGTGATAACTATAAGGTTTAATTAGATATTATCTTATTAGTTGTTCTAAAACAAGATTTATATTGTTTCCCATTCAAGCAAGATTCGCTCACATAAAACATATATTTATTTATATTCGGTAACTATAGAACTCTTTTATTCTTTTCAAAACTTATGTAACAATATGATATTCACATGTTTAGGTCATTTATTCCAAATTAAACAATTATACTGAATATTATTCAAACACTTTACATGTTCAACTATTAGTTTATCAAAGTCAATAGTGTAAACATTTTTCTTGAGACTAGAAAAAATTAATAAAAAAATCACCCTTAAAAACATAAAATTTATCATTTTGAAATTTAAATTTTATATCGTTATCACATAATTGAGAAATTATTTTCATCTTATGTTGTAATCCATTCATATATAAAATATTAGAAATGATAGTGGAGTTATAAATACCAATTTCCATAAACAATTTTACATTAATAGCGTAATTATTTCCAAATGTAAAATTTCCACCACCACATTATTTATAAGAAATATATTTTGTTGAGTCTCTATTCACATTCCTATAGAATCCATTTTCCATATAACGTACAATTTTCTTGATACATTTGTTGTATTTTTCCTGAAAAACAAAATAGTGGATAGTTTTTGTGCCCATCCTACTTTGGGTCTGATAGAAATATTAAAAAATCATTTAGGCATCAAAATATATTTTAAACAAATATTATAATGTACTATAGAATATAATGATTTAGAAATTAGGATGTTATTAAACAAAAGGGATTGCCGAAATATGAGTAATAATTCATTAGCATGGTGTCCTTTCATCATACATCATAAACAAACAATTTTAGAAGAAAACCCATTTCAAATTTTTAAAAAACAATTCATATATGTTTTAGGCAATTTCTTATTATATAAAATAAAATTTTTATTTTATAAAACTTATTTAAATACATCATCTTATTATAGCTATTTCATCATTGAACAAAAATACAAATGTTTTTCTTTAGACTTTCAATCTCATTATTTTTCATTTCATTCAACATCTCAGAAGATTTTAATTATTCATAAACAATTATTTAATATAGAATTAGTATTCTTATGTTTTTCATTTTCATAAACAAGTGCTTTGTTTTCCTCAAAAAATTCTTATTATTACAATTGATTTAATTATAAATATCAACTACTTTAAATCCATATTTTCTAAATTGATCAATCACTTCATTCAATTCATCAATAGTTGTTTTTTAAAAATAAAAAATATACATAGTAAAATCAAAATAAAATATTGAGTTAATAATATCTTTTTATAATTCCATAAAATAAAATTTATCTTAGTATTTTTTTATTTTTAAATATTGACTCGGATTCTTTAGTACCACACTAGATTGAAGTTAAAGACATGTTCTCTTTACTAGTTATCATTATTTACATTTTTTAATCTAGGTAAATCTTTCTTATTATTCTCTTTATTTCTACTATGAGAGAAAATTAAATATAATGTATTCTAATTAATATTATTATTACCCTTCCTTTCACGTTTTTGACTAACCTTCTAAGTGTTCCTTCTTGATAAGTTTTTTGAAAAAATCCTTTCTCATTCATTTTTAAAATCTAATGAAAAGTTGATCCATATATTATATTTCACTTATCTAAATTTTAGAATTTGAAGATTCATAAGGAATATTATTAATATATTTTAAATCTACACATTTTTTATTTTATGTCTCCTCTTGAGAAATGTTCTCTAAGTCTAGTTCATATTAAAGTAACTAACAAATGAGTTCATTTATGGTATATTTTTTTAAAAAATTATTTCATAAATGGAAAATATCTTCAAATGATAGTAATTATGTGGGGATCTCAAGAATCATCCATCAAGCATAGTATTCTCCAAGGTTTACCCCAAGATTATCAATTATATTAGGAATTCTAATTAACCAATGAAACATCTGGTTAACTATTTCAGCTTTTCCTATCTTGAAATATTTATATTAAGCCTACATAATTCCAGGAATTGTTTTAATATACTTATATAATACAAGGTGAGTAACTTAAACAATTATCTAAATTTCATTTGTATTCTTATAAGTATAAATATGACTAAAAATATTTTTTTAAAATTAACAATATAAGATATTAATAACTTTTTAATTAAAAATAAATTTAGTATCATCATTTCTAGTAATAGGGGCAGGGTTAGAATCTAGAAATTTATATGGTGTTCCCATAGTATTTCAATGATCTATACTAATATTCTTAAGATTATAATCCTTTCACATTATCCAGTATCTATAGTATGTAAAATTAAATTGGTATTTTTTCTATAGAATCCATCCATCATTTAAACTAGTTCCTGACATCTTAAAATTATTTTCATTAGACTATATGGTCTAATAAAAGGTTAGAACATGAAATATAAAACAAAAATCCTACACTAATCATTTTAAGTATATGTATTTGATACCAATTATTATGTCCTCTTCAGTATTGAAAAAAGTTAAGAAGGGGGTTGAATATACCGATTTAAAATTTTAAATAAGATAATTAAATATATAATATAATTAAATTTCAATTTAAATTATCAATGTCAAATAAGAAAAAAATTAAGAATTTTAATATTTAAGAGAAATCATAATAAATTTTTATTACAGTTCATATAAAAAGGATCTTTTATCTACACTTCACACCCTTGTACACCTTGTGAGGTATATTTTTCACTATAGTCTGGATTTTTGAAGGGGATTCACAACCCATTTATAACATTCCTTTTATAGTGATAGAATAACCCCATAGAAAACATGACACTTAAAGGAGAGTCATGACTAATTAAAATAATAAATTTTTAACATTGAGACACAAAACAAATACCTTTTAAAAGGTAGTAAACCCAACAAGAAGAATTATTTTGGAAAAGAAAATCATAAACTAGAAATTTTTATTCATATGTGAATAATTTATAGAATTATGTGAAAACTCAATGATACTATATTGTAGAAGATAATGTAAAATAATTGAATCATAAAAAATGGTTCTTGAGTAGTGGAAAAAAATTTGTCTCTACGGAAGTAGTATTTTCAATGGTTTGTGTCCATCCCTGAGATTCCTAAAATAGTTTGAAATTTTTTTTATACAAGATCTGAATTTTATTTCAGTGGTTTAGAGAAGTGAAATAGTTATAAGTTCACATTCATAGGTGTTTTTGATATTTTTTTACTAGATATTACCACTATGAAGCTTTGATAATTTAGAAAGGTATCGTAAATATCTATACATAATTCTATATGTGTAGAATAATGTAAGATAATAATAACATTGATACCAAAATTATCACCGCAAATATCACATCCAAATATCACTACCACAGAATAGGGAAAGGGAAGAGCTTCCCTTTGTCAGTGCTAAACAGAAAGCACTCATAAAGGGGTGTGCCTTTATGAGCGCTATCTAAAAGTGTTGATAAAGGTGTACCATTTATCGGTGCTTTTTTTAGTATTGATAAAGGTTACATTTATCATCGCTATTATTATCACTGATAAAAGTTTTTATTATTAATTTATATAAAATCATTATATTTATATTCAAAAATAATGTTTATTTGTATACATTAAATAAAAAAAAATTGTTTATATTTAATATATATATTTTAATAATTAAAATATATCTATATAATGTTTTAATTGAAAACAGTATTTCTAAGATTATAATTAAATAAATATATATATAATTAAATAATATTATTAATATATATTAACAATTATATAACAATATTTAGAAATATATACTATATATAGTTATAATTATTAATAAATAAATATATATATTCATCTTATATATAATTTTAAATAAATATATAAGAATATAAATAAATTATTAAAATTATACCTTTATAAAATATGTATTTATCGGTGCTTTTTTAGCATTGATAAAGACAGACCATTATAAGCGCTAAAAAGGTGCTGATAAAACAGCTATTTATCAGCGCTAAAATTATAACACTGATAAATATGTACTTTATTAGCACTTTTTATCACTAATAAAGTCATGTCTTTATCAGCGCTAAAAAATAATTGATAAAGGTATGTTTTATCAGTTCTTTTATTTTAGCACTGACAAAACATACCTTTATCAGTGCTTTTAACTAGCACTGATAAAGGTTACAAAAGTTTTTATAACAGAACCCTAACAGGCCCCTCCTCCCTCACACATGTTCAAGTCTTCACGGAAGTTGAACCCTGCGCTTGTGACCCCTCCTCTGTCGTGACCCCTCCTCTGTCGCGACCCCTCCCCCTCCTCCTCCTCCTTCTTCTCCTCCTCCTCCACCACGGCCTTTTCCTCCTCCTCTACTGCGACCATCCTCCCCCTCCTCTTCCATCGCTGCCTCCATCGCGATCCCTCCTCTACCATGATCCATCCTACTTGGTAACCCTTATAGATATATTTTTTTAGTTCATTTTGATCTATATAAGGTCGTTCATCACCAGTAGCACACGGTTCTGTGAAAAATATAGGAAACCCTGGTAAAACAATTTTGAACCATTTGTGTGTATGGTTCATGGCTCAATTCTTTTGTATTTTTAAAATAACATGTATTAATCCATATTATGGAATAGGTTAAGTACCAATTTTATAGAAAAATTCCCAAGCGGCCTTCAAAGCATTAACATATTTTAAATTTTCAACTTTAATACTATAAAAAGGTTTTTAAATCAAAGTTTTACAACTATTGATTTCTAAATAATGTGTTTGGTGTGTGTTATGTTATTGAGGTGTCCTAAAGGGGTTGTTAGATTTTACAAGGGTGTGTTAAACCATATGAGTTATATTGTAAACATTGTGATAGACTTTCACTATTAAAAATATTATTATTTTGGATTTTTGGATCCCATGTGGTTTTATAAAATTATACTCATAATATTAGTCTTAAAAGATGATTTGGAAGATATTTTAAATAATTTTATTTGGATTCTCACCCTAAAAATAATTTTTGTTTAGTTGGGACATTATGAGAAATGGTTTTTTATAAAATCCAAATGATCAAATTATTTTTATTTTTGTTTTGTTATAACTAATGGGTGGTTCTTTATACATGTGGTGTTCTTGTGATAGAGATAGGGGATGTTTCTTTCTAGGGAATTAAAGATTGGGTGATCATTTATTTATAAATGTATTCAATTTGGATGATTCTTGATGCATTGAATTTATTGATTTCTAACCACCTTGTTTGATGTCTCAAGACTCTTAGGAGACTAGGTATTGATCTGAATATGTTTAAACCATTTTATAGGATGTCTATAACATTTGGAGGGTGGAACACTAGATCGAGTGAGATAATAGACTTGAGAGTGATCATTATATCATGGAAGGTAAAGATATATAATCTTATGTCCCATGGTATTTGTGTTCTCCTAAGATATTTATCCCTCAAACATTCGATTGGGGGGATTACTTTGTGGGTACTGGTGATGGAATAACTAGTGGGTAGATTGTTGTGTGAGATATAACAAGGATTATTTTAAATCTTATATCATAGGGTTCACTATGCAATAAACCCTTAGGCTACACCATAATGTACCCAATTCTTGAAATGGAATAAGATTTGTTTTCATTTTGTTAATGAGGTTCCCCTATTACTTATTAACCACTCGACCCCATCAACCAAACCCATATTCCCCATAATTCTCTCCTCTCATAATTCACACTTTAGGATCCCTAATGGTCATTTCATAGTGGACATCCCACCCCACTGGACAGCCCACACCCCCTCCCCCACACCCTTTAGGCCCCCCACCCCACCCCACCTAGGCAGACCCCCTCCCTGGATAGCCCACACCCCCTCCCCCACACCCCTGCAGCCCCCCCCCCCGAACAGCCCACCCCCTTCCTTTTTGAACCTTTTATGTTTTACTTTATTTTTCCCTTTTCTCATCCAGAACCCCTCCATGCTACGCCACCCTCCCTTCCTCTCCTCTTGGGTGGTTCTCCCTCACCCGGTGTATGCTTGATATTTCATCACATGTATTGGAGAGCCTAGGATAATTTTTACCTCTATTAATATTTTTATATATTAGTGTCTAACCCCCCCCCCCAATCCTATATTTAAATGGAATTGGGTCAATCACTATTGGAAATGTAATGATACGACCCAGGCTGGTATCAAAACAAGAAATTGACCTGACTTTCCACTAACCTAAGAGGCGTTCATGATCCCTAAGAGATAGCAACGATCCCCTGGGAAAAAGATAAAATTAATGTGGAATATTTTACCCCTAAATTAGAGTAAATTTAAAATGATATTTCTCCTAAAAAGTAGACATGTCCCATTTGTAAGATGAATATCTAAGAAAATAGTAGATATGAAAAAAAATAAACAGGAAGCATATATCATAGATGGAAAATAAAATCCCAATATTGACCAATAAAATTTTGTAACCAGACATGTCCCATTCCTAAATATTATTGGACCTATTTTGGATAGGTATAACATATGAGTTCTCATTTTATGTTTTCATTTTAGTTGGAAATCTCCCCTATCGCGCGCCTCTCTTCTGCCATGAACGCACCTCTTCCACACACTGAATGACACCTTCACAGTGAGTTTTATCCTCTTAATAATTGGTTTCATCTTGTTCTCATGTTATTGTTGTTTGATATTGATGGTTATAATGTGAAATATACGAGATAAACACCCCACTGAAAATTGTGGCCATTGGTGGTCCTTGTTTGCGCACTAAATTAATTGCATGTTGGTTGGTTCCTGTTGAACATTTGAATATAAAAATTGGTAATTTACGTATACTTGACTAATGAATGAATGGCCCGGGATGATAAAACTTCTATGAAAACCCCTAAATTAACAAACATAATTGAATAAGTGATTCTTTTTAAAATCTTAAATTGTGATTGTTTGGTTTGTATGGTGTTGCGATTGTGAGCACGATTGTTTGTTTGTATGGTGTTGAAGTTATTTTCATGATTGGTATGCCATTTTTTTCCATTTTGTAGTTATTCCACCATTAAATATCAATCCTAACTTTACCCATTTCAATGGCACCAGTACTTTGTTACTAGTGTAATTCCATTGAATCTTAGAAAACCACTTCACTAGAGGACTCTATGAGACAATTTATGTACACCCTAGTCAAATAACCATAAAAAAACATGTAATTAATCCTTACACACTTAAGAACTCTATTGAAAATCATACCATATATTAGTTTAGTACCATACTTCTTGACTTGAGACATTATGTTTCTAGATAAACACTAAAAAATTTGTTTACAACTATGCATATAGATCACATGTGGGATACTAAAACATTATAGTGAAAGGGATTCTCATATCCAGTTGAACATATTTTGTGTAATTATTTTGTTAAATATTAATATTACTATATCAAATAGGATGAATATGAATAAAGAATGGATGAATTCCATTCGGTTGACAAAAGAGTATGAAGATGGAGTGAAGGAGTTTATCAAGTTTACAAAAGATCATGCATGCTACCCTTGTCAAATTCTTTGTCCATGTTTACACTGTTTTTATTCAATAAAAATTAGTCCTAAGGAGTTGGAAGAACACTTGACCTATCACATAATAGATTAAAGTTATACAAGTTGGAATAAACTTGGAGAAAATGAATCTAGGTAATGGTTGGGATAACACTGTGTTTTATGGATCATCTGATATGATTACAAGCATAAACAATGAAGATGATCGTATGGAGGATGTCATTACAGATATGAATGATAATGATGATAATATTGAAGAAATGAAATGGATAGTTTAAGATGAACTTCGTGATTGCCCAAAATTATTTTATAAGTTAAAGAGTTGCGCAAAAACACCATTGTATGCTGGTTTCACTAAATATGCAACATTTTTAGCCATACTAAAGCTGTATAATTTGAATGCAAGAAATGGGTGGAGTGATGCCAGTTTTATGGAACTACTTTCTCTCCTAAATTACATTCTCCAAGAATATAATGATCTCTTGAGCCAAACATACGATGCCAAATGAATGCTACGCTCGATGGGTATGATTTCTGAAAGAATACACGCCTTCCCAAATGACTGTATATTATTTCACAAGGACCCCAAATCAATTAAAAATGACCAAAGTGTGGTGATTCTTGATACAAGAAAGATGAATCCAGTCCTAGGAAGGTTTTGTGGTAATTTCCAATCATTCCAAGGTTTAGGCGCCTATATGTAAGTGAGGAGACTATAGGACAATTGACATGGCATGTGGATACAAGAAATAAAGATGGGAAACTATGTCACCCAATAGACTCTCCTTAGTGGAAGAGAGTTTATCATGAGTATCCTGAATTTGGAAATGAGCTGAGAAACCTTTGTATTGTGTTATCTAAAGATGAGGTGAATCCTTTTGGTTTTCAAAGAATTAGTCACAGTACATGGCCGGTTATGTTGGTAAATTATAACTTACCACCATGGTTATGCATGAAATGAAAATACATCATGTTATCTATGCTTATATCAGGACCAAAACAACAGGGTAATTATATTGATTTTTATTTGGCTCCATTGATCAAGGATTTGAGATTATTGTGGGATTCAAGTGTTATGTTGTATGATGCTTACAAAAATGAAGATTTCTCTTTGAGATCCATGTTGTATGAGTCGATAAATGACTTTCTTGATTATGGAAAATTTTCAGGATATAGCTTTAAAGGAACTCAAGGGTGTCCCATTTGCGAACAAGGTACAAAATCAATTAGGTTGAAACATTCATAAAAAACTGTGTTTCATGGCCATCGCAGATCTCTACCCCGACGGCATAAGTACCGATCTTGGAGGACATCATTCGATGGAAGTTCAGAACAACTTACAACACTGTCTCCAATAACAAGTGATCAATCATTTTAGAAAGTAAAATATGTGGATACTAATTCTAGTAAACCATTTTTGAAAAAATAGATCTGTTTTTTTTTTTGAATTATCATACTATAATTTTCTGTATGTCAGAAATTTTCTTGATGTTATGCATGTTGAAAAAAATATATGTGATATTGTCATCGGCACGTTGCTAAATACAACCAGAAAAAAAAGGATGGAATTAAGGATAGATTGGATATGGTTGAGATGGGAATATGGGAAGAGTTGGCACTAGTGAAGGGTTAAAAAGGAACATTTCTTCCTCCTACTGCTTACACTCTTTTCAGGAAGGAGAGATATCGGTTTTTTAACTTCTTGAATGATATAAAGGTTCCAGTGGGGTATTCATCAAATATCAAGAACATCATGTCAATAAGAGATTTAAAATCAAAGGGTATGAAATCACATGGCTGTCATGTTTTGATGCAAGATCTAATTCTTATAGCTTTACATTTAATTTTACCCAAGAATGTTCGCCATACATTAATGAAGCTCTATTTCTTCTTCAATGATATATGCATCAAAGTTATAGACCCTGCAAAATTGCCAACTATAGAAAGTGAAATTTTCGTCATGTTATGTGAATTGGAAATGTTATTCCCGATGACATTCTTTGATATGATGATTCATTTGATGGTTCATTTGTTGAGAGGGATTCGACTATGTGGTCATGTACATTATAGATGGATGTACCCAATTGAACGGTATATGAATATTTTGAAAGGGTATGTCAAAAATCGAAGTCTTCCAAAGAGTTGTTTTGAGGATAAATATATTTTTGAGGAAGCCGTTGAATTTGGTACCGAATACCTGTCTGGTGTGGAAAACATTGGCCTACTGAAATCTTTTCACACTAGGCAGCTTGAGGGTGAAGGAATTTCTAGAAGACAGGGTGTCACAATCAATATTATAGATCGAGAGCAGGCCCACCTTTACGTTTTGCATAACAGTTTCGATGTTGACCCATATGTTCAAAGCCACAAATAAATTCTTAGGAATTTTAATGTATCTAGGGATGAAAAATGGATATCAGATACACATAATCGACAGTTTATAAGATGGTTTCTACACCATATTTTTAATAATTTAGATGAAAATACAAACTTAATTTCAGGACGACTTTGATGGATAGTCGGAGGAGCAAGTGTGTATGTATTATCTTATAATGATTATGTAGTTAATGGTTATACATTTTATACGAACATAATGAAGACAGTACCATGTAGAATAGTGGTGTTACACTTGTGGATGAAGTGATGTATATTTCTGGTGCTAAGGACAGAAATCCAATTTATGTTAATATGTCATACTTTGGCATCATCAAACAAATATGGTGTTTGGATTATACAAAATTCCAAGTTCCTATTTTTCAATACAAGTGGGTTTATAACAAGAGTTATGTTAAAATAGATGAATAGTGATTCATGAAAGTTGATTTTAGTAAGGAAGAGAAGAAAGATGAACCATTTATAATGGAATCACAAGTAGTACAAGTATTTTTTGTTCCAAATCCCACAAACCGAAACTGGTTAATTTTTTTGTTATCGACCATAACAACTTAAGGGTCAGATGAAAGTTCAATGGAGGATGAACCTTTAATTGGGACTTCACAATCATTTCACAGCGGTCCTAATGTAGAGAGAATTTTTTATGTCAGAGGAGACCACAATGAAGGGATTTACAAAGTTGATAGAGGGGTCAAATCTCTTCATCTTTTAAAAAAAAGAGTTCAATAATCAGGTTATTTTTTATTGTAATATACATTGTGTTAAATTAAATTATTCTCTATTATCTACTGATTTTTTGTAATCTAAATTAAATGTAAACCACTTATGAAGATAATGACTAAGACACCAACTGATGCGCTCAATCCCGAGGCACAACAGGTCTCTCAACCTACTGCTGCTAGTCCAAGTGTAGAGAAACAATAGGTTTCTCAACCTATTGCTACTGGTCCCAGTGCTAAGGCACAACAGGTCTCTCAACCTACTGTTGCTGGTCCCAGTGCCAATGCTAGCACTCCATAGGAACATAATGATGATGATTCTGAGGAAATGGTAGGAAGTGAAACCTTGACAGCGCAAAAAAAACAAGAACATCGTAGTTTGACACTGTTAGCCAAAATCCTTAAGGAAAAATAAAAAGGCATCAAATTTGAGGTGGGGTGGAATATGTGAGGCCAACATGTTAACCCCAACAAAGACATCTTTAGTAGCTACATTAGAATCATCACTCCACAACATGTGCCGATTGATGTACAGTCATGGCACCATGTTGTCACCTGGCTTAAGACACTAATGTGAGAAGAGATTTTGGTAACATTATGGTATCATTTATTTAATTTATTAAAATAAAATAAAATTCTAAAACATTGACTTAATCTTCATCATCCATTGCAGAGTGCATTTATAGTAGATTTCTCCCACAAGGAATATGTATTAAGAGTTACAGGAAGGATTCATAGAGGCTTCCACACAATTTTAATGAAATATAATCTTAAAGAGGTTGAAGGGAAAATCAAGCTGCACCCACTTCCTCTTTATGCACACTTGATATCCCAAGGAGCATGGGATTTATTTAGAAACCGCCATGGGGAGAATACTTTTTAGGCACATTGTGTCTGGTAATATGTTGTTTGACGTTTCTTGTATTCATCATTTTGATTGACATTTTTTTATTTATGAAATAACAATTGAGTGGTGAAAATAAAGAACATGCAACAAAACCAGCATACCCCTACCAAAAAGAAAGGATGGGGTACGCTTCACTAGAGAAAAAATTAGTAGATCTTTTAAATCTACCGTAATAATTTTGTGTGACATAAAACAACACCATAACCATGTTTCTCTATTTATATATAGATTGATGAATCAAAATAGAAAGCCACGTCTATCCCATGCCATGTGTTATGGAATGAGGTTCGTGTAAATAAATATAGGATACTAATAGATGAAAACACACAAAAAGTGTGGGAAACATGTGTAAGTATGACATAATATAAATTTTATTTGCATTAAATCGCTATTACATAACAATGACTACTTATTTTCCTATATTTTCTATCTTACATAGTCACAGGAATCAATAACACCCACACCAAATGAAGACATTCTTTTAGTGGCCTTGAATTAGCGAGAACAGTATGGTCGTGTCAGAGGAGCAAGTTTTGGGGTGAAACCCCAGACATATTTTCAGAAATAAAAACAAGCGGAGGATCAAACTGAGGAAATGAAAAATATATAATAAAAATTATCTATTTTCAAGAAGAATTACAATACCAGAGAGAGATGATAGAAAGTTTGATGGTGGAGGAAAAGAGAAGAAACAACTCAACAAAAAACCCATGCGTGAAGATCCAACCCCACCCCCCATCAGCTTTGATGCGAGTCATTACCCTCAAAAACTTAACATAGTTGAGGTAATCAATGTTCTAATAATTGTTTCTGTGAAATTTAAATCACAGAAACACTTCTTGTGCTAATATTCAATAGGATGAAAATTACTATGATTTATATCTATCAACTTCCATTTATCGCCTTGTAGTGAGGGATACAATGTTCAGTATGCAGAATAATATGCTACACAATAGAAAACTTCCAACAAATCATGTTAGAGTGTCAATTAATGTATATAATGAGCCAAGTGATGAGAAACCTATTCCAAATGACGATGATGACCATCATATAGTTGAACAAGCTATTGGAACATTCACCGCATGGATGTCAATTATTGTAAAAAAACACGTCGAAAAAGAGGTATCCTTTTCCAATTTATTTAACCTTTAACATTTAATGAAAAATGGTCTGAACCAATGAATTTTATTATAGAACGACAAAGAGAAGGGGTGAAATGAAAGATCGACTCAAAACCATCTCAAGGATCAATCAACTGATTGAAATGATCTATAGAGAGCATTGTCACCCCACCTATTCTATATCCATATTTAATATCATTGTGGGCTCATGTGGATACAAAGTTGATAGAAACCAATGATCACATAGTTGATTTTGAAAAAAAAAATATGTACGGGGAGGAAAAATCAGATTTCATTAGTGCTGAAAATGTAAATGAAATCCTCAAGTATGAATGGCTAGGAGCCTCAGTTGTAAATGTATACATGGGGTATTTTTTCATGATTTTATTTTACAAAAGCTGATATACTATGATAATTATGTCTAAATACATTTCATATTTTTCGAAGGTGTATATATGAAAAACAATTGAAGGTATTTTCCCATTAACAAAAATTTGGACTCATTAGTCCTCACATCACCTCTTCAAAAGAAGACCTAAATTCTGCTAAATATGATGAAATAATGTCATCCCTGCTCAAATCATTTGAAAAAAAATTACGGATGAGAAACTATTTTTAATACCAATGATGCAGGGGTAAAACTCTACAATTTAATCATATCAACTTTATTTTCATTTCTTTAATTACTTATTACTTTTTGTGTTTTTAGGCAGCATTAGATGCTAATTGCAATCAATTTGGATACTCCAAATATTTATTTTCTATATTCAATGCACGGATATGGAACAAACCGACCACACATGATGGTGTTTTTCAATTTTTAATACACTATATCCAACATTTTAGAACTAAACATCTAGTTATATAATTCATATTATCTTTTAATGAGGATTCTGTTATGATAGGGCAGTGTATCAATATCGTCTACTTCATGGAATGAATCTAGGGCCTAAGGACAAGAATGCCCACAAGATCAAAAAATGGACAAGTATCCTGGTATATATAATAAAATTTCACTATCCAAACACATATCGAAACAAATTAATTATTTTTCTTGATGTCTCTGTAGTGTCCAAAACAAACAAATGGAAAGGACTGTGGTTATTATGTTTTTAAATAAATGAAAGAGATCATATTTCATTAACAAACTAGCATCCCTAGAGAGGTATTTTCGAAGATAATTACAAGTTCATTTAAAATATTTATTAAACCTTTGTGTATTTATATTTTTTCAGCACTACCATATAGTCACAAAAACTCATATTCATAAGATGATATAGATGTGTTTAGAAACTAATGGGCAACATAGCTAATAGAAGATTATACACAAATAAGATGAATGTGAATTCATACTACTTTTGTTATCTTTAAATGATCATTGATATCTACCTTGTTTACACTTATTGATCATATATGATCACCCTTTATTATGTTTTATATCTTTATGTTATGAAGTATGGGTTTAGAAATGATTTGTCTTTCTAGTAAATCCTAAGTTAATGAGAGACTCTTATGAACTAGTTCTTTATGTTTCTATGCTTCCAAAAACACTAGACCTAAACTATTATGAAATGGATCATTTTTATTTTGTGTTTTGGTCATTTATGCAGCTATTTCTACTGATGTAGTGTGTTGGAAGAATATTGTTTGTGCATCACTCAGAAATTTAATAACAAAACTAAGGATTCTTCACTATTGTTGGTTAACTACTGCTCAACATAACATTTGATCTGAACTTCTGATCTCGTGTCCCAGTGATGCTCTCATCCGACACCATCTCTATGATATCATCATTTAGGATTCACTTTTCCTTCTCTTAGGCCACCCATTTAATAGGTAAATGGGTGAAGGAGGAGAAGGAAAATTGAACGCTGAATGATGATATAATAGAGATCGTTTCCGATGGGAGAATCATAGGGACACCAGATCGGAAGTTTAGATCAGATGCTATGGTAAGTGGTAGTTAACCAATAGTAGTAAAGTTCACAAAGAATCATTAGTTTTTTTATTAGCTTATATCTGGACAAAATAAACCATTTGGAAAGATGTAAAGGTAATGTTATGAGATAATATGTCTATTTTAATGAAATATTATATAATTAAACATTGATTTGATTTTCATTCTTCCTTGCAAGGTTCGTTTATTTTAGAATATTTCTGTCCATGTGACATGCCTTTGTAGGAAGAGCAATGATAATGTGTCTGCTCAATCATAGAGGTAATCTTTATGTTTTCGTAGTAAAATCATTTTCCATAGATCTTACATCTCAACAATTGCTCAAATAAACCTACATCATATATACATATGCATGCCCATCAAAATATGGGTGCCTACGCACCTCATATAGAACCTGTCTCACATCAATGCCCAAATTCATACAGACCTCACATAAAAATTCCAAAATAAGAAAAAAGGTCTTTGTTATAAGGAAGTGAATACCTGATTGATTCCCTTGGGCTTATATTTGTCTTTTAGTATTCTAAGATACTCTTGTTATTACATGAAATTTCTTATAGATATGAGAGTAATGGGAAATATATTTCACCAATGACTCAATATTTAATAGCACTATGAGGAATATTAGATTTTTTCTCTACATCACATAAGCCTTTTTATGTGATCATGTCACATAAGCTCCTTTGTATGAATACTTCATGTGAACGGATAGTGTGATCTCATCAAATGATCAAATCACATAAACAAATCACATAATCAATTAAGGTAATTCACTTGAACCATGATTCATGCATTATTGTCTTATTTACATGATCGCATAAAGCTTCAAGGGTCATGTGCAAGTCGACCAATACATAGTCATTCATTCCACTCACACTCATCTTAAAATCTTGATGGGAACTAATATCTTGGATTTTTAATTTTCTAATTAGTTTCCCTTATATGTGGTTGGGGGTGTCCCGAAGGGAGGGGGTGTCCAGGAGTGGGGGGTGGGGGTGTCTTGGAGGGGAGGAAGGTGTCCAAGAGATAGGGGGTGTCCAGGAGGGAGGGGGTGTCCAGGTGGGAGGGTGGGTGGGGGTGTCCAGGAAAGAGGGGGTGTCCAGGAGGGAGGGGTGTCCAAGAGTGGGGGGTGTCCATGAGGGGAGGGAAGGGGTGTGTCTAGAAGAAAGTGGGTATCCTAAATGGAGGGGTGTCCAGGTGTGAGGGTGGGGGTGTTCAGAAAGGAGGGGGTGTCTAGGAGGGAGCGGGTGTCTAGGAGTGGGGTGGTGTCCAGGAGGGGGTGTCCAAGAGTGAGGGGGGACCAAGAGGTAAGGGGGTTGTCCCGGGGGTGGAAAGGCGATTGTCCAGGGGGGATGTGTAGGGTGGTGGGGGGGTGTCCAGGGGTGGGAGAGGGAGGGGGTTTTCTAGGGAAAGGGAGAGGGTTGCAGGGGGAGGGAGGGGGTTTGTCCAGGGGGAGGGGGTCGTGTGTCAAGTGGTGGTGGGGGGCGGGGTTGTCTAGGGGTAGGGAGGGGGATGTCCAGGTGGTTTCTCGAGGATGGGAGGGAGGAGGATACATGTGTAGTGGTGGGGGGGGGTGGTTGTCCAGGGGTAGGGAGGGGGATATCCAGGGGGGTGTCTCGGGGAGGGGAGAGAGGGGGTCTGGCTTATCACACTAAAGAACTAGGACAGATGGGTGTCCAGGAGGGAGGGGGTGTCCAGGTGGGAGGGTGGGAGGGGGTGTCCAGGAAGGAGGGGGTGTCCAGGAGGGAGGGGGTGTCTAGGAGTGGGGGTGTCCAGGAGTTAGGGGTGTCCAGGAGGGGGTGTCTGGGTGGGTGTCCAGGAGTGGGGGTGTCCAGGAGGGGAGGGGATGTCTAGGGGTGGGAAGGGGGTTGTCCAGGGGGGGTGTGTAGGGTGGGGGGGAGTTTTCCAGGGGTGGGAGGGGAGAGGGGTTTTCTAGGGAAAGGGAGGGGGGCTGCAGGGGGAGTGATGGGGATGTACATGGAAAGGGTGGGGGCTGCAGGGGGGAGGGGTTTGTCTAGGAGGAGGGAGGGGGTTGCAGGTGGAGTGGGGGGATGTACAGGGGTAGGGAGGGGGATCCTGGTATATGTAACTATTATTTTTATAACCTATCTATGATGAAGGTATCATTAAGAAAATGTTATAATTTATTAGAAAATAGAATAATCCTTTGAAATTGAATACACCATCATGTATGTGTTATATTGTATAACCTTTATTTACACTTGTATCACTTCAAGGGGAAAAATATTTATTATTGATAGAAGGGACTTTATATGTGACTCGAGGTGGTTTTTATAGGAATATTTCATTGTCACCAATCAATTCAACGTTGAGGTGATGGAAGTGTGTAATAATGTGGCCGATTGAGGTTTGTTCTCAATTATTGTCATGAATGTTGATTTTATGATGGAATTGTTTTTCTATTGACTAATAATATCTATATTCTTTATCAGAGTAACTCCACCTTAGAGCTCATAAGTACCAGAACATTCCACTTTTTATATCTCCCCATTATAATAACTAGGGAACAAGTATTTCCTTTTTCAAGCACATAATGGGAATTTAGTATGAGTCCCTCACTTAGAAACTTGGTCCTGGAGTATATTCATATTTCTATACTAGTCCTGAGTTGTGTTTTGGAACATGCATCATTTCATCAATAGTTTCAGTGACAAGTGTGGGGGGGTATTTGGAATATAATCATGGAGGGAACCTTCAAAGAGATAAAATACTAGTTTGGACACCTCTGGTACATGTTCAAAATCCTTGTTTATAGTGAGTTATATTATCAAGAGCTTCATGCTAGTGTGAAGGAGGTGGTTACCATGAGGGAGAAAAATATGTTCATCGAAATGAGAGTATCGAAGGTGGAGGCATAAAATTCAGACATTCAACATCACAATGAGGACTTGAATGAAGAATCCATGTGTACAATAAAAGTAGAAGCTCATAAAAAATTATTAATTGATGGGAGGTATGAGATAGGAAACTTATAACATGAATTATATCATTTATAATAAAGGCTCAATGTTGTAGAGAAAACAGAGATAGAGTATCATAATCTTATCATTGTGCAGAAAAGTCCAGATTTAATGTTGATAGCAAGGAAGAGGCACTAAAACAGGGTGTAGATGTGGAAACTAAATCAGTTACTCATTTGTGATAATCCATAGCCTACTCTAGAGAATTGTCTAGCAGAGCCCAAGGGGGTATTCTGAGAACATACTATTTTGAGTATTCTAACTTTATCCTACCCCCCATATTTGGAGAGTTATGGGAGACTGTAGACTATGGAGATTCCTCCCTTTTTATTTTTAATAAATGAAACCTTTTGGATTCCATGTTGTTGTTGGCATTTCTTCCTCTTCATTTCTCATCCATGTAATCTTAAGAAAAATAAAATTTATAAGTCAATGAATCATAAAGAGCCTCTTCTAAAATATTAATTCAATCCAAGGAAATATGGACATGTAAAGGTTGTAACATGTAACAATTGACATTTTAATAATTTATTCTTTTACATTAATGTTTAATTTATTTCATCATTGTATTACTAACATAATATTTGTTTTCTTATATAGGTGGATTTTTTTTCCAGAGTTTGGATGCTTTGTTCGGAAACTAATACCATGGATGAAAATTTTTGAGAGGGGATCAAAGATACAAAAAGGATGAAACATTAATGTTTTTAAATGTTTGTTGGATAATTCTAATTGTAACCATATAAAACATTATTTGAAATGTATATAGGAGTGTGTGTTTTTGTATTCATGATTTCAAGTAAATGTATATAGCAGTATTTGGGAAACTCTTGTGTGTGCTATTTTGTTCTTCTATGCTTTGTTTGTGTGTAGGTGTTGTTTTGTGCAGCAGTTTTGTATTGTGTGTGCAGGTACTGTCTTAGGTGTGCAGGTGCTGTGAAGGTGCTGGGTTTTCTTAGGCAACTTGGCCTTTATCTGTACTCCAAATAGAACTGATAAAGGGGGACCTTTATCAGTGTTTTTTTAGCACAGATAAAGGGGACCCTTTATCAGTGCTATCTTGAGTACTGATAAAGGGGACCCCCTTTTATCTTAGCCGCGATTAACGGGGCTTTTCTTGCGCTATGAAAGGCAGTTTTTAGCACTTTTAATAGCCCTATTTGTAGTAGTGGATCTAATCAATTCCATTATTCTCAATTGAATAATAACAAAATACATTATTGTTTCCTTATTCATAAAATAATATATATGAACGTTGAATAACCTTGAAATATCCTTCACAATAATTTTCAATGTATCCTATGAATCTCATAACTTTTTTTCCTTTATAAATTTTTGAAAACTGAATATCTTTAAAAAAATGTATAAAATATATAAAAATATAAAAAAAATAGTAATTATGCCTTAAAACTATATGAAAACACAAAATATGATAATTAGACATGAAAATTATTAATAACCAAATAGATTAGAACATGTGGCACATCAACTCTTCACTTGATACAACATGGAAGATCAAGAGTTCTGGTGTATTTTGGTCTTAGGATCATTACATGACAACATAAAACATGAAATACAATATATTTATTGAAAACTTCCTTTACATGACCACTACATTCCCTCGTACTTAGCATTGAATGGGATAACCTAAGGATATGCATAAGAAAAGAGTGAGATATAAAGCCCGGTAAGGGAATTAACATGGAATAACATGAGAAATACAATACATGTTAGGCAATAGGCATATCAATGGATCACAATAGAAACATTAACATAAAGGCATGATAAAGCATGATAATCATAACATGGAAATGTGGAAACAACACTTAACATGGAATTAGCATGATCAAAGGCTCATTGCACATGGAGCATGAGTAAACCCTCATTGCACATGAAACACGAGTAAAACTTCATTGAACTTGAATTATCATGAGTAAACACCAATTTCACATGATGTATCATGATACTATACTTTACCCAATGCATTAGAGCACTATCAGGGCGCACCCTTCATAAACATTTCATTTCAGGCATAAGTGTGCCACATGGATCATACAACAAGGAATCAATCATCATCATTTATTCCATGATAAAGGGATGTGGAATACATACATAAAGCTTTATAATCAATAATTAAATTTGTATAAAGTTGAATACCCTTGATAGAGAAATGGGAATGGTATTCACTACATAGTAACATTGGCTTGGAAAATCGTAGTGCAATTTCAGCAACATAATGTTGTGAGATAAGAACTTATAAAAAATGGTTGATGAGAGAGAAAGGGGTGTCTCATCATATTTACATGAAATTAAAATTAAGGGGGTCATATAGATACATGTCCTAACAAGCATAATGGAATTTAGATGTATAATACAAAAGAAGTACATGGATGTAAAAGAATAGAGAGAAATCTCTTGCGGAATTTCGGCATGGTAACAGGTGTACATGGGAGGAATTAATGAGAGAAAAAGGGGTATCCCATCATACAAACCTAAATAGGGAAGTATGGGAGAGGTTCAAAATCATACCCCAACATTTTTAATTGAAAAAAAGGCATAACATCTTAAAGAAAATTGGACAAAAATGAGAAAGGAAGAAATCCCTTACATGGAAGTGTGATCCCAAAGGCTTGGGAGAGGATTATTGGGATCTTGGAGAACCTTGGGAGGATTCTAGAGAGAGGAGTGAAGGGATTTTTCGAACTCCAAATGCTTTGAGTGAAGAGGAAGTTGGAGCTTGGGTGGGTTTATATAGGAAAGGAGAGGGAATTCTTTATTATTTAGGTTTGGGACAACTCACATTAAACTAATCAAAAACACAAACCATCCCATGGTTTTTTCCAAAGGTTAGTGGAAAAAAATATTTTATGAGGTCAATGGCCAAACTTCTTAAAATAATAGGGTTGCTTATGTATAGGTGAGTCACACTCTCAAGGAAAACAATTTAAAAAGACAAAATGTTTTATAAGCCTTGAAGGGTCCACCAAAGCTTTGAAAAATAAATCAAAAAAATCTAAAATCAAATTATTTTAATGGAAAAACATATATTGGCCAAAAATTATGTTTATAGTATTTTATTACATCACTATTGAGTCATTATGATGTCCTAAAACACATTATATATTTAAACTGTATTTAATTTTTTCCCAAAAATTTGACTGTCTCAGAATATTATGAAAAATTCACCGTTGGATAATTTCGACATCCTGATTACAAAAATTATATTAATTTTATCTAAATAATTTTATAAATATGTGAAGGGTCTGATAGTTGAATTATAAATTCATATTTTCTGAACCCTATACGAATAGGATAATAGAATATTTTTTTAAGTTCTATTATCTTTTAGAGTGAAAGATGAGTTTGTGGTTGAAATTAGTTAAAGGATGGAACTCTACTTGTCAAGTATTTTTTTTCTTCTCTTTTTCTATGAATAAATTAATTCATATACTTTAGGTAAGGGATCTTAAAACTAAAAATGTGTTATCCTAATACCATATGTTTTGTTGAACCTATGATATTTTAAATCATCATAGATTGATGGCTTTGTGGCCCTCAATTCTATAATTGTTTGCCACTAATGACCTCAATCAATCCTTATAAATATTTAAGTTCTTCCTCCAATTATGAGTCTCTAATTTCCACCAATGTTCTCCTAATCGAGATCATAATTTGGTGGTGACTTTTCATTCCCCTTTTCCTCTTATTAAGACTAAATTTTATTAACCCAATTTCCGATGTGGGTTTTCCCACAAATGCATTTTATATTTTCAACCTTCTATTTTCGGAGAAAAATTTCAAACTGCGAGGATGCAATTTATTGGAGGGAATAATATAACACCTAAAGATTTCATAGTACGTTATTTCTTCAAAGTAATTCAATAACTTGCACTACACGCAACACCGAGTTCAAGCGCACCACAACTTACCAAACTAGTCGTTCATAAGTGGTTATGAATAATATTAACTGAATTTGGAACTTTATATAATCATTATAATTTTAGAATCCGTATTATGAGTTTTTTAGACATAATTTAAGAACAAATTCATTTTTTTAGATAAAGGAGGTATTTTTCAGAAAATGCAATTTTACCGCCTTTTGAGGGAAAACCATTTTTAAATCCAATATTTGACACATATATATATTTAATTTGACGAAATAAACTTCTTCTTTATAATCGGGAGATAAAAATTTAGTTTTGATAAATTTTTGGTATTTTTCTGATAACTTTCATATTTTGGTGAATAGTGAAAAATACTAAATTTTAATTAAAAACAAATTTTTTAATCGAAATAATTTATAGTGATAAATTATACATTTTAATGGTTTGGAAGTATAAATAGATTATATTTTTACCATTTAATCCAATTATGGTCATTGTAAGTAATTTCACTTTGATGTTGGACATAAACAAGTGTCAATCTTTTGATAGATATTATTTCCTAAAAATATGCCTTTTGGTTTTGACAAATGGAATTAATTTTAAATTAATAAATTAAAATTATATGTTTTTAATTTGGTAAAATAGACTTCATTTTTGAATTCTTAATATTGAAATTAGCTTAGGGTGAATTTTCAGTATTTTTCTGAAAACTTTCAATTTTTGATGAATAGTGAAAAACACATAGTTATATTTTAAAACCGAATTTTTATTTCAATAATTATTTATTTTATTTAAATTAATTTATGTAAAAATAGATACATAATACCTATATAAGTTCAATTTAATTCATTGGAGTCATTTTATAATAATTTTAGATATATAAAAATTTTATTGAACTTGTCACCGTCTTTTACCCACCTCCTAGGAGAATTTGCAAATTCACATAAAACTTAATTTTACCGCTTCTGTGAGTTGAATTTTGAAAATCCGAGAGACTCGATTAATATCAAGGTGTAAAATGTGGTTTAATAAGATAAAAATAATTTTTGGTGAACATTAACTTTTAACTTTTATTTACCGCGGTTAAAGGTAAATAGGGTAATTCAAGGTAAAAAGAATATTGTAATAATTAAAAATTTCCTTAACACATATCCTAAACTTATTGGAAGAGTAATGGCCGACCATGGGCCTATCTGGGTCTATTTTGGGACCCCATGAAGCCACTTATGAATGATAATGACACTTTAGATTAATTAATTTAATGTAAAGGCAAAATTGACAAAAACAAAAAACCTTTTAGTAATTAATTTTTATATGGTGTTATATAAGTAATATTTTTGACTATAAATATTCATTGGAAATATAAAAATATTTCCTACATCATGATATGTTTTTTATAATTTTTAGAGATCGAATAAATTAAATTATATATGACAAAATATTGATGCAGTATTTACCTCATTAATAAATTATTTAAATAAATTAGATTATAAATATTAAAATAATATCTAAAACATGTCCAATTATTATTGGATGATTTTATTTAGACCATGAGTTTTCTTATCTTCTACTCTAATTATTTTTATATCTTTAGAAACAGAATATCATTATATAATAAAATAATATTTTCACACTTTCCTAAAGCGCCTCTCCTCCCCCTTATAAAAGGATACCACTTATAACTAATTTCTCACACCTCTCAACCCTTTAGGATCGTCCAAACTCTGTCAAATTAATCTCACTATATCCTCCTCCTCCTCCTAGAAGCCTTACCTTTGGCAGAAGGCACTTCAAGATGACCTTTTGGTTCAAACCAAAGGATGTTACCCAAATTAAAAGTAACAGTTTCTCTTAACTTCTTTTCTTTTATTTTACTTCTCCAAACCCTAAAATCTTTTTATTACTTTATTTTATAACAACAACAGTATCCTCAATATACTAGTATGTTTTTATTAAAATTATTCTAATTACACTTACACACACCTCCATCTAATGGATGAAGAACATAATGTTTCTGTAGATGGAAAACTAATGCCTCACGAAACGATGATTGTTCAATTACCTCCTACTGCCTCTCATGGTGGCCATTATGATGGAACTATATTTATATATGATATCTATTATGTGTATGTTTTCTTCATGATTATTTATTTTTCTTTTATAGCACACCTTAATGGTTTCCATTATGGGTAAAGGTGATAATTTCATTTGAGGAAGTGCGGACTACCGCCCCCTCAAAGTGATATGACACATTAATACCATATGTGGGACATATAGAGGATGGATTTAATGATATTATATATGATATTATACTGGAATTATAAAATAACTATGTATCATTATGTTTTAATTCCATTAAAATAAGAAATAGATATGAAAGTAGTGTTCAAGCGTACGTACGGCTTACCGTCTCCATGAATGGTGCATTTCATTTCTTACCCCAAAATGATATGTACTATTATAAATACATGTATATACTGGATATATATATTATGTATATGATATCTAAATCATGAATATAATTCTGGATATAATTAACTTTGGACCATGTGAACAACTTGTAACTATAAGGTGTTCATTTTTTGACTCAAGTGCCAAATATCGACAAAACGAACGTTATTAACTTAAATGATTACATAATGTTTATAACATGGTAATAAGTGATATAAACGGAATAATAAACTTAAAATAGGTTCTTAATCAAGTAGAAATTAACTATAGTTTATTATTCAGGATATTAAAGAATGAACGGGTCAAGTCGGACACGAGGTAAGGGGTTTCTTATCTCACTCTTAATTCCGTGAGATTTCCATTCTTCGCAACTTATTTATTACATGTGGTGTATTGTGTATTTCCATTTGATATATATTATCATCATTATTTTTATATTCATGATATTCAATGATTCATTTGGTTGTTATTGACTATTTTTCATATGACTCGATTGATTAAAACGAGGTAAGGGTTTATTTCACAATCTCTTCACTATCCGAGGTTGTTTATACGTAATTATCTACTGGGACCTCTTTATCATCCACATCTATGTTTCTTAAAAATATATTTTAAAACATTTTTACTATTTAATAGACAATGGTTTGAAGTCATTTATACCCTTGTTTGACTTTTTATAAGATGATTATAAAGGAATATTTCTGTCGTTTTCCAAACAGGGTCCTTTTTAACCTTTTCGACAAAATTAAGATAAGAATGTCTTTTTTAACTTATACGGTGGGTGCGGCTATTTTAAACCATTAAAACATAATCGAAGCTTCCTTTACAAGTTTATAAGAATATTTTCAAAAAAAATAAATGTTTTCTTTATAATAATGTGAATCTTAATTGATTTCAAAATAGAAAGAGATATTTATCTAAACAGGTTTTTATTTCATCTATGTCAACATCCTTTGATGGATTTTATGTTTATTTGAAGTTGATTTATTATGATACAAAACATCCATATTGTATTAAAGGTTTTGTGATATGTTTGAATGTGGATGTTCTATTTGAATGCCATTCATGGTTTATGGTTAAAGTATTGACATTTTTTATGCTAGTTTAATGCGAATGTTTATATTATATTTCAACCTTTTCATATGAGGAATGTATCAGACTTAGTAAGTGATGGGTGGAGCCCGTAATAGCTCCTCGATGCATCAGTAGGTCTCATGAGACAACTAGATGTGGAATTGTCTGAGGTCTTTCCCAATTTGATATATGGTTTTTTTGAGGCATTAATCATTTTTAGATGTCTTGGCCGAGGCCTTGAAAAACTTTTTCAGAATGTTCGGCATTATACATTCCCTCATTATGAAAATAATATTGATGGTTCATGTGGTCATTCAACTAGTAGAATACCCATTATTATGTTTTATTATGGCATTATTTACTCATCTCGTATTCCTTCCATAAAAGTATTCATGTTTATTATTGGTAGAGGCATGTGGTTTCAATTATTCACCATGCTTAATATTTATGTTATCTTCTGCAGTGTTGCTTACCCTTAATAAGCGTTTGAGATCACCCCTTTCTATGTTTTATTTTTCCCAGGATTCCAAGAAGTTTATTGTGATTGATATGTAGGGTTAAGCTAATGGAATAATTGCGTTCATAAAGGTTTATTTATGTTGTGTTGTATGTTATAAACTATAATGTAACGTTCATGTATGTAATCTATTTTCCAAGACTACTAAACCAATCGGTCCTTCGGGATTTGATTCCTTGTAATCATTCCAATGTATTAAAATAATGTACTGACTCTAGGTAACTGAGGTTGGGGCATTACAGTTGGTATCAGAGGAAGTTTAGCAATAACCTTGGAAACTAGATTTAGATAAACTATGATCAGAACTCATAGTCCTAAGATAGACTTTGAAGATTAGTATAGAATAAATTCTTATAATTTTGATAATGTAGATATTTTTTGAGTTTTTAAAGAAAATACATCCCTTTTTGGATACGAGCAGGTAGAGGCAGGTCTGGCACATATTTACCTAGGGTTAAAACCCTAAAACCACACTTTGATCTAGACTCAAATGGGAACTGGTGCACGACAACGGGCCTTGCTGCACTCTTGGTTACGACACTCCCGGGGGATATGCTTAGGATAATTCTCGTTTTCTTTACAAACAACTATGAAGGGTTTATGAGTATATATCTCCTTAAAGAAATTTTTTTTGTGATTGTGGATTATATCCATAAACTATTAAATTTACATTAGGTATTTTACATGTTTGGAATTATGAATTGTGATTTATAAACTGACCTAGTGTATGCCATTGTTTAGAAAAGGCGAAGAGTAGAATGAATGAGAATTCCAGCAATACGTATGATCCAAAGAGTAAGAAGGGTCATATCATTCATAGTATTAAGCCAACATTTAGAAGGGAAATAGTCTCCCATGTATTCTCTACATATGAAGAAATAATATTATGTGTTAGTAAGATAAGTAAAGAATTATCTGAGTCCTATGGCTTTGAAGGGAAGCAAAAGAAGAAAATGATGGAAGAGAGAAAGATGGATAAAGGGAAGAGGGAAAAAAAGGATTTTTCCATATGTGATAACTGTGGAAAGAATCAACTTGGTAAATGATTGAAGGGAATGGGAGTTTGTTATAATTGTGGAGAAAATGGACACCAAGTATGTGATTGAAAGGGTAAGAAAAAGGTTTCCAATGTATAATTATTCATCTGCAAGGAGTTGGAACACTATGAGAATCAATGTCCTAATCACCAGAGTATACCCCAAATGCTGCTATTGGATAATAATAAAGTTATGATACTACCGAAGATGAAGAGGAATGATTAGATTTCTTACGTTGTTATTAAATTATTGTTTCATTTGAGTATTGTATTAATGATGTACATGTTATAAGAATTATAGAGTATATAAGGATTGTACTGCAATACTATTTCATTAAGGACTTGAGATTGTGTGGAACTACAAAAAGTGACTCAATTACAGGTTAAATTTTTGGAAAATATATGGTTTAGAGAAAGATAAACCATAATATGGTTCTGATACTGAGGTAGTGATTTTGGAATAAGAGATGGTTGATTTGGATAAATTATATTGGATATTCTTGACTTCCTTGGAACTGATTAATAGTTTGTTTATTTCATCATTGTTGGAATATTCAATATTTTTGGATATGAGGAACATATCCAGTATTATATAAAGGATAAGGGATAATGAATGTAATTAATAAGGTTTTATGGTAGTTTAGGGTGTTACCAAGTTTTAAAAAAATTCACGATGAAGGTTTTCACATGTTATTACATGGAAAAAATGATCTTCATTGTGTTTAACTTCCTTTTAAATTTTGGACTGTGAGTCTGGATAGATTTATTTTGGATAGGTCTAAAGGTTGGAAAGGATTAAGATACTATTGTTAAGGTTATTTTTTGATTTTTATAAAAATGACAACATGCAGACCATGTGACAACCTGTCGCGTCGGACAAAGTTGCGGGAATCGAACCCACAACCATAGTGAGATTGGGATTTATTGCCTACCACTGGACTACGTGAAGTCCCTGGATTGTATAATATAGTTTCTTTTTTGTAAAGGGTCTGATAGGTGAATTATAAATTCATATTTTTTGAACCCTATACGAATAAGATAAATAGAATAATTTTTTAAGTTCTATTATCTTTTAGAGTGAAAGATGAGTTTCTTGTAGAAATTAGTTAAAGGATGGAACTCTAGTTGTCAAGTATATATATATTTTTTTCTTCTCTTTTTATATGAAGAAATTAATTCTAAAACTTTAGGAAAGGGATCTTAAAACTAAAAATTTGTTATCCTAATACCTTATGTTTTGTTGAACCGATGATATTTTAAATCATCATAGATTGATGGCTTTGAGGCCCTCAATTCTATAATTGTTTGTGACTGATGAACTTAATCACTCCCTATAAATATTTACGTTTTTCCTCCAATTATGTGTCTATAATTTCCACCAATGTTCTCTTAATCGAGATCATAATTTGGTGGTGACTTTTTCATTGATTGTTTCCTCTAATTAAGACTAAATTTTATTAACCCAATTTCTGATGTGGGTTTTCCCACAAAGATATTTTATATTTTCAACCTTCTATTTTCGATGAAAAATTTTCAAATTGAAAGGACGCAATTTATTAAAGGAGGGAATAATGTAACACCCCAAGATTTCATAGTACATTATTTCTTCAAATTAATTCAATAACTTGCACTACACGCAACACTGAGTTCAAGTGCACCACGACTTACCAAACTAGCCGTTCAAAAGCGGATATGAATAGTATTAACTGAATTTTGAACTTTATATAATCCTTATAATTTTAGAATCCATATTATGAGTTTCTTAGACATAATGTAAGAACAAATTCAATTTTTTAGATAAACTAAATATTTTTCAGAAAAAGCAATTTTACCGCCTTTTGAGAGCGAACCATTTTTAAATCCAATATTTGACACTTTTATATATTCAATTTGACAAAATAAACTTCTTCTTTAGAAATGGGAGATAAAACTTTAGTTTTGAAATTTTTTTGATATTTTTCTAATAACTTTCATATTTTGGTGAATAGGGAAAAATACAAAATTTTAATTAAAAACAACTTTTTTAATCGAAATAATTTATAGAGTTAAATTATACATTTTAATGGTTTGGAAGTATAAATAGATTATATTTCTACCATTTATTCCAATGCTGGTCATTGTAAGTAATTTCACTTTGAATTTGGACATAAACAAGTGTCAATCTTTTGATAGATATTGTTTCTTAAATAAACGCCTTTTGGTTTTGACAACGGGAATTAATTTTAAATTAATAAATGTAACTTCTACATTTTGAATTTGGTAAAATAGGCTTCATTTTTGAATTCAGAATATCAAAATTAGATTAGGGTAAATTTTTGGTATTTTTCTAAAAACATTAAATTTTTTATGAATAGTGAAAAACACTGAGTTATAGTTTAAAACCGAATTTTTGATGAATAGTGAAATGGGAATGGTATTCACTACACAGTGACATTGGTTTGGAAATTCATAGTGCAATTTTGGCAGCATAATGGTGTGAGATAAGAACTCATTAAAAACGATTGATGAGAGAGAAATGTGTGTCTCATCATATTTACATGAAATGGACAGTAAATGGGTCATATAGATACATTTCCTAACAAACTTAATGGAATTTAGATGCATAATACAAAAGAAGTACTTGGATGTAAAAGAGGAGAGAGAAATCCCTCGTGGAATTTTGGCATGGTAACAGGTGTACATGGGAGGAATTAATGACAGGGAAAGGGGTATCCCATCATACTAACATAAATAGGTCAGTATGAAGGAGGTGATAAATCATACCCTAACATTTTTAATTTAAAACAAAAGGTCATATAAACTTAATGAAAATTGGAAAAAATGATAAAGGAAGAAATCCTTTACTTGGAAGTGTGATTCCAATGGCTTGGGAGAGACTTGAGAGAGGCATCTTGGGAGCTTGGAGAACCTTGGGAGGATTATAGAGAGAGGAGGGAATGAGTTGGTCGAACTCTAAAGTCTTTGAGTGAATAGGAAGTGGGATCTTGGATGGGTTTATATAGGGAAAGAGAGATAATTATTTATTATTTAGGTTTGGGACACCTCACATTTAACTAATCAAAACCACAAACCAGCCCATGGTTTTTTCCAATGTTTTTTTCCAAAGGGGATTGAAAAACAATATTTTATGAGGCCAATGTTCGAACTTCTTAAAATAATAGGTTTTCTTATTTGGAGGTGAGTAACACTCTCAAGGAAAACAATTTAAAAATAAAAAATGTTTTATAAGCCTTGAAGGGCCAACTAAAGCTTTGTAAAATAAATCAAAAAAATCTAAAATCGCATTATTTTTATGGTAAAACAAATATTGGTCGAACAAAATGTTTATATTATTTTATTACATAACTATTGGGTCATTATGATGTCATCAAACACATTATATATTTAAATGGTATTTAATTTTTACCCAAAAATTCGACCGTGTCAGAAAATTATGAAAAATTCACCATTGGATATTTTAGAGATCCTGATTCTAAAAATAATATTCATTTTATCTAAATAATTTTATAAATATGTGGAATTTTATTGTTAAAATAAAAACTGACATTTACCGAAAATTCATGGGTTTTGACCAAAAACAGCTTTCAAACTTTCATAAAAATTACAATTGCATTAATAAAATTATATGATCATATATATTTAATAAAAAGTAATTAAATAATAATAATATTTTATCAAAATATTATTTAATTCAAAAATCCATTAATTCATCAAAATAGATTTCTTAGTGGAATATTAACTAAAAATACTATTTGTGCTTTAAAAACTATTTACAAAGTAACAATACTAAAATGAATGCACATTATTTATACAAAAAAAATGTATATAGTCATAGTTCTTGGATCTTGTTACATAACCCCTTATAACACCCACATAAGACCTTAGGGTAAGGTGTGCGATGGTGACATACTTTTGGGGTGGCTCAGATAACATCGCTTGAGTGGTAATCTCTATTAACTTCCACTTCTCCCGTAGTCAGTTCCGCTCAAGCTTAACGTGTTCAAGATAGGCTTGGGCTTTTTCAAGAGCGAAGCCAAATTACAAAACCTCCATTCCGAGATCTGAGAAATGGGCTTCATATGGAGAAATTCTACTGGATGAGGTCATCGCTTCCTTTTTCTGAGTAAATTGGATTTGTTAAAGCCCTATATTTATATTAATTAGGTGATCACTATTCAACAGCTATATTAGCAACGATCACAATTCATAATGGTATTTTAAAATCTAGAGATGTAAAACCAATTAAGTTCACATTTTATATAACCATAGTAAACATTTAATTAGATCAAGAGGAATTTCCATTAATTAACGTTTGGGTCGTTAAAAGCCTGGTTCTGATAGTCATGAGATGGGGGAGATGGAGGTTTTGATGAGAGATAATTGGACTCATCCTTTTGGCATGGAAACTTCAAAATAAGATTTATAGGGATATAATGTTTCTATAGTGGGTATGTTCTAACATCATATTACTTATTTTAGTTATTCAGAAACCCCTATTTTGGGCATTCTTTGGTTGAGTTTCATTTGGGATTGATTCAGAAGATGTTTTGAAAATTTTGAAAGTTTCTGGGCTAGTGCACAGTTAACACACGGTTTGACCAAACTGTGTGCCCCCTTAGTAGAAACCATGCAAAAAAAAGGTAGTTTGGATTCACATGGATAGTGCATGGTTTGAAAATTTTTGTTCCCACTTACTAGAAACCATGCACCAGGTAATAAATTTTTCATGGCTAGGGTACACCGTTTGTCTAAACCATGTGGCTCTTTCCAGCTAACTATGTGTCTGAGATTTTTAATCCAATTTTTTTTAAAACACCTGAAACCCTCATTTAAGGTTTACAATTTACATTTATTACCCCATACTTATTTATTCTTCAATAATAACTCCCAATAGAAGTTTTTCCCATATACACCCTCCTAGAAGCAGATCGAAGCTCGGATAATGGCGTTCAATCTTGCCCTATTAGTTTCATCTTCGCGTTCTCTTCATTATAATATCTATATCTTTTTCTACCTAGGGATTCTTAGATCTATTTGTTGGATATAGGATTCAATACCCACTATTTTATTTGTTTCTAAGATCTTGGTTGTTGTATTTCTTCGTAGGATTTTCCTGTATAGGGTTTGGTGTTTTTAGATTCAGTTTTTCCAAGGTTGGTGGTTACATTATGATGGCCAAATTTTATTAACCCTAAATTGATTGATAAATGAAATAAATGGATAGTAAGAGGTTCATATAGATACATGTTCCAACAAACTTAACGGAATTTAGATGCATAATACAAAAGAAGTACTTGGATGTAAAAGAGGAGAGAGAAATCCATCGCGGAATTTTGGCATGGTAATAGGTGTAAATTGGAGGAATTAATGAGAGAGAAAGGGGTATCCCATCATAAAAACATAAATAGGGAATTATGGAGGAGGTGACAAATCATACCCCAACATTTTTAATTGAAAACAAATGGGCATAACAACTTAATGAAAATCGGACAAAAATGAGAAAGGAAGAAATCCCTTACTTGGAAGTGTGATCCCAAAGGCTTGGGAGAGGCTTGATAGAGGCTTCTTGGGAGATTGGGGAACATTGGGAGGATTCTAGAGAGAGGGGGGTAGGGGTTGGTCGAACTCCAAAGGCTTTTAGTGAAGATTAAGTGGGATCTTTGGTGGGTTTATATAGGTAAGGAGAGGGAATTCTTTATTATTTAGGTTTGGGACACCTCACATTAAACTAATCAAAACCAAAAACCAGCCCATGGTGTTTTCCCATGGTTTTTGCCCATTTTGTTTTCCAAAGAGGAGTATAAAACATTATTTTATGAGGAAAATGGCCTAAATTCTTAAAATAATAGGGTTTCTTATGTGGAGTTGAGTCACACTCTCAAGGAAAGCAATTTAAAAAGACAAAATGTTTTATAAGACTTGAAGGGTCAACTAAATCTTTTAAAAATAAATCAAACAAATATAAAATCACATTATTTTAATGGTAAAATATATATTGGTCTATAATAATGTTTATAGTATTTTATTACATCCATATTAGGTAATTATGATGTCATAAAACACATTATATATTTAAAAGGTATTTAATTTTTACCAAAAAATTCGACTGTCTCAGAAAATTATGAAAAATTCACCGTTGGATAATTTTGACATCCTTATTATAAAAATAATATTAATTTTATCTAAATAAATTTATAAATATGTGAATTTTTATTTTTAAAATAAAAACCAACATTTACCGAAAATCCATGGGTTTTGACCAAAAACCGCTTTCAATCCTTCATAAAAATTGCAATTGCATTCATAAAATTATATGATAATTTATATTTAATAAGAAGTAATTTAATAATAATAATATTTTATTAAAATATTATTTAATTCAAAAATCCATTAATTCATCAAAATAGATTTCTTAGTTGAATATTAACTAAAAATACTATTTGTTCTTTAAAACTATTTACAAAGTAACAATAATAAAATGAATGCGCATTCTTTATACAAAAATAATGTACATGGTCATAGTGCTTGGTTATTGTTACATAACCCCTTATAACACCCACATAAGACCTTAGGTTAAGGTGTGCGATGGTTACAGACTCTTGGGGTGGCTCGGATAACATCGCTCGGGTGGTAATCTCTATTAACTTCCACTTCTCTCGTAGTCGGTTCCACTCAAGATTAACGTGTTCAAGATCAGCTTGGGATTTGTCAAGAGCGAAGGCCAATGATGCCACCTCCTTTCCAAGCTCCGAAAAATGGGCTTCGTATGGGGAAAGTCTACTGGATGAGTCCATCGCTTCCTTTGTCTGAGTAAATTGGATTTGTTAAAGCCCTATATTTATACTAATCGTGTGATCACTATTCAATGACTATATTAGCAACAGTCACAATTCATAACGATATTTTAAAATACAGAGATATAAAACCAATTAATTTCACATCTTATATAACCATAGTAAACATTTAATTAGATCAAGAGGAATTTCCATTGATGAAATTTTGGGTCGTTACAAGCATAGTTCTGATAGTCATGAGATGTGGGAGTGGGAGGTGCTAATGAGAGAGAATTGGACTCATCTTTTCAGCATAGAAGCTTCACAATAGGATTTCTAGGGATATAATGTTTCTATAGTGGGGATATTCTAACAGCATGTTACTTATTTTAGTTATTCATAAACCCCTATTTTGGGCATTCATTGGTTGGGTTTCATTTGGGATTGATTCAGAATATGTTTTGAAAATTTTGAAAGTTTCTGGGATAGTGCACAGTTAGTAAACAGTTTGACCAAACTGTGTGCCCCCTTAGTGGAAACCACGAAAAAACAGGTAGTGTGGATTCACATGGATAGTGCATGGTTTGAAAATTTGTGTTCCCACTTAATAGAAACCATGCACCGGGAAATAATGTTTTCATGGATAGGGTGCACCATTTTTCTAAACCATGTGGCTCTTTCCAGCTAACTATGTGTATGGTATTTTTTATCCAATTGTTTTTAAAACACATGAAACCCTCATTTAAGGTTTCTGATGGACATATATGACCCCATAATTATTTATTCTTCTATAAGATCTCCCAAGAGAAGTTTTTCCCATACACACCCTCCTAGAAGCAAATAAAATCCTGGATAACAGCGTTTTATCTTCTCCTATTAGTTTCCTCTTTACGTTCTCTTCCATATAATCTCTAATATTTTCATCCCTAGGGTTTCTTAGATCTCTGTGTTGGATAGAGGATTCAATACCCACAATTTTAGTTGTTTCTCAGATCTTGGTTGTTGTATTTCTTTATAGAATTTTCTTATACAGGGTTTGGTGTTTTTAGATTCAGTGTTTCCAAGGTTGGTGGTTATGTTATGATGGAAAAATTCTATTAACCCTAAATTGATTGATTTAATTTCAGTTGTTTGGTTTAAGTTTAATTACTTGAAATTGATCTCAATTATAATATTAAAAACCTTATTCCATTGAATTGTGGGATTTGGATTTGAAATTGGATTGGTTTGCATAGAATTGAGGGAAATCCCCAATTCCATTAAAGTGGGGTGTGAGATAAAAGTGTAGTAGGGACATACACACTGATGTTGGCTTGGTACTTATAGAGGTTTATGGTTTATATGATATAATTATTGCAACTCCCTAAGACTACGTGAGCTATGCTCATTATGAGAAACAAGGGATAAAAAATAATCAATGCCATTGTTGTGGATGTGGGACATATACACTGGTACTACCCTTAAAAGATTAATATGAAGCTTGAACCTTAGGGAGGTGTCCAATGTATCCTATTTATGGAAGGAATTAGAGTTTTCATAGTTCCCTTGATCGAGTATTACACACTGAGCATTCCCTTAAAATTAGGTCTTATACACCGAGGATCGACAAGGTTATCAAATCCTAGGATTCCCTTTGGATCAATCTCACTTTTGTTCCTGGAATGCATTGATTGAAATTCCTTAATTACTTTCTAGTCATTACATAGAGTTTCTGTGTAACATGTACAAATACAATTGTATGATCCAGGTGACTTTTCTGGAGGAATTATAATAATCTAGACAACATGTCTGAGAGTTATTCCATGGACAGGGTGGGATTATCTAGAGGACTTCACAAGACCTAGTCAGTTGATCTTGAAAGTCATCGCATGACCTGGCTAACTTGTCCAGAGGGTGTTGCATGATCCATCTTGCATGACCATATTTCATCATAAGTGTGGGATAAAAAATATAGAGGGTGTCACAATAGTCAATAATAAATGTCTCTAAGGGTGTCACATGTCCTGGCTAACATGTATGAAGCGCATCGCGAGACCTGGTTTGCGTTCCCAAAGGGCATTGTGAGAACCAGTTGACATGCCTAGGAGCTACCGTGAGACATGGGTTCATAGACTGGGTGCTTCCATATGGGTAAGGCGACATGTATAAAGAGCACCACAAGGCTAGAGTGCTGATCCAGGTGGTATTTTCAAGATAAGGATGGAAATTATGAAGTATTTAATGTGACTTTATTTGAAATGTGCAGAGGACTTCTCATAATCCAAATGTAATACCATAGGAGTGTTGCATGATTTGGGATACTTGTCCTAGCATTTTATCATTCCTTGGGTGGTTCATGATAAGAGCATTAGGACCATGGTATATTTTATATTCTTAATTCTTCTATATTTAGTCTTTTTTCTAACCTTTAAATTGAGAATGCCTTATATTTGTTCAGTTTTAGTTTGTATTAAGTCCCATGTGATCTAGAGGGTAAAATGGATTTCCTTTGTGTGTCCTACCATAAGTCCTTCCCATGATCTATGGGTGGTCACATGAGGATCCCATGAATGCCGCGAGATTTCCCCGACTGTTAAATGGTATCTTACCTAATAGAGTGATTTCTATTCGTGAGATCCACCACTCCGAGAAATAAATTCTCTTACCATTGCGAAGTTCCCAGAGTTCATCCATCTATAGAGATTCATCATCTTGGTCATGATATGTAGTGATGCATTTTTTATGCTGGGTGGAGAATTTATAGGCCTTGCAACCCCAAGGATTATTTGGTTTTCATGGTGCGTATCACACAAATCTAATCTAGAGCTAGTGGAGGGGTTTCGCATCATGCGTCTTCATGAGTCACCACTGTAGATCATTCTTATCGTATCACCATATTTTCAGTGACCAGAAAGGTGACTTGTCTAGGTGTTTCCATGATACTAGGATGAATTTTCAGGGGTCCTTTGCGAGATCAGTCTAGCATGCCAAGGAGTCTCATGAGTGCGTGATACGGATGTCCATAGAGCATCTCAAGGGTTTTACAGCTGTAAGAGTATCTCGCCTCTTCTTTTTTTATTTATTTTCTTTATTTTTCAAATGTTAAGAGTCATGAAAGATCATATGAGTAATGTCAAATAAAAATACTCTACCTCTTGGTGATGCGTCGCATGACCAATAATGTTTCTATGGATATGTGTGAGAATTTCATCGACAATCCCATCCATGTTTCCTTAGGGAGTCATAGTGGGAGTGAGATATCAATTGGACATACCTAATGCTCTTCGTGTGATGAGAATTACATGTCTATGGGCTTTTGCGAGATGAGTCGAACATGTTTCCATGGTCTTGCGGTGTCTATCAGATCGCTAGGTCCACATCACATGAAATTTATGACTGCGAGTGGCTCCCACCACCTATCCTTTTATTTCCTTTGTTTTATTTTACAAGGGATCGAGGGGCTCATGAGTTTGATTGAATGATTTTTAGGAAAATCATTTTCTTCATCAGTGATCTATCATGCGAGGTTTATATTGAAACTAAGGCTTTTTTTATTGGAAATAGAGTATGGTCTGTGTTTGTTTTCGATCCTCACATATAAGATTAGGGAGTTGGAAGTGAAAGGGATCATACAGTTCAAGTATACAGTAGTATTTAAGGTGGTAATTTTTCCCAGTATTTTCCAAATTTTTTAGTCAAAAAATCAGAGAATGGAGAAAAGTGATTTTGGAAAAGGTAGTTGAACACAAGATAGATGGTGGTTTGGAAACTTTTGTTTAATGCATGATTTGGTATCTTTACATCAAAAAATGGAAAAGAAAATAAGTGATCACAAGTTATATATTTGCGTGAAAGTTTAGTTTTCATGAGTTGGCACCAAAAGAAACTTATACATATGATACTTGGGTGCTAGGGAAAACGTTACACAAAGTTTCATGTAGGGTTGGAAATGCCTATAAATAGGTGACTACCCCCATCATTTGACATAGGTTAAACACTTAGAGAAAATCCAAGATTTGAATTTCACATGTAATGAGTTGCGTGCATGTAGGGAGTAGCGCCCAAGTAGAAAGTTGTGTGTAAGCCAGGAGTTGTCCGTGACTGGTGAGTTGCATGTAATAAGGGAGTTCTGCGCAAAGTGTCCCATGAGTCTATAAAGATCAAATGAATCTTATGGTTTACCTTTGGGAAGGATAATGGTTGCGCTAATGATAAGGTGTGTGTGAAAGATAAGGGTTGTGCGAAATACAACTTGCGCAACAACCCCAAGTCTTGTGTGCAAGAATAGGTGTTGCGCACAAGTACTGAGTTGAGATGCTTTAATGTTTTGGATAACCAATTTTTCAGTTCAGTTCTTTCAAGTTAATATATTTAGGACTTTGATTCAATATGAGTCTCATGCTATACAAACAAGAAGTCTTCAATGAAAATCTATTGAAGCGAACTTCAAGTAGATAAATTGAGTTAAAATTCTCTCAAAGCAGTGATCTAGGGGGAGTCCAAGGATGTGTTTTGAGGGACATAGTATCCCAAAAATTTTATAAAGGTAGTGTTCCTGGTATAGAGTGATTGTACCAACAATTATTTATTCCACATATAGTGAAGAATAGTGGATTTAGGTATGACCAACACATTGTCAGTGTATTCTCCTTGGACTATCTCTTAGTGGTGAACCAAGTAAAATTGTTGTGTTTTCTTACTGCTTGTGAATGTTTTAATTACTACAAATTAACATCAGATAGGATTAATAGGTTCCTACTAACATGGGAAAAAGATCCATCAATTAAGAATAAAATATTGACACCCTAATTCACCCATCTTCTCTCAGGGTGTTTCAGGGTCCTTCAATTTATGACTTCATGAGGACCCCACCATTTGGATATTTCCCCACTATTTTTAAAGGATTTTTGGATGTGTTTCCAGGATATGGATGGATAAAAATTTTCATGACATGAGGGATCTAATATAGCTATCTTCGTGTGATCATTGGTTGTCTAGGGTGCCTTAGTAAGTGAAAAAGTAATTATCAAAGGGACCTCATGGGATATTCTACAGGATATACATTGCACATGGTGCTTTATCATTACCTTGTGATGGTCATGAAATTGTGTATCTCTTGGAGGCCCACATGATTCGTAGGTCTTGTCCAATTTCTTCTACCATTTCTTCATATCCAGGTATTTCTTCCTTTGTGAATATTTCGATGCTCATTTTTCTGGCATCAAAAAATGACCCCCCCCCCTAGGAACAACGCCCATGGGGAAAATGGACTGGTTCTGAGGAAAGTAAATGTTTTCATGATTCTTTTGAGTTGTCACGAATTAGTGTATGGGGTGATTCATGGTTTTATGGGTGACACTTGGTATTCTGTGAAATTCTCTATATATAGGGGTTGGAGATCCATTCATTTTACCTGTTACTCATCCCAAAGTGTTCTCCCACCTTGCTTATGTTCATCCCCTCATCATGAGACCCTTATTCAAGACCTGATTGTGAGATCTCTCTGCAAGTCCTTCTTTCATGAGGATTATTCTTTAAGGCTACTCTTGCTCAAGCGCCCGTTCGAACCGACCATGAACTATATCTCGATAACTATTTGAACTTCATTCATAAGGACTGTGATTTTCTTGAAGGTTTTTTGGGGTTCTATAACTCAATCATATGATTTATTTTTTATCATGTGATTCAGGTGACCATGTCGAGGTCACATGAACATGAGTCTCCAAGGGGTCATGTGATTACACAATTCCCTATAATTTTTTTTGACCTATGATATATTTAAAATTTAAGTGATTCATAGTCTCCTTATATGGTTTGAAAATCCCTTACTGACTCATGTTATGTGCATGATGCTACTGGTTTATTATCTCTTTATTTTTTATAATATTTTTTATTCTCTTTCTTTAACATACGCTACTTACTCTCGTTCAGATGGATTCTGTTTCTAATCGAGGTTCTTCAACTATGACCAATCAAAGGGTCATGATTTCCATAAATCCTAACATCAACCTATGATATCATGTGTATTCAGATAACGATATCCCAAAGTGGTTCCTCCTATCTGAGATTTAGGATTTTACTCTATCTCACCATCTTACTCTATATGGTTTCATTTTTCTAGATTATTTAGTTATCCCTCATTCGGATTTTAATCTACTATCTCACTAGGTGTCAACTCCTTCTCAATGAGTCTCAATGAAAATTGTTGAGGAGGGCCATTTGGTCATAGTTCAACCTTGAGGTTTGTTTTATATGTTGGAAAACTCTCCTTTGGGCCTGGATGGCTATGATTTTACTCACCAGCCTATCTCTCAGAACTACTCAAGTATATTGTCCTCCTCTATGAACAATTCTATAGTGGATCGAGCTCGAAATGGGATCTTTTTATTAGCATTAATTTTTATGAAAAATGGGCACTTCCCTTTTAGGCCAAGTAAAGTTTCATAGAATTTTCCGATCAATTATACATGGTTCATCATTATGAAGGCATGTGGATTTCTCAATTCATTATCTCTAATCAACATGATCTCCTTTAAGAAATGATTAGTCGTTGGTTCCATGGTACCAACACAATCTATTTTTTATATGGTGAAGTGGGAATCAACCTATAGGACATCTACCGTCTAATTGGGATTTCCCATCTTAGAGATATGTATAATGAATTCATCCCTACTATGGATGTTTGGGATGATAACATGAAGACTCTAATTTTGGATAAGAATATTATTATCATTGTAAATGATAAATTGAGGAAGGAGATGACAATATGCTCACTCATTTATTTCAAGGATTTAATCCATATTTTTCTTTGCTTCAGTAGGGTTAGGACAACTTCCATATGCCCTCACCGGTGCTTTTCACATCAGGTCCTCAACAGTACTAAATCATATTGGGCCATCTTGGAAGATGGGAACCATACCTCATGGGGATACTGAGTGAACTCAAAGTTCTCTCTTGACCTAAGGCTGGTAGGACTTATAGAAATGTTTCTTAATGGATGGACTTTCCCTGCTAAGGATGTGAGTTCGAGGATCTGTGTCAGCACGTTGGTGATTGCAACATATATTGCAGAAGGATGGTGCCTCAATTCGATATTATCCGTCATTTCATGACTTTATCAAATCATGGTCCATATTCAATAAGGAGTAACCCCTTATAGGATCATTGGTCCCCTCTAGTTTTTGTTTGGCTGGATAGGGGAGCATTTCTATTGTTATGAATATTATATTGCAATTAGGATCCCATATGCCTTATCTGATCCCATACTGCTGAACATATCTGGGGTTGGAACCATGTCACTAAGCCCTTCCAAGGTTAAGGATAATCTGAGCTAATCTCATATCTTCAATTTTACCCCTTTATCTACACCGACTGGGCTGATTATTGATAATGAAAGTGGTTCCCTTGATGAAAGGTCATATTTGATCTCTCTTCGAGACTGGGTTCTTGTAGCCAAGTTGGATGAGATAATTATATAAGATCCTTACACACCATATCTATTCACTCATTAGCTTAGTTTTACTCTAAGGGTGTCCCCTCTTCCTTTTCATGGCATTTTAGGAGAGAAACATCCTAGAGTCATCCACTAATTTTGGATGATGTTGGCGTGTGAATATATTGAGGATAAGATCATACTTATTCCTAATAATGCTCCCAAATTCATTTCCCAAGATTATGCTCAGGTTTGGGTAGTATCTTATCTAGATATTGTGCTAATCCAGCTATTCCTTCATATGGATAGTACTGTTTCCTTACCAACCATGTTTTCAATGGTGACAATGGAGTTTATCGTAGATCAAGGCAAGATGTCATTGAAGAGACCTTGTTCCAATGATAACTACCCCGATAGTGAAACCAAATCTATTGAGGAATTTATCCCTCCCTCATAGGTTATGGTTTATATTCCTATCGAGAGAAGGCAACATGAGGCTTCTTCTCCTACTTCTTTATCAGCTAAACTGGTTATTCCTCCTCCTGTCATACCTTATCCACCAGTCACGAAGGATTAGAATAAACATAGTATGATCTGGACATAGATTCTTTTATTGAATATTGAGACCCCTTTGTAATTAATCTATGACCAAGGGGGCACCTTCATCAGTTATTTCATGACCTACGGGTAGGTGGTTTTGAAAGATAGCCTTTATATGAAATCATGAAGAAAATTGTTCTTAATCAGAAAGATATGGTCAAATGTGAAAGGTATTTTTATGATCTTGAAGATTAGGATCCTTTTCTAGGAAGATTAGGGAGATTTCTGAGTCATTGGAGTAGCTTTGTTAGTTGATATATGTACTACAATCTTAGATGGATATCTAGACTGCATAAATATGGAGGCATGAGGAAATCATATCCCTTATGAGGTTTGACCTTTCAACATCATCATTATCATTAGAAAATACCAAGAAGAGGGTTGAATAGTCGGATACTTTAGTCTAATCTCTCTGTCCTGGAGTAGAAGTGGAAGAGGTGGGGTGAATGGCACTCTACCATTCAATTGATTCTTCCCATCAGACCCTCACTAACTTGTCCAATTTAGTATATCAAATATTATTGTAATTTGATGTAATCAATTATTTTTGAGATTCTTAGAGAGACTCCAACATGTGTAAATTACTCATTCTTTTCACATTTTTAATGAATTCATTTTCCTAAACCTTCTACGTTTTTGTCCAGTTTTGCTTCTATCCTTGATGTGCATTTCATTATACTACTTTGATATGAATTTTCAATGATACCCATCCCTTGTATAATATCAAGTAAACAAAAACTCTTGGGTTTGAATGATGAAATTATAATATATTTTTTCTTTATAAATGCTCATGAATGCCCACAAACATGAGATTATTCATTAATAATATGTTCCAACTATCTTCAGATCACCTAATTTGTAGAATTATTTCTTGGGTAGGATATATATGTCATGGAGGGGGGTGATCTATATTTTTCAGAATCTAATAGGCTTTGTGAGCATAACTTTATTTCTGTTAACTCCATATGATCGGCCTTATAAGCTCTTGCATAATAAAATTATTGTTGCATTTTAGTTTAGGGTCTTTTAACTTGGACCTTCCATCTCTTTGGTTTAAGGTCTTTTATCTCAGACCTACTATCATTTTAGTTTAAGGAATTTTATCTAAGAAATTTTATCACATTAGTTTAGGGTCTTTTATCTCAGACCTTCTATTTCAATTACTTAGGGTCTTTTAGCTCGGACCCTCCATTACTATAGTGTAGGTTCTTTTATCTCAGAACTTATTTTATTTTAATTTAGGGTCTTTGAGATCATACCTTATATTGCTTTAGTTTAGGGTATTTTAGCTTGGACCTTCTATCTCTGTAGTTTAGGTTCTTTTAGATTGGACCTAACAAATGGTCATGGAATATGACGAAAACGTGCCATGAATGAACAAAAACAAACTAAGTTCTTGGGTTCTGCTATGGTGTTTCTATGGCTCACAAGGATCAGAAATCCCTTTTTGCAGAGTGACTCATTTTGTTGAAAACCATATGCACATATGTATGAGGAATCAACATACCTTCATATTCATGCAAGGGTTCCTTGAATCCAAGTATCTTTTCTAGTTGTTATGGAAGATTTATGGAGTAAATATTGGTTTAGGTGAAATACTAGGGATGTTAGGTCCATATGGATAGTTAGAGAATGGATTATGTAATTCATAACCCAAAAGTTTGAGTCTGTGAATATGGGATGGGGTAGGCATGCTGGGGATGAACTTTAACACTATGAGGTTTTGGGTTCCGCTTAATTGTTTCTAGGGATAACAAGTATTGAAGTTAATTTCTTGAAAGTAGGATATTCCTTTAGTCGTTGGGTCAAGGACCTTATTAATAGGAAGCATGATCAAGAAAATTATGATCTCCGCTTCTTTCTTAGGGGCATGAAAGTTTTTCAAAGACTCCAATTTCCAGACAATGAGGTTGTGTATGGATAGACATCCATTTAGGGTGGATTATGGAACCCTAGAGAAATTTGGATATTGTATTGCAAAGATAAATCCCTACGCTCTGTAGTTTTGAGTTATGAGGTGTGGTCCATCAAAGGTTTGGGAATGGAGTGTCACATTCCTTCTTTAGGAAAAGGTACAAAAGAAAGTGATGTAGCATTGAGGATGTAAAATCCACTCGGATAGTTTAGTATGGTGATTGTAAATCATGGTCCAAGGTTCTCAGGTCTAGAGGATGATATGGGATATTCATACCAGGAATGACCCAAAACATGATTGGATGTTGAGTTATGCTACAGTGATGTCAGGGATCACAAGGATCAAAAATACCTTTTTCAGAGTTCCACATTTGGTTAAAGAATATAGGTGCATATGCATGAGCCATATGCATAAATGTATATTCAAGCAAAGGGTCCTGAAGCTGGGTATCCTTTCGAGGGGCCTTGGAAGATTGTGTTGATTAGTGACACTAAAATTAAGAAGTGTGACTTGTAGAAAGTTTAATATCCAAGATGGTTTCAAGAACTCTAAAAGTTGTGTCATCACCCAGAGAATATATTATCATGGAAAAGAGATGTGAAAAATCAGTACTCTAACGTTTTTCTAAACTAGGGGCTCCGACAAGAATATATTGGATTTTACTAGGGATACCAAGTAGACCCTATAATCTTTATACCTTGTTCATGTACACCCTAATTTGTTTCCTAAACTCTGACCATGAAGAGTTTACTGATTAAAGGCTTAACTTTTACTCAGCCTCCCTTTGTGGGTTTTCAGTTTGAAAATTTTTCTTTCTCTTTCGCTAATTTTTTATTCTCTTGCGATTTGGATCATTATAGGCAATATTTTAAGTTCATACGACATTGAACAAAGTGCACACAGTTTAAGGTTAATGATGCGCAAGGACCTAATATGATGTATGATGTAAAAGAGCCTTATTAGGATACAAAGTGTTAATAATACCTCAAAATACTTCTAAGTGAGAGTTTAAAATGTCATAAATCATGGGTTGAGTTCCCTGGGTCATGATTAATGATATGGAAAAATCATACCAGGAATGACCCAAAACACGCTCGGATATTGGGTTCTACTGTAGTGATGTTAGGGCTCACAAGGATAAAAAATCCCTTTTTCAGAGTGACAATTTTGGTTGACAACAATAGGTTTATATTCATGGTCCATATTCATACATTCATATTTAAGAAAAGGGACCTTGACTCTGGGTATCCTTTCCGAGGTCCTTGGATGGTTTTGGTGATTTGAGGTACCCAAGACATGAAGTGTGGATTTATGGATTGAGGTGCTTCATGTGAAAAAGGAAGCACCCTCTACTATGGATGAAAAAATTAAGGATCTTGTGTCCCTTTGATAAGGAATGAAAAATATGTGATGGAATGAATAGTTTATTATAATTTATGGGGAATTTTTTCATGTAGTTTAATGTCATGCAGTGAGTACATTCATCAGGCAGTTTATCATCGTGTGGTGAGGACGTTTCTATTATGAAGTTTTAATTTCATGTGATCAATATGGATCCATTTCAGTTTAATTTCATGTGGTAATGACATAGGAACTAATGTAGAATATTTTCACATAATATATTGTGTATGAAAGCAATCTATTTGCAGATTTGGATCGTACAATGGAAAAAATGAACTTATGTGACTCAAGCCTTGTGTAGTTGGGGTGCATCTTTTTTTTGGTTGTTGCAGCTAGACCTAGGATTAGAAATATAGGTGTCACTATATATCCCATGAAAATAGGAGTCGATACACATATAGTTCTTCAATTAGAAACACTCTACAGTTCTGACCTGTGCGTAGAGGTGGGAATTATTTTTGCTGATGGTTATAGTTGGGCCCGGGATTGGATATCCATGCATCACTATGTATCCTGTGATGATAGGAATAAATCCACATGTATTTATCTAAATTCCATACAGTTTAAAATCATTCAGTGATGAAAAAGATGAGTCAATGTGAAAGGATAATAATGTTTTGGTTGGAATTGAGAGTAAAGTCTGGGTGTCATTACTTATCTCATGATAATGATAATCAAGACATGCGTAGTTCTCAAAATTCTATATAGTTTAAGATCATTTGGTGAGGAAAAAATATGAAATGGAATGAATGGAAGGTATTGTTGTGGTAGGACCTGAGAGTGAATTTTGGGTGTCACTACCTATCTCATGAGAATGATGATCAACCCACATGTAGTTCTTGAAGAATAACCTCTCCACACAAGTCTATCCTATATGCAGAGAGGGTTCATTTCTATATTTTTCATGAATATACCTAATATTGAAGATCCAAGAATCACTACATATCTTTTGATATTAGGAATAAAGTCACACATAGTTCTTGAATAATGAACTCCCTATTAAATCTTGTCCTATACATAGAGAGAGAGGATTTTTATATTTGTCATGACTAGACACGAGATTGAAGATTCAGGCATCATTGTATATCTTGTGATGTTAGGAATCAAGTCACATGTTTTTATTTAATGGAGGTGTGGTAAGAGACCAATACCAGCAATAGTGGTCCTCTCTGGTGAGGTCTATAAGAATGTACAATTTTAGATCTTGTAAGGGACTCTAACCGTGTAGTTCAACATAATGTGGAAAGGACTCATTGTATGTATTTAATAGTCTTTCATTAAAGAACATGATGGGACTATCATAATATTGTATACCTTTTTATGTAGGTAATACCTTACTGAAATTACTAAGCTCACGTGAGCTATGCTTGGTGTGAGAAACATGAAATGAAAAGAGTTTCACTCACTATACAGAGGAAATTAAGTATAAGATATGGGTATTTTTCATCATGTGGGGGTTGGACTAGGATATATGAACAAGGCATCCCTATTTATCTCATTGAAAATGAGAATCAAGCTATACATAGTTCAATAAAACTTATGTTGTTTAATGTTATGCAGAAAAGAAATTATCCATGTAGTTTAAAGTCTTGAGTTAAGAACAAGGATAACCTGATGTGAAGGAAAAGTCATACTGTGGATGGGCCCAAAACTTAGAGGTTCAAGCATCACTTCATATCCTGAAATGAAATGAATCAATATATACGTAGTTCTTATGGAACCATGTAGTTTATCATCATGCATCCAAGAAAATATCCATACATTTTATCATTATGTGGTCAGGTGAAGGATACCATGTAGTTTAAATTTTATTGTTAGGACTTGGGGGTGTTGCGCAGTTTAGTGTCTTTCTTCCAAGACAATCTCCGTACATTTTATCATCATATGGTTAGGACGATATCCATACAATTTATCACCATGTGGTCAGGATGAAGGATACTATGCTATTTAAAGTCTTTTTGTTCGGACTTTGGGTTTCTTAATGATTTCTATGAAAATTATTTATTGGGAAATCATGCATTTTTGGGAGTTTTTTCATGATGATTAGGCTCTATTATGATTGACCTTATGTATAATATAATTCCCTTCAAACTTGGGTTCCAATTTTTAAGGATTCTTCCATATTATCATTAAGGTCATAAGGTCCAATAATAGATCTCTTTAGAGGAATTCATGGAGGTGAACCTTCTTATTAAAGTGTCATGGGATCCTATTTTGATAGACCCCCGGGTTATTTAATGTGTGAAACCTCCTCTCATCGAATCACTCCAATTCATATAGACACTTTTACAATTTATTATCATCTAAGATGTATTCTCAAAAGGCTATTCAAAGTGAAGTAATATAAACCTATATATGTAACATTACCTCCATCTCGTACACTAATGAGTATGGTGTTTCTTATGTCGTAGTATGCATGGTGGTACGGTAATCCAATGGAGCACAGAGGATCTTTTCTGGCCATGAATTTTTATCCTTATTCATCATACTCTAGTTTATATTTGATAGAGTATTATTTAATTCCTTTATCTATCAATTTTCTACTTTTTTATAGTGATAGGAGTGATTGGACTCGATATTGTACTCATGGTACAATTTCTTCAGCTCAGTAGAATAGAATTTAGTGTTTTTTTCATCAATGTTTTGTGAGGGACCCCAAACCTAGTGATGATATGGTAATTTATGAATTTGATAATGTTATTCATCCCAACTTCTATGTGGGTTATATCCTCGTCTCATTAGGAGAATAATTCAGTACTAGTAAGGATGTACTTGAACTTCTTAGTTGTGGAAAGAGGACATGGAGCCACAACATCCATTCCATAAATGGAAAATGGAAAGAAATATTTAGATATATATTGATATTATAAAGGTTGAAGGATAAAGTTTTTATGAATCTAGAACACATGAAATTTATTGGTATATTATACACAATCATATGTCATGGTTTTCCAATAGTATCCCAACCTCATGATTTGAAGGGAGAGTTTGGTCCCGAATTGATGGGCACTGCAAGAGACTGCATGGACTTCCTCCATGATGCCAGAATTCTATCTTTATGATATGAATATGAGGATTATTATATCAAATCCTCATTGGTAGAGTTATCTCTATTCATTTGGACCATATTTTAGGGTAAAGTTCATTTCATGACATGGAATCTATTCAATCCCGGCTCGGTTTATCAGGAGAGTCCCGTTTTGGAAATAACCAATTATGGGTTGCATCCATCCAAGGGTGGTCATTGTTTCATCACACTCTAGGGTGGTTATGACCTTGTTGATTTCTTTAATATCACATATGAATATAGAAGATAACATTCTTTAATATGTGATATGAAAGATTACTTCCACCTGATCAGGTTTGGCTAGGATGGTGGCTATATTAGATAATGAATCAGTATGTGAATTCTATCATCGAGGAACATGATAAAATGTGGGACCAAAAGGGAAATCATCCATTAGTCCCCAAATGTAGCCAGTGATATGGGACATTTCATCCATTTTAATGGAATATTCTTCATTGGTGTACTTTATCACTATTTCTGAATTCCCCTTGATATTTAGGTAGGTTATGTGCAGCTGTTGGGATAGTTCTAACCAAGAGATTAGATATCGGTATTCCATCTCATTTTTTGTGCAGTCTTCAGATAGTGAGAAATAGTATGTCAAAATTTCTTTGTCTGGGGAGATAAATAAAATCCTTAGACCAACCCAATTGAGCCTCTAGTTTTCCAACGTTTTGCTGACATGACTCTAGGAGGAACCATGAAAATACATCTCCCATGTTTGGGGAGTTTCATGGGCATAGAAAATCACCTCATCAGGGAAATTAGTGCCCACCAGTGTATTTTCTAGGTTAGGATGTGTTATGAGGAAATTAGTTAGGGTTTTCCCTTTCACTGACTTCTACGATATGAACTGAATGTATTATTGTTGCAGAATGACCACCCATCATACCAAGCACCCAGGCAACATAGGGAGGCTAAGGATATACATGATTAGATCAATATGGGAGACTAGATCGACTTCTTGGTTCTAAAAGTAATGACTCATCTTTTTCACTGCGAAGATGAGTGAAAGGCAGTTCTTCTTGACATCAGAGTATTTTTCCTCAATACCTACCATTTGTGTGTTGAGTTAGTAATGACTATTCTTACTCCCTACATAATTTTTTTGTTCAAGGAGGGTGCCTAGTGAGTTTTCCATGGTGGTCACATACAAAATAAGTGGCCTCCCTTCCATCGAAGGAATCAAAATCAGTGGGTGTAGAAGATACTACTTGAGACTTTCAAAAGCTTCTTGTAAATCACCATCCCATCATTGGGTGATTCACTTCTTTATTATCCATGTGAATGGGAGATCTTTTCTAACCAGGTTAGCTATGAATCAGTGAATATAGGTGAGGTTCCCTTGGATCACCCTCGGTTATTTGAGATTTATAGGGGTGAAATTTCTAAAATAGAACTATTCTTCTCTGGTTTGACCTTGTTTCCATGTGGTATACCCCAAATCCAAGGATTTTTTTGATGTTACCTAAAAAGATCATTTATGTGGATTAATCTTTAAATTGTGTTATCACAGCTTGTTGAAGACTATTTAAAGATGCATGAAGTTATAACATCTTATTAGGGATTTTACAACCAGGTCATCAACATAACATTCAACTATACTTCCCAAGAATGGATTAAAGATATGATTCTTGGCTTGTTGTTATGTGGTGTCAGCATTATTTAACCCAAAGGGAATGACCTGTGAGTAAAAGATCCCTTAAGGTTCTCTAATGGTAGTGGATTCATCATCCTCATGGTTCATATTTATTTTATTGAACCTTGAATACATATCAATAAAGTAAAGGGATTATAATCTAGCAGTTTCTTCGATTAGGAGTTATGTGATCAAAAATGGGAAATCATCCTTTGGGAAATGATGATTAAGGTATTTGAAATCACTGTTGACCCTAATATACCCATTATTTTTCTTGATAGGGATGATGGTGGATATCCATCTTAGATATTTCACTTCCTAGAAAAAGTTGGATTTGATTAATTTTTCAACTTCAACCTCTACATTGTTAGAATGATAGGGGTGAATCCTCTTGGCTACTAACTTGAAGCCTCAATGCTCATTGGGTAGGATAAAATGGTGCATAACCACAACTAGATACAGTTTTGTAATTTTCTAACTCTTCCAAGAAAACACATATTGATTCTTATTTAGAATGCAATGTACATCTCTTGCTCTTCAAGGGGCATGGTGGAACTAATCATAGTAGGTTGTCGGTTATCTTTTGTTCCAAGATTTATCTACCAGAACTCATCGATGGTGGTAGAGATACCTTCCTCGAATGTGGAAGGTGTGTTCTTCTGGTTATCCTCATATTCCTCCAATTCTGAGTCTGTGGATGCATTTTTGTATTAATATGGAAATATGGGGTCTTCTCTATCAATATAAAATTTTGGGAGGTTATAATATAAGACTTTATCATTCCCTACCATTTGAGTCATTTCAGAGAGTTGTTGAAGCTAATCTATTTTTACACTGTCATTGGGGACATAAGGAGTTGGGATCTCTAGGACTAATTCTATCACCTAAAATTGATTTATGGTGAGAACAAAGTCATTGTTGAGCTTACTCCATGGGTTTCTAGGGGAGTTCCCTAAGTCTTTTGGAGCTACAACCTGCGTATCATCATCTATAATTGTTTTTTGTCTCCATTATTTTATAATATTGCTTCAGCATATGTGGCTTTGCAGGTTTCAAAGGGGTCACAATCACCATGTAGTATGCCGAATTTTCCATCGATGGGTTATTTCAGACATTGATGGAATGTTGAAGGTACGTCTATGTGGATATGATTCCAAGGCCTTCCAAGTAAAAAAATGTTTTTGGTGACTTACTAAATAACCATGAACTCATCTTTAGATGTGATCTCCCCAAACTAAGTTTTGAGATTGATCTTCCCAAGTGGTTTTTGCTCACACTTATCCTACCCCTGAATGGTCACCTTTTTTGGAGAAAAATACAAGGATTAAATTGATCCCAAATCCATTTTCAATCAGATCCCTTCATATTTTGACATTATTGAGTCTTCCCAAAACATATATGGGTCTGATGTGTCCCTAGATGATCTATTCCTGGTCATACTATGCGAACGAGATGACAACATGGAATTATTTTGAAATGGTCTCCATTCGATAGACCTTATCTAAAAATACTTTTATCTCAAATTCCTAAGGGATTTAACGAGTTCCTACATAAGTTATTTTGAAATAAGAATCACATCGAGGATTTAGAGTTTGGATGGGTCTATCTCTAACTTCTTCAGAATGTCAAACTTTTGTGCCAGATTTTAGTGCTTCCCAATATGGGGTTACTCCTCGACATGAGGCTCTGTAACTGAGGAACTTAAGGTGGACGAGAATGGTGCATGTGCAAAGTTGGTGGGATCATTAGCTACCAGTGGCACGGGCTATTCTGGCCTTCCCCTTTATCTAGGATGATCAGATAATAAAACCCCCACTAGGAGGTCATGTAAGAAAATTGAGACACCTCCTTGTTTTTGTTGGGCTCACTAGAGTGCATGTCCATGGGCCCCAGCATCATATATGTCCTTTGTGGGGATATGACCATAATAGTAGTTCTGACCATGTCTATGTTGTCCCATTTATCCTCAGTTCCTACAAATATGGCCTCTTGTTCCCTAGTTATATGTGGGGAACTCATATTCTATAGAAATTTCATAATTAGAGAAGGGTTATTCCAAGTGTATCATGTTGATAAAACCAAATATGATCTCTTTTTATGATGAGGATCCCATTTGGTGGGGTATTTATTATGCTTAAGATACTGTAGAAAAGAAATCTAAAATAGATGGAGTTTTATTTGGAGTAGAATATGACTCTTCCTCCTCTATTTATTCCTACTTCTAGTGATCACACCCACTTTTGGAAGTCATATTTGATGTTACCTCTTTATGTGGTGGAGTTATTTTGGGTATGTGCAATTGTGCTCTCCAGGTGGCATGGGCTCAATCAATTGTCTTCTAAGTCATCCAATTGTCAAACTTTCATGAACACCTTGCTAGTAATTTTTTCCAAACAACCTCTTCTTCTAACTAGTAAATGGTTATGTAACCCATATGCTTTGTAGAGTTTTCTAACACCACCTATCCAGAATGGACCATGGCTGGAAGGATGTGTTTGAAGATGAATCAATCTAGGATATTATAAACCAGACTTCTATGGATAGGGCGGTAGTTGGGACGATTGATGAGGTAAACATCATCAGGATTCATGTTTTATGGTATCCTAATCAAGTTATTAACCGGACCAAAAAATGATCAGGGACTTGTTCATTCCGAAAGGAGTGTGCTTAATTCCTCCATTCCTAAAACCCCAGGCAACCCTAATTTTTTTGCTTCTAACTGAGGTTGATTTTATGTTTTTATCCACTCAACAGAAGGTGTTGGGTAGTTCAATACCTTCTTGGGTGCTTGGATGGGCACCTCTTCTAGTTTGAGAGTGAAAGATTTGTATTCTTCTATGCCTATAATTTTCCCCTATGTTGGGGTAATGAGCCGAGATTTGGATCAGGTTCATTGAATGGTGTCTTTGATACATTATTCTATTTCTGTGAGCTCACAGAATACACATGGATACTTCATTGGGATCATAGGATTATGAAACTCATCTCATATATTCTCATCATAAAGATCCATCAATTGTTCCTATGATAGAGGGATTTTAATTGAATAGATTAAACCTTTCCATCTAGATATGAAGTCAGACACCATATCATTTTTTTCTATATGGTTTGTTAGGTTGAAATTTTTTATCTTCTTCAACATAGGACTAAATTGATTAAGGAACTGCTGATGAAGGTATTATCATCCTATAACAAATCTTATTAGAAATATATTGTAACAAAAAAATTATGGCTCTGTCAGAATCTTCATAAAACACCTCAGCTTTGTTCCCTCTTATCGATCTCAAGGGCCCATCATCATCCCACATCAGGATACGAAGTATCTGAGATACTATTTAGGATCTCCTATACTATTATATATAGAGAATTTAGTGTTTCAAAAATTGGGTGGAGGGAAAGTTTCAGCCACCCATTCAGGATATGGATTCCTCTCAGGCTGCATAGGCACATGTCACCCTTCCATGGCTTCCATTCAAGTATCTAGGGACTCGATGATGTTAAGTATCTATAAGGGTACTTTTATTTGAGCCACCTCCCTTCTATAGGGAGTGGGAGGGGTTGATGAGGTCGCCCAAATTTTATATCCTACTAATTCTAAATTTCTCCTTATATTAAATGATTTCCCTGGAGAGGGATATGTTGTTGCTACAACAGAGGTAAGTCCTGATCATTTTCAACTTCCACATCTATTTAGACCGGTTTCCTAGATCCAAATCCAATATAGTGCTCATATTCCTCTTTTTTGGTGGATCATCTCTTATGGGAGGAAATATATTTTCCTCTGCCTGAATATGATACCCCGTAGTGATATTTCCCCTGAGTGACTCTTCATTGAGTTTTTCGAGAGTTTTTATTTCACTCTCATATTGTGACAACTTTTCTTACATGGAAGGAACCTAAATTCTTCTAGGTGGTGATTGGGATGTGGTCACACCTTTTACTTTTACTTTTACTTTGTAATTTTTACTCTATGGAGGTGGAAATTCATTATTCATATGTTCCATATTTTGGATCCTTTTAGTGCATCAAGATCACCCTCATATCAGGGAATATTTTCTGTGTTGCGACCCTCTAAATTTGTGAATTCTTTATCAATGTCTTCCATATTTACAGTGAAAAAATTTACATAGGAATATTAGGAAATGGTGGATATGATATTAATTTTAACACAACAGGATGATTCTAGACTACCTTCATAGGGGTCATTATTCAAACCATTTTCCATATTGGTCTATTTTGGCTTGTGACCCCAATGGGGTATGATCACATTCACTGTAAATTTATCCTATCTTGGTATTTTGGTAATGACCTTGAGGGAGTTTCTGGTCCTGATTTCCAAATAGGCTCTGAATAGTATAAGTTTATCTTACAGCATGAAGAATGGGTGGAATGCCAACTATTGATCTTTTCCTCCTAACTTGAAGAAAATGGATTCCATCTGTGGTGATGATGATGATGGTAAAAATTCCCACATCCCTTTGGGGTGGGGGTTATTTGATGCCTAAGTTGGTATTGATTAGTTTTATTATGGAGGATCCAATGATTCTCGTCGAGGATTTGATGATTCCTGGGACAGAAATTGGGATATAACTGCCCCCATCCAAGTGGGATAGGGGTGATCTAGAATCACTACTAATTTCAAAAAAAAATTATTATCAAAAGATGATGAACCTAAATATGGTGATTGAAATATAAATTCCCCCATCCTAGGCATTAGAGTTCATTTTCATCTACTAAGGATATGTCCTGGATCTTCTGGAATTTAACTATTCACAAGGTGGAGGCAGTGGTAAGTATTCCCCCGACCTAGTGGGATGGGTCCACTCTTAGACAATAGCTATGGAATCTACTATTATATCCTATTTTATGAGGCATGGTTGTGCTCTCATAGGATTTGGGTGTGATGGAAGCCCATGTTGAGAAAAATTCTTTATGGAAAGTTGTATGGATGATCACAAATTTGGTGTCTCTGTCTGAAATTTATTTTCATTGCTTTTAGGGGCCCATTTTGAGGTCATTTTTTCTATCTTCTCCTTTCATTCATGATGTATGCGCATCATTTAAGTAGGGAAATTATATTTTACTGATCATATAGCATGAGCGTTACCTAGTCCCCTAATTTCTCTGGAGCCAATAACATTATAAGACACTAAGTCTAAGGGGTTCTTCTATTCTAGGGGGTGGCAAAGTGTAACACTCCATACTTTCCACATCCTCAAATATGGATGCATAACATGGATTTGGGGATTATCTTATGAATTGTTATGATGCAATGAAAGAAAGAGTGTTGATAATTTTCATTTTGGTTTTCTAGTTTTGGATCCCAGTCCATGTAGATAGCGCCCAGGTCTAGTTGACGTAGAATACCTTGATTGTTTCAAGGTGACACTCATATCCTATATAAGGGAGATGTCAAGCCTTCAATCGATGACGAGTAGCCCATAAATCTTGGCCTAGATATGGAATGAACTTCTTTTCTAGCTTATTTGGGATCTCATAGTGAAATATAGCAAGGGTATATAACATGAAGGGGAGGTTTTTATGGATAACTCCCTCCATATACCAATTTCATCCTCCTCGTCATTATACTTACACACCTCAATTTGTTCAAACCATCAAATATGCTTCTGAGGGTCACCTGCTTACTAGAGTGGAGTGATAATTGATGTTGATGGGAAACCATAGCAGTTGACCCTGATATTTTTAGAACCTCTCTATATGAAGGATGCATAGTTTTTAACACCTCTCTATATGAATGTGTCTTAAAAAGGAGAGGAATTCCTTGTTCGTGGGATATATCATCGTGGGGAGGTTGACCACGGTGTATGTCGGGATTAGAGTCCCTATGATCTATATCCACACTACCATCAGTATGACTATCATAGTAATGATCGTCTTCTTCTTTGGATGAAGAGTTGACATACACTTTTTGTATTTGAAATGTGTTTATAATGAACTCAATAACATTGTAATTTATCAGATTTGGAATATGGGTCTCAATTCTAATCATGGTTAGAATATGTTGACATTACATTTGAAATTGTTCAAGGATATGAGCATGTCGTATGATGGTTTCCAAAACATTCTTATAAACGTCTGGTGTTATGGGGATATGCAGCCACTATTGGGAAGCTTCTGAAGTATGTTTATGAGTTGTCTCATTATTTATGGGAATATGATCCCATCCCAAGGCATGTTTCATTCTCACTTGGTGAGCCTCGGTCAAGATTAGGGCATGATCTTGATCCTAATCCATTGAAATATGTCTCTACACTTTCTTGGCATGGGTATGAGCCTACCTCGAGGCATGTGTCGCTCTCACTTTTTAAAGACCCGAAAAATTTGAGGAATTTTTTTCTTCTTAATTTTCTTTGGGATTTTTACAAGAACGCAGTTTCTGACGTCACCTGATTCTGAGGCCCGGTGTGCCCGGAATCTTTTTCCGAAGTTTAGCTCGGGTACGTTCAGTGAACGAATGAGCGGGTTTTTCTAACTTTTGAACCGGTGCTCGGAATCAAATTCCGAGGGCACCGATGAAATCGCAGCACCGGTAATTGCTTAGAAACACCTTATCCGGAGTTGTGTTTTCTTAGGTGTGGTTTTTAATTTTTGGGGTTAAGTTAGAAATAAAATAAAAATGGCGCAACCGGTTTTTATTTTATTTTGCCTAACTAATGTTAAGTGGATGTTGTGGGACCCACAATATCCTACCCTCTTGGTAGGATATTTGTGAGGTGGGGCCCACACGAGCCCCACCGTTTCTTTTCTTCCAACTAACGCACCTGCACCCCCCCCCCCACCTTAATGAAGTCAACTCATGCGTTTATTCTGGTTAAGAAACGCCTCATTAATGTGGAAGTTTAAGCGTTGCAATTAATTCGCTTAACTGTTTCTTTCGTTTTTGAATTTTTTTTTAAATGAAAGGATTGTGGAATAAAAATAAGACAACTCTTATTTTTATTAGACTGGTGGTGTTGAGAGGCTAGGGAGAATTCTCAGGCTCTTGAAGTTCTTCCTCCTCGATGAAGAACGCGAAGAACGCGAAGAACGTGAAGAACGCGAAGAACGTCGGATCCTCAGAGATCGACGGCGCGACGTGAAGTTCCTTCTTTCGCGACGCTTCTTCCGTGACACTCCTTCCACGACGCGATGATCCCCCTTCCACGATGCCTTCTTACGCAACGTGCTTTTCCGCGACGAATCCTCGCTCAACGAATTCGACGAGGTAGGGGTTTGATTCAATTAAATCTTTGTGATTTATAACCATGGCGTATGTTTAAATATTTGTCGGAAGACTTTTAAAACCGCTAACGCGGTAAGTGCGGACCAACGAACAAGTCTGAACCCACCGTCCCTTCGTTCTTGGTGTGCAGATCGGCGGGCGATGATGAAGCAGGCCGCACGGGCGTTGTGAGGTCTTCACAGTGAAGAACCAGTCCCGGGAGGGCCGTTGGCGGAGACGGCCGGCAAATCCGACCACCGGAGCTCGTCCAGTGGTCTGCGGAGCAACCCGCCGGTGCGCCTCGCTGGCATGGAAGCGCCAGCGGCAGGAGGCGGCAGGCCGGCAGTCACGCGACCGCGTGGGACCGGAGGAGGCGGGACGCGGCAACCGGCGGCGTCCGTTTCCAAAATGCGGCCCCCACGTGGGGCCGCGGTTTTGTCTAGGGGGGCGGTTCCCCCCTTCTGCGCGGCCGCTTGGCCAGTGCCAGCGCGCCGGGCCGGGCCGGGGTGCGCCCAAGTTGGGAAGGGCCGCGCCAGCCGGCCCAGGCCATGCCCGAGCGGACCAGACCCGGACCCGGGTCGGGTCGACCCGGTTCAGGCCGACCCAGGGGGTATCAGGCCGGGTCGGATCGGGCCTGAACCCCCTAATACCGAACCTCTTTCGGTCTGTTGCCCATAACTTGAGCCACGGGCCTCCGATCGAGGCACCGTCAGTTGCGTAGTGATCCTAGGATCTAGACGGTCGTTTAGGTATATTTCACTTAGGGTTTCAGAGAACTTTGGGTTTAGCCGGGTTGGTTCGTACATGAAACCAACCGGGCCCTCGGAGCAAAAACGCTTATAACTTGAGCTCTGGACGTCCGATTGACGTGCCGTCGACTTTGTTGGATTCCTATAAGTGAGACGGACCTTTTGGATTACTCTGCTCGAGGTTTGGACACATTTGTAGTATGGTCGGGTTGGTTTTAACTTAAAAACCAATCGGGCCCCCGAGACGAAAAAGCCAATAACTCTCAGACCGGGCGTCTGATTGACGCGCCGTCTGTGACGTTGAGTTCCTGTTGATGATACGGAACTTTTGGATACATCAACTTCAGACTACGTGTCAGTTGATGTATTAGCTCTTCGGCACGTGGAGCGGACCCTCCGGAACGAGCTTGCTGTGTGCGGGAACCCTAGAACTGGCTGTGACTACGACGACGACTGTGCAGAAATCCTCCGCGGATTCGGAAGTGACGACTACGGCACTTAGCGATCCTACGTGAATCAGTGATACCGATCCTGTGTGGGTCAGACCCTGTGTGGGTCAGCGCTCAGCGGCCCTGTGTGGGCCAGCGCCTACAGATCTTGTGTGGGTCTGATCATGTGTGGGTCATTGCGGGGGTTAGTTACCTATCATTCATGTGTGGGTCAGATCCTTCGTGGGTCATTGCGGGGGTTAGTTACCTATCGATCCTGTGTGGGTCAGATCCTTTGTGGGTCATTGCGGGGGTTAGTACCTATCGACCCTTTATGGGTCTGACGGCTTAGATGAATCAGTGGCTATATCTGATCATATCTATCGTCATACGAAGAAGTATACCCGTGTGAGCTGAATCTTGACTTGCTTTCCTATGTGGTTTATGTTATGCTTTCCTGTGTGGATCGAGCTGTGATCTCTCATGTGGATGTGATCGAACTTGGGCTCGGAGGTTGTAGCGAACTAGAATTGATGACTTAGGTATATGTATGGGCATATACCTAAGTGGAGTCAGATGTTACTTTATGATTATATCTTTCCTTTGTGGATTATCCTTTGTGAATTCTGGGAGACCTTCGGGGGTCTTGGGGTCCCTACTGAGTAGCTTATACTCACCCCTGCATGGGCTATGCCCGTACTACGTTGTGTTGGTTGCAGACGACGGACAGCACTGATCGTGGTTGAGGCACGAGGAGCAGGTCGGTACCTGGAGGTGGACCATTGGGCGGGACGTACATGGAGAGGACGGCTGGACCCGAGGAGCTGTGGAGGCTATTTGTACCCACCCTTCAGGTGGGACTTCCAGTGGAAGGCTTGAGGCTGCGGCTTTACTTTCAGTTGTTGTTTTCCCTTTCCAGTTGTACTTTACTTTCAGTTTGGGTTTGTATTATGGTCCACTTACTTTTCGGCACTTACTGTTGTACCTAGTTTTTACTTAGTGTTTATTTCTGCTTGCTTGCTCTGTGGTGCTTGTTTACTTTACAAAGGCAATGCCTTCCCTTTTTACTGGGAATTACGCCTTGGTGCTAGTCGCCAGCCCCTGGCCTATAGAAGTCAGGCTTGGGGTAGTCATGGCACGGGCCCTGAAGACGGGTCATGACACACTTTGTGAGACCTAGTTGGAACAGGAATATGAGTCTGGTCCAAATATGCATTCCCCACCAAAATATGATGACATACCTATGAAATGGGAGAAAGGGTATGAGCCTCCTCTTGTATTGACTAGGAATGATGCTAGTGCAATCTTTCATCAGCAAAAGTAGGAATACTCTCCTGACATCCATGATCTGCTAGAATATACCAAGCAGGTTCACTTATAGGAATAGGAGTCTTTCTCAAGGATTGTGTCATTATCACTTGGTTAGCCTTGGCTAGAATAGGTATATATTCCTAATTTTAGGCCTTTGGAGTATGTCTCTGGACTTCTTCAACAGGAGTATGATCCTATCCCAAGGCTTGTGCCCCTATCGCATGGTTAGACCTAGCCAGAATAGGGATATGATCCTAATATAAGGCCATTATAATATGTCGTCCGACTTTTTTGGCAGGCATGTTCCCCTATCCTAAATCATGTGTAGATATTACCTGGTGAACCCCAGTTGGAACAGAAGTATGAGCCTGGTCAAATTCCACTTCCTTTATTGGAATATAACGATAAACCATTTGTATGGGAGCAAGATTTTTTTTTCTTTCTCTATAGAAGCCACTTGATCGTGATGATCAGAGTTTTGAGGTTTCCTGGCTTTAGGGATAAGAATATTGGACCACCCCCACATCTAAAACAATTCCAGAATATGTCAGTAGAGTTCTTAAACATTTTCTAAAATATATTCTCATTTTTGAAAAGTGTGTGCAGGGGTATAATCCTTTACATTTTATATCTTTATTATGTACTAGAATGTGTCTTATATTGAAGTGGGGATATAAACCCACCTCTACCCTTCTTATTCCATCAAAGTATGTCAATGAAATTCATACTCATGGGTATGGATATGTGCCTCCCCACGCCTAATTTTGGAATATTCCCACACACTTGTTCGGAGTGGGTAGGAATATAAGCTTGCTCTTTGTTCACATATGTAATATAAAGGAAGACTTAATCAATGGGAGTGGGGATATGATCCCACTCTTAGATATCCAGCATCTTCCTTACCCAATTTATCTTCCTTAATACCTATGCATAGGAGCCAGATATGCTTTCATGTCGGGTGGTACCCCCAGTTGGTGAATGGGGGTATCGGTGGGATGGTGCTAGCAATAATGGTTTACAGGTTCTTCTTCAGCAACACATGAACCATAAGGGAGCTGTATTTGACTCCCCATTCCATCATCATTAGAGACTTAAGGTGTCACTTGTCACACTCCAAGGATAATCTCTTGAAGAATTTGGTCATGGAAATGAGAGTCATTGTCTTAGATGCGGCTTTTCCTAGGTGAGGTAGATTTTCCGGTTTATGTACTTTCTAAACCTCTTAGGAAGCTTCTAGGGTTGGGATTTTATCACGTCAATGGTAATCCTGAACCATCATGTTCTCCACCTAAAATTGTAGTTGTTGAGTAGGTTAGATAATTTTGTAAACTGTGAGGTTTACATCTGTGCGTGAATTACCAGAGCGATCACTATATGAAGAATACATTTTCTCGGATCGGGATTCTATTGATGAGAGTAGTATCTATAGTTATGAAAATAACAAGGAACAAGGTCACCAATTAGTGAAATAACATAGGCATAATATGGTCAATCTAATATGCATGTTTTAAATGATTTTTCTTTTATTCCTAATCCATCCATTCCACTTGAGTGTACTTTTCAATGTGACGATGGACATATTTCATGAGAACCCCAGTTATAGAATATCAGCTGAAGATTCATTTCAACATTATCATCTTTGTTTGTGTGGGATATTCAAAACAAGTGGCCTAACATAAGATTGATCATTCTATTATTAGATATTTTCATGTTGGATTTTTCATTTTGATTCATGTGTAGTGTGCAAACAAAATGGATTTATGGATAATAACCTAATCATTTTGGTTTTTTGAGAGATTCACATCAGATTCACATTTTTTGTTTGTGTATAGTGTGAAAACAAAATGTCCTGATAGATAATATCCCAATCATTTTTTTATTAGAGATATTCACATCATGTTAACTATTTTTTTCATACAGTGTGAAAACAAAATGGCTCGATGGATAAAAACCCAATCATTTTTTATTTGAGAGATTCACATCAAGTTCACCATTTTTGTTTCATCAGGAAAAGAGTCTGACCTGGATACCCTAGTTGATGTGGGTCCAATTTTTTTTAATGGTTGATTTTGTGGGGGGGGTTATTTTGTGCACAATCATTTACATCAGGTTATTTTTGTCACTCGTTAATAGAAACTCCCAATGGTTCCACTATCCGTCACTAAGTATAGACTTGCTTTCCAAGGGTAGGCGGTCACTTGGGTTTTTAGGACCTATTTCACTAGGGGACTCACACTAGTCAAGAGGATGGGATGTATAGTTTGTCACACCATTTTGGGGAGAACTCTTTCCTAATCTAGGACACTCTTATAGAATTAAGATATGTTTGTGAACCTCTACCTAATCCCAATATCATACCAATTACCCCCAACAAAATGATTATGGGTTAAATCTCTCTTTGTATAGAAGTTTCGGATCTCATTGGGGAATCCACCTGTTTGTATCTGAGGTTATTCATCCATTTCCTAGTAATGAGAAATTTATTATGCGCTGATGCCATAAAACCAAGATCTTTGGAATTTTTTTCACTTAGGGAGGCAGTTAATATTCTGAGGAGGGGATTGATCCATTAGGAGGTATCCTACATATCCTGGTTATTTCAAGAATCAAAACCTAAAAATTTCATTAAACCAATGTAGTTTATCATCATACTAAAAGGACATATATGAGTGCTCTAATGCACAAGATATTCATGCTTGAGTCCTCGGGGGACGTCCTACATATCTCAACTATGGTCAGAATCAGAGTTGTCATAGTTCGCATGGTTTTTCATCCCACTAGATGATGAGGTAGAATAATCAACCTATGGGAATGATTAGTTCCCGATGGTTGATATGTTGAAGACATGAGGGGATATACACCAAAGTGAGTGTCTATTTGAGCTCAGGCCTTAGAAATGCATCCTACGTGTCCTTGTTATGGTAGGAATCAGATTTCTCATAGTTCATTAACTCCCATAGGAATGACCCCAAGGTAGATGACCTCATATGGAGGCGAATATATCATGACACACACCTAGGCTTACATAATGACATTTATATAGCTGGTGTAGACTCTTGATGTGAATGATATGACCATTAAAACACCCTAGTCTCACATGATCTATGATCGGTGTGAGAAACAAGGGATAATAAGTAATCAGTCTCATTGAATATGGAGGTGGGGATTGTGTACTGGGGTATCCCTAATGAGATTAATATAGATATCAAACCATATAAAGGTGTCATACGTATCCTAGTTATAGCATGAATTAGGGTTTTCCTGGTTCCCTTAATTTATCATTCCACTAATGGATGAGGTAGAGTGATCAGTCCATGCTAATGATTGGGTCTTCATGGTTGAAATTCTTGAGACATGGTGGGAACCACACTAAGGTCGATGCCCGTCTGAGTTTAGGATCATTCCTTAGGATGGAATCCTATGTATTCTAGTTATGGATGGAATCAGAGTCCTCATAATCCAATCAATCGGGACTTACACACTAACATTTCTCTGGTCTTTATGGAGGTTTATGGTGTAGATTATATGAATATTGAAACTCCATAATCCCACATGAGCTATGCTCGTTGTGAGAAATAAGGGATAATAAAAAAACAATTTCATTTCTTGTGTATGTGGGAATTATGCACTAGGACATCCCTTGGAAGATTAATATGGAGCTCAAACCTCTGGGAGGTATCCTTTATATCATAATTATGGCAGGAATCAGAGTCATTGTAGTTCCCATTATCAGGTCTCACACACTAGGGTTTCCCTTATAATTGGGGCTTACACACTGAGGATGGACAAGGTTATCAAATAATGTGATACCCTTTGGATTGGGCCCACTTTATTTCCCAATATTTGTTGATTTTCTACATGGAACTCCTTAATTACTTACTAGTCATGCCAGAGAGTGTCTACCTGACATGTTCAAATACAATTGTATGATGCGGTTAACTTTTCTAGAGGACTTTTCATAATTTGGACAGCATCTCTTGGGGGTTTCATATGATTAGGGTTGTCTTTTCTAGAGTACATCATAAGACCTTTCTAGTTGATCTTGAAACCCATCTCATTCCCTGGATGACTTGTCTAGAGGGTGTCAAATGATCCAGATAACCTGCCTAGATATCATCACAAGAGCTGGCTGACACATATGGATGGAATCAAGAGAGTCAATCCAACATGTCTCGGAGTATGTCACATGTCTTGGGTGACATATCTGAAGGGAATCATGAGACCTGGTTGGAATGCCCGGTGATCATCATGATATCCATTTAACATGCTTATGTGCTACCGTGAGACTTGGATGACACAGACTGGTCCTATCATATGGGTCAAGATACATGTTTGAAGATCACCACAAGGCTAGAGTGGTGATCTTGGAGGAAATCGTAATATTATGATGAAATGTATGAGGGATGACATGTGGTTTTCTTTGAAATGTCCATAAGACTTCTCATGATTCAAATGGTATACCATAAGAGTGTCGTGTGATTTGGGCGACATGTCCTAGCATTGTCACATGACCTAGATGGTCATGTGAAGTGCATGACGAATAGTGTATATATTCTTTACTTAATTTTTCTATCTTTAGTCTTTGTTATATCCTTTATATTGTGAACAAATTAGATTTTTCTATTGTTAGTTTTTATTAATTCCCCCGTGATCTAGTAGGTATGTGGTATGTCCTTTGCATGACCTATTAGAATTCCTTCATGTGATATATGGTTGATCACATGAAGTGATTATGGATGATTCTTAATTTCAACAGTTATTCCCAATTATCTTACCTAATGGAGAGCTTTTCATTCACAGGATCCACCTATCCAAGAAATTTTCTCTAGCACCGATGCGAATTTCCCAGAGTTTTTTCATCCATAAAGAGTCTACCTCTTGGTTGCGATAGGTAGTGATGCGTTTTTCATGTTGGGGAAAGTGATTCATAGGCCTCACCACCCTGAGGATTCACCAGTTTGTTAGGTGCTTATCACATGAATCCAGGATAGAGCTGGTGGAGGGATTCATCATCACACATCTTTGAAGGTCACCATTATGGATCACTGTGAGGGCGTCACCTAATTTTCACATATCATGAAGGTTACTTTTATGGTTCTTTCCATGAGACAAGGATGACTTGTTATAGGGCCTTTGAAAGATCATGTTGTCTTTCCAAGGAGTCTTGTGATACCGTGATGTGGTTGTCCATAGCACATTGCAAGGGTTTTATGCCCACAAGAGGCTCATGCCTCATATTCTTTTTATTTTCTTTATTTGTTTTATAAATTTAGGGAGTCATGAGAGATTAAATGAGTAAAATCAAAGATAAATACTATACCTCTTGGTGATGCATCACATGGCCAATAATGTTATTATATATATGTGCGAGCATTTCCTATAAAATTCCATATGTTAGTCCTTAGAGTGTCAAAGGGGGTGTGATATTGGTGGGACATACCTGAGGCTCTTCGCGTTATGAGGATGACATGTCGATGGGCCTTCAAAAGATGAGGTCTAAATTTCACCATTGTCTCGTGGTGTCTTTCAGATTTCTAGGGCTGCATCACATGATGTTTATGACTACGAGTGGCTCTAGAATCCTCCCCATTTATTTCCTTTGTTTTATTTTACAATTCCTCGGGTTTCTTATGAGTTTGGTTGAATTTTTTCAAAGAAAATAATTCCCTTCATTGGTGATCCATCGCATGAGGATTATTGTAATGCCCCAACCCTAGAATCTAGGAGCCGATGCATTATTTTAATACATTGGCATGATTACAAGGAATCAATTCCAGAAGGACCGATTAGTTTATTAGTCTTGGAAAAAAGATACATATATAAGTTCAACATTACAACTTGAAAAGAAAAAATACACTAATTTATTCCATTAGAAACATCCAAGATTCCAAGATTATTCCTTCAAGTCACTAATAACTAACATAATCATATCCTGGGAAAATGAAACATGAGAAAGGGGTGAGCTCAAACGCTCAGTAAGAGTAAGAAATACAGTGGGAGATAACATAAACATTAGGCATGTTGAATAATTGAAAACACATTCCTTTACAAATAATAAACATGAGCACTTTGGGGTAGGAATATGAGCTGAGTAAATAATTCCATAATAAAACATAGTCATGGTTATTATACTAGTAGAATAACCACATGAAATATTAATATCTAATCTCATAATGCTGGAATGCATAATTCCAGACTTCATAACCACATAGTCAAGGCCTCGTGCCAAGACTATAAATAAGATTTTGTCAAGGCCTTGTGCCAAGACACTAGTTTGTCTCATGAGACCTACCGATGAATCAAGGAGCTATTTTGGGCTCCACCCATCACTTACTAAGTCCAATGAATTCTTCATATGAAATGTTTGAAACATAACATAAACATTCGTATTAAAACTAGTATACGAAATATCAATACTTTATCCACAAACCATGAATGATATAAAAATAGCACATCCATAGTCAAACATAACTCATTCAATACAATATGGAAGATAGTATTGTAAAAGATTAACCTCAATCGATAATAATGAAGGATAATGACATAGATGAAAATAATAATCAAAACTATTTGAGAGAAATATCTCCCTTTTTCTTGAAAACACTTAAAAGTCACACTATTTTTCAAGAAGCCGTTTAAAATAAATTTTTGAATCAAAGTGTCCCATACCAATTTAAAACTTTTAAAAGGAATTTTAAATTTGAAAACATTAATGTACATATAAAAAAATCTTTAAAACCTTTTTTAAAACATGGACATTAATGATAAAGATTTAGAAGAATAAATCTTTACAACATTTAAAATCATATTTTAGTTAGAGTTCCTAACCAAATGAGAGGCACTTAAATACAAATAATTGAGGTAATAAAAACTTTATAATATCGTGAGAATAAAGGTATTCATGATATACTATGTAAAATTACAGTATATACACCAAATATAAGTGAATTAGAGCATAACAACAAAGAAGACTCAATGGAATCTAAGTTGATATGAAATCCCTTATAAAGACTGTATCCTTAGTTTAAGGATAAATCAATGACATAATTATGTGTGAAAAATATAAATACACTCAATATGATTGGATATTCAGTTTAAATCAATAAGATTACATTCACATATATTCTTGTAAAAACAACACCAATGAATTGGATGTTTAACTCAATGAATGGAGATTGAGTTAAAATTACCCTTATCAAGTTCATATCGATGACTTACTAATTTATCAATGGAGTAATTATGTGTATCAAAAGTATATACAAATAAATAAGAGTGGAAATTACTACACAAATAATAAATAGTGATTCCATACATAATCAGGGATTAAAATAATCAATGATGTATGCGTAAAGCCCAATGAGTGGGAATTGAAATTTGAAATTCCCTTACCGATTCGGTAACTTATGAAACATACAACCCATGAAATAAGTATCATACAATAAAGATTTAAATACCCATAAATTAAATTATATTACAAAAATAATACAATCATGGGAAGTAAATACTCCACACAAAAGGAAATAGTGTCCTATATAGCATGAATCTCACGGGAATAAAAGTGAGATGAAAAACCCTTACTTCGTTGTAATCAATCGAGTCGTATGAAGGAAAGTTAGTAACCACCAAATGAAATACAGAATACCATGAATATAAAGATATTCATGTTAATATATATCAAATGTAAGTGAACAATACACCACATGCAATAAATAAGTGGCAAATAATGGAAATCTCACAGAATTAAAAGTGAGATAAGAAACCCCTTACCTCAAGTCTGACTTGTCTTGTATGTTCCTTGTTCTTCCTAAATAATAAACTTAAGTTAATTTATACTTGATTAAGAAATATTTTTAAAGTTTATTATTCCTTTTATATAACTTATTACCTTTCTATAACAAATAGTTAATTATTTGAGTTCATATTGGATATTTTATAGATGTTTGGAACTTGAGTCAAAAATGAACTTGTTATAATTACAATTCTTCGATGTGGTCAAAATTCCATTATCCCAGAATGATATACATGATTTAGATATCATATATATATTATATATTCAGTATATATATGTACTTATAACAGTACATAACATTTCGAGATAAGAAATGTAATGTATTGTTCATGGAGACGTTAAGCTGTACGTACGCATGAACGGTACTTCCATTTCTATTTTGTATTTTAATGGAATTAAAACATAATGATACATAGGTATATTATAATTACAGTATAATATCATATATAATATCATTAAATACATCCTTTATACATCCCACATAAGGATTTAATGACTCATGTCATTTTCAAGGGGTGGTAGTCCACATTTCCTCAAATGAAATTATCGCGTTTTACCCATAATGGAAACCATAAAATAATGATATAAATGGAAAATACAGAAACATAAAGAAAACATAAAAATAATATATATATATCATATATAAATACAGTGTAATCTTAATGGACACCATGAGAGGTGGTAGGAGATAATCAAACAATCATCATTTTGTGAGGCGTTAGTTTTCCATCCACAGAAACAAAATGTTCTTCACCCATTAGATGGAGGTGTGTGTAAGTGTAGTTAGAATCCTTATAATAACAACATCCTAGTATATTTAGGATACTGTTGTTGATATAAAATAAATTAATAAAAAGAGTTTAGGGGGTTGGAGAAGTAAAATAAAACAAAATAAAGCAAAAGAATTTAAGATAAAGTGTTACCTTTAATTTGGGTTATTCCTTTGGTTTGAGCCAAAATGACTTCTTGAAGTGACTTCTTCCTAAGGTAAGGCTTCTAGGAGGAATAGGGGGATCTTGAGAGATTATTTGGACAGGTGTTGGACGATCCAAGGGGCTTGAGATGTGTGTGGAATGAGTTAGATGTGGTTTCCTTTTATAAGGGGGAGGAGGGGCTCTTTAGGAAAGTGTAAATATATTATTTTATTATATAGTGATATTCGGTTTCTAAAGGTCCAAAACTAATTAAATTAGAAGAGAAAATGAATCATGGTCGAAATAAAATCATCCAATAAGAATTGGATAGGTTTTGGATATTATTTTAATATTTATATACATATTTATTTAAACCATTTATTAATGAGATAAATACTACATCATTATTACGTCATAAATAATTTAATTTATTTGATGTCTAAAAATTATAAAAAATTATGACAATGTAGGAAATATTTTTATATTTCCAATGATTATTTATAGTATAAAATATTACTTATATAACCCCGTGTATAAATTGATATATTAAAAGATATTTGTTAATGTCATTTTTGTCTTTACTTTAAGTTAATTAAAATAAAGTGTCATTATCATTCTTAAGTGGCTCCATGGGGTCCCCAAATCGATCCAAGGATTCCCATGGTAGTCCATGACTCATCCAATAAGGTTAGGACAAGTGTTAATGTAATTTTGTATTATTATAATATTCTTTTAACCTTGAATTACCTTATGTACCTTTAACCGCGGTAAATAAAAGTCAAAAGTTACTATTCACCAAACAAAATTATCTTATTGAACCAAATTTTACTTACTAATAATAACCATGTATGTCATATTTTCGATATTCAATTCCCATAAGTTGTAAAACTTCTTTTAAATGAAGAATTCGGTTTTTTTAACGACTACTAAGTGGTTTCACTATTCATCAAAAATTGAAGTTTCTTAGAAAAATACCAAAAAATAAATCTAAGATATATTTGATATTCTGAATTCAAAAATGATTTCTATTTTACCAAATTCAAAACATATAAGTTTCATTAATTAATTTAAAATTAATTCCCGTTGTCAAAACAAATAGCGTGTTTTTAAGAAACAATATCTTTCAAAAGATTGACACTTGTTTATGTCCAATTTCAATGTGAAATTAATTATAATGACCTAAATTGTATTAAATGATAAAAATATAATCTAATTATAATTAAAAACTATTAAAATTCACAATTTAACACTATAAAGTATTTCGATTAAAAAAATTTGTTTTTAATTAAAATTTAGTATTTTTCACTATTCACCAAAATATGAAAGTTATCAGAAAAATACCAAAAATTTAGAGAAACTAAATTTTTATGTCCCTATTATAAAAAAGAATTTTATTTTTCCAAATTGAATATATAAAAGTGTCAAATATTGGAATTAAAAAGAGTTCTCCATTAAAAGGCGGTAAAATTTCATTTTCTGAAAAATACTTCTTTTATCTAAAAAAATGATTTTGGTCTTATATTATTTCTAAGAAACACATAATATGGATGTTAAAATTATGTGGAATATATATAATTTAAAATTCAGTTAATACTATTCATAACTGCTTTTGAACGGCTAGTTTGGTAAGTCGTCATGCGTTCGAACTCGGTGTTGTGTGAGGTGCAAGCTATTGAATTTAAAGAAAATAACTTACTATGAAATCTTAGGGTGTTACATTCTTCCCCCCGTTTGTAAATTTCATCCTCTCAATTTTAAAATTGAGCTTTGGAACTTCATTGAAAGTCCCACATCGGAAAAAGAGTCTATAAAACTATCTCTTTAAAAGAAAGAAAGAGAAGTACAAAGGTCACCTGAGATAACCCATACTAGGATTCCGTGTAGGAAAACATGGATATTGAAGATAAATTAAGTGTCAATTTCTGGAGGAGAGTGATAGAAAACAAGATCAGGAGAAAGTTAACAACAAGAAAACCAAGAACTTGTGATGGGATAAATGGTCATTAGTTTCTTAGTAAGAAAATTAAACAGATAACGTTTTTTTTTGTTTTAAGTTCCATTTCATAAAGTTGAGGAATTTATTTATGAGATTGACTAAGAACATAAAGGGATATACTTAATTGTTAAGTAGGGTTTCATCCTTTAAAAAATTTCTGCCACTAACTCGTTTTTTTAAATGATGAGTATTCAAGATGACTTGGTCACACCTAAAGCGCTAGAATCACATAATCTACAAAGGATAAACTATATATATTTACCTTGTATTTAGAGATTAAACAAAACCAAAATGGTTAATAAAAGATCAGATGATCCCCAAAAAGGATAATACTTTAGAGAAAGAAATATTAATCTTAATTTCTAAAATTAAACCAACAATACACAAAGTTCAATAAATACCATTTAATAAAAAAATGTATATAAAATATTTTAATATAATCCAAACTAATATTGAAACCCAAAACTCAGAAGAATTTTCTTAAGTAGTTTTCCATGTTAAATTGTATCTCCAAATAATATCGACTACTCTTAAAGTAACGTACTTAAAAGTAATTAACATAATCACATATTCTCTACGATAGGTTAATCATTTCCATAAATAACCCAAATCGCTATAAATCCACAATAAAAAAAGGTAAAAACCCACCATTACTCCTCAAATAAAATCCTATAGTATTCTATTTTCCTTAGGCATATAGTATTCCCAATAGAGTGAAAGTATTCCAAAATAACATTTATCACTTAATCACCAAATCATTTTCTTATACTAAGGATTTCCATTTGATAAGACATAAGATCCCAAATAAACTTATTATTGATCAATAAAATCATTTAACTAAAAAGAAGTAGTCACACTAACTAGGGACTTCACGTAGTCCAGTGGTAGGCGATAAATACCAATCACACTATGGTTGTGGGTTCGATTCCTGTATCTTTGTCTGGCGTGACGGGTTGTCACACGGTCTGCGTGTTGTCCCCTTTTCAAAAATTATATAATTTTATAATATTCGCAAAAATGACATAGATTCCTCAAAACAACTATAACATAATTTCATCACAAATGTTATATCATACCTCACATTTTCATTCAAAAGTTTAATAACTTGTAACTTCCACAAACTCAATGATCATATAAAACCAAATGGTTTTTTATAACTATTTCCACAAGTGAAAAGATAGTTTTTCCTCAAATATCATTTTCACCTGACAAACTACAGGCTTACAAATACCAGAGGAAAGTCTTCCAAAGTAATCCCATCCACAAATAGCACTAATACTTTTTAAACATTTATCCATCCATTTAATTTCACATAGCTTCTTCCTTGACCAAGAGGATATCCTATAGAATAGGGCATTCAATCGGGTAATGGCTAGGTCCCCTACATTTATAGTAAATGACTGTAAATGGATTATTGGGACTATTTTTATTTTCTTCCATAGTGCTCTTCATTTTTCCTTGGAAATTCTTTAATTTATGTCATTATTTCCCACACATAAATCATTTCATTATTCCATTAATACACCTTCCTAGGTGTCTCCTTCCACATTTCATGCATGATGGAAAATGAGATTTCTTTTCTCCATGGTCTTCACTGCTAGAGCTCTTATTATTCACCACTTTTTTCTTCCTTGTTGAGTTTAGGAGTTGGTTAATATATATATTGTTGATCATATTTCTTGAAAACTGATTCAGCATGAACACAATATATTTTACGCCTATCAACATTCCATTTTGTTGCTCATTTTTACGACCCTTCAAACCATGTACATCATTCTTAATGTTACTATGAATTCCTTGGAATCCAGACATTGAATAAAATTAGATAGCATTATGTGAGTAATAATAGTCATAAAATCATTTAGAGAATATCATGACAACTTGTTTTCAATTTAAAACACCTTAGGATTAACCAAGTTCATTTATTCTCATCTTATATTCAAATCCATCAAATCGTTTTGTAAAAAAAAGTAAATTATCCTATGAATATCCCCTGGGAGTGTCATAACCAAGTGTGCAGCAAGGCCCGTTATTGTGTACCGGGATACCCCGAGTCAAGATCGAAACTCCTTGTCAGAGTTTTCACTCCTAGGTACATATGTTCCAGAGACGCCTCTACCTGCTCGTATCCAGATAGGGATGTACTTCTTGGAAAATACACAAAAATATCTACATTACCAAGATTCTAGGAAGTTCTTTAATACTAATTCTCAAATTCTATCTTTGGGTAATGTTCTTTAATCAGATTTTATCTAAATATAGTTTCCAAGGTTTGTACTAAACTTCTTCTGATACCAACTGTAATGCCCCGACCCCAGAATCCAGAAGCTAGTGCATTATTTTAATACATTGGAATGATTACAAGGAATCAAGTCCCGAAGGACCAATTAGTTTAGTAGTCTTGAAAACAAGATAAATACATAAGTTCAACATTAAAACTAGAAAAGAAAAACTATACTTATGTATTCCATTAGAAACATCCAAGATTCCAAGATTATTCCTACAAGTCACTCGTAACTAACTTCTTCATATCTTTGGAAAATGAAACACGAGAAAGGGGTGAGCTCAAATGCTCAGAAAGAGTAAGCAATACAACATAAGATAACATAAACATTAGGTGTGGTGAATAATTGAAAACACATACCTTTACAAATAATAAACATGAACACTTTGTGGAAATAATACGAGATGAGTAAATAATGCCAGAATAAAACATAGTCATTGGTAATATACTAGTTGAATAACCACGTGAAATATTAATAGCTAATCTCATAATGATGGAATGCATAATTCCAGACTTCATAACAACATATTCAAGGCCTCATGCCAAGACTACAAATAAGATTTTGTCAATGCCTTATGCCAAGACACTAGTTTGTCTCATGAGACTACCGATGCATCGAGGAGCTATATCGGTCTCCACTCTTCACTTACTAAGTCCAATGCATTCCTCATATGAAAGGTTTTAAACATAACATAAACATTCGTATTAAAACTAGCATACAAAATGTCAAAACTTTATCCACAAACCATGATTGTTATAAAAATAGCACATCCATAGTCAAACATAACTCATTCAATACAATATGGAAGATTATATTGTAAAATATTAACCTCAATCGATAATAATGAAGGATATTTACATAGATGAAAATAATCATCAAAACTATTTGAGGGAAATATCCCCCTTTTTCTTGAAAACATTTAAAAGTCACACTATTTTTCAAGAAGCCGTTTAAAATAGATTTTTGAATCAAAGTGTCCCATACCACTTTGAAAATTTTAAAAGGGATTTTAAATTTGAAAACATTAATGTCCATATAAAAAAATCCTTAAAACCATTTTTAAAACATGGACATTAATGAAAATATTTAGAAGAATAAATCTTTAAAATATTTAAAATGATATTTTAGTTAGAGTTAATAACCAAATGAGAGGAACTTGAATAAAAATAATTGAGGTAATAAAAACATTATAATATTATGAGAATAAAGGAATTCATGATATACAATGTCAAAGTATAGTATATACACCAAATAAAAGTGAATTGGCGCATAACAACAAAGAAGACTCAATGGAATGTAAGTTGAGATGAAATCCCTTATAAAGATTGTATCCTTAAGTTAAGGATAAATCAATGAAATAATTATGTGTGACAAATATAAATACATTAAATATGATTGTATATTAAGTTTAAATAAATCAAAGGACATTCACATATATTCTTGTAAAAACAACACCAATGAATTGGATGCTTAACTCAATGAATGGAGATTGAGTTAAAATTACCCTTATCAAGTTTCTATCGATGACTTGAGAATTTATCAATGGAGTGATTATGTGTATCAAAAGTATATACATATAAATAAGATTGGAAATTACTACAAAAATAATAAATAGTTATTCCACACATAATCATGGAGTAAAATAATCAATGAATTATGCGTAAAGCCCAATGAGTGGAAATTGAAATTTGAAATTCCCTTACCGATTTGGTAACTTACGAAACATACACCCCATGAAATAAGTATCATAAAATGAAAGTGTAAATACCCATAAATTAAATTATATTACAAAAATAAAACAATCATGGGAAGTACATACTTTACACAAAAGGAAATAGTGGCCAATATAGCATGAATCTCACGGGAATAAAAGTGAGATGAAAAACCCTTACTTCGTTGTAATTAATCGAGTCGTATAAAAAAAAGTTAATAACCTCCAAATTAATCATAGAATACCATGAATATAAAGAGAATCATGTTAATATATATCAAATTAAAGTGAACAATACACCACACGCAATAAATAAGTGGCGAATAATGGAAATCTCACAGAATTAAAAGTGAGATAAGAAACCCCTTTCCTCAAGTCCAACTTATCTTGTATGTTCCTTGTTCTTACTAAATAATAAACTTAAGTTAATTTATAATTTATTAAGAAAATTTTTTAAAGTTTATTATTACTTTTATATCACTTATTACCTTTCTATAACAAATAGTTAATTATTTGAGTTCATATTGGATATTTTATCGATGTTTGGAACTTGAGTCAAAAATGAACTTGTTATAATTACAATTCTTCCATGTGGTCAAAAGTCCATTATCCCAATGTGATATAAATGATTTATATATCATATATATATATATATTATTCATTTTATATATGTATTTATAATAGTACATAACATTTAGAGATAAGAAATGTAATGTACTGTTCATGGAGACGGTAAGCCGTACGTACGCATGAACAGTACTTCCATTTCTATTTTGTAATTTAATGGAATTAAAACATAATGATACATAGGTATATTATAATTCCAGTATAATATAATATATAATATCATTAAATACATCCTGTATACATCTCACATAAGTCATTAACAAGTCATATCATTTTGTGGTGTCATTTTATAAGGGGGAGGAGGGGCTCTTTAGGAAAGTGTGAATATATTATTTTTTTATATAGTGATATTCGGTTTTTAAAGGTCCAAAACTAATTAAAGTTGAAGATAAGATGACTCATGGTCGAAATAAAATCATCCAATAAGAATTGGACTAGTTTTGGATATTATTTTAATATTAATAATTAAATTTATTTAAATCATTTATTAATGAGATAAATACTACATCATTATTGCGTCATAAATAATTTAATTTGTTTGATGTTTAAAAATTATAAAAAAATTACCATAATATAGGAAATAATTTTATATTTCCAATGATTATTTATAGTAAAAATATGACTTATATAACCCCATGTAAAAATTAATATACTAAAAGATATTTGTTAATGTCGTTTTTTTCTTTACTTTAAGTTAGTTAAAATAAAGTGTCATTATCATTTATAAGTGGCTCTATAGGGTCCCCAAATCAACCCAAGGATGATCATGGTCAGCCATAACTCATACAATAAGGTTAGGACAAGTGTTAAGGTAATTTTGTATTATTATAATATTCTTTTTACCTTGAATTATCCTATTTACCTTTAACCGCGGTAAATAAAAGTCAAAAGTTACTATTCACCAAAAAAATATTTTTATCTTATTGAACCACATTTTACTTAAGAATAACAAACATGTATGTCAGATTCTCGATATTCAATTCACATAAGTGGTAAAATTTCATTTAAATGAAAAAGTCGGTTTTTTAACTACTACTAAGTGGTTTCACTATTCATCAAAAATTGAACTTTCTCAGAAAAATACCAAAAATTTAGTCTAAGATATATTTTATATTATGAATTTAAAAATTATTTCTATTTTAACAAATTAAAAACATAGAAGTTTCATTAATTAATTTAAAATTAATTCTCATTGTCAAAACAAATAGCGTGTTTTTAAGAAACAATATTTATCAAAAGATTGACACTTGTTTATGTCCAATTTCAATGTGAAATTAATTATAATAAACTAAATTGTATTAAATGATAAAAATAAAAATTTAATTATACTTAAAACCCATTCAAATTCATAACTTAACACTAAAAATTATTTCGATTAAAAAAATTTGTTTTTAATTAAAATTTATTATTTTTCACTATTCACCAAAATATGAAAGTTATCAAAAAAATACCAAAAATTTATCAAAACTAAATTTTTATGTCCTAATTCTATAGAACATGTTTAGTTTTCCAAATTTAATATATAAAAGTTTCAAATATTGGATTTAAAAAGGGTTCTCCATTAATAGGCGGTAAAATTGCATTTTCTGAAAAATACTTCTTTTATCTGAAAAAATGAATTTCTTCTTAAATTATGTCTAAGAAACACATAATATGGATGTTAAAATTATGTGGAATATATATAATTCAAAATTAAGTTAATACTATTCATAACTGCTTTTGAACGCCTAGTTTGGTAAGTCGTCATGCGTTCGAACTCAGTGTTGTGTGAGGTGTAAGCTATTGAATTTAAAGAAAATAACTTACTATGAAATATTGGGGTGTTAAATTTATGAAAACAAGTGGTGTCCACCTTTTGGATATTTACCCACTATTTTTAAAGGATTTTTCTATTGGTTTCTAGGAACTGGATGGCTTACAATCCGCGTGACCTGGGGGAGCTTATCTAGCTGACGTCATGTGATCATTGGTTGTCTGGGGAGCCTTCGCAAGACTGAAATGACTTGTTGAAAAGACCTCATGGGATCTTCTATAGGGTATGCTTTATGTGCAGTGTCTTCGCATGACCTTATAATGATCATACTATCATGTATCACGTGGAGGATCATGTGATTTTTGGGTATCATCCACCATTTTCTTGCTTTGCTTTTGTAGGGAAAATAAATCACATATCCAGGAATTTCTTCCTTTTTGAATTTCCAATGCTCATTTGGAGGGCATAAACAATATCAAAAAACAATTAAAAATTCATATCATGGAAGAGTAAAAATATTAATTAGGGTTATCTTTTATAAGATTCATTCCAAATTTGAGTGAATTACTACATGATTTGTTTCACCTATTCAACATGTGGTTCATAGAGACATCATAATATAGACATCCTATAAGACTTAAAACGTTTTTTGTAAGATATATCTCATATTGTTTTTCTAATACCGTAAGGTTAACTTTGTAAAGTTCATATTGTAAAATTAATCTCATAAGTGCTCGGGTGTAAGTTTCAATAGATCTTTATAAAGTTAGATCATAAATTTTAGATAATACAGTCATAAGATTAATACACACAACTATAAGTTCAATACAGATATCTAGTCATAGGTCTCAACAATAGAATAAACTGTGAATATAGAATCTTTTATAAAAACATTATACAAGTAATAATGTTTAAGAAATAATTAATTAATATTATGAGAAATAATAAATATATAAATATGAAATAAGAATAACATTTAGTTAAAACTTCTATTTATGATTCATAACCCAACTCATAATGATATGTATTTTTCTCCAAAATTTGTTTATAAGAAACGTAATTATTGTGATGACTTTAAAGATAGAGAGAATAAAAAGATAATTTTTTAACAAAGGTTCTTTTCTAAATATCGAAACATAAATAAATGAAGTTTCAAAGTTCCACTCAACATTATTTCCCTCAAAATATTATATATTTTTCCATAAAATGTTTAAAAACATTTTTTTTCAATAAATTAATATGATCCATGATGGATATAAAAATTTAGACCAAAACTTCAACTTCAAAATATTGTGAATATGGAACTTTAAACATTAAACAACTTTGATATCTTTAAAGGAAACCCAAGCAATACTCTCTTGAAAATTTTAAAATAATTACCAATAATTATTATCAGGTCCCATAATATTCACTATGATCATTGGATAAGATGATTTACTAATAAGATATCTTTTACCCTTTCTTTTTAATAATTAATTTAATGAAGCTAATTCATTTATATCACTGAATTTTTGTGCTTATCTATAAAAACACAATGAAAAAAGTGATGTGAAAGGTTCACTAGTCAAAATCAATGGTTACTTCCTTGGAATGGTGTGGTATAATCCATTTCCATATAATCCATTAGTATCATCAAATGGTCACAACAAGTATGATTTATTCTTGACATAATTTAAATAAAATATCTATTGAAAAGTAAAACTTTCTCCCATACAAAGTAAATAAATTTCATTAAATTTTTTAATATATAGTGTCTTCAGTCACTATAAAACATTATTAAGAATCTATCACTATAGTATAACTTCTACACTTCCACTTCAATCACTAAATGTAAAAAATTTAGAAAATGAAAACCTCTCTAAAACTACCCAATAACATACTTACACATCCAATGAGATATCTTGATGTGTAGATGAGTGTATGATCATCAACTAACATGATAAACTCAAATGTACACCATGAAACCCAATAAGTCCATCTTCACTTCAACACGAACCATCAATATTCACTTTCTAAGGATTCCTCCTTCAAGAATTGTGCTAATTAAGAACAATAGTGGAATAAATCTCTATTTGGGTGTCATTTCTTTTGTTATTTATTACAACTTCACTTCTTTCACACAAAAATCCATACATGACCATCCAACAAAAAAACTCTTCATTTCCGTATTAGAATTTTGAATTTAAAATTAAATAAATCATTTTTCGCATCAACTTCCTCTTCCATTTGATAATTCAATAAACTATTGTATATCAAATCATCTTTATATATTTAAGATATGTTGAAGGTTGAATTAGAGTATTCCTTATAGAACACATGAAGACGCATAATCAAAATCAGCCAAATATGAATTCTATTCTAAACCAAAACCAATTTAAATAAACTACCATACGTTTTCCCTCAACCATGCTATATAATCTAAAACTAATACTTCCTTTTTGAAAAAAAATGAATTCAATTATTGAAATAGGATATTTTTCTTCATTTCCTTTCTTCTAAAACATAACCATGGCCTAAATTATTGCATGGTTTAAAAAATAATGTCTTATACAGATAAAATAGGGCCACAATAAACATATAATGACATGGTTATATTGTAATATTTTCTTTATTCATCTTGAAAGCATGCTCAATGCAGATTTAAATTATATATGGTATGATTCCATAATATTTTCTTCTTTATCCATAATAATTTAATTTATAAACCATGACTGATTATATCAAACCATAGTGTAGTTTGATTCCATTTTATATAGGGTTTTTTGAAAATTTATTCTTAAAATATGGTCACCGTTGTAGTCATTTTTTCATAAAAAATTCATAGGTGGTTTTATGACCCATAAACCATGTTATGGTTTACTAAATTCCATGATGTGTTTTCATCAACTTCAATCGAGTAATATTCTAACATCAAAATTCACTCAAATACTCTACCAACACTACAAAAATATCTTTTTAATCTTTCAAAAACTCTTTAACTTATGAAAATCATCTGAATACTCCTGATATTGAATTTGATTTATCAATTGATAAACAAACACAATCACTTATACTCCTTTAAAAAATAATCTACCAATTTAACATATTACAAAAATCTCTCAAAACTTATTCTTGGTCACAATAATGGATATTTATTTATCAATAAGGTTATAATTGATATGGTTGGAATAATAATTGTCATTCAAAATAATTATGATAAATCCCAATGAAGGATTGAAAATGGATAGTGGGACTAAACCATATATTATGGGAAGATCATTTCATGTATAAAATTAAATCAAATCTCAAAGGAAGACTAAAAATATTGTCTCAGTTAATAGTGAAAAAATGATTCCAAATTTTATTTTTTGTTAATATAAAAATTATATAGATAAAATTAATAATTAAATTAAATTATAATAATTAAATCCAGAATATACCTAAAAACTAATGGTTATTACAAAATTCACCACTTTATAATTCTCATTCTTTCGAGTAATATCTAAGGCTCTTCATTGATCAATCCCAATGACTAGGATCTCATGTCCAATTCTCACTCCCACATATGCTATTGAATACACATGGGTTTTCATAGAACACATGCTGGAGGGATTTTCTTCCATTAAAGAACTTTCTCATTCTGGTTTATGATCTTTATTTATAATTCCACAAAATATTTATAAACATTGAATTAGACATTCTCATTACTAATAATATCTAAAAGTTCTATATCATACTTCTAGAGCAGTGACATGTGAAAAAAAATCATGCATAGATTGATGTCTATAAGGAAGTTATAATCATTAAGATATGATTACAATATGCACTAAAATATTAAATAGATTTAAAATAAATAATATGAGACTCCCCAGGTTCCATAATGAGTTATATAATAACCTTTGAAATACTCATATGAACAATTGTCCACTCATGGAAAAGTCTAAACGTCTTTACCATTGGCTGGAATATGAACATTTCCTACTTTTAGAGGTAAGTAGTCATTTTTTGATCAACTCTACTCCCTTAGTGTTCTATGGTAGTGGGATTAGCTCGATCATTACTGACTCACCCACCCCTAACCAACATAGAGGTGAGTTGAATGGTTGACCATATAATGCCTCGTATAGATCCATATGCATAGAGTCCAAATGGATATTATTATATGAAAACTCTACCAAAGACCGATGGTCCAACAAATATCTTCTAAAGTCTAACATTAAATCCTAGAGAAGATCCTTAATTATCTAGATTGTAATTTTGGATTACTTGAAAGTATATGGGTTATGATCTATACTCGTATGTAGCTAAGCCCTTATATCATGTTTAAACCCTTTCCAAAATAAAGACATGAAACAAACATATTTATCTAAAACAACACTCATAGGTATCCCATGTAAACTAATAATGTCCAATACATAGATCCCATAAATCCCATCCATTGGTCAGGTCTCTTATATAAGTAAGTTATGAGATAACTTTTTTAATCATCCCACTATAACCCATACGAAATTATGATCCTTTATAGATCTCTGAATCCTAATTAATAAGAGTATGGTTACCTCATCCCACTTTTAAGTGGTCATCATAAGTGTCTAAAGTAATAATTTTAGTTTTTTTTTGCTCTATCTTCACCATTTAGAAGGTGATAAAAAGAGATAGAAAACCTGAGTTGTCCCTCCTTATACTAGACCACTAGAAATTAAGCTAGATATCATGGATAATATTCATCATATTAGGATACATGGCCTATTGAGAGAAGTGGGAGTCCCTTATTAAGTCATTCATCAAAGAGGTAGATACCATCACCCATCCAACCAGGAAGATTACTTTGCTCTTATATAGATCCCATGAAGAAATAGTCTCTGCAAAAAATACCATATCTATCAACATAAAAAAAATACTACTATTGGGTATCCTTCACAAGACCAAAAAGATAAAATATAAATAAATAAGGAGATAAAATTATCCTTATATTTCCCTAAGTCATGTCCAGGTTCCAATATAAAAAATGGTCGTCAAAACCCATTCCTCAGTAGACTCTTGCACTACCTTCTCTTGTGTATTCTTAATTATAGAATACTCAATGAAATTATCCTCCTCCATAAAATAGTAAAATTTACTACACCAAAAGACTATTTTGAATATTCATGTCTCAATATAAGAATATATATCACAAAGTTGAGTAGTCTATGTAAATAAAAAAACACAATATAAAGAAATATTCGAAACATCACTTTAGAGCATGGATCGCTACAGTGAGCTCTAAATATTGTGTCAGGTAGTGTTTATCATAGGGTTATATCTGATGATACCCACAAGTGATGATCCTATCATACTATATCATAATGGTCTTAAGCTAACTATTGAGACGTCATAATAGATAGTGTATCCCACTATTGGTATTGAAAATAAATAAAAATCATAGAATTATTCAAAATCCCATTGAACTCCTAAAATGATAAATTTTGATAATATATCCACTAAAATTTCACCAATTTCTTGGTTAGGACCTCCATAGTCATTTCTAAGATAGATATATATAAAATAAATTTCTTATAATATTCATCCATACTTATGAAAATCATGATCTTAAATATTTTTTATGTTAATCCAAATATTTTATTTCAACCACTTTCCGAGGGTTAATTGAGGATCCTTCCTCATATATAAAATTCATAGGAAAACGCATCTCCAAAATCTAGAAATATAGCATTATGATCTTGGAATATATCAAATTTACTTTAATAATACTGAATAGAATCTTAAAATTATTCTCATGTAACTGGTACGTCTGAGAATATAATAGAATATCACTGATGAATACTATAATGAATATGTTCAGGCAGGGATGGAAAATGTAGTTAATGAGGGGCATGAACACTGCTAGTGCATTCATAAGACCAAATGGAATTAATAAATACACATATAGACCATACCTACACCAAAACATTATCTATAATATATCCACTATCTTGGATCATAGCTAATGATAGCACAATTGTAGATCAATCTTGGAGATCCATCTAGAATATTTAAACAAATCAAATAAATAATCGATCCTTGGAATTGGATTATAGAGATAAGATTTTTATTATTTTTCATGTTTGTTTCAATTTTAAGATATTCCAATTTAAAATTTTGAGCTGAATTTCATCATTTATGGATTTTTGATGAATTTTGGGCTAAAATGTGAAAAAAATTTAATTTTTGGAAATTTAATTGTTTTTTATCACCTCTATATTTTGAGCATAACATTTAAAATTTTGATCAAATTGGAGTGATTACTATATTTAGACTTTATTTGTTTTTGTGATGAACTTCCTATTCTATACCCCGAGTTTATTCAAAACCTAAAGGCTTATAAATATAAATCAAGTAGGAAAAATATGTTTGGCTGACATAATGGACCCCGCCTTAGTAAATGAGGCATATATTATCCTATAGACCTTAAAATGAGGAGATTAAAGTTGTATTTTAAATGTGAATCCAACTCAAATTTTCACGTTAAATTATATGGATAAAATCACTCATTATGTCTACCTTTTATTACATCCAAGTGGAGAAAGTTGACATGTCTCTTCATCAAGAAAAAGTAGTAATTCATCAATAAATTTTTGAATCCTATCCAATAAAGCTAATATTTTTAGGGAGAATGTACAGGATATATAAGAACAACTTTTATGAAGTCAAATTTCTGATAATTTTCCATTTATTAGGAAAAATAAACTCAAAAATTTGTTGGATAGAATCTAGAGGGAAATTCTTACACCTCTCAATAGTATAAATATGTTCATCCAATTCCATTCAAAGGTGTTGAAGAAGGATAAAGAGGGGTTATTATGGTTGATTGGAACCTTGAATTGTTGTGGATTTTCTATTTTCCCTTTATTTTTTTCATAATACTCTCTTCTTCCCAATTAAAATCCATTACCATTCACATGTAGGGGTAAATCTTTTGAGTGATTAGGGAAGGGGGAGTTTTCCTTTTGTAATGTTAGAGCCATTCACATTAATTTAAAACTCTATTTTTCTATTGAATGGTTCCAATTTTCAGTAGTTTATAATTCTATTAATGTGATTGTATTTTGTGTTTTTGAATCATTCATTGTTTAGAAATTTGGTTGAAGTTATTTAAACTCCCTCCACCTAGTGCATTTTGTCTCAATCTAGCAGATTGTGTTAGTTAGTGAGTGTATATTGATCATTTGAATGTGTTTGGAATAAGTTAATTGTTTCTGGATTTATAAGGATTAAAAATTCCTTATCATTAATTTACTTAGTTATTTGGGAATGGTTTATGAATTTTCATGCACACGGGAGTGGTTTCTATTATTTCCTTCAAAGAAGGGTGATTGACAACTCTACCACGGAGTCTTTCATTTATCATCCAATTGGAAGAGAGAGGGAATGATGTTAATGGCCATGATGACATTGAAAAAGGTGATATTACCCTAATTCCATCACTATCTTCATCAATTTATGTTAAACCTTTATTTTAATTTCTTTCATTATTTTTAAAATCAATCAATTTAAAAAACAAACTCCACTTCTTTCTCTAATTTCAAGTGATAAATGTTATTATTGTGAAATCCTATCTAGGGAAAACCTAGTTTACCCACTTTACTACCTTTTTAACTTAGGAAAAAAACTTTTTCACACCCCATGATAGGAATGTTTCAAAACTTTTCATCATTTCAAGGGAGGTGGTTCCAACAATCTTTTTTTTATCTTAAAATTTTCATGAATAGAACCACAAACACTAGCCCTTTCCCCCTAGATCATAAAATTGAAATCACCTTGTTGAATAGACTTATAAACCATGATTTTTAATCTGAATTTAGGGAAATCTATCTTGCATACTCGAGTGAAACTTCAAGTGTTCACTCGGAGGCTGTCATCATGGATGGAAAACAGAACCAAACCTTTATAGACCTCTATTTTGATGGAGAATAAATGACCACTATGAGTGTTTGGTTTGGTCTACTGGTTGATTGTAGGGTTCATTTCTTTAAAAATCACTAACATTTGGTCACCATTTTTGTTTATAATGTAAACTCCCAAAAGTTCCATCATCCATGACTAGGTATGGACCTTCATTCAAAAGGTAGGTGGTCAACTGGGGTTTTAGACCCAATAAAACTTAGGGACACACATTGGTCGATAGGATGGGATTTTAGGATCATCACACACTTTTGGTTGGAATTTTTTTCTACTATGTGAATCTCTTATATATTTAAAACATTTTTAATAATCTATTACTAATCCTGACATGGGACTGATTACCCAAAAAAATAATTATAGGATAATTCTATTTTATACACAAAATAAAGAGGAATATCATTATTATACCAATCTGAATGTATATGAGGTTATTCATCCATTTATCAGTAATGAACTTCTACTTATATGTTGAAGTCGTATAACCGAGCACTTCAGAATTTTCTACCACATAGGGAGGCTGTTAATATTCCGAGGAGGGGATTGATCCATTATGAGGTGTCCTGCATATCCTGGTTATTGAAAGAAAAAACTTGCACAATTCATTAACCCAGTGTATTTTAATTTCATATGAAAAGAATTTATGTACGGGAACTCGAGCACCATATATTTGAATTCGAGTTTTGAGGAGATTTCGTATGCATCCTGGTTATGGATGGAATAAAAGTTATCGTAGTTTGATCATGCCCTTGGAACTAACCGCAAGGTATATTTCCTCATATAGGGGAATTTTATATCATTCCACTCATTTGGTATTATATGATAAGACTTCCTTGGATGATGGATATTCATGATGCCAATGATGTGTTCATTTCATCTCCCTAATCCCACATGAACAATGATCAGTGTGAGAAACAAGGGATAGAAATTGATCAGCCTCATTGCATATTAGTGTGAGTATTATGTGATGATACTTCCCTTGTTATATCTATTATGGATCTTGGTCCTTATGAATTCATCCTACATATCCCGGCTATAGTAGGAATCAATGTCATCATAGTTTGGTTAATTTCTCAATCCTCTAAGGGATGATAAAAGATGATCATCCCATGGGAATTATTGGGTCCAAATGGTTGAAATTTCAGAGTCATGGCTGGGTTTACACTAAGGTGGATTCCCATTTGAATTTTTGGTCAGGTATTGAGAAGGAATCCTATTTATCTTGGTTATGGAAATAATCAGAGTCCTCATAGTTCGTTTAGTTTCTTAGTCCGCTGAGGGGTGAGTTAAGATGATCATCCCATGAAAATGATGGGATATTAATGGTTGAAATGTTAGAGACATGATGGGTATTACACTGAGGTGTATGCCCATTTGAATTTGGGATCAATCCTTAAGAAGGAATCCTATGTACCCTAGTTATCACAGTAATCATAGTCCTCATAGTTCAATTAATCAGGGATTACACACTAACATTTCCCTTGACTTTATTTATGGTGATAATTATATGATCATAGCAACACCCTAAGACCATACGAGCTATGATCGGGGTGAGAAACAAGGGATAACAAGTGATTGGTCTCACTACATATTGATCCAGGACTTATGTGTTGGGATAGCCCTTTGGAGGTTAATATAGAGCGTGGGCCTCAGTGAGACGTCATGTGTATCCTAGTTGTGATAGGAATCAGAGTCATCATAGTTTAATTGATTGAGGATTACACACTATCATTGCCCTGGAACATATCATGTTATGTTTCTGGTTGTATCATACACACTGAGGTTTCCCTTATATGACCTACCGTACTTTCCTTCCTGGCATGTGTTAATTTGTTTCTCGATGTGTTGTGATTGTATGCTTGACATGTCATAGGGTGTATTCCTGACATGTCCAAAGACAAATTTATGATCTATTTTACAAGTTTAAAGGATTTATCATAATTTGGATTGCTTATCCAAAGGTGTAGGTCTTCGAGGTCACACATCTTCATGATGTCCTACCATGGATCACTCTAAGGGTGTTGTATGTCTTTCAGCGACCGCAAGACCAAACCATCAAAACCCCATTTATTGGATTATAGATAATTAATGGGGTCTTGTGTGTTTATGAAGATATTACAAGGTACTTTCATATTTTTTGGTTTAAATTTCCAAGGGACATCGTGAGATCAAGGAACTTATTATAAGGCCATCACATGATCTTAGGTGAATTGTCGGGGACTTTCCGCTAGACAAGGATGGCTTATCATGGGGGATTGGGGGGATCATGCCAACTTGTCAAGGGGTCTTGGGAGACTATTTTATAGATAGTATTATCATGTATCAAGAGTTTTATGACTACTATAGGTCCCCACATCCTCCCACATTTTATTCCCATTGTTTATTTTACAAAGGTTGGTGATTTCATGAGGTTGTTTGGGTGTTGTCAAGGAAAATAAATTTACCTATTGGTGATGCGTTGTATATCCACAAAAGTTCTTGTTGAGATGCATGATTATTTCATGGAAAAATTCATATGTTTTTTCTTATGGATCCAAAGTGGGAGTGCGAGTTCATCTGGACATGCCCAAGGCTCTTCGTGTAATGATGATAATGTCATTACAATAGGATTTCATGAGATGTGGTGGGAATGTCGTTGGGTGCTTGAGGTGTCCTGTGGATTCTTAGGGCTATGTTTCATGACTTTTACAACCACAATAGGCTTCTTCCTCCTACTATTTTTATTTCATTCATTAATTTTACAAAGGATGGGGATATCACAAGTTTTCTTGAATGTTGTTAGCGATAATAATTATACCCACAAGTGATGTGTCACCTGAGTTTTACAATCACATGAGAATCCCACATTTTGTATATTTTACTCTTGTTATTGAAGAAATTGAATATGGTTCATCAGGAATTTTTATTGTTGACAAGCTTCATGACCTGGAAGAGTTTATCTGGTTGTTACTGTGTGACCAGAGATTTTCTGGGGCACTTTAATGAGAGAAGAACGATTCATAAAAATGGGATTTGTGATATCTATCTTAGGATATGGGTTGTTAATGGATCCTTCATGCGACCTCATGATGGTCACATGATCACATGTCCCCTGTGGGTTTATACAATCTGTGAGATCATGGACACCTTCTTATTCTTTTCTTTTGTGGGGAAAATAATACCCCTATTAAGGTATTTCATCCCTTTTAATTTTTTCCATTCTTATTTGGAGAGCATCAAAAATTCCCCCCCCCCCACCTCGAGAGTGATGTATATGGGGAAAAGGTCTCAGTTATGAAGAATGTAAATTCCTACCTAATCCTTTAGCGCTATCATGAATCAGTGTCTAGGGTGACGCTTGGTCTATGAGGAGACATTTGGTATTCTGTGTGATGCCCTATAAATAGTGGATTTAAGAGGGATTCACTCACCAGCTACTCATTCTACAGATCTCTCTCACCCTACTTTCATCATGTGTCCTCATCATAATATCATTCTTCAATTTATGATCATGAGACCTCATTGTGATCCTATTAAGAAAGAACTATTCTTCAAGACTGCCTTTTCTAAGGCACCCACTCGAACCAACTATGAACTATGCTTCAGTAATTATTTAAACTATGACCATGAGGATGATCGATCATCTTGAGGGTCCTAAAAGACCTACTGGATTGATCACATTATCTTTTTTACTATCATGTGGATCGTGTTACCATGTATGGGTCATGAAATTGTGAGTCTTCTTAGGGGTCATGCAATTTCAGCATCACTTTCAAGTTTATGTGACCCACAATAATTTATGAAGTCATGTGGTTTTCAAAACCTTTATGTGGTTCGTGAATATTTTTGTTGATTCATGTGATGCTCATGATGTTACTAGTTTATAAATTTACTTTGAAAAGAATTTATTTTATCTTTTTGACATATGTAACTAAGTTTTTCTCAGATAGATTCCAATTCTCTCCATTCATCTCACAAGCCTTTGAAGAGAGAGGAAAAATTACTGATATCCCATCACGACGCTAGAGTGGTAAGCATGGATCCTGATTTTTGTTGTTCTGTTGTGTCATTATAGATGATCCTGATAAAACAGATGGGAGTATAACTTGGGAACTATCCCCGTTCATAATTTCTTCCACTTTATGGGTTTGGTCTTATGGATGATACTTTTATTCCTATTCCAAAATCGTCATTCATACCTTCATCCTAGATTCGAACATCCCATAACACCTTTCGTGTAAACAACTCTCATGTGGGATACTTTATCACACTAGGAGTCGGTGAATATGGTAATATACTAACGTACATGTGTTGAAACTGAATTTCGGATAGGGCCATGAGTGGTCTCTTTTCAATAATCCAAATCCATATTGAGAAGGAATGGATTATCCCATGACACTAAAGGGCGTTGCGTGCAAGAATTATGGGGTGCAAAAAATATTCCCTGTGGCGTGCAAACCCTTTCACGCCCAATGTGGCGTCAAATGAAGGCTTTTTTGATGATTGTTCGCAAACCCGCCAAGGAACTGTAACACAACAAATTTGGTGTGCATGCAAGATTACCTATGGCGCGCAAACCCTTTCACGACCAATGCGACGTCAAAGGAAGGCTTCAACAACGACCTTCTCAAAAACCCGCCAAGCCACTGGCGCATAAGAAAGATGGTGTGCACATAAGATTCCCCACGGTGCACAAACCCTTTCACACCCAATGAAACATCAAAGGAAGCCTTCCGCGATGACCTTCTTGAAAACTATTTGAGGCAAAGGCACGAAGGACGAGTGTCTGGCATGGAATATTCCCCTAGGCGTGTAAACCCTTCCACACCCAATGTGTCATCAAACGGTCCCTTGCGCGCAGCTCCTCTTGTGCATCACCTATAAGGTTTTCGGCTATAAATAGAAGCGTAACCCCCACCCTTCAGGGTTGGTTACAAAAGACAAACTGCACTCTGCTGCGCGAAAGACACCTCTTCCACGAACACGTGAAAAACACCATGGCATCAAGGTTTTGGATCTTGTGTGACATGTCTCATTGGGGTCCTCTTCAGGTGGGACCACTTGGGATTGATCCTCACCCATTTCCTTTTACCCCAAGGAATTTTCATGCAAAAGATCCATCTTGAACACCAGTTTCTCCTTACAAATAGACTACTTTGTACCCAACTTTCCCATCTTGCGTGCAACTGTCACCTCTTTCACACAACTATCCCATCTTGTGTGTAGCTTCTCATCTTGCGCACTCCCCTCATGGGTTACATGTGTATTTTCCACCCAAATACATCATTTCTAAGCCCCTTTTATGCGTGACACCCCTATTGTGCACACCCTTATCTCGTACGACCCTCCAGGTTTGTATGAAGTGATATCAAGGTCCCTTGGGTGGTGCTTTACATTGTGATGTTTAGCCTTATGATTCTTCAAATTGGCACACTAACAGCTATTTATTCTTCACATAGCCACAAAAAAGTGGTCCCCTTAGTGGATCACTCCAAAACACCTCCTTTCCATGTCATTGTTGATGTCTTTTCTACCACAAGGCTGGGTGGGTATCAGTTATGTAAGTCCTAAGGGTGAAAATTGAACCTACATCATCCAAGATACAGGACGTTAAACTTCCAAGAACCATTTTCCTCATCACATGACGTTAAATTGTGGCCTCACCCCGTGCAATATACATAGGGTGCCCCGTCTCGGACATTCTCTACACCCGCTCCTCTCCACAGGAGTGAGATCTTCCTCGCATGGAATGAGATCCTCTTTGTTGGAGGAGTGTCTGTTCGTGGGGAAGGGCAACCATCCGGGTTTAATCACCTAGCATTTCCCATGGGATATAGTATCCCTACTCCTCCTCTCTTCTTTCATGCTAAAGACAATAGGAGAGATGGGCATAGGGACCTGTGTTACCCTATCCCTCTCCCTCTGGGCTTTGTCGCCATCGGGCCTCCATCCTAGAGTATGTCCCAATCTCCATTTCCTTGGGCTTCTAACCACGTATAAGCCCCTATTTCCTCTTTGGTCTGCTAACCACGTGTAAGTACCACTCCATTTTCCATGTACACACCTTTCGCGACATGATCGTTAGGTCTCTACTACCTCTTGTTTCTAACATCGAGCCTGACTCACATGGGCTTAGAGTAAGCATTGACCATAGCATCCTTCTTGGGACGGCTTAGTGTGTAAGCCCCAAAACACACCGAACTATATGTAATTTTATCCTTGACCTATTCAAACAAGGTACGTAGGAAGCCTCCCTGAGGTTCAAGACCAACACCTAATTGTCCTGACCCCTTCAAGTCAGTTCACCTTCATCCCGCGTGACGTTAAATTGTATCCTCCCTACTGAACTATGTGGAATTTGATCCTTACCCTCTTTAGGAAAAGTATGTATGAAGCCTCTCTAAGGTTCAAGCCCAACATCTACTTGTCCTGACCCCTTCAGGTAGGTTCACCATCATCCCTCACGTTGTTAAAAAATATCCTCCCCTCTAAACTATGAGGACTTTGATCATTGCCCAATTCAAGCAAGGTACGTAGGAAGCCTCCCTAAGGTTCAAGACCAACACCCATCGGTCTCGACCACTTCATGTCAGTCCAACCTCATCCTGCATGACATTAAATTGTACGCCCCTTTTCATCCTAGAAGATGTTAAGTTGAACCCATTTGAACTACATGGTATTTGATCTTTGTTTCCTAGACAAGGTGCGTAGGAAGCCTCCCTGAGGTCCAATCCCAATCGATGGTAATCCATTGTGATTCCAAACCAGCGGTAATCCATTGGAACCCCAAAAAGTGGTAAGTCTTTGGAACCTCATTCAGTGGTAAGTCGTTTTCAACCTCAACCAGTTGTAAGCCGTTGTAGCCCCATCCAACGGTAGGTCGTTGTAGTCTGCAATAGACGGTAAGCTGTTATAGTCCCCTTTACTAGGACCCAGATCTCTGGTCCTCCACCGTGGCATTAGACCAACTCATGGGATGCTAACCACACGTAATCCATAGTATATCATCAATTCATTGTCCTATGCGTACACCCTGATTCTATACCCTCATCCTGAACAATGTGGACTTTGATTCCCTACCATGAGGATACGTAAAAGGTCTATTCGAGGCTCAAGCCCAACATCATTTCCATATTCATGTTAGTTCTATATCATTATCCATCCACTCTCAACCATCATGATTCTTACCCAAGGTTCCACATCCTAGTGAGATCATTTCACCCACTTTCTCACTTATCCTAGCAGCAATCGGGTAACTAACCACGTGTCAGCCCCAGCATCAGTGTTCCCTCCTAGGGTTCCATCTATCTGATTCAATCTTATCAGTGTTCCAGTCAGTCTGATCCATCTCTCTTAGACATTAAACTCACAGAACACCCTTTGTTAAACATGGAAAGCTGAGGAAAACCTCAGAGACATGCCTAAGGAATATAATTACTCACACTCGATGTGGGATGCCTCAGGATTTTGCGCCCTCGAGAAGCCTTATCATAAGAGGAAGAAACCCAGACGCATCAGTGTTCCAGCGTCTAGAAATGCCAGTGATGTCCAATGTGACTACTCCCCCGACCGAAGGTTGTTGCCCTGAATGGACCCCTTGGAATGTTCTGATAGAATTAGTGTGATTAACTAGCGTCCATAAAGACATGGCATTGGGAAGAGTTTCACGAACAATGTCTTAAGTCTTGGAGGGATACTCGGACTAGGAAATGAATTATGAGGAGGAATCTACATAGGGAGGAACTTACATCCCATCATCATATTTCGATCAAGGAGAAAACTTCCCTGAATAAGAAATGGATGTCGTTCGCCTTTGGAAAGCGGGAATGTACAGAAACAATCATCGCGTACTCTAAAAAGAAACAGATGTGCATCCCAGAGAAAGCATCGGAAACAGAAATGGTAAACCCAACATGAAATTACTCTTCTCAATGTGAAGATTAGTAGTATTCGAGACATTAATGGATTATCATGTCACCAAATCTAGTTATCCAGCACCAGGTTCTGCCAAGAAAATAGTGAGTCTGACGTGAAACACACCATAAAATTGGGCCAGTTGAACATTGTACATTCTGGTCTATGACGTTGTCAGCATGGATCCTTCTTACCATCCATGGAAGATGCAATGGAGCTGGAGAACTGGGCGTCGCTTTCCTTATTTCAGCACTAATGGTTAAATCTCCCTACTTTGCAGGACCAAATCTGTCATGACAGGAAACCAATCACCACCCACCCACCGATATCGGGGTAGGGGCAACATCAACGCGGAAACCCCATGCGACCTCATCTCTCCCACGGTAGCCTCTACGTCCATGGTTGTTGGACACCCATACCCCATCTCCCAATCTGAATTCATTCAGATAAGGGTAATTAACAATCTTTTTTGATGATACAAGGAGGAGGGGATTATCCCAATCCGAGATATGGCCTGAAAATACCTAGAGGCTTCTATGCCTCATCTTTACTACCACCCCAAAGGGCCACATAGGGAGCCACTTCTCCCCACTCTGAAGTATAATTGTTTCAGTATCCTCTCCCTAGAATGCTTCGACGACTCCCTCCCCTACGTTAATGAGGTGGGGGATGTCCAAGCCAGTCCTGCTAGAACCCCGTTTCAGGGGCTCACAATGAGGGTCCCCACAAGATCGCGTCAGCACCACCACTCGGCCCCACGGACTGAGGAGAATGTGAGTTATGCCCCTACACCACTGGCTCATGTCTGGTTAAGCCGACGCTAGCATTGGGTGCATTATAAGGAGGACACCTGCCGAGGGGTGCCAACATTAACAGCTATTGTGGCTCGTGCCACCACTAGGGCATACAATCAGTCCCCTATTTATGCCGAGTAGGGGCACTCATACGCCTGGTCGGATTGAGGCCCCAACCACACCACGGGTAGGCTGGGTTGACTCTCTTGGTCACCAAAAAAGGTGGCATCCATCGCGGGATGACACACGACAATGAAATCCAGTATGGAGGTCCTCCCCATACCATCAAAAATGAGAGTGCATGTAACACCCCGAGATTTAATGAAAAATATTCTTTTTAATTTCATTAATTTCTTGTGTTGTACTCTACACCAAAAGGAGATTGCACAACACTCATCCCTGACTTGTCTTGCATTACACACAAGCACAACCTTCCATGATAGTGTGTGTTGTACGCAATACCGAGTTTCGCTAAACAATGATATGTTATATAAACTAGCCGTTATGAATAGTAATACCCACTTTTTGAAATTTTATAAATTTTATCTTTCAAAATGGACTTCATTTTTGGATTCAGAATATCGAAATTATCCTAGGGTGAATTTTTGTATTTTTCTGAAAACTTTCAATTTTTGATGAATAGTGAAAACACGGGGTTACTATTCAAAAACCGACTTTTTATTTAAATAATTATTTGTTTTATTTAAATTTATTTTAGATAAAAATTGATACATAATACCTATATAAGTTCAATTTAAGTCATTGGAGTCATTTTATAATAATTTTAGATATATATAAATTTTGTTGAACTTTTCACCGTCTTTTACCCACCTCCTAGGAGAATTTCCAAATTCACATAAAACATAATTTTACCACTTTTGTGAGTGGAATTTATAAAATCAGAGAGACATAGTTAATATCATGGACTAAAATGTGGTTCAATGAGATTAAAATAATTTTTGGTGAATAGTAACTTTTTAATTTTTTTACCACGGTTAAAAATAAATAGGGTAATTAAGGGTAAAAATGATATTATTATTAACCTAACACATTTCATAATTCTATTGGATAAATGTAATTAGACCAAAAACAACCTTATTAATAAAATATGACAATTTAGGCCCACTTGGATTAGATTAGGACATTTATTATTAATTTATTTAAAGAAGGGTTAAAATAGTTAAAATCAAAGTTTAATAACTAAATAATTTTTCATATAGGGTTATACATAAGATAAATTCGACTATAAATATTCATTAGAAAGATAAAAATCTTTCCTACATAATTGTGTTTTAGTTATAATTTTTAGACATTAAATAATTTAATTTATTTATGACACAATGATGATGCAGTAATTATCTTATTAATGAAATATTAACATAATTGATGTTATAAATACCCAAATAAATGTAATTTGAGACTTTTTATGAATTCCAATAATTTTATAGGTTAATATTACAAGTTATAATTGATTTAGTTAACATTTTTAGAACTAACCATTCTGTTATGATTTTCACAAAAATCAATTACCAAATAGTGTCAAAATTGACATAAAATAGTTTTTAAAACAAATATTATATTATTAATTGATATTTTATTCCTAAAAATGTAATGTTTGGCCAAATGACTTATATACGGTTATATATATTAATAATAAACAACTTGGGGTTCGTTTGGCTTGTTATAGTAAGTTTATTAACCTTATAGTGTAAGAAAACAAGAAGACACGGTAAAAGAAAAATTATTTAACTTAAAGTTAAATCTAAATGATAAGGTTAAAATAGAAACCTAAACTTGTATAAATTCTATTTAATGAGAGTATTTAGACCCATAACCACCTTATATTCTAAATAACTCAATTTGTAGCTATTAAAAACTGAATATGACTTTATAATAAAATAATATTTTTAGTTATTCCAAAGGTGCCCCTCTCCTCCCTTATAAAAGGGAACCTCCTCCATCTCTTCCTCACACTACTTTGAGCCTTCAAGATCGGCCAACCCCTTCCAAATTCTCTTCTACACTTCCCTAGAAACATCCTATAGGTCCTGGTATTCTTCAAAGACCAATTTTAGTGCCCTAAAAGGAGGTCTCAAAGAGACGCTTCAAAGAAGAGGTAATGTCCGTTACCGATTCTTTCAACTTTATTTCTTCTTATACTTCTTCTTTTTTAGTTGTTTCATTATGAAGTAATAACATAAGTATCACTCATATAATGATATGTTATTATAAGTATGAAACAACCCTATTTCACCATCTATCCATCCTACAGAAAACGAAATCACCGCGCGTGCGTACGTACGGAATACCCTCTCCACGCCGTGGTGTAATCTATTTTCAACCACCACCTTACTTGGATGGGTGTAATGGTGTAAATAAATAACTATATATTATTATTGCAAAGTGATATTGATTCTGAAATATTATACATACACTTCAATGAAATTCCACGATCATGGTAATGATAACATCACTCGTGCGTACGTACGGACTACCGTCTCCACGACGAGATGAGATTCATTCTCCATCTTAACCATTCATGGATGATTATAAAGTATATATAATAAGTAATCATTATATATATGAAATAATAATGATACTGGATTTATGTGTATATATATTTATGTCATATACTTAATTTCATTCAATTCAATAAGAAAACAAAAACAGTGTTCATGCGTACGTACGGCCTACCGTCTCCATGAACGGTGTATTTCATTCCATTTAATATATCTATCATATAAATATGTATATACTGAATATAAATTACATGTAAATCATGTTTTACATTCTGTAATTTATTAAATCAGGATATAAGTAATAATATCAAGAACAAAAAGTCCAAACACATACGATAAATAAAACAATTTAACCAAAAACGCTGCTTTAACATGTAATTTAGAAAAGAACGGGTAATATAAAGTCATAAGTGAACCATATATGATATCATAACAATGAATATGATTCTTTAATAAGTCAATGACATTATTTAATTCATTATACAGGAGGTTCGTATACGTACAAAGCATATCGGACCTAAGGTAAGGGATAACTTTTCCAATCTCGTTTTTATCCGAGATTGTTTATTCGTAAGTATTTACTGGGGTTATATTTATCATCCATGTCCATGTTTTCTAAAAATTGTTTCATGTATGATTAATGACCTTTTTTCCCATTTTTTACTTTTGCTACATGGTATGTATGGAATCTTTCTTTTACGAGGTACTTTTTAACTTTTCCGGCAAAAGTACGAGAAGAATGTTTTTTAACTTATACGGCACGAACGGATTTTTACGGTTTTATAAAGCCTTATTTTCATGAAGCTTTATCCAAAATATTTCATGACTATTTTCAAAAAAATATTTTTCTTTCAAAATTGCATGATGTTTTGTGAAAATAAATTGATTTTGAAGAAGAAAGGATATTTTCCTCAAGAATTCATTTCAAATATTTTATCAAACCCATTTTCCATATAAGATGACATTATTTCATATGTGTATGTTTCAAGTATAAGGTCTCTATGATCTACATGGTTTCACTTTTATTATTATAAAATGATATCCATTTCTTTTATATGGATTATGTGATGATGGGATTATGTTAATGAAACCCATTTTATTCGTTGGGTTATTATGAATAATGTATGTTTATTTTGTGGCACAAGTAAGAATGATTTCATTATGAGATGGTTGGGACCGATATATCCCTCCAATGCATTGGGTAAAGATTTATATCTCATGATATAGACATGGCTGGAACGGTAAGTTAATCCAGTTCAGTGTTATAGGACTGAAACGAGGATTGAACTCGATTCAGAAAGGGACTTTGTCCACTAAGATGGTCTTGGCAGCAATACCTTGGCTACTATGGAAATCATGACATGGGCTGAATAGTTGCCACAATTACATGTTTTATTCCCATGCTATTTTATCATGATTTATGTTACCTTATGATATATGTCTTACGTACTTCCAAGATTCATGTCTTTGCTCAAGAATTTGATGTTAAGATTTTATGTTCAAGTTTTTTCATTCAAATGTTTATGGATTGTTTTATGTTCTCTATGTTTACCCTTACTGAGAATTTGAGATCACCCCTTTTATATTTTCTTTTCCCCATGATATAAAGAAAGGTTTTCGGTAAGAAAAAAAGGGGAAGATCTTTATGGGAGATGTTGAAGATCTTTCACCATGATTAGAAGAATATATTCTGAGTTTCCAAAGACACTAAACTATTACGGTCCTTGTGTGTCTGTTTTTGTTATGTACTAAGTATTCTGAAAAAGTAATGTAATGTTCATGTACGTCAAGATTTGGGTCTCTACAGTTGGTATCAGAGGAAAGGTTTAGTCAACCTTTGGAAACTAGGATGCGAAAATGTTAGCGAGATCCCTAGAGATATTTCTAAGGTATGTCTAGGGATGTCCCTAAGGATAAGTATACGTATAATATATAATCCTAGAACTATGGTAACAATCTTAGAATTTAACCTAAGATGTTAGATATTGAGGGTACTCCCCCTTTACTATGTTGTTTTCCCTAGCATGATTTTTTCCTCTCACACTATTCTTTTTGGGTTTTAGAAAATGGCTGGAAACAGGAAGATTCACGATAATGGAGGATATGACAGATAGTGGAATGATATTCTTTATGAGCAACCAAATGAAACGGGATTTGGAAGTCCAAACATCGTTATTATGCCTAATCATCAATCTCATAATATGATAAATAATATCAACTTTGGTAAGTTTCCCGACTCAGATAATAAGAGAAATATGGAGTTTCATGATGATCATAGAGGAAAGAAAGTTCAATTTCCCTCATGTAAATCATGTGGGAAGAGGCATCGGAGAGATTGTTTCAAAGGAACTGGAAGATGCTTTGGGTGTGGAAAAGAAGGACACAAAGCCAGTAAGTGAAAAGGAAAAGGTCCAGTTAACACCATGGACAAGGATAATGGTATTTCTATGACATCAACAATGATTAGATGTTTTAAATGTGGAATGTATGGGCATTATGCAAACCAATGCCCTAAGGGGAAATCTCGTGAAGAGAATCAGCATGGTCATATGAGTAGTATTTATGTGGATGATGATGAAGAGAATATAAATGAAATATGAGATGAAAGAAATGATGAAGCTCAGTTAGTGGTTTAATAAGTTAGTGGAATGATTGTATGTTTATAAAGAATAATGTATGGTACTATGGAATAAAGAATTATCTAAGGATTGTTACACTATTGTTTTTCCTACAGTATTTGAAAGTATATGTTGAATGGTTCTGGTAACCATGGAAGGTTATTCAGATATTTTTGGAATGTAGATGATATGTGAATAATGAAGGGATAAGAAGATAATGAAATGTTTGATTGTATTCATGAGCTCATGACTGATATAAGGGCTAAGTGATATTATGGTTTGATTATATAGATTTTTGGGATTTTGGTATGTGGAAAGAGTTACCTTTTGATAGTATTCATGTTTCCACTAAGGTTCTATGGTAATTTATGTTTCAAGAGAATATATGACTAAGGTATTCATATGTTTGGAATACAACCAACAAGATATATCTTATGATATATGTGGGATAAATTCTTGTATTCACATTCTTGGTAGATAACCTTTCTAGTAATTGTTTTCTTTATACTATGAGCTTGGACCAAAGTATTTTAGATAAGCCTAAATATTGGAATGGATTATGTTGGACATAAGTTATTATTGTTTAAGGATAGAACTTTTTTCTATATCATTGATGGGATGTTATAGTAATGTAGTTTTAGAAAAAGGACAACCTGCAGGACGGGCGACAACCCATCGCGTCAGACAAGGCTGTGGGAATCGAAACCACAACTGAAGTGTGACTGGCCTTTATCGCCTACCACTGGCCTACAGGAAGTCCCTGGTTAGTAGAAACTATTTTTATTTTATTAAGCGGCATGATAGATGAAGTATAAGTTCATTTTTGGAATCGTATACGATTAACCTCACCATAGATGGACTTGTTTATATTTGATAACTTTTTCTAACCTTTTGTTTGAAACAAATGGAATGACCCATCATTCTATCACATGATCTGTTAACACATCACGAATAACAAATTCAACTTCATTTCTTTAAGAGATGAAGTGGAAATTGTTCAAAACACAAACAACAGTGAGATTGTACCAAAATCAAGTAAGTATTTCTTCTAATTCAAATTTTTTCAACTTTAGGGAAATGATATTGAAAACAAAAAATGTTGTCCTAGTGATCTTATATCTGATGAATCAGATGGTACCTTAGATCATCAAAAATTTATGGCTTTGTGATTGATGGATTTTTCATAGCCATGTTCTCTACCACTCTCCATCAGAACTTGATGGTTAGATTTTTCTTCCATATCCATATTTTAACCTATGTTCTCCTATATAGAAACCCAGTGATGAGTTACTTTGGGTAATCTTTATGTTTCATACTTTAGTTTTTAAAATTAAGTTTTAGTATTCCTTTTTACAATGTGGGTTTCTATTAAAGAAACTTTCGAGTATTAAACCATTTATAACCCTGACGAATTTCGAGGGTGAAATTCATTAGGGGGTAGAATGTAACACCCCGAGATTTAATGAAAAATATTATTTTTAATTTCATTAATGTCTTGTGTTGTAAGCTATACCAAAAGGAGCTTTCACAACACGCATCCCTGACTTGGCTTGCATTACACGCAAGTACGACCTTCCACGATAGCGTGTGTTGTACGCAATACCGAGTTTCGCTAAACAACGATATGTTATATAAACTAGCCGTTATGAATAGTAATACCCACTTTTTGAAATTTTATAAATTTTATCTTTCAAAATGGAATTCATTTTTAGATTCAGAATATCGAAATTAGCCTAGGGTGAATTTTTGGTATTTTTCTGAAAACTTTCAATTTTTGATAAATAGTGAAAACACTAGGTTACTATTCAAAAACCGACATTTTATTTAAATAATTATTTGTTTTATTTAAATTTATTTTAGGCCAAAATTGATACATAATACCTATATAAGTTCAATTTAAGCCATTGGAGTCATTTTATAATAATTTTAGATATATAAAAATTTTGTTGAACTTTTCATCGTCTTTTACCCACCTCCTAGGAGAATTTCCAAATTCACATAAAACATAATTTTACCACTTCTGTGAGTGTAATTTCGAAAATCCGAGAGACACAGTTAATATCAAGGACTAAAATGTGGTTCAATGAGATGAAAATAATTTTTTGTGAATAGTAACTTTTTACTTTTTTTACCACGGTTAAAAGTAAATAGGGTAATTAAGGATAAAAATGATATTATTATTACCCTAACACATGTCCTAATTCTATTAAATAAGTGTAATTAGACCCAAAAAAACCTGAGGAATAAAATATGACAATTTAGGACCACTTGGATTAGATTAGGACATTTATTATTAATTTATTTAAAGAAGGGTTAAAATAGTTAAAATCAAAGTTTAATAATTAATCATTTTTAATATAGGGTTATACATAAGATAAATTCAACTATAAATATTCATTAGAAAGATAAAACGATTTCCTACATAATGGGGTTTTATTTATAATTTTTAGACATTAAATAATTTAATTTATTTATGACACAATGATGATACAGTAATTATCTTATTAATGAAATATTGACATAATTAATGTTATAAATACCCAAATAAATGTAATTTGAGACTTTTTATGAATTCCAATAATTTTATAGGTTAATATGACATGTTAGTATTGATTTAGTTAACTTTTTTCGAACTAATCATTCTGTTATGATTTTCACAAAAATCAATTACCAAATAGTGTCAAAATTGACATAAAATAGTTTTTAAAACAAATATTATATTATTAATTGATATTTTATTCCTAAAAATCTAAGTCTCGGAAAAATGACTTAGCTAAGGTTATATATATTAATAATAAACAAATTGGGGTTCGTTTGGCTTGTTATAGTAAGTTTATTAACCTTATAGTGTAAGAAAACAAGAAGACACCGTAAAAGAAAAAATAATTATCTTAAAGTTAAATCTAAATGATAAGGTTAAAATAGAAACCTAAACTTGTCTAAATTCTATTGGATGAGAGGATTTAGACCCATCCCCACCTTAGCTTTGAGATAACTCCATTTGGAGCTATTAAAAACCGCATATTACTTTATAATAAAATAATATTTTTTGTTATTCCAAAGGTGCCCCTCTCCTCCCTTATAAAAGGGAACCTCCTCCCTCTCTTCCTCACACCACTTTGAGCCTTCAAGCTCAGACAACCCCTGAAAAATTATCTTCTCCACTTCTCTATAAACATCCTAGAGGTCATGGTCTTCTTCAAAGACCAATTTTAGTGCCCTAAAAGGAGGTCTCGAAGAGGCGCTTCAAAGAAGAGGTAATGTCCGTTACCGATTCTTTCAACTTTATTTCTTCTTCTACTTCTTCTTATTTAGTTTTTTCATTATGAAGTAATAACATCAGTATAACTCATATTCTGATATGTTATTATAATTATGAAACAATCCTATTTCACCATCTATGCATCCTACGGAAAACGAAATCACCGCGCGTGCGTATGTACAGAATATCGTCTCCACACCGTGGTGTAATCTGTTTTCGACCACCACCTTACTTGGATGGGTATAATGGTGTAAATAAATAACTATATATGATTATTTCAAAGTTATATTGATTATTAAAAACTATACATACGCTTCAATGCAATTCCACGATCATGGGAATGATATCATCACTCGTGCGTACGTACGGACTACCGTCTCCACGACGCGATAAGATTCATTCTCCATGTTAACCATTAATTAATGATTATAGAGTATATATACTAAGTAATCATGAAATTTATGACATAATAATGATACTGGATTTATGTGTATATATATGTATGTCATCTAATTAATTTCATTCAATTCAATAAGGAAACAAAAACAATGTTCATGCGTACGTACGGCCTACCGTCTCCATGAACGGTGTATTTCATTCCATTTAATTGATCTATCATATATATATATGTATATACTGAATATAAAATATATATAAATCATATTTTACATTCTGGAATTAAGTAAATCAGGATATAAGTAATAATATCAATAACAACAAGTCCAAACACGTACGATAAATAAAACGATTTAACCCAAAACGTTACTTTAACATGTAATTTACAAAATAACGGGTAATATAAGTCATAAGTGAACCATATATGATATCATAATAATGAATATGATTCTATAATAAGTCAATGACATTATTTAAATCATTATACAGGAGGTTCGGATATGTATGAAGCATATCGGACCTAAGGTAAGGGATAACTTTTCTAATCTCATTTTTATCCGAGATTGTTTATTCGTAAGTATTTACTGGGGTTATATTTATCATCCATGTACCTATTTTCTAAAAATGGTTTAATTTATGATTAATTTACTTTTTACCCATTTTTGACTTTTACTACATGGTATGTATGGAATCTTTCTTTTACGAGGTACTTTTTGACTATTCTGGCAAAAGTACGAGAAGAATTTTTTTTTAACTTATACGGCATGAACGGATTTTTAGGGTTTTATAAAGCCTTATTTTCATGAAGATTCCTCCAAAATATTTCATGACTATTTTAAACAAAATATTTTTCTTTCAAAATTTCATGATGTTTTGTGAAAAGAAATTGATTTTGAAGAATAAAGGATATTTTCCTCAAGAATTCATTCCAAGTGTTTTATCAAAACCATTTTCCATCTAAGATGAAATTATTTCATATGTGTATGTTTCAATTATAAAATCTATATGATTTACATGGTTTCACTTTTCTTATTATGAAATGATATCCATTTCTTTTATATGGATTATGTGATGATGGGATTATGTTTATGAAACCCATTTTATTCGTTGGGTTATTATGAATAATGTATGTTTATTTTGTGGCATAAGTAAGAATGATTTCATTATGATATGGGTGGGACCTATATCTCCCTTCAATTCATTGGGTAAAGATTTATATCTCATGATATAGACATGTCTAGAACGGTAAGTTAATCTGGTTCAGTGTTACAGGACTGAAACGAGGAGTGAACTCGATTCAGAAAGGGACTTTTTCCACTAAGATGGTCTTGGAAGCAATGCCTTGGCTACTATGGAAATCATGACATGTGCTGAATGGTTTCCACAATTACATGTTTTATTCCCATGCTATTTTATCATGATTGATGTTACCTTATGATATATGCCTTACGTACTTCCATGATTCATGTCTTTGCTCAAGAATTTGATGTTTAGATTTTATGTTCAAGTTTTTGAATTCAAATGTTTATGTATTGTTTTATGTTCTCTATGTTTACCCTTACTGAGCATTTGAGCTCACCCCTTTTATGTTTTCTTTTCCCCAGGATATAAAGAAAGGTTTTAGGTAAGAAAAAAAGGGGAAGATCTTTATGGGAGATGTTAAAGATCTTTCACCACGATTAAAAGACTATATTCCGATTTTCCAAAGACACTAAACTATTACGGTCCTTGTGTGTCTGTTTTTGTTATGTACTAAGTATTATGCAAAAGTAATGTAATGTCCATGTACGTCAAGATTCGGGTCTCTACAATGCAGGTCCTCCTCCCTCCCAATCTCGGCGTGGAGGTCCTCCCCATTCCACCACCAATCCGAGTGAAGGTCCTCCCCACTGCATTGAAACTCAGTATAGAAGTGTCTTTTGCACCCATGACCTCAGGTATGGAGTCTTTACTCCTGTATAAGTTCGCCGATGTGAAGATGCTACTCATTCGGTCGACCGTCATCATGGGGGTCTTCCCCGTGTCCTTATAACAACTGAAAAAGGTCCTCCTTATCCCAGCAATCAGAGAAGCGGAGGTTTTCCTCGCTTCATGGGAACCCAACAGGTAGGACCTACCCGTGTTCATCTCAACCAGTAGAAGGACCATCCTTGTACCAACGTTGCCAAAGGAAATAAGCATGGAAGCCTTACCCATGCTCCTACCCGCTCTAGAAATTCCCATGGAGACCCCCTCGGCGCATCAGCCAGTGGACACAGAGTCCCTCCCCATGTTCAATTTGACATTTTTTTCATGTGATCCTCACACCCCATCTTGTCTAGGAGGAAGTCCTCTCTGCCTCCACATCAGTTCAGCTGAAGGCCCTCCTCGAGCCAAAAACCTACTCTATTCCGAAGATCCATCCTGGGGAAGAAGAGTGGGACTCCGATGCCATAAAAAGAATGCCAAGAAGATTTAGACTACAATTAAACATGTCTGCTTCTCATATTCCAAGGTATAATGCAATTCGGCAATGGAACCCTCACCTCAATCATCTGTGTCGAGGTTCGGGGCATGAACGAGGCATATTAGCCTCATCCTCAAGGAATGTGTGCTCCACCAAATTCCCTCCTCCCACATCAGATGAATCTAGGAGGAGGAAGATTTAGCCTCTTTCGAGGGCCTATCCAATAAATCCTACCTATCATCAATAGGATCATTCTCTACCTCAACCAGATATCATGGAGAGTTATTCTAGGGAATGATAAAGGATAAACAACATTATGTCCCACCATCAGTAACTGCAGTCCCTATGCCGAAAGTCGTGGTTGCCAGTCTGACTTACTGGGATGTGGTGGTTCAGTCATTTCATTCATTGTAAGATAGCTCGGGATGTGGCATCTTGTCATCTCATTCGTCATATTCTCTATTGGCCATTCTATCGTCTTAGCGGTATACTTTAGTGTCGTTACTAGACCCTCAGCCACCCCCAGTTGATGAGTGGGGAACTCAAAGGCCAGACCCCGAGTCTGAGCCAAGGATATTTTGGGACATCCTTTCAGCGGATTAATTCCCAGATATGTTTTGGCTAATCGCAACCATGGACTTCAGGGTGCCATAATCTCTTACTTAGGAGGAAGTTGCATGTTTTTTCCAAACCCTCCGGGAGATGCACTTCTATCTCCATTATCAGTGAGTGTCTTACCCCATGAGTCAGGCACACTTTGAAGATATTTACTAGAAATTCCATATGGTCCACTTGGATGTGCTTCCTATGGCCCAGCGCCCTGAGTCGCTCAATCACCATCGGACCCTCTAGAAATGATGTGTTCATAACTTTAATGTGCTCTGCAGAATTTTCAAGGAGGCTTCACCCCACATTCAGGTCTGTGCTTGGGGGTAGTATACTTCCCTCCATTTCATTTCTATCTGGTGCCATCCCAACTTTGTTGGAGATATTGAGGATATTCCTACATGTAGATTTGCAGTTAACATGGCTGATATATCAGAGGAAGAGACCGAGAAATAGCTCCTTAGAGAGAACTTTCTCCCCATGGGGTTGTCACACCTATTTCATCCACTAGGAAGGGTAACTCTCCAATAGATAAATCTAATGGGTCTCCCATGCCCACCGAGTCATTTGTCCTCATCCGGAATCCCAATATGGGCAAAGAGCATATGGGGGCTGTCAAACACTCTGACATGTATAGCTCAGTGAAGAAGACAAAAGATGATCATGAAAAGGATATGTTGCATTAATAGCTCATGGAGCACAAAAATATAGTTGATTACAACCTTTTTGAATGTTCCACCGAGCGGAAGCCAGACTACGGTGATCCTTAGCCAGGGTAGCAAGGGTAGGTACAATAGTTCCCCAGCAAGTTGCCATTGGGTGAACCTAACCATCCTACCCACATATACAAGGTAGAAGCCAGAGCTTATGGAAAGAGGTCAAGTTATGTATCACCAACTCCACCTAAACGGTGTGATAATCCTCAGGACCCAACTCAAGTTTTCCCAGATGCTACGCAGGTTATCCCACCAGCCGCTCCACAAGCCGTTGGGCTTTCTTATCATGTTGAAGAACCTTCCAACACATTGGTGGTTAGGGACCATCGTCAAGATAGGAATCCCTACCCAGATGATCTGATGGCGATGATCATTTCTCGTCTTGAGTCATTGGAAACTCGACAGGTGGCAATACCACATAATGAAAGGCCATATCTGGCATGGGTCGAGGATATCCCAGCACCCCCAGGTTTCAGAAACCCCAAATTTTCACCTTTTAATGGGACGGGTGATCCACTGTAGCATCTGGCCCACTTCATCTCAAGGTTTACACCCATGATGGGAAATCCATCCCAGCAAGAGGCTGCTAAACTCCGGTGTTTTGTACATACATTGGAAGGGAATATGTTTTCCTAGTACAGCTAGCTACCCTTCGGGTCAGTCGCCGGTTGGGAAGATATCTATAGACGTTTTATTTACCAATTCAACTCTACAACCTAGAATAAGAGTATTACAGACCTCTTCAAGTGTAAGCAGGGGCTTGATGAGTGCATCATGGACTTTGTTGCCTGGTGGAAATGCCTCACCTACTACCTCGATATGCCGCTAACTCAGGAATAGTTGCTAAACATGTGTGTGGGGAATGTCAAAACTAAAATTTTCCCCTCTCTCATTAATCATAATTACCTCAGGGAATTTAGGCATTTCTCTGATAAGGCCTAGCCTTTAGAGGAATCCTTACAATAGGTCAAGCAGGTGCGTCTGTTGATTCATGCAGTTTTCACGAGAAGGGTCGCTAAGGCCGGGCCCGCCGCAGTGACCCAAATAAAGGCCCCCAGGAAAGTGGAATTATTACCATTGGAGCCACCTCCACAACCTCGTAGAGGCCCACAACCTTTGACCCAGCCTTCGGCCCAACAGTTCCCACCTCATAATCGACAGGCACCCCCACGAAATGTGCCACCAACACCTAGGTAAGATAACCCGGTTTTAACTCCTCGATATGCTCCTACAACGCCTCATCAGGGCCAGGATCCCAAATCCCTTTTTCTGGATAGGAGAAACCATACCTACTCATTCAACGAGGGTCAGGTTTCTGGTTATTTTTGAAGTTCCTTGGAACAGGGAATTCTATGATTTCCTGAATACAGGAAGCCCAAAGAGGTGGATCTCACTAATCACCCCAAATACTTCCCCTATAACCAAATCCTAGGGAATACTCTCAAATAGTGCTATGTGTATAAATAATGTCTTCATGACCAGGTTGATAACAACATATTCAGGTTAGGCTCAGCTCCGGCATAGGTGGAATGTGCATTCGTGAAGCCTGACAGTGGTAGTGACAGTGAAGGTGAGTGGCATTAGGTTGCTAACTGTGGGTCTCAAAAGTATGATAACTGGATGGATTGTAAGGCAGACGCTCATGATCATAGAATTATTTGTGCTCGTCTAAAACAACCTGAACCTTTAAAAGATGTTGTTTCACCCACATCCACTACTTTTGTGTCGATGTCTCAAATTCCCTCTTCCCAAAAGATAATGCATTGGAAAATTAAGGGAAAACAAAGTCCCCCACTGATGTTGTCATCATCCCATACTCTTGGCAAATTCATGCCCCCATAGATGGAGATTCCCCCTAGAATTCAACCAGTGGTGGGGGATTATTCAAGTGACAATCAAGGGTATGCTTTGGTTAACACCAAGGAGCTATTAAACCACCACATGATTCTTGATGATGAAGAGTTCTAGACATATCCTCCCAACATCCCCACCTGTCACCAGCATCGACAGAGCCATAGCTATATGAGTCATCGGAGTGCCTTGGTCAGTGCTTCTAGTCAGGTTGTGCATGCCATCGAAACCAGACAGTTTTCCTAGCACAGAGCTCAACACACACATCCTTCTCATCTGGTGTCATTAGGTCCACCTTTGTCTCCATTTGTGTTACTTAATCCGGAAGAGCTTCCCTAACCATGTCGTGATTATCCATGCATTGTTACAGACCGGCCGCATTCATCTAGACCACATCTAGTAGTTGTTACATGATATTTTACTAGCGAGCAACGGGACATTCCCAGCTCCATTCTACCGCTGGTTCAGCCAAAAGGGCTCGTTATTCCCCATGTCGCAGAACGACCTCTTGTAACCATAAGTTTATGCTTCGCACAAAAGTATGATATCCTTAAGAATATTTTCATCATTCCTACAAGGATATCTATCCTTAAATCTCTCCACCTGTCAGTGGATATGTGTGAATTCCTTGTTGAGGCTTTAATAATCCCCCTCTAGTTTGAGATGGAGGTAGCAGCCGCAGATGCCTTCCATGCTGAGGTAGTCGAGCATGTTGAATGTCAGGCCATTGTCTATTTATCTGGAAAAGATGAAGGCTCTCCCATATAGGGTCACATACTCCCAATGTACATAACTGAAAACTTTAATTAAGTGGAGGTTTTCCACTATCTTGTTGACCCAGGGTTAAGGATCAACCTAATCCAAACCCAAACATTCAAAAAATGGGGTTGTCTGAGGACGATCTGAATCCCTCCAACCTGAAAATTCAAGGTTACCATAGGACAGAAGAGACACCAGTTGGAAAGATTTTCCTAAAGACCCAAATTGGTGGCTTGGTAGCTATCATTGAGTTTAGGGTTGTCTCCCAGGACACCGCCTATAACACGTTGATAGGTAGGACATGGCTTAACCTGCATATCGCGGTCCCTTCATCATATCACCACTGCCTTAAGTACTCCCTTAATGGTCGAGTGGGTGTGCTCCAAGGTGATGTGTCTCCCTTTTCCTCTTTTGAATCTCGATACCTGGATGCTGACTAATAAAATAGAAAAGACAATCAGATTCAGGATAATGAGGTTGAACACACTATGGCTATGACCGACCCATGGACAGACCTGGATGATGCATACATTTTTCTGATTCACTGATTGGAGGATATGAACCAAGATCTGGGGAAATGTTTTATTGTTTCCAGAACAAGGGGGAAGCACATTTCCAAGTAAAGGGGAAACCGAAAGATCACTACGTATTCCTACACAAATCAGGTTTAGGCAATCCCAGAGCCCCCTACTCCTATAAGGTATCTGGATGTCCATCCCATGGCAGTAGAAATACGTCATACTTGCTTTTTTCACTGGGTTGGGATAAACCAGATCAGGACGATGCACCACTATTGCCTTGATATCATCAAGTATGGACTCTTGGGCCAAAGACTAGATGGGATCAGGTCGACAGCCTTCATCACTATTTTTTCAGCAGCACAGGTGTCCCCCAATGTGGTGTCCACCGCTGCTCAGGAAGACACCAGCTTCCCATTGGGATATTTAGATTCATAGTAATCGCCTCCAACTCAGGGTCCCTCCTCTACAAGTAAATAATAGGATTTAGAAGATGCACCTCCTACATTGGAAGAGGGTGTCCCCACTATGGTCGATGAATTGGTACAGTTGAACCTCGGTAACGAGACAGGTCTGAAACCCACATTAATCAGTGTCGTTATGCCTTCCAAAGAGCAAAAAAAGTACATGGACTTCTTGAATCAACATCATGATGTGTTTTCATAGATTTATAATGAGATTCAAGGAATAAATCTTTAGGTATCCATCCACCACCTCAGTCTCCCATCAAATCATCGTGAGTTCAAAAATCCTCCTAGAAATATGCATCATTCTCACGGTTCCATGGTCAAGGTAGGGGTTGATAAGCTCATAAAGGAAAATTTCATCAAGGAGGTTCAATACCCTAGGTGTTTAGTCGACATTCTTCTCATCCAGAAGAATAACAGATAGATCAGGGTATCTATCAACTTTTGGGATCTTAACCGTCACTGTCTGAAGGATGATTTTCCCCTTCCTATGACGGAACTGTTGATTGACAATACCGCTGGGTTCTAGGATCTCTCCTTCATGGATGGGTATTATGGGTATAACCAAATTCTAATAGACCCCGAGGATGAATATTCTAAAGCCTTCAAGGCACCACAATGTACTTTTTTAATACCAGGTAATGCCCTCCCATCTAAAGAATGCAGGTTACACCTATCAGCGTGCGATGAATCATATATTTAATCTGATCCTCAGGACATTGGTGTAATTATATGTGGATGACATGGTGCTCAAATTTATCCAGCATCAGGACCATTTTAAATACATTAAGAAAGTGTTTGGATTACTCCCTTCTCACCATCTGAAGATGAACCCATTGAAGTGTTCCTTCAGGGTCACCTATGGAAAGTTTCTCACCTTCATTTTTAGATATAGAGGCATTGATATCGATCTAGAGAAGATTAAGGCCATCAGTCAGATGTCTCCTCCAAGCAACATTTGGGAGCTGTGAGGCATTCAAGGCCACTTGCACTACATATTTAGATTCATTTAGAATTTTGTCAGCAAGTTTAAGACCTTTTTTTTGGCTCCTGAAGAAATCCATTTTCTATCAGTGGGATGAGGAATGTCAGACTACTTTTGAGGAAACCAAGCAGTACCTATTACAACCTCTGGTCCTGATGCCACCTGTTTTTGGAAAACCGTTGGTCCTTTATGTGACCTCCCTAGAATGATCTCTCGGCACCCTTCTCACCCAGAAGAATAGTGAGAGAATGGAGAATAGTCTATACTAACTCATCCACATGATCCTCGATATGGAGACCAGATACTCCTCTGTCAAGAAAAGATACCTTGCGCTAGTATTCGCAGTATAGAAATTGTGACATTACTTGCAGCACCATGAGATATAGCTAGTGTCCCGAGTGGATCCAGAGAAGTACATCCTGAACCACCCCATGTTGACAGGTCATCTATCTTGGTGGGTAATAATCCCCCAGCAGTTCAACATCATGTTCGTCCCCTAGGATGCTATTAAGGGTCAAGCATTGGCATATTTCCTTACCACTCATCTAGCTCCTACATACCAATCCTTGTACCTTGATTTTTCGGATGAGGAAATCCTCTCAGTAGACCAAGCAATTCCATGTTGGAAAATTCACTTTGATGGCACTTCCTGAAGCCCTACTGGCAGAAGACTCAATGACCCCAGACTCTACAGAGTGGGCCTAGGTATCGTCTTCATCACGCCAACGCTAGACGTTCTTCCATATTCATTCTTATTGTCAGAAGGTTGTACCAAAAATGAGGCAAATTATCAGGCTCTCATTACTGGTCTCAAGCTGGCCCATGAGATTGATGTTACCCACTTACATGTGAAAGGGTACTCCGAACTAGTCATTAAATAAATAAACAGTGACTATGTCTCCAGGAAGCTAGAGCTCGTACCACTGTTGGAATATACCCACTAGTTGGTGGCCCAATTTCCGTCTAGGCCAAAAGTTACCCATGTCCCTCGATCCCATAACGGTCGAGCCAATGCCTTGGATATCCTAGCTTCATCTATTATAGAGCCCAATTAGGATGATCTGATTATCCATGTGGCACACCAGAAATTCATCACCCCCGTCACTCTAAATAATGAGGATAGCCCACAAGTAATCCACCTTACCACCAGTGCCTTCACGTCAGGACCCCCAAGTCCCCCCTTCGCAGTGCTGGAGGTGACTCCCAACTGGAGGAACCCCTTTATCGAGTACCTCCAACACAATGGTCTCCCATAAGATCAATCCGAGCATGAGAAAATCTAATGTCGCGCATTGAAATTTACCCTCTAGAGTGACCCTTGTATTGAGCTGATCCTCTATAGATACTGGTTTTATGGGGTTCTCCTCTATTACATTAGAGAAGGTGAGATTTCTCAGATCATGCGGGAGGTTTATGCTAATTCTTGTGGGGCTCATCAGACCAGTCCAAAACTATCTCGCCATATCTAAAGACTGGGGTATTTTTAGCCCTCTATGACCCATGATTGTATCGAATTTTTGAAGATGTTCCACACATGCCAAATATATGCTAATTTTGTACATCGACCACCATATCCTCTCCACAATACCAAGTACTCTTAGACCTTGGTAGTTTTGGGACTTGACATTGTGGGACCATATCCACCGGCGACAACTTTCCAGTTTAGGTTCATCCTAACCACTACGGATCTCTTTTCCACGTGGGCATAGGTAGTTCCACTCAAGGAGTTCAAGGACCGTTCTATTGTTGAATTTGTGAGCTCCAACATCATCTACCAATTTGGAATCCCTCACATCATCTTCACCAATACCGACACCAAATTCAAGGAAAACTAGTTAAAGAAGTTATATGCCAAGTACAATATCTGTTCTAACCATACCACCTACTATCACATGAAAGAAAATAGGTAGATCGAGGCGTTCAACAAAACCCTCTCTAACATCCTACATAAAATGGTTGGTCAGAACAAGAAGAGTTGGCCGGACAAGATCCCCAACACAATCTGGGCCTATCGGACAACGACTTACAATTCCACATAAGTGGCCCCATATTCCCTAGTGTACTGGATCGAGGAAGTCCTTCCCATAGATATTCGGTTGCCTTCATTTTGAATAACTTTCTATAATCAGAAAACACCACATAAGGCAGCTACAGTCTATCTAGATGAACTGGAAGCACTCAATGAGAACGGGTTTTGTGCCCTGCACAATATGGAAATGCATTAAAACAAGATAACCATATATTTCATTAATAAAGTTCACCTCTGCTATTTATTGAAAGGTGACACGGTGTGGGATCTGAGAATGCCAATGATACCCAGTATGAAACCACCCAAACTGAAGCCCAAATGGGAAGGACCTAACATCACCCACAAGGTTTATCCTAATGGCGCATACTCCCTAGTTACCATGGATGGTAAGCGTATAACACCTCCAAAAAATGCAAAATTCCTCAAGAAATAATTTTCCTGAGTATACAGTCCCACATGGACATAAACTGTGATGTCTTTACCACATGATGTTAAAATTTGTGATTCGTTCGAGATGAAGGACATAAAACTGCTCTATAGTTATCCCGTATGAAAATAAACTGCAAGATGTTCTGAGCTCTACGTTCTTAAACTAAGATCTCCCTATATCCATAGTCCCTCAAGACGTTAAAATTCATCTTTAGAACTACGTATGACTTTATTCTCATCCTCATGGGATACGTAGGAATTCACGGATGCCTCGTCTTAGAGTATGTCCCCTAAACTCTTCTCTTTGACTAACCCATGGGTGTAGTCTCCTTGGAGGATCCCACATGGTGTAGCGTAGAATTATTTTTCCCCACTCATGTTGGGGTTATGATGATTGCACCATGTGCCCCTCTTCATTCTTGTATCCTCCCACGTCCTCACCGCACAACGTTAAACTAAATGGCCCTTTCATAACTATGTATGGCTTGATTCCCATCCTCGTGGGATACATAAGAACGCCCAGACATTTAGTCCGTAGGCCCATCCCCAAACTTCAGGATCTCTCCTTGAGTTGAAACATGTGGTGTAATGCATGCTTTTTCCTTCATTCATGTAGAATTACTCATGACCACACCATGTATCCCTCTCCTTGGAGATCTTAACCTCTTTCATCGTCCCGTATGACGTTAAAATGCATGGGCATACTCACGCTTCATGTGTCCCCTTTATTTGGGTCACTATCATCTTTCACATCCGAAAGGACCCCCAAACAGTACAGATGCTCAGCCCAAGGTATCTCCTACAGTATTAGGCCAACGTCCTGGAATATTATGAATGAAAATTTGACACAAGTCCCGCATTGCAAATATGGTAAGAAGTCGATGCTCATTTTTTCCCATTTCAAGTCACACTATGTAGATGTTTCATTTAAAATGCGGTTAATAGCCATCCCCATCGTTAGCACCACACACGTATGTCCCAAATATTGAGTGCAGTGGTTTATTTTGTCCTGATATCCCTTCAAACATTCTTCTTCCTCGGGAAGAAGTGTTGATTTGGTCGGTATCGACCCGGCCTGATCTCCTTCCCTCAATTCCAAACCCTTTTATGTTGGGGAGAGCCTGATCTTATTCCTTGTTTCCCTCATCGAGCATTGCTCACATGGGATTAGGAGATTTTGTAAGGCAATACCTGCATAAAGGGTCATTTCACTATGGTTTGAGCCCTATGACCTTAAACTAAGATCCCTCACGTCGTCCTCACCGCAAGACGTTAAACTGCAAACTAGCTGGGACTTCCCATCATAGGTCCCTCAACCTTTTCGGCCCCTGGCCCAAGTTCTCATTTAGGATTGTGCGGTGTGGTGTTGACTCCATGTCCTCATTCACTTCAGGCTATTTTTTCCATGCCACACATATTTCATTGAGACACCCACTCCTATCTGTGTCCTTGCCGCATGGCGTAAAACTACACACCATCTTCCAGAACTATATGTGGCTTGATTCCAAACCTCATAGGATACATAGGACCACCAAGACATTTAGTCTTCGGTTCTAGCCCTATTTATTAGAAAACTCATCATATTTCTAGCCCCCTGGCCTAAGTTCTTCTAAGAGAGGGGTATGTGGTGTGGTATGGGATTATGTCCTCAATCACGTTGGGTTTTTAACAGCCACACCATGTACCTCTACCTCCTGAGATCTCTTGGTACCCATGTTCTACACTCATCTTTTTGAGTCAACTGCTCTTGAATTGGGCCCCTCGACCCTCATTGGCAGTTTACCAATGTTCCCAGGAGCACTCTGGTTTAGGCCCTAGAGTGTTAGATTCTACATCGACATGTTATCGATCATCTTCATTCTTCATGTTCTCCTTCATCTTTACTATCATCGTCTTTAATTTTCAAAAGGACCCCTGAACAGCATGGATGCTAGGCCCCAGTGCTATCCTACTGCCTTGGGATAACGTCCCCAATAATTTCAAACAGGAAATTGGTACAAGTCCCGCATTGAGAATATGGTCAGCGGCCGATGCTCATTGGTTGTTCCCATTTCAGGTAATGTGATACGGGTACTGTGTTTCGAACAAAGTCAATAGTTATCCTACATCATCATGTGACCCCATCAAGTCCTAAATATTGGTTTCATGATTCACATCCTTTTCCACTCCATCATGTCCAAGTGTAATTTCAACACTCTTGGTGCTATCCTTCAGTGTGTGTTTGCGCATTAGGAGGACAAAGCCACTGTGAAGCGTCATCCAGGGCTCCACACCATTTTCTGTTTTTCATGTATTCCATGTGTTGAAAAGACCTTCTTCAACCTTATTTCCCACATCAAGCATTGCTCGCGTAGGCTTAGGGATTTGTTCATGGTTTTCACCCATTTGGAAGAGTCTCTCTTCTCTATAGTCCGAGATCTAAGAACATAAAACTAAGATCTCTACGTGTCCTTTCCACAAGACGTAAAATTGCACGACACTCTCAGAACTATGTACAACTTGATTCCCACCCTCATGAGACATGTAGGAATTCACGTTCATCTCATATTCAGCACCATCATAGTTTTCACTAATTAACTCTTTTTTTCAGCCTTTTAGGCCCTGACTTTCATAGGATCTCATGGTGTGGCATGTGTAGGCTTATGTTTTCATTCACATTGGGTTTTCAATAGTCACACCACGTACTACCTTCTAGAAGCCAGTCTCTCATTCCTCTTGTCCCACATGACGTTAAACTACACTCTCAGAACTATGTAAGGCTTTATTACCATCCTCATGGGATACGTAGGAACACCTAGACGTTTTGTCCATAGGTCCAGCCCCATATTCTCTAACATTTTATAGCCCCTTGGACCAAGGTTTCTTCCCCCGAATGGTTTGTGGTGTGGTGTGTACCTCTTCCTCATTCACGTTAGGTATACTTTATCATGCCATGATAATTCCCCTATAGAACCTCATTTCTTCTGTATGTGTCCAATCCATATGAATTTAAACTATGATGCCTAGTCCCACATGACTTTAAACTATTACATATTTACTAAAAGACATTAAAATTTAAGGTTTGGTCCTATCACACGACCCTAAACTATTACATTATCGTCCTGGCCGCACGATGAAAAAAATGGCATCGCATTGTGATGTCTTCACTCAAGGGGACATCATGTTTGGTAGCAGTTATCCACCATACCATTTTTCAATGTCCACGTGTGGCTTGATTCTTGTAGGAACTCCTAGATTCTTCATCCTTGGTTTATCGTTTCACAAAAAAACACACATCCATCCTAAAGGAAAAAATAAGATCTATCAAATGACACATATTTTGGTATGTGTTCAAAACCCGCATGAAAATATTTTCCTTGGCATTGGTACCCTACCATGCCACTTTTATAACTATGTACATCTTGATCCCCATCATCATGGGGTACATAGGAACACACACACATTTTGCCTCGGTCCCAGCCCAACTTCCATTTTCGGTCCCTTGACCTAAAACCTCACCAGGGAGAACATGGTATGATATGGAATCCTATCGTCCTCATTCACATCGGGTTTTATAATTATTGCACCACGTGGCTCCCACCATCCTTTCCATCTATGGTCTGAGCTCTAAGACCTTAAAACTAAAATTTCTCTGAGTCCTTTCCGCAAGAAGTAAAACCGCATGACACTCTCAGAACTACATATGGCTTGATTCCCATTATAATGGGGTACGTAGGAATGCCCGAGAACTTTCCCTTAGGTCCATCCCCAAGTTACTCCACCTCTGGTATATGAATTAAAAAAAACCATAGGGAACATGTGGTGTGGTGTGTGATCTTATGGTCCTCATTCACGTCAGGATATGTAGCGCTGGTCTCTGACCACGCTATGTCTAAGAACTACATTTGGATTGATTATCATCTATATGGGATACATAGTAACATCTAAGAATTTTGCCTTGGGCCCATCCCCATGGTCATTAATCCTTCTGGTCCCATGGTCTCGATTATAGTCTAGTCTCTATGACCTTTAACTAGGAGCCTACAGTCCGCACAACATGACTTTAAACTATAATCCTTGGTCCCTCATGACCTTAAATTGTATTGTCCTTACCGTACAATGTTAAACTACATGTCTATCATCCTCATTGGTATAGAGTAAAACTACAAGGTATTCTAAGTCCTCACTAGAGAGGTCCTATCTAGAAGAAGTTATGATCCCTGATCATACCGATGATCTCACATAATGTGTCTTCACCACAGTGGCGTAATTTCAAGAGTGTTGGCTCTATTATAAAAACTCACCATTCCACCCTCCACGCTTTGTGTACCCTTTATTTGGACCCTCATTCTCTTTCATGCCTAAATGAACCCCCTATATAGTAAAGATACTTGGTGTTTGGCTCGCCTACTATCCTGGGCTAACATTCCGGAAGACTAAAGGATGACATTTTGAGTTAGGCCTTGCATTTCAAACATGGTTAGCGGACGCCCCTCATTTTTTATCCCCATATTAGGATAACGAGATAGGGATAATTTGTTTTGAACATGGTTAACATCTATCCTTTATCATCATGTTACCCCTACAGTGTTCTGAATTTTGGGTATCCTGATACACACTTTACACACCCCTATTCTCGAATTGATTCTAACGCCCCTAGTGTTTCCCAGCTCGTACATTAGATCACATTGGGAAATGAAAATTCAACTATCTGAGAACTTTTTTCTCCAGTCATGCCTCCCTATTTCTTCTAGAATACCCAGATTGATCACTTATACCATAGATTCATGGAGATTTGTTGGTACACCCACATTCAAACTAAGTAATGACAAGACCATCCCTTGTTTCTTACATCGGTCACGACCCTCATGAGCTTAGGGATGGATTTATAATTATTAAATGATTGTGGTTGGAAATCATTGAAATAAAAAAGAAAGTGAATAATCCATCCATGCACATAGTTTAGAATAAAAAGAAACAAAGAAGGATAGGTTTATGAGTTTGGCCAAAACAGGCCCTTAAAGATCAACGTCTTTGATAGATTGCTCTAGTGTTTCCACCTTCTAGATTTTGGCCTCCATGACTACCTCCCACCCCCAGAGATACCTCTATTCATCAGCAGCCATAGAGCGTAACTCATTAGACCTAGCCTGTGCTCACACTTGTTCAGATTGGAGCTCAATCATTTGGCGACTCGCCTGCACTACCTACACCTGTGCATCTGCCAGCTGATCCCTCAACTGTTCAATGAGATCAGTATGGGTTGCGATAAATACCTTCCTTTCTTTTGTCTTCTCTTCAAGGCATAAGACTTCGTACTCAACCTTAAGGAATTCATGGGAATTATTTGACTCATTCTGGCATTGGGTGATGCCGTATCAATGGCTATTCTCCCATATTTTCCCATCCATGTAATCACATATCATTATATGAAGACGATGATCATCTTCCCCTCCAACACAAATAAATCATATACATGTGTGAAGAAACCCCATCTGGTTTATCCATTCTGCCTATGACTGACTGAGAAATAGTTTGATTCATTTCCACCCCTTGCACTGTGTCATATGTATCTCCTCAACCGCATCTAGGTCCGAATCGTCTATCTCCTTGAGGACCATAGGCATGTACTTAGGAAAATCATCTAGGAGTTCATTGGAAATTTCCTCTTCTAGAATTATTTATTCTGCAGTGGCTTTTCCCTCACCGTACTGGATATCCACTCTAACAGCATTATCTCCCATGATTGTAGCTTCCAGATCACCGAGTACTAGGGTAGGGCCAGCTCGAATAGTTGGCTCTACAGGACTGATGTGATCACTGGAAGGGCTCTTGCAGATATTCCAAACTCAGTGGTCTGTCGAGCATCCAACCTTGTGATCATTTTATTGGGAATCAGTGTCTTGGTTAGCTGATTTTCCTAATAAAAATGAGAGCCAAAAAATATAAAGACTTATGGGAGGCAAATGCAGTAGTATCCAGTGCTTACGTCATGGTGGGAACCACCACTACAGGAGATCCCTCATCACTTTCTAACTCGATCACCAGCACTAGATCCTCATGAATGATGGAAACTGCAGGAAACTCAAAGGTTGTTTCTTCATCTCTCCCTTTTGGCTCATCGTCGCTGACTCCAACCATAGCCAGATTCCCACCTTGCTCGGTTTTAAAGATAGGTTACTGAGGATGTTCTTTTACCTCCATGGGAATATCTTTGTCCCCTATAGGGAAGGATTTCTAGGAAACATTGTCCATGTGTTCCTAATAATGATATAATTTGGTCAATAGGTTAGGATTGTGAGAAGAGGAAGGCTAGTGGAGACAAGAGTCAAACTGACCTCGAGCTGCTCAGCCAGTTCTACATCATAGCCTGCAATTTCACCACTCTGATGGGGTATTCATTGGAAAGAAGTTTTTTATAAAGGTCCTTCGCCACCGAGACCCTAAACCTCTTATTACTCTTCCTCTTATGCATTTGAATCTTCTTCGACTTCTTTATCCTCTTCATCTTCCTCTTCTTCCTCCTCTACATCTTCATCCTCAGATGGTATCTTTTCTGGATCATGTTCCTGGTCAAGTATCACATTCACCAGGAGATGAAACTCTTTATACCACCCCTACTGGCATGCGTACATATCCATGGCTGTCCGATATGCATGTCGGCGATGAAATCTTACCCTATCCACCACCTAGATACGTCATATGTCTAGAAATTCGATCCCGATATGCACCATCCTCTGCCACAGCTCTTCGGTAGACATAGATTATTGCAGTGTCCTCGAGGAAGACTAGAGAGACAATAAGATAGTGTTCGAATTTGGATTCATGAGGTGCCTGAGCTACTTCCCAAGAAGTTCCCTAGCTGGCCCACTCCTCCTCAAAAGTCGGAGGCATGTTCTCACCTTGCAGTTCTCCTACTGATGAGGTTCCATCCCATGACATGCTAGCCACCAAGATATTTCTATGTCTCACCTCTCTCGTAGCACTCTTTCTACCTCCTCCCTCTTTGGGCTCCAAACTAGCCACTTTTATTTTCTGAATGAATTTTCATAGAATTTCCTCAGGGTGTGTTTGTTTCCAATATTCAGTGTACTCTGTTGATAGGACAACACTAACATAGGTAGAGGATAATGATGACTTCACCCAGGCATCAAGTCATGAACATGAGCCATAGTTGGTGGAGAGTGAAAGTATTTTTCCCCTAACAAACCTCTGTGTATACTTTCTTGGGTATTCGCTGTGTGCACCCGAACTTCTTGGAAAATTTGGTCAACACATACGGTTTGTAGAAGATTTTTCCATCAATTTGGGCTACCAACACACTGCCCCTAATGCTCTTCAGGTACTCCCTATACTCTAATGGGACCCTCCCATCATCTACCATCTAACCAACTAGTGTCTGGAATGGTTGAATGTCGAAATGGGTATGGATACTGATCTTGAGCTTGATCCCTTCTTCTCTAAGTGTCAGTGGGGGGATTCCATCAATGTTCAAGAGATATGGTCATATACTGCCACCTAGATGAAGAATGGAATTCAGGAAGTCATACCCATCGTAGTGGTCTGTGACCCAGCCATGAAGGATCTGGAATGGTCCGCATATCCTTTTTGGTGTACTTCTCCTAGAGATACGCCTCGGAATTCTATATAGCCTAGAAAGTACGGGCACCCCCAGGTTAACCATGTTCTTCGCCAACATGATCCCGACCATCACTAGTGTCCCTGGGCAGACCCCCATCCTTATGTCTCTTACTGGAAACAACCACCTGCTCAAAAATACTGCAAGGAACCTGGAATATCATACATTTGGGTCCTGACTTTCATTTATGTCGAAGCCCCAAGATTGATACTCTCTAACCTCTAGGACCATCCAATATGATCCCATTTTTTTCCTCTGAGATGTGTTCGGTCATTTCTTCCCTTGGTCTGGCATCTTCACAGCCTTTTACTATGTCAAAAATAGACTAAACCATCCCAGATAAGATATGTAATTCAAAATATATTTTATTTTCAGGTCCTCATTAGCCAACACCAGTAGATGGAACGTCGGGATAGGGGTGTGTGTCCTATCCCCCCATACGTTCTCTGTTAGAAGTAACTCATCATATCGTTACCCCTCCAAGGAGATTCCCTCGATGAAATTAACATCCCATAGACTGATACCTTCCTCCCCATGGTGAAGGTGGAAGGTGTTGGTGTCGGGAGGCCACCAGATAAATAGTTCTGGTACCAGGTCCTGCTGTCAGTAGAAGTTAAATTAGGATGTCCAAACATTTTCAAAAATCTCGATTGACAGAAGCTCTGCCCAAAACTCCTTGCATGTTTTGTGTACCCAGTGTGCCCATTCCCATTCACTTATGAAGTTTCCCCCGGACCTAAATTCCCATTCCTACCAACCCTTTGTCTCATCAATAATGTTTCTTCTAAAGGTGTTCGCATAAAGAGCAGTAGATTCCTCGGGAACTGGATCACTCCTTACAATAGTCCTAGTCTTCAGACTCGGGACTTAGATGGATGTGTTCTATGTTTTCCTATCAGGATAGCCATTTTTCATGATGTTGAACTCTGGGAGACTATCCTTGTGTGCCACCCATGACCGTGGTGTATTAGTTTCAAATCCAGGCATCAGTACCTCCTATAAAATGTCTAAGATTCATATAGGTAGGCTATCACTTAGGATGTAATCTTTTTGAGCTTGAATAATCATGCCAAAAAGAATTTGATTATTAGACAAAACCCTCATTGCGGGAAGAATTTGGGGGTTCGTGATCATCTGAGTCCTCCTTGCAGTCGCGGTAGCACCTCGCTCAGCATCGGTCTATTGGGCAGTCATTTTTTGTCAACTTTTAGAAATCCAATGGTTTGTGTGCAAAAGGAAGGATAATCGGTGCGAAAAAATAGCTGGTGGTGTGCGATAATGCCACTAAATATAGTCTACGCAGAAAAATGGATGACGACATGAAAGTGATCCGGGCGCGCACAAAACTCATAATCGGCCGCAACAACTTTCACAAAGATGTGGTGCTTTTTTGCACATGAGAGAAAAATCTTTTCATATGTAAGAGTCAATGTGGGGACCTAAGGTGGGGGGGCAGTAGTGTATTTATAGGTGCAGACCACACCTTTCACGCACGCGGAAGTGGTTTGTGCACCAAAACATCATTTTTGTGTGCACTGGTCGGGCGCTTCTATAATTTCTAACATGATCCTCCGAATCTGACCTTCGGGTCCCCCTTTAGCTATAATTTTGAGGGGGGCATTTGTTGACGTTGAATTTTGGATAGGGCCATGAGTGGTATCTTTTCATGAAAACAAAGGCATGTTGAGAAGGAACGGATTATCCCGCAACACTAAAGGGTGTTGAAAGCAATAATTATGGGGTGTACGCAAGATTCCCTATAGCGCACAAACCCCTGCACACCCAATGCGATGTCAAATGAAGGATTCCACGACGACCGTCTACAAACTCACAAAGGCACTAGCACGCAATAAAGATGGTGTGAACGCAAGATTTCATGTGGCATGCAAAACCTTGCACGCCCAATGCGAAGTCAAAGGAAGGATTCCACAGTGACCTTCTCAAAAACTCGCTAAGGCACTAGCACATAAGAAAGATGGTGTGCCTACAAGATTCCCTATAGCGCGAAAAGCATTGTGCACCCAATGCGACGTTAAAAGAGGCTTCCATGGAGACCTTCTCAAAAACCAACTGAGGCAAGGGTGCGAAGGACAAGAATCTGACACGCATAATTCCCCTAGGCGTGTAAACCCTTTCGTACCCAATACATTTTCAAACGGTCCCTTGCGTGCAGCTCCTCTTATGCTGTAACACCTGAGACTTTTATAAGAAATATTTTGTTTTTATTTTATATAAAGAATCAAAGGAATCATTCACTACACACAACACTAACTTGTCTTGCTTTACACGCAATCGCGACCTTCCTTGATAGCTTGCGTCATACGCAATACCGAGTTTCACTAAACAACGATATGCTATTAAAATATTATTAAAACTAGCCGTCATGAATAGTAATAACCACTTTTTGAAATTTTGTAAATTTTTATTTTTCAAAATGGAATTCATTTTTGGATTCGGAATATTGAAATTACCCTAGGGTGAAATTTTGGTATTTTTCTAGAAACTTTCAATCTTTGATGAATAGTGAAAACACTGGGTTACTATTTAAAAACCAACTTTTTATTTAAATAATTATTTATTTTATTTAAATTTATTTTAGGTCAAAATTGATACATAATACCTATATAAGTTCAATTCAATTCATTGGAGTCATTTTATAATAATTTTAGATATATAAAAATTTTATTGAACCTTTCACCGTCTATTACCCACCTCCTAGGAGAATTTGCAAATTTACATAAAACGAAATTTTACCGCTTCTGTGAGTGGAATTTTGAAAATCCGAGAGACACAGTTAATATCAAGGACTAAAATGTGGTTCAATGAGATGAAAATAATTTCTGGTGAATAGTAACTTTTTACTTTTTTTTACCACGGTTAAAAGTAAATAGGGTAATTAAGGGTAAAAATGTTATTATTATTACCCTAAAACATGTCCTAATTCTATTGGATAAGTGTAATTCGACCAAAAACAACTTTAAGAATAAAATATGACCATTTAGGCCCACTTGGATTAGATTATGACATCTATTATTAATTTATTTAAAGAAGGGTTAAAATAGTTAAAATCAAGGTTTAATAAGTAAATAATTTTTAATATAGGGTTATACATAAGATAAATTCGACTATAAATATTCATTAGAAATATAAAATGATTTCATACATAATGGAATTTAATTTTTAATTTTTAGACATTAAATAATTTAATTTATTTATGACACAAAGATGATGCAGTAATTATCTTATTAATGAAATATTCACATAATTGATGTTATAAATACCCAAATAAATGTAATTTGAGACTTTTTATGAATTCCACTAATTTACTAGGTTAATATGCCATGTCAGTATTGATTTAGTTAAATGTTTTTGAACTAATCATTCTGTTATGATTTTTAAAAAAATCAATTACTAAATAGTGTCAAAATTGACATAAAATAGTGTTTAAAAAAATATTATATTATTAATTGTTATTTTTTTCCTAAAAATATAAGGTTTGGAAAAATGACTTAGATAAGGTTATATATATTAATAATAAAAAAATTGGGGTTCTTTTGGCTTGTTATAGTAAGTTTATTAACATTATAGTGTAAGAACACAAAAAGAAACGGTAAAAGTAAAATTATCTAACTTAAAGTTAAATCTAAATGATAAGGTTAAAATAGTAAACTAAACTTGACCAAATTCTATTGTATGAGAGGATTTAGACCCCTCCCCACCTTAGCTTAAACATAAATCAATTTGAAGCTGTTTAAAACCAAATATGGCTTTATAATAAAATAATATTTTTAGTTTTTCCAAAGGTGTCCCTCTCCTCCCTTATAAAAAGGCACCTCCTCCCTCTCTTCATCGCACCACATTGAGCCTTCAAGATCGTCCAAACCCTGCCAAGTTCTCCTCTAAACTTCCCTAGAAACATCCTAGAGGTCCTGGTCTTCTTCAAAGACCAATTTTAGTGCCCTAAAAGGAGGTCTCAAAGAAGCGCTTCAAAGAAGAGGTAATGTCTGTTACCGATTCTTTCAACTTTATTTCTTCTTCCACTTCTTCTTATTTAGTTGTTTCATTATGAATTAATAACATCAGTATCACTAATATACGAATATGTTATTATAAGTATGAAACAACCCTATTTCACTATCTATCCATCCTACGGAAAACGAAATCATCACGTGTGCGTGCGTACGGAATACCGTGTCCACGCCGTGGTGTAATCTATTTTCCACCACCACCTTACTTGGATGGGTATAATGGTGTAAAGAATGAATATATATAATTATTGTAAAGTTATATTAATTCTGAAATATTATACATACACTCCAATATAATTCCACGATCAAGGGAATGATATCATCGCTTGTGCGTACGTACGGAATACCGTCTCCACGATGTGATGCGACTCGTTCTACATGATCTTCATTGAATAATGATTATATAAATGGATTGAATGAATTAATATTATATATATTACACTAATACCATTCTGGAAATGAGGTATCTATAACCTAAAAAGAATAATAAGAATTTATTCGACAAAACACGCATAAGAACAAAAGGTAATAAACACCCGAATAACAAGTAGCAATGAAATATTACTAATAATAAGCTAATAATATGACCATATATGATATAATAACAATGAGTATGATTATGGAATAAGTAAATGACATTATTCAAATCATTATACAGGAGTTTCAGACACTTACGAAGCAAATCGGACCTAAGGTAAGGGAAAATCTCACAATCTCACTTTTATCTGAGATTGTTTATACTTCAGAATTTACTGGGGAAGATTATCATCCACATACATGTTTCCTCAATATGAAATATTATTTACATCCACATACAATTGTTTAAATCCAATTTTACCATTTGGTGAGTTTTTAGTAAAACATATGAAAGGAATCTTTTGTCGTTTTTCGTACAAGGTACTTTTTGAATTTTCCGACAAAAGTACGAGAAGAATGTTTTTTTAACTTATACGACATGAATGGATTTTTAAAACATTATTTCAAAGAAGATTCCTTTAAAAGTTTTCAAGTGTATTTTTAATCAACTTCTTTTAGTTTAGAATTGTATGACATGTTAAGAAAGGAAAAGTGTTTTTGAAGTAGAAAGGATATTTTCCTCAAGAATGGAGTTCAAGTGTTTTATCAAAATTATTTTCCATCTAATGTAATAAAGGGTTCTGTTTCTATCCCTATTATTACATTGATTTGATTATGTTGTGATGGAATTATTTTTATGAATTCTTTTATCTTATATTAATTGTTTTATGATGTCATGATGTTTAGGAATCCCATTTTTATGACATGGGTTATGCTATGATGTATGGTTTATGATTTTGTGGCACACATAAGAATGGTATAATTATGAGATGGGTGGGACCTATATGTCCCTCAAATGCATTGGGTAAAGATTTTATATCTCATGATATAGACATGGCTGGAACGGCAGGTTAAACCGGTTCAGTGAAACAGGACTGAAACGAGGAATGAACTCGGTTCAGAAATGGACTTTTTCCACTAAGATAGTCTTGGCAATGAGTCTTGACTAATAAGAAATGATTCTATATGATTATGTGTGTATGCCACAAAGCTTCATGTATTAAGATATGATTATTATTATTAAATTTCACTACCATGATTTATCCCATGTTATGAAATTATGATCTCTTTTGGAGGGTAATATTTCTAAAATGTTATGTTCTTATGAATATGATGTGATTGATATTTCTTTTGTTTACCCTTACTGAGAATTTGAGATCACCCTTTTGTATGTTTTATTTCCCCAGGTCAGGAAGAAGGTTATTAAGTAAGATATGCCAAAAGGGATTATAGATATGATGAAATAAATGGGAGACAGTGTAGATGCTTTATGAACCAGTTGTTTATGTTTCCTAGTTTCTAAAGACACTATACCTATACGGTCCTTTCATGGTTTTGTTATATATTGTAATAAGTGTACTTCGATTTTGAAGTACTAAAAATGTATGTAAAGTATGGGTCATTATAGTTGGTATCAGAGGCAAAGGAGGTAGGAATGTATCTGATCCTTGGGAACTCTCACATGTGAGCGTTGGACGAAGCATGGCTCTCCGCCCAAGGGCTTTATGAAGAAATGGATGCCACTGGGGATGGTGGTGTTTCCCACCCTGGGGGTGTAGCCGCCCATGGAGTTCCCTGATAGGTATCAATTATAGTCCACTGGAAGTAATTCCAGACCGCTATAGTTGGTATCAGAGGAAAGGTATAGTCAACCTTTGGAAACTAGGATGTGAAAGCCTTAGTAAGAATCCTAAGGATAAGTCTAAGCATAGAACGTACTCTTAGTGTTTTAGAAATGGCCATAAATAACCTAGGATAAGACCTTAAGTGTGAAATTTTATTCTTGATTATGTGGTTTTCCTATTATAATTAGTGTTTCTCACACTATTCTTCCTGGTTTTAGTCAATGGCTGGAACCCGAAGGAACCATGTTAATGCGGAATGCAACGAGCAATGCAATGATTGTCCCCCTGAGCAACCAAACGTTATGAGAGCTGGAATACAAAATCTTGTAGCCATGCTCACACAACTTTCTCAAGCTATGAATCATGCAGGACTTCCAAAAGAGCAAAGGAAGGAGCAAAATTCTGTTGAATCCTTCATGAGACAGCGTCCACCTTCATTCAGCGGGTCTACTGATCCATTAGTTGCTGAACAATGGATCAGTACTACTGAAAATATATTTTCAGTTCTTCAATGTTCTGAACATGATAAAGTCATCTTAGCAGTGTATCATTTGGAAGGCGATGCTGATCAATGGTGGAATCTTATCATGAATGCAAGGCCAAGAGATGAAATTGAGTCCATGGAATGGGACGAGTTCAAGAACTTATTTTTCAATAATTACTTCCCATGTATTCTCCGAACAAAGATGGAGAAGGAGTTTCTTGAACTAAAGCAAAAGGATGATCAATTTATTGGTACCTATGAAGAAAATTTTACAAGACTTGCAAGGTACGCTTCTGGTATTATTATCCAACCTGAGAGTAAGATCGATCGATTCTTTAGTGGCTTAAAACCAAGTCTTTGAAGGGCGTTAGCCATAAGAGACTTCAATAGCTACGAGGAAATCATTTGATGTGCTCTCAAAGTTGAGATGGAGATTAGAGTAACCCATCAGTCATATGGGTTAGATAAAAAAAGGAAAATGGAATTCAAAGGAAAATCTAAAGAGCACACTGAAAAGAAGATGAGTTTTCCCTTATGCTCAAAGTGTGGAAAGAAACATGGAGGGAGTTGTCTTAAAGGGACAAGTAAATGTTTCAAATGTGGAAAGGAAGGTCATCTGGCATTTGAATGCCACAATGACGGGAAGAAGATGTCTAGTGATGCGAACAATGAAAAGGCTACACAGAGTGCACCTCCTACACTTCAATGTTACAAGTGCAAGGAAATGGGGTATTATGCCAACCAATTCCCTAATCCAAGGGTTTTTTATGATGATCGATGTCAACAAACTCTTAAGGCTAAAGAAAAAGGAAAGTGACATGCAATTTATATCATCTATGTGTAGTATGATAACGAAGTGGTGAAAGGTAAACTTAACATCCACTCTAAAGTAGAAAATGTTTTATTTGATTCTGGATCCACCCACTCCTTTATTTCTGAAGAATTTTCTAAGGGTATCACCGTATTACCTCAACAATTAGATGTTGAGTTAGCTGTGACAACCCCTAATGGCACAATAGTCGCATCAAAAGTTTATAATTGTTCTCCGATTGAAGTTTGTGGGAAAGTGCTTCCTGCAAATCTTGTGATCCTCCCTATAGTGGAATTTGATGTGATTATTGGCATGGATTGGATTTCTCTATATGGAGCTCATATCAATTTCCAAAGAAGTGAAGTCACATTTCATATTCCCGATCAATATTTGATCATCTATCGATGCAAGGATGAACATAACCTTCCAGTGGAAATTTCTTCCATATTATCGGTCTTGATTCCACTAAATGAAGGTTATTTATCTCAAATGGTTGGGGAAAAACTCATAATTAATAATATTCCCATTGTACGGGAGTTTGATGATGTCTTTCTAGAGGAATTTCCGGGTCTTCCACCAAATCTGGAAGTTGAGTTATCAATAGAACTCGTATCGGGTGATTTACCTATTTCAAAGACACATTATAGAATGGCCCCAATTGAGTTGCAGGAATTGAAGAAGCAACTCCAAGAGAATCTTGATACGGGGTTCATACGCCCTAGTGCGTCACCTTTGGGAGCACCTTTTCTGTTTGTTAAGAAGAAAGATGGATCAATGAGACTCTGCATTGATTATCGAGAACTTAACAAGATCACTATCAAGAACAAATATCCTCTCCCATGCATTGATGACTTATTTTACCAACTACGCGGAGCTCAATACTTTTCCAAGATTGATCTTCATTCAGGGTATCATCAATTAAGGGTCAAAAGAGAGGATATACCAAAGACGACTTTCCATACAAGGTATGGACACTATGAATTTATAGTGATGCCATTTGGTCTTACTAATGCCCCTGCTATCTTCATGGATCTGATGAATAGAGTCTTTAGAGACTATCTTGATCAGTTTGTGGTAGTCTTTATAGACGATATTCTTGTATATTGAAAGAGCAAGGAAGAACATGAAGATCACTTGAGAATTATATTGAAGACCCTGATAAAGTAGAAGCTTTATGCCAAATTTACCAAGTGTGAATTTTGGCTTCAAAAAGTTTCATTTTTGGGTCACATAATCTCAAAAGAGGGGATATCTGTGGATCCAGTAAAAACAGAGGTTATCGAAAGATGGTCGAGACCAACAACAGTAACTGAGATCCGAAGTTTTCTTGGTTTGGCTGGATATTATCAACGTTTTGTGAAAAAAAATCACGATTATCTAATCCACTCACTAGGTTGAATCGAAAAGGAGTTAAGTTTGTTTGGATGGAGGAATGTGAAGATAATTTCAAGGAGTTGAAAAGAAGGTTATCCAGTGCACCTGTGCTCACACTGCCTTGTAGTGGAGAAAGGTTTGTGATCTACAGTGATGCATCCAAGAAGGGATTGGGGTGTGTTCTTATGAAAAATGATATGTTGATAGCTTATGACTCACGACAGTCGAAAATCCATGAGCAAAATTACCCAACTCATGATTTGGAGTTAGCTGCGGTAATCTTTGCATTAAAGATTTTGAGGCATTATATTTATGGAGAAAGGTGTGACATTTATACTGATCATAAAAGTTTAAAGTATATTTTCACACAAAAGGAGCTGAATATGCACCAAAGAAGATGGTTGGAGATGATTAAGGATTACGACTGCTCAATTCATTACCACCATGGGAAAGCAAACAAGGTGGCAGATGCATTAAGTCGACAAGACCATGCCAGTTTATCCATGATGAGGATCACAAAAGATCCAATATTTATGGATTTACAAAGGATGGATCTTGGAATTATAATGAAAGGGTAAAAATAATATCTTTCTCAAATGAATGTTCAACCATCTATACATGTTAAGATTAAAGAGGCACAGAAAGAAGATGTAGAGTTACAAAAGAAGGTGATAAATGTTCCTGAATTCAACCTTGATTGTGATGGGATAATAAAGTTCAGGAATTGGGTTTGTGTTCCTCCCATCCCCGAATTAAAGAAGGAGTTGTTGGATGAGTCTCATAGTTCTTCATTCTCTATTCATCCTGGAAGCCCGAAGATGTATAGGGACCTGAAAAGGTACTTCTGGTGGGATGGCATGAAAAGAGATATTGCTGAATATGTCTCTCGATGCTTGGTTTGTCAGCAAGTTAAAGTTGAGAGACAGAAGTCTAAGGGGATGTTACAACTATTACCCATACCCAAATGGAAATGGGAAAACATCACTATGGACTTTGTCACAGGACTTCCTAAAACATCCAAAGGCAATAATGCTATCTGGGTCATAGTTGATCGTCTTACAAAGTCTGCACACTTCATTGCTATTAGAGAGGATTTCTCTCTAGATCATCTTTCCAGGATATATGTAAAGGAAGTGGTAAGATCGCATGGAGTACCACTTTCAATTATATCTGATCGGGATCCGAGGTCTACCTCAAAGTTCTGGCGAAGTCTTCAGCATACTCTGGATACAGAGTTGAGTTTCAGCACTGCTTATCATCCTCAGCTAGACGGTCAGTCTGAGAGGACAATTCAAACTCTAGAAGATATGTTGAGAGCTTGCTCTATGGATTTTAAAGGTGGTTGGGATCAACACCTACCTTTGGTGGAATTTTCTTATAATAATAGCTTTCACTCCAGTATTCAGATGGATCCTTATGAGGCTCTCTATGGAAAGAAATGCAGGACTCCAACTTGCTGGGATGAAATTGGGCAAAGAAAGATATTAGGACCTGAACTTGTTGATGAGATGGCAGAAAAGGTCAGATCTATTCAAAAACACATAAGAGCAGCTCAGAGTCGACAAAAAAGTTATACCAACAACCGAATAAAAGACATAGAGTTTGAAGTGGGTGATAAAGTGTTCTTACGAATATCTCCTTGGAAGAGAGTAATGAGATTTGGAAAGAAGGGAAAGCTGAGCCCTAGGTATATCGCTCCTTTCAAAATACTAGATCGTGTTGGGAAGGTAGCTTACCGATTGGCGCTTCCACCGAATCTCTCTCAAGTTCACGATGTGTTCCATGTATCTCTCCTGAGAAAGTACATACCTGATCCTTCATATGTACTCAGCTCAGAATTTTTACCGTTGGAGCAAGATCTTTCTTATGAAGAACACCGATAGAGATTCTCGATCGTAGTGAAAAAGTCCTACGGAACAAGACCACTTGCTTGGTGAAAGTTTTTTGGAGGAACCACCAATTAGAAGTAGCTACATGGGAGTTTGAGTATATGATGAGGGAGAGTTATCCTCATCTGTTAGTTATAAGTGACAAATTTCGAGGGTGAAATTCATTTTAAGGGGGGTAGAATGTAACACCCGAGACTTTTATAAGAAATATTTTGTTTTTATTTTATATAAATCATCGAAGTAATCTTTCACTACACACAACACTAACTTGGCTTTCTTTACATGCAATCACGACCTTCCTTGATAGCTTGCGTCGTACGCAATACCGAGTTTCACTAAACAACTATATGCTATTAAAATATTATTAAAACTAGCCGTTATGAATAGTAATAACCACTTTTTGAAATTTTGTAAATTTTAATTTTCAAAATGGACTTCATTTTTTGAGTCGGAATATCGAAATTAGCCTAGGGTGAAATTTTGGTATTTTTCTGGAAACTTTCAATCTTTGATGAATAGTGAAAACACTGGGTTACTATTTAAAAACCGACTTTTTATTTAAATAATTATTTATTTTATTTAAATTTATTTTAGGTCAAAATTGATACATAATACCTATATAAGTTCAATGCAATTCATTGGAGTCATTTTATAATAATTTTAGATATATAAAAATTTTATTGAACTTTTCACCGTCTTTTACCCACCTCCTAGGAGAATTTGCAAATTTACATAAAACTTAATTTTACCGATTCTGTGAGTGGAATTTCGAAAATCCGAGAGACACGGTTAATATCAAGGACTAAAATGTGGTTCAATGATATGAAAATAATTTTTGGTGAATAGTAACTTTTTACTTTTTTTTACCACGGTTAAAAATAAATAGGGTAATTAAGGGTAAAAATGTTATTATTATTACCCTAAAACATGTCCTAATTCTATTGGATAAGTGTAATTAGACCAAAAACAACCTTAGGAATAAAATATGACCATTTAGGCCCACTTGGATTAGATTAGGACATTTATTATTAATTTATTTAAAGAAGGGTTAAAATAGTTAAAATCAAAGTTTAATAAGAAAATAATTTTTAATATAGGGTTATACATAAGATAAATTCTACTATAAATATTCATTATACAGATAAAAAGAGTTCCTACATAATGGTATTTTATTTGTAATTTTTAGACATTAAATAATTTAATTTATTTATGACACAAATTTGATGCAGTAATTATCTTATTAATGAAATATTGACATAATTGATGTTATAAATACCCAACTAAATTTAATTTGAGACTTTTTATGAATACCACTAATTTAATAGGTTAATATGACATGTTAGTATTGATTTAATTAACTTTTTTTGAACTAATAATTCTGTTATTAGTTTTACAAAAATCAATTACTAAATAGTGTCAAAATTGACATAAAATAGTTTTTAAAACAAATATTATATTATTAATTGTTATTTTATTCTTAAAAATCTAAGGTTCTGCCAAATGACTTAGATAAGGTTATATATATTAATAATAAACAACTTGGGGTTCTTTTGGATTGTTATAGTAAGTTTATTAACCTTATATTGTAAGAACACAAAAAGAAACGGTAAAAGTAAAATTATCTAACTTAAAGTTAAATCTAAATGATAAGGTTAAAATAGTAAACTAAACTTGGCCAAATTATATTATATGAGAGGATTTAGACCCATCCCCACCTTAGTTTCTAAATAAATCAATTTTTAGCTATTTAAAACAGAATATGGCTTTATAATAAAATAATATTTTTAGTTTTTCCAAAGGTGCCCCTCTCCTCCCTTATAAAAGGGCACCTCCTCCCTCTCTTCCTCACACCACTTTGAGACTTCAAGCTCAGAAAAACCCTGAAAATTTATCCTCTCCACTTACCTAGAAACATCCTAGAGGTCCTGGTCTTCTTCAAAGACCAATTTTAGTTCCCTAAAAGGAGGTCTCAAAGAAGCGCTTCAAAGAAGAGGTAACATCCGTTACCGATTCGTTCAACTTTATTTCTTCTTCCACTTCTTCTTATTTAGTTGTTTCATTATGAATTAATAACATCAGTATCACTCATATACCTATATGTTATTATAAGTATGAAACAACCCTATTTCACCATCTATCCATGCTACGGAAAATGAAATCACCGCGCATGCGTACGTATGGAATATCGTCTCCACGCCGTGGTGTAATCTATTTTCCACCACCACCTTACTTGGATGGGTATAATGGTGTAAATAATGAATATATATGATTATTTTAAAGTGATATTGATTCTAAAATAGTATACATACACTCCAATACAATTCCACGATCATGGGAACGATATCATCGCTCGTGCGTACGTACGGAATACCGTCTCCACGATGTGATGCGACTCGTTCTACGTGATCTTCATTGCATAATGATTATATAAATGAATTGAATGAATGAATATGATATATATTACACTAATACCATTATTTAAATGAGGTATCTATAACCTAAAAAGAATAATAAGAATTTATTCGACAAAACACGCATAAGAACAAAAAGTAATAAACACCCGAATAACACGAAGCAATGAAATATTACTAATAATAAGCTAATAATATGACCATATATGATATCATAACAATGAGTATGATTCTGGAATAAGTCAATGAAATTATTTAAATCATTATACAGGAGGTTTGGACACTTACGAAGCAAATCGGACCTAAGGTAAGGGAAAATCTTACAACCTCGCTTTTATCTGAGATTGTTTATACTTCAGAATTTACTGGGGAATATTATCATCCACATCCATGTTTCCTCAATATGTAATATTATTTACATCCACCTACAATTGTTTAAATCCAATTTAACCCTTAGGTAAGGTTTTAGTAAAATATATGAAAGGAATCTTTTTTCGTTTTTCGTACGATATACTTTTTGACTTTTCTGACAAAAGTACGAGAAGAATGTTTTTTTTAACTTATACGGCATGAATGGATTTTTAAAACATTATTTCCAAGAATCTTACTTTACAAGTTTTCAAGTTTATTTTTAATCAACTTCTTTTAGTTTAGAATTGTATGACATGTTAAGAAAGGAAAAGTGTTTTTGAAGTAGAAAGGATATTTTCCTCAAGAATGGAGTTCAAGTGTTTTATCAAAATTATTTTCCATATATGATAATAAAGGGTTCTGATTCTATCCCTATTATTACATTGATTTGATTATGTTGTGATGGAATTATTTTTATTAATTCCTTTATCTTATATTAATAGTTTTATGATGTCACGATGTTTAAGAATCTCATTTTTATTACATGGGTTATGCTATGATGTATGGTTTATGATTTTGTGGCACACATAAGAATGGTATCATTATGAGATGGGTGGGACCTATATCTACCTCCAATGCATTGGGTAAAGATTTTATATCTCATGAGATAGACATGGCTGGAACGGCAGGTTAAACCAGTTCAGTGAAATAGGACTGAAACGAGGAATGAACTCGGTTCAGAAATGGACTTTGTCCACTAAGATACTCTTGGCAATGAACCTTGACTAATAAGAAATGATTCTATATGATTATGTGTGTATGCCCCAAAGATTCATGTATTAAGTTATGATTACTGTGATTACATTTCACTACCATGATTTATCCCATGTTATGAAATTATGATCTCTTTTGCAGGGTAATATTTCCAAAATGTTATGTTCTTATGAATATTATGTGATTGATATTTCTTTTTTTTTTACCCTTACTAGGTATTTGAGATCACCCTTTTGTATGTTTTCTTTCCCCAGGTCAGGAAGAAGGTTATTAAGTAAGATATTCCAAAAGGGACTATAGATATGATGAAATAAATGGGAGACAGTGTAGATTCTTTATGAACCAGTTGTTTATGTTTCCTAGTTTCTAAAGACACTATACCTAAACGGTCCTTTCATGGTTTTGTTATATGTATTAATAAGTGTACTTCAATTTTGAAGTACTAACAATGTATGTAAAGTATGGGTCGTTATATACGCACCACCTCCGAGGTTTTTAGCTATAAATTGAAGCGTAAACCCCACCCTTCGAGGATGGTTACAGAATATGAATCGATGCTCTGCTTCATGAAATACACCTCTTCCACAACCGCGTGAAAAAACCCCATTGCGTCAATGTATTAGATCTTGTGAGATAGGTATCCCAGAGGATCCTCCTTTGCGTGGGCCCACTTGAGATTGATCCTCACCCATTTTCTTTTACCCCGAGGCATTTTCACACAAAATATCCATCTTTCACGCAAGTTTCTCCATATAAAGGGATTTTTTGCGTGCAATTGTCCCACCTTGCATGCGACTTTACTCTATTGCACAGAACTATCCCATATTGCGCACATCTTCTCATCTTACATGCTCCCCTCATGGGTTCCATGTTTCTTCCTCACCCTAAGACACCATATCTGAGCCCCTCTTATGCGTGACACCCCTTTCATGAAAACCCTTCTCCCATATGACCCTCTAGGTTCGTACGAATTTATTTCAAGGTCCCTTGGGCGGTGCTTTACATTGCGATGCTTAGCCTTATGGTTCCTCACATAGGCATGCTAAAGGATATTGATTCTTTGTATAGACATGCTAACATGGTCCCCTCAGTGGATCACTCCACAAAACCGCCTTTCCACAACATTGTTGATGCCTTCCCTTCCCCATGGGTGGGTGGGTATCAGTTATTTAAGTCCTATGGGTGCGGAGTGAACCCGCCTCGTCCGAGCTGCAGGACGTTAAACTTCTAAGAACCATCTTCCTCAGCACATGACGTTAAACTATGGCCATGACCCATGAAATATACACGGGGTGCCCCGTCTCAGACATTCTCTACCCCTCTCATCTTCACAAGAGTGAGATATTCCTCACATGGAATGAGATCCTCTTTTATAGAGTGGCATCTTTCCGTTGGGAAGGGAAACCATCTTGGTGTAATCCCCTAGCCTTTCTTGCAGGAGGTAGAATCCCTATTCCTACTCTCTTATTTTGTGCCAAAGACTAGAGAAGATATGGGCCTAGGGACCTTCATTACCCTATCCCTCTCCCTATTGGATTTATTTCCATCGAGCCTCCATCCTGGAATAAGTCCCAATCTCTATTTCCCCGGGCCTCTAACCATGCATAAGCCCTGGTTTCCTCTTTAGGCTACTAACCACATGTAATCCACACTCCACTTCCCACATATTCACCTTTCACGACGTGATCATCAGGTCTCTGCTACCTCTTGTTTCTCACATCGAGCATGACTCATGTGGGCTTAGAGTAATCATTGACCATGGAATCCTTCTTGGGTCGGCTTAGCGTGTATTCCCCAAACCACACCGAACTACATGGACTTTGATCCTTTCCCTCTTCAAACAAGGAACGTAGGAATCCTCCCTAAGGATCAAGCCCAAAACCTACTTGTCCCGACCCCTTCACGTCGGTTCACCTTCATCCCGCATGGCATCAAACTGTATCCTACCTACCAAACTATGTGGACTTTGATCCTTACCCTCTTTAGGAAAGGTATATAGGAAGCCTCCCTGAGGTTTAAGCCAAACACTTACTTGTCCCTACCCCTTTAGGTCGGTTCACCTTCATCCCACGTGACGTTAAATTGTATCCTACCTTCCAAACTATGTTGACTTTTATCCTTTCCCTCTTCAAGCAAGGTACGTAGGAAGCCTCCCTGAGGTTCAATCCCAACACCCATTAATCCTGACCAATTCATGTCGGTCCACCCTCGTCCTGCATGACATTAAATTGTATGCCCCTTTTCGTCCCGCAAGATGTTAAGTTGTACCCTTTCATACTATCTAGGATTTGATCCTTGTCTCCAATTTGGGGTATGTAGGAAGCCTCATTAAGGTCCAATTTCAATCGACAGTAAGACGTTGTGATTTCCAACTAGTGGTAAGCCATTAGAACCCCAACCAATGGTAAGCCATTGGAACCCCATTCAGCAGTAAGCCGTTGTCAACCTCAACTAGCGGTAAGCCATTTTAGCCCCATCCCGCGGTAGGCCACTGTAGTCAACAATTGACGGTAATATGTTGTAGTCCCCTTTGTTGGGACCCACATCTCTGGTCTTTACTCATGGAATTAGACCGAATCACGGGCTACTAACCATGCATAAGCCCTAGTATATCGGCGGGTCGTTGTCCTATGCTTACACCCCATTCTATACCTCCATCCTAAACTATGTGGACTTTGATTCCCTGCCACAAGGATATGTAGGAGGTCTATTCAAGGCTTAAGACCAACATCATCGTCATCCTCACGTCGGTTCTATCTCATTATTCATCCACTATCAACCATCTATATCCATTCTGATTCTTACCCAGGGTGCCACATCCTGGTGGGATCATGTCACCAACTTTCTCACTGCTCCTAGTAGCAATCGGGTAACTAACCATGTGTTAGCCCCAGCATCAGTGTTCCCTCCTGGGGTTTCACCCATTGGATCCACTCTTATCAGTTTTCCTATCAGTCTGATCCATGTCTGCTAGACGTTAAACTCACAACATACCATGTGTTAAACATGGGAAGCTGAAGAAAACCTCTGAGAAATGCCTATGGCATATAATTTCTCACACTCAACGTGGGATTCCTCAAGATTCTATGCCCCCAGGAAGCCCTATGATAAGGGTAAGAAACCCTAATGCATCATTGATCCAGTGTCCAGACATGCAAATGATTTACAACATGACAACTCCCTTGACCGAAGGTTGCTGTCCTGACTAGACCCCTTGGAATGTCTAGGCAAAAGCATTGTAAATAACTAGAATCTATGAAGACAACGAACTAGGAGGAGTTTCAAGAACAATGTATTAAGTATATGAGTGAGACCTAGACTAGGCAATGAATTTTGAGGAGGAATCCACAGAAGGAGGAACCAACATCCCATCATCCCGTTTCAATCAAGGAGAAAACTTCCCTGAATAAGCGACAGATTCCACCCACCTTTGGAAAGCGAGAATGCGGGGAAACAATCAGCGTGTCTTCCAAAAAGTAACGGATGTGTTCCCTAGAGAAATTGTTGGAAACAACATTCCTATAGACATTTATGGGAATGATCATGAAGCTGGTTTAGATGTTCACATGTACTTCTCGACAATGTGTAAGTCTACCTCTAACTAGTAATTCAAGTGGATTCCCCACTGGGACTTCCAATCAGGAGGTGGATGTGGGATAGACTGGGGATTTCCCTTTTAGGTACAATATATTACTTTTAATTCTCTAAGGAGTTGAATAAAATTGAAAAGTATGAGGCCATCTAGATATCCCAGATTTTTTCCTACAGTAACAAGGGTATGTTGACAGAACTGTTTAGTCATTGGAGTCTAGACAAGAAAACTTTCTACCTCATACATGGTGAGGTGGGTATTAGTCTCTAGGATTTAGAGAATATATGTGGTGCACCTATATTAGGTGGGATTTATGAAGAGTTTTTTACAGTACGGTCTTCCTAGGATGACATAACAGGGACTCCTATCACTCTTAAATTGATCATGTTGGCCGAAGAGGCACTCTTGAAGGATATAATTCCTAGATCATATATCCCATTAAATAAATGGGTGAGATAATTTATTAAGAAGACAAAATCTAAGATGGAATATAATAAGATGAAGTCCTAAATTATAAATGATTCCCATAGTGCACTCGGCACTTACTGACCCATGGTTGAAGAAAATAATTTTAAAAAATGGGGATGGGAACTTGTCCTCGAATTTGATCAATCTATAAAAACTAGTTGGCTTCATCACCATATACCTGAATGAATTCTTACTTCCAACCAAGAAAAAAATGTGGAGTTTGATTTTCCACATTCACGATGGCGACCTGCATGGCAGGGGGAGTGTATCAGGCTATCCATCCCTATGCTGGCCAAAATTTATCAACTTTTACACCATATTTATAAGGGAAAAACCCTTATAGTATCATGTAACCCTTTCAAGTATTATGGGGTTGTATAGGAGCTCATCTAGGAGTCTATGAATATTTGAACATCCAAGGTATCCCCAATGTTTGATTTATACCATATTTGGAATGTATCAGTGTGGTAAGAATTATTACACTGCAAGATCGGGATATCAGGGCTTATATGAGCCGCTATAATTGTTTCTCCTTTAGTTTGTATTTACCAGTGATGATAGGTGATATTGTCAATACTGGTGAGGCTAGCCTTGAAGCATGGGATTATATAATTTTTCTTCATGAGGGAGTTCTTTCCACCTGTATCAATATGGATCTCCTATGTAAATGGTACACACCCTATCGGTTCAGCCATCAGTTCTTATATATTCAATTGATATGTACTTGCTTGGTTTATGTCATATACAAGGATCATCTAATGGTGGCACCCAATTTTGGTTGATTTCCACCAGGTAAGAGACTTGGTCTAAGATAAACCTTCTTCTCCATGATGCAGCAATTGGTTTATCTCATGGATATATTGGGATCTAGATCTACTCATATACTAGTGGAAAATTATTTATATTGGTAATAGAGGCTTTCCAAGTTGTTGAGCACAACCATATTCCTGGAAATAAATTGGATTCTAGAGATCCAATGACCTCAGAAACACCCCGCAAGGAAATATGGCATTTACAACATCTTCATTTCCAATAGAAGTGACATCTGAAGTGGCTGTAGTGAGTATAGTATAATAGGGAGTGGCCATTATAGAGTTATAATTTCCTTTCACATCGTGATATTTGATGGCTTAGAGGATGCATAACTAAGAGACTAAGCTCTGGGGTATATTACACAAAGTAGAGGTACTTTTTGAAAGTTTTGCCTGTATCAATACCCCTCTCAATATCACTTTCAAAGATCATCCTAAGGAGGTTACGTATATTTTTTGAGACCCTTACGTATATTTTTCAAGCGTCAAGGGTCAGATATTTTATTCCCTCTTGGTCCACCAAATGGTTTTCTAGGGAATGTTGCAAGTTGTTGTAGACGAACAGGGTTATCCCGTCACTGAGGAAGCGGTATGTCTAGGATAACTGCTATTTTTAAAGGGTTGTGGTGCCATTGAAAATGTATCAATGTCCTTTATATGTTGAAATAGTGGGAGGCTACTAAATATAATCAAGTTCAATCATCCCCAGAATATTCTCCCCATGGTATGGTGGTGGGAGAGGAATTTGGCAGTGACTAGACGAATAATGATCAAGGGTCCCTAGGTTGGCAGGATTAGATGCGGGTGGTAATTATCGCTTATGAAGAAAAATTTTCAAATTTATAACCTTATGGAGAGCCTTACCTAAAAGGGAATGGGAAAAGTAAGTGATATTTATTTTTAGGGTCTTATCCTATAAAATCCTCAAGTAAGTGTGGTATTTCACTCCTTTATTATTTTGGATTATTCAAACTACACAACCTGATTTTGTAAAAATGTGCAGGCCCACACCAAGCTCATTTGTAAGAGCATGTATCCACTTATGGGGATGCAGGTGAGAATTTGATTGCTTCATCATACCCTTCAATATTGATCTCTACCCTTCAAGAAGTGGAGGTGGCTTAGGTGTTGGTTCAATCTTGCTCTCTTCCTGATGCAGATGTCTCAGCGATCACACCACTTGATCTGGTGTGGGTGTATGTACTTCTAGAGGATACTTACATAGGTTTCTATTATTATACTACATTAACCTTTATGGAATAAAGTTTTACATAAGTTGAATACTTCCTCAAGATCGTACACTTGGTCTATTTGGGTCATATCACATGATATTATCTTTTGTTTTTACAGTCCTCAAGGATGGAAAGAAAATCTCTTCTTCAAAAAAAGAACCAGAAGTTCCATGAAACCAATCATCATCAGTCATATCCATCGATTACCTGGTTATATTACATTATTTATCTGGTCACTGAAAAACCCTTATGTCCCTTACTGTAGCATCTTAACCACATAGTTCATAAGATCTAGTACTTGTTTCTTTTGGGGTTCCTTTGATTGGATCAACCAATGTAGAGGTTTTTTGTCTTCCCTCATCATCACAAACTGTTATCAAGGATCTTCCTCTTGGTGACCTAGTCCCATAATATGTTCTCATCCCCAGGATAAACCTAGATCATGCCTCTAGTTCAACATTGCTTTATCAATCGATGCGGTGACAAATTTGGAAATAGTTCTGTAATTTAGTGTTAAAGACACCATTTGATGAGCTGAAGGACTGATTGGGTCATCTTTAGTTTATGTTCCCTACCCTTGGTAATGAGGTCTTTGATTATAATTCCCTCCAAACCCAAGTGAAAGAGGTGGTATCTCTGAGATAATATAATAGGGATCTTGAATTGAGGATGGTAGCTACTGAGGCCTCCTCTTTAGAGAATAAGAACTAGGATGAAGCTGTAAATGAAGCTTCTTGGCATGCGGTAGAGGTGGATACTCATTGATACTTATTCAGTTCTGGGAAGATTGAAACCAACTATATTTAGTCTGAAATCAACCTACTTTAAGTAAAACTATCATAGTTTCAATATGTTCTTTAGATATTGGGGAAGACCATATTGGAGAAATAGGGGATCCTCGACATAGTAGAGAAATCTAGGAAAGATACTATTTCTAGGGTAGAGGAGTTTCAAAAGGTTACAGAGGAAAAAACTGAATCATCAAATCAACTATGTCAATATGTGACCTCCCGGGAAAAGTGACCTGTAAAACTCAAGGACTCATCTGAGAATATGTTGCGGTGGAATCTTAATTTTTCAATCATGATTTGGATCATTTATTCATAGGAAAGACTTTGATATGTGGATATTCTTTCTCTTATTGCATGCTTTATTAGTGAATAGATCTACTGAACCTTATATGTTGTTGTATAGTTTTTCATTCATTCATGATGTGCTTGAAATTTCATTGATTCGAGGTTGTATGAATCACCGATGATACACATACTTTTCATAATATCAAGTAAACTTGAATGCATGGATCTGTATATTTAAATAATGACATATTCTTCTCAAGAAGATATAATAAATGCCCATCAACATGAGGTTATTTATTGATACATCTAGTCCAGCTATATTTAGATTACCTGATTCATAGAAGGATAATTTGGGTATAATACATGTCCAAGAGGAAGAGTGATCTATCATTTTCTAAAGATGATAGGCTTGGTGAGCATAGCCTGATTTTTGATAAGTCCAACTGGTGTACCTTGAAATATTTTCCATTATTATAGACTAAATTTTTGTTATTGATTTAGTTTATAGTTTTTATCTCAGACCTTCTATCAATTTTGTTTTGGTTATTTTATCTTATATCTTCTCTTGTTGAAGTTTAGGGTATTTTATTTCATATCTTCTATTGCTTTAGTTTAGGGTATTTTACCTCAGGCCTTTTTTCCCTTTAGTTTGGGGTCTTTTAGCTTGGACCTTATATCTATTTATTTTAGGTTCCTTTATCTTAGACTCTCCATCACTATATTTTAGGGTATTTTAGATTGGAACTTCTATTGATTTAGTTTGGGATCTTTTAGCTCATAATTTCTATCAATGTAGTTTAGGGTCTTTTAGCTTGGACCTTCTATTGCTTTAGTTTAGGGTATTTTAGCTCGAACCTGATCGATGATCATGGAATATGGTGCAGGCATGCTAGGAATGACCCAAAATATACTAAGATGATGGGTTCTTTCATGGTTTTGTTGAGGCTCATGAGGATCATAGATCCTTTCATGCAGTGAGGATATGCCTCTAGGTGGTTGGTCAAAACCCTTATGTATATATAAAATGGCCAAACAGAGGTGCCTCCACTCTTTTCCAAGGGTCGTGTAAGGTTTATAGGGGTAATATTGGTTGAGGGAGAAATACTATGGATTCTATGTCTACATGGATAGTTGGATTATGGGTGATATAATTCACAACCCAAAATTTTGAGTACATGAATATGGGATGGGGAAGTCAAGTCGGGGATAACCCATAACAATATGAGGTTCCAGGTTCCACCGTAGTGTTTTTAGGGCTCACAAGGATTGAAGAAACTTTCTAGAAAGGATGAAATTCCTTTTCTTGGTATTTCAAGGCCCTTATGTGTCTATATCATGGAAAAGAAAAGATGATCTCCACTCCTTTATAAAATATATAAAGGATTTGTGAAGACTCCGTCTTTTAGGTGATGAGGTTGGGTATGTAGTAAATCTATCCAAGAAGGGTTCTGGCACCCTAGCATAGTTAATATCTTTATTATGAAGTGAAATACCTATTTACTATGGTTTTAAATCATGAGGAATGGGTTATCAAATGTTTGGGAATGGAGTGTCGCATTCTGACCTTCAGAAAGGGTATAAAACCCAGTGACATAACTTTGAGAATTCCGAATCCACTCAGATAGTTTGGCACAGAAATTTTAAATCATGGTCCAAAGTGATCGGGTATGGAGGATGATATGGGACAATCATACTGGGAATGTCTCAAAACACACTAAGGTGATGATTTTTTTCCACAGTGATGATAGGGCTGACACGGATCAGAAATCCCTTTTGCAGAGTGATGGATTTGGTTGATGACTATAGGTGAAAATATAGGATCCATAGGAAAAGATTCGTATTAAAGAAAATTTTCACTTGAAGCCATGTATCTTTTCCAAGGTCCATTGAAGGTTTACAGTGATATGAGGAACCCAAATTATGAAGTGTGATTTCTGGAAAGTGTGATATCCAAGAAGGGTCTGAGAACCTTAAAAATTATTTAAACATCTAGATAATATATTCTCATGGTGAGGAGACATGGAAAATTGTTACTCTGAATGTTTCTTGAACCAGGGGATCCAATGAGAATTTCTTGGATTTTAATAAGGATACAAATTAGGCCCTATGATATTGATGTTGTATTTATTTTCACCCTAATTTTTTTCTAAACTTTGAAGATAAATAGTTTAGATAGAAAAGATTTGACTTTTTCTCATGCCTCCCTTTTCAGGTTTTCAACCTGACAAGGACTTATTCTATTTCACTATCAGTTTAAAGTCCTGAAATTTGGACAATTATAGACTAGATTTTGATTTAATACATCTTTTACCAATGTGAAATAAGTTTAATGCCATGACACACATGTACCTAATATGGAAATTGATACAAAAATGCCTAATTATGGTACCCATGGTCAAGAGTACCCCATCATTCTTCTGAGAGGGAGATGGAAATATTGTATATCATGGGTTGAGGCTACTAGATCTTGATTAATGATATGGGACAATCATACTAGGAGTAGTTCAGATCACAATAAGGTGTTGAGTTCTACCATAGTGATGTTAGGGCTCACAAGTATTGGAAATACCTTTTTACAGAGTGATTCATTTGGTTGATGACCATAGGTTCATATGTAGAAGCCATATGAATACATTAATAATAAAGTAAAGGCTATATTGAAGCTAGGTATCTTTTTCAAGGGTTGTGGAAAGTTTTTACAACCTGAAGCACTCGAGACATTAAGTATGATTTATGAATTAATGTGATTAAAATATGGAGGAAGTGCCCCGTACTTTGGATGATTGAGTTAAGGTTATTGTGGTCCTTTGATAAGGGATAAAAAATGTATGATGAGCTATATAGTTTAACTTCTTGTAGTAGGGAAGTTTCTATGTGTAGTTTAACATCACATGGTAGGGACATTTTCTGTGCAGTTTTACCATTATGTGGTAAGGACCTTTTTGTTGTGTAGTTTTAAGGTCATGCAACTCAGACGTTTTCCTTTCAGTTTAACGTCATGTAGTAAGTGTGTGGGAACCGATGTGAAAATTTGTGAAAGACATATTACATGAGAAATAAGATCATACATAGATATGATTCATACGTATGAAAATTGGTCTTGTATGTTTCATCCCCTGGGAAATTGGGGTAAATTGCTTTTATCAGTTGTTGTAATTAGGCCCAAGATTGGAGATCTGGGTGCCACTATGTATCCTATGATGATAGGAATCAATCCACATGTAGTTATTGAATTATAAACTCTCTATGTAGTTATGAAATGTACTCATAGGTGTGAATTGTTTCCAATTATTGTGGTAGTTGGTCCTAGGATTAGAGATCCATGTGTCACTATGTATCTTGTGATGACAAGAATAAAGTCGCATGTAGTTCTTGAGGAACCGTACAGTTTAACATCATATGGCAAGGATGTTGTCTTCCCTACATGGAAATGGGAATTCTGTCTAGACCCAAGGATGGAAATCTAGGCATAACTATGTATCCTGTGGTAATAAGAATCAAGATGAATGTATTTTTTGAGGAATGACCTTCCTATGAAAGTCTGGAATATATGCAGAGAGGGGGAATTTTTATATTTTTTTAGAATGGACCCTGAATTAAATATTCGGGCTTCACTTTGTATCCAATTATTTCATGAATCAAGCCTCATATAGTTCTTGAATAGAGGTTTGGTAGAAGACCAACACCCACAATTGTGGTTCTCTCAAGTGAGGTCCACATGAATGTGCACATTTATGTCATGTAAGGGACATCAACCGTCCAGTTTAACATCATGTGGTGGAGACTCATGGTATGAATTTTAAGGTATTTAATTCAGGACCATGATGAGTCTATCGTGAGCTTTCATGCCTTGATTATGTGTGGAATCCTTTATGGAAATTCCTAAGCTTGTGTGAGATATGCTCGATATCAGAAATAATGAACATTAAGGATCCATCTCATCATGCATAGGAAATTAAGGATACAATAGGGAAATTTTGCATCATGTGGTGGATGGACCAAGATATAGGATCAAGGCATCCCTATATATCTCATTCAAAATGAGAATAAATCCATATGTAGTTATAGATAACCCATGTAGTTTTAATATCATGTAGAGAAGACATTAGCTGTGTAGTTTAATGTATTATGGTAAGGAAGAGGGCTACCTGACGTAAAGGAATATGTATTTCATGGATTCGTTCAGTTTTATGTCATGAGGTGAGGAAATTTTTTGTGTATTTTGGCGTCATGTGGTAAGGAATATGATCAATTGACATGAAAATAAATGAATATTGAGTTTAGGCCCCAAACTAGAGGTTCAGGCGTCACCACGTATCCTATGATGGAAAGAATAAAGACACATGTAGTGATTGGATGGGGAAATCCCCTATATGGAGATGATTCCCACATCCTTCATACAAATTAAGATCATGTGCGGTGAGTCATTGGTGATATGGTGCTTTATGTGCAGTTTACCATTATGCAGTGAGTACATGCACCATATAGTTTAACATCATGTATTCAAGAAAACTCTATAAAGTTCATCATCGTATGGTTAGAACATAGGATACTATGCAGTTTAAAGTCTTTCTGGAAAGAATTCAGATGTTGTGTAGTTTATCATCTTGATGTTAGAATGTTCTTGCATATTTTAACATCATGCAATGAGGACAAAGGGTACCGTGCAGTTTAAAGTCCTGATTCTAGGACTTGACATGATGTGTGATTTATTATCTTTTTGTAGGGAAAATCTTATTTAGATTAACATCATGAAATTAGGATCAAGGGTACCACACAACTTAATGTCTTTCTACCAGGACTTGAGGTGTTGCACAATTTATCATCTTTCAAATAGGATGATCTTATTTCGTTTAACATCATGCAATCAGGATAAAGGGTACCAGATAGTTTAAAGTATTTTTTCGAGGACTTTAGGTGCTACACAATTCATCGTATTACTATTTGAAAAATCTTGTGTAGTTTAACATCATGAAATCAGAATTAAGGGTACCACATAGTTTAAATTTTTTTTGTGAGGAATGGAGTTGTTGTATAGTTTATTATCTTTCTATTGAGACAATCTTGTGAATTTTAATGTCATGAAATTAAGAATAAGGTTAACACATCGTTTAAAGTCTTACTGCTATGACTTGAGGTGCTTCATAGTTTATCATCATGCTTTTGAGATGATCTTGTGCATTTTAAAATCATGTAATCAGAATTTATGGTACTATGTAGTTTAAAGTATTGCTACTAGGACTTGAGGTGTTGCGCAGTTTATCGTCTTTCTTCCCACACAATCTTGTGCATTTTAACATCATTCAATCAAGACGATGCTCACTTGATGACAATGATGAAAAGTATTTCTTGATAAATCATGAATTGGTAGGGGTGACACTCTCCCCATCCATTGTGGCTAATAAGTAATCTCTATTGCGATAGACCTTATGTATGATTTAAGTTCCTTCCCATTTGGTTTCTAGCTTTTGAGACTTCTTTCCTGGTATTATTAGGGTCCTGAGAGACAAAACTAGTTATCCTTAGAGGAAAAAATGTAGGAAAACTTCTTATTAAGGGCCAATGTGATCCAATTATGATGGAATTCAATGTTTTTCAATGTACACAACCTATTCTTATCAATCCATTTAAATTTTTCCAGCCACTTTTGTTACTTCTCATCATCTAAGAGATTTCTGTAAATGTCTATTTAGAGAGAAGACAGTTGGACTTCTATGGGTAACATTTCCTCAGTCTCATACACCAATAATTATGTCGTTTCTTGTGAATCAGTATGCGTGGTGGTATGGTAGTCCCATTAATAATGGAGGAGATTTTCCATCCAATACTTTTTATCTATGTTCACCATCTTCAAGATTATATTTTAATGATTCTTATTGAAGGCCTACATCTATCTTTTTTCCATTTCAAGATAATGAAATGAGTGATTGGACTTGATATTGTACTATTGGTATAGTTTCTTCAACTCTGTAGAATAGAATTCGGTGTCGGTGTACGTCAATATTGGGTAAGGGACACCAAACCTAGTGATGATATGGGACTTTATGAAGTTGATGATATTCTTCATCCTGACTTCTTTAAGGTATATTTATTTAGGCCATTTTGAAAATAAGTAGGTAGTAATAATGACTTACTTTAACTATTTATTTTTGGTTGGGGGGTATGGCCTCACAACATTCATTCCCCAAACGGAAAACAGTTAGGAATTTTTAGTTGTATGTAGAAATTTCAACAGTTTATGGACGAAGCTAGCATTAATCTAGCATGAATGAAATTTCTTGGAGAATTCCATGTATTCCTATATCATGGTCTTCCAAAAATAACACATCCTCCTGATTTAGTGGGAGATCCTAGTCCTAGACTAATGAGTGCCATAGGAGAATGCATGGACTTCTTCCATGATAGTGAGAATCTCAATTTATTCTATGAATCTCAAGACGATTTTGTCAAAGCCACACTTTTATAAGAACTTTTTCTCATTTTACCGCTCTACTGGGTAAATTTATTTATAAGGTGTTGATTCTATTCTCTTTTGGCTTGATCTGTCAAGAGAGATCCGTTTTAGAGATAACTAACTATGGGATCTATCCATCTAGAGGAGGATTCCAGTTCATCATGCTTTGAGGTAGTGTTAACCTAATTGATCTCTTCCATATCACAAATTATTATTGATGAGACCATTATTCAGTGTGTGGTATGGATGATTGGTTCTTCCTAATCAGGGTCGGCCATGAATATGGTTTCATTCACTGATGCGTCAGCACAAGAAATATATGATTGGGTAGCATCCTTCATTATGCGATCAAAAGGGAACTCTTCCATCAATTGCCTAATATAGCCAGCGATAGGGTCGAGTTCTTCCTTTTTATATAATATTCACCATTGATCTATGTTATCACTATTTTATAATCCCCTTTGATATTTTGGTAGGCTATTTTTAGTTGTAGGGCCAATTCCAACCCAGTGATGGGGTATTGGTATTCTGCCTCATTATTCATGCAACCTTTGAATAGTTAAAAATATTAGGAAAAAAACTTTGTCTGGAGAGAATAATATAATCCCTAATCCAACCCAATAGAGCATCATTTCCCCATCCTCTTGCCAATAGTACTTTAGGATTCACCATAAAAATACATCTCCCATGCTCAGGGAGTGTCATGGTCATAGAGGAACTCTTCATTTGTAAGCTCAGTGTCCAGCAATGTATTCTTTGAGCCAGGATGTGTTGTAAGGAAATCAACCAAGGACTCCCCTTTCCCTAATTTCAGTTATATGAATTGAATGTCATATTTCTGCATAATGATTGTCAATCGGCCTAGACGCCCAGTAAGCATAGGATGACCAAGTATGAACTTTATCAGATCAATATGAGAGAACAGATGGACTTCATGGTGCTTCATGTAATGCATCAAATTATTTTTTGTGAAGATTAGTGCAAGGTAGTTCTTTTTGACATCAGAGTATTGGGTCTCAGTACCTATCATCATTAGGATGAGGTAGTATAGATTGTTATCACTCCCTATATTTTTCTTCTACGTGAGGAGGGAACCTAATGAGAGTTCCATGGAAGCCACATGTAATATGAGTGGCCTCCCTTCCTCCAGAGGTATCAGATCTGGTGGTTTAATTAAATAATGGTTGATATTTTCAAACTATTCTTTGCAGTCATCATCCCAATTATAGGAGATTTCATTCTTCATTATCCTTATATATCAATAACTAAATGTAGATGAGGTTCCCTTGGATCCCCTCGGTTCTTGGAGATTTATATAGGGTTACATTGCTAAAATAGAACTAGTCTTCTTTGGGTTGACCTCAATGCTATGGTGGCATACCACAAATATAAGGAACTTCCCTGATGTTACCCCAAAAGATAATTTCATTATATTCATCTTTAGATTTTTTTCACAACTTTTCAAAGACTATTTGAAGATCCATGAAGTGATCACATCATTTTCAGGATTTGACCACCAATTCATTGACATAACATTCAGTTATTCCTCCCAAGAACGGCTTAAATATATGGTGCATGGTGTGTTGATATGTGGATCCAATGTTCTTTAACCCAAAGGGCATGACCTGATAGCAAGATATCCCTTAAGTAGATCTAAAAAATATGGATTCTTCATCTTAATGGGAAATATTTATTAGATTGTACCTTGAATATCATCCATGAAGGAAAGGTCTTGGAAGCTATTAGTTGCATCGATCAAGATTTTTGTGATTGATAATGGGAAGTTTTCCATTCGGAAGTACTGATTAACATCTATGAAATCAATGTAGACCCTAAAATTCCTATTCTTTTTCTAAATGGGGATGATGTTGGAAACCCATTTTGGATATTACACTTCTAGTACAAAGCTGTATTTGACCAATTTTTTAACTTCCTCCTCTAAATTGGTGGCATGAGAGGTGTTCATCCTCCTAGATGACTACTTGAAGCCTTGATTCTCATCAGGTAAGATGAGATGGTGTGTAACCACATTTGGATTCAGTTGGGGAATTTTTTTTATAGTTACAAGAAAACACATATATGTGATGCTTCAGAAATTTAATATACATCTCTTTCTCGTTGAGTGGCAAGGTGAAACTAATTGGTGTAGGTTATAGGTCTTCTTATGTTCCCAGATTTACCTGTCTGAGCTCATCAATGCTGGTGGAGACACCTTCCTCAAATGTGAGAGGGGAGTTCCTGAGGTCATCCTCATCTTCTTTTACTTCTGAGTCTTTGGAGACACTTTCATAAGAAGTTGTCAATATGGGGGATTCAATGCCACTATTTAGGTGAGAGAGTCTATGAGAAGAGACATTATCATACCCTACAATATGAGTCGCTGTAGAGAGATTCTGGAGCTAATTATCTTTTACACTATCACTGGGTACATGAAGATCCTAGACATATGGGGTTAAATCGATCACCTCAACTATATTTACGGGGATCACATAGTCATTGTCAATAATAATCTAGGAATATATAGGGCTGGTCCCTAAGCCATTGGGGAATGAAACATGTATATCATTATCCACCATTGGCTATTTTCCTCCCCTTTTGTGGAAATATTATTCAGGATATGTGGATACGCGTGTCTCTGAGGGGGGGATTTTACCATAAAGAATGTCAACCTTTCTATTGATGGGGTACTTTATACATTGATGTAATGTTGAAGGTTCCTCTAAGTGGATACGGAGCCAGGGCCTTCCAAGAAGTACATTGTATGTGGTTTCTTGCGGGATAACCATAAACTCAACATTAGATTTGATATCCCCAAACTAAGCTTCATGTTTGATCTTACCAAGAGGTATTTTCTCACACTTTTCATACCCTTGAATGGTAATATTTGTGGGAGACAAATCCCATTATTTATATCCCAAACATCATAGGGTTCAAACAGGGATGAGGTTGATCCCGAAACTATTATCAATTATACCCCTTTGAACACCGACATTATTGATTTTTCCTGAAACATATAGGGGCCTTATGTTCCCTTGGAAGACCTCTGCTCGATATTGGTTAGTGGACAAGATGGTGACATGGAATTCTTCTGACAAGGTTTCCAATAAATAAGCCAAGGTCACAGCGACATCTATCTTGAACTCTTGTGGGATTCAGAGGGCTTCAACAAGTGGATACCTGAGTTCTTTTGAAAGTTTTAGTGCATTGAGTATTGAGATATTAGATGGGATAAATTCCATCCATTTTATAATGCCTTAATTTTATGCCAGATATTGTCACTTCCTGGTGAAGTATTGATCCTGGATATGTGGTTTAAGAATCAAGGTATTCGAGTTAGATGGGAACAACGCTTGTGAAAAGTTCGTGGGATCATCTTCTTCTAGTGAAGAGGGTTGTTCCGGCCTTCCCCATTTCCTGGGATAATCAGATAATTGAACCCCCACTAGGTGTTCATGCAAGACAACTAGGTATGGATGACTGCTAGAGGGTTATGAGACAACTCCATGTCTCTTTTGGACATGATGGAGTGCTTTCCCATGGGTTTCCGATACATATATGTCCTCTATGGGTATGTGACTGAAATATTGGGTCTGATTACACCTGCATTGTCCCATGTATCCTTAGTTCCTATGCACGTGGCCTCCCATTCCCTAGTTATGTGATGGATTCTCATATTCTAAGGAGTATTCATCATCATATAATGGTTCTACATAGTGTATCACATTTAAATAACCAAATATGAGTTCTTCATCTGATGAGGGATCCAATTGATGGGTAGTTCTCGTGCTTCGGATGATGCAGGGAAGAAGTATGCAAGAGTTAAAGATTATATTAGAGTAGAATGTGACTCCTCCTATTATGTTTCTTCATGCTTCTGATGGTCTTACCCACACGTGGGATACATATCTTATGTCACATTCTTTGTTGGTGGTGCTATTGTCGGTCTATTCAGCTGTTCTCACATGGTTTCATGAGTACGATCACCTATCTTTCGAGTCATCCATCTATTGAACTTCCACTCACACCTATCTGGAACTGTCTTCCAATCACACTCTTCTTATGACTGGGCAACTATTATGAAATCCACCTGCTCTCAAGAATTATCTAACACCATCTGTCCAAAATTGACCATGACTTAAAGGATTTATTTGAAGAAAAAATAGTCCTAGATATTATGACTCGGCCTTCTATGAAAATGAAAGTATTTAGGACAGTCAGTGAGGTTGATCTCTTCAGCATTCCTGGGTTAGGGTAGCATGAGCAGGTTATTTTCCATCGATACCAAGAAATAACCGAGGACTTGTTCATTTTGGAAGTAATATGATTTATTCATCTATTCCTAAAATCTAGGGCAACCCTAATTTACTTATGGTTCTGTCCGAGGGAGATTTTGTGGTTTTCACCGCTCCGTAGGATGTGATGGGTATTATTAGACCTGCATAGGTCCTTGTATAGGAACTACTACTGGATTGAGAGTGAAATATGAATCTTATGATTTTCCTATTGTATTTTTTTGTGTTGATGGAATGAGTTGAGCTTTAGATTAGGTTCATTGAATGGTGTCCTCAAGACATTTTTCCATTTCTGCAAACTTACAGAACCCACCTAGATAATTCATGGTGATTATAGGTCTCTACAACTCATCCCAATATTTTAAACAAAGATTTCTAGTAGTTTCTCCTATGAGAGAGGGATGATGAGAAAATAGGTTAAACCATTACATCTAGATAGAAAGTCAAACACCCTATCATTTTTAAGTTGTTTGTATTTTGTCATTTTGATGATCATCACATTCCTCAGTGTGGTGTAGATCTGATAAAGGAACTGAAGACAAAGGTCTTCCCATCCTACAATAGAAAATGTTGGCTGAAATTTGTACCAAATAAAGGTTGGCTCTATTATATTCTGTACAAAATACCTCATATTTATTGCCTCCAATTTATCTCAAGGGTCCATAATCATCCCACATTGGGATACAAAGTGTGTGAGATATTGTTTGGGGTTTCTTTCACTGTCAAACGTAGAGAATGAATGATTTACAAAATTGGGTGGGGGAAAAGTTTCATCCACCATTAGGGATATGGATTTCTATCAGGATGAACAACAACGTATTTCCCTTCCATAGCTTCCATTCTAATAGATAGTGACTTGATGATGTTAAGTATCTTTGAGGGTACTTCTATCTAATTCACCTCCCATATATATGTATAAGTCTATGGTTGATGAGGTGTCCCCGCCTTTATCTCTTGTTGATTCTCGATTCTTACTAAGACTAAATGATGCCCTGGTGAGGGAGGGGATATCAGCACAAATAAGGGAATTCATGATCATTTTAGACTTCCTCATCCATATAGACTAGGTTCCTAGATCCAGAGCCAGAATGATAATCAGATACCACTTTTTTTATTGAATCGGCTATAGGATGGATAATATTATTTTTTTCATGGATATGATACCCAGAAGGAATATTTCCCTTGAGTATCTCCTTGTTGGGTCATCTGAGAGTTTTTATATCAATCCAATATTGTGACAATTATTCCTCCATGGAAGGAATTTTGATTATTCTAGTTGGTGATTGGTATGTATCCTCAGTTTTCTCTTTTTCTTTAGAATTATTCCATCATAGAGGTGCGAACTCGGTATTCAAAGATGCTAGGTTTTCGAACCTCCTCTGTTTTAGTGTGTGTGGAACCTCGGTTGGTGCATCCAGGCCACCCTCCTCTTGGGGTATATTTTCCAGGATGCGGCCCTCTAAATTTAAATATTTATCCACAATTTCTCTCATATTGATAGTGATGGCATTCATATAGGCATATGAAGCAATGGTGGTTGTACCGTTACTTTTGATTCAATAGGTTGGTTCTTCATGACTCTCATTTGGGTAATTATTCAAACCCTTGGCCATATTGGGTAGTTTTTTCATGCAACCCCAGTAGGGTCTTATTACCTTTGTTGTACACTCCTCCCATCATGGTCTATGAACATTGACCTTGAGGGATTTTTCATTCTTTATTTCTGAAAAGACCTCGACCAGAAGAGGTTTATCTTGTAGTGGGAGGAGCAAGTGGGATGATAATCGTTGATTTTTTTCTCCCAACTTGAAGAAGATTAATTCCCACTATGATGATCATGAAGATGAAAATTCCCTCATCCCTTCAGGTTGGGGTTTATTTAGGGACAAAATTGGAATTTATTGATCCTTTTATTAAGGATCTAATGATTCCATTCAAGGATTTGATGATTCGTGAGATGAACATTGAGATATAAATCTATCATCCCAATAGTATGGGGATGATCTAGAATCACCATTGATTTCTTTAGGACCCTATTGGGGGATGAAGAACCTGACGATGCTAATTGAGATATAAATTCCTCCATCCGGATGGGCTAGGTTTTGCTTACAATTGCTTCTCGTATGTCCAAAATCTTCTTGAGAATTGAAGATCTGAGAGGAGGAGGAGGTGGTAGATATTCCCCTAACCTAGTGGGTTGGGTTCTCTTCTAGATCATTGTTATTTTAGTTACTACTATAGCCTATTTGATGCAGCACGGCTGTGCTCACATAGGAGCTAGGTGCGATGGCAGACCATGATGGGGATCATTTTAATGGGAATTTTTCTGGTTGATCGCAACATCAACCTACATGTGTAAATTGAATTCACACTAATTCTAGGGGGATAGTAAAAAGTTCTTAAAATTTTCCTCTCCCTACGTTCAAGATTTCTATGCATTGTTGAATATGGATAATTCTATTGTAGTGACCAACTGGATCGAGTGTTACCCAGACCCCTAATTTCTCCAGAGGATATTAAATTACAAGACACCATATCTTAGGGATTTTGTTGATCCATGGGTGTGTGAAGTGTAATACTCTATAATCTCCCCATCCTAGAATACGGATGCATGACATATCTTCATAGATCAGTTGTCAAAGGTTTATGATGCAATGGAGGCAAGTGTGTTGCATATTTCCACTATTTTTTTCCATTTTTATATCCAAGGACATGGAGATAACAGCTATATCCAGATGGAAATAGAGTATCATGATGGTCTTAAGGTGACCCTCGTATCCTGGATAAGGTATGTTTCTATCATTCATCCACTGATGAGTAGACTGTATATTTTATCATAAATAAGGCATGCACTCCTTTTCTAGCTCATCTGGGACCTCATAGTCAGAAGTGGCGAGGGCCCAGAACATGATGGAGAGGGTTTTTCTGACTAACTCTCTCCATATTTCAAGGTCACCCTCCTCTTCATCAGACTCACATGCCTTCATCTGATCAGACCATAGAAGATGATTCTGAGGGTCTCATGTTAACTGGATTGGAGCATTGCTGGAAGTTGATGGGGAACTATATGTGATTGACCTTGATGTTTTAAGAGCCTATCTGTATAAAGGCATATGAGTTTTGAACACCTCTCTATATGTAGGTGTTTGTTCAAGGGGAGGATTTCCCTTTCCATGGGAGATATATACATGGGGAGGTTGAACATGGTATATGTCAAGAGTAGAGTCTATGTGATCCATCTCCACACTACCTCAAGGAGGACTATCATGGAAATGATCGTCTTCTGATTTGGTTGAAAATTTTACATACCCTTTTATTGTTGATAATGTGTCTCAAACAACCTCAATGACCCTCGTATTGAGTAGATTAGGAATATGAGACTTGATCTTTTTTGTGGTCCAAATATGCTAACCTACCTTTTGGAATTGTGTAGGGATATGATCTTGTTGTATGAAGGTTGTCTAAACATGTTTATAATTGTTTACTAATATGGGAGTCTGATCCAACTCCTAAGAATCTTCTTGAATATTCCAATGATTTGTCTCATTATTGATAAGAATATGAGCCTATCCCAAGGCATGTGACACTCTCACTTTGTGGGCCCCAGTCAAGACAAGAATATGTGCCCGATCCTAAGCCTTTGGAATTTGTCATTAGTCTTTCTCGGTAGCGATATGAGCCCGCCCCGAGTTATGTGTAAATCTAACTTGGTGATACCTAGTTGGAAAATGAATATGAGAATGGTATAAATATGGATTTCAAACCATAATATTTTTATGAACCTCTAGACTGTGAGAAGGGATATTAGCCTCCTCTTTTACTACCTCATAATGAAGTTGGTGTAGTCATTCATCGGCATAAGTAGGAATATGTGCTTGGATTACATGACCTATTAGAATATTCTAGGTATATTAATTAAAGTGAATATGAGATTATTCTAAGGAATGTGCTATTATCACTTGGTTAGACTTGTCTAGAATAGGGATATATTCTTGATCCTAAGCATTTAGAGTATTCTTCTGGACTTCTTCGATGGGAATATGAGCCTGTTTTGAGGCATGTGCCCCTCAGACTTGGTGATCCCCAGCCAGAACAAGGATATGAGCCTGACTATATGCCTTTAGAATATAATTATGTATTTTTTCGATAGGCATGTACCCCTGTCTTGAGGCATGTGCTTCTCTCACCTAATGATCCCTGGTTGGGACAAGAATATTGAGAGAACCATTTTTCAATATAACTAACACTGAGAGGGGGGGAATTAGTGTTGGGTACTTTCTTAAACCAATTCCAACTTTTTATCCCTATACCTCCTGATCTATTAGGATCTTAATTCTCTTATTCTATTTTCCTTATCGCATGCAATAAAAGAAAGAAGTAAAAACATGCACATGATATTTTTACAAGGTTCACTACTCAATGTGAGTAGCTAGTCCTTACCTTGTATGTTAATGACAAGTACATGGATTCTCAACTATAAAGTGATTTGATTTTACAGTGGTTGACTATAAAACAATTCTCTAGTAGGTGTGTCTCTCTACACTTAGAGGAGGCAAAGATATAATCGCTTCCCAGTGTGAGTCCTTATACTCAGAGGGGGAAGGTAAATAATCCTCTTCCAACTTTCAACAAGTAGGATATGGACTTACACTTTCTGGTTCTTTATACTTCCATCTAAGATAGTCATCTTACTTATTCAAAAGGTAGGTTTTTATCTTGATCTATTTTAGTGATCTTCACTTGATTATTTGAAAAGTAGTAGGAAGGAAATTCTCTTATTTCTTTCTCTTCCTTTCTAGTGAAAAAACAACTGCACTAGTTATTATGATTTCTTCTTCTTAGTGAAATAACTGACTAAAAAAATCTTCTTCTTTCATTACCTATAATCACATACACTAATGTGATTATTCAAACACTAAGGATTGGATCACTTGGCATCATCAGAGTTAATATGGCCTGAATATTTCAATATACATTGGCCACAATCATTCTTCTCTTGTTCCCTACATGAACCACCTTGCTTCACCACGAACTGTGTACCAGGTATGGTTCACAAATCACCTCTCTATGAATCGTCTCTCCTCCGTATACCATCCCTACTTTTCTTCTGTGTACCACATCATGTTCTTCCTCTATAGCCTACCTTCATATACTGCCTTCATGCACCACGTCCACGTACCGTGTCCGCATATTGTATCTGCTTCTACGGACCGTGACTATTCTACGTACTAAGCCTGCTCTGCATACCGATCCTTCTCCATGTACCAAGCCTACTACACAAATAACACCTTCTTCACATACCATGCATGATCCGTATACCACTTGCTCCGCATACCACCTACATGTACTACTTCTATGTACCTCCAATGTGTATTACCTTTGCGTACTGCATCTACGTACCTCTTCCGTGTATCACCTCATCATACCATTTGTGCTTCTATGGAATTATTTCTTCTGCATATTGCTTCTTCCTATTCCATGTATTGTTTTTCAATTCTCGTACTGCTTCTTTCATGTTCTATAGAATTCCTTCTTCTACGTACCGCTTCAACCAATTCTGATAATTGTTTCGACTTCTTTGTACCACTTATTCCTATGTGAAATCTCTTCCATGGACTGCCCTCTTAACAAAATTCTCTCCCCATGAACTCTTTCAGACTTATCCAAATTATTCCATCAGCAATGATCTTTTCTATTAAATTACACTCTCCTTAATGATGGGGTTATCACTACTTATATAGGAAAATAACATCGAAAATTCCACTAATCCGTTTTACCCAAAATTTTAATGTGGGACAATTTCACTATGTACTGAACTCCATCCACGTACTATATGCTTCTACTGCATACTGAGGACCTCCTGGGAACTACGAACCTTCACTACATACTTTGTTTCTGCCACATATTATTGACCTTCTTCATACCATAAGTCTTCATGTCCGCGTATTGCATCTCTTCTACCAATGATGAGCCATTCGGCTTACCACATCTCCTTCCACCGTGAACCATTTTTCAGTTCTACAAACTGTTCTGCGAACTGTTCCACATACCTTTCCCACTTCATGGTATGCAACCGTGAACCGTTCCCATACAGGGTACATGGTCCATGTTCTGAGGTACGCAGTTTTCTTTAATTTTCTATTTTTTTCCGTTCCACAAATTGTTTACTCCTATGAGGAAATAATTCCATTTCCAAAAAACAAATTCCTAATTTTGAGACCCAAAAATTAGTAAAACACTGTGAAATGGTGACAACTTAAATATCTGCTTCGGAGAGAACACCCATGATTCTTCACTGTCACTTTGCTTCTTCAACAATCAGCTTCTTTCATCACAAACCTTATCTGTTATGATACATTGTCTTTAATCGATCACCTTAACCATAATCATATTTTTAATAAAAATTACTACAACTTCCCTATCTTCCAACAACAACATTCTTTCTAATAAAAACTGAATATGATTGCCATAACCTTTTCTCCCCCTTTCCTTCATAAGGATTTCATCAAAATTTCTCCAAACTTATGATATTCTAGAAATAAAAAACATCAAATAATTATCTATTTTAATGAAATTTGAAATGCATGGCCATCTTAGAATACAAATCCCTCTCACACACTCTCTTCTTATTCAACCATCATATTCTACTTTATAAAAATAATATGATTCTTTTATTCAAGTAATATCTTGCATGGTTCCCATGAAATCATGAAGCATTGTGTGACCTTCTTCAGATACTCATTATTCTTCAATCATCATCAGATGGATGATACTTCACCTTTCTTCTTGTTCTAAACAATGTTTCACCTTATACACAAGTTATTTGAACTTAGTATCAGTGCAAAAATCATCTAAATTTGATCAACATGGAGAATTTACCAAGCATGTAATCCAATGTTATGAATCCATAACAATTCTCCATGCATCATCACTTCAGCCAATCTCTATTCACTTTGGAGTTCCTTCTTCATTTTGACCATTATTTATAACTATTGACAAAAAATAAAACTTATACAACAAGTGGTCCCAACAAATATGAGAATGATCTGGTGCCTCATACTTTACCAGAATATGTCAATAATCCTCTTAGATGAGAGAAAGAATTTTTTCTTACTCTGGTGTTACCACTTGTTCATAATGATTAGAGTGTTGAGTCTCCATGGCTATAGTTATGGGAATATGTGTCTATCCCTTTATCTATACCAGTACTGGAATATTCCAATGGATTTCTTCAGTTGTTTCTAAAATATATTGTCATTTTAGAAAATTGTGTGCACATATATAAGCCTACACATTTTTCTTCAACACTATGTATTGGAAGATATATTTGATTGAAGTGGTGATATGATCCCACTTATTTCATCTTTACTCTATTGGAATATGTCGATGGACTTTCTGTATAGGGGTAGGGATATGTACCTTCCCATGCTTGTTGTGGGAATATGACTACAGACTTGTTCTGGGGATATGATACGACCCCTATATATCCAATGACTTCCTTACCCAATGTGTCTTCCTTTCTGCTCATTCATGGGAATAAGAGGTGGTAGTGTGTCAGGTGGTATCCTCATCAGGTGACTGGTGGGTCCTAGTGGGATGGTGCAGGTGATAACAGCTAATAGGAGCCCTCCTGGCCAGGCCTTGAACTGAAAGAGAGACATATTTTACTCCATGGTCTTCATTTATTAGATATTTAAGGTGGTTATTGTTGTTCTCCATGGATATTCTCATGAAGCGATTGGTTGTGGCAATGATGGTCATAGGTTTAGATACATATTTCCCTAGATGATGTGGACTCATCAACTTCAATGCTTGGAGACCATCTCAAGAAATATTTAGGGTCTGGATTTTACCACATCGATGGTACTCCTAGACCATCATATTTTCCACCTAACATTTAAGCTATTAGGCAGGTGAGATCATTTTGCAACCCGTGAGGGTTACAACCATAGATGAATTTCCAGAATAGTCATTGGATGATGATATTATCTCAGATCAGGATACTATTGATGAGATCAATATCTGCATTCATTCAGATAATAAGGAACAAGGTCAGGGATTAGTGCAATATCATAGGAATGATGTCCTCAATTAGATATGCATAGTTAACACAGTTCTCATTTTATTCCCAATTTTTTTCATTCTTCCCATTTCGACTTGTCAAAATGAGGATGGAATTATTTCATGGAAACCTTGGTTAAATAGGATCATCGATCATTCTATTATTTGAGAGGTTTGCATTGGTTTCACCATTTTTGTTTTGTATGGTGTGAAAAAAAATGGTCTGACACACAATAACCCAATCATTTTTCTATTGGATAGATTCACATCAGGTTCACCATTTTTGTTTGCGTATGGTGTGAAAATAAAATTGTATAACGGACAATAACCTAGTCATTTTTCTATTAGAGATATTTACATTGGGCTCATAATTTTTATTTCGATGGAGAAGATATGATTGTTAGGTTCATTTGGTTCAGTTAGATAGTTGATTGTGGGGGGATAATTTCTTGCACAATCATTCACATCGAGTAACCATTTTCAATATTAATGAAAACTCCCAATGGTTCCCTCATCCATAACAGGGTACAGACCTACTTTCCAAAGGTAAGTGGTCAATTGGGGTTTTATAACCAATGACACTTAGGTAATCTTATTGGTTGAGAGGATATGAGGTTGGGCTCATCACACCCTTTTGAGGGGAATTATTTCTTACTTCAAGACTCTCTTATAGATTTAATACATGTTTGATAATCTATAAATAATCTCGATATGGGACTGGTTACCCTAACAAAACAATTATAAGTTAATTCTATTTTATATAGAAAATAAAGAGGGGTCTCATTATTGAACACGTATATTTATGTATGAGGTTATTCATCTAGTTCTCATTAATGAATTGCATCTTATATATTGAAACCATATAACTGATCATTTTAGAGTTTGATACCATGTAAGGAGGCAGTTAATATTATGCGGAGGGGATTGATCAATTATGAGGTGTCCTACATATCTTGGTTATTGTAGGAATCAAAACCTATGTAGTTATTTAAACATTTTTAGTTTAACTTCATACGGAAAGGACATATGTGTGGGCACTCAAGCACCAAATATTTTAATTCGATTCTTGAGGAGATGTCCTACATATCCTAGTTATATCCAGAATCATAGTTATCATAGTTTGATCATTCCCTTAAGACTAGCCCCAAGGTAGATGTCCTCATATAAGGGAGGTTTATATCATACCACTCATCGAGGCTTATATGCTAAGACTACCTTTGTTGGTGGAGATTTGTGATGTTAATTATGTGTTCTTTGTGGCTCCCTAAGCCCTCATGAGAAATTATAGGTGTGAGAAATAAGGCATAGAAATTTATCATCATCATTGCTATAGATGTGAGGATTATGTATTGAGACTTCCCATGGGATATTTAATATGGATCTTGGGCCTTAGAAAGTCATCCTACATATCCTAGTTATATCATGAATCAGATTCATTGTAGTTTAGTTATTTTCTAAGTCTGCTGATGGATAAGGTAATATGATCATCCGATAGGAATAATTGAGTCCTGATTGTTAAAATATAGGAGATATGATGGGGATTACACATAGGTGTATTCACATTTGAATTTGGGATTGGGCCTCAGGAAAGCATCCAACGTATCCCAGTAATGGAAGGATTTAGAGTCCTCATAGTTTGTTTAGTTTCTCAGTCTGCTGAGGGGTGAGGTAAAATGATCAAACCATGGGAATGATAGGGTCCCAATGGTTGAAATGTTAGAGAAATTATGGGTCATACACTAAGGTGGATGCCCATTTGAATTTATACTTGGGACTTAGGAAGGTTTCCTACGTATCCTAATTATGGAACTAATCAGAGTCCTCATATTTCAGTTAATATGGGCTTACACACTAACTTTTCTTTTTCCCTTATAGAGGTTTATGGTGAAAATGATATAATCATTAAAACTCCCTAAACCCTTGTGAGATATTCTTATTTTGAGAAATATGGTATAGCAAGTGATCAGTCTCACTGCATGTGGATATAGGACTTTTGTGTTGGGGAATCCCTTTGGAGGTTAATATAGAGATCAAGCATTGTAGAGACTTCTTATGTATCCTAGCTATAACAAGAATAAGATTCATAGTATTTCAATTGATTAGGGATTACAAACTGGTGTTTCTATTATATGAGGTACATATCAAATTATATCATTGGTTAGGGCTTACATGATGAGTTTTCCCTTATTTGTGGGACATATCATGTTATGCCACTAGTTGGGGATTACATGCTAAGGTTTCCCATATATGGAAGACAGATCATGTTATTCCATTGGTTGGGGATTACACACTGAGTTTTCCCTTATAAGACATGGCCAACTTTCCTTCCTAACATGTGTTGATTTCCCGATCTACATGCCATGATTTTCAAAATGACATGTTAGAGTATGTCTTCCTAACATCTCCAAAGACAATTGTATGATTCAGTTGACTTGTTCAGAGGACTTCATATAATATGGATGGAATGTATGAAGGTTGTTTCATGATCAAGGATAACTCATTCGGCGGACATCGTAAGACCTGGATGGTTGATCTTGGAATCCATCACATGATCTCAGCTGGCTTGTACAGAGGGTGTCTCATGATCAAGATGACTCTCCCGGGTGTCATCATGAGATCTGGATGACATGCTTAAAGGTAACCATGAGAGTTAGTGTGACATGTCTCAGAGGGTCTTTCATGTCATGTATAACATTTCAATAGGGAATATAGAGACTTGGCTAGCATGCCTAGAGGGTGTCACAAGATTCATTTGACATGCCCGAATGCTACCATGAGACTCATCTAACATAAACTGGTGTTGCTATATGTGTAAGGAAATATGTCTGAAGGTCACCACAAGGTTGTACAGAGATCCCAGAGGGTTTCTCAAGTCTTGGGTGTAATTCCTTGGGGACACCATGTGACTTGATCTAACATGTCTAGGGGAATTTCTATGATCAAAATAGTAATCCAAAAGAGTTTTGTGTGATCTGGGTGACATGTCTTGGTGTTCTCACATGACCTGGGTGGTTCATGTGAAGTACACGTGGATCAAAATAAATGTTATTTGATTAAGTCTCACATATTTTATTCTTAGTTATATTCCATATATTTTTAATGCCTTATATTTGTTAAGTGTTATCTTGTTTTAAGTATTTTGTAATTTAGCAGATGTGTGGGATGGTCTTCACCTGTCCTACCCAAATTCTTTTATGTGATCTAAGAGTGATCATACGAAGTGCATTATTCATGCTCTGGGATAACTCTAGTTGTTCCCTCGTATCTTACCTGATAGAAAACTTCTCAATCATGAGATTATCCATTTCAAAAAAACCGCTATATTGCTTGGGTGCACCAGTGCATCTAGATGAAAAAGACCAACCTTCCACAGAGAGTAGTGGTTCTTTTTTCAGGATGGGGTGGAGGATTTATAGGCCTTTCCAACCTAGGTGTTCACCATTTTTCACATTTCATATCACATGAATCCAAGATAGAGTCAGTGGAGGGATTTAGAATCACGCATATTCATGAGGTCCTGGGGTGGATCACTCTATGGGCATCACATGTCTTTCTGGGACCGAAAGACCATATCATCCACACCCCATTTATTGGATTAATATCCAATTAATAGGGTCTTGTTTTCTTGTGTGGACATGAAAAGGGAATTTTATATTGTCATGTTGACATGTACAAGGGCCTTCTTGAGATCAGGGTGCCTGTTAGAAAGCCTTTTCATGATATTAGGAGAATTGTATAGAAATTTACTCAAGATAAGGATGGATTGTTAGGGGGACTTCATGGGATTAGACTGAATTTTCAAGGGGTCTTGTGAGACCATTTTTTGGATAGTTTAAAGGCATGTTCGTGGGTTCCCTCAAATGATTAATGGTTTTTGGGGTACTTAGGTGCACCAGAGTGGCTGACCAAGGTCGTCTCTCAAAGAGGCAGTAATTGAAACAAATTTTTAAAGGTATTATAAAAAAATAAAAGAGAATAAAAACACTACTTGAAAGGATGTGGGGGGTTTTTACCATTCATAAAACTAGAAGAAGTTTTTTGGAAGAATATTGTATAATATTTTTGTTTTTATTTTTGAAATGAAGTTTAATTAAAAAGACACAACAAGAAGATATTTTTTAGACAATATTTAAAAGATGTAATCGATCTAACTCTACCTATTAATTTACTTATTAATCATTATCATTTAAATTAATATCCACTTAATTATTATCCCATAATTTTATAACCCCCAAACCCTACGAGAATTAACTTTACCACAAATTTGAAGATAATTATACCCTAGGCTATCTTCAGAACATCCAATCACATCACACTACTTTGATTGATGTTCTAAGGATAGCTTATGGTCAGTGGTAAATTAAGTTACATTTCCATTATATAAAATTAAAATTAATTGAGCTTAGGTATTATATTTGAACTCTACAAATTTATCCCATGTGGTTTTGAATTACCAATTAAGTTCACGCTATCACAATTCACACAATTCTCGACCTCACGTGATTTGTGTTTATTGTTCAATTGTTTGCTTAGTTTCATTTAAATTGAAAACTAAATTAGTATATCATATTAAGTGAATTAAATTATCTCATTTATTTAAAATAAATGAATGAATAAGATAAGATATAGATTGATTATTAAAAATACTACACTTCTATAGATGGCGTAATCATCGTAGAAGCGAATTGCATTTGCAATGGTTTATAATGGGTATAACCCAATCATGCTTATACTCAATAATTACAGACCAAGGAGGAAGATAAAAGAAGAATAAAATTTATCAAAATAAAATAAATTGAAGATAAAATAAGAATTTTATTGAACAATAATATTACAACAAAGAAGAGGAAGATAAGAGAATTTTGGAGGAGATCCTAGCTTGAAATCTTATCTCCTAAAATGGTTTATTGAAATGGAAAATAACTACTTCACCTCTTCTCCAAATCCTATAAGGAATGTCCAACCCCCTCAAAATTAGAAAAATATCAATTTATAGAGTGGATGGAAGGCTAGGTTACAAGTGGTTTCAAGTGTGAATCGAGAAATTCGTCCAAATATTTTAAGCCAACTTGAACCACCCATTTGACCACAAAAACGCATGAACCAGATCTCCATCTAGTAGGATGATTTGTGAAAAATTATGTTACCAAGATCATCTCCAAAGTGGATCCCAATTCAAGCATTAATGTAGGATCTATGGTCTAAATACATAACCTATGTCCAATCTGGCAAGTCCAGCCCAATTTTGACTTCATGGCCAATTTGCGCCAACCAAATGCATGATTTAGCTCCAATGTACTAAATGAAAGTAGTAGCACATTAAGTCAGTAACATATTTAAATAATTTTAAGTTCAAATAATTCATATCAAAATATTTATGTTTGAAATACTACAGTGAATTTTAAAGGGTAAAACTGGAATTTTCATCAAATTTTCAAATGAATGATCTAATCCCAAATATTTCATAAATGAAAACATTTACCACAATTTGTGGAAATTATATCATTTATTATCAATAAAATATTCAATAAAAATGTGATTTATCAACTTCCCACACTTACCCTTTTGCACTCCTGCGAAAAACCTCATATCATGTATTTGAAAAAAATGTGACAAGATATGCATATTCAAATTTCTCAATCCAGAGTGTAAATATAGGAAAAGTAAGAATCAAATCAAGAGTCAATATTAATAAATTTTAAATTCATTGTCTCATAAATTGTGTCAAAACAAGATTCAATGGGATTCATAACACCAATCATAGCGAAACAAGTCATGGGTCTACCATGCCACTAATTCTCCATGTGTTTGTGTGCCAACCATTCCAAGCTTGTCTTTCCACCCTTTATCTAGTATATTTAGGTCAATAAAAACTTTTCTTCTTACCTGATTCTATTCCACTGAACATGTTCAATATCCTTTACAATCAAATTCCAAAACCCACTCATTTAATCATTCCCAGAAGTCAAACCATGATCTCTTGACCTAAATATCCCCATATCTTGTACATTTCTCCAATCCCCTCTATTGAATGTGTTTTTTGATTTTTTGATTTTTCGATTTTTTTAAATTTTTTTAGAGGGAGTACGATAGTCAAATATTATGTGCACACGCATAAGTCAATATGGTACAGCGATGGAAACGATTGGAAGAGAAACGAATGTATGGAATGAGCAAGTTATAAGCTGAAAAGGATTACTTACCCTGAATATACATTCAATTTGGTAAGAGAAACTCACAAGTCATGATTGTGTGAAAAATTGTGTGGAGAAATCAATGACACAATTTACGATGAAAACAATGTCACAAATAATGATGTAAATCTAAAAGGTTTTATAATTACACAACCATTCATATCATCGACGACTTCAATATTTATAAAAGTCAACCCTTGATGATGAAATATTTCTCATTCTTATATTTCTACCAATGAATTTTGAAAACATTCATTTTTCATATATTCCACATGAGAATGTTACATGATATATTTGTTTCTTTTTTATTGATTTTTTTTGTTTTTTTTTTGTTTTTTTTTTTGAAAATTTTAACAAAAAACCTAATAGAAAATACACATAAAGCAGACAAATGAAAATCTTTAATATCTACCCCAAAAAAAATTCCCCTCCCCTACACTTAAAATATTGTATTGTCCTTAATGTAAACCTATGAGATGATATATGAACATAAAATTTATAATTTTAATTAGGAAAAAGAATATAAAAGTGAAAGGGTTAGGAACAGCCTGATATGCTCAAGTGATGATGGGGTCATTCAATGTGATGAAATCCACTGCATCAGTAGGAATTCCCTCAATGTAATTCTTCAAACATTTTTTGTTGACTGAAAAGCTCCTTCCAATGTCCTCTTGTGTGATCTCCACTACACCATAAAAAAATATTAGTTACAACATAAGGACCTAACCACTTAGAATGCAACTTACCAGGTATCAGCTTCAGTCGTGAACTATAGAGCATGACTTTATCTCAAACTTGAAATTCCCTTTTCTGGATCATTTTTTCATAAGCTTCTTTTTATCTTTCCTTGAAGATCCTTGAGTTCTCATATAAAGACAATCGAATCTCCTAAATCTCTTGAATTTTTAGCTTCCTTTGGATTCCAACTTAGGCCAAATCCATGTAACATTTCTTTACAGTCCAATAAGATCGATGCTCAACTTTCATGGGTAGATGAAAGGATTTCCCAAAAACAATCCAAAATGGGGACATACCGATGGGGGTCTTTTATGCTGTCCTATAAGCCCATAATTCATCATCCAAGAGCTTGCATCAATCTTTCCTATTTTGATGCACAGTTTTCTCCAAAATTTGATTAAACTCCCTATTTGAAACCTCAGTCTGGACATTTGTTTGGGGGTGGTATGGTGTTGATGTTTTGTGTGTCACCCTATACTTCTGAAGAAGGGAAGACAAATTCTGATTGCAGAAGTGTGTCCCTTGGTCACTTATGATGGCCTTTGGTACTTTAAACCTACAAAAAATCTATGTCTTGACAAAGTCCACTACAACATGAGAATAATTAGTCCTGGTGGACTTAGCCTCCACCCATTTCTCACATAATAAACAACAACCAAAATATAGAAAAAACCAAAGGAACTAGGAAAAGGACCCATAAAATCCATGCCCTATACATCAAAAATCTCACAAAATAGTATGGGTTATTGGGGCATCTCATGTCTCCTAGAAATGTTCTTAGTGTGTTGGCAACAAGAGCATGACTTACAAAACACGTGAGCATCATGGAATAATCTAGGCCAATATAATCTAGAGTCTAATACATTCCTCGCTATCTATTGGGGTCCAAAGTGTCCACCATAAGAAAGTGTATGATAGAATTGTAGAAAAGACTCAAACTCATGATCAGGAACACACATCCCAATAACTTGGTCACTACACATGCGCCAGAAGTAGGGGTCATCCCACACATAATACCGAGACTCACTTTTAAATGTTTGGACTTCATATTTCATTAAATTGGCAGGTATTTCAGATGCAACAAGGTAGTTCACTAAATCAGCATACCAAGGATGCGTACCTGAGATAGAATAAATATGCTCATCGGGGAAAGTGTCCTGAAGTGGTACCTGGGCTAAGGTGTCAGCCTCTAGTGTGTGAGTAATCCTACTCATGTGGTCTGCCACTAGGTTTTATAACCCATTCTTGTACTTTATCTCAATGTAAAATTCTTGAAGGAGGAGCATCCATTGGATTATCCTGGAATTTTCTTCAGACTTATTCAATAGGTACCTCAGAGCTGCATGGTCAGAAAAAACAACTACTTTAGATCCCAATAAATATGAACAGAATTTATCTAAAGAAAATATGACAACAAGAAACTCCTTTTCTATGGTTGTGTAATTTTATTAGGCTGAATCCAGTGTCCTTGATGCATATACAATCACATGTGAATGTCCCTCCACCCTCTAAGATAAGACAGCTCCAATAGCGAAGTTGGAGGCATCACACATAAGCACAAAAGGAATGTCCCATTGTGGGGACTGTATGATTGGTGGAGTGGTCAGACACTTCTTTATCTCATAAAAGGAAGTCCTGCAGGAATCATCAAACAAAAAATCAGAATCCTTTTGAAGTAATCATGACATAGGAAGAGCAATCATACTAAAATCTTTAATGAAGCGCCAATAAAATCCTGCAATCCTTAGGAAAGATCTAACATCACGAACACATGAAGGATAGGGTAAGGATGAAATGATATCTACCTTAGATCTATCAACCTATATCCCATGTTTTGACACCACATGCCCTAAGACAATGTCATGATCTACCATAAAATAACACTTTTCAAAGTTTAAGACTAGATTCTTCTCAATACAATGATTCAAAACCTTTCCCAAACTATTTAGACATTCATAAAATGAGGATCCATGTATTTTAAAGTCATCCATAAATACCTCCATGAAGGTCTCACGAAAATCATAAAAAATACTCACCATGCATCTTTGGAAGGTACCTAGGGCATTGAAAAGTTCAAATGGCATCATCCAGTAGGAAAATGTGCCGAATAGACAAGTGAATTTTGTCTTTTCCTAATCCTAAAAAGCTATAGGAACCTTAAAATATCCAAAAAATCCATCCAAGAAACAATAATGTGTTTTCCTAGCTAGCCTCTCAAGCATTTGATCAATAAATGGGAGGGGAAAATGTTCTTTACGAGTAGACTGATTTAGTTTCCTATAATCAATACACACACGCCAACTATTTTGAACAATCATCGAAACCAACTCATCTTTCTCATTTTTAAAAACCGTAACACCAATTTTTTTAGGCACAACCTAAATACTACTTACCCACTGAGAATATGAAATGTGAAAGATTATACCTACCTCGAGAAATTTCTCAAGTTCTTTTTTACAACTTCCAGAAGAGTTAGATCCAGTCACCTTTGTGGATGCCTAACTAGTTTATCCCCATCTTCCAAAATGATCCTATGCATGAAAATGGAGGGGCTAATACCTGATATGTCATCCAAGGTCCACCGAATTTCCCTGATGTTCTCTCTCAGAAGATTCAAAATAATTTCTTCATGTTCAAAAGGAAGATTATTAGTAATTATAACAGGTAATCTCTCGCCACTTAATAAGTATAATTATTTTAGATTTGGAGGTAATGTCTTGAGTTACAATGTAGGGGTGATGTATGAATGAAGAAATTTAATTAAATGAAATATTTGTAGAATTAACATCAGTATCAAAATATACATCATGAAAATTAGAGAATAAATCATTAAATCCATCAGCATACTCCACATCCATGTCATAATCAGATTGAACATGATCAAAATCAAAATATGATTCAATTTAAAAATCAAATCTAAGAGAGTTTTTTGCATTATAAATAGGTGTCGAAGTACTCTAAGACATCAAACTAGAACCAATTCTCATAATATCCCTAATCATAGGACAATAAAAATCTATGGGGTTTTTTCTAGGTGGTTCAAAATGGGAGATAACAAAAGCATAATGGTCCTATGAGGGGTACTTTATTGAGTCTATAACATTAAATATCACAACTTCATCTCCAAGCTCCACATAAATTGTACCCTAATTGACATTTATGATTGTTTTTTCAGTTTTGAGGAAGGTTCTACTTAAGATAATGGGAGCATGTGAACTTACCTGATCATCCTCCATGTTAAGCACATAGAAATCTGCTGGAAAAATCATGTCTCTTACCTAGACAAGTACATCCTCAAGGACTCTCGATGGATATATCGTAGCTCTATTTTCCAATTGTACCACTACTCTCATCGGTTTCAACTCAACAACTTGTAAAGAATAGAATGCAGAGTGTGGAATCACATTTATGGAAGCTCCTAAATCACAAAGTGCATCAGAAAAGTGTAACGCCCCTATGGTTCATGGGATGGTGAACGTCCCGGGATCCTTGCACTTTATTGGTATTGATAGAGTTTGTGTAATAAATTCTGACACATTTTTTCCAATATTGATCCTCTCATTTCCCTTGAGCCCTCTTCTATTGGTACAAAGTTATTTTAAAAAATTTCATACCTTGGGATTTGGTTAATGGATTCAAGTAAATGAAAATTGATCTCCACACACTTGAATGTATCCAAAACGTTTTTTGCATCACCTCTTTAGCCATATTTTTTGTTTTTACAACATTGTTTGGAAAGGTAAGGTGTTTATAAGTAACATCATTAATCCTTTTCTTACTTTTATCTTTCTCATTGGGTTTATCATTCATATTCTTCCCACTTCTCAATGTGATGGAATTAACATTCCCCTTGGTTTTTCGATAAGGTTGGGAAGGTAGATTTCTGGAATTCTTACTTACCAGTTCATGGAGGGCAGTGAAAATATGGATCATTTGAGTCTTCAACTCCCTCAGCTCCGAACCTTGACTCTTCATCTCATTCAATTGATTAAGAACAATTTGTTTCAAAAGATCATCAGTATTATAATCTACATTTGGTTGATAAATCCCTTATTGTTGGCTTGTTGATGCTTGGGCTTTAAACCTCCTTTGGGGTTGTTGAAAACCCTTCTTGTAAAGCGGAGGCTGTTGGATGTTTTGTTGAAAGGGGACCTTCATTGTTGTTCATGGACATACCTCATGTCTGATTGATCCTTCCACCCTTGGCTATATGTTGGAGAAAATGAATCAAACTTCTTTTAGGTATATGGTTTTTGTTGCTGCTGAAATAAACTCCCAGGAAACATTGCTGCACAATCTTCTGTTTATTGTAGTTAGGGGCAAGAGTCAGTTGGGTGGCCTGTATTAGTGAAAATTCCACAAGGCCTTGAAGGAGTTGGTTGGGATGTATTTTAGCCAAATTAATCTTCCTAGCCATAGTTTTTAATTCTTTCAACTTGGTATCAATCAATTGACTTTCAATAGAAGGACTTACCTGATGTACTCCTCGAACATGTGGTGTACCTCGATTTCCAAATTGTTGGGATTTTTGTGCCATCTTGTTGATCAATGAACGTGCAGCTACTGGTGTCTTGTCCACTAATTCCCCTCAAACTGCAGCATCCAACATGCTCCTCTCCGTAGGTGTGATTCTTTCATAGAAGTATTGGATGAGGAGTTTCTCACTGATTTGGTGATGTGGGCAGTTTGCGCACAACTTCTTGAATCGCTCCCAGTACTCATACATTTACTCCCCTTGTGCTTCCTTGATCCCTGATATCTCCTTAATAATGGAAGTGGTCCTTGATGCTAGAAAAAATCTTTTCAATAAAATACGTTTCAAATCATTCCAACAAGTTACATCATTAGGTTGTAAATAATACATCCAGTCCTTTGCAACTCCATCAAGTGAGAATGGGAATGCTCTTAGTTTGATTTGATCTTCAGATACATTTCTTGTCTTCAAGGTTAAGAAAACCATATTAAATTATTTTAAATGTTTATTTGTATCCTCACTAGATAATCCATGAAATTTAGGAAGAAGGTGAATTAACCTAGATTTTAGTTCAAAGTGTTATTTGAGATTTGGGTATGTAATGAAATTTTGTTGATAATTAATATCAGGTACAGCCAATTCTCGAATGGTTCTCTTAAGTTCATTTCCATTATTTTCATCCATTTGTTCTTGTTTTATGTTTTAATTTGAATTGATTCCAATTTCAATGTTCTGAGAGTGGAGGAACTCTCCAACTGGTTGAATGTTGAAACTTCCCATAGACTGAGAATGTTTGATTCGAGACCTAAGGTTGCATTCAATATCAGGGTCAAGATCTAAGAGATATTTAGGATTAGTTCATGTCATAAATCATAAAAAGATAAAAAGAAAGAAATTATACTATAATAAAAATGATAAGTTTTAGTTGATGGTCCAAAAATAAGAAGAAGAAGAAAACCAAAGAAGAAGAAAAATTCAGATTGGGTAAAGAAAAGAGAAAAAAGAGAAGTAGAGAATAAAATGTAAAATAAAATAAATACCTCTAAATGGTTGAAATAATTACTTTTCTCCTTGAAAATGGTTCCAATTTGAAAGGTGTTGTTATGGGTGACCTCAAACAATTAATGGTTTTTGGGGTACTTAGGTGCAGCAAAGTGGCTGACCAAGGTCTTCTCTCAAAGAGGCAGTAATTAAAGAACTTCTTAAAGGTATTCTAAAAATAAAATAAAAGAGAATAAAAACACTACTTGAAAGGATGTGGGGGGGTTACCATTCATAAAACTAGAATAATTTTGCTGGAAGAAGATTTTATAATATTTTTGTTTTTTTTTTGAAATGAAGTTCGATTAAAAAGACACAACAAGAAGATGTTTTTTAGACAATATTTAAAAGATGTAATCGATATAACTATACCTATTCATTTACTTATTAATAATTATCATTTAAATTAATATCCACTTAATTATAATCCCCAAATTTGTTAACCCCCAAACCCTATGAGAATTAACTTTACTACGAAAATGAAGGGAATTAAACCCTAGGCTATCTTCAGAACATGCAATCACCACACCCTGATTTGATTGATGTTCTAAGGATAGCTTATGGTCATTGGTAAATTAATGCACATGTACATTCTGTAAAATTATGATGAATTGAGCTTAGGGATTATATTTTAACTCTACAAAATTATCCTGTTTGGTTTTGAATTACCATTTAAGTTCATGCTCTCATAATTCAAACAATTCTCGACCTCGCGTGATTTGTGTTTATTGTTGAATTGATTGATTAGTTTCATTTAAATTAAAAACTCAATTAATAGATCATATTAAGTGAATTAAATTAGCTCATTTATTTAAAATAAATGAATGAATAAGGTAATAGATATATTTATTACTAAAAATACTACTCTTCCATGGGTGGCGTAATCATCGTAGAAGCGAATTGAATTTGCATTAGTTTATAATGGGTATAACCCAATCACGCTTCTACTCAATAATTACAAACCAAATAGGAATATAAAAGCAGAATAAAATTGAGAAAAATAAAAGAAATCTAAGATAAAATAATAAGTTTATTGAAATAACAAGAACATTACAACAAAGAAGAGGAAGAGAGGAGCATTTTGAAGGAGATCCTAATTTGAAATCTTTCATCCTCCAATGGTTAATTTAAATGAAAAAAACTACTTCAACTCTGATCCCAATACTCTAAGGCACCTAAATCCCCCTCCAAATGATAAAAATACCAATTTATAGAGTGGAGGGGAGGATAGGTTACAAGTGGTTTCAAGTGTGAATGGGGAAATTCGGCAAAATATTGTAATCCAACTTGAACTGCTCATTTGACCACTAAAATTCATTAACAGGCTCTCCATATAAAAGGATGGTTTGTGAAAAATTTTGTTCCAGAGATCCTCTCCAAAGTAGAGCCCAATAAAAGCACTCAAGTAGGAGTTATGACCCAAATATAGAACCCATGTCTGGTCTAGCGAGTCCAGCCCAATTTTGACTTCATGGCCCATTTGCACCAACCAAATGCATGATTTATCTCCAATGTCCTAAATAAAATTTGTCTCCAATTAAGTAAGTAACATATTTAAATAATTTTAAATTCAAATCAAAATATTTATGTTTTAAACTCTACAGTAAATTTTGAAGGGTAAAATTATAATTTTCATCAAATTTTCAAATTAATAATCTAATCCAAAATATTTCATAAATGAAAACATTTACTAAAATGTGAGGAAATTATATCATTTATTATCAATAAAATATTCAATAAAAATGTGCTTTATCAATATTCATAGCATGTCACAAAAGTTTTATGACTTCAAGAGGCTCACACCCCCTCTCCCTTTTATTTCCTTTGTTTATTTTATAATGTTTAAGGATTTCTCGAGGTTGTTTGGGTGTTATAAAAGAAAATAACATTACCTATTTGTGATGCATCACCCGACCACAAAATTTCATCTGGAGATTTATGATTATCTTAGGGAAAACATCATATGTTTGTCCTTATGGAGCCAAAGGGGGAGTGCGAGGTCAATTGGACATGCCCAAGGCTCTTTACGCGGTGAGGATGTTAGGCCAGTGGGATTTTGAGAGACAAGGCGGACATGTCACTGGGTGATTGTGGTCTCTTGAGGATCACCAGGGGCATGATTCATGACTATTATTAACTCAATAGGATCCTCCATCCTCTAATTTTTATTTAATTTATTTATTTTACAAAGGATTGGGATCTCATGAGTTTTCTTAAATGTTGTTGAGTATAATATTTCTTCCCATTGGTGATGAATCATGTGAGTTTTACGATTTCATGAGGATCACACTTTTTGGATATTTTACTCCTATTTTTTTAGAACATTAGGATGGTTTGTCAGGTGTCCACCGATTGACAAGTCGTGTGACCTAGAGGATCTTATATGGCTATCATTGTGTGACCAGTGATTTTTAGGGGAATTTTTGTGAGAGCAGGAGGATTTTTCAAAAGGGTTTTGCAGGATCTTCTATAGGTTATGTTCTTTGCATGGATTCTTTGTGTGAACTCATAGTGTTCATTTGATTGTGTGTCTCTTGGGGGTTCACACAATCCGTGAGATCATGGCTACATTCCTCTTCTTTTTCTTTTTGGGGGAAATAATACCCATATTCTGGTATTTCTTCTTTTGTGATTTTTTGAATTCTCATTTTGTGGGTATCAACAGCCTTTGTGCACCAAAATTCCTTAATAGAAATAATCAGCTTACAATGCCAGAGTTACCAATTTATTTTGATATGAAACCTATCATGATCCCATTGCTTCCAAAATTTCATGGCTTGATAGAAGAAGACCCAGAAAAACATATTAAATATTTCACATATGTCTTCTCTACTTTTAGACCCCAAGGAGTAGATGAGAATTAGGTAAAGTGGAAGGAATTATCATTTTCATTGGAAGGAGCTACCAAAGAATGGTTTTATGGACTACAACTTGGAGATGTGCAGGATTGGAATCACTTGTTAAGATGCTTCATGAAAATATTCTTCCCCACCTCAAGAAGAATATCCATCATAAAAGAAATCATTTTCATCATAAATTCCTATGGAGAAACCCTTTATGAGTAATGGGAGAGATTTAAAAAGATATATTCCAACTTCCCACATCAATAAATTGAGTAGCATCACTTTCTTGTATTATTTTATAAATAAAAATTATAAAAGGACATAAACCTTATGGATGCATAATCTTTAGGTTCATTGATTGAAATTTCACCAGAAGAATAAAAGGGATTTATTGAGAAGATCTCTCAAAACTCATAATAGTTTGGTATAAGGGGTACTGGAATAAAAATAATCCATGAGTTAATAACTTATTATCCCTAACCTTTATAGGAAACTAATATTTATGAGAAAACTAGTATGGTGATACAGATGTCCCTGAAACAAGTGAGTAAAAAAACAAACACCGGTTAAGGTATGTGGTTTATGCTCATCATCTGATCAATTAACTAAACAATGTGTTGAAATATAGGGAATGGAAAGTTTTAAAGTATCCTTTAAGTTGAGGCATATCAAACAAACTCATGTATTTAGGGATCATAATAAATTCCATTATGGATTTGAAAATTAGCAGAACCAATCTAGACCATCTTACCAAAATCAGTTCCAAAACCAACCCCCATTCCATCATCAATTCCAAAACCCACCATCATTTCAAAAAAACAAATCATATAACTAGACCAACTACCACCAACAAACCTCTTTCCAAAGACCCTATGAGCAACCATATACCAGTTCATAGCCTCCAATTCAAAACCAACAACAAAAAATTGAGTTTGAGGGGATGAAATACACTGTAAAATATTTTTCCAATAATTTTGAAAGAATCATGTACTTCCTGACCAAAAATCCTAATAAAATACCTTCCCAAAAAATCAAAAACCTAAAGGATAATTTCATCATGATAATAACAAGAATAGGAAAACAAATCACACCAAAAACCACCCTTGAACCTGGAATAAGACCACCTAGGCTGAGGGAGAATTAATTTGGGAATTCTGAAAATTATTTCAAAATTCACCTAGAATAGTAGAATATAGAGGTTGAGGATAATGATAGGCCTGGGAGTAAGATACAATAAATACCATTTCAAATTAAACAAATGGATAAGAAAGACTTACCCCAACCATTTCCATAAAGGATAATTGAATAAAATATATTTTAGGAAGAAGAAATTTAAAAATAAATTATTAACACCTTCTAGAGAGTGGAAATTAATATCCCCTACTTGAGATTAGGATTTTGATGTATTAGGGGTAGTGGTTCCTATGTTTTAAAGAAATTGGGTATTAGAATTTTTTCTTGGTCATAGGCTCCTTAGATTAAAATTTTATGTTATAATATAGTAATGGACTTTTTCATAAGCGTATATTTACCCTTACTTAAATATTTTTTGTTAAACTACTCTAAAATGTTTTTAAGTAAGTGGTTTAGAATTTCAAAAATACACTATCGCAATTCAATTTCATAAATTCAAATTACATGGTTTATGATGATAATTTGGTTTAGGTTTCTCTAATCATACCTCTATATGACTATGAGGGAGAATCTAATCACTCTCCTAGGGTTATTATGGTAGTTTAAAAAGGAAATCCTCTTTAAGAAATTGAGTTTCACCAATCATTGTTTGGAGGTAGAGGTGTGCCATGGGGTGAGGCCATTATCATTGATTTCACCTGGTACTTTTAGATAAATAATCCTCTAGCCTTCGAAGAAATATGTGTCCCTTATGAAATAGATTGTTGGATTGATATGATCTATAATATAATTGAGTTAGTTGGGAAACATGAACAGAAGTGGATGAATTTAGATACCTTCATTATTTAGATAACTTTTTGGAGATAGTGGGTGTGATGGTTTAAGTGAGAAGGTAAGAGGGTTTATCATGGGATATCATCAAATCACAATTAATTGATGAGTTCTTCCCAAAGATACTAAATTTATTTTGGGAAGAACTGAAAGTTCTCTCTAATGGAGTTCTGTAAACTCTTATTCCCAATATAAATTTATTATCTTAGGGAATAACTCATCAAAGAAGTGTAATTTTATGAACTCCCATGATAAACCCTCTTACCTTCTCACTTAAACCATCACACCCACTATCTCAAAGAAGGTCCCTAAAGAATGAAGGTAGCTAAATTCACCCACTTATATTAATGTATCTAAAATACTTAAATATATTATAGATAATATCAATCCAACAATCTATTTCATAAGGTTCACATATTCCTTGGAAGGCTAGAGGATTCTTTATCTAAAAGTTCTAGGTGAATTCCATGATAGTGGATTCACCCCATGGTATACCTCTACCTCAAAACCATGATTTGTGAAACCCACTTTCCTAAATAGTATTTCCTTTTTAAACTACCATAAAAAACCCAGGATAGTTCTTATATACTCCCTCATGGTCATATAGAGGTATTATTAGAGAAACCACAACCACATGATCATCATCAATCATGTACATTGAATTTATGAAATGTAATTGAGGTACTATATTTATTAAATTCTAAATCATTGATATAAAAAAATAGAATAGTTTAACTAAAAATATTTAATTATTATTATATATACACTTATGAAAAATTCCATTACTATCTCATGATATAAAATTTTACACTAAATAACCTATGACCCTGAAAATATCCTAACACCCAATTTCTGTAAAACCTATGAACCACTACCCCTGATATATCAAAATATTAATCCCACACAACATGTACCTGTACATATATCACATTATATAAAAGTTTTAATCATATAAAATCCATCATAAAATTAATTAATTAATTATAATGAAACTAATAACTTATTAATAAAAAATTTATATAAATCGTTGTTAACAAATAATTAATAAAAACCCCTTTGGAAAACCCATTTTGTAATCACATGAAAGAAAACACATGTAATGTGATCCTACATTCCAAAAATTATGTATAACTCTCTCCCACTTGATGATCAAGGAAAAGAGTAATTAAATCAATAATAATTAAAAAACATCACTTGAGGAAAACCCATCAAAATCTAATAATAAAAACTAACAACAAATCACATGAAATTGATAACTTCAATTTCTTCTATACAGGTACCATCCAAACACAAGCATGGTATTAACTTAATTTCTAACTATCCTATCTCCAGTATTCCAAACCCTAAAATAATTAATTAGTAAAACAAGGGCCCTGATGTAATTTTTTAATTCCATAAATTGGCTTGTTGGTTCTGAGTTAGAGTGTTTCAGGACCTCATGTGCCCCTCCCCATATTCAAGAGGTTGTTGGCTAGGGTAAATGACCAAGAATTTAGGTTGAATTGATTATGCCTGCAATATCATTCCAAAAAAATAAGTGGTAAATGTAATAAAACAAGAAATTTAAATTATGGAATCATTAATACATGTTAACCATATAAATAATAACACATGTAATAGAGAAAAACCCATGATGGTCATAAATTATCAGCCAAAAGAGTGATCCCCTCAAAAAGTAAATTATATAAATTTGAAATATAAGTGAACATAAGAATTGTAGGAGGCTCTTCTAAAAATAACTTCAAGATAAAATATAGATATTTATTAATCCTACTCTATCACCACACAAAATGTAATTCCCCTTACCTATATACCCAATTTATAAATATGTGTGTCTACTAAGGTGAGTATGAAATGTGTGAGTATTAAACCTAGTTGGACACCACCAATAAGCCCTTAACATAACCTAATAATATATGTGATTTATTAAACAAGTTATCAAAAATGTACATGCAATTCTAGACATCATAAACAAAATAGGATTCCACCAATCTTGAACTTCCCTACTATGGCCATTGTCATTTGAAGGGTTATCGTTTACGAGGAAGAATATAATAGAGGCTAGGTAGGAATCCAATATATGGTATAATAAGAAATAATATTTATTTAATATGAATGGATACTAATAAAGGTGTAACATTTCCAACATAAGGGATATCAATAGATATTATAGAGAGAATAACATATTCAACTTCTCATATAATTACTAAATACCATGGAAGATATAACATAACCAACTACCTGGAAGTGACACTGTAGAGACCCGAAGCCTGACGTACATAGACTTTACGTTACTTTTGCGGAATACTTAGTACATAACAAAAACACACACACAAGGATCGTAATAGTTTAGTGTCTTTGGAAACTCGGAACGTAATCTTCTAATCGTGGGGAAAGATCTTCAATATCCCCCATAAATATCTTCCCTTTTTTTTACCTAAAAACCTATCTTTATATCCTGGGGAAAAGAAAACATAAAAGGGTGAGCTCAAATGCTCAGTAAGGGTAAACAAAAGAAATATCAATCACATCATATACATAAGAACATAGCTTTTGGAAATCTTAACCTGCAAAAGAGCTCATAATATCATAACATGGGATAAATCATAGAAGTGAAAATGAGATCACCATAATCATAACATGAAACTTGAAACTTTGTGGCATGCACACATAATCATGGAAAATCATTTCTTGTTAGTCATGACTCATTGCCAAGACTATCTTAGTGGACAAAGTCCCTTTCTGAATCGAGTAACCCTCGTTTCAGTCCTGTTTCACTGAACCGATATAACCTACCATTTCAGCCATGTCTATCTCATGAGATATAAAATCTTTACCCAATTCATTGGAGGGAGATATAGGTCCCACCCATCTTATAATGAATCCTTTCTTATGTGTGCCACATAATCATAAAACATACATCATCGCATAACACATGTAACAAAAATGGGATTCTTGAAACATAATGACATCATAAATCAATTCATATAAGATAAAGGAATTAATAAAAATAATTCCATCACAACATGAACAAATCAATTTAATAATAGGTATAAAACAGAACCCTTTATTATCTTAGATGGAAAATAATTTTGATAAAACACTTGAACTCCATTCTTGAGGAAAATATCCTTTCTTCTTCAAAAACATTTTTCCTTTCATAACATGTCATACAACTTTAAAATAAAAGAATTTGATTAAAAATAAACTTGAAAACTTTTAAAGGAAGATTCTTGGAAATAATGTTTTAAAAATCCATTCATGCCGTATAAGTTAAAAAAAACATTCTTCGTACTTTTTTCGGAAAGTCAAAAAAACACCTCGTACGAAAAAGCGACAAAAGATTCCTTTCATATTCATTACTAAAAACTCACCGAAGGGTAAAAATGGATTTAAACAATTGTAGGTGGATGGAAATAATATTACATATTGATGAAACATGGATGTGGATGATAAAATACACCCCAGTAAATACTTACGAATAAACAATCTCGGATAAAAATGAGATTGTGATATTTCCCTTACCTTAGGTCCGATTTGCTTCGTATGTGTCCGAACCTCCTGTATAATGATTTAAATAATGTCATTGACTTATTACAGAATCATATTCACTGTTATGATATCATATATTGTTCACTTATGACATTATATTACCCGTTCTTTTGTAAATTCCATGTTAAAGAAGCGTTTTGGGTAAAATCGTTTCATTTATCGTAGGTGTTTTGACTTGTTGTTCTTGACATTATTATTACTTATATCATGATTTACTTACTTCCAGAATATAAAATATGATTTATATATCATATATATTCAGTATATATATATATATAATAGATAGATAAATGAAATGAAAAACACCGTTCATGGAGACGGTAGTCCGTACGTACGCATGAACGCTGTTTTCCTTTCCTTATTGTCTTGAATGGAAGTAAGTAGATGACATACATATATATATACATAAATACAGTAGCTTTATAATGTCATATATTTCATTATTATTTCTTATATATACTTTATAATCATTCTTAAATGGTTAACATGGAGAATGAATCTCATCGCGTCGTGGAGACGGTATTCCGTACGTACGCACGCGCGGTGATTTCTTTTTCCTTAGGATGGATAGATGGTGAAATAGGGTTGTTTCATACTTATAATAACATATCAGTATATGAGTGATACTGATGTTATTACTTCATAATGAAACAACCTAAGAAGAAGAAGTGGAAGAAGAAATAAAGATGAAAGAATTGGTAACGGTAATTACCTCTTCTTTGAAGCGCCTCTTTGAGACCTCCTCTTAGGGCACTAAAATTGGTCTTTGAGGAAGACCAGAACCTCTAGGATGTTTCTAGGGAAGTGGAGAAGAGATTTGTGCAGGGGTTGGCCGAGCTTGAGTGCTCAAATTGGTGTGAGGAGGAGGGGGAGGAGGTGTCCTTTTATAGGGGAGGAGAGGGGCACCTTAGGAATACCTCAAAATATTATTTTATATTAATGTCAAAATCGGTTTATAATGGTTCCAAAGGGTCTTATTTCGAAGCTAAAGTAGGTTTGGGTCGAAATCCTACCAACCAATAAGATTTAGACAAGTTTAGGGTATTAGTTTAACCTTATCAATTAGATTTAACTCTAAGTTAAATAATTTAACTTTTACCGTGTCTTTTTGTTTTCTTTCACTATATGGTTAATACACTTACTATAACATGCCAAACGAACCCCAAATTGTTTATTATTAATATATATATCCTTATCTAAGTCATTTGGCCGAACCTTAGATTTTTAGGAATAAAATAACAATTAATAATATAATATTTGATTTAATTACTATTTTGTGTCAATTTTGACACTATTTGATATATGATTTTTGTGAAAGTCATAACAGAATTATATGTTCTAACCAAGTTGATTAAATCAACACTAATATATCATAGTAACCTAGAAAATTAGTGGAATTCATAAAAAGTCTCAAATTATATTTAGTTTGGTGTTTATAACATCAATTATGTCAATATTTCATTAATAAGATAATTACTGCATCATCTTTGTGTCATAAATAAATTAACTTATTTGATGTCTAAAAATTACAAATAAAATACCATTATGTGGGAAATCTTTTTAGATTTCTAATTAATATTTACAATCGAATTTATCTTATGTATAACCCTATATTAAAAATGTTTTAGTAAATAAACTTTGATTTTAACTCTTTTAACTCTTCTTTGAATTAAATAATAATAAATGTCCTAATCTAATCCAAGTGGGCTTAAATGATAATATTTTACACTTAAGGTTGTTTTTGGTCGAGATAAACTTGTCCAATAGGATTAGGACATGTGTTAGGGTAATATTAATATCATTTTTACCCTTAATTACCCTATTTGCTTTTAACCGTGGTAAATAAAAGTAAAAAGTTACTATTCACCAAAAATTATTTTCATCTCATTGAACCACATTTTACTTACTGACATCAACCGTGTCTCTCGGATTTTTGAAATTCCATTCACAGAAGCGGTAAAATTAAGTTTTATGAAAAATTCAGTTTTTTAACTACCACTTAGTAGTTTCACTATTCATCAAAAATTGAAGGTTTTTAGAAAAATGCCAAAATTTCATCCTAAGCTATATTTCATATTCCGAATTCAAAAATGAAGTCTATTTTACCAAATTCATAACATAGAAGTTGCATTAATTAATTTTATAATTAAATCCCGCTGTTAAAACAAATAGCGTGTTTTTAAGAAACGATATCTATCAAAAGATTGACATTTGTTTATGTCTGGTTTAAATCTGAAATTACAACCAATGATGAACATTGTATTAAATTGTTAAAATATATTCTAAATATACTTTAAAACCACTCAAATTAATAATTTATCACTATTAATTATTTCGATTAAAAAAGTTGTTTTTAATTATAATTTAGTAATTTTCACTATTCATCAGAATATGAAAGTTATCCGAAAAGTACCAGAATTTCACCTTAGGCTAAATTCGATACTCCGAATCTAAAAATGAATTCCATTTTGAAAAATAAAATTTACAAAATTTCAAAAAGTGGTTATTACTATTCATAACGGCTAGTTTTAATAATATTTTAATAGCATATCGTTGTTTCGTGAAACTCAGTATTGCGTACTACACACGCTATCGAGGAAGGTTGCGATTGCGTGTAATGCAAGGCAAGTCAAGGATGCATGTTGTGAAAACTCATTTTGGTGTAGCGTACAACACAAGACATTAATAAAATTAAAAAGAATATTTTTTATAAAATCTTGGGCTGTTACATTCTACCCCCCTTAAAATGAATTTCGCCCTCGAAATTCGTCGGGGTTATAAATGGTTTACTATTCGAAAGTTTCTTTAATAGAAACACACATCGTAAAAAGGAATATCAAAACCAATCTTTAAAAAAAAAAGTATGAAACGTAACGGTTACCCAAATAAACTAATCATTGGGTTTCCACATAGGTGAAAATATGGATATGGAAGAGAAATCTAACCATCATGTTCTGATGGAGAGTGGTAGAGAACATGGCTATGGAAAAGCCAATAATCACAAATCCATAGATTTGTGATGATATAAGGTACCATCTGATTCATCAGGTATAAGATCACTAGGACAACATTTTTGGTTTTCAAGATCATTTCCCTAAAGTTGAAAATTTGAATTAGAATAAATACTTACTTTATTTTGGTACAATCTAACTATTGTTTGTGCCTTGAACAATTTCCACTTCATCTCTTAAATAAATGAAGTTGAATTTGTTATTCGTGAAGTGTTAGCAGATCATGTGATAGAATGACGGGTCATTCCATCTGTCTCAAACAAAAGGTTAGTAAAAATTATATGCATAAGTCGATCTATAGTGAGATTAATCATATATGGTTCCTAAAATGGACTTATACTTCATATACCATACTGCTTAATATAATAAAACTAGTTTCTACTAAACAGGGACTTCCTGTAGGCCAGGGGTAGGCGATAAAGGCCATTCGCACTTCGGTTGTGGGTTCGATTCCCACAGCCTTGTCCGAAGCGATGGGCTGTCGCCCGTCCCGCAGGTTGTCCTTTTTTTAAAACTACATTACTATAACATCCCATCAATAATATCGAAAAAAGAACTTCTATACTTAAACAATACTATTTTATGTCCAACATAATCCATTCTAGTCTTTAGGCTTATCCATAATACTGCAGTCCACTTTCATAACATAGTGAAAATGATTATCAGAGATTTAATACCATCGTTGAACCCCATATAAGATATGTTTTGTTGGTCACATTCCAAACATTCAAAGTCCTTAATCATGTATTCTCTTGAATACCCATTGAACCTTAGTGAAAACTTGAATGCAGTTAAAAGTTAACACTTTCCACATACCAAAATCCTCAAAATTCTATATACTCAAACCATGATATCACTTAGTCCTTATATCAATCATGATCTCATGAATATAATCAAACACCCCATTATCTTATTATTCCTTCATTGTGCGCATATCATCTAAATTCTAAAAATATCTGAATAACCTTTCATGGATAGTGGTACCATTAATCATACACTTTCATAACTCAAGGAAAGACAACAGTGTAACAATCCTTAGACGTCTCTTTATTCCATAGTACCATGAGATTTCTTATACAACATTACACATGATAAACATGTAATCATTCCACTACATTCTTAAACCATTGACCGAGCTTCAAAAATTCTTTCATCTCACATATCATTTGTAGTCTCTTCATCATCATCCACATAAATACTACCCATATGACCATACTTATTCTCTTCATGAGTCTTTCCCTTAGGGCATTTGTTTGCATAATGCCCATACATTCAACATTTAAAACACTTAACCATTTTTGATGTCGTAGCAATACCATTATCCTCATCCATGGTGTTAACCGACCCTTTTCCTTTGCACTTACTTGCTTTGTGTCCTTCTTTTCCACACCCAAAGCATCTTCCAGTTCCCTTGAAACATTCTCCTTGATGCCTCTTCCCACATGATTTACATAGGGGAAACTGAACTTTCTTTCCTCTATGATCATCATGGAACTCCATCTTTCTCTTATTAGTCGAGTCAGGAAACTTACCAAATTTTACTTTATTGATCATATTATGAGATTGCTGATTCGGCATAATAATGATCTTTGGACTTACAAATCCCATTTCATTTGGTTTCTCATGAAGAATATCATTCCATTGTCCATTATATCCTCCATTATCGTGAATCATCTTGTTTCCAGCCATTTTCTAAAACCCAAAAAAAGAATAGTGTGAGAGGCAAAAATCATAATAAAGGGGGAGTAACTTAAATATCTAACATCTTTGGTTTAATCTAATATCGTTACCATAGTTCTAGGACTATATCCTATACGTATACTTAACCTTAGGGACATCCCTAGACATACCTTAGAAATATCTCTAGCATCTCACTAAAGTTCTCGCATCCTAGTTTCCAAAGGTTGACTAAACCTTTCCTCTGATACCAACTGTAGAGACCCGAAGCCTGACGTACATAGACTTTACGTTACTTTTGCGGAATACTTATTACATAACAAAAACACACACACAAGGATCGTAATAGTTTAGTGTCTTTGGAAACTCGGAACGTAATCTTCTAATCGTGGGGAAAAATCTTCAATATCCCCCATAAAGATATTCCCTTTTTTTTACCTAAAAACCTTTCTTTATATCCTGGGGAAAAGAAAACATAAAAGGGTGAGCTCAAATGCTCAGTAAGGGTAAACAAAAGAAATATCAATCACATCATATACATAAGAACATAGCTTTTGGAAATCTTAACCTGCAAAAGAGCTCATAATATCATAACATGGGATAAATCATAGAAGTGAAAATGAGATCACCATAATCATAACATGAAACTTGAAACTTTGTGGCATGCACACATAATCATGGAAAATCATTTCTTGTTAGTCATGACTCATTGCCAAGACTATCTTAGTGGACAAAGTCCCTTTCTGAATCGAGTAACCCTCGTTTCAGTCCTGTTTCACTGAACCGGTATAACCTACCATTTCAGCCATGTCTATCTCATGAGATATAAAATCTTTACCCAATGCATTGGAGGGAGATATAGGTCCCACCCATCTTATAATGAATCCTTTCTTATGTGTGCCACATAATCATAAAACATACATCATCGCATAACACATGTAACAAAAATGGGATTCTTGAAACATAATGACATCATAAATAAATTCATATAAGATAAAGGAATTCATAAAAATAATTCCATCACAACATGAACAAATCAATTTAATAATAGGGATAAAACAGAACCCTTTATTATCTTAGATGGAAAATAATTTTGATAAAACACTTGAACTCCATTCTTGAGGAAAATATCCTTTCTTCTTCAAAAACATTTTTCCTTTCATAACATGTCATACAACTTTAAAATAAAAGAATTTGATTAAAAATAAACTTGAAAACTTTTAAAGGAAGCTTCTTGGAAATAATGTTTTAAAAATCCATTCATGCCGTATAAGTTAAAAAAAACATTCTCCGTACTTTTTTCGGAAAGTCAAAAAAACACCTCGTACGAAAAAGCGACAAAAGATTCCTTTCATATTCTTTACTAAAAACTCACCGAAGGGTAAAAATAAATTTAAACAATTGTAGGTGGATGGAAATAATATTACATATTGATGAAACATGGATGTGGATGATAAAATACACCCCAGTAAATACTTACGAATAAACAATCTCGGATAAAAATGAGATTGTGATATTTCCCTTACCTTAGGTCCGATTTGCTTCGTATGTGTCCGAACCTCCTGTATAATGATTTAAATAATGTCATTGACTTATTACAGAATCATATTCACTTTTATGATATCATATATTGTTCACTTATGACATTATATTACCCGTTCTTTTGTAAATTCCATGTTAAAGAAGCGTTTTGGGTAAAATCGTTTCATTTATCGTAGGTGTTTTGACTTGTTGTTCTTGACATTATTATTACTTATATCATGATTTACTTACTTCCAGAATATAAAATATGATTTATATATCATATATATTCAGTATATATATATATATATAATAGATAGATAAATGAAATGAAAAACACCGTTCATGGAGACGGTAGTCCGTACGTACGCATGAACGCTGTTTTCCTTTCCTTATTGTCTTGAATGGAAGTAAGTAGATGACATACATATATATATACATAAATCCAGTAGCTTTATAATGTCATATATTTCATTATTATTTCTTATATATACTTTATAATCATTCTTAAATGGTTAACATGGAGAATGAATCTCATCGCGTCGTGGAGACGGTATTCCGTACGTACGCACGCGCGGTGATTTCTTTTTCCGTAGGATGGATAGATGGTGAAATAGGGTTGTTTCATACTTATAATAACATATCAGTATATGAGTGATACTGATGTTATTACTTCATAATGAAACAACCTAAGAAGAAGAAGTGGAAGAAGAAATAAAGATGAAAGAATTGGTAACGGTAATTACCTCTTCTTTGAAGCGCCTCTTTGAGACCTCCTCTTAGGGAACTAAAATTGGTCTTTGAGGAAGACCAGAACCTCTAGGATGTTTCTAGGGAAGTGGAGAAGAGATTTTTTCAGGGGTTGGCCGAGCTTGAGTGCTCAAATTGGTGTGAGGAGGAGGGGGAGGAGGTGTCCTTTTATAGGGGAGGAGAGGGGCACCTTAGGAATACCTCAAAATATTATTTTATATTAATGTCAAAATCGGTTTATAATGGTTCCAAAGGGTCTTATTTCGAAGCTAAAGTGGGGTTGGGTCGAAAGTCTACCAACCAATAAGATTTAGACAAGTTTAGGGTATTATTTTAACCTTATCAATTAGATTTAACTCTAAGTTAAATAATTTAACTTTTACCGTGTCTTTTTGTTTTCTTTCACTATATGGTTAATACACTTACTATAACATGCCAAACGAACCCCAAATTGTTTATTATTAATATATCTATCCTTATCTAAGTCATTTTGCCGAACCTTAGATTTTTAGGAATAAAATAACAATTAATAATATAATATTTGATTTAATTACTATTTTGTGTCAATTTTGACACTATTTGATATATGATTTTTGTGAAAGTCATAACAGAATTATATGTTCGAACCAAGTTGATTAAATCAACACTAATATATCATAGTAACCTAGAAAATTAGTGTAATTCATAAAAAGTCTCAAATTATATTTAGTTTGGTGTTTATAACATCAATTATGTCAATATTTCATTAATAAGATAATTACTGCATCATCTTTGTGTCATAAATAAATTAACTTATTTGATGTCTAAAAATTACAAATAAAATACCATTTTGTGGGAAAGCTTTTTAGCTTTCTAATTAATATTTACAATCGAATTTATCTTATGTATAACCCTATATTAAAAATGTTTGAGTAAATAAACTTTGATTTTAACTCTTTTAACTCTTCTTTGAATTAAATAATAATAAATGTCCTAATCTAATCCAAGTGGGCTTAAATGATAATATTTTACACTTAAGGTTGTTTTTGGTCGAGATAAACTTGTCCAATAGGATTAGGACATGTGTTAGGGTAATATTAATATCATTTTTACCCTTAATTACCCTATTTGCTTTTAACCGTGGTAAATAAAAGTAAAAAGTTACTATTCACCAAAAATTATTTTCATCTCATTGAACCACATTTTACTTACTGACATCAACCGTGTCTCTCGGATTTTTGAAATTCCATTCACAGAAGCGGTAAAATTAAGTTTTATGAAAAATTCAGTTTTTTAACTACCACTTAGTAGTTTCACTATTCATCAAAAATTGAAGGTTTTCAGAAAAATGCCAAAATTTCATCCTAAGCTATATTTCATATTTCGAATTCAAAAATGAAGTCTATTTTACCAAATTCATAACATAGAAGTTGCATTAATTAATTTTATAATTAAATCCCACTGTTAAAACAAATAGCGTGTTTTTAAGAAACAATATCTATCAAAAGATTGACATTTGTTTATGTCTGGTTTAAATCTGAAATTACAACCAATGACAAACATTGTATTAAATTGTAAAAATATATTCTAAATATACTTTAAAACCACTCAAATTAATAATTTATCACTATTAATTATTTCGATTAAAAAAGTTGTTTTTAATTATAATTTAGTAATTTTCACTATTCATCAGAATATGAAAGTTATCCGAAAAGTACCAGAATTTCACCTTAGGCTAAATTCGATACTCCGAATCTAAAAATGAATTCCATTTTGAAAAATAAAATTTACAAAATTTCAAAAAGTGGTTATTACTATTCATAACGGCTAGTTTTAATAATATTTTAATAGCATATCGTTGTTTCGTGAAACTCAGTATTGCGTACTACACACGCTATCGAGGAAGGTTGCGATTGCGTGTAATGCAAGGCAAGTCAAGGATGCATGTTGTGAAAACTCATTTTGGTGTAGCGTACAACACAAGACATTAATAAAATTAAAAAGAATATTTTTTATAAAATCTTGGGCTGTTACAGACACCCACAGAAGTCCCTAACACCCAAACTATACCATCAATTATCTAGTTATGTCCACCATCGACTAACTCTATTTCTGTCAAAAAAAAATTAATGATAACATTCTCTAATGAAACCCCAATCCCATCAGGATTATCCATGGTTTTTCAATTCAATATATGAATATTTATACATCCCCTAATAAAAAAAGAGTTTATACCATTGGATAAATCTTACCTCATTACGCATCTTAACTCAATATACACTAGAAAACCTCATCCTCACCCTCTTATCTCATAAATACAATCCTGATCCATTTCTAAATTCCATGAAAACAACCTCCCAATTATTTTTATAGGATTACATAACTCTTTTTATACTTAAATAATTAATATGTATAACCCAAAAAATATATTTTCACCTTTTATTTGTCTTAATTATTCTGAAATAATCTTAACCCATATCCTAATTTTAATTACATCATATAAAGTCTACTTGGTCTACATATTTCAAAATGAATAAAAATCACACACACACCCACACACCCATAAGAATAATAGTTTATGTATTCCCATATAAAATATTAAACATGTTAAATATCACCTATACCATTCCACTAGGATTTATCTATTAGAATTTCATCCGCTAACTCATGAACAATATGCTAAAAATAAAATAAAATATAACAAAATCCATTTAAATTAGGGTTTCAAGATATAGGAATAATATAGATAAAAAACATGATTGAACCTCACACATGATTCATCTTAACATGTGTGGATTAAAAAAACTAATATTTGTCAATTTCATGACTGAATGTGTGTATAAGATCTATTCATATTAAGATTGAATCCTATAATGGAGGAAGAAAATGTGATTATAAAAAAAATATGAGGAAAATAAAAAAAAACCTTAATACATACTAGCAGGAAGACCACTATGTATATATTAGTCTAATATAAGGTACCTAATTCATTACTGTGAACTTTTTATATCCCCTCAGACTAGATGGTGGGCCCCTAAAGGATATAACACCCCTAGAATTATCATTGGGTTCTTGGTGTCCCTATATGAGGTACTCGATGTTTTCTAACGCTTTATTTTAGTGGTAGGGCTCTCATACCCAACCTTTGATATATAACCAATATTTAGTATTCTTCAATATCATACTGATCAATTATCATTAATCAATTAAATACAGAGAATAAATTCACAAAAAAACCTCAAAATACAAGGCTCATTTCAATTTTAAAATAAACCAAGTTAAATTAAAAGGAATCAAAAATAAAAATATAAAACATACATAAAGACCAAAATTTCAAAACAATTCCGAATATAGGGGTTATCATCCTTCAGATTCATTATTTTTCATCTATAATGAATATCTATAGAATGTATAAACTCATTTCATCTTCTTTATCCCAAGTCTTCTGTTGAATGAATCCTTTATTTTAAAGAACATGTACATGTGACATGAATTTTCATCAAACTCTTCGCACTACAATCAATAATAAAAATCATTCTCTTGATAAAAGATGTATATGACTCCAAATCCATATCATTATTCTAAATTATATGAGATGGATTCAGTTTATATTTCCCCATCTCAAAACATGAAATACATCATGTGTTATACTATACTTTTGAGGAAATTATAACTAATATGTAACCTCTCAAATCCCTTCTAGATTTTCAAATGGTCCAACAAAAAATGGAGCTAACTAATTTTCACAACTCAGATGAATCACTGAGAGGGTTAGGGGTAAATTAGTTATTTATTTTTATTTTTAAAATATATCCCCTTTTATCCCAACCTATTGAACTTGTTGAAGTTCTTGGTCCACTCACTTTTATCTCAAAACCTCACCTCATATGAAGTGGTAGTAAAATAAAATGAATCAAACCATGTCTACATGGCTCAATATAAAATTTCACTCCTTTCCATGTTGGTTAGACACCTCTATATGGATTCTCTACTATACCCGCATGTAAATACAACTGGTTAGACTCCCTGACTATAATCTCTTAGAAATTGGTTATACACCCCAACTTCCCCTCATCTATGATTGGTTAGAAACCCCAATCAAAATACTCCATTATTTAGTTAGAAAACTCAGCTACAAGATTGTAACACCATAAGCTTCCACGGTATGCTTCTCTTTGAATAATACAAGAGCGTGTGATGTACGCAACACCGAGTTCAAGCGCACCACAGGTCTATCAAACTATCCATTTAGAAAGTAGTTATGAATATTAATAACCAAATTTTTAATTTTATATATATCCCATATAATTTTAACATTTATCTTTTGTGTTTCTTAGACATAATATAAGGACAAATTCAATTTTTCAGATAAAAGAACTATTTTTCAAAAAATGCATTTTTTCCGCCTTTTAATGGATAACCCTTTATAAATCCAAAATTTGACACTTTTATATGTTTAATTTGATGAAATTAAATTCTTCTTTAGAATAGGGACATAAAAATTTAGTTTGGATAAATTTTTGGTGTTTTTCTGATAACTTTCATATTTTGATGAATAATAAAAGATACTAAACTTTAATTGAAAACATCTTTTTTAATCAAAATAATTTATATTGTCAAATTATATATTTGAATGGTTTTTATGTATAATTAGATTATATTTTTATCATTTAATACAATTTTGGTCATTGGAAGTAATTTCACCTTTAAACCGTACATAAACACATATTAATCTTTTGATAGTTTTTACTTCTAAAAACCTGCTTTCTGGTTTTGACAATGCAAATTAATTTTAAATTAATTAATTAAACTTCTATGTTTTGAATTTTTTAAAATAGACATAATTTTTAGATTCAAAATATCAAAATTATCTTAGGGTGAATTTTTGGTATTTTTTTGAAAACATTAAATTTTTTATGAATAGTAAAAAACAATGCATTATTGTTTAAAAACCGACTTTTTAATTAAATAATTAATTATTTTATTTAAATTTACTTTGAGTAAAAATAGATACATAATACCTATATTAGTTTAATGTAATTAATTGGAGTAATTTTATAATAAAATTAGATGTCTAATATTTTATTGGATTTTTTAACGTCTTTTACCCACCTTCTAAGCAAGTTAACAAATTTGCAAAAAATGTAATTTTACCGATTCTGTGAATTGAATTTTAAAATTCCAAGAGACATGGTTGACATCATGAATTAAAATTTGTATCAATAATATGAAAATATTTTTTTTGAATAGTAACTTTTGAATTTCATTTACAACGGTTAAAAGTAAATAGGGTAATTAAAGGTAAAAATGAAATTATAATTACCCTAACACATGTTATAATTATATTGGATAATTTTATTTCGACCAAAATCAACCCTATAAATAAAATATGATCTTTTTTATCAACTTGGTATAGATTAGGACATTTATTATTATTTTTAAAGAAGAGTTAAAAGTGTTAAATTCAAATTTTAATAACAAAAACATTTTTAATATAGGGTTATACATAAGATAATTTCAACTATAAATATTAATTAGAAATATAAAAATATTTCCTACATCATGGTATTTTATTTATTATTTTTAGACATTAAATAATTAAATTTATTTATGACACAATGATGATGCAGTAATTACCTTATTAATGAAATATTAAAATAATTGATATTATAAATATTAAAATAAATTAAAATTGAGACTTTTTTTACATTAAACAAATTGTATAGGCTAATATTACATGTTAGGGTTGATTATATTTATTTTTTTTGAAGAAATTAGATTTTTATAACTTTCACAAAAACCAAATACTAAATAATGTCAAAATTCACATAAATGAGTTTTTAAAATAATTACTATATTATTAAACGATTTAATAGTCCTAAAAATATATGGTTCAGAAAAAGTACTTATATAATAAAATATATGTCATTAATGAATCACTTTGGGTTATCTTGTCATTTTATTGTAATTTTATTAACCATATGATATAAAAATACAAGGAGACGTGGTAAATGTTAAACTATTTAACCAAGAGTTAAATCTAAAAGATAAGGTTAATATGGTGACCTAAACCTGTATAAAACCTATTGGTTGAGCGTTATTTGACCCATACCCACCTTATCCTAAAAATAAATCCTTTTGGATCCATTATAAATTTAATATGACTATATAATAAAATAATATTTCAAGGTTTTCCTAAAGTTACCCTCACCTCTCTTATAAAAGGATACTTCCCCTTCTCTCAAAATCACACCTCCAAAGTCATTTGGATCAGACAAAACCTGCTCAAATATCCTGAAAAATACCCTCACTTCATCCTAGAGGCCTTAATTTTATCATAAATCCAACTTAAGGATCCATTTCGATCAAATCAAAAGGAACCACCTGAAGAAGAGGTAATTATTTCATCACCTCTTTCAATGTACTTTTCTTCTTCCACTACCTATTTATTTGTTGTTTACAAACCAAAAAACTAAATCCAGTACCTTGTACATACTGTGATGTTATTATAAATATGGTAAAACCATATTCATTATTCTATCCATCCAATGAATGACAAAGTCATCATACGTGTGTATGTATGGCTTACCGTCGCCACGTCATGGTGTAGTTTTTTATTCAACACTTAATTATTTGGATGGGTATAATAATGAGTATAATTGATGTAATTAATAAATATAAAATTTTAATGATTATTTATATATACTATATCGTACAATTACATACTATTTCACCATCAATATAATGGTATTGTCGTTCGGGTGTACGTACGGATTACCGTCTCCATGAACGCGATGAGATTAATTCCCCATCGTAACCATTCAAGAATAAATATCATTTTATGATTAAAAAATAATTTTTAAGAACATAATATAATTATTTATATGAATAAAATACATCCAATCCATAACAATCATGACTTACTTAACAAAACATATAAAGAAAAATGAATCAGTTAACACCCGAAACAATGATACTACTGAAATATTATTAACAAAGAAATATTAAAAAATCATATATGATATCATATTTATGTATATGGTTCTTGTATAATTTAATAACAATTATTTAACCATTATTCAGTAGGTTAATCTACCCTCAACTAAGGAAAAGTACAAGGTAAGGGTTTTTCATCTCACTTTTTATTCCCGTGAGATTCATGCTATATTTTCCACTATTTCCTTTTGTGTGGTGTATGTATTGACTATGATTGTATTATTTGTGTAATATAATTTAATTTATTGGTATTTAAAACTTAATTTTATTATCCTTATTTAACGGGGAGTATGCTTTGTAAGTTACCAAATTGGTAATGGAATTTTTAATTTCAATTTTCACTCATTGGGTTTTACGCAAACTTCATTGATTATTTTACTCCAAGATTATGTGTGAAATCACTATTTATTTATTTATTTATGCAGTAATTTCCACTACCATTTGTGTGGATATACTTTTGACACACATAATCACTCCATTGATAAATTCTCAAGTCATCGATATGAACTTGATAAGATTAATCTTAACTCAATTTCCATTCATTGAGTTAAACATCCAAGTCATTAGTGTTGTTTTTATAAGAATATGTGTGAATGTACATTGATTGATTTACACTAAATATCCAATCATATTGAGTGTGTTAATATTTTTCACACATAATTATGTCATTGGTTTATCCTTAACCTAAGGATATGGTCATTATAAGGTATTTCATCTCAATTTACATTCCATTGAGACTTTTTTGTTGTTATGCGCCAATTCATTTTTATATGGTGTATATATTGTACTTTGACATAGTATATCATGAATCTCATTATTCTCATGATATTATAAGGTTTTTATTACCTCAATTATATTTATTTAAGTATCTCTCATTTGGTTAGTAAGTATAACTAAAATATCATTTTAAATGTTTTAAAGATTTATTTATCTAAATCTTTCTCATTAATGTCCATGTTTTAAAAATAGTTTTAAGGATTTATTTATATGGACATGAATTTTTTAAAATTAAAATTCCTTTTAAAATTTTCAAAGTGGTATGGGACACTTTTATTCAAAAATCTCTTTTGAATGGATTCTTGATAAATAGTGAGACTTTTAAATGTTTTAAAGAAAAAAGGGATATTTATCTCAAATAGTTTTAGTGATTATTTTAATCTATGTCAATATCCTTCATTATTAATTATTGAGGTAGATTTATTATAATAAAATATTACATATTGTATTGAATGAGTTATGTTTCAATGTGGATGAGCTATTTTTATACCATTCATGGTTTGTGGTTAAAATATTGACATTTTGTATGCTAGTTCTAATACAAATGTTTAGATTATGTTTCAACCTTTTCATATGAGAAATGCATTGGACTTAGTATGTGATGGGTGGATCCCGCGATATCTCCTCGGTGCATCGGTAGGTCTCATGAGATAAACTAGTGTCTTGGAACAAGGCCTTGACAAAACCTTGTTTTTAGTCTTGGCACGAGGCCTTGACTATGTGGTTATGATGTCCGGCATTATGCAACCCATCATTATGAAATTAGATATTGATATTACATGTGATTATTCAACTAGTAGAATATCCATGTGAATAATTAAATGGAATTATTTGATTTATCTTTGCTATATTATTTTGAAGTTTAATTTTAAAAGGCTTTTGTTTTAGTCTTATACATTGCCTTAAATATTTATGCTTATTTATGAAAATTTCCGCTATATTGTTATCCTTATTGAGCATCTGAGATCACCCCTTTCTATGTTTTTTTTTCAGGATGTGAAGAAATATATCATGATTAACCTATAGAAATAGGCTAAGGGATATGAGTGTATTCAAAGGGGACACAATTTTGTTTTTATTTATTTCATTATGTAATGTAAAAATTATGAATATATCAAGTACATATAAAGATACTAAACTAATTGGTCTTTGGGGGCATGATATCTTGTGATCATGCCAATGATATGTAATAATGCACTGAATCTGGGTAACTAGGGTTGGGGCGTTAAAGTTGGTATCAGAAGAAATTTACTACAAACCTTGGAAACTAGATTTAGAAAAACTATGATTATAGAACACAACCCTAAGATAAACTTTGGGGATTAATATATAAGAAAATCCAAAAAATTTGGTAATATAAATATTATGTGCGTTTTCCAAGAAATACATCCCTGTCTTGATACGAGTAGGTATATGTGGCTCTATCACAGATGTAACTAATAGTAAAACCCGAAAACACCACTTTAACCTAGACTCGAATAGGAACTGGTGCACGACAGTAGGCTCTGCTGCACTCTTGGTTATGAAACTCCCAGGGGATATGCTTAGAATAATTTACATTTTCTTTACAAACTAATTTAAAGGATTTTGATATAATATGAGAATAAATAACCTTGGTTAATCCTAATGAGTTTTAGATTGAAAATAAGGTGTCATTATATTCTCTAAATAATTTTATGACTATTTTTACTCACACAATACTTTCTGGTTTTAGTCAAAGGCTGGATACCAAGGAAGTCATAGTAACATTGAACATGATGTACAAGGTGGGCACGATAGTGGAAATGAGAAATGAAATGGAATGTTGATAGGCGTAAAATATATCATGTTCATGTCAAATCAGATTTCCAAAACTACGATCAATAACATATATATTAACGAACTCCCGGACTCAACAAAGAAGAGAAATGTGGGGAATGATAAGAGCTCCAGTAGTGGTGACCCTGGAGAAAGAAAGATTGATTTCTATCATGCAGGAAATGTGGAAGGAGACACCCAGGAAAGTGTCTCAATGGAACAAAGAAATTCTTTATGTGTGAGAAATAATGACATAAAGTAAAGAATTGTCGAGGAAAAATGAATAGTACAATAGAAGAAAATAAAAAATATCCCAATAATCCTTTTACAATCATTTTCCATAAATGTAGGGGATCAAGGAATTACCTGAGTCAATGCCCTGTTCTATAGGATAACCTCTTGGTCAAGGAAGAACCTATGTGGAAATAAATGGATGGAGAAATTTTTAAAAGTATTAGTGCTCTTTGTTGATGAGATTAATTTGGAAGACTTTTCTCTTGTATGGGTAACCCTGCAGTTTGTTATGTGAAAATGCTATTCGAGGAACAATTATCTTTTCTTTTGTGGATATAGTTATAAATAACCATTTGGGTTTATATGATCCTTGAATTTGAGGCAATTATAATATATTAATTATTGGGATGAAAATGCGAGGTATGAGATAACATTTGCGGTTTAATTATGTTATGGTTATTTTAATGAATTTATCTCATTAACCTGTCACATCATAAAAAGTTACGGGAATCAAACCTATAACCAAAGTGCGGCTGGGATTTATCTCTTACCACCGGACTTACATGAAGTCCCAGGTTAGTGTGACAAATTCTTTTTAGTTAAATGATTTTATTGTTCAATGATAAGTTTATTTGGGATATAAGGTTTTATCAAATGGATATCCTTAGTGTAGGAAAATGATTTTGTGATTAAGTGATAAATGTTATTTTAGAAGACTTTCGCTATGTTGGGAACACTATATGCCTAAGGAAAATAGAATACTATGGAATTTTATTTGAGGAGTAATGGTGGATTTTTTATATATTTCTTTATTGTGGATTTATAGTGATTTGGTTTATTTATGGAAATTATTAACCTATCATAGAAAATATGTTATTAGGATAATTACTTTTAAGTATGTTACTTTAAGAGTAGTCGATGTTATTTGGAGATACAATTTAACATGGAAGACTATGCAATCAAATTATTCTGAGTTTTGGGTTTTGAATCTTAGTTTGAATTATATTAAAGGATTTTAAGGACAATTTTTTATTGAATGGTATTTATTGAACTTTGGTTATTTTTTGTTTAATTTTAGAAATTAAGATTAGTATTTCTTTATCTAAAAGATTATCTTTTTTGGGGATCATTTGATATTTTACTAAACATTTTGGTTTTGGTTAATCTCTAAAGACAACAGAAATATATAGTTCATCTTTTGTGGATTATGTGTATCTCTATAAGTTGATTCTAGTGGTTCATGTATGACCAAGTCATCTTGAATACTCATTATTTAGAGTAAAAGATGAGTTCGTGGTAGAAATTAGTTAAAGGATGGAACTCTACTTATCAAGTATTTTTTTTTTCTTATTCTATGAAGAAATTAATTCATAAACCTTAGGGAAAGTATCTTAAAACCAAAAATATATTATCCTAATACCTTACGTTATTCATCATATATTTATGGCTTTGAGGCCTTCAATTTTCCATTTACTTGTTTGTGATTGATGACCTCAATCAAAACCAATAAATATTTACATTTTCCCCCAATTATAATTTCCACCAATGTTCTCCTATTTGAAATCCTAATTTGGTGGTGACTTTTTCATTTCCCTTTCCCTTTTCTTAAGACTAAATTTTATTAACCCTATTTTCGATGTGGGTTTTCTACAAAGGTATTTTCTATTTTTTTTACCTTTTATTTACTAAGAACAATTTCAAATTGTGAGGATGAAATTTATTAAAGGATGGAATAATGTAACACTCCAAGCTTCCATGGTATGCTTCTCTTTGAATAGTACAACATCGTGCGATGTACACAACACCAAGTTCAAGTGCACCACGACCTATCAAACTATCCATTTAGAAAGCGGTTATGAATAGTAATAACCACATTTAAAATTATATATATATATATATCATATAGTTTTAACAATCATATTTTGTGTTTCTTAGACATAATATAAGAACAAATTCAATTTTTCAGATAAAAGAAGTATTTTTAAAAAAAATGCACTTTTGTTGCCTTTTAATAGAGAACCCTTTATAAATCCAATATTTGACACTTTTATATATTCAATTTTATGAAATTAAATTCTTCTTTATAATTGGTACATAAAAATTTATTTTGGATAAATTTTTGGTGTTTTTCTGATAACTTTCATATTTTGATGAATAGTGAAAGATACTAAATTTTAATTGAGAACAATTTTTTTAATAAAAATAATTTATTGTGATAAATTATACATTTGAATGGGTTTTAAGTATAATTAGATTATATTTTTATCATTTAATTCAATGTTGGTCATTGGAAGTAATTTCACTTTTAAACCAAACATAAACACATATCAATCTTTTGATAGTTTCTACTTCTAAAAAACCCGCTTTCCGGTTTTGACAATGGGAATTAATTTTAAATTAATTAATTAAACTTATATTTTTTGAATTTGGAAAAATATAAATAATTTTTGGATTCGGAATATCAAAATTAACTTAGGGTGAATTTTTGGTATTTTTCTGAAAACATTCAATTTTTGATGAATAGTAAAAAGCATTGTGTTATTGTTTAAAAACCGACTTATTATTTAAATAATTATTTATTTTATTTAAATTTATTTTAAGTAAAAATAGATACATAATACCTATATTAGTTCAATTTAATTCATTGAAGTCATTTTATAATAAAATTAGATGTATAAAATTTTATTGAATTTTTTAACGTCTTTTACCCACCTTCTAGGCACGTTAGCAAATTTGCATAAAAAGTAATTTTACTGCTTCTGTGAATTGAATTTCAAAAATCTAAGATACATGGTTGACATTAGTAAGTATAATTTGGTTCAATAAGATGAAAATAATTTTTGGTGAATAGTGACTTTTGAATTTTATTTACCACGGTTAAAAACAAATAGGGTAATTAAAGGTAAAAATGATATTATAATTACCCTAATACTTGTCATAATTCTATTGGATAAGTGTATTTAGACCAAAACCAACCTTATGAATAAAATATGATCCTTCTGATTAACTTGAGTTAGATTATGACATTTATTATTATTTTATTTAAAGAATAGTTAAAAGTGTTAAATTCAAATTTTAATTACTAAAACATTTTTAATATAAGGTTATACATAAGATAATTTCGAATATAAATATTCATTTAAAATATAAAAATATTTAATACATCATGGTATTTTATTTATAATTTTTAGATATTGAATAATTAAATTTATTTATGACAAAATGATGATGCAGTAATTACCTTATTAATGAAATATTAAAATAATTGATATTATAAATATTAAAATAAATGTAAATTGAGACTTTTGATGCATTAAAAAAATTCTAGGTTAATATTTCATAATATGTTTGATTCAATTTATTTTGTTCTAATAAATCAGATTGTTGAGACTTTCGCAAAAACCAAATACTAAATAATGTCAAAATTGACATAAATGAGTTTTTTAAAAAAAATACTATATTATTAAATGGTTTAATAGTCTTAAAAATCTATGGTTCGTCCAAAATACTTATATAATGATATATATTTCATTAATCAACAACTTGGGGTTATCTTGTCATTTTATAGTTAGTTTATTAACCATATAATATAAAAATACAAGGAGACATGGTAAATTTTAGACTATTTAACCAAGAGTTAAATCTAGAATATAGGGTTAATATGGTGACCTAAACCTATCTAAAACCTATTGTTTGAGAATTTTTCAACCAATCCCCACCTTAGCATAAAATTAAAAAAAATTAGCCATTATAAACCTAATATGATTTTATATTAAAATAATATTTCAAGGTTTTCCTAAAGTGACCCTCACCTCTACTATAAACGGGTATTTCCTCTTCTCTCAAAATAACACCTCCAAAGCCATTTGTATTGGCCAACCCCTACTCAAATATCCTTCCAACTACCCTCAATTCATCCTAGAGGCCTTAATTTTATCATAAATCCAACCTAAGGATCCCTTTTGATCAAATCAAAATGAACCACCCGAAGAAGAGGTGATTATTTCATCACCTCTTTCAATGTTATTTTCTTCTTCCACTTCCTATTTCTTTGTTTTTTCCATAAAAAAATAATAACTCCAGTACCTTATACATAATTTGAGGTTATTATAAATATGGTACAACTATATTCATTATTTTATCCATCCTATGAATGACAAAGTCACCATACGTGCGTACGTACGGCTTACCGTCTCCACATCGTGGGGTAGTTTGTTATTCAACACTTAATTATTTGAATGGGTATAATAATGAGTATAATTGATGTAATTAATAAATATAACATGTTAATGATTATTTATATATGATATACCATACAATTACATACTATTTTACCATCAATAGAATGGTATTGTCGCTCGTGTGTACGTACGGATTACCGTCTCCACGAACGCGATGAGATTCATTACCCATCGTAACCATTCGAGAATAAATTTCATTTTGTGATTAAAAAATAATTTTTAAGAACATAATATAATTCTGTATATGAATCAAATACATTCTATCCATAACAAACATGACTTACTTAACAAGACGTATAAAGAAAAACGAATTAGTTGACACCCGAAACATTGATACTACTGAAATATTATTAACAAAGAAATATTAAAAAATCATGTATGATATCATATTTATGTATATAGTTATTTTATAATTTAATAAAAATTATTTCACCATTATAATGGAGATTAACGTACCCTCAACTAAGTTAAAGTACAAGGTAAGGGTTTTTCATCACACTTTATTTCCGTGAGATTCATGCTATATTTGCCACAATTTTCTTTTATGTGGTGTATGTACTGCTCATGATTGTATTATTTGTGTAATATACTTTAATTTATTGGTATTTAAAACTTCATTTTATGATCCTTATTTAATGGGGAGTATGTTTTGTAAGTTAAAAAATCGGTAATGGAATTTCTAATTTCAATTTCCACTCATTGGGTTTTACGCAAACTTAATTGATTATTTTACTCCAAGATTATGTGTGAAATCAATATTTATTTATTTTTGTAGTAATTTCCAATCCCCTTTGTGTGGATATACTTTTTACACACATAATCACACCATTTATAAATTCTCAAGTCATCTATATGAACTTGATAAGAGTAATCTTAACTCAATTTTCATTCAATGAGTTAAACATCCAAGTCATTGGTGTTGTTATTATAAGAATATGTGTGAATGTACTCTGATTGATTTACACTGAATATCCAATAATATTGAGTGTATTTATATTTTTCACACATAATTATGTCATTTATTTATCCTTAACCTAATGGTACGGTCTTTATAAGGGATTTCATCTCAATTTACATTCCATTGAGACTTCTTTGTTGTTATGCACCAATTAACTTTTATATGGTGTATATACTATACGTTGACATAGTATATCATTAATCCCTTCATTCTTATGATATTATAAGGTTTTTATTACCTATGTTATTTTTATTGAAGTGTTTCTCATTTGGTTAGGAACTATAACTAAAATATCATTTTAAATGTTTTAAATATTTATTCTTCTAAATATTTCTCATTAATGTACATGTTTTAAAAATGGTTGTAAGGATTTATTTATATGGACATGAATGTTTTAATATTAAAATTCCTTTTAAAAGTTTCAAAGTGGCATGGGATAGTTTGATTCAAAAATATCTTTTAAAAGGCTTCTTGATAAATAGTGAGACTTTTAAATGTTTTAAAGAAAAAAGGGATATTTCTATCAAATATTTTTAGTGGTTATTTTTATCTATGTAAATATCCTTCATTATTCATGATTGAGGTTGATTTATTATAATAAAATCCTCCATATTGTATTGAATGAGTTATGTTTTACTGTGGATGGGCTATTTTTATACCATTCATGGTTTGTGGTTAAAATATTGACATTTTGTATGCTAGTTCTAATATGAATGTTTAGATTATGTTTCAACCTTTTCATATAATGAATGAATTGGACTTAGTAAGTGATGGGTGGAGCCCGCTATAGCTCCTCAATGCATCGATAGGTCTCATGAGACAAACTAGTGTCTTGGCACAAGGCCTTGACAAAATCTTATTTTTAGTCTTGGCACGAGGCCTTGACTATGTGGTTATGATGTGAGGAATTATGCATTCCATCATTGTGAAATTAGCTATTGATATTAAATGTGATTATTTGACTAGTAGAATATCCATGTGAATAAGTAAATGGAATTATTTGATTTATCTTTTCCATATTATGTTGAAGTTTAATTTTAAAAGGCTTTTGTTTTAGTCTTATAAATTGCCTTAAATTTTTATGCTTATTTATGAATGTTTTCACTATATTGTTATCCTTAGTGAGAATATGATCTCACCTATTTCTATGTTTTATTTTTTCAAGGATGTGGAGAAGTATATCATGATTAACCTGCAGGAATAGGCTAAGGGATATGAGTGTATTCAAAGGGGACACGATGTTTTTTTATTTATTTCATGATGTAATGTAAAACTTATGTATGTATCTAGTACTTCCAAGGCTACTAAACTAATAGGTATTTTGGGGAACGATATCTTATGATCAGGCCAATGATATTTAATAATGAATTGACTCTAGGTAACTAGGTGTGGGCATTATAAAGATCCTTCTTCAGTGATGATAAAAAGATAGAAAGATCTTCTTCTTCAGATCGTCTTCCTCCACAAGAAATATAGTTTACCTTTACTTGTGTATACATTCCATATCTTTATCAGAAACCAATAAAAAATTATCCACTAGTCACAAAACTCACCTTAATATCTTTAATGATATAAATCCTCTTCTTTAAATACTCAGGAAATTATGATCACCTTCTTATAAAATTTCTTGTCATTGAATCCTTCTTTCTTCGATACAACGATACATTGGGATTCTCAAAGTTATCTTGAACAATGGATGTAATGTCGGTCACAATATTCTCAATAATTATTTATCAACCTCATGTAAATATTTATCCAAAATAAAAAAAATATTTTGTGTGTCATATTAAATTTATTCCATGATTTAAATGTGCTATCCATAAAAAGTTTAATTTTATCAATTAATTCCATAATTCATTTTCCAAAATACAAAAACAAAATGTGTTATGAATAAAAAAAATATTTTTATTCATTTAAATTACATTTAAATCCAAATTTTAAATATAAACACTTGCGACCCTATTTAATATCTTTTAAACTTCATTTCAAATAATTGTGGCTTGGGTGATCTTCATCTATGGTGTGAGAATACTACATTGCAAGAATCTCATAATACATGTGACTTCATCATTTTAAATTCATAAAATAACTATATATTTTTTTCAAATACTATGTTATACATGTGGATCACAATACATGCATACATATCATTTAAAATTACAATACAACTCTAGATTTCTTGTATCCTCATTTTATAATACTTAAATGATTCAGTACATAGAATATTCACATGGAATATTCACCTCTTAATACCCAAAATATCTTATATGTGACTCATCATTTATGGAATTTCATGTGAAATAGCTATCTATAGTCTTAAATATCTATAATATGGAGTGTGAAGCTTGGGTTTAGTATGTGATTTTGGATGTACTTATTCATCTCATTAAATTTACATGCATAAAATGTGTATCTCTATGAATATGTGACTATTATTTATCTTTTCACATATATTTTTTTGTTGTGATTACTATAGAATAACTCAAACTAATGGGATGTCTTGATCAGTGATCATGAGTTCAACTTTAATCAATAATGGCGCAGCAGTGGCTCATTCATCAAAAAAATCATGCAAGGATTTCGAATAATTGAGTATACCTCGTTATCTTAGTTCGATCACTAGAGATGGCTGGACTGATGGATGTCTAATACTATTATGAATAGTGTATAAAAACCTCATCATGAGGTAGGAAATGATGTGTGATTATTATAAGACCATGGTCGATTTTATCAGACCGCCAACATTATATGAAAAAAACATTTATCACGGCTGAATAGTACAATGTTCCCACTACCCCACATCAATTTTTAATTTGGTGAAGCATCTCGTAATAAGTAAATATGTTATTTTAGTTATCTAGAAGTGTGTACTGAGGTCTTCTCCTGACCTCTACTAGAACCAACCCATGCCGACACCCTCCTATTTCATTCCACCCCACACGGTGGTTCCACTAATCCATTGTGCCCACCCATGCATGCTCGGGCCTTCCCATGTAGGCACTTGGTCTCAATGTCCTCTTTCTACTATTATCTGGTCCAATGGTCTGGCACCTACATGGTGATCAATGCTCCCATATGTATAGTTATTCTAGCCACTTGGATTAATTAGGGTTTTCCATCAACTTAAATCAGTAATATACTCTAAAATAGTTTATTATTACATTTTTCATCACTATTAGAGTAGAGTATTGAGGTTTACTAAGACTATAAAGTGGTTTCTCAACTTGTGGGGTCATCATTGAAGGATCATGATATGATGCGGGTAAAGTGTGGCAGTATCCACATTTAAATACAATGAATGGAGTTCAGTAGCCATGGTGGTGGTATTGGAGTTGAGTGGGGTGGGAGCATAGTACTCTACTCTAATAGACTACTTTTTCTGGTCCTTTGGGATGTCACCTATATAGTGAACCATGTTCCCATATGTATAGTTCATCTAGCCTCTTGGCTTACTTGGGGCCAGAATATTTTTACTAAATTATTATAAAGGAGTTATGTAATTTCTTCAACAAATAATACCATTCCCTCTTAGAATAAATTATAAATATAAAATTCTTAATTAAATCCTCACACAATTTATTTAATTTTTCATGGTCTTGAAATAATTTCATGTCACCTCAATACATTTTCTCCTTCCTAAAAACAGAAAATATTTTCATAAACATCGATATGATCCTCAAGCGATAATAAAATATTTAATGTAATTATTCAAAACATTAATTCACCCAATTAAGGGAATAATTCACTTTTTTAAAACATTGTGCTTTTACAAACTTCAAAAACACATATCTTAGGAATTAAGTCAAGTTCAATATTCTTCAGAATTAAAAAAGGATAATTATCCAAGAATGACATTGATTTCCATTAAATGAATACATAATAATTCTCAATGCATCATTACCTTATCTAAAATCCACCAAACACATATTAACTCATTGAAAAAATGGAAAACTTACTGGGGATCAACAATCTCCCCTTTGTATTTATTTTCAATATCTCCTCATGTAATAAAATTCAACATGTGGTGTTAACTTCTTTTATCCCATGTATTGAAATTTGAACTCAAAGGATAAGTGGGGGTCTTATAATCTCATCAATTTTTTAAAAACATGTTATCCTACCTTGTGTTATTATTTCTTGAATACTTATGATATAGGGATGTTATCACGTGGTTATCTTATCAAAGTTCCTTTAGTTAATCAACTCTTTTTATTTGTGGGCTAATATGATGTAGAAAACAATACATATATAACTAAATTTTTATAAGTTTTCCATAAATTACCATTCATTTGAAATCATGCTTAGGAATTATAAATTCTTATTTTAGGGGTTGAAAATAATTATCAATGTAATGTAAAATCCTACACACACTAAAAACACAACAGAAAGTTCAGGTGAAAGAAAAAATGTCTTCACCTTTGTATCATATTTTTATAAACCTACCACTACACCCCCCCCCCCCCTCAATAAATGTGATTTATACAATTAAGAATGGGGGTGAGGGTGTGACTGGAATATCTCTGATATCAGTTTTATCAAATCTATCTAGAATTTCAAAATTTAGTAGATGTGATAAAATGATAAATTATTCTCAATGTTTCTCCACCCCATGGAATTCACTCCTATTCCCATTTAATGGTATTAAGAAGACTCCATGAAGGGTCATCTATATATGTTATCCAGTAGTGACAGCATCAAACCTCTCCTTTAACTCCCTTAAAAATAGTTTCAATCACATAACACAATAGGGAATAAGGATGAATATGTTTTTTCATCTAAATTGATAATAAAGATGAGAGTTTTCTCTCAACCTCATACATTCTCTTCTTACAATATTAGAACTTCCTTTCATGTTAATAATATTTGAGTTTCCAGTTTTATATAACATCTCATCAAATTTTAGCTCATATTATGAAGCCACAGTATTTCATTTATCATTAGCAGTACACGAATTCTTGATGTAATCATAAGAGGCATCTCCAGAGAATTTAGTCATACATACCTTTACATGATGACCCTTAAACCCACATATTCCACACACCTCTTCAACATACTCAAATATTTTTTGGGTGAAATATTTTTCATAAATTTCACACCTTGATTTCTTTGAGTTTTTTACCTCATTTTCTTACCAAAAACCCTTGGTTCATGAAACATTCCTAAAAATAAAATATTATACTAATAATAATGAACTTTGTGGACATACCCTCCAAAAAACCAACAATAACCTCTGAATTATGATCTATCATATTGATTCCAGATCTACCCGATATTATGTTGTAGATGTCTTACATCATTAAAAACCTTATTTTTCTTAGGGGGGGTTCTTCTTGACCTCATTTATTCCTTTGATGGGATATATTACTCTTAATATCCTTCTTGGTCCAAACATATAACGGTTTTTCTTTGATAATTTCATTATCAGATATATATATATATATATATAATATATTTTTAGAATATATTTTTCTCTATTTTTCGGGACCCTACATCTCACCAACTTGAGAAGATTATTTATTAACCTTCACTAATTTTTTGAATTATTATCTAGCCTTATTCAATTTATGTTGAAATTTGAAACATATGGATTGTGACTTGAACAAATATTCTTTATTTTTAACCAATTCCACCTTAAGATCAATGGTAATATTTTTTTATTTTTCTTCTCTAAGATTTTTCTTCTTGATCTCATCAATATATGTTACTTACATTTTGACATGCTCTTCATTCTTAGTATCCACCTTTTTTTATCCTTTAGTACCTTCTTATTTTTTTTTCTTGAGTTTTGAAATATATTCAGGACAAGATTCCAATTTTACTTTTAATTTACACTCATGTTCTGTCCTTTCTTCTCCATTATCGCTACTGCTTGATGAATCAGATACTTTCTTTATATAAGAAAAAAATCAACTTCATCATCTGAATAACAACTTGATGATGAATCTTTTTTTTCTTTCTCATTAAATTCCTGCTATTTTTGATGTTTTTATTTTTTATTCTTACCCCATTTATGTTTTTGAGATATCTCATCATATTCATCATATTCAGTTTCTTTTTACCTCTTCTTTGTACAATCAGAAAAAAAATTTCCAATGTTATCACAATTCCAACATGTTTGTGATTTTTTCCTTTTCCCCATAAAATTTAATTTTTTTAAAACTATATGAAAGAAGATAAAAAATATTATTAAAGTAATCTTCAACTTCCTTATATTTAGAATCATAGGATTCAACAACTTATTCTTATTTAATTTTCCATTTTCTCATTACATAAAAGGTATTCTAAAAATTTTTATTCTTATTAAAAACTAGAATTTTCCTCATCTCCTAATTTATGATTATGTTGTGTAAATCATCAAGAGAAAAATAACATATTTCTTCATGGGATGAAATTTTTGAATCAAAATTTTTAGCAAAATTATTCATCTACTTTTTAACAGTGACAGAATATTTAAGATTAAACTTAAACATCATTTTTTTTACAATCTCTTAGACTTTGTGAAGTAATAATCAATAATCTCATCATCATCCATAATTATATCTTTAAATTTGATCCTTAATACTTTTATATTCTCTTTATTGACTTAGATATTACCTTCATAAATTCTTAATTTTCACCAAATTTAATGTGTTGTTTTATGACCCATGACCTTGGCATACACTTTTTATAATGAAGAAATTAAGATAGAATTTTTATCCTCAATGTATAACTACATATTTATCTTATCATATTTAATAATTGTAGACTCTTCAACAACATATGAAACCCCAATTGTTGAATTATCTCTCACTTCAAAAACAAGTGATATGAGATATGTATATATTATTCCTCTAGTTGTAATAATTCTTCCCATAAAATTTGGGAATACCTCGACTGTTAACTGGATTAAGATTATCTGTGACCCATAATTCTTCTTGTATCATTAGAGGGAACCTAGGATATAATAATAATTGAATTACCTATGATGGATGAATAACTAAGAGGGGGAGGGATGAATCAATGATTTATTTTTCTTTTTATGGTATATTCCCTTTTATCCCAACCTAATGAACTTGTAAAAGTTCTCGATCCACTCACTTTTATCTCAAAACCTGACCACATGTTTAATAGTAATAAAATAGAAAGAAACACGCCATATTTATAAGGTTTATAATAATATCATACTCCATTACATGTTGGTTATAAAATCCAAAATTAATTCTCCACTATAATCACAAGTGAATATGAATGGTTAGATGCACCCGTTAAAATATTTCATCAATTGATTAAACACCCCAATTGCTCCTCTTATATGATTGGTTAGACTCCCCAATCCCAAGCCACTAGTAGATAGTTAGACACAAAAACTATAAGCTTCTTCTTCAAATATGATCAAGATATAGATATATAGTCTTTTATAGATATTCTTCCTCTATACAAAAGTTCTCTTCCCTTTACTTGTATAGGCCTTCAATATCTTCAACTACTACTAATAAATATTAGCTCCATAAATCTCAAACTCACCTTTAAATCCTGAATGATTTTAATTCTCTTATTTAAATACTTAGGAACATGTTATCCCCTTCTTTCATAATTTCCTAGATTTGACTCCTTTCTTCGATAAAAATGTATACCTGGATTTTAAAAATTATCTTGCACAAAGGATTCAACATATCTTGAAATTTTATCAATAATTCTTTATCACTGGCATATATATATTTATCCCTAAGAAAAAAACATTTTTAATTTCATATTTCATTTATTAAATTATTGAAATGTGTTATAAATAAAACATTTTTTCTTAACTAATTAAATAATTCAGTTTCCAATTTTATATGTAAAAATATATTTTTCCTCATTTATATTCAATTTAAATACTTGTTTTAAATATAAACACCCAAGAACCTCTTCAATATATTTTAAACTTTATTTCAAATAATTTTGTCTGATGTGATCTTTATTTGTGATATGATAATTACATATTGTATTCATCTCATAATACATATGGCTTAGTAATCTTAAATACACAAAAGAATTGGGTATTTATTCATTCACACATTATGAAATACCCACATATTACAAGGCATGAATTCATCTCATTTAAAATTCCTCCATGATTAGGGCTTTCCTGTTTCCCTATTTTATAATACCCAAATGAATCGAGCCTCACAATATTCATGTGGGATATTCAACTTTGAATACCCAAAAGATCTCATGCATGGATCGTCATGTATGGAATGTTGGGTAACATATTTATCTCAAGTCTTAATTATCAAAAATATAGAGCATGAAGCTTGGGACATGTCTATGAAATTTAGATGTACCAATTCATATCATTCAGTTTACATGCATTAAAATCATAGATTCATGAATGTACAATAATTTTCAATCTTTAACCATCCATTTTTGTATTTTCATTACTGTAGAATATCTTGAACTAGTTTACTAGCTCGATTGGTGTTCATGAGTTTATATTTGATCTAGAATAGTGTAGTAGTAGCTCATTCTTTAAATAGATTCATGAATCACTTAAGAAAAATTGAGTATAACTTATTCTCTTAGTTCAATCATTGAATAATTTTGGACTAATTAAAATTGAATTATAGTTCAAATAGCATAGAAAACCCTCATCTATAAGTAGTAGATAACACATTATTATCAGATGACCATGATTGATTTGATCAGGTGGCTAGTGTTATATGCATAATTTTTTTAATATGGGTAAACTGTGAAGTGAACATACCAACCCGCATTGATTTTTCAATTAGTTGAGTACAAATTATTAAGTAAATTCATTCCTTCATCCATCCAAAAGAAACCACATGGGACTACTCCTGATTTATACTAGCATTGACCTATTATGGAACCCTCCTCTGTCATTCCACACCACAAAATGGAACCACTACTCCATTACGCTCACTCATGTGTGTTCAGTATTTCCCATGTAGGTTATTTATCTCAATTACCGCCTATTTATTGTGGTTTATCATGTGGGATTACTCTTACATGGTGATCCATGCTCCTATATGAGAATTTGATTTGTCCTATTAGCTTGCTTGGGGATGTAAATATTTTTTACAAAATCTTATAAAAGAGTTAAGTAATTCCACCAAAAAAATAATTTCATTCCCACTAAAAAATTATAAATATCAAATTATTCATTAAATCGTTAAGCAATTAGTTTATTTTTCATGGTATTCAAATAATTTCATGGAACCTCTATACTTTTTCTCCTTCCTAAAAATAAAAAAAATATTTTCTTGACCTTGAAATAAGATCCTCATGTAATAACAAAATATTTCATGGAATTTTTTAAAATAATTCCTTACCCAATTATAGGATGGATTCACTTTTTTAAACATTGTGCTTCTCCAAAATTCAAAAACACAAGTCTTAATCATTAAGACTAATACAAAAATCATTATAATGAAATAATTATAGTTTCTCAAGCATTTCATCTAATTCCATTAAGTGAATATATAACAATTCTCCAAGAATCATTACCTCATCTCAAATTCACTAAAAACATATGGAATCATTGAAAAAAATGTGATACTTACATGGGATCAACAGTTAATTCCCTTTTTTTCCTAATCATCGGTGTACCATGGGTGACAGAAAGAAAGATATGATCTCTAATATCATACTCAGTAGAAAAATAACTTCGACTAGAATATAATTTCTTTCCACTAATTTCTATCCAATCTATTCCTAGTCATCTATATCCAATCATAAATATATTTCACTATGTTATTCACAATGAAGGATTCCTCTCCATATTACATATAACATAAGGGTGAATGAAACAAGCTCCCATATAAAGTGTCAATCATATCTATTTGAATAGACACTTGGTAGTTATTATTATAAATAAACTACACTAAATCCACATCTTCTTCCCATGCACCACTAAAATCAAGAATATATAGATAAATCATATTTTAAATAATCTAAATATTATTACTAGATTATCCATTAGTTATTATATGATAACCCATTCCTATATTCATATGAGTACCTAAATACTTTTACATGATCTCAAAAATCAAGATGTTAATAATGCGTCATGGTTATACAAAATTCTTTTACTTATCCCTTAATATCTCCCAATTTCTCAAATATAGATCTTCCCAAGTTCATTAACTTTTTGAGACTCTCTAATCAGATGAAAATATGTAGCTTCAGTCGACCAATCAAAAATAAAAGAAACTAAATCCCTTGATTTTGATGATTCTAGGAAATCCAAAACGAAATCCATATAATTTAATCTAATTTACAATCTATAATGGGTAATTATTGAAAAAATATTAGGGGACTTTGATTTTTATCTTTTACTATATAATAGTTAAAGAACTTTAAAACGAATTGACCCATGTTTAGGTTCATTCCTAGCCACTAAAATTGTCTCTGAACATTGTGATACATCTTGGTTAAACTTAGAAAAACATTTTATCAATTCATATAAAAAATCCCTCATAAATTACTCTTCATGGGTTATCAAAACTAAAATACATCTATAGTAATATAAGATAGAATCACCATTAAGAGCCCATTTTAGTGTTTCATTCCTAACGTATAATTTTTCACCATTTTATAACATCCCATCCTGAAATTTTTATACATATAATGAAAAACAAATCATGAAATCAATTGTATTCCTCAATCACTAGATTTTGGAGACTAGACCCAACGATCTATAATTATTACATAGTGATCAATTTACCATGAAATATTCCATATATATAAAATACCAATGTAAACAAATATAATAAAATAGTGTAAACTACAAATAACATGCTCAATAAATTTGTAAGAACGTCCTATAATTTCTCATATGATTCAGGCATCAGAAAAACTCTCAAAATAAATCCCTAATACTATAAAATTACCAGTACAATGAAAATAAATATTAAAGTGAATAAAATCCCCCCTTAAGACACCAAATTCATAAGAAAATTGATCCAATATTTCACTTTATATTGACTCTAATCTACTAAGTCCTCTTTCTTTTTCTTATAACATCATGAATAAATTTTACTTTCACATGAGGTGAATACATACACAAAGTGAAAAATAAAATATATGTAGAAAATTTGATAACTCCAAATATATCTTAGAGTTTAACGCGGTTGTATATACACAGTGTAAAAAAATAAATGATTTTATAAGATAATTTAGATTATGAAAATTGATTTATTTTTTACCCAAGCCACCTAAGTATACTTAGACTTGATTTATCCAATGTTTTTGTATTATATGATATCAAAAATAGAAAATTTAACCAAACATATGGATCATGTATCTCTTCTACCAAGCCCATAGAATATAACAAACCCGGGTACTAACTCAAGGCCTAGCCAAAACCCATGGTACACATATTATCGTATCAAGTCATATCATATCCCAAAGATCCATGAATTTTATCCAACTTTATATTATTTAAAAAACAAATTTGTAATGTCAAAATATCCTAAAAACAAATCTAATTTCATCCTAGAAAACTATAAATCATATTATATTTATGTTATACAAATAACACAATTATTTTTAACATACGCATAAAAAAACTTATATTCCAAACAATATTTATATGCATTGATATAAAATTTCAAAAAAGTGTATTACTTATAAAACCCCCAATTTTAAACTCTTAAATAGATTTTATGATCCATTCATTAATTATCAATCAACCTACACTTTTATTTACCTTTAACATTAACATAAAATTAATTTCTATTATGAGAAACCCATTTTTAAATATAAAAACTTCATTATAAAAAAATCTAAATCATATTATCAATTCCACTAGTTCATTAATATGTGTTTACCCAACTATAAAAGTATTTTATAATAATAAAAAATATCTATAACTAAAACTCAATCCAAACATGTATGATGTCAAAAAATTAATCCAAAATAATTCAATATAATTCTTAAAACTTTATTTTGAGTTTATATGTTATAAAAAATCATTTTACATCTAAAAACCTAAATAATAATCAATTTTCAGTACATGAAAATGATTATTTTTTCCATTAATAATTTTAAATTTTAATTAATGACTCAATACTTTACTTCTCTCATTTATCCAACATTTTCCACACATAAGTTCACATTTAAATCATGGTAGCATTTTTATAAAATATGTATAATGTTAATAAATTCAAAAAAAAACATTTTAATTAAATAAAAATCAAGTATCAAGGAATAAGGCTCACATAAAACATTAAATCACATGAGTAGTTCAAATTTGATATATAATCAATCAATTAAAATCCAAATAATGTAATAGGTTACCTACCTCACTCTAGATGAATATTTCAAATAATAATATACCTATAACTCCTTTTAAAACACCTATAATTCAAAATTTCACCAAGCAAGAAGTGTTTAATAAGAATTATAATGAATCATAGAGAGAAAATTTTTATGATTTACCTCAATAGATAAGGATTTATATGCTCTCATAGAGATGATTCAAATACCAAAAATATTATAATTTTATCAAAAAATATTTAAAAAAATACAAGAATGTTGATAGGGTAAGGGAGATATTTTAGATAATAATTTCCATCAAATAATCCACTTGGAAGTGCGAAAAAAGGCTTTGATCAAAATTCTATGACATCACATTTAACCATGTTGAAAAGAACTCCCCATAATCCTATTGAGTACTAAGTTACAAGCCACCTTCCACTCAATGGCTTGTCATCACTACTATTTTTATCCACTAACTGCCTATTGGTTGATCCAATGGCAGTTGTGCCTCTACCCTTCAATTAGATACCTAAAACTATACCAAGGGGTACCTAATGTTCCTTTCAACAATATTCCAAATATCTACACCACCTTCTCCCCCTAATCATACATCATCCACATAAAACCCTCAAAATTCATTTTAAAAAATTCAAAAAACAATAAAAATTTAAATAAAAACATAAATTAAGTCTAATAAAATTAAAATAAAGATAATAAAAGTGATAGGGAATTCCAAAACTGTAATAAATATGAAATCAGTGTAGATAATAGAAAATTTTCAACCAAAAGGGAAGAAAAATAGAAAATTTACAATATGAAAATAAAATGAATATATAAATATTAGTAGTTCAATTTTATATTTTAGACAAAGGAAAGGAAATATGATGAAAAAAAGAGTTTATATTTGATTACATGTGAAATGATGGAAGATGCATGACTAAGTTATCATAATAAAATAATTGAATCTATAAAATAGGCTTACAATATTAATGTGAACAACAATGATTAAAAATTTCCTTAAAAAAATAAACCACTTATCTTATGGTGAGAATGTTAGGATGAATCCCTCACCCCTCGTGTATGATCAATAAAAATTAATGTCTCATGGTAAGGTTGAAATATATAAGAGTATAACTTATATAATATTGTATATTTTAAAACAAGGAGAAGAAAAAATTTAATTTAAGGTATATTTGATATATCTTAAATAAATTATATTTTAAATATTATATATTTTATAGGAGATTGTTCGACACTACCATTATGAAATAAATATGGAATTTTTTACTAAATTGATTAAAGAATATTGAAATAATTGTGAAGATGTTGATATAAATATTTTATGTTTTAGGTCAAGGAGAATATAATTTCATTAATTTTTTTAGTATTAGCTATTTTTTAATGTAATAAATGATTTTTTTGAGATATCTATACTAATGAATAATTTTAATTAAAAATCACCACTATTGTTTCATACCCCGACCACAACTCAAGTAGTCATATAATTTATAATAGATATTTTCATTATTAATAAATTGAGTAAGATAAATGTTGGATTTGGCTAAAATAAATTATTATTTAGATATAGTTTAAGTTAAGAATAAGATATACATAAATCTATATGACTAGAAGTTATATGAAATTTGATAGAATCGTCTAAAAATAAATTTATGATTGTTGAGAAAAAAATAAAAAGGTGTATATTTTTATATCTATTGAATTTATGTGTGTTGTATTTATTGTTAACCAGTATTGTCTTAGGTTCATTTAATATATTCTAATCTATTTGAGAATATATTCAATATATTAGAAGACTAGAGAATTTATTTTGAGACTTAATTATTTATCCTAATGGAGTGATTCATAAATTAAATAATAAAGGAAAATAATGTGTTTTGGGTTAATAAGATATGTATTATTTTAGTTTTAATATGTAATATAGGATTGTAAAATTATTCATTATTATGGTAGTAAATCATAACCTTTGAGTTGACATATTGTATTTTTTGACATGTACTGCAAATATGAAATATAAAATAAATCATATGACATATTTTTTTTTTATTAATGTTATATCATATAAAAATATTTTAAGAAGACTAGATATATTAATAGAAGAGTTATGTTGTATTTGGTAATACAATACCCTATAACATGGGATAATCCGTAAAAAGGATATGATAGACTTTTATTGGTATCAAACTCTAATATAGATTTTTATTTAAAATTATATGACCTTAGAGAATAAACTATTGTGATACAAATAAAATCCTTGATTTATATTATTAATACACAAAGACATGTAGATAACATAAAATATGATTTTACGCCATATATGTTGAGTGTAAGAAAGATAATCTATGAGATGACCATGTCCCTTTCACACTATATAAATTGAATACCACCTATGATATTATATGAGAAAAGATACCTATAGATTATATATTCCATGAGATCATATGTTACAAGTATAGTATGGAATACTCATGAATATGATATCAAAACTTCAAACATGAGCATTTTTTATTCTTCAAAAAGAAAAAAAATAATCAATTTGTTTGGAGTTGGCAATGTCATATCCTATAACACACTCTTATACTATTAAAGTGTTATAATAAAAATTTTAAATATTTGTTTGATTTTAATTATATAAAACATGAGATAATTCTTAGGTATCATTTATGGAAAATAATTATAAATATTTGAACAAGTTACTAGGGGATTAGTGATTCATTTTTCATTTCAATTATAGGGTATGTCATTGAATAAATTAAAATAAGATATATTATGAGAAATTATAGTATATAAATTATCTTATGTTTTAATTGATAGATTATTAAGGAATTTTTTATAAACACATTAAAGGAATGATTCAATATTGAATTTATATAGATGTTTAAAAATAATAACAAGAAGTAGTTTAATAAATTTATCTTCTTTGGCTGAGATCCATGTTTTAAACAAGTTGCTGAAGGTAAAAAGTTTTCTATCCATTAAATAAATACAGGGAATTAGAAAAATTAATGAGATAAATATTTCATATATGAGAAGAGGAATTCAATTAAAGATACTAAATGAGTTTTTTAAGGAGTACTATTGTGAAATAGTTAAGGAAGATTACTATGTTACATATATAAAGAATTTTCTTAAAGAGTGAATAAAAAATATTTTAAGATAAAAAAAATTGGGAATATATACAGAGTCTATGTAACTTAAATTAACATTGATTTGATTATAGTGAATGACAATGCTTAATTATTTCTATATTTTAAAAGTGTATCAATAATTTATTTAAATTTAATGAGCCCAATTTTTTATAGGTCAATGATCCTAAAACTTTTAAACATGATGATAATTTTTTATAAATGATTTATCCTCAATGAATTACTAAAACTAATTTAGTTGATTGTATATGTAAAAAAAAGATAAGTTCCTACATGCCTTGGATTAACCCCTCTAAGATGGTTGGAGTAAGTAGATTTATAATCCGAAAAATAAAACGATAAATTTTGAAAATAAAAAATATATGGAGTTACCAAGTACTAATCATAATTACATGGGTGTTAGAGTAGATAATATAATGAATATTTTAGCTTATATGATGTTGATCATGAAAAATAACCTAAATCAAACAATATTATCAACACTACCATGAAAACAAAAAATAAAGATATATTAATTTATGAGGAAATTACCAAAATTATTTAATTGGTAAATAGATATATTTATATTAAAGAACTAAATAAATTAATTAGCAAAGACGGTTTATTATGAATCAAAATGTTAAATTGGTGTTATACAAATATGAATATTAGACAGATTAGTCATGGGAACTAATAAAAAACTAAATGATGATGAATAAATTTAAGTCAAGATTATTATTTCTTGAAAATAAATTCACACCAATTCTTATAGTTAAAGTGGAAAGATAATTTTTATATATTTTAAAAAATAAGGATAGTATTAGAGAATTGAATGAGATTAACATCACCAAGTAAGAAATATACACCTTAACCTTTGTTAAAAATCATGATAGAAATGTTGATTTTGTTTCCAATGAATAGAAATTAAGTATTTATAGGGCATTGAAAATATGATCCTTTGAATTCTATATTGAGTTTATTCTATGAGATTTGATATTTCAAATTGTGTTTCATATTTCCAATGATCCAAATGATTGATTAAATAAATTGTATAGAATAATATATATATATATATATATATATATATTAATAACCTATTTGACCAAATGTATGAATTAAATAAGATAATATTATCTATATGCTCAAATTTTTTTCAGAAACATTCAAGAAACTATTTTTCAAGGAAATTAGATACTTTACAAGTATGAAAATGGGTAATTATATTTCATAGAATATTCAAGGGGAAAATAGAACTCAAATTTTAAAATATTGGTAATGGTAAGATTGTATTGATGTTGAATTACCCCCAACCTAAAATCTTATATTTGTGATCAAGTTACGCATTTCAATAAAAACTTGAAATTATATATAACTTCTTTGAATTTTAAGGAACATGTGTGAATCATTATTTGATATTTTGATATTGAAATGTGATTATTTGAATATGGTTTTTCAAAAAATTATAGATTGGTGGTTAATTATTTAGGATAGGAGGAATGTGGTGTTTTTTATAGTAATAAGTATAATTGTGTACTTGGTGAGAAAAAGATAGGTGAAGGTGTAAGATACCGACCTTTTCTAGAGATTTCACAAGATTATTTTTAGGTATTATTTTTTTGTTTTTTTATTATATCATTTTTGGGATTTACCTTAGGGAGTTTTTTTATAGAATTAGAGACTTTTTGAAGGGATAGGGGATTCACACAGTTGGTTCACGGTTTTCCCAAATCATATGCCGAGCCCAGCAAACCGTGTGAGCCCAAACAGAGAGGATTCACATGGTTGGCGCACATTTTGTCTAACCATACACAATATTAGGAGTAACCATGTGACACCCCTAGCCTAGGTGCACTATTAGGGTGTACATTTAGGGGAAACCATGTGCCCTGTATAGAAAACCATGCACACATGATTTTAAACCCCAATAATTCACTTAAAAATTATCTTACCCCCATATTATATCCCTAAACCCCAAAGCTAGACCCTAAAACATTTTCTATCATTTTTTGATGTTTCTAAACAAATTTCAAGGATTCCAAATGCCTGCTCTTTTCAAATCAAATATCCATTGATAGATCTACACCACTCTGAGTATATGGTGTCTTCCCAATTAGATCCCTCTGTCCCGCTCCTCTTTCCTGATAAAATATGATTTTTTATCCACTTTTTTCAAGGGTTTTCATCTAGGTTTATTTGATCTTGATTCTTTTGATCTTGGATCTATGTTTCATATCTAGATCTCATTCTTCGTTGTGGTCTTGGTTGTTCTGCTTCAATTGGGGATTTCTATTCACAAGCATCTATCAACAATCTTGAGGTGGGTGATCTAAATTCAATTATCATAGACTTGAATTACATTTGTATGTATGTGTTGTAAAATTTAAATTCAAATATTAGGAAATTACATATTTTTTTGAAAAAATTAATTTATTAATTAATTTAAGAAATCATGGAATTGATTAATTGAATTTCCTTGTGATTTCAAATTGATTTGAACATGGGAAAATATAATTTTGGTAAATGTGATTATGAATTTAGTGGAATTGGATTAATTAATTGATAAATTAATTAATGGGATAGTGTGATTGTGGAATTTATGGGATATTGGGGTTGTGGAATTGGATTAATTAAATGATGAATTAATTAATAATAAATTGGTATGGTGGAATTGGTCAATTAATGTGATTGTGAATAAATTGAAAAAGGGAGTTATGAGATGTTTGAATTAACCTTAAATGGTTAATGGGTTATGATTAAATAATGATAAATGTTTTAATGGTGATTTTTCATATTATTCCTTGTAAACTAAAGTGTGGAACCTTGTTTGTTTATTAAATTGAAATGGTACACTTTAATGATAGTGTTTGAAAATAAGGTTAATAATGTTTAACCTTGATGTTTATGAAATTGTGATACATGTGATATTGTGATACATGTGATATTATGAAATATGTGATATTATGATATGTGTGATACGTGTGATATACGTGTGTGGGACATGGACTGATGCTTTGAAATCCCATAGTGATAAACATGTTTGGTACATGGATTGATTCTCCAAATACCCATATGTGATACATGAGTGTGGTACATAGACTGATTCTCCAAATACCCTTATGTGATAAATGAGGTGTGGGAGAGAGAATGAGGCTCCAAATACCCATGTGAGATAGTGAGTACGGGATAGGGACTGAGGCTCTCAATAACCATGTGACATTGAGGTGTGGGGTAGATACTGAGGCTCCAAATACTGATGGAGTGCTGGACATGATGTTCTACACCCATGAGTTTGGCATTGTAATATGGTTCCAATTGGTTGTGATATGAACTGAAATGAAATGATAAATGATAATCCAAGTTATGTGGTATGGTTCAGACTTTGGCATGGGCTAAATAAGGTATTGAGGGATCAGGTGTCCTCAGGAACCTGGGGTTTTATGTGGTTAATTAAAGAATAATGAAATATAATAAACATTTACTTTATGCATTTTCTATTATTATTTATACAAATTCATACACTTTTATTGACTGGATATTGTATTAGATTCCATTTTTGGTGGCCTACTGAGTTTTACTCACTCTATACTTCAGCTTCTTGATCGGTACTTGAATAGAATTCATATTTTCAGGATAAGATAAAGGCATGATCCCCATGTTAGATGGCTGATACAGGATACAGTATGGATAAGGGAACCGAACATGGTGTTAGTACCCTCTTGGGAGTGTTTGTGTGTCTTTATATTGGTTTATCATTTGACACTTGACACATATTTGGCATGACATGTCTATTATTTATTTTTGGATATTATATTCATGTATTGGTCATCATGTGGTACTGGTTTGGTTTGGTTATTGTTTATATCATTTTTTATTCTTATTTATTTATATTGTTGTCCTACTTTGATAAAGAGGGTATATTCTACCCATGATCGATATTATACCCTTGCTTCTAGTCAGCAGCCTCTAGAATATGAGGAGGAATGCCTGAGGTCATGTGACTGACCGGCTCAGGGCACCAGTGTGTGGAATCCAGGTTGGGATGTTACAAAGTTGTATCAAAGGAATTTTTTCTATTTCTTTTATTATACTATTTTGAAAAGTTATAAAGGATAATTGGACGAGTCAGGCCTTGGTTAAGATCTTGTGCATGGAAGTATCTAACCCATGTATTAGGGTAAAATCCAAGTACCTGGGATGGGATTGTTGTTGTGGATGTTTGCATTTATAGTTTATTTTATTTCACCTCGAGTGATTCACTTGTTGTATGATGTGATTATAGTTTTTGAGATTTTATAATATTTGACTCATGGCCCAGTATGACATGAGATTTGAGTATGCATGCATCATTATAGGCACTCAGAAGTTGTTGTGACATACATCATTTTAGTCATGCATGGGAAAATGGGTTTTGGTTAAGTTGTTGAAAAAAATTGAAATGTTTTCCTTACTTGTGTAATTGAAATGAAAAAGGTTCCTAGTGTGAACTTGAAATTTGTAAAATAATGAATATTTGATTAAATGGATGTCTAATGATATTTGAATAATTAGAATGTGTTTACCCTTGTTAACCATAACCTAGATGTAGGATGGTTAATGCTAGTTGTAACTCCTTAGTTTTTACCATGTGGAAGGGTTTCAGGGAATGAATTTTTATGGATTATTGTGAATCCCCTTTATGTAAATGTGTTAATGTTAGTTATGTTTCCTAACATGTGTGTTTTTTATTGTAGATGTATGCCTCCCCGATGAAACTTTTTGAGAGGATTATAGGAGGACATGGGTGAAGATAATCCTTCGGTAGTGGAACCTGAGGCACCAATAGTGTTGAGTGAATAAGTTGGACTATAGTTCTGAAATAACTTTTCCTACTTCATATAGTTTATAGAGAGAGACCAAGAGTGGGATTTGAAGAGTATGTATGACCTAACATAGAAGATTCAGTTGTATTACCCCCTGACTTTCACTAGAGAGGGTGGACTTGAGGTAGTAGAGTTATGGATTAAGTACATCATAGATATACTTGACCATTTAGAGACTCCTATTGAGAAGAGGGTCAAGTTGGATGCTTATATGTTATCAAGATCAGTGAAGCATTGGTGGGATGTTCAGACTCAGACTCGATAGGTATATCATATGGTATGGAAGGACTTTTTGGAGAATTTCTTGGAGAAATTTTATCCAAAGAAATTGAGACTCGAGAAGGCAACTGAGTTCATGTGGTTGACTCAGGGGAGTATGTTTGTGGTGTACTATGTTGGTCACTTTACTAACTTTTAGTGTTTTTCTCCATCTCTAGAATGGGATGATATAACTACGGTGACACATTTCTAGTATGGACTTAAATGTGAGATTAAGTCCCAGGTTAACATCTTTCATTTAAAGAAGTTTTCTAAAGTGGTGGATTAGGCTCTCGTATCCAAGGGGAACCTGAAAGAGGCTTTCGGTAGAGGACATGTGGTTTCTACTGGATGATCAAGGAGTACATATTCTGAGGGTAGGAAGCGTTATTATGATAATGTTGACCAGGGATCTGGAAAGAATAGTGGCCAAGGGGAAGGATTAGTTACTTAGGATCCTACCCAAATGCTTTTCCACCAATATGGTAGGTTTATCCACTATGCCACTATCATAGACATTGTCCCTAAAAACCGGTAAATTGTTGATCTTGCAGTTGGATGGGAAATCTACAAAGGTTCTATAAGAACCCATGAATAATGGGTAATGATAGAGCATCTAGGTATAATAATTGTGTGGGAAGGGGATCTTATACACCGTATTAGACTGGCATCTAGAGTTATACTAGATGTGGCGATAGAGGTAGTGAACGTGGTTCTTCTGAGAAATAGTGACCATATCAGTAGAGTGGTGTAGCTCATGGGACTTAGGCAATATCACAAGGAATAGGGGTGGGATAGTTTCATATCATTTAGCCTATACTGGTGGATAGTGAGGTTGGAACATTGACAGTTAGAGGTACAATTCTTATAGCTTCTACTCTAGCTAGTTCCTTATTTGATACTGGTGCCTTTCAATATTTTATATCTACCAAACTTTTGAATTGTTTGATACTACCATTTGATTTTTTGAGTGGGTTAATGATGATAGATACAACGTTGTGGGTACGGTCGAGAGACATCTATTTATGAAAGGGGTGCTATCTTGATGTTATGAAATATTGTTTTCTTTGGGATCTTTAAATTATAGATATGTTAGGTGTCGATCTAATTATGTGTATGGGAAAGTTAGTAACATATCAAGACTAAATTGATTGTTACCGAATGAGATTGAATTTTACACCACATGGGGGGTGACAGTTATATTCACCATGGAGAGTGGGATATCCAAGTAGGCCATGCAAGTCCAGTTCATTAGAAACTGGGGGATCTCACCAACCAGACTTCAAGTCTTTTACTAGATGATGGGGGTGTAAAGCATGATGTCCTTCCACCCATAGTGGAATGGTTTTAAGACATTTTTTCTGAATAATTCTCATGGTTAACACATGAGATATATTTTGAATTTACGATTGATCCCATGTTGGGGGTTGAGCCATTTTTTATTCAACCGTACAGAATGGAATCAGATGATAATCAATAAATCAAGACCACTTGGAAGAGTTGATGGGTAAGGGGTTTATCCATATGAGTACGTATTCTTGGGGTTATCTATTTTTGTTTTCTAAGAAGGATGAATGGAATCTAAATGTATGTATTGAATACCATAATTTGAACTGGATGATAGTAAAGAACTAGTATCCTCTTCCACATATCAATGATTTATTTGACTAGTTGAGTGGGATTATTTATTTTCCAATATTGAATTGATATCAAGGTATCATTAATTGATAGTTCAACCTTCTGATATACCAAGGACTTCTTTAAGAAGGTGTGTAATTTATTAGTTTTTTGTGATTTCATTTGGGATAATTAATGCACCAGCAGTGTTTGTAGCCTTGATGAACATAATCTTCCATCTGTATATAAACCATTTTGTTTCTGTTTTTGTGGATGAAATTTTTTTGTACTCCAAGACTCAAGAAAATCATGCTCAAAATCTTGACATCGTCCTGAGTATACTTAGAGATCATTGGATATGCACCATTATATCTAAGTGTTAGTTTTGGATTGATTAGGTGCACTTCATAGGTCACATAATCTCAGAGGAAGTTGTGTCAGTAGACCTATAGATAGTTCAGGAAGTAGTTTCTTGGGAGAATCCAAAGAATTTTTTTGATATCTGTAGATTTTTAATATTAGTTAGATATTATCATATATTCTCCTAGGACTTTTCCTAATTAAAATAATCATTTTTAGGCTTGACCAATAAGGGGATAAAGTTAAAATGGACAGAAGAATATGATAATTATTTTGAGGAGTTGAAGAAGCACTTGAAAATGACAATAATACTGATCCTACTTAAGCCCGGTGAGTAGTACATGGTGTTTTGTAATGCTTTTAGGATAAGGCTTAGAGCAGTGTTGATATAGGGAGATTGAGTTGTGGTGTATGGGTATTGGTAGTTGAGGCCACATGAACAGAACTACCCTACGCTTGACCTTGAGTTGGAAGTAATGGTTTATTATTTGAAGTTTTTATGGAATTATCTGTTTGTTGAAAAGTTTATAGTGTATGCTGATCACAAGAACATAAATTATATCTTTTCAAAATGAGATTTAAATCATTGGTAGTGGAGATGGTTTTAGAATATGCATTCATTTTATATTGATCTATTATATAAACCTAGGAAGGGAAACAATGTTGTTGATTCTCTAAGTGGGAAAACTAAGACTCAAGTAGTTCAGGAGTCTAGTGCAAAGTGGAAGGTAATTACTTTACTAGTTGAGATGCATGTTGTGGTTTAGGATACTTAGGATCTGATGAATCTCATATTAGTTTTAGTAGAGTCTACACTTTTTAGCTAGATTAGAGATAGTCAATATGAGGATTTTAAATGCTCATCCTTGAGGGAAAGCCTTGAAGGTGGGGAGTAACCTATAGATTGGACCATAGATGAGGATGATATTATCTATGTCAGGAATCGGGTTGTTGTGCCTACGAGTATACAGGAGGAGCTGATGCATGAATTTCATGCCTCAAAGTGGGTGGTATATCTAGGTTTTATCAAAATGTACCAAGACCTACGATGACTGTGTTGGTGGTCAGGCTTGAAAAAGGAGGTAGTAGGATTCGTGGCAAGATGATACACATATCAATAGGTAAAAGCTGAGAATCAATGACCTAGTGGTTTACTATAGTTGTTTACTATTCCATAATGGATGAGGTATGGTGTTACCATGGACTTTTTGGTGATTCTATCAAGGATTCCTTGGAAGAATGATGTTATTTGGGTGATTGTGTACCTTTTGAAAAAAGTAGTGTATTTCTTACCGATATGAGATACCTTCTCAGTGGAACAGTTGGGAGACTTATACATTTGGGAGATATTCCATCTGCACAAGGTTCCATAGAGCATTATTTCAGACCATGAATCGCGTCTTACATCCTGATTTTTGAAGGGATTATAGGAGGTGCTTGGTACATAGATTTTATTGAGTATGGATTTTCACCCATAGATAGATGGGAAGTCATAATTTACTATATAGGTGCTTGAGGATATGCTAAGAGCACGTGTTCTTAATTTAGGAGGGTATTGGGAGAAGCATATGGCTTAGGTAGAGTTTTCCTATAACAATAGTTATTAGGAGACTATTTAAATGGCACTATATGAGGATCTTTATGGTAGTCCATGAACATCACCTCTATGTTGGATAGAGGCGGGTGATTCAGATTTATTGGGACTGAGTCTCGTGCAAGAGACATCTGAGGAGGTTTTGTTGATTCAAAAATGTATGGATACGACTCAGAGTAGGAATAAGTCATACACTGATAGACATTAGATACCCCTAGATTTTACAGAGGGTGGTTGTGTGTTCCTTTGAGTTTCACCTAGATTGGGTCACTATAAGATTCGGAGATAGAGAAAATTGGTGCCTAGGATTATTGGATCATTTGTGGTTATGGAGAGAATCGGTCTAGTGGCGTACTGATTAGATATTACACAAAGTTATAGTGTTATCCATGATTTTTTTCATGTTTCATTGCTTCATTAGTATCACCCTAACCCTTCTCATGTGATCGATGTAGATGATGTTGATCTTAAGACCAATGCTTCCTTTGAGGAGAATCTGATACATGTGTTGGGTCACAATGAGAAAGTGTTGTGGGCAAAGACCATCCTAATAGTTCCTGTTTTGTGGAAGCATGGACATGTTTAGGAGAAAACATAGGAGTGGGAAGTGAAAATGTGGGATTATATACCTGATCTTGTCACCTCATAATATAAGAGACTCTTGGGAGTACATCTCAAGGAAGATCTGTTATAAGGTGAGGATATTGTAAGATCTGGACATATTTTGGAGATGTCTTAATCTCATTTTCAGGTACTCTTTTTACTTATTTTCAATATATCGTGTTTGGGTTTTTCCTTGGGGATTTTTTGGGTGAAATTGGATAATTTTGGAAGGAAGAGGGGTTGTTCATGGTTCATGCATGGTTTTCCCAAACCCTGTTCCCAGACCAGAAAATTGTGTCAACGCAAAAAGAGGGTATTCGCGTGGCTGGTGCATAGTTTTTATAACTATGTTCCCTCTTAGAATAACTGTGTGAAACCCCTGGGTGAGGCTCATAATTAGGGTGCAAGGTTGGGGGAAACTGTGTGCCCCATATAGGAAACCATGTATGCATGATTTTAAACCCCTAAAAATTCACTTAAATTTTACCAAACCCCCTTCTTATATCACTAAACCCCCTCAATCGACCCTAAAATAATTTTCCTCATTTTTGGAGGTTCCCAGAAGAATTCCAAGGCTTTAAAACCCCTGTTCTTGAATAATTGAAGATATGTTGATGGATCTGCAACTCTTTGGACATGTGGTTTCTTCCCAATTAGATCTCTCTCTCTCCCTCTCCTCTTTCCAGATAAAAAAGGGATGTTTTATCTACTATTGGTAAGGGTTTTATTCTCAGTTTATTGGATCTTGATTATTTTGATCCTGCATCTAGGTTTTGGATCTATATCATGTTATTCTTTATGATATTCAATTTTCCACATCAATTGTAGATTTCCATTGGCAAGCGTTTGTCAACAATCATGAGGTACGTGGTATAAATTCAATTACCATAGTTTTAAATTCCATTTACATGTATGTTTTATGAAATTTTAATTGGTACATTTGATAATTGAATCCCGGATTGAATAAATTAATTTATTAATTAATTTATGGAATCATAGAATTGATTACTTGATTTTCTATGTGATTTCAAATTGAGTTGAATATGGGAACATTTAATTTTGATAAATTTGATTATACATTTGGTGGAATTAGATTAATTAATTGATTAATTAATTAATGGGATATTATGATTGTGGAATTGATGGGATATTGGGATTATCAAATTGGATTAATTAAATAGTGAATTAATTAATGGGAAATTTGGATAGTGGAATTGGTCAATTAATGTGATCCTGAATTAATTAAAAAAGGTAATTATGAGATGTTTGACTTAACCTTAAAATGGTTAATGGATTATGATTAAATAATGATGAATGTTTTAATGGTAATTTTTCATATTATTCCCTATAAATTGAAGTGTGTAACATTTTTTGTTTAATAAATTGAAATGGTACCATTTAATGAGATTGTTTGAAAAGAAGGTTAATGATGCTTAACCTTAATGTTTATGAAATTGTGATACATGTGATATTGTGATACATGTGATATTGTGATACATGTGATATTGTGAAATATGTGATATTATGATATATGTGATATATGTGTGTGGGACATGAATTGATGCTTCAAAATCCCATAGTGATAAATGTGTGTATGACATGGAATGTTTCTCCAAATATCCATATGTGATATATGAGTGTGGGACATAGACTGATTCCCCAAATATCCATATGTGATAAAGCCAATGAGCCAGTACCCGGGTGGTAAGGGCTCCTACTTGGCATCCAAGAGACCCAGGTTCAAAACCGGGTGGAGGCGAATTTCCGGGGGGTACTGTAGCAGTACTGTAGCAGGTACTGTAGTAGTATTGTAGTAGGCACTATAGAAGGAATTATTTGGTACTGTAGTAGCCGGACTATTCACCTGATTTAGGCTTTTGGGCCACCGGTTTGGGCCTACGGGTCTCAAGGCCTTTGGGCCATCAAAGGCCTTCGGTCCACAGGGCCTTTGGGCCATTTGAAGACCATGAAGTAGCCCAGTTTACACAGAGCAGGCCCCAAATGAGGATTAGAGTACCAGTAGCAGTCACCAGAAGCAGAGCTAACTAGATTGGAAGAATGAGAGGGTATGGCAACCGCCATCGGGACTAGGCACTGTGCAGCTTTGTACGGGGCAATGCTAGCCGATCAGCGATGCAGGTGGGGAGCTAAAAGAAATCAATGATGCAGAAGCTGGGGAGGGGCAGTTCTCTGGGTTGGGCCTAAGAGTCATGTATTAGGCATGGTATTCCTCTGGTCCTTCGGGTCATGTATTACGGGTCATGTCGGGCCTTGTTCCCTGGGCCTACGAGTCATGTTCGGGTTCCCCTTCAACCCTTAAAGAGGGGATTATCTATAATAAAAATAAAAAAGAAGGAATTCGGGCCATTCGGGCATATGTGATAAACAAGGTGTAGTAAAAGGACTGAGGCTCTAAATACCCATGTTAGATGGTGATAATTGGATAGGGATTGATGCTTCAAATACCCATGTGACATTGAGGCGTGGGATAGGGACTGAGGCTCCAAATACCCATGGGGATCTAGACATGACATTATACACCCATGAGTTTGGCATTAAAATATGGTTCCAATTGGCCATGATATGAATTCAAATGAAATGATAAATGATAACCCTAGTTATATGATATGGTTAAAACTTCAACATAGGTTGAAGGAGATATTGAGGGTTTGGGTTTCTTCAAGAACCCGAGGGTTTATGCGGTTAATTAAAGAATAATGAAATATGATAACTCTTCCCTCTATGAATTGTAATTTATTATTTATACAACTTCATACACTGTTATTGACTGGATATTATTTTATAGGTCGTTGGTTGTGACCTACTGAGTTGTACTCACATCTTACTCAGGCTACCTGATTGGTACCCAAATAGAGTTCATGTTTCCAGGACATGATAAGGGAAAGATCCCCATGTTAAGTGGCTTAATCGGGATGGAGAATAGATTAGGGAACCATAAATAGTGTCGGGACCTACATGGGAGTGTCATTGTGTCTTTATTTTGGTTTATCATTTGAAACTTGACACGTATTTGGAATGATATATCTGCTATTTAGTTTTGGATAATCTATTCCAGTTTTGTTTATCATGTGATACTGGTTTGGTTTGGTTATTGGTTATATCATTTGGTTATTCTTATTTATTTCTGTTGTTATTCTACATTGATAAAGAGGGTATAGTCTCCCCATGATTGATATTAGACTCTCACTATTAGTTAACATCCTCTAGTGTACGAGGAGATGTGTAGATGTCATGTAATCGACCGGTTCGGGGCAGCAGTTTGTGGCATCTGGGTCAGAACATTAAAAAAGTTATCTACTTTTTTTATACTAGGTGGTTTGTAGTCTGACATCAAGATCCTAATAACCACTGAGTAGATAGTGTCACCACGAAGAATCAAGTATTTAGTGACCTATATAGTATATAATTAGTAATAATTTTTTTTTAAATATGTGAATAATACTTTTATAAAAATATGACCTCTCCCTCTATTGGAATAATAGTCAAGTAAGACTCCTCCTCTCTTAGTATTCTTTCACTATTTTATATCAAAAAAATACTACTTGATTTTAGGTTTTAGAACAAAAAAATCATGGAATCCTTAAGTTGATTCAAAATCCGTACCCCTATCAGTAACTAGTTTATTTTTGTTTGGTGGGGAACCAATTTTAAATCACTAGTTCATATACTTTTATTGGATTTATTATTATTCGATGATTGAGGATGAATAAAAATATGATATTTGTTGTCTAGATTTTATTAGATAAGGATAAGTGATATCTAACATATTATGTGGTTTACTATGTTTGATTTAGTAAAAAATCATGGGTATTTATGTGTAGTGCATTTAGCATTCCGGAACCAGATCACCACCACTATGCCTAAACCAGAGTGTCACATACCATATGCGTGCCTACCCATACACTAGAGATTATCGACTAGCAGTGAGGGTCTATAGGTGATTGACAGAGATAATATTTTCCTCATTTTTTATATGTATTTAAATTATTTAAACCCTTCAAATTTTTCAATTTGATCTTATTTGCATCAATTTTGGATTTATGGTGTGCTTGGGTTAAAATGTAAAAATTACATAATTCTGGAATTTTAGTAGATTTTAATCACTTTGGTATTTTGGGAATAACTTTTAAAATATTATTAAAATGTTAATGATTATTTTTTTTGTAGGAATAATTGAACTATTTGTCCAAATTTTTATTTGGGGCAAAGAGCTGATTCAAACAAATAGAGATCCAAAAAAATCGATCAAGTTGAAAAATTGTTCTGGCGGACAGGGTGAACCCCACCTCTAGAAATGAGGTATAAATCATGATACATAGATCCAATTGAAGTGATTATAGTTGGATTTTAAATAAGATTCATATAATAGGTTATCAATCAAATTTGAAGGAGTTACTATCTCATTAAGGGGTTCATTAAACGCTCAATGTCTATGAAATATTATGGAAGCATTCGGACAAGAATAAAATATCAGAGTAAATTGGATATAACTTCTTCTACACATGGAGGATGAAGTTGAAATTTTTTGAATGAATGGGAAGATATTTGGAAACAACTTTATAATAGACAATTTTCTATGATATTGTCAAAACAAGGGGGTTCCACACAAAAACTTTTTAAGGAAAGATTCTAGAACCAAAATTTCTACCATTGACGACCCATTATGTCCCGAAACACATTAATGTTCTGTTATGACACCCAAAGCCTCTACCATTCTGATAAATAAGATGATAGGGGTGGATTAAAAAAATATTTATTGGGGATTAAATATTATATTACATCCATGATTTCGGATTTTTATTTTCATTTCTTTTATTTTAGTTTCATTTTCCCAGGTAACATGCATTCATCATTTTTATTAATGTGTTTCCCTTTTCTTATTCCATCCCTATTTATTTTCCAAAACTAATTTAATTTCATCTCTATTCCATATTTATACCATGATATATTTTCACATTTCAATTTCAAGTGATTAACCCAAGGCTTGGACTTGATGGAGGTTTTACATCATTATTTGTTATTGCGCTTCAATTCAACATGTATTTATTCTATTTGTGGTGTTTGAGAGAGTATTGCATGGGTGTGGTGGTCATCGACCATGGAATTATTTCAAATTCCATTTATTTTCATTGATTCATTAATTTTCCCTCCCTTATCTTGGGAAAACCATTCATACGGTGGAGTTTGGGTTGCCTTAAGGGATGAAATGACATACGGTCGAGCCGAGTCTTTTAAGAATTGCATTCTAGGTTGAGGTGTAATCCTAATTGACTATTATAGGATGTGTGGTTTTGTACTCCAAAGTAACTCTAAAATCACACACTCAATAAATCAAAGGAATGTAATTCATTATTGATATTTTAACAAATGAATTATCAAATTGAATTTAAACAACAAATAAATAACGAATGAAACCACGTTATCATACCCTGGACCATGACCTTTCTTTCTAAACTTCATTCTATCTTTATATTCATTTAAATTTTAAATCAGAATTAAATTATTTTAGTTTCATGTTTTATAAAACTCCCAAATCCAATATTTTAAAAAATAATATAAAAACAAAAAATAATTAGAATAGATGAACTAGAATCAGTTATTGAACTAACTACGACACTTCTCAAGTGAGATGACCATGGTCAACATATGTACTATATTAGGAAAATAAATTTTATTTTCCCACATCCTAAGACAGGTGTGTTCCAAAACCGGTGACATTTTCGGGGATCTAAATAGTTATTTTGATCACTCTTTATAAATAAACAATTTTGTAAATATTTTTCTTTGATTTATTTTTTAAAAAATATCAAAAAACAATTTCTCATGATGTTTTTAAAATCATCATTTTTTTCAATTCATTGAACCATTACTCATAGATGTAAGAACAATATAGGTACTATAATATAGAGACCCTGAAGAAAATATTTTATTCTCTTATGGAAATAGTCATCCACAAGGAAATAGGCATAGGGAAATGGAACTCACCTACAAATTTGATGATCATGGTCGATGAACTACAAACTAACTAACAAAGATTCAAGGCTAGGAAAGAAGTGCCAGTGGTATTTACTAATTTTTTTGAGGATATCCAAGAACTTGAGGCCAAACTAGAGGTGGAGGAGCCCAAGTATCTACCTTCACTTTCCACCGTATGACTCCAAGAGGCACTCATCGTTGAAAAACTTATTGGACCAGAACCAATTAAGGGAGATGATACATTCTTGAACAAAAACTCATTTAATTTTATAGAAAAAAATGTGAGTATCATTCCTAATTGTTTTTGAATTTTTATAATTGGATAACTCTTAATATTCCCAAGAATATGATGAAGAAATAAAAATTTCACCTATTGAGGAACACCTATAGCTCACTAAAAAATTGAATATTTACTAGAGGGAGTACAATAAGATATCCTAGTGGCTCTTCCAGAAGAACGAGAGAGATATAATGTCAATATTAAAAGGGATGAGTTTGAAATTAATTCTTCAAATTTAAATTTTGACTCTCCCTTTTATTATTCTCTTAATGCATCACCTTTGTAGAAACCACTGGATTGTAAATAAGAAGTTTCATAAGCATCAATGAAGGAGGAGGAGGTTCCACACTTCATCCTACCCCATTCATAAAAGATGTACCATATTGTTAAAGGGTTGGATATGGGTACTCTATACATGTAATTCTCCCCAATATAAATAAATAAATGGAATCTAGGAAGAACACCATGCGGTGGTTCAAGTTCAAGAAACTGCACCCACAGACATATTATGGAAAACAACTGGTACTTCAGTTCTGGATGAAGTAAAAATTCAAGGCCTACTTTGGGGATTATACAAAGATTTAACTTTAAATTATTTCTATGAATTTAGATGTCATTTTCATTTTTTGGATTAGTCCATCCAAAATACCACTCCCTCTTTTATTTTTGAGCATAAATGAAATGATCCTTGTGCTTAATTTGGTAATTTTATTTTGTAGGTTCATGATGGAACAAGGAATCCCCAAATATCCAAGGAGGAAGAGGAATAAATCTTTAATTTGAAATAGAGTTTAATTTTAATTTTTATCTTTTAAACTCTATACATTATTTTTCCAAACAACATGTTTTGAGCTTTAAACTGGAAAGGTGCATGCCCACACTTGAATTATTTCTTTACTTGACTTATCTAAGAGAAATGAGTTTCTTAGGAATCATGTGATTTCATATATTAGATTTAAATGTTAATGAAATTGAATGATTAAAATAGAGAATTGATTTATTAAATTGAATGATATATATCAAAATGAGTACTCATGATTTGAGGGAATTAGGTGATTCATGTAAATCATATTTCCAAATAATTTTTCATTTTTTGAATTTCTGAAATTTATGTGGATTGATTTTTTATTTTTAATCATTCCTTTAGTGATTGTACAATATCATATTTCCCATTACATAGAGGATTTATAGACCAATTACTTCTTCTATTTCTTGAGCATATTTCTTGAGTGATCTTGGGACATGTCACGAGCCAGAACTTACATTTGAACTTATCAAAGCTATGACTATTCAAAAACACATTTAAAATAATTGAGTAAAATTTTCATAAAACAATTTTCCTTAAAATAACACTTATACATAAATTCTTCTTTAAACCATAGAAACCATGAAAATCATTATCAAGGATGAGTTTTGTTTCAAGCCATTTTTTCCATTCCTACCCTATTCTTGGTAATTTTCAAGATATATTAAAGTTAATGTGTGGAAGATAAGGGATTAATGGTTTAAGGGATGAAATACATTGTAAGAAATAATATTTGGGGTGATATTGTGGAATGAATTAATATTTAGTTCAATTTACTTAAATGTTTTCCCTTTTTAAAAAAATGAAAAAATAAGCAATGGGTTGTAACTTAGAAGAATCAAAAAACACCATCACTGGACTAATGATTTTTATCATATGTGGTTAAGTGGTGGATATGAGGTTTATTCTAATCATAACTTAAGAAAAATAAAAAAAATGAGAAAAAATACATTAAATATATATATATATATATAATTAGATAAAAATCAATAATGTGCACATCATTCATTATGCGTTCATTATTTATGACCTTTTCTTTGAGTTTTAGGGAAATGGGTGTTTCTTTTTTGAAGGGGATAATTTCATTACACTTTTATTTTTTATATCATACATTATACTTAAGAGATGAACCTAATACTTAAGACTTAATTTTTAAAGAATCAAATTCTACCAGCCTTAAGCCTCAGATTCATTTGAACCTTTATTGCAATCTCACATGATTTTATGTGCCATTTATATTTACAAAGTAGAGAAATTAATTCCTTTACAAGAATATGGTTAAGGAGAATATATTCATGATATTAGCATATATTTAATTAAATTATATCATGATTTATGAGATAAAAGATTCAAATGTGAGGTAGATCGTGATTTGTAATGTTTATGAGTAATAAATTGAGGATCATAAATGAATGAAAAGAGAAGTTCCATCATTTTTCAAAAGGAAAAAGTAAAATACATGAATTGATTGTTTTTTTTTTGAAAAATGGAAAAATAAATTGATATTTTATTTGAAATTTGGTCATTTTATTTTACATTGAAAATTGTTTGATTTTATTTCTTTGGAATTTGAATATTGGTAACATTAGTGCCCTCTGAATTCCATGCTGAGATTTTATGATTGAAAAAAATCATGGTTTAAGTGTCAGGGATTTGATAGAGATAATATTTTCCTCATTTTATATATGTAATTAAATTACTTAAACCCTTAAAATTTATCAATTTTAGCTTATTTTCATCAATTTTGTATTTATGGTGTTTTTTGGGTTAAAATGTGAAAATTAAATAATTCGGCAATTTTAACATATTTTAACTGATTTAGTATTTTGGGAATAAATTTTAAAATATTATTCCAATTTGAGTGATTATTTTTGTAAGTAATACTTGATATATTTTCTCCAACTTTTTTTACCAAGATATTATTTGATTAAATAGAGGTCCAAAAAATCAATCCATTTGATAAATTGTTCAAGCAGACATGGTGGACCCTACTTCCAGAAATAAGGTATAAATCATGATAAAAACCTCAAATTGAGGGGATTCTAGTTGTATTTAAAATATTACACATATACATGTTTTTAAATTAAATTTTTAGGAGTTATGAACTCATTAAGGGATTAATTAAATGCTCAACTTTGATGAAAGATTCTAGAAGCATTCAGCTAGAATAAAACATCGAAGTAAATTGGCTATAACTTAATCTACACATGGATGATAGAGCTGAAATTTGTGATAAAAAGAGAAATATATTTTTTAACTTTATAGAAAAAAAATTCTCTGATTTAGTCAAAATTATGGGATTCAATGTAAAAACTTTTTAAGGATGGATTCTAGAACTGAAATTTCAACCGTTAATAGCCCATTATGTCCCGAAACATATTAATGATCTATTGTGACACCCAAAATCCTCTTAAACTTGTATAAGTAAGATGATAGGGGTGGATTAAAAAAACTAACTATTGGAAATATAATCTATGATGACATCCATTCTTTAGGTTTTTTATTTTCATTTCTTTTATTTTAGTTTTCTTTTCCCATGTAATGTGTAGTCATAATTTTTATTAAAGTGTTTCTATTTTATTCTTAAATCCCAATTTCTATTTAAAAACTAATATCATTCACTCTATCATCCATATTTCTGTCATTTTCTCTTTTCACTTTACAATGGAAATTGATTATCTCTTGGCTTGGCCCTGGGGGAGGTTTCACGGTGTTCTCTGTTATTGCACTTCAGTTCAACATGTATTTATTCTATTTGTAGCGGTTGTGAGAGCATTGCATAGGTGTGGTTGTCTTCCACCATAGTATTATTTCCAATTCCATTTCTTTTATTCAATTCATTAGTTTTCCCTCCCTTATCTCAAGAAAACCCTTCATACGGTGGAGTTGGGGTTTCCTTAAGGGATGAAACGACATACAGTAGAGCTGGGTGTTTTATGAATTGCAATCTAAGTTGAATTGTAATCTTAATTGAATATTAGAGGAGGTGTGGTTTGGTGAAAAAAAGGAATTATAAACTCACACACTCAATAAATAAAAGTAATATAATTCATTAATGAGGTTTCATCCAATGAATTATCAAATAAAATTTAAACAACAAATAAATAACGAAAAAAATTGGGTTATCAAACACTAGACCAGGACCTTTCTTTATAAAATACATTCTGTCTGAATCTTAATTTAATTTTTCAATCAGAATTAAATTGGTTTAGTTTAATGATTTATAAAACCTAAATAACTGTTATTTTAATAAATAATATAAAAACCAAAAATAATTAGACTAGGTGAACTAGAATCAGTTATTAAAATGACTTTGATTCTTCTCATGTGAGATGATCATGGTCTGCCTCTATGATTTATTGGGAAAATAAATTTGTTTTTTTCATGCCCTATGACAGGCATACACCAAAACCGACACCGTTTCTGGGGATTTAAATAGTTATTTTGATCACTTTTTTCTAATTTCATAATTTTGTAAATATTTTTCTTTGTTTTATTTATTAAAAAAGCATTTAAAAAAATATTTTACCATGTTTTTTTCAAACTACCATTTTTTCAATTCATGGAACCATTACTCACTTGTGAAATAACAAGACACATACTATTATATAGAGACCCTCAAGAAAATATTTGATGCTCTTATGGTCATGTTCAAAAAGAAGCAAAGAGGCATAGAGACATAGATCTTACCTGAAAATTTGATGAGCATGGTAGATGAACTCAAAACTGACTTACAAAGATGCAAGGCCAAGAAGAAATTTCCACTGGTATTTCCTAATTTTTCTAAGGAGGTCCAAGAATATTAGGCCAGACTCAAGTTTGAGGATCTCGACTTCCTACTTTCACTTTCCACCATCTTACTCCAAGAGGCACTCATCATTGGAAAAAATGAACCAGAGCCAATTAAGGGAGATGATACATTCTTGAACTCAAACTCATTTAATTTTATTGAAACTAATTTTATTATCACTCCTAATTATTTCGAATTTTCATAATTAGTTGACTCTTATTATTACTTGGAGGATGATGAGAAAATAGAAATTACACCTGTTGAGGAAAACCTAGAGCTCCTGAAAGAAATTGAATATTTACTAGAGGGATTATAAAAAGAGATATTAGTGGATCTTATTAAAGGAAAATAGATATACAGTGATGATATTAAAAGGGTTGATTTTGTGATTAATTCTTCAAATTTAAATTTTGACTCTACCTTTTATTATTCTCTTAATGCAGCACATCTAGAGAAACCATTGTCATGTGAAGAAGATGTTGCACAAGTATAAATAAAGGAGGAGGAGGTTCCATACTTCATCCTACCCACACCTTGAAAGTTGTAACACATTGTTAAGGGGGTGGATCTTGTGTACTCTATACATAGAATTATCCTAATAAAGAATAAATAAATAAAATCTAGGAAGAAAAACATGTGGTGGTTCAAGTCCAAGAAACTCCACCCACTGAAAAATTATGGTTAATAGATGGTAATGCCCTTTTGGAGGGAGTAAAAATTAATGTCCTACTTGGGTGATCATACCAAGATTTATCTTTACATAATTTTAGGGTATTTATATTTCAATTTCATTTTTTGGGTTAGTCCGTCATGAATCCCACTCCCTCTTATATTTTTTATCTCAAATGAAATGATCCTTGTACTTAATTTGGTAATATTCTTCTGCAAAATCAGGATGGTATAATGAAGCCCCAAATAGCCAAGGAGAAAGGGGAATAAATGTTTATTTCAAAAGGAAGTTTAATTTTAATTTTTATATTTTGAACACACTACATTATTTCTCTAAACAACATGTTTTGAGCTTTAAACTAGAAAATTGCATTCCCACACCTGAAATATTTCTTTACTTGACTTATCTAAGATACATGAGTTTCATAGGAATATTATGATTTCATATTTTAGATTTCAATGTTAATGAATTTGAATGAGTAAACTGGAGAATTTAATTCTTAAAGTTAAGTATATATATTAAAATGAGGACTCATGATTTTAGAGAATTAGTTGATTAATGTAATTGATATTTTCTAATCATTTCTCATTATTTGAATTTCAAAAATTTATTTAAATTGTTTTGTTATTATTAACCATGACTTGAGTGATTTTCTAATGTCATATTTCATATTCTTGAGAGGATTTCTAGACCAAGAAATTCCTATTTTTCTTGAGAAAATTTATTGAGTGATCTTGAGACATGTCACAGGATAGAACATACATTTGAACTTATCAAATATATAACTATACAAAAACACCATTAAAATGATTGACGAATATTTTTATGAAGCACATATCCTTAAAATACCACCTATACATCAATTATTCTTTAAACCATGGAAACCATGAATATACTTATTAGGTATGAGCCATGTTTCAAGACATTTTTTCCATTCATACATTACTCTTGGTATTTTCATGATATTTTAAAGTTAAGGTGTGGGGGAGAAGGGAGTCATGGTGGAAGGTATGATATACATTGTAAAAAATAAGTTTAGGGGTGTTATTTTGGGATTAATTAAAGTTTAAATCAATGTACTTAAATGTTTTACCATTTTGAAAAATAATGAAAAAATAAGAAATGGGTTGTGACTTAGAAGAATCAAAAATCACTATAACTAGACTGGTGATTTTTATCATATGTGGTTAGGTGGTGGATGTCAGGTTTATTATGATCATAACTTTAGAAAAATAAAAAAAAAGAGAAAACATACTTTTAATATATATATATATAAGTAGAAAAAAATTAATAAGGTGCACATCATTCATTATGCATTCATTATCCATGCCCTTTACTTTGAGTTTTTTTGAAATGGGAGTTGATACTTTGAAGGGGATAATTTCATTACAATTTTATTTTTGATATCATGTATTATACTTAAGAGATAAACCTCCTCCTTGTGCCTTAATTTTTAAAGCATCAAATCCTACCAACCTTAAGCCTCAGATTCATTTGAACCTTTATTGCAAGTCCTCGTGATTTTATGTGCCTCTAGTTTTTTTATAGTGGAGAAAGCAGTTCCTTTACAATCTTGTGGATAAGGAGCATGTATTTGTGATATGATCATATCTCTACTTAAATTGTATCATGAGTGATGAGATAAAATATTCAAGTGAGGTAGATCATCATTTGGAATGTTTAATGGGGGCATGAATGAATAAAAGGATAAGTTCCATCATTTTTTAAAGGATAAAATTAAAATACATGAATATATTGTTTTTTTTTTTGAAAAATGGGAAATTGAATTGATATTTTATATGAAATTTGATAATTTTATTTTATATTAAAAATTGTTTTATTTTATTACTTTGAAATTTGAATATTGGTAACATTGGTTCCCTCTGAATTCCATTGTGATATTTTATGCTTAAGGAAAATATTGGTTTAAGTATGGGTAAATTTATATATATAATGTTTTCCCCATTTTTTATTTGTATTTAAATTATTTAAACCCCTTAAATTTATCAATTTGAGTTTATTTTCATCAATTTTGTATTTATGGTGTGTTTTGGGTTAAAATGTGAAAATTACTTAACTCTGTAATTTTAGCATATTTTAATAACATTGGTATTTTAGAAATAACTTTTAAAATATTATTCCAATTTGAGTGATTATTTTTTTAAAAATACCTAATTTATTTTCTCCAACTTTGTCTTTTAGACCAAGAGCTCATTTGAAAAAATAGAGGCCCAAAAAAATCAATCATGTTGACAAATTGTTCGGGTAGACATTGTGGACCCCACCTTGGTAAATGAGGCATAAATCATGATTCACACCTCTAATTGAGGTAATTATAGTTGGATTTGAAATATAACTCATATACTCATTTCTAAATTAAATTTTAAGTAGTTATGAACTCATTAAGGGTTCCGTTAAATGCACTACTTTAATGAAAGATTCTCGAGTCATTCAAAAAGAATAAAATATCAGAGTAAATCAGCAATAATTTCTTATAAAATGGAATATGGAGATGAAATTTTGGAAGAAAATAGGAAAGATATTTTTTAACACCCTTTTAGAAGACAATGTTCACTAATTCAGCAAAATGAGGGGGTTCCCTGCACAAAATTTTTAAGGACATATTCTGGAACTAAAATTTCAACCATTGATGACCCATTATATACCAAAACACATTAATGGTCCATTATGACAACCCAAATACTCTTAAATTATGATAAATAAGATTCTATGAGTGTATTAAAAAATATCGATTGGTGAGGGAAGCTCTAGTGAGAACCATGCTTTAGGGTTTTTATTTTTATTTTCTTTTATTTCAGTTTTGTTTTCCCATGTAACGTGAATTAATTATTTTTATTAAAGTGTTTCCCTTTTCTTATTTCCTCCATCTTTCCCTTCCAAAACTAATATCATTTTCTCACTCTTACATCTTTCTATCTTGATCTCTTTTCACTTTACAATGGAAAGTGAATAACCTAAGGTTTGGCCATGTGGGAGGTTTCATGGAATTCTTTGTTATTGTGATTCAATTAAACATGTATTTATTCTATTTGTGGTAAATTATAGAGTATTTCACAGGTACGACAATCGTCCACCATATAATTATTTCCAATTACATTTCTTTTTCTTCAATTCATTAATTTTTTCTCCCTTTTTGTAACATCCCAGGTAAATAAAGAAATATGATCTTTTCATACTTATTAATATTTTTGAATTAAATATTAATTTTAATTTAAAGGGGATTCTATGTTTGATGGCCTAACTGATACGTAACAACGGGTTTCTTTGAAATCTTACGTTGTACAAAAGGTTGAGTTATACTGAAAAATAATAATAAAATATTATTATTTTAAATAGTAGTTAACGCCTAGTCATTGTAATAGAGGGAATGAACAGAAATAACTAAAATATGATTATACATGTTTGTTAAAAAATTTTACATTTATCCAATAAAATTTAGAAGCTTAAAATGTGAATGAATCCAATTTTAAGCATAAACGCTCTAATATTATTTAAGAGGTCGATTTACCGCCTTTTGATAGAGAACCCTTTTTAAATCTATTTTTTTGTCACTTTTATATGTTATATTTGACAAAATAATATTCTTCTTTATAATTGTGGCATAAAAATTTACTTTGGTCGAAATTTTGATATTTTTCTGATAATGGTCATTTTTTAAAGAAATAGTGAAAAATATTGAATTTTAATTCAAAACTGACTTTTAATCTAATTTATTTATATAGCTAGATTGTTGTGTTAATTGCGTTTAAAGTTTAATTATATTATATTTTTACCAATTAATCCAATTTTGGTCATTGGAAGTAATTTTACTTTAAAATTGGACATAAACAAGTGCCAATGTTTTGAAAGTTATTATTTCTTACAAACACGCTTTTTGTTTTGAAACGGGAATTAATTTTAAATTAATTTCTACCACTTATATGTTTTGAATATGGAAAAATGGATTCCATATTTGGACTAATGTGGTAAAAAAAAATTAAATAGGTAGATTTTATTTTTAGACATTATGAATATTTACTTCAGTAAATATTTTATTTACCATGGTTAAAAGGTAAATATGGTAAATAAGGGTGAAAATTAATATTATAATAATATTAAATTACCCTTACACTTGTCCTAAACCTATTTAATGATACATTACCGACCATGGTCATCCTTAGGTCGATTTTGGGATCTCGTGGAGCCACTTAAGAGTGATAATGACACTTTATATTAATTAATTTAAAGTAAAGACAAAAATTAAATAAACATATATCTTTTAGTAAATCAATATTTAAATGGGGTCATATAAGTTATATCTTAGAATATAGATATTCATTTTAAATCTAAAACTATTTCCTAAATCATGGTATTTTATTTATAATTTTTAGACATCAAATAGATAAAATTATTTATGACACAATGATGGTAAAGTGATTACATTATTAATAAATGATTTAAATAAATGAGATTATAAAATTTAAAAAACTATCCAAAACATTTCCAATTATTATTGGATGATTTTATTTCAAAACAAAGTCATATTATCTTTTAATTTAATGAGTTTTTGACCTTTTTAAACATAAAATTAGTTTATAATAAAATAATGTTTCCAAACTTTCCTAAAGAGCCCCTCCTCCCCCTTATAAAAAGTCATCACCTCTAACTCATTACTCACACCTCTCAAGCCCCTTGGCACGTCCAAACTCTACCCAATTAAGCTCTATACATTCCTATATTCCTCCTAGAATCCTTCCCCTAGGCATAAGGCATTTAAAGTAAACCTTTTGGTTCAAACCAAAGGGAGATAGCCAATTTAAAGGTAATGTATTCTCTTAAGCTATTTTCTTTTATTTTACTTCTCCAACCCCATAAACTATTTTTATTCCTTCCATTTATAATAACACAATTATCCTAAATATACTATGTTGTTGTTATGAGAAGTATTCTAACTAAACTTACACACACTTCCATCTAATGGGTAAAGAACATATTGTTTCTATAGACGGCGAACTAATGCCTCACAAAACGATGATTGTTGAATTATCTTCTACCACCTCTCATGGTGTCCATTATGATGGAACTATATTTATATGTGATATATATTATATTTATATTGTTTATATACTTCTATATTTTTCATTTATAGCATACCTTTATGGTTTCCATAATGGGTAAATGCGGTAATTTCATTTGAGGAAATGCGGACTACCGCCCCCTCATAGTGATATGACTTGTTCATGTCATACGTGGAACGTATAAAGGATGGAGTTACTGAAATTATATATATTATATTATAATATAATTATAATATACCTATGTATCATTAAGTTTTCATTCCATTAAATACGAAATAGAAATTAAAGTAGCGTTCATGCGTACGTACAGTTTATCATCTCCATGAACGGTGCATTTAATTTCTTATATCCAAATGTTATGTACGGTTATAAATACATATATATACTGGATATATATGACATATATGATATATAAATCTTGAATATCATTCTATATATAATGTAATTTTGACCACATGAACAACTTTTATTTATAAGAAGTTCATTTTTGACTCAAGTACCAAATATCGACAAAACGACTGTTATTATATAATGTTTATAACATGGTAATAAGTGATATAAAAGGAATAATAAACCTGAAAAGGGTTTTGAAGCAAGTATAAATTACCATTATTTTATTATTCAGGAGATTAAATAACAAATGGGTAAAGTCTGACATGAGGTAAGGGACTTCGTCTCAATCACCTTTCATTGAGGCATATTTGGATTTATACACGACTTTCTTTTATACAGTGTATAAACCCCTTTAAATTTTCATTTCATTCAAAGGGAATCTTTTTCTATGAAGTGTTTTACTAAACGAAAAAACTAATGTTTTTTTTAACGTACACGGTGACAATAACCTTTTCGTTGCTGCGAGCGTTATTTGATTTTTGGCTTCCTTAACAAGCCGTAATGTTTTTAAATGGAAAATAAATACCATATTATCTTTTACATATTTTGGTATTGAAAATGGTTTTGATAGTGAATTTTTAATTTCAATGATATATTGTTATTGGAATGTGGAAATTTTATCTTTCATTTATGTTTGTTTTATGTGTTGTGAATATGTTATGGTTCTTGGGCATTATTTACGTATACGGGTGGTTCGGTGATAAACCTAGGGTGGGTGAGCCCGAGATAGCTCTTCAATGCATTAGGTAACATGATAGAGGTAAATGTTAATTTTTCTCCAAAGCGATTTAGGGAATATACTGTGATGGGTATTCTAAATGTAACTCCCTACGTAGCTGTGAAAGCTACACTGTAAGTTTGATATGGATGCCACATATTACCTTTATGATTTATGATTTCTATGTGTTATTCATAAATCTTATGATTTCATGAGTTATGTTAAATATATTATGTTTTTTATGTATTGATGAACTAATGTTTTATTTCATTATTTTATAACCCTTATTGATCTTTTTATGATCATCCCAAGTTTTCAAATGTTTTTCACAGGACTTAAAAATGAATAGGGTCAAGGATGGGATCACGGAAAATTCATGTCGTCTAAAACATAGAAGAAGACATGAATATTTTTTCAAGATTTTTTATTTTATAAAAAAAATGGAAACTAAGTAGAAGCATCTACTTTGTAATTTTTGAGATGTAATGTAATAGTTATGGCCTAATTATCTAAAACTCTAAACCTGAAAAATCCCCAATGTGAATTATTCATTTAATTCAAGATTATGTAATGTTTTAAGGTAGGGTCCATATAGTTGGTATCAATAGTCATTTTAGACAACTTTAGGAGTTAGAATATTGTAAAATTAATGTCCATAAATTAATTTATGGTCAAATTTAAATGATATAGAATTTAAAAATTACCATGTTGCTTCGCCTAAGATATTTCTATGTTCAGAATGGTTTTCCACAGAGGAGACAGGGCAGCTATGATGGGATGACATCAAGAGGAAGACAACCTTCCAAATCAGCAACCTGAGATGGTGGGAATCGAAACTGAACGGTTTGTTGCAGTGATGGAACAGTTGACTTAGGCTATAAATGGTGGTGCTATTCATGCACGAGATCATCCAGATCAACCTCAGAGGAATATATCAGTAGTGGATCATTTCATAAGGCAACATCCCCCATCATTCAGAGGATCATCTGACCCTATGCTAACTAAAGGGTGGATTAAAGCACTGGAGAATATTTTTGATGTCATGGGGTGTTCATAAAATCAAAAGGTTAGTCTTGTTGTTTACCATTTTTAGGGTGACGCCGATCAGTGGTGTTCGATGGTGAAAAATATCAGGGATAGTGAGGAGATTGATTTTCTTAATTAGGATGAATTCAAAGGTATGTTTCTTGAGAAATATTTTCCTAAGGGGGTTCGTATTAGGATGAAAAAACAATTCTTTTAATTGAGTAAGGAAGATGACTCAGTGGCTACTTATGAAGAAAAATTCACACGACTGGAAAGGTATGCTCCAAACTTCATACGAGATCTTGATATTAAAATCAATCATTTTTTACTTAGGATTAAAGCCAAGGTATTGAAGAGATTTATCTTATCGTGAGATAAAAAGTTATGAAAAACTTGTTCAATGTGCGGATAAGGTGGAAATGGAGTTTTTTTATGATCAGGTGTTCTTTGAAAAACAACAGAATAAGAGGTCGAGGTGGCAGACGAAAGGGAAGAACTCTTCAAAAAAGTCTGATGGTAAGAAACTTAAGTTTATAGTTTTTGAAAAATATAGTAAAAAACATGACGGGAAATGTCTTTTTAATTTTGGTAAGTGCTACCGATGTGGTAAAATGGGACATAAGGCTCCTAATTGCACTGAAGAAGATCAGGGTAATGCTAAGACAAAATCTGATTTATAGTCAGTAAAATTATTTAAGTGCAATGAAATGGGTCATTATGAAAATGAGTGTCCAACGAAGAACTCAATTGAGGGAAAGCAGTTGGAATACAAGCATAAAGGGGTAGTGAAATCTTTTAAAACTACTTCAGTAGATGTTGGTCCATCGAATGAAGTAGTATCAGGTACACATTATGCCAATGTGTTGTTTGATTCACATTATGCCAATGTGTTGTTTGATTCAGGGTCTACACACTCTTTCATTTCTGATAATTTTTCTAGTAAATTCAGAATTCCATCTCAATATATGAATCGTGAACTTATGGTAAAAACACTGGTAGGAAATTTTTAGACAAAACAAAATTATAAGAACCTTCATGTCCTTGTGTGTGGAAAGAATATACCTGAAAACCTTATTGTTTTTCCTCTTGTAGAGTTTGATGTTATTTTGGGTGTGGATTAGATTTCAATTTATCATGCTAAGATTTAATACAGAGCTAAAGAGGTTTCTTTTCTAAAATAATTTCAGTTTGTGTACAAGAATGAACCCTTACTTTTGATAACATGTCAGGAAGTTGAGAAACTAGTAAAATATGGAAATGAATTCTACCTTGCACATATTTTTGAAAACCAAGAAACTATTTAGATTAATGATTTTCCATTGTTAAATGAGTATCTTGATGTTTTTCCTGATGAGTTTCCTGGTATAATACCTGATCAGGAAGTTGAATTTACTATTGACATAGTTCCTTATGATAAGACAATTTCAAAACACCCTTATCGAATTGCTCAAATTGAACATTTAGAGTTAATGAAGAAATTATAGGAGTTATTAGAAAAAGGTTTCATTCGAACTAGAACATCACCTTAGGGTGCTCCTGTCTTGTTTATTAAAAAGAAAGATGGTTCAATGAGACTTTTCATTGATTATAGAGCATTGAATAACATCATTGTTAAGAACAGGTATCATCTGTCACATATCAATAATTTATTTGATCAACTCCAGGGATCTCAATATTTTTCGAAAATTGACTTGAGGTCAGGGTAACATCAGTTGAAAGTAAATAAAGCATACATTATGAAGATCACGTTTCATACTAGATATGTCAATTATGAATTTGTAGTTATGCCTTTTGTTTTAACCAATGCATCTGCTTTATTCATGGATCTTATGAGTAGAATTTTTCATGAGTTCCTAGATAAGTTTGTGTTAGTGTTCATTGATGATATTTTGGTTTATTCTAAAATTAAATAGGAACATTAAAGTCATTTAAGAGTTGTCTTGTAAACCTTAAAAGAAAAGAAATTGTATGGGAAATTCAGCAAGTGTGAGTTTTAGTTACAACAAATTTCTTTACTTGGTCACATTATTTCAAAAAATGGAATAATTATTGATCTTACTAAAACAAAAGTTGTGGAAGAATGGCCAAGACCAACCAATATCACAGAGATTCATAGTTTTCTTGGTTTAGGAGGTTATTACCGGAGTTTTTTTGAAAACTTTTCACGGTTATCTAGCCCAATGACTAAGTTAACTAAAAAAGGTGTTAAGTTCATTTGGACAAAAGAATGTGATGATTTTTTTCAAGAATTGAAAAGAAGATTAGTTAATGCTCCAATTTTGGCACTACCTTCAAGAAATAGTGAGTTTGTTATCTACAGTGATGCTTCATTTAAAGGACTTGATTGTATCCTTATGTAGAATGATCAGGTAATTGTTTATGATTTACCATAGTTGAAACCTCATGATTTAAATTACCCTACACATGATTTGAATTAGTTGTTGATGTTTTTACTTTAAAAATTTGGAGGAATCATTTTTATGAAGTAAAATGTGAAATATGTGATGACCACAAAAGTTTGAAGTATATATTCACTCAAAAATAATTGAACATGAGACAGAGAAGATGACTAGAATTAATCAAGTATTATGATTGCATGATTCATTACCATCCAGGAAAAGAAAATAAAGTGTTTGATTCTTTGAGTCGAAAGAGTAATACTACATTAACCATGTTACATTTGGAACAAGATAATTTGATTAAAGATTTGATGAAGTTTGGCATAGAAGTTGTTGGTGAAAGAAATTTCTCTGTTTTGTTTCAGGTGTAAGTGAAATCATCTCTTTCAGACAGAATTATGAAAGTGTATAAGGAAGACAATGAGTTACAGAAAAAGGTAGAGTTCGTTCAGAAGGTTAAGTTTCCTGAATTTAACATCGATAATGATTGTATTTTCATATTTGGAAAGAGATTATGCATTCCTTGTGATTCATAGTTAAAGAAAGGGTTGTTATGTGAAGCTCATAGTTATCTGTTTTCAGTTCATCCTGGTAGTACTAAGATGTACAGAGATCTTCAGGATTATTACTGGTGGGATGGAATGAAAAGAGATATTGCTACCTTTACTATGAAGTGTTTGACTTGTCAACAGGTTAAAGAAGATAGCAAGTTACCGAAAGTGATTCTATAGTATTTACCGGTGCTAGAATGGAAATGGGAAAATATATCCATGGACTTCGTTGTCGGATTACCAAAGACATCTCGAGGTAATAATGCAATCTGGGTTATTGTTGATTGATTGACTAAATCTGCTCATTTCATTCCTATTTGAGATACTTTGTCTCTAGATCAACTTTCTCAGTTGTATGTTAAAGAGATTGTCAGGTTTCATGAAGTAAGCCTCTCCATTGTATCTGATCATGATTCCTGGTTTACTTCTAAATTTCGGAAAGGCCTTCAGAAGTCATTGTGTACTGAATTAAATTTTAGTACAACTTTTCATCCTCAATCAGATGGACAGTCTGAACAAACAATTCAGACCTTGGAGGATATGCTACGTGCTTGTTCACTGGATTACTAAGGAAGTTGGGACCAACATCTTTCTTTGGTTGAGTTTTCATATAATAACAGTTTTCATTCCAGTATACAGATGGCTCCATTTGAGGCATTATATAGGAAGCGGTGTCAAACTCCAGCTTTTTGGGATGAAGTGGGTGAAAGGAAGTTGATGGTACCATAATTGGTAGAAGATATGGTATAAAAAGTTCAGTTGATTCAGAATAACATGAGAATAGCTTAGAGCAGGCAGAAAAGTTATGCGGATAACTGAAGGAAGGAACTTTATTTTGAGGTAGGTGATAATGTCTTTCTCAAAGTTTCTCCATGGAAAAGTGTGATGTGTTTTGGTAAGAAGGGAAAGTTGAGTCTGAGGTCCATTGGACCCTATGAAATTCTAGAGAAAGTTGGATTAGTTGCCTACATAGTGGATTTACCTCCAACTTTATCTCAGGTACACATTTTTTTCATGTTTCAATGTTGAGAAATTATATTTTGGATTCATCTCAAGTTTTGAGCCCAGAGGTAGTTCAGTTGGAAGAGAATGTATCTTATGAGGAACAACCAGTCCAGATTCTTAACCGAAGAGAGCAAGTGTTGCAGAATAAGGTAATTCATCAGGTAAAGGTTTTGTGGAAAAACCATATGGTTAAAGGGGTAACATGGGAATCTGATAATGCTATGAGGGATAAATAACCTCATTTATTTGATAAGTGAATAAAATTGCAAGGACACAATTTCCAAAAGGGGGAAGGATGTAACATCCTAGGTAAATGTAGAAATATGATATTTTCATAATTATTAATATTTTTGAATTAAATATTAATTATATTTTAAAGGGGATGTTCTATTTTATGGCGTACCTAATACGCAAAAATGGTTTTCTTTAAAATCATACGTTGTACACAACGTTGATTTATACTGAAAAATAATAATATAATATTATTATTTTAAATGGTAGTTAATGCCTAGTCATTTTAATTGTAGGAATGAACATAACTAACTATAATATGATTATACATGTTTGTTAAATTTTTTTACATTTATCCAACAAAAGTTTTAAGCTTAAATTGTGAATGAATCCAATTTTAAGCATAAACACTCTAATATTCTTCAAAAGGTCGATTTACCGCCTTTTGATGGATAACCCTTTTTAAATATAGTTTTTGTCACTTTTATATGTTATATTTGACAAAATAATATTCTAATTTAGAATCGGGACATCAAAATTTACTTTGGATGAAATTTTGGTATTTTTCTCACAATGTTCATTTTTTAATGAAATGGTGAAAAATATTGTATTTTAATTCAAAACTAACTATTAATATAATTTATTTATATAGTTATATTATTATTTTAATTGGTTTTAAATTTTAATTAGATTATATTTTTACCAATTAATCCAATTTTGTTCATTATAATTAATTTCACTTTGAAATTTGATATAAACAAGGGACAATCTTTTGTTAGTTATTATTTCTTAAAAACACGCTTTTTGTTTTGACAACGGGAATTAATTTTAAATTAATTTCTGCCACTTCGGTGTTTTGAATATGGAAAAATGGATTCCATATTTGGAATTAGAAGTTCTAAATTGTTTAAATATGTAACTTTTATTTTTAGACATTATGAATATTTGCTTCAGTAAATATTTTGTTTACCTTGGTAAAAGGGTAAATCTGGTAAATAAGGGTGAAAAATAATATTATAATAATATGAAATTACCCTTACACTTGTCCTAACCCTATTGGCTGATACATTTTCGACCATGGGAATCCTTCAGTCAATTTTGGGACCCCATGTAGCCACTTAGGAGTGATAACGACACTTTATATTAATTAATTTAAAGTAAAGACAGAAATTACATAAACATATATCTTTTAGTAAATCAATTTTTACCTGGGGTTATATAAGTTATCTCTTTGACTATAAAAAATCATTTAAAATATTAAAATGTTTCCTACATCACGGTATTTTATTTATAATTTTTAGGCATCAAATAAATAAAATTATTTATGACACACTGATGATGTAGTGATTACCTTATTAATAAATGATTTAAATAAATGAGATTACAAAATTTAAAAAACTATTCAAAAACTGTAAAATTCTTATTGGATGATTTTATTTCTAACAAGAGTCATATTATCTTCTAATTTGATTAGTTTTTGACCTTTTGAAACCAAAAATCAGTTTATAATAAAATAATGTTTTCAAACTTTTCTAAAGAGCCCATCCTCCCCCTTATAAAAAGCCATCACCTATAACTCATTACTCACACCTCTCAAGCCCCTTGGGTCATCCAACCTCATCCCAATTAATCTCCCTACATCCCTCTATTCCTCTTATAATCCTTCCCCTAGTCATAAGGCAATTCAAGTAAACCTTTTGGTTCAAACCAAAGAGAGATATCTCGTTTAAAGGTAATGTCTTCTCTTAAGTTCTTTTATTTTATTTTACTTCTCCAACCCCCTAAACACTTTTTATTCCTTTATTTTAGAACAAAACTAGTGTCCAAAATATACTAGTTTTTCTATGAGAATGATTCAAACTACACTTACACACACTTTTATATAATGGGTAAAGAACATATTGTTTCTGTGGACGGAGAACTAACACCTCATGAAATGATGATTGTTCAACTATCTCCTACTGCCTCTCATGGTGGAAATTATGTTGGAACTTTATTTATATGTGATATATATTATATTTATATTTTCTCTATACTTCTATATTTTTCATTTATATCCTACCTTTATGGTTTCTATAATGGGTAAACACAATACTTTCATTTGAGGAAGTGCGGACTATCACCCCCTCAAAGTGAAATGACTCGTTCATGCCATACGTGGAACATATAAAAGATGGAGTTACTGAAATTATATATATTATATTATAATGTAATTATTATATACCTATGTATCATTGAGTTTTCATTCCATTAAATATGAAACAGAAATAAAAGTAGTGTCCATGCGTACGTATGGTCTACCATCTCCATGAACGGTGCATTTCATTTCTTATCTCAAAATGTTATATACTATTATAAATACATATATATATATATATACTAGATATATATGACATATATGATATCTAAATTATGAATATCATTCTGGAGATAATGGACTTTTGACCACATGAACAACTTGTAATTATAAAAAGTTCATTTTTGACTCAACTACCAAATATAAAAAAAATAACCATGATTATATAATGTTTATAATGTGGTAATAAGTGATATAAAAGGAATAATAAACCTGAAAAAATTTTATGAAGCAATTATAAAATAACTTTAGTTTATTATTCCAGATATTAAAGAACGAACGGGTCAATTCGGACACAAGGTAAGAGACTTCATCTCAATCACCTTTTATTGAGGCATATTTTCATTTATACACGACTTTCTTTTATACAGTGTATAAACCCCTTTGACTTTTCATTTCATTCAAAGGGAATATTTTTCTATGAATATTTTTACTAAATGAAAAAACTAATGTTTCTTTTTAACATACGCAGTGACAATGACCTTTTCGCCACCGCGAGCGTTATTTGTTTTTTGGCTTCCTTAACAAGCCTTAATGTTTTTAAATGAAAAATAAATACCATATACTCTTTTACCTATTTTTGTATTGAAAATGGTTTTGATAATGGATTTTTTATGTTAATAAAATTAAATTGTATATTGTTATTGAAATGTGGAAATGTTATCTTTCCTTTATGTTCGTTTTATGTGTTGTGAATATGTTATGATTCTTGGGAATTTTTTACGTATATGGTTGGTTCCATGATAAACCTAGGGGTGAGCTCATGATATCTCTCTAATGAATTAGGTAATGTGATGGAGGTAAATGTTAATATTTATCCTAAGACATTTAGGGAATATACTGTGATGGGTATTCTAAATATAACTCCCTATGTAGATGTGAATGATACAATGTATGTTTGATATGGATTCCATAAGTTACCTTTATGATTTATTATTTCTATGTGTTATTCATAAATCTTATGATTTCATGAGGTATATTAAAGAGCTTATGTTTTTATGTATTGATGAACTATTGTTTTCTTTCTTTATTTTATAAATTTTACTGATCTTTTTATGCTCATCCCAAGTTTTGAAATGTTTTTCACAAGACTTAAAGATAAATAGGGTCAAGTATGGGATCAAGGAAAAGTAATGCTATCTAAAACATGGAACTAGACATGAATATTTTTTTTAAAGAGTTTTTTATTTTATGAAAAAAAAATGGAAACTGAGTAAAAGTGTCTACTTTGTAATTTTTTAGATGTAATGTAATAGTTATAGCCTCATTCTCTAAAACTCTGAACCTAAAAAGATCCTCAATGTGAATTATTCATTTAATTCAAGATTATGTAATGTTTTAAGGTGGGATCCTTATACTTCTCTCTAAAAAACCCTTCAAACGGTGGAGTTGGGGGTTCCTTAAGGGATGAAATAGCATACAGTGGAGCCAGGTCTTTTAATAATTTCACTCTCGGTTGAGGTGTAATCCTAATAGACTATTGGAGGAGTTGTGGTTTGGTTCACCAAAGGAATTATAAACTCACAAACTCAATATATCAAAGTAATGTAATTATTTAATTATGTTTCATTAAAAAAATTATCAAATTTAATTTAAAAAACAAATAAATAACGAATGAACTCGAGTTATCAAACTCTAAACCAAGACCATTCTTTCTAAACATCATTATGTCTACATTTTCATTTAAGTTTTCAATCAGTATTAAATTATTTTAGTTACATGTTTTCTAAACCCCACAAAACTAATATTTTCATAAATAATATAAAAACCAAAAATAATTAGACTAGTTGAACTAGAATCAGTGATTCAACTGACTACAACACTCCTCAAATGAGATGACCCTCTCTAGGCTTTGTATTGTATTAAGAAAATAAATTTACTTTTTCCATTACCTATGACAAGCATGCATCTGTGATCATGGGGTGACTACACCCAATTTATAATAATCTATAAAAAATACCAAAATAAAATAAAATTATAGAAAAAAATTATAATAATATGTTTATAAGAATAATGGTTAAGATATCACCATGGTAAATACATATCACATGGTATATAAAAATATATCTACAATTTCACATAACATATGAAAAAGTAAATAGTATCACCCTTAGGATTATCATATGTAGACATGTTATGAAAATAAAAACAAAATAAAACCCAAAATCTAGTCTCGAGCCTCCACACATACTCACCTCATATCCATAATTATGATATCTCTAGTCACCCAACTAACATCTGGTCCTTTACCTTACCTAAGTCATGAGATATAAAGTATGCATATATATTGGGGTACCTATACAGGGTGTAAGAATTAAATTAGTAGGAAACCACCAATGGTGTCCCTAGATAATATTCTCATGTATATGAGTGTATGAAAATTAAAACATATGACTAAACCAAAACAAAAACCTTCCTCCGCTCAACACTCAACAATCCATGGGTGAGTGGCCAGCCTACTTAATCTAATTCCAGAATAACATGATATACCCATATTCTAAACACACCCTAAGGGATAATAATTCATAACCCCTAATTTCATACCAAGTGAGCTTGTGATTGACATATCCATATCCCCTTAGTGTAAAATACATCACCAAAACCCCTAATCAACTAATTGTCATATACAATTCTCAAATAAACAACATCAAAAATCTAATATACAATGATTAAATCTCACTATAATTATTATCAAAATCACCACACTAACCCTATGGACAAAATTTATAGCATATCCATCCTCTAATACAATGATAAATAGTATCACCCTCAGCTATAAATCTATTGAGGATTTCTCTAACAATTTTACGACCAAGGCACCCTCATCCTAATATTTTATACAAATGAACCCAATGGCCTTGGACTAATGATGTGTGACAAAAATATCATCCTATATCCAAGAAATCAATGAACCTTAGTTTCCTCATCATCATTTAATGATATATCACTATCACATCATACTGGAAAAAAACATTACCACCCAGCTACAAGTAACACAACCATTATATGTGACCACATAAATATATATTCAATCATATTTTGGTATATCAACCACCACACAACTCAAATACATAATATTAAACCCATACATATCCTTTTACACAATAATAAATCCCAATTTTTCTTTCATTAAATCAAAAATAACTCATCTAATCTTATTCTTAGAAGCTCGCACACCCCCACATACACAACCATATTACAGAATGAAAGAAAACACATATAATAGTGTAATTATCTTGGAACCACCCACCTAATACTAGTAGGATACTAATTGTAAGATTATATATCCTTATTTAGACCAAGGAAGAAAAAATATTGAATCTATAGAAAATTCCCTAAAATATATATTTTAAATGAAAAATGTTATAACAGAATCAACACTAGAAATAGAAAAAGGATAATGATTATCCTACCCATAGTGACTCCTTATGATAGAAAACAAATAAGAATATATCACAAAGAAATTATATCACTCACTTATAGAAGGATAAATAAGAGAGAGAGGAGAAGAAGAATTAACAACTACATCCATAAAATGATGAAAATAAACATTTAAAACATAATTTAACCTAATTTATTAATTGAATTAAAAAATTTAACAAAATACCCCCAATTCCCCACTCATAACCTTCCCAACATCCACTGGGTACTCAACACCCATAGGGTACTCATTCCAAGGGTATCGAGTATAGAGATTCGTCATTTTATTACATGAATATTGCATCATTTTTAGGATAAACAATATAATAGTGAAACAAAATCAGGATCAAAAGTTTAGTGTCTTGGGAAAAATAAAACCATACATTAATTATATATAATAAAACATAAATATTATTTAAATTCGTATTCTTTATCCTTACAAATATCTCATTATCTCTTTAGTACATGTATTCACCTAAGGATATACATAAAATAAAGGGGTGATCTAAAATCCTAGTAAGTGGAGGAATAAGGGACTTGAATCAATAATAATTGGGTGAGAATAAACAATATCATAATATCATAATATCGTCATCAATATCATGAGGGAAAAATTTCATAATGTTGTGTAATGTGTAATATTCATAATAATTAAACATCATAATATATTGGTTAAGTACCATGCATAATTTTGAATAAATCTAACATCATGTCCATGCATAACACATGTTCATAAATCATAAAATCATCATTTTAAACAAATCTAGCATCGTACTTCACACATAGTTCACATAATCTCATGAGATACATCACATCTCCCAATTAATTTGAGGGATATATAATTTTGGTCCCACTTTTCACATCCTAAAATAATTATATAATGCTCATAATTAGTGGTTATTCCCCTACTATATATATGGAGTTAAGTTGAGGAGGTCCTGGTTTCGAGCCTCCACGTCTTCAGATTTCTTTCCTTTGTTCCCCCACCCCCATACTTAACATTTATTATTTTTACTAATTAATCTATTATTAACTTATTATTCATAAAATCAATATATCTTATTATTTTTAAATAACAATAAACTTTGTTCCTTGTGATAATGTGACCATTTCTGGAAAATGTATTTTGTAAGCATAAAGTGATTTGAGAAAAAAAATAAACTTTTAAAAAGTATAAAAATTCATGATATATCTATACATATAAATATGTTATTAAATGTTTATATAATCCAAATTTTAACTTAAATAGCCCCTTATGATCTCCATGTAATACCTAAGCATCAGATAAGATATGGTTTTATTTCGAGTGGCAGTTCATCTGGCATGGGTCTTGTGTAAATCACCATAAGCTTGAGCTTCTCCCGTATATGGTTTTTCTCAGACCATAATTTCTTGAGATCTTCTTGGGATAGGTCTAGGTAAAACCCTAGAAAAGATATATCCCTTATGATATTAGAAAAATGGGATTCATATGGAAGGATTCTACTTCCGAATTCCACTTTTTTCTTACTTTCTTTATTGAATTTGTGATTTAAATACTTCAGCTAATTTAAAAGCTATGTTTTAAGGGTCATATTTGATATTCAAAATATATCATGATTTTTCATTTTAGTGTGGTATAGTGTGTGAAACAAACTATTCACTATAATATTTATTTAAGGATAATATACAACAAAATATCGGGTCATTACACTTTAAACAACTAAATGATTTTCCAAAACTAGATAATCAAATGAACACAAGCACATGCACGTCGTGTGAGGTATACATGCATAAAATTATGCATGGAAACACACCCTCCCTCCTCCGCATATCAAGATTCAAACTGACTAATATCTAATTTGATATAAGTTAAATTATTTTTATTATACCTATTATAACCTATTATAGTCAGTAATAGGATTCAATCTCATAGTGAATGAAATTTTTTTATGTTTATGACCAAAGAAGGAACAAAACACTCAAGATAATTTAATTATGAAAACATAAAACTATTAGTGTGAAGTAAATTGTGAAGTATAAAAATATTTTGAACATATGACTGAAATTTTATCAAGTAGAAGGTGGGAAAAAAATGAAAAATTATTAATGAGAGAGGGAATTAGATTGGATAGTTTTGAAAATATTTTCCTTCTTTCATGCTTCAAGAAATTAATCAGTACTAAAGAAAATGAGGATAACCAAATTATTCATCTATTCATCATGTTTTTTATTCAATTCAATGGTTTATCAAATATGAACTCAATCATCTATAAAATTATGCAATAAAAAATCATTTTAATCAATTTTTCGTTAATTATAATGTATTTCTATCATATTATACTAAATTTTGATTAAATGGTTTTAATATAATTCAATTAAACACAATTTTCATTGTTCTTTGATGTATTGAAAATATACCGACTAATAATTGATGATATAGGAATAATATATAAAATAAAGCATGAAAAAAGTATTATATTGTACCATCATGATTGATTTCCTAAAAAAGTTTTTCCAAGAAACATTCTTGAATTAGGAAAAACAATTAATACCATTGAATAAAAACAAGAATAAGAAAGTGGGAAGAGAATATTCTCTTTCAGAGAACTTCACTTCCAACTCTATATCATTTCATTTTCTCTACACTCTGATCACGTTGTCTATCACTACATCAACTTCTCATCTCTGAATCTGTTCCTTCCAAAAAAACTCTTTTCTGGAAAATCCCTCTCCCCCTCCCCATTTTTCTTAGAGTTTTTCTTTTTATTTTTTCTTAAAAATAACATATTGCACCACATCACATTTCTAAATTCATGAGTCTATTTCACTACCATTGTTTACTCACTAAGGCCTTTTATCACTACCATTTTCAACATAATAAACCCCTCCAACAAATTTTGTTACTTTATTTTGTAATTAATGATCCAAGTGTTACTAATAATTTTCCCATATGACATCATTATTTCTAGGACAACTAAATTCTAATTTGTTTTCAATTCATAATCCACCAAATAATTCCACTACTAATGTCTAAGATTGACATTGATAGTGGAAATCATTGGAAAACAACATAAAGAAAATCATACTACAAACACACATTCCCTTGATCAAACCTACACTATAAATCATTGAAGCTTTATAGGTCATTATGAAGATCGTCTTCAAATCATCTTGGGATTGTACAAATTTTTTTATTTTAAATCATAGGTTGTCTTCATTTGTTTCCAATGAGTTCAAGTAGGACCTAATAACCAACACATCATTATCATATTATGTCAAACATGTTAATTGTGCATTTCTTTTCAATAAAATCTAAAACACTGGGGGAATTTTATTTTGTATTCACTATATTATCAAACTTAATCCTACAAAAAAAAAAGAAAAACCCATCATTATACATCTTCTATCAGGTGATCAGTTTCATATTTTCATCATCTTCCCCATTTTCAGCCTCAACACAACACAGATCCTAATCTCAACCAATATCTTTATCAATCATCAGTATAATTCTGCTTCCAACCTTCTATGATGATATCTTCAAATGGTGGATCGCAACTTCATTCACCTTCACTAGTGATGCGGCTCAGAAATAGTTTTATCATCCGGCATCAAATAAATCATTTCATGAAATACCTATGGAAATAAAAATCTAGTTCTTAACAACTTAAATCTTTTGGTCGACATTGAAACAACGAGTTATTCAAATTCAATACATCTCAATTTCCCTCTAAACTTGAGCTCTATTCTTCATTGATTACTTATATCAACTTAATTCAAATAGCTTTATTCTTTGTTATGAGTATTTTTCACCTATATCTTAACCATAATTATCAAGCATGGTTGAAATCGAGGCCTTTAATAGTGACATGTGAATCAAGGAAAAACACACTCGAGGAGATCCAGAATCCCCATTTTCTAATTTGAAAACCCAAAAATATTTGACTCACCATCGACTCGATTCCTCTTCATATATCCTTAGTCATGACATAGGTTATTCAAATTATTTATTGGAATCACAAGCTCATTTGGTTCAATAATCATCAACTCATCATTATTAGGTCGTGCATGGGGCAAGTTCTTCAGTTATTTTTCTCCTTGGAATTCAATTTTCATAGCTTTAGTTTTGGGTGGAGGTAGAGAAAATTATAATGTGTAGAGACACCACATGTGAAATATATTATGCGGGATTATATTATGATTCATGAAGTAAACTTATCTTATAAATCATAAAATTTCTTTTACGTAGAAACCAGAATATAAATTCTCTTACACGGAGTTCTGCTTCAATTTCTATTACAGATGTTTCTTAAAAATTATATTACAATGACATTATCAAATTTATCTTATGGTAACACCAAGAAATTATTTATGATAACTCAATACTTCCCATAAAAATGAAAATTTTAACTTTTTAAAAATAAATTAAAATGAATTTAAATTTAATATGAAATACCTTGGGAAGAATCAATAAATTTACAAACTTAAATGGAAACAAAAAATAGTTCCATAATAAAAAATTTAAAATTTTGAAAGATGATCAATAAAATTTAATCATCCAAATTACTTTAAAAACATGCTTCAATTAACACATTAATTATAGAAAAAAATCATTCCAATATGAAATACTAACAATCAAACATATAACATCATAAATGAAAATTAAAAATATGTAAACTCAAAAACAATTACTCAAAATGTTATTTCAAATAATAAGTCACAAAAACAACTATAAAATTGTCTCTTGAGATATATAAAAATTATAGAAAAAACCTTGATCTATTAAATAACCATATTACCAAAATTTAAATGATTATTATATGAATTTAATTTTCTATCACAAAATGATAAAGTGCCAACTATCAATCAATTAAGCACTTTTAGAATGCACTTTTATGAAAATTCAATTAAAATGATGTGAAAAATCCTATTAAAAAAATCCACAAAAAATTCTTCTATGCTTAAGATATTTTTTTTCTAAAGAAATCAACTCATCAATTTTAAAGGGGAAGACTAAATCTCAAGAGTGAAAACCGAAAGGCCACAAAGTATTAGTTTTCAAATGAATTTTCCACCATAGACCTTCTAAAGTTAAAAAATATGATTTCCTTCTTAAAAATAACTAGTTTTGATGAAAAGTTGGTATCCTAATTTACTAAAAATATATTGAAATTGAAAATTTTTAAAATAATTAAACACACCTCAATTTTCCTCAAAATTTAACTTCTAACCTTCAATTTACCTCTAGTTGAACCAACACACATAATTTAAAGATATTAAATAGATGAAACTTAATGGATGAGTGAGAATAATAATTATAAATAATAAATAATTAACCCATCAATCATTTAAAATAATAAAGGAAAAACCCTTTATCTAGGATTAAAATTTTAATTTCATATCCCTTTTATATGTGTATCTTATCATTTCCAATCAAACCAAAAAGTTAAAATCCAATGACATTTGTATAGCATTCATCCCGTTTTTACCAAAGAAAATTTCTTCCAAGAAGACAATAAAAATGATAAACTCAATTAAATCAATGGGGTAATAGATATTTTCCTCATCACTATGAATAAAACCTTCAAACTTAATAAAAAATTCACCTGCTGAATATGAAAATAAAATCTCAAAACATAAATTTTTTTGAAAACTTTTAAAATGGTTTTTTATGTGTACAACAATGAATAAAGCTTGGCGTAGTTGAAGAAACCTCCACTACACTAATAACCCAAAATGTTCCCCAATGTTGAACTTTAAGGTGAAACAATAATTTAAGAAATTTTAGTTCAACCATATTTAGAAATTAATCAGTGAGAATTATTGTTTAAGGGTTTTTAGTTTGTTCAAATAGCATATTCTCCACAAACTCCAAAAACTCAAAAATTTAAAAGCATGAAATATATTTCCACTGATTAGTAATCAAAATTTTCAATACGCTATTATGAATTTTAAAAAAGGATATTTTTTATAATTTAAGTTCTAAAATTAATTTCAAATAAGAATAAAACAAATATACAAGAAAATATTTTAGAAAACAAAACCATTAACACAATAGAAACAACCAGCAATATGTTTTTCGTCAAAAAAAATTATCATAAAACAAAAATTGAAAACCATATTTAAATTATTTAAATTTAAAAAAATAGTAGCATAAAATTTATTTGTATATGAGAATAATTAAGATTGTATATTTTAAAAAAAACACCCCAAAATAAAGAGCTTTTATCTTTAAAATTCAGTCAAAGACACATTTCTTTCTTATGTTAAGTGAAATCACCTAGCCTATCAGGAATTAAGCTTCTATATATTAAAAAAAATATCAAAATTAGGTTCCAAAATATTAAACACAAAAATTATATAAAAATAGTGGTGGAGTTTAAGAATGTATGGATCAGGTTTATCCAGTATAAATGTACTTTTGTTTCTTGAAGACAGTAAGGGTGCTCCTCCAGTGAGTTTGATAGTTGGTACCTCAGTCAATGAATATCTGGAAAATCAGCATTGTAAGGAAATAGACCAATATTTACTTTATTCATATTTATAAACAAAAGAAAACACCAAAAAACTACAAAGAACCATGGGTTGAATACCATGAATCACTAAATTTATAGTCTTTATTCAGACTCAATACAAGAATAATATTTCTATATAGAGATGTAAACTAAGACCTTTTGGATACCACTCAATTTAGTGTTTAACCCTCTGACCATTTAATAATAAAGGTCAGTTCTCCTCTCTAAATAATTCCAAAATCCCATTAACAATAACTCTCAATATGGTGAAGGGTCCAAATCATTTGGTCTTGATATTCCTTATAAAAATCTTCAATATAGAATTAAAAAGTAATTAAATTTGACCAAACATAAATTACTTATTTTTAATAATGGATTCATGAAAATATTTTGTTCTTTATTTATATATCTGACCATTCTCATAATATTATATCCTAGTATCTTCTAATTCACTCAACTCTAAAATTAATTTATCACTAGCAGACTGAAATCATAATTTGATTTCTTAATAGCCCAAAATTACTTGTGATGAAACTATAAAGAAAAATGACATGAATTATCAAAGAAAAGTCTATAAGGATACATCCCTATGTCGTTTTTATAACCAGTACTATAGGACAAAAAATAATCATTGAAATTATTGTATCAATCCATCCTAGAACTATACATAGTTTTCTAAATTATCAATTTCAATTACCTATTTGAAATTGTAGCTTTCCCACTTGATTGTGGGAGACAGTACCAATTTTATGAACACTGAAATATTATTTCATTAAATATTTTAATTTAAAATTTTTAGAATGTGTAATAATGTTTGTAATGAAAACTTTGTTCACACCAAATCTATATAATATATTCTTTTTTATTAAATTCACAACACTAATAGAAAGATTTATTGTAAGTGATTATACATCTGCCCACTTAGAGACATAGTCTATAGTAACAAGGATGTACTCATTCCCATAAGAAGATGTAAATGGTCTCATAAATTCTAATCCCTATACATCAAATATTTCAACCTCTAAAACCCCCTTTTGTGATAATATTGGTTTCCTTCCAACATTTCCTAACCTATAAAATCTATCATAGCCTACAACTAAATTTCTAGCATCCTTAAAAAGTGATGGCTAGTACAAACCAATATCCAAGTCTTTGTAAGTAGTCCTATCAACCCCTTGATTTTCTCCCAAAGGTAAAGAGTGAAAAATATAAATAATATAAATCATCTCCTCCTTAGGCACACATGTTCTAAGTATGCCATCAATGCATCTCTAAAAATGAAAAGGATCGTCCCTAAAGTAGTAATTAATCTTAGAAATAAACTTTTTACTCTAGTTTTGTAAAAGGTCATTGGGAGTGACACCTGCAACAAGGAAACTGGTATAATTTACCAACTAAGAATATCACCTCATAGAAAGATAAAATAGTTTCTCGTCTGGTAATGATGTATTAATCTTTTTCCGTTTATCATTTAGAGTAATATGAATCTTGGGAAAGTGTCCAGCAACCATATTTTCAGTGCCTTTCTTATCATTTATGTCTAGATAAAATTATTATAAATGAAGGTTCCGCCTCAAAAGTCATTGTTTGTATTTTTTTATTGGTTAGAATATATTTAATATTATAATGATCGAAGAAATTTATAAATTTATACCGTAACAAATACTACCTAAACTTATCAATAGAAAACATAATAGTAGATAACTCATTTTTAGTTGTAGAATAATTATTTTGATCATCATCAAAAAAAAATACTAGCAAAGTAAATAACATGTAACTTATTCTTTTTTATTTTCCCTAAAACTTACCCCTTAGTGACATCACTATAATTACACATCACCTCAAAATGAATCTTCTAATCATGGGAAGAAATAACTAGTGAATATGTGAGTTTATATTTGAGTAGATTAAATTATTCTAAACACTTTTCATCAAAAACAAAGGGTGTATCCTTGACTAATTAATAGAATAAAGGCCTTGTGAATTTTTAGAAATATGTGATAAACAGATAATAGAAATCAGAATTCCCTAAGAAATTTAAAATTACTTTGATATTCTATAGAGGTGTAATCTTTTTAATGTCTTAAATTTTAGAATTATCAACCTCTATTCCTCTATTATACAATTTGTAACATAATATTATACCATCAGTAGCCATAAACTTACATTTCTCCTATTTTAAAATAATATTGGTCTCTTATAAACTCTCCAAAACAATTTTCAAGTTTTTAAGATAGTTTTCAAAAAAATACCCTACAACTAAAAAATCATCCATGAAAACTTCAATGATTCTCTCAATCATATCAGAAAATATTTTAATTATAAACCTATGAAAGGTATTTAGATATCCACATAATACAAAGGGAATTCATTGGTATAAAAATGTCACAACAGGGAATGCGAAATTAGTTTTTTTCTGATCTTATGGATCATAAGAATCAGGTTGTAACCAAAATAACCATCTATAAAATAGAAAAAATCATTTATATCAAACCTAGCTACCAATGCATTGATCCAAAAATGGAATTGTAAATTGATATTTTCTAGTGGAAAATTTTAACTTCCTAGAATAAATATAGACTATCCACTTGGTTTCTTTTCTTACTTGGATTTTCCATTTTTTTCATTAATTACAATACTAAAACCTCCCTTATTATGAACAAACTAAACCAAACTGACCCAAGAAATATATAAAATATAACAAATCATTTCTTTATATAACAAAATGATAAAATCTTACCAAACTACCTATTTATTTTTTTGATTTAATCTTATTTACCCCTCAACTCTTGTTTTATGATTTAGATATATCGGAATTTTATGAATTCAATGAGAAGGATTAATTACATCAATATCAGTTATGTACTAACCAATGATAGATGTATAAATATTAAATACATTCAAAAAAAATTCTTCTAGACTTTCTTCTTAAATAATATTTTAGGTGTGATGGAATGGGTTTGAGCTCCAACACGTGTGAATGTTCACTAAAAGAAAGACTCTTAGGCTTGGGAGGTCCAAGATACTCAAGATACTTTTTAAAGAAGGCATTGTACAAATATTATTCTTCATCACTACTATCTCCAACAAAATATTATTCATAACTATAATTAATTAATAGGTCAACAATTTTCTGTAAATAAAACTCATCAAAATGCTTTATGAACTCTCCCTTGTACTCATCAATGGCTCTTCCACTCTGTTTGAGAAATTTTCCATGTAATTTTTACGAAAAGAATATATTTTAGTAATTTCATCAATCATTCTCAAAAAAACATCCTCTTCCTCATCAAACAGTTATTATAACTCTAGAAACTCATTTATTAAAAAAATTTATTTTGTAAAAAAAATTCTCTTTTAAGCACATTAAATTCCTCTTTTTAGTCTTCGAAAATGAAAATCAGTGTACCCATGGAAACTTATATCACGTATCATATAGTGGCTAGGAAATTCTTACCAAGGATGAAAAGAACTTCCATATCACATTCCATGTCTAATATAATAAAATTAGTTGGAAAATATAGTTTTCATACTCTAACTAACAAATCATCAACCCTTCTTATAGGTTGAGTAATGGAATGATCTACCAACTACAAAACAACTATGGTGAGTTATGGAACTCCTAAGTTTAAGTGATAAAAGAATTAAAATGGTATAAAAATTATAATTTAGATAAGGTTACACAAGAATATAAATAGAACATTATTACCTAATGTATAAGGGATGAAAATGATTCTTGGATCCTTAAGTTTAAGAGGTATCATATTCTGAAGGATAGCACTACACTCCTTTAATTGATTATATATTGAAAATTCTTCCAATTTTTTCTTAAATTTATTTTATTCCATGATTTGAAATAGGATTGGTTCCTAACTTAAGCTTAAATAAAATAATTTTTATATCAATTTTATTATAATTTAATAAATTTAATCAGTTTGGGTTATTGATTCTTCATTTCAATTATTTTAGGAAATGGAATGGTTGGAGATAAATTCTTTAAAATATATGGAATCCCCTCAAAAAAATATTCCATATTTTTATTCCATTTATTATATTTATTTAAAAATTATTTTCCCTTTTGAATTTAAACTATAACAATATAATCTTTCATCAATATGGGTTGAAAATTCTAGAAGAAATTTAATTTTCATTTACTAGATGGGTAAAAGTTTGAAGTGAGATTAGGAATGGAGTTTCAATAGTTGGGATACCTCAATGCAATTTTAGTATATGAGTAATGAGGTTTGGAAGATATATCAGGTGTTCATGTGATTCTCGGGAGCTTTGGGTAAAGTTTTGGGAGTTTTTTTGGTTTTAGGATAGAGTGCACAGTTTGGTGTGCACAGTTTAGGTGAAGGCATGTGACTCATGGGTGTGTAATGTGTTTTAAGTTCATTTTGAACAAAGCATGGTTGATTTTCATGGTTAGAGCACAGTTTAGGGTAAACGTTTTGATACAAAGGAGAAACTATAGCAACCCAAGCCTTTTACACATATTATTATATGATTTTAAGCATAATTAACCATCAAATACAAACCAAGGATAAAAAATCCTAGTGTCTTTTTAAGATGAGGTACATAATTATAAATAATATAACAAGAATAAAAAATATTTTTATTAATATTCATAATTATATCCTAACTCCATTTAGCTCATCCCCTTTATATATGGATCATGAATAAACATATATATTCATGATATATAGACATGGAATTATATGATCATGGAAATATAATAATGTGGTGGCAATATATATCACGACATAAACATGATTCAAGGCTAACTATCAAGACAATATTACATGGTGGAAAGAATCCCATAAGGGGTTAGGTTTAATCCCTAATCCAATACATAATGTATCATGAGACTAAAACATTATCCAATTCATTGGAGTTCTATTCTGGAACACCCATCATAACATGTACATGCATATGTGTACCACAAAAAGAAATCAAACATAAGGAATAATCATAAGGGTTACGCATAGAAAGAAATGGGTTTCATAATCATGTCATAAGGAAAAACCAAAGGATGTATCATAATGGTATCCATTAAAAGGGGGATTTAAATTATTATTAGTCATTCGTAAAGGAAATATAATAACATTTCATGAATAATGAAATCCAACTAAATTGAAAAAATAAACAATAATGGAAAGGTAACTTTATAAATGTGCCACTTAAGCATAGTTTTATAGAAAATAATAAAGGGTTTTTAATGAGGAAAAGGGAATAATTATTTCTATAAAACAAGAAATGAACTAAAACTATTTTTCATGATAAAATTATTTATTTTATACAAAAAAATGGTGTCTTAAAATAGTTTATGGAATGTACTTGAAAATGGTAATGAAATAGAGAAGTTCCCTTTAATCGGGTTTTTTTGTCAAGAGGAATTGAGAAGGAAGCTATTTTAAAGCATGTACTTACCATAAAAGAAATATTAATTGAGATATATATATATATATATATGGAAAATATATATAGAATATAGGATAATTATATAAGAAAAATTAAGAGATAATTTGATGCAAAGAGAGATAAATCGTTGCCCTAAGGAAATATAAAGGTTTGGATAGGTCCCTTACCTTATGTCTGAATGTATTATGCACTTGAACTTAATGTCATGGATAATCAAATTAGATTAATTAATTAATTAATTAATAACTTTTTTCATCTATATTTTATTTATTATAATTTTATTAAGTTCATTTATGGTCATTTCAATGAGTTATAAAGTCATTTTTTTTGTTCTAAGGTCCTTCATTTCATGGTTTCATGGTCTGTTCACATGTGTATAATTATAGAAGTTATTTTAAAATGGAAATAAAAATACATAAGTGAAATAAAATAGTATTCATGCACTTTAATAATTTTAAATTTTCCTATATATAATTTTTTTCTGACATGTGAATGATTCATTTTATAAAACATTAATGATAAATTGTTAATTTATTTTGGTTGTTTTTTCGACCATCTCAAACTAGTTTCATTTTATTTAATGTTATGGTCATATTATCTTTCCAAAAAGTGAAAAGAAGTATAAAATACATAATTATTACATTTTAGACAATTATAAATTAATTTAAACCTAACATTAAAGAATTCATGGAAAACGAAAACCCATCCTCCACAAAGGTGGTTAACCGACATAATATAGACAATGGTTTAGTTTTTATTTGAGTAAGAGGAGATGAGAAAATGGATGGTTATAAGATAATAAATTATTAATATAAAATTCAAGTATATACATGATACTTTAATTATCATGATATTATAGATGAAGTAGGTGAGGATAAGGTAGAAGAAGAAAATAAATTAAAAGAATTGGTTTGAGAATGTTACCTCTTGAATATAGCTTCCTTGAAGGACCCCTCAAGGAAATTGGAATTGGTATTTTGTTAAGTCTACCAGTAGTTGTAAGTGGATAGAGTGGGTAATAGAGGTTTTGGTAGATATTTTGAAAGCTTCAAGGCTTATAATGTGTGAGAAGAAGGGGTGGTGAGGGTGGTATTTATAAGGTGAGGAGAGAGGTGATTTTTATTATTATATTCATTAGTTTATTATTTTGAATCAATACTATCAATAGTATTGATTATTGTGACTATATACAGTAAATTTTGTATGTGAGTTTGAACTAATGAGTTATTACATCATCCATGACTCAAAAATTCATGTATTTGGATTATAATTTTAAATACTGTAAATTACCATATTTCACTATTTACCCAAAATTCAATTATTTTAGAAAATTCCAAAAAATTCACCCAAACCATTTTTTACATGTATATTTATAAAATGAAATCAATTTTATTAAAATAGTGTTCTAAATATGATAAATTTAATTTTAAAATAAAATCCCCATTTATTCAAAAAATGTTGATTTTAATATTACAATCGATTTTATGACCCTTTGAAAAATTACTTATGGTATCATAAAATTGTATTATAATTATAAAAAAACATAATATTAATTTATGAATCCATTTTATAAAAATTAATTTTCTTTTAAATCATTATATTTATTATAAAATTGCAAATAAAATAGTTAAATTTTACAAAAAAAATAAACACTTAATTTATCATGTTTAAAACATTTATTTATTTATACCATGATATAAATATATCAAATTCCATTTTATATGATACCTAAATATTATTTTACATTTCCATAGGTGAGTTTACTATTATAACAGTTAGATTACTATTCTTAATGGTCATATTACTATTCCAATGGTCAGGTTATTATTCCAATAGTCATATTAATATTCTAATGGTCAGATTTATAATGGCCATATAGGTTCCCTACTTCATATAAATATCACTTATTCCATTAATTCTTTATTCAATTCTATTTTATCTCAATTTTATATATAATTTCATCTTAAAAATTTATATTTTATTACTAACATTGTTTTTAATTTCTATTTCTTTCTTCACGAGTGCAGTCATTCTAGTGAATTGGGTATATCCAAATTATCCTATTCTTATTCACTTGTTTTTTTATTGTCTAGATATAATATTTATCATTCTTATTGGTTTATTTACTGACTAGTGTATCATTATTCATTTATGATAATAATGTTTTGTTGGTTTCTCTATGTGATGTATGTGATTTTTACTATATGAAATAATTATAAGAAGATAAATTTCATTGATAAAATTCTAGGTCATTACATTCTCTCCCCCCCCCCCCCTATGAAATTTAACCCTCAAAATTTTGTTTTACATACTAAGGTGAAAACAAGTGAGGGACTTCTCATTCATCACTTCATTCGATTCCCATGTCACTTATTCGTATGTATGGTTCTACCATAGTACTTTAACCAGGTGAGTATTCTTGTTTCATAAAACTTTGTCTCTATAGTCCAATATCTTCACCAGCTTCTCCTTATAAGAGAGATCATTTTCTAGTTGTGAAACCTCTGAATTTTTTACATGTGATGGATCTTGTATATACATCCTCAAGAGGGATATGGGGAATACATCATGTACTTGGGACATGGTTGGTGGAAGTGTTAATCAATGGGCCACATCTCCAATGCGATCAACAATATCAAAGGGGCCTATGTGCCTAAGACTTAGATTTCCCTTCTTCCAAAATCTCATGACTCTCTTCCATGGAGATATATGAAGGAATACATTATCTCTAATCTCAAACTCTAGGTATCATCGATGATTGTCTGCATAGCTTTTTTTTGACATGGGGAATCCATGATATGTTTCTGAATAGTCTTTACCTTGTCTACCATTTCAGGTCCCAGAATCCTACATTCGCCAACTCCATCCCAGAATATAGGTGTTCTGCATTTTTCCCCTAAAGGGATTCATATGGATCTATTTGGATACTTGAGTGGAAATTATTTTTGTAATAGAATTTGAGTAGAGAAAGATGGTGGTCCCATACTCTTTTGAATTTCATTAATAATTCCCTCAACATATATTCTAATGTATGAATAGTCTACTCAGACTATCCATTATTCTAGGAGTGATAAGTCATACTAAATTTTATCTCAGTTTTTAGGTAATGTTAGAGACTATTCCAAAACTTGGAGGTAAATCTCAAATATTGATCAGATATAATCGATAATGGTACTCTGTGTAGCCTCACCACTTATCTGATGTATATCTGTGTAAGTCGATCAAGTGATAAGTCCTATTGAATTGAAATAAAGTGAGAAATATTTCTAAGAAAATCCACAACAACCCATATAGAATTATTTCCTTTGTATTCCTTTGAAAGTTTAGTGAAAAAATAAATAGTGAGGTTTTCCCATTTTCATGTGGGTATGGATAATGTTTGCATCATCCCCTTATACATTTTCCTTTCATCCTTCACTTTCTAACATACTGGGCACTTTGATGTATATTCAATGGTCTCCTTCTTCATATTGTCCCACCAATAGTGCTCTCTAATATCTCAATACATATTTGTTCTCCCTAGGTGGATGGGGAAGGTCGAGATATGTGCATCATTAAAAATCTTCCCATTTATCTTAAGATTTTATGGTACACATAGTCGTGACCCAAATCTTATGACTCCTTCCACGTCAATTTTGAACTCTGAGGATTTCTTATTTCTGATAGCTTCCATGTTCTTCTAAATTTCCACGTCATATCTTTGATAATGATTTATATTTTCTAAAAGGGATAGTTGATAAATAATTTGATAAATTAATGATGATTTTCTTTCTTCCATGATTCTCATGTCCATCCTTTTCAAGTCTAAGAAGATTGGATTCTTCTCAATTCTTATCATTGATAATGTTGCAGGATCATTTCTACTTAAAATAATCTACCACATTATTTTTTTATATGATGGTAGTGGATTAAGAAATCATAATCCTTGATGATCTCTAACCATATTTGTTGGTGCATATCAAGATCCTTCTGTGTGAATATATATTTGAGGATATTGTGATCAGTATATATCTCACACTTCCACCCATATAAATAATGTTGTCATATTTTTAATGTAAAGATCACATTTTACTACTCTAGATGATGCATGGGATATTTTTTCTCATAAATATTCAGTTACCTTGAGGAATATGAAATCGCATTTTTATTTTTCATCAGTACATAGCCTAATACCTTCTTTGATGCATCATTGTATACCACACAGGCTTACCCACTTGTGGGTAGTGAAAGTATTGGTGCAATGATAATATTTTTTCAATTATTTGAAATGGTCTTCACATTCATTGTTCTATACAATCTTTACACCCTTATTATTTAGTTTGGTTAGTGGGTTAGACAATCATGATAAGTTCTTCAAAAATAGTCGGTAATACCCAGCTTAAATAAAGAAACTTTGGATCTCCGTTATAGAAGCTAGTCTGGTCCACTCCTCAATTGCCATTGTCTTATAAGGGTCCACAGATATCCCTTTATAGGTGATAACCTTCCCTAAGATAGATACTTCCTCCATCCAGAACTCACATTTACTATACTTTTCATATAGTTTCTCCCCTGGAAAATTCTTTAGCACGTTATTCAAATACTCCTCATGCTCCTCCTTTCTCTTGGAGTATATTAGAATATCATCTATAAAGACTACTAAAAATATCTTGAGGTAATATTTAAAGACTATTTATTAAGTCCATGAAATTTTTTGGATAATTAGTGATTCTAAAGGGCATCACTATGAACTCATAGTGTCCATACCTCATTCAAAAGGAATTCTTGTGAATATATTCCTCATTCACCTTTAATTGGTGATATCCTGACTAAAGTTCCACTATAGAGAAATAATTAGCCACACATATTTGATCAAACAAGTCATCTATCCATACAAGGGGGTATTTTTTTATCATGACTTTTTTAGCTCATGATAATCAATGCAGAGGATCATTGATTCATCCTTATTTTTTAAAAATATGATTGTTGCACCCCATGGTGAAGCACACAAGCATATAAAACCCTTGTTTATATTCCCTTGTAATAGTTTCTTTGGTTATTCCAACTCAATAGTGGCCATACAATAAGGATTCTTTGATATGAGAATAGATAATTTCAATTGAGAACTCAACCTATTAGTCAAAAGTAACACCAGGAAATTCTTCATGGAACGCGTCAGGATAGTTTCTTATAATGGTCATGTCCTCAACCATGATTCTCTCATGTGTCTCAATAATTTGAGCGTGATATGATTTCACATAATCAAATAGAATCCATGCTTGAGAGTGATACTCCAAAGGATATTAATCCTCCTCCTAAAATTTTTACATAATTGAAGTATGCCTCAAGATATGGAGAGTGATCCCCCTTTCCTAATAGTTTGTGTTATATTTATATAAATATAGTTGATCTATGACCAATATAGAATCAAACTCTACCAAAGGAAGTAGGACAATATTTTATAGGAGGTTTAGTCCTGAAAAATTGACTAGGGAGGAGTTATACACTTTAGATGAAATAATTACCCCATTCACTATTCTCACAGATAACTCAACCTCTATATTTTAGGGTGTTGTTTGAAAATTTCTACTAAACATGAAAGATATCAAAGAATGTGTATAACTAGAATCAAAAATTATATTTATTATACTTTAATGAATAACCAACATACCTATCACCACATCATTTCTTAGATCCACCTAAATAGTAGTGATATCATACACCCTTCCTTGATATCTTGGAGGTTTTTTCGTTGATTATCTCTGAAAACCCTTGTCTTATGGAATTGGCTCACATATTGTCTATGTTATTTATAGTTGAAACATTGTACTATAGTTGGGCCTTCCTTTATTCTTCTATATTAGTGGGCTTCTTCATATCCCTTCATCGATGATTATCCTAATTCCCCTCTTTTCTACATTTTAATCATCTCTTGGTTCCCTTTAGATAGTTCTCATGATGTTTCTTCCTACACTTTCAACATGTGGGGTGTTAGTTTTTCTTTCCTCCATGGGAATTATCTATTTATCCTCGTATATTAAACTCCATTTTCCCCTTTTTTTATATATGATCCCAAGAGACCACTAAGAGTATCCAATATTCATCTCAACCTTAACAGCACAAACATAAAATCTCCTCATATATGTCAAAGTCTCAAATTGTTAAGTATTTTTGTATACTTGTCTTTAATACACTAAATCAGTTATCCAAATTACTTTCAAAGTTCATGAAAAATCCATAGGAGTATCATGAAATCCTTGTGAAGTTTGTCTCATACACTCAGATAGACTCATCTTCCTTTTCCTTCAGTCTGAGGAACTCCCTCTACATCTTAATATAATGAGTTTAGGGAAAATATTTATTGAGAAAAAAAAGTAATCCTTCTCATTCTATTGAATCAATTTCCTCTTTAGAATTCATGTTATTTATTAGTGTCCACCACTGATCAGCTTTCCCGTCAAAATGATAGGTTTTCATCATAACATTATCTTCTTCTAAGCACTTGAGGGAAGAGAATATCTTTTCAATGGAATTAATCCATTGTGTCATGAAGAGGGGATCAAAAAATCCACTAAAGATAAGAGGCCTTTGTCACATAAATGATTCTACCACAACTTGATATTTTATATGAGAAAGGGGTGTTCTAAAAAATTTAATTTATTATTCATAACTTGAGGTATTTCATATAGTATTATCATGAAGTCATGATATATTATTCCCATCAGGATTGGAATATCATTAGGGAAATAATCATATTTACTATCACATTGGTTGTTAGCACAAGTTCTCCAATTTCTATCCATTAACTAAAAAATAAAATTAAAATTATAGGGGATTGAATACTTAGCTTTTGAGCATATAAAAATTCAACTATGAACATTGAAGGATAAAATTATAGTTGAAAATTATATCTTAGTTTATAATTCCATAGGTTTCAATATAGGTTATCCATGGTGATAGAATTATCCCTAGGGTTCTTACTAACGTTTTCTAGTCCTGGTCCCCAAAAATAACTAGATCGCCCACTAATACCTACTATAGCTATAACGCCCCAAGACTCTTTCTCATGTAATGATAATAATATGGTTTTATTTTATTTTATTTTATTTTATTTATATTGCAATCTGAATGAAGCATACAAAATGGACACAGATTTTTTTTATTTAAACAAGACACTGAAATGTTTATAATTCACCAAGATCACAATAAACCATTCTACCAAAAAATACCGATTAAAACCCTATCAAAATTACAGGGAGACCACCCAAAACAACAAAAACCCCAAGAAGGTAATTTGGGTCCTTAGGGTTCGTCATAACAAACATTAGTATGTCCAAAGCCACTATGGCTACACTAAGCACCAATGGAATGACGAGAGCCATTTTCTTCAATTGCCTTGAAATTAGGACACCCTAAGGCATGGTTTTATAAGGCTTCAACTCGACCATTTCCTTGGGTGACAATTGAATTCCAACGGCTATAATTATAGTCATTGGCCTTTTGGTGAATTAATTAAAATCATTTAAGTATAATTTAGTTTTCCAAATATTTAAGTTATGAATTGAAAATTATAAAACAACCTATAATCATGAACTTTAAATGGACATGGTATAATATTTTGAACTACACTTAAGTGATTTTTAAATGATATTAGAATTTCAAACACCTTGTAAATATTTCAAATATGTGGTAAATGTTTTAATTTCTAATGCTTAAATAATGTTTTAATTAAACTATGTTTGTTTTCTTTTTAATTAAACTATGTTTCAATTATATAATACTAGTATATAAGTTTTCATAAGGATATATAGAAGTTATAACTTATGCTTTAAAACTTTAGTATTTATAAATAATTTTAGTAATACTTTTAGCTAAGACAAAGTATAATTTAAAACTGCATCCTTTAATCATTCAAAGTTTAAATAAAAAGTCATTTTTTATAAAATTTAAATTATTCTCTATATATAGTTAAAATAAATGAATTAATTTTCTTATGAAAATATTTTTGAAAGTCAGTTTTTATAAAAAAAAAATAACCCCTTTAGGGCCATCCCTTTTAGTTGGGTTGAGGGAGGCATCTCACACTAGGTGGCTGAGCCTAGCCCTCAACCTCAGCTTAGGTCAGCCCGATCATGGGCATAGTTTCCCCGAAGGGCACACAGGAGTGCATGAATGATCAGAGCATGACACCATGGGCGTGAGGCCACAGCGAGGAAGGGGTAGGCCGAGGCCTGCTAGGGCGCGGGGGTGTGTATAAGTCCACCTTTGTGTGTGCTGTGATTTCTGAACACAAGCCAGGAGTCTTAGGCTTATAAAGAGGCCGCGATCATCCAGCTGATTCGATGTGGGATGAGTATTTTTAGGAAAAATGGGATATGGTCCATTGGATCACGTCACGCATGATCTGGGCCATTGATCTCAATCCAGCACTCGACCCTCAACAACCGTGGATTACATCCGCATTTTTGTACACCGTTCGATCAGACACAGATCTAATCTCGGTCATCCGAGATTTTTAAAATGACGCATCAAACCACGACCATTCGATCTTGAAACGGATCAAATTTGGGTCATCCATCACTTTTAAATCCTGCGAATTCACCCTGACCATTGGATCAAGTCCATATCAAATCCCGATCGTCCATTCAATTTCTGATCTTCCTCTTCTCGCGACGTCTTCTTCCTCTTCTCCGCCTACTTTGAACCAGTAACCATACTACCTATTTGCACCATTTTCTTCTCCCATTAAAACTGTTAGACTCCCCTCCTTTAATGTGGTTTCCACAAAGACCTTTCCCCAGTCTTTTAATATACTGAAGAGGCCTCTGATCCTATTAAAGAGTCTTTAAAATATTCTGTAAAAGTCTAGTGTAGTATAGCATATAAGCAACCTAATTGCACCCCCAAGAATCCCTCGACTTTCTCTTCTACCTCCAGTGATTTCTTTAGGAGCCTCTGAACTCTTCCCAAGTCCTCTCCTCCCTCCTTGAACTAATATATGGGTTTATTTTATTTCCTTAAAACATCTCTTTTTTTTACTAAGGGTTATATATATATACATATACATAACTATCTATTTTTAGCATATATGAAATACGTTCTTGTATTAAAATTTTATTTCTAAATCATAAGGTTTGTAAGGGATTTAATAGTTTCAATTGATTTTGTAAACCTATATATATATGTAATATATATGTATATATATATGTAATAACACATATTTCAAATTCAATTATCATATGAGAAATGATTTTCTTGATTCAACGGATCTATTTTATAAACCTTTTCACTGTAAGGGTTTTAAATTTTCCTTGTATTTTTTTAGGGTATATATATATTCTCATAAAAGTATATTTATAAATTGTGGCATGGTTTGAAAGTTTCTATTTTTTGAAAACCGCAAATACCCGACCCTAAGTTTTCTATTTTTGGGTCCAGGAGATTTTATGAACATAAAAGAGTATGTTATACATGAAAAACTTAATTAGGTACCTTATATATATATATATATATGTGTGTGTGTGTGATTGTTTGTATAAATGGTTTATGAATATATAAATGCATGTATGATCATATGGTTTTGGGTGGAAACCCTCAAACACCCAACCAAAGGTCTTAAGGATTTTGGGTTATGCAAACTTTTTAATCTTGAAGGAATATTTTCTTTCCACATGCAAGGTGAGTATCTGATTATATCGGTACACATATTTTCACAGTTTTATATAAATCATTATTAAATATAGTTTGAGACTTTTTAAACATTGGGTGTCAAATTTCGGTAGAATTTTAAAACATAGGGAATTAAGAGTTGTACAAATTTATATATATATATATATATGTGTGTGTGTGTGTGTGTGTGTGTGTGTGTGTGTGTGTGGTTATATGTATTCACCTATAAGATTTAACCATAACCCGAATTGAATTATCCTAAAACAAACTTTGGTGGTTAAAGTATGTTTATGATATGTTTAATTAAATTCTCATGAATGCATGCATTAAATTGAACAATTGTTGCACTACAAATCAATTTCCCTTATATGCTATGAAGCATAAGTCATGGTCATTTATTAAGACATTACCATTTATCAGTGCATGCTTGTGTAAAAATGATATCTGTCTAAATTTAAAATTAGTCATTTTAAACTATAAATATTCATCTCCATGAATCAAGGATTTTGGAAATTAAGGAACTATCATTTTATGTGGTAACCCCATCCATTCATTACTTTGTGTTTTAAATTAATATCACATGTGCAAAGAATGCTTACTAGTACATAAATGTAGTTCAGAAAAATTATTATCTAAATAAAAACTGACATATTAAGATTTAGTCTATTGTCATTTCCATTTTTCAGCGCATGAATTGAGCATAAATTATAGTTATCTGAATTTATAAACATGCATTCCAATGCATTGAAAGTTTATGGAAGAGTTGTAAAGTTATTAATTTATGTGATAAATAAAACAATTTATTATTTATCACTTATTATAATTTATGAAATAAGAATTTAATTATTCAAGGTGGTATGGGACACTTTAAATAATGTGAAGTAAGTAACCAAGTAAAATTTGACACTTGGATTTGATATGTGATAAGTAATTTAATAAATAAAAGTGGTATGTGCACTTTAATTTAGAGATATGAGGGATGCATTGGACTTAGTATGTGATAGGTGGGGGCCGCTATAGTCCCTTTATGAATCAATAGGTCTCATGAGATAACTAGAAGTGGAATTGGCCGAGGCCTTTCCCAACTATGAGTTATGGATTTTGGTTGAGGCCTTAATCATTAGACATCTTGGCTGATGCCTTGACACAATCAGACATATGCATTTTCCTCATTATGACTAAGAAATTCTATTAAATAGAATAATATTTGACTAGTATAATATTCATAGTTTAAGAGATTATGTTTATGAGAATCAAAAGAAGTATAAGTTATGTAATATTATCTATGCAGTACTTAGAGATTATTAACCAGTGTATGTTCAAAAAAGAAGAATGAAATTGAAGTTATTATTTTTAATCACAACTCTGATCTTGTAGTTATTAATTTTGAACTTGAATTTTCACATGGAATGTCTTTTACTTCTTACACTTTATGATCATTCCTATAATTGAATCATGTTCCCTTATAATTCTGTTATCATGTTTTTAATTGTGCACTTATATTTCTTAGAAAATTGTTATGGTATGTAACATGTGTTACAACATTTTTTTTAAGAAATTTTTTTATGGAAATTTTAAAGAATGTTTTCAAAAGTTATACTGGTTTAATATGTTATTTTTAAATCCCCTTACTAGGCATTCATATGCTCACCCTATGTTTTTAAATGAAAATTTCCAGGTATCTATTTTTAGATGAAGAGGCTTGTCAGAAATAGCTGGTTTCTTAGAACCTAACCCAAATTTGATCCTTTGTATGGATATGATGTGTAGTTTCTTAGTGCATGTTTTTGTAAAAAAAATTACACATCATGATTCAAGGCACCGGCTCCGGGAATTCTGGGGTCGGGTCCTCACAGTTGGTATCAGAGGATTCAATTTAGATAACTCTGGAAAACCAAAACTGAAACAAAGAAAATAAATTACTTAAGCATTACTAAATATGAGGTTTTTATTAATTTTAAGATGGAAAATGAAGGTACTGGTCTTCTATATCTTAACAAGGAGGCCCTAGAAACCATAATTTCTATAGCCAACCTCAAAAACTTGTAAACTATTCCCATATCTGTATGACATGAAAACACGTCTATAATGTATCCAACTCTCCCTGAGTACTTCAACTCCACTAAGGAGCGAGTTTGGACTAAATATTTATGATGAAAACCCAATTTCCATCCTATGAATTATGGGAAAATTACTATGAGAGACTTTTTAAATGATTCACCACAGTGGAAGGAATCTCATCCCTCATGGCCTTCCAAGAAGTTATAGCAGCGGGAGACCTCCGTACAGCATATATGTGTCAAGTATTGTCTTATGGACATTTTGTTCAAGTAATGGACTTTGAAATTCTTGAATTTGAATCCTCCCATTCTATGTACAGACAAAAAGTACATACTGTTGTCTATCAGTTATACACCCCTCATTCCACACTCTGGACACACCACAAGTTCACCCATGAGATCGAACCAGACTGCTCGGGTTGCATTTGGTTCAGGTAAATTGAGAGTTTTGAACTTGTTTTGGGAATTTGTGTAACCGGGGACTGGGGGAACCATTATCCTTTTTTATGTATCAGTGGTTATATGAGAATATGACTTGTTATCTCTTCTTTCTGTTATATTTTCATCGTTTATACTTTTGGTTGGATTTCACTAAGTTAACTTTCATAATTAATTTTCAGATGGAAGGACAAACCCTCATTTTATCCCTTCTCATTGAGATACTAGAGGTTATTATGGTCAAAACCTGTGAAGAAGAGTACCTACCCTTTGCAAACTTGTGAAGGACGTGCAAGCAACTTTACGAAATATCAAATAGTCTGGACATTCTCTGCTCCTACCAAGGTAATGCTTACTTGTACCACCACATAGCCACGGTCCAACTGGCTAAGTACATGAGAAGGGGAAAATACCATGATGGTCTTTTCCTATGCTTCACTCTAGCCCGGAACTTCACAAATAGAGTAATATTTCAAGAGGCTGTATTGGAGGGAAACCTTTGTGTAGCCTAAATGTAGCAACTCCTCAGTTTCAGCTTATACGACCACATCTATGACTTAGATGTTCTCAATTGGTAGATAGTACGGTGAGTCCTTAGGGACTTTGTCCGTTCATAAATCTCCGAACTTTCCACCATTCGAGCCTCACTCTGGAAGCCTGAATGCACTATTCAAGAGTTCAACCCTTTCTGCCCGAGGTGTGTCTCGACCAGGGAAGTAGATGATTTGAACACCAATCTGGGAATTCACCTAGCCACACCATAGGATCCTCCATGATGGAGGATGTGTTAAAGAACATCGGGGAGTCTTATTTAGTGTGGTGGTATGAAATGAATTGCGAGGACACAATTCTTGTTAAGGGGGGGATAATGTAACGCCCCAAGACTCTTTCTCATTTAATGATAAGAATATGGTATTATTTTATTTTATTTTATTTATATTTCAATCTGAATGAAGCATAAAAAATGGACACATGGTTTTTTATTTAAACAAGACACTGATGTGTTTACAATGCACCAAGATCACAAGAAATCATTCGAACCAAAAAATACCTATTAAAAACCCTATCAAAATTACAAGGAGATCACCCAAAACAACAAAAACCCCAATAAGGTAATATGGTTCCTTAGGGTCCTTCATAACAAACATTAGTATGGCCAAATACATTGTAGCCACACTAAGCACCATTGGAATTAAGAGAGCCATTTTCTTCAATTTCCTTGAAATTAGGGCAACCTAAGGCATGGTTTTATAAGGCATCAACTCGAATATTTCCTTGGGTAACTGTTGAATTCCAACAGCTATAATTATAGTCATTGTCCTTTTGGTGAATTAATTAAAAGAATACAATTATAATTTAGTTTTCCAAATATTTAAGTTATGAATTGAAAATTATAAAACAACCTCTAATCATGAACTTTAAAAGGACATGGTATAATATTTTGAACTACACTTAAGTGATTTTGAAATGAGATGATAATTTCAAATGCCTTGCGAATATTTCAAATATGTTGTAAATGTTTTCATTGCTAATGCTTAAACAATGTTTTAATTAAACTATGTTTGTTTTCTTTTTAATTGAACTATGTTTGAATTATATAATACTAGTATAGAAGTTTTCATATGGATATATATGGAATTTATAACTTATGATTTAAAACTTTAGTGTTAATAAATAATTTTAGTAATACTCTTAGCTAAGACAAAGTATAACTTAAAATTGTGTCCTTTAATCCTTCAAATTTTAAATAAAATGTCATGTTTTATAAAATTTAAGTTATTCTCTATATATAGTTAAAATAGATGAATTAATTTTCTTATGAATTTATTTTTGAAAGTCGGTTTTTATAAAAAATAATCCCTTTTGGGCTAGCCCTTTTAGTTGGGATGAGGGAGGCAGCTCATGCTAGGTGGCTGAGCCTAGCCCTCAGCCTCAACTTAGGTCGGCTCGAGCATGGGCATAGTTTCCCCAAAGGGAGCATAGGAGCACATGACGGATCAGAGCGTGCCACCATGGGTACGAGGCCAGGGCGAGGTAGGGGTAGGCCGAGGCCTGCGGGGGGGTAGGGGGCCGTGTATAAGGCCTCCTTTGTGTGTGCTGTGATTTCTGAACACAAGCTGAGAGTCTTAGAATTATAAAGAGGTCGTGATCATCTAGCCGATTCGATGTGGGATGAGGATTTTCAGGCGAAATGGGATCACGTCTGTTGGATCGCATCGCGTGCGATCTGGTCCGTCAATCTTGATCCAGTGCTCGACCCTCAGCAACTGCAGATTACATCCGCATTTTCGTACATCGTTCGATCCGACGTAGATCTAATCTCAGTCGTCTGAAATTTTTAAAATGAAGTGTCGAACCAGGGCCATCCGATCAAGCTGTGGATCAAATCTGGGTCTTCCATAACTTTTAAATCCCACGGATGCACCCTCACCATTGGATCAAGTCCATATCAAATCCTGACCATCCATTCAATTTCTGGTCTTCCTCTTTTTGCGGTGTCTTCTTCCTCTTCTCTGCCTACTTTGAACCATTAACCCTATTACCTATTTGAACCATTTTCTTCTCCCTTGACAACCGCTGGACCCCCCTCCTTTTATGCAGTTTTCACAAAGACCTTTCCTCAACCTTTTAATATACTTAAGAGGCCTCATATCTTATGCAATATTCCTTAAAATATTTTGTAAAATTCTAGTGTAGTATAGCATATAAGCAACCCGATTTCACCCCCAAGAATCCCTCATCTTTCTCTTTTACCTTCATTTCTTTCTTCAGGAGCCTCTAAACTCTTCTCGAGCCCTCTCCTCCCTCCTCGAACTAATGTAAGAGTTTATTTTATTTCTTTAAAACAACTCTTTTTTTACTAAGGGTTATATATATATACACACATATACATAACTATCTATTTGCAACATATATGAAATATGTTCTTGTATTAAAATTTTATTTCAAAATCATAAGTTTTGTGAGGGATTTAATAGTTTCAATTGATTTTGTAAACCTATATATATATGTAATATATGTGTATATATACATGTAATAACACATATTTCAAATTCAATTAGCATATGAGAAATGATTTTCTTGATTCAACGGATCTATTTTCTAAACCTTTTCGTTGTAAGGGATTTAAATTTTCCTTGTCTTGTTTTAGGGTATATATATATATATATATATATATGCTCATAAAAGTATGTTTATAACTTGTTGTATGGTTTTAAAGTTTTTATTTTTTGAAAACCACAAATACCTGACCCTAAGTTTTATATTTTTGGGTCTAGGAGGTTTTATGAACATAAAAGAGTATGTTATACATGAAAAAATTAATTATATACCTTATATATATATATGTGTGTGTGTGTGTGTGATTGTTTTTATAAATAGTTTATAAATATATAAATTCATGTATGATCATATGGTTTTGGGTGGAAACCCTCAAACACCCAACCCAGGGACTTAAGGATTTTGGGTTATGCAGACTTTTTAATCTTGAAGAATTATTTTCTTTCCACATGCAAGGTGAGTATCTGATTATATTTGTACACATATTTTCATGGTTTTATATAAATATTTATTAAATCCAGTTTGAAACTTTTTAAATGTTGGGTGTCAAATTTAGGTAGATTTTTAAAACATAGGGAATTATGTGTTGTACAAACACTACCACAAAATAGGGCAAGGGAAGCGCTGCCCTTTATCAGCGCTAAACAGAAAGCACTGATAAAAGGGTATGCCTTTATCAGTGCTAGTTAAAAGCGCTGATAAATATAACTTTTATCAGTGCTAAAATAAGCGATGATAAAGGTATACCCTTTATTAGCACCTTATTTAGCACTGATAAAAGGGTACATTTATCAGCACTTATTTTAGTGCTGATAAAAGTTTTTATTCTTAATTTATATAAAATTATAATATTTATCAGCGCTAAAATAAAAGCACTGATAAAACATACCTTTATCAGCGCTTTCAACGAGCGCTGATAAAGGTTCCAGCGGTTTCTATTTAATAACCCTAATAGGCCCTCCTTTCTCGCACGTGGTAAAGATTTCGCGGAAGCTGAACTAGGACCCTCTTCCACCACGACTTCTCCTCCTTGTTCTCCTCCTCTTCTGTGTCCTCGTCTTCCTTCTTGTCCTCGTCCTCCTCTTCCTCTTCCTCATCCTCCTCCACCACCACCGTTGGGTTTTGCTCCTCCATCGCTGCCTCCGTGCCATTGGGTTTTGCTCCTCCACCGTGACCGCTACTGCCTCCACTGTCGCGATCGCTGCTGCCTCTGCCACCGCTTCCTCCACCGTCGCCACTGCCTCCGCCGCCGCTGGTTAGTGTAGGATTATTTTTCATTCTCTTGGATTAATATAAATGAGAAATGATGATCCTTTAATGATTATGATGACTTATATTTTTTTTATAAGTGAGTTGAACCTATGTATGGGTAGTTGGGGCAAGAGTGAGAGCCCAGGTGGTGAGACCCTTATATTGTAGGTTGTTTTAGATAGCAGGTGTGTGAGAACCTATAGTAAGTGGTTGGTTTGGTTCACTAGATGATGTGTGTTTTGAGGTGGGGATATGAGTGGAACCCATGGGCTAAGGATTGTGTAAGAATTGATGTAAGGGGTTTGTGTGAGATCCCAGTGATCGTTATCATGTGAATCAGGATGGTAGTGAGTTAGTGAGCTTTGGTGGCTCGGGGAGACTAATGATTTGGGTTCTCTTGGTGTTATGAATACCTTAGATACATAAATCCAGGGTAGATTCTTTGACATGAGGGATTGATGCATATTAGGTGTTATAAAGTTAATAGCGAAGGAATGGTCATGCCTTGGATTTGTATAAGGGAAGCACTCTCTATTCTTGAGTTTTGGTGTTATGACTGGGTTGAGGGACATGATCATTTGTATTCCTAACCCTATTGATTTATAGCATGGTTTTAATGTGACCATCATTATTGAACCTAGATGGATGGGTTTAGGGTAATGAAGCATGGGTATATTCCTTTGGTTTTGGAATAATGTTGTGTAACTAGTGATCATGTGGTGAGTTTTGGCATGGTGTGATGTTAAGATTGGAAAAGAGTACTAGGGGTGTCCCATTGGAAATATGTGTGTTCCCCCTAATTTTTGTCAAGATGTAAGGGTAGGATCATTGAGTTTGAAAAGGGATGTGATCCTACTCACTAGATACCACGTGTTGTGTTGAAAAGATTGTACCATGAAGTTTATAGTCATGGGATTAGGATGTATGTTTCATGAAAGGTGTGATAACATAGGATTGATTAGGGCTTACTCATTTGGGATGTGCTATATAGAATGAACTTGTGGATTATACCTAGTAAGGAGGACCTATTGGTCAGGGCTTACCCATTGTATGTTCATCTTTTATATTTTAAAAAGTCTGTTGAACTCGTTCTATCGAAGGTGGGTTCTATAATTTCTTGTTATCTTAAGGTGTTTTTAACCATGGTGTGGGTTGATTTAGGTTTTAGTGGGTTCTTGGGGTTTTTGGGATGTGGTAAATGGTGTACTCAGTTTTAGATTATTTTATTCTCATGAGTTTCCCCTATTTTATGTTTTCTTTTCAGTTGGAAATCTCCTCTGTTATGCGCCTCTCCTCTGCCACGAACGCACCTCTGCCATGTGCTTAACGACACCTTCACAGTGAGTTTTCTCCTGTTACTCATTGGTTTTCTCTTGTTTTCATGTTATTACTATTTGATATTGATGGTTATAATGTGAAATGTATGGGCTAAACGCCCCGCTGAAAATCGTGTCTGTTGGTGGTCCTTGTTTGCGCACTAAATGAATTGCATGTTAGTTGGTTCTTGTTGAACATTTGAATATAAAAATTGGTAATTTACGTATACTTGACTTATGAATGAAATCCCCAGGATGATAAAACTTCTGTGATAACCCCTGAATTAACAAACAAAATTGAATAAGGGATGCTTTGTAAAATCTAAAATTGTGATTGTTTGGTTTTTATGGTGTTGCGATTGTGAGCACGATTGTGTTTTTGTATGGTGTTGCGGTTGTTAGCGTGATTGATATGCCATTTTTTCCCATGTTTTAGTTCTTCCACCATTTAATATCAATCCAAAATTTACCCATTTAAATGGCACCACCACTTTGTTACTAGTTCAATTCCACTGAATCCTAAAAACCCACTTCTAGAGGACTCTATGAGACACTTTATGGTATGAAGATGATGTTTTTCAGATTCTATATAATTTTAAAATACATGGTATGTAGTCTTGTTAAATGGAACATGCTTCACCATACATGGATTTCATATAGATTTTAATTCCAGACAATAGTTATCTCCAAAATTTACACCACATGACTCATCTTCTGACTCAAACTTGGAATAAGTTTTATTTTAAATGTTACATGTCATGTGAACATAGGTCACACACAATGTATCTCCAAGACATATACATCATCATGAAACCATGTACATTCCATGAAATAATGGTAGAACCATATGATATGTGTTTCACTTCACTCACACCATGTATAGATACCATAGAAACTTGATGTGTATAGACTATACACCCCTAGTGGTCATGTAAGGACTACACACCGTGTATTCCACAAAAATGTAATGCATATCCAGTTAAGTGACTCATTTTGTATCTAAAGTACACGGCTTTAGCTCAAGTTGTTCTATATGTCATGTATTTTCAAAGGCATCATGTAGTCTTTATAAGACTAACTTGGAATTAATTTGATATATGTCAGATTAAATCAGGTATCTTATACATAGATGATGTTCACCCTACTGGACACACCATGTATATAGATTTCACATGAGTTTAGAAATGGTAGTATATAACCAACCTTAATTGAGAACCCTACACATTGTGTATCCATTGAACAAATTGTGTGCTATGTTAATTTTATTATTATTATTTATTTTTCACTTAGATGATAATATTTCATGTATGAGTAGCCTATTATAAATATCTTCTCATGTAGATCACAATATTATGATTCCCTCATTCATTGGAAATTGCACATGATGTGGTTTGGATATTTTAATTATCTTCACTCTGCTTGAGAGTTGAGAAGTGAAAAGTGAGATGTTTGGAGAAAATATGGAGTATGGTACTCCCCCATGTTTCAGTGAAGAGTCCTCCATGTATTGGTTTTAGGTACTCCATGGAGATATACAAAAGATAGGGCACAGTCCCCCATATATAGATAGAGTTCAAGTACTTTCACATGTTTTGGGTTAGGTTCCTCTATTTCATTGTAGAGGCATTTGTACCATGATTTTTTTTTATAAAACCCAAAAAATGCAACTTGATTAATTAAAACATAATATTAGGAAAGTTCGAGATCGAACCCATAAAGATGATGAATATGAATAAAGAATGGATGAATGTCAATCTGTTGACAAAAGAGTATGAAGATGGCGTGAAAGAGTTTATCAAGTTTGCAGGAGATCATGCATGTGACCCTTCTCAAATACTTTGTCCGTGTTTACGCTGTTGTTATTCAAGAAAAATTAGTCCATAGGAGTTGGAAGAACATCTGATCTATCACAGAATAGATCGAAGTTATACATGTTGGAATAAACACGGGGGAAAACGAATGTAGGTAGTGGCTCGGATAACACGACATTTTATGGAAGATCTGATATGATTACAAACGTGAACAGTGAAGACGATCGTATGGAGGGTGTGATTACAGATGTGAATTATGATGAAGATCGTATTGAGGAAATGACAAGGACAGTTGAAAATGAACTTTGTGATTGCCCAAAATTGTTTGAGAAGTTAAAGAGTTGTGTAAAAACGTCATTGTATACTGGTTGCACTAAATATACAGCATTGTTAGTCGTACTGAAGCTGTATAATTTGAAAGCAGGAAACGGGTGGAGTGACGCCAGTTTTACGGAACTACTTACTCTCCTGAATGACATGCTCCCAAAATATAATGAACTCCCAAACTGAACATATGATTCCAAAAGAATGCTACGATAGATGGGTATGATCTCTGAAAGAATACACACCTGCCCGAATGACTTTATATTGTTTCTCAAGGACCACAAATCACTTAAAGAATTCCCAAAGTGTGGTGCTTCTCGATACAAGAAAGATGATTCTAGTACTACGAAAGTTGTATGGTACTTTCTAATCATTCCAAGGTTTAGGTGCTTATATGGAAGTGAGGATACTGCAGGACAATTGACATGGCATGCAGATACAAGAATTAAAGATGCAAACTACGTCACCCGGCAGACTCTCCTCAGTGGAAGAGAATTGATCACGAGTATCCTGAATTTGGAAACGAGCCGAGAATACTTCATCTGGCATTATCTACAGATGGGGTAAATCCTTTTGGTTTTCAAAGCAGCAGTCACAGTACATGGTTGGTTATGTTGGTAAATTATAACTTATCACCATGGTTATGCATGAAACGAAAATAAATCATGTTATCTATGCTTATATCAGGACCAAAACAACTGGGTGATGATATTTATGTTTATTTGGATCCATTGATCGGGAATTTTAAAATATTGTGGGATTCAGGTGTTACGTTATATGATGCTTACAAAAAAGAAGATTTCACTTTGAAAACCATGTTGTACGGGATGATAAATGACTTTCCTGCTTATGGAAATTTGTCAGGATATAGCATTAAAGGAACTCAAGGGTGTCCCATTTTCTAACAAGTTATATAGTCAATTAGGTTGAAACATTCATCGAAAACCGTGTTTTTAGGACATCACATATTTCTACCCCGACGGCATAAGTACCAATCTTGGACGACATCATTCAACAGAAGTTCAGAAGAATGTACAACACCGTCTCCACTAACAAGTGATCAATTGTTTGAGAAGGTAAAATATTTGAACACTACTTTTGGTAAACCGTTTTCGAAAAACCTTACGAAAAATGGTTGGAAAAAGATATCAGTTTTTTTTGAATTACCATACTAGAATTGTTTGTATGTCAGACATTTTCTTGATGTTATGCATATTGAAAAAAATGTATGTGATAGTGTCATCGGCACATTGCTAAATGCACCCGGAAAAACGAAGGATGAAATTAAAGATATATTGGACATGGTTGAGATGGGAATATGAGAAGAGTTGGCACCAGTGAAGGGTAAAAAACGAACATTTCTTCCTCCTACTGCTTACACTCTTTCCAGGAAGGAGAGATGTCAGTTTTACAACTTCTTGAATGATGTAAAGGTTCCATAGGGGTATTCATCAAATATCAAGAAAATCGTGTCAATGAGAAATTTAAAATTAAAGGGTATTAAATCACATGACTGCCATGTTTTGATGCAAGATATAATTCTTATAGCTTTACATTGCATTTTTTCCAAGAATATCTGCCATATATTAACGAAGCTCTGTTTATTCTTCAAATCTATATACAGCAAAGTTATAGACCCGGCGAAATTTCAAACTATGGAAAAATAAATTTCCGTCATATTATGTGAATTGGAAATGTTCTTCCCATCGACATTTTTTGATATGATGGTTCATTTGATGGTTCATTTGGTGAGAGAGATTCGACTATGTGGTCCAATACATTATAGATGGATGTACCCCATTGAATGGTATATGAATATTTTGAAAGGTTATGTCAAAAATATAATTCGTCCAGAGGGTTGTATTGATGAGAAATATATTGTTGAGGAAGGCGTTGAATTTTGTACCAAATACCTATATGGTGTGGAAAATGTTGGCCTACCAAAATCTCATCACACTGAGTGGTTTGAGGGTGAAGGAATTTCTGGAAGAGAGGTTGTCACAATCAATATTACAGATCGGGAGTAGGCTCACCTTTACGTTTTTCATAACAGTTTCGATGTTGACCCATATGTTCAAACCCAAAAATAAATTCTTAGGCATTTGAATCCATCTAGGGATAAAAAATGGATATTAGATACACATAATCGATAGTTTATAGGATGGTTTTAGAACCATATTTTGAAGTAGTTAGATGAAAATCTAGACTCAATTTCAGAACGACTTTGATGGCTAGTCGGAGTGTCAAGTGTGTATGTATTATCTTACAATGCTTATGCAGTTAATGGTTATACATTCTATACTAATGAATATGATGAAGACAGTACCATGAAGAATAGTGGGGTTACACTTGTGGCTGAGGTGATGCATGTCTCCAGTGCTAAGGACAAAAATCCAATTTATGCGAATATATCATACTTTGGCATCATCAAACGAATATGGGAGTTGGATTATATGAAATTCAAAGTGCCGATTTTTCAATGCAACTGGGTTGATAATAGGAGTGCTGTTAAAATATATGAATTAGGATTCGTGAAAGTTGATTTTAGTAAGGAAGGGGAGAAAGATGAACCTTTTATAATGGAATCACAGGCAATACAAGTATTTTATGTTCCAGACCCCGCAAACCGAAATTGGTCAATTGTTTTTTTATCGACCAAAACAACTGAAGGGTCAGATGAAAGTTCAATGGAGGATGACCAAATTATAGGGACTTCACAATCATTTCGCAGCAGTCCCAATGTAGACGGTTTTTTGTATGTCGGAGGAGACCGCAATGAAGGTATTTACATAGTCGATAGAGGAGTCAAATCTCTTCCGCCTTTAAAGAAAAAAAATAGAGTACAATAATCATGTTATTTGTTTATTGTAATATACATTGTGTTAAGTTATGTTATTATCTGTCCGCTGCTACTTTTATGTAATCTAAATTAAATGTTAAACCACTTCTACAGATAATGACTTCTGCACCTGCTGATGCGCCCAATCCTGAGGCGCAAAAGGTCTCTCAACCACCTACTGGTGGTCCCAATGCAGAGAAATAACAGGTTTCTCAACCAGCTGTTGGTGGTCCCAGTATAGAGCAACAACAAGTTTCTCAACATGTTGTTGTTGGTGCCAGTGCAGAGCAACAAAAAGTTTCTCAACCTGTTGCTACTAGTCCCAGTGTTGATGCTAGTGCTCCGGAGAAAGATATTGATGATACTTATAAGGAAATGGTAGGAAATGAAACCCTAAAAGCGCAAAAAAAACAAGAGCTCCGTAGTTTGACAATGTTAGCCAAAATCCTTAAGGCAAAAGAAAAAGGCATCAAATTTTAGGTGGGATGGAATAAGTGAGGCTAACATATTAACCCCAACAAAGCCATATTTAGTAGCTACATTGGAATCGTCACTTGGAAACACATGCCGATTGATGTACAGTTGTGGAATCATGTTGTCACTGGTCTTAAGACACTAATGTGGGAAGAGATTATGGTAACATTATGATATCATTTTTTAATTTATTAAAATAAAATACCAAAACATTGACTTACTCTTCATCATCCATTGAAGAGTGCATTTATAGTAGATGCCTCACACAAGGAATATGTATTAAGAGTTTCAGGAAGTATTCATAGAGGTTTCTGCAAAATGTTAACGAAATATCATCTTAAAGATGCTGAAGGGAAAATTAAGCCGCACCCACCTCCTCTTTATGCACACTTGATATCCCAAGGAGCGTGGGATACGTTTATCAATCGTCGTGGGGAGAAGACTTTTTAGGTACATTGTGTGGGGTAATAAGTTGTTTGACGTTGCTTGTATTCATCACTTTGATTGAAAGTTTTTTATTTATGAAATAGCAACTAAGTGCTAAAAATACAAAATGCACACCAGAACCAGCGTACCCTTACCGTAAAGCAAGGATGGGGTATGATTCACTTGAGAAAAAATTGGTACATCTTTTAAATCTACCGTACTACTTATATGTGACATAAAACAACACCATAACCATGTTTCTCTGTTTATATGTAGACTGATGAATCGAAATCAAAAGCCAAATCCATCCCACACCATGTGTTATGGAAGTAGGATCGTGTAAATAAATAGGGGATAATGATAGATGAAAACACACAAAAAGTGTGGGAAACATGTGTAAGTATGACATAATATAAATTTGATTTGTTTTAAATCGCTATTACATTACAATGACTACTTATTTTTCTATATTTTCTATCTGACATAGTCACAGGAATCAATAACACCTGCACCAGATGCAGATATACTTTCAGCAGCCTTGAAGCGGCCAGAACAGTATAGCCGTGTCAGAGGTGTGGGTTTTGGGGTGACACCCCGAACATATTTTCAAAAACAAAAACAAGCAGAGGATAAAAATGAAAAAATGGAAAAGTTGCAAGAAAAATTAGCTATTTTTCAAGAAGAATTACAATACCATAGAGATATGATAGCAACATTGATGGGGGAGAGGCAAAGAGAAGAAACAACTCAACAACAACTCGTGCATGATGATCTCGCCCCACCCCCACCAGCTTTGAGGCAAGCCATTCCCCTAAAAACCTAACTTATCTGAGGTAATCAATGTTTTAATAATTGTTTCTGTGAAATGTGATTCACATAGACACTAATACCTTTCATGTACTAATATTCTACAGGGTGAAAATGACTATGATTTATATCTATCAACTCCCACCTATCGCCTTGTAGTGAGGGCTATGGTGTTCAATATACATAACGACATGATACACAACAGATAGCTTCCAACAGATCATTTCAGAGTGTCAATTAACGTAGCTAATGAGCCGAGTGCCGAGCTACCTGTTCCAAATGACGATGACGACATTCATACGGTTGAACAAGCTGTTGGAACATTCATCTCATCGCTGTCAGTTCTTGTAAAAAAAACATGTCGATAAGGAGGTATCTATTTCCAAGTTATTTTTCAAGCTGGACCTTTAACATTTAATGAAAAAAGGTCTGAACCAATAAATGTAATTACAGAACGACAAAGAGAAGGGGGTGAAACGAAATATCAGCTCAAGACTATCTCAAGGATCAACCAACTGACTGAAACGGTCTACTGAGAGCACCTTAATTCCACCCGTTCTATATCCATAGTTAATATCATTGTAGGCTCATGTGGATACAAAGTTGATAGATAGCAATGCTCACACAGTTGATTTTGAAAAAAATATGTACAGAGAGGAAACATCAGATTTCATTAGTGCTGAAAATGTAAATAAAATCCTCAAGTATGAATGGCTAGACGCCTCAGTTGTAAATGTATACATGAGGTATGTTTTCATTATTTGATTTTACAAAAGCTGATATACTCTGATAATTATGACTAAATACATTTTATATTTTTCACAGGTGTATATATGAAAAATAATTGAAGGGATTTCCCCATGAACAAAAATTTGGACTCGTTAGTCCTCACACCACCTCTTCAAAAGAAGAAATAGATTTTGATAAAGAAGCTGCAATAATGTCATCCCTGGTCAAATCGTTTGAAAACAAAATTACGGATGACAGACTCTTTTTAATTCTAATGATGCAGGGATAAAACTCTACAATTTAATCATATTAACTATATTTTCATTTCTTTCTTTACTTATTCCTTTTTTTATTTTTAAGGAGCATTGGATGCTGATTGTAGTCAATTTGGATACTCCAAAGATTTATATTCTAGATTCAACACATGGATATCCAACAAACTGACCATGCATGATAGCATTTGTTAATTTGTAATACACTAGATCCAACATTTTAAAACTAAACATCTAGTTATATAATTTATGATATCTTTTAATAAGGATTCTGTTATGATAGGGTGATGCATCAATATAATCTAATGCATGGAATGAATCTATGGCATAAGGATGAGCAAGCCTACAAGATCTACAACTGGAAAAGTATCTGGGTATATATAATAACATTGCACTATCCAAACACATATCAAAACAAATTACTTATTGTTGTGGATGTTTCTGTAGTGTCCAAAACAAACAAACAGAAAGTATTGTGGTTATTATGTTTGTAAATTTATGAAAGAGATCGTATTTCATCAACAAACTAGCATCTCTGATGAGGTATTTTCAAAAATAATTACGAGTTCATTTAAAATATTAATTAATATTTTGTGTATTAATATTTTTTCAGTACTACCATGACTGTCGCAAAAACTCATATTCAGAAGATGATATAGATGTGTTTAGAAATTAATGGGCAATATACCTGATGGAAGATTGTACACAAATAGGATGAAGGTGAATTCCTACTAATGTTATCCATATATGATCATTGATATCTCCCTTGTTTACACTTATTGATCATATATGATCACCATTTATTATGTTTTATATCCTTAGGTTATGAATAATGGTTTTAGATATGATTTTTCTTTCTAGTAAATCATAACTCATTGGATTACACTGGTCGATAGTGTGGAAGTCAACCGATGCATAGTCATTCAGTCCACTCACATGCATCTTAAAATCTTGATGGGAACCAATATCTTGGATTTTCAATTTTCTAATTTTAGTTTCCATTATATGTGGGTGGGGGTATCCGGGAGGGAGGGGGTGTCTAGGAGTGGGGGTGTCCAGGAGGGGGTGTGTCCAAGAGGGAGGGGGTGTCCAGGTGTGAGGGTGTCTAGGGGGGGAGGGAGGGGGTGTGTCCATGGGGGTGTCCATGAGTGGGGTGTCCAAGAGGGGAGGGAGATCTCTTAATCCAACTATAAGGAGGAAATCCTCTATGTCACACTTCACCAATACCTATATGGAATATCCTACTCATCACACACACCATGACTCTTATATATCCTTAAGAGGGTGTTCCCCATCATACGTGATATATAAAACTATATTATCCATCTTCTTTAGGCCTAAGACTCTAATACCTACTCAAATAGCCTTAGAAAACCTAACTATGCTATAAAAATCTCATACCAAACCCGATCCTCTCATAAACACAACTAGAAACCTCACCTCCATGGAGACATAATATCTAGATGATCACAAAATCAAAAACATTCAATATAACCCTCGTTCTATCTCTTGGTGGATCAAAAACACCCTATTTATTTACCTAGGTTGCTCATGATTTATTTTCCTTTCACTGGAACACATATACTCATGCATGAAACAACAATACATGAGTCATTTGTGAGGTTTACGAATCTAATGCACCTCAATCTGACGCACGGTGTGACCGGTATGGCTAAAAGTGTCTGATATCAATTTCAAATTGACATAAACTTTAGAAAACAACATAAAAAACCTAGAAAACGTGTTAGTTTATTTTGATACTTTAGTAAAACTATCCATGAGTCATTTTTGAGGTTTACGAATCGACCTCACCTCAATCCGATGCATGGTGTGACCAGTATGGCTAAAAGTGTCTGGTATCAGTTTCAAATTGACATAAACTTTAGAAAACAACACAAGTGACATATGTAAAACCAAGAAAATGCATTAGTATTGTTTTTATACTTTAGTACAATGATCCATGAGTCATTTTTGATGTGTACTAATTGACCGCACCCCAATCCAATGCACGGTGTGACCGATATGGCTAAAAGTGTCAGATATCAGTTTTAAATTGACATTAACTTTAAAAAACAACACAAGTGACATACGAAAAACCAAGAAAATGCATTCGGATTGTTTTGATACTTTATAACAACGATCCATGAGTCATTTTTGACATGTAAAAATCAACCAAACCTCAATCCGATGCATGGTGTGACCGATATGGCTAAAAGTGTCTGATATTAGTTTGAAATTGACATTAACTTTAGAAAACAACACTACTGACATACGGAATACTGAGAAAACGTGTTCGGATTGTTTTGATATTTTAGGAAAACAATCAATGAGTCATTTTTTACGTTTACGAATCAACCTCACCTCAATCCAATGCACGGTGTGACCGGTATGGCTAAAAGTGTCTGATATCAGTTTGAAATTGACATTAACTTTAGAAAACAACACAAGTGAAATATGGAAAACGGAGCAAATGAATTCGGGTTGTTTTGATAATTTAGGACAACAATCCATGAGTCATTTTTTAGGTGTAAGAATTGACCGCACATCAATATGATGCACGGTATGACCGATATGGATAAAAGTGTCTGATATCAGTTTCAAATTGACATTAACTTTAGAAAACAACACAAGTGACATACGGAAAACTGAGCAAACGCATTTGGATTGCTTTGATACATTAGGACAACAATACATGAGTCATTTTTTAGGTGTATGAATCTACCGCACCTCAATCCGATGCACGGTGTGACCAGTATGTCTAAAAGTGTCTGATATCAGTTTGAAATTGACATTAACTTTAGAAAACAACACAAGTGACATACGGAAAACTGAGCAAACGCATTCGTATTGTTTTGATACTTTAGTAAAACGATCCATGAGTCATTTTTGACATGTACGAATCAACCGCACCTCAATACGATGCACGGTGTGACCGGTATGGCTAAAAGTGTCTGATATCAGTTTCAAATTGGCATTAACTTTAGAAAACAACACTACTAACATATGGAAAACTAAGAAAACACATTTGTATTGTTTTTATATTTTAGTAAAATGATCCATGAGTCATTTTTGACGTGTAAAAATAAATCTCACCTCAATCCGACGCACGGTGTGACCGGTATGGATGAAAGTGTCTGATATCAGTTTCCAATTGACATAAACTTTAGAAAACAACACTACTAACATACGGAAAACTGAGCAAACGCATTCGGATTGTTTTGATACTTTTTTAAAATGATACATGAGTCATTTTTGAGGTGTACGAATCGACCACACTTCAATCCGATGCACGGTGTGATCGATATGGCTAAAAGTGTATGATATCAGTTTGAAATTGACATTAACTTTAGAAAACAACACTAATGACATACAAAATACCAAGAAAACACGTTCAGATTGTTTTTATATTTTATTAAAATGATCCATGAGTCATTTTTGACATTTATGAATCAACCTCACCTCAATCTGATGCACGGTGTGACCGGTATGGCTAAAAGTGTCTGATATCTGTTTGAAATTGTCATTAACTTTAGAAAACAACACAAGTGACATACAGAAAAATGAGAAAATGCGTTTGGATTGTTTTGATACTTTAGGAAAAAAATCCATGATTCATTTTTGAGGTGTAAGAATTGACTACACCTCAATCCGACGCACGGTGTGACCGGTATGGCTAAAAGTGTATGATATCAGTTTCAAATTGACATTAACTTTAGAAAACAACACAAGTGACATAAAGAAAACTGAGCAAACGCATTTGGATTGTTTTGATACTTTATGAAAACAATCCATGAGTCATTTGTGACATGTAATAATAGACCTCACCTCAATCCAACACACGGTGTGACTGGTATTTCTAAAAGTGTCTGATATCAATTTCAAATTGATATTAACTTTAGAAAACAACACAAGTGGCATACGGAAAACTGAGAAAACGCGTTCGGATTATTTTGATACTTTATGAAAACAATCCATGAGTCATTTTTGACATGTAAGAATCAACTACACCTTAATCTGACGCACGGTGTGACCAGTATGGATAAAAGTGTCTGATATCAGTTTCAAATTGACAAAAACTTTAGAAAACAACACAAGTGACATATGGAAAATAGAGCAAAATCATTCGGATTGTTTTGATACTTTAGGAAAATGATCCATGAGTCATTTTTGATGTGTAAGAATTGACCTCACCTCAATCTGACGCACGGTGTAACCGGTATGGCTAAAAGTGTCTGATATCAGTTTGAAATTGACATTAACTTTAGAAAACAACACTAATAACATACGAAATATCAAGAAAACACATTAGGATTGTTTTGATACTTTAGTTCAACAATCCATGAGTAATTTTTGACGTGTACGAATTGACCATACCTCAATTCAATGCACGGTGTGACCGGTATGGCTAAAAGTGTCTAATATCAGTTTGAAATTGACATTAACTTTAGAAAACAACACTACTAACATACGGAATACCAATCAAATGCGTTAATATTGTTTTTATACTTTAGTAAAATGATCCACGAGTCATTTGTGACATGTAAGAATCAACCACACCTCAATCTGACGCACTTTGTGACCGGTATGGCTAAAAGTTTCTGATATTAGTTTCAAATTAACATAAACTTTAGAAAACAACACAAGTGACATACAGAAAACTAATCAAACACATTTGGATTGTTTTGATACATTAGAAAACGATCCATATGTCATTTTTGATGTGTACAAATCAACCGAACTTCAATCCGATGCACGGTGTGACCTGTATGGATAAAAGTGTCTGATATCAGTTTCAAATTCAAATTAACTTTAGAAAACAACACTAATAACATACGGAAAACCGAGCAAACGCGTTCAGATTGTTTTGATACTTTAGGAAAACGATCCATGAGTCATTTTTTATGTTTAAAAATTAACCAAACCTCAATTTGATGCACGGTGTGACCGGTATGGCTAAAAGTGTCTGATATCAGTTTCAAATTGACATAAACTTTAGAAAACAACACTACTAACATATGGAAAACCAATAAAATGCTTTCGGATTATTTTGATACTTTAGGACAATGATCCATGATTCATTTGTGACGTGTACAAATGGACCGTACCTCAATCTGACGCATGGTGTGATCGGTATGGCTAAAAGTGTCTAATATCTGTTTGAAATTGACATTAACTTTAGAAAACAACACTACTAACATACGGAATACTTAGCAAACATGTTCAGATTGTTTTGATATTTTATTAAAACGATCCATGATTCATTTGTGACGTGAAATAATTAACCACACCTCAATCCGACGCATGGTGTGATCGGTATGGCTAAAAGTGTGTGATATCAGTTTGAATTTGACATTAACTTTAGAAAACAACACTACTGACATACGGAATACCAAGCAAACCCATTCGTATTGTTTTTGATATTTTAGGAAAATTATCCATTAGTCATTTGTGACATGTAAGAATCAACCACACCTCAATCTGATACACGTTGTCACCGATATGGATAAAAGTGTCTGATATCAGTTTGAAATTGATATTAACTTTAGAAAACAACACTACTAACATACGGAAAACTGAGAAAACGTGTTTGGATTGTTTTGATACTTTAGGAAAACAATCCATGAGTCATTTTTGAGGTGTAAGAATCGACCTAACCTCAATATGACGCACGGTGTGACCAGTATGGATAAAAGTGTATGATATCAGTTTGAAATTGAAATTAACTTTAGAAAACAACACTACTAACATACAGAAAAATGAGAAAACACATTCGTATTGTTTTGATACTTTATGAAAACAATCCATGAGTCATTTCTGAGGTGTAAAAATTGACCGCACCTCAATCCGACACACGGTGTAACTGGTATGGATAAAAGTGTATGATATCAGTTTTAAATTGAAATTAACTTTAGAAAACAACACAAGTGACATACAGAAAACCAAGAAAACACATTCAGATTGTTTTGATACTTTTGGAAAATGATCCATGAGTCATTTTTAAGGTGTAAAAATCAACTGCACATCAATCCGACGCACGGTGTGACTGGTATGGCTAAAAGTGTTTGATATCAGTTTGAAATTGACATTAACTTTAGAAAACAACACAAGTGACATACGGAATACCGAGTAAACACATTCATATTGTTTTGATACTTTAAGACAACGATCCATGAGTCATTTGTGACATGTATGAATTTACCGCACCTCAATCCGACGCATGGTGTGACCGGTATGGCTAAAAGTGTCTGATATCAGTTTGAAATTGACATTAACTTTAGAAAATAACACTACTAACATATGTAATACTGAGCAAATGCGTTAGGATTGTTTTGATACTTTAGGAAAACGATCCATGAGTCATTTGTGACGTGTACGAATCAACTGCACCTCAATCTGATACACGTTGTGACCGGTATGGCTAAAAGTGTCTGATATCAGTTTCAAATTGACATAAACTTTAGAAAACAACACAATTGACATACATAAAACTGAGCAAATGCATTCGGATTGTTTTTATACTTTAGGAAAATGATCCATGAGTCATTTGTGATGTGTAAGAATCAACCGCACCTCAATCTTACACATGGTGTGACCAGTAAATCTTTTCATTAGATAAAGAATCGGTATTTATTAAATGAGATAAATCATCCAAAAACATATTGATTTTACATTATTCCCTTTCATTGTTATCAGAATGAAGACATTTGAGTTTATCATTTCCATATTTTTGTTTCACATTTCAATATTAACGTATTCTTTCGTATTAATGTTTTAATTTATTTCATTATTGTATTACTAACATAATATTTGTTTTCTTATATAGGTGAATTTTTTTCCTTGAGTTCGGATGCTTTGTTCGGCAAAAAATACCGTGGATGACAATTTTTGAGAGAGGATCACAAATATCAAAGGATGAAACATTAATGTTTATAACTGTTGTTGGATAATTGTAATTGTAACCATGTAAAACATTGTTTGAAATTTATATAACAGTGTGTGTTTTTATATTCATGATGTTAAGTAAATGTATATAGAATTTTTTGTCAAAATATTGTGTGCATGAGCTGTTTTGTACAGGTGTGCAGGTTCTATTTTGTGCAGGTGTGCAAGTGCTGGTTTGTGCAGGTGCTGGTTCTGCAGGTGCAGGGGAAGGTGCCTTTATCAGTAATTTTTTAGCACTGATAAAGGAAACCTTTATCAGTGCTATCTTGAGTGCTGATAATAGGGACCTTTATCAGCGCAAAAAAAGCGATGTTAATGCCAGTATAGATAAAGGGGGGTCCCCTTTATCAGTGATAAAAAAAGCACTGATAAAGGGTGTCCTTTAATAGCTCTTTTTTTAGCGCTGATAAAGGGGACCCCCTCCCCTTTTATCTTCGCCAGCATTAACAGCACTTTTTTAGCGCTGTTAATATCAGTTTTTAGCATTGATAAAAGGCCAAGTTGTAGTAGTGAAATGTGTGTGTGTATGTGTGTGTGTGTGTGTGTGTGGTTATATGTATGCACCTATAAGATTTAACCATATCCCGAATTGAATTGGCCTAAAACAAACATCAGTTGTTAAATTATGTTTATGATATGTTTAATTAAATTATCATGAATTCATGCATTACATAAAACAATTGTTGCACTAAAAATCAATTGGCCTTATATGATATGAAGCATAAGGAATGGACATTTATTAAGATAGGACCATTTATCAGCACATGATTGTGTACAAATGACATTTGCCTTAATTTAAAGTTAGTCATTTTAAACTATAAATATTCATTTCCATGAATCAAGGATTTTTGAAATTAAGGAACTATCATTTTATTTGGTAACCCCATCCATTCATTACTTCTGTGTTTTAAATTAATATCACATGAGCAAATAATGTTTACTAGTTTATGCATGTAGTTGGGAAAAATTATTATCTAAATAATAACTGACATATTATGATTTATTCTATTGTCATTTCCATTTATCAGCGCATGAATTGAACATGAATAATACCTATCTAATGTTATAAACATGAATTCTAATGTATTGAAAGTTTATAGAAGAGTTGTAAAGTTATTAATTTACGTGATAAATCAAACAATTTATTATTTATCACTTATGATAATTTATGAAATAAGAATTTAATTATTCAAGGTGGTATGGGACACTTTGAATAATGTGAAATGAGAACTTAAATTATTCAAGGTGGTATGGGACACTTTGAATAATGTGAAGTAAGTAACCAAGTAAAATGTGACACTTGGATTTGATATGTGATAAGTAATTTAATAAATCAAAGTGGTATGATCACTTTGATTTAGAGATATGAGGAATGTATTGGACTTGGTATGTGATGGGTGGGGCCCACTATATCCCCTCGATGCAACGGTGGGTCTCATGAGACAACTATAAGTGGAATTGGCCGAGGCGTTTCCCAACTATGAGTTATGGATTTTGTCCGAGGCCTTAATCATTAGACATCTTGGCCGAGGTCTTGACACAGTCCGGCATATGCATTTTTTTTCATTATGACTAATTAATTCTATTAACCAGAAAAATATTCGACTAGTAGAATATTTTTGGTTTAAGAGAATATTTTTATGATAATCAGAATAAGTATAAGTTATGGCATATTATCTATGTAGTACTTAGAGATTATTAACCGGTGTATATTCACAATAGAAGAATGAAATTGAAGTTATTATTTTTAAGTGCAACTCTGAACTTGTAGTTATTAATTTTGTACTTGAATTTTCACATGGAATGTCTTTTACTTATTACCCCATATGAGCATGCCTATAATTGAATCATGTTCCCTTATAATTCAGTTATCATATTTTTAATTGCACACTTATATTTCTTAGACAATTTTTATGGTATGTTACATGTGTTATAGCATTTTTTTTAAGAAAATGTTTTATGGAAATTTTAAAGAATGTTTTCAAAAGTTATACTGGTTTAATATGTTGTTTTTAAAACCCATTACTGGGCATTCGTATGCTCACCCTATGTTTTTAAATGAAATTTTTCAGGTATCAGTTTTCAGTTGAAGAGTCTTGTCAGAAGTAGCTGGTTTCCCAGAACCTGAACCAAATTTGATCCTCTATATGGGACATGATGTGTAGTTTATCAGTGCATGTTTTTGTAAAAAAATTACACATCATGATTCAAGGCACTGGCTTCGTGCATTCTGGGGTCGGGTCCTCACAGTTGGTATCAGAGGATTCGATTTAGATAACTTTAGAAAACCATAACTGAAACAAAGAAAACAAATTACTTATGCATGACTAAATATGAGGTTTTTGTTAATTTTCAGATGGAAAACGAAGGTACTGGTCTTCTGTCTCTTCCCAATGAGGCCCTAGAAACCATAATTTCCATATCTAGCCACGAAACTTTTGTAAACTATGCCCATATCTTTATGACCTGCAAACACCTCTATAACGTATCCAACTCTCCCTGAGTACTTCAACTCCACCGAGAAGCGATTTTCAACTACATATTTATGATGGAAACCCAATTTCCATCCTACGCATGATGGGGAAAGTACTATGAGGGACTTTTTAGATGTTTCACCGCAGCGTAAGGAATCTCATCCATCATGGCCTTCCAATAAGCCGCAGCTGCGGGAGACCTCTATGCAGCATATATGTGCCAAGTCTTGTCTTATGGCCATTTTGGTCAAGTAATGCACTTTGACATTAGTGAATTTGAAGACTCTTGTTCTATGTATAGACAATGAGTACATACTAACATCTCTCAATTATACACCCTGCATTCCACACTCTATAGACACCATAAGTGCACCCACGAGATCAAACCAGACTGCTCGGGTTGCATTTGGATCAGGTAAATTGAGAGTTTTGAACTTTTTTTGGGAATTCGTGTAACTGAGGACTGGGGGAACAATTAGCCCTTTATGTATCAATGGTTATATGAGAATAAGACTTGTTATCTCTTCTTTCTGCTATATTTTCATAGTTTATACTTTTGGGGGGATTTTACTAAGTTAAATTTCATATTTAATTTTTAGATGGAAGGACAAACCCACATTTTATCCCTTACCGTTGAGATACTGGAGGTTATTATGGTCAAAACCTGTGAAGAAGAGTACCAAATGCTCGCAAACTTGTGAAGAATGCACAAGAAAAATTGTGAAATATCAAACAGTCCGGACATTCTATTCTCCTTCCAAGGGAATGCTTACTTATACCACCGCATAGCCATGGTCCAACTGGCCGAGTATAGGAGAAGTGGAAAATACCACAAAGGGCTTTTCCTATGCTTCACTCTATCCCAGAACTTCACAGCTAGAGTAAGATTTCAAGAGGCTACTTTGGAGGGAAACCTTTATGCATCCTACATGTACCAACTCCTCAGTTTCAGCTTATAAGACCATGTATATGACTTAGATGTTCTCAAACGGGAGATAATCCAGTGATTCCTTAGGGACTTTGTCCATTCGGACATCTCCGAAATTTCCACCATTCAAGCCTCACTCTGGAAGCCTGAAACCACTATGCAAGAGTTAAACCCTTTCTGCCCGAGGTGTGTCTGGTCCAAGGAAGTAGAGGAGTTGAACACCAATCTGGGAATTCACTTGGCCACACCAGAGGATCCTCCATGATGGAGGATGTGGTAAAGAACTTCAGGGAGACTTCTTTAGTGTGGTGGTATGAAATGAATTGTGAGGACGCAATTCCTTTTAAGGGGGGGATAATGTAACGCCCCAATAATCTTTCTCATTTAATGATAATAATATGGTTTTATTTTATTTTATTTTATTTCTATTGCAATTCGAATGAAGTATACAAAATGGGCATAGGTTTTTTTTTATTTAAACAAGAAATCGAAGTTTTTACAATGCATCAAGATCACAAAAACCATTCTACCCAAAAATACCTATTAAAACCCCTATCAAAATTATAGGGAGACCACCCAAAACAACAAAAACCCCAATAAGGTAATATGGATCCTTAGGGTTCGTCATAACAAACATTAGTATGGTCGAATCCATTGCGGCCACACTAATCACCAATGGAATGACGATATCCATTTTCTTTAATTGCCTTGAAATTTGGATACCCTAAGGCATGATTTTATAAGGCATCAACTGGACCATTGACTTGGGTGACCATTGAATTTAAACGGCTATAATTAGAGTTGTTTGCCTTTTGTTTAATTAATTAGAAGCATTTAAGTATAATTTAGTTTTACAAATATCTAAGTTATGAATTGAAAATTATAAAACAACCTCTAATAATTAAATTTAAAAGGACATGGTATAATATTTTAAACAACACTTAAGTGATTTTGAAATGAGATGAGAATTTCAAACACCATGCAAATATTTCAAATATGTTGTAAATTTTTTCATTGTTAATGCTTAAACTATGTTTGTTTTCTTTTTAATTGAACTATGTTTGAATTCTATAATACTACTATAGAAGTTTTCATATAGATATATGGAAGTTATAACTTATGCTTTAAAACTTTAGTGTTTATAAATAATTTTAGTAATACTCTTAGCTTAGACAAAGTATAATTTAAAATTTCATCCTTTAATCTTTCAAAGTTTAAATAAAAAGTCATGTTTTATAAAATTTAAGTTATTATATTTATATAGTAAATATAAATGAATTAATTTTCTTATGACTTTATTTTTTAAAGTTGGTTTTTATAAAAAATAATCCCTTTAGGGCCAGACCTTTTAGCTGGGTTGAGGGAGGTATCTCACGCTAGGTGGCTGAGCCTAGCCCTCAACCTCATCTTAGGTTGGCCCGAGTGTGGACATAGTTTCCTCGAAGGGTGCACAAGAGCGCATGATGGATTAGAGCGCACCACCGTGGGCACGAGGCCACAACGAGGTAGGGGTAGGCCAAGGCCTATGGGGGGGCTCTGGTATAAGGCCCCCTTTTTGTGTGTTGTGATTTCTGAACACAATTCGGTAGTCTTGGGCTTATAAATAGACAGTGATCATCCAGCCGATTCGTTGTGGGATGAGGATTTTCGGGCGAAATGGGATCTGGACTGTTAGATCGTGTCACGCGTGATCTAGGCTGTCGATCTCGATCTAGCACTCGACCCTCAACAACCGTGGATTACATCCATGTTTTCGTACACCGTCTGATCCGATGGGGATCTAATCTCGGTATTCTGAGATTTTTAAAATGTTGTGTCGAACCAGGGCCATCCAATCTAGCCGTGGATCAAATCAGGGCCATCCATCACTTTTAAATCCAAAAAATGCACCCTGAACATTGGATCAAGTCCAGATCAAATCCCGACCGTCCATTCAATTTTTGATCTTCCTCTTCCTTCAGCATCTTCTTCATCTTCTCCGCCTGCTTTGAACCAGTAACCCTACTACCTATTTGCACCATTTTCTTCTCCCATGACAACCACTGGACCCCCTCCTTTCAAGTAGTTTCTACAAAGACCTTTCCCTGGTCTTTTAATATACTAAAGACACCTCAGATCCTATGCAATAGTCCTTAAAATATTCTATAAAATTCAAGTGTAGTATAGCATATAACCAACCCTATTTCACCCCCAATAATCCCTCAGCTTTCTCTTCTACCTCCAGTGCTTTCTTCATGAGACTCTGAACTCTTCTCGAGCCCTCTCCTCCCTCCTCAAACTAATGTATGGGTTTCTTTTATTTCTTTAAAAAATCTCTTTTTTTACTAAGGTTTATATATATATACACATATATACAAAACTATCTATTTGCAGCATATATGAAATATGTTCTTGTATTAAAATTTTATTTCTAAATCATAAGGTTTGTGAGGGATTTAATAGTTTCAATTGATTTTGTAAACATATATATATATATATATATGTAATATATATCTATATATACATGTAATAATATATATTTCAAATTCAATTAGCATATGTTAAATGATTTTCTTGATTTAACGGATCTATTTTCTAAACCCTTTTCGCTGTAATTGTTTTAAATTTGCCTTGTCTTGTTTTAGGGTATGTGTGTGTGTGTGTGTGTGTGTTTTTGTTCTCATAAAAGTATATTTATAACTTGCGGTATGGTTTGAAAGTTTCTATTTTTTGAAAATCGCAAATAACAACCCTAAGTTTTCTATTTTTGGGTCCATGAGGTTTTATAAACATAAAAGAGTATGTTATACATGAAAAACTTAATTAGGTACCTTATATAAATATATTTGTGTGTGTGATTATTTGTATAAATGGTTTATGAATATATAAATGCATGTATGATCATATGGTTTTGGGTGGAAACCCTCAAACACACGACCCAAGGTCTTAAGGATTTCGGGTTATGCAAACTTTTTAATCTTGAAGGAATATTTTCTTTCCACGTGCAAGGTGAGTATCTGATTATATTTGTAAACATATTTTCACAGTTTTAGATAAATCTTTATTAAATCCATTTTAATACTTTTCAAACATTGGGTGTCAAGTTTAGGTAGAATTTTAAAACATAGGGAATTATGTGTTGTAAGAATTTATATATATGTGTGTGTGTGTGTGTGTGTGGTTATATGTATGCACCTATAATCTTTAACCATAACCCGAATTGAATTGGCCTAAAACAAACTTTGGCGGTTAAATTATGTTTATGATATGTTTAATTAAATTCTCATGAATTCATGCATTACATAAAAAAATTGTTGCACTACAAATAAATTGGCCTTATATGCTATGAAGCATAAGGCATGGACACTTATTAAGACATGACCATTTATTAGTGCATGCTTGTGTACAAATGACATCTATCTTAATTTAAAATTAGTCATTTTAAACTATAAATATTCATTTCCATGAATCAAGTATTTTGAAAATTAAGGAACTATCATTTTATGTGGTAACCCCATCCATTCATTACTTGTGTGTTTTAAATTAATATCACATGTGCAAATAATGTTTACTAGTTTATGTATGTCATTGGGAAAAATTATTATCTAAATAATAACTAACATATTATGATTTAGTCTATTGTCATTTCCATATATCAGTGCATGAATTGAGCATGAATAATACGTATCCAAAGTTATAAACATGCATTCTAATGCATTGAAAGTTTATGAAAGAGTTGTAAAGTTGTTAATTTATGTGATGAATCAAAAAAAAATTATTTATCACTTATGATAATTTATGAAATTAGGATTTAATTATTCAAATTGTTATGGGACACTTTGAATAATTTTAAATGAGAACTTAAATTATTCAAGGTGGTATGGGACACTTTGAATAATGTGAAGTAAGTAACCAAGTAAATTGTGACACTTGGATTTGAAATGTGATAAGTAATTTAATAAATCAAAGTGGTGTCTACACTTTGATTTAGAGATATGAGGAATGCATTGGACTTAGTATGTGATGGGTGGGGCCCGCTATATCCCCTCGATATATTGGTAGGTCTCATGAGACAACTAGAAGCGGAATTGGATGAGGCCTTTCCCAACTATGAGTTATGGATTTTGGTTGAGGCCTTAATCATTAGAAATCTTGGTCGAGGCCTTGACACAGTCCGACATATGTATTTTCCTTCTTATGAATATGAAATTATATTAACCAGAATAATATTCGACTAGTAGAATATTCTTTGTTTAAGATATTATATTTATGAGAATCAGAAGAAGAATAAGTTATGGCATATTATCTATGTAGTACTTAGAGATTATTAACCTGTGTATGTTCACAATAGAAGAATGAAATTAAAGTTATTATTTTTTAAGCGCAACTCTGATCTTGTAGTTATTAATTTTGTACCTTCATTTTCACATGGAATGTCTTTTACTTCTTACCCCGTATGAGTATACCTATAACTGAATCATGTTCCCTTATAATTCTGTTAGCATGTTTTTAGTTGTGCACTTATATTTCTTAGACAATTGTTATGGTATGTTACATGTGTTACAGCATTTTTTTTAAGAAAATGTTTAATGGAAATTTTAAAGAATGTTTTTAAAAGTTATACTGGCTTAATATGTTATTTTTAAAACCCCTTACTGGGCATTTTATGCTCACCCTACGTTTTTAAATGAAAATATTCAGGTATGAGTTTTCAGCTGAAGAGTCTTGTCAGAAGTAGCTGGTTTCCCAGAACATGAACCAAATTAGATCCTCTGTATGAGACATGATGTGTAGTTTATCAGTGCATGTTTTTTTAAAAAAATTACACATCATGATTCAAGGCACCAACTTCGGGCATTCTGGGGTCGGGTGTATAAGTCCCCCTTTGTGTGTGCTGTGATTTCTGAACACAAGCCGAGAGTCATAGACTTATAAAGAGGGCGTGATTTTCCAGACGCTTTGATGTGGGGTGAGGATTTTTGGGGGAAATGAGATCTGGACCATTGGATTGCGTCACACACGATCTGGACCATCGATCTCGATCCAGTGCTCGACGCTCAACAACCACGGATTACATCTGCATTTTCATACACCATCCAATCCAAAGCAGATCCAATCTCGGCCATCCTAGATTTTTAAAATTTCACGTTGAACCAGGGCCATCCGATCTAGCCGCAGATCAAATTTGGGCCGTCCATCACTTTTAAATCCTGCGGATGCACCCCGACCATTGGATCAAGTCCAGATCAAATCCCGACTATCCGTTCAATTTTTTATCTTCCTCTTCCCGCAGCATCTTCTTCCTCTTCTCTACCTGCTTTGAACCAGTAACCCTTCTACCTATTTGCACCATTTTCTTCTCTCATAACAACCACTGGACCCCCCTCCTTTCACACGGTTTCCACAAAGACCTTTCCCCGGTCTTTTAATATACTGAAGAGGCCTCAGATCCTATGCAAGAGTCCTTAAAATATTTTGTAAAAGTCTAGTGTATTATAGCATATAAGCAACCCGATTTCACACCCAAGAATCCCTCGGCTTTCTCTTTTACCTCCAGCACTTTCTTCAGGAGCCTCTGAACTCTTCCCGAGCCCTCTCCTCCCTCCTTGAACTAATGTAAGGGTTTATTTTATTTCCTTAAAACAACTCTTTTTTTTTACTAAGGGTTATATATATACATATACATATACATAACTATCTATTTACAGCATATATGAAATATGTTCTTGTATTAAAATTTTATTTCTAAATCATAAGGTTTGTGATGGATTTAATAGTTCCAATTGATTTTGTAAACCTATATATGTGTGTGTGTGTGTGTAATTTATGTGTATATATACATGCAATAACACATATTTCAAATTCAATTAGCATATGAGAAATTATTTTCTTGATTCAACGGATCTATTTTCTAAACCTTTTCATTGTAAGGGTTTTAAATTTTCCTTGTCTTGTTTTAGGGTATATATATATATGCTCAAAAAATTATATTTATAACTTGTCGTATGGTTTGAAAGTTTCTATTTTTTGAAAACTGCAAATACCCGACCCTAAGTTTTCTATTTTTGGGTTCATGAGGTTTTATGAACATAAATAGTATGTTATACATGAAAAACTTAATTAGGTACCTTATAAATATGTGTGTGTGTGTGTGTGTTTGATTGTTTGTATAAATAGTTTATGAATATATAAATTCATGTATGATCATATGGTTTTGCGTGGAAACCCTTAAACACCCGACTCAAGGTCTTAAGGATTTTGAGTTATGCAAACTTTTTAATCTTGAAGGAATATTTTCTTTCCACATGCAAGGTGAGTATCTGATTATATTTGTACGCATATTTTCATAGTTTTATATAAATCTTTATTAAATCTAGTTTGAGACTTTTTAAACATTGGGTGTCAAGTTTAGGTAGAATTTTAAAACATATGGAATTATGTGTTGTACAAATTTATATATATATATATATATATATATCTGTGTGTGTGGTTATATGTATGAATCTATAAGCTTTAACCATAACCCGAATTGAATTGGCCTAAAACAAACTTTGGTGGTTAAAGTATGTTTATGATATGTTTAATTAAATTCTCATGAATGCACGCATTACATAAAACAATTGTTGCACTGCAAATCAATTGGCCTTATATGCTATGAAGCATAAGGCATGGCCATTTATTAAGACACGACCATTTATCAGTGCGTGCTTGTGTACAAATGGCATATGTTTTAATTTAAAATAAGTCATTTTAAACTATAAATATTCATTTCCATGAATCAAGGATTTTGAAAATTAAGGAACTATCATTTTATGTGGTAACACCATCCATTCATTACTTGTGTGTTTTAAATTAATATCACATGTGCAAAGAATGTTTACTAGTTTATACATGTCGTTGGGAAAAATTATTATCTAAATAATAACTGTCATATTATGATTTACTCCATTATCATTTCCATTTATCACCACATGAATTGAGCATGAATAATACTTATCCAAAGTTATAAACATGCATTCTAATGCATTGAAAGTTTATGTAAGAGTTGTAAAGTTATTAATTTATGTGATAAATCAAAAAATTTATTATTTATCACTTATGATAATTTATGAAATAAGAATTTAATTATTCTAGGTGGTATGGGACACTTTGGATAATGTGAAATGAGAACTTAAATTATTCAAGGTGGTATGGGACACTTTGAATAATGTGAAGTAAGTAACCAAGTAAAATGTGACACTTGGATTTGATATGTGATAAGTAATTTAATAAATCAAAGTGGAATGTGCACTTTTATTTAGAGATATGAGGAATGCATTGGACTTAGTATGTGATGGGTGGGGCCCTCTATAGCCCCTCGATGCATCGGTAGGTCTCATGAGACAACTAGAAGTGGAATTGGCCAAGTCCTTTCCCATCTATGAGTTGTGGATTTTGGCTGAGGCCTTAATCATTAGACGTCTTGGCCGAGGCCTTAACACAGTCCGGCATATGCATTTTCATCATTATGACTAAGATATTCTATTAACCAGAAGAATTTTCGACTAGTAAAATATTCTTAGCTTAAGATCTTATGTTTATGAGAATCAGAAGAGGTATAAGTTATGGCATATTATCTATGCATTACTCAAAGATTATTAATCAGTGTATGTTCACAATAGAAGAATGAAATTGAAGTTATTATTTTTAAGCGCAACTCTGATCTTGTAGTTATTAATTTTGTACTTGAATTTTTATATGGAATGTATTTTACTTCTTACCCCGTATGATCATGCCTATAATTGAATCATGTTCCCTTATAATGCTATTAGCATGTTTTTAATTGTGCACTTATATTTCTTAGACAATTGTTATGGTATGTTACATGTGTTAAATCATTTTTTTTAAGAAAATGTTTTATGGAAATTTTAAAGAATGTTTTCTAAAGTTATAATGGTTTAATATGTTATTTTTGAAACCCCTTACTGGGAATTCATATGCTCACCCTGTGTTTTTAAATAAAAAATTTTAGGTATCAGTTTTCAACTGAAGAGGCTTGTCAGAAGTAGCTGGTTTACCAGAACATGAACCAAATTCAATCCTCTGTATGGGACAAGATGTGTAGTTTATCAGTACATGTTTTTGTAAAAAAAATTACACATCATGATTCAAGGCATTGGCTTCAGGAATTCTGGGGTCGAGTCCTCAAAATACTGACCCAAGACTTTTACAAATATTATTACCTGATTTTAAGTATAATTATCCATTAAATACTAACTAAGGTTCTAAAAGGCTAGTTTATTTGGAAGACTAGGTGCATAATTAGAAAATATGAAAATATAATAAAACATATTTTTATTAATCTCCATAATTATATTCTAACTCCCTTTAATCTCCTATAACTATATTGGATAACCTGGGGGATACATGGACAAACGGGATGAGCTAAAAATCTCGGTAAGGGAATAATCATGGAAAAGATGAATAGTACATGATTCAGAAGACATAACAGGATAACATAAAAGGAATGGATTGTGAATAAACATATAGAGTCATAACATATAGAACATAGAATCATATGATCATGACAATATAGTAATTTGGCAGTAACATACATCATGACATAAACATGAGTCAAGGCTAACTATCAAGACAATATAACATGGTGGAAAGAGTCCCATAAAGGATTAGGTTTACTCCCTAATCTCATACATATCATATCATGAGACTAAAACCTTATCCAATACATTAAATATATATATGGTTTCACTCATCATAACATGTACATGAATTTATTTTCCACATAATGAGATCAAACATAAGGAATAATTATAAGGGTTGCCCATTAAAAGAAATGGGTTTTGTAATCATGTCATAACTGAAGTTATTTTTTATTAAGGGAGCATGGAGCTCTAGGGGTACAAGTCACGGAGGGCGAAAGTAGTGAAGGCCCAGTGAGTCCTTTCGGATCACATTGGCACACTCGCAAGGAAGGGAGTTAAGACTGTCATACACTATTAGAGTCTCCTCTGGCCTGCCCCTGCGGGCCAAAGCATCCACCGCAAAGTTGGATTCTCTCACACTGTGATGGATCAACCTGCCCTGACTGGTCTCCGCTTTTCACCTTCTAAAAACATACACCAAATTCCAAGTCACGTCACATGCACCCTGAAGAGATCTAACCAGAACCTCCGAATCTGATTCAGCCCCCATCACCCGGAGACCTCTTCCTTTGCACAGAGTGAGACCCGTAAGGAGGGCTCTAAACTCCGCACCTGTAGAAGTGTCGGGCCCATAGTAGGCACTGAAAGCAATGTGCACTGACCCCCAGCAATCTCGGAGAACACCACTGCCCCTCATGATCCCCCCCGAGCAAGAACCATCCACATTTAATTTTAAACCGTCTACCGTGGGTTGCCAACGAACCCATCTCCCTCGCTGAAGGGTCTGCTCAATCTGTCCACCCACAAAGGACCCCATAGCACCTGCATGCAGGCCTTTGAAAAGAGTAGACAATTCTACGATGAGCAATCTCATGCGGACTTGAAGAGCCAAAAGAGATTTCTTTCCACCTAACCTTACCTGATTGCGAGCTTCCCACAGTGTCCAGCATATAGCGACTAGAATGATCTTACCTGCTGAACGATCCTCCACTCTCCTGCCTAAGCCCGAAAACCATGCCAGGAGATAATCACTAACAGAGAGACGCTCCTCATCCGGAGCCTTGTACTGGGAGAACTGGGACCAAAGGAACACTGCCCACCGCCCCTGAAAGAAAAGATGCATCGTTGTTTCCACCCTTGGACTCTCGCAACAGAAGCAGCGTGATGCTAAGCAGATCCCCCTCTTCTGGATGTTCTCCTCCGTGGGTAGCGCTCGGTTATGAACCCTCCACACCAGAAAGTTCATCCACGTTGGGATTGGCTTGCACCACATGGGTCCCTGCTCTATTTCTCTTGTAGCAACCCCCTGGCCAATCCTCCTGTATCCACTCAAGCTGAACCGCCCCGACTCAACCAGAGAAAAACAACACTTGTCCGGTTCGTTGCTCATGACAACACTGTTAAACGCATTCAGTTGCGATGGATTGAGGTTCTCATTCACAAAATCGTACCTCTCACACGCCTCCCTGAAATAGATAGCAGGGGAAGGGCAGCCCGTATAACCAATCTTCTCTTCCAACCAGGCATCCTCCCAGAAGCTGATCTCCCCACGGCCGATCACCCATCTGACATAACCATGCAGTACCTCCAGGTGTGAAACAATGCATCTGCCAAGAGAAGTTGCACCGCGCATGTTGCAATCACCATGCACTCCGTATCGCATTCTGAAAAAATTAGCCCAGAGGGACTTACCTGCTATTACCTCCCAAGCCAGTCTTTCCTGTAGCCCCTGAATCGTTCCATGTATATCCCGAAGGCCAACCCCACCCTCTTCCACCGGTCGGGCCATCCTCTTCCAAGATGCCCAGTGGCATCTCCCCTCCTTTTTCGCATCCCAAAGGAACGACGAGAGTATGCGCTCAATCTTCTCCACCGTTCCCTTCGGGGGTTTAATGACAGCAAATACATGCATGGGGATCGATAGGAGAACGTTGTTGATCAGCATAATCCTACCCCCAAAGGAGAGCAGCCTGTTCTTCCAGTTGAAAATCCTTCCCAGGATGCGATCCAGAATCTCGTTGAAGTGGACCTTCAAGACTCTCCCACATGATAGAGGAACTCCCAGATAAAGGATAGGGAGCTGTCTTTGTCCACAGCCCAACACCTCCTGAATACGTTTACACCTCTGCTCCGGGCACTTGTTGGAGATGAACAAGTGTCTCTTCGACCGGTTGATTGCCTGCCCGCTTAGTTCCCCATACTCAGACATAATTCCTTTAAGGGTATTCAACGATCTCCTCCCTCCATTAAGAAAAAACAAAATGTCATCTGCAAAAATTAAGTGTGAAACTCTGAGCGAGTTCCTTCGACCAAGGAAAGGCCTCAGCCTCCCCTCTGTTAGTCCCTTCTTCAAGTTTCTGGATAAGGCATCCTGAGCAATAACAAACATAAAAGGAGATAGCGGGTCCCCTTGGCGGACTCCCCTCACCGATTTGAAGAAGCCGAAGCATTTTCCGAGCAGAGATATAGTGATCCAGGGAGATGCAAAGCACCGGAAACACAGATCACAAAAGGACTCCTGGAAGCCAAACCCTCTCATTACCCGCAGGATGAAACCCCATTCCAGGTTGTCATATGCTTTGTTCATATCGACCTTCCAGATGATGTTGGAACCCACAGACCGCTTGTTCAAATCATGCACCAACTCGCTCGCTATGCCGACCGCTCCCTGAATACTCCTCCCTTGAATGAAGCTGTGTTGTTCTTCGGAAACTAGCTTCGGAATCACAGTGGCCAATTTTCAGCTAATGATCATTGCCAGAATCTTGTAAGAAACGTTGCACAGGCTTATCGGCCTGAAATGGCTAACCAGGGTGGGATCTTTATTCTTCGGAACCAGAACCACCCTAGACGAAGAAACCCCCCTACTTAGAGGAGCTCCACGAAAGAAATCACCGATTGCCTCCACAACACATGGCCCCAAAACATCCCAAGTAGCACTGTAAAAAGACACCGGAAAGCCGTCAGGACCAGGTGCGCTCTCCTTCGGCATGCTCCCCAGGGCCTCTTTAATTTCCCTTTCGTCTGGAATCCTGGACATGCATCCATTCTCAGAGTGGGAAATCAAGAGGGGAAGACCCTCCAAAAAACCAGATTCTCTTAAAGACTCACGGTGAAATCCAGACGAGACTTCTCCTGCCCACATACCCTCAAAGTGCTTTAACGCGATTTTCCCAGCCACCATAACATCCGAGGTAAACTCTCCATCTTCACCTTTAATGTTGATCTTCCAGTTCCTCCTTTCTTTGATACAAGCCTGAAAGAACGCATTGTTGCGATCCCCTTCTTTCAACCAACGCACACGGGATCGTTGCAAATACACCCTCTCCAACTCCAAAAGTTTCTCCGCCAGCACTGTGTTTTTATCACAAAGAGAAGTGAATGTGTTCTCATCCCAGGATACCTGAAGCCTTCCCTCAAGTCTGCCAACCTCCTCCTGTAAGCTGGTCACCCCATTGTTCCAGTTGGGTTGCTCCACCAGCCACTGCTTAATGCTCTGTTTAAGCCTCCTGAGACGATTAGCCAGCCCTCCCCACGACTCCTCTCTCTCCTCCAGCATCCAGGTTGTCTTAACCATCTGCATGAAAGCCGAGTCCCTATGCCATTCACTTGAATAATAAAAGCCCTGTCCAACCACAGCCTCGCGTCTTATCTCCAACAAGATTGGAGCGTGATCCGATAAAATGCGAGGAAGATGGGTGACCGAGGACTTGGAGAACATATCGAGTCCATGTAAGTTGGTTAGCCACCGGTCCAGACGACACCAGATCCTATTCTGGCTTCTCCTGTTATTACACCACGTGTATCTCAACCCTTCGTAGCCTAAGTCCAGTAGCCCCGCATGTAACAGGAACTCCTTGAATTCCATCACTCCATCCAGAGAAACAAGCCTCCCTCCTCTCTTCTCAGACGCATCCGCAACCGTGTTGAAGTCACCTCCCACGAACCACGGCAACGTATCGGCTTGAACCAACTTTAGATGGGACCAGAGCTCCCTCCTTTCCAGCTCCTTGTTACTCGCATACACAAACGAGAAAAGGACGAAAATACCATTCACCTCGATCTTTAGGTCAATACACTGAGAGGTCACGCTAATGACCTCCACTGTAAGATTCTTCTTCCAACCCACCCAAATCTGATAATTAAAAGGTCTGCCATGAAAGGAGTTCGGAAAGCCTAGCTTTCTCACTATATACGGCATCTTACAAGAATCCTGCTTCGGCTCCAGAATAACCAACAGGGAAGCTTTGTCTTTCCTACCCTCTAACGAAATAAAGGCCTTCTTCACCTGGGCACCAAGACCACGAGCGTTCCAAACAATAGAGGAAAACATCACTGGAAGAGGTTACGTACTTTCTGGACCGCTGGAGCATCCTGACTGTGGAGAACCATCAAACCTTTTCCTTCAGCCCTCGAGCGAGTGATCGGCCCCGACACGCCATCCATGATCCTCCCTCGAGCTCCTTCTAGAAGCCCTTCATTACTAAGAGCATCTAGCTCCTCCAGCCTCGGTCTCCTACCAGACTGCCCGCAAGGAGTATCTCTATCTTGCTCTCCCTGACACAAAGACATCCAAACCCTTCTCTGAGGAGACCAGCGAGAAGCCTCCACTTCCTTCTCCACACCCCAGACCCCATCAACCATCTCCACACAGCTGCTTGAGGAGACCAGGAGCTTGTTCACAAGACAACTCCGGATCGACCCAGGAGAAAGCTGCTTCGAGAAACCAAAGGGAGGCGGTGTAATCATGTCATAACACAAAAACAAATGGTGCATCATAATGGTATCCATGAAAGAAGGGATTTAAATTATTCATAGACATTTATAAATTAAATATAATAATATATCATGAATAATTAAATTCAAATTAATTGAAAACATGAAAAAGAGCGGCAAGGTAACTTTAGAAATGTTCCAATTAAGTATAGTTTTATGGAAAAGAATAAAGGTTCTTTAAAGAGTATAAAGAGATGATTATTTACAAAAACGCATAAATGAACTAAAATATTATTTTATGATATAATGAGTGATTTTATAAAAAATATTGGCTTAAAATAGCTTATGTAATGTAATTGAAAATGGATAAGAAATAGAGAAGTTCTCTTTTGCCTGTCGAGATGAATTGAGAAGGGGAACTTTTTAAAACATGTATTTCCCATTAAAGAAAGATGAATTGAGATAGAAATATATTTTTGGAAAATATATATAGACTATATGATAAGTATATAAGAATAATGAAGAGATAAATTGAGACAAAGAGAGATAAAGCGCTACCCAAAGGAAATATAGTGGTTTGGAGAGATCTCTTACCTTATGTCTAAATGCATTCTATATTTTCAATTAATATCTTGGATAATCAAATAGGATTAATTAATTACTTAATTTTTAACCTTTTACATCTATATTTTATTTATAATAATTTTATTAAGTTTATTTATTTCCATTTTGATGAGTTATAAAGTTCAATTTCTTTGTTCTAGGAGCATTCGTTTCATGGTTTCATGGTCGGTTCACTTGTGTATAATTATAGAAGTTCATTTCAAATAAAAATAAAAATATTGAAATTAAATGAAATGGTATTCATTAACTTCCATAAGTTTAAATGGTCATATATATCATTTTTTTCTAACATGTGGATGATTTATTTAATAAAATGTTGACGATAAATGGATGGTTTATTTTAGCGGTTTTTTCAACCATCTCAAAATAGTTTAGTTTTATTTAATTTTATGGTCATATTATATTTAAAAAAAGTGAAAATAAATATAATATATATAATTAGTTCATTTTAAACAATTATAAATGAATTTATACCTTCCATGAAGGCATTAGTGGAAAATGAAAACTCATCTTCTACAAAGGTGGTTAACTGATATAATATGTACAATGGTTTCATTTTTTTGAATAAGAGAAGATGATAAACGATGTTTATAGAATATATTACATTATAAATATAACATTATAGTATATAAAATATACTGTAATTATCATTTTATGATTGATGAAGGAGGTGAGGAGAAGGTGGAATATAACAACCATGCTCTTTATTTCACATTAATACATGATTTATTACCTTAAAGTACACATACTATAACCTAAAACATTGATAATCCTAGTGTATTTGTGAATTAGGTACATAGAATAACATCTTGAACATGTGATACAACACCATTATTAAAAACTTTCTTAACATGCTTCTAAAATTCAATGGATTTTAAAACTGCAAGGGATAATCTGGGGGCAAACATAAGAAAGGGGTGAGCTATAAATCTGATTACGGGACACTACTGGAAAGACTAGCTTTTCCAACACTTTTATACCAACGGTTCAAAAGAACCGTTGGTATAGATTTCCTTTACCAATAGTTTTAATAAAATGTTGGTAAAGGTGTGGTTAGGGAAGGATTTCCCAATGGTTTGAAGAAACCGTTGGGAAATCTATGCTTTTCTCAACGTTTTTTAATAACCGTTGGGAAAAAACCCCCAAATTCACTCAAAAAGAACCCCCCGACTCCCAGAAGCGCCCCATTTCTAGAACCACATTCCAAACTCCCAGAAGTGGCTTCCCAGGTGAACCTCTTCCATCTGATCAGCTGCAACTCCCCCATTCAGGTTAGACTCCTTTAACCTCTTCTCATATTAGATAATAATATCCTTCTATTCTCAACATTTCTCCATTTATTTCACTATTTAGAAAGATCACATCATTTTTCCCTATTTCTAGGGATTTTGGAAAAATTTATGATTCACTACTCCCTTCACGAATTGTGTACTCAAATCACTACATCAATGTACACATTGTCCAATTAATGTTTTCATTACACATATACATTTATAAGGGCATGGTCTCTTTATTGTGTTCTAATTTTAAAGATTCATAGTTCTTTTTTTAATCTCAATGATCCAAATATTACAGCTTCATGTATATGAACTCATAAGAAATTGTTTGTAATATTTATTCATATTATTTCATGAAAATCACTCCTTTCATTAAGATCATGTAAAACATTAAGATCTTATTCATCTTCATTTTTGTACACTATGTGTGTTAAATAACAAGTATGTATCATGTTTCTATCAAAATCTTTATATATATAAAATGAGACACTGTTCACTTATCCTTTGCACAATAGAACATATGGAGTATCTTCTTCAACTTTTCAAAATAGTATGTGGTCCCTAATTATTTTTCACAGAAGAAATAAGAAATACTTAACCGTACAGTCCAATGTTCTTTATGAATAAAATATCTACAAAGGGAACTCTCAGTGGGACCTCTCCTTCTCCCATGTAGTAATTCTTCCTTCTTAATGAAACTAATTCATAGAAAACCCTTTTATATTTTTTCTCCGGAACCACAGAAATCCCTTTTAGATTTTTTATTTGTCGCTTTAATTTATCATATCATTATATTAAAATGTTATATAAATAGACTGGATAGTTATAGACCTCTCGGTGGTCACCTACATGAATTTTATCGCACACATTGTTAAAGATTTCATTGGGTACCCAGATAAACTATATGATTATATGTTTAGATAAGGGGAATCACCATTTCACAGATGCATGACTACTCACATGACATAGGATGGAGCATATAGCAGATGATTGGGTTGTAGCTCAAGAAGCTAGGTCGAATTTTAGAATTTATTGAGCCTCTTGTATAGTACTATTTCCTACTAGTTGTAACTATGTTTTTCTTATTGATACATGACATACATTACCATCATTCAATTTATGATTATGTTATTAGTTGGTATTACTGATTTGGTTATTTTCATCAATTTCCAATATTTTCCCATTGTTATCATTCTTCTACTTTTTAACTGATAATATTAAAATTGTGCAACTTAGGTAATGAGGGAATAGTCTCCCCCAGACACACTAAAGTCTCTCACTATTAGTCAATAACATTTGGAATTTTGGTAGATGGGCTTGAGTCTATGTGGCCATCTGGGTTCGGGTCACTAATGAGTGGAATCCTAGTTTGGGACGTCACAATTCCTAGATATCCTTTTTATAGGTGTTTCTAATCAAATCCATACCTATAACTATTGAAGGTCCCTCTCCGAAATAAATTGGGACATGATTCAATGAATACACCCTACCAACCTATGATCTATGGCCCCAAACCTAGGATCCTTTAATCCATGGTTATGGTGAAACTTGATGAGGCCATAACTACTTTTGATGTGATCCTCATCCTACTACTCATCCTGATATCCCTGAAGAAGTTAAAGTATAAAACTCATGTACTCCCAACAAGACCCTTGAGGATTATGTATTCCTTGATCCACTTCCAATATCTTACTGGGAAATCCTTGAATATAGGCATTAGAAATTATGTATCTTATTTTCTTATATACACTGTATTTTGTTGTGTTTATTAATTTGATTCTCATATAGAGTAATGTGTCAGTTATAATTTTATATAAAGTAAACAATTTTCATTTACCTAAATATTTTTTTGATTGAACTTAAATATTATTGAATTGCTTTGAAATGACTTATTGCAATTTTTTTACAGAATGGATAAAAGTTTGATGTACGAAAATGATCGGATTTCAACCGATTTTCAAAATAATTTGAACATATTTTTAGATTTTTCATTTGACAAGGATTTAGATAGTGGTCACATACACTGCCCATGTTCTAATTGTGTTGGAAGACCTTGGTTGAGTCGTGAAGTATTTAGCTATAATGTAACCAAATATTCTTTCCAAACAAACTATTATGTGTGGTATCACAATGGAGAGAAAATGGAATCTCAAAATGTTGATGATCCAAATGATAGGACTAAATTAGAGAGTTTGATATATGATCGGTTTCCATTTATTCGGCATCATGAAAAGGAAAGGATGTCCATCCAACAAGATTTCGATACAAGAACACATGATGCATCCAATGAAAATGATGATGTTGATAGGTTGAAAAAATTGAATGATGCTGCGATGAATCCAGTATATCAGCAATGTGGTAAAATGAAAAAGTTGGAATTTTTAATCCCATTATTTCATGGGAAAACTATGTATGGGATTTCAAATACTGCAATCGATTACATTCTTACCTTCTTGAAGGACTTACTTCCAGATGATGCAGATATTCCCTCAAACCACTATATGGCATGGAAGTTAGTTGATGAACTTGGATTCTCAAAAAAAATCCCTGCTTTCCCGAATGATTGTAGCTTATATTGGGAGGAAACTGCTGAAATAAATGATTATATCAAATGTGGAACCTCCCGATGGAAGCCAAAAGATGATAGAACACCATCTCGTGTGCCAAAAAAAGTAATGTGTCACTTTCTATTGATCCCCAGATTACAGAACCTTTTCATGTTTGATGAAATATCAGTAAAAATGTGATGGCATGACACCGAGAGAAAAAAGAATAATAAAGAGTTGGTTCACCCTATAGATGGATTTTCATGGCAGAGATTTGATGCTTGATATCCTGAATTTGAAGCCGACGTGTGTAATGTGAGACTGGGTCTTTCATGTGACAGTTTTAATCCATTTGGATTGATGCTTACTTCGCATAGCACATGGCCGGTTTTCATACACATTTATAACCTTCCCCCATGGTTTTTTATGAAAAAGCCTTACACTTTCTTGAGTATACTAATATCTGGCTCTTTTGATTCCGGAAATGATATAGATGTATACATGAAACCTTTAATAAAAGAGTTGAAACTTCTTTGGGATGTGGGTGTGCCCACATACGATGCATGTTCGAAAGATATATTTCAAATGTGTGCTGTGATTATGTGGATGATCAATGATTTTCCTGCTTATGCAATGATGTCTGGATGGAGCACAAAATGAAAATTGTCATATCCTGTTTGTATGAAGAATACTCAATCGAGAAGACTGAAATATCGTCGTAGTTTTAGTTTTATAGGACATTGACAATTCTTTCCAATGAACCATCTATATAGAAACAATCGTCGAAGATTTGACAATACCATGGAGACTGATGATCTGCCTCAGCGTATGTCTGGAACTGATGTGCTTAATGAATTGAAAGATTTCAGTTATTCATTTGGGAAGGGTGTAATGAAATATAGAATGAGGAAAAATGTTTCCAATGATACCTATTATAATTGTAAGAAGAAGAGTATATTCTTTGAGTTGTCATATTGGTCAACCAACTTGTTACACCATTGCTTAGATGTAATGCACATTGAAAAGAATATATGTGAAATGTTACTTTCGATTCTTCTAAATGTCAAGGGGAAGACAAAAGATGATTTACGATCTCAGCGTGACTTGGTAGATTGGGAGATCAGACTAGAATTGCATCCTATCTGTATCAGTAAGTTCCATGTGCTTCTTATGTGATGACACCTGCTGAAAAAATCAATTTCTGTAAGTGCTAGAGACTATTAAATTTCATGATGTCTATTCAAGCAATATATCAAAACGGGTCAACAGAAAAGAGTTGAAGATGAAATCTTTGAAGACTCGTGATTATCACGTCCTTTTGCATGAGTTGATTCCAATATAAATCCGTCATCTCTTGTCCAATAATGTAAGAGTCTCAGTTATTTGGTTGTGCTATTTTTTTAGAGATCTTTGTGCTAATAATTTTTCCAAATCCTTCTTGCAAAAACTGTTGGCAAAGACACCATTAATTTTGTGTGAGTTAGAGAAAATATTCCCTCCATCATTTTTTACATGCATGTTGCATCTGATTGTCCATATTCCAACTGAAATACTTATTGGAGGACTCGTTTCTTTCCATTGGATGTAGCCAACTGAAAGAAACATGTACACATTGAAATCGTATGTTCGGAACAGGAATTATCCCAAAGGTTCTATTGTGAACGGTTACTTGGCTCAAGAATATATGGATTTCTACTCAATATATTTGTCTAATCTTACTACGAGAATAAACAGACCAATGAGAAATGAAGAAGAATAGTATGAGAAAAATTAACCCAGTCTTCCATCACTTCCTTAGACAGGAGGAATTCCAGGATCATATACATTGACGATATTAAGCCTTGAAGAGTGAGAGATGGCACATCGCACAGTGTTGTTCAATTGTGATTTTTTCGATGAGTATATCAAGTAAGTAAATTGTACATGTATCTCTTATATTATCTCTTGTAATTTTACATATTTTTTAAACTATTATTATTTTTATCTACAGGGAACATATAGAAATCATCATTCTTTATCTTTGAGAAAGAAAGAGACTTTTCATAGCAAAGGGTTTTCTGATTGGTTGAAATTGAAGGTAAAAATATTTCTGTAATAACTAAATAAAAATAATATTTAATTAAGTTTACTATTTGTTTATATTTCAGGTATTGAGTTTGCCTGCAGACTCGGTTTCTAAGGAAATAAGATCTTTGGATTTTGGTCCTAATACCATGGTTCGTGCTTGTAAATCACTTGTGATCAATGGATATAAATTTATTATCGTTGAACGAGCAAGGAAAATGAAAACACAACATGATGGTGTTATGATAACTGCCAAAATAGACTATTATGCCAGTTCATCGAATAATAGACCTCATTCTGAAAATGTAGCTTATTATGGAGTCATGGAGAAAATAATAATTTTGGATTATTACTTGCATAGTCGAGTCACGATGATGAAATGTCAATGGTTTGATTCCATGATGAGGCAAGGCACATTTATTGATGATTGTGGATTTTGAGTTATTGACATGACTCACACTCTTTCCACCGATGAACCATATGTATTGGCATCAATGGTGAAACAAGTTTTATATGTCAAATATCATCGTCATCCTAAATTCATTGTAATTATTGAAGTAAATCCCAGACATGTTTTTGATGATGGTGATGATGAATCTGACACTATCCCTACTGCAATTGGAAGCAATCCGTTTATTACTTATGATGACTCTAATAGATTAATTGTTAGAGTTGATTGTGAACCCGAAGTTGTGGTGGGAAATATATAGAATCATACAGTCGTGTTCTCACCTACATGTTTCACCTACATCATTCAGAGTGTGTATCCTAGTACTTACCTTCAAAGCACCATAAATATTCTGTTTCTTTATGTTTTTTTCTATCAGAATGGTTTTTCTATATTTTATTTTTTGGGTTACACATTAGTTATCTCTTTCTAATTACTTCCATATTTGTTTTCATTTCATGAAATGACACTCATTGAAGAGATGCGGCGGAAAAAGATGACAGAAAATAATAATCGCATGACATAGATGGGCATTCCTCCACTCATCCCTGTTGTGAGTATTTTATTTCAAATATATATATTTCAATAACTTATAATATCATGTGTTTACTTTTGTGTTAAAAAAATTTTCAGGATCCACCCCCTAGACGAGATATATCCAATGAGGAGCCTGATATTGCTCCCAGTATAGAGGCTGGTGGTAAGAGGGGGTTTCATAGTTAGACGATCATCTGGTGGTCCCGGTACTGAGGCTGGTGGTACGAGGGTTTGTGGTGTGAGAGTTAGACGATCCACTGGTCATACCTGATTGGACTATGCCCCTACCACAGACATTTCTTCTCTGCCCCATTTTGATCCTGGTGTGTCTTTAGGGATACATGGGATATTTAGGCCTCTGATGTTTACACTACCATTTGGCCAAATGTATGTGCCATCATCTTTTTCTTCTGGTTCATTATCTTCGAGCTATTATATTCCACCTTCTTCGACTCCTGCTCCGACAAAGTATGTGGCTGAGGAGCGTACACTAAGGGACACTCCACCTGTATAGGATATTCTTTCAGCTTCTGCACATCCAGTGATGTTCATCGATCTGACTACCATAGGTATATTTATATAACTCTAAAAAAAATTTATACCAAAATTTATTTTTATTATAACTTGTACTGCTATTTTTTTTCTTTAATAACAGATTCATCTACTGATAGAAGGCGAGGGAGGGGCCATACTCGCTTGCGTGCAGTATGGAACCACTAGACATAGTTGATGGTTGAATACAATTATGATGGACAGATGATTGATAAACCTGGGTAGCAATGTCAGGGGTTTTTGGCGACGCTAGCCAAATACTCCGGCATCATTCCGGTCAGCCCTCTCTCTTGGAGACATATGCCACACGAAGTCAAGGATAATGCGTGGGCACAAATATGGTTAAAAAATCTATCAAATTTAATGTAATAGTTTTTTGTATTTATATGAATTAATCTATTGGGTGTCAGCTTCGGTTTAACTTCCCTGATGGTGAGGGTGCACGACCAGCACATTTAAAGGATCCATGAGAGCTTTGGAAAGCTTATAAGCATGAGTTGTATGTTGGCTGGTGTGATAGAGTGGGCACAGATTTGGTGACAGTACCTATCATGGATGACTTCCCGATAGAGCAATATCGCCAAATAATTACCCATTGGGTGACTACCAAATTTAAGGTATTAATCTCATTTGATGTATTTAAATGACAGTTTTCATATTTTTCATTAATATTATCTTATTTATTATTAAACATTATTTAGGAATATTCTGAAAAAACAAAAAAACATTGATTCAAAGCAATACCTCCACACTTTGGGGCGCACTACTATGTTAGATCATGAGAGGCAGCTGGTACGATATAGTTGTTTATAATTTTTCTTTAGGACTTTCCATTTTTATTGTTTCCTACTTAAATTATGTGATTTATTGAATATTTAATATATGATTATACTTGCACTTTATATTGTATCAATGTCATTATAGAAGCACAAATTGAATATTGAAGGATGTCTCCCTCGAGCAAATTTTTTTTGCTCGAGTAGAAGGAAAAAAGATGGAACTGTGGTTAACAAACCGACACAAGAAAATATTATAAGTTTTAATTTGTTTATTTCAAAGTTTAATATATATTTTTAAATTTAATAATCTATTAATATTTTTAATAGGCTGATTTAGAGGCCCTTGATTCCTAGGAGCCTAACAATTTTGGGCCACACGATCATTTATATCAGGTTTTGGGAGATGAGCACTCTGGTCGAGTACTTTGCTAACCTGGTAAGAATATAGTCCCAACGAGGTATTGGTCCTCTCCAGGTATCCATTCTAGTACCACAAACTTGGAACAGGTCAAGGATCATGCAAGACAGTTTGATAAAAGGGTCATAGAGTTGGAATAATAGGTTCAAACGAGGGAGAAATAATTTATGAAACTGATCAAAGATTTATCTTCATCACTTCCACCAGAGGCCAGTGCAGCTTGTCAGACATATATGTTGTCGATGGGTTCATTATCCAATGCACTAGGTGGAATTTCTAGTGGAATTCGAGATGATTATGTTCCTGTTGATGACGAGGATACTGAAGAGGAAGATTTTGGGGTTGATGATGATGTCGAGATCAAGGGAGAGGATGAAGGTGAGGGAGAGGGCGAGGATGGGGCTGAGGATGAGCACAGGGATGATGAAGATGATGACAACGAGGACATATATGGAGGCAAGGATGAGGCTGATGATGACAGTGGTGATGGTGATGGTGATTAGGGGCATATTGATCCATTACATTTTTGACTGATATTTATGACATTTGATTTTTGATTTAATATGGATGTTTCATTCTACTTCAAATCCTAGCACACCTTGCACACACCCATCACAGCCCCCCCCCCCCCACCCTCCTCCCTGGACCCCGGATATCCCCCCAGATAGCCCCTCGGACATCCCCCTAGATAGCTCCCCAGACACCACCCCCACCCTCCTCCCTGGACCCCGGACAGCCCCCCAGACAGCCCCCCAGACAGCCCCCCGGAGAGCTCCCCGGAGAGCACCCCCACCCTCCGCCCTGGACCCCGGACAGCCCCCCGGACATCCCCCTGGGCAGCCCCCCAGACAGCTCTTCAGACATCCCCCCACCCTCGTCCCTGGACCCCGAAAAGCCCCCCAGACAGCCCCCTAGATATCCCCCCACCCTTCGCCCTGGACCCCGGACAGCCCCCCCACCCTCCTCCCTGGACCCCGGACAGCCCCCGGGCAGCCCCCCCCCCCCCACCCACCCACCTCCCTGGACTCCAGACGGCCCCCCAGACATCCCCCTAGATAGCCCCCCAGATAGCCCCCCCAACAGGCCCCCTGGACCCCGGACAACCCCCCAGACAGAATTGTTCTCAAATAAATTTTTACCACCCATTGAAGGTGAACTTCAGGATGAGTTCCTTTAAATGGGAATACTATAAGAACCTGGATTTTAACTATGGTATGGATATTTTTTAATTCAGTATAACTCTTTATTTTTGACCAAATATGGAAGCCTAATGATGTTATAATGGTTTATGGGGCTTCTGGGGCTTGTTCGGAGCTCGGAACCCTGAATGGCGTAGAAAAACAATATGCCTCACGGTTAGTAAAAAATTTAATTCCATCCCACAATGTATCTACCAACCATATAGGGCTATATATTAGAATAAATGTGCATTATTTTCCCTAACCATGCACCAGGTGATGCACATCATGCACAATGTCTATAGTTTTAGTATAAGATATTATCATTGTCGTTGCACGATTTGCCTAACTGGAATACGGAAAACCGACTAAACGCATTCGGATTGTGTTTATACTTTAGGAAAATGATCCATGAGTCATATGTGACGTGTACGAGTCAACCCCTCCTCAATCCGAGGCACGGTGTGGCCGGTATCACTCAAAGTGTATCTCTTTTGTTTAAAATGGACACCCTTTTAAGTAAAAACAACTGGCATGTGGAAAACTGAACAAACGTATTTGGATTGTGTTGATACTTTAGTAAAATGATCTATGGGTCATATGTGACGTTTACGACTCAACCTTGCCTCAATATGAGGCACGGTGCGGCCGGTACCACTCAAAGTGTCTCACTTTTATTTGAAATGGACAACATTTTAAGTGAAAATAACAACTGACATACGGAAAATGGACCAAACATATTCAGATTCTGTTTATACTTTATAAAAACTATCCATGGGACATTTTTTACATGTAAGATTCAACTTCGTATCAATCTGAGGCATGGTGTGGCCGGTACCACTCTAAATATCTCTCTTTTGTTTAAAATAGACATCATTTTAAGTGAAAACAACAACTGGCATACGAAAAACAAACCAAACGCATTAATATTGTGTTGATACTTTAGGAAAACGATCCATGAGTCATATGTAACGTGTATGAGTCAACCCTGCCTCAATCTGAGGCACGGTGTGGCCGGTACCACTCAAAGTGTCTCACCTTTATTTGAAATGATCAACATTTTAAATGAAAACAATAACTGGCATACGAAAAACCAACCAAACGCATTTGGATTGTGTTGATACATTAGGACAACAATCCATTGGTCATTTTTGATGTGTACGACTCAACCCTGCCTCAATTTGAGTCATGGTGTGGCCGGTAGCACTCAAAGTGTCTCACTTTTATTTGAAATGGACAACATTTTAAGTGAAAACAACAACTAACATATAGAAAATGGACCAAACGTATTTGGATTATGTTGATACTTTAGCACAATGATCCATGGGACATTTTTGACATGTAGGAGCCAACCCTGAATCAATTTGAGGCACGGTGTGGTCGGTACCACTCAAAGTGTCTCACCTTTATTTGAAATGATCAACATTTTAAGTGAAAACAACAAATGGCATACGGAAAACCAACCAAACGCATTCGGATTGTGTTTATAGTTTAGAAAAATGATCCATGGGACATTCTTGACATGTAAAAGTCAACCTCGTATCAATATGAGGCACGGTGTGGCTGGTACCACACTAAGTGTCTCTCTTTTGTTTCAAATGGACAATGTTTTAAGTAAAAACAACTGGCATACAGAAAACCAACCAAAAGTATTCGGATTATATTGATACTTTAGAAAAAAAATACATGGGAAATTTTTGATGTGTAGGAGTAAACCCCATATAAATCTGAGGTGTGGTGTGGCTGGTACCACTATAAAGGTCTCTCTTTTGTTTAAAAAGGACATCATTTTAAGTTAAAACAACAACTGGCATACGGAAAACCAACCAAATGAATTTGTATTGTGTTGATACTTTAGGAAAACGATCCATGGGACATTTGTGAAGTGTAAGAGTCAACCCCACATCAATATGAGGTATAGTGTGGATGGTACCACTCTAAATGTCTCTCTTTTGTATAAAATGGACATCATTTTAAGTGAAAACAACAACTGGTATACGGAAAACCAACCAAACACATTCAGATTGTGTTTATACTTTAGTTAAATGATACATGAGTCATATTTGATGTGTAAGAGTCAACCCCACCTCAATCTGAGGCACTGTGTGGCTAGTACCACTCAAAGTGTCTCACCTTTATTTGAAATGATCAACATTTTAAATGAAAACAACAACTGGCATACGGAAAACCAACTAAACACATTCATATTGTGTTGATACATAAGGAAAACGATCCATGGGACATTTTTGACATGTAAGAGTCAACCATGCATCAATCTGAGGCACGATGTGGCCGGTACCACTCTAAATGTCTCTCTTTTATTTAAAATGGACATCATTTTAAGTGAAAACAACAACTGGCATACGTAAAACCAACCAAACACATTCATATTGTGTTGATACTTTAGGAAAACGATCCATGAGTCATATGTGACATGTATGAGTCAACCCTTCCTCAATACGAGGCACGGTGTGGCCGGTACCACTCAAAGTGTCTCACCTTTATTTGAAATGATCAACATTTTAAGTGAAAACAACAATTTGCATAAGGAAAACCAACCAAACACATTTAGATTGTGTTGATACTTTCCAAAAACAATACATGGGATATTTTTGATGTGTATGAGTCAATCCCGCATCAATCTAAGGCACGGTGTGGCTGGTACCACTCTAAGTGCCTCTCTTTTGTTTAAAATGGACAATGTTTTAAGTAAAAACAACTGGCATACAGAAAACTGACCAAACATATTCGTATTATGTTGATACTTTAGGAAAATGATCCATGGGATATTTTTGACATGTAGGAGTCAACCCCGCAACAATCCAAGGTGTGGTGTGGCTGGTACCACTCTAAATGTCTCTCTTTTGTTTAAAATGGACATCATTTTAAGTGAAAACAACAATTGGTATATAGAAAACCAACCAAATGCATTAGGATTTCGTTGATACTTTAATAAAATGATACATGGGACATTTTTGGCATGTACGAGTCAACCTTGCATCAATCTGAGGCACGGTGTGGCCGGTACCACTCTAAATGTCTCTCTTTTGTTTAAAATGGACATCATTTTAAGTGAAAACAACAACTGGCATACGAAAAACTAACCAAATGCATTCATATTGTGTTGATACTTTAGTAAAACAATCCATGATTCATATGTGATGTGTATGATTCAACCCCTCCTTAATATAAGTCATGGTGTGGCCGGTACCACTCAAAGTGTCTCACCTTTATTTGAAATGATCAACATTTTAAATGAAAACAACAACTGGCATACGGAAAACCAACCAAACACATTCTGATTTTGTTGATACATTAGGAAAATGATCTATTGGTCATTTTTGACATGTACGACTCAACCTTTCATCAATTTGAGGCACAGTGTAGTCGGTACCACTCAAAGTGTCTCACTTTTATTTGAAATGGAAAACATTTTAAGTGAAAACAACAACTGGCATACGGAAAACCAACCAAATGCATTCGGATTGTGTTGATACTTTAATACAATGATACATGGGACATTTTTGACATGTAGGAGTCAACCTCGCATTAATCTTAGGCATGGTGTGGATGGTACCATTCAAAGTGTCTCACATTTATTTGAAATGATCAACATTTTAAGTGAAAACAATAATTGGCATACGGAAAACCAACCAAACGCATTCGGATTGTGTTGATACTTTATTAAAAAGATCCATGGGAAATTTTTTATGTGTAAGAGTCAACCCCATATCAATCCGAGGCACTTTGTGGCCGGTACCACTCTAAATGTCTCTCTTTTGTTTAAAATGGGCATCATTTTAAGTGAAAACAACAACTGGCATACGGAAAACTGACCAAACACATTCAGATTGAGTTGATAATTTAGTAAAAAAATCCATGAGTAATATGTGATGTGTAAAATTCAACCTCGCCTCAATCTGAGTCACAGTGTGGCCGGTACCACTCAAAGTGTCTCACCTTTATTTGAAATGATCAACATTTTAAATGAAAACAACAACTGGCATACGGAAAACCGACCAAACGTATTCAGATTGTGTTGATAAATTATTAAAACGATCCATTTGTCATTTGTGACATGTAAGACTCAACCCCGCATCATTCTAAGGCACATTGTGGCCAGTACCACTAAAAGTGTCTCACTTTTATTTTAAATGGACAACATTTTAAGTGAAAACAACAACTGGCATATGGAAAACCAACCAAACACATTCGGATTGTGTTGATACTTTAGTAAAATAATCCATGGGACATTTTTGACGTGTAAGAGTCAACCCCGCATCAATCTGAGGCACATTGTGGCTGGTACCACTCTAAATTTCTCTCTTTTGTTTAAAATGGACATCATTTTAAGTGAAAACAACAACTAGCATACAGAAAATGGACCAAACATATTTGGATTCAATTGATACTTTAATAAAACAATCCATGAGTCATTTTTGATGTCTACGAGTCAACCCTGCCTCAATTTGAGGCATGGTGTGGCCGGTACCACTCAAAGTGTCTCTCTTTTGTTTAAAATGGACATTGTTTTAAGTAAAAACAATTGACATACGGAAAACTGACCAAACATATTCGGATTGTGTTGATACTTTAGAACAACAATCCATGGGTAATTTATGACATTTATGAGTCAACCTATCCTCAATACGAGACCCAGTGTGGCCGGTACCACTCAAAGTGTCTCACTTTTATTTGAAATGGACAACATTTTAAATGAAAAGAACAAATGACATACGGAAAACCGGCCAAACGCATTCATATTGTATTGATACTTTAGGAAAACGATCCATGGGTCATATGTAATGTGTATGAGTCAACCCCGCCTAAATTTGAGGCATGATGTGGCTGGTATCACTCTAATTGTCTCTCTTTTGTTTAAAATGAACATCATTTCAAGTAAAAACAACTGGCATACGGAAAACTGACCAAATGTATTCGGATTGTGTTGATACTTTATCACAATGATCCATGGTCTAGCCTTACACAATTCACTTCTCATGTGAGGAACTCCCACCCCTATTCTAAAACACATGAAATTTAATATGCCAAGGAAAACTATATTCCCTAAGTCACACAAGTTCATTGATACACACCCATTATCATCATCACTAAGTTCAAAGACACCCGCCCCAAACCATGGGACATTATATTTGTGTTTGGTTGAATTCATTTATTCATTTCCTTATTTTGGGTTATTAGATTCTAATTTTTGAATTCAATCGTGTATGTGTTATAAAAAATGAAATTTTGTATGTATTCTTAGTTCTGTATCACATATAATTACGTATTCAGTTTTTAATGTATTGTATTCATAATTGATTATTAAATTATGTGTCCTTATAATTATCAGTTTTTAATTATGTATAATTATTATGTATTGTATTATATTCTGCATTTACTGTTTTACAATTCACACAATAGCACAGCAGCACACACAACAGGATGTTGTGTGAATTGTATAGCAAAGCCTATACCAACGGTTGTAAACCATTGGTATAGGTTTTGTATTAATTTTTTTTACCAATGGTTCTGAACCATTGGTAAAAAACCTTTACCAACGGTTGAAACCATTGGTATAGGGGTGAATGGAAGACTATTAAAAGATATACCAACGGTTTTGAAACCGTTGTCATATGTTTTGTATGAGAACTCTATACCAATGGTTTTATTAAACCGTTGGTATAGAGTAGATTTCTGCACATATACCAACGGTTCATCTCAAACCGTTGGTATATGTCTACTGTCAAGGATTACTGGGCTACAGTTTCTAAAACCATTGGTATAATTTATACCAACGGTTTTCCACCCTATACCAACGGTTTTCAACCGTTAGTATACCTTAAATTTCCAGTAGTGGGAATAAAAATGACATAAGGAAATACATGTTAGACAATAGGCATATCAATGGAGCATAAAAAAAGCAGGAATCATAAACATGAACAATGATACATGATATAACATGATAATCATAGCATGGGAAATGTGGAAACAACATAAAACACTACATCATAAACATAGGTCAAGGCTAAACCTCCAAGTCATCATGGTGGAAAATGTATCAAAAAGGAATCAGATTCCCTCCCTATCCCAACATGATGTATCATGATACTTAACATTACCTAATTCATTGGATCACTATATAATTCTAGGAACACCTATCACTTTCATTTCATTCTCATGCTTAAGTGTTCCAAATAGATCATATAAAATTGATTCATTCATCATCATAAGTTATTCCACAATAAATAAGTTTTAAATACATATATGTAAGTCGCCAATAAAAAATCATACTTCCATAAATTTTAACACCATTAATAGGAAATGGGTATGGTATTCACTACGCAATTGTTTTGGCATGGAAAATCATGATGAAATTTCGACAGCATAACGGTGTCACTTAAATATTCATGCAAATGGGTTGATAAGAGATAAGTGATTCTCTCATCACATATAAATAAAATGGGAAGCAATACATACATTTAAAAACATATCCCAACATTAGAAATTAGAAATAGAAGGCATAAGTAAATGAAGAAAAAAAAGAATCTTAACTATATTTCAACATGGTAACGGGAGTACATAAAGGATCATGGGAGGATTAATGAGAGTGAAAGATGGATATCATCATTTATAAATTAAATATAAATTAAGGGGGATATGGAATAACATATCCCTACATGGGAAAATAGAATTTAAAAGACATAACATAAAATAAGTTCTTGAATAGAAATGAGAAGAGAGGAATCCCTTACTTGAGTGTGTGACTCGAAATGTTGGGAGAGGATTCTGGATAGATTGGGGGAACCTTGGGAGGACTCTATAGAGTGGAGAGCAGAATATGAATGTGCTTCAAGGAGTTTGAGTGAAGATAAATGAGATATTGGGTGGGTTTATATAGAAAAATAGGGCCATTTCCTTATTATTTAGGGTTCATACTCTACATAAAAAAATAACCAAAACCACAAACCATCCCATGGTTTCTGCTAAATGGGATTGGTTATCATTATTTTATAAGAGTGATGAAGTTAATAAAATAATTCCCTTTCTTTTGTAGAGGTGAGTCATACTCTTAAAAAATGATTTTAAAACCTTAAAATATATTAATGATTTTGGAGGAATCGTAAAGGCTTTATAAAACCAACCAAATAAACATAAAATCGCATTATTTTAAAGGAAAAATATATATTTGGTTAAGGATACTATTTATATTATTTATTACATCACTTTTGGGTCATTATGATGTCATAATACATAAAGTATATTTATATAGTATTTAATTTTTACCCGAAAATTTGACTCTCAAAAAATAATGAAAACTTCACCGTTGGATAATTTTGAAGTTCTGGTTCTAAAAATAATATTCATTTTATCTAAATTAATTTATAAATATGTGAATTTTCACTTTTAAAATAAAAGCAACATTTATTAAGAAATGTTGAGTTTTTTGATAATAACATTTTTCAAACCCTTATAAAAATTACATTTGACTTCATAAAAATTATATGATCATTTATATTTAATAAAAATTATTTAATAATAATATTTTATTAAAAAATTATTTATTTAAAAAATCCATTAATTTATCAAAATAATTTCCTTAATTTTATTTGAATATTATCCAAAAATACTATTTATGTTTTATTGAATCAAAATAAAATCATTTATAAAATAACAATAATAGGATGAAAATATATTCATTATTCTATAAAAAATAATGTACAGATTCACATTAATAGGGTCTTGATACATATCCCTTTAATACACCAGAAAACTCCCTAAGGGTAAGGTGTGTGATGTTGGGACTTTCATGGGGTTGTTCGACGCACATGGTTTGGGTCGTAATCTCGATGAGCTTGAACATCTCCTGTAAACAGTTTTGTTCATGCTTAAGTTGTTTGATCTTAGCTTGGTCTTGGTCAAGGTTAAATCCCAATGTTACTATCTACCTCTAAATCTCTTATAAATGGGCTTCATAGGGTATAATCCTACTGGTTGAGACCATCATTTTCTTTATCTGCATCAATTAGATTTTTTAAAACCCTATATTTATACTAATCATGTGATCACTGTTCAATGGATATATTATCCATGGTAAAGATTCTTAATGGTCTTTTAAATCTAATTGGATATAATAAAACATAATAGGTGCATGTGTTTTCTATAACCATATTAGATAATAATACATTTAATTAAATGAAAAGGGTAATTTTATTTATAACATTTCATGTCGTTAAAATCTTCCCCCCTTAAGAAATTTCGCACTCAAAATTTTCATTTCCCACACTAAAATAGTAGAGGGTCACTATGTTTCATCACTTCCTCTGGTTTCCATGTTTCTTTTTAAAACCTGAGGTTTCTCTATAGCACTTTGAAAAGATGAATTGCCTTATTTTGCAGAACTTTGTCTCTACGATCTAAGATCTTCATTGGTTTCTCCTCATAGTAAATGTAATTATCCAATGGTACCACCTCTAGATTGAGTACATGTGAGGGTTTTGGTATGTACTTTCTCAAGAAGTATACGTAGAATATATCATGTACTTTAGATATGTTCAGTGGGAGTGTTATTCGATAGGACACTACTCTGATGTGATCAAGGATCTCAAAGGGGGTGATGTATCTTGGACTAAGCTTTCCCTTCTTCCCAAATCTCATCACTTTATTCCATAGAGATGTGCAGAGGAATACCATGTCTCTAACATCAAACTCTAGTTCTTGTAAATGATTATCAGCATAGCTCTTTTTTCGACTCTGATCATCCTTGATGTGTTGTTGAATGGTTGTGGCATTTTCCACCATTTCCTCAACATTTCTAGACCTAGCGGTTTTAATTCCCCAACTTCATCACAACATGAAGTTGTTCTGCACCTCTTCCCATAAAGGGATTCATATGGATCCATTTGGATTCTCGAGTGGAAACTTTTGTTGTATGAAAAATTGAACAGAGGTATATATTGGTCCCATCATCCTTTAAAGTCCATAGAACATGCTCGCAACATGTCTTCTGGTGCCTAAATAGTTCGCTCAGATTAGCCACCATTTTGAGGGTGATAAGTCGTGCTGAAGTTTAATTCAGTGTTTATAGCATATTGAAGACTTTTCTAAAACATGGATGTGAATATTGAATATCTATTAGATACAATTAATAGTGCTACTCCATGTAGTCTTATAACTTTTCTAATGTATATCTGTGCAAGTTGATCGAGCAGGAAATACTCTAGATTCATAGTTGTCTTTATAAGAAGATTCACAACAACCCATATAGCATTGTTTCCCCTGGATGTCTTTAAAAGTCTGGTTTCAAATTACACAGTGATGTTTTCCCATTTCCATGTTGGTATAGGTAATGGTTGCATCGTCCCCTTAGACTTCTACCTTTCATCCTTCACTTGATGACATACCGTGCACTTTGATGTATATTCAGTGATATCCTTCTTCATATTGTCCCACTAATAGTGCTCTTAGAGATCTCAATACATCTTTTTGCTTCATGGGTGAGTGGAGAAAGTCAAACTATGTGCATCATCTAATAGTTCTTTATTTAACTCAAGATTTAATGGTACACAGAATCATGACCCAAATATCATAACTACTTCTTCATTAACATTGAAATATGAGGATTTTGATTTCCTTATAAGTTTCCACTTTCTTCTGAATTGCTACATCATCTTTCCTGCATTCTTTAACATCTCTAGAAGGTACGGTTGAGAAATAATTTGTGAAAGTATTGATTATGTTCCTTCCTTTATGATTCACATATCCATCCTTTCCAAATATAATAAGATTAGATACCTAACAATTCTCATCAATGATAAAATTTCTGGATTATATCTACTTAGAGAATCTGCAAATTTATTTTCATTACCAGGATGGTAGTGGATTGAGAATTCATGGTCCTTGATCAGCACCAACCATCTTCATTGGAATATATTCATCTTTTTCTCTGTGAATATATATTTGAGGCTTTTGTGATCTGTATATATTTCATATTTCTCCACAAAGAGATAATGATAGCATATTTTCAAAGCAAATATTACTACAGTCAAATTTAGATCATGAGTTGGGTATTTATATTAGTGAACTTTCAACTATCTTGAAGCATAGGCTATGAATTTTTCATTTTTCATTAACACACAGCCCAATCCCTTCTTTGAAGCATCACTGAACACTATGAAAAGTTCTCTACTTTTGGGTAGTGTGAGCATATGGGAAATGATAATCCAACATTTTAGTTACTTGAAGATATCTTCACACTCATCATTCCAAGAAAACATTACTCCCTTCCAATTTATCTTGGTTAGAGGGTTTGAAAATCATGGTTCACAAATACTGGCCTCAACCATCCTTCAATTGCTTCTATCTTTAAAAAGTTCATAGATATCTCATTACTTGTGATGATATTCCCCAAGAAAGAGACTTCCTTCAACCAAAACTCACATTTTCTATACTTGACATAAAGATTCTCCTTCTATAAGGTCTTCAGCACAGTGCTCAAATGATCCTCATGCTCCTCCTTTATTTTGAAGTATATTAGAATATCATCTATAAAGACTACCATAAATTTGTCGAGTTAATCTCTAAAGACTCTATTCATGAGTCCATGAAGATTGGTAGAGTATTAGTGATCCCAAAAGGCATCACTATGAACTCATAGTGCCCATACCTTGTATGAAAATCAGTCTTGGGGATATCCTCCTTCTTCACCCTAACTTGGTAATATCCCAACCACATATCTACCTTGGAGAAGTATTGTGCTCTATGTAGCTGATTGAACATGTCATCAATCAGTGGAAGAGGATACTTTTTCTTTATCATGATCTTGTTAAGCACATGATAATCAATGTAAAGGTGCATTGACCCATCATTATTCTTGATGAAGAGGACTGGTGCACCCCATGGTGAAGCACTTGGGCATATGGACCCTTTATCTAGATCCTCCTATAGTTGTTTCTTCAACTCCTCAAGTTCTACAACATCCATTATATATGGAGTATTGGATGATAGAAACACCCCAAGTATAATCTTGATTAAAAATTCAACCTCTCATCTAGGAGGAAGACCAATAAATTCCTTGGGAAACACATCAGTGTATTCCCTCACAATAGAAATGTCTTCAAATATGGTTATTTCCTTAAACTCAGACATTTTATCTAGATATGCTTGTTCATAGGTAAATAATATCCATGCTTTAGATGTTGGTGCTAAATAATATTCATCCTCCCCCTTTCACTTGTATAGAATCGGGGGTCGATTCACAATACAGAGAGTGATTTCCATCTCATGGAAATTTCTGTTAGCTCTATATAGGGAAATCCAATCCATTCCCAGAATTGCATCAAATTACACAAAAGGGAGTATGACAAGGTCCACTGTGAATTTCAACTTTCAAATTATGACATGGGATGAGTTATATACTCAGGATGAAATAATTTCCCCATTTTCCGTTTTCACCGATAACTCCACTTAGATGCTTTGTGGTGGTATTTGAATAGTTATACTAAACTTTCATGATATGAAGGAATGCATAGAAACATAATCAAAAAGTATTTTCACTATCCTTGAATGAATAACTAGCGTATCTATCATCACTTAATTGTCGGGATCCACCTTAGCAGTTGTGAGGGAAAAAGATCACCCTTACTACCTTAGAGGTTGTTGGTTGTCTCCAAAAACCCTTGGGTTAGTGTATTGGTTTGAAAAAGTGTCCTAGTTTCTTGCAGTTATAGTAGTGAACAATGCACTAAGTGTTGACTGGAGCATTCCTTTCCTCCGTTACATTAGCGGGTTTCTCCCATCGGTAATCGTTAGCTATGTTCCCTAACTTCCCACACCTAAAACATTTCCTCTTTCCCCTTAGGAAATTTGAAGGTGCTTCTTTCCACACCATTGAAAAATGGGATGCTGAAATTTCATGGAACCATTAGATTTCTCTATCAGACCACCATAATTAAACTCCACTTTCCACTTCTTATCCCCGTGATACCCTTGAGATTCTTCGATATCCATTTCAACTTTGAGGGCACATCAGAAAATTTATTCATAGCTTTCAAAGTCTCGAATTTCCAGGGATTTTCATATACTAGGTTTTAGCCCACCAAAGAAGCAGTTAACCTTGCATTTAGGGGTAATGACAGAGCCATAGGAATATCATGCAAGTCTTGTGAAGTTTGACTCATACACCCTGATAGATTCATCATCTTTTTTCTTGATGGAAAGTAAATCCCTTTCCATTTTAAGATAGAGAGTGTAAAAAAAATATTTATCGAAAAACATTTTTTGGAATTCTTTCCACTACATCACTTAGATCTATTCCTCAGGCTTCATATTCTTGATCAATTTCCACTACTAATCCGCTTCTCCATCCATATAATAAATAGATAGTAGAAACTTCTCTTGCTCCAAACATTAAAGGATGAAGAAGATCTTTTCAATGGAGTTTATCCATTATTCCGTAATTTAGGGATTGGATGATCCATTGAATGTCGGAGGTCTTTGTCACATAAAGGTATCAATTGTAGCTTGTTCTCTCTTAGGGGGGGGGTGGATGCTTCTCTTAATCCATGTTTCTATTTAGAACTTGAGTCAACTGAGCGAGTGTTGTTATGAAGTTCGCAATTCCTGCTCCTATCGGGTTGGGCATGTCATTGGGGCAGTCATCATATTGCCCATCGCATTGATTGATTACCTAATTCCTCTTATTTATGGTTATTGGCTATAATAAAAGGAAAATATAGGATGAGTATTTTTAAACTATTAAACACATAAAGGAAAATCCAATTACATTAAAGGGATAAGTTTTAAATTACATTTATTTCTTCACTTATGAATTTCTAGGATTCAATATATCTTATCCATGATCTATTTCCTAACATATATTCTTATGGGAATTTGTTTGTTCTCTTAATAATGGTTTGTAATGATTTTATGAATTTACCAAAGCATGTCCCTCAGGAGTATCAAACTAGGTGCGTAGTAAGGCTCGTTGTCATATACTAGGCCACACTGAGTCGGGCCCGACACACCTTGTCGGGTTTGTTACCCCTAGGTACATCTGTGCTAGAACTACATCCAGTTATAGTATCCAGATAGGGATGTATTTTCTTGATAAACCACTTACTCTATACTGACCAAAATTTAGGGATGTATCTAGTCTTATCCCTAAGTCTTTTTCTGGAGTTTTCTAATACTAATCCCAAAAATAACTAAACATTTCCTCTGATGCCAACTATAACAACCCTATTCTTTATTTCAAATTAATACATGATTTATTACATTAAATTACACATAATACAACAAGAAAGATCAAGACATCTTGTGTATTTGGGAATTAGGTATATAACATAACATCTTGAACATGGGATACAACAACATTATAAAAAAATTCCTTAACATGCTTCTAAAATTCCATGGATTTTAAAACTACATGGGATAACTTGGAGACATATATAATAAAGAGGTGAGCTATAAATCCCAGTAAGGGAATAAATGTTGTAATAGTGGGTGCCCTAAACCCAACATGAGCAATAATTTTGATTACCATATCGTTTATACAGTTATATATACATGACTTATACTTATCATTATAGTGTAGAATTTCTTGCATCTACTATTGAAATGATAATGTCCATAGATTATTTTTCGTATCAAACAGTTAGCAGATCCCAAGCTATAATAAGAACCTCGAGATACTATGACATTAATCTTAAAAAAGGTCTTATGGTCTAGATATATCTTACTGACCAGACACAGTAGATGTTTGACTATCGGGTGATGGGGGCCCATAACCATTGAGACTTCTCATGAAGTTCGTACTTAGTGATCTCTAGTAGCGAGATCATGAGGATAGACTTGCCAATAGGAATGTCACATGTTTTGGGTATCATTGGATGTTCCTATCTATGGAAATGTGTAATGGTCTTCGAACATGAGATCATTACCAATATGTTCCATTTGATCACGTACTTTGATGCAAGGAAAAAACCATGATATTGAAATCATGGCAAGGTAGCTTGTGTTGGGTGCGCCATTGGTGGTATGACATTGGTTGAACGGTCAAGAAAGGATTTTTCGCTTCTAGGTTAAGGATAAGACCATGTCCATGGCAGTAGAGGGTAAATTCGTCCAGTTAGATCAACAAATAATAAAGCAACAGAAGGGCGATGACATGAGTGTGCATCCTACTTTATGAGATATTAAATACAAAGAGATTACATTACACAGTGTGTGTTTGTAGATTGGTTGTCATTTCTTTGACTATCTTTATCTCTTTAGGGGCCATGATGGGTTGCTAGATCTCACTCTTGGTCTGTGAATAGTATTCACTAGTATCGATATAAGAGCATAGAGGGTCACACATAACAATGTAATCAAGAATCTTTCATATTCAGTTAAATAGGTATATTGGACATGGTGGGGCCTACCACTGGGGTCAGGGTTTTGTCCAAGACAATATGATCACCAAAGTAATAAATGAATTCATATTATTCAAGTTAAGAATAATTAGCATTGAATTTATTTATTAAGTGTACTTATAAGTTTTAAATTAAATAGATGAAAATATAATTTGAAAGAATATTATTTTAAAATATTCAATGTTCATTTAATATTTCTTGGAACATCGAGCCGAGTTAATGGATCGGGTATTATCACATAATATATTTATCATATTACAAGAAGGTGATAATAATAATAAACGATATTTATGACTTAGTTTAGTAGTCAAAATATTTTTTTTATTGTTTGTTAATTATCTGGGGTCGGACAGGCATTTCCGGGTAATTTCCATCACACACATTAAATATAGAAGGGAAGGGATTTGTCAAGGACTATTCATAGCTCATCTCCATCTTATTCTCTCTCATGCATTCTAGAGAGAGAGGCTTTGGATCCGAGAGTTCGGATCGACCTCCCTCTTGTACATCACAAGCAAGGCGATGCAGTGATGGTCAGAGCGTCGAAGGTGTAACACCTCGCCCCTACCTCATTGGCTTGAGGAGGCGGTGAGGGTTACTTGGCCTTAAGCGACGTTCCCAAGGCACCAAAGGCTGGCAATAAATGTTGAGGGCTCCAAGAACAAATTGGGGAATGATTTTCCCTTAAGACAAAACCAACCAAACAATCCACTAACAATCACTATATGATGCATGTCAATAAAACATTCAAGCATGTATTCTCAAAGGACAACCAAGTTGTTCCACAATACATCTCAACCAATACAACTAGACATGTCCACCAAACATCAGAGTACTATGCAGAAGACTAAACAACCAAACATCCCAAGCCATGACTCCACCACATCTCCACACCAAGCTCCCAGCTCCAAGCTCTACCAAGAAATCACAATGCTCCACTAAAGGAGGGTGATGCCTTACCTTTGCCCACGTCACGATACACAACATCTGCAAAGACGCCAACGTGCCAAAGCAGAGGGTGAGTACTAAAACTCAGTAGGATTTCCCCAAATGACTTCCCTACACACGCCACTAGGATAAAACCATTAGCACATTTATATAAAACATTTTATATAAAATAATCACAACTGTAACCATTTTCATAAGCCAAACATGCCCTTACCAATCCATCACACCCAAACCAAGCAACCAAGGGAAAGCCAAAGCAAACATGCCACAAACCATTTCATCATTTACACATTAGAACAACAACTTCCATCTTGCAAAGCAATGCACAACAAACAACCAAAACGGTGGGACTTCCGCCCAACGCGTTCACCCATTCACACCAAAACAACCAAAATGGCGGGACTTCCGCCCAACCCGTTCACCCATTCACAACTAGCGGTACTTCCCGACCACTACCCACATGTTGGTTCTTCCGACCACTATCCATCACCCTTTTATAGTGAGACTTCCCGCCCACTTCCACACAACATTTCAATCAATCCAAACCAAGCATAAACCCACCAAGGTCACAACATCATGCAATCAACTCATTCCATTGCATATCAATCCACTTCAATAAATCACTCATTTATTGAAAATCATTTTCCATGCCAAACCACATTTCAATAAAAAAACCTCTTTATTGAAAACCATTTTCCATCAATCATTTTCACAAATCAGACATATCATCCCATTTTAAAATCCACAACAAAAGCATTTCACCATAAAACCCCCTTTTCCCCAAAAATCCCCAAAACATCACCTAAGGGATTTCCAACCAATTTCGTACAACAATTCACAATTAATTTTTCAGCACAACAAATTAATTGTAAACAAAGAACCACTAGTTCTAACCAAGTGGAGTCGAGAGAGAAGCCACCTACCTTTAATTTTTCGGAGCTTCTGATGCGTGTTTGGTACCTTCAATTGGTATCAGAGTGACGCGTGAATATTTTAAGTCAAGAAAAAAATCATTAATTTTAATTGAGGACGTTGTTTCGGTCCCAACGTCGCACCCAATGAGTAAATCTGATATCAGATGGTCAAGTTACCGTCATCCAAAATTTTAAATAAAGATTGAAAATCAGTTTTACGAGTATTAAAATGAATAATATATATATATATATATATATATATATATATATATAGACAGACGTTGAAATATCTCATTTTTTTTCGGTGAACCCGATTAATGACCGGTCACCAGAATAGTTCTTTATGGCATCAATGATTTTAATATAATAAAATAATTATTATAATAATAATATTATTATTATTCCAAAACGCCGTTGAATAGCCAAATGGAAAATTCAAGAGGCCGGTGGTTTTCGGGTCAACAAAACAAAGTAAAAAAAAATCGCTGGCGGCATCTTTAAAAAAAATTAGGTGTTAGTTTGTCAATTGGGTGGGTCACCCCTGTCGGCGTCGACACCCCCTCAACCTTCACCATTCCCTGGTCATGACCGGACACCGCCTCCAGACCAGCGAGCAGATCTTGTCCGGCAAGCCCCACCGACTCCTCCCTCCGCCGCCCCCACCACCTGGTGTCAGCTCCCGCCGGCTCGCCACGGTCTCCGCCCCTCGTCACCAGTGCCGACCCCCTACTCCAATGTAGAACCCCTCCACATGCTTCCTCCCTCACCGATTTACAGCCTCCGCATTTGTTGGGTCAATCTGGATCTTTTTGTCGGTGTCACCTTCCTAATCAAGCATGCCCGTGTCACCCACTTGAGCCGTCGTCGCCCACATCGACATATCGTCTCTCGCCGCCCGTGGGTTAGGCCGCATCGCTGTCCCGCCAGCTTCCGCCCAAGCAGGTGGCCACCCGACGCCCTCCCGCTCCAGATTCAGCCTCCTGGCCGGTCCTCCGCAGGTGATCCCTCGTCCAGTGAAGCATCCCCACGCGGCCTCCTTCATCATCGGCTTCTTCGGCCTCCTCCGGTCGGGCTTCCTCCACACCAGACAGCGCCGCCGACTAAATCTGGTGGCACCGCCTCCCACCGCTCCTCCCATCTACCCCCTTCCGGTAGATCCCGCACATTGCAGCTCTTCCCAACAAAACCCCTTCGGTAGCCGCTTCCTTAGGCAACCCTTTGCACTGACCCCGTTTTCACAGAAATGGATCTGGGCTGACCTTCGTGACCCAAAATTCTCTTGCCTGGGTCTGTACCGCCCGGTCGAACCTCACAAACCCTGCTCGGGTTTTTTGGGGCCTTAAAAATTATTTAATTTAATTTCAGTTGTGAATTAAAATAATTAAATACTAATTTTGGTTTAAAATTAACTTTGAGGTTTAAATTAATTTAATTTTGGTGCTAAATTAAATTAATTATTTAATTTAATTTTTTGTTTTTAAAAATAAATTAATAATGATACCGAATGATGAAAATTATTGAATTAAAATAAGAGTGAATTTCAATTCAATAAAATTTCCTCGGAAATAATTTTAATGTAAGTTTATTTTTTATTTTTTATTTATTTTAATACGCAAGTTTAAAGCGTATTGGATTGCTCATGAGCCTTAAACCATCAAATGTATGTCTAATGTTTTTTTTTATTTATTTAATTTATTATTGCAATGATTTGTAATAATTAGTTTAATTAAAAAGTGATCTGTGTGTCGTCTAAGAGTCATTATATGTATAAGGGTCTGCATGCTCAATTCTAAGTTGTATTTTATACTTGAGCCCCCCTTGTCTGCGAGTGAGTACTGTTTTATAATGACGATACAATAAGAGATGCAATTCGTGCCAAGTTATGGCAACGCACCAGACAGGAGTTTGATGCATTGAATGAGCATGCACTACAATTTGAGTCCCAAGCAACGCGACTCAAGGTATTACCCATAGGGTCTAGGTTGATCCATTATTCACTCAATGGATCAACCATTTAGTATCACCTCATGATCATGTCATCATTTTATTTTTTCATGGTTTATTAGTTTTTGAGTGTGTAGTTTATGCATGATCACATAGAAAAATTATCAAACATGCACATATAAAATGAACACGTGACACAATTGTTTTTTCTACTTATTTCATAATCAGTGTGAGTGTGATTAGATAGAACATTCTTATGAAATAAAAAATGATTTCTTTCATCGCATAAAAATATAAAACCCTCAAAGAAATATTAAGTTGTAACCACCTTCCATCATTCAACTTTGAACAAAAACAAGTGTTTTGGGTGCTCATCATGTCCAAGCAGAGAGTGTTTCTTACTACCAGGGAGTTCTTATAAGAGTGGTGGGTTGACTCCACTAAAGTAGTAGTAAGGATTAACTGAAAATAACTTACTATCATTTTAGAGGCAAGTGTTGGGTAAATCAAGTTATGATTTTAGAAGCTAGGAATTCACTCAACAAATCAAGGAATCGCGAGTTAATATGGTTGGTCAGTCAAACGCCTACCTTGAACCTTCCAAGTAGTGGTATAGTTAAATATTGTAGACTATAAGGGGAGATTCATAGATCCTTTCCACTAGAATACTCAAAGGACATAGTATTCTGATTCTAGCATAGATGATTCTTAGAATTCGATAAAAATAATGGGAGACATTTAATGGTTTAATTAATTAATCAAAATGTCTAAATCGATAATCAAGATAAAAAGCACTAATGTGGTACAATTTTATTTTTGTAGAAAATGGAAAGTTATACCACAATGAATACTGTGATAAGTACTGGACAAAGTAAATGTCCACACTAACATGAGTATCCAAGAATAGTACAAGCACTTGCGCATATGAAGCAATGATGTAAAAATTGATTACAAGAAACTAATGTATAATGCATATGATGGTTATTTCATTATGAAATCATCAATGCCCGATGCTAGTTATAGTGAATACATTGTACATCGATGATATAACATTTAGTCTCATCTCCGAGTAGATTGCAAGGAGAAAGTGAATCAAGATAAGAATGAGATGATTATATTGGATATATGTAAATTGGAAGGCTGATCACAATCTTTCATGTCATACAATTCCTACACGTATCATTTTAGGTAACATAATGAATAGTATTGAGTAAACGCTTCATTACCTTTTAAGGTAAGGTTCGCCAAGTAAATAAGAATATAAAAGAAAGTTTCATCTTTAATTATTATGGTGAACAAGCTGAAAGACAAGGAGAAAAAGTCAATGGAAAGTAATCCCAAAAGCACTTTAGTAATGTCCTTCAATGAAATAGGTTTTAATAGGAGGTTATTTTCATTGCATATCATGAAATAATTTTATGGCAGTTTAAATATAATAAACTGAATCGTCAACGAAAGTACTCACTTCTTCTTCAAGTATATTCATCAATATAAAAGTAATGTTTCAATCTTACTTATTGGGTATTAAATATAGTATGCCTTTCACATATGTGTATTTAAATACAATGACCAGTATAGAAACTTTATTAGAAGTTAAGGTGTATTTTCCAAGTGGCTGAGAAAGGGTGATTCCTAAGCCAGTGGTGAGAATTACACAACTTCTGAATTTCAAAGTGAATGATTCTTGTAAAACTATTATTGAGTATAACCAAAACATTAATCTCATGTTTCCTTGGACACAAGGATACATTATTCTAGGTTCAGGAATGAATGTTTTTTGTGGTGTATCGTACTCAACAAATAGTTCAATAGTACTTGAATAATAGGAAATACATGATGAATATAAATGTAAGATCTATTTACCCAGTTCTAGCAAGATAAATATTTTTCAAGCAAAAAAATAAAATGTCCAGGACATACCCAATATGGTATTTAGACCCAGGTGAGCTAAAAACCTAGGTATTATCGACGTATATACTTAGTTTTGAAAAAAGGAACCTTTTGAAATAAAGGTGAGCCACAAAACTTTCAAAATTAGTTCAACAAGTAATAATGAACTATTTCAATGGTAAGATAGTGGTAAATATACTTTATAATATTCCTTAAGTAATGAGAAAGTGAAGTTTTCATGGTCAGAAGATATGAGTTGCTTTGGGTCGGCATGCCGAAAAATATCTTGACCAAGCAATCATCAATCAAAAGAATATAGCATGGAGTAATTCCTAAATGCACATTACCTTATCTACACCATGGAATTGATGTTAATGTGGAGGATCGATGATGAAGTCTTACATGTCAACATTGACCAACAAAATGTAGCGTGGAGTAATTCCTAAACACACATTTTATACATCAAAGTAATGATGTAAGTAGTATCAATGTTGCAACTTGTAGAAACTTCCATTATATTTCATGATGTACTTTGCAAATAATGGTGATATCACATAACCACATGCCAACTATAATGACTAATGGATTTCATAATAGTTGTATTATGATAGACATCCATTATGACATAAGGACACATTTTTGGATGTAAAGAGTTTGTTAGGACATAAAAAAATTGCATTAGGAACAAACACATTATGAATCTATTGTAATTATCCTAATGGTTTCTTAGGATATTACATAAATCCATAAGATAGAAACATAGTAGTCAAATGATAGCCTACATTTCTATATAAAGGGTGCACATATCTATTTGAGATAGTGGGAGCCACATTTACTTGGGTTTAGTCAATGCCAGAGATGCACATGTAGTTAGCATAGTAACTAGTTCCACAAGTGCTTGTGGAACAAGAATGTTCTAGAGACACATATTGTGTAGGGGGGTCAAAACCATAATGATGGTTTTGTATTCATTATGGCTGGTGATCCATTATTCATTGAGAATAATTATTCCTACAAGTAAGCAATATATGGAAATTAGCTAAGACTGACAAGATCAATTAGAATTTTATAATTGATTCCATGTATCAAAATGAAAAGGGGCTTATTATTCTTAATACTGTGGTGGGTATTAAACTGACAAGATACATGGATGGTAAAAGTGTAGTACCAATAAGGCTTGATTGGTTATACCAAGTCATTCTACCTAAATCCATCAGAAGTTTACTTGTCATAGCTTAATTTCTATGATCATATTATTTATCATTGGATGACATGACCACCTATCATGGAAGGTGTCTATACGATGCAACCAGAAAGAGATAGTCACGTCACATGATGCTAATAAAGGTTGTAAGTTACTAAAATCCAGTTCATGATTGAAGTAAGCAATGGGATCATAGAAGATTCATTTGGAATGAATGTTTTTCATGTGTCTACCAGAGGTTAGTGGGAGTTCCATTGTTTTCCAAGTGAAATATTTTTGGAAACTAACAAATGCTGGTTTTACAGTTAGTTAAGACCAAGGATGAAAGTTATTCTCCAGTAATTCACTTAAAGTAGCAACCTAAGTTCTAGGGAACAAGGTCTATTGAGGTAGATCTAACAGTTTCTTGAATCTATCCAATCATACATATAGTGACATAGTATTGGAAAATACAAGTTGGAACAGTTGAAGAGAAGAATCGTTGTCAATGTCGCATGAAATATATCTCTTTAGGTTTACATGTTTGGGACATGAGAGGAGATTAACACGGTGAGTTAAAATTCATTCACTTAAGCGATGGATCAATCACGTATTCCATGATATGTACAAGCATTGATATTTTCATGATATACTTTGTAGTAGTCAAATACCAGTTATATCCAGGAGAACTGCAAAGGAAGAAGTCAGAACTATACATTTGTACATGAGAAAGTATATATGATATGTACCTAATAAGTGGAGAAGAAAGGATACTAGTTTTGAGGGGACACAAAAAAGTCTTCCTTAGATCCATGTGATCGAATGTTGCAGTATTGCTAAGGTGATGATCAAGTCAAAATCATATAAGCTAGTGTTATACATACCTATAAATATCGAGTATGTTGTAGCTTATGGTGAAGTTATGAAGTAGTTATATGCAACAATTTGTTCCAGTTCTTGGAATCATACCTAGTAAGTGAACTATTATCATAATGTAAATTATTATATTCTTACTAGCTAAGATGTCAAGTTACGATAGTGGAAAAAAATGATATACTCAGGGATACCATCTCTTGAGAAGTTTTACTCAAAGAGGTGAGGTTTCATGTTGCAAAAATGCCACACGGTGGAATCATGGCAGGCCCAACCACTAAAGTTGTGGCTCGGCAAAAACATGATCTTAATCATGTGAGAGCTAACAAGGTTGGTTACCATGTTGGCACTAGTGCAAGTGAGAGTGTTGTAATAGTGGGTTCCCTAGACCCAACATGAACGGTGCTTTTGATTACCATATCATGTATACAGTTTGATATACATGATGTATACTTACCATTATAGTGTAGAATTTTCTATGTCCACTATTGAAATGGTAATGTCCATAGATTAATTGTCGTATCAAAAGGTTGTAGTAGATATTGGGCTATAATGAGAACCTCGAGATATTAGGAAATTAATCTTAAACAAAGGTCTTATGGTCTAGATACATCTTACTAACTGGATACAATAGATGTTTGACTATTAGGTGCTGGGGGATCATAAGCATTGAGATTTCTTTTCATGAATTTCGCACTTGGTGATCTCTAGTAGCGAGATTATGAGGACAGACCCACCAATAGAAACACCACATGTTTTGGGTGTCATTGTATGTTCCTATATATGGACATGTGTAATGGTCTCCTGACTTGAGATCATTACCAATGTATGTCATTTGATCGGGTACTTTGATGTAAGTTAAAAACCATGATATTTAAATTGTGGCGAGGTAGCTTTTATTGGGTGCGTTATTGGTGGTATGACATTTGGTGAAATGGTCAAGAAAGGATTTGTCACTTCCATGTTAAGGAAGTAATATATATTGGACATGTTGATCAGGATGGCAGTATCTTCATAAGACCATGATCATGGTAGTTGAGGGTAAATCCATTCAGCGAGATCATCAAATAATAAGGCAAGAAAAGGGCGGTGACATGGGTGTGCATCCTGCTTTATGAGATGTTAAAGATAAAGAGATTATATTACATAGTGCATGTTTGTAGGTTGGTTGTCATTGCTTTGACTACCCTTATCTCATTAGGGGCCATGATGAGTTTCTAGATCTCACTTTTGGTCTGTGAATAATATTCGCTACTCTTGAGATAAGGGCCTAGAGGGTCACACACAATAACATATTCAAGAATCTTCCTTATTCAGTTGAATAGGTATGTTGGACATGGTGTGGACCACCACTAGGGTCGGTGTTTTGTCCAAGGTGATATGATCACCAAAGTAATCAATAAATTAATATTATTCAAGTTAAGAATAATTGGTATTGAATTTATTTATTAAATGTATTTACAAGTTTTAATGTAAATACATGAAAATATTATTTGAATGAATATTAGTTTAAAATATTCAAGGCTCATTTAATAATTAAGGCAACATTGAGCCGAGTTAATGGATCAAGTATTATCGCGTAATATATTTATTATATTAAAAGTAGGTGATAATAATAATAAATGATATTTATGAATCAATTTAGTAGTCAGAATATTGTTTCTATAGTGTGTTAATTATCTGGGAACGGGCAGACATTTATGAGTAATTTCCATCACACACTATAAATAGAGAAGGAGAGGGATTTGTTAAGGGCTATTCATGGATTCTCTCTCTATTCTTCTCTCTCCTGTATTCTAGAGAGATAGGTTCTAGATCCAGGAGTTTGGATCAAGTTCCCTCTCATGCATCACAATTAAGGAGATGTGGTGATCATCAGAGCATCGAAAGCATCATCAGAACTCCGCGCTAGCACCCAGATTTCAACGTCGGCGCTCTCGCAGGTTTTTGAAGCACGTGTGGTTGATCTAGAAGAATTAAGTTTCAAAATCTTTGAGCAACGATCGCCAACAAAAAGAAGAAGTTAACATTGACGTCAGATCAAACCCGGTATTTATGGTTTTAAATTTTATTCTAAAAAACTCTTCATGTAAGATCCTCGGATTATACTAGGCAGCAATTCACAAATGTCGGTGAGTTCATGTTGATCGTCGGTGGAAATTTTTAAAAAACCATCTTTTGGGGATTCCACTGCGTGACCAGTACCTTCAATAAACATGGAAGAAGGAAATATATGTTAGACAATAGGCATATCAGTGGAGCATAAAATGAATAGGAATCATAAAGATGAGCAATGAGACATGATATAGCCTGATAATCATAAGATGAGAAATGTAGCAATAACTTAATACACTGTATCATAAACATAGATCAAGGATAAACCGCCAAGACATCATGGTGGGCAATGTATCACAAAAAAATCAAGTTCAATCCATGTCCCAACATGACGTATCATGATACTAAACATTATCCAATGCATTAGAGCGCTATATAATTATGGGTGCACCTGTCACTTTCATTTTATTCTCATGCTTAAGTGTGCGACATAAATCACACAACATGGATTCATTCATCATCATAATTCATTCCATGATCAAGGAGTGTGGAATACATATATGTAAGTTTCCAATCAAAAAGTATATGTATATAAATGTGAACACCCTTGATAGGAAATGAGTATGATATTCACTATATAATTGTTTTGGCATGGAAAATCGTGGTGAAATTTCAACAACATAACGACGTCACTTAAAGATTTATAAAAATTGGTTGATAAGAGAAAAAGGGGTCTCCCATCACATATAAATCAAATAGGTAGTAATAGGGACATGGAAAAACATATCCCAACATTAGAAATTGGAAATAGAATGAATAATTTAATGAAGAAACTTGAATAAAGAAAATAATCCAAACTATATTTCGATATGGTAATGGGTGTACATAAAGGATCATGGGAAAATTAATGAGAGTGAAAGGAGGATCTAATAATTTATACATTAAATGTAAATTAAGGGGAATATGGAAGAAAATATCCCAACATAATCAAATGGAATTTAAGATACATAACATAAAGAAAGTGCTTGAATGGAAATGAGAAGGGAGAAATTCTTTACTTGAGTGTATGACTCAAAATGCTTGGAAGGGGCTTCTTGAGAGATTGGGAACCTTGAGATGACTCTAGAGAGTTGAGGGTAGAGTATGGATATGCTCCAAGGAGCTTGAGTGAAGAGAAATTGGATCTTGGGTGGGTTTATATAGGAAAAGAGAGGGATCTCTTTATTATTTAGGTTTTGGACTCTATATAAAAAAATAACCAAAACCAAAAACCATCCCATGGTTTTTACCCATGGTTTCTACCAAATGGGAGTGGTTATAATTATTTTATAAGACCAAGGGATGAACTTAATAAAATAATTTTCTTGATTATGTGGAGGTGAGTCATACTTTTAAAGAAATCGTTTTAAAACCCTAAAATATATTAATGGTTTTGGAGGATTCATAAAGGCTTTATAAAATTAACCAAATAAATATAAAATCACATTATTTTAAAGGTAAAATATAGGTTTGTTAGTGGATACCCTTTATAGTATTTATTACATCACTTTTGGGTCATATGATGTCATAATTCACAAAGTATATTTATACGATATTTAATTTTTACCCGAAAATTTGATTGTCTCAGAAAATTATGAAAAATTCACCATTGGATAATATTAAAGTTTTGATTCCAAAAATAATACTCATTTTATCTAAATTATTTTCTAAATATGTGAATTTTCACTTTTAAAATAAAATCGACATTTATTAAGAAATGTTGGGTTTTTTTACAATAACAGTTTTCGAACCCTTATAAAAATTATATTTGACATCATAAAAAATTATATGATCATTTATATTTTATAAAAATAATTTAATAATAATATTTTATTAAAATATTATTTAGTTAAAAAATCCATTAATTCATAAAAATAAGTTCCTTAATTGTATTTAAATATTATCTAAAAATACTATTTGTGTTTTATTGAATCAAGATAAAAACATTTATAAAATAACAATAATAGGATGAAAATATATTCATTATTATATACAAAATAATGTACATACTCATATTGTTGGGGTCTTGATACATATCCCTTTAACACACCAAAAAACGCCCTAAGTGTAAGGTCGTGATGGTGGGACTTTCATGGGGTGGTTCGGCGAACATGGTTTGGGTTTTGTTATCGATGAGTTTGAACTTCTCCTATAAATGGTTTCTCTCATGCTTAAATTATTGGATCTTAACTTGGGATTGGTCAAGGGAAAAGCTTAGTGATGTCATCTCCCTCAGAACCTCTGATAAATGGGATTCGTAGGGTATGATCCTACTGGTTGAGGTCATTGCTTCATTTTTCTATGTTAATTGGATTTGTTAAAATCCTATATTTATTCTAATTATGTGCTCACTATTCAATGACTATATTATCAATGGTAAAGATACTTAACGGTCTTTTTAATCCAATTGGATATAATAAAACAAAATAAGTGAATGTGATTTCTATAACCATATTACACAATAAGACATTTAATTAAATCAAAAGTGGAATTTTATTTATAATAATTTGGGTCATTACATATAAGAAGAAAAGAAATTAAAAGAGTTAGTTTGAGAATGTTACCTCTTGAATATCACCTCCTTGAACGCCCCCCTTAAGGAACTTGAAATTGGTATTTTTATAAGAACATTAACACTTGGACATGGGGAGAGTGGGGATGAGAAGGTTTGGTAGATATTTTTTAAGCTTTAAGACTTAGAAGTTTTGAGGATAAGGGGTGGTGATGGGTGGTATTTGTAAAGGGAGGAGATGCGTGTTTTTATTATTATATTAATTAGTTTATTATTTTTGCTCAAGACTATCAATAATATTGATTCTTGTAACTGTTTATAGTAAATGGTGCATGTAAGTTTGAACTATTGTGTTCTTACGTCATTCATGACTCAAAAAATTCATGTATTTGGTTTATAATGTAAAATACCATAAATTGTTGTATTTCACTATTCGCAAAAAATTCAACTATTTTAGAAAAATTTAAAAACTCCACCGTGACAATTTTTCAACGTGTAGATTTCAAAAATGGAATCCATTTTATTAAAATAATTTTTTATATATGAGAAATTTAATTTTTAAATAAAATCTCAATTTATTCAAAAAATATTGATTTTAATATTATAATTGATTTTATGACCCTTTGAAAAATTATTTATGGCATCATAAAATTATCTTATAATTATAATAAAACACAATATTAATTTATGAATCCATTTTATAAAAATAAATTTTCTTTTAAATTATTATTTTTGTTATAAAATTGCAAATAAAACGAGTTACGTTTTACAAAAAATATCAACACTTAATTTATCATTTTTAAAACATTTATTTACTTGTGCCAAGATATAAATATATCATATTTTTATTTAATAAGATACCTAAATATTATTTTACATTTCCATAGGTGAGTCTACTATTATAACGGTTACATTACTATTCCAACGGTCATGCTACAATTCCAACAGTCATATTACTATTCCAAATACCTCTTATTCCATTCATTATTCATTCAATTCTATTTTCTCTCAAGTGTATATATACTTTCATCTTAAAAATTAATATTATATTATTAACATTATGTTTTATTTCTAGAGCTTTGTTCGTGAGTGCAGTCGTTCTGGTGGATTAAGCAGATAAAAATTATCCTATTCTTATTCTCTTATTTTCTATTTATTATCTCGTTGTAATGTTTGACATTCTTATTAGTTTATTTTCTGACTAACTTACATTATTCATTTCTGAGAATAATGATTTGTTGGTTTCTCTATGTGATGTATGTGATTTATACTACATGATATAATTATAAGAAGGGAAATTTCATTGATAAAATTCCGGGTCATTAGAGAAATAGTGTGAGGTGGGGGAGAGCATGAGGCATGACACACGATTAGTACACAGCTTCATACAAATTGTGTGTCTTACTGTAGAGGAGTGGCAGTGCAAACAACATGGTTTTTGCATAGTTTTTCTAGTCATGCAGCCTAACCATGGGAGGTATTTGGTAACACCCAGTGAATGGTGCACAGTTGGCACATGATTTGGAAAATTGTGCATCCAAACTATGTAGCTGCCCATAATTTCATTAAAAGGGGGAAATTACCAAAATACCCCATATTTTTTTATAGCCACTCCCTCCTCTTCCTTACCCATTAGACACGCGCGGACCAAGGGTGCTCTTAACCCCTTCATCCTTCTCAAACCCATGATTTTAGGGTGTGTTTATAGTGATATTTGGGTGTTTTTATAGTTAGGATCACCCTCTACCAACCTCTTAAATATTCTTTCTTCCTCCTCTCAAATTTTGGAGTTCTTCGGTTTATGTTTTTTTATTCCACCAGAGCATGGTGGAATCATTCGATTCTCATGGGGATTTTGGTTGTCTTGCATAGAGGAGGTCCTGAGATGAATTCTGCACAACATTGCATGAATTTTTAAGGTATGAGGGTGTGGTGAATTTTCTTTGGTTTAACTAATGATTTAATTTACTTATTTGTTGTAATGGTATCGCCTCAAAGGGGATTTCTCAGAAATGGTGTCAGGAGTCCATTATGGACCACCTATGGCGGTTTTATAGAGTTTTGATAAGAGGTAAACACCCTGTGAGTTTCCAACATTATGTTGAGTTGAGGTTTAGTTAATTAATTAAATATAATTGTTATAATTAATTAATATATGTTTCTTGGTGTGAGATTAGAGCTTGGGTGGTTGAGACAGGCTCGTTTGGATGTCAAGGAGTTTGTGTGAGGCTTGGATGGGCCTTGTTAAGGCCATCTGGACATGGAAAATGCTATAGAAAGCTTCATTAACTAGGTAGGCATTCTAAGTGCTTTACCTATAGTCTTATTAATTTTATTTACATGTGTGTGTGGTATGTTCCTTAAATCCGATGCGTGGTGAGTTTTATTCCTTGTTTTAAGTTAATAATTTGAGTTTTAAATTGATACCCTAGACCTTACTATGATCTAGTTGGATCTGTTGGTGTTTATAAGTCCAATCCTATAGCCTGACATGAGGTGTTTCGTTTCTTAGAAAAGAAAAAAACATGGTTATAAAGGGTAAAGTTAGGGGGGTTATGAGCTTAACCCGTTTAAGCTCGTTAGTTGGCTTGACTAAATAGGCAATGACTGCTTGGTAAGACTTGGGGATAATAGTTTTATAATATGATTAAAGGATGAACTAGAACATTTTTATGTGTTAATCCATTATGAAAAACTTGTGAGTCCTTTAAAGTGATTTTTCCCATGTGCTTGGGGTTTTGACCCGGTTATGGGTGTTAAAGGGTGAAAGCTATGTTTTTAAATGGTTCTTATTTTAAAATATGGTGTTAACCTCCACATGGATTTATAAAAGGGAGTTTATAAATGGGTTTCAAATGTTGAGTGGGAATGGGTGTGTGGTTTCCCTTTGGATAAATTCCTTGATGTCACTTTTAATGATTTGATGGAAATGAAGGCTTTGGCCTTGTTTTAGTGTTGAAGGCCCATATGGAGATTTATAAATCATAATGGTTTAAAAAGTGTTATTCTGGTTTTTGGATGTTTTATGGTTAAGGTTTTTGAACCTTAGTAAATGAGAAATGATGAAATAGTTTGGGTGTTGGATTGATGCTCTAGGAACTGGTAATAAATTGTGTGGGTTAGGTTCCAAACTAACACTCTAGGAATCAGTAGTATACTATTTGGACTAGGTGTCAGACTGAGGATCTAGGAACTAATAGTATGGTCTATGGTTTAAGTGTCAGGTTATGCTTTGGGAACACTGGTATACCAGATAGAAATGGATTGTTGACTAATGCTCTGCATCCATGGTTTAAGGTGTTGGACTAATGCTTTGGGAACTATTGTTTAAATTTATGATTAGCTGTTCAACTAAGTATCCAGACCCTATTGTTATGATGTATGGTTCTGGATGTTTGACATGATTCTCCACACCCATGTTTTAGAGAATCAGATTGATATTTTATGCTTTCAGGAGTCAGATGATGGTAGAAAATCCCCTTTATTATTTAAAGTATGTTTCACCCTATGTTATATGACATATACGGTCAGTTTGGGTTGATGCAGGTTGTGTTGGTCCGGGTGTCACCTTAGTGATATAGAAACGCTGGGAGTCACAACGATTGAAAATAAATGATTCAGAGAAGAGTAAAAAAGAAAAAGAAAAACAGAACGAGAACACAAGGATTTGTGTGGTTTGGGAATAATCCCTACATCAACAGAGAGGCAGAATATTCACTATGATTCAGGAGCACAAATGCAAAGTGTTTCTCAGAGTTTCTCACTATACAAAACCCTAGCCCAAAATGGGCTACAAAAGGAGGAATACGATCTATTGTTCCACCAACTGCATAGGAAGTCTGCATCGCTACAGTGAAAGGCATCCACCCAAGTCAAAAGTGCTACAGTGGCTGCCGCCCGGAAGTCTAAGGAGCTACAGTGAATGGTGGCTAGAAGTACGCGTCACTACAATTCCTTGTTGATGTTGGTTAGTCAGCCGTGCTACAGTGGTCAGCATTCCTACAGTCCCCCAAAATTTGGGTTGGGGGCCTTCGGCCCCTGGAACAGTGGTGTGTTTCCCCCTGCAAGCCCCAGCAAGCTCACCACATAGCTCGCCCCGTAGAATTTGTGTCCTGGTGCACAGTACAGACCACAAGAATTTGGCCTAAACATCCAAACCAGATTGGGCTACACCAATCCAACACTTAGAACCCAAGGGAAAATGGGTACTAGATAAGCATTTTTTTCTTTTGAATGTATCTTCTTTTATGTAATATTAATTTATCCCCCTGATTATTTGTATACACTATTTCTCTGACTGGTATTTTCTTTATACACTATTTTTGGTGGCCTATTGAGTTGTGCACACATCCTTCTCATGATTCCACTACACATGGGTACTCAAGTAGCGCTCACATGTTTATTGCAGGAACAGGTTTAAGCTGAGGATCATGTTGAGTTTTTCATGATTTGATAGGATAACTCGGATGGTATCAGAAGATTGGATGAGGTTCAACTCAGAGATGCAGTAGATCCCTTTTTCATGGATTTTATTTTATTACAGTGTTTTCATATCCATTCCATTGGGGGGATGGTTGTATGTATTATATGTTTTTTTGGTCCATTCTTTCATTTTAGTTTATAATATAGCATGATATATTGATTTATTCTTTCTGTGTACTTTGATGTGTTTAATGATTGATTATTTATATTTTTATTGTGCACTCTAATATGGGGGTATAGTATCCAAATAGCACCACCTTAGACCCCCGCTTCTAGTAGATATCCTCTAGCATATGAGGAAGTGCGCTTGAGGTCATGTGGTGAATCAGCTCAGGGCACCAGCTATGTGGCTTTCAGGCAGAGACGTTACAAATCCGTATCAAATCAATTACTTTTCTATTGTTTTACTATTTGGGATTTGGTAGACTAGAGATATAGGAATGTGTCTGAGCCGGTGATGGATACTAGACCAGTGTATCGTGAACACTTATTCCAGTAGGAAGTCCAGGTTACCAGGGCTAGGATTGTTGTTATGATTTATGATGTTATGGTTGTATTTGATTTTATCTTCAATTGACACACATGTGGTTTTGATTTGATGATTTATGATGGATTTTTAGATCTTATACCACTAGAAAGAGGCTTGTGATTTGGTTTTGATTTTCAGTCTATAGAGGTAAGAGGCATCTCATGCATCATATCAGGAATGTAGGATTCACATGACATATATTCCTACTAGTGTTTGATTTCATTGATGGCTAAGGCACTGTTTGAATTTTCAAACACTAATCATATAGTATTTTCCCATATATGTACTTGGTGGAATTCTAATCAGTCGGACCGACTTTTGTATGGATTCTTTTTGAATGGAATGTCATGTGAATATACAGTAAGACAAAAAATGATGAGGATGATTACATGGTCCTTGTGCATAGAAGGTGCAGTGACTATGGTGGGTTGGCTTGACATAGGTTTAAAACCATTAGACCCTTTTGTGTGATTATTGTTTGTGTTTGGTTGTGTGGAACGACCCTCCAGGGAGTGGTTTGATGAGCATATGCTCAGAGAGGATGGGTGCCTTGGTTATGGGTGGTTGGTTTGGCATGTGATGTGTTTTGTAGGTGAGACCATATAGATATAAGTTTTGGTATGTTCAAGTCATGTGATGTTTGTATGGGGGCATGTTTGACACCTTGTGAGTTGTATCCTTATGTGACTTGGCGTGGACCTAGGTAGTTGGACCTAGTAACTTTTCATGAGACCTTACCAGTGGTGCTAAGTGGGAGAGTCTAGCGATCTTCTTGACGCAACCCCAGTTTAGGGAGTTAGTGTCGTGTGAATTTCTAGGATGACCCATAAGAGGGTTCAGCCGAGTTGTGCATTCCTTTGGGTGTGTGAGGAACAAGTGTATGTTTTGAGACTTCTGAAAATGGTGCACGAAGGGTGAAACCTAGTATGGGGTTTAGACATGTTGGATGCCTTTTGTTTTGAGAGGGAGCACTTGTGTTCCTATGCTTCAACCTTGTGGTTGATTACTAGAGGTGCAAGCTCATTCAGGTGCCTAGCCTGGTTAATGATTGTGTAAGAAGGATTTTCCTGGTGGTTATGAGTTGTATCAAGATCATAAGTGGTGCTCGAGGGTATGAGGTTCTAGGTGAGTAGGTTTTCTTTGGGTAGTGATTGCACCAGTGAGGTAGAACCAGCATGCTCGAGGAGTGAACATGTGATACCTATGGATAAGGACATCTTTAAGGAGGTTTTTGGTATGAGAAACATGGAAATGTCTTCTTTCCTTGAGATGAAAATTACTTTGAGTGTTAATGCTTCAGCAACACATGTGGTTTTCAGAGGGCAGGACTGGTTAGGTGCCTAACTCGGTTAACTCTAGATGTGTCTTCAAGAATGCAATGAGAGTGTAAATGAACTTATTGGAACTTTTGAACGATTCTTGGGTCTTGAGTGTTCATTCAAGTGGTTCTTTCTTGGAGAGTTTTCCTCAGTTTTGGGAAGAACTAAATGTGCTTGATGTTGGGTGGGATGAGCATGAGGGAAAGGCATGGCTAGTGGACAGGGCTTGTGAGATGAGTTTCATGAAACATGACTCACTCAAGTCAGAAACAAGTTTTGTGTTTAGTTTATGCAAGAGAGTGTAATAATTAAGAGTTCACGAGATATTATAGGCCTGAATGTGTGCTGATGCGTTGTGTCATTTGACTTGTGGATGGGGTGTTATGGAAGCATACGTCATGTTGTTTGAGTTATGTGGGCAGTCGTGAGTAGTTTGAGAACCGATGGGGGTGTGATGAGACGCTTTCAAGTAGGGACTCGAGACCTTTGAATGAGTTTGATATGTACATGTAGTTAGAGGTGACATCGAAAATGGATGAGTTTGTGGTGGTATTCATCGATGACATCTTAGTGTACTCCCAATTTAGAGATGATCATTCCTAGCATCTTGATATCACCTTGAGTATACTGAGAGACCATCAGATATACACCAAGTTATCTAAATATCTTATTTGGTTAAATGAAGTGCCTCTGTAGAGATTACACTCATGGAGCGGTGTAAGTGAAGGCGTATGGTGGTAAGTGCATCATTTTCTATATGTGAGTATGATCCTTGTGATGGATTGGATGCCAGTGAATGTCATGGGTGTCGTTCTAGAAAGCCAAGAATGAGTGATATTTTATGTTTTATTTTTCCACTCAGGTGAGAGAAAGGCGACCACATCCAATTCTTGGGTTGGTATTGAATGGAACATGGGTCATGGAAGTTGAGGTTGCTTGAGTGAGGTAGTGACAACAACACTCCTATGGTAAGGAGTGACATGTAGGTCACGGGAGTACAACTAATGAGGTGTTTTCTTAAATTCCATAGGGAATTATAACAATAAATCAGATGTGATGGATGGTCAAGTCAAGTGTTGGCTATGATCTCAAAGTGGTTCAGAAAATAATAATCCAAGGTTCTTGAATCATAAGTGCATCGATGTGTACAATAGGGCACAATGAAAGTTTTAATGGATGAGGATCTAATCATAGATTATCATTGGGAGTTGGGTATGGACCAAGGTGAGTGTGTTAAGATGACCATGGGATGCCTCTAGGAATGAAGGAATCTTGATCAGGTGAGGAGGCAACGTGTCGATAGTTGGAGCTGAGCGTTTTGGGGAAGACTCGGCCGAGGATAGTTTGACTTGGGTTAGCAAACAAAGTGGGTGTAGAAGGTTGTAAATCACATCTATCACGCGCATTGTGGGTGTAGAAGGTATGCATCCACTCTGGTTGGTTTTTAATGATGAGGATGGGCACTCATGTTGATTGGTGTTCTCTTGGGGGTTGGGGTGTAGTAAGTTGGGTAACCATATTAGGCGCATTGTGGGAGCATGAGTTCAAGGTTTTATTGGTATTTTCAGATGGAAGAGGTTCCAAACATTGGAAGATAGTGGTTGTAAGATGAATCTTATAGTGGGGACCTCCATAAATCTGGTGAGTGATTGGGTGATGAAACAAATTAGTGTTTAGGTTGGATGGGCTTGGGTGAGCACCATATTGGTGTTTCAGTTTTGACAGCGGGTGTTGGCTCGATTTTTTGGCGGTTGAGTGTCATGAGTTGGAGGTGTTGTTGAAACGTAGGGAGTCACAACGAAAAATGATTAACAGAGGAGTAAAAGAGAAAAACAAAAGAATGAATAGCAGATGTTGGGACATAGATATTTACGTGGTTCAGCCACCCTAGTCCAAGCTGTTACTGTGGCCAGTGGCAAGAAGTCCACTGTCACACCTAGAATTCATGTTACGGTATGTTTTTAATTTTAGTTTTTATCTCATAAGTTTATATGCCCCTTTAATAATTGTTTGGTTGAAATGCAGGCAGAGCCGAATTTAGTTTTGCGCTTTTGCGCTGATAAATGAGCGTCGACTTGACAATACTCGACATGTGGGAAGGGCACATGCGAAGCTGTGTGGCTTCCCCAGTTTGACATGTGGCCTTCCCGGTGCGTGGGTGGTTAACTAACCAACTGAAAAATAAAAATATAATTATTATAATTAATATTATCATTTTCATATTTGATATTAAAATTAAGTTATTGCTACTGACATTATTGAAATTAATTAGATTAATTGAGAATGATTATTAAGATTAATTAATAATTATTATCAGTATTATTATGATTATTATCGTTATTATTATATTGGTTTGAGTTTGTATTATTTAAATTTTTATTTATTTCATTTTTATTTTTTTTCTCTTTTATTTTTTTCCCTCTTTTTTCATATTCTTTTTCTTCTTCTTCTTCTCTGGAACTCCTTCCTTCTCCCTGGCGCGTTGCGTTATCCTCCTTCAAACCCTAGCAGCTACGTCTCTTTCTTCCCTCTCTGCCTGAGTGACCACCCCCTCCTCACTACCTCACACCCAGCGGTGCCGTCCCCTCTCATGTCTAGCAGCTACGACGCGCCGCGACGCCTTTCCCTACTACCTCGCATCAAGCTGCGCACCCCCCTCTCCGCTTGAGCGTCGTCCGGACCAACGAGCCCCTCCCTTTCAGACGAGTTTCTGGCATGGTGCAGCTCCGCGATGACTCCCTCTTCTTGGATGAACCTTTGTGGCGACTTTCTCTTTTTCTGGTGATCTTTTTCTCTTTTGGTGCAAGGTTGCAGCTAGATTTTCTATTCCTGGTGGTCCGTTCTTGATGCGATTAATTTAATACCTTGTTTTAGGGTGTATTTGAGTTTTTTTGAGCTACGTTGGCGTGCAGTGGTCTTTACGCACCAATTTTGTGAAGCTTGCGACACATCAGTAGGTGATTCCACACAAAAATATTAATTGATAATCATTTTCTTATTTATTTAACTGGTTTAGCACATTTGCCTATTTGTTTACGTGCTGCGAAATTATCTTTGACTGAGTTTTACTGTTCATTTAATTGGTTAGAATTATGTTTAAGTGATGTTGGTGAATTTTATTGTGAAAACCCGCTTTGGACTATTTATTAGTGTTTTGAAAACTATGCAGTGAGTGTGTTAGGAAGTGTGGATAGTGCAGTTATGTTTTAGCATGGTGTCAAAATGTGTTTGTCTTGAAAAATGTTTTGGTGAAGCTTTTGCCTTTAAAATTTTTGCGACATGATTGAAAACTGCATAATAAATTTTCTTAGTGGTTTTCTTAATTATAAAAGTTTTTTTTATAAAACTATGCAGTTGGATTAATTTAATGTGTAAGCAGCTCATGTTAAGTTCTAAAAAGTTTTTGGTGTGTGTATGGTTTTAAAAGAGGGTATCAGTGTGTGAATGGCGTGTTCTTGTGTGTAGGAACCTTGTTTGGCTCTTAAGTGTTAATGTGACATGTGATGTGAACTTGGATTTTAGATGAGCACAAAGAGGGAAGCCTGGGGTATTAAGTGGGGGGACTAGGACTAGTGGGCTCGTGTTCCGGAGGTGGATTGGCCTGGTTTCACTGGAAATATTGATTATTGCAACACTAACTACACATATGAATGGCTGAGGGTTGTGGTTTCTAAGCCACATTTTCTGAGGGTTGTGGTTTCTAAGTCACAGTTTCTGAGGGTCGTGGTTTCTAAGCCACGTTTCATCGAGACATGGCGTTCTAGAGTCCCACTTGTTACTAGTACCAATAGGACCTCTCCCATATTTTGGTGCTCTCGGTTACTTTTCGCACACCAATGATACGTGATATGTCACTTGAGTTACTAAAAAAACCTATGTTTGCTTTAAACTTCTTTTCTTTAAGGTTTTTTTATGAAAACTGTTTTCATTAACGTTGTTTAATCATTTCTTTCTTTCCTTTATTCATCATTGCAAATTTATTTGTATTTTAATGCTTGTGTGTGGAATACTTTCTTGGTAGCATCCTACTGGGCGATTGATCACACCCTACTCACACCTCTAGGTGTAAGTAGATTTTTTTATGTCTGATACAGGTAACGGTCCAGCTTTTTGGAGTGGTGGTTCTGGTTGTTAGCGGACTTTTTGGCGTGGCACTGGGGAGATAGCTTGAGGGTGGTGTACTCTCACCAGGTGGAGGTTTTTTTAATATTTTTTGGTCACCCTACTGAGTGGTATCTCTTGTTTGATTTTTAGTTTTAAACATGCAACTCAAATTTTCGGTTTTGGTTAAAGGCACGTTTTGTTGTGACTTTCAGCTTTGGTCTATTTTATATTGTTGGTCGATTTATTTACTTTTTTTATTCAGGTAAATCATTACCAAATTTTATTTTGATACTCGGGCACTTGTGCCAACCCATGGGGATCGGGAACACCCTTTGGGACTTGCTTTGGAATGAGTCAGTCGTCGGTTCGGATGGTTACCCGACTTGGTTCGTGATAAAATGGCATCAAAGGAAGGTTTTCCTTTTTGGGTTATTTTATTTGGGATGAGTTTGGTTAGACAAAAGCTAGAATTGTCACGGATCAGTGTTTTGGTTGTGAGTAGGGTGCCTGTCCAGTACACCTCATGACAAACCTTGAGTCTCCATGGGATGTTAGGATGTTTGTTTGACTTCTCTTCTAGGTGGGACATGCAGGCTGCAGACGGTGCATGGACATTGGGCGGGGAAGAAGTGGTTTGGACATGATGTTACTTTTGCATGTTTTTTTCCTGATCATTATTGTCCTTGCTGAAATTTTGTTTTTTTCTTCAGACATGATGTATTAATGATGTTATTTTTGTGACTGTTTCTCCTTACAGTAGGATTCCTCCCCAGAGAGCTTACACGCACCCACAGGAGGAAGATGGTGAGAGTTCTCCCTCGCCGCTTGATCATAGATTGGTAGAAGTTGTGGTCCTAGCTGTTCATGCTTTAGGATAAGGGGTGACTCCTGCTTCCACTCATATTGTAGCTAGAGAATATGAGTATGGATCCAAGAAGGATAAAGCTCATGAGTTTCTTAAGAATAAACCTCCTTTATTCTGTGGTAGCTTAGAACTTCAAGAGGCAGAGGAATGGATTGAAAAGATAGAGCGTATGTCCGAGTTCCTTGACACGCCTAAGGAGGTCAGGGTGAAGTGTGCCTCATTTCAGCTAGAGGGTCCCAGTCTCAAGTGGTGGGAATCGGTGCTTCAGGATGGGAAGCACGAGCAAATGAGTTGGAAGGATTTCAAGGCTATCTTTAACGAATAGTACTATCCTGAGTTCCTGGCCTACGCCAGATCCCGGAGTTCATGGATCTTTCCAAAGGGGATTAGATAGTGATGGAGTATGTAAACCTCTTTACTGAGTTAGTGCGGTACACGCCTGAGATTATTTCAATGAGTCTTGGAAAGATAGGAAGTTCGAGAAGGGGATTTGACCAGAAATTTACTCTCAGGTTTTCTTGTTCAAGATGAGAACTTATGCTGAGGTGTTCGATCGTGCTTTCATGGTCGAGATTGATCAGAGAAGAAAGTCGGTGTTTCCTGGAGTAGTGTCAATTTTTGGCAGTGGTAGTTCATTTGAGAAGAAGAGGAAGCACGATGAGCAAGGGAAGAAGGTGGGTGGCAGATCAGGCCATCCTTTTAGGAATAACTCATCTATTACTTATGATACAAGGTCCGTTGTGTGTCATCAGTGCGGAAGGGTAGGGAACATCCAACCTGCATGTCCATACCCTCTCAGGACTTTCCATGGGTGTGGAGTTATGGGACATCTGCAATGCTTTTGTAGAACTGTAGCCCTTACTAGAGTGGGACTGAATCTATGGATTCCAGAGTGGTATCAGTTCAGTCAGAGTTGACCAGGATGACGGGATCTCAGTTTGGTGGTCATGGTGGCATGATCAGATCGTCTTCTAGGAAGAGCTAGATCAGGGAAGAGCCACAGACAAGCGGTTGTTCCCAGGCAGGGACCAGGCATTTTCATGTTGTGGATCAGGAACCAGCGAGATTTGATATAGGACCTTCGACTGTTCAAGGTACCATTATGATTGCATCTTCTATAGCTGTAATTTTATTTGATACTAGTGCTTCAGTTTCCTTTATATATGTCAGTCTTGTGAATCTATTGAGCCCACTAACCAAACTATTATCTTTTTCCATGGAGTTTGTAACACCATTGGGGGAAAAGAGGGAGCAAGTCCTTAGGTGTCCATTATGCACGCTCTCTATGTCAGGAGTCGAGATGGAGTGGGATTTCTTGGTCCTGGATATGGACCTGTTTGATGTGATCCTCGGCATGGACTGGCTGGTGCGCTTCCAAGTGCATATTGACTACTATCGACGATGAGTTAGTTTTATGGAACCTGATGGGAGTCCCCGGGTATATCTTGGGGAATGGGATCCTCAGTTAGGTCGCACGGGACCTTTACTTCCTGTGTTGGGGAATCTTTCTTATCAGTTATCATCGCTCGCACTGGAGGACGATAGTGGCGCTTCTTAGAGTATATTACCTCTTGTAGTGAATGAGTTTCCAGAGGTATTCCCAGATAATTTTTCAGGCTTACCCATAGAGCTGGTGCTGAGAACACAACTATATCCATTCCCTCATATCGTATGGCCCCCACCAAATTGAGGGAATTGAAGATACAATTGGACGATTTGGAATCCAAAGGATTCATTCGCCCGAGCATCTCTCCTTGGGCCACCCCAGTTTTATTCGTGAAGAAGGCCGATGGAACCCTCCAGTTGTGGATTTATTACTAAAAATTGAATAAGGTAACCATAAATAATAAATACCCCTTGCCCTGGATTAATGATTTGTTTGACCAGATGAAGGGGAAAATTTATTCTCCAAAATTGACTTGCGATCAGGTTACCACCAACTCTGGTTGAAGGAAGAAGACATTCTAAAGACATATTTTTGGAGTAGGTATGGTCACTTCGAGTATCTGGTCATGCCTTTTGGATTGAAAAATTCTATGGAGGTTTTCATGGAACTCATGAATAGTGTGTTCCACCAATATCTCGACTCCTTTTTGTGGTATTTGTGGACGATATCCTGGTTTATTCTGGATCTGTGTAGGAGCATGGGCATCACCTATGGATCGTTTTGGGAACTTTGCGGGATCACCGCCTGTATGCAAAAATTTCTAAGTACACATTCTGGATCAGAGAAGTGAAGTTTTTAGGGCATGTTGTCTCAGAAAAAGGGGTTTTAGTGGATCCTGAGAAGATCAGTGCAATGATGTCGTGGGAACAGTCGAGGAATGCATTTTAGATTAGGAGTTTTCTTGACCTAGCAGGTTATTATTGGAGTTTTTTTAGGATTTCACGTGGCTTGCCTCCTCCATGACCGCACTCACCCGAAAAGGGGTGAGGTTTGAATGGAGCCCACAGTGCTAGGAATCCTTTGAGGAGTTAAAGCGACGGTTGACCACCGCACCTTTTTTGATCTTACCAGAGTTTGGGAAGGGATATGTGGTTTATTGTGATTCTTCAAGTATGGGCCTTGGGTGCATACTCATGCAGGATAATCATGTGGTGGCTTATGGTTCTCGCCAACTCCGACCGCATGAGAAGAATTACCCGACTCACGACTTGGAGTTGGCAGCGGTGATGCACGCCCTGAAGACTTGGCATCACTACCTCTTAGGGGGGAAATATGTGGTCTACAATGACCATAAGATCCTAGCCTACATTTTCTCTAAGAAGGATCTCAATATGAGGTAGCGTCGTTGGATTGAGTATCTGTAGGGATTTGACTTTTACATTGTCTATACGCCGGGAAAGGGTAATGTGGTGGCTGACGCTTTGAGCAGGAAGGTACCAGTGCAAGCATTGAGGAATTCCAGCGATGAGTGGACTTTGATGGGGCTCTTCACCCAGATGCAATTGGAGACCAAGGAGCATAGCGGGGGTGTATTCTTGGCCAGTATTCAATTGACTCCTGCCCTTCTAGCATTGATTCAGTGAGAGCATCCCGATGATGAGCTATGTCAGCGTTATATGCAGTTTCTTCACAGTGGGGATACTTCTTCAGAGTGGTCTTCGTCTCATGAAGGGATTTTGTGCTTCAGGGGACATGCAATGGTGCTGTTATCCCTGTGGAAGGTGGTGATGCAGGATAGCCACCGGTCTTAGTGGGTCGTCCATCTTGGTACTACCAAGATGTATTATGATGTTCATCGCTTGTTCTAGTGGCTAGGTATGAGATGAGATATAGCCGACTTTGTATCGAGATGCTATACTTGTCAGTAGGTGAAAGCAGAGCATCAGAGACCATCTGGTTTGCTTTAAAAATTAACCATTCCTACCTAGAAGTGGGATAAGGTATTCATGGACTTCATTGTTGGATTGCCTCGTACACCTCGGGGAAGGAATTCTATTTGGGTAGTGATTGATCGTTTTACCAAGTTATCTCACTTTATTCTAATCAGAGATACAATGAAGGTGGAGGATCTAAGCCGTTTGTATGTTCAGGAGGTTGTCATACTTCATGGTGTGTTGTTAGCAGTTGTTTCTAAAAGGGAACCCCGCTTTACCTCTCAGTTTTTGGAGTGTCTCCAGAAGGATTTGGGGTCGAAAATTAAGATGAGCACTGCATACCACCCTCAGACGGATGGCCAAACGGAGCAGGAAAATCATATTCTGGAGGACATGCTTCGCGCATGTGTGGTGGATTTCAGAGGTTCATGAGATAGCCATTTGGGATTGGTTGAGTTTGCTTTTAATAATAGTTACCAATACTATATTATAATGTCACCCTTTTAGGCTCTCTATGTTTGGCCTTGTCGGTCTCCTTTGTGTTGGGATGAGGTGGGTGAGACCTCCCTTTTGGGACCGAGCACTGTGCAAGAGACGTCTAAGAAATTCAAGTTGATCAGACAATGGTTATTGACAGCTCAGAGTCGCCAAAAATCTTATTCTTATTATAGGAATTAGGATCTTGAGTTTTCATTGGGTGACTGAGTGTTCTTGAAGGTGGCCCCTCGCTTGGGTCACCACCGCTTGGGAAAGTAGGGGAAGCTGACACCGAGGTATGTTGGGCCTTTTGAGATTACTGAGAAAATTGGAAAGGTGGCATATAGGTTAGATTTTCCATCTCAGTTGACGTCAATTCATGACATATTCCATGTCTCCCAATAGAGAAAGTACAATCCCGATCCGTCACATGGTTTGAATTGGGAGGAGTTGGAGATAGAGACTGACTTATCCATTTTTGAGCGGCCAGTGCAGATAGTGGATTCTCAGGAGAATGTGCTTGGTGGGAAGTCCATTTCCTTGGTCCGCATTCTTTGGAAGAATGGAAATTAAAAAACATGACACTTGGGAGTGGAATTCATGGGTTGAGTAGGAGTACCCATTTATATTCTCTGATCAGGCTTTGAATTGACTTTCCGAGGGCAGAAAGTTTCCATGGCGGGGAGAATTGTCACACCCGGACTTCACATTACAGTATGTTTTTAATTTTAGTTTTTATCTCATAATTTTATCTTACCTTTTAATAATTTTTTGGTTGAAATGTAGGTCGAGCCGACTTGAGTTTTGCACTGATAAGTGAGCATCGTCTTGACAATGCCCGATGTGTGGGCAGGGCACGGGCAAAGTTTCGTGGCTTTTCCAGTTTGACATGTGGCCTGCCTGGTGCAAGGGTGGTTAACTAACCAACTGAAAAATAAAAGTATAATTATTATAATTAATATTATCAATTTCATATTTTATATTTAAATTAAGTTATTGCTATTAACATTATTAAAATTAATTAGATTAATTGAGAATAATTATTAAGATTAATTAATAATTATTATCAGTATTATTATGATTATGATCATCATTATTATATTTTTTTAGTTTGTTTTATTTTTATTTTTATTTATTTATTTTTTATTTTTTCTCTCTTTTTTTTCTCCTATTGTTTTTTTCTTCTTCTATGACGCTCTTTCCGTCTCCCTCGCGTGCCCCATTCTCCTCCTTTGAACCCTAACAGCTGCATCCTTTTCTTACCCCTCCACCTGAGTGACTGCCCCTTACTTGCTGCCTCACACCCAGCAGCGCCGTCCCCTCTCCTGTCCAGTAGCTACGACACACCGCAACGCCTTTACCTGCTGCCTCGCACCGAGCTGCGCACCCCCCTATCCTCTTGAGTGACATTTGGACCAGCGAGCCCCTCCCTTTTGGATGAGTTTCTAGTGCGGCGCGGCTCTACATCGACTCCCTCTTCTCAGCTGAACCTTTGCAGCAACTTTCTCATTTTCTAGTGATCTTATTCTCTTTTGGTACAAGGTTGTAGCTAGATTTTGTGTTCTGGGTGGTCCGTTCTTGATGCGATTAATTTAATACCTTGTTTTTAGGGTGTATTTGAGTTTGTTTGAGCTGCATTGGCATGTAGTGGTCTTTGCGCACCAATTTTGAGAAGCTTGCGACACACTGGTAGGTGATTCCACACACAAATATTAATTGATAATCATTTTCTTGTTTATTTAACTAGTTTAGCGCATTTTTCTATTTGTTTATGTTCTGCAAAATTATCTTTAACAGAGTTTTACTGTGCATTTAATTGGTTAAAATTATGTTTAAGTGATGTTGGTGAATTTTATTGTGAAAACCTGCTTTGGACTCTTTATCAGTATTTTGAAAACTGTGCAGTGAGTGTGTTAGGAAGTGTGGATGGTGTAGTTATGTTTTGGCATGGTTTCAAAATGTGTTTGTCTTGAAAAATGTTTTGGTGAAGCTTTTTCCTTTAATTTTTTTGCGACATGATTCGAAACTGCATAATAAATTTTATTAGTGGTTTGCTTAATTATAAAAGTGTTTTTTATAAAACTATGCACTTGGTTTAATTTAATGTGAAAGTGGTTTAGGTTATGTTCTAAAACATTTTTGGTGTGTGTATGGTTTTAAAAGTGGGTATCGGTGTGCGAATGAAGTGTTCTTGTGTGTAGGAACATTGTTTGGCTCTTAAGTGTTAATGTGACATGTGATGTGAGCTTGGATTTTAGATGAGCACAAAGAGGGAAGTCTAGGGTATTAAGTGGGGGGACTAGGACTAGTGGTCTAGTGTTCTGGTAGTGGTTTGGCCCGATTTCATTGGAAGGATTGACGATTACAACACTAACTAAACATATTAATGACTAAGGGTCGTGGTTTCTTATCCACGTTTTCTGAGGGTCATGGTTTCTAAGACATAGTTTCCGAGGGTCGTGGTTTCTAAGCAACATTTCACTGAGACACGACGTTATAGGGTCCCACTTATTACTAATACCCATAGGGCCTCTCCCAACTTTTGGTTATCTCAGTTACTTTGCTCACACCAATGATATGTGATATGTCACTTGAGTTACTACACAAACATGTGTTTGCTTTAAACTGCTTTTCTTTAAGGTTGTTTCAAGAAAACTATTTTCATTAACATTGTTTAAGCATTTCTTTCTTTCCTTTATTCATAATTACAAATTTATTTTTCTTTTAATGCTTGTGTGTGGAATCTTTTCTTGGTGGAATACTACTGGGCGATTGCTCACACCTTACTTACACCTTTAGGTGTAAGTAGATTTGTTTATGTATGATACAGGTAAGGGTCCAGCTTTTGGGAGTGGTGGTTCTGGTTTTTAGCGGACATTTTGGTGTGGCACTGTGGAGATGGATTGAGGGTGGTTTCCTCTCACCAGGTGGATGTTTTTGTATTGGGTTTTTGTCACCCTACCAAGTGGTATCTCTTGTTTCGTTTTCAGTTTTAAACATGAAACTCAAATTTTGGGTTTTGGTTAAAGGCACATTTGGTTGTGACTTTCATCTTTGGTCTATTTGTTGATTTATTTAATTTTTTTATTCGGGTAAATCGTTCCCAAGTTTTATTTTGATACTCGGTCACTTGTGCTAGCCCGTGGGGATCGGTAATGCCCTTCGGGCCTTACCGCAGACTGGGTCGGGTGTCAGTTCATATGGCGACCCAACTTGGTTCATGACATCCACGAAGCTACAATACTATTGTCACTAAAGTCTTAGATGCTATAGTAGTTGTTCCAAAGTTCTCACTGCTACAATGTCCGATCGGTGTCGACCAGTCATCTCTTCTATAGTTTGTCAGAGTTTCTACAGTGCCACCAACAAATATCCTGGGGACATTTGACCCTCAGAGCAGGGGCCTGTTTCCCCCTGCAATCCTCAACGAGCACACTGTAGAGTTGCAACCTAGTGCATAGTTTGGGCCGCAAGCATTCAACCCATATTCATCCAAAACTGATTGGACCACACAAATCCAGTAGGAGGTTGTGCCTTAGTTTTGTTTCTGCATTTAGAAACTAAATGAGGCCATTGGATATAATTGGTGACTAGAGTAGGTCAGGTGGTGCAGATGGATGACCACCAAGAATTATAAGAATGAGAAGTATTATGGTGGGGAGGTTGTAAGATCTCACGTCTATATGAGTTTAAAATTATAGAAGAAATTGAATTTTTGTTTATTGTACTAGTTAAATTTTTATGTGAGACTCGAAACAACATTTTGAGAGTTGGAATGACTTGAGGAAATTTTTTTAGATGGGAAATGAGGCTCAGAAGGTATCTTGGGTGTTCGGGTGATCCTTAGGATACTTGAGTTAATTTTATGGAGTTTTAGATTTTTCTGGCAATAGTGAATGGTGTGGTGTGCATGTTTTAGGAGAAACTTTGAGAAACTTTGATGCTCAGGGTGTTTTCAGTTCATTTTGAACTAAACACAGTTGAGATTCATTGTTAGAGAATTGTTTTAGGTAAACCGTGCAATCCAAAGGAGAAACCGTGTGAGGTGGTGGAGAGACTGAGGCATGGCATGCGGTCTGTGCACAGTTTCATACAAATTGTGCACGTAGCTATAGAGGGGAGGCGATGATGATAGCACATTTATCACATGGGTTGTCTAGGTGTGAAGCATAAACATGTGAGGCATTTGGTAATGCACAATAAAGGGTGTATGGTTGGCATATAGTTTGGAAAATTATGCAGCCAAACTGTGTGGCTCCCTAGAATTTCATTAAAAGGGGGAATGACCAAAATGACCCCTCCGGTTTTTTAGCCACTCTCTCCTCTACCCCACCCCATTAGATGTATGCGGACTAGGGGATCTCCCAACCCCTTCCTCCTGCAACCCTTGATTTTAGGGTACATTTATGGTGATCTTTGGGAATTTTTTTGAGGTTAGATGACCTTATGATAAACTCTTATCTCTTTCTTCTTCCTCCTATCTAATTTTAGAGCTCTCTAATTTAGATGTTTTTGAAGATTCCACCAGAGTATGGTGGAATCACCCAATTCTCATGGGGATTTTGGTTGGCCTGTATAGAGGAGACCCTGTGTGGCTTTTCATTAATGTATGAGATTGTGGTGAATTTTCATAGGTTTTCCATAATGATTTAATTTAATTATTTATTTTAATGGTATCAACTTTTAGGGATTTTCTCAGAAATGGGGTCAGGAGTCTGTTGTGGATCACCCATAGTGGTTTCTTGGAGTTTCAATAAGAGGTGAGAGCCCAGTGTGTTTTTCAACAATATGCCAAGTTATGGTTTAGTTAATTAATTAATTATAATTAATATAATTAATTAAATTTTGTTAATTGGCATGAGCTTAGAGTTTGGGTGGTTGATATGAGCTCATTTGGATGTTGAGGAGTTTGCGCGAGGCTTGGGTGGGCCATGGAAAGGTCGTCAGAAATTGTAAAATGTTATGGAATGATTCGTTAATGAGGTAGGTGGTCTAAGATATTTACCCATAGTATTATTAATTTTATTTACACGTGTGAGTGGTATGTGCCTTAAATACCATGTGTGGTGAGTTTTCTTCCTTGGTTTAAGTTAATGTTTACCTTAGACCTTCCTCAAATCTCATCGGAATCATTGGTGTTTATAATACCAAACCTATAGTTGCCCATGGGTTTTTTTTCTTGGAAATGGAAAAAAACATGGTTGTAAAGGGTAGTGTAAGGAGTTAAGTGTTTAACTCAGTTAAGCTCATTAGTTGGCTTAACTAAATGGTTAAATTCTACTTGGTAAGACTTGGGGATAAATGCTTTATAATATGTTTAAAGGATGAATTGGAACATTTTTATCTTCGAATCCCTTATGAAATATATATGAGGTCTTTACAACAATTTTTTCCACGTGCTTAGGGTTTTTACCCGGTTTTGGATTCAAAGGGGTGAAGCTATGTTTTGAAATGGTTCTTATTTTAAAATGAGTTTTTGAACTCCATGTGGTTTTATAAAAAGGGGTTTATAAATGAGTTTCAAATGTTGAGTGGAAATGGGTGTGTGGTTTTCATTTGGTAAAATGCCTTGATGGATCTTTTAATGATTTGACGGGAAAGAAGGATTTGGAATTGTTTTGGTGTTGAAGGACCATAGATACCTTGGTAGATCATAATGGTTTAAAATGGGTTGTGGTGGTTTTTGGATGTTTTGTAAGGTTAATATGTCCAATGGTGGGTTGCGTATTGGGTCCTTCTTCAGCCGGCGCAGGTCTCGGCCCTCCACAGGAGCTCCTTCTATATTGTTCTCGGCTTGAAGGAGGATTTCCTTAAGGTATGGTGTAAGGTTCCGCGGACCTGGGGCCGTTGGAGTTTTAACCTAAACAGGTGGTCCATGGCAGCTCACAGAGGCAAGGAAAGCTCGTTGGCGACAGTCTGGATCAGCCTCCTGGGGTTGCCGTTGCCGTTTCAGAATGAGGGCTTCCTGAAGTTGATTGGTGACTCCATCAGGATCTTTCTGTGCTCCGATGACGCAACGAGGATGGGTCTATCGTCCGCAACGGCCCGGATTTGTGTCGAGCTTGACATTGCTTGTCCTTTACCGGAGAAGTTAGACTTGCAGGTGGAGGGATCTTTCACCTGGGTGCAAGATCTGGCGTTCCCGGTGTTCCCCAGGTTCTGCTCGCACTGAACCCTACAAGGTCACCCAGTCCAGGTTTGCCGGTGTGGGCGCAAGGGGCGTAGCACGGATCCGGGAGCGATTTCAGGGGGGTGGAGGTCGCAGGTGCGCCTCTCCCTCGGCTGCTTCAGTGCCGGGTTTGGTGGAATCTCTGGAGATCTCAGGTGCCCAACCATCTTCCCCCTCCAAGGGTGTCCCGGATCCCCTTCAAGAGACGGGGGGTCGAAGGAAGCTACGCGGGAGGCAAGTATCTCGTCCCCCGCATCCCGCGGAGTGTATATTCCGTTCGGCTCTCCTCTTCTCTGTTGTCTCTTGAATTTAGTCCAAGATACCCTCTTATGGGTAGTCTCTCAAGAACGAGGGTCCCAGGACTATCTCTCCTGTCGTCCAAGGTTGGTATTTTTTCGGTTAGTGATGCAGAGCAGAACCAGTGGTCCTTGGTGATGTTTTCTTAGGACTCAGGAGGATCCTCTGGGGGTGTTCCATCCCCCCCTTCATGGGACTCCAAAGAGCGTTACCTAATAGGATCTTCCCCCTACTCCAAGGTCTCCAGGGAAGGCAGGGATATCCCCGTGCCTCGTAGTAGGAGAAAACCGAACCTGAGCAGGTCAGACAGTCCGACATCCCCCGTTGTATTGCTGACCAAGGAGTCAGGGGTGTGTACGAGATCGAAAGTCAAGAGTCTCCAAGGGAATGTTGCATCCCTCTTTGAGAAGGCTAAACACTATGGATCCAGTCCCATGGAACTCTATTTCTAAATGATACCCTTAATAATCTGGAACGCTCGAGGGATAGGCGCACGGGTTAAGTCTGACTTCCTCTCCTCCGAAATATCCAGTCACAAAGCGGCACTGGTGGCCGTTACTGAACATAAACAGAATCCCGCCAGGATTGGGGAGTTCTCCAAGAAGCTTCGCATGCAGGGGAGCATGCAGGATGAATCTATCAATAAATATATCTGGATCTTTTGGCAAAGGAGGTGCACTGTTGACATGATCCAAGCTGGGGACCAGTTCCTTATGGTGAAGGTAACTCTTGGACTTCTTTTCTTCTATGTCTCCTTTGTGTATGCAAGTTGCAACTGCCACGCGCGAGAATCCTTGTGGGAGGAGCTCATGAAGTTCGACCCTGGACCCGACCCGTGGTTTGTGGGGGGGGGGGGATTTTAACGTTGTTTCAAACCCGGATGAAAGGAAGGGGATATGCCCTTTTAACAGGGAAGCCAACCTTGCCTTTTTCCGCTTTATGGGTGCAAAGGGACTCTCTGATCTGGGATTCGTGGGAGACAACTTTACTTGGTGAAACAACCAATGGGGGCCATACCGCTCGTGGGGGCACTTGGACCGTTGCCTGGCCAACATTCACGCCATATCTGTTTTCTCAAGTACTACGGTGACCCATCTGGTGCGGGGGATCTCAGATCACTCTCCTCTCCTTATCTCCGTGGACTCCTCCCATCAATCTCATGAGTAGTTTAGGTATTTCAAGCTTTGGGAAGATATGTTAGGGTACCATGAAATGGTTAGTTCGGCTTGGGACGGCCCTCAACAGGAGAATAAATGGTTATCCCTTCACTGTAAGCTCCGCAGGTTGAAACTTAAGCTGAAATCATGGTCGAGAGACCTCGCTTCCCCAGAAGAGGAGTTAAAAACCGTAATAAAAGAGGTTGAACGCCTGGAGAAGAGTCTTGAGGAGGTGTGGGATGATCAGTCCTATGAGGAGCTCGCAGGAAAAAAGAGTATCATGTCGGATTTAATCCTAAAACAAGAACGCATGGCCAGGGAGAGGGCTAGGATCAAGTGGCTGAAGGAGGGAGACAAGAACTTGGCCTTCTTCCATGCGTGTATTAAGGAGAGGGGGATGCGAGTCAAGCCGAACATCATGCTGGAGGATGGTTCCTTCACAGACGACAGGGACAAGGCGGGGCGCATGGATTTCTCTTTCTTTAAAGACCTCCTAGACGGTCCTAATGAATGCCTGCCAACAGGTTATCCCTCAGAGGCCACAAACATTTTTGACGTGATCCCCAACTTGGAGTTCGACCAGTTCAATGGAAGTCTGGAAGGCATGTCGGAGGATCCTGAGATCAAGGATGCGCTTATGCATTTGAACCCGGACAGCGCCGCGGGGCCTGATGGGTTTCTTGCTTCTTTCTACAGAACCTCTTGGGACACGGTTGAAGATGATCTGATTGCTTCCATTCAAGATTTCTTTCGTGGGGGATGCCTCCCCAGAGTTTCATGTTCCACCTCCCTCGTTCTCCTTCCCAAGATCAAAATCCCTTCTTCAATGTTGCACTACCGCCAGGTTAGTATGTGTAACGTACCCTACAAGACCTTGGCTAGTATCATCAACTCCCGGCTGGCAGTGCATCTCCCTCGGTGGATATCCCTGGAGAAACATGGGTTTATCAAAGGCCGCCCGATTCAAGAAGCCATCGCCCTCACCCAGGAGATGCTGAATGACATCAACTTCAAAACCCATGGCTCTAACTTGGTCATTAAGATGGATATGAGCAAGGCATATGATCGGGTGGAGTGGAGCTTTATTAACAGAGTTTTGTCAGGTATGGGTCTCGGTTCTCAGAACGTGGATCTTATCTTTCGCTGCTTTTGTTCCTCTTGGCTCTCAATGAACTTTATGGGAAAGTCTTATGGTTTCTTCAAGTCTACCCGAGGCATCAGGCAAGGAGACCCTATCTCACCATCGTTGTTCATCATCATTCAGGACGTTCTGAGCCGACTCATTCAGAGGAGCATCAATAAGGGAGACATCCTGCCCTATCGCCACCGGTCGAGGGCCCCGACAATTTCACACCTTATGTTTGTTGATGATACCATCCTATTCTTGAACGGTAAGAGCAGATCAATTCAGAACCTGATCAGTGTGCTGGATGTGTATTGTCTTTGGAGTGGGAAATCCATTAACAAGGGGAAGAGTGATTTATTTATCTCCAACAGGTGCCCCGCGGAGAGAGTGCAAAATGTTAGTAGAATACTCGGCTTCTAGAAGGGCGACTTCCCGATGGTCTATCTAGGTGCACCTCTCTCACCTGGGAGACTTCGGATCCGTGACTTCGACGCACTCTGCACCAGGGTTTCTGATAAAGTGTTTAATTAGAAAAGCAAATTCTTGTCCTTTGGCGGGCGTATTGCCCTGGTGAATAGCGTTTTAGTGGCATATCCGATTCACGGTCTGTCCTCCATCAAAGTACCGAAGGGGGTTATCAAAAGGATCGACAGTATCCTTGCTAATTTCATTTGGGATCCGCTTTCAGAAAGGAAGAAGCACTGGGTTGCCTGGGGGAAAATGGCACGGCCCGTGAATGAAGGAGGTATTGACGTTCGTAATCTCGAGGACACCCTTTACTACATGCATGCCAGGATGGCATGGAGTGTAATGGAACGACGCACCCTATGGGGGACTACCATGAAAGCGTATGCGACATGCCTCTGTGACTCGGGAGAGAGGAACCATTCTGCCCTCTGGTCGGTGATAGCTCCGATTATGGATATGCTTTGTCCCTTCTCTCGATGGGTGGTGGGGAAGGGGGATCTGTCTTTTTGGCATCAGGATTAGAGCGGTACTGTGCTGGGATTCCCCGGATGCCCGGCTACAGATATTTCATTCAAGGAGGCCAATCTCTTCCCCAGCTTCACCCTCTCGATTTTGGATAAGGATCAACATGAGTGCTTCAACTCATTGAGCTTAATGAATAGGAGGAAAAATGTGTATTCACGGCCTCCTCCTCGGGCCTGCTCACTTCGAAGGATTTCCGTCGCATCGTTAACAGACAGATCCACGCAGAGGGTTGGGATGAGATCCTTTGGGTGAAAAGCATCCCCACTAAGATCAATTTTCTCACATGGAGAATTTGTAACAGAGCCCTTCCGACTGATGACAATATCCACAAATGCGGTATTCAGCTTGCGTCCAGGTTCTTATGCTGTAGCACCCCTAGTGAGGAGAGCTCTGCACATCTTTTCTTCGGTAGTGACTAGGAACGAGAGGTGTGGAAGGTCCTGGGGAAGTTATATGCGCCCCTCCCCTCAGATGGGTCTACTTCTGCATTTCTTGTTCAATAGTTCCAAGGCTCGGAGGGAGCAGGGCCGGAGAGGGTGGCCAGTGCGGTGCTACTGCATGTGGGGTGCTGGACCATATGGCAGGTGCGGAATAAATTGAAACACGAGGGTGCAGGGGTGTCGGCTCGCAGTATTATTGTCTGGCCGAAAACCTTTCTACTGGACCTGAACACAGCAATGGGGACATGGAAGGTCACTCCTACTCTCCGCCAGCTCTAAGTGGCCTCCAATGTGGACGAGGCACCGAGAAGAAGGGAAGGCAAATGGGTATGCTGGCATCCTCCAACAGTGGGATTGAAACTCAATACGGACGGCTCGTGCGTCCAAGGGGACCTGCGTGGAGGAGGAGTTGTCAGGGACCACAACGGTTCAGTGTACTTAGCTTTCTCGGCCAGATTGGGTCAGGGCTCTTCTCTGCAGGCGGAGGCGAAGATGATTCTCACTGGGCTTAGACTCTGCATGCAAAAAGACCTGGATATCTCTGAAATCGAAACTGACTCCTTAATTGTGCACAACTCCTTGAAAGGGTATGGGGAACCCCCATGGTTGATTAGCCATGTCATCAGGAAATGTAGAAAAATTATGAGTGCCAATGCGAGTATCCTTCACACATGGAGAGAGGGGAACAAGGCCACAGACCACTTGGCTTCAGTGGACTTCCATGGCACGGAGGAGGTGTTCCTTCACACAGCGGGTAGTATCCAACCCAATGGAATTTAATGTATCAAAGGGGATGCGCTCGGTCTTCACTATTTTAGACCTCCGTAGATTCCTCCTTGGACACGGGGGGGGGGGGGGAGCTCTACCCTCGTGTCTTTCTGGTTTATTTTCTTTTCTTTTCCTTCCTGCAGTTTTTTTTCTTTCCTCGTTGTACTCCTTTCCTTCTTTGAATAAAAAATTACATGATGATGATGAAATGGATTGTGGAACGATGCTTTTCATCTGTGGTTTAAGGTGTGGGATTGATTCTCTAGACACTATTTTTTAAATGTATGAGTAGGTGTAAGACTGAGGCTTTGGGAGCTATTGTTAATGTATGGTTCTAGATGTTTGACATAGTTCTCTACATACAAGGTTTAGAGAACCATATTGATGTTATATGCTTTCATGAGTCGAATGATGGATGAAAAATCCCTTTCTTATTTAAAGTATGTTTTACTATATGTTATATGAAATAGATGGACCAACTTGGGTTGATGTAGGTTGGTTTGGCCTGGATGTCACCTTAGAACCTGAGGGATAATGGGTATTAGATAAGCAGTTGTTTCTTTTCAAAGTATCTTTATTTATGTACTATTTATTTATCCTGATGTTTATCTGTATACACTATTTCTCTAACAAGTATTTTCGTTAGAATCTATTAGTGGTGGCCTACTGAGTTGTACTCACTCCATGATCAGGTGACCATTTCACACATGTGTTGGACTCAACTAGAGAAAATGATTCTCAAGGCAGAACTAATTTGGGTCCATCCCATTTATTGAAGAGAGAGATAAAATCATTAATGGAGAGATTTATATCAATATTAATATAGGAGTTTTTCCCAACATTAATGGAGAACTAATTCTCAATATTAATGACTGGATAAATTAATGTCAACTACATTAATTGGAGATATAGACTTGGTGTCTATATAAATGGATGTGGTGACATTTTTTGAGTATGACTAATGAGCGGAAGACAAGGCCTGGCCAAAGTGGAGGTGGTTCCCCTTTCGGGGAATCCTACCTTGGCACACACAAAGAGATGAAGGAACTAGAGCTAAAGGCAATGTTAAAGACCTGCAAGGGAGGAGACCAGAAGGAGGGAACTAGAAGATGCGATGACCAAACGATATTGGTGGAACATATTCCGATGATCTAGGTAGAGTTCCGAAAGATGGAAATTCTTGTAACCTAGATGTTTCTCCTCATTGAATTAAAGTGATGTTGTCATTATACCATGGATATAGGATGAAAGTTTGAACCACGTAATCCCGCTGTGCATTTTTTTTGTAATTTTTGTGTGCATGCATGTTTTCTTGTCATGCGCTTATTGTTCTTGTGAATGAAGACCTTGGGAGAACTAGAAACAGATGCAAGGATGACTCGGTGTGGTGACCAGGGTTCCTGGAAATCTCAGTTCTGAACACCAAAGTCATGGGGGATCTTCTAGAGCAAGTTTCTCACTTGTTGTTTTGGGATTCTATCCCCAACACATGGTATCTGAGGAAGGTTAAAGTTTTTTATTATAGAACAAAATTGAAAGAATATGGTGGATCATTTTATCAAAGTCTCTTAGGACGTTACCGAAAGACAATAGTGGTACTAGAGGTGTCTCTAGGATATTGAAAGTTCAATTGACCAACATGAGTTAGGAGACATGTTCCGTTGTTGGTGACATTTAGAGTTTTATAGAAGACTATTGGGGTTCCTTGTTTTAGGTGATCTATCAGGAGACCGAAAGAATGTCATCGAAAGATGGAGGCGGTTTCAGCAGTGTTGCTGGAATAACAAAAGTATTCCTGTCTGCATGTGTCATGCGGTGTATTTCATTCATTGGGTGAAATTTGGAGCTTGGTGGAAGGCTACTAAAATTATGGAATGCAATAGAACTGGAAGACCATGATATCAAACACTCAGGGATTATTTTGGAAGTCGAAGTCAGGTGAAATATGACTCGGGTTCCCAGGAGGAGATATCAGATGAAGCCTTCAGTTGTCAGTTCAAGTCAATAGAATATTCGGTTGGTGACCCTGTTCTTCATGAAATTGCAGATGGGGAAGGGATATTACAATTTTTGACTCTATGAAAATGATCTTTCGGAGGATCGATATAGAAATAGAAGGACCTTATGCGATGAAGGTGGGCTCTCAAAGAGTCAGGACTAGGTTAGAAGTAGTGGAGAAAATGACTATGTTTCCATGGTTGCACTGAAGGATGTTTCAGTGGGAGTTCATCATACCGATGACATTAGAATTTTCAAAAGCTATGGTTACTAGATTAATGTTGGTTCCAATGGTGTTTCTGGATTTCAGTGTACCAAATAGCTCTTGGGTGGTGCATAAGCTTAGTAGCATAGTTTTCAAAAATTCATGGAAGTCCAATAGAGTGAGGTCATGGACATTGTGCATGAAGAAACTTGTTGTTGGTAATTTCAACAAAATTAGAGGATGAAAAATCATTTCTGATTTCTTTTTAGAAATTTTCCATGGATACATTCAGATGTGTTTCACATAGACAGTGGAATGATCAGATTGTTGTTCCAAAATATTAGGGAGGGACTACTTTAATGGGAGCTTATAAAATTGAAGTAGCATGATGTGGAGAACCATGTAAGTGATACATAATAATAGTGAATGGAAGCTAGACCAGTTTTAACATTGGTGAGAGAATGAGAATAGTCTTCAAGTTGAAGATTGTTGGAATCAACCTATGAAAACAATTCTCATGGAAAAATTGATTTGGGTCCAGCCCATTTATTTAAGAGAGAGATAAAATCATTAATGATGAGGTTTATCTCAATATTAATAGAGGAGTTTCTCCCAAAATTAATAGAGAATTAATTCTCAATATTAATGGATGGAAAAACTAATGTTAGCTGTATTAATTGAAGATATAGACTTGGTGCCTATATAAATGGATGCAGTGATATTTTTTGAGTATGATTGATGAGTAGAAGACAAGGCCTGACTAAGGCTTAGGTGGTTCCCCTTATGGGGAAGCCAACCTGGGAACACACAAAGATCAGAAGACACCAGATCCAAAGGATAAGTTCAAGACTCGCAAGGGCGAAGACCAGAAGGAGGGGTCCAGAATATGTGATGACCGAAAGGATCGATTTTCTCCATCCCTAAGTCTCTCATTCCCAACTTATAATCCCTTTATGGGGTTCCATCTTAAAACTCATGGGTGATAGGAGGAATTATTCATCCAAGCTTATTTATGATTCACCATCCTTTATGGAATCTGATGTGGAACTTGGGGTTTGTACTCAACAATCCTCCCCTCAAACTAAAGGCCACACAATTGGGTCTTCCCTTCAATGATAATGAATTAGATCCAACTATCTTGCACCACCGTTTTCTCATCACCGGGACTCTCCGTATGACCACCATTTATTAGGAAGGCTTTCGACACAAGGCACTATGGATTCACATGCTTCAAATGAACAACCACTATCATTGTCAAAGGGTTTTGGAGAATAATCCACCCTACATCACACTTGGGATGAATTATAGATCTGATACCACTTTTCAGGATTTATTTTCTCTAGAACTATGTCTCTCAGTCCCAAATCATAATCCCTTATGGGGTTCCATCCTAAAACCCTTGAGAAATAGGAGGAATTGTCTATATGAGCTTATATATGAGCCACCATCCTTTGTGGAATCTGATACGGGACTTGGGTTTGTACCCAACACATGTACCTGAGTAGCTCTCACATGTTTATTGTAGGCAAAAGTTTGAGATAAGGCATGTGTTGAGTTTTTCATGATCGGGTAGGATAACTCAGATGGTATCAAGAGACTGGATGAGGTTCGGATCGGAGATGCAGTAAAACCCTTTTTCATAGCTTTTATTTTATTCATTATATTTGCATAACCATCCTAATGTGTATTCAGTAGTATGGATTATATGGTTTTTCAAAACTTTCTAGCATTTCAGTTTATATTATCTCATGATTTTTGATCTATTATTTTCACATACTCTGATTTTTTTGATGCTTGATTAATTATATTTGTTGTTGTGTACTCTAATATGGGGGTATAGTCTCCTCACTGTACTACCCTAGACCCCTGATGCTAGTTGTCATCCTTTGACATATGAGTAGGAATGATTGAGGTTATGTGGAAGATTGTCTTGAGAAATTGACTCAGTAGCTCTCAGGTCGGGGCGTTACAGGAACAATAGGTTTCAATGTTTTTTCAGTGGTAGAATATCTAGATTTTCATCTTTATATTTAACCATATTTTCATTCTAAGTAGGTTTGGGATCTTTTTTAACTTCCTGGTGAGTTTTTAAACCACTACTAGTTGTAATACTCATTAAATCCTCCCATAAATTAACTTCAATAGTTGTTGAAAGTTTACATTTTTCTCTAGAATTCATTCCCCTATCCAATTAACTCATTTAAAATTCTAGGTTTTACATTATTGCATCAGATTGGGGTTTATCTGAATCAAATTGGGACTTTTTTTTTCAAAGTGAAATTTGAGTATTTCATATCGAGTACCCATTTTCCTTATAATTTGATTCATTTTAGAAAATAAATTGACCCTAAAAATTACCTTATGAATTAAAAGACTCTTTCCTCAATTAATTTAGGAAGGGTTTCATGGGTTGTAGTTGGAAACTAGGGTGAACTACTGGTCTAAACACCCCATGCTATTTATATAAAAGATTTAGATGATTCATATAACCTTAAATGTAGAAATAGAAGAAGGGACAATCCCTAGGCTACATCCTATGACAAAAACCAAAAAAGTTGCCATTTTCACATGATTGGGAATGCATATGAAAATTAGTACAACAAGAGTTATAATATCCAAACATACTACAATGGAGGCATTTCTCTCTTAAGTGAGTTTTGTTGGTTTTAATTATAATACCCAGACTTTGTGAACATGAATGTTTTCTTTCTTAACTACGGTCCTTCTTGAGCATTTGTGTTGTGAATTATCTGCAAATGTATTGCAAATTTGTTTCAACTCTTCAGCGGTTTTATCACTATAATCACCTCCTGAATATTGATCAACTAGAGTTTTTTGATAAGGGGTGGGATTATTATAAAAAATGTTCATAAGGAATTGTGGTGTACACTGATGATTAGGAGACTTACTAATTGGACCTTTAAACCTGACACAATCTTCATGAAATAGCTTACCCTCATCCTGGAGGAAACCAATAATCTTATACCTAATCTCAATTTTCATTCTTCTTGGATAAAATTTCATTAAAAAATAATTAAAAATTTGATCTCACCTACTAAAAATTTCTTCATCCATTTGTTGAAACCATCTCCTGACATTTCCCTTAAGACAAAATGAAAAAACTCTAATTTTTAATTATTCTTCACTCAAACCTCTTAACGGTAGTTACTACATCACACAATAAAAATCCCTAGTATGGTCAAGTGAGTCTCCATTAGGCAGTCCATTGTATGATTGAAGCATAGAAAAATATGATTTCTTAATTTCATAATTACAAGCTCTAGGTTTTTTATTAATATAATATGGATTACTAGACATTATAATCACTTGAAACTCCCTAAAGACAACTCTCACACCCAACTAATTTCCAGGTTGAGGTTGATATTTTCTTTATTTTTAATGTTATACAAATTTTTAAGATTATCTTCCATTTTAGATTTCTAATCATCCAGTTTAAGGCCACATAATTTTTTTTAATATATTGGATGAAAGGATTTATATTTTAAAAAAAAGACTTAGTGAACATACATACATCAGTTTTTTATATTGTTTTCTTTGAAACAAAAAACATTTTTTTAAATTATTTTTTTAAATCGAAATTTTTTATAGAGTTTGTTTCTAGACTTGGTTGCACGTGAACTCCCCATAAAAAATGTCAAAATTTTGACATGGATGTAATTGAATATAATCAAAAATTATTTTTATTATTACTATTGTAACATAATATAGTCAGTAGTAGGATTAAATCCTACAACGAAGAAAATTATGGAAATGTGTGACCAAAGTAACAAAAAAACACTCAAAAAAATTTAACAAAGAAAAATATACAATTACTGGTGTGAAAGAAAGTGTGAAGTATGGGCACATTTGGAATAGATGATTGATAGATTAACAAGAAGAAGTCAAAAAACAAAGAAACAATGGTGTATGAGATAGGTCTTTAGAAAATATTTTCCTTTATTCATGCTTAAATAAATTCATTGGTACTGAAAGAACAAAGGATAACCAACTTAGAAAGAGAGTCAACCCGTGTCTAATTCAATTCGATGGTTTCTCATATACAAACTCAGTCATTCATAAAATAATTCAATAAGAAATAATTATAATAAATTTTTTTTTATCATAATGTTCTTATCTCATATTTGATTCATGATTAATTAAATGGATTCGATTTAATTCAATCGAAGAATATTTTCTTTATTCTTGGATATTTTGAAAATATATCACCTAAGAATTAATGAGTAAACAATTAGAAAAGAAATCATGAATGAAGTATTATATTATACCAGAAAAACCTATTTCCTAAAAAAAAGTTAATCCAAGAATCATTATTGAATTAGGAAACTCAATTAATACCATTGAATAGAAACAAGAACAAGAAGGTAGGAAGATAACCTTCTCTTTTGAAGAAATTTTCTTCTAGATTTATTTCATATTGTTTTCTCCACACTCTAATCATGTTGTTCTATCTCACCACATCTGCATCTCTTCTCTGAATTAGTTCCTTACAAAAAATTCATCTTTCTCAAAAATCCCTCCCCCCTTTTTTCTTTTCAGTTCTAATTTTTATTTTCTTCCCATACATCAACTTACTGTCTTCACCCACTATCAATATTCACTCACTAAGCCCTTCTATCACCGCCCTTGTCTACTCTTATTGTCATCATTTCTTGGACCTCTATATTCTTATTCTGTTTAAATTCCTAGTCCCCCGACCAATTCCACTACCAATATCTGAGCTTGACATCCACAGTGGAAATAATCGGCTAATAGCACCAAGGATATCATACTACAATCACACAACCCCATGATCAAACTTGCACTAGAATCCTTCAAAGCTTCATCGTTCATTACACATATCATCTTTAGATCATCTTGGGGACTAGAAGATTATATGATTTTCAATCATAGGTACTATTATTCAGGTTCCAATAAGTTTGATAAGGACTTAATTATGGTAAATTCATTGGGGGAATTATTTCGAACATGTTGGGTGTGCATTTCTTCAATGAAAAACCTACAACATTAGGGTAATTTGAGGTCGCTTTTTTTGTCTTCACTAAATCATTCTTCTAAAAAAACAAAAAACTAGCACTCAACATCTTCAATCATTAGTTTGACATCAAATCATCATCATATTCCCCATATATGACCTTAACTCAACACAAATCCCAGTATTAGCTAAATTTTTTATCCATCATTGGTACATTTCATCTTCCAACCCTCAGTGATGAGATCTTCAAAGTGACTCTCAAATTTATTCTGCTTCACTGGTGATGGGGATTGGACTCAGGTTCATCACCGACCATTGATGAAATCTCTTGGAATTTAGCTTTGACCTATGTTTATGATGTCCTGTTTAAAGTTATTGTCACTTTCCTATGTCTCCTTTATGTTACCATGATATATCATGCCTATTTTTTCATTTTTATGATTATCACCCCTTTTATATCCAATTGAACTGCCTATTGTCCATCATGTAATTATTTCTTCATGTTATTCCATGTTTATTCCCTTACTGGGTTTTATAGCTCACCCCTTATGTATTTCCCTAGGTTATCCCATGCATTTTTAAGAACGATAGAATGTTGTGAGCATGTTAAGAATGTTTTCAACAATGTTTATGTTCTACCTATTTGTATCTTTTAATTTAATGTATCTAATTACCCAATGAAACTATAATTATTAATCTTTTGGGTTTTAATATGTGTGTTCTTATTTAATAAATCATGAAATAATGTGTAATAAATACAAGGGTTGTCATAGCAACATGTACACATTTGGGTATATCCTTCAAGAGTGCACGTTTATAATCCACATGAAATTAAGTTGGATCATAGGACCATTAGTGGATACTTCATTGGATATTCCCAAAGGTATAAAGTATACCTTTTTTATTTTCCATCATTGAACACTAGAATTTAGGAATTAAGAAATGAAAAATTTCTTGAAAATGGCATGATTTGTGGGAGTTATCATATCAAAAAAAACTATAATAAAGACCATTCAGAATATCAATCCTTTAGATAAGGTGATAGATTGATAATTTTTCATAAAAAACCTCATTTTTGAACAAATAACATTCAAAAAATGGCTGATAATCATCCTTTGGATCTAATAGTTCAAGAATCATAAATTCTTGAACAACCAGTTAAAATGCAAATTCCTCAAGAAAATAATTGCGAAACATTGAGAAGATATATAAGGATGATAAATCCATCAATTTCTAGTGATTATATAGTGCATCTACAAGAATATGACTACAATATTTGACTTGAAAATGATCCCAAAACATATACATAATCCATGATTTGTAAAGAGTCAAATATATGGTACGATTCCATGATGGAGGAGTTGAATTAAATGAAGAGTAATGATGTTTGGGACCTTGTTGAGTTTAAACTTGGTGTAAAAAATATTGGATGTAAGTGGGTTTTTAAAATCAAGAAAAATTCATTAGGAAACAGTGAGAGATACAAGGCCTGACTAGTTGCTAAATGGTTCACTTATAAGTAAGGGATTGATTATACTCATACATTTTCTCCAATATCCAAAAACAATTCCTTGAAAATTATATTGTAATATGTAGGTCATTTAGATTTCAAATTATAAAAAATGGATGTGAAATCTACATTTCTAAATGGTAATCCATATGATGAGGTTTACATGAAACAACTTGAAGGATTCCTCTCCAGTAATGGTGAAAATTTTGTGTGAAAAATCAAAAGGTTTATCTATGATTTAAAAAAGGAATCCAGGTAATGGTATTTATGATTTCATGATGTGATTACTTCATTTTGTTTCAAAGAAAATATTATGAATCAATTTATATACTAGAAGGCTAGTGGGAGTAAAATAGGTTTTCTTATTTTATATTTAGATGACATTTTACTTTCCATTAATGATAAGGGTTTTCTATATGAGGTTAAATAGTTTCTCTCAAAAGGCTTTGACATGAAAGATATGGGTGATTCATACTATGCCATTAGCTTAATTATTTCTAGGGATATGTTTAGAGGCATTCTAGGCTTGTCTCAAGAAACCTATATTAATAAATCCTTAGAGAGATTTTGTATTAAATAATGTGCACCAAGTATAGAAACCATTCTTAAGGGTGATAAATTTAGCCTGAAACAAAGCCATGAAAATGATTTTGAATGAGAAAAAATGGAATACATCCCATTTTCTTCCATAGTTGGTAGTATTGTATATGATTAGGTTTACACGAGGTCTGGAATTTCATTTGAAGTAGGAGTGTTGGGAAGATATCAGAGTAATACAAATATAGACCACTGGAAGGTCATGAAGAAGGTACTGAGATACCTTAAGAATAATAAACACTACATGATTATATATAAAGAAACTTATAATTTAGAAGTCATCGGACACTCAGATGTAGAATTTTTTGGTTATGTTTATACACACAAATCAACTTCAAGATATGTATTTATGATGGATGTAGGAGTCGTGTCTTGGAGAAGTGTCAAATAGAATACTAATAGTGACTTATACTATAGAAGTTGAGTTTGTTTCGTGTTTTGAGGCCAATTATCATGGTGTATGGCTAAGGAGTTTCATTTTGGGCCTTAAATTTATGGATTATATTTCCATAAAATTGATTATATATTGTGACAATTCAGCTGCTATCATTATGGATAAGAATAAAAAAAGTGGGAGTTGAAGTAAGAACATAGACATTAAGTACTTAACCATAAGGGAATGAGTCAAATATAAAAATGTGGTCATTAAAAATTTCATGACCCCCTCCCTACAAAGATGCCCCTCCTAGGATGATAATGAAGAAAGGGAGATAATGACCCCTGAGTCCCACCTTCAGTAGGCCCTAGGGTGGAGACCAGAACTAAGGGTATATAATCTCACAAAATAGAAGGCATTAACACTTTTTATAGAAACAAGATTGGGAGATAAGATGTATCAACCAAAAAACAACTTCAAGAGATACATGAAAGAAATCCAAAATCCATCCCACATGCATGTAAAAATATAACTGCTACAAAACAAGATTCATTAAAGTAAATACCAAAATAAATGCTAATTAGAGACACAACAACTATCCCCAACGTCCGATCTAGCACTGCCCAACATGTTCCATATAGTCCCCCTAGAAACCTAAAAGAAGTTTTATATATTTAGGGTAAGAATACAAGTATACTCAGTAGGAAAATGCAAAGTCTCTTATGCACAAGTGGGGGAGACATACTAATTCCCCCGTGAGAAAACAACAGAAACCAAAATCACCTAACAAGGTATACTAACCACCCCAACCTCACCTAAGGCATGCTCACCAAATAACGCATGTCAAGTAAAGTGATATAGAGAACATCGATGATAGGGTGCCCCACACCACCTTCACACTAATTATCCGCTCTCACACCCAAACTGAAGACGTCATTGTGCTCCCACTTCTTCTAAACATACCACACCACATCCCACCCACAGACACCTGGGACTCAAAACCACATCTCACCCCTCCCGCAGACACCTGGTCCTCACAACCACATCCCACCCATATACTCCTGAGCCACATACCATGTCACACCCTGAAGACACTTGAGAAATCACAACACGTCTCATCCTGAAGATACTTGGGAAACCAAAACTCCCCCTCACACACCTGGGCCTCACATACCACTACATGCCTAAAGAATCTTGGGCTATCACTGCCTGGAAGAGGGGTAAGGGAAGAGTGGGTGGCTAGCCATCCATCCTCCCATCAGGACGTTTGGGAAAGTCACCCTCCCCCATGATAATGGGGGTGTTCGACACATAGTGCTCAACTAGGGTAGGGCGTGTATATAAATCACAAGGAAATATAGGTATCAAACACTCAACCTAACCTATGGGGTTCCAAACAACAACCAACCCACAAAACTACCTTTATTGCTGCCTCTAAATGCATGTATCAAAACAAATGATGGTCACTTACTAATTTGATAAAAGAAATCTACTTAACACCAAAACATTTTGATATTATTAAGAATTTTCCTGTTATTCTATCCCTAACTAGGAAACTAACAACCACAACACACAACCATAATCACAACCAAGCCAAATAGAGGAAGAAAAACTATGATAAAATAACCCACATCACACTTCCTCCCCACTTAGCACCCAATCCAATCACTGCCATTATCATTCTTCAAATTCATGTCAACCTATCCTTTCCCTCAATAAGAAAACCCTCAACTTATAGACAAACCCCGAAACACACCCCATCACTACCAACCTAACAACCCTACTGTATAACAACACCACACCCATCAAACCTAGTAACATAAACCTACAACAACCCGAACTTGCACCCTCACTGCTCAAACTATGCCCATACATTTGAAAATCATCCAATCTCTCAACTTGAGATTTCATTACACCACCTGTACCACCCCATAAACACAACCAAACTCCCAAATACATTACCACAAAAAAACATAATAGATCCAAACACAGTGCACATCCACACCAACAGAGCAAGGTGTATTCAGATTTAACCAAAAATTGTTCTTTAATCCCACTTTGATAATTCAGGGGTTATCAAAGAACAAGTTTGATCCTAGGGAATCCATTTATTTAAACAGATATATGTGATTTATCAAGTTTTCATGTTCATATCTATTAAAAAATAAACATCCACAATCCATCACAGGTACGCAAACAAATACCACCAACGACCATGATTTTCTGTAGGCATATAACATATACAAATCAAAATAACAGTAATCAATAAAACATAAGCATGCTTAATTTTCCCCAGACCCTATATATTGATATTAAACAATTCAATTATATTTATTTATTTGGAAATTATTCTATGTTCACAAGATAACATTCATACACCCACCCCGCATGATGCACAAATAAAATAGAGATGAAGGGATCCATACTTGTAAGAACAGATGATCGATAACTCCTCCTATTTCCAAAATAGGGGGTGTGCAAGTATCAGGAGGAACTTATAGGGAGACACGATCTAAGGTGCTCACCACAAATGCATGATCACTTCGAGGAAGAAAGGTTGTGGGCACACCAAGAGGAAATAGAAGGGTTCAAGGAAGAGAGGATCTCAACTTTAGAAAAGGCCAGATCCTATATCAATGGAACGAAGACATTTTCAAAGTACTTAAAAGTTGGATCATGATCAAGATTACATGGTTTGACTATTTCAAAGTCCCCAAAAACCTTAGGAATATATGACGTGATTCATAGCCTTTAAAATGGATTTGAAACAGCTTACATATGACAGGTAACTCATTTAACGTTAAATAAAATGTAATAGGACCATAACTAGGAAAAACTAGATTTTTGAAAAATTGTTGGAAATGAATCACCATTGGGTGAGTCACTGATGGATGATCCACCGATGCAAGTCACTGATGCTAGACACTGACGTGAGTCACTGACACAACCTACCGATAGTGAGTCACCAACACCAGTTACCGACGCAACCTACCAATAGTGATTCACTGACACAAGTCACTGATGCGATCTACCGATATAGAGTCACTAACATGAGTCACTGATACCACTCACCAATGCCACCTACCGATGACACTCACTGATGCCACCCACCGATTCCACCCATCGATGCCACTCACCGACACCACTCACCAACGCCACTGACAGATGCCACTCACTAACGCCACTTACTGACACCACTTACCAACACCACTCACCAATTCCACCCACCAACTCCACTCATGGATTCCATTCCTCGATGCCACTCACCGTTGGAAAAACCAGAAAACTGGAAAACTCTCTAAATGAGTCACTGTCACCTCCCAGAACACCTAAAACACTATATTTTCACAAAATAATGGACCAGAGTGGTCCGGGCCATTACATCATATACCTATCAAACTATTATCATCCTTGAGAATAAAAGAAAAAAATCCCATAAGAAAAAGAGGGGTCCAAACAAACACCCCATGGGATACCACTCAAGGTTCCCGCTATACTTGAAACACCGCTACAAGATCAAAGTTTCAACGAGAAACCACTCTATGTTTTTTGAACATGAAATAAGACCTCAACATCCAAGAAAAAATCCTCCTACATCTACTAATGCAACTGTCCACAAGACACACAACTCAAGAACTAAAAGCCACACTACACGAACACATGAATCATGTAATTCATTCCTCGATGTGAAGATACTATCCTCTTTGGAAAACACTGACTTTCCCACATGGGTTTAATCACATTCACATTAATACATCTTGATTAGGGATCAGGTCCTCCTCTATTCAGATGCCATGAATTAATCACAAATTATAGAATAAGGAAACAACTCATCTCATATAAAATAAGGTTCAAGAATTAAAAAGAAAAATAGGACATTGTGAAATTCAAAACAACTCTGGGTATTGGGCATGTAACTGCACTTTTCACTCCAAAGTACTCTACTCTCGGCCACCATGCCTCCACAACACACAAACCAAAGGAATGGTTCGTCCACATATCATCTTCTCCCAATGACCTTAGATATCCAATGGATGCTACATGAATTTTGTGTCTTTTTTGATATCCAACTCTCCCCAATCAATGAAATGAGAGTCATCATGAATATACCGAAGAAACTAGGAGATGTGAAAGACGTCATGGACCCTATCCAACTATGGTGGTAACACCAACTGGTATGCCACCTTGACAACTAACCCCAACACCTAGAAAGTTATAATAAACCTCAAATAAAGCTTGGTACCTTGATGTTATTAATACTTTAATGACTTATTATATACTCCCTTTACTGATTTTATATGAAATGTGCATAATTTGTGTGAAATATTAATTTTTTAATACTAAGTATAATTTTTGAGCATTTTTAGTAGTCCAATTTAGTCAGTTTACTATTTTATTTATAACTCTTCTATACTAATCCAAATTGTGTTGTTCCTGTTTTTAGGCTTCCTTATTCAATATTAATCATTTCATTATAAGGGATCGTGGGCCAATTATGCTATTTGAAGGCCCATATGGACCACACAAGAAGGCCTACAGAATATGTGAAGAAACTGGACCATCCATGAAGATTTAATTTCTGGGATCAATTAGGAAGTCCAAATTCCTTTATTCTCCTCCAACGTTTGGGGTACAACGTAAGGAGTATTGGATAAAAATTTCAAGGTCCAAATCCAAATACAATGGGCCCAAATTATTCATTTAAACTCATCCCACCATTCTGTCTGGGAAATAAAATCAGTACAGTATTCATGACATATCTAATGATGTAATAATCCAATCAAGCTTATATTTTGCAGTGTGAAAGAGGATATATAGGAGTACTACTTTTTTGAAAAAGTCATTTGGATTTTAAGGCATATTCCTTTTTAAAAACCCATTCACATTTTGGCCTTCAAAGAGTTTGTCTTGAAATAGACAGATTAAAATTGTTTAATAGAACCACCATAACTTTGGATCCTTAAGTACAATGGAATCCAAATTTTCAGAGTAGATATAAGAGATATTTATATACAACTTTTAATAAGATCATATCTCTAAATTTTTCTTTCTAGTTTATAAAATTTGCGATGAAAGTGGAGGGGAAGTTTTGGAATGCAAACAGCCCACAACATTGGGCTATAAATACACCCCCTCCTCTCCTTTAAAAAGGGTTGGAATTTTAGAGAAAAGGAGGATAGGTTGGCATGACCAAGGCTCTGAAAAAGGCTTGGGAGGATCTTCTATACTCAAGTTTTTACTTGAGAAACCATTCCTCTTTTCTTCCTTTCATTTACTTTTGCATTGTTCTTCATTTGTAATATTGTAAGTCTTTTTTTTTTGTAATTCTATTTTAATGAAAGTTTCTTCTTCAATATCTCTTATTCTCATATACCTTATATAGTTTCATATTAATGTTCTTAAAATATTTTAAATATATTTGAATCCCCTTCCCTTATTTTACTTTCTAATTCAATCTAAAGTTCGTTTTTAATTTTGATCACCCTTCATGTGTGTGTGTGTTCGACGCACAAATCTTTTCTTATCCCGTTCGTTTTGTTCTATTTATAATTCATCACCATTAACATATATTACTATATTAATAAATATCTTAATGTATGAGTAAGTATATTATTTGGGTGATTCAAAATTTAGGGATGTTAAGTGATTGAGAGTATTTGCTCGATGAATATTCTTCAAATTAACATTGTGTATGTTAGACTTAACATGTCATGGATTAATGACTTGTTTTGTTTAACATGTGGTTTACATGGATTATTAGAACCATAAATACACTACCATAAACAAGATCTAATTAATATTAGAACCTTAAGTTAAGTTAAGGCTTGGATTAAAGCCTTAACACTTAGGAATTTCAATCAACATTATCTTGTGAAGTGGGTGTTAATTTAAATGCAATATAAAACAAAGATCCAGGATATCACAAGCTTAGCTCCCTAAAAATGAACTCACCCCAATATTTATAAATTTGTTAAATCAATCTTAATCAATCAATCATTTTATAAGTTCTGCAAAAAAAAACCCCAATCAGAATACAATCAACTAAAAACAAATGACTATTAAAAAGTATCATCACCGATGATTCGACCTGAGTGCTGCTATACACATTAGCAGAGCATTAGAACTTTGACCGGTTGATAGGCGATAATAGGCCACACTTTTCAAATGGTTCCATTGACGGGGATGGTGTAATTAAGTAGTAGTTAGTTTCTAGTTATTGTAAAAAAACAAAAAAAAAATTAAAAAAATTGAAAAAAACACAAATAAAAACCCACCTTCTCATAAAAATCATAAACAGAAAAAAAACACAAAGAAAAAAAACTGTCTTCATCTATCTTCTAAATCTCTCTGAATTCCTTGTAGTCTCCCGAACAATCCTTCAGATTTGTTTGACCCTGAAATTTAGCGAACACTTTGCCAACTTAGGAGGAACATAAGATATAATCAACTCATTCAAGAACCTATCCTTGTCCAACTAATTGAATTAGATATGACCAATCCTAGGGAACAAACACTTAAATAACTCACTACCCCTGATATGAATTACCAACCTCTTGGTATTCAATATCCAAACATAGAATCTGACTTTTAACTCAAATCAGGTTTGATTCATCTTCTCCCTCATTTCCACGGTCTAGCCGGTGAGGATTCACATCTTCATCTTAAAGAAATCCTAGTGGTGTGCTCTACCATGAAGCCTCAAGGGGTTTTTGAGGAACAAATAAAACTCTGAGAATTCCTTTTCTCCGTATCAGACACTAATAAATCATGGCTCTACTACCTTCCTCCTAGTTCCATAACCACATGGAATGACTTGAAGCAACTCTTCTTAGATAAACTCTTTCCTGCTTCTCGTACTGCTTCTATCCGAAAGGAAATAAGTGGTATTTGTCAATTCCCAAGTGAATCGCTCCATGAGTACTGGGAGAGGTTCAAAAAGCTTATGGAAACCTGCCCACATCACCAAATCCCTGACCAAATCTTGATCCAATACTTCTATGAGGGGTTATTGTCTATGGAGAGAACCCTCATTGATGCTGCAAGTGGCGGTGCTCTTGTTGATAAAACTCCTACAACTGTAAGAGATATCATAAGCAACATGGATGTGAACACACAACAATTCCATACTCGAGCACATGTTCAAGTCAAACAAGCCCAAGATAGTCAATCGATAGAGCCGAACAAGATGACAGAGTGGATGAGTGAACTTACAGGTCTTGTGCGACAACTAGCTGTGGATACCAAAACCACGACTTCATCTTCTCCACAATCAATGTTTCCTGGACCGGTCAAAAACTATGGAATTTGCAACTCTCCATATCATCCAACTAACACATGTCCACAACTTCAAGAGGATCAATCTGATTCATCTGGACCAATGGATCTCAATGTAGCATATGCTCAGAGGAACACCAATCCTCAACAATCAGGTCAGTTCAAAAGAAACTTCAACCAACCTCACTCTGAGCCCTTCTATTCTTCCTATAACCACGACCTGAGGTATGGTAATTCTGTCTCCCATCCCCCTGAATTCCCTCATCAAAACCCAAACCAGTTTTAACATGGTCAAGATGTTGGTAACTTCCAACAACCTTACACTTTTGTTCATCAACAACAAAGGAACAATCCTCCTCCAGGATTCCACTATCCTAGTGATCCTTCTCAATTCCCATAACAATACAATCGCTTTCCCAAGAACCAAAATTAAAGGCAATCCCAATCCTGGACAAGCCTCTTCTTCCAAGCAACCATGGGAAAGTGTAGTGGAAGATCTTTCCTCCTTCACGCATTACAGCCTCAAAAACATTGAAACCCAAATTGGTCAACTTGCATCCCACCTAAGCCAGCAACAAAAATAAAATTATTCCCAACTCCCTGCTCAACCATTACCCAACCCCAAGGGTAATGTAAGTGTAATTTCACTTAGATCGGGAAAGAAAATTTCTACACCTCATGTTGAGTCCTCCAACCCTCCTTTAAATATTGTCCTAGAAAATTAAAAGAAAAAGAAACTTGAAAAGGAATCTGAATCCATTACCTCACCTCCTTCCATTCCACTTAGGAACCCAATTCCTTTTCCTCAAGCCATTTCTAATCCAAATAAGTTCTTTGAACCTGATCCTGAAATGCTCGACATGTTTAGACGTGTTGAAGTCAACATTCCCCTCTTAGATGCCATAAAACAAATCCCTAAGTATGCTAGGTTTCTTAAAGAATTTCCCCCCATAAGAGGCAACTTAGGACCTTCAAAAATGTTTCCACCCAATAGTCTATTCCCATAAAGTGCAAAGATCTAAGGACCTTTATAGTTCCATGCCAAATTGGAAGTTCTAACTTCGATGATGCACTCATAGACTTAGGAGCTTCAATTAATGTCATGCCAAAATCCATCTTCTCCAACATTGGTCTAGGTCCCTTACATCCAACGGGTTTTGTCATTTAGTTAGCCAATCGAATCATAGCCAGTCCTAAGGGAATAATCACGGATGTCCTTGTTCGTGTCAATGATCTTATCTTCCCAGCCGATTTCTATGTCTTTGACATGGAAGGTGGGACGAACTCTCCTCGATATCCCTTAATTCTAGGAATACCATTCCTAATGACAATGAGAACCAAGATTTATGTCCATTTAGGCATCTTATCCATTGAATTTGGTGACCAAATGGTCACATTCAACATTTTCCAAGCCATGCAATACCCATCTGAGGATCACTCTTTATTCTCAATCCATGATTCCGAGGACACTTCTAAGAGTCAATTGAACCCCATTCCATCATGTTCATCCTGTTCTGATGATAAAGGATCTTGTGAAATCTGCACCATGATTAACCAAGTCATAAATGGTGAATTTTATGTGGACCTCTCATTCATAGACTCCATCAATCTAGAAGAACTTGAAAACTCTCTTGAATCCCACATCAACTCTGATCTATACTACTCCACCTTGGACAGTATTAAGGAGAATGAATCTGAAGCAACTGAAGTCTCTTATTCCATTCTTGAGTTTTCTAACCCACAAATGAAATCTGAGACTGATCTGAAACCTCTTCCTGAACACCTAAAATATATATTCCTTTTCTATGATCACTCTTATCCTGTCATTATCTCTTATTCACTTACCGAAATTGAGGAGTCCAAACTTGTTCAAGTGTTAGAGGAAAACAAAAAGGACTTAGGGTGGACCCTAGATGGCATACCAAGAATCAACCCTTCCCTTTTCATGCATCACATCTATATTGAGGAATCTTCCAAACCAATTAGACAACCATAAAGAAGACTCAATCCACTCATCCTTGAGGTAGTTAGGGAATAGATCACCAAGCTTCTTCAAGCTGGTATTATCTACCCAATTTCTGATAGTGAATGGGTTAGTCCAATTCAAGTTGTACCTAAGAAGGGTGGGATAACTATTGTCACAAATGATCATAGAGAGGTAGTCACAACTCAAGTGGAGAACAAATGGCATGTGCACATCGACTATAGGAAATTGAATGTTGAAACAGGAAAAGATCACTACCCTCTTCCATTCCTTGATCAAATGCTAGAATGATTAGCTAGAAAGTCACACTATTGCTTTCTTGATGGATACACTAGCTACTTACAAATCCCAATCGCACCTCAGGACCAAGAAAATACCACTTTCACAAGCCACTTTAGAATATATGCGTATAGAAGAATGCCTTTTGGCATTTGCAATGCTCCTGCAACATTTCAGAGGTGTATGATGAGTATCTTTTCTGAATTCATTGAACACTGCATGGAAGTATTCATGGATGACTTTACCATTTATGGTGAGTCATTTGAATATTGCTTGAATTCACTATCTATAGTCCTTCAAAAGTGTGTCAAGTGTAACCTTGTGTTAAATTTTAAAAAATGTCACTTCATGGTTGCAAATGGGATTGTTCTCGGGCACATAGTTTAAAAAGAGGGTATTGAATCTGATCCTACCAAAATTGAAGTGATCCAATCACTTCCTGAACCTAACTCTGTTCGAGACATCTGTTCATTCCTCGGTCATGCTGGTTTCTATCGGCAATTAATACATAACTTCAGTAAAATTTCCCTCCCACTCACTCGGTTGCTCCAAAATGATGTCACCTTCTATTTCGATGAGGTTTACAAGATAGCCTTTGTTGAACTCAAAACTGCTCTTACATCTTCCCCTATAATCCAACCCCTAGATTGGTCCTTACACTTTGAGTTGATGTGTGATGCTTGTGATAGAGCCATTGGGGCTGTTCTTGGTCAAAGAAGAGAAAAAATTCCTCATGTCATCTATTATGCCTCAAAAACATTGGATGAAACTCAATCTCACTACACTATCATTGAAAAAGAACTTTTAGTAGTTGTTTTTGCCTTAGATAAATTTTAGACCTATCTCTTAGGTTTCAAAATCATTATCTTCATAGACCATTCTGCTATAAAGTTCTTACTCAAGAACAGTGATTCCAAACTAAGGCTAATAAGGTGGATCCTAATGCTCCAAGAGTTTGAACTTAAAATCAAAGATAGAATAGGAAAAGAAAACCATGTGGCTGATCACTTGAGTAGAATTTATAATTCTTCTCATTCTAAAATCATCGATCCTGAATTCCCTACTGAGCTCCTTTCATCTCTCACTCCAAAAATACCATGGTATGCCCCAATTGTAAATTACTTGGTTACTGGTGTTTTTCCTGAAATTTTTTCAGAAGAACAAAAAATGATGTTGAAAAGTGCTTCAAAATACTATTTTTGGGAAGAAAATAAACTTCGGAAAACTGGGGCTGACATGGTAATAAGGAGATGTCTCGATGAAAATGAACATTCTTCCATCTTAGAATTCTGTCACTCAATGCCTGGTGGTGGCCACTTTGGACCACAAAGGACCTCACGAAAGGTCCTAGACTCTGGATTCTTCTGGCCTTCACTCTTCAAAGACTCACATGAGTTTTGTCAATCATGTTCCACATGCCAAAAGTTTGGCATAATTTCAAAGAGAAATGAAATGCCCCCAAAGCCTTTAATTTCCTGTGAGATCTTCGATGTTTGGGGTATCAATTTCATGGAACCATTCCCCACTTCCAATGGATTCTCATACATTCTTCTTGCGGTTGATTATGTTTTTCGGTGGGTTGAGGCCAAACCCACTAGAAAATATGATTCACATACTGTTAGTGAGTTCCTAAAGACACACATCTTCCACAGATTTGGCACGCCTCATGCCTTGATCAGTGACTTAGGAACCCATTTTTGTAATAAAACCATGAAATCTCTTTTGAAAAAGAATGGGGTTATACATAAAACTTCAACTACATATCACCCCCAGAAAAATTGCATAGCTGAACTATCTAATAGAGAAGTGAAAAGAGTTCTTGAGAGAATTGTAAAACCCACAAGAAAAGACTTGCCTGAAATACTTGGTGAAGCACTTTGGGATTATCAAACTTCCTATAAAACACCCATTAGGATGTATCCTTTTAGGCTAGTTTTTGGTAAAGCATGTAATATACCAGTTGAAATCCAACATAAGTCTTTTTTGGGCTGTGAAAACCTATAATTTTGATTGTGAAAAATCTAGTGAAGAAATATTGTTGCAATTGGATGAACTGGAGGAGCTTTGACTTGATTCTTACGATAATTATAATATCTACAAAGAAAAATACAAGGAAATCCATGACAAACACATCCTGAGAAAGGTATTCCATGAAGGTGAAAAGGTAATTCTCTTTAATTCTCGATTTCGGCTTCACGCAGGTAAGCTTAATTATCGTTGGGAAGGTCATTTTTTATTACTAATGTTTACCCATTTGGTGCAGTGCAAGTCCAAGACCCCTCTTCCAAAAGGACATTCACGGTTAATGAACATCGGTTAAAGAATCACCATGAGAGGACACACAATCCTGGATCAACATCGACTTCCACTGGATCCCCAACTTCTGCAGTCAACCCACCACTAGATGGAGATGGAAACCCACCAAATCCAAACCAGGGGCACCTCTTTCCCTTTAACTCTCTCTGTATCTCTTCTTCCCTCTACCTCTTTCTTCTTCTTCCTCTATCTTTAATTTTTTAAAAAATTATTTATCAAACCCTTTTATTTATTCTTTATCTTTTGTGTGGGTGTGTCTTTATAAAAAACTAAAACAAAAACCTAAAAAACTAAAAAAAAATCACTTAAAAAAATATGAAAAAACAAGAGTCATGATTACTCACCTTCCAATTTTTAAATTTTGTCGAACCATTTTGGGGAATTAAAAGACATGGTTTCATCTCATTTTTTTTGTTTTCATCATATATTTGGATAAAGGATATTGTGTCAAAACCAATAAATTTTTAATGCTCACTTTTTTATTTGGAAAATTATTTTCCACACCTATGAGGAAAACCATTTGCTTTTATGCCAAGGATACCTATGGTCATCTTTTCAAAATGTGTGTTTTCACCCCCATTTGTGAGTCTTGAGTTTGTGAACCTTCGGGCTGAATTTCCTACTTTAGTGTGCATTAATACGATAGAGGCATTTTCTGAACCACATGAGAATCACAATGGCCAAATATCCTCCCATTTCCCTTACAATAATCCTCCTTTTTAAATCCCTTTCGAGCCTATGAAAACCTTTTCTTTGTTAGCCACATTACAAGTCCAATACCTTATCCCACCCAATATCAACATGGATCTTTCATTGCATTTTTTTTGAAATTTAAGTGTGGGGGGAATGGATTTCATTTTGGGTACCCTTTGTTGATTTTGATATGTTATCATATGCTTGAGGGAAATCATCCATTTTAGTTTGGGGGAGAGGTTTTCTTTCAGTGGGGTTTGGGAATGTATATATGCTTATGACATATTGTTCAAATTTTATTGACAAGTGTTCACATTTTTTTTTTAAAAAAATGAAAAAAATAAAAAAAAGGGTTATGTCTTGGGTAGGTCAAAAATCACAATTTATCATCCTTTGATCTTGTTATAACTATTACAATTAGTGTCATGAGGAGATCAATCATGGATTGGGATATGAGTGTGAGATCTGTTTCAAGTTCAACTTTTGAAAAAAAGAAAAAAAAGAACACTTGCATTATATTCTTATGTCATTGGGAGAAGTTTTGTGGTTTGTAATTATTTCATCTTCTCATCCCCTTCATATTTTCTTCCTCTCTTGTGTCTTTCTTAACACAATCATTACCTTGTAAATATGTGATTTCATTTCCTTCCATGTTTCATTTCAAAAAAAAATGTGCATTTCTTTTTCTATGTTGGTGTTTTACCCCCTTTTAACTATCTTTTGGATATCATCTTTCTACCATCCCATAGCCACATAAAAACCCCTAAAAAGACCTCTTGATTTTTGAGCACTTTCCGATAGGGAATGGAAGTTGAGAGCTCTTTGAAACTCTAAAATTTTCACTTTTGGTTGGTGAATGAGTGAAGCTCTATAAATTAATTTTATCATCTTGAGAGGAGTAAGTTTTGTGCGCCACCATTTTCCATTTCTAAACTTGAGCATGGAAAAATGAATTGTTTTTGGAACATTTTTTCTGTAATAACTTGTGGTAGAATTCAATATGAATGAGTGAAATTTTCTAAACCTCCCTTGATTGGGGAAAACAAAATTTTAATATTTGTTGGTGAGTGAAAATGATTTTGTCATGTTTTTATATTTGTTTCACATGAGGAAATTCACAAGACTAAGTGTGGGGGATTTGATGTTATTAATATTTTAATGAATTATTATATACCCCATTTACTTATTTTATATGAAATTTGCATAATTTGTGTGAAATAATAATGTTTTAATACTAAGTATAATTTTTGAGCATTTTTAAAAGTAGTCCAATTGAGTCAGTTTAATATTTCATTTATAACTCTCACCCTAATGATCCAAATTGTGTTATTCCTATTTTTTGGGATTCCTTATTCAATATAAAACATTTCATTATAAGGGATCATGGGCCAAGTTTTCTATTTGGAGGCCCATATGGACCACACAAGAAGGCCTACATAATCTATGAAGAAACTGGACCAGCCATGAAGATTTAATTTCTGGGCTCAATCAGGAAGTGAAAATTCCTTTATTATCCTCCAAAATTTGGGGTACAATGTAATGAGTCTTGGATAAAAATTTAAATTCCCAAATCCAATTACAAGGGGCCCAAATGATTCATGGAAACTCAGACCACTATTTTGTATGGGAAATAAAATCAGTACAGTATTCATGACATATCTAATTATGTAAGCATCCAATCATGCTGAGATTTTTCAGTGTTAAATAGGAGATATATGAGGCCTACTTTGTTGAAGAACTCATTTGTATTTTAAGGCATCGTCCTATTTAAAAACTCATTCACATTTTGGCCTTCAAAACGTATGTATTGAAATGGACAGATTAAAATTGTTTAATCCAACCACCATAACATTGAATAATTACGTCCAATGGATGCCAAATTTTCAGATTAGACAGATAAGATATGTATATACAACTTTTAAGAAGATCATATCTCTATATTCTACTGTATAATATATCAAATTGTTGATTCAAGTGGAGGGGCGGTTTTGGAATGCAAACAGCCCACAACATTGGGCTATAAATACATCCCCCTCCTCTCCTTTAAAAAGGGTTTGCATTTCAGAGAAAATAAGGATAGGTTGGCACAACCAAGACTCTTAAAAAGGATTGGGAGGATCTACCATACTCATGTTTTTACTTTAGAACCATTCCTCCTTGCTTCCTTTCATTTACTTTTGTGTTGTTCTTTGTTTTTAATATTGCGAGTCTTTTTTTGTAATTCTGTTTTAATGAAAGTTTCTTCTTCAATATCTCTTATTCTCATCAACCTTATTTAGTTTCATGTTAATGTTCTTAAAATAGTTTAAATACAGTTGAATCCCCTTCTCTTCTTTCGCTTTCTAATTCAATCTAAAGTTCATTTTTAATTCTGATCACCCTTCGTGTGTGTGTGTGTTCGACGCACAAATCTTTTCTTATCCCATTATTTTTGTTCTATTTATAATTAATAACCACTAACATATATTAACATATTAATAACTATCTTAATGGTTGAGTAAGTATATTATTGGGGTGAGTCAAAATTTAGGGATGTTAAGTGATTTAAAGTATTTGCTCGATGAATATTCTTCAAATTAACATTGTGTATATTGGACTTAACATGTCATAGATTAATGAATTGTTTTGTTTAACGTGTGGTTTCCATGGATTATTGGAACCATAAATAAACTAACATAAACAATCTCTAATTGATATTAGAACCCTAAGTTAAGTTAAGTCTTGGATTAAATCCTTAACACTTAGTAATTCCAATCAACGTTATCTTGTGAAGTGGGTGTTAATTTAAATGCAGTATAAAGCAAAGCTCAAGGATATCACAAGATTAACTCTCTAAAAATGAACTCACCCCAATATTTATAAATTTGTTAAATAAATCTTAATCAATCAATTATTTCATAATCTCTACAAACAAAACCCCCCAATCAGAATACAATCAACTAAAAACAAACGACTATTAAAAAGTATCATCACCGAGTATTTGACCCGAGTGCTGCTATACACATTAGCAGAGCATAGGCACTTTGACCGGTCGATAGGCGACAATCGGCCGCACTTTTCATCCCTCTACCAAACCTCCACTTCCCACGTTAAGGGGAAACCTTCAAGAACACATGGAATCCAACCTAGAACTCCAAGGGACTCATCTTATGATTGGAGTATGACCTCTTCTGGTCCTATGATGCCTTCATCCTATCACAGACAAGCGGAACCTTCTCTGTAGTGGTGTACACTACCTCAGGACCAAGAAAAACTATCTCCCCAACCTCTATCCATCACAAGGGAAAACAAAATGAACTTATATACAAGGCTTAAAACGAAGCCATGTCAATGGTAGAGTGATAGCTATTATTGTAAGAAAACTCAACCAAGGTCAAGTGTTACACCCAAGAGCCACTAAAATCCAAGACACAATCTCATAGAAATTCCTCCAACATCTCGATGGTCTGCTCTATCTTTCCATCTATCTAAGGGTATAAGGAAGTACTAAGGTGTAACTGAGTTCCAAAATCATTCTTAAATCCCCTTCAGACTCATGAGGTAAAGCATGTATCCTAGTTCGAGATAATGGACCTAGAAAATCCATGAAGCCACATCACCTCATCTATATACATCTTGCACAAGGCATCCAATGCACCCGACTCCTTAATCACTAGGAAGTGAGTCAATTTCGTCAGTCAATCCACCACTACCTAGATTACATCACATCCTCCCTGAGACCTGGGCAACCCTATAAATAAATCCATTGAGATGTCATCCCACTTTTAGTGGGGGTCATCTAAGGGTTGCAACAAATTGTTAGGAACGCGGTGCTTAGCCTTAACCTACTGAAACACTAAGCACTTCATCGCAAACTCCGCCATAACCCACTTAATCCCGGGCCACCAAAACTAATCCCTCAATCCATGATACATCTTGAAAAATCTTGGATGCACTTCTAAAGGTAAGCTATGAAACTCATAGGTAACTCCCTCACGCATCACCACCGAAACAAATAGCTTCCCATGAAACAAAATTCGATTTTGACCATCCTCTGACCATCCTTCTAGAGTGTCACCTTGGTCAACATGATAACGCATCACCTCAGTCTCTAAGTATCCCCACTGAGAATCCTCCACCTACTACATTAGAGATTACTGAACTGTCATCTAAAATAGACAAACTCTACCACCATCTATTCCTACATCTAAGTGAAAGGAGGATAACTCCTCTATCGCCTTCCAAGAACCAATATATTCCTGAAATACCTCTCTCTATGACTTCCTACTCAAGTCATCATCCTCAAAGTTCCTTTTTCTTGAGGTGTAGGAGATCTTGAAGTCGTAATCCTAGAGAAATTACATCCACCTTTACTGTCGTAAGTTCAGATCTCATTGGAAAAAGATACACCTCAAGCTCTTGTGGTCCGTGAAGACCACAAAGAGCTCCCCAATGAGGTAATGACACCGAAAATTTAGTGCAAACATGACCACTACTAGCTCCAGATCATGGGTGGCATAGTTACATTCATGGGGACATAACTACCAAGACCCATAAGAGATTACTCCCCATTACTGCATCATCACACATCCCAAGCCCAGATGGGAAGCATCAAAAAACACCTCGAACATCACCCCATACTTTGGAAACTAGATCACTGACCAAATTCCCTTTTAGGTAGCTGAAAGATACCTGAGACTGCTCACTCTACATAAAGGCACAATCCTTTCTTCTTAGAGCCATAAATGGAGCTGAAAATCAAGATAAATCAGGTAAAAATATCCATTAATATACTACTAGACAAAGAAAACTGTAAACCTCCTCCATGTTCTTGGGTGATTCCCAGGAAACAACTACCCCAACCTTCTATGGGTCCACTTCTATGACTTTCCGAGACACCATATGCCCAAGTAAGTAAACCTCTCTCATCTAGAACTTGTACTTGGACAACTTCCCATAGAGTTGGTGGCATCTAAGAACTTCCAATACAATCCTAAGATGCTCGATATGATCCTTCTATAACTTTGAGTAGATCATAATGTCATAAATGAATACAATGATGAAACGGTCTAGGAACTCACAAAATATGGAGTTCATAAGTCCCATGAACATGACCAGTGCATTTATAACACTTAATGGCATAACCATGAACTCAAATTGCCCATAACTACACCTAAAAGTAGTCTTGGGGATGTCACCCTCCTTCAACCTCAGCTAGTGATACCCAGACCATAGATAGAAATTATAAAATCAAGTTTCCTACCCCCATCTATTCGAAAAAATCATCTATCCTTGAGAGGGGGTAACAGTTCTTAAACGTCACCTGATTCAACCTATGGTAGTCTATGCACAACCTCAAACCACCATTTTCCTTATTTTCAAACAATACTAGAGCACCCCATAGTGACACACTAGGCCAGATAAATCCCTTTTTCATCAAGTCCTCAACCTGAATCCACAAATCACACAACTCAGAAGGTGTTATCTGTTAAAGTTCCATCAAAATTGGACTAGCATCAAGTTGTAAGTCTATCCCAAACTCAACATCACGTTGAGGTGGTAGAGTTGCAACTTACTCAGGGAAAACATCCAAGAACTCCACAATAACTCTGGGAGCCTCCACTATATAATCATCCACTGATTCCACTAATAGCTCAACCAAAAAGGAAAGAAGAGGCTCCACACGCCGACTACCCACCTGACAGCTCCGCTCCCCGATGAAAGACACACACCAGCCATCCATGTTTGAAAACTTGACTCTCCTCTAGAAGTAGTCAATAAAATCATGTACAAAATAAAACCATCCAATGCCGAGAATGAAATTGTATGGATACATCTATAGCAAGAAAATATCCCCATGGGACTGATGTAGCCCCATCACTAGTCTACATCATCGGAAAACATCAAACAAGATGGTCTAACCTCTTACTGGCATGCTTAACATTGAGGGCACGAGAATCCTTTCAATTTCTAGCCCCAAATAATGGGATAGAGTGGGTGAAATAAAGGAGTGAGAAGCTCCCGAATTAAACAAGTAATAAGAAAGAGTAATGAACAAGCTAATTATACCTCAATCAATCTATGACCCTATTGGAACTACTGCCTATGCGGCGTGTAACTGACCACACCCAGCTCCTCTTACCCTATGCTAATGACCTCCTCCTCAACCGTTCCTGGTTTGAGGTCCCTAAGGAACACCCTGAGGTCAGCCTCCACCTTCTCCATCTCCCCTTGGTAGAGTAGGAGCTTGCTGTCCCTGCTGCTAAAACGGCCTGGACGACAACTATTACTGAGGAAGGTGTTGAACCTTCCCACCTCCACTATACCGAGCTTAAATGGCCATCAGGAACTGACTATGATGGTACCCAAAAACTCCATAGATAAAAAACATCATCACCATGCCTACAGGATAGGCATAAGGACCAGGAGGTTGAAATGGAAACTACTGAGGTTGACTCCCTGATGGATGAAACCTATAAGTCCCTGACACATGAGACCTATCGCTGGTAGCCTTACCATTAAAATAACCCTACTGGATCCCTTCTTGTAGTAGACCTCCTGGTGAGTACATTATCTCAACTACCTCCTCCTTCTTCTGGACCTCTAGGTATGTCGACAAGGTGAAGGGAGTAAGTGTGTACTCGAGATAAGGACGAAGTGCCTCCTATAAGCTTCTCTCCTGAGACTCCTCATTCAGAAAGAGATTTAGACCGAAGCAAAGGAGATCCTTGAACTTGATCCTCAACTCTCATAACGACATACTCCCCTACTGGAGAGAGAGTAGCTCCTGTCGCTTCTCAGCCTTCATGGTGGATGAAAGGAATTCTGCCTGAAACTCCTTCTTGAAATCGACCCACAGAACATCAGCCTCCTTTCTCTCCCCCAGGTACAACATAAACCACTGATGCATGACTCCCCTAATCTAAATAACCACTAATGGAACCCAATAATCTGTCGGAACCTAGATCAGGATGAAGGTGATCTCAATATCCTTGATCCAACTCTCCATCTCCAGGTCTGAGACACTTCCCTCATACTTTCCCAAGGTCTACCGGTGGAAAGAACATAACGTTCTCTACCACTGGTCATCCTCCTCATTTGGATCAACCCTCTATCGATCAATCAAATTGGTCTAATAATCCTCCAATTCCTGAGCCACTCATGGACGATAATCAGGTACCATAGATGAAAATTAAACAAGGAACTCTTAAGCCCGAGTAGTATGAAATTTTGTTTAAGATTCATTTTAACTAGTTATTTATTTAAATTCCCCGAATCACCCAATTAAAACAAGAAAAAAAGTCATCATGATGAATGAACCTTCCCCAGGGTTTCTAACCTGTAAAAAGTGTAGCCTCACTTGGTCATTAGGTAAGCTTAGATTACTTTATTGGATCATGGGCCCCCCTAAAATCCCATGTCCTAGATGGACTTCCCTGCCCTATGTCACACACCAAGGTCACCTAACACTATTTCCCTACTAACCCATGAAATCCTTACTGTTCCTAACTCTAAAATCCATCCTATCTCTCAACCATCACCTTTGATACCATTCTGTCATGACCCCCTCCCTCCAAATATGCCCCTTCTAGGCTGGCAATGAAGAAAGGGAGATAATGACCCCCCGAGTCCCACCTTCAGTAGGCCTCGAGGTGGCGACCAACACCAAGGTTATATAATATCACAAAAATGAAGGCATTACCCCTTTTTATAGAAACAAGATCGGAAGATAAGATGTTTCAACCATAAAAAAACTCGAAGACATACATGAAATAAATCCAAAATCCATCTCACCTGCATGTTAAAATATAACTTCTACAAAACAAGAGTCACCAAAGTAAATACCAAAAGAAAAGATAAGAAATGACACAACAATTGTTGCCAACATTCGAGCTAGTATTTCCCATCATGGTCCATATAGTCCCCTTGGAAACCTAAAATTAGTTTTATATACGCAGGGTGAGCATAAAAGTATACTCAGTAGGAAAAGCCAAAGTCTCTTGTGCACAATTGGGGGAGACATACTAATGCCCCCTTTAGAAAACAACAGAAACCAAAAGAACCTATGTCACGAACCAAGTCGGGTCTCCATCAGAACCAACGCCCAACCCGGCCCACAATAAGACCCAAAGGGCGTTCCTGATCCCCACGGGCTGGTACAAGTGATTGGGTATCACAATAAAATTTGGGAAGGATTTACCTGAATAAACAATATAAATAAACCAATAAAATAAACCAAACCAAAAGTAAAAGTTGAATCCAAACAATCCTTTAACCAAAACCATATTTTGAGTCACATGTAAAACTAAAACCCAAACAACACTAAAAATTATGGTGACCAAAAACTAACCCAAATACTGCCACTCGATGAGAGGACACCACCCTCAAGCCGTCACTACAACACCATGTCAATAGGTATGCTAAAAACCTAAACCAAAACTCCCAAATGCTGGACCCTTACCCGTATATGGCATAAAAAATCTACTTACACCCAAAGGTGTATGTAGGGTGTGAGAAATCACCTATTAGAAGGCCACCAAGAAAATATTCCATTCACAAGCATTAAAAGACAATTACATTTTCAATGATAAATAAAGGAAAGTAAGAAATTCTTAACAATGTTAATGAAAACAGTTTTCAGGAAACGACCTTAAAGAAAAACAGTTTAAAGTGAACACATGTTTGTGTAGTAACTCAAGTGACATACCATGTATCATCGGTGTGCGCAAAGTAACTGAGAGCACCAAAAGATGGGAGAGGCCCTATGGGTACTAGTAACGATTGGTACCCTAGAACATCATGTCTCAGTGAAATGTGGCTTATAAACCATGAACCTCAGAAAACATGGTTTAAAAACCACAACCCTCAGAAAATGTGGCTTAGAAACCACAACCCTTAGTCATCATATGTTTAGTTAGTGTTGCAATTGTCAATCCTGCCAGTGAAACCGGGTCAAGCCACCTCTGACAAACTAGATCACTAGTCCTAGTCCCTAATACCCCGAGATTACCTCTTCATGCTAATATAAAATCTAAGTTCACATCAAATGTCACATTAAAACTTAATATCTAAATAAGGTGTCACACACAAAAACACGTTATTCACACAATGATACCCTCTTTTAAAACCATATGCACACCAAATTTTTTTAGAAGTTAACCAGCACCGCTTGCACCTTAAATTAAACCAGCTTCATAGTTTTATAAAAACACCTTTTATAATTAAAAAAAGCACTAAGAAAAATTATTAAACAATTTTGAAACACGTCGCAAAATTTTTAAAGGAAAAAAAGTCACTCAAAACCCCTTTCAATGAAAAAAATATTCAAAAACCACGCCAAAACATAAACCGCATCATCCACACTTCCTAACTCACACACTGTATAGTTTACAAAATAATAATAAATAGTTCAAAGCAGGTTTTCACAATAAAATTCACCAACATCACTTAAACCTACTTCTTACCAATTAAATTCATAGTGAGACTCAATCAAAGATAATTTCGTAGCATGTAAACAAATAAAAAAATGTGATAAACTAATTAAATAAAGAAGAAAATGATTATAAGTAATGTTTTTATGCGGAACCAACTATCGTTGTGTTGCAAGCTTTGCAAAATTGGTGCGCAAAATCCACCACACACCAACGTAGCTCAAACAAACCCAAATACACCCTACAAACAGGGAAATAAATTAATTATGTCAAGAATAGGTCAATCAGAACAAAAAACTTGTTCCGAAAGAGAATAAGATCACCATAAGAAAAGATAAAAAAATACATTGCAATGGTTCAGCTGAGAAGGAGACATCGCGGAGCTGCGCCGCACTGGAAGTTTGTTCGGAAGGGAGGTGCACAAGGCTCAGTGCGAGGTAGGAGAAGGATGGGGGGGGAGGTGTGCAACATTGGTTGGGAAAATCAGGAGGAGGGTGGCTCGACATGGAGGAGGAGGAGGAGCACCACGAATATATGAAGGAGGGTGGAAGGTGGCCCAGTGCAAGGCAGTAGAGAGGGGAACGGTGTTGGATGGGCTAAAGTTGGGTATGAGGTTGGTCTGGTGAAAGCGGTGAAGGAGGGAGGCTAGGTTTCGCATGAACTAGGGGGCTTCGACAGGGAGAGAGTGAGGGAGATGAAATGAAAAAAAGGAAAAGAAAAGAAAAGATAAAAAGAAATGGAGAAAAGAAAAAATGTGGAAGAAAATCTTAAAAAAATAATTAAACTAACCTAAAAAAACTTTTAAACCAATCTAAAATAATAATAAGAAAATAATAGAAATATTAATAGTAAGATTTAATAGAATTAAAATATTAATGTTAACCAAATTAAAATATTAATTACAATAGTGTTAATAATAATAATAATAATAATAATAATGGAAATAATAATTAAAATTATAAAATTTTTATTTTTATTAGGTTAGTTAACCATCCGTGCACCAAGAAGACTGTGCGTTAAACTAGCGAAGCCACATGGCTTCGCCCGTGCCCTACCTGTGCGTCAAGCGATGTCAAGTTGATGCTAATTTAACGACGCAAAAAATGAAAAAATCACATCGGGTTCGGCCTAAACTTTAACTAAACAATTATTAAAATGGAAAATAAAATTAAAATTAAAAACATACCTCGATGTGAAGTTAGGGTGTAAAAATTAAAAAATGGTATCAAAGGGAGGATTTTTTGTTTGATTTATTTTATTTGGGATGAGTCTGGTTAGACAGGATCTAGGACTATCGGGGCTCAGAATTCTGGTTGCGAGTAGTGTGCCTGGCCAGCACACCTCATGATAGACCCTGAGTCTCCATGGGGTGTTAGTATTCTTGTTTGATTTCTCTTCCAGGTGGGATGTGCATGTTGGAGACTGTGCGTGGACATCGGGCAAGGAAGAAGTGGTTTGGGCATGATGTTACTTTTGCGTGTTTGGATTACTGAGGAATATCATCCTTGTGGAAAACTTAATTTTCCTTTAGATATGGTATATTGATGATGTTATTTTATGACTATTGCTCTTTGTAGCACGATGCCTCCCTAGAGAACTTACACGCACCCACAGGAGGAAGACAAAGAGAGTTCTACCTCTCCGCTTGAGCAGAGATTGGTAAAAGATGTGGTCCAAGCTGTTTATGATTTATGACAAGGGGAGACTCCTTCTGCCACTCCTATTCTAGCCAGAGGAGATGAGTCAAGCTCCAATAAGGATAAGGCTCAGGAGTTTCTGAAGAATAAACCTCCTTCATTCTGAGGTAGTTTAGAACCTCAAGAGGTAGAGGAATGGCTTGAAAAGATAGAGAGTATGTTATAATTCTTTTACATGACCGAGGAGGTCAGGGTAATGTGTACCTCATTCCAGCTAGAGTGTTCCAGTTTCAAGTGGCGGGAATCGGTGATTTAGGCTGGGAGCATGAGTAGATGAGCTGGAAGGATTTCAAAGCTATCTTTAATGAGCAGTACTGTCCTGAGTTCCTGGCCTATGCCAGATCTTGAGAGTTCATGGATCATTCACAAGGGGATCAAATAGTGATGGAGGATGCAAACCACTTTGCTGAGCTAGTGTGGTACGCACCTGGGATTGTTTCAAATAAACATTTGAAAGTTCTGAAGTTCGACAATGTCCTTCGACCAGAAATTTACTCTCAGGTTTTCTTGTTCAAGATGGGAACTTATGCTGAGGTGTTTGATCATGCTTGCATAGATGTGATTGACCAGAGAGGAAAGTCAGGGTTTTCTGGATTAGTGTCAGGGTTTGGCAGTGGCGGTTTATCCGAGAAGAAGAGGAAGTACGATGAGCAAGGGAAAAAGGCTGGTGGATTCTCAGGCCATCCTTTCAGAAAAACCTCATATATTTCTTCTGATACAAGGTCTGTTGTTTTCCATCAGTGTGGAAATGTAGGGCACATATGACCTGTATGTCCATACCCTCCTAGGCCTTGCCACGGGTGTGGAGTTGTGAGACATCTACAACACTTCTGCGGGACTGTACACCCTTACCAGAGTGGGACTGAATCTGTGGCTTCCAAAAGGGTATCATTTCAGTTATAGCCGACCAAGATGATGAGATCTCAATTCAGTGTCCATGGTGGTAGGACCAAGTCATCTTCGGGGTAGAGCCTCAGGTGAGCGGTCGTTCTCAAGCAGGGAACATGCATCTGCATGATGTGGATCAGGCACCAGTGGGATCTGATGTAGGACCTTCGACTGTTCGAGGCACCATTCTGATTGCATCTTCTATAGTTGCAGTTTTATTTGATACTGGTGCTTTAGTTTCCTTTATATATTCCCGTCTTGTGAACCTGTTGAACCTACCAACCAAACTATTATCTTTTTCCATGGAGTTTCTAACACCATTGGGGAGAAAGAGGGAGAAAGGCCTTAGGTGTCTGTCGTGCGTGCTCTCTGTGTTAGGAGTCGAGATGGAGTGAGATTTCTTGGTCCTTGATATGGACCTGTTTGATGTGATCTTTATCATGGACTGGATGGTGCACTTTCAAGTGCATATTGAATTCTATCGGCGATGGGTTAGTTTTATGGCACCTATGGGAGCCCCCAGGTATTTCTTGGGGAATTGGATCCTTAGTCGGGTCGTGTGGGACCTCAAATTCCTAAGTTGGGGAATATTGCTTATCAGTTATCATCACTTGAACTGAACAACAATAGTGGAGCTTCTCAGAGTGGTCTACCTCCTATAGTGGATGAGTTTACATAGGTATTTCCAGATGATTTTTTAGGCTTACCCCTAGAGCAGGATGTGGAGTTCTCGATCGGGTTGGCATTGGGAACTCAACCTATATCTATTCCCTCATATCGTATAGCCCCCACCGAATTGAGGGAAGTAAAGATATAATTAGATGATTTTGAATCCAAAGGATTCATTTTCCCGAGTGTCTATCCTTGGGCCGCCCCAGTTTTATTCATGAAGAAGGCCGATGGAACCCTCCAGTTGTGCATTGATTATCTGAAATTGAATAAGGTGACCATTAAGAATAAATACCCTTTGCCCTATATTGAATATTTGTTTGACCATATGAAGGGTGAAAAGTGGTTCTCCAAAATCAACTTGCGTTCAGGATACCACCGGCTCAGGGTGAGAGAAGAATACATTCCAAATACGGCTTTCTGGAGCAGGTACGGTCACTTAGAGTATCTAGTCATGCCTTTCGGATTGACGAATGCTCTGGCAGTTCTCAAGGAACTCCTGAATTGGATGTTCTAACAATATCTCGACTCCTTTTTCATGGTATTTGTGGATGACATCCTGGTTTATTCTGAATATGAGGGGGAACATGAGCATCACCTATGGATCGTTTTGGGAAATTTTTGGAATCACCGCTTGTATGCCAAACTTTCAAAGTGCACATTCTGGATCATGGAAGTGAAGTTTCTGGGGATTGTTATCTCAGAACAAGGAGTTTTAGTGGATCCTGAGAAGATCAATGTAGTGATGTCATGGGAACAACCGAGGAATTTTTTTGAGACTAGGAGTTTTCTTGGCCTGGCAGGTTAATATAGGCATTTTGTTCAGTATTTATCACGGCTTTCCTCCTCTATGACTGCACTCACCTAGAAAGGGATGAAGTTTAAATGGAGCCCGCAGTGCTAGGAATACTTTGAAGAGTTGAATCAGCTTTTGAACACCGTACATATGTTGATATTACCAGAGTCTAGGAAGGGCTATGTGGTTTATTGTGATGCTTCAGGTACAAGCCTTGGGTGTGTACTCATGCAGGATAATCATGTGGTGGCTTATGGTTATCGCCAACTCCAGCTGCATGAAAATAATTATTTGAATCATGACTTGGAGTTGGTATATGTGATATACGCCTTGAAGAATTGGAATCACGACCTTTTTGGGGATAAATTTTTGGTCTATTCTGACCATAAGAGCCTACCCTTCATTTTCTATTAGAAGGATCTCAATCTGAGGCAGCGCTGCTGGATCGAGTATCTGTAGGGATTTGAATTTGACATTTTCTATACCCTGGGAAAGGGTAATGTGGTGGCTGACACTTTGAGAAGGAAAGTACCAGTGCAGGCTTTGAGGAAGTCCAGTGATGATTGGACTTTGATGGGACTCTTTTCCCAGATGCACTTGGAGAGCAAGGAGAACAACAAAGGTACTTTATTGGCTAGCATTCAGTCGACTCCCACTATTTTGGAGTTGATTCAGTAGGAGAATCATAGTGATGAGCTGTGTCAACTATCTATGCAGTTTCTTCATGGTGGGGAGACTCCTTCTGATTGGTCTTTATCTCCCGAAGGGATTTTGTGCTTTAGGGGTCATGTAGTGGTGGCATTGTCCCTCTGGAAGGTGGTGATGCAGGATAGCCTCCAGTCTTAGTGGATCATCTATCCTAGTACTAACAAGATGTATTACAATGTTCGTCTCTAGTTCTGGTGGCTAGGTATGAGACAGTACATAACTAACTTTGTATCAAGATGCAACACTTGTCATCAGGTGAAAGAAGAGCATCAGAGACCATCTGGCCTACTTTAGCCATTACCCATTCCTACCTGTAAGTGGGATGAGGTCGCCATGGAATTAATTTTTGTCTTTACTCATACACCTCAGTGAAGGAATGCTATTTGGGTAGTGATTGATCATTTGAACAAATCAACACACTTTATCCCGATTATAGATACATTGAAGGTGGATGAGCTAGTCCGTTTGTATGTTCAATAAGTGGTCAAACTTCATGGTGTGCCGTCAGAAGTTGTTTCTGAAAGGGACCCCCACTTTACCTCTCATTTTTGGGGATGCCTCCAAAAGGATTTGGGGTTGCGGATTAATATGATCATGACATACCATCCTCAGACGGATGGCCATACGGAGTGGGAAAATTAGATTCTGGAGGACATGCTTCGTGCATGTGTGTTGGATTTCAGAGGTTCATGGGATAGCCATTTGGGATTGGTTGAGTTTGCTTATAATAACAGTTACTAATAATATATTAGAATGGAACCCTTTGAGGTGATCTACGGTCAGCCTTGTCAGTCTTCTTTGTGTTGGGATAAGATAGGAGAGACCTCACTTTTAGGATTGAGCCTAGTTCAGGAGACGTATGAGAAGGTCATGCTGATTAGAAAACAGTTGTTGATAGCTCAAAGTCTCCACAAATCTTATGCAGATCAGAGGCATTGTGATCTTGAGTTTTAAGTGGGGGATAGAGTGTTCTTGAAGGTGACCCCTTACTTAGGTCACTGTCGCTTGGGAAAGCAGGGGAAGCTGATACCAAGGTATGTTGGGACTTTCGAGATTACTGAGCGGATTTGCAAGGTGGTATACAGGTTAGCTTTTCCTTCTCATTTGATGTTGATTCATGACGTATTCCAGGTCTCCTAACTGAAAAAGTATAATCCCGATCCATCACATGTGTTGAATTGGGAGGAGTTGGAGATAGATCCCGACTTATATGTGTTTGAGTGGCCAGTGTAGATAGTGGATTCTCAAGAAAAGGTGCTTTAAGGAAAGTCCATTCCCTTGGTTTACATTCTTTGGAAGCATGGGAATGACGAGCACGGGACTTGGTAATAGAGGTCTTGGGTTGAGCAGGATTACCCATTTATATTCTCTTCTCAGGATTCAAATTGACTTTCTAAGGGTATAAAGTTTCTATGATGGAGAGAATTTTCACACTCGGACTTCACATCGAGGTATGTTTTTAATTTTAATTTTTATCCCATAATTTTATTTTCCATTTTAATAATTCTTTGGTTGAAGTGAGGTCTGAACCCGATGTGAGTTTTGCATTTTTGCACTGTTAAATGAGCATCACCTTGACATCAATCGACACGTGGGTAGGGCACAGGTGAAGCCTTGTGGCTTCATCAGTTTAATGCGTAGTTTTCCCGGTGCGCGTATGGTTAACTAACCTAATAAAAATAAAATTTTTATAATTATAATTATTATTTCCATTATTATTATTATTACTATTAACACTATTGTAATTAATATTTTAATTTGGTTAACATAAATATTTTAACTCTATTAAATCTTACTATTAATATTGATATTATCTTCTTCTTATTATTTTAGATTGGTTTGAACGTTTTTTTAGGTTAGTTTAATTCTTTTTTTATGCTTTTCTTCCAATTTTTTTTCTTTATTTTTTCTTTTCTCCATTTATTTTTATCTTTCCTTTTTCTTTTTCTTTTTTTCCATTTCCTCTACCTCACTCTCTCCCCATCATGGCCCCTTGGTTCATGAGAACCTTAGCTTCCCTCCTTCACCGCTTTCGCTAGACCGACCTCGCACCCAACTCCAACCCAGCCGACGTCGCACCCCTCCCTGCTGCCTTGCACCGGGCCACCTTCCACCCTCCTTCGGACAGTTGCGGTCCTCCTCCTCCTCCTCCGTACTGAGACACCCTCCTCCTGATTTTCCCATATGATGGCACAAACCTCCCCCTGTCCTCCTCCTTCCTCGCACCGAGCCTCACACCCCTCCCTTCTGAACAAAATTCCGGCGCGGTGCAGCTCCGTGACGACTCCTTCTCGGCCGAACCATTACAACTTCGTTTTTTCTTCTTTTCTTCCGGTGATCTTCTTCTCTTTTGGAGAAAGTTTTGTGTTTTGAGTGGTCTGTTCTTGACATAATTAATTTATTTCCTTATTTTTAGGGTGTATTTGGGTTTGTTTGAGCTACATTGGAATGAGATGGCTTTTGCGCACCAATTTTGCGAAGCTTGCGACACACCGATAGGTGATTCAACATACAAACATTACTGATGATCATTTTATTGTTTATTTAATTAGTTCAGTGCATTTGTCTATTTGTTTACATTTTGTGAAATTTTATTTTATTGAGTATCACTGCACATTTAATTAGTAAGAAGTAGGTTTAAGTGATGTTGGTGAATTTTATTGTGAAAACCTTCTTTGAACTATTTATTATTGTTTTATAAATTGTGCAGTGTGTGAGTTATGAAGTATGGATGATGCGCTTTATGTTTTAGCATGGTTTCAAAATATGTTTTTCATTGAAAAGGGTTTTGAGTGACTCTTTGGCTTTAAAATTTTTGCGACATGTTTGAAAATTGTTTAATAATTTTTCTTAGTGGTTTGCTTAATTATAAAATGTGTTTTTATAAAACTATGCAACTGGTTTAATTTAATGTGTAAGTGGCGCAGGTTAAGTTCTAAAAAGTTTTTGGTATGGGTATGGTTTTAAAAGATGGTATTGTTGGACGGAGAAGTGATGGAAAGAGGGGGGGTGAATTGCCTTTTGAGAATAATTAACAATTTAAAATCAAAGTAAAAAGTGCAGCGGAAATAAAAGAGGCAAGACACAAAACTTGATAACGGAGTTCGGCTTAAACCAAAGCCTACGTCTCCTCTCCCAACTCAACCGTTGAGAGATTTACTACCGCTTTATTTTTAATGGTTTTAGCAAGAAACCCACTAGACTTTAAGGTAGTCCAGAACCTATTATAGCTTGCTTTTAATGGTTGAGCAAGAACCCACTAGCCTTCTTACAGGTGAAGGCTAGCTCACCTATGACTCAAGACTTTTAAAGGGAAGGCTTTACTAACCTCTTCACACCTTGAAGGTGGTGTGAAAACCCAAACGAAAGGAAGATGAGAGAAAGAGGGGTTTATAGGCACAAACCCAAAATGATGCTCAAAATGATAAAACAATAAAAACCGTAAGAGGATAAGCCTTGGGCGCCAATGGATTGATTGGAGTTGATGAAGAGCGCTCCCAAGCTTCTATGGTGGTGCTCCTTGGATGTGGAAATGAGTTGGAGCAATTGAGGTTCCTTGAAGGAATGCGCCGGAGGTTCTCCAAATGATCGAACAATGTTCCCGTGGGCTACCGTACGTTTCCGGGGCTTCCTAGTCCTTTATTTATAGATGGGGAACCCTAAAATGGCCTTTGGGGGTCTTCGGAGCCGTTGGAGAGGCCTTCGGAGCCGTTGGGAGTCAAGTGGACAAGTCTGGTCAAAGCCCAACGACTAGTTTGACTGGCTCCACCGGCTGACCGGTGCTTGGCCACCGGTTGGCCGGTGCTTTGGAAATGGCAAGGCCTTCTGCCCAGGCACCACCGGTTGGCCGGTGAGGAGGCCACCGTTTGGCCGGTGCTGAGACAGTAGGTTTCACTATTTGTCTGGGTTCCACCGGCTGGCCGGTGATGGGACACCGGTTGGCCGGTGGTCTGGACAGAGGAGATGCCTCCTGTCAAGACTCCACCGGCTGGCCGGTGGTCATCCACCGGTTGGCCGGTGGTCATCCACCGGTTGGCCGGTGGACTGAAATTAGTCCACTTTTGCCTTCTTTCTTGGCCCAATTCCTTGGCAACCTGAAATCATGCCTATCATCCAAAAACACTTAAAACAAGATTAGATAAAAAAGAGAGTGATTGTGATCATGAAAATTAAACCACGAGGGGTACGAGAGGTACAACAATCTCCCCCTATTTTGATGATCACAATCACCAAAACAAGCAATGTAAAAGATTGAAATGAGAGGCAAGCTTTAAAGGATAAATTGAAAAGTAAATCAAAGCATGAGAGAAAGATTTCTCCCCCAATCAACCAAGAATTTCTCCCCCTTTGTGATTATCAAAATAGCACGGGGCATAAAACTTGATTGAGGGAAAGGTTGAAAAACAAGATAGAGATTTTAAACCAATTGAAATTTTTGAAATTTGAATTGAAAGTTTTGAATTGAAAGTTTTGAATTGAAAGTTTTGAAATTGAAAGTTTTGAAATTGAAAGTTTTGAATTGAAAGTTTTGAATTGAAAGTTTTGAAATTGAAAGTTTTGAATATTGAAAGTTTTGAAATGAAAGTTTAGAATATTTAAAGTTTTGAAATGAAAGTTTTGAATATTGAAAGTTTTGAAATGAAAGTTTTGAATATTGAAAGTTTTGAAATGAAAGTTTTGAAATAAAAACGCAAAAAGGCTTAAACGATCCTAACTCCCCCTAAATAAAAACAACAAATCACCGGGGAGAGGATTTTAGAACCGAGACAAATTTTGGTCCAGTGAGACTCGCTAAAAGGGATTTTTCAATCCAAACTTGTCTAGTGGCCGGTCTTCTCCTATGAAATTCATCATTAAAGAAAATGGTTTTGGGCCTTCCATACCGGGCATTTTTGCAATTGCACTCATAAATTAAGTGCCCGGGTTTTTTACAATAGTTGCAAAATTTATATTGGGAGCTCCCCCTTACAAAAATAGTAGGAGCATGGGAAGAGGAAGCTTTCTTGGAATAGCCAAGCCCTTAGGTGGTTCTTGATACGCATTGGGAACCAAGGAGCTTTGAAAGGTTATGTTCACCTTCGGTGAACTTAGCTAGGGATTCCCTTAAATCCTTGATTGTTAATTCCATAGAATCAACATTGGGAAGGTTTTGGATCTTGAGGGACAACTCCTCCTTTTCTTTGAGAAGTTGTTCCTTTTCGGAAGAAAGTTTTTTGAAATTCTTTTTTAAAGCAATAAATTTGGAAGAAAGTTCGTGAAAACCTTCCTCCAATTGATCTCTAGCATGTTGGAGATCCTCGTAAGATAAATGATTGAAAGAATTTGAAGAACAAGAGGAAGAGGAGTTGGAAGAGGTTACCTCATGAAATGCCATTAGGCATTTTTTACCGTTGTCGCTTGAGGAGGAGGAGGAGGAGGAGGATGTGGATCTATCACTCCATGTGGCCTTGAATTCCTTCTTCTTTTCCTTTTGCTTGGCCTTTTTCTTGTTGAGTGGACAATCAGGCTTGTAATGGCCTTTCTTGCCACACCCGTAACATGTTACCTCGGGCTCGGATTTTTCGTTGGGTTGAGCCTTGCAGGATTTCTTCTTCTTGTGCTTCTTCATGAATTTGTGCATTTTGCGGGCAAGATTCTCGATTTCTGAATCGCCGCTTGAAGAGGAAGACGATGAGGAGGAGAAGCTTTCTTCTTTTTGAACTTTGAAGGCGATGTTCTTTGGAACTTTGATCGGTTTGCCTTCCTTTTCAGCTTGCCTCCTCATGGTGATCTCGTAGGTCATGAGGGATCCGATGAGCTCTTCGACCGGCATGTTCTTGATGTCTTTTGCTTCTTGGATTGCCGTGACTTTCGGTGCCCATGAGCTTGGTAAGATCCAAAGGATCTTCTTGACCATCGTTTCTGCAGACACATCATCACCAAGGGACTTTATCCCTTTGCAAACATCAGTAAAACGTGTAAACATTTCAGTTATATTTTCAGATGGATGCATGGTAAAAGACTCAAAATCTTGACGATACATGTCCAATCGAGTATCCTTAACTTTGCTGGTCCCCTCATGGGTAACCTCCAATAGTTTCCAGATTTCATGAGATGAAGTGCATGTGGAAACTCGATTGAATTCATTACGATCAAGGCCGCAATGAAGAGCGTTCATGGCTTTGCCATCAAGCTCGAAATTTTTAATATCGTCTTGAGTCCATTTGGATTCATCGGGAGAAGAGAGAAAGTAACCATGCATGACAATTCTATAAATAGGATAACCTATACTTCTAAGAAAAGTAGTCATGCGGGTTTTCCAATAGGTATAGTCGGTTCCATCAAAGAAAGGATCACGACCCAATGAACAACCTTTGGGGGCGAAAGAATATGAAGCCATCACAATGGATCTTGAATTTGAAACCGGTTAAGGTATTACTCAAATTTTGGCTCTGATACCAATTGTTGGACGGAGAAGTGATGGCAAGAGGGGGGGTGAATTGCCTTTTGAGAATAATTAACAATTTAAAATCAAAGTAAAAAGTGCAGCGGAAATAAAAGAGGCAAGACACAAAACTTGATAACGGAGTTCGGCTTAAACCAAAGCATACGTCTCCGCTCCCAACTCAACAGTTGAGAGATTTACTACCGCTTGCTTTTTAATGGTTTTAGCAAGAAACCCACTTGACTTTAAGGTAGTCTAGAACCTATTACAGCTTGCTTTTAATGGTTGAGAAAGAACCCACTAGCCTTCTTACAGGTGAAGGCTAGCTCACCTATGACTCAAGCCTTTTAAAGGGAAGGCTTGACTAACCTCTTCACACCTTGAAGGTGGTGTGAAAACCCAAACGAAAGGAAGATGAGAGAAAGAGGGGTTTGTAGGCACAAACCCAAAATGATGCTCAAAATGATAAAACAATAAAAACCGTAAGAGGAGAAGCCTTGGGCGCCAATGGATTGATTGGAGTTGATGAAGAGCGCTCCCAAGCTTCTATGGTGGTGCTCCTTGGATGTGGAAATGAGTTGGAGCAATTGAGGTTCCTTGAAGGAATGCGCCGGAGGTTCGCCAAATGATCGAACAATGTTCCCGTGGGCTACCGTATGTTTCCGGGGCTTCCTAGTCCTTTATTTATAGAGGGGGAACCCTCAAATGGCCTTTGGGGGTCTTCGGAGCCGTTGGAGAGGCCTTCGGAGCCGTTGGGAGTCAAGTGGACAAGTTTGGTCAAAGCCCAACGGCTAGTTTGACTGGCTCCACCGGCTGACCGGTGCTTGGCCACCGGTGGGCCGATGCTTTGGAAATGGCATGGCCTTCTGCCCAGGCACCACCGGTTGGCCGGTGAGGAGGCCACCGGTTGGCCGGTGCTGAGACAGTAGGTGTCACTATTTGTCTGGGTTCCACCGGCTGGCCGGTGACGGGACACCGGTTGGCCGGTGGTCTGGACAGAGGAGATGCCTCCTGTCAAGACTCCACCGGCTGGCCGGTGGTCATCCACCAGTTGGCCGGTGGACTGAAATCAGTCCACTTTTGCCTTCTTTCTTGGCCCAATTCCTTGGCAACCTGAAATCATGCCTATCATCCAAAAAAACTTAAAACAAGATTAGATAAAAAAGAGAGTGATTGTGATCATGAAAATTAAACCACAAGGGGTACGAGAGGTACAACAGGTATCAATGTGTGAATGATTTATTTTTGTGTGTAAGCACCTTGTTTGGATTTTAAGTGTTAATGTGACATGTGATGTGAACATATATTTTAGATGAGAACAAAGAGGGAAACCTGGGGTATTAGGTGGGGGGACTAGGACTAGTGAGCTATTGTGCCATAGGTGGCTTGACCCGGTTTCAATGGAAGGATTGATGATTAAAACACTAACTAAACATATTATGGCTAAGGGTCATGGTTTCTAAGCTATGTTTTCTGAGGGTCGTGGTTTCTAAGCCACATTTTCTAAGGGTCATGGTTTCTATGCCACGTTTCACCGAGACATGACGTTCCAGGGTCCCACTCGTTACTAGTACCCACAGGGCCTCTCCCATCTTTTGGTTCTTTAGGTAACTTTGTGCACACCGATGATACATGACATGTCACTTGATATCTACATAAACACATGTTTGCTTTTAACTGTTTTCCCTTAAGGTCGTTTCATTAAAACTATTTTCATTTACATTGTTACACATTTCTTACTTTCCTTTATTTATCATTGCAAATGTAATTGTCTTTTAATGCTTGTGCATGGAATCTTTTCTTGGAAGCCTCCTGCTAGGTGATTTCTCACACCCTACTTACACCTTTGGGTGTAAGTAAATTTTTTATGTCTGGCACCGGTAAGGGTCCAGCATTTGGGAGTGGTGGTTCAAGTTATTAGCAAACCTCTTGAAGTGGTGTTGTGGTGATGTCTTGAGGGTGGGGTCCTCTCACCGGGCGATAATTTTTGGGTTGGTTTTTGGTCACCATAATTTTTAGTGTTGTTTGGGTTTTGGTTTTACATGTGACTCAAAATATGGGTTTGGTGAAAGACTTGTTTTTCTGTGACTTTTAATTTTGGTTTGGTTTATTTTATTGGTTTATTTATATTGTTTATTTGGGTAAATAATTCCCAAGTTTTATTGTGATACCTGGGCACTTGTTCCAGCCTGTGGGGACCGTGAATGCCCTTTGGGCCTTGCCATAGGCATGGTCGGGCGTCGGTTCAGATGGAGACCCGACTTGGTTCGTGACAACCTAACAAGGTATACCTCACCAAAGGCATGCTCACCAAATAATTCAAGAAATTTAAAGTAATATAGAGCACATCAATGATAGGAAACCCCACACAACTTTCCCACTGATTATCTGCTCTCACACCCTAACAACAGACGCCATTGTGCTCCCACCTCTTCCTAACATAGCACAATACATCCCGCCCACAGACACCTGTGCCTCACAAACACATATCATCCTACCCACAGACACTTGGGCCTCACAACCACATCTCTCCCATAGACACCTAGGATATATACCACATCACATCCTGAAGACACCTGAGAAATCACAACACGTCTCATCTCAAAGACACATGGAAAACCAAAACTCACCCGCACACACCTGGGCCTCACCAACCACTACATTACCAAATAATCTTGGGTTATCACCACCCGGAAGAGGGAGAAGGGAATATTGGGTGACTAGTCATCCATCCTCCCATCGGGACGTTTGGGAAAGACACCCTCCCCGTGACAATGGGGGTGTTCAGCACATAGTGCTCAACTAGGGTGGGCGTGTATAGAAAACACAAGGAAATACAGGTATATATATAGGTATCAAACAATTAGCCCAACCTATGGGGTTAAAAACAAAAACCACCCCACAAAACAAACTACACTGCTACTTCTAAATACATGTATCAGAAAGAATGAAGTTCACTTCTGAATTTGATAAAAGAAAGTTGCTTAACAACAAAATATTTTGACGTTATTAAGAATTTACCAGTTATTCCATCCCTACCCAAGAAATTAACAACCACAGCACACAACCATACTCAAAATCAAGCCAAATAGAGGAAAAAAAGTTGTGATAAAACACCCCACTTCACACTTCCTACACAATTAGCACCCAAGCCAACCATTTCCATTATCATTCTTCAAATTCATGTTGCCCTGTCATTTCTATCAATAAGAAAACCCCCAACTTACAGCCAAACCTCGCAACACACCTCATCACAACCAACCTGACAGTCCTATTATATAACAACACTGCACCCATCACACATAGTAACATAAACATAGAACAACCCAAACCTGCAGCCCCACTGCTCAAACGTTGTCCATCCACTCCAAAATCAACCAATCTCTCAACCTGAGATTTCATTACACCACCTGTACCACCTCATACACACAACCAAACTCCCAACCACATCACTACACAAAACATTATAGATCCAAACACATCACACAACCACACCAACATAGAATGGTGTATTCACATTTAACCAAAAATCTTTATTTAATTACACTTTGATAATTAAGGGGTTATCACATAACAAGTTTGATCCCAGGGAATCCATTTATTTAACTGAATATACATGACTTATCAATTTTTCATGTTCATATCCAGTCAACAACAAAAATCGACTAGCCATCATAGGTGTGAAAACAAATACCACCAACGACCATGATTTTCAGTAGGCATATAGCCTATATAGATCAAAATAATACTAATAAATTAAACATAAGCATGAGTCACTTTTCCCCAACCCCTGTATATCGATATTAAACAATTCGATTATCATTATTTATATGAAATTATGATATATTCACAATAGAACATTCATACACCCACCTTGAATAATGTACAAATAAAATAGAGACAAATAGATCCCTACTTAGAAGAAAAGGTGATTGAAAACTCCTTCTTGCGCCAAAAAAGGGGGTGCGTAAGAAGAAAGAGGAAATTCCAGGGAGACGTGATCCAAGAGAATCACCAAAAATGCACGATCACTTTGTGGAAGAAGGCTCTGGTCACAACAAGAAGAAATTTAAGGGTTCAAGGAAGATAGGATCTCAGCTTTAGAAAAGGCCAGATCCTATATCAACCAAAGGAAGATGATTTCAAAGTACTTAAAAGTTGGATCACAGTCAAGATTATGCAGTTTGGCTATTTCAATTCCCCCCCTAAACCTTAGGAATTTATGACATGATTTATAGACTTTGAAATGAATTTAAAACCACATAAATATGATAGGTAATTCATTTAACATCAAATAAAACATAACAAGATAGGAACTGGGAAAAAGTAGATTTTTGAAAAACTATTGGAAATGACTCACTGTTGGGTGAGTCACCAATGGATGAGCCACCAACATGAGTCACCGACTTGAGTCATTGATGAAACCTACTAACAATGAATCACCAACATGAGTCACCGACGTGACCTACCGACAACGAGTCACCGATGTGAGTCATTAATGCGACCTACCGATAATGAGTCACTGACATAAGCTACTGACACCACTCACTGAAACCACCCACCGATGCCACTCACTGACACCACTCACCGACGCCACTCACTAATGCCACCTACTGACACCACTCACTAGTTCCAATCACTGATACCACCTACTGATGTCACTCACTGACTACACTCACTGACACCACCTAACAACACCACTCACTGAAGCCACCCACCGACGCCACTCACCAACTCCACTCATCATTGAAAAAACTAAAAAACTGGAAAACTGCCGAAATGAGTCACTGTCACCTCCCAGAACACCTCAAACACTAGATTTTTGTCAAGGGATGGACCATAGAGGTCCAAGCCATTACACAACATATCAACACTAAATTGATGATTGCAGATCCATTGACTAAAGGCATGCCTCCATTTAAATTCAAGGATCATGTAATATGTATGATATTAAGTTCTACTTTGTAAATTTTTTGAATAATAATTTTTTTATTTGAAACTATATATATTTAAGTATTTATCTATATAGTTTATACATTCACATTCATTACTTGAGAAATATTTTTGGGGCTATAGAATAAACCATACGGTTAAGGTTTGGTCATATATAGAATAAACCACATGGTTAAGGTTTATTTATATATTTTTTTAAGATACATGATATATTGTGATACATAGAAGGTAATACTTGTTATTTAGAAGAAATACCACTATGAATCATGTATCATGGTTATTTCTAAATAGGGAGATTGAATTCATTCTCATTAATTGGTTTGGACCAAGTGGGAGAATGTAATAAATGGTGTATCAATTAATTAAAAATGTAATAAATTATAGTCCCCTAAATTATATCACAAAATATTAATATGATACATTATGTTAAATAAAATAAATTAACTGTTTACAAATTTAATGTATTAAATTCATTCTATAATATTTATTTACTATTTGATGGCAATCAATCTCCATGAATTAATACATCTTGTAAGTGGAGTAAATTGGGGTGGGTTCTTGATGGTAGAACCCACTATAAACATTAAACCCCCTTCACTTAGTGGATTAAGGGAACATACAATATCTACACCCCCATGGAGAGTGTATAAGGCATTCTAGTTTTTATTCCACAATTTCCTACATTTTACAATGGGCGTAGGTAATTGGAAGGTTATTTTCATTAAAGAAATTTACTGATCCTGGAATTAAATATTTTTTAAATTTCTTACAAATTTATATTACGCTTCCTTAAAATTATTTTATGTGAAAACCAAAATATAAATTCTCTTACATGGAGATATTCTGAAATTTATCATACAGGTACTAACTCAAAATTATCTTATGCTGTAGTTCTCAAATTTATCTTATAGTACCATTGAGATTTTTTTATGAGAAATCAATTCCTCTCATTAAAATATAAAATGTGAATTTTCTATGTTGAATTAAAATGAAATTAAAATTAAAATGAAAGGGTACAAGAAAAATCCATGATTTTCAAAACATAAATGGAAATAATTTTTTTTCCATATAAGAATATTTAAAATTTTGAATCATGGAACTTGAACATTAAAAATTCATTATCTTGATTACTTTAAAAACACATTTCAATTAACTCATTAATAGTGAAAAAAAATCATTCCAATAAGAAATATTTCGAATCAAACATGGAATATCATAAATGAAAATTATAATGGTAAAACATAGAAACAACATTGAAAATATTATTTCAAACTATAATTCAAAAAGACACCAAAAAATTGATTCTTGAAATATATAAAAATTAGAACATATAATCTAGAATAATTAAATCACTATATTATACAAATTTAATTGATCATTCAATGGTTTTATTTTTTATCACAAAATGATAACTTTTTTATCAACGATCAACTAATCACTTTATGACACAGTTTTATCAAAATTTCATTAGAATGATGTGGAAAACATATTAAAATAGAGACACATCACAAAAAATAATCCAAATAATCACAAAATACATATCATTTTTAGATGTAGCCAAACTATAATAGCCAAAACCCAAAGAAAGATCCCAAACCCTGGTAACCTGGGAATCCTATATTTAGAAGTTATCTAGTCACCTTCATAATATTCATTTACAAGTCATGTCCATCATAAAATACCAAATACCTTTCCCAAATAATTAAATAACAACTTGGTTGATACCATTTCTAACAACTAGGACCTAATATAATGAAACTTTAAAGCATCCATAGTTGGGTTCACAACCACCATGAAAAAGTAGAAGTGTCAAAAACCTCAGGTTCACCCTACATTCTAGAGGTTTCTGTTTTTTAGTGAGGGTCTATAGGTGATTTTGGGGAGACTATACACTATATATAATAATTCATAATCAAAAGTGGAGCTAAAAAAATAATATATGAACCTTATAATAATATCATTATCATAATAGTTAGAAGCTGACCACAATAGATACATATTACATATTAAATATAATGAATATTTATAATGACGCATGATTCATACAAAAGTAAACTTGAATTCCTGTGGGATGATTATATACAAACATGTCCTGAAAAATAAATAATAAAAAAAGTTAACCCAAAATTGGTCTTGAGCCTCCACCTGGACTCCCCTTATATCACAAACCATGCTATATTAATAAAAAAAATACAATGTTGGACCCTTTCCCTTATCTGAGTCATAAGACATGATATCCACACATGCACCATGGTTCCCATGCAGGCTATGAGTATAAACTTAGTAGGATACCACCAATGGTAGCTTTAGATAATATGATCATATATTTAAGTATATAAAAAGTAAAAAATAAAAGTAAAACAAAACAATAACCATGATCCACTTTGGGCTCAATAATCCATGGGTGAGTGCCCAACATTATTCAACCAGTGTTTGAATGGGAGAATATACCCATAATCATAACAAACTCTAATAGAGAATGATTCATCAGCCCTTGCATCATACTAAGAAAATGTTTTATAACCTTACCCATAACTTGTCATTGAATGATACATCATAGAACTAATTAATACCCAATAAATACCCATAATTTCCTGATCAACATCCCTTTAGAATCTCATATACGGAGAGTGTCTTACCCAAGAATGGTGATCACAATCCCCATAAAAACCCCATGGAGAATATTTATCGTGTATCACTAGTAGGAGTATTATACAGTCATAAAGTGGTGTTTTAAAGGCCTGTATGAATGAATTTTTATGCTATGCAGTCCACATAGTAGGATTATTATACAGTGGAGGATATTCATGAAGGGATTAAGTATAATAGTGATTTGAGATATTTTTAGGTTTCTTTACTTATAAAATGGACCCTTAATAACTTCATTATAGAGATAGTAAAGATTATTAGAGTACATCATTAATTGAGGAATTTAGTTAAGTTATAAATTTTTTTGTGAAGTATTAAGGGATTCCATGAGGGAATTTGATTTGAGAATTAGTGGATATAAAGAAGAAGGTAGGTTCACTAAGGAAGAACACTTGTCAATCAATCACTCCATGCGGTGAATAGGCAGTTCATTAAGCACTCATGCTACATGACACATAGGCAGTTCTTAAGAAGATTAAAGAAAATCATTAAAAAAGAAAAATAGCTCATGAAAGGTGTTTCTTCAAATAAAATTCTATGTAGTAAAGTGGATTTTATCTCTTAGTTTAAAATTTGTACTTCATGGAACACTATCAAATGTGTAAACTAAATCCAAGGTGATTCATATCAATGAAATAATTTTTTGGAGGAGCGGTGTTCATACTTAAGTTAAGATAGTAGTGATATTTCAAGTGGGATTAGTACTGAACTAGGGGATAATGAGTCTAATATGAAAATTTTAACTATAGTAAATTATAGTAGTTTCTATTACATTTTAACATCACCATTTTATTCTCATTGGAATATCTTTATTAGGGTTAACTAAGTAATTTTTGTGTGTTATTTGTACGTTTTCATTTCTGTTTTTACAATACCATAAGAAAGAGACAAAAGAGTGTTATCTTTATCAAAAAAAGGATCCAAAAGTGTAAATTTTTTTATCCATCATACCCTGATTCACCCCTAGGTACTTAACTTAGTGGGGAAAAGAATTTGTATCTGAGATAAATATTAAATTCAACGAATCTCTCTCAGTGGAGTCCATGGCTATATTCAATCAAAAAGGGATTCAGATCTTTGAGGGAAATAATTTCACACTATTAAATAATCAAATGTAGCACTATTTAAAATCATTAGGCATAGATTTATATAAAGTTTTTATGAATAAGATATCAGTTAGTATGAATAGTAAGGCTTTAATAGATGATGATCGAAGATAATTAGATACAAATGATAGAGGAATCAATACATTAAGGGGATATTTATCCAACACAATCTATATAAAGGTGATTTCATGTAATTATTCACATGAAATGTATGAAAGAACTTATAATACCCATGAAAGCGATTCAAATGTATGAAAATAATTTTTTTCGTTCTTTGGAAAAAGTATGAGGACTTGAGAAATCATCTGAAAGAATCTATATATTAATTTTTTGATCAGGTTAATGTCATTATGGAGAACATTCATGGGAATAAATAATTAATCAATGATATAAATATTTTACAATGAATCATGAGAATATTTGCACCCTATGTAAATCCTAATATATATTATTGAGGTTATATATCTAATATAATTGACACTGGATAGTTTACACAACACTCTTATCTTATATGAGATGAGAAATGTTGATAAGGAGGCTTTGAAAAGGGGAATTCTAAGGAGGTGGCATTCAAGGAAAAGAATAATCTTAACATAGATTATGTATTAAGAGAATAAAAGGTGGATGAATTCATGTCATTCCTTTCCTCAAATATATAAAATGGAAAATGAACATTTAAATGGAAACATCCAATCCTGTGTTTTCGATGTAGAAAGTTTGGGAACCTTGTGGAAAATTATTCCAAGAATTTTCAAGTAAATAATGAGGATGTATAAATTCCCATGAAAAATTATTCAACTAATGTGAATTATAGGAGAAGAACCAAGTTATTTTTTAAGAAGAAGAACTTACTTTTTAAAAAAAATGACAATTAATAAGAATCTGAGGTAAAATAAATGGAGGAATATAAGGACCATATAGAAAATTCCTTGGTGGTAGTTGTGGGTAGTTCTCAAAAAAGGAAAGTGAGAGATGATGATGAAGGAAACATTTAAGGAAGATTTGATATCCATGTAGAATTTAAATATTACATAGAATAAATATATAGTTTCAAAGATAATATAAATAAATCCAATAGAGTGATTCATGATTCCAAACTCTATATGTAGTAGTAAGAAGAGTAGAATTCTGAGATCAGGGAAGAAATTGAAACTCTTAAAATTAAAATTCAAAAAGACTTAAATAAAGTGGTTTAGTACAGGCTCAAATTTTAAGAACATATCGGATTTATTGATGGTTATACCAAGATAGTAAAAGATCAGGTCAAATGTATCAAAGAGATTAAGGAGGAAGTTTTCAACCTATGATGAAAATTTTATAATCATGATAGACTCTTGACTCATGGTATAATACCAATAAAGTATCTCATATATGCAATGGAAAAATTGAATATAGAGAATAAAGTTATAATAAAATAGGAAAATGAATTTTGGGAGAATAAAAAGGCTCATCATTAGGAAAAATATGGTATCAATCTTGATCGCAAATAGAACACAATGATTATTGATTTCATACTAAAGGAATACACTCTAAGGTTAAAGGTTGATTTGGTTATAAAACATAGATAGAAGATATATAGAACTAAAGGGACAACCAATGTTTTAACAATTCCACAGAGAGATACACATCACATCAGGTTTTATTGTTGTGCAAAGATGAGACAATTTCAAAATTTATATTTTATATCTAAAAGGTACCAAAGAAAATGAGACCAAAAAAAGAAGTCAAGAAGAGTTCAATATTATGGGAATGCCTTTGGTGGTCACTATTTCTGGTATAGAGGAATTTGACATATGTCTAGATATTTCTCATCGATAATGTAGAGGAATGTGTCGATGAAGACCTAAAGTGGGCATGCACAATAGCTCAAAGAATCATTAAGCTGGCTGAAAATGAATAATCGATTTGCATATTTTTAAGATGAAATTGATAGATCATATTTTGGGAAAGATCAAGAATATCAATCAAATATATATATGAAACAAAATATGTGGATAAAAAATGAAATATTTGATTAGTAAGTGGTTATAGAAACTTCTTTCAAAGCATCACATCACACTGGTGTATAGATCATTAATAGTGGATATACATCCCATATGATGGGAAAAAAAGATTTAGTGATAGATATCAAGTATTACAAGGAAGGAATTGTCATATTTTCAAATGATAAAGTCATGAATATTATTTTCATAAGAAAAGCTATGTTTTAGGGAAAAGATATAATATATATGGATTTTTTGGTTATTGAGGGTCTTGGTCAAAATGTGATTTGTGCTAGTTAACTATTCGACCCAAGAATTCCATAAGCTTTACTAATAAGTTTAGTATCATTAAGGGAGAATATAGTGTATTTTATTTATTGGTGAAGTATACGAATGTGAATTTCTGCCTTTTTATAGGATAAGAAAATATGTTCTTTCTATATAATAAAGAAGAAAATAATTTATGGCATAAATTGATATGTAATTTAAGGCAACCATCCTTTGAAGATCTGGTTAAGTGCAATAGATCTTGATAACTCCCTGGTAAATCACATGATTTTATGCATACATACAATTTTTTTCTAAAAAGAGAATACTATTAAAAATATATACAAAGAAAAAGAACAAAAGTCATAAAAAGTGCTTGAATTGGGGAATGAAGATATATGTGGGCCTATCTCCCCAAGATCCATTATTGGGAAAAGATATTATATTCTTTTTATTGATGAATATAACCGGATGGAATGTGTATTGTTCATCACTAACTAGTCTAGGGTGCTTAATTCCATTACTCAATATTAGAGAGGGGTTGAAATGATACTTGGATAGAAAATTCTAAAGTTCCATACCAACAATAGTATGGAGTTTAATAATAGGCAGTTAGAGGATTATATTTTAAAACATGGGATATGGAACCATATTTTAACAGTGAGAACTCCATAGAAAAATGGTTTGGTTAAAAGGTGAAATTAGATTATAAAAAAATATCCAGAAGAATGTTCATTGAAAAATACCTATCATTGATGTTTTTAAAGGAATTATTCTTAACATCACTCTATATCTCTAATATATTTTTGTTATGTAAAAAATAATAAATTAATCCATACAAGATATGGTATGGAGAGAATATGATGTTGAAATACTTTCAAGTATTCAGAAGTAAATGTTTCATTCACAATAAGGAGGAAGACATGAATTTTTAATCCTATGGAGATGAATAGATTTCTCATAGATAATCACCTAAAATAAATGTGTATAAATTATTCATTAAGAAGAAAGGAACGTTTGTGGAGATTAATTATGTTTTTGTGGTAGAAAATGAGAAAAATCATTAACAACATAGTGAGAAATTTCCAAATGAAAGCGATGAATAAGAAATAAGCTCAGGGGGGAGCACAAGTGGTGAATGCTAATTCATAAGAATACATTAATGATGATAAATAAGAATCCATACATTTATCAACACATAATCTTAAGAGTCAGGATAAAATTGATAGATATAATATCACTGGAGATCAAACAACACTAGTGCAGACAAGAATAATGAAGTCTCTATAACAATAATCTTTTTTATCTTAGGTTCATACAAAAAGATTTGAATATGTTTCTGGAGATGATAATTATGTTCAGATAATGAATAAAGAGCTTAACCAAATTGGGAATAATTATACATGATATATTGTTTCAATTCCAACATATAAGAATATCATCGATACCAAATGGGTCTTCCATAACAAGTTGAATTAAGAAAGGATGGCTATTTGAAACAAAGCATCATTTGTGTGAAAGGGGTACTCCTAGACAAAGGTCATTGATGTTGATAAAACATTTACACTTTTTTTAAGGATAAAGACAATTCAAATATTTTTTCATAGCAGTGCAAAGGAAATTCAATATTTTCCAGATGGAAATGAATTATAAATTTATAAATGGATTCCTAGAAGAAAATGTTTACATCAAACAACTATATGGTTTTATTGTTTGTGAATATGAGAAAAAAAATTTCCAGATGAAAAAGGATATGTATGGGTTGAGATCATGGTAGTTATGACTTGATCAATATTTAAAAATGATCAGTTTCTAACATAGAGGAGTTGATTACAATACATGTGTCGAAAATAAGAGTGGTCAGAAGATTATGGTGATCATATATAAGGATAACATAATCCTTGGTGGATCAAATGAAGCATAATGAAAACAATTTACATAGTTCATGTGGTGTGATTTTGAAATGTAAATGCTTTTAGAGATGACATTTCCCCTTTTTCTATAGGTGATATAAGGAATGAAACATTTATCACTCAATCCAAATCTTCCAAAGAGAGTCTAAGAATATTTGGATTGAATGATTCCAAGGATATGACTATTCTAGTTTCTACCGAGATGAAATTATCAAGTTATTATGAAGTCTAACCATTCAATGTCACATAATATAGGAAGATCATTGGAAGTATATTATATATAATAACAACATAACCTAATATTGTCTTTACCACATGTCAAGTGGCATGGTATCAATGTAATACCAAATAAAGCCACATGGTTTCAGTGAAAAGAATACTATGATATATTAAAGGCATAATATATTTTATCTTTAATTATAATACAACACCAGAACATGGGTTTTGGGATATATAGATCCTGATTGGGTAGGTTTATTATATGATAAAAATTCTATATTAGGTGGTTCATTCTATATTTTTGGGTTTTATATTTCTTCACTAATAAATAAATAAGACCACATTTCATAAAGATTTATAGATCTTGAATATATTTCGACCCCTCTAGCGTATACACAACTATTGTGGATGAAGTACTTATTTGAATACATGTGAGTTTAAGTTAAATAACTGACCATAATAAATTTTTATAATTAAAGTTATACAAATAATAGAAAAAATCCAATCCATCAGTCATAGTAAAATCACATTGAAATAAAGTTTCATTTTATCAAGGAGAAAGTGGATAATGGGTTAGTGAAGTTGAAGTATGTGCCTATAGATATATAAGTTAAAGACATCCTAAAAAATCCTCACCCAAAGAAGAATTATAATTTAATTAACTAGATATTATAGTTCAATAAACTCTCCACACATGAACCATGTGTATGTAGGACCCCCACTCCCTAAGGCATGGTGTATTTTTTTCTTGATTTATAATCTATATTATTTTCCCTATTTCATACCCTAAAGTGGTGACCTTTGGGTTCATTGAAAAGGGAGGTAAATATTATTGATCAAGGAAGAAAATTTTACAGATAGGGGGAGAGATTTTCCATGATGAATCTGTGGGAGTAAATAAGTAGGGAGTGTTTATAAATCATGTTGATGTTGAATTTGTTCAGTCATTGAATACATATGATGAAAGGGAATATTTTGGATTTTTGATGCAAGAATTTTACATTGTGTGGTTGAAAAAATGGTAATGAGGATGAAGTGGTTCATTGATGAAACTTTCATGTTACTTGTTTCTCATGCCAAGACAAGATCAAGTGGAATTAGAGTATTTTTTGAGTAAGTTTTTGATCATTTTATGGAGTCAAAAAGTGCGAATGGTGGTTGTAGAAAAAGGTGCATGATTTTTTTTTCAATAGAGGTTTTTATGTGGGTTTGAAGTGTTTTCAAAAAAACCAAAGGGAGATATTGTAGGAAAAAATTCATCTCAGTATTATTTATAGGATTTTTGGATTGATTGTGTTCATTTAAAATATTTTTTGATAAAGTTTCAGTAGTTTTGTTTATAAAATATGTTTCTGGAATGTGGAAATGTTTCACATTGTTTTCAAAATATTTGGGGATAAATTTTTAGAGTTGTTTTATGGAAGAGGGATAATTTAATCATATCACAAACAAAAATATATGAAGACCACATAACAACTATTTCAGTGCATAAATGTTTTTTTGGAAAAGTCTTGTATTTCTCATGGGAGTTGTGCTATGAGATCCACATAACATGAATACAAATTTGTGAAGTAAATTTAGCAAAGGAATGTAATTCGCATAATAGTTTTACTATGAGAATTATAAATGGGTGAAATTATTTTTGTCCATTAGGTGGTATTTCATAGGTTTCCATAAAGGGAAGTCAAAAATTGGTAACATCATTTTTAAAGCGGTGACATTTTAGAGTTTTCCTTAAAGAAAATTCTGTGATATAAAAACCAGAAAGTTGGAGCACCATGTAATTGAGATTGTTCGTGAAGCGCTCAAGAGTAATTGTTATTAATAGGATTTTTGGGTTAAAGTTCCTACATAAAGGAAACCTAATCAGTTCATTAGATAGAGTAAATATTATTGGAGAGAATCATCACTATAGAAATTTAGGTAAGTCTAAATTTTTTTCACGAATAATTAAAAGATTTCATGAGGGATTTTAATTCATAGAGTAGTAGAGTTCATGAAGGAGGCTAACTCAGAAAGTAATATCATACAAAAATAAAAGGTAGTCCATAAATAACTTTCTCTATATGGTGCATTGGAAGATATAGAAGCACTCATTCTATGTAGTGTATAGATTTTTAGAAAAGGGATTAAAGTTGTTCACGAAGGAAGAAGAAAAGTTCAAGAAAGGTGTTTCCACAAAGAAAATTCTATGATGTAAAGTGGATTTAGTATCTAAGGTGAACAATGAGATTACTGGAATAATTTAATAGGTTTAAAATAAATCTAAGGTTATTTATATAAATGGAATAATATTCTAGAGGAGTAGTGTGAAAACTTCAATTGAGATATAATTGAGCTTTCAAGTGTGATTGGTAGTGAACCAGGGGGAAGTGAGTTCACTCTGAAAATTATAACAACATTAAACTATAGTGGGTTTAGGTATATTGTCACATATATTTTATATTCTCCTTGGAATATCCCGATTAGGGTGAACCAAGTAATTTTTTTGTGTCATGTGAATGTTTTCAATTATTTTTATACATTTCTTTTGAAAGGAGAGAGATGAGTGTTTTGTTTAATGGTGAAATAATATTCAAATGGGGAATTGATTTTATCTTTCATACCCTAATTCACATCCATAATGGTACTTAACCCAGTGGTTACAACACCCTTAATACACTAAAAAATACCAGGTAAATTCTCTAGAAGCATGGATACCTTAGTTAGTCCCATTCTCAGATTCCCACACCCCCAACAACTCATATGTATCACACATTGAAATAATACACATATAACATCAGAAATATCTAAACTCCTCCTACCCAATAGATAAAACATCATTCCCATCAGATCACATGGTTTTATTTGAACCAAGAAATAATAAATGAATAATCTATAAAAAACACCCTAAAAATATATTTTTGTGGAAAACTTTCATAATAGTAACAACACTAGAAATTAAAGGAGGATGATGCCTTAAATTCAATGACTCATAATTATATCTGTAATGATGAATAGATCACAAGCAGGTGAGATCCATTACTTAAAGAAGAAAAAATGAGTGATATAGGAGAGTATGTACATATGGTTTCCTATAATAAAATGTGAAAAATAATTATTTTAAAAAAATTAATATAATTTATTAATTAAATTATTTTTTTAAAAAACACAACTTAAGTACCAACGAATTACCTATAACACCCCAGGATTTTAAAAGTGGAACATCACATTTAATAGAAAATATGACATGAAAAACCATGATTATAAGATAAAACAAAACTATGAGACTTTTAAATATATTTATTGTTAAATAATTTTAATCTCTTTGATTTCTTATGATGCATGCAATATCGAGTTTAAATGAAACACACCTTTATTAAAATATTATTATGATCATTATGACCTAGTTGTTAATTTGGAAGGTATGAATAGGACTAAATAAATTATAAAAATTATATGGTTTAAACATGTATATAATCAATTAAATGGTTATATATTTATTATAAATAAAATAAAAACCATTTTAAAGAGAACGAAATATTTTCAAAAAAACTGTAATTTTTCTAAAAGGTGGATTACCCGCGTTTTATGCACATAAATTAAAATTATTTTTTACTAATTTTGTAAATATAATTTAAAAAAATGTATTGTTTAAATCTAAATTTCAAAATTATATTTGGTTAATTTTTTGATAATTTTTTAAAAATATTATTTTTTTGATAAATAATGAAAAATACTATTTTTTATTGAAAATTGTATTTTTATTTTAATTATTTACAATGTTAAATAATAATTTAAATTGATTTTAGTGTAATATTAGTTCAATTATATTATAATTTAACTAATTTAGGTAATTTTTATCAATTTCATTTTGAAATATAATATAAAATATTTTTAAACTTTTGAATGTTTTTCATTGGAAAAACCATTTTTTCGACACGTATATGAGTTTAATTTTTAATTGAATTCTACCACTTATATGAATTTAATTTGAAAAAAATGTATTCCATATTTGGAATAATCATAATTTTTATTGTTTAACATGCTCAACTTAATTTTTTACTATAATGAACAGTGAAAACAATATAAATTAATTATCGTGGTTAAAGTAAAAATTGGTTTACTAAGGGGCTAAACTAAAACGATATGGGTTAAAATGGCCTAAAAACTTATCTAATTCATATTTAATGTCTATATTTATACCATTATCACCTTATTATCTCTTTTTATGAGTTTTTGGGACATGTTTCCATGAAATTGACATATATAATAATTTAAGAAAAGAAAAAGACAAAATATCACCGTCTTACTTTTAAATTTAAATTATGTTTTCACATAGGGGGGATATGTTAATGAATATGGAAGTTAATTTTGGGAAAAATGAAATTAATTTCATGTGGATAATTTTTTTTAATTTTTAGTAAACATATAATTACTTTAAATTATTAAGTAACGCTAATGCAATAATTATTTAGTTAATAGAAAAATAAAATAAATGATACTAAAATTATTAAAAGTAAAATAAATTGATGAAATTATTGTGTTAAATTAATTTTTATATACATATATCATTTTTAATGTTTTAAAAATAATATATTCTAATTACATCATTTTCTTGATATTTTTTAAATTAAAATTAAATGATTAATGTCAAAATTGACATTATTGTTATTCTATGATAAATGATATATTATTATATGATTTAAAATTCCAAAAAATTCTATAATATTACATTTTTTTTTGAATGTTTAAAAATATAAAGTATGGTCCATTAATAGACCAATTTTTCTTGTATAGTTACTATATTGACCCCTAAAGAGTAAAATCTTTGTTAATGTAGTTAAGGTTAAAGCGATGCTTTTTCACGTTACATGTGCTTATATTAAAATTAATTTTCAACACACATGAAATTTTTATTTGATAAATTAGATTTATTTTTTTAATTATTGGGTACAATTTATCTAATAAGTATCAATTTATTTTAGGATTAAAGTAGAAATTTCATTGTTTAAGAAGACTACTTATTGAAGTGAAAAACTAAAATGGTAAAAGTAAGGAAACAAAGAAGTTAAGGAAAACCATGTTTAAAACTTGTGTTTTATTTTGTTTAGTGGAGGTTTTATTCAACCATATAATCCATAAACTCCTTTAATTATCAGTTTTAGATCTACTTGGGGTGAGAGTGACTTCCCATTATTAAATAGTATTTGGTATTTACAAAAAATGAAAATCCTCCTGAATTATAAAAGGGAACTCACTCCCCTCACTTATTCATACATATCAAGCCATTTGTATTGAAAAAAACATAATAAATACCTCCCAAAAATCTTTATTCACATTTTAGATAATTTTGTTTCCTAAAATACCAACCATAGGTACCTTAATAAGATATCCAAAGGAGGTTTCTCTGAGGGAAGTTTATTGTCTTCAAGAAAGTCATTCTTTTTCTTTCTTCTTTTAGAACTTTAAATTATGTATTGATACTTATAATATAATATAAAAATATATAACATATAACTATATATTTTTTATTTTTATGTCAAAATATTTATCCATCTTCACTTACATCAAATTTGAAATTAAATCGTTAATCGTGTGTATGGCGGACTACCGCTTTGTGAACTGGTATAACTCGTTATCCATCAAAAATTATCACGGTTAGATATAATTATTAATTTAGTATATATATATATATAATATGATATAATTATTATCCTATAGTTATAATATCACATAAAAATTATTACTTTCCATGCTTTTTAAATTTTGATAACGTCGCTCGTGTGTACGGCGGACTACTACCTCATTAAGTGATGTGATTCTTTTTTCTGTTATACTTTACAGAGTAAGAAATAAAGACAAATTTAATGAATATATGTGAAATATATTACGTGATATAAATTATTTAAAATTAATATATAATATAATTCCTTACCCTTTTACCTTTTAAGGGAGTGATATCATCGCTCGTGTGTACGTACAACCTGCCGTCTCCGCGAAGAGATGTGAATCATTTTATATGTCCAATTTTATAGAATTGTTATAAGGAAACATATAATGAAAAAAATAATATTTATAAAAATAATATTTTTTTATGATTTAACTATATCTGATGTACAAGAACCATAATTTTATGAAAAAATACGCATGATAAAACAGGACAATTAATACCCAAAACAATGAAAATAATGAAATATTATTAAAAAATGGGTGGTAAAATGTTATAATAGGATCATATATGGTATGATATATATGATTATTGTTATATTATAGATTTATAATAATCCTATATTTATTATATAGTTGTTTCGTACACATACTGAGGGAGTTTAACCTGTGGTAAGGGTTTCTCGTCTCACTTTTATTTTCATGAGATATATGCAATATTCACCACTTATTCCATTCTGTGGTGTATATAATAGTAATTTTTATATTTTATATCATTAATATATTTATCTTAATCTTATTTAAATTTTCATTTGAACTTATTTCTTTCACAGGGCTTATGATTCAAAAGTTACCAAAGCGGTAAGGGTTTATTTCACAATCTCATTATTAACCAGGATTGTTTTTGTTTAAGTCTCCCTTGGGAGAATTATTTTGTATTTCTATAATAAAATGAATATATTTCCTTATAAAATAGTTATTTATAAAATTTTCAAGTAATAGTACTATTTTTCCACTCTTTGGTACTTACTATTACCGAGGAATGGTTTTCAAGAAAATCATACTTTTTTCTCTCTTCGGTCGAAAATACATTTTCATCAAAATCCATGTTATCTAAAAATATTTTCAAAAATGTTTTTAACCTTTTAAAAATTATTTATTAAATAAATTTTTACCCATTGACTATTTAAATGTTTTTCTAAAGGAATATTCACATCATTTTTAAAACAAGGCTCATTTGTCTTTTACTGAAAATGTGAAAGGAATCATTGTTATAATGTGTACGACATGAATAAAATTTCATACTATAATGACCAATAAATGTTTTAAAGATTAATTTATAATTTTAAATGGTTATTTTAAAAGAAATTATTTTCAAAATATTTTATGAAATTTTATTTTTTAAAAATTGATTTTCAAAGTGAAAAGGTTATTTTCTTAAAAAATGTTTTTAATGACATTATTACGGTATTTCTATTCATCATAAACATCAAACCTTTAATTTACTTATGAACCACTAGGTATATGTTGTATTTATATTATCATTATTATTTATTTGGATGGTTTATGATTAGTTTTACTAAGGATAAAAAATTTATTACCATTTTCCATATTACTCTGGATAGTTTATGATTATGTTTATTTGATTATTCTATGTATTAAATTTTCATATGTTAGTATTTAAATAAAAATGTTTATATTGAATATGTTTCACACATTTGATATTATAAATTAATTGGACTTAGTAAGTGAAGGGTGGGTCTTGGTTATAGATATCTCCTTGATGCATTGAAAATTCATAGGAGACAAATCAATTGAAAAAATTAGATATTTTTTCCCATAGTTTTAAATTGTCTTGTGAAAGTTATTTGAAGTATATTTCATATGTCCAATATTATGTATTAAATAAATATTATATCTATTATTTATGACCATATAATTATTATATTAGTTATAATATCCAAGGATATATTTCAACATCATGTGATTATATATATGGATTTATTTGATCATCATTTATTCTTTCCATATTATGCTCAAGTTATTTATTAAATGGAATGTGTTTTAGTTATTCAACTTTCTATATTTATTATGTTTATTTATTCATGATAGATTCCACTATATTATTAACCTTACTAAGCCTCTGAGCTCACCCCTTCATTATTTTTTATCTTCCTAAAGATTCCAGGAAGTGTTTTGTAATTGATATGCAGAGATATGTTAAGGGAAATATGGTGTTCTCAAAGAAAACATTTTGAGTATTTTATACTTTCAATTATAATATTAATTTAAATAATGAATATAGTTTACTAATACTTATAAAATATTCATTACTTTGGGATTTTATTAATTTTATAAAGTTATAATATAATAATGTAACAACCGACTCCAGGTTACTAGGGTTAGGGTCTTTATAGTTGGTCTTAGAGGAAGTTTAGTAGAAACCTTGGGAACTAGATTTAGAAAAACATATATTAGAAAATATTACACTATTAATTAATTTAAGGATAAGTATAAGTATAGGACAACATCCTAAAATATTATTAAGGAATGTATTATGTTTTCTTCTTAGAAATACATCAGTGAATGGATACTACAAGTGGACATGGTTCTAACCCAGATATACGTAGGGGTAATAACTATGAAAAATGTGCATTGGGATTGACTGAAGTATTACCTAGTACATGATAATGGTACTTACTATGCACATGGTTTTAAAATACCATGGGATATTATTTAGTTAATTAAAATTTTAGTTACAAACCATTATGAAGGATGTTGAAAATATTTTTATAATTTGAAAATTTTCCCAAAGAATCCATGTTTATGATTATGATATTAGCCATGCATAAAAGTTTCAATTTTTTCTTAATTTTTCACTAGTTTTGGGATTATATATTATGTTTAATAATGTTATGATCTAATATAGTGTATGAAATTTTTTAGAAATAGGAAATAAACAAAGGAATGGGAATTTTATCAATGCGCGTAATCCAAAGAGAAAGAATGATCATTTATTTGATGGTGTTAAGCTAATACACCAAGGGAACTAATATCCCAAAAATTATCATCATATAGAGACATAGTATCATGTAATATAAAGATAGAAAAATAATTCTCCAAATCTTATAGATTCAAAGGGATTTAAGAGAAGAATATGATGATAGATAAAAACATGGATAAATGGAAGAAGGGCAAGAAGTATTTACCCCATGTGATAATTATGCAAAGAAACACCCAAGTACTTTGTTAAAGGGAATGTGAGTTCTCTATAAGAGTAAATAGAAATTAAACCATGATCATCATTTAAAGGGTAATAAATAAACCTTTTATATTCAATGTTTTGATTATAAGGATATGGGTCACTAAACAAATGAATACCACAAGAGTAAATGTAATATACCTTAGAACAAGCTAAGGGATCATGGTCAAGTTTATGCTATTACTAAGGTTGAAGTGAACTGATTAAATTACTTTGGTATTTGGATTCAAGAATTATATTTTATAAGTATTTTATAAATGATAATAATCATAAAATGTATAAGTATTGTACTGTAGTATTTTTTATATAATTATTTGAAGACGTATGTTGAATGGTACTGATGATTAAGAAAAGTGATATAGTGGAATGTTGATCTTTTTGGAAAACAAATGATTGAGGTAGGATAAACCTTAACACATGTCCAATGTTGAGATAATAATGATTAAAGTATGTTTATGGGATAGTATTGGAAACCATGAAATTAGCTAGATATTTATGGTATCTTTGTTGAAGTTTACCGAATGTTTGGATTTATGGAATATATTCTAAAACCTGATATTTTATTTTTAGAAGCATGCTTATTTTAATTAAGATTTTATGGTGATAAAGGCATTCCTATATTTGCTATGTGTCATTGATAGTTACTTTATTTTGTTTGGGGAATATAATTTAAGTTTATTTTTGAAATTTAGTGACCTTCCTTCTAGTTTTTTTGGACATTAAATTTTCTCAGGCATATTTTGGAAGAGTAACTATTTTTGAAATGGATTAAGTTGAAATTTGGGTGTTAATGTTGAGTTTTAGAGATTATTTTATTATATTGGATGACTCCTTATAACCATTTTGGTTTTGGTAAATATTTAGAGACATACAAAAATACTTTTCAATATTTTATGGATCTTAAGATCCATTAAAAGATAATTTTAGTGATTCAGGCATAAAAAAGTCATCTTGGATATTAATTTATTTGAGTAAGAAATGAAGTAGAAAATGATTAAAGCACAAGAAAAAGATGAAATTGTTCCTATTAAATAAAAATATATCAAGTAATTATATTTTCTTATGTTCTTGTATAGATATTAAAAGAATTCATCAACTTTAGGAAAATAATATTGAAATGAAAATGGCATCCTATTACCTTTATTTCAAATACACATTTATGGATTTGGTACTGTTAAATTTCCCTTGATTTTTTTATTTATTTTTATCAAAGACATTTTTCACTCTCTATAATTATTTATTCTTTGCTTCCATGTCTATATCTTCACTTTACACTAATGTTCACCTACTTTGAAACCTAGTACGTGTTATTCAAGATGACCTTTGTACTTACCTTTATATCTTATAAAGAGATTATTTCATTAGACCTTTTTTATGATGTGGGTTTATAAAAAAGGAATTTTCAAATTTGAAACTCTTGATTACCGAGATCAAGATTAAATTGTGAGGATACAATTTATTTTAGGGGGATATGATGCAACACCCTGAGATTTTAAGAGGAAGATCACATTTGATAGAATATATGAGATGAAACACTAATCTTATAAGAGAATGTAACACCTCAATAATTTAAAATATATTTATTTTTAAATAAATTCAATCTATTTGATAGCTTTAAATGCATGAAACACCAAGTTTAAACGAAACACGACTCTATTAAAATATTATTAATACCATTATGACTTAACCATTAAGTTGGAAGAAATGAATAAGAATACAAAAATTTAAAAAATTACATGGTTTAAATATGTATAAAATAAATTCAATGGTTATCTATTTATTATAAATAAAATAATAACTAATTAAAATAGAAAGAAATATTATCTGAAAAAATGTATTTTTTTTTCTAAAAGGTGGATTAGTTGTGCTTTACACACATATTTAAAATTAATTTGTATAAATTTTAGAAAATTTATTTTAAAAAATAAACTTCATTTTTTAAATCTAAATTTAAAAATTATATTTGGGTTAATTTTTTAGATTTTTTTTGAAAATATTAATTTGCTATGAATAGTGAAAAATACTGATTTTTATTGAAAATTAGGTTTTCATTAAAATTATTTACAAAGTTAGATATTATTTTAATTTTTTTAAGGGAAAACCAATTTAATTATATTACAATTGAAAAAATTTAGGTCATTGTAATCAATTTCATATTGAATTCTGATATAAAAACCTTTTAAACTTTTGAATGTTTTTCATTGGAAAAACTATCTTTTCAACGCACCTGCACGTTTAATTTTAAATTAAATTATTCAAATTATTTGAATTTAATTTGGAAAAAATGGATTTAATATTTTTAATAATCATAATTTATATTATCTAACAAGTTAAAATTAATTTTTAACCATAATTAATAATGAAAATAGTAAAAATTAATTACGACGGTTAAGGTATAAATGGGTTTACCGGAGGGTTAAACTAAAAAGATAAGGGCTAAAATGAGATAAAAACTTATACTTTTTTTATTTAATGTCCATATTTATACCATTATAACCTTAATATCTATTTTTATGTGTTTTTGGGATACTTTTCCAAGAACGTTTACTATATAATAATTTATGTAACGAAAAAAATGTCACCCTCTTTATTTGAAATTTTTTATAAACAAAACGCCCAGGGATGAATCAAAGATCCACCCCTACCAAATTTATTGAAAAATAAAGGCAAGAAACAAAGCATCAGAAAGGAGATTTACATAGTCTGGTAAACACCATGCCACAAGCATCAGCCTCAACGAATCGCCTGCAACATTCAGGAGCCAAAAAGGACCATTCAGAGCTTGATTCTTCCACAGCCAACTTTGATAGAGCATCAGCCACTTGATTGGCCTCCGAGTAAACATGAGTCACATCAAAGATAATATCATCAATAAGGTGAAGACATTCAACCCAATAAGGTAGCATAGCCCATGGGACATTCCTGGATCTCTTTTTGATTAAATCCACCGCCACCATAGAATCATATAATTACTTTAAATTCTTAAGCAACACCAATGTAATAATTATTTAGTTAATAAAAAATAAAATAAATGATAATAGAAATATTAAAATTAAAATAAATTGAATAAATTGTTATGTTAAATTAATTTTATAGATAAATATATCATTTTATACTGGATTGAACATAATATATTCACATTCCATCATTTTTTTGATATTTTTTAAATTTAAATTAAATGAATGATTTCAAAATTGACATTAATGTTATTCTATATTAAATGTCATTTTATTAAATGATTTAAAATTCATAAAAATAATATCTTCTTATAAGTTATTTTTTAATGGTTTTAAAATATCATTTATATTCCAATAATGCACCAATTTTCCTTTTACAGTGACTATATTGACCCCTAAAGAATAAAGACCTTTTTATCATAGTTAATTTAAATGCTGTGTGTTTGCACATTTCACGAGTTTGTGTTAAAATTAATTTTCAAAATAAATAGGATTTTTATGTGATAAATTTAATTTCATATTTATAATATGTATTTACAAATTATATATTAATTATCATACTATTTTAGTATGAAAGGATAAAATACATAAGTTAAAAATACTAGTCACCATAGTGAAAAACTAAAATGGTAAAAGTAAAGAAACATAGATGTTTAAGAAAAAAATATTTAAAACATGTGTTTTTTTCTATGGTGGAGGTGTGTTTTAACCATATAATCGCTAATACCATTTAATTATCAATTTTTGATACACTTGGGGTGAGAGTGACTTCCCATTATTAAATAATTTTGATTATTTACAAAAATGTCACTCCTTCTCAATTATAAAAGGGCTCTCACTTCCCTCAATTATTCACACATATCAGTAAATTTTTCTCAACCAAAACCTAAAACAATACCTCAAAAAAATATTTATAAAAATTATAGATATTATGTTTTCCCCAAAATACCAACCCTAGGGTCATTAAAAAGAGATACAAAGGAGGTTTCCCTAAGAGAAACTAATTTTCTCCACTAATCTAATTATTTTTCATTATTATTTTAAAACCTTAAATTAAATCTTGACACTTAAAATATAATAAAAATACTATATCCAATATATTTGTATATTATTATGTTTATTTTATAATATTTATCCATCTCTATCTCCTTCAAATGTGAAATGAAATCATCAACCTATGTATAGTGAACTACCGCCTTTCAAACTGATGTAACTCATTTTCCATAAAAACTTCTCATGGTTGGATATAATGATGGATTTAATATATATATATATATTTACATATATAATATTTATGATATAATTAGACTCCCATATTTATAATATCACATATACCTTCTCACTTTTCATTCTGTTTAAAATATGACAACATCACTTGTGTGTACGGAGGACTACCGCCTGACGAAGCAATGTGATTAATTTTTCTATTATGATTTACATGGAAAGTAATAAGGATGAATTTAATTAATATATGTGATATATATGAAATTATTTAAATTATATAAAATTAATATATCATACAATAAATTACCCTTTTACCCATTAATGGAATGATATCATCACTCGTGTGTACGTACAACCTATCGTCTCCACAAAGCGATGTGATTCCTTTTCTATGTCCAATTTTAAAGACTGGTTATAATAATATATATAATTAAAAATATAATATACATAAATTTATTATCATTCTAGTGATTATGGAACTATATAGGATTTATAAGAACAAGAACATTCATGAAAAACATGAATGAAAAAAATAAAGCAATTAACACCCGAAATAATGAAAATAACTAAATATTATTTACAAATGGGTGGTAAGATGTTGTAATAGGATCATATATGGTATGATATATATAATTATAGTTCTTTTATATATTTATAATAAACCTATATTTATTCTACCAGAGGTTCAGACACATACAAAGTGAGACGAACATGAGGTAAGGGTTTCTCCCCTCACTTTTACTTTCGTGAGTTGTATGTCATATTCACCACTTATTCCATTGTGTGGTGTATTTAATTTATATTTTTATATATAATATCATTAATATATTTCTATTAATGTTATTTAAAGTTTCTTTTTAAGTTATTTATTTCATGTGGATTATGATTCAAAAGTTACCAAAGCGGTAAGGATTTATTTCCCAATCTCATCATTATTTTAGATTGTTTTTATTTAAGTATCACTTGGGGGATTTATTTTGTATTTATATCATAAAAACAATATATTTACTTATAATATGGTTATTAATTAAATTTTAAATTAATATTACCATTTCCACTATTTGGTACTTAAAATGATTGATAAAATATTTTTAATAAAATCTGACTTTATTTCTCTCTTTGGTTGAAAATCCTTTTTAATAAAAATCCTTGTTTTTTAAAAATGTTTTTAAAAATTTAAAAGTAATTTATTAAAGAAATTTTTATCCATTTTTTACTTTTTATAATCTATTTAAAGGAATCTATATTTCATTTTCAAAACAAGGCCCATTTGGCATTTTCCAAAAATGTGAATGGAATCATTGTTTTAATATGTACAAAATGAATGGAATTTCATGCCATTATGACCAATAAATATTTTAAAGATTAATTTATACGTTTAAAAGGTTATTTTCAAATAAAATTATTTTCAAAATATTTTGTGAAATTTTAGTTTTAAAAAAATGTATTTTCAAAGTGAAAAAGTAATTTTACTCAATTTTTTTAATAACATTCTTATGATATTTCTATTTATCAATGATATCAAACATTTTTTGTAATTATGATCCATTGGAAATATATTGTATTGATATAATCCTTATTATTTATTTGTATGTTTTTATGATCATTTTGACTAAGTATATAAAATTTTATTACTATTCACTATAATAATTTGGATGGTTTATGATCATGTTTATTTGATCAAGGTTAGTATTAATATTTTATATGTTTGTTTTTCAATAAGAATGTTTATGTTTATTATGTTTCACCCATTTAATATAAGGAATAAATTGGAATTTAAAAGTGATGGTTGGGTCCCAGTTATAGATATCCCCTCGAGGCATCGATTGGTCTCATGAGACAAACCGGTTTTCCAAATTAGATGGGTTTTTACCCACAAATTTAAATTCTGTTGTGAACAGTCTTGAAATTATGTTTCAAATTTACAACATTATTCATCACCTCAATATGATATTAGTTATTGATTACCATGTGATTATTCGATTATTTTTAATATCCATGGATAATTTTCAAGCTCACATGATTATTTATATAGATATATTTGATCATCATTTATTTCTACCATTTTATGATAAAATTATTGATTAAATGACATGAATTTAAATTATTCACCTTGCCATATAGATTATTATTATTTATTAATTATAGATTACTCTGTATACTTACACTTACTAAGTATCTGATCTCACTCCTTTTTTATGTTTTATTTTCTTTAGGATACCAAGAAGTGTTTTGTAATAGATATACAAGGATATGCTAAGGGGAAATATGTAATTCTCAAATAAAAAACTTTGTTTATTTTATGTTTGAATTTGTAATGTTAATTTCAAGTATTTACCTAGTTTAACAAGACTACTAAACTACTCGGTCCTTTAGGATTCTATTCCTTGTATCTGGGACTAATATAATAAAGTTACCATTGGCTCTGGTTACTATGGTTGAGGTCTTTATAGCACCTACTCAACTTCCACCGCATACCCATTCCAAGGGAATTGGGTGGTCGATGTCCATTAAAGAACTAACCCACCTCCTAATAAGTGAAATGGGTACTTGGTATTAGTCCAACAGGTACCTGATAGTATATATCGTCAAGGATAGTTGTCTCACATTGAGCCCTACTACCCAAAACCTGACTTCAAACCTCATATGACACCTCCAACACCTTAAATACACTCAATTACACATGATAAATCTGAAAATAGATTAAAATTATCCAACCAAAACAACTAGTTCATTATTATAACACCCAAATATTTTATGATATATATTTTTTTCAAATAAATTTGTTTTCTTCGATAGCTTCAATACACATAACACCGAGTTAAAAAAAAATCATGACATGCTATTAAAATATTATTATTTGCTGAGAAAACTACCACCAAGAAACTGGATTTATGATTATGAATAAGACTAAATAAATTATGATTTTTTGGTTTACATACGAATAAAATTAATTCATTGGTTATAAATTGATTATAAATGAAATTAAAAATTATTTGAAAGTTAAAGAGATGTTTTTATGAAAAACTGTTTCTATGCGCGTAATGTGTTTTTATCTTAATAAATAAAATCAATAAATATTGTTGAATGATTTTAAATAAATTTATATATTATAATTTCAATAAAAATTTTAAAATTCATTTAATGTTTTTTATAAATGAGATAGGCATATATATCTAGTTTTATGCTTAAAATGAAATTTTCTAAAAAATAGAATCCACCACGTTTTGAACACTTATTTTAAAATGAATTTTTGATAATTATAGAAATTGAATATTAAAAAATGGATTCAATATTTTTAATTAGTAGGATTTAATATTTTAAATAGGTCCCTTTTATTATTTTTGATATGAATAGTAACTATAATAAATTTTTGACACCCTGGTAAGGGTAAGACTGGTAAAATAGGGTGAAAACATTGGATAAGGATTTAAAATTTCAATAAAAAAATTTACTTTATCCTATTTTATGAGTTTATTTAATTACATAACATCTATGTTTTGATAATATGGTCATTTGGTGCCATATTTGTTTTATTCTGATTGTTATATTAGTTTAAGAAAAGAATAAATACAAAATGTCACCATCTAGACTACAATAACTCTATTTTTTTACATAATTATAAAAAGAGAATATTTTTTGTTATAAATATTAATTTAAAATATAATTTTTTATCATATTAATTTATTCATAATGATTAGAAACTGAATAATTAACTTAAATGCTTATGCAACGCCGACACATTATTTATTCAATTAAGAGAAAAATAAAATCAATGATTTTAAAAATATTAAATGTAAGATAATTTGGGTGAATGACCATGTTACATGAATTTAATATATTTAAATAACATATTATATTTGTTTGAGAGGTATATATTTTAATTTCAATACTATATTATTAATTTTAAAGTCAAATTAAATGAATAGTGTCAAAAATGAAATTATTGATATTTTATGAAAATAATAATTTATTAAACTATTTAAAAATAATAAAAAATATATAAATAGGTCAAGGTTGATAATATATGGTTTTATATTTCATAAATTTTCCACTAATGATCTAATTTTCACCTTATAAGTAAAATTATAACCTTTAATATTGAAAAAGTCGTTATCGCGGTTAAGGTTAAAATTTGTTAACCAATGGGTTAATAAAAAAGATAAGGTTTAAAATGACATAAAGTCCAATATAAATTTCATTATTTTATGATCATTAAAACTTAGACTCATTTTATTTGAATCTATATCCATTTGGAAAAATATTTCTTTTAAATGAACTAATTATATTTTTAATCTTTTTGGTAATTCTAAGAGTGCCCATCCACTCACTTATAAAAAGGAACCTCTTATCCTCTATTAATCAAGATTTTTCATTCTTATAGATCATCCAAGACCTACCATAATATATTAATATATTAATTAACCATATCCTATGCCTTATGGTCTTTCTAAAATAGCATATCTTCATGGTTTAAGGTGTAATCCAAAAGAGGGTTTCCAACGAAGAGGTATAACTCTTAACCAAGCATTTTGAATTTTATTTATTCTTATACCTAATTTAAATACATGGTATATATTATAAAATAATAAATTAATTATATTAATTATTATTTATTATTATTATGATAATGGAACAACCATCATCCACCTTCTTACCATCCTTTGGAAAATGATAATGTCGCTAATGCGTACGTGTGGAGTACCACCTCCACGAAGTGATGTGATTCGTTTTTCATTTCTATTTTAAATGGATGGTAATAAGTATATATTTAATGAATATATAAGATATATATTATATAAAAATGATCCTGGGAATTTTATTTATTATTTACCCTTCTTTTATTCCATCTGTCGAAAATTGAAAATAGCGTTCATGCATGTATACGACCTAGCATATCTATGAAAAATGTAATTAAATATTCTATTAATAACTTTTATGGATGAATATATATATATATATAATAAAAATATATTATATTAATATCATGGTTAAAATTCTATATATTACATAATTCTGATCAAGGTTTAAATACTGAGACTGCCAAACCGAAACATGTATGAAAAACAAAGCAGATTGTCACTCAGAAGAATGATTTTAATAAATAATTGTTAATAAACTAGTCATACGATGTTATAAGCATATAATAGATGGTATTATATATATGATTATTGTCATATAATTAATTTACAATAAATATATATTTATTATATAGTATTTTTGAATGTGTGCGAAGAAAGAGAAAACTCAAGGTAAGGGTTTTATGTTGCAATCTCATTATTTATGATTAAGTTACAATAATTAAATATTATGGTATACCTCTCAAGAGACTAATGAATATTATTTTACTCTAGTAATTTTTGAAAATTACATGCTTTACTTTAATTTTTCTCTCTTTAAGTACTCAAGATACTAGAATAATATTTTAAAGGAAAACCTAATTTATTTATCTCTTTGGTAGAAAATACTTTTTCTTTCATATCCATGCTTTCTAAAAATGTTTTTAAGAATTTTTTAGTACTATAATATTATTTTTTAAATTAATTTTTACCCATGATTTAATTTTTGAATTTTTTTAAAAGGAATCTTCTTGTCATTTTTTTGAATGAGGCCCTTTTTTAATTATTTACAAAAGTATAAAAGGAATGTTTTATTTTAACTTATATGACATGGATGGAATTTCAAAATTTCATGAGTAAATTATTTGAAGCATATTTTAGAATTTTACATGGTTATTTTCAAATAAAATATTTATTTAATATTTGCGTAATTTTTATATTTAAAATAATTGATTTCAAAGTGGAATGGGTGTTTTCTTCAATAAATATTCCAAGTAATATTTTTAAGTTATGTTTAATCTAAGATGAAATACTTTGATGTTACCTAATATTTATTGAGGATATGAACCAAAGATACAATCATTATTATTTCTTTAGATGGTTTATTATTATTATTACAAGATTTTTATGAAACCCATTCATTTTACATGTGTTATGGTATGACAAATTGATGAAAGAAAAATATTTATTTTACACAGGTTATTCCATTATGATATTTTTATGAAACCCATTTATTTTTAATGGGTAATGATATGGTTAATGATTTATGATATTTTGGCACAAATATGTATGATTTTATTTACATAATGGGTGAGCCTGGAATTATATATCCATCTAATGCATTAGGTAAATATGAATATTTCATTATATAAATAGGACTGGAATGGGGAGTGAACCTAGATAAGTAAGGTACTCTATCCACTATGATATTATTGGGAGATAAGCTTGACTAATATGATAGAATAAGAAGTAAAAATAATCAACTATGATAGTATTGGATGTTATCCTTGACTACTAAGGAAATGATTTTCTATGCTTATGTGTATTCCAAAAATATATATATTATTCCAATGTTGTTATCTCATGGCTCATGTTCTTTTATTACTTTATGATTCATGTATTATAAACTACCAAGATTTATTTGACGACTCAAGATTATTATGTTTGATATGTAGGGCATGGTTTTCAAATGTTAAGATCATGTTCTCATACCATCATGATTATGTTATTCTTATGTGATCATTGATATATCTATTATTTATCCTTACTAGTCATCTAATATCACCCTTTATTATTTTTTACTTCCCAGGGATATGAAGGATGTTTTTAAGTATGATATGCATAAGAAGGGTGAATGTTGTGAAAAATTAATTGGGATATGATTTAGATCTTATATGAAAACTTTGTTTATGTATCGAAGTTTCAAAGGGCACTATAACTATATGATTTTGGCATGGATAGTTATGTTATGCAATGAATATTAATTTAATTGGATATAATATCTATGTATAAAAAGTACGGGTAACTATATATGGTATCAGAGAAATGTTTAATGGATGTTTAGAAACTATTATGAGAAAACTTTTGTGATAATCCTTAGAATAATCCTAAGTATAAGAGAATTTCTTGTATAATGGTAAAGAAAGGAGTGTGGTTTTCCTAGAAAAAACATGCCTTTTTGGATAATAAAATTGGAAATAGTTTTGGAATAGATTCATCCAGGGGTAATAACCCTGAAATGAGTTGGTCAAGTATTTATCATCCATCATTCAGGTGCATGGTGAGTGTGCCCTTACTATGCACCTGGTTTGACGCTCTTAGAGGATATACTTTTGATAATTCACATTTTATTTACAAACCATTATGAAGGTCTTGAATAGACGAAGAATATGAAGAAAATGGGATAATCCTAAGGTGTCATGTATTGAAAATAAGGTTTCTTGATTTAGACATCCTATAAATGATTTTCATGAATATTTGGTTTTCCAAAATGATTATTATTTCTCACACTATTATTTTTTGTTTTAGTCAATGGATAGAACCCGAAGAAACCATGTTAGGGATAAATGTGATGGAAAATTCAATGATTTTCCTCTTGAGAAACTAGATGTTATGGGATCTGGAATGAAAAATATTGTTTATAAATTTTCAAAACTTTCTCAATCTATGAATCATGTTGATATTACGAATGAGAAAAGGAGGGAACAATTTTCTCTTGAGTCCTTCATAAGTTAACATGTAACTTATTTTAGTGGGTTTAATGATCCACTAGTTTCATAGAAATGGATTAGTACCACTAAAAATAAATTTTTTGTTCTCTAGTTTTTGAAATATAAAAAATTTATATTGGTTAATTATTATCTGGAAGGTGAAGCAGACCAATAGAGTACTCTTATCAAGAACAAAAGGGAACTAGAAGAAACCGGATCCATAGAGTGGGTTGAGTTTAAGAAATTATTTTTCAATAATTAATTTCCTCATATTCTTCATATGAAAATGGAGAAGAAATTTATAAATCTAAATTAGAAGGATGATGAATCTATTAGTACCTATGAGGAAAATTTTACAAGACTTGTGAGGTATGCTTCAAGTATTATCATCCAACATGAATGTAAGATTGATTGATTATTCAGTGGATTAAAACCAAGTCTATGAAGTCAATTATACATAAAATAATTCATTAGCTAAGGTGAAATTATTTAATGTTATCTCAAGGTGTAAATGGATATGGGAGTTACACATAAATATCATGGTTTTTTATAAGAAAAGAAATATAGAATTCAGAGGAAATTCTAGAAACCATGGACAAAAGAAGATGGTATTTCCTTTATACTTAAAGTGTGGAAGGAAAGATGAAAGAAATTGGATTATGGGGACTAGTAAATGGTTTATGTGTGTAAATTAAGGTCCTAAAGAATTTTAATATTGAAGTATAAGAAGAATAAGTTTGAAAATTATATAGAGAATTTTCCATATAATGCACCACCCATAATATAGTGTTTTAAATTCAAGGAGTATAGGAATTATACTAACTGATACCCTAATATGAGTATTAATTATGATTATTTAGTCTAGTGACCTATTAATACTATAAATAATGGTAAATATCATGAGATCACTATTTATAATGTGGATAATGAAGTGGTGAAAGGTACACTTACCATCCAATTTAAAACTACTAATGTATTATTTGATTCTAGATCTACCGAGACTTTTATATCTAAATAATTTTCTAAGGGTATCACAATACCACCCCAATTATTAGATGTTTAATTTGTAGTGAAAACACCTAATGAAATGATCACCACATCTCAAGTATTTTGATTCTTTTTTGGTAGACATTTTTGGGAATGTCCTTCCTGTAAATCTTTTTATTCACCCTATAGTTGAATTTTATGTTATCTTAAGAATGGATTGGTTTCATTTATATAAATACCACATCAATTTATGAGTAATTAAATTCATGTTTAATATTATGAACCAACTTATGATCATTTATCATTGTGATAATAAATATGATCTTCTGATGGAAATCACATCTATTACATGGGTCCTGATTTTTATTAAAAAGGGGTGTTTATCTTACATGGTAGGGGAGAAACTAAAAAGAAAATATATTCTTATTGTATATGATTTTATTGATATTTTTTAAAAGAGTTTCCTGGTGTTCCACCAAATTATAAAGTTGTGTTTTCAATAGAACTCATACTTGGTGATACAAATATTTCAAAGAATCCATATAGAATGGCCCAGATCGAGTTATCAGAATTGAAGAATCGACTCGAGGAGAATCTTGATAAGAGATTCATTTGGCCAATTTTATCACCTTGGGGTTCACCTATTCTTAAAAAAAATATGGATAGAAGTGACTATTCATTTATTATTAGGAACTAAACAATTTCACAATCAAGAATAAGTATCGTCTTCCTTATATTGATGATTTATTTTATCAATTACGAGGAGCTCAATATTATTCCAAGATTGATATTTAATATGGATACTATCAGTTGAGGGTTAAAAGTAAATTCATACCCAATATATCCTTTTTTATGAGGTTTGAACAATATGAATTTATAGTGATCTCATTTGGTCATACTGATTCCCATGTTATCTTCATGGATTTAATAAATAGAGTATTTAGTGATTACCTTGATCAGTTTGTGGTAGTCCTTTATCAATTATAGTATTATATATTCAAATATCAAATAAGAGAATAAATTTCATTTTAGGACTATTCTAAAGACTCTAAAGAAGTATAATATGTATAAAAAATTTACCATGTGTGAATTTTGGATACATAATTTTTCATTTTTGGGTCATATAATCTCAAGAGAAGGTATATCAGTGGTTCTAACAAAGATAGAAATTATTGAATATTAGCTCATACCAACCACGGCGATTGATATCCTTATTTTTCTTAGCATGGATAGATATAATTTATTCATTGTGGACAATTTATCTTGAATAAATATTACACTCACCAAGTTAAGTTGGAAAGGAGATTAGTTCCTTTGGATAAATGAGTATGAGGAAAATTTTAAGGAACTGAAGAGAAGGTTAGTCAACACCCATGTGCCTACACTACCCTGTATTGGGGAAGAGTTTGAAATATATAGTGATTTATAAAAGAAGATATTGATATATGTATTCATGTAGAATGATATGGTTATATCTTATGCCTCATGAAAATTAAACATTCATAAGAAAAATTACCCAACTCATGATTTTGAGTTAGAAGTAGTATGTTTTGCATTAAAGATTCGGAGGAATTATCTTTATATTAAAAGGTGATATATATATACTGATCATAAAAGTTTAAAAGTATATATTCACTCATAAATAGCTAAATAGCTTCTAGAGAATATGGTTGGAGTTGATTAAAGATTATGACTATTAAATACATTAACAACCTGAGAATGCAGACAAGGTGGAAGATACTCTTAGTCGAAAGGATAAGGAAAGCTTATTTATAATATAGATTACACAAGATCCAATATTTATGGATTTGGAAAGGATATATATATATATAAATCTTTAATGAAGGGGAGAAATAATGTTTTACTAAAATGATTGTTCAACCATCTATCTATGTGAGTACTAAAGAGGTGTAGAAGGAAGACTTGGAACTGCCAAAGAAGGTTAGAAATGTTCCTTAGTTCAACATTGATTGTGATGGAATGATAAGTTTTAAGAATTGTGTATGTTTACCTTCAATTAAATACTTGAAGAATGAGTTATTGGATGAATCTCATAGTTCAAAATTATCTATTCATCTTGGAAGTATGAAGATGTATAAAGATTCGAAATAGTATTTCTTGTGGGAAAATATAAAGAGAGATATTGCAGAGTATGTATCTTGGTGCTTGGTATATCAGAAAGTTAATGTTGAGAGACATAATTATAAGGTGATTTTATAACCATTACCCATAACTGAATATAAATGGGATAAAATCAACATGTATTTTATCATTGTACTCCTCAAAATGCCTAAATTTTATAATTCTAATTGGTTTATAGTCGATTAATTTACGAAGTTAGAACACTTCATTCCCATTAGAGAAGATTTATCAATTTATCAGTTTTGCAAGATATACATTAATGAAGTGGTAAGGTTACATATAGTATCATATTCCATTTAATTTGATCAAGATCCATGGTTTACCTCAATGTTTAGGAAATGAATTCAGTAAGATCTTGATTCAGAGTTGTATTTTAGTAATGCTTATCATCCTAAGAAAGATGATTAATATGAGATAACCATTCATACCCTAGAGGATATATAGATATTTTTTGTATGGATTTAAAATGTATTTGGGATAAAAACCTTCCTATAGTTGGGTTTTCATACAACAATATCTTTTACTTGAGCATTCAAATGACTCCTTATGAATCCCTCTATGAAAATAAATTTAGAACCCCAATGTGATTAGATGAATTTTGAGAATTAAATCTACTGACTTGAGCTAGCTGGGAAAATGGTAATAAATTTTGATCTATTCAGCAACCTATCAAGGTATCTTAGAGATGACATAAATGTTATACTGACAATCATCGGAGGAATCTGGAATTTGAAGTTGGTGAGAAAGTATTACTAAGAATATCTCTAGGGAATAAGGTAATGATATTCCGAAATAAAGGAATGTTGAGACCTAGGTATATTGGTCCCTTTGAGATTCTTTATTGACTCAGTATGGTAGTTTATTGCTTGGATCATCCATTGTTAATATCTAAAGATCACGATTTGTTCCATGTATCTCTTCTGAGGAAGTATATACCCAATCCATCACATGTACTGAACATAGAGGTTGTACCACTGGAGCATGATCATTCATATGAACAAAAAATGGAATTATTATCATATCATAGAGTTAAATTTTTATATAATTAGACTACTCACATGGTTAAAGTTCTCTCAAGGGATCAGATATTTGAAGAAGCTGCTTGGGAACCTGAGGATGTGATGAAACAGAGACATCTTAATTTATTAGTATCAGAGTAACATAATATGAAGGGAAAAATTAATTTTAAGGGGGGGTAAAATTTTACGCATCAATATTTATCAAAATATTTCTTTTTAAATAAATTTATTTTCTTTGATAGCTTGTGATACATGCAGTGTCACGTTTAAATGAACCGTTCTATAATATGGAAATATTATTATTTAATGAGATAGTTACCACCAATATATTTCATTGGAGGGTATGAATAAGAGTAAATGAATTATAAAAAATGGTTTTTACACATGTATAAATTAAATTCATCAGTTATAAATTTATTATAAATGAAAATATAAACCATTTGAAAGTAAAAGAGACTTTTTTCTAAGAAAATAGTTTTATGTGTGCAATGTGTTTTTATATTAATAAATTAAATTAATCAATATTGGTAAATTATTTTAATGAAATTTATATATTATATGATCATTAAACTGTTTTAACATTCATATAATGTCTTTCTTGGCATGATATATGTATATATATCCTGTTTTATACTTAAAAAATTATTTTTCTAAAAAACACTTTTCGTCGCATTTTGCACACTTATTTTAAAATAAAATTATTCCACTTATAGAAATTTAATTTTGAAAAAAGGATTCTATATTTAGAATCAAGATGATAAAATTTTATAATTAGATCCCTTTTATTTTTGGTCAATATTAATAGTAACTATAGTAAATTTTTGTCACCCCAATAAGGGTAAAACATGCAAAATAGGGTTTAAACTTTAGAATAAGGCTAAAAAAATTATCTAAAACTAGAAATTATCCTATTTAATTAGTTTATTTAGGCCTTTTAAATCCAATTCTTGAATATATGATCACTTGGTGCCATATTAATTTGATTATGACCTTTATATTAATTTAAGAAAAGAAAAAAAATACAAAATATCACTCTCTTGACTTTAATATTGATAAATTTTTTACATAAGGATGAAAAGTGGATAAGTTATATTATAATTATTTATTTTAAACATAAATTATTATTTTTCATCCTAGTAATTTATTTAATATTTTTAGTAATTTAATAATCACTTTCATTGCTTACATAATGCAGACACAATATTTAGTTAATTAATAGAAAATTAAAATTATTGATTTTAAAAATACTAAATGTAATATATATTAGGTGAATGACTATATTCCAAGAATGTTTTAGGTTAATATATTATATTATATTTGTGTTAATGTTTTATATTTGAATTCCATTGATGTATATTTTTCTTTAGAGTCAAATTAAATGAGTAGTTTCAAAAACGAAATTAATGATATTTTATGAAAATAAAAATTTATTAAATTATTTAAAAATCTTAATAATATTTAAAGTGGAAAAGGTGGATAATATATTGTATAAAATTTTATCCTATTTCATTTATGATCCAATTTTCATATTATAAGTAAAATTATAACCCTTTAATATTGAAAAAGTCGTTGTTGTGGTTAAGGATAAAATTGGTTAACCAAGGGGTTAATAAAAACGATAAGGTTTAAAATGACACTAAAACCTATATAAATTTCATTGGTTAATGATATTTAAAACTTAGAATATTTTTATTTGAGTATATTTTCCTTTTTAATCATTTTTCTTGAGAATTATTCAATTATATTTTTAATATTTTTATAATTCCAAGAGTGCCCCTCCCCTCACTTATAAAAGGGAACCTATTCTCCTCAATTCCTCACACATTTTGAGCCTTCTATATTAGAAAATCCCCACCATAACATTTTTATTTATTCCTTTAAAACTTATTAGGGATTCTATTCTTTCCAAAAGATCATCCCTTCATGGCTTAAGGTGTAATCTAAAATAGTTTTCTCAATGAAGTGGAATAACTCTTAACTAAGATTTTACAATTTTATTTATTATTTCACTTCCATTAAATGAATACTATCTATTAAAAAATAATTAATTTAGTATCTTAAATTTTTTTAATTGTTATTATGATAATGGAACAATGATTATCCACCTTCTTTCCATCCTTTTGAAAATGATAATGTTTCTCATGCATACGTGTGGAGTACCACCTCCATGAAGTTATGGGATTCGTTTTTCATTTCCATTTACATGGATAGTAATTAGGATAGATTTAATAAATATATAAGAAATATATGACATAAAAATGATCATATAAAGTTTAATTATTATTTACCTTTCTTTCATTTCATCCTTAGAAAATTAGAAACACCGTTCATGCGTACATACGACATACTGTCTCCATGAATGGTGTAATTTATTTTTATATCTCTACTTTTTATGGATGAATATAAGTTTATATATATAATGAATATATGGTATGATATATGTGATTATGGTTCTTGAATAAATTTATAATAAATCTATATTTATTATAAAGGAGTTTCGAACATGTATGAAGAAAGAAAATACTTTTGGTAAGGGTTTTATGTTAAATCACTTTATTTATCAGTATTATTTAACATTAAGTTATGATGATGAAATATTTAGGTATACCTCTCAATAAAATCATGAATTTTCTTCTACTATGGTTATTTTTCGGAATTACTTATTTTCCTTTCATTTTCCTCTCTTTAAGTGCTCAAGATACTGGAAGAATATTTTAAAGGAAAACCAAATTTATTTATTTCTTCGGTTGAAAGTCCTTATTCTTCTATATCCATGTTTTCTAAAAATATTTTCAAGAATGTTTTTAATGTTCAATTATAATTTTTTAATTTATTTTTACCCATTATTTATTTTTTTTATAAATAATTTAAAAGGAATCTTCTTTTCATTTTCCAAATGAGGTACTTTTTGACCTTTTTTAAAGGTTTGAAAGGAATGTTTTCTTTTAACTTATATGGTATGAATATAATTTCACACTATCATAATCTCCCAATGATTTGAAGCATCCTTATAAGTTTCTCCGGTTCTTTTCAATGAAATTTGTTGCTGTAATATTTGGGAAATTTTTATATTTTAAATAATTTATTTCAAAGTGAGAATTATATTATCCTCAAGAAATGTTCTAAGTGATCTGTAAAAGGAATTTTTTTTATCTAAGGTGACATACTTTGATTTTACTTATTTTTTACTAGGTATATAATCCCATAATTCCATCCTTATTATTTCTCTAGATAGTTTATACTATAAAAGATGGGGGCAATGCCCTTTATTAAAAAAGAAAAAAGCACACACACCCCTTTTATGGGAAAAGAGGGAACCCATCACAACACATGTCCGAAGGTCCAATAGACCCAAGAACAGGGCTTAACAGAGTCTAAAGACATGTCAAACCCATTACAGCTTGATGCAACAGACCTATTAGAGTGGTTTGAAAGCCCAGAGGACAAAGCCCATCACAAAGTCAACATCAACCCAAATAACTCAATGCACAATCAAAGCTTGGAGCATGCTGCCCCCATAACCATCAGGAAACCCCACCGACACCACTGTTTGACACAATTATGGACATTATTGGGATGCTAGAGGAATCCAGACTATTGACGCATCGTCGCCAGGCTGTCCAAACCCCCACCGTCACCCGCACATGGCCCGAGGGCCCGATTGGACAATACCCATTACAAACTGAAGCCCAAAACCACAAATAACTCCAAACCCACTATTGATGGCTGGAGGAAAACTCATATCCAGGACCACCAAACCACGCCACTACCATCAGGACCGCCAATGAAGACCTCGCTACACTAAACCTGACTAGATCTGCCAGGGCAGATCTGACAAAGTCGAACAAATCCAACCTGTGTGACCATGCCACCACTGTGGACATGATCCTCACTCTGCCCGCCACCATCCCATCTGCTGACGTGTCCTTACACACCACCTCAATGCCCTGCCTCCGTCTAGAACAACCCCCACCGCAGCCCGATGCTATCCCTACAACACCCAGACGTACCGCTCTGCTGACCGCCTTCTAACAACCGATCTCGTCCCCTGCCACCAAAGTCGCGGAACACTAAGAACCGAAAACCAAATCTACAAATATGGTGGAGAAGAGGCCCATCTGAATCCGTGCACCTGTCGAGGCCAGATTGCACAGATCTACACCGCACACCGCTACACATCCATATGAAGGCTCCTTCCCCATCCAAAGACGTTGCACGCACCCACATCCACCCATCGCCGCAAGGTCCAGATGTCACTAGATACGAAGGAGTAGACCCCAGGGGGTCAAAACCCTAGATGAGAGATCTCCATCTAGATAGTTTATGATTACGATGATAAGATGTTTACGAAATCTATTCCTTTTCTATGGGTTATGCAATGATGAAGTGATGAAATGCTTATAAAACCAGTTTCCTTTCCACAGAATATGACATAATTATCTTTTTATGAAACCCATTAATTTTTCATGAGTTATGATATAATGAATGTTTTATTATATTGTGGCTCACATTTTTATGATTTTCATTATGTGATGGGTGGGACTAGAATTATATATCTCTCTAATGCATTGTGTAAAAATGGATATCTCATGAGATAAACATTAATGGAATGGGGAGTGTACCTAGTTTAGTTTGAGAAATTTTCCACTATAATATTATTGGGAGTGAACCTTTATTAATATGATGTAATAGGTTGTAGAAAGAATCCATTGTGATAGTCTTGGTAGTGATCCTTAACTACTAAGGAAATGATTTTCTATGCTTATGTATATGACACAAATCTATGTCTTATGCCAATGTTATTCTACCATGTATCATGCTATTTTATTCCATTATTATTCAATTATTATGAACAACCAATATTTATGAAATTACTCAAGATTATGATCTATGATATATAGGGTATGGTTTTCAAATGTTAAGATCATGATCTCATGTCCTTATACTCATGTTATGCTTATGTGATAATTGATTTATCCCTTGTTTACCCTTAATAAGCATCTAAGATCTCCATTTGTTATGTTTCCATTCACCAAGATATAAATTACATTTTTTTGGTTGGAGTGAGCATCTCAAGAGGGGTTGAATTGAGTACCCAATAAAAATTTCTATTAAAACAAGTTTAAATAAAATCCCCTAAATAATTAAAACATCCTAGTTAATAAAAATTGAATATCGATATAAGTTATAATATTTTAAAAGATTTATTAAAGAGTTATTAGGTCTCAGTTAAAAAAATAATGGACCTATAATGAAATAGGTAATGTGATATATCTCATGAGAATGTAAGGGAATAGGGGCCAACACAACCCATTATGGAACTCTGTGAAATATGTTTGTTGGAATTTAGGGTGAACCCAATACATTATGAGAACATTTACACTATGTGAGCCTTGAAATATGTGTATGATATTATGTATTACGATTGTACCCTTTCTTATATTATCACATGTTTACCAATCTATTTTGATATTTGAATCTTTTGTTTTTTAGGTGATGGTTAAATATTTTAATGGATTAAAGGTTTTGTGTTAAGATAATTATTTTAATAAGTTTCTTATTTTTTTTCAAGGTGCTATTAGAGTCTGTATACTTTCTAATGACATGATTTTATGAAACCTTTGAGAAAATAAGTTATATTAATTTTTAAAATAAATATATTTACAATCACAATGTTTTTGTTTCAAGGAAATTATTATTAAAGGGTTTTAAACTATTTGAATTAACTAAAAACTTTTATCATTCTCTTAAACCACATAATAGGCTCTTTATTCACATCCCACATTTTTCAAATGAATTTATCTGGGATTAAGGATGACCGAGAGTGGCTCTGAAATTGGAGTTTTGGATTTTTAGGTGCTAAAAATGAATAAGAATAGTGTATAATTTACATTATATTGGTTTATTGGAATAAATTATCATTTTGTTAAAAAACTATTGTTTTTTATATAATGTATTTTTACCAATTATTTAAAAAATTGCACCTAAAAATTTATTGGAAATGTTATTGATCCTTTATTTTATATATATATATATCTTGTAATAATGATATGATTATGTTCAATTCAATGTTATAAGTATGATATAAGGGTTTAGATATCATTAGTGTTTAGGATGATATCTTTTGAGGTTGGTTTAAGAGTGATAGATATCATCACGGGGTAATATTTTTAATGGTGATCATAGATTAAAATTCCTACCTAAAAGAAAAAAGGCCTTATTTTTTTATTAATTGTTGGATAGTCCCATTTTTTATTCAGGTGAGGGGTTACCATACATGGAATGAAGGCTCGTAGGAACTAGTTCCATTACTAGAACACAAATACCCGAACACTAGACACCCAAAAATCATCCCCACACAGCTGATGATTTAGTTTTTTTTATAAAAAATCCAACTTAGAAATACTTTCCAGCAAGCATCCCCATACAAGACTGCATAGGGACCAGTACCGATAGAAATTCATACCCTCTCATTCTTATAATCTGTCTACATTTTTCAGTGGTTTCTCATATTTTTTGACCTCATTTGGGACTGCACCAGGGATCTGACCTCACATTTTTAAACTATTTTGTTTCCCCTTTGGAGGCTCCTTGCACCAAGGTTTCCCCCCTGAAAACTTTATCTCTCATTATTTTTAGGAAGTCACATTTCCCGAGACAACCATTATTGCAGATTGGGATTCCACGGCGGAGATCCATCCCCATCGTTCGTGGAGCCACATGAGGTCACTTTGTTGGTTTTCATCCCAGAGTTCACCGCCAAAAACTTCCACCATATCCATTTATTACATTTTAAATTGTCCCACCCACCACTGATGCCCACTAATGGCATCATCATCATCGACAACCCCCCCTCAAAATTATCTAGCTAGCATTAGTCCCGCCCACCCCAATCAACCACCAACGCCTGAAAACCCCAACCCATTCCATTATGTGATTGGGTGGTCTTACCTAGTCAATCCATCACTCGGTAAACACACCCCCAAAATTAATTTCTACTTGGATTCATACTTGGTCTTTGATGTATGATTATAGGGTTGATTTCCACTATGCTACAACCCCAATTATGATCATATATTCAATGGAACAGATACACTACTAAGGTTTAATGTGGTTTAATTATAAGGTGATCAATAATATTTTATGATATGTTATTTATGTTTTTAGGATGAATAAAAAATTTTCATATGAACAATCTTTTGGGTTGTTATATAGTCTAATGTTGAGGAAATTATGGTTATATAAGTAAATGGGTAACTTGATTTTTGGTAATGTAAGGTTAGATGTTTAGTTAACCTTTAAGATGAAATCTATTTTCATAACTACTTCACTCAGATGTTTTTTTTGAAAATGTATAATGTATTTTGTTATTACGGTATATATTGGATTGTGTATGATGTTATGTTAAAGTGGATAATATATTTGATCAATTGTGATTGAGAAAAATTTTAATAATATATATTATCAATATAATCATGACTTTTTGGTAGAGATATTAAGTATAAAAGGTTTTAATGACTATAATTATGTTGTAATTTTGGGTATGAAGGTAAATTTGATATAAGATTTCCAGATTTTGGGTCTCAAATTCACTTAGGAATAGTCTTTGAGTCCCTTTAAGATTATTTACTTTCTATTGTTATTATAAAGTCATGGTCAATGTATTTTGACACCATTTTCAATATTTGTGTCCCTTTAAAACCAATATATAATATACCATGTACCTCTTTCAAATTTTAAAAAGTTCCATACGTCATGGATTTTTGTGAAAAAATTTTAAATTTAAAATATTCTCATATTTATCAATGTATAACATATTTTCAAGTTATTTGAAAATTTTTAACACTTGAAAATAAGATTTTACATTCTAATAACAAAATATTAATTTTATAATTGAAGATACATGCCTTGTAATTGACGGAATACTAAAACGATGAAGAAAAAAACATTCATGTACAATGTCCATACAACCATCATGAAATGACCCTCTATTAGATTTGATAATAAGAATATTCCCATATATACCTTGATTAATGAAAAAATATACAGATTTTTTGCCTTCATTACATGTATTTTTAATAGAAACATAGATATCAAAAATATATTTTCATAAACGAACCTGATCAACAATGGACCACTGAGCATCACTTTGGCTAGTGAGTGCTTTGTGAACAATGAAATAATCTGGTTCGATCTCTTGAATGAAGATATTATAGAGACTTCCAATTATAAGGCCAATATGAATGACTTTTTCCTTCATAAGAAGAGAAGAACTAAGACCATTATAAGCACTAAAAGTTATATAAACTAAGCCCTGCATATTCTGGACCATCCCTCCACCATGAAAGGTGACCATAGGATAATCCCCATCAGTATGTTCTTCATGAAAAAAATTTATAGATTCAATAGGCCCATTGGCCTCTACTGGATAACAGACTATAATGTTGCTCCGTATGATTTGTGAGAGACCTATGAATTGGATACCTATCCTTCCCATTAATGAGATCACCAAGTTCACAATAAGGTACCAAGATCTAACCTTCATCCCAAGTAGAGGGAAGCTTTTTCCATTTTATTTCAGGTTATTGAGATTACCCTAAATATCCCAATATCCTACTATAAGGAACAAATAGCGGTTCATAGAAATAACTTCCCCACTAAGGCCATGCACCCACTTCTCAAAAAAATCATATAGAGAATACGATTGAGTATCAATGTAAAGAATAACATCCAACATATTTCATAGGAACACCACCAACTCATTATTAATAAAGAAATGGAACAAATATTCTACTTGTGAATCCATACAACAAAAACAATTTGAGGCTAAATAAATATATCTCTTTTGAAATTATTCATCAACAGGCATGTCATGATTATGGATACACCAGAAAAGAATGTTAAATTTGATAGTGATACCACAACACTATGCTTTCCCTGTCTAGGCATCGACATGATGACCCATATGTAAACTGTTACATAGATCCACCATTTTTAATAAACTATAAAAAAGTGAAAACACACCAGTTATCCTCATCAGAGAAGAAATCATCCACAAATAGATCATTATTTTCATTACTTATAATTCCCTATATAAACTAAGGATAATCACTGGACTCCCAAAAAGAATATTCCAGAATCGAAAATCCAGGAAGATAATTAAGGTTCTCTACACACTTGTCCCTTTAGAAACTCATCTCTCCCCATCTGACAATCCATCTCATGTGATCATAAGGAATCAGAAAAAATTATAACATGATGTATCATAACTCTGATGGATTCCCATGAAAAAAGAGTACATAGATCGATAATAATTATATTTATCCCACACAACTCTTCCCAAAGAGTGAATCTCTCCAATATTTCCCAATAAATAATATCTTGAAGGAGAAAGATAGCTTCTTCTAGATTATTTAGGTTTATGCCCCATTCATTATAAGTTTTAGCTAATCTATCTCACTCTCCCAATGGAATTTCACAACATCATGATAATCCCAAATGAATTTATTCAGTACCCTTTAAATAGACATGATAACTAATATAGGGGTCCAAAACACAGAAATGACGTGCATGGTAATAGAAATGAGAACACTATTTACAAGTGTAATATGACCACCAAAGGAAATAAATCTTATTTTCCAATTATAAATACAATAAAAGATGTAGTTCCCCAAAGCCTCCATATTTGAATCATTTACCTCTTTGGATTAATGGGAGAACCCAAATAAGCTATTAGGAAATTCATATATCTCATACCCAAGACCTTCTCAATTTGTAGCACACTTTGACTTGGATGGGACTTAGAAGGATATCCATTGCTCTTATCCTTGATAACCTGAGAAACACTCCATTTTCCATACTCATCCATGATTTTATTAAAACCCTTAATGGAACTCAAATAAACATTAAGAAAGAATAATACATCATCAGAAAAAAATATGTGAGTGATAAAAATAAAATCCAACCTCTATCTAAAAGGAATGATTTTCACCTCCTCTACAGCTGTGTTGAAATTCATGCTCAATACATCTTCCTAAAAAATGAAAAATAAGGGGGAAATAAGGTCATCTTGATGAATGACACTTGTATACTTAACAAATCCAAAATTTTTTCCCCTTAATTGTAATATAAAACCATGGACATGATTTCTAGTGAAAGGTAAAATCATAGAAAGCCTTAGAGAAACCAAAGGCCCACATGGCCTTAATGATAGAATTCCATTCAAGTCTATTATAATTTTTATCCATATAAAATAGTACAATAATATTACATCCTATCCTCTTTATATTAGTTTCTTCACTCATCTCTTTATCAAGACCTATAACCCTTGGATGCTTATGTTCTTGATTAAACCATGTTTTTTCCCAAAAATAATCTTAGGGATAAGAAAGGAAATCCTACTATTTGTGATGGTGATCAGTACATTAATGAAAAATTTCATGGTGAAATAAGATGATATTGTATAAATAAAGTGGGATCTTTGACCTTTGGAATGATAAAAATAATAGTATCACTACAAATTATGGTAAGGAACACCTATATGAAAAAAATTAAATTGCATAAATTATAATATGTTTAATAACATCAAATTCATAGGTGAAGAATGTACCTAGAAAATCATCTGGTCTAGGATAACTACTAGAATTTAAATGAAATGCCGCCTATCTAATATCAAGTTCCATCAGTAGCTTATTATGATTTTATTTAATTGAATCATTACCCAAAAAAGGAATGTGTTTGTAAAATGTTTCACCATCATCACTCCTTGGGAATCCCCCTAAAAGATCTGGGGTAGTCTCTTCCAACATATTCTGAAAATGAGTCAAGGAAAAATTACTAATCACCTCAATGTTACTAGAAAAAGATCCATCTTTAAGCCTTAAATTATTACTACATGTGTATTAATTTTCTTTGATACAATTATGAAAAAATATAGTATTATAATCTCCTTTTCTAAGCCATTGAACCTGATCCCTACCCCAAGATTCCCTTTTCACCTATAGTAATACATTTTAGAGGTATTAATATTTGATAATGAGTAAGGAAAACACCACATCATCCTAATGATCCTGAAGATTGAGATTTAACTGACCCATATCAGTTTTGATATCTTTAATTCCTTCCTAGACATCCAGAATAGAACTCTCCAGAATGATGATATCCTCCTTGAGATATTTGAGCTTATTATGCAGCATCACCCATGCATCACCCTTCAGGGGACTATTCAATGACATAGCCACCTCTTCTATAAAACTATCAATCTTTTTTGACCTGCTCATAAAATGAAAACTCACCCTCTTAACATTTCTAAACCTCAGGTGGACTATGATATGTTCATGATCCGAAATTCCATAAGGAAGATGAGGCACTAGATAACCTTGAAACTATGACATGCCCTATATACTCATAAAACAATGGCATAAGAGACTCCAAATTTTATGATTCCATGTTTTACTATTACACCAAGTAAACTTATCACCAGTAATTCCAATATAAATAAGATTATTTCTATAAAAAAAATCCCAAAAATCATGAATGGATTACTGGTAATAAATCCTACCTCATTTACTCTCTATATAGTCTATGATGGTATTAATATCACCCCCAATTAACCATGCTAAAGATCCCAAATTGAAACTGGAATGGTGATTCCATAGATCCTTCCTCTTCATGGGATCACACTTCGCATAAATGGTAGTGATGAATAATGGGAAATTGTTAATAGTAACCTGAATAATAATATGATGATTTAAATAATTCACCTAAAAAATCGAGAGGAAGAACTTAGAAATAATTCAAATCTGATAGTTAAAATTCTCATCATTTAACACATTATCTCCACCAAGCATGATTCTAAATTTTTTTATGGTATAAGTATTCATTTTTCCCTCATAACTAAAACTAATGAATACTAATTTGAGGAAAATCCATCAGCGTTAATGTCAAATTATCCTTAAGGGCCAATACCTAAAGAATTCCATAACAAAATGAAAATTATTTGAAAGATTTTGGTATGGAATACTGCCCAATAAGTTATCATATTTAGTAGATACATGGTTAGAAGATAAAAAAGCCATTCATTTCGATCTTATATTCATTGTAGAAGGATAAGAATATGGATGTAACAAATTTTTAACCTACAGAATTTGAAAATTAGGCTCAAGAGAATCCTCAAAACGAAATGATAATGCACTAGAAGAATTTGTAGAAGGGTTAAGAAAACTACATGACACCTGTGATGGGGGAATTGGCTATCCACAACCTACTTGAGATTATACTTGGAACCTTTAAATCTAGACTCAACAAAGCATAATGAAGAATAAAATGTAAATGAAGTAATCCTGTAATCATCCAAAGGTCCCACTAGAGTAGGAAAATAAACATCTGACTAGAAATATCCTACAACTAAGGCTTTATTCACCACCAAATCGACTAAGAAATTGGAAGCCTCAGAAGAAGTATGATGATAAAAAATGAGACCCCAGATAGGGCCATGATATCCACTAGATATGAATAACCACCAAGATCACCACGACCATCCTGATGAACATCAGAAGATTAACATCTATGTAGGACTACCACTGGCATCATCACTATGTCGATATATAGAGGGACCATGCATTTATTCCCAACATAAATATCTTATAGAGGACATCCAAAGGAATAAAACCAGCAGATTTTGGGGAATCATAAAAAACCATGGGAGATTTCCTTTATCCAGGATTTATACCAAGGAAGATTCATGAATCAACTAGTATGATTTAGATGAAAAGAAGTGATGATGCTTGTAATGTTCTAGAAGATGACCTTGAATGCTGGAAGATGATGAAAATCTATCCTCAATCAAACAACCATCCTCTACCTTTATGTATATGAATACCCTGTATGAAGTTCCAAGAAATTTATATGGCAGTTTAATAGATCAATTTTTATAAAAATGAGAGGTGACATGACATTCTCTATATAGAAATTGGTAGCATCATCACAATGAAAACAACCCAAATAATCACCAATATACATCAGCATCATAGGATTGTGAATGGGGAGGGTAAGCTAGGGAAGACTCACCCACACCATGGCTAAAGAAGAGTCCCTCCCCAACTGGTAGTTCAAATTACATCTGAACAAACACACTTTATGGAACCTAAGATCATACCTTCTTGATCCCAAACATTCCCAAGATCATACCCTCAGAAAAAATGTATGGAGAAGGAATTATTGTTGATGGAAGATACTCTCAGTGGGGTAGGGAGATCCCAATAGGTGACAATTTTCGTAAAAAATATCAGTGATAGTTGTGATGATACAAACATAGAAACTAAGGTCCATTAATGATAGACTGCTACAACATCTATATCTTCCTGTAGGAAAGAGAGTGAATGAAAATCATTGTTCACTAGGACCCTTGGAAAACAAACTGGAATCACCAGAATGGTGGATGTGGGATCCTCATGAATAGGGGGCCGGAACTTAAAAGTACATCTTTAAAATATTTTGGATTCCCTATTAGGAGTTAATGGATGGGATTAGAAATAAATAGAAGGACCAGCTCAAATCTGATCAGCATCCAATCAGGCTTGGTAGAAGATAGAAATTTAGGGAAATAATCAGAGACTGTGGCCAACACAATGGTCAAAAAAAATTGAATTCTGATGTGGTGTGTCTGACACATACATCATACAATTCCATGTCATTGTTATTATTTTTCCACTTTATACATAACTACCAACCATAATAATATAAATCCCATAAAAATTTCAAAATATATATGGTTGAGGGAGACCTTCTAGTAGCCTATATATATTTAGTATTAAAATTTTCTCCTTATGGTACATGTTATGATGTTTTTGGAATCTCATATTTTAATAATTATGAATAAAATTCTATAATATTGTCTTATGAAAACCAACATCACTCATATGTGTTGAAACTATATTTCAAAAATAAATCTTTTAAAGAAATTGGTGCTTCCTTCATCAATTTAGTCACACATCATGTGCCCCTTTACTTGAAAAAAGAAGTAAAATTATTTTGATGATTGATTAAAATATTATCACACATCATGTGCCCCTTTACTTCATGAATTACATAATAATAGAGATTTGGAATTATGATAAATCACAATGGTGTTATAAAATAAAGGAACTAAATATTGGTAATATGTAAAATTGTAGGAAGTATATATTTTTTTACTCTTTTCTTTTAAAAAATTTAAAATTATAAGGAAACGATTTATGTAAGGGGTAGATTGTAATAACCCCTGGTTAAGTAAGTATTATCATCCATTAAATTATAATTTTTTTTATTACAATATAGATTGTAAAGGTGGAAATAGAATAAATGAATATTATTATAGAAATATATAATTAAATAGGATGAGTTTATTTAGAATTAAAAAAGATAACAAATATATAAAAACCACATGATTAAAGTATGCATTATCATGATCTCCAATAATGATGATTTCACTGATGGTAATTACAGAAAGATTGCAATTAATTATGAAAATAGAAGGTGATTTGAGGATTAAATTATTTGGTAGTATTTTTGGTTATTTAAATAGAATAATACTATTCTTTATAGTAGTTGATATATATAATATGATGTAACATCAAATGGTAGTTGTTATGAGATCCTTAAAAAGTAGAGATAATCTAAGATTTGGTATTCTGAATAAATAATTTTTTTTAATAATTATTGTATGAATTTACTTTATATGTATATTTATTTATTTCATGATTAGGAAGATCTAAAAATATAAATTTTATAAAAATTAAACATTTTCTAATTATTATGTTTACCCAATAAACTTTTTATTTTAAGGTCGGCACGATTTTCTGTTTTTAATATATTTAAAAAATAATATCATTGTAATGTATTTTATATTTATATTAATATTTACTATTTTATTAAAGAAACATTTATGTGGGTTTAAATATAAAGGATAATAGGGTTTTATTTATGAAGTTATTTTTTAATGATTATTTTATATTAAAGAAATTTTATTGAAATATACATAATTTTTCATTAAAGTTATTTTTAATTTTTTTTAAAAATTACACGATCTCATGAAACCCCTTATTTATTAAAAATTTGAAAAAGAAAATATTTATTATATATACATATACTTTTCTAATTTCTAGGCAACATCTATGAAAAAATTTATATATCATTTTGTGTACTTTTATAAATTATAGGGATCTTCAATACATTATTGAAATTTGTGTGGAATTTTCTATGTTTACCATTATGTATTTGAATATTTACTATTATGTGTCACAATGTCATCATTTCATTTTTCAAATTCTTATTTCCTCTCCACAACATATATAAATCTTCGTGGTGTGAGATCAATTTTATTCTTCTATATATAATTCTTGATAATGGTGTAACATTAATTTTTTTGGAGAACAATAATCATCTATTAAAAAATCAGTTTGTTTCATAATATTCATTTGAATTATTTTAATGTGTAATCCATCAAAGAGTAGATTCAAGATCAATTGATTAATGTTCCTTTACTATCATCTAGAATATCATAATTTTCTAAAACTACTAATTTGTACATATCTTCTAGTAAAATTTTTAAATATAAAATCATTCAATTTTCATAATCACAACTTCTTACCCTTATAAGGTAAAATATTACTTTTATATAACATAGTGAGCCTATGCCTTTTCCAATTATCCAATCTGATAACCTTTATCCTTACAATTTATGGATACCATATTCCATGGTTTCTAAATATTCCATAATTTACTAACTTATGAAACATGCATAATATATTGATGATATGTAAATTTTTTTAGTTTTAATAGAATATGAAAATTACAATACGTTTAAAAATGTCTATATGAACTTTGGTAAGTTTATTACACATGATTGAAAAATTATAATGTATCCTATGAATGTTTTTCACTTTTACACATTTTTATACTATAAATGATATTATGTATACTTTAAAATTTCAAAAAAAATCCCCTAAGGATATTTCATTTTACATATTGTGATATCAATAAATTATCATACTCATATGAATTTAAAAACATCTTACTTATAAAAATAATGTTTCCCTATTATAATATTTTAGAAATATTTAAATTGACAAATGTTTGTAACCCTAGCTCTCACAATATGATTGATCTTCCAATTATTCCTCAAATTTTTTGTATATTATATTTCTCAACCCTCTAGATTATCAATCATATTTTATGATGGATAATGACTAATGTTTCTGTTTCATCCTGAGTACATTTACGTATACATGGACCTTTCAGGCCTTTTCTATATTTATAGTAATTCCACTCATAAAATGAATCTTTTCCTCATTTCATGGTTTGTTTCTATAAAATACAATCATATTGACCCTCAAATATATATCACATCAGTATTATTTGATTCATGAATCTTGTCTTCTCTACACTAGTTTTTTTACAAACATTTCTTGTATACTACCTCCATTCAAGCATCATAAAAAATTATTCCAAACTTATAGAAAAATATTGGGGTACTCTTCAATGTAAACCAGTTCTAGAAATAATATTTTCAAAATTAATTATTATCTTTCATTGTAAATAATTTGTATACCCAGGTAAATAAGTGTGGAGAAAAATATTACAGTTAAGTAAATAGAATTTTGTTTTGATATTATAAGGTGGTATTGTAAAATTAGAAGAATTTTAAAATAAGAAAATATTATCATTTTTTAATTTTAGAGTATAATAGAAGTTTATTATTATTATTTTTAAAATAACATTAAGAAAAGTTATCAAATATATATATATATAAATTGGTTTTTTAATACCATAAATTCTATATTTGTTCAATCAAATTAACTATTCTATAATCTCGTGGAATATTTCAAAAGGAAACCCCATAAGTTCATTTTAAGAAAAAATATTATCTAGATCGAAAATTTAATGACCAAAATATAAATTGGAATTAGATGAATTAAACTATCACATAGGATAATAATAGAATATTTTAAGACAATACTACCATAATAACAATAAATGAAATAAAATTTATGACCATTAATAAGTGTAGTGATTTAGTCAAATAAGGATATCAAAACTGCCCCTATGAGAAACTTGATTTTTTTTCAAAATAATGATTTTTATTATACAAAAGTTCCACTGAGGAATGCCTATAAAAGAAGAACTTGATTAATTTTATTTCAATCATATAAGGTGATTTTTCCTTCAATAATCTACCCATATTCATTCTCCAATAATACAGATACACATCCTTTTATTTTTTAGTGGCAATAAACATTCCTTATGGTTTCATCACCAAGATGATCCTTAATGAAAAATTTGATTCTATTATGGAAATTAATCTAAGGGGGTTTTCTCATAAAAATTTTCATTTTTATGTTTCACTTTATTTAATTTCAAATATTTCTCTCAATTTTTTCTCTAAATAAACATTTTCAATATTTTGTAATTGGTTAACCTTTTTTTTAAAATTAATTTTTATTCTGATTACCTAAAAATTCTTATGTTTATGAAATGGAATTTATTTTTAAAAATAATTTAATCTATATCTATTTTATTCATCTGATACCGTTTGATATATTTATAACTATTTTTGTACTCATTTTTCACACATATTAAGACTTGTTATGTTGATGAGTTTTCTTGGAATTATAAAATCCTCAAATACATTTGGTAATGTGATATATCTCATGAGATGTAATATAAGGGAATGGAGGGTAAAATCTTTCCACTATGAGTCTCTTTACACTGAGGTTATATGAATGGAGAGTAATCCCAATCCAATATAGTATATTCTCTATTATGTGATGGTGTCTTGGTTGTGATACTTGAACGATGTATATGATAATATGTCTTATGTTTGTTCTATATATCATTTTCTATCATGTTTAATATTTTTCCAAAATATTTTAATATAATTATAAGTTTCTATGTTATTTTTATAAAAATTTTAAGTATTGATGGATGGTTTTCATTGAAAATATTTTTTAAAATATCATTATTTTCTTAAAGATATTTTCATTAATTTATGAATTTTTATAAAATAATTTTATGAAACACTTGAGAAAAGATAATTTTTTCTTTTTTGAAATATTTTTTTAAATATCAAAATTTTTTATTTCAATAAAATTAATTTTCATGAGTTTTCAAGTATTTTAATGGTCTCATGGGTTTCCTCTCTATTTTACACCCATTACTAGGCTATTTAGGCTCATCCCATGTTTTCAAATGAAATTCACAAGGATTAAGGATTAGTGGGAATGGATATGTACTAAAATTTATCATTGTGATGTTTTAACATTGAATGAAGTACGTGTATCATTTTATTAATTTTAGTTCATTGGATAAAATTTATTTTTTTGGGAAAATTTTGGGATTATATATATATATATATATTTATAATTATCTAAAAGTATAAAACTAAAATCTCTCAAGATTTTAATTTATGAGTTATTTATTATAAATTATATAAGTATGTTATGATTATGTTCAGGTTATTAATTTGAGATATTTCTATTTCTACCTTTCTTATTTAAACATTGACAAAACACAAAATCAACTGGTATTCTCATTAATGAAATATTATTGTCTATAAAATTCTTCCAAGCATCTTCATACTTTAGATTAAAATTTCTTAGAAGGTAAAACCTGAAATCACTTTAATTCATCTATTGCCATTTAATTATAGGTTTTAATTTTTTAAAAGGTCTTTTACATAATTTAATAACCTTTCTTCTCAAAGAATTTTTCTGTTATTTTATATATAAAAGGTTTTTTTAAAGAATATTTCTATTTTTTATTCCTCCTCATTTTAGAGAAGTTTGATATTTTTTTATTAAATAATAAATTACTTATAATCTTATTTTATATTTTACTTTACATCAAACTCTTACTGAAATACATGTATGATATCATTTTCATACATAAAATGATAATGTGTAAAATTATAATTTTTGTTATAAATTACATTTCAATTAGAAGACTCCAAATCCAAAACCTTCATTTGATCATCGAGTAAACTCATCTTTGTAAAATTTAGTCAATCTTATAATCTTTGGATGATACATCAGTAAGATAAAAAACTAATTTACAAGACAATAATTAACCTTCCCCACTACTCAATTTTTTATTTTCATTATCACATTCCACATAATATTAAAACTTATAACATATGTTTTATATTTAATCCATAATTGTCCAATCATAAATAGTCAAACTTTTTTATCTTGGGTAATATATTCACAAGAGATATTAGTTACTTCGTTATAATAAAAATAATTTAATGTAAAACATGGGTCCTTTTTTTATTCATTCATTGATCCAATAATTTTGATTTATTTTTAATATAGAAAGTATCCCCTTTATTATAGTCAGTTTTATGAATCATATTTCTTTACCATATATGATTAACTATTATTATTTTTTTATATATTATTATTTTGATATGTTAAATCCCTACTAAAAATAGCCTCAACATTCTTATTAGGATTGTTATAAAAAATTATTTTATTTATATAATAAAAATTAAACTTCTTTTTGAATAAATTTAAATATAATTATTGGTATAAAAGTTAAAGATCTTGAATTTTCAATAAAACACCATCATGTTATTTGTAAAATCAAAAAATGTTAAAGGAACCCAATTTCATTATTTAACTCTTAAATATAAATTTAATTCATCATATTATTGTGGAAATGAATACCTTGATGAATGGATATGTCAAATAATAGAAGCATTAATCTATAAGAATTTAGATTAAAGGTTAAATAGATCCAAAATTGTGTATTTTTATTTAAATACTGAAGAGATATGATAAAAAATTTAGATCCAAGATTGTGACCATTTATCATATACCAGTGGTAAATTTTTTTTAGGATATATGATTACCACTATGAGGGGGTTAATATATGATCAATATCAAACTTATAAATTTAAACTGTTTAAAAGAATGTACTCTTATTACTGGTTAGTGATTAGATCTCAAATTGTCCTAAAGTCCTAATAATATTTCAAATCATTATTGAATATAGACTCTAAGATTTATAAGGCTCCTAAACTCATTAATAGTTTTTAATCCATATTTAATTATATAAACATGTAGATATGACCATCTATGTTATGTAATATAAATAAAATATTTCATTACAACCCATTCTCAATACCTTTTATGTTTAGGGATTTAAATAATTTAGTCAAAAATTAACTAACAAAACACGTGTTACTATTATCAAGTAGACATTTTCACCTTATACACACAACTATTTAATCCATAACCAGACTTCAATATATCCAGAAAAAATCTCTATATAAGAAACTATTCTATATATTACATATGTTTCCTATATTTATAACCATGGAAAATAGAAACATTAGAAGGGGGTGAACTTATATACTAAATGATAAAAATAAGAGTTAAAAAAATAACACAAGTGACCATAATAAAAGAATATGGTTATATATATGATACATAAGAAACATATTCCCAATAAATCATGGATAATTAATCATGGTATTAGTCTTGGCTTAACATCATACATGTATCAAAAGAGTGTGAAAACATGATTTAATAAACATGATTGATGGGATCATAACATAGTCATGGTGATAAGAAAAAAAATATGAAACATCATTAAAATATGGAAGAAACATTAGAATTGGGAAACAATACATAAATGAGTCACCCACTTGTACCAATTATTGTGATAAAACAAAATTTTACTCATGCATACATGACCCTTGTGACTCAGAAACCAGCACCAACACTTGTGAAAAAAAAAATTATTCATGTCTTTACATATATCAAGAGATTTAAACATATAACCAATGAATTTGAGGGAGATATTGGACCTCACATATCATTAATCCATACATACAAGTGCCACATAAAATTCATTCACTCGCCACATCATAAATAAACCATTGAAATAATATGGGTTTCATCAAAATTTCAAACTAAAATCATTCAATTTCTAGAGAATAAATAAAATTTTAAAATAAAATGGGTTTGATATCCTTTTAAAATGGAATGAAATAATAAAATCATTAAAAATTTCTTCAATAATTATAAAATGAAAAAATAATGAAAAATATATGGGTATACAATAAAATAAAGTAATATTCTTGTAAAATATATTTCAATTATGATAATAATGAATATGGTATTTAAACTATTCATATTAAGATCATATGTTTATGATAATAATTTCCATTATAAATCAATAAACTTCACCTATGTGAACACCTTTTAATAAAAGGAATAAAAAAATTGTGAGTATAAAGGAAATTAATTGGGGGAAAAGTTAGTATTATACATATTGGACGATTTGGAAAGACAATGTCTGTTATGGATCATTCCTTCAAATGATAAGAAAATTTCATAATCCATATAGAAAAATAATTTGGATGTAATCATTGGAATAATTTCCTTATTCATTTATATGATATTTCAAGTAATAATGATTTTTTTAAAACACACACTTTTGGTTGTTTTATAGGAACCACTCTAGAAATAATAAATATTCATGTTTTTTTGGAAACATATTAAAATAAATGTTTTTGAAAAATATGATATTAATATTATATTTTAAAAACTAAGAAAAATTTGTGATAGATCTTCATATAAAATAATGACCACAGTGTAATGATTTCATCACTTGTAAATACTAAGAAGAGAATATTTATACATATTGATGAGAAAAACCCGTATGAAAAACATTAAAATTTTATTTAAATCATTGAAAATATTTTTAAATATTAAAAAATATCCTTAATAAATTATTTATTCATCAATAAAAGGAATCCAATTAATATGGATCTAAATAAGCACAATATTATTATTGAGAAGAAATGACTAGTTCAGTTTCACTTACATGTAACACTTTGAGTAAAACATGATATGAAGTGAAATTTAAATTTTATGGGACAAGTAAATCCCAATTATAATATGATGAAAATTATGTGGGTTTATAGAAAAAATAAAAATTCCCATAATTAATCATCTTTCTAGAACATTATTTATTTTCTAAATGATATTTTAAATTGGAACCCTTACAATTTGAGTAAAATTCTTATCAACACTCCTGGTATCTTTTGAATCAAAGGTAATTTAATGAAATTAAATTTTATGGACCTAAAAACACCATAAATATGAAAAAAATATATTTATAAGGTATTAATAACATAATAACAAAGGTATCATTATTAACTTTAATAAATAATTCTCAAGAAATAAAATTTGTGGAAATGAACCCCTTACGTCATTTCCTACTTAGTTAAAATTCACTCTAACCACTTGTATAGGAAAATTAAATATCAAAATAACCCTTTTAATAAAAATTTTAATATCTATAACCATTTAAAAAATTTATTTATAATCAATCTCTATATGTATATTTTTAGTTATTGTTTATTTTTCATATCAGGCACCAATAATGTTGATTGTTTTTAATAACATTTACAATAGTCAGGTTGTTATTTATTTATATACGTAGTATCATCACTACCAAACCATACAAGGTATTGTAATTTATGTTTTATAATTAATTAAAATGTTATAATTTCATTTTATGAGTGTTTTTGTTTTGAGCAGTAAAAATGTATTTGGAAATGACCTCAACAGAAATTGATGATAACATCAAATATTAAACATCGACCATGCCATTAATATGTTTTTCGTAGACCATTAACTCTTCATCACTTGCATCTTCGGTAGGCAGATCAGGTAATGAGGACTGCAGCTTGTAAGATTTCCGTTCATGGTGTAGAATGACTCGAATGTGTCTAAACCATTCCTATAAGTTACTGCCAGTGAGGATGTTATCTTTATCCAGTATTTATTGCACAAATGTGTTTGACAAGTTTTTAATTTTTATTTTTACAATTAAAAGAGAATATAATTATTACTTTCTGGATTCCATTTTATGAGAAATAAAAAATTAATTTTATTAAGTCTCCCACTTTTTTTTTCAAGTCCCCATAGACCTCATTATTGAACCCAGAATGTCTATTTTCTTGGAAAATCTAGTAGAAAGGATCCATATTCCCCTTCTCATAACCCCAACAAGGGTTGGTCATGATATTTGAAGGTAATTAGGTAGACATTACTTTTCCAACTACTGTTTTGCAGCTCTTTGATCCCTTGAGTAGACTCCCCATTCCTGAAATCCTAACATATATTTCCTCAATACATGCCTCCAATATTAAACCATGTCTACAGTGGGATAATTCTATTGATATAATATAGTTAAGTCAACCTAATACTTTCATAACAGATTCCTATATAAAAATAAGTGTACCAACATGGGATGGTCAAGCACATAGATTCATTGAATCTTTTCCTTAATCATGTAACAAAAGGGTTAGTCTAACTTAATATTTGTTGAGTTATTTTTATCTATTATGTGTAAATTACTTATTATCTTTATATCATGCTATTTAATATTAAGTGGAACTTACTTTTGTGATCAACTATGTCTTGATTACATTTATACAAAATCTTGGTTTATTTTGGTTCCATCTTGCATGCTTTTTTAATACATGAATTATGCGATCATGACAACACATCCATAATTATAAACCATGTAACTAATAGAAATAAAATAAAGTAAATGGAATGATAATGATCTTTTCTAATGGTTGGTTTATCCAGAGATTGTTAAAATAACTCTGACCTAGGGGAGAAACACCTTGAACCTTTTGAGTTTTTGTTTACAGCTTTCCACCTATCCACCTTTGTATCTCCTAGGATTGGTTCCACCTCGGCTCCAGCTTAAACCGCCTCCACTAGATTTTTCACTCTATCCATTACATATGGTTTTTAAATCCCATGTAGGTGTGGGTTAGAAAGGTGTTTTATATAAAAGAAAACACATACACACATTCCCTACAAATTAATGAAGAGAGATGGCACACAAACCAAAATTTTAATTTAAAATAGATTAAAATTAAACCAATCACATACCAAGGTCTGGTCTAGCTCATGATCATCCACACACAAACAATGAATTATGTATTTAATAAAACTAGAATTCAATTCATTAATCATTCTTATTAAGATAAATAATGGTTGAAACGATTAATTGTTATATTTAATTAACCAATCATTTTATCTTAACCATTTTCTAAATTTCCCTGAGATTATCATCCATAACCTTGGAGGTCACACGGTGAATACCCATTCGAAGCTACATGATATGTGATTCTGAAAATTACAAAAGCATTAATGTTTTAATTCATTGTAATTTGGAAAAGTAAAGGACATGTAGTTTCGACAACACAGTGTGTACTACCTTCACCATCTTATCTAAAGTACATGCATAGGGACTCAGCATGTGAGGCATAAATCAGAAATCTTGGAGTACACAATGTGTCCAATGGGCCACACACCGTGTTGTCTCTCGGCTACATGATTACCGATATGATTAACCATGTATGGGATACAAGGTTTATCCCTTGACCCGAAGGGACTACATTCTATGTCCAGTGGGACACATGAAATGTAATTCATCTGACCATGCACTAGTCTATCTTGGTCAACATGTAGTGTACTAATTAACTACACCATGTGTCATTAATGCACACGGCCTGAGTAATTTCTGAATTACTCTCGATGCACTGAATATAACTACATAGTGTATAATCTCTCTTACACGGTTTCTATGGATGATTACACGACATGTAAATCTGAATACACATCCTATACTATCGTGTTACTGGGATAGAATCATTGACACCTCCAGATGAGATCTTCAATTTAAGTTTAATTAAAACATTATTCATTTCTATTAGATCTGCATGAAATGAAAAGAGGAAGAATAGATATTGAAATTCAGATTAGAATAACGATTAAACATGAATTGAAAAACTAAATTATTAAAGTTTAAATCATCAGTTAATTATTAAAATAATTATAAACGATGATATGAATTCTCTGATACCACTTGAAGGATATAGATACTGAAAAAGCGTAGAAGATGGGGGCCCATATTTTCTTTTTCTATAATCGATGACCAATCTGGGATCAATATGATGTTGAACGTCAGTATCCACAGATTGAAATCAACGATTTAGGAAAATAAAAGAATAGCACCAGATATGTAAAGTGGATCTTTCACGTCATGTTTATAATTAATTTTATAATTTATAATGAAATTAAATACCTGGGTTGTCGGTACTTTCTTCGTTGACGATTTTTGATCGTCCAGAATAACCCTTCTAGATTGCCTTTGTTTCACTTACAAGGACCCAAAGTAGAATCCCTCTAGCGGTGATCAACATGTGCTCCAATGGTCTCCATTCAACATGACTCATTCTCCGGGTTCTAGTTTTGGAGAACAAATGTCTTGTATAGATCGTTCTTGATCACTCATTCTTCAGTCTTGAAGAACTTATCTTGTTATTGAGAGAGATAGATGAGTAGGGTTTAGAGAGAAATATTTTGGCTCAATAATTCTAAATTAACTGAGGGTTTTGAATAATATATGTACCTATCTGTTAATCGGCATGGGGTTTCTATTAAAATATATAATTGCAAAACAACAATTATATGCTATTATAATTATTAGAGAAAACCCAGGAAACATAATAATAATAACAACACCATTATTTGCGGTCTTCCATCTTGTGAAGAATGAAACAATAGATGCAATATCATGACACATAATGATAATAATAATATTATTATTTTTTGTACCAACTGGATAAAAATTATTTACCAACTTGTAAATAATTAATTTATCAATGGACATGGTCTTTGTCTGTTCAAATAAATCTTCCATTTATTAAACACCTGAATAAAATATTATTTTATCTTAAATAAATATTTTTTTACACACTATTAAATAAATATTTATTAAATTTTCAATAAAATAAATAAATATATTTCATTCACAATCTGGTGAATAAATATTTATTTAATTTATGTGATCGTTTTAACTTGAATAAAATTATTCCTCAGTCACGAGATTAATATTTATTCCATTAATTAAATTCAAATAGAATTAAATCGATACCACCAGAAACAATTAGTGTGTGACCCTATAGGATTCTTTCTTGTTGGTATTAGGTGGTCTTGTCTAAAGTCCAAGATTACTATCTAGAAATGGGTCAAATTACCTAAGATAAAGAATATAAAGTCGTAACGACGACATCCATATATGAACACTCACAGTGTAATATAATCCCTTTGTCACAATTTTTTTATCATGTTGGTTTCATGATAGTATCATCAACCTATATGCTTGATACATCATTTTTTGACTGCCTTAAATAAACACATCATTACACTATGGCCATGGAATTTAGGGAGTTTTTCTATTATAATAAATTGGAAGAGATATAAACTTCTATAAATGGAATGTAAAAATCCTTCCTCAACTTAATCATTAATAACATGTCATTCGTTATGCACCCAATATACCCTACTCCCCACAAAAATTTGGCATGACAGTTTTCATCAGCAAATCTATGTGCATGGGTCATGAAGTTTATTAATGATAATATTTATGTATATGGACCATTATAGACACTTTCATATAGGAATTTCTAATGACACCAAATAATGTGTAATTCCTACTGGTGGGTATGTTCTCATAATTTTCCATCTTGTATATTACCAAGTACGAACTTCATTAGAAGAAGTCTCATCTACTTACTAGTACTCACACCTGATAGTTTGTATACTATGTGTCACGTCATAGTATAACATACAACCGTATAAATATATTTATCAATATTGTTATAAAAAATCAAGTTTCTCATTAGAGTAGGGAACTGTTAGGATGTTATTAATGAAAAAAAAATCTCTAGGACATTATTACATTAAAGTCATGTAGAACAATGAAAAATTTGTAAAAATATGTTTAATATTTAAATACAATAAATATTCATGTAATCAATGTAAAAATATTTGGTTCTAGGATACCAACTCAAAAATTGAATACTATTTCCCTAGTTCACAAACCAATCATCACAATTGAATAGTCTCTAAACATTGTATTACCTCTAACATCAGTTTGTCACAACTTGACCCACTTTGGCCCAACTAGAAGATGGTAAGCTGGTATTATAACCCTAATCCCACCTATAATAGGCCTTGGACTTATGACCATCCCCAAGTAAGCATATAACAGACATGGGAGTCCTTATAATAAGGTATATGTACACACATACACACGCATCTTCAAATACACAAACAAAGTTAAAAGGTAAAATAAAATTAATTCAAAAATTAATGAATGAACTATATCCTGCATCAGAGCAAGAGACACGTTTTGGAAATAATAAGGGTCTAGATACAAGCCTAAAAAAATGAGTATATCCCACTATAAATTAAGAGACTTATGTCTAATGAAACATCTAGTATGAACCATGGTATTTCAAGATCAACTATGATCTGCATGCTCCTGGTCCACTTAATACTCCATCAAAAGGATATTCATTTTCATAAGGAATTACATTCTTGGAAGAAACCATGCTTGGGTGAGTATATACCTACCCAGGGGGACACCCTGAAATTCACAAGAATTAAGTATCAAGAGAGTAGTCGATGCAGCATCAAAAAGGAATCAGAATTAGACTATGAAACATAACAATTATAAAAACCTAAATATACTCAAGATAGACACAATGTATCATAAAAAGGTCTCAATAATATATCCATCCTTGTATTATAATCAAGGAATAAATTTAAGTCTAACTCATGATAACTCACTCCATGATTCTGATAAAACTAATGGTGCTCATCCAAGAGGTCATGCTTATCAGGCCACATAATGAAAAAGTCAACACTAGAACACTAAAAATGTTAATAGATTGATTTGGGATATCACTATTGTTCTATGGTGGATTATGAACACAAACTAAGATAACCCACAATATAGGGTATTGAACATCCCAGAACATAGGTCAGGTATTTATAGAACCTACATAGGGATGAATAAATGATAAAGGATCACACCTTGACCCATATAATGGGACTTCTGAACTCTATATGAGATAAATTCTATAGAGGGGATCACATCCTATGCACAATACATGATCCCTCACTAAAAAATTAAGTTATTGGCCAAGGGGAAACACCCTAGAGATACTAGTCTACACTAAATAAAATTAGGAACTCATAATTCCCTTGAAACAGTACATGACATGTAATGGGAGTGCATGACATATCCCACTAACTCCAAACATTCCCATGTCTATCCCCATGTTTGAAAACTTGTTCCCATGTACACTATTTTTTCCCATGTACACTAGCATTTCCCATATACCTAGCCACCTCTGAATTCACTCATCATGTTTGAGTACATGATTGTTCATGTGTATATGTTCATTCATGTGTACTCTGGTCCCACACATTTCCCTTTACATGTTTCTTATTATATACCCTAGGGGTACATGATAAGTTACCTGTCATGGGTCAATATTTTTTTATGGTTGGTACCACATAGTTTGTGATATTTTATTTTTTTGAAACCTTATCCACTGTAGTTAGGGGATAATACAGTGTGTTTTCATTAGACTATATACCATGTATGTCAGGATATTCAGGAATCCCATAAATTTCATGCATCTTCAAAAAATATGTCTATTGTTTAAGCTCCAGCAGTGAAGATCATCTTTGAACCTAGATCTGGTTTGGACAAAATTAGATCACAATAAATGGATATATTTTAGACAATAATAAACTTGTAAATCTATTTTTGTAGCACTGTATCATCTGAACACCTGATCCTGCAAAATATGAACTCCTGATCTGATGCCAAATCCTTCATCATCATCAAAAACCACACCAATTCCATTGATACCAAACACGAACCCATGGTATAGATCCATTATTATAAAGAAAAATTTATAAATGATATTTTCTTTGTATTTTTTGACCTTTCAGCCTAAGAGAAAACTATCAATTAACCCAAAAATAAAAATGGGAAAAATCAAAAAATACAAACATGAGGAATCAACCATAGAAATTTTTAGATATGACCTCAATATATTGTTATAGAATCATATAATAAATGGAATAATAAATTATTAATCAATAAATATCAATTACTAATTCTAGGAAGATAAATCAATAATCATAATAAACAGTGGACTCACAAATAAATTTCTTAGGATGATTGATTCATTTTCAACAAAGGAAAAATTATATGGTGATTAAATAAATAAAAAATCCCAAACTTGAGTTCATATTTATCATTGATAACATAAATTTATACATAATTAACATTGGTGAGATCTATAAACACCTATGGTAAAGGCAATTCCTTGGAAAATCGATATCAGATCCCTGAACCCACTATCATCCACCAATTTCTCCTCCACGAACCTTATAAGAGTTATAGGCTAATGCAGATAAACCTATGATTTTTATGTTACTTTGATTTTATAGAAGGATGTTATGTCATGAAAATTAAATAAAAAATTAATAATTTATATATATATTTTATTACTTGTGTGTAAAAATGCACTATAACAGAAAAACAATTCCAAAAAAATATTATGTCACACCTAGGGTAAAAAATACATTCTATATGTAATGATGGTCTTAGATTTACCTTATGAAACCTTATTTTATATTTTTTATATTTATTTAGAAAAATTTCCTATGTCATATAATATATTTAAAATTTTTATTATATTAATAATAAGCCTCCTTGGGCCTCAGAATCCCACACTAACTCAACACCTCACATGAAACACCCGAGACTTTTATAAGAAATATTTTGTTTTTATATAAATCATCAAAGGAATCTTTCACTACACACAACACTAGCTTGTCTTTCTTTACATGCAATCGTGACCTTCCTTGATAGCTTGCGTCGTATGCAATACCGAGTTTCACTAAACAACGATATGCTATTAAAATATTATTAAAACTAGCCATTATGAATAGTAATAACCACTTTTTGAAATTTTGTAAATTTTATTTTTCAAAATGGACTTTGTTTTTGGATTCGGAATATCGAAATTAGCCTAGGGTAAAATTTTGGTATTTTTCTGGAAATTTCAATTTTTGATGAATAGTGAAAACACTGGGTTACTATTTAAAAACCGACTTTTTATTTAAATAATTATTTATTTTATTTAAATTTATTTTAGTTCAAAATTGATACATAATACCTATATAAGTTCAATTTAATTCATTGGAGTAATTTTATAATAATTTTAGATATATAAAAATTTTATTGAACTTTTCACCGTCTTTTACCCACCTCCTAGGAGAATTTGCAAATTTACATAAAACTTAATTTTACCGCTTCTGTGAGTGGAATTTCAAAAATCCTAGAGAAACGGTTGATGTCAGTAAGTAAAATGTGGTTCAATGAGATGAAAATATTTTTTGGTGAATAGTAACTTTTTACTTTTATTTACCACGGTTAAAAGTAAATAGGGTAATTAAAGGTAAAAATGATATTATTATTACCCTAAAACATGTTCTAATTCCATTTTATAAGTTTAATTCGACCAAAAACAACCTTAGGAATAAAATATGACCATTTAGGCCCACTTGGATTAGATTAGGACATTTATTATTAATTTATTTAAAGAAGGGTTAAAATAGTTAAAATCAAAGTTTAATAAGTAAATCATTTTTAATATAGGGTTATACATAAGATATATTCGACTATAAATATTAATTAGAAATATAAAAATATTTCCCACATAATGGTATTTTATTTATAATTTTTAGACTTTAAATAATTTAATTTATTTATGACACCATGATGATGCAGTAATTATCTTATTAATGAAATATTGACATAATTGATGTTATAAATACCCAAATAAATATAATTTGAGACTTTTTATGAATTAAAATAATTTTATATGTTAATATGACATTTTAGTGTTGATTTAATTAACTTTTTTCAAACTAATCATTCTTTTATGATTTTCAAAAAAATCAATTACCAAATAGTGTCAAAATTGACATAAAATAGTTTTAAAACAAATATTATATTATTAATTGTTATTTTATTCCTAAAAATTTAATTTTCGGCCAAATGACTTAGATAAGGTTATATATATTAATAATAAATAACTTGGGGTTCTTTTGACTTGTTATAGTAAGTTTATTAACCTTATAGTGTAAGAAAACAAAAAGACACGGTAAAAGTAAAATTATCTAACTTAAAGTTAAATCTAAATGATAAGGTTAAAATAGTAACCAAAACTTGTCAAATTCTATTGGATGAGAGGATTTCGACCAATCCCCACCTTATCTTCAAAATAAATCAATTTTGAGCTATTTAAAACCGAATATGGCTTTATAATAAAATAATATTTTTTGTTTTTCCAAAGGTGCCCCTCTCCTCCCTTATAAAAGGGCACCTCCTCCCTCTCTTCCTCACACCACTTTGAGCCTTCAAGATCTGCCAAACCCTGCCAAATTCTCTTCTCCACTTCCCTAGAAACATCCTAGAGGTCCTGGTCTTCTTTAAAGACCAATTTTAGTGCCCTAAGAGGAAGTATCAAAGAGTCGCTTCAAAGAAGAGGTAATGTCCATTACCGATTCATTCAACTTTATTTCTACTTCCACTTATTCTTATTCAGTTGTTTCATTATGAAGTAATAACAACAGTATCACCCATATACTGATATTTTATTATAAGTATGAAACAACCCTATTTCACCATCTATCCATCCTACGGAAAACGAAATCACCACGCGTGCGTACGTACAGAATACCGTCTCCACGCCGTGGTGTAATCTATTTTCCACCACCACCTTACTTGGATGGGTATAATGGTGTAAATAATAACTATATATGATTATTTCAAATTGATATTGATTCTGAAATAATATACATACACTCCATTACAATTTCACGATCATGGGAACGATATCATCGCTCTTGTGTACGTACGGAATACCGTCTCCACGATGCGATGCGACTCATTATACATGATCTTTATTGAATAATGATTATATAAATTAATTGAATGAATTAATATGATATATATTACACTAATACCTTTCTGGAAATGATCTATCTATAACCTAAAAAGAAGAATAAGAATTTATTCGACAAAACACGCATAAGAACAAAAAGTAATAAACACCCGAATAACAAGTAGTAATGAAATATTACTAATAAGAAGCTACGAATATGACCATATATGATATCATAAAAATAAGTATGATTTTGGAATAAGTCAATAACATTATTTAAATCATTATACAGGAGGTTCGGACACATACGAAGAAAATCGGACCTAAGGTAAGGGAAAATATCACAATCTCATTTTATCCGAGATTGTTTATACTTTGGTATTTACTGGGGTGTATTTATCATACACATCCATGTTTCCTCAATATGTAATATTATTTACATCCACCTACAATTTTTTAAATCCAATTTTATCCTTCGTTGAGTTTTTAGTAAAAGATATGAAAGTAATCTTTTGTCGTTTTTCGTACAAGGTAGTTTTTGACTTTTCTGACAAAAGTACGAGAAAAATGTTTTTTTAACTTATATAGCATGAATAGATTTTTTAAAACATTATTTCCAAGAAGATTCCTTTACAAGTTTTCATTTTTATTTTTAATCAACTTCTTTTAGTTTAAAATTGTATGACATGTTAAGAAAGGAAAAATGTTTTTGAAGTAGAAAGGATATTTTCCCCAAGAATGGAGTTCAAGTGTTTTATCAAAATTATTTTCCATCTAAGATAATATAGGGTTATGTTTCTATCCATATTATTACATTGATTTGATTATGTTGTGATGGAATTATTTTAATGAATTCATTTATCTTATATGAATTGTTTTATGATGTCACGATGTTTAAGAATCCCATTTTTATTACATGGGTTATGCAATGATGTATGATTTATGATTTTACAGCACACATAATAATGGTATCATTATGAGATGGGTGGGACCTATATCTCCCTCCAATGAATTGGGTAAAGATTTTATATCTCATGAGATAGACATGGCTGGAACGACAGGTTAAACTGGTTCAGTAAAATAGGACTGAAACGAGGAGTGAACTCGGTTCAGAAATGGACCTTGTCCACCAAGATAGTATTGGAAATGAGTCTTGAATACTAAGAAATTATTCTCTATGATTATGTGTGTATGACACAAAGTTTCATGTTTTATGTTATTATTATTGGGATTACATTTCACTACTATGATTTATCCCATGTTATGAAATTATGATCTCTTTTGCAGGTTAATATTTCCAAAATGTTATGTTCTTATGAATATGATGTGATTGATATTACTTTTGTATACCCTTACTGAGCATTTGAGCTCACCCTTTTGTATGTTTTCTTTCCCCAGGTTTGGAAGAAGGTTATTAAGTAGGATATGCCAAAAGGGACTCTAGATATGATGAAATAAATGGGAGACAATGTAGATGCTTTATGAACCAGTTGTTTATGTTTCCCAGTTTCTAAAGACACTATACCTATTCGTTCCTTTCATGGTTTTGTTATATGTTGTAATAGGTGTACTTCAATTTTGAAGTACTAACAATTTATGTAAAGTATGGGTCGTTATAGTTGGTATCAGAGTAAAGGTATAGTCAACCTTTGGAAACTAGGATGTGAAAGCCTTAGTAAGAACCCTAAGGATAAGTCTAAACATAGAACACAATCTTAGTATTTTAGAAATGGACATGAATAACCTATGATAAGACCTTAAGTGTGAAATTTTATTCTTGATTATGTGTTTTTCCTATTAGAATTAGTGTTGCTCACACTATTCTTCTTGGTTTTAGTCAATGGCTAGAACCCGAAGGAACCGTGTTAATGCGGAATGCGATGTGCAATGCAATGATTGTCCCCCTGAGCAACCAAACGTCATGGGAGCTGGAATGAAAAATCTTGTAGCCATGCTCACACAACTTTTTCAAGCTATGAATCATACAGGACTTCAAAACGAGCAAAGGAAGGAGCAACATTCTGTTGAATCCTTCATGAGGCAGCGTCCACCTTCATTCAGCGGGTCTTCTGATCCATTAGTGGCTGAACAATGGATCAGTACCACTGAAAAGATATTTTCAGTTCTTCAATGTTCTGAACATGATAAAGTCATCCTAGAAGTGTATCGTTTGGAAGGAGATGCTGATAAATGGTGGAATCTTATTAAGAATACGAGGAAAAGGGATGAAATTGAGTCCATGGAATGGGACAAGTCCAAGAACTTATTTTTCAATAAGTACTTCCCTCATATTCTCCGAAAAAAGATGGAGAAGGAGTTTCTTGAACTAAAGCAAAAGGAGGATAAATCTGTTGGTACCTATGAAGAAAATTTTACAAGACTTGCAAGGTACACTTCTGGTATTATTACCCAACCTGAGAGTAAGATCGATCGATTCTTTAGTGTCTTAAAATCAAGTCTTCGAAGGGTGTTAGCCATAAGGGACTTCAATAACTATGAGGAAATCGTTCGATGTGCTCTCAAAGTTGAGATGGAGATTTGAGTAACCCATCAGTTATATGGGTTTGATAAGAAGAGGAAAATGGAATTCAAAGGAAAATCTAAAGAGCACACTGAAAAGAAGATGAGCTTTCCCTTATTCTCAAAGTGTGGAAAGAAACATGGAGGGAGTTTTCTTAAAGGGACAAGTAAATGTTTAAAATGTGGAAAGGAAGGTCATTGGGTATTTGAATGCCGCAATGATGGGAATAAGATGTCTAATGATGCAAACAAAGGTAGGGATACACAGAATGAACCTCATACACTTCAATGTTTCAAATGCAAGGAGATGGGGCATTATGACAATCAATTCTTAAATCCAAGGGTTGATGATGATGGTCGACATCAACAAACTCTTAAGGCTAAAGACAAAGGAAAGTAACATGCAATTTCTATCAGCGATGTGGAGTACGATAACGAAGTGGTGAAAGGTATACTTAGCATCCACTCTAAAGTAGCAAATGTTTTATTTGATTCTGGATCCACCCACTCTTTTATTTCTGAAGAATTTTCTAAGAGTATCACCATATTACCACAACAATTAGATGTTGAGTTAGCTGTGACAACCCCTAATGGCACAACAGTCGTATCAAAAGTTTATAATTTGTCCCCGATTGAAGTTTGTGGGAAAGTGATTCCTGTAAATCTTGTGATCCTTCCTATAGTGGAATTTGATGTGATTCTTGGCATGGATTGGCTTTCTTTATATGGATCTCATATCAATTTCCAAATAAGGGAAGTCACATTTCATATTCCAGATCAATCTATGATCGTCTATCAATGCAAGGATGAACATAACCTTCCAGTGGAAATTTCTTCCATCTTATGGGTCTTGATTCCACTAAATGAGGGTTATTTATCTCAAATGGTTGGTGAGAAACTCACAATTAAGAATATGCCCATTGTACGGGAGTTTGATGATGTCTTTCTAGAGGAATTACCGGGTCTTCCACCAAATCGTGAAGTTGAGTTTTCAATAGAACTCTTACAGGGTGCTTTGCCTATTTCAAAGACACCTTATAGAATGGCCCCAATTGAGTTGAAGGAATTGAAGAAGAAACTCCAAGAGAATATTGATAAGGGGTTCATACGCCCTAGTACGTCACCTTGGGGAGCACCTGTTCTGTTTGTTAAGAAGAAAGATGGATCAATGAGACTCTATATTGATTATTGAGAAATTAACAAGATCACTATTAAGAAAACATATCCTCTCCTGCGCATTGATGACTTATTTGACCAACTACGCGGAGCTCAATACTTTTCCAAGATTGATCTTCATTCAGGGTATCATCAATTAAGGGTCAAAAGGGAGGATATACCAAAGACGGCTTTTCGTACAAGGTATGGACACTATGAATTTATAGTGATGCCATTTGGTCTTACTAATGCCCCTGCTATCTTCATGGATCTGATGAATAGAGTCTTTAGAGACTATCTTGATCAATTTGTGGTAGTCTTTATAGACGATATTCTTGTCTATTCAAAGAGTAAGGAAGAACATGAAGATTACTTGAGAATTATATTGAAGATCCTAAGAAAGGAGAAGCTTTATGCCAAATTTACCAAGTGTGAATTTTGGATTCAAAAAGTTGTATTTTTGGGTCACATAATCCCAAAAGAGGGCATATCTGTGGATCCAGCAAAAACAGAGGTTATCTAAAGATGGTCGAGACCAACAACAGTAACTGAGATCCGAAGTTTTCTTGGTTTGGCTGGATATTATCGACGTTTTGTGAAAGATTTTTCACGATTATTTAACCCACTCACCAAATTGACTCGGAAAGGAGTTAAGTTTGTTTGGATGGAGGAATGTGAAGAGAATTTCAAGGAGTTGAAAAGAAGGTTATGCAGTGTAGCTGTAATCACACTTCCTTGTAGTAGAGAAATCTTTGTGATCTACAGTGATGCATCTAAGAAGGGATTGGGGTGTGTTCTTATGCAAAATGATATGGTGATAGCTTATGCCTCACGACAGTTGAAAATCCATGAGAAAAATTACCCAACTCATGATTTGGAGTTAGCTGCGGTAATCTTTGCATTAAAGATTTGGAGGCATTATCTTTATGGAGAAAAGTGTGATATTTATACTGATCATAAAAGTTTAAAGTATATTTTCACACAAAAGGAGCTGAATATGTGCCAAAGAAGATAGTTGGAGTTGATTAAGGATTACGACTGCTCAATTCATTCCACCCTGGGAAGGAAAACAAGATGGAAGATGCATTAAGTCGACAAGACCATGCTAGCTTATCCATGATGAGGATAAAAAAAGATCCAATATTTATGGATTTACAAAGGATGGATCTTGGAATTATAATGGAAGGGGAAAATCGTATCTTTCTCAATTGAATGTTCAACCATCTATACATGTGAAGATTAAAGAGGTGCAGAAAGAATATGTAGAGTTACAAAAGAAGGTGAGAAATATTCCTGAATTCAACCTTGATGGTGATGGGATAATAAAGTTCAGGAATCAGGTTTGTGTTCCTCCCATCCCAGAATTAAAGAAGGAGCTGCTGGATGAGGCTCATAGTTCTTCATTATCTATTCATCCTGGAAGCATGAAGATGTATAGGGACCTAAAAGAGTACTTCTGGTGGGATGTCATGAAAAGAGATGTTGCTGAATATGTCTCTCGATGCTTGGTTTGGCAGCAAGTTAAAGCTGAGAGACAGAAGTCTAAGGGGATGTTACAATTATTACCCATACACGAATGGAAATGGGAAAACATCACTATGGACTTTGTCACTGGACTTCCTAAAACATCCAAAGGCAATAATGCTATCTGGGTCATAGTTTATCGTCTTACAAAGTCAGCACACTTCATTGATATTAGAGAGGATTTCTCTCTGGATCAGCTTTCCAGGATATATGTGAAGGAAGTGATAAGATTGCATGGAGTACCACTTTCTATTATATCTGATCGGGATCCGAGGTTTACATCAAAGTTCTGGCGAAGTCTTCAGCATACTCTGGATACAGAGTTGAGTTTCAGCACTGCTTATCATCCTCAGAAAGACGGTCAGTCTGAGAGGACAATACAAACTCTAGAAGATATGTTGAGAGCTTGCTCTATTGATTTCAAATGTGGTTGGGATCAACACCTACCTTTGGTGGAATTTTCTTATAATAATAGCTTTCACTCCAGTATTCAGATGGCTCCTTATGACGCTCTCTATGGAAAGAAATGCAGGACTCCAACTTGCTGGGATGAAGTTGGGGAAATAAAGCTATTAGGACCTGATCTTGTTGATGAGATGGCAGAAAAGGTCCGATCTATTCAACAACACATAAGAGAAGCTCAGAGTCGACAAAAAAGTTATGCCGACAACCGAAGATAAGACTTAGAGTTTGAAGTGGGTGATAAAGTGTTCTTACGAATATCTCCCTGGAAGAGGGTCATGAGATTTGGAAAGAAGGGAAAGTTGAGCCCTAGATATATCGGTCCTTTCGAAATACTGGATCGTGTTGGAAAGGTAGCTTACCGATTGGCACTTCCACCGAATCTCTCCCAAGTTCACGATGTGTTCCATGTATCTCTCCTGAGGAAGTACATACCTAATCCTTCATATATACTCAACTCAGAATTTGTACCGCTGGAGCAAGATCTTTCTTATGAAGAACAACCGATAGAGATTCTGGATCGTAGCGAAAAAGTCCTACGGAACAAGACCACTCGCTTGGTGAAAGTTTTATGGAGGAACCACCAATTAGAATAACCTACATGTGAGCTTGAGGATATGATGAGGGAGAGGTATCCTCATCTGTTTGTTACAAGTGATGAATTTCGAGGGTGAAATTCATTTTAAGTGGGGTGGAATGTAACACCCGAGACTTTTATAAGAAATATTTTGTTTTCATATAAATCATCAAAGGAATATTTCACTACACAAAACACTAGCTTGACTTGCTTTACACGTAATCGCGACCTTCCTTGATAGCTTGCGTCGTACGCAATACCGAGTCTCACTAAACAACGATATGCTATTAAAATATTATTAAAACTAGCCGTTATGAATAGTAATAAAAACTTTTTGAAATTTTGTAAATTTTATTTTTCAAAATGGACTTTATTTTTGGATTCAGAATATCGAAATTAGCCTAGGCTGAAATTTTGGTATTTTTCAAGAAACTTTCAATTTTTGATGAACAGTGAAAACACTGAGTTACTATTTAAAAACTGACTTTTTATTTAAATAATTATTTATTTTAGGTCAAAATTGATACATAATACCTATATAAGTTAAATGTAATTCATTGGAGTAATTTTATAATAATTTTATATATATAAAAATTTTATTGAACTTTTCACCGTCTTTTACCCACCTCCTAGGAGAATTTGCAAATTTACATAAAACTTAATTTTACCGCTTCTATGAGTGGAATTTCAAAAATCTGAGAGACATGGTTGGTGTCAGTAAGTAAAATGTGGTTCAATGAGATGAAAATATTTTTTGGTGAATAGTAACGTTTTACTTTTATTTACCACGGTTAAAAGTAAATAGGGTAATTAAGGGTAAAAATGATATTATTATTACCCTAACACATATACTAATTCTATTTGATAAGTTTAATTCGACCAAAAACAACCTTAGGAATAACATATGACCATTTAGGCCCACTTGGATTAGATTAGGACATTTATTATTAATTTATTTAAAGAAGGGTTAAAATAGTTAAAATCAAAGTTTAATAAGTAAATAATTTTTAATATAGGATTATACATAAGATAAATTAAACTATAAATACTCATTAGAAAGGAAAAAATATTTCCTAAATAATGGTATTTTATTTATAATTTTTAGAATTTAAATAATTTAATTTATTTATGACACCATGATGATGCAGTAATTATCTTATTAATGAAATATTGACATAATTGATGTTATAAATACCCAAATAAATGTAATTTGAGACTTTTTATGAATTAAAATAATTTTCTATGTTAATATTACATGTTAGTGTTGATTTAATTAACTTTCTTAGAACTAATAATTCTGTTATGAGTTTCACAGAAATCAATTACCAAATAGTGTCAAAATTGACATAAAATAGTTTTTAAAACAAATATTATATTATTAATTGTTATTTTATTACTAAAAATCTATTGTTCGGCCAAATGACTTAGATAAGGTTATATATATTAATAATAAACAACTTGGGGTTCGGTTGTCTTGTTATAGTAAGTTTATTAACCTTATAGTGTAAGAAAACAAAAAGACACGGTAAAAGTAAAATTATCTAACTTAAAGTTAAATCTAAATGATAAGGTTAAAATAGTAACCTAAACTTGTCCAAATTCTATTTTATGAGAGTATTTATACCCATACCCACCTTATCTTCTAAATAAATCAATTTGGAACTATTTAAAACCGAATATGGCTTTATAATAAAATAATATTTTTAGTTTTTCCAAAGGTTCCCCTCTCCTCCCTTATAAAAGGGAACCTCCTCCCTCTCTTCCTCACACCACTTTGAGCCTTCAAGCTCGGACAAACCATACCAAATTATCTTCTCCACTTCCCTAGAAACATCCTAGAGGTCCTGGTCTTCTTCAAAGACCAATTTTAGTGCCCTAAGAGGAAGTCTCAAAGAGGCGCTTCAAAGAAGATGTAATGTCCGTTACCGATTCATTCAACTTTATTTCTTCTTCCACTTATTCTTCTTTAGTTGTTTCATTATGAAGTAATAACATCAGTATAAACCATATACTTATATGTTATTATAAGTATGAAACAACCCTATTTCACCATCTATCCATCCTACGGAAAACGAAATCACCGCGCGTGCGTACGTACGGAATACCGTCTCCATGCCGTGGTGTAATCTATTTTCCACCACCACCTTACTTGGATGGGCATAATGGTGTAAATAATAACTATATATGATTATTTTAAAGTGATATTGATTCTGAAATAGTATACATATACTCCATTACAATTTCACGATCATGGGAACGATATCATCGCTCGTGCGTACGTACGGAATACCATCTCTACGATGTGATGCGACTCATTCTACATGATCTTCATTGAATAATGATTATATAAATTAATTGAATGAATTAATATGATATATATTACACTAATACCATTCTGTAAATGAGGTATCTATAACCTAAAAATAATAATAAGAATTTATTCGACAAAACACACATAAGAACAAAAAGTAATAAACACCTGAATAACAAGTAGTAATGAAATATTACTAATAAGAAGCTAATAATATGACCATATATGATATCATAAAAATACGTATGATTATGGAACAAGTCAATAATATTATTTAAATCATTATACAGGAGGTTTGTACACATATGAAGCAAATCAGACCTAAAGTAAGGGAAAATATCACAATCTCATTTTATCCGAGATTGTTTATACTTTGGTATTTACTGGGGTGTATTTTATCATCCACATCCATGTTTCCTCAATATGTAATATTATTTCCATCCACCTACAATTTTTTAAATCAAATTTTACCCTTCGGTGAGTTTTTAGTAAAAGATATGAAAGGAATCTTTTGTCATTTTTCGTACGAGGAAATTTTTGGCTTTTCCGACAAAAGTATGTGAAGAATGTTTTTTTTAACTTATACAACATGAATGGATTTTTAAAACATTATTTCCAAGAAGCTTAATTTACAAGTTTTCATGTTTATTTTTAATAAACTCCTTTTAGTTTAAAATTGTATGACATGTTAAGAAAGGAAAAATGTTTTTGAAGTAGAAAGGATATTTTCCTCAAGAATGGAGTTCAAGTGTTTTATCAAAATTATTTTCCATCTAAGATAATATAGGGTTCTGTTTCTATCCATATTATTACATTGATTTGATTATGTTGTGATGGAATTATTTTTATGAATTCATTTATCTTATATTAATTGTTTTATGATGTCACGATGTTTAAGAATCCCATTTTTATTATATGGGCTATGCAATGATGTATGATTTATGATTTTGTGGAACACATAAGAATGGTATCATTATGAGATGGGTGGGACCTATATCTCCCTCCAATGCATTCGGTAAAGATTTTATATCTCATGAGATAGACATGGATGGAATGGCAGGTTAAACTGGTTCAGTAAAATAGGACTGAAACGAGGAGTGAACTCGGTTCAGAAATGGACTTTGTCCACTAAGATAGTCTTGGAAATGAGTCTTGACTACTAAGAAATGATTATCTATGATTATGTGTGTATGCCACAAAGTTTCATGTTTTAAGTTATGATTATTGGGATTACATTTCACTACTATGATTTATCCCATGTTATAAAATTATGATCTCTTTTACAGGTTAATATTTCCAAAATGTTATGTTCTTATGAATATGACGTGATTGATATTACTTTTGTATACCCTTACTGAGCATTTTTGCTCACCCTTTTGTATGTTTTCTTTCCCCAGGTCAGGAAGAAGGTTATTAAGTAGGATATTCCAAAAGGGACTCTAGATATGATGAAATAAATGGGAGACAATGTAGATGCTTTATGAACCAGTTGTTTATGTTTCCCAGTTTCTAAAGACACTATACCTATTTGGTCCTTTCATGGTTTTGTTATATATTGTAATAGGTGTACTTCAATTTTGAAGTACTAACAATGTATGTAAAGTATGGGTCATTATATTGCATCATAAATATTCCATAAAATATTAAAATATTTTACATTTCAAAAATGTAGTCATTACATATTAGAGAGATATATAAGCTAATGATCAAGGAAATATTGTTAAATACAATATAGATTTATGATTGAAGAGGAGGGAGACTTCTTCCCATTATGTATTCCCTATATAGTTTTTTAGTTGAAGAAGAGTATGAGATCTCAACCTTTCCTTCTATTTTGTAATAATTTATAGGTTGATATGTAGTCAAGGTGATAGATGTTTATATTAAAATAATTTGAAGTAACCAATGTTGGGTGTAGGTTTCAGTTGATCCAATTGAGACTGTTGTAGCTTATAGGCACTATGTGTGTTTGATTATGGGGATTAATGATGGCCATATTGAAGATTCATGGATATAAGATATATGGAAGGGTAATTAGAAATCTTAAAGAAGGGAAAAACCAATACTATTTTTTATGATTAGATCCAATGGACGAAGTTCTATTCCATTGTGGATGTATCACTACATCAATATTATAGATGTGGTCACATAAGTGTACTATCAAGGATGGGATGCTTGTATGAGGGTAACCTCAACTCATGACCAATTCAACATGAAATATTTCTCAATGAATCTAAATTGATAAATTCATTTGGAACATTAAATTTTAATTAAGAATAAAATTTAAATGATGACGCCTCACCCAAGATCCCAATTCCAAACCCATGTGAAATAATGAACCAAAATAATTTTGAAGCCCATAATTTTTTAAGCTTAGACATCCTAAATTAAATTCAAATCCCAACATAGTACGTGAAATCTCTAATTTATGTGATTAGTTCTCTTGTGAAACACTATTATACCAAAGAATCAATAAAAAAATGAAAATAAATCACCCATAATTTTTCTTGGATTCATATGAAATTTGATCATGTTAAGGGAATTCTTCATCCAGAAGATTCGAGTGACACCCACCTGGTAAAATCATGACCCTTGTCCAATACACATGAAATATATCAGAAAATAAATAAGGATATCATTGTCCAGTATGGAATTCAAGGAGGAGGAATAAGACGACCAGGAAGGCTTATAATTATTTTCCCCTCTATTATTTTTAAGAAATTAGTCTCGTGTCAGTTTAATTTGGGTTCACTATAATTTTTTAAATTAATATTTATTCTATATTATTTGTTTTCCATGTTAAATATTCTTTCTAATTCCCTATTTTGATCATGTTTTTTTATCACTGTGATGAGATATTGGTCTCTTAATTCACCAATTAGAAGTACTTGACAATTTTTGGTGGCCCAAAGGGGTGTCACATTGATCTTATTTAGTTTTTGTGTTTTATTTCAATTTTTTTCCTGATTTGATGATGTAGTTAGGGTAGAGAGTGGGGGTGAATAGAGTCACTTTGCTATTCGATATTAACTTATTAATTACATTATTATTTTTCTCTTAAATGATTCGCATATATTGATTCACACACCATAACATCTGACGTTAGTGAATTTATAGGTTGAATGTTGTGCAATCTATACTAGGTAGGATGATTTGGTTCACTCTCTTGATTGGGGAGTGTTGATTATTAATTCACCTAGGATTATTGGTGATGTTAGGACCAAAAGGTGCCTAAATACCCTGAGGGGGGGGGGGGGGTGAATCAAGGTATGGATATACTATTTCAAAATTCTTCCTGTCCCAATAGATCTTGACCTCAATATTATAAGGGTCACTTTGTTTTCAATTATGTGTTAACATTGATATTGTTCTTTCCTTATTTATCTAATGATGATGTTATGGATGCAATGCATAGAATCAAGTAGGTAGACACATAAATTTTTACTTGGTTCACCCTCCCTGGGCTACGTCCATGAAGCATACATTGAAGATGTGCCAATGTAAAAAATCCACTAAATCTCACTATCAATTTCAAATGTTTGGGCTAGATTACTTCTATGCCCATGCTCACCGCCTTTACAAAGTTTAGGGTCAACTCACTGTTTTCCCAAGGGTCACTCCCTATGTGTCTCTCTCTGGATCACTGTCGGTGGAGAGGATCACCTTCATCCTCTTCCTTTGATCACTACTCTAGAAAGGATACACTCATATTTTATAGACCTATAGCTCTCTTAATTATTTATAATGAAATATACATCTTTAATTTTTGATAGATGCTCTCTGGATGTCCAACTTTCACCTGTATATGAATCTCACATTGCATCGGGTGTACTAGGAAATCCTCCAACTTTCGCGCATCCCTAGAATGACTGGCGTGCTTCTATATGCTTGGCGCACTTCTCCAATGCCTGGTGTGCTTCTCTATGATTTTGTGCACTTCTCTAATCCTGGCACACATATTTCAACAAACCACTTGTGCGACACTACCTTCTTCAATACAAAACTTGGGTGACTCACACTCTTTTTTGCCCAAACCAATATTGGCACACAACTATCAACTGGTGCACTTCTATAAGCCAGGCACACAAGTGTCACCTAATCACTTGCGAGACAATCCATTCACCAACTCAGAACTTGGGTGACCCACACCCTATTACGCCCAAACCAATATTGGCACACAACTATCAACTAGAACGCAACTTTTGAATATCTTTATACTTGCACAACCAAACCACCACTTGCATGCCGAAACCTACTTGCACAACTAGAACTTGAATTCTATCTAAGTTTTGTGATTCTATGCAAATGAGTATGTGTATCCCTTAATTTATAGGAATTTTGGGTGCCTTGAGTGCCGCATGTAAGTCTCCTCCTGGAGCGCATGTCCACCAGCCTTAGCCTCTGTTGCCCTAGTCACCTTGCGCGACCAAACCAAAACTTGGGCACCACTCTTTCCTTTTCCATATTTTGATGTTCTGATATTTAAAAAATATAGCACACAAATTTCCAAGACTCTATGAAAATAGATTTCAAGTCCATTTTTCCAAATACACTTTTCTCTATTTGTTGATTTTGAGGACCAAAAATTTGGCAAACACTGGAAAACAACACCACCTTATATCTTTAATTTTTGTACAGCATAAAGATTGTCCATTAATTTGATGATGTTCTTATTTCAATCATTTATTGGTAACAACATCTCGTGAACTTGAAAACTCAACATGTAAACCCCCCTTTGTCAAAAAATTTGAACATTGTGGTTTTCTTTGTTAACAAACACAACAAAGAGGCCCACTTTGTCAACAAACACAATCACCAAAAAAAATGCTTCAATGATACCTTGAGGGATTTTTTATCAACAAGTGACTTACTTGTTTTTTTGAGTACCCATTAGTATAAATGTTATTTCACACTTTTGGAATACTATAAGATGAATGGATGGATAATATTAATTCCATGTATCTAGTTAGGTAATTAAGAACAATAGGTAACCATTATGTAATGCATTATAAATCACTTATGTATTATTTACAGTTCATGTTATCCCTATGTGCTTGATAGAAAATATTATATTTCTATTTAATAAAAACATATAACCAAAAAACCATGATTTAATTTGGTTATAATTAATGAAATAAGAAAATATAAAAAATTTATTGTGATAGTGTAGAACTAGCCCTATGACTCCTAGAGAATGACCCTAGTCATTCCATTTAACTACTTCCATTGTTAATAAAATATTTTGTTTCCCATATCCCATGAAAACTGCATGGTCACCCACATTATATTGTATTTATCTTATATATAAACATGAAAGGATGAGGTAAGAAAATAATCCTCAATATCTTACAAATATTCCACCCAATACATTATTTGTATTGTATATATTTAATCAATTAATGGAATAGAATATGGAAATAATATATAATGAAACAATTTCATAATGACAATATTTTTTCCTCATTCTAGATTAGTGTATATCAGTGATCAAATAATATTCACATATAATAAACCACTAGTATCTTCTTATGTTACTTTGAATGTTTTAGAAATATATGTACACAATGATCACATAAAATTTATTTTATAAATATTTATTCTACAAATAAATAAGTATATGATCTTTAATTATTATATTTATCTCTTCTCTACATATCGCTATCTCTTTGTCTATCACTAAATTTTTCAAAACATATATCATTGAATAGTTATCTTTATTATATATAAACATTTTCTTATCATTATAGATCTATTAAATTGATAATATTCTACATTGATACCAAGATTGTCTCATCATGATCAACTCTATCTTTTTTTGGGTGAGTACAATATGATTAATTTTCCTTTTAGTTTGATATATTCCTATTTAAATGAATTGAGTAATATTTTCATTATTTTTTGAATGATTTATGAATTAAAAACTAATATGAAGTCATATAAGAATTTTTATTATATTTCATTCATATAAAAGATGACTTAAAACAAAATTTTGGGCATGTTTCTCTATATATAATTTTTTTATGATTTTTTATTTTTAATTAGATTAGAAGGTTTTAATTTATTTATGACTAAGAAAAATATATAATATTAATATTTTGAATATGTGATGTTTTTTAATAAAAAAACCTTATAGGTTTTAATTAATTTTTAATTCAAGTAGGATTTTGAATATTCATAATCTTAGATATCATTATAACAACACTACTTTATTCCTTTTAGTGAAGGGTTTGTAAACTACACCATTTAAATTAAATATTTTTCAACTATAGTATCTTTTAGATAAGTTATTTTCTTAAAAATAATATTATACTATATTTATAATATTATATTTTTGTAAGAAATATTTATTCACAAAATTTTATTACTTAATAAAATGAAGAACACTGATGTTAAGAAAGTTATATGAACAATTCAACACCAAAAGAACAAAATCCCACATTTTATTGAAAATAAATGAATTTAACATTAAGTAATTAATTTTTTACTGCAATTTAATTACATATAGTAAATAATATGTATCAACGTACATTATTTCATCATAATGTAACAAAGTGAACTTAAATCAAATCATTAAATTATTATAGAATTAAAACATAAAATTATTCATAACTGATTAAGCATGTGGGATACAAAAATTATCCAAAACTACCACCTAGAACTCATAATATAGAAAACATGAGTATTAAAGGTTACAAATAAATAAGGAATATATTAGTTATAGAATTAATATGAAGAAAATTATTACAAGGAAAGTGGTTATAAAATATAATTAATGAGAAATATTAGAGTAAATGACCAACCAAATCATTTTATACCAGAGAATGTTATTGCAATAATCACTTAGAAACTTAGTTAAATGAATTTATTTTTGAAATTAAATCATGTAATTTTAAATTTTTTTGATCTTTTATTCCATGGTATGTTCTATAAATTTTTATATATGTTTTCTTTTTTATAATAAAATTCCTTTAAAAGAAAAGAATTTCATTAAATTGTGTGTTTCATTTGGTTCTTCCATTGAAATAAAAATCTTGAAAATTAGGGTTGTGTGTCCCATAAAATAGGTATGTAGTATAGGGTTACAACTCTACTTCAAAATTCAAGATCAACTTAGAGATAAAATTTTTTCCCATGGAGTATAGAATGTTTGATTAGAGGATATGGATCACATTTGTTTTAATGACTATCACAACTATTGAGTTACTTAATGTAATATTTCAATAAATTTAATTTCATAATTTTCAATTCACCACCCACACCGTGCACATCTTTTATTGACTGTATCAAGGAAAAAAATTGTTCTCAGATCCTTGGATCTATAAGATGTTGGCCAGTTTTAGGGGATCATTCTATAATTTTGAGTTGTAGAAAAACCCATTAAATTACTTAATATATCATCAATGATAAATGTGTTGTGAATATATAACAAATATTGTATCTTTATCATAGTTGTATTAGCCACTATCATGAGGACGTAAGCTTGGTTATGATCATTGGATCACTAAAAATGATTATTACTTCTAAAGGATTACACTGGAATTTTAATCTGTGATTGTATAATTAGAATTATAGCATGTTGAGATATGTGATAGAAAATGAACTGTACGTGAAGAAAGATGAAATAAGAAGAATGATATTTTCCTAAATTATTTCATGAAATAGATTATCACTACTATCAACAATGAGGGAACTCATTCCATCATATACCTATCTACAATTCTTTACATTAAATGAATAAAGGGATTTCCATAATAAATTTATAGATTATCATCAATTACCACCAATGAATTATATCCAAATGTATAATCTATTAAGCTCATTAAATATATATACTGGTTTTATTTAATACATTAATAATGGATTAATCATTAAAGGAATCAATATGAGAGGAAGGTGGTGAATGAATAAATTTTTTGTAGCATATTACATTATATATCATACTATATGATATAGACCATTGAATCTCTCAAGTTTTTTTAAGATATTGTCCAATCATATGGTAGGATATGCATCTCAAGGATATCTCATATTTTTATCAAGAATGTCATAAAATATGATTATCTCTTCTAATTTTATATCTAAAAATATCCCACTTGGACATAAATCCTATAAGGAAATGATTAAAAACATCACGAATCCTTGTGAATCCATCCAAAAATACTGTTTTCATTGTTTCGTTGAACCCTATTAATTTTAGAAAAAACACAATACATATCCAAATTCCTAACTACGTGACCCTACTAGACTTAGTAACATTTATAAACAAAATTCAAAATCCCCATTTACCATATTTAAGCGGTGGGTTTCTCCTAGTGAAACATCAATACTAATCTAGTTACTAAGGGGTCTAGTTTGATCTCCATCAAACAAACACATATAAATATATGAACATGTCCACCAAAATTTTTATCTTATGCAACATTTATATAGATATATAATCCCTATTCTCATGACATCAAGTGACCACTAGATGTGAAGTAATATCAATATGGTATATGGAATACCAAAATTCACTTATCATATAAAAAATACTGACCGAGTCAATGAATAGATTATATATTGTCCATCTATCTATTTATTAGATAATATGTCCCTCATAAAATTAGTTTAACACTTTATATTTCACTCAAATAAGCATAGAAATTAATTTCCTTAATGTAATTGAATAAATTATGATATTTCTATACTCATCATTTCAATGTAATAATCACTTCTTAGCTTCACTCTAACCAGTTACAAGATGGGAAACAAACCCAACCAACCCCTTATTATCTACATCACTTTTTTACTTGTGTATGAATGGTATTAATGTATTAAGGTTCTCACAACATATATCTCTCTAACCAATGGTAATGTGGATTGATAATAATCACACATGTAACTACATTATATTTCACTGTATATTATATTTAAATAAAATAAAGAAATTTAATTTTGTGCTTCAAAAACTATAATAAACTAAAAATAAAAATATTGATATATTTTTAAATAAATAATAGGACTATTAATGTATAATATTAAAATTTTCTGGTATAAATCGATGTATTCGTATTAAACAATCCATAACTATTTTATAAGGAAAATAAATCTAGAAGTTGAGGTTTTCCTTAAGAAGCATATTTTTTATCTCTAAAGGGAGTTAGGTTCTCTAGCATTTTACCTTATCCAATAAAAATAATTACTTGAGAAATTATATTTTCTAAAAAATCATATATGGGATATGTAAATTCTTCTTAATATTACCAAAAGATATAATCTTGTTAAACTGCCCCTAGAACTATAATAAAATATTATTTGATGTTTATTTTTTAGGTGGATATCATAGGGGATTATGTAATTTGAACTTGAGATTAAATCAAAATGTAATAATGTATTTATATGTATACGTATATCATTAATTTATATACTTTTAGAAGGGTTATTTTTTTTTTAAATTCCCACTTTGCTTAAAAAATATTTTCCAGAAGATATCACTTTATTTCGAGGAACAAATTTTATTTTCATTGTATAATAACTATAGATATTGATTTTATGAATAATAATTTAACACTAATTTAATTTTTAATTTATAGGAAAAATAATTGTTAATATAAAAAATTCATTTTCCTATAAAAACGGTTTTCTGGTTATTTTTGTTTTTTTTATTAAAAATACAATTTATAAATTTTAGGATTATAATTTGAATATATTATCTTCATCATTTGATTTATCATATAGATATAATCTTAAAATTATTTTTTGATATTTTTTCTAATTTTTTTAGGTGAATAGTGAAGTATACTATTTTTAAAAATATTGTTCCTTTTATAAAATTATTAGAATGAATTCTAAATTTATGAGACCATTTTATATAAAAATATGGTTTTTTATTTTATATAATAAATTTAAAAATATTGACAATTGTTTACAAACCTATTTTTAATGTTTTAAATCATAAGTAATATTTTTCTCAAGAAATTATTTTATTACATTAAATAATTATTATTTTAAAATTTATTTTTCTCACTTTTAGAAATTTTATCATATTATGTGACTTGGATATTTTTAATTAATATTTATAAATTAGGTAATGAGATCAATTTAATTAGTATGTATAAAATTACCATGGTATTTACTAGTTACAATGAAAACATAGTTATTTTTCAAAGAATGATACTTTTATAAATATTGTATTTCATTAAACAAATAGATCTAATTTAAATTAAGACTCCAACATGATGGTTAAAATTATATAAAAATTAATTTACACTATTTAATTGGTAATTAATGGTAAATAATATTAAATTCTCTTAATGATTAAAATGGTTTTTTATATAATAATGTTTTTCACATATTATATGTTTTAATTGAAAATTAAATTTTCTCATAATTTGAAATTGAATTAGTTTAAATTGAGTGAAAATTTTAATTTAACACATTTAAATATGGTAAGAAGTTTCATATTATATTTTTTATTTACAAAATAAAATCCATTCATTATATTTAGTCAAGATTAATTATGACTAACAAGGGTAATCTAATATGGATCAAATTTTACTAAATGAATTTGACACTTAGACCATTTATAATAGCTTTATAGGGTTTTAAATACATGGCCACATGTCTCACCAACATTTACATGCCTAACTATCCTAACTCTCATGAAATTTAATTCAAACACCATACCTAACAATCCTTTCTAAGTTTTCCCTATCTTTTTCACGTATAAAAGGATCTCACTTCAAACATATTCAATGCCACACCCCTAGTTCAAAATTATCTTGAATCCATGATAAATTTACTTTATCTAGTTCCCCTCTACACATTTTCTAGCCTCTATCCTCAAAAATTTGTCTCCATTCCTTCATTTAGAAAGGATACTTCAAGTGAATATCAAAATTATCAATGTCAGCATTACATGCCCTTTAACTTTCTTTCTTTATCCATCTTTTCCACCCTCATCCAAACCCATTCAAACTATAGTTAAATAATTACATAAATACAAATAAAATACTTAAATATTTTTATATTTATGGTATAACAATTATCTATACCCCTAGAATTCAATCAGAGAAATGAAAATGATTTATGTAACCCACAATATTTTAAAATAATGTAGTGTTTGATAGAATATACAACACACAACACCATGGTAAAACTAAGAATTACATATTATTATTTATATAGGATCATTATAACCTAATTATTTAATTTTATGGAATGAATAATAATAAATTCATTATGAAATATATAAATATATATACATAAAGGGTCAACTCGAAAAAAATTTGTTGATAAACACTTACAAAATAAGTATTCAATTTTTAGTAATCTCATATTATGCTTCAAAAATATGTTTCCTTCAGTCATGACTTTAATTACATTTTTTGAGAAAATATAATATTTATTTTTTTAACCATTTTTAAAATGTATTTGATAAAAATAAATTAATTTTTTTTAAAAAAATAAAAATTATCTTACATTTAATTTGAAGAATTTTCTAAAAAGATTTATTTTTAAATGATTAATAAAATATAATGATTTTAATTAAAATATATTCATTTTTTAAAGAATTTTAGACATTTAATTTGGTTTTAAAATTGTTTAAAAGTAAAATTATTTCTATTATATTATTAATAATATAATTAGTATCATTAAAATCAATTTAATGATTTATGTTTTTATAAAAAAAATTATACAAAAAATGATTTTTTCAGAAAAATGGGTTTTTATTGCATTAAGTGATTTTACATTAAATTAAGATTTTCCACTACTATAAATTCTTTATTTAAAAGTGTATTAAATATTTTTAATCAAGGGGAATTTTTTTAAAATACATACATTTTATTTTTAAGCATTACGTGTTTTAACTACGGCAAAATTTATCACTTTGTTCAAGTGTAAATCAAGTAATTAAGGTTAAAAAATTATGTGAAAAGGAATTAAAAATCAATACAACACTAAACATTATTACATTTGATGAGATTAATTTGACCATATCCATCATAATAAATAATGCACTCAAATTTGGATCCATTTTCCTTGGATAATGACATTTATATTATTTTAAGCATAAACAATTCAAAAATATCACTCTCTTAACTTTAACATCACTTGAATATTTAAATATGGATTAAAAGATGATATATTCAGTTATAAAGGTATATTTGATTGATTAATTTCTTATTATTTATCATGGTAATTTTTTTTAATTTTAATCAATTTTATAATTACTTAATTTGATTACACAATGCTGAAAAAGTTCTTATTCAATTAATTGAATATTAAAATAAATTATTTTATTAATATTAGATGTAATAAAATTTTAATTAATTATTGTGTTTCATACAATTATTGAATAACTAGGACATATTATTAATTTTTTTAATTTTTTTTTCGAATTTCATTTTTGAAATGATGTCATTAATGCCAAAATAAATTAATAGTGGGAAGATTATATTAATGATATTTTATAAAAAAAATATTTAATTAAGTTATTTAGAAAACATAAATAACCTGAAATGGAAAATTTTAGATAAAATATAGTTTCAGATTTCACCCATTTTTCATTCAATTTCCAATTTTCATGCTATATTTAAAATTATAACCACTTAATGTTGAAAAATTCATTACTACCATTAAGGTTGAAATTGATTAACCAAGAAATCAATACAAAATATAAGATCTAAACCGATATCTAAACATAAATCAATTTTCTTATATGATTATATTATGATCCTATTCTCCTTATATTTTAATACATATTCTTTTGGGTCTAGTTTACTAGAGATAAACCCAAATTATATTATAATATTTCATGAATTTCTAAAACTTCTCCTCTCCTCCCTTATAAAAGGACAACCCTTTATCTCAATTATTCACCCCAATTTGAGTAATCTATCTTGATAAAAGTCATAAGATTTCTCTTATAAACATAAATACCCACTAATTATTGGTTATTTTATTCATGAAATAACATTCCACGGGTCTTTAATAAGTAATGTAATGCAAGTGTACTGAAGAAGAAGTAATTTTATTTACCAACATTTTCAATTTTTTTTATTCTTATACTTATGATAAATTTGTTTTTCTCAACATAAAAAATAACTAACTTGTACTAAATATAGTTATATGTTGTTATGATAATGATACAACCATTTTCTATCACTTTTTTATCCTATGAAAATTGAAATCACTGCTTGTGTGTACGTACATCTTACCATATCCACATAGCAGTGCAATTCATATTTCATCACCACATTACTCAGAAGGTTGTAATGTTTTAACTAGATAAATTATATCATTTTAATGAAATAATTATTCTTATTGAATTATAATTTCATATCTACTACATTACCTTTTAATTTGTTGTAAAATTATAACACCACTCTTGAGTACGTGTGGACTACCACCTACACGAAGCGATATGATATGTTTTTCATTTCCAATTCACATTGATGCTAATAAGATTATATTTAATTAATATATAAAATAAATATTATATAATAATGATTATATAATGGTGAATTATTATTTAACTTTCTTTCATTCTAGTTGTCACTAAGTGAAAACAACATTCATGCATATGTATGGGCCACTATCTTCATTAACGATGTAATTCATTTTTCTATCCCTACCATTTATGGAAAATTTTAACTATATATATAATTATTTTATAATATATCTATATCATTATTAACATTCTGGATTTTATGGAACCATTATCAACATGTAAGGACCAAAACTACCAAACCAAAACATATATGAAAAAAGAAACAGTTGTCACCCGAAACACAGATTTTAATATTGAAGTTTTCGAAAAATTGGTGATAAAAGGTTATAAGTTAATCAAATATGATATGATATATATTATTACTGTATTGTATTGTGTGTATAATAAATCTATTTTGATTATATAGGATATTTTAACACATATGATTGAAGTCAAACCTGAGTTAAGGGATTTTGTCTCAATTGCCAAGTCCATTGTGAAATAATTAGTATTATGTACCTATTTAATTTTCTGTGGTGTATATACTACAAATTTTACAATAAATGTCATCAATATATTTATTTTCATGATATTTAATGGTTCATTCAAATTTATTATTTCATGGGTATTAATATTCAAAGGTTAACAAAGTGCTAAGGGTTTATTTTAAAATCTCATAATTATTCAAGATTATTTATTTGTAATTCTCTATTTGGGGAATTAAAGGATATTTATATATTAAAACTAATAAATTTAATTATCCTTTGGTAATTCTAATAATTTTAATTTTACCTTTAATTTCCTTATTTTATTTACTGAATATACTAAAAGAATATTTTTAAGGAAAACTGACTTTGTTTTCTATTAAGCTATGAATATTTTTCTTCAAAATATATATTTAAATAAAAATGTTTTTAATAATATATTTAAAATTATAATATTATTTTTAATATAATTTTTCCTATTTTTTAATTTCTATAAAATTGTTTCAATATAATCTTCTTATCATTTTCTAAGTGAGGTAGTTTATGATATTTTACAAGAAATGTGAAAAGAATCATTATAGTAACATAATCGACATGAAAAGAATTTACCACCATTATGAAAACCAAATACTTTGAAGTTTACTTTAAAAATTTCAATGTTTAATTTTGAATAAATTGTTTTTCCAAATATTCTAGAAATTTTTTATATTTAAAATTGAATTCCTAATTAAAAAAGGTATTTTCCTCAAAATGTATTAAATGATATTTTTATGGTATTTTTATATTCATCAACTAAAAAACCCTTTATTTTTATTATTTTACATTATATATATATATATTAATTATACCATACTTATTAAGTCTTTGGATGTTTTAAGATCAATTTGATGTGGAAAATTATTTAGATTTTGTATGCTAGTTTTTCAATATGAATATTTATGTGTATTATGTGTTGAGTTATTATTAACCCTTTAATATGATGAATGAAATAAACTTAATATGTTATATGTGGGGACTATTATAGACCCTAGATGGATTTCTTGGTCTGATGAGACAAAAAAATGGATATTTGGCCCAAGACCTTAACCATTTATGTACGATGCCTTGGAACGATGTCTTTGTGGTAAGTTTATGAAGTCTGGTATTATGAATTACATTATTATTAAATCTATTATTTTTTCAATGTAATTATTTTAATAGTTATGATATATATGCATAAGTTTCAATCTCATGTGATTATTTTTATGAAATTATTTTATAATCAATTATTCATTCCATATAATTATTTTTCTCATGTTATTAATTAAATGACATGTTTTTTGTTATTTAACTTTCCATAATGATTATAATCAATTTAATAAATGTAGATTCCTCTCTATGAATATCCTTACTAAGACTCTGAGATCACTCATTCTTTGTTTTCCTTTCCCCGATACGTAAAGAAGGATGTTATAATGGATTTTAAATGTGAAAGAATTTTTCTTATTCTATGATTTTATAATTACAATGTAATAAGGGAATAATTCATGTATACACATTACCAAAAATAATAAAATATTCAATATTTTGGGATATTATTGGTTGTATCTAGTAATAATGTAACAATGTAACCCCTGATTATATTCTACAGGGTCAGGGACTATAGAATTTGTATTAGATAATGTATAGTATAAACATGGAAACTATATTTAGGAAAACATAGATTAGGTAACATACAATAATTACTAACATTGAGTATAAGCCTATGTATTGGATGAACCACTAAAGTTTTGGTAAGGTAGATACTTTGTGATTTTCCAAGCAATACATCCATGTTTCGGTTCTATATGTGGGTTTTGTTTCAGAATAGATGAACCTATTATTAATAAGCCTAATAAGTGTTGGAAAATTATATATAGTCTATTATTATGGTGCATGGTGAGTGTTCCCTTACTGATCACCTTGTTTGGAACTCCTGAGGAGCACTCTTAGGTAAAATCACATTTTAGTTATGATGAATTAAGTTGAATGAGAGAATAACACCTATGGAATCATTTTATATTACATAGTGAAATGGAATAAACTAAAAGTTTCTTGGGTTGATAAGTTTAAGGTTTATCAAAATTAAAAAATCATATATACTCCTTTTGAAGTTTTAATTGATTGGATTTTGTGGTTATTTCAAAGATTTATTGTATTTTTTGGAGAATACACTATTTAGGTTTAAATAACCCATTGGTTTAGTATATAATTTATTGTTAAGTTGATGATGGTTTATTGGATAATGGGATATAGATAATCATTATGGTCAAAATGTGATTCATTGAAAAAGAAATATATTTGGAGAAATTTATAGTTAAGATAAGGATAACCTTTTATGTTAGTATCTAAATTTGATACGTGATTTTTTTATAATTTCACTACATTATAATATTTTTCATTGGGATTAATGATATTTTGGTAAATATTTCATTAATTTGAGGTATATTTAACCCATATGTTTACCATATGATTTAACAAAAAAATATTATTTAGGAAGAATGGAATTAAATTTTTGATAATATAAGCTAAAAGATATTAGATCACCATTTTGATTATAAAATTCTTCTTTATTGGTGTTATTGAGGTTATTTGGTATGCAGGGTTATTTATGAAATGATCTACGTTGATCCTTTGTTTATATTGTTGAAATCTTTGAGTTAAGTAGGAAGATTTTAAACTTTGGATATTATCTCACCTAATGGAAACCATTTCACCTTTCATTAAAAATTAATGATTAGAGGAATCACATATTATAGTTTTTGGGGATCATGTGATCTATGAGAAGGATATTTCAATTCTTTAGGAATGAAAAAACATCCTGGATACACATCATTTAGAGAAAACAATGAGATGATGGTGTAAATTTATTAAAGGATGAAATTATACTTGTTATTTATGTATATTTACTTATGTTTTTAGTCCATATGGTAAAGTAGTTACTCAAATATAGAAAAATAATATTGAAACAAAAAAGGTGTCCTATTATATTTATTATCAATGAATAAATTTTAATTTTCAGACATTATTTTCTTATCTGTAACACCTCATTATTTCATAGTATGTCTCTTTATAAATAAATTTAATTTCTTCAATAGCTTACGTTGTACTCAATACGAAAATAATCTTATGCTACACACACCAATGAGTTGTCTTGTGTTACTCACAAGGCCAAGTTTTTCTGATATAATAACATATAACCTAGACATTAAGTTGGTGGGTATGAATTATGTTAACTAATTAATGAAAATATATGGTTAAATTCATTGGTAAAAAATTAATTAGAAATGAATATAGGATCCAACTAAATATCTATGAAATGTTTTTATAAAGAACTATTTTTATGCTCAAAAAGTCATTTTAATATAATAAATTAAATTAATTACTATTTGTGAATGATATCAATGAAATATATGTGTTATATAATCAGTAAAATATTTTTTATATTCATCTAGTATATTTTAAAGGAATAAGATAATAACAAACCCAATTTTACAAATAAAAACTTGTATTTTTATAAAAGAGGTTTTACCACTTTTTAATGGTAATCCTTTTTAAAATCCAATTTATTAAACATTAATCTATTTTATTTGAAATAATAAACTTATTATTTTAAATAGGAATATAATATATAAATTTGTTTTAATTTAATGTATTTCTCTGATAAGTTTCACATTTTTATGAATAGTAAAAAATACTAAATTTTAATTGAAAACAACATTTTTCATCAAAATAATTTATAGTGGAAACTTATATTTTTTTATGGTTTTCCAGTATAACTATATTTTTTTAACTTTTAACCCAATTTAGGTCATTTTTATCAATTTTACATTGAATTTTGATAGAAAAATGTTTCAATCTTTTTTATGTTTTAAACATTAAATATTTTTTCTTAACCCGTCAACGAGATAAATTTTAACTTAATTTATGAAATTATGGTGTTTTAAATTTTAAAAAATGGATTCCATATTATTAAAAAAATTTTATAAATTTTTTAAATAGATATATTTTATTTTTCAATTTATGAATAGAAAATTTAGTAATTTTTTTATTACCACAGTTAATGTTAAATTAAGTAATTAAGGGAAACAAATAATATTATAACTACTATAAAATTAACATAACACATGTACTAATGTCATTGGGGGAGTGTGTGTTGACTAAAATAATCCTTGTTTAGAGATTGTAACCTTTTAAAGACCCTTTTATGAGAGTATGACTTTTATTATGTTATATTCAATGAAAAGTCATTGGTGTCACACTTTTATTTTTAGTAGGAGAAATATATTTAATATGGGGTAATAGAAAAGATATGTTTGACTATAAATAGTATTTATAAATATAAAATGATTACATACATCATAGTAATTTATTTATAAATTCTAGGAAATATATAACTAAATTAAATGGTGACATGATAACGATGCATTAATTGATTAATTAATTGAAGAATGAAATAAATGATATTAAAAATATTAACAAAAATAAAATTTGAGAGAGTTAAGGTCATCCAAGAAATTTATTGATGACTATGAAATGATAGAAATATTTTATAAGTATTACTTTGAATTTATATTACTATTTTTATTTTTGTATAAAATAAAATAATTAATAGTGTCCAAATTGACATTATTGAAATATAAAATAAATAATATTTTATTAAAAAATATAAAATATGTAAAAATATAAAATACTGAACACTAATTTTTATAAGGCTCATAATTTTATCAGACTCATTTAATGGTCGTTAGTATTTTTATATTAACTATATTAACCCTTAATGTATTAAATACATGATATCACGGTAAGAGTTAAAGTGGTTATATAAGGGTTAAAACAAAATATAAAGATTAACAAAATACTAAAAACATGTCTAAGAATTATTCATTAAGTTTTATTCTACCATTATATCATAAATATCAAATTTGTGTTGCTTAATAGATATTTTTCTAGGAAAATTAATTATATATTATTTAAATCAATGATATTAATAAAATGTCACTCTCTTTGTGTTTAATATCTTTTATTTTTCCGTATATGAAAAAACAAAGATATGAACAAATATACATGTATATTTTGATCATATTGAAATTATATTCATTAAATAAATTTATTTTTGATTCTCAGAAATTATATAATTACCTTGAAATCTTATTCAATACTAAAACATTATTTATTTAATTAATAGATAAATAAAATAATTGATTTTAATATTGTTAATATTAAACTATTTGGGATGATTTAACGTGTCAAACATATTTTATATATCTATAAGATATATTATAGATGTTTAAAATCATTATAGTTCAAACCCCCCATTGTCTTTATATATTTAAAGGTAAATTAAATTAATGGTACCAAATATTAAAATATTGGTACTTTATCAAATTAATATTTTGTTAAATTATTTAAAAATCATAAAAATATTATTTAATTTTAATGGGGATAAAAGTTTGTTGAAAATTTCTTACCCTATTCATTTATAGGCCATTTGTAAGTCCTTATCTCTATAATAGACTTATCATTTAACACAATTTCTGTAATTGGAATCAATTTTACATTGAATTTAGATAAAAAAATGATTCAATATTATACATATTTTCACCTTTAAACCCATTTTCTCACCCTACCAATGAGATTATTTTTAAATTAATTTATGAAATTTCTATTTTTTAATTTTCGTAAAATTGATTTAATATTTTTAATCAGTGGTTCTAAATTATTAAAATATGTTTATTTTATTTTTGGGCACATGAATTGTAAATTTAGTAATATTTTTATTACCCTATTTAATGATGAATCTAGTAATTTAAGGTAAAAAAATAATATTATATATATTATAAAATTACCCTAATAGTTGTCCAAATGACATTGGATTAGTGTCTATCGACTAAAAAAATCCTAGGGTTGATATTTTAACCTTTTCAAGACACATGGATGAGAGTGTGAAATTTATTATGTTATATTCAAAGAAAATAAAATTTTGTCACACTTTTGTTTTTAACAAGAGAAATATTATGAATATGGGGTTGTATAAAAGAAATATTCAACTATAAATAGTTTTTAGAAATATAAAATGTTTACCTACATTATGGTAATTTTGTTATAAATATTAGGAATGAAATAATTAAATTAAATTGTTACAAAAAGATGATGCAGTAACTGCTTAATTAATGGAAGAATCAAAAAAATGATATTAAAAATATTAAAATAACAAAAAAATCATATAGTTAATGTCATAAAAAAAAATTATTGATTAATTTGACATATTAGTAATTTTTTATAATACTTGGTTTGAATTTATCATGTTGTTTTGATTTTTTTATAATACGAAATAATTAATAGTGTCAAAATTGATATTATAAAAATTAGAAATAAATAATATTTTGTTAAATGATATAAAATTGGTAAAAATATAATATTCAGCCAAATAATTTTCATAACTCTCCAAATGTAATAAATGACTCATTTAGTGGTCATTTGAAATTTTTAGTAATTATATTAACCCTTAATATACAAAATACAAGATATCACGGTAAGAGTTAATGGGGTTAAATAATGGTTAAAACAAAACGATACTGATTAAAAAAAATAAAACAATTTCCAAAAATTATTTCATGAATATGATTCTACCATTATATATTAAGATATATTTGGAGATTTTTAATGGACACTTATCCCTAAAAATAACATATATGTTATTTAAATCAAATATAGTTACAAACTGTCAGTCTCTTTGTATTTAATATGTTTTATGTGTCCAAATAAAGAAAAAACAACCATATGAGCCAAAATAAATGTCTATTTTGAGCCTAATGAAATTATTCAGATTATAATTTATTTTCAATTTCATAAACTATATAATTACCTAAAAATATTCTTCAATACTAAAACAATATTTATTTAATTAAGTGCTAAGTAAAATAATTGATTTTAATAATATCAATATTGATATATTTTGGACGAGTTAATGTGTTTAATGAATTATATAGATCTATAAGCTATATAATATATGTTTTAAAGTATTATATTCTAAAGACCACTTTCTCTTGATATATTTAAAGAGAAATTTAATGAATAGTACCAAATATTACAATAATGGTACTTTATTGAATTGACATTTAATTAAATTATTCAAAAATCATAAAAATATTAAGTTATTTCAAAGGGTATAATATATAGTCCAAAATGTATTCCTTTACTCATTAATTGTAAGTTTATAAGTATTTTTCTCTAGAATAGCCTTATTATATTTCAATATTTTGAGGATTTCCAAAAGATCTCATGACCTCAAATATAAATGGGAACCTACTCCCTCACTTATTCACACCAATTTGAGCCTTTTATAAAATCTAAGTACTACCAATTTCTCCAATCAACATCCTAAAATATATATATATGTTCTGATATCCCAAAAATACAAACCCTGGATCCAATAATTAAAGATCTTAAGGAAGTCTATCGAATAAATGATAATTGTTTCTACTAAATCATCCAAGTTTATTTATTTTTCTACATATTCTTTATGTGTTGTTTCCATTATAAAGTAATAAATATGGTATAAAATATATAATTAGATGTTATTTTGACTATAACATAACTATATTTCACCTTTTATTCATCCTATTAAAAATTAAATCATCGCACATGAGTAGGTATGACTTACCCAATCCACGTTGTAGTGTAATTTTTTTCATTACCACATTGTTTTGGATATGTATATTGATGTATATAATGTATATACATGATAAATAAAATATTATATTGATTTTTTATATTTAATATACCATCTAATTCCTTACCCATTCTACATTAAGGGAATGATATCATCGCTCATGCGTATGTATGACCTATCGTATCCTCGACACGATGAGATTCATTTTTCACAATAACCATTCAATAATGAACTTAAAAAAGTATATAATGAGTAAATAAAATATATATGAACTTTCTATCATTATTTATATGAAAGTTAACTGTCCTATTCAAAATAAACAATACTCACTTGGCAAAACATTAATACTTAAATGAAGGATTTAATACTCGAAACATGGGTAATAACTGAATATTATTAACAAAATGTTATAAAAAATCATATAAGATATCATAAATACGGATATGCTTTTGGTATAAAGTAATAACATGTTTTAAACCCTTATGTAGGAGGTTAAATCAACTTCAACTAAATTAAAGTATAATTTAAGGGCTAATTTCACAAATCTCATTATTATATGATATTGTTTATTCGTAAGTTTCTTATGGGGAATATTTATCATCAATATCCATGTTTCGTATATTTTTTTTTAATATTATCTTATAAATTTTTAATTTCTTTTTACCTGTTATCTAATTTTTATAAAATGTTTCGAAAGGAATCTTTTTTCGTTTTTCAAACGATGAACTTTATGACTTTTTTGATAAAAATATTAAGGAATGTTTTTAACATATATGGAATGAGAATATTTTTCCTTATTCATGAAAAAATTAATGTCTTAAAGCTTTATTTACTTGTATATGAGATTATCTTCAAGGAAAATGTTTTTTTAAAAATTATGTAGCCTTTTAAATAAGTGATTTCAAAGTAAAATGGGGTATTCTCTTAAGAAATGTTTAATGACTTTATCAGAGTTCTTTCATATATGTCAACATAAATTTATGGATATTATTATTGATTAAATATGAACTATTATTATACCATCTATCATATTTTATTGATGGTTTTATGATCATTTTGACTATGGATGTGCTATTTTGATACCATTCATGGTTTATGGTTAAAGTACTAACATTTAATATTCTATATATTTCGTAAGAATATTTATGGTGTTTATACTTCTCTATTTTCATATGAGTAATGCCTTAGACTTGGCAAGTGATGAGAGGAACCCACTATTTCCCCTCGATGCAGCATTATGTCTAATTAGACAAGCTAGTTTTTCTATTGGCTGATGTTTTACCCATTTATGTATTATGTCTTGGCCAAATCCTTGACGGTATGTTTATGTTTTCATGTATTGAGAATTCTATCACATTGAGATTAGTTATTGATATTCCATGTAAATATTTAACATTTATAATATCCATGATTTAGTTTCATTCTTAGGTGATTATTTATATGGAATTATTTGATCATCTTCTATTCCTTTCATATTTTTCCAAGGATATTGATTAAATTCCATTTTTTTTAGTTAATCACCTTTCCATAATTGTTTATGCTTGTTTATGATAGGTTCTATTGTATGTGTACCCATAAAAGTCATATGATCTCACCCCTTTCATATGATTTATTTTCCTCAGGATTCCAAGAAGTGTACTGAGGAAAGATATGCAAGGATACACTAGATGAAATAAAGATATCCTATAAATAAAGAAAAAAAATAAAATTATATTGTAATTAGTATATTCACTTGTAATAAAAGACTCATATATGTATTTGGTTTACCGATACTACTATACTAATTGGTCCTTTGGAACATTATTTACTTGTATCTATGCCATTGTAAAAAAGCAAGGCACAAAATCCGGGCTTTTGGGGGTCGGGGCATTATAGTTGGTTTTAGAGAAAGTTTAGTATAAACCATGGAAAAAATATTTGTAAAAAATGTATTATTGAATCTAACCCTATGATATACTTTTAGGATAATTATAGAATAACATCATAGAATATTGATAAGGTAGATATTATGTGGGTCTTCTTAGAAATAAATCCATGTACAGATACTACAAGTGGTTGTGGTTCTGGAACAGATGTACCACGGGGTAACAGCTCCTAAAACGTGCATCGGGCCTGACTCAGCATATAAAGGTACATAAAAATGGGCCTTTCTACAGACCTGGTTTGACAATCTTGAGGGAAATTATTAGGATAATTCACATTTCGTTAAAAACTATTATGAATTATATGTGTAACATCTTGGAATTTCCGTGTAATTTTTTATTATATATATGGAATTATTTCGAGACTGCAAAATCTGACGGCACGTGATTTTGATGCCTAGAGTGCCCGTAATGATCCGTCAAAAAAAATGTTAAGCTTTAAATAGCACATGTGAGCATTTTTCATAAAAAAGTTTAATAACTCTTAAAAGGGTGCCCAGATCAGAAATCTGAGGGAACTGTTGCATTCAGGACGGAGGGTTTACCATAGGTGTGACTTAAATTTAGTTGACACATGCCCCCAGTGAAAAAACCCAAAAAATAGCATAACCATAAATAAAATAATTGAATAAAATTATTTTATTTTTCAAATAATTATAACTCATAATTGGTGACTCAGATTAGAAATCCAATACCACCACTGGACTTGTGAGTCTATGATTTCCTTAGGCAGATACTAACATTGGCCGACGCGGTCCGCCAGTGGAAGTTAGTTTTTGGGCGTAAATAAAATAATTAAGTAACAATTATTTTATTGTAAAATCCTTAACTTATAAATGAAAACTAGGATTGAAAATATGAGAGTATAGTTGATCTCATGAGGTTTTTTCCCCTTAGGAAGAGCCTAATCTCGACCGATGGAGGTCAAGGGTGAATGTTAATAATTTTTGAACTTTTTTAAGGTACGTTCAGTAAACATGCAGGCGACGAATTCTATCATTTGAACTGGTGCTCAAATTAAAAATCTAAGGGCACTGTTTAATCTGCAGCACTAGGATTCGCTTAAGGGAATATTAACTTAGACCGGAAAGGGTCAGATGAAAATGTAAATTTTTTTACTTTACAAAAAAAAGAACTTTTGGTTATTTTATTTTTTCTTTGTGCAAGAGTTGGACAAACTGTGTTGGGACCACAGTGCAATGTCAAAACCATATTATGGATTGACTCATATTTTCCTATAACCACACTATTAAGAGATTTAAATTAACATGTAACCACACCATTGAGATAATTAAATAGGTTCATTAATTATACTCATCAATGAACCTCATTAATTGTGTGGTGAGTTGATCCTTTCCTTCACTCTATTTAAATGAAGCTCGAGCATGGGTTTTTGGACTCAAGAGAGGAACCTCTGATGATGTCTCATGATGACTTCCACTAACCTAGAACAAAGATTTAATCAATGGACATTGGAGGAATTGATAGGAAACAAAAATCACCGATGAACACCTTTGGACGTGGAACTTCTTCCTAATCCTTAGCGGCTACCAATGAACTCGAGGTAGGGGTTATACGTTTTTACCCCATTCTTGAATATTATGAAAAACATGGGTCAACCATCCAATGGGTTGACCCACGTTTCACTCTTTAACATGGGAGGATAATGTGGGGTTTCATTATGGGAGTTTTTATCATCTAATAATCCTTCCCATGTTATAATGCTAACGAGGAGAGCGTGGGCCGAACAAACAATGCCTGAACCCTCTGTCAAACCTGTTATGGTTGCATTCTACGTGGGCTGGGCCGAACCCGTGGCCCAGCATGCCAGAACCGGCCCAGCTATTTTGGGCCGATCCCAGCCCCTTCGGGCCGGGTCAGGTTGGTCCGACCGTGTCAGACCGGACCCGGACCCACTTACAGCTCAGTTCACTTAAATGAGCATATATACTAAACCAGACATTCGTTTGATGAAACGTTTGCAGAACCATAACCCTTAGAACGAGGTAGTACTTTGAAATACTCCACACGAATTTTGGATAAAGTAGGAGTTTGTCCAGGTTGTATCGTACCCGAATCTAACTGGGCCCCCAACAATAAAATTCATATAACTTTCATACCGGGTGTCCTGTTGACACATCGTCTGTTGTATTGGAACCCTTATGACATGAAAGATCATCAAGTTACTACCTTGTTAAACTTTGTGGTGGTTGAGGTATGACTGATAACTGGAGGAGTAGAACCAGGGTGTTTCTTGTAGTGAGAGTTAGGATGGCTACTCCCTTGATGACTCAAGGTGTGGTTATTCTTTACTCATCTACTCCAGTAGAGACGAGACTCCCCACATCATGGGTGAGGGTTCATTTTTATCTGAGATGATTTTCCTATATTTGGAGTCAGTACTCCCCTATTGGAATAGGGCGTAGGTTCTCCATACTTAACTCACATAGAGTTAGGTACTCCCTTATCGGGTAGGGTGTGAGTTCTCTGTGTAAGGATTAGTTACTCCCTTGTCAACCCATGGTGCGAGTCCTCTTTATGCAGTGCTACCGTAGAGTCGGTACACCCATGCCATTCCAAGGTGTGGGTTCTCTAGCTTGGGGTCAGTACTCCCCTGATGTACTAGGGTGTGGGTACCCCACAGTCAATAAAATACCATAGTTTTACTCCTGTACTGGGCAGGGTGAGGGTCCTCACATATGGAGTAGTACTCCCCCATTTCCGTGTAGCGATAGGGAGCAGGTCCTTCAGGGGAGTTGGAGCTCCCTCGACTGTAGGACACAATTATGAGGAGCGGTTCCCTCCACTTGATCTAATCGATACAAATGGTAGAAGTTAGTACTCCCTTGACAGAGTGAGGCGTTGGCCACTTCTTACTAGGGCAACTAAGATATATTGGGTTAGACTGGAGCAGTGCTCCCCAAACTGAATGTAGTGTGGATGAGTGGGACTCTTCACTTAGATTCCCTTGGTCTTATCTTGGGCCCAAGACTGTGACATTGATACCTCTAGTGCTGGGAACTAGAGGAAATTCTAGTAGAAAGTTCCTGATGGAGCACATTCTTTTAGACGTTCCATTAGGAATAGTTGAGTTCTACCTGATGGAGTATATATCTTAGATGGGTTCCATCGAGGATGTCCAGTATATGGAGTGTGTACTCTTGATCCTTGAGTTACGCTTTGATCCTTCTTTGGAAATCTTGGAAATGTCTTGAGGTTGGGGCCTTATGTTTCTTTTTGGCTGAGATGAGTATATCTGGATGACCTAGGTATATGCAATAATATATTCCTGAGTAGAGATGACTATGCATAATATTTGTGGTTTACTTCATGGTTGTTTTGTGTTATTTTTCCTTTGTGGATTTTTGAGAGAGCATCGAGGGTCTTAGGTTCCCCTAATGAGTACTTAGTTACTCACCCATGCATGGGCTTCACCCTCACATTTTTTGTCTAGTGCAGACGTTCGATGTTTCGATAGGGGTGCTTAGGAAGAGTGGAATGACAGACGTTACGACGATGGACTTGGTGGACTAGGACCAGGAGGAGTCTAGTAGGACCAGGCAGGCATGAAATACTACTTCGTCTTCCAGTCGCTTCACTACTCCAGCGATCATGCGGGATCCTCTGTAGACGATCATTGGTCCTCCCTTTGTGACCTATTGCTTTTAGTTCTTTTTTTGTCCTTGTATACTAGCCCAGTTACACCACTCATTGCTTTATTTTCTATTGTACTGTATTTTCTGATTACTTAGTGTTCACCTTTCACCTTTTTAGTTTTTTTTGTGAGCGCATGTGTGTACAGGTATCCATACAAATGCCTCCAACTTGCAAGTTAACGCCTTCGACACTAGTCGCCAACCCTTGGCTTTCGGGAGGCGGATTTCAGGTATGTCATGACATGGGCCCCAAGGGACAGATCATGACAAATTGGTATCAAAGGGAGGTTCTACCTTAATGACCAATGGTCTATTGTTTTTGTTGTGAGCAACAATGTTAAGTGTTTCGAGTTTTTCTTTTAGGCCAGAGACTCCAGTGTTGGTACGAAGGCTAACTTATCTGTACACTAGGACTCTGGAAATGTGTTACTTGACTTGATATAGGGAAACACTGGTTTCAGGGAAAAGAAGGGAATATGCATCTTGTATTGATGGTTGTGATTTCCATATTCCTTCTCGAGTCAGCTCTCCAGATATAACCTGTTAACTATGGTACATCTTGATCTATCTCAAGATACCTCCACATGGATGACTGACCAGGATCTTGATACGAGGTTGTGAGGATATCCCGCCTAGAGAAGAGGCATCCTTTCAGGGTCTAATGATTGAGATGTCCCCGCCGAGTGGTGCACCAGTGCTACCACCACCCGATGGTCAGCATCTACTGTCGGTGGTTCCGGTAGAGGACGTTCATAAGAGCAGTTCTCTACATGAGTTCTAGAGGCAGATACCACCTAGGTTCCATGGAGAGATAGATCCTTAGGTAGATGATGATTGGATTGAGGCTGTTACATGTTTTTTTTCACCTAGTCTAGACATCGACCGACCAGATAGAAGTCCTGGCTTCAAGCCTTCTTCAGGGGTTAGTGGTAAGATGGGGGAGTCTGAAGATTCAAAATCATGATGGGGTGACCCTCACTTTGATAGACATTGAGTGCCTCTTTAGAGAGGAGTTCTTTCTAGAGACTTTGCGCTCTGTACGCATACAGGAGATGTTGCACCTACGGTAGGGCAACATGATGTTAGCATATTACTCATCGAAATTCAGAGATCTTTCTCGCTACTCCATAGATATGGTGTGGGAACCTTACTTCAGGGCTCAGACCGTCATGTAGGGACTGCGCTGGGAAATCAGGGCATCAGTGATACTTCTCAGCATTTCGATGCATGCTAGGGTACAGGAACGAGCCCTAGTGGTTGAGAGATTCCTGGCGGAGGAGCAGGTGGATGTGACCTATGGAAGAGGTCACAAAGTAGCAGTGTCTAATACAGCTAACAGACGAATGGTGATAGGATCACAACATATGAGGCATACCCATGCTCGAACACAGACATGTGGGTATGTGGAACAACAACAACGCGAAGGAGCAGATCAATCACCAGATATGTATTGTTATGCTTGTAATGGCTGGGGACATCTTTCCGGAGATTTCCCAACCCACTGTACTACTGAGAGGGAGCCGAAAGACGAAACTCCTTGGTAGAGACAACACTTGGTGCATAGAGTTCTGAAATATGACAGGCGGGGGTAGAGGAGCTAGATGAGTAGCAGGGGGTGTCCCTCTCCAAGAATAGGGAGTTGGAGGATGTGGGTGAGGAAAGCTACACGCAGCCATAGATCCTGACCAAGAGACTCCAGGAGAAGTTTGAGGTACGAACTATGCATTTTATTTTTATACCTTTTTAAATAGACACAAGTGCTCAATGTTATTTTTCCGCAAGTACTGTTTGAGACTTTGAGGTTCTGGTTGGACCGTGGAATTGACCGTCACACTTAGAGACTCTGGATGGAGGAGACTCGCTGATAGTGTGACCTGCCTCTTGGAGGAGAGAGTAGCGGTTGGGATCTCTTAGTCATGGCATCGAGACCTTACAGTGTCAATTTGGTCATGGACTACTACCGTTCATGCCTATAGAGACAATACGAGGCATGAAATATGGTATATTCGCATGGTTGATAAGGGCTTTCCTTTGCAAAAAGGAGGAGGGGGAGCCCAGGCGACACTGTCCTGACTCTCTTAAAGAGCCCCGATTGAGTCTTTCTGTGGTGGTGGGGTTTGAGCACATGATGTTTTCATAGTGAAAAATTGTTCCTATCCATCCATACTTAGTGGATATTCCACAAGTGGGAGTGGTCGTTTCTTGTTTCGGCTTTTGGTGAGGATGCTAAAGGTTCTAGGAATTGGGCCGCTGGACCTCATGATTGCATATGTATCACGATGCTTAGTGATTTCTCCACTTGTCTCTGCTAAATAAATGTAACACCCCAAGATTTCATAGTACATTGTCTCTTCAAAGTAATTCAATAACTTGCGCAATACGCAACATCGAGTTTAAGCGCACCACAACTTACCAAACTAGCCGTTCAAAAAGCGGTTATGAATTGTGTAAACTGAATTTTGAATTTTATATACTCTATAAAATTTTAGAATCCATATTATGTGTTTATTAGACATAATATAAGAACAAATTCATTTTTTAGATAAAATAAGTATTAAAAAAAAGCAATTTTACTGCCTTTTAATGGCAAACCCTTTTTAAAATCCAATATTTGACACTTTTATATATTCAATTTGACAAAATAAACTTCTTCTTTAGAATCGAGACATAAAAATTTAGTTTTGATAAATTTTTGGCACTTTTCTGATAACTTTCATATTTTTATTAATAGTGAAAAATACTAAATTTTAATTAAAAACATCTTTTTTAATAAAAATAATTTATTGTGTTAAATTATAATTTTGAGTGGTTTTAAAGTATAATTAGATTATATTTTTACCATTTAATCTAATGTTTGTAATTATTTTTAATTTCACATTTAAACTGTACATAAACAAGTGTCAATCTTTTGATAGTTATTATTTCTTAAAAACACGCGTTTTATTTTGACAACGGGAATTAATTTTAAATTAATTTCTGCTACTTCTGTGTTTTGAAGTTGGAAAAATGGATTACATATTTGGAATAAGTAGGTCCAAATTTTGTAAATAGGTAACTTTTATTTTTAGATATTTTAAATATTTACTTCAGTAAATATTTTATTTACCATGATTAAAGGGTAAATATAATAAATAAGGGGAAAATATAATATTATAATAATACTAAATTACCCTAAAATGTGTCCTAATCCAATTTTATGATACATATCCGACCATTTGAATCCTTGGGTTGAATTTGGGACCCCGTGGAGCCACATGGGAGTAATAATGACATTTTATATTAATTAATTTAAAGTAAAGAAAAAAATGACATAAACAAATATCTTTTAGTAAATAAATTTTTCATGAGGTTATATAAGTTATATTTTTGACTATAAATATTATTTGTAAATCTAAAAATATTTCCTATATCATGGTATTTGTTTTATAATTTTTGGACATCAAATAAATTAAATTATTTATGACACAATAATGATGCAATATTTACCTCATTAATAAATGATTTAAATAAATAAGATTATAAATTTTAAAACAATATCCAAAACCTGTCCAATTCTTATTGGATTATTTTATTTAGACAAGGATTTATATTAAATTTTTTATTAACGAATAGTTGACCTTTTTAAACCTAATATGAGGTTATAATAAAATAATTGTTTCAAACTTTCCTAAAGATCCACTCCTCTCCCTTATAAAAGCCCTCACTTCCTACCCATTTCTCACACTTCTCAAGCCTTTTGCTCATACAAACCCTACCCAAATATCCTCCCAAAATCCATCAATTCATTCTAGAGGCTATAAATTAGTCATAAATCCAACCTAAGGATCCCTTTTGATCAAATCAAAAGGAAGAACCTAAAAAAGAGGTAATAATTTCACCACCCTCTTTAAAGTTATTTTCTTCTTCCACTTCCTATTTCTTTGTTATTTCCATTATAAAATAATTAATCCAGTATCTTATATATAGTGTGATGTTATTATAAAAATGGTTTAACCATATTCATTATTCTATCCATCATATTAATGAAAAAGTCACAATACATGCCTACGTACGGCTTACCGTCTCTACGTCATGGTGTAGTTGTTATTCAATACATTATTTTTTGGATGGGTATAATAATGATGTATAATTAATGTAAATAATAAATATAATATGTTTATTATTCTGACTATATGATATAACATCTATTTACATACTATTTTAATATCGAAATAATGATATTGTCGCTCGTGTGTACGTACGGACTACCGTCTCCACGAATGCGATGAGATTCATTTCCACGTTCACCATTCAACGATGATTATAAAAATATATATTATTAATAAGTATTTAATATATGACATAATAATTCTACTAGATATATATATATATGTATGTATTTATGTATTTACATTCATCTCATTCACTTATTTTCATTCAATACGATATGAAAACAGAAACAACGTTTATGTGTACGTACGACCTACCGTCTCCATAAATGGTGTTTTCCATTTCATATATCTATCCATTATAAATATTTATATTCTAAATATATATGATATATAAATAATTTTTTATATTCTGGAAGTATTTAAATCATTATCTAAATGATATGATCAAGAATAACAAGTTAAAATACGTACGATAAAGAAAGTGATTATTACCCAAAATATTAATTTAACAAGGAAATATATATTAAATGGGTAGTATAAAATCATCAATGAATCATGTATGATATAATAAATATTAATATCGTTATTTTATAATCTAATAATATACAATGGTCATTATATAGGAGGTTAAATGTATGCTTGACCAAAGGAAAGTGCAAGGTAAGGGGTTTTCATCTCACTTCTCATTCCCGTGAGATCCATGCTATAATTACCACTATTTCCTTTTCTATGGTGTAATTACTGCCCATAATTGTATTATTTGTGTAATAAAATTTAATTTATGTGTATTTACATTTTTATTGTATGATACTTCTTTCATGGGGTCTATGTTTCGTAAGTTACCAAATTGGTAAGGGTTAATTTCACAATCTCTTTATTATCCGAGGTTGTTTTTACGTGAGTATCTATTGGGAAATATTTATTATCCATGTCCATGTTTCATAAAAGAGTTTTCAAAGGTATTATTTTTAAGGGAATATTTTACTAAAACATCATTTTAAATGTTTTAAATAATTATTCTTCTAATCCTTTTTCATTAATGTCCATGTTTTCAAAATGGTTTTAAGGATTTATTTATATGGGCATGAATGTTTCAAAATGTTAATTCCTTTCAAAAGTTTCAAATTGGTATGGGAAACTTTGATTCAAAACTATATTTTAAATGACTTCTTTTATAAATTATGTGACTTTTAAATGATTTCATGAAAAAAAGATATTTCTCTCAAAGTTTTTTACTGATCATTTTCAACTATGTCAACATGATTTATGGGATATTATTCTTGATCAAGGTTGATTTATTATGATACAAATATTCCATATTGTATTGAAGGTTTTTTGATATTTTTGACTGTGGATCTGTTATTTTTATACCATTCATGGTTTATGGTTAAAGTATTGACATTTCATATGCTAGTTTTAATATGAATGTTTATGTTATGTTTAAACCTTTTCATATGAGGAATGAATTGGACTTAGTAAGTGATGGGTGTAGCCCGCTATAGCTCCTTGATGAATCGGTAGGTCTCATGAGACAAACTAGTGTCTTGGCACAAGGCCTTGACAAAATAATATTTGTAGTCTTGGCACAAGGCCTTGACTATGTGGTTATGAAAGTCTGGAATTATGCATTCCATCATTACGAAAGTGGCTATTGATATTGCATGTGATTATTAGACTAGTAGAATATGCATGTGAGTAAGTAAATGGAATTATTTTGATTTTATATTTTCCATATTATACTGAAGTTAAAGTTTAAAAGGCTTTTGTTTTAGTCTTATACATTTCCTTAAATATTTATGCTTATTTATGAAAGTTTCTTCTATATTGTTATCCTTACTGGGCATCTGAGCTCACCCCTTTCTATTTTTTATTTTTCACAGGATGCGAAGAAGTTAATTATGAGTGACTTTCAGGCTTAATCTAGGAGGATTGGATGTTTCTAATGGAATAAATTAGTTTTGTATTTCTTTTCAAGTTGTAAAGTTGAACTTATGTATGAATATTGTTTCCAATAATACTAAATTGATCGGTCTTTCGGGACATGATTTCCTTGTGATCATGCCAATGTTACGTAATAATGCACCAACTCTGGGTAAATGGGGTCAAGGTGTTACAAGAAACATGTGCCTATTCAGCACGATGTTGACCTAAAAAGAGATGGGTATAAGAGTGGTTTATCTCGGTATTCCCTCATGGTGCGTGCTTAGAAGCAACGCAAGAACATTTGTTGGACCTAGTTTATTCCCGTGAGTTTGGGACTTGGATTTTTTGGGACGAAAATTATAATGGTGGGTATAATGTAATGTCTCATAATTTCCATGTAAATATTTTATTTATTTATATGGAATTATTTTGAGAGCGTGAAATCTGACGACACATGATTCCGATGCTCGGAGTGCCCAGAATGATCCATTGAAAAAAATGTTAAGCATTAAATAGCGCATGTGGGAATTTTTCCTGAAAAAAGTGGAATAACTCTTAAATGGTTTACCATATCAGAAATCTGAGGGAACCATTGTGTTAAAGATGGTAGGTTTACTATAGGCATGACTTAAATTTAGTCGACGCATGCCCTCAGCGAGAAAACCCCAAAAATGGCATAACTGTAAATAAAATAATTAAATAAAATTATTTTATTTTTCAAATGAATATAACTCACAAACGATGACTCATATTAGAAATATGAGACCACTACTAAAATCATGAGTGTATGATCTCCTTAGGCAGATACTAACATTGTCCTGCACGGGCAGCCAATGGAAGTTAGTTTTTGGCCGAAAATAAAATAATCGAGTAACAATTATTTTGTTGTAAAATCCTTAACTCCTAAACAAAAAACTGGATTGAAAATCTGAGAGAAACTTTGAGTTCTTGAGGTCATGTTCCCCTTATGAAAAGCCTAACCTTGACCGATGCAGGTTGAGAGTGACTGTTAATAATTTTTGATCTTTTTTTAAGGTACGTTCAGTAAACGTGCAGGTAGTGAATTCTATATTTTGAACCGGTGATTAGATTAAAAATATGAGGTCACCGTTGAATCCTCACCACCTAGATTCACTTAAGGAAAGATTATATTCAATCAGAAAGGGTCATAATTTTTTTTTTAATTTTTTGACATTATAAAAAAAATAACTTTTGGTAATTTTATTTTTTCTTTGTGCAACCATTGGACAAATGGTGTTGGGACCGCAGTGCAACATCAAAACCATTTTATGTATTGATAGATATTTTTCTATAAACACATGGTTGGGATATTTAAATGAACGTGTAACTACACCATTGAGATAATTAATGAGGTTCATTAATTATACTCATTAATGAACCTCATTAATTGTGCAGTGCTTTGATCCTTTCCTCCCATCTATTTAAACAAAGCTCGGGCATGGGTTTTTTGGACTCAAGAGAGGAATCTCTGAATAAGTGTCATAATGACTTCCACCAACCTAGAATGACACTTCGAGCGACAGAAGTTGAAGGAATCAATGGGCGATGGTGAGCGCTGATGAACACAATCAGACGTGGGCACTTCTTCCTCATCTACAACGACTTCCAACAAACTCGAGGTAGGGGGTTATATGTTTAATTCCCCCCATTTTACCCCATTATTGAATATTATGAAATACAAAGGTCAAATGTCCAATGGGTTGACCCGCGTTTCACTCTTTAACATGGGAGGATAATGCATGGTTTCATTCTGGGAGTTTTTATAATCTATTAATCCCTATCATGTTATAATGCTAACACGGAAGGCGTGGGCCGAACGAACAAGGCCCAGACCCTCCACCAAACCCGTTATGGTTGCGTTATACATGGTCCAGGATGAACCCATAGCCCAGTGGGCCGAGCCCATACCCCAGCGTGCCAAACTAGGGCTAGCTGAACTAGGTCGAACCCAACCGCTTAGGGTCGGTACGACCGTGTCAGACCGGACCTAGACCCACTTACAAACCAGTTCTCTTAAATGAGTGTATCTACTAAATTGTATGTCCTTTTGAAGAACCGTCTATATCGCTAGAACTCTTAGGACGAGGTGGTACTTTTGAGACACTCTATGTAAATGTTAGAGAAATTTGTATTTTTTCCGGGTTGGATTGTACCTGAATCCAACCAGGCCCTCGACACTAAAATGCCTATAAATTTCAGACCGGGTGTCCATTTAACACGCCATTTGTTGCGTTGGAACCCTTATGAAATGAAGGATCATTGGGTAACTTAGTGGAGGTTGAGGTATGGCTGATTAATTGAGTAACAGAACCTGGGAGTTTCTTATAGTGATAGTTAGGATGGATACTCCTTTGATAACTCAAGGCATGGGTATTCCTTACTTATCTACTTCGGTAGAGACGGGACTCCCCACTTCATGAGTTTGGGTTCATTTTCCCCCAAGATTATTTTCCTATATTTGGAGTCAGTACTCCCCTATTGGACTAGGGCGCGGTTCCTCCATCTTTAACTCACATAGAGTCAGGTACTCCTCTACCAGGTAGGTTGTGGGTCGTCTATGTTAGGAGTAGGTACTCCCTTGTCAACCCTGGGTGTGAGTCCTACTTATGGAGTGATATAGTAGAGTTGGTACTCCCCTGCCATGCTAGGGTGCGTGTCTTCTAGCCTGGGGTCATTACTCCCGTGATGCACTAGGGCATGGGTCCCCCACAGTTAACAAACTACCTGAGTTGTACCCCTTACCTGGTAGAGTGAGGGTCCTCACATATGGAGTATTACTCCCCCATATCCAATTAGTGACGGGGAGCTGGTCCTTTTGGGGAGTCGGATCTCGCTCGACTAGAGGAAATAATTACGAGGAGAGGACCCCTCTAATTATTGTAATCGATACCTAGGATAGATGTTAATACTCCCTCGATAGACTGAGGTTACAGAAATTTCTTACTAGGGAGATTGAGATATCATGGGTTAGACTAGAGAAGTGCTCCCCCAACTAAATGCAGTGTCAAGGAGTGGGCCTCTTTACTTGGTTTCCCTTGGTCTTGCCTCGGGTGCAAGACTGTGACTATGAGACCTCTAGTACTGGGAACTACAGGCAGTTCTCGCATAAAGTTTGAGATTGAGCACATCCTTTGGGATGATCCATTAGGAATGGTTGAGTTGTACTTGATTTAGTACATCTCTCAGATAGGTTCCATCAGGGATGGGTAGTACATGGAGTGTGTACTCATGATCCTTGAGTTACGCTTTGAGTCTTCTTTGTAAATCTTGGAAATGGCTTGAGGTCAGGGCCTTATGTTTCTTTGTGGAAAAGACAAGTATATCTGGATGACCTAGGTATATACAATGGCATATTCATGTGTATAGATGACTATTCATAATCTTTGTGGTTTACATTGTGGTTGTTTTGTGGTATTTTTTCTTTTTGGATTTCTGAGAGACCATCAAGGGTCTTGGGGTCCCCTACTGAGTACTGAGTTAATCACTCCTGAACGAGCTTTGCCTGTGCGTGTTGTGTCTGGTGCAGACGTTCAAATTTTCGAGAGGGGAGCTCAGGATGACGGGACTGAGGGACATTTCGATGGTGGACTTGGGGGCCTGGGACCCAGAGGGGTCCAGTAAGACCAGGTAGATAGGACATACTACTTCATCTTCCAATAGCTTCACTACTCCTGTGATCAGGTGGGATCCTCCACAAATTGTCATCGGTGCCCCCTTTGTGCCATGTTGTTTTCAGTTATTTTGTTGGGATTGTATATTGTCATGGTTACACCAATCAATGTTTTATATGTTTTTGTACTCTGGTTTCCGATTACTAAGAGTAAACCTTTCAGCATTGTGTTTTTTTGTGAGTGTATGTGTGTACATGTATCCAAGAAAATGCCTCTCACTTGCAGGTTGATGCCTTCGGTACTAGTCACCAACCCTTGGCCTTCAGGAGGAGGGCTTGGGGTATGTCGCGGCATGGGCCCTGGGGGATGGGTTGTGAAAATATGAATATATTTTAAAATAAATATCCTTGGTTAAAATTAAGGTTTCATATATTTAAAATAGGGTTTCATGATATTCTATAAATTATTATATGTTTTTTTCAATATGATTATTGTTAATCACAATATTATTTCAAGTTTTAGTAAATAGTCAGAACCCAAAGGAGTCATGTTAACATTGAATATTATTAAAAAGGTTGTGGTGATGAGAAACCAAATTGGATGTTTATAGGACTAAAAGATATCATGTTCATACCAAATTAGTTTTCCCTAATTGTGATTAACAACATATAAATTAACCAAATACCAAACTCACTAAATAATCTAATGATGAATATTTTTATGATCCCTAGTGGTGGAGACCATGAAGAAAAGAATCCTCGATTTCCTTCTTGAAATAAATGTGGAAAGAGATACCCAGGTGAGTGACTCAATAAAACAGATACATTATTTATTTGTGGTAAATAAGAATATAAAGAAATGAATTTCTGAGGAAAAATTATGAGTACAATGGAAGGAAATAAAACTAAACCTAAGAATCCATTTTTAGTTCGTTTCCTTAAGTGCGGGGAACTTGGGAATTGCCCGAGTGAGTGACCTTTTCCATAGGACAACCACTAGACCATTAAAGTATCTCTGTGGAAATAAATGTATGATGTATTAGTGTATTGAGTTTTTTTAAAACCATAGTTAAAGAGATATTTAGTGATTAACAATATTTAAATGGTTCCCATAATATTTATTTTTGATGATATATTTATATGTTATTATAAAAATGAGAGCCTGTAGGCTGGGTGATAAATCTTCATGTACAGAATGGTCGTGGGGTTTGAGCCCACAACTAAAGGGAGAAACGGGTAAAGTGCCTACCACTATCCTACATGATGTCTTCATTTGCTAGAAATTTTTTATTTTAAATATCTATTGGATAAATTTAATTTTGATATTAGGGAAAAAATTATCAAATAGAAAAACATGGGATTGAATAATGGTTTGGTTATTAAGTGATTAATGATATTTCATAAATGTTTGATATTTTGGAAATCCAATAAGATTATGTTGAATGGACTGGATTTTATTTTAGAGACAACTATGGCTTAATTGTGGACTTATGGTGTATTGGGTTATTTATGGAAATAATTAGAAAAACTTAAATATTATGAGAATTTGGAAATTAAAGTTTTAGTATAAGAAACTAAGAGTGATTGATGGTATTTGGAAGACTATATGATCAAATCCTTCTTATTTTTGGGTTTCAATCTTAGTCTAGAATATTTTTCAGGTATGGTCTATATTGAAATTTGTGGTTTTATTAATGAATTAGGATATTATTTTTGGGGAATTATCTTATCTTATCACAACCATTTTGGTTTTAGTTAATGTATAATGATAGGATTAATATATAGTTATACGTTTTTGGATGTTTTTATCCATGGATGTTGATTCAAAATCCAAAGGCATAGAATAGTTCATATTAAATACTCATAGTTTAGAGAAAAAGATTAGTTTGTGGTGGGAATTGATCAAAGGATGAAACTATACATTTCAAATGAGTATGTTTCCATATTTTCATAGTCTATGAAGTAAATTAATTCTTAGCTATAGGAAAAAGATTGTGAAACCAAAAAATGTTATCCTGATACCTTTTTCTCGAAAGAATAAAATGGTCCTTTGGATAATTAAAATTTTATAGATTTATGATTTTTAACATTCTCCTAACCATGTTGTCCATAAATATACATAAGAAAAAGATAGTTATATTTCACTTCCATGTCCATTTTTTCCAACATGGATCCCTAGTATGTGTTATCTATAGTGACCTTCTTTTTTTGATGGAAGTGTTGTGCTCAATGATGAAAATGATCTAATAGGGACTAGGCAAGGTATGCTTGGTATCTTGTGAAAGATGTGCCATATTTAAGATTTTTTACATTAGGAGTACCATTTTCTTTTTGAAGACTACATGTTTATGTCTGAGTGGATCATTTCTAAGGAACTCGGGCTCATCTCACCCTTTTGAGAAGAACTATTGCATATTCTAGGACACCCTTATAGATTTAATATATGTTCATATATTTTTTAATCCATAGTTCATTCCAAATCATGTGTCTATGAGTTACCCCTAGGTAAGATCGACCACAGATAAGCATGGGTTCAGAATTATTTTTATGTGTTCGAGGTTCTCCATTAATGAGGATATCTATATGTATCCAAAATTCCACATCAATTTTACCCTTTTTTGGAAATTTAGAAATTATTTAGTCGTTCCCTAGCATAATTCTGGTTTTAAGACATATGTGATGATGCTCTGGAGTTTATCAACATCTAGGGGATGTGACATGTTTTGACATCAGGATTGTACCCGTAAGATGATATTTCTACGTACCCTCGTGAGATGAATCAAATCCCATGTAGTTCAGTGGCACTTTACTAGACACATCACCTTTTAAGGTCATGTGACAAGGAACTGACCATACATTTTAACTTCTTGAGGCAAGGAAACCCAAGTGAAATATTAACTAGAAAAGACGTTGTGGGACTTATGCTGAGGCAGCCCAAGAATCCAGAAAGAGATATGGTTTTATGGGTAAATGTGACCCTAGAGGTGATGTGGAATAGGGAACATTAGGGTGATTTTAGTGTCAGGTTTGGACCTTAGCGAGGTTCTCAACATATCATAGTTATTTGGGAATCAAATCTCTTGTATTTTGTTTTGAGTTGGGACTTAAACTTTAGAGGAGGCCCATTAAGGATGCATGATCGAGGCTTATGCATGGGAGGTTCCATGATGGGAGATTTCATCAGGGCTTACATTTTCTTAGATTCCATATAGAATTTAAATTGGGGATTACATCTATGAGGAAGATCCATCCTTTGAGGTCATATGGATTTCATGATATCTGCCTACCTCTAATACCACATGAGTCATTCTTGGTGTGAGAAACAATATGAGGCAGTTGATCTAAAGACTTTACGTCCCACATCATCTAATAGTAGATGGTATTGAAGCCTAAAGGGGGAGAGATATGGGCTTTGAGTGTGCATTTCTTTTCTATTGTCTTCATATCTAGGATAGTCACTTTTGGAGATCTACCTAGATATGTCCCAGGCTAAGGTGGAGAGGAGAAAGATATCTATCTCCTGCAAGAAAGGTTAAGGGGTTACATCCATGGGAGTTCCTTTTTTGAAGGAAAAATGTGGCCATACAATTTAACATCATGTTTCTGGGATGAGTTTCATACATTTTAATGTCATGTGGTCAGGATGAGTTGAGGTATTATAGTTTATGGTCATAGGTAGAGGGAATCTTGTTATCGAAACCATGATTAATTAGAGAATAATAAGGACAATACTTTCTAAAATTCCCTATATGTTTGAGGGAAGGAAAGTGTAAATCATGATTCTAGAGATTCGAAGATCAGGAGCAATGATACGGGGCATGGAATCCATTTAGGCGTATAGAGGTATCAAAATCCTCTCATGATGACTGATTTTTCTATGGTTTAATAGGACTTTTTAGGGAAAATTATTTATATACACTGATCCATATTGTTCATAGTCAAGAGAAGGTGTCGTAGGAACACTGAAATCCAATTTTTGATGGGTTTTGTGGTTTATGACGATCTGAAATCACCCGAGACATAGAGTGTGATGAATGGAAAGGATGTGTTCAAACATGTAAGAAACATTCAGAACATGATTTTCCATGGATTTTTGGATCAACCAGGCATAGGAAGCAGGTGATAGGGTTTTAGGAGTCTCATGAGGAGTAGATCAATTCATGGTATTTATGGGACAAATATTGGGGTAGCAGAAGGTCGCAACAGAAAATGTCATTGACCCAGCACGAAATTCTTATGGTACGACTCAACATTTTTATAGGGATTAGTGACAGTAGCGAAGGGACTGACCCAGAGGCTTAGGATTAGAGCCCGATTGTAATCCTGATCGGGCGTGTGGGGGAATAACCCCTGAGGTATGGATGGTGGATGTGAATGGTTTTCTGGATATGTCTAGCTATGTAGGATCTAGTAGTATATGGGAGTTCGCAATAGATCTTCCTCAAGGGAGATAGTTGCATAGGAGTGGGATCAATTGAAGTTCCCATGGAGGGGAGTCTATGAAGGATCTTCTACAAAGGGTTTCAGGAAATGTGTTTTATATAAGGATTTTTCCATGAACGAGCATCTACATAGGAGCATCCATGAAGGAGAATCGGCAAAGGGTCCATCAGTGAAGCATTTTTTATTTATTTGAAGGGTTAAATGTTGATTCCTATTTTTCGAAAATGTAATTTCCTCTTTATATTATATTTTGAGGAGGGTCTTCTACATATGGTTTAGGGGATGGATTCCATGAAGGGTTTCCTACATTGGGTTCACATGATGGTTTCCCCGAACTTCTTTGTGTACGGGAGGGATTTATCCAACACCCTCTTATGATCATTCTCTTCATTTTTTTATTGTCGAGAGCACCCTTTTAGATCCCCCTTAGAATCCATTAATGGTGAAATGGGGGGACTAGATACCTACTTTGATGGTCTTTCACGATAGGTCGTGATCCCTTTATTAAGGAATCCCACATAGGACGTAGTCTATGGGGGGGATTTTTTGTCGGTGATGGCAGCGCTCCCTCATCCTGCACACTACTTAGTTCATGGGGTAGTTGGTTTGTTGGGACAGAAATCACCGCCACACTCCCATAAAATATTTATGGTATCATTTGTTGGAGTTGGAATCACCATCTCTATCCTATGAACAATTTATTTTTTATTAGATTCACAAAGCAGCGGGAAACCATGTAGAGCGGGGTCTCGTAATGGGATTTTCCCTTCGCGGTATTGGTTCTTCCTTTGAATATTTTTCTTCAATATTCTTCAATATTTTATTTTTATAATTTATTGAATTTTGTTTTATTTTCCTCATTTTAATGTGCAATTTTGAGGACCCAAATCCCTCATAGTTCTGTTTCTTTATTTTAAAGTGAATTTCTCATTAATTCTTTTCTCGATGTGGGATTTTGAAAGGCATATTTAGAAAAGTCAAACCCCTGCTTTTTGATCCTGAGTTCAAATTACGAGGATGCAATTTATTGAAGGAGGGGAGAATATAACACCCTATGATTTTACAGTTTATTTGTTCCTAAATAAATCAAATTTCTTCTATATCATACATTACACACAACACCATGATAAGCTTACGCTATTCACAATAATGAGTTGGCTTTCATTACATGCAATGTTGATTTTTAACGAACAACAATATATTATTAAAATATAACTATTTAATATAATAAGATATAACCAAGCCATTAAGTTGGTGGTTATGAATAGAATTATATAAATTATGAAAATATATTGTTGAATTCATTGGTTACAAATTAATTACAAATGAATATAGGAATTGACTGAATATATATGAAATGTTTTCATAAAGAATTGTTTTTCTACTCATAAAGTCGTTTTATTCTAATATATTAAATTAATTACTATTATAAAATGATATCAATGAAATCTATATATTATATATTAAATCCAATATTTTTTATATTCATCAAATATATTTTATAGGCATAATATTATTACAAAATCATTATTACACGTAAAAACTATATTTTTATAAAAATAATTTTTACCACCTTTTAATAGAGAAACTATTTGAAATCCAATTTTTTACCCATATATATATTTGTTTTTTGAAATTATAAACTTTCTATTTTAAATAAGAATATAAAAATACTTTGGTTCGATTTATGGAATTTTCTGAAAAATTTTATGTTTTGACAAATAGTGAAAAATACTAAATTGTAATGGAAAAAAAATTCATCGAAATAATTTATATTGTTGAATTATATTGGTGAATATTTTTATAGTATAACTAAATTATTTTGTTATAATTTAAAAAAATTTAGGTCATTAGTATCAATTTTACATTGAATTTAGATATAAATGTTTTTCAATATTTTGCATGTTTTAAACATTACACATCTTTTCTCACCATATCAACAAGATTAGTTTTAAATTAATTTCTATAATTTATGTGTTTTTAATTTTGAAAATTGTATTTCATATTTCTAATTTGTGTTTATAAATTATTTAAATAGATTTATTTTATTTTTGGGAACATGAATACTAAATTTATTAATATTTTTATCACCTCGGTTAAGGGTAAATCGGGTAATTAAAGTTAAAAAAATATTATAATTATTATAAAATTACAATAAAAATTGTCCAAATGTTATTGGATGAGTGTTTATTGATTAAAATATTCATTGGGTAGATATTATAACCTTTTTAGGCCACTTTTATGAGAGTATTCCAATTATTATGATATATTCAAACGAAAGTTAATTTTCTCCCACTTTTGTTTTTAACAAGAGAAATATTTTTAATATGGGGTAATATAAAAGAAATATCTGAGTATAAATTTTATTTAGAAAAATAAAATATTTACCTAAATCATGGTAATTTATTTATAAATTTTAGTAAAGAAATAATTAATTTAAATTGTGACTCAATGATGATGTAGTAATTACACACTTAATGGAATTATCAAATAAATGATATTAAAAATATTTAATTAAATAGAATTTAAGATATTTAATGTCATAAAAAAATTTATTCATTAATTTTACATGTTATTAATTTTTTTTGAAGTAATGGTTTGAATTTATCTTGTTTTTTTGATTATTTATAAGATGAAATAATATCTAGTGTCAAAATTGATATTATTGGTATTTAACCTAAATAATTTTTTATTAAATGATATAAAATATATAAAAATATAATATTTGAAAAAATAATGAGGATAAATGTAAAATTTACATCAATTAATCATTTTTATTTGGTTTTAAATATTTTAGTAATTATATTAACCCTTAATTTATAAAATAAATTATATCATTGTAAGAGTTAAAAGGGTTAAATAATGGTTAAAACAAAATTATAAGGACTAAAAAATAATAAAAACTTATCAAAAAATTATTTCATGAAGTGTATTATACCATTGTAACCTTAAGATATAATTGGAATTTTTAATGAACATTTTTCCCTAAAAATAACATATATATTATTTAAATGAAATATAGTTACAAAATATCTGTCTCTTTGTATTTAATATCTTTTATGTGTCCATAAAGGGACCAAAGAAAGATATGAATGAAACTAAATGTCTGTTTTTATCCAAATGAAATTATATTCATTACAAAATTTTATTTTTAATTTTTATAAATACACAATTACCTTAAAAGATTCTTCAATACTAAATTAATAATTATTTAATTAATAAATAAATAAAATAATTGATTTTGATAATATTAATTTCGATATAATTTGGATGATTTAATGTTTTTAATGAATTTTATAGATCTTTAAGATATATTAGAGATGGTTGAAAACAATATATTCAGAATCACACTTTGTCTTGATATATTTGGAGTCAAATTAAATTAATAGTACCAAATTTTACCATAATGGTACATTATTGAATTAATGTTTCATGAAATTATTTAAAAATCATAAAAAAATTAATTAATTTCAAATTTTATAATATATGGTCTATAATGTCTTCACTTATTCATTTATTTTCCATTTAGAATTATATTTCTCTAGAATAGATTTATTATATTTTAATATTATGAGGACTTCCGAAAATTCATCTCACATCAATTAGAAAAAGGAACTGCCTCCCTCACTTATTCATAGTACATTGAGCCTTATAGATCAACTAAGTCCACTACATGTCTCCTATAAACATCCTTAACAAAGTTTTATTGGTTCTATTCAACCAAATATACCAACCCTAGATCCTTTAATAAGAAATATAAAGGAAGTCAATCGAAGAATATAAAATTGTTTCTACTTTCTAATCTAAGTTCATTTATTCTTATATATAAAAATTATGTGTTGTTTCCATTATAAATTAATAAATAAAACATAATATATATTCTTATATTTTATTATGATTATTATTCAACCATATTCCACCTTTTATCCATCCTATGAAATATAAAATCATTGTATGTGTGTATGTACGACTTACTATCTCCACGTTGTGCTGCAATATGTTTTTCATCACCTCTTTTTTGGATGGGTATAGTGATTTATATAATGGATATAAAAAAAAATAATAAATTGTTTTAATTATTTATAATTAATATGTCTTCCAATTATTAACCCTTTCAATTTTAACGGAATGGTATCGTCGTTTTTGTGTACGTACGGTATACCGTCTCCACGACATGATGAGATTCATTTTCCATGATAACCATTTAGGAATGGTTATAAAAAAGTATATAATGAGTAACCTTTATATATATGAACTTAATATAATTCATTATATGAAATATATATGTCCTATTCATAAGAAATATGATATACAGGTAACAAATTTCACAGTAAAATGAAGTAATTAACACCCAAAATAAGAGTTATAATGGAATATTTTTAGCAAAAATAATATAATTAGATCATATATGAGATCATAAATATGGATATGATTATAGTATAAAGTAATAACCTATGTTAAACCATTATAGTGGATGATAAATCACATTAAAATAAAGGAAAGTATGAGGTAAGGATTAATTTCACAATCTCATTATTTTCCAAGATTGTTTATACATAAGTATCTATTTGAAATATTTATCAAACATGACCATATTTCTTAAAAAATTCCAAATTATTTTATATTATCTTAAAAAAATAATTTATTTTTACCCACGTTTTAAATTTTATAAAATGGTTGTAAATAAATCATTTTGTAATTTTCCAAATGAGTTAATTTATGACTTCTTTGACGAAAATATAGAAGGAGTATGTTTTTTAACTTATATGAAATGTGTAGATTTTTCTTTCATAATGACGGATTAATGTATTGAAGCTTACTTTAAAAGTTTAAAATATTCTTGTGAATGAAAATGATTCCTTTTAAAATTATATATCCTTTTAAATAACTTATTCCAATTTAAAAAAGGGTATTTCTCTCAAGAAGTTTTTAATGATTTTTTAGAGTTCTTTCATGTATTTCAAAATCTTTTGTTAGATATTATGCTTGATTAAGGTTGATCTCTTATGATAACATCTATCATATTTTATTTTTGGTTTTATTATCAGTTTGAATATGTATGATATTTTTTATACCATTCGTAGTTTATGGTTAACTTATTAACATTTCATATGATTGTTATTCACGACTATTGTTTATGTTGTTTATATTTCACCCACTTCATATGATGATTTAATTGAAGTTAGTATGTGATAGTAAGGGCCTTTTATATCCCCTTGATGAATTTTTGGGTCTCATGAGACAAACTATTTTGTGTATTAGATAATATCTTACCCATTTAGGTATAGTGTCTTTGCCAAATCCTTGATGGTGTGTTTATGATGTACGACATTATGCATTCCTTCATTATGAGATTAGTTATCAATATTCCATGTGATTATTCGACTAGAAGAATATCCATTGATATGTTTAATTCTCATTTTATTATTTACATGCCATTATTTGATTATCTTCATTTTTTGCAATATTACGATTTTGTTATTGATTAAATGGCATGTGTTTTAGTTAATCACTATTTTTTAGTTCCTTGAAATGTGTGTTCTAGTTTTAATAATCATTGCTTCCAAGAAGTTTCAATTGAATTTATTTATGGAACTGGAAACTTCCAACAGTTCTTTATCACAAGTGGACCTGCTCTCCAAAGGTAGGTGTCCATTAATTTTAAACTTTACGATACATAGGAATTTGAAATTGTCAAGAGGATGGGAGGTCGGACTCATCACACCCTTTTAAAGGGAATTTTTGTCTACTCCTGGACTCTCTTTATAAATTTAAGATATTTTCATGAATCCTTATTAATTCACTAGGTATAACATAAGTTTCCCTTGAAATTTACAATCACTTATTAAAATGTGTCAAATTTAGAATCATCAGTATTTATTCAAGGTTCTTCATTAATGGATATATTTGTATGTATTAGAGGTTCTCTATCAATGGTATCCTTGAATATACTATTTCAATATTATTTTAATAATCATTATGATGATAATAGTTTTAAATCCACTCAGCGGGGCACTCTGGAATTTATTTTCATCTAGGGAGGCAAAGGCTTGTTTTGATATTGGGACCGTTCCCATGAAATCAGTTACCTACGTATCCTTGTGAATGGAATAATAACCCTTGTAGTTTAGTGCCACTTAATGGTATATATCATACCTTTAAAAGTCATGTGGTAAGGATCTCTAAGAAAAAGGCACTTAGTCAATGTTAGGTGTGGGGATTACGCCGAGTAGCCCAAAGAACTTGGAAAGGATATGGGTTTCAAAGTAAGATTAGACTTTATTGGGAATATGGACTAAGGAGAACAAGGTTTATTTGAAGTGTTGGGTTTGAACCTCAAAGAGGCTTCCTAAGTATCCCATGTGGATGGGAATCAAATCCCACATAGTACGATAAATTTCATAGGAGAGTATAGTCCTTTGAGAGAAATGAGTTTGGGCTTACTTCCTGAAAAGGATGCCTTGATGATTTAGGGTTTTTAATTTGGGGATTATTCCTAATGAGGATGGATATATTAAGGTAACTAGGGTTGGATTTCTAAAGATGATATCCAGTGAACTCGGGCCCTGAGAGGGCTTCCTATGTATCCCAATTATGATGGGAATCAGATTTTTCATAGTTCATTCACCGTGGGTGTTTTTGAAAATGTTGTAATCATAAAAATATCTAAACTCATGTGAGTCATGCTCGGTGTAAGAAACAAAGAGGATGTGAAAGATTCCATAATGACACTCACATTTTTTTCCTCCGCTGGTGGAGGAGGGAAAGCCTATGGTGGGAATGGTGGATGAAGTCGCGGTGACCCAGGAAGAGGGCCAGGCGACGAGCCCTCCCTATATTCACTTTACATTGGAAAAGGGTCCAAATGAAAGGAATAGGGGATTAAGGTTAGCAGATTACACCAAGATGGCTACCCATGAGGGATTCGTTGGGGATTACTCCTAAGGATAATTCCCATTTGAGATAGGTTGGGGATTACTCATAAGGAGGATGCCCATTTGAGATTGGTTGTGTCTTACTCATAAGGAGGATGCCAATTTGAGATTGGTTGGGGATTACTCCTAAGTAGGATGCCCATGTGAAATTGGTTGGGGCTTACTCATAAGGAGGTTTCTCATGTGAAATTGGTTGGGGCTTTCTCCTAAGAAGCATTCACATTTGAGGATTGGTTGGGGATTACTCCTAACGAGGATGCCTATTTTAGGTTTAACCTGGCATAGGAGTTAGGTGATGAGGTTTGAGGGGTTTCTTGATAAGTGTATCGACTCAAGGAACTCGAGGAATCCATAAGGTGAGTCCAAACTCATAACTTTTGAAAGGAATTAAGAGGATTAAGTCGACTCAAGGAACATTATTGAGTGTGATGGAGTGTCTCAAAGCATGGTATTCCATGGTTGGAATTTGGTCTGCATAAAGGGCGTAATGGAAAATGTCATCGACGAGACCCAAAAAGTTCACGGTGTGACTCCCCATTTTTAATGGGTGTCAGTGACGGAAGCAAAGGGAATAGCCTGAAGGGTCAGGACCGAAGACCGATAGTGATCTAGAGCAAGGGTGCAGGGGCACAGCCAAGGCGGTATTGACCATTGGGGGCACACAGGTGCTTCGACATGGTGCCTTTCGTAGGTGTTCTGTGTAGCTCCCCCGCGTAGGTGCTTCGCACAGGTGCTCCATGTAGGTGCGTTGCATAGGTGCATCACGTAGGTGTGTCAGGCATCTCAATGTGTTCTAGACCATGATGGGACTTTGAACCCTGTTTTACAATTTAATTCTCTCCTCTCTCATGTTTTAGAGAGCTACTTGAGAAAATTTGGGGGATCTTGGCGAAAGAGCTACGCAATGGGAGCTTTGGAACTTCTTCTAACTTTTTTTCGTCCTAAAATGGGGATCTCTAGGGTCCTATTTATAGGCAAGGAGGGACCTGGTCGAATGGAGTTTTTCCACATAGGTCCTCCGCGTAGTTATTCCATGTAGCTCCTCTATGTAGGGGTTTAGAGATTATATTTCCATTTAGGTCCCCCGTGAATGTCCCTTTGTGAAATTTATCCATCTTTTGAGTGAAATAACTTTTGATCTGTAAGTCCATTTGGGCTCTACGACCAGTCAAATAGAAGGCATTCAAGATATCTAAACTTCTTGATATTGTAAATAAACCATGTCTTCTTGGAAGAAACTCTTAATTTAAAATCTAATCAATTGAAACCTTTTCAATATCAATCTTGGAAATCCATTTCCTACTGTTGGATGGGGAAATCATTCCACTTATCTATTGGTATGGAGTTGTATTTTGGCACATCAAAATCCATCCCACATCTTATTCCTTCATGCTGAAAACATCTTTACTCATACTTGACATTTGTTTTCTTTGTGAGAATCATATCTTAACTCTATGGAAAACAACATGGAATACATTTCATGGTGTCAACAAAAGCCCCCCCTAGAATTTCATTCATTCGGAAGGAAATGAATATTGTTCTAAGCTAAAAGTAGGTCACTTTGACGCATTCCAACATCATATGGTTATATTTGGAGCTACATAAAGTTTGGAAGGATGCTCAAATATTTCCTAATCCTATGCGCTTAGTGAGCATAGTGTGATTATTCCTAGGGTCATTTGGACAACCCCACAAACTTCGTGTCTTTTGACTTTTAATTTCCCAATATTATCTCAATCATACAAAAGTGTACATTTATTGAGCTAGGAATCGACTTTTGTTCAAAGTACCCTTTGTGGGTTCTCAATCTAGTGAGTACCATGACTCTTGTTGTTGGCAGTTTAGAGCCATGCATGTTGGACTATAAAGGGATAGTATTTAAGGTCGAACAGCTTTGAACATAAATTGTGAAACTAAATCCCAAACAAGACTGAATGCCTAAGAATTGATTTAATATTCTTTAAATATTTCCAAGGGAAATCTTGAGCCATGCTTTTCATAGTCACCAAATTTAAAACCTATATCAATATAAGGGGAGTCTCTTCTAAGAACAAAGTTACCATTATTTGACAACCCTGTTATGGGGGATATATTATGTAGGGCCAACTAAGGCATATACTGCATATCCAAATAATGATATCTTTTGACTAACAGGCCTGTTATGTAGGAAACTTATGTAAAACCACCTAAGGGCACATAATTCATAGTCAAGAAAAATAGATCTTAATAATTTAACATTTTACTCTTGATAGACAAGGGAAAATAATATTTGGAGGACTCAAGACCACAATGGGTGTTTTTTCCAATGAATACAATTTTAAGAATAAAAGGATATCAATACTGACATATTTCATGAATAGGAAAACCACTTCTATATAAATTTGGTGTATGAAGAATGGTTGAAATTTATTAGAGAGGGGAATTTATGATATAAAACTATGAAGTTTTAAGTCATGAAGTGAAAACATTAGGCATCTTTAATTTAAGATCCTTAACTTTGAACAAAGGTATGAGACTCTCCTAATTTTTTGATATTTTTTTTGGAAACATATTACCATATTCAGTTATGGAAGGTAAAATTGTAAAATGTGATTTGGGAATTTCTAGATCTGAAGAATGATATGGAAAAAGGGCTAAATCCATTAGAAGAAGTATTTTCCAAAAACAAAGATACCATTATTTGACAAACCCGTTATGGGGGCTATATTATATAGGGACAACTAGGGAATATGCTGCATAGCCAAATAGTGGCATATTTTGACTTATAGGCTTATTATGTAGGCAGCTTTTATGCGAGGCCACCTAAGGGAATGTACTACATAGTCAAGAAAAAGAGCTCTTAAGAATTTTGACATTTTGTTGCTAAAAGACGAAGAAATTTTATGGAGATTTATAATTTAAAAATCACAGAGCTTGGTTTATGAAGAAAGGTACCTAAATATGGAGATGGTATTTATAAACAAGATTTCCAAAGAATCAGAGGAACAGGACTTCTACGAAGGTCTGACCCAGACGTAGGAGGTATGATTTCTGTTTTTTAATGCCACAAAACTAATACTAGAAATGGAAATAGTATATGATATGTGGCCAACTGATTCCAAGGTTATTTTATATTGCTTTAAACACATGGAGAGGGAAATGTGTAAACCATGATCTTAAAGACTTTCAGATCAAGAGAAAGATAATAGGGAAAATATACCTGAATGACTATTATAAAATACAGATTCTTGTATAATATCATCAATGTTTTAGGGGAACAATGATACTATAACCAAGAACAAAATTACTAATATTTGACTGAACCGTTATGGGGGCTGTATTATGAAGGGCCAACTAGAGAAATATGCTGCATATCCAAATAGTGGCATCTTTTTACTGGCATTCCCATCACGTAGGAAACTTATGCAAGGCCACCTAAGGGAACATACTGCATAGTCAGGAAAAAGAGTTCTCGGGTATTAGAAACTCTTTCACCAGAAACCATAAGAACGATTATGAAGATCTGGAAATATTCAAGACTAAGAGTGTGAAATATAGAAGGGGGTTATGCTCAATGCACATAAGAAATATTTGAATCAATATTTTCCATGAATCTGACATCCTTTACATATATCCGACTCATATAAAAAATGGAGACTTTCTTTGTGTCCTTTTGAATTAATATTGTGATTTTGAGTTTAAAGTCATGCAATGAGTACCTTATACTGTGCAGTTTAAAGTCATGCAGTGAAGACATTATACTGTGTAGTTTTAGGTCATGCAGTGAAGATATTTAAAGCCCCATAAGAAATTGAGACACCTTATTTTTATAAATAACCCTTTTACCCAATTACTAAGCCCACGTGAGCTTTGATCAGTGTGAGAAACAAGGAGAAGTAAGGGTTTATTCTATGACATAAAGGTGATACAAGTGAAGAATATGGGTGTTAGATTTCCATGCAGTTTAACATCATGCAGTAAGGGAGAAGATGGACCAATGTGAAAAGAAAGACTTTTTGTAGTTGGACTTAGGGATAAAACCCATGTGTCATTATGTGTCTTACTGAGGGAAAGAATCAAACCATATATAGTTCTTTAAACATTCCATAAGTAGGTTTGAATCTTATATAAGTAATAAAGGGGTTTTTATATATCATGGCTAGGCCCAAGATTAAACATCCAAGAATCTCTATGTATCTCATATAAATGAGAATCATGCCATACTTAGTTATTTAAATAATCATTTCCCACACCAATCAGATTTTACATGGGAGATGGGGGCTTAAACACATTCTAGAAGAATGATTAAATTTATGACAAAAGATAGTATGAAAATCAAATCATTTATCTTAAAAGAGAACTCTATATAGATCTAGTTCGTATACAGGAGAAGAAAAAGGGAAATATAAATTGTGTGACTGCAGTTGGGCCCAATATTGGATATCCAGGCATCTCTACATATCTCAAATAGATGAGAATAAAGCCACACGTAGTTCTCGAAATAATGTACCTATGCAGATTTGAATCAGAGATAGGGAAGAGAGGGACTCATACGACACTAAGGAGTAGAATTGATGTCCTTTATGCTTGCTTATGGAACACTACTACAAAATCAGGCAATAGCCATGGTTTTAAACCGTGGCTATAGGACCAAAAACCATGGTTATAAGTTATAGCCATGGTTCCCACAACCGTGGCTGGTATTGGCATGGCTATAGGGTAAAACCTATAGCCATGGTTTGAACTATGGCTATAGACCTATAGCCACAGTTCCAACCGTGGAAACAACCCTAAATCCACGGTTTTCAACCCATGGCATAGGCTGAAAGCACTCATCTCCTAGAGCCACGGTTGCAACCATGGATATATACATATAGCCATGGTTAGGAACCATGGCTGTAGAACTATAGCTATGGTTTAAACTCGTGGATATAGGCCTACACATTCTGTAAAAAAACCAGCACCGTTCAGCCGGTATTGGGCCCTTGCTTCCTCCCCACCGCCCCCTGCAAATCACCCCCCCACTCTCCCCCTTGCACCCCACCTACACCTTAAATACCCCCATGCACCCCTCCCTCTGCAGCCCCCCTTCCCACCCTAGACAGACCCCACTCACCCCCCTGAATAGACCCCCCAGACAGCCCCCCTGTTGGACACCCCTTGCACCCCCCAGGATAGACGCCTCTACATACCCCTCCCTCCTGGACACTGGAAACCACCACCCTACATAAACCCCCCTCCCCTGGACAGCCCCCTCCCCCCTTGGACAACCCCCTTGCAAAGCCCCCTCCTGGACAGCCCAGATCTACACTCCCCTAGACAACCACCCCCTGGAAAACCACCCCCACCCTCTTGGACAGACACTGGAACACACCCCCAGACCCCCCAGTCCTTCCCCCCCTCCCCCCCACCCCGCCTGTTTCCCCTCCCCCCTGCCCCTGCCAGCCCCCACTTGCACCCCCTACTAGCCCCCACTTGCACCCCCTTCCATTCCCCCCTGCCAGTTTCCCCCCTACCCCCCTTTCCAGTCCCCTCTAAATTAAATTATACACAAAAGATACTTAAATAATAAGAATTAAAAAATCCAAATATAAAAAAACATATAACTGCACTTACATGAGTCTCCCTATAAGACAAACTATCAAAGAAGTCTGGAACCAGCTCAAAAGTACCTACAAAACAAGGTAGAAAATATTAGTTCTCATCCCCTAAAATTATGGTAAAACAAAACATCTTAGAATATTCACAAATAATATAACCCAATAAACAAGAATAGTTCAGCCCCCCTGCTACACACCCCTGGACAGCATCCCCCCCTGGACAGAACCCCCCCCCCCCCTGTTGGACCCCACTGGATAGCAACCCCCCTGCTAGACCCCCCCTGCTGGACCCCCCTGGACAGTAGCCCCCCTTGGACAGCAGCCCCCCCTGGACCCCCCCTGGAATGCATCCCCCCCAGACAGAACCCCCCTGCTGGACCCCCCTACTGGACCCCCTTGGACAACAAACCCCCCTGGACAGCATCCCCCCTGGATAGAAACACCCCCTACTGGACCCCCCTAGACAGCAGCCCCCCCAGACCCCCTGGACAACATCCCCCCCTACTTTGGATGCTTCTTAAGGTTGAGGCTGGGAGATGCTGGGTTTATCTAATAGAGACTTACATAGATTCTCATAGTGGGGTTATAGGTTTCTTGTGGAGGATTTAGGAGGTGCGATTGTGAGTTTCGTGTTTCTGTTTGGAATTATAGGACCTTTGAAGATAGGTTTTAGTTGGGGGTGTTACTGTTTGGATTTTTCTACATGGTGTAGTACAGGATACACTTACATGGGGCATGGTGCTGATTGGTTTGTGATTTCTACTATGGTTGGTAACATGTTTTGGGTGTATAGGGGTTGGCTTTCTGGTGTTTCTTCTTTGTTTTGTATTACTATTGTAGGCTTCTGGTTCTCTTGATTGTCTAGTGTGGTGGATATAGTTTGGGGTGGGTCTTCAGGTGGTGGTTTGGAGTAATTCCAGTTGGCTTGTGCTCGGTTTCCCCATCTTGTGTATTCTGGTTATTGATGGTGTAGGGATTTCTATGGTGGATGTTCTAAAATTCCCTTGAGATGCTGGATGCTGCAGGTTGGGAAGCATGTTTCTGGTAGATGAGTGGTTCTCTTTCTAGGGTGGGTGCATGTTGACTACTTGGTGGGTCTAGAGGTGTTGGATTCAGGATGGGTATTAGCTCACATTTGGATTAGGTACTTCTTGGGGATTCTTTAGGTTGTATGATGGGTTAGGCATGGGTGATGCAGGGCACTTCAGATGGATGGTACTAGTTGACTATTGGTTTTTTAGACTTTATTATGGTGGGGTGGTCCACTTTGATGCAAGGTGTTCAGATGGTGATGGATGGGGCTAGATGGTGGTCTGGGGATGATTTGGTTTCTAGCTAATATTTTGGGTGTTGTGTCTACTATAGGTGCTTATTGTGGTTGGATCTGGTGTGGTTTAGGGTTCTTGTGAAAGTAGGTGTTGGTGTAGTGGCCATTAGTTGGCATGGTTGTCTAGAGGTCTTTCAATCTAGGCTTTGTTTCGATATGGATGCTGGTTTGGTTGGTTGATGTTGGCTGCGGGGCTGGGATGAGTGTTTTGGAAGGTGGCAGAGGGCTGGAATGAGTGTTTGGATGGGGGGTGGTGGCTGGTGTGGTGATCCTTTTGAGAAGTAGGTGAAAATGTTTTAAATCCTGGATCAAGTTTATTGGGTCATGACTAATGGTATGAGACAATCATACCAAGGATGGCCCAGAACACTCTAAGGTGTTGGGTTCTTCTACATTGACATGAGGCTCACAAAGATTAGAATGTCCTTCTTGCAGGGCTAATATGTCTCCAGTTGCTAGTTTAAATCCCTTATGCAATGAAACTAAGATAAAAAATGGAGATATATATCCCTTTTAGGGTTAATGGGAGATTATTGGAAACCCAAGTCACTCAAGTAATGAAAGGTGGTTTATGGGTTAAGGTGCTCAAAAAGATAATGGAGTGACCCTATTCTCTGGTTGATTGGTTCTAGGATCTTGTGGTACTTTGAAAAAGAATGATGATATATGATGGATTACATATTTTAACATCTTGTAGTGTGGATGTATCTATCATACAGCTTAACATCACGTGACAAGATGTTTTCCTCAAAGTTTAATTTTATGTGGTAAGGAAATTTTTCATGCAGTATAACATCATGTAGTAAAGTCATTTTTTCTGATCTAAATGGTCCCCCTTATCATTTTCCATATTAGCAAGCTAGGTTCCCTGATCTCACATGATAAATGATCAGTGGGAGAAATAGGGGAAAACTAGGAAGTTTGTTAAGTTGTGCGAGAGTGGGTCTCAGATGGCTTACTACATAGTTCCAGTCTGTATGATGTTTGGAGCTGCATTTTTATCATCTTACATGTTGTGATTGAACCCATTATTAAAGATTTATTTTTCCATATTTATCCTATGATGGAAGTAATAATGTTTTATGTTGTTCTTGTATAAAATATACCTATGCAGGTCTAAATCATATGCAGGGAGGGATCATTTTCATGTTGATTGTTGTAAATGGACCCAAGATTGGAGATCCAATCAGACCCAAATATCATATAATGAAATAAATATAGCCACATGAAGTTCTTGAATGGGAAACTATCTATACAAGTCTTCCCCATACATAGAGAGGGGCATTGTTACCATTAATTAATGTAGCTGGACATGAGCTTGGATATTTGGGTGTCACTCTATATCCTGTGATAACATAAATAAATCCACATATAGTTCTTGAATAGGAAACTATCTATGTAGGTCTGACCCATATGTAGAGGGGGATATTATTCCTATTTATTTTTGTAGCTGGACCAAGTATGGGAGCTTCATGCATCACTACATATCGTGTGATGACTGGAATCAAACCACACATAGTTCTTCAAAAACAATGTAGTTTAATGTCATGCATAAAGGATGTAAGTTCCATATCATGAAAATAAAATATTGTGGTTGGACCCAAGACAATAGATATGGGTGTCACTATTTATCATGTCATGGGAGAATTAAACCCACATGTAGTTCATGAACGGGTTGTTTCCTATATAGGTCTGGCCTAAATGTAGAGTTTTCCATAGATAGCTATTTGTAGTGATGGAAACTGGACTTCAATGGGAAAACTAGCTCAGTTTTGTGTAGGGTGTCTCTTGGGTAGTAGTTCACATGGTGGTATGGTAGGCCCATAAATCATGTAGGAGCTTGTTCGTCTAGGACTTATTCTATTTTTCTACCATCTTCTATTACTTATTCGATAGAGAATTATTGGAGGCCTAAATCTATCCATTTGTTGCTACATGATAGTGATATTAGTGGTTAGTGATAGGTGTTCAATTCAGAGAGAAGAAAAACAAGAGTTTCTGTTGATTTCTACTACAATAACGATCATAATTTACAGTAGGAAAAAAGAAGAATAGTTGAACAAAGGACTCCCCATGGTCGCACCGCGAGGCCGATGGCCACTACCCCTGTATCTGCACAGCAGATCTGTTTTCTAAAAAGAAATATCCCCCTTTTATTATTCCCCCTTCCAAACAACATCTCACAGCAACCTACTTATCATCATCTGTTGGATTCTATCAGTTAGACTCAATGGTATACTCCTGGTACACTTTCTTTAACTATCTATAGAAGAAGTTGGTCTTATTTTCCATTTTGTAGAAGGATTTTTTTTCTTTTGGGCCATCCTGAAGTGTAAAGCTCTATGCCTGATGCCAAATTTATTCCCTTCCAACTCGCTACATCAGGAGGGTCCCATTTTGAAGATAATCAATTATGGGCACCTACCATCTAGGGGTGGATATCAGTTCATCAGGAACTAGGGAAGTTTTGATCTGATTGATTTCCTCCATATCACAGATGATGATATATGAGACCATCCTTTGATGCGTAATGTGGTAGAAAACCTCATACTGATCGGGGTCAGCTAAAACTACGATTTTATTAGACATTATATCAGTAAAATCGTTTTTTGATAGAGTACAAGATACAATGTGGGTTCAAAATGGAAATCTTCCATCAATTTTTAAACATAGCCAGTGAGAGGGGCCAGTTTATCCTTTTTTATTGAATATTCATCATCATATATTATATCACTAGCTTTGAATCTCCTATGACATTTCAGTAGTCTATTTTCAGCTATATTTCAGTTCCAAGATAGAAATTAGGGCTTCATATTCTATCTAATTATTTTTCCATCCATTAGATAGTGAGAAAGAGTATAGAAAAATTACTTTGTCTAGAGAAAGTAATACAATCCCTGGACATACACAGATAATCTTTGGGTTCTCCATACTTTTGTTGATAGGACTCTGGGAGGCAGGAAAAAAAATACATATCCTATGTTCAGGGAGCTTCATGGGAATTGAAAACCTTCTAATCTACAAGTTTTATTTCTATAAGTATACTTTCCTGGGAAGGATGTACCATGAGGAAATTAGATAGGGTCTTCCCTTTCACTAACTTATGTGATATGAACTGGATATCATGTTTTCTTAAAGTGACTGATCATAGGGAAAAATTCCAAGTCAACATATGGCAGCTAAGGATGTACTTGAGCGGGTCAATACGAGTGACCAGTGAAATTTGTAAGGATATAAGTAAAGCCTCATATTTTAATTGGAAATATGAGTGTGAGGTAGTTTTTCTCAACATTATAATATTGTGTATTCGTACCTAACATCATTTTACTAATGTAATAGACACTTGTTTCACTCCCCACATCATTCTTATGTATAATGAGAACACTGAGAAATCAATTTATAAAGGCCACAAATAAGATGAGTGGAATTCCTTCCACAAATGGAATCAATACTAGTCAGTGCAGTAAGTATTTTTTTAGAATCTCAAAGGCTTCATGGAATTACTCATCGAAATGGAAGGTGACTCCCTTCTTCATTAACATGGTGAAGCATAGAGACATGTCAGTCAGGTTATCTATGAAGTTATAAATGTAAGAAAGGTTCCCCTAGAGCCCCCTCAATTCTTTAAGAATATGAGGGAGTGAAATTGATAAAACTGAACTTGTTTTTTTAGATTCAAACTCAATTTCATGGTATCACACCACAAATCACGGCATTACCACAGGCTGAAATAAAGGTGGAAGGGGCTGGTGTGGGCCAGATGTGGCTGGAGCAGGGCCAAATCATGGCATTACCATGGTGTGATAGCGGCGTGACCGCGGTGTGACCGTGGTGTGACCGCAGCGTGTTGGCCCGGTCCAGCGACATCTGCGGGGCATCATCTTCCACTTAGTTTCAAATAGGATGATATGGATGGCATGAGATGATATTTTCTCAGAATATTTAAAGAAATTAATGCTAATTTGTGATGACTAGAGGATTGGATGACCCCTTAAATGAAGCTGTAAGGGGGATGGTGTGGGCTGGATGTGGATGGAGTAGGGCCAAATCGCGGCGTGACCGCGACGTGACCGTGGCATGACCACAGCGTGTTGGCCTGGTCCAGCGACATCCGCGGGGCAACATCTTCCATTTAGTTTCAAATAGGATGATATGGATGGCATGAGAGGATGTTTTCTCAGAATAGTTTTTGAAATGAATGCTAATATGTGATGACTAGGGGTTTGGATGACCCCTGATATACCTAATTCGGTGAGGGCTCGAATGCTGGTGGAAGGGGGCTGGTTGCAGGTGATGGGGGGATGGTGCGGCTGATTTGAAGGTGGCAGGGGGGCTGTTGCGGGCTGAAATGCTGGTGACAGTGGGCTAAAATGAAGGTGGAAGGGGGCTGGTGTGGGATGGATGTGGCTGGAGTAGAGCCAAATCACGACATTACCGCGGTGTGACCGCGGCGTGACCGCGGTGTGACCGCGGCGTGACCGTAGCGTGTTGGCCCGGTCTAGCGACATCCGCGGGGCAGCATCTTCCACTTAGTTTCAAATAGGATGATATGGATGGAATCAGAGGATGTTTTCTCAGAATATTTAAAGAAATGAATGCTAATCTGTGATGACTAGAGGATTGGATGACCCCTGATATACCTAATTTGGTGAGGGCTCGAATGCAGGTGGAAGGGGGATGGTTGCAGGTGCTGGGGGGATGGTGCGGGCTGATTCGAAGGTGGAAGGGGGGCTGTTGCGGGCTAAAATGCTGGTGGCAGCGGGCTGAAATGAAGGTGGAAGGGGGATGTTGTGGGCTGGATGTGGCTGGAGCAGGTCCAAATCACGACATTATCGCGGCGTGATCGTGGCGTGACCGCGGCGTGACCGCAGCGTGTTGGCCCGGTCCAATGACATCCGCGGGGTAGCATCTTCCACTTAGTTTCAAATAGGATGATATGGATGGCATGATAGGATGCTTTCTCATAATATTTAAAGAAATGAATGCTAATCTGTGATGACTAGATGATTGGATGACCCCTGATATACCTAATTCGGTGAGGTTTAGAGATCTATCAATGTGTAGGAATACCTAGAGGAATTAATACCCCATGGGATTAGGAAAATCATAGGTTACATAACATGTAATCTGAGATTACTGGTACTTTGGGACCCCTAGGCTGTGGAACTGGGCTTTTGGTTGGATTTAAATATCACATGCCATGTGACATGGTTACACAACATGGGACCCATCTTAAAAGTCTAACAGCACTTCAAGAGTGTCTTGGTTTAAACAACCATTTTAATAAAAAGAGGGAAACCCCCTACAGGGATATAAAAAGGGTCAAGTACGATGTGTGCTTTTTGACTAACAACGACATCAAGTATAAGGAAAACATCAATGCAATAATGTTAAGCAAGGTATACCACTGTGAGTTTTTGTAGACAGCGCACCTCCGTTGGAGGGGTTTTATTACAAAACCATGACATATTTATCAAACGAAACAATTATCTTAACTAACACTTATTCAAGAATTGTAATTTAATATAAACATGCAGAATTAAGAAGGAAACTAAATGCAATTTAAAACATTCTTGAATTAAATAGGATAGGAGAGGGACCCTACCTCGACCTCAAGGCATGTTTTCTTTTGACGATGACAACTCGAATCTTCCTTTTTTCCACTTGAACGCATATGCAAATTCGCATATATATAAGGACACCTAGCCCCTATGTACATATTTTCATGGCTAAATACGCACAAGGGGTCCTTAGATATATATTTATATTTTCATATACCCCTTTACACTTACACATGTATGCATTTTTCATATCCATATATAAGCACACCTAGCCCCAATATATATATATTCATACTTCCATGAGTGAATATATATAAAGGGGGAAATTATATATGTATATGCCTACCTATGAATACACATGTAAGCCATCGTCAACGACGACTTGAATCCACCTCAACGAAATCCAAAATGCACTGCAAAAATATAAGGAACCCAAAAATCACAAATTCCCTAATTAAAATTGGGCTAAAGAATAAAAATAGAATAAACCTTACCCAAATACAATTTTGAACTCATTGTCATCGATGGTGGTGGATAGAACCGACCTCATCATAAGAAACCACCAATAAGAAAATAGTGGGGAAAAATGAGATATAACGACTTCTTATATATATGTGATCAGTGTGTCAACTGTACATGATAAATGATACATGAATCCACAACCAACAATGAACAAATAATATTTCTGACTGTGAACCTCAGTTCAAGCCATGAAATTCCCAAGGGTATGGATTCATGGTCTGAAACCCCTGGTCACACCGTGAATCATGCCTAGGTGGATTTATTTTAATATGTTAAATTCTGTCTTTTTCTGGGTCAAGTGTTTCACAATGATGTTACTGAAGAAAGTATCAAGTTTTCAAAGCCGGTTGTTTGTGTTTGAGGAAATGAAAACAAATATTTTCTTTAAGTTTTATATTTTTATGAGAATGCTCAGTTGATGTTTTCTCAAAATTAGGACATTGTCATCTCTAAAGTGAAGGAAATTTCATTTTCTACTATTGAGTTGGCTGAAACTTTCTACTAGTCCACGTTGAAGGCTTAGGGAAATCATGTAAAACAGGTGAAAATGTCATTATAAAGAGCCAAAACCAATTTGAATAGAATATACACATTATATAATAATGAAAACAAGTTTTTAAAATACTCAAGCAATTATAGAATTCAAATTAAAGGGTTAGGCAAAGGAAACTTACCTCAACCTCAAGGCGCTGCTTTTAACGACAAATAGAATCTTCCTTTTTTTTCTCTTGCACACATATAAAACTTCACATATATATAAGGACACCTAGCCCCTATGTAAATATTTTCATGGCTAAATATGCACAAGGGGATCCTTATATATATGTTTATACTTGCATATACCCCTTTACACTTACACATGTATGCATTTTTCATATTTATATATAAGCACACCTAGCCCCAATATATATATTCATACTACCGTGAGTGAATATATATAAAGGGGGTACTTATATATTTATATGCCTACCTATGCATACACATGTAAGCCTTCGTCAATGGCAACTCGAATCCACCTCAACGAGATCCAGAAAGCACTAAAAAAATATAAAGAACCCAAAAATCACAAAATCCCTAATTAAAATTTGGCCAAAGAATAAAAATGAAATAAATCTTACCCAAATCCAATGTTGAACTCACTGTCATCGATGGTGGTGGATAGAACCATCCTCATCATAAGAAACCACCTGTAAGAAAATAGTCTAAAAAGAAATGAGATATAAGAACTTCTTATATATATGTGATCAGTGATGATAAATGATACATGAATCCATTACCATTATAGATTCTATAATTACTTTCTATTATTACCACAATATCATCATTTAGTCACTCCCATTGGACTGATAATTTATGGTGGTCATGCCAACACAAAATAGCTACAAACACACATTTTAGGCTTAAGTGGCCAATGCGATAAAGAAAATAAAATAAAAACTAAACTAAAACATACTTGTCTCTTGTGACTATACACGTCATCGCCCAACATATAAGAACCACAATGCCCCATGGGTCAAATTATGTTCCTGCAAGCAAGGGGGAAATAGATCCATGTTTCAAAATGATACTATCAAATAGTACATTCCTATTAATTAACATTTATTTTTCCTGTTAATGGTATATAATTAGTTTGGCTCGAGTTTCATCTTAATTTGGTTTTGTTCGATACAAGTTTTTATCCCACCCGATAATAAAAGTTTACTAGAGGACACAATTTCTAATCAAATAGAATATATCATAACAAAAAATGGATCCACACCTATGAAGAAGGTTGAACATGATAAGAAAGAATGTTTGATCATATAGTCTGATGAGTTATAAAAGGATAAACCAAAAAAACAAAAAACATTGAGAGTTATCTAATTGCTCAAGTGAATATGCAATTTTCAAACAATAATAAACATGTGAAAGAAGATAAAACCATGTTTCCTCAACATAAATGTTTAGAATGTGAGAAATAAGAAAGTTCAAAGAAAATCAAACACTTTTGAGCTACAAAGAAAAGTGCTCCAGTGTTGAGAAAAAAGCATAATAACTTAAAAGTTGATCAACCATGGAAGAAATTTTAGATGAAGAAATATTGGCCAAGAAAAAGAAGTAAAAGTATTAATTGGTGAATCAAAACAAGAGATATATTGTATTTATGTTTGAAAAATCCATATGTAGCTAGAAAAACTAAATCTTGGAGAGAACTGAAATTTTTTCTAGAAACTTATCAGAACCCACCATTTGGGAAGCACTGTATTGTATTACACCCCGAAAAATTAGTATGAACATAGTGAAATGTGAAACTATAGAGCAAATAAAAATGATACTGAGATTCTACATAAGAGAAAATACCATATGCATGATTCATCAGGAGCTGGATGAATCTGCACTTAGGGAACATTTTTACCATCTCTTCTATTTCTATGAAGAAACAGTAAGATAGATTTTTGAAGAAAGTAGCATGTTTCGGTGACGGTGAATGGAAACAAAAAGTGAGTACAGGTCATGCTTCATCGAGGTAGATCTCATAGGAGACAGATAATACAGGGAACACCTAGAGGAGTGGAGGGGAACCGGGTGATGGAGGGAGATGTCGACCGAGGTAGGCGGGAACTCTAGCTCGACAGGAGGTGATAATCGAGCGAGAGGAGAAACCGATGGAAATCGACACTTGGTGTTTATGTGAACAAATTATAGAGCCAGAAAATGAAGGCGACATCATAATAAATAGAGGGAATTAGGGAGGATTAATGCGAAGGATGGTATTGGAGTATGACGGTGGCAATAGTGCGCGAGAATCCGAGGAGTGGACGGGAACCAAGATTAGAAGGAAGACGACGACTAGGGTCTGTGGGGACCATAGGTCGACAGGAGAAAAAGCACGAGCTTCGGGAGAAACTAAGGGAAACCGCGTGCGGAAGAGGGAGTGAGGCAAAAGAAACGGTATGATTCAAAGGAAGACAACGAACCCTAGGTCGATAAGAGATGAACCCCGAGCTGGAGGAGAATCTGAGGTAAACCGCGTGCTGAAGAGGGATGGAGGGAGAGGAAGGGATTGACACGAATAAGGTGTGTGGAAGTCAGCCGGAGAAGAAATGTGGGTTTCTGAATGTTGGACACATGGAATGGAGAGGAACCCAGGATTAGTATAGTTTTTAGATACCATGTCTCCACTATGTTTTCTTTCAATAATATTTATGAAAGTAGTAAATTGAACATGTTGAAGTACCTCAATTCACTCTGAAATGTTTAGAGGTTTAGTTTCAGAATTATGAAATTACTTATTGTTTTTAGAAAAAAAATATTATTCTTGATAACTATAGGTAATGAGGAAGATGTAACATTTAAAATTTTCCTAGTGGGAATAATATCATTGTGCCCATGCCATCACATAGTAGCTTCAATGATGGTAACTTCATTATCACTATTGAGAATTTTAAATCTAATAATGATGAACCAACAAAGAATAATAAGTGGTTAAATATTCAATTTTATCACTATAGCATAGATCCATAAATTCCATGAGCTCACATTTAGCTTGGGGATGATTGTAGAACATCTATATTTTTAAATATAACACCAAAATCTGATCATGATACATCTTGTTCATGTTTTCTCATACCTGAATCCAAGAAATATTAGAATAGTATTAACATATAATCAATCTATAAGAAACACTTTTGTGCGAATATTTATGCAGGGAATCAACCATGATAAATAATAATCTTTCTAGTAAACATATACTATATCAATTGGTATGTTTTTTTGGGTAATGATATCAAAATATAATAAAGAATATGATCACATGAAATCTTGGTTAAAGATGAGAATGTGGAAGTTTAATGTCATTGCACCACATTCTATGAGGGAATGGTGACAATGTAATGATTTCATCAAGGATAACTTTAATAAATAAGAAATAATTGGAGTATCTAACATAATGAGAAAAAGAAAACAATGTTTCCATGTGTCACAATATTTCTAACACGTCAATGGATCAATAAATCTTGGAAACATCACATTCTCATGTGCCATAATAAGTCTTGGTGAAATTTGACACAAACCATACCCTAAAAAAACTAAATATTAAAAGATATAAATATAAAAGAATAATGGAAATAGAAGAGGAATATTTACCTCTATCCATTTAAAGTAGGAGAACCCCATAAGGCATTTTAGAGGTGGAATCCAGAATAACTATTTTGTTATCCTTAAAAAACAACACCCATCCCTACTGGGTAACCAATCCACCTCCACTGTGTACCTGATGGCCCTTATAAAAAGTCCGCTACACTTTCCAGCCCACCGAGTACCTGGTACCCCTCCATCGGGTACCTTATAAAGGGTGTAGTTTTTTACAAACCCATTAAGAGGCACCTAGTGCCTCCCAATTGAATACCCGATAACTACTATAGTTTATTGCGGTTAGCCACCACCCTAAGATTTGGAAACGAACCTTCTAAATAACCATTAGCCTCAAATGAAAACACATCCTAGAGATGTATTAACTCTTGAAATTCCAATTCATATCCCAATTCTCAAAAATCTCCCTTCTTTAGAAAAAAAATCAAATTTCCTTTAAAATTACCAACCCTCTAATTGTGTGGGTCATTAAAAACTCCCAACCATAAGAATTTCAATCCTTGAGAAGCATCCAAGATGATCCCCTGATTCCCAATTTAACCATCAAAATTTGATACCATCACTTTTTATCCATTCCAATTGTCCACAACTCCACCATGCAGATTCCCAATCTGGACTAATTGGTTCTTCACCGAAAAACACTTGTCCCTCACTCTACACATATCAATTATAATTAGAATAATGTATCTAATTCAAAAAACTCTTTACCATACTCAAACATGTGAAACTATTCTAGTTTACTCCTACACACTGATAACAAAATATTGAACACGTAATTGTTTATAACAAGGAGAAGGAGGATCACCTGAAGGGGTTTGGCCACATCGGAGGCATGCTGGAGAAGGTGGGGAGGCCACCTAGGAGCAGCATTGGCGGAGGAGGTGAGGTGTCCTGCATTCTGTGGCAGCGGATCACGGTGGGGTTGCCTTGTTCGGTGTCAGCAATGGGCACCGTCACGAGGGGCATCGTCGGTGGAGGAGGATCGGGGATAGGAGAGGTCTCCATGGGTCAGAGAAGGAGGGTCGCATGCAGTGGGTATCGGGGAGGAGGGTGTCACCATCAGATATGTCGAGGGTTCGGAGGGTCGTGAGGGGCACCGTCAGTGGAGGAGGATCAGGGAGAGGAGAGGCCACGATGGGTTGGGGAAGGATGGTCACGTAGTGAGAGATGTCCAGGGTTCGGAGGGTCGCCACTGTGAGAGACCGAGTTTTAGAGGGTCACGATCACGGGAGGACGGAGTAGGAGCCCGACGCGATTTGAAAAAAAAAGCGATTGGGGGAGAATAAAGGAGGATCCTGACGGGATTTGGAAAAAAAAGACAGCGTAAATTTTTAGCCACGGAGTATATACAAAATCGTGGCTATAAATAAGCTATAGCCACGGGTCTATAAAATAGTGGCTATAGATCCATGGCTATAGCTTAAATTTCTAGTAGTGGAAGCTCATAACGTCAATTAGTGAAGATGTTAGCCATTTATTTTAATGTCATGTAATGAGGACAAATGGTGTGATGCAGTTTAACGTCATGTGACAAGGACAAAGATGCTATGCATTTTAACGTCATGTGGCATGGACGTTTATGGTTGTTATACAATTTAATATCTTGCAACTAGGACTTTGTACTATGAAATTTTAAGTCTTGTAGTGAGGACATGGGGGTTGTGCAGTTTTCGGTCTTCTAGTAAGGACATGGGGGCTATACAATTTTCAGTCTTGCTGTGAGGACAAAGGGTCTGTGCAATTACACAATGTTTTTTCCAAGAATCTCACATTGGTTGGAGTTGTAATGAGATCTCTATCTATTGAGATTAAGGCATAAGATCCATTTGAGCAGAAATTCTATATATAATAATGTTCTTTCCACATTGGCTCAAGCTTTGGAGGTTTCTTTCCTGGTATCATTAGAGTCCTGAGGACCAATTCCAATTCTCTTAGAATAAATAAATAGAGGAAAACCTTTTTGTTAAAAGCTCACGCTATTATGTTCTGATTGACTTCTAAATAATGAAAATTATAAAATCTTTTCTCGTCTAATTGTTCCAGCTTCTTAAACCATTTCTAAGACCTCTCATATGTAGACAATTGATCACATATTGTAACTCTGAGTGAAGAAAATTTCATTTCAATTGGCAAAATTGCTTCTGTTATGTATACCAATGAATAAGGAGTTTTCTGGGTGAAATTAAGGGTAGTAGAATGATAATACCATAAAGCATTAAAAAGTTTATCAGGCCATGATTTATTATCTTTATCCACCATCTTATAGAGTATATTTGATAAAGTCTTATTGAAAGCCTCTATCTATCCATTAGTCGCTGCATGATAGCGAGATGAATGGTTGAATTTGATATTATGTTCCTAATATTACTTTTTTACCTCAAAAAACAAAAATTGGTGCCATTGTCTATCAAAATAGTATGAGGGACACCAAATATGGTGATGATATTAGTTTTGACAAAACTAACCATGCTTTTGGCTTCAAATTCTTTGAGAGGTACTGCCTCATCCCATTTAGAAAATAAGTCAGCAGTAGTAAGAATATACTTGAACTGCTTAGATATAGCTGGAGGATAAGGGCCTAATACATCCATTCTCCATGTGTAAAATGGCCAAGAGTATTTTTTTATATAAATCACCTCCAGGGGTTAATGAATGAACTTGTAATGCACTTAGCCGAGATGACATTTCTTAGTGAAATTTGTACAATCCTACGTCATTGAAGGCCAAAAGTATCCAAGCCATTAGAACTAATCAGAGAGTCTGTGCCCAGACTAATGGACACCACAAGCTCCTGAATGCACTTATTTCATGACATCTATAGTTTTTTTATCAATCAATCCATCTGAGGAGGATTCCATCGAAGCCTCATTTGTAAAGGATATTCTTGGTGGTCTAAACTATCATAAAGAGTAAAATTGGCTGCTCATCGTCAAACCTATTCTTTTTTCCATCCCTATCTGTTGGAAGTACCCCATTTTGAAGGTATTTCACAATGAGTGTTCCCCATACCATGGTATCACCATATGGCTCGGAAATAGGTCTAATCTCATTAATTTCCTCCATTTTGGGTTGAACGAAAGGTGAGACCACGTGATTATGGGCTATGATAATGATTTTCTCATCCTGATTTGGATCTTCTAGGGATATAGTTGCATTATCTAGTGCATCATCTTGGGAGTTTTGTGATCGAGGGACATAAGACAATGTCAGTTCTGAGGAAAATTCTGTCATTAACCCTCTGATATAATCACACAAAGGGATTAACTCTTCTTTTCTGAATGAATATTCCCCATTTATTTTCTTGATTACTAATTCTGAATCACCTTTCAGTTTTAAGTGATTCACTTATACCTAAAGTTCCAATTCCAAACCTGTGATGAGAGCTTGATATTCTGCCTCATTGTTGGTACCACCTTCTGACAACAGGAAGGAGTAAGGCAACACTACCTTTTCGGGGAAATTAGGACAATTCCTAATCCAACTTTTTTGAGTTTAGGGTTTTTCATTCTCTTCCCTATTGAACTAATAGAGGCACCATCAAAGTAAATTTCCCATGTTTGGGAATTATCCTGAATAGATAAGACCTCTTCATCAAGAAGTTTGATATTTAATGATGTATCTTCCACAGATGGATGTTCAGCAAGGAAGTTAGCCAGAGCTTTGCCTTTTATTGCCTTATGAGGCACATATTGGATATAAAACTATTTCAGAATAACCACCCACCATGCCAGATGCCATGTAATCATAGGACAAATATGGATAAATTTTAGTGGGTTATTACGAGACACTAATTAGAACTCGTGATGTTGAAAGTAGTGTCTTAATTTCCGAACTGCAAAGAGTAATACCAGAAAACACTTTTCAATACTTAAATACCAAGTTTCTGAATCAAGCATAGTTTGACTTTGATAGTAAAGGCTATTTTCATTCCCAAAATCATTCTTTTGGGAAAGGAAGCCACCTAGTGATCGCTCTAAAGTTGTCACATAGATAATAAGTGGTCTTCCTTCAATAGGTGGAATTAATACTAGTGGACTCAAGAGATATTTCCTAAGGGTATCAAATAATTCTAGGCAGTCTTCATTCCATTGATAGGTGACTCTCTTCTTCATTAATCTGGTGAAGGGAAAACACTTTCCTGCCAAATTAGTGATAAAGGGCCAAATATAGGCCAAATGTCTTGGAGTCCACTTAATTCATTCAAATTTTGAGGAGGTGACAAATCAAGGATTGATTTTGTTTTCTCAAGATCTACTTAAATACCACGATGGATTACAATGAAGCCAAGGAACTTTCCTAAGGTTACCCCAAAATCACATTTCAAGGGGTTCATCTTCAAACTGTGTTGCCGAAGATTATTGAATATGATCTCTAGATCATCCAAGTGATTAGAATGTTGTCTGGATTTAACCACCAAATCATCCACATAAAATTCAATAAATTTCCCTAAAAGGATTTTGAAGATATTTTTCATGACATGTTGGTATGTTTCACCTGCATTATTTAAGAAAAAGGGCATTACCTGATAGAAAAACTCACATAGAGGGGCTCTGAAGGATGTAGATTATTCATCCTCTAGGGCCATATAGATTTGATTGTACCCATAGTATCCATCCATAAATGAAAGAGCTTCACATCCAGATATTACATCAATTAAAAGATCTGTAATCAGGACTGGAAAATCATTTTTAAGATAATGCCGATTAAGATCTCTGAAATCAATGAAAACTATGATTTTTCCATTATTATTTTTCACCAAGAAAATATTGTTCAACTATTTGGGATATTGAACCTCCCTAAAAAAGTTATCCTTTATAAGATTATCAACTTCAACTTCAATTTTAAATGTATGAGTTGGGTGTGTTCTTCTTATTGCTTTCTTGAATCCATGATGTTCTTCTGGCAAACCCAAATGATGACATGATACATCAGGATTAAGACCTGGAATTTATGTATAATTCTAAGAAAATATATCTCAATGTTACTTTAGAAATTATGTATACACCTCTTTCTCTTCAAAAGTCTTGGTTTCACTAATTAGAGTGGGGCGTGGATCTTCTTCTGTACCCAGATTTATTTCTCTGAGTTCATCCACAGTGGTAGAGACACCTTCCTCAAATGCTGGAGGAGCATCCCTGAGATCTGCCACTTCTTCTTCATTACATGTTACCTCTTATATTTCAACTTACATAGTATATTACGAGGCAAGACTTCCAAAGTTAGTGGAGGAGTCAGTATTTGAACATCCTGAAGAAGAGGCCACCATATTTGAACCTACTGATGATGAAAGTTCTTCCTGTGGTATTAAAGAGGAGATTATGGATTGGTAATCAATATCTTTGTCTTTATTTAGCATTTCTAAAACTTCTTCTACTCTGATTGAAAAATTATTGGCTTACAAGAGTTCAGAAGATGATATGAAGACATCTCCATTTAACCTTCCATTACTACTTGGTTAATCAATAATTTCTCCCATACTGGCAGACTCAGTTGTCACAATTGACATTATGGAAGTTACCAGGCGAGTGCTTGGATTTTTTTTACCCTTTCAATTTGATTGATGGGTAGCATATATAATTTTTACTGAAATGTATGAATGGGTTTGCTAGAATATTTTCCAAACCATTTGGAGAATTGAATCCAGTTATTTCCTTCATCATGGACCTCATTCCTTTTGTGTGATAAAACTTTTCCTTAATGTATTTAGATTCACACATTTTGAACGGTGCCCTGTCACTATACAATTTCCTGATTTGACCATTGAAACAGTACTTAAGACATTGTTGGTATGACAAAGTTATGGCCGCATGTTGATGCAGCCAAGGCCTTCTAAGCAGAATGTTGAAGGCTGGGTCCTAACGAACAACCATGAAATCTGAATTAGACACAAGATCACCAAATTGAGTTTTGAGGGTAATCTCACCCAGAGGTTCTTTCTCATTATTTTCATATCCTTGCAACATTAAAGTGGAATGAGATAAGTCATATTCAGTCCGGCCCAATTGACGATGTGTACGAAAAGGATAGAGGTTGACTCTAGAGCCATTATCAATGAATTCTCATCAGATGTCTATGTCATGGACCTTTCCATATTAATAAAAGGGTCTAATATTTCCATATAAAACATCATATTCATCTTCATCTGTAAAAAATATGACCGCATGACATTCTGTAGGATCATTCTCTATACGGTAAACCTCAGCAACAAAAACTTCAGTTTCAAACTCTCGAGAATTTGACAAAGCCTTAATAAGTGCTCCTCGAAGATCTTCCGATAGATTCAAGGCATTTAGAATTGATAACATGGATGGTACTTGGGCCAGTTGTTTCAAAACATCATACTTTTGATCCATAGGTCTTCATTTCCTAGCATGGAGATGAGGTTTTGCAGGTGTCTTAGAAGTTGATGCTTCTGATGTAAATGTACCATGTGTCGGAGCAGAAGCTAGAAATACTCCTAGATTTGGTAGATTATACTGAATAGGTCTATATACTTGCTTAGAGGAAGATGGCGTGACTTCTAATAGGCCTCCAAAATAATTATGTCAGAACCACACCTATCTTGCATGTAAGAAACTCCTTGTTCTTGTTGAGCCTACTGAAGGGATATTCCAAGAGTTTCTATCGCATAAATGGTTAATGCAGGGGTAGAGTTAAAATGGTGGTTTCTAGAATTCCCACATCTTCCCCTTTATCCTCGACCTTGGCCTCTTCCTCTGGTTCCCCAATTATGTACAAGGAAAGCTGGTTCATTATAATCAAAATCACCATTGTCATAATGATCTGTTAAGTGGATAAAAATGACAGAACCAAAGATCAATTTTTCATCCGATGAAGATTCTTCCTGGCATGTAGGTTTTGGTTGTGTTGTTTGGAAGGGCAGTGCCCCTACTTTTGAAAAAGATGGCATGAAATCTTCTAGGCTCAAGGACAACTTTCTCCTTGACACGAGCTCATCTTATTTTGACTTCTCTTTTTTCCTTCGGATCACCTCATTTACCTGAGGATAAACCTTCTGATGAAGGTGGTTTTGCTGTGGTAGGAGTGGCAGATGACACAATTAGTTTTTTCAACTATGTTCGTAAAATTTCAGGATTTTGGTTGATCTTTTTCTTGATCATCCAATCATCATATTTCTGCACATTTTTACTTTTTTACTTCCTTCCATTCACCTTTTTCCTCTGGATTAGTACCAATAACACATGCTACTTGAGATGACGAAATTTTTAGTTTCACTTGTCCAAATTCTACCAATTTTTGCAGGAGGTTCTTGAAAAGAAAACACTCATGAATGGGAGACCCCAAAATCTGGTGAAAGGGAAAATAATTCAGAATATCTTAATCTCCTTAATTATTTGGTTTTTTCATCCTTGGAAACTAAACCAAATTGTTTTCCAGAGATGAGATGATGAAACCGGGAACTTGTTCATTCTAGAAGGAATAATCTTTTCTTTTTTAACTCCTCAATCTTTTTCTACCTTTTATCTATTTGATCATCTTGACAAGATAGTCGTTATTGATGATTCTCAGATGGTAGGGTTTTGAAGTGTAAATAGGTACAGGTTCTTGCTTGAGTGTAACTGTAGCATCCTCTGATTTCCCTATTCTCCTTCCAAGAGCTGATGGAATTACATGAGTTTTAGCCTTAGTTTCTATAATAGAATCTTATATTTGTTGAGAAATTTAAGTAAGGTTTTGAAACCCTCTTTTGTATTTCACAGGGATCAATGGTGTGTGTAACTCATCACATAGATTTTCCACACAAATTGGTAGCATCTCTTCTTGAGGGAGTTTTATACTTAAGGAATATGTTAATCCTTTACACCGCATAATGAAATATGAAACTCTTTCATTCTCCCTTTATTTACAATTGGTAATACCACAAACAATCGTCTTTGGTAGCGTTGAGCAAAACTGAAGAAGGGATTTTTGGAAGAGATCTTCCCATCTAGTCATTGATCGAGATTGTAAACTTTAATACCAGACAAAAGCTGGTCCCTGTAGTGACTGCACAAAACACCTGAGTTTTACTGCTTCTTGTTGTTGAGGAGTTCCCATCATGGGATCACAATGAGAAATTAAATGCGTTAAGTGTTTTTTTGTATCTCTCAAACCATTAATGATTGGAAACGTGATATTAACAAAATTTGGTGGGGGAGGAATCAGGTCCACCCATTCTGGGTAAGCTTTATTTTCCAAATGAACTAACGCACATCATTCCTCCATAGCTTCTAATAGAGTCGTTAATGACTAAATTGTGTTAATAAGTAATTGGGGAATATCTGGATGAGTTGGAACCTATGCAGGTATAGCAACTAGAGATTGAGATTTTGGAATGACCGGCAAAACCACTGGTGGTGGTGCTGGTATTTTCCTTGGATAACCCATGGGAATATGCCTATTAGGATATGTTTGATCTTTCCTTGCTTATGTACCTGATTGAGGGAACTCATTATCCACATCTATAGTTATTATAAATCTTTTTTGGTTCGGAGTTCCTACAGGATGTGCAAGTTGAGGAAATTCTGGGGAAGTACATTTAGCAGAAATGATGCTTCGAAGTAACTCTGTATTGAGCCTTTTCAACTCCTTCATTTCCTCTTCTTTCTATGAAAATATCTCTTCAAATGAAATAGATTGACCTTCTCTAGTGGAAAATTGAGATGAAATCTGACTTTTACCTTTCCCCTTGTTATATTCATTTCAGAGGGGATGTTGGTTATTTGAAGGCATACTTAGATTCTGTGTAAGACTCTGATTTTCTGTATGTACACCTTCTTCATTTGCCTTAGTGTGTACCGTATTATGGATAAGAACTTCATCTTCTAATTACCCTGAACTAGACTCATTTTCTGGAGGATCTACTATAATGGTGTTAATGAAATTTACTGAATCATAATGAATTGACAGCATTCTATTAGTATATTTGTAAGATTGTTTCCCTCTGTATCTTCTATGAGACTCTATTATCCTATATGATGGATTCTTAGGAGTTTTTTATAGATAGTAACCCAAAGGGAATCCTCAGATAGTTTAGTTGTGCACTCTCTTTATGGATTCTTCCCTAATTGGGAGAAAACTTACTTCTGTTGAGGAGGGTATTGTAGATGTGAGAAATCCCCAACTTTACAGGATGTGGTTTTTCTTGTTCATCTACTTCAAATCATTTAACTATGTTTAATTAATTTGATGGGTGAATTAAATCATCCAAAATCCTTGAAATATGGCGTGATTATTGAACTTCTATGGATGAATTCATGCAACTTCTCTTCAGATTTTGTAAATTTGGTTTCAGACATTAGCTAGGTGCATTATCTCACACCACTCAAATCACCTATTTCGGAAGATCGTTGTTCTATTTCAAACATTTTCATTCTCTAATGGCTGACATACTCTAAGCGAGATGCCTTCTCAAGATTCTTAGATGCTTGATATAACATTAACTTAAAAACTTCTTTTCATTGGTCCTGACTCTAATGAGAGTTGGTTGAGGCCTTTTTTAGAGCATACATTCGATTACATACAAATTCCATTGATTCTGGCTGACCGTGGGCAATAAAATTGCATGATACCACTTTTGGCGGGCTTTGTTGATTCTAGAGTGTAGTGAAATGAAATTCTCCATGTGCACCCCATCCTATGATATGAACACCAGATAGGGTGTCAGAAATTAACTGGCGTATCATCTTTAGTGAATTAAGGCAAGCACGTTGAAGGGATCTCTGCTGCTTTTCAACTTTTGGATGTCAGGAAACTAAGAGAGATGATAAGTCAATTTGTAATTGAAACCCTTCTATTACCTTTACATGATTTTGATATTCAACATATGGTAATACTTTGGTTTTTAAATGATGAAGAGTTTTCCATAAATTGATGTGGATATAATGAATACAATCTTCTACCATGAATTCTGAAATGTTATACTGAGAATTTTCTAAAGGATAGAACATGACTGGTATTTCTCCTTTAGCCAATAGTTTTCTCATGCTTAAAAAATATTTATAGTTTTTTACTAGATATTTCTCCATTTGGTATGACCAAAGTGGATGCTCTGTATTAGAAGACAAATGAACCAAGGGAGGTTTAGAGAATGATTCTTCACTTAAGATGTCTTCTAGTTGATAAAGTGTTTCACCCATCAATGAAAAGGCGTCATACATGACTAGACCTGTGTTTGAAAGTGCCTCGAGATAGGAGGATTTTCTCATATTTAAATTATCAGTTATAAAATTATCCTGATAATGCGAAATACTACTTCATAGAGGAATTTATTAGCAAATTCCATCATAGGGAGGATAACCATGGTGTATTAAAGAAAGGGATGGATCCTCTTTCTCCTTGGTCTTCTGGCCACACAGAGGGTTGTCATGGATCTAATCCCGAGATAGGAACTCTGGATTGACCAAATTTTCATGAATAAATCCTTCATGATGAAGTGTGTGATGAGGAACTTCATAATTACTACTACCACTCCCATAATTTTGCAATGAGAGGGTAGGATTTTGAGCTGTGACAGAAAAATGTATGAGGGCTTCAAGAACTCCATAATTAAGAGGAGCCAAATCATAGATTGACATTTTATTTTCCAATAGTACTTAGTGAGATTTCTTCTTGGATATTCTCCAATACTTAGTTGGGGACACTTTCTATGAAAAGTGGTTACTAAGGGAAGGTGTATGCACCTGCCTTGGATTGGTTATTGGAATGGACCGATTTACCCCTATTGGAAAGGGTGTATGTTCCCGATCTTGTTGTATGTATGATATGGGGGAGTATGGCCCATGACCCTCTTAGACTAGAATAGAGTTGTGTATATAATTCTAGATGGCCTGATGATGTGTAATACCATATGTGGGGATAGATTTATGTGTCTTTCCCCTTGGTACTGCTGAAGTAGTTGTTATAATATCCTTACATACTTCTGGAATATGGGCATGGATTTGCATCTACCCTTTCACCATTGATAAGATATGTTTGGTGACTTCATCTGCTAGAACAAGAATATACGTCCATTCTGTATCAAGAGTAGGTGTATTTGTATGCTCCTGCCCTCCTTTTCCTATCAATGGGTATTGACAGTACTCATGCATGGGGGCAGAGAGTTGGGTCTGCCCCAGATTTGTCGTTGGAGCTTTCCGACTGACTTCTCTGTGTGCTGCCAAAAAAGACTGTTGGTAGACTTGATGAATGTTGGCAGGTGTATGTTCCTATTGGATATTTCCCATCAAGTATGGTTGATGGAATTACTTCAATACTATCAGACAAGACTACTAGCAGACTTGGTGATTGCATGCAGGTGTATGTTCTTGTTTACCCGTTGGCACCACATTGGATTGGAGGGATTCTTTAAATGTAGAAAAACGAGCCTACTGACTAGCTGATAACTTGTAAGAAAGTGTATATGCTTGTTCACAGTACTCCATTAGGTTTATCTGGTGGTATTGGTGGATTCCTGCCAGATGAGTCTACTGGACAACAAAATTAGGAAGGAAGAGTGTATGTACCATCTCATTGTTTTCCATCGAGTAAGGTTGATGGATTTATCCAGAGGGGGAAGAGGTAAGAACCTGCTCCCTGTTGACCGGACATTGTCCCAAACAGTTTGTCTTGCGTGTCTTGGTTTGAGAGACTTTGGCTGAACGTCCAGAGGCAACACCCCATCATGTTGGGGGTTCACTACCGCACAATTCTTCTGGTGGCGATTGTTGGTGGGAGTCTTCAGAAACGATCCCGACATTCATGAATTTATTCCTTGACTGACCTCTTGATTCACCTCACTGTATTATGGGAGGGAATAGTTGTTTCATTTGATGATAAGGACCTAAAATGGTTGAAGATGGTGGTTTTCATCATCTACTTCTTGATCATCAGTCATCATTGGCTGGATGATCGAGGATTGTTACTTACCTGAAGGGATTGTTGGGCTGCCTCCAAAGTAGGAATTGTACCGTGATGACAATACTCCTTTATAAAAACGCTTGAGACCTAGAGTTAAAGGCATTGGGTTGGTGAAAACATCATCCACATGGATGAAGATCCAACTTGAGTAGTGGTCGGGAAGTTCGCAGATGTCGTCTTGAAGAAATCCATTTTGGACTAAAGGGAGTTCTGAGAAAAACATGACAACAAAAATAAACTCCATTAAAGAAACATCTTTTAGATGGATACATGCCAGATTTATTCCTTTGTCTGGCCTTCCATTATCAAATGATAGGCGCCTGAAAGGTGGGTAACTTTATTAAATTGGTTAAGGATTCACGTCGGGTTCACCATTTTTGTTTCATAGTTCCTTGAAATGTGTTTTCTAGTTTTTAGAATCACTACTTCCAGGTGGTTTCCATTGGATTTATTTATGGAACCAGAAACATCCAACAGTTCATTATCCAAAGGGGACCTGCTTTCCAAAGGCAAGCATCTGTTAAGTTTAAAATTTACAATACTTAAGAACTTGCATTGGTTGAGAGGATGGGAGGTCTGACTCATCACACCCTTTTTGGGGGGAATTGTTGTCTACTTCGGGACTCCCCTTATAAATTTAAGATATTTTCATAAATCCTTATTAATTCACCATTTATAACATAAGTTTCCCTTGGAATTTACAATCACTTATTAATATGTGTAAAATTTAGAATAATCAGTATTTTATCAAGGTTCTTCATCAATGGACACATCTGTATGTATTAGAGGTTCTCTATCAATGGTATCCTCTAATATACTATTTCAAGATTCTTTTAATCATAATTATGATGATACTAGTTTTTAATCCACTTAGTGAGGAACTCTAGAATTTATTGTCATCCAGGGAGATGAAGACTTGTTTTGATATTGGGATCATGCCCATGAAATGGGTTACCTATGTATCCATGTGAAAGGAATCAGAATCCTCATAGGTTAGTGCCACTTAATAGGACACATCATACCTTTTAAGGTCCTGTGATAAGGACCTCTAAGAAAAAGGTGCTTAGTCAAAGCTTGGTGTGAGGACTACGCTGAGTCAGCCCAAGGAACTTGGAAAGGATATGGGTTTCCAAGTAAGATTATACCCTATTGGGAATATGGCCCTAGGAGGACATGGTTGATTTAAAGTGTGGGGTTTGAACCTCCAGGAGGATTCCAATGTATCCCATGTGGATTGGCATCAAAGCCCACGTAGTATGATAAATATAATAGGAGAGTATAATCCTTTGAGAGAAATGAGTTTGGGATTACTTTCTGAAAAGGATGACTTGATGATTTAGGGGTATTAATTTGGGAATTATTCCTAATGAGGATGCCCAGATTAAGTGAATTAGTGTTGGATTCCTGAAGAGGATATCCAGTGAGCTCGTGCCCTGAGAGGCCTTCTTATGTATCCCAATTTTGTAGGGAATCTGAGTTCTCGTTGTACATTCACCATATGTGTTTGTGCAAATGTTGTAATCATCATGAATCTCTAAGCCCACGTGAGTCATTCTTGGTGTGAGAAACAAGAGGATGTAAAAGATTCAACAATTACACTCACACTTTTCTTCCTCCGCCGGTGGAGGAGGGTGAGCCTATGGGGGTGACGATGGATGAGGTCGAGGTGACCCATGAAGAGGGCGATATGGCAAGCCCTCACTCTATTCACATTACATTAGACAAGGGTCCAAATGAAAGGAAGAAGGGATGATGGTTAGGGGCTTACACCAGGATGGCTTCCCATAAGGGATTAGTTGGGGCTTACTTCTAAGGAGTATGCCCATTTGAGATAGGACGAGGATTACTCCTAAGGAGGATTCCCATTTGAGATTTGTTGGGGCTTACTCTTAATTAGTATTCCCATTTGAGATTGGTTGGGGCTTACTCCTATAGAGGATTCCCAGGAGAAATTTGTTGGGGCTTACTCCCAAGGAGGATGTCCATGTGAAATTGGTTGGGGATTACTCCTAAGAAGGATTTCCATTTGATAATTGGTTGGGTGTTACTCCTAAGAGGATACCCATTTTAGGTTTAACCTGGCATAAGTGTTAGGTGATGAGGTTTGTGGAGTTTCTTGAGGAGTGTATCAACTCCAGGTACTCGAGGAATCCCAAAAGAGAGTCCAAACTCGTAACATATGAAAGGAACCAACATGAGTAAGTTGAATCAAGGAACTTTATTGAGTGTGATGGAGTGTATCAAAGAACGATATTCCAAGGTTGGAAGTTGGGGCCAAAAAAAGGGCATAATGGAAAATGTCGTTGACTAGAACCGAAAAGTTCACAGTGGAACTGTCCATTTTTAATGGTGCTCAATGACGGAAGCGAAGGGACCAGCCCAAAGTGTCGGGATCAAAGCCTGACTGTGATGTAGAGTAGGGGTGTGGGGTGCAGCCCCTGAAGTATGGAAATGGTGGGGTCGTGCAGGTTCTATGCCTGTAACGACCCAAAATTTTGAATAAATCTTGTTTCCTAATTTTGTGTGTTATTTTATTTTATTTTTATACTCAACAAAAATGTTTCATTTGATAACATGAGTATAATCAAAATGATACCATTGGGTTTTGACTGTTATATGACCATTGGTCAATATGACCGCTGGAAACTAAACGTTTAGATTATTGTCTCTAAATACAAGTAATCTTGGTTAATTAATATAGAAAGAAGATTCGATGGCCTCACCCAGTAGTCTTGGACTGATCGAAGCCCATCTAACAGAACTTGGGAAGGAGGTAGCACCACTGGACTTTGCTCTGGACCAAACCCAAGCCGAACTTCATCGTGTGAAGCTAGAATGGGATCGCCTTTGCGAGATGTTCAAACTGATAGAAATTACTACTCGTGCGATGTTGGCTGAGCCTCCCTCGGATTCTCTCACCTTAGCACACCTTACACTTAGGTCCTATGCTGGTGTGATAAGGGGCTATGTAAGGAGACCATAACTGCCTTGTGTAATCATTTGTTTTAAATATAAATTTTGATTTCTTTTTATGATGATGTTTATGAATTTTCAAATGTACGGATAAATATAGTATGCATATTTTTGATGAATTTTAGAGGAAGGATATTTTAAAAATGTTTATGTAAACCTTAAATAATTAAAAATGTGTAATGATTTTCAAAAAATGGTCTTCTACAATTATGTTCAGTACGAAATTTAGAGTCTAATGAGATTAACTTAATTTTTGATGAATAGTAAATTATGAATAGTGATTTTATGCTTAGGATTAGTAATGTGACCAAATAGATTAGTAATCTCACTTAAAGAAAGTATTAATATAATCTAGGCACCTTGATTAAGTAATGTGATTCAATAAAATGGTTAAAAAATGGTTTCATAAACTATTATTCAAGTATTAGTTTTTTCGGATGAATAGTGTTTATAAATTAAAAATTAAATTAAAAATATTTGGAAAATTATTTTTATAAAACGGATTTCATTTTTGAACTCAGAGCATCGATATTATGTTATGGTAATTTTTGGGGATTTTTCTGAAAAAAATGAATTTTCAGTGAATAGTGTATTTATTTAGAAAATAAATTAAAAATATTTAGAAAATTATTTTTATAAAATGGAGTTCATTTTTGAAATCAGAGCATTGATATTTGGTCAAGGTGAAATTTTGGGATTTTTCTGAGAAAGTTGAATTTTCAGTGAATAGTAAAAATACAGTTTTAGGGTTTCAGTATGTTTAATGACATCATAACTATGTCATGATGATTTCATGAGATAGTTTATGGGTTGGACGACCAAAGGTGATGAAGTATTGTATTGGGGGCCCCATGTGGCCTAACTTCATGGGAAATATCTTGGGAGAGCACATGGTTTTGAGAAACCCACTTATGAGGTGTCCCTTGGCCATTAATGCCTTGTCCCCTCACTTTCCCTATAAATACCAAGCCATTCTCTCATCATTTGGACTCCAAAATCATTTTCAACGAAGTTATGGTCTCCTTACCTCCCAATTAGTCCTCACAAGGTTCCCCCAAGCCCTCAAGGTCCAAACCTTTTTACTTTTAAGAGTTATGTTTTAAGGTAAGGGATCCGACCTCTCTCTTTCTTTTCAAGTAATCTCTTTTATGTCATTTATTTTATGCTCCATGTTATTATGTTAAAGGATGATCTCTTATATTCCTCTTACTTCCCTTTTCATGTTTATATAATGAGATATCCCCTCTTACTCTCATTATTTCGTTTTATGAAGTTTTAAGTGGCGTCGTTAGGCTGCCGAAATGTTTGTAACGGATTTTTTCTCCCTTCTCATTTTTCAAGATCTATTTTCATGTAAAGTATTTCTATTTCCTTTTTATTATGTTGGGGTATGATCTCTATATCTATCATACTGATATTTTATGATCATATGATGAGAGACCCCATTTGATCTCTTCAATTCAGTATTTTGATGTTTTAAGTGGCGCCGTTAGGCTGCTGAATTTTTAAGTGGTTTTTTCACCCTTCCGGTTTTCAAGTTCTACTTTCATGTCAAGTATTTCAAGTTTCTTTTTATTATGTTGGGGTATGATATATATATCTATCATACTGATCCTTTATGATCATATGATGAGAGACCCCATTTTATCTCTTCAATTCATTATTTTAAAGTTTTAAGTGGCGCCGTTAGGCTGCCAAATTTTTAAGTGGTTCTTTCACCTTTCTCATTTTTCAAAGTTCTAATTCCATGTCAAGTCTTGAATTTTTTTTATTATTTTGGGGTATGATATCTATATATATCATAACGTTCTTTTATGTTCATATAATGAGAGACCCTATTTGATCTCATCAATTCATTTTTGGTTGAAGTTTATGTGACGTCGTTAGGCTGCCAAATTTTCATAAGAGAAACCTTATTTTTGTCTTCCTTTCATGTTCTTCATTTCATATGGTATATTTTTAAATTTCATTACCATGTTCTAATATCCCTTATATTCTTCCCCTCCACTGTTTTATGGGTCATTTATGAATGTTTGACTCATGTCCCCTCTCTTTTCAATGTTTTCTAAAAACCCGAAACATAGCCGTTATGCTGCAGAATTTTCGTCTCAAAATGTTTCTCCCTTTTCTCAAAATTATTTTATGTTATAAAGTGAATACTCAAAGATCTTATTTATACATGTGTATTCACATATATATCAAAATGTTCTATTTTAAATCCTGGGATTTACATACATGAGACTCGCTCTCCCCTTCTATGGGTTTTAAAGTGAAACAAAGATCATGTGTTTAAAGCAATTTTTGAAATGTTATGATTATGAAATGAAACCCATTTCTTTTATTCTATATGGGGTTTTATGAAATTATTGATGATGATATATGTGGCTCACATTATGATAAAGGAAAATTTAAGGGTGCGCTCTGATAGCACTCCAATGCATTGGGTAATGATGTAACCACTAGAGATTACAATTTTCACGATATCTTGGTGAATAACCTTGGTAATTTTCAAATGACACCTTGGGGATGGACCTTGGTGATATGTTCATGATTTTCTATGTTAAATGATGTAGCCACATCTTAATGTTATAAAAAATGTTATTTTTATTATGATATGCCACATGATTTTCTTTCTCATGCCTTAAAGTTCTTTTTCATGACATAGTTGATGTATCTCAAGTTCACATGTTAAATGTTTCTCTTGTTCCCTTACTGGGCCTTCTGCTCACCCTTTCTTTTTATGTGTGTCCCTAGGTTATGAGATGCAGTAATGAACCTAGGATGAACTTAAGGATAAGCCTTTCAAGTTTTTAAGAATAATGTTTTATGTTGTTTTCATGTATTATGTTCCTGGTTTCCAAGACACTAAACCTTAAAGATCCTCAGTTTTGTGTAATGTAATGAAAGTTTATGTTATAAAATGGTGGGATTCTATAGTTGGTATCAAAGGATTGTTTAGTTATTTGTGGAAATTGGGATATGAAAACTTTAGGAAGAATCCTATAGAAAAGTTTATATATAGTAAATATTCCTGGTATTTTGGTGAGTATTGAGCAATGGGTTGCCAAGAAAATACATCCCCGTCTGAATATGAGAAGGTAGAGGTGGCTCTGGAACAGATGTACATAGGGGTAAAACCTGAAAACACTGCTTTGAGATAGACTCAAACGGGAACTGGTACACGACAACGGGCCTTTATGCACTTTTGGTTATGACACTCCTGGAGGATATGCTTTGGTAAATTCATAAGCTTAGTATGAACCATTGTTAAAGGAACAAAGATAAAATAAAATAAAGATTCGAATAAGAATATATGATCATGGATAACCTAGATGGGAACCTGGGGGATCACAAGTTAGGGTATACTATTCTTCTAGAATTTATCCTTATATGCTTTAAGTTCCTTTTCATGATTATTGGCTAAGTATTTAGGCCCCTAATTATACTTTCTCTTCTTAGTTAATGGTGGGAAATGGAAGAACATGTCCCAACAACCAATGTGATAGGAAATGTGATGATTCCCGTATTAATATGACAGAGATGATTAGGGGATTAAAAGATGATTATTATTTTGGAAGACGTTCACTATTTTGGGGAGCCTATATGATCGAGGTAAATAGATTACTATAGTATTTTCATTGAGGAGTAAGGTTGACTTATATTTTGAAGAATCGATGAATTTAAGGTGGACTTATAGTAATTTAGGTAACTTATGAGAATGATTAACCTATCTTGGGTAAAATATGTTTAGGTTAGCTACTTTTGTTATAAGATGTTTGGAGTGGTTGATGTTGTTTGGAGATGAACAATGATGTTTATTTTGGAAGACTATGTTATCAAATCCTTCTTGTATTTGGGTTTCAATCTTAGTTTGGTTTATTTTGAGGAATTTTAAGGACCGTTATTTATGGAATGGTCTATGATGAACTTTGAGTAGTACCATGGAACTTTGAAGGTTTAAAATTAGTTTCCATTCCTATGGGATTATTTCTTTTTGAAGAGTTGTTTTACCTTAACCTTTCTATTTTTTGGATAATGTTTAAAGATATAAGAAATAGATAGTTAATCTTTTGTGGATTATGTGATTCTCTAGAAGATGATTCTTGTGTTTTGATGAGTCCAAGTAGTTTTTAATGCTCATCGTTTGGAGAAAAGATTAGTTTTGGTAGAAACTTATTAAAGGATGAAACTCTACTTGAAGGTAGGTATATTTCCTTATGTTTTTGTTCTATGTAGTAAATGAATTCCTCAAAATTATGAAAAGAAATGTAAAACAAAAATGTTGTTGGTTTACGTTTCCTACTAGGTAATCAAAGACCGTTTACACACATCATAAGTTTGGGATTTTCTCGTGGTCAACTTTCTCCTAATCATGTTTTCTATCACTCTCCCCCAGAACTTGACCCTTTGTTTTTCTTCCATATCCATGTTTTCCTCCATGGAATCCTAGTATGGGTTACCTCGGGTGACCTTTTTTACTTCCCTTTCTTTCTTCTAAAGTAATAGTGTTACTGACTCCTTTTCCGATGTTGGAATTTCAATGAAATTTCAAAACCCAATTTTAAAAATTGCGAGGATGCAATTTCTTAAGGGGGGAAGATTGTAACGACCCGAAATTTTGAATAAATCTTGTTTCCTAATTTTGTGTGTTATTTTATTTTATTTTTATACTCAACAAAAATGTTTCATTTGATTACATGAGTATAATTAAAATGAGACCGTTGGGTTTTGACTGTTATATGACCATTGGTCAATATAACCGCTGGAAACTAAACGTTTAGATTATTGTCTCTAAATACAAGTAATCTTGGTTAATTAATATAGAAAGAAGATTCGATGGCCTCACTCAGTAGTCTTGGACCGATTGAATCCCATCTAACAGAACTTGGGAAGGAGGTAGCACCACTGAGCTTTGCTCTGGACCAAACCCAAGCCGAACTTCATCGTGTGAAGCTAGAACGGGATCGCCTTCGCGAGAAGTTCAAACTGATAGAAATTACTACTCGTGCGATGTTGGCCGAGCCTCCCTCAGATTCTCTCACCTTAGTACACCTTACACTTAGGTCCTATGCTGGTGTGATAAGGGGCTATGTAAGGAGACCATAACTGCCTTGTGTAATCCTTTGTTTTAAATAGAAATTTTGATTTCTTTTAATGATGAAGTTTGTGAATTTTCAAATGTCTGGATAAATATAGTATGCATATTTTTGATGAATTTTAGAGGAAGGATATTTTAAAAATGTTTATGTAAACCTTAAATAATTAAAAATGTGTAATGATTTTCAAAAAAATGGTCTTCTACAATTATGTTCAGTACAAAATTTAGAGTCTAATAAGATCAAATTAATTTCTGATGAATAGTAAATTATGAATAGTGATTTTATGCTTAGGATTAGTAATGTGACCAAATGGATTAGTAATCTCACTTATAGAAAGTATTAATATAATCTAGGCACTTTGATTAAGTAATGTAATTCAATAAAATGGTTAAAAACGGTTTCATAAATTATTTTTCAAGTATTAGTTTTTTCGGATGAATAGTTTTTTTAATTAAAAATAAAATAAAAAATATTTAGAAAATTATTTTTATAAAATGGATTTCATTTTTGAACTCATAGCATCGATATTATGTTATGGTAATTTTTGGGGATTTTTTTGAAAAAAATGAATTTTCGGTGAATAGTGTATTTATTTAAAAAATAAATTAAAAATATTTAGAAAAATATTTTTATAAAATGGAGTTCATTTTTGAAATCAGAGCATTGATATTTGGTTAAGGTGAAATTTTAGGATTTTTCTGAGAAAGTTGAATTTTCAGTGAATAGTAAAAATACCGTTTTAGGGTTTCAGTATGTTTAATGACATCATAACTGTGTCATGATGATGTCATGAGATATTTTATGGGTTGTACGACCAAAGGTGATAAATTATTGTATTGGGGGCCCCATGTGGCCTAACTTCATGGGAAATATCTTGGGAGAGCACATGGTTTTGAGAAACCCACTTATGAGGTGTCCCTTGGCCCTTAATGCCTTGTCCCCTCACTTTCCCTATAAATACCAAGACATTCTCTCATCATTTGGACTCCAAAATCATTTTCAACGAATTTATGGTCTCCTTACCTTCCAAGTAGTCCTCACAAGGTTCCCCCAAGCCCTCAAGGTCCAAACCTTTGAGTTTTAAGAGTTACGTTTTAAGGTAAGGGATATGACCTCTCTCTTTCTTTTCAAGTAATCTCTTTTATGTCATTTATTTTATACTCCATGTTCTTATGTTAAAGGATGATCTCTTATATTACTCTTAATTCCATTTTAATGTTTATGTAATGAGAGATCCCCTCTTACTCTCATTATTTCGTTTTATGAAGTTTTAAGTGGCGCCGTTAGGCTGCCGAAATGTTTGTAACGGATTTTTTCTCCCTTCTCATTTGTCAAGATCTATTTTCATGTAAAGTCTTTATATTTCCTTTTTATTATGTTGGGGTATGATCTCTATATCTATCATACTGATATTTTATGATCATATGATGAGAGACCCATTTGATCTTTTCAATTCAGTATTTTGATGTTTTAAGTGGCGTCGTTAGGCTGCCGAATTTTTAAGTGGTTCTTTCACCCTTCCAGTTTTCAAGTTCTACATTCATGTCAAGTCTTTCAAGTTTCTTTTTATTATGTTGGGGTATGATATCTATATATATCATACTGATCCTTTATGATCATATGATGAGAGACCCTATTTTATCTCTTCAATTCATTATTTTGAAGTTTTAAGTGGCGCCGTTAGGCTGCCAAAATTTTAAGTGGTTCTTTCACCTTTCTCTTTTTTCAAAGTTATAATTCCATGTCAAGTCTTGAAAGTTCCTTTTTATTATGTTGGGGTATGATATCTATATATATAATACTGATATTTTATGTTCATATGATGAGAGACCCTATTTGATCTCATCAATTCATTTTTGGTTGAAGTTTATGTGACGCCGTTAGGCTGCCGAATTTTCATAATAGAAATCTTATTTTTGTCTTCCTTTCATGTTCTTAATTTCATATGGTATATTTTTAAATTTCATTACAATGTTCTAAAATATCTTATATTCTTCCCCTACACTGTTTTATGGGTCATTTATAAATGTTTGACCCATGTCCCCTTTCTTTTCAATGTTTTCTAAAAACCCGAAACATAGCCGTTATGCTGCAGAATTTTCGTCTCAAAATGTCTCTCTCTTTTCTCAAAATTATTTTATGTTATAAAGTGAATACTCAAAGCTATTATTTATATAGATGTATTCACATATATATCAAAATGTTCTATTTTAAATCCTGTGATTTACATACATGAGTCCCACTCTCCCCTTCCGTGGGTTTTAAAGTGACACAAAGATTATGTGTTTAAAGCAGTTTTTGAAATGTTATGATTATGAAATGAAACACATTTCTTTTATGCTATATGGGTTGTTTATGAAATTATTGATGATGATATATGTGACTCACATTATTATAAAGACAAATTTAAGGGTTTTCCCTGATAGCGCTCCAATGCATTGGGTAATGATGTAACCACTAGAGATTACAATTTTCACGATATCTTGGTGAATAACCTTGGTAATTTTCAAATGACACCTTGGGGATGGACCTTGGTGATATGTTCATGATTTTATATGTTAAATGATGTATCCACATCTTAATGTTATGAAAAATGTTATTTTTATTATGATATGCCACATTATTGCTTTCTCATGCCTTAAAGTTCTTTTTCATGACATAGTTGATGTATCTCAAGTTCACATGTTAAATGTTTCTCTTGTTCCCTTACTGGGCCTTCTGCTCACCCTTTCTTTTGATGTGTGTCCCCAGGTTATGAGATGCAGTAATAATCCTAGGATGAACTTAAGGATAATCTTTTCAAGTGTTTAAGAAGAATGTTTTATGTTGTTTTCATGTATTATGTTCCTAGTTTCCAAGACACTAAACATTAAAGATCCTTAGTTTTGTGTAATGTAATGAAAGTTTATGTTATAAAAAGGCAGGATGCTATAATTCCAAGGTTCCTCACATAGGTGCTTAGCGTAGATCCCCTGCATAGGTTCTCTAGGTAGGTTCTCCGCTCAGGTGCTCCGTGCAGGTGCGTCACGCAGGTGCGTCGCGTAGGTGCATCACATAGCTCCATGTGTTCTAGACCTTGATAGAACTTTGAACCATGTTTTCCCATAGAATTATCTACTATATCATGTTTTAAAGAGACACCTGAGAAAATTTGGGGGATCTTTGAAAAAGATCTACACCATGGGAGCTTTGGGACTTCTTCCAACTTTTTTTCGTTCTGATATGGGGATCCCAGGGGTCTTATTTTTTTGCATGCAGGGGACCTGGTTGAAGGGAGTTTGTCCACATAGGTCCTTCAGGTAGGTACTCTACGTAGATCTTCCGTGTAGAGAATCTCAATTTTTTCTCGACCATAATGGGAATTTGAACCATGTTTCCCAATTTAATTCTCTCCTCATGTTTTATAGAGCTACCTGAGAAAATTGGGGGGATCTTAGTGAAAGAGCTACGCAACGGGAGAACTGGGACTTCTTCCAACATTTTTTTGTCCCAAAATTGGGAGCCCAAGGGTCCTATTTATAGGAAAGGAGGGGACCTGGTCAAATGGATTTTGTCCACATAGGTCCTCTATATAGGTACTCCACGTATCTCTTCCACATAGGTGTGTAGATATTATATTTCCACGTAGGTCCCCCACATAGGTCCCTTTTCAAAATTTATCCATCTTCTGAGTGCCATAACTTTTGATCTGTACATCCTTTAGGGCTCTATGACCAGTCAAATCCAAGGTATTGAAGAGATATACACTTCTTGATATGTTAAATACACCATGTATTCTCAGAATAAAATCTTAAAGTGAAATATAATCAATTGACACATTTTCATTATCGATCATGGAAATCCACTTCCTACTCCTAGATGGGGAAATCATTCTACTTATCCATTGGTATGGAGTTGTATCTTGTCCTATAAAAATATGGAATACATCTTCTTCCTTATTAGTGAAAATATCTTTACTCGTACTTGAAAGTTGTTGTCTTTTGAGAATAATATCTTTACTCTATGGAAAAGTGCATGGAACACATTTCATGGTGTCAAAAATCACCTTACCATAATTATTCATGCTTTTTATGATACATTATTCTATATTTATACCCTTACTAAGCATCATATCTCACCCATTTAATATGTTTTAATTTTTCCACAAGATTACAAGAAGTTTACTAAACAACAAAATAAAAGGATAAACTAAATTCAATAATGTTGTCCTCAAAAGGACGAAATAAGAAAATATATTGTAATAACTATATTCATTTGTAATACATTATTCATGTATGTATCTAGATTATAAGGACTACTAAACTAATCAGTCCTTTAGGAGGAAATTTACTTATATTTATGATAATGAAATGAATTAAGGCACCTCTCCAGGCTTCTGTGGTTAGGGTGTTACATTAGATTTCCCTTTTTAATTCAATTTAATGGGATCTACATTCTCTATCACTATATTTCATTATCGGCACATTTCATATTCCTCCGTTTCTATATATTAATTTCCAAATAATTATCTCCTATTTAGAAACCTAGTTTTTTGTTATTTCATATGATCATAGAATTTCACATTCCCACTTTTAATAGGATGTTTTATTAACCATTTATATGATGTGGTTTTTCAACAAAGGTGTTTTTGACTTTCAAACCAATCATTATCGAGAACTAGTTAAAATTTCAAGGGCCTAATTATTAAGGGTAGGGGAGAATTTGACACCCAAATATTTTAAAAGAACATTATTTTTTATAGTGTATACAATATGAAACCTCAAGATTAAATGATGCATAAAATAATATTATTCAAAATATGACTATTAAAACCTAGCAATTTAATTTTCATGTATGATTAGGAATTAAAAAATTATCCAATATATATAAATTTCATACTAATTAATTTTTTTTGATTAATTATTAGGAAATAAGCAATCAATGTTTTAGTAAATACTCATTTCTCTTTGAAAAAATGTTTCCTTCAAAAATTATTTTTATTACTTTATGTGAGAAAATATTTTATATAATTTTAGAAAAGTTTAGAAAATTTATATTATAAAATAAAATTAATTTTATTTTTAAATTAAAAAGTATCTTAGTATGATATTTTAAGATGTTTCTATAAATATTGTTTTTTAATTGAATAGTAATTTGTACTGATTTTTATTAAAAAATGTATTTTTGTTCCATGTATTTAAAAAAATTATATTTAAAAAAATATTTTCAAAGTAATATTATTAATATTATATTATGAATTATCAGGTAAAATTCAATGGAACTTATTTTTTGGTAGAATTTCATATGAAATCATTTTTAGAATTAAAAAAAACATTTTTCTAAAAATCACTTTTTCATTAATTTATATGTTTTTATAATAAATTAGTTTCTACCAAATTTAATATTTAAAAATTGATTCCATTTTTTTAATTAGGAGTTTACAATTAGGTTAATCGTTTTTTTGAAATTATTAATAGTAACCATTTTAAAATTTATCAACTCGGTACTGGTTAAAACAGATAATTAATGTTAAAAATTGTTTGATAAGGCATAAAAAAAGATTTATTTTATTGGATGGGATTAATTAGACCATAGTTATGAAAAATTATAATATATGGAATTTTGGTTCCTTTTTTCTTATATAATGATATTAATATTATTTTAAGTAATAAAAATTCTAGAATGTCACTCTCATAACTTTAATATCTCTTAAAAAATTACATATGGATAAAAATATGACATGTTTAGTTATAAATGTCTATTTTAAACATGAAATAAATTTTTCTATAATCATAATTTTTTTTTTAATTTTAAGGGATTTAATTATTACCTTAAATTATTACACAACATCAACACTATATTTATTCAATTAATAGAAAAGTAAAATAAATAGTTGTAAAAATATTAACATTACAAAAATTTAAATTAATTATTGATTTCCCTAAATTTTTGGGATAAATTTTTCTTTTTATTATTTTTTTTTAAAATTTTCATTCAAATTACTTCTTTTTATTCATGTATTTAATGTCAACTTAAATTAACAGTTTTAAAAATGACAGTAATGATATTCGATAAAAAAAATATTTTATTAAATTATTTAAAAATACTAAAAATAATTCAAGAGGAAATGGTGGATAATATATGCTATAAAAATTCATCCATTTTCTATTTATGATCCAATTCTAACATTATAATTAAAATTATAACCCTCTAAATTTAAAAACCAATTTCCATTATTATGGTAAAAATTTATTAACTAAGGGGTTAATCAAATTGAAAAAGTTTAAAGTGATATATAAACCAATAAATATTTAATTACATGAATATATTAAGAACCTATATTCATTATCTCCAAATACATGTAATGTTTGAACCATTTTACATGAGTTATACACATATTATTTTATAATACTTCAAATATTTCCAAAAGTACCCCTCGCATCCCTTATAAATGGAAACCCCTTTCCTTTAATTCATAAAACCAATATAAGCATTATATCATCACAAAACCCTAAAAATTTGTCTTTTAAAAATCTATATCCACTATATATAGGTGTTTTTACTCTTAAAATACAATTCCATTGGTTATTAAGTAGGAATATAAACGATGTATACCAAAGAAGAGTTGATCGTCTTTACAGACTCTGTAAAATTAATTTTTATACTAAATTTTTAGTGAACATCATAAAATTATAACTAAAATATCATAGATATAATTATATGTTATTATATGTATTGTAAAACCATTTTACACTTATTTTCTATCCTTTAAATATCAAAGAACATTGCTTGCCCATATGTATATCTTACCGTCTACATATAGCGGTTTAATTCTTCTTTCACCACTAAATTACCTAGATGGTTATAAATATGCGATTAATCAATATATATGATATTTATTAAATATTTTTTTATATAAAAATAATATCATATCTACCTTCACACCTTATAATCCATTTAAAAATGATAACATTGCTCATGTGTAATTGTTGACTACCATCTCCACGAAGTGATGTGATCCATTTTTTGTTTAGCTTTACATGGTTGGTAATAAGGATAGATTTAATGAATATAAATTATATATATGTTATAATTATGATTCCTTAAATGTTAACTATTATTTACCTTCCTCTCATTTCGACATTCCAAAAGTGAAAAAAACATTCATTTGTACGTATGACCTACTGTCTCCCTGAAAGGTGTAATTGATTTTTCAATATCTACCTTTTCAAGATGATTATACATATGTATATAATGATAATATATGATATTTTTATAAAATATTAAAATTAAAGATATTATGGAATGGAGATATAAGTACAGGGACCAAAACAACGAAACCAAAATATATATGAAAAATGAAGTAGTTATAGCCAAGAATAGTGATTTAATAAATGAATTTTAAAAAACAGGTGAAAATGGTCATAATAACTCATATATGTTATGATATATATTATAATGGATATTTAATATATTTATATTAAATTTATATTTACTATACATGATTTCCAAACACAGTAAAAAATTATGGACTTATGTAAGAGATTTCGTCTCAATTTCCCACTTATTGGGGACATATTTTATATTATGCACATATTTACCTTAATGTAGTGTATATATGTCCGAAGTTGATGTGTTATATCATTAATATCATTAGTGTCATGATATTTAAAGTTTCATATGATGTAATTATTTCATAGTGATTAATATTCAAAGGATATCAAAGTGGTATGGGTTTATTTCCAAATCTAATAATTATTAACGATTGTTTACATTTAAGTCAAAATTGGTTAAATTATACTATTTAAATATATTAAAACTAATATATTTTATTCTCCTATAGTTATTTCTAAAACATATAGGGTTTTCATTCATTTTCTTGTATGAAAGAGTCTAAAAACTGTATGTAAGGAAACTAAAATTGTTTTTTTTTTCATTAGAGAATATTTTTCTTCCATGTCAATATTTTCTTTAAAAAAATTTCAGGAAATATTTTTAATATTATACTATTGTTGTATAAAATAATTTTTACCCATGTTTTATTTTCTTTAAAAATGTTTCATGCACTCTTATATTCATTTTCTTAACTTGGTTATTTTTTAAATTTTATAAATAATGTCAAATGAATATTTGTTTTAACATAATCGGAATGAAGGAATTTTCCATAGTCATGACAACCAAATAATTTGAATCTTAATTTAATGGTTCCTATTATTCTCTTCATTGATTTTTTTTCTAATATTCTATAAATTGTTATTTTTTTAAATGTAAATTTCATTGTGAAAAGTTTATTTCCCTTAGGAATTTTTTTAAATATATTTTGATGGTATTGATATTAGTAAAAAACAACAAACCTTTATTTTACTTATGTTCCACTATGGCTATTTTTTAATGATAAAAATATTAATATTTATATGGCTGGTTTAAAATCTTCTTGTCTATAGAAATTAATAAAGTTTCATATGATAGTTTTTCATTATTAATGTTTATGTTGATTATGTAATGAACTATTATTCATTCATATTGAAAATAAATTAGACTTAATAAGTTTTGGGTGGGGCCTCTTATAGACCATTGATTCATTGGTAGGTCTCATGAGACAAACTATTTTTGGTATTTTGTTGAGGTCTTTCCCATTTATGTAATATATCATAGCATAAGTCCTTGATATTATTTTTATAATATTTGGAATTAGGCATTCCATAATTATAAAACCAGTTATTGATGTCCATGTGATTATTTAAATAGTTATGATATATATGGATATGTTTCCAAATCATGTGATTATTTATATAGAATTATTTGATCATCATTTATTCACTCCATTTTATTTTTTCTGCTAAAGTTATTAATTAAATGGAATGTGTTTTTATTTATTTACCTTCCCATATTAATTATTACTTATTTAATAAACATAGATTTCACTATACACATACCTCTAATGTGAATATGAACTCACCTTTATGTTTTTTTCTTTTCCTTGGGATATTATGAAGAATATTAAGAAGGATATCAAAGATTCAAGAATGTTTCTTATTCCATGATTTTATGTTTCCGATGTAATATAGGAATCATGTATGTATATCATTTACCAAGACTACTAATTTTTTTTACTTTAAGATGTTGTTTCTCATATATAGTTTCATTTTAATAAAGTAATCATTGGATTGGGGATACTAGGTTTTGGATATTTACATGTTGATTATGTGAGTGTGCAAACAACCACCCAGATGTATGGAACATATCACTTTTCATCCCCACATTTTAGTGATGGTTATAGAAATGGGATAAGTGAATAGATATGTTATTTATTTAAAGTATTATATTTTTCAAACAAAATTTAGGAATTAGATAAGTAATATTATGAGTAAGTGATCATTGTAAAACTAATCTCATTAATGAACATATTAGGAGGGAAAATCAATCTATTTATTAGTGAAACTCCATTTTTATTTAAATAATTCATATAAATATTCAAAATTTTGATTCATCAACGTAAAACATATAATGATTTCATCATAATTTTTTGATAATGATATTATAATAAAATGACCTCTTCCATTGTCATACTCACATATAGATGGTAGCATACTCTAGTTAGGTCGATTTGAATGAAAATTAATTTTTTTATTATTATATGAAAAAGGGGGGAGTTGAACCCCCCCAAAACAACAAACTTTAGGGCGGGCGGAAATAGTGAAGCCCAAGAGAATTGTTTTCCACAAAAATTTGGCACGCCCGCAAAAGGAATCCTAAGCTGTCAAAAACGATAAGCCCCTCTCCTGACCGTCTGATGCTTGCAAGAGAATCAGCAACAAAATTAGTCTCCCGCCAACTATGGTGGAAGTTTGGACCCAAAGATATTTCCATAGCACACTTCCTGATAATATAGGTCAGATCCCAAGGGGTCTCATGCCTACCCTGGACCATCCTTACCAAGGACTCTAAATCAGATTCCACTTCAGCTGCCTGAAATCCGTGCTCTTGGTAGACTTAGTGCCCAGAAAGAAGCGCTTATGCCTCCGCCCCCAGAGAGCTACCTGGACTATAGAAAGAGCTGAATTCCACCAGAACTGAACCACAAGCATCGCGAAGAACTCCGCCACCTCTCATGAAACTATCTCTAAGGGAACCATCAACATTGAGTTTCATCCCGCTGTAAGGGGGACTCCATCTGACCCACTTGCCCCCTGAACCCCCAAGCGAAAAGGGCCTGTAAAGCAAGTTTCACACAAGGGGTGATTGTTGGTACCCTTTGAGGAGTGCGAGTAGCTCATAAATTGGAAAAATAATATTGGATACTAGTAATTAAATAATTATTTTTTTGTTCAACTGTTCTAAAAAAATTGTTAACATAATAATTAAGTTATCACCGTTATTTTGATAAAAACCCCTAGAACAAGATCATCACTAATTTTTTCTATAAGAAAAATAATAGAAACTATCATAAAATGAAATTATATGTTAATAAACTATCATGAACATAAATTCTAGAGATTTATGTGATCTAGTAATGAATAAATTTGGGATAATAATTAATAACACCTCCATGATCATGAAGCCAGATCAAAATGATCAAGATTACTCTCACAAAAAATTAAAAATAGATAATAACTAACTATTATACATGTATATAATAATTATAAGTGAATATTTTAAAAGGCAATGAATATGAATATGTTTATAAAATTGGGTATTAAGATAGTAATTTTTTTACCAGAGGTTAAATCATTCCCATGGAAATCAAGTGTAATAGTAATGGACTATTGTAACTCAAATTTATATATTTGAGTTGTATAATTTCTTATGAAGTTAGAAAATAAATTTTATCAATATTCACCAATTTCAATTTTAAATCTAATTTCCACTTTTATCTCCCTATGGAAAATGATTTCATAATTAAAATCCCCTTCCTTGAATGAATTCCCCATAAAATTTTAATATGTTTTCCTCTTAAGTGTTGATTTCAATAAAATGAATCTTTCTTTAAATTCCATTATTTCACTTACCAATGTTTTCCATTCTTCCATTGAATTAAAAATATGAATAAATTAATTCTATTTTCATAATTTACTTTTTAATGATAAGATTTTTTACACCCTTTTATGATTTGGATTCTATTTTACTCTTTCCTTAAAAAATGTTCTATTGTATATGATGTAATGTTTTATAAATAACCACTTAAATGATTTATTGAAGTTTATATTTGAATTTATTGTAATTATTATAACTTGATATAGTTTATGTGGTTAGTCATGTGATAGATTTTTAAAGGTAATGTGAATTTTTTTTATTTATTTGTGTTAATGATGTGATTGTTTGATATTCCTTGTGCTACAAATGTATATGGTTGATATTGATTTGATGGTTGGGACCTACATAGACATATAAAGAATTGGTTATTGATTTATATCTCATGAGATAATGGTGAAATGAGTTATAAATCTTGAGAAAAAATTGAAAATTTTTTGTGACATCTGCTCTGCCATGGGAAACAGTTTTTGATCCCTAATTCACTATGGGACAATGGGTTTGATGCCTGATCCTCCATAGGAAATAGGTGTTCATCCATGATCTATAATGATGTTATTTTATTATTTTGTTGGTTCCACAATCATTTTACATGTGAATATTCTTTTCTTGCAATCTCATGATTTAAGTATTCTATATTCCAGGTCTTTACTCCAAGATATATGATTGATCATATGGGATTATTTATTCACTTTTATTTCTATATGCACCGTTTTTATGGTTCTTGTAACGACTCGGGCCCGAGCAGCCACCCGAACAGTGCTAAACGGGCTGGGTGACACTACCTTAGGCACACCTCCCCGAACGCCAAATGCTGCCGACTAGCAGTTAGGGTCTTATAGGTATAGTGGGGAGGCTATACCCTCTCGGTGGATAATAATGGTACTGGTCCGAGTATAATAATAATGATGCAGAGGAACAAATGACTCAGTAGACTCAAACCAGACCCGCAAAGTGGAAGCACATTCAATATTGATAAACAGTGAAAACAATAAATATAAACAACAGTAGATGAAAGTAAACACAACAGCACACTGATCACTTGTAACTACCACTGAACAACAAACATGCATCCAAAATAGGTCATACATGTATTTATATATAAAAAGGCGCCAATGGATAACCAACTGTAGCTATATAACAAATAAGCATTCTAATACAGGAAAGGAAACAAAACAAGATAAACTCCAGCTAGGCAAGACCTCAAGGTCCATACCATCTCCTGTAACAACTAAGGTAGTCCGCTCCTGAAGCTGACCTCTTTCCTACACATAAATACATAAGTCTACACATGTCCTGAAGGTCCCGTGTAGGATGTGAGATGAATCTCAGTAGGATACCACCCAACGGTACATACCTAATATAAGTGTTTAAAGTGGCATGAATTTATAAGGAAAACAATGAATAGTACGATTCACAAATAAACACCAAAACCACTGGTACTCAGCGGCCACCATGGAGTGTCACCTACTTCAGCCAATGTTGGAATCTATGTCGTGTAACCCGACACCATGTGCCCCCTGGCACCGTGTGTCTCAAGTACCAATGTCCCGAAGGCACGCTCAAGAATAGTAACCTAGAACCTTGTGCCTCTTGACACCTCATGCCTCAAGTAATGTTGTCCCGAAGGCACACCCAAGAAGTAACCCAGAGGAACAACGATGTCTGTCCTCAAATAAATAACTGGATAGACGGTTATGTCTTCCCTCGAATAAAGTAATCGGAGGGATGACGATATCCGCCCTCAAATAAGTAACTGAAGGGATAACGATATCTTCCCTCAAATAGTAACCGGAGGGACAACGATACCTACCCTCAAATCACAGAGAGCCTGAGTCCCCAACCTGATAGCCTCAAAGTTATCCCCTGGAGGCTTATCACCTCCCATGTGGCTTCCTACGACAAGCACCCCCACCCAAAGTACCTAAACCGCATCTATGGGGGCCTCTACCCACATGAGTGTTCAAAACCACCTCATCATAGAGTATCTCTGTGTGCACACTACTCAAAGTTCTGAGTGAGCAGTAATCACCAAAATAGTTCCTAAGCCACCACACATCTGACACCTCATGCCCCATCAACCATACCGCTCAAGTCTGATGGCCTTGCCATCCCAGTAACCCAGGCCAAGCCCAACATGAAAATCATCTTGCCTCAAGCTGATGTCCATGATGCCCAATCCCGTGGTCAAACCACCCAAAGTAACCCCGGTCCAAGCCCAACCTAATAGTCATACTACCTCAAGCCGACGTCCATGATTCCCAATCCCGTGGTCAAAACCACCCAAAGTAACCCAGGCCATGCCCATCCTGTGATCTGCATCAATCAACAATATCTGGGCCACACCCATCACAACCCGAAGGTTCCAACATATGCAATTCAACATTTACATATAAAACACATTTAAACAGAACACATAAAGGAAGAACCATCTAAATAGATTAATTGTACTAAGAAAGTGTTGTCTCATACCATTACTAAAGTTTATAATGTCTCCAACAATTCATATAAAGGTTTAAATAACTAAACCTAACAATTTAAACCAATACAATTCAAGTTTTATCATTTTGGAAACCCCAGCCAAAATGCCCCATGTGAGCAACGACCTCTCGCCCGACCCTGCTCAATCAAGACAGAACAAAGGGAATACCCAGATGTATCCCATAGTTCTAATAAGAAATTTAAATAAGCATTAGTAGATAAATTAGGGTCTCTCTCAAAATACCCTAAAACACGCTGAAGGCCGTGCTACCCAAATGACCACAAAAACAAAAAAAGATGTATGCACCACCTACCTCATACTAGTATGATGTTACTCCTCTAATAACAGCCTCCAATTAGGTCTAAAACGTGGTAGATCTACAAAGGAATCAAAACCGCTCAAGCCCCAAAAACTCATTCTAGAACAGAAATAAAGAAAAATGGCTCAAGAGGAATCAAGGCCTTACCGAGGGGGTTCTAACACATCAAACGATGTTTGAAACGGGGTTCAGATGAAGATCTGGGAAGGATTTGAAGGTCTGGCCGACTCTCCCCACATGAGCCACAAGAGGGAGGAAGAAAGATGGAGAATGGGAAATCCCAAGCGGCTCATAACTTAAAAACCCTAACTTTAACTGGTCGCATGGTAACCCCACACGGTTTGGAAAACCGTGCGCCAATCGTGCAGTTTCCACTGTCTCTCCCAGGGAATTTGCAAGACATGCCCGCATGGTTTGACAAACTGTGCGCTGCCCGTGAAGATCCCAGTGTTAAGGGCGCACGACTTCTTGGGTTGGTCCCATAGTTTTTTCAGACCGTACGCCAACCGTGCACCCCTGTACGACCTCCACAACTTTAAAAGTTTATCCCATAATTGTCCAATTTCTCTAGTTTTCTCAGAACGAGTCAAAAATTCAAACAGCGTTGGGATTTTGACCCATTCCAAAAATCTAGGTTCTTAAAATCTCCCCACCATAACATATCTCGTCCCCAATCTACCAAAAAAAACCTGGAGATGGCATCGAACATACCACCCTAATCAAAGCAACCCAGACTTCCCCGATCACAAGGTTTTGGCTAAATTCCTCAAGGGGATCCCCACCTTAGGAATCACCTAACTCGATCTCAACCCAATAAAACTCATAACAAGAAAAGGTTCACAAACCTGTTTCCGGAATCAAGGTCCTCTCATGATGCATTGTCACCACTACGCCTCATTGGCGCCCCCATGCCGCTTCTGACATCCAACGTATCCTACACCGCATCAGTGTCCGCCTCCATGAGTTCTTGCATCCCATTGATGCTCAAAACGAACCTGGTACCTAGAACCTCAAGTAACCCGCATCCTCGATGCCCCGATGCCCATGACACCTCAAGTAACCCGTATTCTCGATGCCCTGATGCCCATGGAACCTCAAGTAACCCATATCCTCGATGCCCCAATACCCAAGGCACCTCAAGTAACTCACATCCTCAATGCCCCTGATGCTACGCATCTCATACACACACACACACACACACACACACACACACACACACACACACACACACACACACACACACACACACACACACACATATATATATATATATATATATATATATCACGCACCTGATATGGCACCAAACCCACTGACCAATATCTAGTCAGTCCACATAGATCCTGTGCATCACGTGCACTCAAAACGAACATGCTAGAAGAGAATAAGGAAATCACAGCCACACCTATGATGTCCCTCTAACCATCGCCATCTCACCAACCTACTCAGCCTCTAGCATCTCCACAACATGCACCTATTCTGAAGCATGACTACCTGATGCCTGACCTCCCTATGGTGCTTCTCCAGTCACCAGACACTGACCCCTCAGTTGGATCTTGTTGTCTCTGTCACGTCCTCCACGTGCTGCTGAACCTCAGCTACCCTCTCCTGGTACCGAACCTGAACCAAATCCTGATGCCACAGTTTGTCCTGGTCCCTGTCTACTAGCTGTCTAAGAAGGCTGCCTGCAGAACCTTTCCAGATGCCCGACCTTTCCACATGCCTGACACTCCTTTGGAGGCCTATCGCACTGGGTCCGAACATGTCCTGGATTCCCACATTGAAAACAAACCACTGAAGAAATTCTACGAGGTGGTCTAGTTGAGTCCTTGGCCTGACTGCTCTGCTGGGAATCATCCCGTCCTCTCTTCCTACTGTCCGAACCATCACCTGAGGCCACCGCCCAACCGACCTAGGGCTTATCCCTCTGATTTCCCTCCACTATGAGTGCCTCATTCACCACCTCTAAGAAATAACCTAGATAAAAGATATTTACTTGGATCCGAATGGCGTATCGTAAGCCACCCTCAAAGCGCCTCACCTTTGCCGCATCATCGCATACCATACCAGGTGAAAAGTGGGACAACTCAGTGAAAGTAGCTGCATAGTCCATGACAGACATGTCTCACTGCTGAAGGCTCAAGAACTCCCGAGCTCTCTCTACCCTCAGTGTCTCCGGGTAAAAGTGCTCGAAGAACCTGCCCTCGAAGTCTTTCCAAGCTAGTCCCTCATGCTTTTGAGCCTGAACATGCACATTCCACCAGCGTTTTTGAGGTCCTCTCAGTATGTACGTCACCAGATTGACCCTCCGCCTTGGAGGCGTCTCGAACTGCTCGAAGATCATCTGCATACTCTCTATCCAGTTCTCAGCCGCCTGTGGACCACCCTCACACTAAAAAAGTGGCAGGTGCTACGACTGGAACTCTCACATCAGATAATCCACAGATGGCTCTGTACCCTGCACACCTCTGTCAATCCCCTGAAAGACATGTACCGGGCTAGCTTGGAGCTGCTCGTCGAACCATGGTCTGAACGCTTCCAAACCCAGCTGTTGTCCTGCCTGCACTGGTTCCTGAACCTAATCATGCACCTGTGGAACTGTATCATCACTCGCCTCATGCTCCATGAATACATAAAGGAGGAACCAGCCTTACTCTCCCTTATCGCAACCCATGCCCACAGCATCCCAGCCTCATGGCCTCCTTACGGGGCCATGCCCATCCCGGCAACCAACATTGCCTCAAACCAACGACCGAGTCTCCCAATAATGGTGATCAAAATCACCTCAACCAATAGTACCTGCCTGCTCGTACCAGAGCCAGACCCAAATACCATGTCGCATGCAATTCTATAAATATACAAAGCATGTACTAGCACATTGAAATAAACAAGTTATTCTATCAGGAATTTCACCTATTCACATTTCAAGGAATACAAAGTATGAAAATTTGATATTATTCACATGGCATTATGACTTCACAAAGCATACGTGCAGTTATGAAATTGTAATACCCTAAAATGTTCCTATCAAAATCCAAACAAACAATCCTTGACATTCTAGGACAAGGTCCAATTCTACCTTATCGCACTAGGTCAAGAGTCACATATCACAATCCATAACATCACATAAAAAGTGATCCACCGAGGTGGAAATCATATAAACTATAATCTGAGAAAAAGAACAACCGCAATTCCCACCCAAGGAAACTTGGTCCATCCCTCATACCTGGGGATGCAGGCACCCAAGAACAAGTTAGAAACCCAGTTCCAGTTAACAACCTATCTCTATTCTACCATATCCCAAATAGTAAAACCAGTAGAAATAAAAAGAGAAGTCTCAACCCCATTAGTATCCAACAAAAAACGGCTACTAAATCTCTGTCAAGAACTCCTCTGATACCACTTTGAAACGACTCGGACCTGAGCAGCCACCCGAATAGTGCTAAACGGGTTGGGTGTTACTACCTTAGGCGCACCTCCCCAAACGCCAAAAGCTACCAACTAGAAATGAGGGTATTATAGGTATAGTGGGTAGGATATACCCTCTTGGAGGATAATAATGGTACTGGTCCGAGTATAATAATAATGATGTAGTGGAACAAATTGTCACGACCCATCCTCGGGGCCCGTACCGTGACTACCCCAAGCCCGCCTTCCATAGGCCAGGGGCTGGCGACTAGCACCAAGGCGTAATTCCTGGTAAAAAGGGAAGACATTGACTTTGTAAAGTAAACAAACAACACAGAGCAAGAAAGCAGAAGTAAAAACTAAGTAAAAACTGTGTACAAAAGTAAGTGCAGAAAAGTAAGTGGGCAGAATACAAACCCAAACTGAAAGTAAAGTACAACTGGGAAGGGAAAACAACAACTGAAAGTAAAGCCGTAGCCTCGAGCCATCCACTGGAATTCCCACATGAAGGGTGGGTACAGATAGCCTCCACAACTCCTCGGGTCCAGTCGTCCACTCCGAGTACGCCCCGCCCAGTGATCCACCTCCGGGTACCGACCTGCTCCTCGTGCCTCAACCACGATCAGCGTTGTCCGTCGTCTGCAACCAACACAACGTAGTGCGGGCATAACCCGTGTAGGGGTGAGTATAAGATACTCAGTAGGGACCCCGAGACCCCCGAAGGTCTCCCAGAATCCACAAAGGATAATCCACAAAGGAAAGATACAAACACGAAGTAACATCTGGCACTACTTAGGTATATGCCCATACATATACCTAAGTCATTAATTCTCGTTCGGCTCCAACATCCGAGCTCAAGTACAAACCAATCCACACGGGAAACCACAACTCAATCCATACAGGAAAGCAGAACGTAATCCACATAGGATATCAAGTCAATCATATTGAAGATAAGGATTGAAAGTCAAGATACATCTCACACAGGTATACTTCATCGTATGACGATAGAGATGATCAGATATAGCCACTGATTCATCTAAGCAGTCGGACCCACAAAGGATCGATAGGTACTAACCCCCACAATGAACCACAAAGGATCTGACCCACACAGGATAGATAGGTAACTAACCCCCGCAATGACCCACAAAGGATCTGACCCACACATGATCGATAGGTAACTAACCCCCGCAATGAACCACACAGGATCAGACCAACACAGGATCTGTAGGCGCTGGCCCACACAGGACCGCTGAGCGCTGACCCACATAGGATCTGACCCACACAGGATCGGTAGCACTAATCCATGTAGGATCGCTGAGTGCTGTAGTAGTCGCCGTCGAATCCACGGAGGATTTCTGTACAGTCGTCATCGTCGTCACAGTCACAGCCAGCTCTAGGGTTTCCGCACACAGCAAGCTCGTTCGGGAGGGTCCGCTCCACGAGCAGAAGGTCTGATACATCAACTGACACATAGTATGGAGTTGATGTATCCAAAAGTTCCGTATCGTCAAACAGGAACTCAACATCACAGAAGCCGCGTCATTCGGACGCCCGGTCTGAGAGTTATTGGCCTTTTCGTCCCAGGGGCCCGGTTGGTTTTTTAAGTCAAAACCAACCCAACCGTACTCCAACTACGTCGAAACCTCGATTGGATTAAGCCAAAAGGTCCGTCTCACTTAGAGGAATCCATTAAAGTTGACGACACCTCAATCGGACGTTCAGAGCTCAAGTTATAAGTTTTTTCCGCTCCGAGGGCTCGGTTGGTTTTGTGTACGAACCAACCCGGCCGAACCCAAAGTACTCCTAAACCTTGAGTGTAATATACTTAAACCACCTTCTCGATCCAAGGATCGCTACGCAACTGACGGTGCGTCGATCGGAGGTCCGTAGCCCAAGTTATGGGTAACAGACCGAAAAAGTCCGGTATTAGGGGGTTCGGGCCCGGTCCGACCCGGCCCGGTACCCCCTGGGTCGGCCTGAACCGGGTTCGGCGCTCTTGGGCGTGACCTCCGGTATTAGGGGGTTCGGGACCGGTCTGACCCGGCCCGGTACCACCTGGGTCGGCATGAACCGGGTCGACCCGACCCGGGTCCGGGTCCGGCCCGCCTGGGGCGCGACCCGACTTGACCTGGGCGCGGCCCAGCCTGGCGGTCTGGTCGGGTGGCTCGGCCGTTTCGGACGAGTGGTGCGGGGTGGCATGCTGCCCCCCGCCATCATGGAACTGCGGCCCCATGGGGGGGGGGGGGCGCTCCTTGTCAACGGACGCAGCCGAGCGCCGCATCCCACCTCCCTCGGTCCCGCGCGGTCGCGGGACCAGTGGCCCTTCCCGGCGGCGCGCCGGGCACCGCCGCCTCCTAGCGGCCGGCCGGTGCCTCCGTGCCGGCGAGGCGCGCCGGCGGAACATTCCGCGGACCACCGGACAGGATCCGGTGGTCAGATTTGCCTTCCATCTTCGCCAACGGCCCTCCCGGGACCGGTTCTTCACTGCGAAGACCTCACAACGCCCGTGCGACCTGCTTCATCGTCGCCCGCCGATCCGCACACCAAGAACGAAGAGACGGTGGGTTCATACTTGTTCGTTGGTCCGCACCCACTGCGTTAGAGGTTTAAAAAGGATTCTGACAAATTTTAAACAGATGCTGAGGGTATAAATCAAAAAGATTTAATTGAATCAAAACCCCTACCTCCTCTAATTCGTTGAGCGAGGGTTCATCGTGGAAAAGCACGTCGCGGAAGAAGGCATCGCGGAAGGGGGATCGTCGCGTCGCGGAGAAGGAACGTCATGAAAGAAGTTTCACGGAAGAAGCGTCGTTGGCGTCGTGGTACACGGCGTCGCGTAGTCGATCTCCGAGGATTTGGCGTTCTTCATCGGAGATCGGTGCATTTTTCGCGTTCTTCGCGTTCTTCGTCGAAGAAGAAGGCTTTTCTCTAAATCCTCTCCATGTAACAAGTTCCCACCCAAATAAAATAAGTGTTGTATTATTTTATTAACACTCAAACAAACTCTTTGAAATTCAAAAAGAAAAGAAATGATCAATTAATTGAGGAGTTTAAAACCGCCCAATTAATGAGACGTTTAATATCCAGATTAAACGCAAGAGTTGACTTCATTAAAAAAGGGGGGTGCGGGTGCGTTACTTAAGAATAAAAGAAACGGTGGGACTCGTGTGGGCCCCACCTCACAAATATCCTACCAAGTGGGTAGGATATTGTGGGTCCCACATCATCCACTTAACATAGGTTAAGCGACTTAAAATAAATAAATTGGTCGCACCATTTTATTTTATTCATTTACTTAACCCAAAAAAATTAAAAACCACACCCGAGCAAACGCAACTCCGAAAGAGGTGTTTCTAAGAAAATACCGGCACTGCGATTCCATCGGTGCCCTCAGAATTTGATTCCGAGCACCAGTTCAAAAGTTAGAAAAACCCGCTCGTTCGTTCACTGAACGTACCTGAGCTAAACTTTGGAAAAAGATTCCAGGCACACCGGGCCTCGAAATTAGGTACCGTCAGAAACTGCGTTCTTGTAAAATTCCCAAGAAAATTAAGAAAAAAATTTCCTTGAATTGTTTGGGTCTTTACACAAATGACTCAGCAGACACGAACCAGACCCACAGAGAGGAAGCACATTCAATATCGATAAACAACAGAAGCAATAAATATAAACAACAGTAGCTGAAAGTAAACCAAAATAGCACGCTGATCACTTGTAACTACCACTGAACAACAAACATGTATCCATAATAGGTCATACATGTATTTATATATAAAAAGGCACTAATGGATAACCAACTATAGATACATAACAAATAAGCATTATAATACTGGAAAGGAAAAAAAACAAGATAAACTCTATCTTGGAAAGACCTCAAGGTCCATACCATCTCCATGAAATAACTAATGTAGTCTAGCTCCTGAAGTTGGAATCTTTCCTGCACATAAATCCATTAAGTCTACACGCGTCCCAAAGGGCCCGTATAGGGTGTGAGAAAAATCTCAGTAGGATACCACCTAATGGTGCATACCTAATATAAGTGTTTAAGCATGCATGAATTTATAAGGAAAATAGTGAACAGTACGATGCAAAAATAAACACCAACTCCACTAGTGCTCAGCGTCCACCATAGAGTGTCACCTGCTTCAGCCAACACCAAAATCTCTATTGTGTAACCCAACACCATGTGCCCCCTAACACCATGTGTCTAAAGTATCGACATCCCAAAGGCACGCCCACGAATAGTAACCTGGAACCTTGTACCTCCTGACACCTCGTGCCTCATGTACTGACGTCCCGAATGCACGCCCAAGAAGTAACCTAGAGGAACAACGATGACTATCCTCAAATAAATAACCAGAGGGACAATGATGTCTACCCACAAATAAAGTAACCATAGGGATGAAGATATCCACCCTTAAATAAATAACCAGAGGGACAACGATACCTACCCTCCAATAGTAACTAGAGGGACAACGATACCTACCCTCCAATAGTAACTAGAGGGACAACGATACCTACCCTCAAATCACGACGAGCCTCATCCCCCAACCCGATAGCCTCAAAGCTATCCCCTGGAGGCTCCTCACCTCCCACGTGGATTCCTATAGAAAGCACCCCCAACCAAAGTACCTAAACTGAATCTACGGGGGCCTCTACCCACATGAGATGTCAAAACCACCTCATCATGGAGTATCTCGGTTTTCACACTACTCAAAGTTCTGGGTGAGTGGTAATCACCAAAATAGTACCTAAGCTACCACACGTCTGACACATTGTGTCCCTACAACCATGTCGCTCAAGTCTGATGGCCTCTCCATCATAGTAACTGAGGCCATGCCCAACCTGACAGACATCCTGCCTCAAGCCGACGTCCTTGACGCCCAATCCCGTGGTCAAACCACCCAAAGTAACCCCTGGCCAAGCCCAACCTGACAGTCGTACTGCCTCAAGCCGACATCCATGGCACCCAATCCTGTGGTCAAAACCACCTAAAGTAACCCAGTTCATGCCCATACTGTGATCAGCATCACTCAACAATATCCAGGCCATGACCATCACAACCCAAAGGTTCCAGCATATGCAATTCAACATTTATATATAAAACACATTTAAACAAAACACATAACAGGAAAAACCATCTAAATAGATGAATTTCACTAATAAAGTGTTGTCTCATACCAACACTGAAGTTTCTAAGGTCCACAACAATTCATATCAAGGTTTAAATAACTAAACCTAACAGTTTAAACCAATACAATTGAAGTATTATCATTTTGGAAACCCCAGCCAAAATGCCCCATGTGGGCAACGAACTCTCGCTCATCCCTGATCAATCAAGACAAGACAAAGGGCATGCCCAAATGTATACCATAGGTTTAATAATCAATTTAAATAAGCAGTAACAGATAAATTAGGGTCTCTCTCAAAATACTCGAAAACGCGCTAAAGGCCGCGCTACCCAAATGACCACAAAAACATAAAAAGTGGTATGAACCACCTACCTCATACTTGTATGATGTTACTCCTATGATAATAGCCTCTAATTAGGTCTAAAACGTGGTAGATCTACAAAACAATCAAAACTGATCAAACCCCAAAAACTCGTTCTAGAATAGAAATCAAGAAAAACGGCTCAAGAGGAATCAAGGCCTTACTGAGGGGGTTCTAACACATCAAAAAATGTTCTAAATGGGATTCAGAAAAAGATTCAGGAAGGATTTGATGGTCCGGCCGACTCTCCTCGTGTGAGCCACAAGAGGGAGGAAGAAATATGGAGAATGGGAAATCCCGAGTGGCCCAGAGCTTAAAAACCCTAACTTTAAGTGGTCACACAGTCACCCCACACGGTATGGAAAATCGTGTTCCAACCGTGCGGTTTCCACTGTCTCTCCCAGGGACTTCGCACGACATGCCCACACGATTTGACAAACCGTGCACTGCCTGTGCGGAGCCCACTGTCAAGAGTGCACGACTTACTGGGCTGGTCTCATGGTTTTTTCAGGCCATGCGCCAACCGTGCGCCCCTGTATGACCTTCACAACTTTAAAAGTTTATCCCATAATTGTCCAATTTCTCTAGTATTCTCAGAATGAGTCAAAAATTCAAATAGGGTCAGGATTTTGACCCATTCCAAAAACCCAGGTTCTTATAGTTCTATGAAATATAAATTTTATCCCTTTACCATTCTTATATTTTATCATATTATTATGATCTCACCATGGGTAACATGTTGATATGTCTATTTATCCATTACTAAGCTTTTGAGATCATCCAATTATTATATTTCCATTTCCCATGGCATTATGATGTGATTATCTTTGGATATGTTTATAATAATATCAAGATATATTTAATTATGGGTAAATGTATATATGAATTATAAAATAAGCAGCTTCTATAGATTATCTCCAATGAAACTAAACCTCTCAATTCTAATGATGTTGATTTTATTATGTAAAATAAGGCTTTTAATTATGGAAATTATGTATAATAATGGAATGTTTATCTTTGGCCGCCTCAATGCACACCTCATTATATCAATGACTATATGAAATTACATGAGATATACATTGGCAGGTTAGTGTCTGTAATTATTCTCTTCCTATTACCCCATGAATTTATCCTTTATATTGAATATATAACCCTTTATAGTGAGAACATGATTGTATTTATGATAACCTTAATATACCATCACAAACCATTATACTCTTTGATGTTAAATGATTTGGGATAACTTAATGTAACACATTAAGGGGATATTATCATTTTAATTTTCATGTCAACAAAATTTTATCTCCCATGAATAAAGGATATATAGATATTGAATTTATTAAAAAACATGATGCATTTATAACCATTACAAAAAATCTATCATGTCTCTAACATCCACAATTCTATATGGTTATCATGTTGAACTTATAACAATGGTTTCATCAATGTATATTTTACATTGTAGTATTTATCCACCCTTAAGATACTAACATCACCCCTATCAGTGATCACTCAAATAAGATGGTATATTCAAATGATGTGTTTTGACCTATTGTGAGGTTGGGGTTCATTGGCACAAGGGATGGAATTATTACTATCATAAAATAAAATAAATTTTTCTATAATTATTTGGAACCACCTAAAATTAAGAAATGAACTTCATGATCAAGAGAGTTTCCTAAATAAAATTTGATATTGTTATGTATTCTACCTTCTATTTCGAGTCTTCTATGCTTTATTAGTTTGATGTAAGATCATGGGCCTCTACAGGTATAGAAATTCTAGAAGAATTTTCTTTGTTCAATTAATGGATGGGTCTAATTTAGAATCGAGAATTGGAATATAATTACAAGAGTTGGAATGCCTTAATGTTTGGTTTTAATATTAATAATTAGGCATGGATGGTATCTTAGGTTCCTGGGTGACCTTTAGGGGCTATGATTTAATATTTTGTAAGTTTCATTTTTTTCTCAGAGGCATGATTTGGTGTGCATGGTTTAGAAGAACCCTAATGAAACATTGATGATCGAGGTGTTTCTAGTTAATTTAGATCTAATAACAATTTGGTTTCATGGTTATCACATGGTTTATGATAAACCTTTTGAGTCCAATGGGAATCCGTGAGAGGTGGTGGGAGTATAAGACATGTTGCAATGTTTGTGTACGGCAGTAGGAAAACATCGCACCTACAAATGGGTCCAGTGTGGTGTTACATGGTTGGTGAATTTTTAGAAAATTGTGAGAAAAAACCAAGAAGTTTGTGTTTTTTATTGGATACTATAAACCCATAATATTTTATGAAAACAAAAATCAAATGAATTTTATTTCTTCGATATCTTGTGTTATACATAACACTGAATTTAAATAAACAATTTTATACAATTAAAATACTATTATTTAAAGTGACTTTTATCGATTAGAAATTGGAGGGTATGAATATGAATAAACAATTTATGAAAAATTAATACAATGATATGTATAAAATTATTAATTTTTATCAATTAATTAAAAATAAAATTAAAAATTATTGAAAATTTACAAATGAATTATTCTAAAATGTAATTTTTATCTGTCCAATGTAGTTTTTTCTTAATAAACTAAATTATTCACTATTAATGATTTATTTTAATTAATTTAAAAAATTATTTATTAAATAAAAAAATTTAAACCATATTCTAATAGTTTTACTTTCATGAGATAATAATAACTCCATTTTATACTTAAAAATATTATTTTTAAAATGGATTTTTTCAACAAGTGTTTCACAATTATTTTAAAATTAGTTTCTCCCAGTATTAGGTGATGAATTTAATTAAATTGATTATTTATTTGAAATTAGGAGGTTAAAATTTTGTAAATAGTTTTATTTTATTTTTTTTTCAATATGAATAGTAACCATAGAAGAATTTATCACCTTGATAAAGGTTAAATTTGGTTAATCATTGTTAAAACTAGGTGACAATGAAATAATTTTTCATCAAAACTTGTATTGGATGATTTAAATTTGACCCTTATCACATTAGTCTCAAAATGTATTTGTTTAATGGACACATTTACATGAATTTTTGTTTTTATAATCTTTAATGAAAATAAGGTTACAATGTGTCACTATCTTAGTTTTAAATAACTTTTTTGTGTTCACATAGAGAAAAAAGAATGTTATGAATGAATATAAATATCTATTTTGAGAATAATATAATTAATTTCCTAAAAATGACTTATTTTTAAATTTTAATGATTAAATCATTGCTTTAAATTCTTATGCAATGATAATAAAATATTTATTCTATTAATAGAGAAATAATAAAAATTATTTTTAAAAAATAAAAGAAAAATAATTTGATGAGTTATAGGTTACATAAATTTTATAGATTCATATAGATTATTATTTAAGTATTAAAAGATTTTATTCTAATTATAAATTTGAATTTTTGTATTTTATTCAAAACTAAATGAATTATTTAAAAATTAACATTAATTATATTTTATAAAAAATTATTTTATAGAATTATTTAAAAAATATAAAAAAAATTGAACTCATGGAATTAGAATTAGGCATAATCTAAAATTTCAACGTTTTCTATTTATGATTAAATAGTTATTATATTTGTAAAATTATAATCCTTTAATAGTGAAATTTTTTATCATGGTTATTGTTTAAATTGGTCAACTAGGGGTTAAACCAAAATATATGGTTTAAAACACCACATATAACAACGTTGCTATTTATTTCACATTAATACATGAATTGTTAAATAAGATTATACATAATACAACCTGGAAGATCATGATTTCTAGTGCCTTTTGGAATTAGGTACATTACATAACAACATAAAATAGTGAATAAATCATCTTCATTGGATAATTTATTAACCTAGCCATATTATTCCATCATATTTAACACTATGTGGGATCACTTGGGGATATGCATAAGAAAGGGGTGAGCTATAAAGACCAATAAGGGAATAAACAAGGAATAACATGAAGAAATTAATACATTTTAGATGATCATAAAATCAATGAGACATAAAATGGATGATAATCATAAACAAGAACAATGTCGCCTGATAAAAAATGATAACATAAAGGAAACATGGGAAATTTGGGAACAACTTAAAACATTACACCATAAACATAGGTCAAGGATAAAATCAATGACATAATAATTAAAAATATCTCATGATTTATTAGGTTCAGTCCCTAATCCCTTGCATGATATATCATGTTTCTATGAAATTACTAAATGCATTTGAGTGATATATAATTTCGGGTGCACCCATCACATTCATTTCATTTTCGTGCATATGTGTTCCAGATATATCATGAAACGTGGATTCATTCACCACAATATTTTATTTCATGATCACGTAGTGTGTAATAAATACATTTAATCTCCAATAAAATAATTATAACTACATATAGTTGAACACTGTAAATAAGAACTGGGTATAGGTATTCAATAATCAATTTTTTGGCACAGAAAATAATGTTATAATTTTGGCAGAATGACAGTGGTGTATAAATATTCATGGATGGGATTGCTGAGAGTGAAATTTGTGTCTCATAATTTAGGCATCATAGGGTCATTAAAGTGGATATTTAAGAGAATATCCCAACATTAGGAATTTAAGAAAAAGGGTATATGATAAAGATGATATTTAAAAAAAGTGGAGAAATATAAGGACCCTTAACTTGATAGTTTGACTCCAAATTCTTAGGAGGAGGTTTTTGAGAGCTTGGGACACCTATGGAGGACTTTATAGAGGTAATTTAAGAGTAAATAAGTTCTATAAATATTTTTAGTAAAGATAAATTGGATCTTGTGTGGGTTTATATAAGAAATGAGTGGGAAATTATTTATCATTTTTGAAAAATAGTTTTTTTACTCTATATGAAAATAAAATAAATCGAAAACCTTACCTTAGTTTTTGATGATTTTTTCTACAAACTATGAGTGGTTTTAAATTATTTTATAATTCCAGGGGCTGAAAAAAATAAAATAATACCATTTCTAATGTAGAAGTGAGTCATTCTCTTAAACAAATGATTTCAAAACCATAAAATATATTAATGGTTTTGAAGTATTCATAAAGACTATAAAATTAATCAAAAAATAAATAAAATCACATTATTTTCAAGGGAAGCATGTATTGTTTCTTGGATACCCATTATTTAATTTATTTTATCCCTTTTAGTTCATTCTGATGTCATAATACACATTATATATTTATACTGTATTGAATTTTTACCAAAAAATTCTACTATCTCAGAAAATTATGAAACAATCATTGTTGGATAATTTCAATTTTTTCATTCCAAAAAATAATAGAAATTTTATTAAAATAATTTTCTAAATTTGTTTATTTTCAAATAAAAAATCGATATTTATTGAGAAATGTAAGGTTGTTCTGGAAAATAATTATTTTCTAACCCTTATAAAAATTAAATTTGATTTCATAAAAATTAAATGATCATTTATATTTAATAAAAGTTATCAAATAATAATATTTTATTGAAATGTTAATTTTTTTCCAAATTATAGTAATCCATCAAAACAAATATCTTAATTCATATTGAATACTAATTAAAATACAATTTGTGTATAATTGTACAAAAATCATTTATAAACTATTGAAAATATAAAATTATGAAAACCCTTAAATTTAATATAAAATATAAATATTTTTATTTTTATGGTCTTTATACATATCCATTTTATACACTAGTAAACTTCCTTAGGGTAAGGTGTCTGATGTTGAGACTTTTATGGGGCGGTGTAAAGTACATGGTTTGGTTCGTGAACTCAATAACCTTGAACTTATCCCATAAAAAATTCACTCTTGATTAAGTTATTTAATATCATCTTGGGATTCATCAATGGAATTTTCTAGTAATGATATCTCCTTTGGAATTTCTGATAAATGGGATTCATGAGGTATGATCCAACTGGTCGTGGGAATCACTTACATTGTTTGTGTAAGTTTGATTTTTTAAAAATATAAATTTATATTAATAATGTGATCACTATTAAACGAATATATTATCAATGGTAATTATTATTAAAGGTCTTTTAAATATGATATTATATAATAAAAATAACGAATTGAATTCCTTTTCTATAACCATAATCTATAAAATGAAATTTAATTTAAATCATAAAGGGTAATTTTATTTATAAATGTTAGGGTCATTACAATAATCCCCCTTCATAAATTTTCCCATCGAATGTTTCATTTGATATACTAAAATAGATGAGGTAAATTTTGCTTCATCACTTCCTTTGGTTCCAAAATTACTTCTTAAAAACTATGGTTTCTTCACTACACTTTGACCAGGTTGATGATCTTATTCCATAAAACATTATATCTATGATCTAAGATCTTCACTGGGTTCTACTCATATAAATGTTCATTCTCCAATGGTACCACCTCTGAATTGGTTACATGTGATGGTTCTAGTATGTTCTTCCTCAATAGGGATATATATAATATATAATTTACTTGAGATAGGATAGGTATAATATCTAGTTGATAGGACACTGCTCTGATGCGATCAAGGATCTCAAAGGGGATAATGTATCTTGGTCTAGAATTTCACTTCTTCATAAATATCATGTAATTATTCCATGAATATATGAAAAGGAATAAAATGTTTCCAACATAAAAATCTAGGTCTCATTAATGATTGTCATCATAGATCTTTTGTCGAATCTAAGAAACCTTGATGTGCTACTGAAGGGTCTGGAACATTTCCATCATTTACTAGATCATTTTAGAACCCAGCTATTTGAAATCCCCATCTTCATCCCAACATGAAGGTGTTCTACACCTATTACCACAAAGAGCTTCATAGGGATCCATTTTTATTCTTCGGTGGATACTTCTATTGTATGAAAACTCGACTAGAGGAAGATGTTGATCTAATCCTCCTTTGAAGTAATTTGAGAATTCTCTTAGAATGTCCTTTAGTGTCTGGATAGTTTGCTCATATTTTACCTCAGTTTGAGGGTGATAATCCATTTTGAAATTCAACTCATTATTTTGAGCATTTAGGAGACTCTTCAAAAACATAGTTTAAAATATTGGATCTCAATCAGGTACAATTTATAGTGGTCTTCCATGCATCATCACCACTTCTATAATACATATCCATGAAATTTTATCAATTGAGATGTCCTCTATAGTTGTAATTATGTGAGAATTATTTTTATGTAAATGCACCACAACCCATATATCATTATTTCCTCTTGATTTCTTCAGAATACTGGTGAAAAATTCCATGGTTATGTTTTACAATTTCCTTGTTAGTGTGGATAATGGTGGCATCATCCCACTTTATTTTTTCCTTTCACCCTTCAATTGCTGATATAAAATTCTTACAAATGTATACCCCATTATCACCCTCTTTATATTATCCAACCAATAGTTATCTCAGATATCTCGATACATCATTGTGATTCCTAGATTTATCGAGAATTTTTACCCATGTGAAACATCCAATGAATCCTTTTATAACTCAGGATTTGATGGTACATATAGTGGCAAACCAAATCCCACAACTCCTTCATTAACAGTGAAATCTGATTATTTTCCTTTTTTATACTTTCAATTTTTTTTAAATCTAACATCATCTATTTGGTCATCATTTATTCACTACATAAGGGACAGTTGAGCAATCATTTCTAAATGGATTCATGATATTCCATCCTTTATGATTCCCAAGTCTATCATTTTCAAATATAGGAAGATCAGACCCTTCTCAGTTCTCATCAATGATAAAATTGATGGATCCTTTCTACATGTTTTATATTTCACTTTATTTTATTTCCCTTTATGGTAGTGGATTGTGAATTAATATTACTTGATCAACTCTAACCATCATCCTTTGTGTACATTCACCTCTTTTTGTCTGAATATAGACTTCAAGATTTTGTGATCTATATATATTTCACAATTATAACCAAGGAAATTATACCATCCTATTTTCAAAAAGAATATCATTGTAAAAAAATATATATCATGCATTGTATATTTCGTTTTGTGAAATTTTAGCTGCCTTGAAGAATAGGATATCACTTTTTTATTTTTCATTAACACGCGACCTAATTCCTTATTTAAAGAATCATTGAATACCAAGAAAAGTTCTTCACTTGTGGTTAGTGTGAGTATAGGTTCCATGATAAAATTTCTTTTATACTCCTTAAAGCTCTATTTACATTCATAATTCCAATAAAACGTGACTCCCTTATAAGTTATCTTGGTTAGAGTGTATTAAAATCAAGAGAATGTTCTCACAAATTGATAATAATACCCAGTTGATGCAAGGAAACTATAGATATCTATTACAATTTTTTTCTTGGACATCCTTTAAATTATTATATATTTTAAGGTTCTAAATATATCCCATTACTTTTGATAATTTTCCGCAACAACGATACTTCCTTCAACCATAAATCACATTTATATTACTTAGCATAAAGATTCTCAATTCATAAGGTTGTTAACACAGTGCTTAAATTCTCATCATGATCCTCCTTAATTTTGGAGTATATTACTTTATAATTATTAAATATTACAAAAAAAATCGAGATAATCACTAAATACCCTATTTCTAATGTCTATGAATATTTATAGAGCATTAGTGAGTCCAAATGGCATTACTATGAACTCATAGATGTATTTCCTTGTATGAAAAGAAGTCATGGGGTTATCCTCCTCTTCAATATAACATGGTAATATCCTGACCACATATCCACCTTGGATATGTATTTTTCACTAAGTAGCTAATCTAACAAGTCATAAATATATTGAATATGAAACTTTTAATTTATTGTGATCTTATTGATCTCACGATAAATAATGCAAAGGTACATTGACCCACCCTTATTATTGATGAAAAGGACTAGTACACCTCAAGGTAAATCACTTGGGAATATAAAAATTTTATCCATATTCTCATATAGTTGTTTTTTCAACTCCTCATGTTCCACAACAACCATTATATACAGTTTATTGGATAATGGAAATGACCTTGGTAAAATATCAATATAAAATTCAACCACTTGGCTTGGAGAAATACCATGTAATTATTTGGGAAACACTTCAGCATATTCCATCATAATGTAAATGTCTTCACGGATGATTCTTTCCTTAGACTCAGCTATTTGAGCTATATATGATTGGTTATAGGAAAATATTATAAATTCTTGAAATGTTGTTTCTAAATAATATCCATCCTCCTCCATGCACAAGTACAATATCAGGGGATGATTTGCAATATGGATAGTGATTTCGTTATCATAGAAATTTATATTATCTTAATATGGGTAAAGCACATACATACCCATAATTTCATCAAATTCCACTAAAGGGGGTATGGAAATGTTCATTGTGAATTTCATCTAACAAATTTTGACCAGGGAGGAGTTATATACTTAATATGAAATAATTTCCCCATTTTCATTATAAATAGAAAACTCTACTTCCAGGATTTTTGGTAGTGTTTTAATAGTTCTACTATAATTTCATGCTATGAAGGAAATCGCAGAACTATAATCAAAAATCATATTCTCAATTAATTAATGAATAAATATAATACATATCACGACTTAATTTTTAGGATCCACCTCAGTTGTTGTGAGAAAAAATCTCTACCTTGCTTCTTTAAGGGTTGTTTGTTGTCTTGAAAACCCTTGTATTAGTGAATTGATTTCAAAATTTTCTTGCTTTCGTGCAGTTGAATCATGTAAAAATGCACTAATAATAGAATGAAGCATTACTTAACCCCATCTCATTACAGGAATTTCTCTTATCATCAATCGAAAAATAGGTTCCCTTCATTCCTGCATCTAAAGCATTTCCTTTTACCCATTAGGAAATTTCTCAAGTTCTTCTTTCTATAAATTTTATAGGTAGGAAGTTGAAATTTATTATAACCATTAGATCTCTCCATCTAACTGGTAGAATTAAAATCCAATTTCTACTTCTTATCCTTATGATACCCTTGAGATTCATCGATCTCCATTTCAACATGGAGGGAACATTGGACAATTTCCTAATAGCTATCAAAGACTCAAATCACGAGGACTTTTTTTAGACTTGTTTTTATCCTTCCAAAGAATCAGTCAACCTTTCATTCAGGGATTATGGAAATGTTGGAGGCGTATCATGAAAGTATTGTGGTGTTTTCCTCATACACCATAACAGATTCATCAACTTTTTTCTTTAGGGAGATTACATCTATTTTCCATTTTTTATGAGATAGTGTGAGTAAAATATTTATCGATAATATTTTTATACAATTAATTTCACACCATCACATATACCTCTTCCCCTGGCTTAGTATTATTGATCAATTTCCACCACTTATCAATATCTCCCATTATTTGATAAATATCCATTATATACTTCTCTTTCTTCGAACATTAAAGGATGGATAAGATCATCTCAATGGAGTGGATCCATTGTTCTGCGATTAAGGGATTATTTGATCCATTGAAATTTGGAGACCCTAGTCACATAGAGATATCTATTACATCTAGTTATTTATTAAAGAGATTTGGGTGATTCTCCATATCTTGGTTTCTATTCAAAACATAAGTCAACTATAAGTATATTGACACAAAGTTCATGATTCCTCCTCTCATTAGGTTGGGAATCTCGTTAGGGCAGTCATCACATTGGTCATCACATTTGTTGTTTACCTGATTCCTCATATTTCCTTATTTTCCTAGAATATAGGGAACATTATTGATGATTATTTTTAAACTATAAAACACATAAATGGGAATCAAAATAAATTAATGGTTAACTTATAAGTTACATGTATTTTCATTAATTATTAATTTCTAGGATTCATCCTATGTTATCCATGATCTATTTTTAACATATATTCTTATGGGAATTTTCCCTTAATAATGGTTCATAATGATACTATGAAGTTATCAAATCATATACCCTATGAGTGTCAGACAAGGTGTGTAGCAAGGGCCATTTTCATGCACCTGTTCCCGATCAAGTCTAGATTAATGTGTTGTTTTCAGGTTTTACCCTTATTTAAATCTATGATAGAGCCACATCCACTTGTAGTATCTAGATAGGGTTGTATTTTCTTGATAAAATTATTACTCTACGGTTACTAAAATTTATGTATTTTTTCTTATATTCATTCTTATCCCTATTGATTTTTATATATTTTTTAATTTAAATCGAAAAATAACTAAACTATCCTCTAATACCAACTATAATAATCATGCTCTTTATTTCACATTAATACATGATTTATTATATAAGATTATACATAATAAAACCGAAAAGATTTATAATTCTAGTGTCTTTTAGAAATAGTTTTATTACATAAAATATTAAAATAAAAATTACATAATCTTTATTGAAAACATCCTTAATAAGATCATATTATCCCTTCATGCTTTACCCAGCATTAGATAACCTGAGGATATACATAAGAAAGGGATGATCTATAAAGCCTAGTAAGAAAATAAATATGGAATAAACTAAAGTAATGTATGATAAAAAATAGTAAAATCAATGGTACACAATAGGGATGAATACCATATACATGAACAATGAGGCATGATATATCATGATAACATAAAGGAAAGATGGGAAATGTGGAAACAACTTAAAACACTACATCATAAGCATAGGTGAAGCCTAAATACAAAAAAATAAATATGAAAAAATACTGTGATGTATTATTTTAACTCCCAAATCCCTTTCATGAAGACTCATGAGACTAAAACATTACCAAATGCATTTGAGTGCTATATACTTTCTAAAGCACCCACGCATTCATTTCATTATCTATTTTAACTATGCCACATTGATCATAAAACATGGATTCATTCATCATTATATATTCTTCCACGATAAAGGAGTGCAGTATAGATACCTGGATGTACAAAATAAAATAACTATAGGTGAAAAAATTTGAACCCCCTTTGATACTAAGTGTATATAGGTACTCACTATACAATTGTTTACCATGGAAAGTTTTGGGGGAATTTTCACAAAATAATAGGGGTGTTAAAATGTTTATAGAAGTTCATGGTGACAGTGAAAGGGGTCATTCATAATTTAGGAATCATATGGGTGGTAAGGGGGATATGGAAGATCATATCCTGAAATTATTAATTAGGAAAAAATGGAAAAATATTTTGAAGATATTTTAATGGAGAGAATAAAGACAACAACCCTTACCTTGAGAGTGTAACTCCAAGTTCACGGGATGTGCTTCTTGAGAGATTGGGGGAACCATGGGAGGACTATATAGATTTAAAGGAAGATTAATGACATTATCTAATGATTTTGAGTTAATATAAATTGGATCCTGGGTGGGTCATCAAGGAAATGAGTGTGTAATTTTTTATTATTTCTCAAACGTAGTTTTTGGACTCTATGTAATAAAATAACAAAAAACACAAACCGTACCATGATTTTTCGTTTTTTATTCCAAATTGGAGTGTGTTTTATTATTATATTTGTTTTAGGGATGAAATTAATGAAATAATACCCTTACGGATGTGTAATTGAGTCATACTATTATGGAAATGATTCTAAAACCATAGAATATGTTAATGGTTTTGGAGTATTCATAAAGGATTGATAAAACAAATTAAATAAAAATAAAATCACATTATTTTAAATTTAAAACATATATTTAGTAATTTATTCCCTTTATGGTGTTAATTATATCAATTTTGGGTCATTATGATCTTATAATACACAATGTATATTTATATGCTATTTAATTTTCATGTGAAGATTCAATTATCATAGGAAATTATGAAAAATTTACTGTTGGAAAATTTAGATTTTCAAATTCCAAAAATAGTATTCATTTTATCCAAATAATTATATATATATTTGGGTTTTCACTTTTAAAATATGGATCAATATTTATTGATAAATTTTAGTTATTTTGACAATAATAGTTTTCAAATCCTTATAAAAAATACATTTTACTTCACAAAAATTATATAATCATTTATATTTTAATAAATATTTAATAAAAACATTTTATTAAAATATAATTTATTTAAAAAATCTATTAATACATCAAAATAATCATCTAAATTAATATTTAATAATATTTAAAAATACAATTTGTGTTTTATTACATAAAAAACAAAATCATTTAAAAAGTAATGATAAGAAGAAAATACGATCATTATTCTATTAAAAATACAATATATATATATATATATATTCATATAATTATATTATCGATACATATCCCATTAATACACCATAAAAATCCCTAAGGGTAAGGTGTGTGGTGGTGAGATTTTCATGTGGTGGTCCTACATACATTGTTTGTGCCATGATAACAATGAGCTTAAAAATCTCTAATAAATGATTTTTCTAATTCTTAGTTTATTAGACCTCAATATCAGGTTGGTTGAGGTAAATGTCCAATGATTGTATATCTCTCACAATCTTTGATATATGGGTTTTATATAGTATGATCCTGATGGTTGAAGTCATCACTTCCTTTGTCATTTCAATTGGATTTTTTAAAACCCTATATTTATACTAATCATGTTGTCTTTGTTCAATGACTATATTATCAATGATAATTATTCTTAACAGTATTTTAAATATGATATGATATAATAAAACTAAATAAGTGCATTTTTTTTCTATAACCATAATACATAAAAAAACATTTTGTTTAAATCATAAGGTGAATTTTATTTAGAAATGTTTGGGACATTATGCCACATAAACTTATCGAATATTTATTATTTGATATAATTTAAATAAAATAATATCTTACTTTTACATAAATTTTCTCTTGGAGACATTTGGATATATAATTAATTTAATTTATTTTAATATTTTATAAAGTCCGAATAATTCTCCTCCACTCAATTATAAAAGGGAACCCCTCATATCTCTCATCACATAAGTTTGAGTCTTCAAGATCGAAAGAACCCTACAAAAATACATTATTTATGTACTTATCAAAATTATTGTGGTTCTTTTCCTATCAAAATACCCTCCCTAGTATCCTTAATATGATATCTAAATTAATTCTTACATAGATGGGGTAAACCCGAAAACCGACCAATTTATTTGTTAATTCTTATTTACATCCTATAAATATCAGGTATTTATCATAAAATAATAACTTCAGTATCCTAATAATAATGAAATGTTATTATGATTCTAATATAACCATTATCCACCCTCTTTCCCATGAAATGGGAAGTGAAATTATCATTCATGAAAACATACAACTTATCATATCAACGTTGAAATACAATTAATTTTACACTATCATATTTCATGGATGATCATTATATTAAGATTAATGTTTATATATGATAATTATGATATAAATATACTTATAGAATCATAATAACACATTTACCTTCTTAACTTAAAATATGTTTCAAATTGATAGCATCACTTGTGCGTATGTGTGGACTACCACCTCAATAAAGAAATGTGATTCATTTTATATTTATGTTCTACATGGATAGTAATATTGATATATTTAATGAATATTATATATATATATATGTGTGCTATAATAATGATTCTTAAATTGTGAATTATTATTTTCCTTTCTTCCATTGCATCTATCAAAATGTGAAAATAATGTTCATGCATATGAATTTAATTATGTAACGTGATGGACGTGAATTATGTTTCCTTCTAATGAATTGGGAAAATATTTATATCTCATGAGATAAATAGTATAGGAATGGGTAGTGAACCTAGTTCAGTAATGTACTATTCCCACTATGGTAGCTTTTCTAGTAATCTTTAACTACTATATTGGTTTGGGGAGTGAACCTATACCACTAAGATATTATTGGGAGTAAACCTTGGCTTTATAAATAGTTTAGGTGTTAAACTCAATACACTATGATAGTCTTGGAAATGATCCTTGACTTATACAAAAATGATTTTATATAGTTATGGGTATTACATGAACTCATGTATTATTCTAATAAAATTTTATTAGGGATCATGTTCGTTGATTTCTTTATGATTAATTTCTTATAAAATTTCAGGATTTATTTGATGACTCAATATTATGATCAATGATATTTACTGTATGATTTTAAAACTATATTCTCATGTTATTTTTCAAATTTTCTCATGTTATGATCATTTAATATATGATATTACCCTTATTTACCCTTAAAGGTCATATGAGATCTCCCTTTCTTATGTTTCCTTTCCCCAAGTTACGAATAATGATATTAATTATGATATGTCTAAATGGGTGCTAGTTATGAAGAACATAGTGGGACATGATGTCGCTATTTTATGAGCACACTTTTTATATGTTTAGGTTTCCAAATGAACTAGACCTATATGTTCATATTTATGTTATGTAATTAATATTCATCTATTAATATGCGATATCTATGTATAAAAAGTGGGGGTCTCTATATTTGGTATCAGAGAATGGTTTTGTTAACCATTATAAACTATGATTAGAAAATCTTAGTGGGAACTCTATGGATAGGTCCATGTATAGGACAACATCATAATGTCTTTGTAGTGATCATGGATGAGATAGGTTAAATATAAGGTTTCAAAGATATAAAATAACGTGTATTGATCTAGACATCCGATAAATGAATTTTCTTGACAATCTGGTTTTCCACTTTGATTATTGTTGCTCACATTATGTTTTTTTTATTCAATGGAAACTCCCAAAGAAATAATATTAATGATGAATTTGATGTATAATGCAATGATTTTCCTTTTGAGAATCCAAATTTTATTATTTCTACAATAAAATATCTCATTGTAATACTGAAAAAACATTTTCAATATATGAATCATACTAAGAATCCAAATGAGAAAATGTCGTAATTTTTTTTTTGAGTCATACATGAGGGGAAATCTAACTTAATTTTTTTATTCCATTGATCCAACAGTTTTTAAGAAATGGATCAGTACTAATGGAAAGATAGTTTCCATCCTACAATGTTTGGATCATGATAAAGTTATTTTAGATGTCTATATTTGGGAAGGAAAAATATATCAATGGTGCAATCATATCTAAAATACATGGAAACAATTAAACTGACTCTATAGAGTGGGTTGAGTTTAAGAATGTAATTTTAAATAAGTACTTTCCGTATATTCATTATATGAAAATGTAAAATGAATTCCTTATTATAAAACATAATTATGATGAATCTATTAGTACCCATGAGCTGAATTTTATATGAATTATGAGGTAATCTTACAGTATTATCATCTGACCTAAAATTATTATTGATCAACTCTTTAGTGTCACTAAACCAAGTCTCTGAAGTAAATTTTCCATAACATACTTAAGTAGTTATGATGAAATCATTATATGTGCTATCAAGGTGTAAATGGAGATTGGATTAACATATTCATCCTTTTTTATATAAGAATAAAATTGGGAATTCAATGTAAATTCTCAAAAACATAGAGAGAAGAAGATGAGATTTCCTTTATGCTTAAATTTTGGAAGGATACATGGTGGAAATTATCTTAATGGGACTAGTAATTATTTATTGTTTGGAAAGGAAGGTAATCAGGAAATGAATTTTTGAAGGGATATGAAGTGACTAGTCAATAAAATGAATAACAAAAAAGAACCATTGAAGGCCCCACCCACACATTAGTGTTTCTAAAGAAAGTAGGATGGGAATTATTCTAACCGGTTCTCAAACCCGAAGGATTATGATAATGATAATCAACTTCAACAAATTATTAATCCTAAGGATAATGAGAAATCTGATGTAATAATTATTAGTGATGTGGAATATGATAAAGAAGTGGTGATAATATACATACCATCCACACTAGAACATCTAATAAATTATTATTTTCTTGATCTACCCACTCTTCTATATATGAAGAATTTTGTGTGGATATCATAATACAATCTCAAATATTATATGTTGAGTTATCAGTAGAAACCCCTAATTGTGTGATTATCACATCTCAATTCTATGACTCTTCTATGGTTAAAGTTTGTGGGAATATAATTTTTTTAAGTATCCATAATATTACTCTTATTGAATTTTATGTTATTTTGGAAAAGTATTGGATTTTATTATATAAATCCCACATCCATTTCTAAGGAAAGGAATTTAGATTTGATATTTTTAACCAACCTATGATCCTATATCAGTTTGATGAAAAATATGAATTTATAATGTTAACTATTTCTATCATATGGTTCATGATTCTAATTAAAAAGGGATATTTATCTCAAATGTATATAGAGAAACTCAAAATGGATAATATTCCTATTGTGTGGGAGTTTTTTGATATCTTTTAAAAAGAGTTTTTTTTGTATTCCAATGAAATGTGATGTTTAATTTTCAATAGAACTCATACCTAGTGTGACACTTATTTCAAGGACACTATACTGAATTTACCAGATTGATTTAAATGAATTGAATAAGTATCTCTAGGAGAATCTATAAAAGGGATTCATTCGATATAGTGTTTCACCGTGGGGTGAAATAGTTCTCTTTTCTAAGATGAAAGATGGATCAATGCGATTTTTCATTGATCTTAGAGAACATAGCAAGATCAAAATCAATAAAAAGTATCATATTCACCATATTCATGACTTTTTTTGATCAAATTCATATAGATAAATACATTTATAAGATTAAATATCATTATATATATCATAAAATAAAGTTCAATGAGTAGGATATTCCCAAGAAATTATTTTATAAAATTTATGGAGGCTCTCTATTTATAGTGAGTCCATTTGGTCTTCCTAATGACTCACTATCTTTATAGATTTCTTGATTATATTATTTAGATATTATCTTGATATGTTTGTGGTAGTCTTTCTATATTATATTCTTATATATTCAATGATCAAGTAAATGTATAAAGATAATATATGAACTGTTATGGATACCCTGAGGAAGGAAAATATTTATGAAAAATTTACCAAAAGTGTGAATTTTGAATTTTCTAAGTTTCATTATTGGTTCATATAATCTTAAGTGAGGCCATATTAATATATCCTTCAATGGAGGATATTGGTGAACATTGGAAAAGACCAAAACCTATGATTGGGATCCATTTTTTTCTTATTCTGATTGATATTATTACATATTTATGTAGAATTTATCACAACTCTCTAATCATCTCACAATGTCAACTAATATAAGAGTTATGTTCATTTGGATAGATGAGTGTGAATAAAATTTCAAGGGATTTAGGGGAAGGTTATCCACTACACTTGTTCAACCTATACCTTATAGTTGTGAAGGGTTTGAAATCTTTAGTGATGAATCAAAGAAGGGATTGTGATTCATTCTCATGAACAATGATATGGTGATAGAATATGTTAGATGACAATTGACAGTTCATGATAAAAATTACACATATCAATATTTTGAGTTAGATATAGTAATTTTTTCATTAAATATATAAAGATATTATCATTAAGGATAAATATATGAAGATATGAAAATGAAGAAGGTAAATATTTTGGAGTATAACCTTGATTATAATGGATTGATAATGATTTTAACCTTATATATGTTCCATCGTTTCTAAATTAAAAGAATGATCCATTTGGTGAGGCTCATCATTCATCATCATCTATTCATCTTGGAAGAATTAAGATATATAGAGATCTTAAAGAGTATTTATATTGGGACATCATGAAGATAAATATTGAAAATTATGTATCTTGGTGCATGGTATGTCATCACATTAATACTTAAAGATAGAATTCTATGTTTATTTTACAACCATTACACAAACTAGAATGGAAATAAGAAAACATCACCATAGATTTCATTTTTGGACTCCCCAAAACAACTAAAGGACAAATTGTGATTTTGGTTAATGATTTTCACCTTATAGATCCCACAAAATTCGTTTATATTAGATGATATTTCTCTATTGACCATATTTCAATAATTTATATTAAGGGATTACAAATATTTCATGGAGTACAAAATTATATTTTATTTGATTAGGATTTGAAGCTCACCTCAATGTTATGGAAAAGTCTTCCGTAAGATCTCGATATAGAATTGATTTTTAATATTATGTGTCATCCTTAGATAGATGGTCAGTTTGAGATAACCATTCAAACACTAGTGTATATGTTCATATCTTGTTCTCTGGATTTTAAATGTGATTGGTATCAATACCTTCCTCTAGCCAATTTTTCATACAGTAATAGATTTCACTCAATAATTAATATTTATCCTTATGAATCCCTGTATATCACGAATTATAGAACTCAAAACTGTTGAAATGAAGATGGATAAAGAAAGATATTGTGACCTATTCTAGTTTATTGAGTGGAATATAATTACATATACATATAGCAGAATATCGACGAAGATTAGAGTCGATATAAATTTATACTAACAATCATCAGTGGAATATGTAATTCAAAGTTGGTGAGAAGGTATTCCTATAAATTTACTAATGGAGGAATATTAAGATAATTTAAATAAAATTAAAGTTTATCCCTATGTATATTGGCCCCTTAAAGATTCCTAATCATGTAAGGATAATAGCTTATCACTTGGTGTTTCTACCAAACCACTCTCAAGTTCATGATGTGTTCCTTGTATCTCTCATAGGGAAGAACATACTTTATCTATCACATGTACTGATCTAATATTTCATACTATTAGAGCGTGAATATTATTATGAAAAAAACCAATAGTAATATTTGATCATATAGAGAACGTTCTAGGGAACCAAACTACTCAAATTGTGAAAGTTCTTAGGAGGAATTAGAAATTTGAAGAATCTATATGGAAACCAGAGGGGATGAAACATAGATATCATAATTTTTTTACATATGAGTGAAAACATATATGGGTAAAAATCTTTTTACGGTGGTAAAATTTAACACACATGTATTTTATGAAATAATTTTTTTCCAAATAATTTGATTTCTATTACAGTGTTCATTACACACAACACAAAGTTTAAACGAACTGCATTATAATTTTAATATATTATTATTTAATGCTAAAGCTATCACCAAGCTATTGGATTTTTAGGTATGAATAGTTATAAAATAATTATGAAATTTTTATGGTTATACATTTTTAAAATTAATTCATTTACAATCAAAAAATTATAATTCTTTTTTAAAATATATAATTTTTATTCTGGAAATATTTTTTATGTTCTCATTTCATTTCTATGATAATAAACTAAGTAAATAGATATTTATGAATTATTTTTAATGAAATTTATATATAATATATTCAATATAATTTGTTTAATACTATCTAATATTTTTACTATTCATGAGATAAGAATAAATCCAGTTTCATGCTTAAAAACTCTATTTTTTGAAAAGTTGATTTCATTTCATTTTGTGCACTTATTTAAAAATTAATTTCTTCCACATATAGATGGTGAATTTTATAAATTGTATTTAATATTATAAATTATGAGGCTTAAATTTTTTAAATAGTCCCCACATATATATGTTCAATATGAATAGTAATCGTTGTAAATTTTATCACCTCGATAAAGGGTAAATCAGGTTAATATAGGTGAAATTAGTGATAATTCTTTACATTTCATCCTAATTAATATTTTATTTAGTTAATTAAATGATAATAACCTTATTCTGGAAAGTTATTTTTTCATGGAAAATTTTCTATGAAATGTACCTATATAATATTTAAAGCAGATAAAGTTACAAAGTGTCACTTTTTTAGTTTTAAATATATTTTATGATATCACATAGAAATAAAGTAAGTTTTAAATGAATGTAAATGTATATTTTGAGAATAATGAAATTATTTTCATTATGGTAGTTTATTTTTATAATTATAAGTTATTAAATAAATACTATAAATGCTTCCACAATGATAATTTAGAATTTATTCCATTAATTGAAAAAGAAAATAAATGATTATAAAAAATTAAATGTAATATAAATTTAGTGGTTTATAGTTTCCTACTATTTTTATAGATTAATAAGAAATATTATTTATTTTTTAAAAGATTATAATCCAATTACAACATTTATTTATGAATTTTAAATAAAATTAAATGAATTGTGTTAAAATTGACATTTAAAGATGTTATATCAAAATAATATTTTTTAAATTATCCAAAATTATAAAAAATAGGATAGAGGAAACGTAGGATAGGTTATTGTAAAAAAATAATCTTTTTTATATTTATTATTCAATAGTTACCTTATAATTAAAATTATAACCCTTTTATAATGATCGAGTTGTTACCGTTTAAATGTTAAAATAGGTTAACTAAGGGGTAAAAACAAAATCTAAGGATTAAAAAACAACATGAAGCTATCCAAATGATACTAGATAATTTGATTTAAAACCCATAATATCTTATATTTGAATATATGTACTTATGGAGGATTTTTTCTAGAGAATACCTTTATTATATTTTAATGTTTTATGAAATAACAAGGGTGATCCTCCCCTAAATTATAAATGGGAACCACTATTTTATTTTATTCATTCAGTTTTGAGTTATTTAGATTGACCACAACTTAAAATATCCATTATAAACATCATTATAAACATTCTATAGGTTATTTTATCCCAAAATACCAAACCTAGGATCCTTAAGAGTATATTGGAAGGAGTTAATGCAAACACAATGTAATCACCTTAACCGATCACTTTTTTTGTTCGTTCTTTACATTCTATAAATATTTTATATTTACCATAAAATAATAAATTAATTATAAAAAATATACTTAAATATAATTATGATGATTAAATCCCCATGTTCCACCCTATTTCCCATGAAATGGGAAGTGAAAGTATCACTCCTGCGTACGTATGGATTTCCGTATCTACTTAGCGATACAATTAATTTCCCCCCACCATATTTTAGGGATGAATATTATGATTGGTTTTAGGTTTATATATGATAATTATGATATTACTATAGTTCATGAATAATAATACCACATATAGCTTCTTACCTCCCAATCTATTGGAAAACATCAACATCATTCGTATGTACGGGTGGACTACCACCTCCTTGAAGCGATGCGATTCGTTTTCAATTTCCATTATATTTGGTTAGTTATGAGGATTATTTTAATTAATATAATATATATATAAAATAATAATTTAATGAAGTTGAATTATTAATTACGATCTTTTGTTCCATCTTTTAAATTGTGAAAATATTATTCATGCATACATACAACCAACCGTCTCCATGAACGATGTAATTCATTTATTTATATCTATAACTTATAAATGTTTATAAATATGTATATATATGATATATATATATATATATATTAATATCATGATTAACATTATATATATTAAGTAACCATAATCAAATTGAAATTCCCAAAACTAATAAACTAAAACATACATGAAAAATGAAACACCTATCACATGAAATAGTGATTTTAATAACAAATTAGTAGTAAACGTGTAAAAATGTTTTAATTAAATAATATATAGTATGATATATATGAATAATATTTTTTAATATATTTATAATAAAACTATATTTACTATATAGAAGGTTTTAATTTCTCTGAAATAACTAAGACATGAGGTAAGATATTTTCGTCTCACTTTTATTCTTATTAGACACATGATATATTCACTACCCATTTTCAAGTCCTATATATAAAACCTATTAATATATTTTATGAGTATTATTATGAATTTTATGAAAATTTAAATATCCATACAAGCTTATTTATTTCATGTGTATTACGATTCAAATGTTACCAAAGCGATAATGATTTTCGGTCAAAATGTCGTTATTTATCAACATTGTTTATGATTAAGTTTACAATGATGAAATATTATAATCTACAACATAATAAACCAATTATTTTTATTATAATGTTATTATTTATTGGAAATAAAAATCTTCCTTTCATTTTACTCACTTTAAATACTCATGAGACAAAAAATATGTTTTTATGGATAATCGAATTTATTTCACTATTCGGTTGAGAAATTTTTTATTCCATATCCATGTTTTCTAAAAATGTTTAAAGAAATTGTTTTATATTATACGATGATTTTTTAATGTAATGTGGACCCATTTTTTTATTTGTAAAAAAATGTTTTAAAGGAATCATCTTTTCATTTTATGAATGATGTACTTTTTAATTTTTACAAAAAGTATGAAAGTAATGATCTTTAAACTTATACAGCTAGAAAAAAATTCTTTCTCTCATAACCACTTAATGTTTTCAATCCCCGTTTAAAATTTTCAAGGTTTCATTTTAAATAACCTGTTTTTCTTAGTACTTAATACCTTTTTTATATTTTAAATAATTTCTTTCAAATTGAAAATGGTATTTTCCTTAGGAAATGTTACAACTGATATTTTAAAAATATTTTTTATCTATGATGACATCCTTTGAAATTACTTATATTATTTACTGAGGATATGATCCAATGATACTAACATTTTTATTTCATTATATGTTTTATGATTTTATTGACTAGAATTTTATAAAACCAATTTAATTTCCATGGGTTAAACTATAATGAAATTATGAAATTTTTATTAATTCCATTTCATTTACACTGGTTATTCTATGTTAAAATGTTAATGACAAACATTTTCTTTTCATAGTTTATAATATGATGAATGTTTTATGATTTTTTGGAACAAATATGTGTGCTATTTATAATGTTATTTTTTTAAATAATTTATATATCTTCCATTTAATTGTGTAAATATTGATATTTCATGAGATAAATAGGGTTGGGATGGGCATTGAATGTAGTTTGGTCAGGTACTATATCCAATATTATAAGCTTAGGAGTAAAAAATTACTACTAAAATGGTTTGGGGCCTAAACCAAATACATTATAATAGTATTGTGATTTGACATTGACTACTATGATGGTTTAGGGAGTGAACCCAATCAACTATAATTTTCTTGCAAATGAGCTTTTAATACTAAGAAAATTATTTCCATGCTTATGTATAAGACCCAAATTAATTTATTAGTCGAATTATATGCTCTTTTGACTTGTTTTCTTTTATTATATTTTGATTTATGTATTATTAACTACCATGATTTGTGACATGACTCAATATTATGATCTATGATATCCATGTTATTATTATCAAATTTTATGATTAGGTTCTCTTTCCCTTATGCTCATATTATGCTAAAGTGGTATTCAATATCTCCCTTATTTACCCTTAATTTTTATCTATGATCACCCTTTACTATGATTTTATTCCATGTATTTGGAAGAAAGGTATTATATATGATATGTAAAAGAAGGTTTCAATTTTTAAGGAACTTAGTGTGTGATCACTTAGATATTTTATGAACCAGTTTTCTATGTGTCCAAGTTTCCAAAGTCACTAGACATATATGATTCTAGAAAATATTGTTACTTTATATAATGAATATTAATATATTAATATAGTATATCTATGTATGAAAATTATGGGTTCCTATAGATAATTCTAACTGTAAGGTTGGTGTACAGTTTGGAAAACCCTGTGGCCAACCATGTGGCTTCCATTGAATTCCTTAAAAGTGGGATTCTATCAAAATACCACTTCTAGAAAATTTTTCCCCCATCCCCATTCAAACATTTTGGACTTGTATAAGATTAGGGTATCATACTCTCTTTATCCTTCATCTATTCATCAATTTCATGTGGTTCTAGCTTGTTTATTAGGAAAATTTAGTGAGTATTTCACCTCTAATAGTTTCCTTTCCTATTCATCCTCTAAATAAATTGTTTTGGAGTTCCTTGATTTAGTTTTTTAGTGGTGATTCCACTATTTATTTTTGTAATATCAAATTTTTTAGTGTTATTTTTGATTTATTACAAAGAATATATCCCAATACGACTTATATATGGTGTTTCCTGGTGTTTCATTAATTTATGAGAATATAGTGAATTTTCATAGATTTTTTTAGTGAATTAAATTAATTATCTTTTTTAATTGTGTGTCATCTTATAAATTTACCTTGTAATTGTGTTGGGAGTTTTTTGTGAACCACCTTTGGTGATTACATGGTATTTTGATAGGTGGTGATCTCTTGGTGATATTGGAAACATTTATGATATTATAATTTAAATGGTTAAGGGAAATATAAAATTATGAAATTGAATGTTTCTAGTTTAATAAAGTAAGGTATTATCCTAGGTGGTTGATATGAGATTATTTTGATATTAAGGGGTTTGTACAAGGATTATATAGGTTGCGATAAAGCCTTATGGATTTCAAAATGTTTTTTAAAGATTCACGAATGAGGTGGGTGGTCTAAGAGAATTTTCCATAGTCATAATGATTTATTTTAGACTATATGAAGTATGTGTAATAGTGTAACTGTGGGGTAAATTTTCTTCATTTGTTAGGAAAATATTTTAGAACTATTTTTTGATTCCATTGACCTTCCATGGATACCATCGGTATTGTTAGTGATTATGAGACTGATCCTACATCCACCCATGGGGTGTTTTGAATCTTGAAAACAATTTCTTTTTTCATGTGAGGAGTTTTCTGAAATGTCTATGAGGATTTTGAAATGATTAAAATAATGTAATTTTTGTTTTAATCTTTTTTTGGCTTTCAATGTGAGAAAACTACAATTTTAAGTGAATATTTCATTAAAAGGAGGTGTCATCCTCAAGTGATTTAAAATGGGGTTTTAATGAATTTAAAAAGATAAATTAAATTTGGTGGGTGGTTACCCCTTTTTTGAAAATGATGTTACTTTACTTTAACAATTTTAATGAAAATGAATTGTTTGGCCATGTTTTGGGTGTTAATGACGAATAATTATGTTTTATGGGTGGATTTAAAATTATTTAAAATAAATTTAGATGATATCCATCATTTTTAAATGATTTTTTTGAATGGTGTTTTTTTGTTACATGGATATTATTTGAATCTTGATCCATGTTATGGTGTTAAAGGCCAATTGGGACCCTTGTATGTAATAAAGGATAGACTAGTTCATTCATGTTTTTCAAAAAAAAATTGAACGTTTAATGTGTTAGACCTTAAAAATTAGTAAATAATTCAATGGTTTAAATGTGTGGTTGAGGTCCTATGAACTAGAGTTATTTTATGTGGGTTAGATGTTGGAAATAGAGTTCAATATCCATGATTAAGGGATGGAATATAATTATATGAATTGGTGTATTTCTATATTGATTTCAATGGTAGAAATTGAGTTCCACATTATTGTTTTAGGGTATGGTCCATGGAACAATACGTACCAAGTTTATGGTATGGGAAATGGTTCTTTATATCTCTAGTTTAGGGGATATAGCTTTATATCCCTAGTATAGGGTAATTGACATGAAACTATGTGTTCATGGTTTGGGTGCTAGACTGAGCCTCCAGTCACTTTATTTTTATACCTATGATAGATATCAACCATGACACTATGGGAACTTTTGATTTTGGATGTTAGACTGATACTATGGGTGTAGATAGTATTTATAAATGGTATGAGGACCTATGATTGATGTGTCAATGTACCATGAAATATATTTAAAAAAAATTATTTTTTATAGATTATATATCCCACTATCACTTTTGGATCAGATTACCGGTGTTGGCCGAAGCATGTTTGGTTGGCCCCTGTGTCATTTTTGAACCATAGGACCAAAAGTATACATAATAAATAAATAATTTAAAATTAACCCTCATTTATATATTTTTTATTTCATTCCTTTTTATATCAACATACACTATACTCAAATTCGATATTTTTTAGACATATTTTTGGGTTTCCTTCAAAGTTGTTGTCATACCCTACTCAGACTGCCATAACACATGGTTTCAGGAGTGTCACTCATATGTTTATTTTAGGAATATTTTTGGGTTTGAGGCTTGGGTTCTATTTTACATGATTGGGTATGATAAATAAAATGGTATCGGGAGACTACACGTGGTTGTCTCTTAGTTAAAGAGAACCCTTTGAGGGGTTTATTTTATTTTGTTATGTTTCTCTCTATAATACTATCATAAAACCCCTCTACAATTTGGATGAATCTAGAATATTGGGAGGAATTCCTAAAAGAATGTGGTGAACCAGTCTGATTACTATTATAGAATGAACTGGGATATGATTTCGTAATTTTGTATTATTTAATTTCCTTTTTCTATTGTCTTATGGTTTTGGGATCTGGAAGATTAGAGATTTAGGAATGTGTCAGAATATGTGATGGATATCAAGATATTGTATCAGGAACATCTAGTATGGTAATAATTCCATGTATAGAGGTATAGGATTAATGTTCTTAGTATTTTATTTTATAGTTGTATAAGACTTTCTCCATAGTATATGCACATATGGGTTGGATTTTTTTATTTTTTATGGATTATGGATCTTGATCAGTTTGAAAGAGGGTAGTAATTTTTTTACTCATGGACTGTAATGGTAAGAGGCGTCTCATGCATCATGATATGAGTATAGGATCTATGTCTTATAATCTTTCTAGTGTGTGATTCCATTGATAGTCGAGTATCCATTGTTTAAAGTATATAGAACTTATCATATAGTGTGTTCTGGTATAAGTACATGGTAGAATATATTCAATTGGTAAAACTTTTATGGGTATCTCCTTATGATGGTAGGTCATTTGGATATATATTTAGATGATTGATGATGAAGATGGTGACATTTTACTCAAGAATATTTGGTGCATTAACCCAGGTGGGTCATCTAGGCATAGGTGGATAACTATTGAAATACTTTTGGTTAGTTATTTTTTGGGTTTGAGTACATGTATATATACCATAGTATGTGGTATGGTCCTCAAAGGAGTAGTCTAATTTAGTGATTCTCATAGATGATGGGTTACCATGCTATGGGTGGTTGGTTTTCCATATGAAACTTTTTATATGTGTCACCCCAGAGATGCATGTTTAGCATGTTGTTGTTATGTTGTGTTCGTACATGGGATTTTCTGATTCCCTATGAGCTCTAGTATTTTGTGATACAACCAATAACTAATTGGTTGGACCTAGTGACTTGTTTTGATACTTGACTAGTAGGGGTAGGTGGGAGAGCATAGTGACCTTCTTAATGTATCTATAGTATAGGGAGTTGGTACCATGTGACATTTTGGGATGATTAATGTGAGGGTTGATAGAGATATTATTTAAAATATTGTTCATGAATATTTCAATTATTTTAACCCCACAAATTCAATATTTTGTGCTGAATTGCATTGTTTTTTTATTTTAGGGATGTGTTGATCATCAAATTGAAAATTGTATAATTATGGAATTTTAACTATTTTAAATCACATCTATATTTTTGTCACATAATGTTTTATATTTATACAAATTTAGTGAGTATTTTTTTGGATTCCTATTTTTTTGGTTACATCTTTACTAATAGGGCCAAGTGTTTATGAAACCTTTTAGAGGTCCAAATAAATCATTCGTTGTGGAACACTTTTCTGGATGACAGGATGGAACCTTCCTCATTCAATGGGACATAAATAAGCCTATAAGAATCAAAATTATTTGAATAAACCTAGACATGATAGATGAATCGAAGGATCACATTCATGTAAGTTTCAAGGAAATATTAACTCATTAAATCATCCTTTGATTGAGTCATAATAGTAGAATATGAAATGTCTCATCTAGAAGAAAGAGTTGGATTCAATAATTAAATAATATCATTTGAACCAAATTTCTAAATAATCATAAATATTTAGGGTCAATAACGTATTTAATTCCTAAAATCTATATTGGATATGCTAGGGGGAGATTTGGCCATAAAAGCGTAGAAAATTTGGAGTACTTTGGACAGACAAAGACTTTACAAAAAATTTTATAGATCTCATTCTCTTTGAATTTCCATCTCCACATCACTCCAAGGGGGTTGAATTCAGAGATAAAGGGAAATGATTAGATAGAGATCATGTTGAATATGTTGTTCATTCATTCTATAAAGGATATGATTTGGGCCACTCATGTGATGTGAGGCTAATCACCAAGTGGTTGTCGACTGGGACATGCTATATACAATCTTTTACATGTTTTGATCATCTAGTGTAATCTATTTTTGAATTTATCTTGATATTATATTTTGGAATTAAATTTTATATTTTCATTAATAAATATATTTTCATCAAATTTTTTTGGATGGTTATTCAATCTAGGATGTAAAATAATTGACCACACTATTTAAATTTCTTCAGTGAGGTCTTGTTGTTGAGAATAGAGATTTCAATTATGTTTGATTTTGTGGAGCTATTAAAGTAATTAAATCAACTCAATAAGAGGAAAAAACAATATTGAGTTATTGATATGATATCTATGAATATTTGGGTGTTAACCTGGGGTTCCTTGGGTGGACATTGAGAAATTTAATTGGGAAATATTTTTAAACAAGGAAGATGGGAGTGTCCAAGAGGGTAAAGCATTTCCAAAACATCTTTTTTTTATACTAATTTCAAAATAATTATATTTCATGTTTATTTTATGAATTTATATTCAATTATATTTCAATTTAATTTATATTTATATTCTGAATTATAACTCTTAATCAATTAAAAAAATTCTTCTTACAAAATAAATCCAGGAAAAAGTGGCAGTTTTTCAAATAAAATTACACCCTACTCAAGAGATAATCTAGGGACTGATATATTGAATTTATCAAATCTATAAATTACATGATTATGGTTTTTAAGAAAAAAACCCTCAAATAAAATTGCTTCATTTTTTGGGAGTTTTATTGAGTTGAATTTGTACAAATTTTTTTTTAATGACCCGAAATTCAAACTCGAACTTGTTACCATTGGATTATAAAATTGAAATAACATTTAATTATAGGGATAAAGATAATATAAGTCCCCCTATCCCGAGATTTGAACCATAAACTAACACACCTATAATGAACTTTGTTGAAACATCAATTACAATGTCCAAAAACATAACCTCAATAGAATTTGATTTATCATATGAAAAAAATCATGTGGATTAAACTGACTCACCTACTAGGTTTGAAATTAAATCTACTTTTATTCACCAAAATCCAAAAATTTAATGGGATTAAAAGTTTTGATCCACATAAACACCTTCAAGATTTCATTTATCTTTGTTTTAACATGAATCCTCATAGATTTTATACAAATCAAATAAAATTGAGGTCTTTTTCTTTTTCTTTAGAATGAGTTCCAAAATAATGGTTTCTTTATTCACATTCAAATTTGATTAGATATTGGAATTAATTGAAAAAACTTTTACATGAATTTTTTCCCATACCACTAAAACTGATTCCATTCAAAATGAGATTTGTGGAATTAGGAACAATCACATTGAAACATTTCATGAGTAATTGGAATGATTAAAAAGATTCCCTTTTAGTTTCCTACACCATCCAATAAATGAAAAATTTTGGTAAAATATTTTTATGAAGTGATATGTCTTACTTATTAAAGAATGATTCATATTACTGCAAGAGGGGATTTAGTTGAAAAAACACCAATGGGTTTTAGGACATTAATTTGAAACATGGAAAAATGATCAATTTTTTGTTAATAAGAAGTCTTATTCATGTGAAATATGTCCCTGAATTCCCCACTAGTATTCCTAAAAACAAAATTATTTTGAGTCAAAATTCTGATCTTACCACCTTGCTGAGGCCGATGATGTTGTCCAATAACCCACAACACCACCAAACCCTAAAGAAACATTTCAAATTAAATTACATTTGGTAATTGTTTCTTCAAATGAACATTTTTGTGAACAATTCCCATAGATAAAACAGAATTTTGAGAATTGTAATGTTGTTTTTCCTGGAAACTCGTTTCAATAAAACCAACAAATATCATTTAAAACCAAAAAAATCTCAATTAGGGATGAAACAACAACTCTAATGAAATATTTAAGTATCCCAGACAACCAAGAAGATTCTTCCAAGGATAATAATATAATTTCATAAAAAATACTTCAATGATAAATACAGTGATCATTCTGGAAGAAACATTCATCCTACCCCTCCCACTTAAAAGTCAGATAGAAACATTGAATAAGAAATGAGGAAATAACAAGAGGTAATGAGATAAACTTAAGGTCAAAAATAGAACATACTGAGTGCCTTAATGACTAAAATGGGTCAACTTTCCTATAATATTAGTTGAATAAAAATAAAATGAGTGGATTTTTACCCTCATAACCACAAGTGAATATGAAAGATAAAGGGAAGGAAAACGTGAGCACAATTGAACATAGGAGTGACACAATATTGAATAACCCTCAAACTGAGAAACTCAAACCTTCTATTTAAACTGTTAATGAGAATACCACCACTGGTGTAAATTCAAGAAATTATAAACTTGATTTAAATGTTAAATAAAATTATACAGAAGATATTTTCTATGAAAGAATAAATAATGATTGGAATAGGATGTCTGGTCCTTTTATTTCTCAAATTAGTGCTCAGAATAGTCCATAAACATTCAAACCATCACTACCTTATAATAGGAGTGAACCATCAGTGAAGTGATGTGTTGAAAAATATTTTGATAATGAGTTTGGATACTTTTAAGAAATTTTATATCAATTTTTCTTTTCTCAATTTTGTTAAAGAAATTACAAGGTATGCTATATTTCTAAAAGAGATGTGTACCCACAAGAGGAAATTAAAAGGAGTTGAAAACATAAATGTAGATAGGAATGTTTCCTCAATGATTCTATATGATTTCATTATCAAATTTTAATACCTAGTAACCTTTACCATTTCATGAACCATTCAGAAATGTGAATTCAAGGATGTCATTCTTGATTTAGGAGAATCCATTAATGTTACTCCACATTCTGTTTACTCATATATTCATGTTGGATAATTGAAACCATCTAGATTTATCATTCAACATTAAGACCAATGTACTAAAAATTCTACTAGAGTTAGAGAGGGTGTTCTCTTTTAGGTGAGAGAAATGATTTTTTCTATGTATTTATATGTCTTGGATATGGTAGATGATCAGTTTAGTACCCATTAACCTCTCATTATAGAAATACCATTTTTTAAAACATCAAAATCATTCATAAATGTTCCATAATGAAACATTTTAGTAGAATTTTGAGGATATGTTTTTCATTTCAATATTTTTATTTCCATGAAACACCCAATTTAGGATCATGAATTCCTCCATGAAAACATGATTGATTGGTTTTCCACTGAGATCTTTTCATATTTTTCCTATGATGAAAAACCAACTTCTATTTTAGAAGATGGAAATTTGTTTGTTGTATAACGAGATCAACAAGAGAATGAAAAGGAACCTTGTAATGAGTCTTGGAATATAGAGACTAATTTATAAGAGTCTATTAATATTAGAATTGATGATGATTCCTTATGGATCCCATAATCCTACTAGTGGTCTCCCTATATAAGATGCCAATTTTTCACATGAAAGATATCCTAGGAACATAGAAACTAATCAACATGATATATTTCCATTAAAATATATATATTCATTGAAACATTACACCTATGAGTATTGTTTTTTTATCAATGAAAATAACTCTCCAGAGTTAGAGGTGAAACCACTTCCTGATAAACTAAAATATGATTTATTATGTGAGATTAGATAATTCTCTAGAATCATTTCGAAATACCAATAAATGAACCAAGAGAACCAACTATTATGAGTCCTAAAAACCCACAAGAAAACCATAAGATGGACTCTATCTGATTTTAATAGAATAATTACCTAAATATCCATGCATATAATTCTTTTGGTGGAAAATGATAAACCAAAAAGCCAATTTCAAAGGAGGTTAAACCCAACATTGTCCGAGGTTTTAAATAATGAAGTTAACACCCTATTGTAAGATGGAATTATTTTTCCCATATTCTATATTCAATGGGTTATCCCAGTCCTTGTTTCCCCCCAAAAAAGGTTGATTTACAATCTCAATGAAATAATTTTGTGAGCTTATCCCTTTTATGGTTCCAAATAAATAGATAATGTGAATTGATTTCATGAAGCTCAATTTTTTTACAAGTAAAGACCACTTCCAATTGATATTTTGTGATCAATTCCTTAAAATATTCGCTGGGTAAACCCAATATTTCATTCCTTATTTACTCCATAACTATTTGAAAACTCAAATTACAGTAGAGGATCATTATAAAATCACTTTGACATGACCCTTTGGAACCTTTTAATATATAAGGATTCCCTTCTTTATCTGTAATTCCCATCGAAATTTTTAATGGTGAATAATGAGAAGTTTCTATGAATTTCTAGAAACATTCATGGATATTTTTAAGGATGAATTCATAGTTTATTAATAATTATTTGATAGGTTTTTTAAAATATTGACTCATGTTCTTGAAACATGCATTCATAACAATCTTCTTCTCAATAATTAAAAATTTCATTTCATAGTGGGAAATAAGATTTTTCTTGGTCATGTTTTGTCTCTATATGCAATTTAGGTTGATGAATCCAATGTTGAAGTCATTTCTTCATTTCTATACCCCAAAACAATGAAAGATGTGAGACCCTTCCCTGATCATGCTGGTATTTATATGAGACTCATAAAGGATTTTAGTAAGGTTGCATTTATATTGTTCAGATTTAACCAAAATACACTCTATTTATCATTGATGATAATTGTAAACATGCATCTTGAGAGATGAAATAGAAACATATAACCACTCTCATTGTTAATCAAACCAAATGGGAATTGTTGGATGAAATCCTTACTAATTTATATTTTATCTTGGGTAAGTGTTAAGCCAATAATTGGAATAGAAATATCATGTGATTGTATATAAATTTAGAACATCAGATCAGTCCCAATGAAACTACACAATAACTGATAAAGAACTGGTGGTTGTTGTCTTCTTTGGACAATTTTATATGTTATCTGTATGGGCCCAATGAAATTGTTTCTATAGACAATTCAGATATTTCATTTTTTATGAATAATCATGATGTAAAAATAATAATTTTTAGTTGGATATTTATATTACATTAGATTGATGTTGAAATATAGGATAATGAAGTTTTTGAAAACCTTATTACCAATCATTTAAGCAAGATACCATCTGTTTGGAAAGTGAAACTTCAGATATGTCCACTATCTAAAGAAACCATTAGAGATAAGAATTATTATGATTTTCAAATTTAAAAGCCATGGTTTTCTGATCTTATGAATAATTTGGCTGCTGAGGAATTTTCCCCATAGGGTTTCAATGAAATAAATTTCTAAAATTGTGAGTAATTTAAATAATTTCATTTGGGATGATCCAAACTTGTGAAATGTTGGTAGTTATCAAATGAGTAAGAGATTCATTAAAAATTATTAATTTTAATCTATCATACATTTTCACACTTTAAGATGTGGAGGACACTTTAGTCCACACATAATTTCAAAAAAGTACTTGAATCTAGTTTCTATTATCCCGCAATTTTAATATATTTTTTTTAATTTTTTAGAACCTATAAAAATTGTTAATTTCAAGGAAACATTTCCAAAAGGGATGAGATGCCTCAAAAATATCTTTTTCTGTGTATTTGATGTATAGGTATGGATTTAGCGGGGCATTTTATTAATTATTTTGGATATATTTACATATTTCTTTCTGTATATTTTATCTCCAAGTGGGTAGATGTTATTTCCATGAGAGCTGATGATTCCAAAATTTTTTCCAATTTTTTGAAAGGAAACATGTTTTTGAGATTTTGATTTCAAGTGATTATGATTACAGATCAAGGTACCCAAATCTATTACATGACATTGGAATCTATTTTAAAGAAATATGGAGTTTATCATATCGTTTATACACCCTATAATCCTCAAACAAAAGGAATGGTTGAGTTTTCTAATAGAGAAAACAAACATATTTTGGAAAAAACTATGAACCAAAATAGATAAGATTGAAGTTTGAGAATATATGATTCACTTTTGTACTATAGGACGACATTTAAAACCTCGATTTCCATGTCACCATTTTTATTAGTCAATGAAACGTTTTTTCAGCTACCTATTGAGTTAGATCAAAAATATTTTTGGGATATTAAAACATATAAATTGAGTATGTTTTTAGCAGGAAAAGAATGAAATTGTTTTACAGCATCTATAGGAGATTAGATATAATGAATTTGAATTCCCCAAGTTATATAAGGAAATAATAAAATATTTTCATGCTGGGATGATTCTCATCAAAAAATTCATGGTAGGAGAAAAAGTGAGGTTGTTCGATTTCTGATTGAAGTTGTTCATAGGTAAATTTCATTCCATATAGTCTAGAACCTTCATTGTTACTCATTTTTTTTCTTTTAGTGTAATCTAGATAAAAAACCAGATAAAGGGACACCATTCACAGTCAATAGGAACATGTTGAAGCTATTTAGAGAGAATTTTCTAAAGCCTCTATGGGAGAAGATCCATCTTCATGAAGTTAAATACAATTGAAGTCAAGTTGTGTCTTTACTTCTCACTTATTTTCTTATGTCTTTAATTTATTGAATTTAATTCTCATACAAATTTTTTTTATAATGTTTATATTTTACAAAATAAGTATGGTAGGAGGAAAATTTTTGGTAGATTTGGATTTTATGTTCTTTCCATTAATTTTATAGTGTTTATTTAAATTTTTGGTGTGTTTTGTTCTATTCTTATTTTTCAAAATATTATGACTGTTTCTTTGAAACTGGTTACCGTAAATTATTATCATTTTTGTTTTTAAATCCCACGTAAATTGAATAACCAATTGATCTATTCAAACTAAACATAGATGAAGGATGAAAATGCTTTGTTTCAAATTCAATATTTGGGAAATTTCATGAAAATACCTCTGATTTTGGAATCTTATGCCACATCTCACTATATTTATCTTATAAATTCCCTTCTTGTGAGGATTTTGAACCCATTTTGACATCTTATACACATTCACCTCTTTTCTTGATAGAACCAACCCATGTTTATTTGAATCAAAACATGGTTTCTTTTTATCTGAGGGTTGGCATACATTTTATTAAATTTATTGAGGAATTTCATTGGATTTTCAAGCCTAATTTTAATGTGAATCTTTTTAAATTTTTCCACCATTTTACATTTGATCTTTCTTGAACCATTAGTATCCCTGTACATACATTTAAGTTATCCACACTACAGGCCAATTTTCTCTTTTCAAATTTCTCTACAAGTATAAATTCATGATCTAGCCGAACATAAGTGTGGGGTAGGGGGAAGATGACTTTTGGGGTGCTTCTCCATTTGATGATTCTTTGGGTGGATATTAAAACATCAAATAGATTCATTTTATAACAAAAAAATGGATTTTAAGATGACAGTTATTCCTTTATGAAGATTTCATGGTGAAAAAAATAATGTTTCCTATCTAGAGATCTCAAATATAGAAAGTTGTGCCTATCTAGACCTTTCCATAAAATAGAAGTCAAATTTCATTTCTACTGAAATATTGATCGAATGGGGAGGAAAAGAGATTCTTAGAGATACTCATAGACGATTTTCATTAGAGGATAGCGATGAGGATAACATAGTTGAATTAAAATTAGAATCATGAATATTTTTCTTCAAAAAGAGACAAAACCCCCTTATTCAGCCTTAGAATTTCTCACATCTGAAACCCACCAAACTTAAGATATAGAAAGTCCATGAAAAGTTATCATGATAATTGCATGTTATTTTCTCAAATCAGATGTAGATGGTGAAATTTATCAATCCTATGTTGATTCTTTCTTGATATTGGTTGAAAAAATCCCTTTTCAAAATCCATATTTGTGTGTTGAGAGAAAATTAATGCATGTTAAGTGTGTTGTGTCCATTAAACGAGAAAAGAAGTAGAAATTGAGTGAATGATATAAATATAGAACTTGAAATATTTTTATGATGAGTCATGATATTTTTTTTATTCACGAGGATAAATAGGTTAAACTCGTTGATGTGTTTTTTTAATTTTCTTGGATATTATTTTGATGCTCACTCATCTAGGAGTCCAAGTTCTAAGTGTGGTGGAATTTATAGAGCTAATATTTACATTGTTTTTAATGTCTATTTCAATTATTTAAACTCCACCAATTTAATATTTTGAGATGAATAACATTGTTTTTTGGATTTTAGGGATGTTTTGAGATGGAATTAGAACATTTCACAATTATGTAATTTTAACTATTTTAAATAACATATGTATTTCAGGCATATCTTTTTCATATTAAGCCAAATAGAGTGATTCTTTTTTAATGTTTTTTATTTTAAAGGGATATAACTATTTTAATAGTAAAAAGTGTTTCTCTGGCCTTATAGAGGCCCAAATAAATCATTCATTGTGTAAAATCTTCTATTTGATAGGATGGGCCCCACATCATTTAATGGGAAATAAATCAGATTAAAAGACTCCAAATGAGATGATTAAACATGGAGATAAAGGAGGACTCAAATGATCACATTTTCACTATGTTTGAAGGAAATATTTGCTCATTAATTCAACCTTTGGACAAGTTAAAATAGAGGAATATGAAAGGTATCTTCCAGAAGAAATAGTTGTATTTAGTAATTAAATCATATATTTTGAACAACTTATCACAAGAATCTGAACCACTGAGGTTATATAGAGTATTAAACACTAAACCACTCAATAGAAGAAGAAAGAGGGTTATTCCACTGAAAAAGGGAAGAAAATTAGTCATTGTTTGGATTTGTAGATACTAGAAACAATATTTTCCTGCCCTCCTTCTCTAGGTATTTCCATATCCTCATCATTTCAAGGGGTGTTTTCTTAAGATAGAAGGGAAATGTTTCAAATAGAAATATTTATTAAGATAATTTTCATTCATGATTCAATGGAGAAGATGGGGCTTTCTCAAGTGACGTGAGGATATGCGCCAAGTGGTTTTAGACAATTAAAACTAACGAACACTCTAATCTAAGTTGCAATATTCTCATGTAATCTATTTTTTAATTTATCTTGATATTATATTTTTGAATGAATATGGAAGTTTTATTTCTTTAATATATTTTCATCATTTTTTTGAATGGTTGTTCAATATATGATGTAAAATAATTTACTTCACAATTTAAATTTCTTCTATGAGGCCTTGTCATTGTGCACAATGATTTCAATTATGTTTGATTTCTTGGCGGTTTGTAAGAAATTGAACCGCTTAAATAGTAGGTAAAACAATCATATTGATGTATTTATATGATATCTATATAGATTTGAGTGTTTACTTGGGGGTCCTTGTGTGGACATTGATAAGTTCAATATAGAAATATTTTTAAACAAGGAATATGGGAGTGTTCGAGTGGTTTAAGATTTTCCATGACTACTGTTTTCATTCTGATTTCAAACCCTTTTCCCATCAATTTTCTATATTTCAATCCAATTTTATTGCACTTAAGTTTACATTTATATTCTGAATTATAACCCTTAATCCAATCCAAAAAAAAAAATTCTTCAAAAAACAAACAAAACAAAAGTGACTATTTTCAAACTCAAATTGATTCCACTTTGAGAGACAATCCATGGACTAGTATATTACATTTCTCTTGGGGATAAATTATTTGATTGTGGTTTTCAAGTAAAAAAATCTAACATCAGGGGTCATCTGAGTTGTATGTTCCTTCTTTATAAAAGTGGTGACATGAATTGGTCACTCAATTCATGAACCAAAGGACTTTATTAAAAAAACAAGAGTATCAGTACACACACAAGGTTTAAATAGCTCGCAAAAGTAGGGATTTGGTGGAGTAAAAACCAAAAACACCAGGAAAAAGAAAAAAATTATCAAGTTATCAAAAAATGATCGAAACAACCTGCTATCAACCAGTCCATGATCTCCATAAAGGGAGTTACTGTCCAATAGGGATTCCACCTAGAGAGGCATTCATCAAGTCTGGAGGGAAGCCAAATTCTGCCTCAACATCTTTAATTCTCTATCAAATTGAGTTTTGTTCTTCACAGTTTTCAAATGAACACTAATAAATGATTGGATACAAATGATGACTATTAAGAAGACCAAAACTGCTTGAGATAGATAATTGATCATCTTTTACATTGCCATCCAAGGAAACTAATATAATCACATGATGATCAGTTGTAAATACCCGAAATTTCCATTTTTTTTTAAAATAAATGGTAATTTTATGAGTCAGCAAAAATTTACAGCGCATGGTATTAGCCCATAAGCATGTGTAATATGCCATAAAAGGTTTTTTCCAACATTCTCAATAAAAGGATGGCCCTTCACTTGAAAACCGGGTTGACTCCTGAACAACATGGTTTTATTAATGGGCGGTCAATTCAGGGGGTGATTGGAGTGGTGCAAGAAATGGTTAGTGTCATTAAAAACAAATATTTTTTTGGGGTAACATGGTGATCAAATAAGATATGAGAAAGGAATATGACAAATTGGAATGGGGTTTCATCTTAAGGGTGCTGGCTCGCATGGGGTTCTCCAATTGGGCTACCGATCTTCTTTTCCGTTGCTTCAGTTCGGCCTGGATATCAACCTTGTTTATGGGTAAGCAGTTTGGGTTCTTCAAGGAATGCATAGGTCTAAGGCAAGGGGATCCTCTCTCCCACACTCTCTTCATCCTTTCTCAAAATGTTTTAGCTGCTATATTAACCGAGGTCTTCTCATGGGGAAAGTCCTACCTTACTGTAATTGGCATGCAACAAGGGGTATCTCACATTTGATGTTCACGGATGACACAATTTTTTTTATCAATGGAAGTAGGATATCAGTGCAGGGGATGAATGAGCTACTAGGAGATTATTGCATGTGTAGTGGGCATGTGGTGAATATGGGAAAATGTTTGTATTATACAACCAAGAATCTCTCTGAGAGTAGGGTGAGGATCATTGATTCCAGCTTGAATATGAATAGGGTTTCATTTACTTTGGAGTATCTTGGGGCACCAGTGAGTCCTTTATCACTTAGAATGCATCATTTTGATGAATTGTTTACCAAGATCACAAGTAACATCTACAATTGGAAGAATAAATTAATGTCATTTGGAGGCCACATTACCTTTGTGAATAGTGTTCGTGTTTCCATTACCATGCATGTAATTTCCACCTTGAAGGTCCCCATCAGCATTATTACAAACATGGATAGGATTTTGGTGTCCTTTATATGGGATGGGAAGATGGAAGGAAGACAACACTGGGTGTCGAGAAAGTGTCTTGCTAGACCTCTCTCTAAAGGGGGCATTAATTTGAGGAGTGTTTCATTGACCACACAAGGGATCCTTGCTAAATTAGAATGGGGGGCTATAAAAGGGAGAACAGTATAGGGAATGACAATTCATGATAAGTACGTCCTGAATATGAATGAGCAGAGGATGTGGCCCTAAAAAATTTGGAACCTAATTCACCCGCACACGGAGTTCCTGCATCTGCACTCTAGGTGGATGGTGGGAATCAGTAACATCAACTTCTGGATTCATGATTGGGGGTTGACAGGTTGTGGTTCACAGGATTCCCGACACCGACTTTTTCATTTTGAGATGCTAGCGGCCACCCCGGTTTTATTCATTCTATTCTTGATGAGAATCAATGAGCTATTTTTAGTAACATTGTTACTAATGAAGAACCAGATAACCTCATTTTTACAGGCTGCCCGTCGGGTGGGTTTTCATTAAAGGAATTTGATCGTGTGAGGAGGTATGATACCACATATGATCTATGGGGGGTGACCATGTGGTTCAAGTAGGTTCCCACAAAATTGGATTTCTTTTTGTGGCGGATGAGGAGCCGAGCTTTTCCCACTAATGAGCGCATGGGCATTGACATTGCCTCCAGGTGCTAGTTTTTCCGTGATCCCAATCTAGAAATAGTGGGGCATCTATTTTTTTATAGTGAACGAGCTAGATGGATCTGGAAGGCCTTTGGTGTTTTCACTGGATGGATCTTCCAGGGAGGGATGCATGACTCTTTCTTTAGTGCATGGTTTCATGGAGCAAGTGAACATGGTCCTGAGAGAAATGCGAGGGATGTTATCATATTGGCAAGATGTTGGACCATCTGGAAAGCTAGAAATGATTCTTGACACAAAAGAATATGAGGTTATCAGGCTATAATTCTCCTTAAAATGAAGAACTTGTTTTTGGATATGATCTGGTTGTGTGCTGACTGTCATGATGCACCATCGGTTAAATCCATTTCCCAGAGCCGTTTTCTTTCCAATCAGGCCTGAGAGTTGGGTTGGGGGCATTGGGTATGTTGGCTCCCTCTCTGCCTCGAGCTGAAGCTCAGAATAGATGGATCTCTTATCAGGGGGAGATGCGAGGCAGTGGAATCATCAAGAACCAAGAGGGGTATGTTGTATCAACTTCCTCCGCCTTCTATGGAAGGGGTGATGTTTTACAGGCTGTAACACAGACTATGATCACGGGTTTAGAGATGTGAGGGTAGCGGGCAATCATGCTTAAGGAGGTGGAAACAGATTCTTTAATTCTCTTCAAAGCACTAGAAGGTACAAGTCAGGTTCCATGGAATAATGTATATTTAATCAGGAAGTGCAAACAGATTATGGGCAATCACATTGAGATCACCCAAACATGGCGGGAGGGGAACTAGGTGGAAGATTTCTTGGCATCCATGGCATCACCAAATCAAAACATGTCCTATTTCATTAACATAGGCTCATTTATAGTGAGGGGATGAAGTTTTTTATTAATGATGCTATGGGCTTGCACTTTTTCAACCCCCATGATTTCTCTTGTATCCTGTGTTTCATTTCAAAATTTAATAAAAATGTTAGTTTTTTGTTAGTATAAGGAAGGATCCGGAAGTTACAACCCTATGATCAATGGTTTGTTCATTTTCCACTAAATAAAAATACCAGTAGATAAATCTCATGATCAGGCCACATATTTTACTATGCCATATTTATGGTTATTTATTTTATGGACGATTTATCGTAATCATGTTTATAAATGAATTAAACAACAAGAAATCTTAGATGGAATAAAATAAAAGGATTATGCATATATATTTTTATCAAAACATGATTAATCACTTATGTGAATTCTAATTAATATTAAAAAAGAAATGTAAAAGGATAAAATAAGAACATTTATACATAATAAATAAAATACCATAATAAAATACTATGTCACTCTAATTATTCCATATTTTGAATAGAGATTCTCTGATAGTTATAGTTTTGGTCAAGACATAGTTAGGAGAACTTCCCTTTATCATGAAATCATGACAAAGATAATGGGTTGACTTAAAAAAACATATATTGAGTGTAAATACCATAGTCTATTTACCAAACATTTACAAGAAAATGTTGATGAAACCTGAGTAATGATTTCTTAATTGGGGAGTACAATCAATAGATCATGGCGCTACAAGATTATAGTTGGAAATACTTCCAACCTAAAAAAATTATTATAATTTTCATTTCCATTTTCTAGGTTTTGATAAGGGAAGTATGGACCGATTGCTAAATAATTTCATCATGATAAGGTATTAGAAGTCCATTGGTGAGGTCTTTTGAGACATGATAAAATAGTGGTAGATTAATTTGATGATTAATTTATTTCAGCTTATATAATTTTTCATATCAGGTAAAGAAATAATAATAATTTATAATTATACAAAAATAAAATAAGGGTTTTCATCCATGTTATCTTTATGAAAAATTATAGGGAATGAAAATATACTTACTATCTGTAACATCCCATAATTATAAAGTTAGTTTCATGTTTTATTACATCATTAATGGAATCACTACATTTTAGAACCCCCAATTTATGATCCTCTTTTTAAGGAGGGGAGTGATGAATAGTTCATAATTTATGAAAAACACATAGATCATTCTGTAGATGTACAATGTTTCATGTTATCGTATTTTTAAAACAAACTCAATAAGTCATTTGAGAACATGGATTCTTGTAGAATGATCAAGTATCTCGAAAATATTTAACAGAAGAAATATAGATATGAATTTTTTGAGATATCCAATTCACTCTTTATGAGAAAACATAGAGGATGTGTGTTGTCAAACTCATTAGAAACATTGTGGGTATAGAGGATCTAGGGTTTAAGATACCTAAAGAATGGTGTGTAGAACTAATTATTTCCTTTACTCTTTTAGATATTCTCATAATGATTTTAAATTATAACATTAACAACATTTACTATGTTATCTCATGTATCCTCAATCAACATCGCCATGTTGACAAGGATATGAAGTGTGAAAATCCTTCTGTCATTATGCCAAATAATAGGAAAGATAAGGTGAAGAGATTTAAGACTAACTTATAGACTAAATATTATTCACAATTACCTATCAAAAAGAGTAGTATTGATGTGAAATCAAGGGAGTAGGAAAATTAATTTTTTTATATGGAAATAAATAAACATATAAGAAATTATGACAGCGTGGAAGAAAAAATGTGAAGCATCTTGTGTCTTCATTATGATGGGTAATATCTCTCTATACCAATTGGGTATTATATTTACCTTTAAATGCTAATTTTTTTTTCGAATTACCCAAAATAGTTAGATTTAGAAGAGTTTCATGAGGTGAGGTGGATCTGAAAGACACTAACTGTACAAGGACTCAATCCATATTCAACCCATAATTTTGAGTTTTAAATAAGTAATTAATTTTCATTCATTACAATATTCCATTCTAGATTTATAGTTTTAACAAATTCATTCATAACTCTCACATAAAAATCCCATATATTACAAAGTGGGAACTTATGATTTTTACCCATTTTTTTCACAATACAAAACTCTTAAATCAACACATTTTTTTCATGAAAAATAATCATGATTTTCAAATTGAATTCCGAATTATTCTTAATCACCCTTAAAAAAATAGAAAAGAATTGATAACAAGGTATTACCAAAAAAATCATATTAAGGGAAATATAAAACTGAAAAATGAAACTTTTTAGTCTTTTTCAAAACAAAGAGATCGTATAAGATTGTTTTCCTTTAACAAAATAAATAGTGACCTTAAATATCCATTTAATTATAGATGAAATCATACTTAATGGACAAATGTTTTCATAAAAAACATTATAAGAACACATTAAGTAGAAATAATAATATCCAGGGTTTCATAAATGACATGATAACCCATGAAAACCATTTTTTTAGAAAAAATCATGTTTTCCCTTATTGGGTGAAATCATTCCTTCCAACAAAATATCATTAAATTTTGTTAGAGTTGGGGTCTTGGGAACCAACTGTTTATACTTTGATTATATGATTGTACACTTATTATATATTGTTCATTGTTCTGCATGACTGTAATATAATAATGTCCAGGAATATTTGTTTCATTAATAAGGTCATGATAGATCCCCTCTATGATGAGAACCTTGAAATGCTATAACAATATTCTTAAATAAAGTTCTACGGTTGGATGACATACTATGATAGGACACATAGCATACATACCGTCATGTGCGAGTACTCGTAAGAAGACGAGACTCTCTCTCATGGAGTTTGCACTTGGTAATCTCCAAGATGGGAGATTATAAGAACAGACCCGTCAGTAGTAATTTCACATGTCTTGGTGTCATTAGACATTGCTATCTACGAGCGTGTGTAATGGTCCTTAGACTTGAAGATTATCATTAACTCATGCCAGGACTCACACACTTAGATTTGCTGACGAAAACCGTCATGAAGACAGTTGGTGGGAAGTAGGGTACGTTGGGTGCGTCACAAATGACATGTTGTTAATAGATAAGTCGACGAAGGATTTGTCCCTTCCATATTTATGGAAGTAGATATCTCGGACCCTTTGATTGAAATATAACTGTCACCCAAATTCCATGTCCATGGTGTAATGACAAGTTTATTTCTGGAAGTCAAAGAATGACAAATCAAGCATATAGGTTTATGACACTGCCATGAAACCCGCTTGATGAGATAATGAGACAAAGAGATTAAATTACACGGTAAGCGTTCGTATGAGGTGGCACATCAATGCGACGTCAACTTCTTTCTCTTGGGTTCCTTGACCCGTTGCTAGACAGTAATCTTGGACTTTTGACAAGCCCTCCTAATGCCAATGAGAAAGAGGCCTATAGGGTCACACACTAAGTGTATCTAAGTATCTCAAGTAGAATAAAGATTATTCCCACATGTGGTTTAATAATTATTCAAGGAAGCCTAAATCATTTTAATTTTGGAGGAAGAATAAAATGAAAAACAAGATATACACATCGTGTACATTGAATGTACACACCGTGTAGTTTTTATTTTGGAAAGGAAATGAAAAATGAAAACAAGATATACACGCCGTGTACATTGAATGTACACGCCGTGTAGTTTTCAATGAAATTGAGTACATGATGTGTATTAATGATCATACGCAGTGTAGTTTTTCCAGTCAGGATTTTGAGGAAATAATATCGTTTTATTAAATGATATTTATTATAATCAGTGTGATCTCATGTCAAGGAATTAATGATTCAACATGGGGTTTTCAATAAGAGTTAATGAAATAAATAAAACACGTAACATGTCTATTTATTGTCATAACTCTATAACCTCAAACCCGATTATAAATATCCTCACAACCCCAACACTTTTTCTAAGAATTGTTGTGCACAACAATTCTGGAGAATTATCTCAAGGTCAAAAGAACTCCTTCCTCCAAGAACTCTCTCAAGACAGAGAGAGATCCTCCTCCATCGGATCAAGACGATCTAAGGTGGACAACGCAAGTAAAGGTTTATCCACACTAGCACCCAGAGACTCCTTTGGCGATGTCCGTAGATACGTGGTGCACGTGTGGATCACCTCTAGAGGAAGCCTACCCTTGGCTTCTGCGACGCAACAACGAATCACATCGAAACGTGATCAGAAATATCAACGATGAATGAAATCCATAAAGGGTACTTCTTTTCAATTAATTAAATTAATTATAATCAACCTGTGATGATCCTCCTTTATGGTTCCGAGACTTTTCTTCTTCTTTGTATATTTCTGTGATTCGATTCATGGAGTCTGATGTTTATCGTCGTATTGATCCCGGATTGATCATTTCTTATGAAAAAAGGCCAAGTGGGAACATCCACCCAAGAGCTTCCGCTACGCCCAGATCCTTCAATTGGTATAAGAGGGGTCACAACATTGATTATAGTTATTTAATTTTCGTTGATAATTTATGCATTTATATTTGATTCAATTCAAGATAAATCGTTCTATAAAACTGAATGAATGAGATATGATCTTCATCCTTCGTTTCTCGATTCAAATCACAGAAACAACCTTTTAATTTTGATTTTGATTAAAATAAAAACAAGGAACTCATCTGGAGGAGCCGCTCATTCTGTCTGTACAACATAGGAATACACCGCATGTAGTGAAATCTACACGCCGTGTACTTAGTTTCAACGAACCGGTACTGGTCTGCCAAACCACGCCGTGTAAATTGAGAATACCTAAGTTTTTTAATACACTATATTGACCAGAACTGAATGGTGCATGGAAACCGGAATACATGGAGTGTATGTTGAATTAACACGCCGTGTAGTCTGATTCGGCCCAGGTGAAACCATGTACAAGGAGAAGTCGTGTAACCGCGTACACGAGATTTACAGGACGGTAACCATGTAACAAGGAAGTACATGACATGTTAGATGAATCTACACACCATGTACTCCAAAATTTCCAAAGTACAGAAAACACGCCAAAGCCCCCCGGTGTGTACTTTGGATAAAGGGTGAAAACAAATACACACTGTGTAATATAGCCTACACGCTGTGTACTTTCCAGAAATGGAATTTCACCAGGTTCCATCCAAAGTACAAAGACCCGTACAAGGAATATGGATGAGAAAAATCTCATGGAAATTCAGAAAGTAATTTAAGATAAAGAATTGATTAATTATAAGATAATAGTTAATTGAATTCAAGCATGACTTATCTTGAATAAAAGAACGATTAAAATAATTTGAATACTAAATATGAGTAAATGTCATTGCATGCTATGGATGATCATGATCTAGAACAAAGACCCTTTGTGTGTGTATGGTTTCATTTAAATTTATTTAATTTAAATTCATTGGCCTACGAGCCTTCTTCCAATAAAATGTAGGGCCCGTGTGCCCATGATTTATTTAATGTAAACCCCATGTAATGGAGGATATCCCAAGCCAGAGGAGATGGATCAAAATCTGAAGATAAGGTGAAACCAACCCAAGAAGATACAAAGGTGGATAGGTGGGAGCTTCAAAACACGAACCATCGGATTCAAGGTGTTTTTCCCTAGGTTAGGGTTAGCTTATCAAAACCGCTAGATAAGCTAACCAATATAAGCTCATGATCATGCCATATTATTTTATTTCTATCTGATTGCATGGTTTATTTATTATGTATGTGTTGTCACGATCACATAGTAAATGAAATAAACAAGCATGCAAAGATGTAATAAAATAAAAACTGGACTATGTGTAAACATTATCAGAACATGGTTAATCACGTAAGCAAGCATCACTTAATATTAACAAGCATGTGATAATATGAAACTACGCATAAAGGATTAAAATCCCTCAAATACCATATTAAGTCATACCAAGCCTTCCGTTACTTGATTAAGGGAAAGACTCAATAAAACTATGTGTTTGACCAACCATTTTTGGGATACTTACTTTTATAAAGGAAGATCTTATGAATGTTTTGGGTTGACTTAAGCATTTTACATCAAGATGAGTAGACCTTGCTAGACTTGTTGTAAAATGGAGGCAAGTGTTGAGGAAATCCAAGTTAGGATTTCAGGATTGGGGAGTCCACTCAACAGATTATGGAACTGTAATCTCACAGTTGGCAAAGACCAACCTACCTAAATACCTTTAAATAGCTTGACTAACCCTTATTAGGGTTATGCAAAGGGGAATATGGATCCTTGCCACTATAATGTCATAAAAACTAGGAATTCCAAGTTCAATGGTGGGGGATGTTGGGACATGATAAAATAGTGTGAGAATTAATAAATTTATTTATTATTTTTCATAAAATGTAATCAAAAGGAAATGATAAATCTGCTCTTTTAATTTGTAGAATCAATATGACAAACTCGTCAACTACATTTTCTCTGCGATCAATTCTAGATAAAGAAAATATCCTCACCGGCAGTAACTTTCAGAAATGGTTTATGCGCCTTCGAGTTATCCTACGTCATGAACGAAAGTTTTATGTACTGTAGTCCTCACTTACTGATTCGCCTTCCCAAGGGGTGAATGATGAAGATTTCCTAGTCTATGATCAACATTTGAACGATACACTCAACGTACAATGTGTGATGTTGTCATCAATGTCTAGTGAGCTCATGAAGTCTCATGAAGACATGGATTCCTATAGCATGCTCGAGAACCTCCATGGTCTATACCAGGAGAGAGCAAGACAATAATGATTTGAGATCTCTAATGCTCTATTTCAGAGCAAGCTTGGAGAAGGTGCCCCAGCTGGGCCTCATGTAGTCAAGATCATTGGCTTTATTGAGTGCTTGAAGGTTCTAGGGTTTAAACTCTCAGAAGAATTGGGTACCGATCTCATTCTTTCATCACTCCCCCAGAGCTTCTCCAACTTTGTTGTAAATTTCATCTTGAACAACATTGAGAAGTCTCTATCTAATCTTTCTATCCTTATTTACCAAGTGGACAATGATATGAAGCATGAAAAGCCTTCTTTCATTATGGTGAATAAAAGGCAAGGGAAGACGAAGAGCTTTAAGCCCAAAGCTTCTTCAAGGCCTTCCAAGAACAGGAAGAACAAATGGGAGGCAAGAGAATAGGAGGCTATTTGTTTCGAATGTGCAAGAAGGGCCAATAGAAGAAAAACTGCACCCAACCAAGGAATCAAGTGGAAGCTTCAGGTGCGTTTGTTATCGAATGAAATCTATCTATTTCTACTAATTGGGTATTAGATACTGCTTGTGGTGCTCACATATGTATCCAAATATAGGAACCAAGTAGATTCAGAAAGATTGACCGAGGTGAGGTGGATTTGCGAGCAGCCAACGAAGCCAGACTCGCTGCTGTAGTTGTTGGAGACTACCACCTTACATTGGATACTGTGATGGTCTTAGTATTAAAAGGATGTTATTATGTACCCTCTATAGCCAAAAACATTATTTCAGTATCCAGATTAGATACTGATGGATTCATCTTCAAGTTTGGAAATGAATGTTGCTAATTTTATAAAGATAACATTTGTTTTGGTAGGGCACATTTATATAACGACCTTTATGTGTTAGACTACACAAACCAAGTAATGAAAATCGATGACAAAGTTAATTCACATGAATCATACCACACCCAACTTTGGCATCACTGGCTAGGTCATGTCAATGAGAAACGTTTGACAAAATTACATCAAGATGGGTATTTAGATTCTTTCAAACTAAAACCAATTGGTGTATGTCATGCGTGTCTACAAGGAAAAATGACCAAAGCCCCATTTAGTGGGAAATGTGAAAGGGCTAAAGTGCTTCTAGAATTAGTTCACACACATGTGTGTGTACCATTTCCAGTTGAAGCAAGGAGTGGGTTCTTGTACTTCATAACTTTTACTGATGATTTTAGTAGATATGAATATATTTACTCAATGAGGTACAAGTCAGATTCTTTTGATCGGTTCAAAGAATACAAGAATGAAGTTGAGAACCAGCTTGGTAAGAAGATTAAGAAACTCCGCTCAGACAGAGGTGGAAAATATCTTAATCAGGACATCATTGATTTCTTAAGGGAGTTTGAGATTACATCTCATCTCAATCCTCCTTACACACCTCAGTGGAATGGTGTAAGTGAAAGGAGGAACCACACCATGTTGGAAATAGTGAGATAAATGATGAGTCATGCGAGTCTTTCATTATGCTTTTGGGGATAGGAATTACAAACAACAACACACATACTAAACCAAGTATCAACTAAATCGATAAATGGTATTCCATACGAGTTATGGAGTGGACGCAAATCCATGTTATCAAATTTACATGTGTGGGGTAGAGACGCATTTGTTAAGGCCTCTTCAGGTAACAAAATTTCACCCTGAGGCACAAAGTGTATCTTTATAGGATATCAAAAAGAAACATTGGGATATTACCTATAAAACCCCTCAGATAAAAAGGTTACAGTGGTAATACACGCCATATTCCTTGAGAGGGGTCACATCTCCAAAAGAGATAGTGGGAGTGAGATAGACTTCGATGAAGTCAAGGCTCAAGATATACATGAGTTGGTATAAGAATAGATTCCACAAAGCCCTGTGGAAGAACAATCTTTTCCAGAGACACAAGAACTGCGTAGGAGCACGAGAGAGGTGAGAGAACTAGAACGATATGGTTTTCTTTTCACTGAGAATGGTGACTCATTATTGGTTGACAATGATGATCATCTTACCTACAAGGAAGCAGTTAAAGGCACAGACGTTGCCAAGTGGAAAGAATCCATGAATTCTGAAATGGATACCATGTACCAAAACAAAGTCTGGATTTTGGTAGATTCTCCAGTTGATGTAAATCCTATTGGTAATAAATGGGTATTCAAGAAGAAACTGGACATGGAAGGACAAGTCAGCACCTATAAGGCACGACTGGTTGCAAAAGGTTTTAGATAGTGTCAAGGAATTGACTATAATGAATCCTTTTCACCGGTTGCAATGCTGAAATCCATCAGAATCCTATTGGCCATTGCCTCTTACCATGAATATGAAATTTGGAAAATGGATGTCAAAACATCATTCCTTAACAGGAAACTCCAGAAAGATGTCTACATGACACAACCTGAAGGGTTTGTGACACCAAAGGATGCCAACAAAGTATGTAAGTTGCAGAAATCTATTTATGGATTAAATCAAGCATCAAGGTCCTAGAAAATTTGTTTTGATGAAGCTGTAAAGGAATTTGTCTTTGTTAAGAATTAATGTGATCCACGTGTCTACAAAACATTTAAAGGAAGTGCAGCCAGTTTCTTAATAGTATATGTTGATGACATATTACTAATTGGAAACAAAGTACCTGTCTTACAGTCAGTTAAGGCATGGTTGGATAAATTATTCTCTATAAAAGACTTGGGTGAGACAACATATATTCTTGGGATCAAGATCCATCATGATAGATCCAAGAGAATGCTGGGACTGAGTCAAAGTACATACATTGACATGATACTAAAGAGATTCAGTATGGAACAGTCCAAGAGGGGATTGTTTCTAGTGTCACATGGCATTCATCTTTCCAAGAAAATGTGTCCTTAGACACATGAGGAAAGAAAGAAAATGTCAAGGATCCCTTACGCATCCGCAATTGGTCCAGTCAAGTATGATATGCTATGTACAAGGCTAGATGTTGCTTATGCATTAAGTGCGGTGGACAGATATCAAGCTGATCCAGGAGACCGCCATTTGATGGCAGTCAAGAGTATCCTTAAGTATCTGAGGCGTACTAAGAATATGTTCCTAGTTTTTGGAGGAGATGAGGAACTAGTCATCAGAGGATATGTATATGCTAGTTTCCTGACTCATCAAGATGACATGAAGTCGCAGACTGGATACATCTTCAGTTTGAATGGAGGTGCAGTGAGCTGGAAGAGCTCAAAGCAAGGTGTGGTCATAGATTCTAGAGCAGAGTCCAAGTATATCGCAACTTCTGAGATAGCTAAAGAAGCTGTGTGGATGCGAAGCTTCATCCAAGATATGGATGTAGTACCTAGCAATAAAGATCCAATCACACTCTATTGTGATAATACTGCAGCGGTGACACTTGCAAAAGAGCCAAGGTCACATCAGCGGACAAAACACATACTTCGGAAGTATCATCTCCTGAGGGATTTTTCTCAGAGAGGTGAAGTTGAAGTGAGTTGTATTTCCATGGAAGACAACGTGGTGGACCCCTTGACTAATGCCTTGACTCAGCAGAAACATGATCATCATGTGAGGTCTAATAGACAAAAAGTCATAGGTAGTTGGCTCTAGTCCAAGTGGGAGTCTGTTAGAGTTGGTGTCCTGAGAACCAACTGTTTATACTTTGATTACATGAATGTACACTTATTATATATTGTTCATTATTCTGCATGACTATAATATAATAATGTCCTAGAATATTTGTTGCATTAATAAGGTCATGGCAGATCCCCGCTATGATGAAAACATTGAAATGCTATAACAATATTCTTAGATAAATTTCTATGGTATGATGACATACTATGATAGGACACATAGTATACATACCGTCATGTGCGAGTACTCATAAGAATATGAGACTCTCTCTCATGGAGTTCGCACTTGGTAATCTCCACGATTGGTGATTATGTTAACAGACCCGCCAGTAATAATTCTGAATGTCTTGGTGTTATCAGACATTTCTATCTACGAGCGTGTGTAATGGTCCTTAGACTGGAAGATTATCATTAACTCATGTCATGACAGACGCACTTAGATTTGCTGATGAAAACCGTGACGAAGACAGTTTGTGGGAAGTAGGGTACATTGGGTGCATCACTAATGACATGTTTTTAATGGATAAGTCGAGGAAGGATTTTTCCCTTCTATATTTATGGATGTAAATATCTCAGGCCCTTTGATTGAAATAGAACTGTCACCCAAATTCCATGGCCATGGTGTAACGACAAGTTTATTTCTGGAAGTCAAAGAATGACAAATCAAACATATAGGTTTATGGCACTGCCATGAAACCTGCTTGATGAGATATTGAGACAAAGGGATTAAATTACATGGTAAGCATTCGTATGAGGTGACACGTCAATGCGACGTCAACTTCTTTCTCTTGGGTGCCTTGACCCGTTGCTGGATAGTAATATTGGACTTTAGGCAAGCCCACCTAATGCCAATGAGAAAGAGGCCTAGAGCGTCACACACTAAGTGTATCCAAGTATCTCAAGTAGAATAAAGATTATTCCTGCATGTGGTTTAATAATTATTCAAGGAAGCCTAAATCATTTTAATGGTGGAGGATGAATAAAATGAAAAACAAGATATACACGCCGTGTACATTGAATGTACACGCCGTGTAGTTTTCATTTTGGAAAGGAAATGAAAAATGAAAACAAGATATACACGCCATGTACATTGAATATACACGCCATGTAGTTTTAAATGAAAAATGAGTACACGCTGTGTATTAATGATTACACGCAGTGTAGGTTTTCCAATCGGTATTTTGAGGAAATAATATCTTTTTATTAAATGATATTTATTATAATCAACGTGGTCGCATGTTAAGGATTTAATGATTCGACATGGGGTTTTCAATAAGAGTTAATGAAATAAATAAAACACATAATGTGTTTATTTATTGTCATAACTCTATAACCTCAAACCTGATTATAAATATCCTCACAACCCAATTTTTTTGCCTAAGAATCGTTGTGCAAAACAATTCTAGAGAATTCTCTCAAGGTCTAAATAACTCCTTACTCTAAGAACGCTCTCAAGACCGAGAGATATCCTCCTCCATCTGATCAAGACGATCTAAGGCAGAAAATTCAAGCAAAAGATTCTCCACGCTAGCACCTGGAGACTCCTTTGGCGACGTCCAGAGATACGTGGTGCATGTGTGGATCACCGCTAGAGGAATTCTACCCTTGGCTTCTGCGATGCAACAACGAATCACATTGGAATGTGATCATAAATATCAATGATGAAATAACGCCATAAAATGTACTTCTTGTCAATTAATTAAATTAACTATAATCAACCTATGATGATCCTACTTTATGGTTCGGGGACTTTTCTTCTTCTTTTTCTATTTCTGTGATTCGATCCGTGGAGTCTGGAGTTTATCGTCGTATTGATCCCATATTGATCATTTCTAATAACAAAAAGTCAAGTGGGCACATCCACCCACGAGCTTCCGCTGTGCCCAGAACCTTCAGATTTCCTTATAAAATTAAATGGTTTCCACAGGAACTCATTATTAAAAATAGAAAATAATTTGGGTGAAATGGGATATATTCATCATATAACCATTACTGAAACCCTTACAAATGTATTAACCTACTCAAATAATTCCAACATAATTCACTAGAGAACATAGTCATTACCTAGTTCATTTGAGATCTATAACTATATCATGCATTATAATGAAAGTATCCAAGTAATACAACCAACATGAAACACATAAAATCTTTTTTTCCCATTATCTAACTCATAAAAGTATATTTTTTGAACCCATAAGTAAAATATTTTCATACTTTGATATATACATTTCTTTTAATCCCCCATTTTCAAAACTAAAATACACAGAACAAAGAGAAGAAGTGTTTTTATTTGAAAAAAACACTTATGCATATAAACGAATCGAAATATCAAATAATAATGGCTATAGTGGGAAATTCTATGGACGGAGTATATGTTAAAATAGAACATTCCATTTTTTTCCTTTTTTCAATAATGTCAAAACATTCTTTATAAAATATGTAAAAATATTCCTTTTTAAAACCTTTGAAATAAATTTTAAAGGGAAATAAAAATCTCTTTAAATTTTTTATATCAATACAAGTAAATAATAAAATAATTTTAATAAAATGGATATAGAGTAAAAAGATTTATAAAATAAACCTATAAGACATTTCAAAATGATACATTAAGGTAAAATGTCCCCTACCTCGAGTCGGACGTGTAACATAATTTATTTATCTTCATAAATAATAAATATTATTATTTCCTTTTTAATAAAAAAATCAGTTTTATTATTCCTTTTTTAACTTATATCAATTTCATACCTAATTACATAATCAATTAAGTTGACATTGAACATTTTGATAGCATTTGGATTATAAGTCAAAAATGGATTTTGTAGTTTGACTATGGTCAAGTGGATCATGATTATATCATTTAAAAAATAATAATAATGTTATAATTATCCTTAATATAGATTATTTTACTTTTATAACCAACTATGTAAGGTGATTATGATAAATAATTTATGTTATAACATTGAGAGGGTAGTCCATAGTATGCATGAGTAATATTTCCATTTTTCAAAGTACACTGGAGAAAGAAGGTAAGTATAAGTTTAGATTTATAAAATTATAATTATATCATAGATATAATATTATATCATTAAATATATCTATATATATTATTTATGTGAGGTGGTGACAATATATAAAATAAATTGATTCATGAGGTAGTAGTCCACACATACATATGAGTGACAATTTTATTTTTTATTGAAAGACAATGAAAGAGTAATAATATTTATTTTCGATTATATAATGAAATTTATTTAATTTATATCAGATTATTTCATTTGGATCCATCATTATGACCATTCATAAGAAGATGATATGACTAATTAAAAATATTAACTCATATGGTCGTAGTCCATACATACACATGAGTAATTTTTATTTTTCATTAGATGGGTATGTAGATGAAAAAGGGTTATAACATAAGGATAATAAAATTGTATTATATTGGAAATACTTATTTTATTATATTGAAATGTATAATATATATTTTAAGGAGTTAATGGAAGAAAAAAAGAAGAAAACACTCGGTTAAGAACTGTACCGCTTCTTCAGAAAACCTCCTTAGGTTAACACCAAAAGTCTTCATTGATTGCTATTATGATCAAATATGGAACAATAAAATGTGAGGAGGGATATTATTAAGGAATTAGTGTATTTATTGGCTTATATAAGATGATATGAATGTTTGAATAGGAGAGGATAACTATTGTAATTTTATAAGTGAGGTAGAGGACATAGTTGGAATATTTTGGAGGATTAAAATAATTTAATGTATTAATCCAAAAAATGGATCTAAAGATAATCATAATTAAATATGAGAAAAAAGAATGTTAAAATATGACCATAAAGAGGATTTAGAAATATATTTAGGTCATTTTAATCCATATCATTTTAGTTTCAACCATTTTAAACCATTTTAACTCTAACCATGATAACAATTTTTTTAGAAATGTTACCAATCACAATGAACAAAAATGAAAGTGGCATTGTTACCAAATTTGGACATGATGATTTCAAATATGGTGTAAAATTTATGAAATAAAATTTCTATATGTTTAGGAAATTAATTTTCAAGTAATACCAAAAAACACGATGGAAAATAGTTTTCCAAAAATAATCCTTTTTAAGTATAAAAATTATTTTATTCCCAACTCAACTATAATTTTGGTTCCAATGAAATTGAATTGATTATATTTAATGAAAGGGAACTAATAGACTTTTAATACCCGTACAAACCAATTACACTATAGAAATACATGAAAAGAATAGATGGACTAATAATTTAAAAAACAATTATGTTGAACTTTGTAGGAAATTGATAAACGAAATCGATAAGGCGTATTACCATGTTTCAAACAAGATAAGAAATTACCTAGATAATCAATAAAATATTTATGTTTTTTCAATCAATCACCCCATGCAATCTCCATGTGATAGAGCTTACATTCATGTCTTTATTGTGTTTGATGATATCCTCTAAGTGATATGCCACATTTTTTCAGGTTTGAATATATTCCTCCAGATATATTTTCTTTGGTATGATTCCATGTTCTAACACACAATCTTGTTTTTTGATCTAATAAATTTTCTCATTATTAAGATCAACTCAAATTGATCTCTCATACATTCTATCTTCATATACCTTTAAAACACTCATATTTAAATATTATTCTGAAATACATTCCTTATAAAGAAAGCTTCAGGTCAATATCCTCCTCTCTTGTATCCTTATGGATGCCATCAAATACCTTTGGATTCAATAGTTGGTTAGGATCTCCTAAAGTACCAACATGAAACTCCTCGGAATTATCACTAGTCACCTCAACCTCAGAAATGGGAGGTTCTTATTTCACCACTAGAGTTCCACAATCCTAAACCACCACATTATCCTTCTAGACCTTGTCCATCAATATTGACATTTTATCACATGGTTTGAAAAATATAATGAAAAAATCCTCCTATATGTCTCACTACCACCAGAGTTTCCTATCCTTGATATTTTTTAGTTTTCCTGCAGACCGTGTAACCATGGGCTTCGGTAAATTTCACTAGTCATTTTAGGGTATATATATTATCTCTTTGTTGACTATAAAATTCCAAGATACAATATTTATTTTCATCCCATTCCTCAAACCACACATAATGGATTTTATCATGTGGTGATCCTGCTCACATTTTGAAGCTATTTTGGAATCTATTTCCTTTTCACTGTAATCATGTTCCACTTGGTTCCTAGACCCTTCATGATCCCTCTTCTATAATGATATTACTAGAAGTCAACCTTCATGAAAAAATACCCTTCCACATTTCCATTCAAGGATGAGATTTTTTTTCAATTTCATCGAGATTGTGGATTCCCTCAAGTCTGAAAACCCCCACAATTGATAGTCTTTTTCATTAAGATCAGGATAAGTATGTAGTGATGCAAGAAAAACTGAATTAGAAAAAATCATATTATATTATACTGGTTTCATATGAACATTCCACTGTGAATCAACATAAATATTATATCCTTTTCCCTCGCCTCCAACAATAACCGCCTGGGACCTTCACATCCAACTTAGATCCATCCCAATCACACCTAAAAATGGAAAATACACCTACAAAAGAAGGGTATATGGTCAAATACCTTGCGTATTTCTCATGATTTTCTACACTAGATAAAGTAAATATACCTGAATGATCAAATGAATGGTTTGTAAGAGGAACTAGATTCATTCCATGCCAACAATCAGAGGACTCATAACCCAACCACCTATAAAAAAAATAAAAGTCAACATAGGATTCATAGTATACCATCTTTTTCCAATGAATTTCACCTTTGATCTTGATACATATGAGTTCCTATAAATCCCTTGAGATGTCTAATTTGATCCAAAAAAGAAGAGAAATGGGGTGACATATATCCCGAGTGATAAAATCTAAATATACGAAATGACTCATGTTGTTACCAATCATCATTAGAATCCCTAGTTTCTATAATGGTATAGGAATCTAGGGTAGATAAATCTCGATCATAGTGGATTGTGTTAATTTTTCTTGTGGAAGTCAAAAAAATGAAATAGGGATAACCCAACAATATAAACCAAACATAGAGCACTTTCCCATGGAGAGACGATATCAGCTAGAGATGAAAACCTAATTAGAAAATGTCATGGATCCAAAATAACAAAGACATACCTATTGATAAAACCCTAATAATTTGTGGTGTACCTATCAAAGATGCCCAATACGGGATGAAACATACTGAAATGAAAAACCAATGAGAATTACAACAGTGAAGAAGCATGTGAGAACCCCAGGAAATTAATCATTAGTGAAATAATATCATCCTTTGACTGAACTTCAGGTTACACTTCACATTTAGTAAAGCTGGGGAGAAGATGGGGGTTAATGTGGGTCAATGGGGGTCAATGTGGGGGTAAATGAGTGGCACCGAAATGTGGGTCGGTCTGAGGATGATCCCCCTAGGGGGATGGGGGAATGGAATTTCATCTATCATGGTCTTGAGAAGAAAATATAATTTTCTATAAAATTAATATTTTCTAATATTCACCCCAAATTCAAAATTTTAATAAAATTCACAAAAAAAACACTCTTTGATTATTTTTAATTGATTATATAAAAATTATTTCATTTTTATTAAATTAAATTTCTTGAATTTATAAATTAAACTCTATAAATAAAACAACATATTACATGTATATGAATTTCCTAGGAATAAAATAGTTTTCTTTTCTATTGGAAATTTACTCAATATTTCTATAATTAATATAATTCTATAAAATCTTATTCGTGGGTATTTATAAGGAATTAAATTGATATTTTATCAAAACTACATTGTTTGTTACATTAATCTCATATTTTTTAAATATCATCATTATAATTTTATTTGTTACTTAAACTAGTGGGAATATTTTTCCTTCATATCATGTCCAGATTATCATGTTTCTTCTTCAGTAATATTATTTTTTTTAAAAATCTTGACCTGTTGAATCCGATTATTTTTCAATACCTTATCATTATGTTTAAGAATATAAAAAGAATAATTCATATAAGACAGCTTCTTTCCTAACTAAACTAATTTAGAGATAAAAACATGAGATTAAACAAGAACATATTTTCTTAACAATTAAACATTAAACACATCTTCTACATGATATAAACTCAGACATAATGCCTTTTGATACTAAATTGATCTGATCATCTATATAATTTCATATAGTCAAATGGACATGGAATTAACTTTCCATTATTACCAAATCCAAAAATAGTTTTCTATGGTGATACTTCAAGAAAAACATGGTTTCCAACCTCAAATGAAATATCTCTCCTCTGGTGATCTACACAAATTTTCTATGTACTATGTTCCATATTCATATGTTATTAAATCATCTTCGCCTTATTAACCAATCATTCTACAAAAATGGTCCCAATATATTTCTTTGAATAGTTTCATCCCAGTAAGATATAATCTTACACATATTTCCAAATAATTTTCAAAACAATAATATATAGGAATAAAAACTATTATTATAAGAAAATTCAACTAATTAAATATATTGATCCCATCATCCCTAGTAATTCATATAAAAATAAAAAAGAATACTTTCTAGTATCTAAATCATTCAATCTTATTATACATATTTTTTAGGATAAAAATATATATTGAAATTTAACTTAGTACCCAATTAAGTGTAAAGGATATTCTAAAAGTTAGAAGTAAACCTATGATGATGATCATATACAATCAAATGAGGGAATCCAGGAAATATGATTATCTCTTTAACATAAAGTCCTGAAATATAATCTAATTAATTATTATCTTTAATTAGAATAAAATATTAATATTTTTTAAATGATCAATAATAATCCATATTACATTATTAACTCAAAATTTATTTGGTATTCGAACCATGAAATCCCTTTATATATTTTATCATTCCCATTCTGAAACTAGAAAAGGCTGAAGTATCCCCTATGGTAATTTTCACACTGCTTCAAAATTTTGAGAGGTCAACCATTTAATTATATATTCCGCAATGTATTTAATTATTCCTTGCAATCAGATATGTTTATGAATGTCTCTATACATCTAATTGTGGCCAGGATAAAAGGAAAATGAGGAACTGTAAACTTTACACAACAATTATTTATTCACCTGGATATCACAAGGCATATATAATATTTTTTTTATTCTCAAAACTCCTTTGTAAAAGTAAAATTTAGGAAACATACCTTTCCTGTCCAACTCTACATTTTACTATAAAAGGAAACCATCTATCTAATATTTCTTAATCTTTTCTAAAAAAACAGCACTGATACTGGAAACGTAATAGAGGGTTTTCATGCATGAACAATTTATGGGAAAACATTTTTCAAATCATTTACCGAAGGATCATGTTCTGAATGTGTCATAGTTCATGATGCATTATCTTTCAGACTTAAGGAATCGACTACTCTATTTTCATTTCATGTATGGTAATGAATCATGTAGTCATAATCCTTAACCATATACATCCATCAAATATACCTTACATTTCATTATTTATTGGTTAATATATTCTTAAATATTTTATGATTAATATATTTTTCAAACTTTTTCTCCATATAAATGATGTCCCGTATTTTCAATGAAAAAATAATACTATCTATTTCATGTGCATGTATAGTATAATTTAGTTTACGAGGTTTCAATTAAGAAGAATCATTTCTAATTACATGATCATTCTATATAAAAACACAACCAATTCCCTACAAAGAAGAATTATTATAGATGAAAATATCTATATTTTTTATTGTATTGACAAAACCAAAGAATTTAATAATATTCGTTTCAATTATTGGAAGAATTAATTACATTATTCTATCTAGATGAATTTAATTCCCTTTCGAGCTATCTTAGTTATAGGTTTAGATAACTGAGCAATATTCTCAATAATCCTCACTATTAACCCACTAATCCCTAAAAACTACGAGTATCTATAAAATTTTATGGTTATTGACACTATATAATCCCTTTATTTTTAGTTTCATCAATAGTTCTTCTATATTTATTTAAAATATTTCCATGGAAATAAATATTTCACAACCACAATTCAAATGTACAAAAAATTTTAGAATACCATTTTTCGTTCAATTTTTTCATAACAATATTCATGGGTTTTAATGATCCCCATTACTTTTTGAATATACCAACATATCATCTAACAACAAATTTATACAAAAATTAACGGAAAACTCTACTAATAATGTCTATAAATAAACCTACGGATTTTTTAACCTAATTGGAATAACCAAAAACTCACAATTCTAATACCTATTATGATACACTGTCATTTCAGTTTATCCTCCTTTACCTTCAGGTGATGGTATCTGAACCAGAGATAAACATTTAAATTTTTTAAGTCCTTATAGATGATAAAATAAGTAATCGATATGTGGTAATAGATATTTATTCTTAATAGTGACGTAATTCAAATATATAAAATCAATTCAATGAAACATGGAACCATCAATAATTTTAACAATAAAAAAAGGGGCACCCTAAGGTGAAGTGCAAGGAAAAATAAAACCCTTATCAAGTAACTCTTGTAACTACTTTTTTAATTCCAAAAGGTCTACTTTATCCATTCGATAAGTTGTTTTTCATATTTATATAGAATTAGGAACTAAGTCAATAGTAAATTTAATCTCTTGATCATTATTACTATGATCAGTTTCTGTTAATTTATGATCCAAATGTTCAAACTTACCACATTTAAAACACTTAATAGGATTTAAAATTCATTCCCCATTGTTCATTTTCTAATACTTATCATAGGAGGGAAACTTGATTTTATTACCTTCATATTTTGTTGATGGATGATTTCTCGTTACATTCCAACAATACCACTTTTTCTACTTTTTTCACAGAAAATTTGATCATCGAAAAACACCATGTATACCTTCTTGACACATTGAACAAGATTCTAATAAATTCTAGATTCATGAGAATCAAATTATTTTCAATATATGGGCTTCAATTGTGAGTAAAACTAATTAATTTTTCAATCAAGATCCCAAATACAATTTGATGTGTATCTTTCCATCTAGGTGAATTTGTCTTCATATGTGGCCACTGAATATTCCTCCTTTTTATTAAAATTCATGAAATTATTTTCCAATATAAGTAAAAGATAAGAGAATACTTGCCAAGGATGATATTTTTAAATCTCTCTAATTAAAAGGCATTAGTGTATTCCCGTTCTCTGATATTTTTATCTATTTACCACAACTTTTCAACATCACCATTGAAATAGTAAGTAACTAGTGTTACCTTTTTATGGGAAAAACCCAATGAATTTAAATACATTATCCAAGAATTTAACACATATTTCAGCTATAACAAGTCATATGATCCATTGGATTTTGGAGGGTTATGTTTCATGAAATTATCTTCAATAGTAAAGTTCTGCTCTTGTGTTTGTGGTTACCCTCTCGCATGGATACCACCCAAGTTTATAGCCTATATAAACATTTATATCATAGTAACAATATAATCTATTCTAATTCCAACCATTCCATACTGATGATTTTGATCGATCTTCCTCTGGGTTCCATCCTACATTACCTTCACTATTTCCTCTATGAAAAATAATTTTGAAAATGCATATTTTAGATGAATCAACATGGTAATTTTTAAAATTTATATCATTAAGTTTTATTTAAAGGAGGTAAAATAATAAATTCCAAAGAGAACAATCTATTAAGATCTATAATTCTTTAGACAACCTCCTTAGGAATTTACCTAAAGATTTATTAGTTCCATATTCTGATCAAACAAGGACCATTAAGATTTTAGGAGGGACGTTAGGAAGGAATTATGGTATGGATTTTTCAATCTTGGAGGATCTTGAAGTGTTATTATGTGACTATATAGGGTATCCATTTATAGGTGAGGGAGAGGAGACACTTGTATTTTTTCGAAAGATAGAAGTATATTAATGTCTCACTCAAACACAATAGCTCCAAAAGAGATTTATATTTAAATATGAGATTATATAGGGTATAAATATATCAATTTAATAGTATTTAGAAAAATATTTTGACCATTAAAACACATATCATTTTATATTTAACCCCTTTAACCTATTTTAAAACATATCAAATTAACTGGATTTGTTTTACCAAAGTTACTATCCATTTATAGGTGAGGGAGAGGAGACACTTGATGAAAAATGGTTTTTAAAAAAATGACTTTATATTATAAGAATGTTTTTACTCCAAATTGATGTAAAATATTGATTAGAATCTCTTTGATTTGATATTTCTTAATATGAATAATCTATTTAAATTTAAAAAACAATCCAAAACTATTGTTACTGGCATTCCCACACGTTTTTTAATTTTTGCGAGTTGTGTTCAGATATGATTTATTTTGCCAAACCCACACTTTCAACTCGAGCATAGTGTAGTGGTTGTACGATGTGGGTCCCACAAGTATTTGGATTGGCAGACAGGAACTAAAGCTTATAACCCTTTGGGGTAGGAGTCCCCACAAGGTGGTTTATCTCAGGAATAACTAATGTTAAGGGATTCTTGGATTAATATCAGAGAAGAAGAAGGGATCCAGATCAATTTTGGGGTTCCAAAAAAATGACGATCAAAATTCTAACTCGGAAAGACCCTAAGTTTTAGGCTGTTAAGAAAGAAGGGGTAACTAGTTTGTTATGGTTAAGATAACTATATCTATCCATGACACATCAATTCTTTGGTTTGGAGATAACTACAACCTATATTCATTAAGCATAGATTCTGAGGTAGAATGTGTCATGGGTTAATGGTCATAACCTATTCTAATCCAATTAGGTTTGGTTCAGTCATTCAAACTTCACATGGTTGGAGTCTCTTAAAAAGTCAGAAAAATAATTTATGTTTAACAAGATTACTATTCTTTAAGGTTACCAAGTTGAGAATTAAGGATTAATTAATTTCAAACCCTCCTACTCTCGATCCATAGCCTAAATGGGTCAGCTATATGGGGTAGAATCGATTATATTTAGATAAATAATTTAAAAATTGTTATAATTCCAACACAAATTTAAATTAAGAAATTGATGAACATCAATAGGATCAATATTAATCAATTAATGAACATGAAATAAAGAATAATCAATGTAATCCTCGAATCAATCATAGCTCTAATCAAATACTTACATGATATAAGAACAAGAACAAGAATAATAAAGATTCTTCGTAGATTGATGATCAAGACAAAGAATGCACACAACATGGTGTTGGTGATGTAAAAAGGATAAAGAAAACTTTTCAAATTGATCCTTGGGGCTTTAATAAATATAAAACAATGAAAATAATTGATGAAAACTAAATTTAGGGATAAAGGGTGGAAGCAAATTGAGTGACAGAAATGAGAGAAATTTCAGAAAATATGTCACCATTCTATCCATTGAGTTCCTTTCAAAGGTAAGTAGTCAATATATTATATGGTGTGAAATGGTTATTCTCATAGTGTAATTCTAATCCAAGGTTTTCTTGGAAAATTTTGAATCTGTGCAAATCTCAAGTGAATGTCATCTTAGAACTTCTATATTTGGGAATTGAATCATTTCACAACATGTAACTAGCCTAAATGATGTGTATATTCCTTTAGTATGGATCATGAAAGCCTAAATTTCATTGAATGTTACACGATGTGTATTGTAAAATCATTCCATTTAATCACTTTATGTCTTGAAATTATTTCCTGGCTAGTTTCACATCTTACAAAAAACTGTGAAGGATGACTACATATCATTTAATGAATTTTTACATCATGTAATTGGAAGTTTTGGTCAGTTTCTCTATCTTTTCCATTGAAACCTTAAAAACCTTTTTCCTATAGTAAAAAAATATGGTTCATTATCAATTAAAACATTTATAATCCTTAATAAAATGAAAAAATTTCAATATTATTTCGTCTTATCAAATTCTCCAACACTTGAAAATTGTTTATCCTCAAGAAAAAAGATCTCAGTGGGGATTTTAAAAGTTTAAAAACAATTTAAAATAGGAAAAAATCATTATTTGTAGGTAAATAAAGCTAAGTGTGAGTAGAAAAATTCTATCTCAGGAATCATCCCTTCATAGAAAATAATTCATGCCTCATAGATCATCCGGTTAAATAAATTCATAATCTTTTGGTTACAATTTCTTAATTATTCCTTAAATTCTATACCAATTTTCAATTTACCTCATAATTAATTTAATCTAATCACTCAATTTAAAGTGAAACTAGATTTACACTTATACCATGAATACATGTTCCTAACCATAGGATTTTATTGGTTCAATCATCACCACTCTATAAAGACAAAAACAAAATCAATCATGAGGGATTTAGAAAAAAGATTCAAATGACTCTAAGGCTATGGAAAGGTGTTGAAATAGTGAAAAATAATCTCAAAAGGTGGGTAAGATTAGAATTGTAATGCATGAATTTCATGAATAGTGTAAAGAAATAATTCCTCCATAGCTAACAAAGTTAATGCTCCAAGGAGCTAAAGATGGATCTATGAATATATATCAAGTGAGTGCAGAAGGTATCCCATTTCTTTCTTTTTATTATTCTTTTTTTATTTTTTTTATTTTTCAAAATTAATTTATAGGCCAGATATCACATCCATCCCCTAACCACATATGATAATTCCCGGAATTCATTGGTTTGGAAATGGGGATTTTTGTCCTTCCTAATACACAACCAATTCATATATTTTTTCGTTTTCTTTTTCAAAGGATCATGAAAGGTGTCAAAATATCTAAAATTCCACATAGATCAAAATCAAAATTTCTGGTGAGTACCACAATACATATCCTCAATAAAATCATCCATTGTTCACTGGATAAATAATTCCCCCACACTTTATCAAAGTAATTCATGCATTATACAAGGAGCACCGTAGGATGGGATAACTGGATTAGAATAGCTACATGGTATTAAGGTATTTCATAGAAACTACATTCTTAATGAAGGAAATATGTCATGCGGGTCTTAAGAAAAAGTATCTGAATACTGATTTACTCAATGATATTAAAATTTTACCTGATCATTGATATCCTCAATAAGATCTCAATGAAAGTTCTCATATGTTTACATGTCCCAAGTGTCACTCAATAAATATGATCAGAAAAGAATATGCAGATGTAGGCTCAGAATCCTATCAGGAATGGGAGTAAATATTGAAAATTGGATATCACTAAGGGTACAAAATCAAGTATTAAGTCAGTTAAAAGTAATTTAAAAAATTATTTATTTGAGTTAAATTACAAAACTCGGTAATCATTCTAAAAATATTACACGATCAAAACATGGAATTCCAAGAATTATGATCTTATCTTTTTTTTAAATGTGTGTATTGAGTTTCAGGTTTAAAACATTCTTTCGATGGAAAAATCCCTCCTAAATTAATGAAAAAATGAAAAAATTAAAGTTTTACTATTTCAAATGGAAATGGGACATCGAGTTTGGAATAGATATTTCTAAATGGTTTCCAACGGGTTTTTTCGTGGAACCGAAAACAACCAACGTATCTTTATCCAAGGGGACCTGCATTCTAGAGCTAGGTTTTCGTCATTATGTTTGGACAACATTCTTAAGAACTCCCATTAGTCGAGAGGACGGGAGGTCGGGCTCATCAAACCCTTTGGGGGAAATTATTTCATACTTTGGGAATCTCTTATATATTTAATATATATTCAAGAATCATTTATTTAATCCAATTTATGAAGTGTATTACCCTAGAATTACCAATCAATTATTAGCATGTTTGGAATGAAGAATCATTTTTATGCATCTAAGGTTCTTCAGTAATGGATACATCTATATGTATCTGAGGTTCTCCATCAATGGTATCCTCTTATATACATATTAGTGACTCTTTGGTCATTATTACTACAATGATAGTTTTCTAGAAACATAATGGGAACTATTTAGTTTATTTTCATCCAAGTAGACGGAGGTTACACTGGGGTTTATCACCATCTAGGGATATGGGATTTTTTTGATGTTGGGATTGAACTCATAAATGGGATTCTTATATATCCTCATGAAAGGAATCAAAACCCACATAGTTTGGTAATTATTAACTCGGAACATTATACCTTTTATATTCATGTGATAATGACCCAACCATACATTTTAACATCATGTGACATGTACATCAAGGTGGAAGGTTTCTTGTCAATGATTGGTGTGGTACGTATGCTGTAGCTTCCCAAGGAACTTGAAAGAGCTATAAATTTCCATATTGAATTAGAACCTATCAAGAATGTTAGAGAGAAAATGGTTGATTTTACTGTTGGGTTTGAACCTCAGAGAGGCTTCATACATATCCCATCTGGATATGAATCAAAGTCCGCATAGTTCGATTGTCAGGACCCACGCCCATGGAGTCCCTCAATGGTATATCTCACAGGAGAGTATGTCCATTTGAATGGATTATGTTGTGGATTATTCATGAAGAGGATTCCCTTTTAAAGGGAACCATGAGTAATTACATAACTCATGGTGGTTTGGGGTTAAAATAGGGGTTTACATATAAGGAGGATTCTATAATTAAGGTAATTTTGAATGGGTATTATTCCTGAGGAGGATTCCCATTGAGATCAGGCCTTAGGTAAGCTTCATATTTATCCAATTAGAAGGAATCAGTGTTATCGTAGTTTAATAATTCACATGGATTGTGTGGATCTCGTGATCTCTATTAACCCATAATCCCACGTGATTCATTCCCGGTGTGAGAAACAATATGAAGTGAAAGATCTGAAAATGCATACACACTTCTTTATCATCTATTGGAAGTGGAGGAGGATGACGGTGTAAGAGTCTAGGGTTACGACACTTCCCTCTCTTAACATAACCCTGGAATGGAATAAAGGTGAAGGAAATAGTGGTAGGGAGGATCAATAATAAAACCTCCTATAAAAAATGATACATGCTTACTCTAGGAGGGATTCGTTTCGATTGTTTCTATAATGTGATAAGGATCTGATTCTTTATTTAATGGAAAAGAAAGGGTAATCCTCACCATCCTTTTTGGGAACTAGAGGCTTTGGATCTTAGAAAACATATGGGAAGGACATGTTCCAAACCATAATTTCCATTACTAGGAACTCCCTAACATTTTCCTAGGGTAAGGGTCCTCATGACCGTGGGGATAAAAACCCAAATGCACATTGAGGACCCTAACGGGCCAACCGGACAAGTGCAAGAAGCCTCTAACCATAGCAATACAATCCCAAATAGATGGAACATTGGTGTTCCACTCACCTAGGTTGTGCAATTATGGAGGATTCAACATGGTCCCTTTTAGAAAATAGTGCCAAATAAAGATAGGCCTAACCATCGATGGATTTTTGAGATGGTCTCATGAATTTCTTTCACTAGATGAAGGTTAGGGAGAACCAAGGAGGATCACACATTGGGGTTCTCCACACAGGTATTCTTGGGTGAATTGGTTGTACCTTGGGTGATTGACCACCTCAGTGACTATACATGGCTGAGGTCTCACTCAAGCTTTCAAGGGTATCCACAGGTTTTCCTTGAGGTATTTCACGTAGGTCCCTAGTTCAGAAAGGAAATCCTACTCTAGTCACCATGAATCAAGGGTTGGGATATTGCCTTGTGCAAGTTTTTTATTTGAAACCCCAAGAGGGATTGAGTGAAGCACTAGGGTGATTAGAGAGTCAACAAGCCTTCGTGGGATTCTATCCGTAAAAATTAATATCCTATGGTCCAATTTATAAGAAAATATAGGGACTTGGGTGAAATGGTAATCTCACACAAGTGTTGTGCGTAGGTTAGTCATGTAGGGTTCAACACAGAATGCTTGTGCATCGATGGTACATGGGGGTCTGGCAAGAACAACTTATGGTTCCTTTGAAAATCGCAACCTTTTCCACATCTATCCTTCTATTTTACCTAATGTATTTCCCTTTGTCACATTTTTTATCCATGTTATAAAATAGAGTGTCAACAAAACCACCCCCTTAGGATTGGGTCTGATCTGAAAGAGGAGGGTATAAACCTGAGGTTAGGGGATGAAAAGTATGAAGGGGTCACACAATGTTTTCATGCAGGGCTTCCACATTGTTGGTCCTCTTTAGTCTGTCGTGTAAGTAGCGCGTGCTTAAATATTATACAAGTATGCCTCTTATAATATAAATAGGGTCTTCATTTTTTGAACAACTCTCATGACATTGAAATTTTGAATCTCCCCACTCAAGTATTCTGCTAACATTTTTTTTCTGAAGGCTTCATTCATAGAGACAGGGAATGTAACTAACTATGAGATGCATAGGTTTGGGTGATTTACTTGAATAGGTTTCTTGAACGTTGCCTTTGCACCACTCGTCTGAGCAATCCACTTGGGAAAACTCATGCCTTTTCCAAATTTTCTTATTTTCATGGATTTCATCAAAATGAACCTACTTTGAAATGAATTATATACCTCTTTGGAGGTTTAATAGACGCTAGGAAGATTTAAATTTTTGATTAACATGATATGAAATACATTGAGGAGATGATGAAAGTCTTAGGGAATGGTTATTAAGACATCATTGATACTACTCTTCCAAATATAGTGGGGTCCTTGAAGAAATATAACCATGATATCCTAGAGAGTGCATATCTTCCCATTTATGGTCATGGAATAATATAGGAGGTCCTCACACCAGTTCCAAATAACTACCTCCCAATATCTTGGTCTCAAGATCATAATAATTTCACAACTACCATCATTTCCAACATGGGTACCTATATCAATGTTGGGACCTCATATGTGGCCTGTTTCCTACATCATAGCCTATGTACTTCTGATCTGAAACCACATAGGGTTGAATTTAATTCACATTTCTATTCATCTATCACTCAAGATTCACAGACAGACCAGTCAAAGGGCTAGAGTAATGTTTGGAATTTTTACCCAGAAGGGGATGTTAAGCCTTCATGGATGTGTGTGTGGTGGGTGCACCAAGACTATCTAGAATTTAAAAAGGACCGGGAATATTTTAGAATTTATGTGTCCACATGGGTAAGGGAGATTTATTTGTATATGAATGAGGAGTTTTTTTCACATCTATTGAGTTGGTTTATTCGGAAGAAAAGTTCTTTCCATCTAATTCATAGAGAAGTTCGTATTAGTTTTTTCATGTTCCCAAGATCAATGGGGATCTAATCATTAGAGATATGTATGAAGAACTCATCCCTCTCAGGGTGATGTGGGATGACACTAGTAGGGCGCCATCTTTAGAACCAAGCTACTGAAAATAGCTAACGTTATTAATAAGGAATACACCCTCTTAAAATGTTAAATTTTTCTAGATGTGTGGAAAGAAAATTTATTGAGAAATAAGGGGAAATGAACCACTTGAAAGAATCCAACAAACTGTCCCAAGGTAGCGAATAAAATCATTACTGGAACCTTATGGATGATGTTTGAAAAGGGATAATTTGATAAGTGTGGATATTAAACCAATCATAACATTCTAGCTAAGACCCTTCTGAAGGGCTTTTTGACAATGTGGATTAGTTTCTATTTTCTACCTTTTCATTATTCTAAGGGTTGGATAAGGTCATAAAAAACCATTATAGAGGCCAAGCAGGCGGAGAAATTATTTGTGGGGTTGGCCACCCCCATTTTAGTAAAAAACCTCAAGACTCTATTTCATGTTCATATAGGGAAATATTCTTTCAGAATTGTGGAACCTTTCTTGGTTTTGTGGGGATAGAGAATGGCCCACATCAGAACAAACTCTGTTCAAATCGGGATGAAGGTCCTCATGAGTGATCTACAACTGTATGTCCAAGTGGTATCTAGTATTGTTCCCCTATATTTTAAATCCCATGAAATCAAAATAAGTATGAGATTATTTCTGTAGTTCATCTTCTTTCCCCACAGGAATCTTCCGACAGGGATATCTACTAACAATGGGAAATCCATTATTCAGATAAGGTCTTACATGATGGCCTTCAGGGATGATGTGTTAGTGACCAGGATCGACAGTGAGACTATATGTGAGGCTTATCCTCTTTACCCGTTTTCATTAAAATTTTATTTCATTTTGGAAATAATTGTATCCCCCTCGGTGCACATCAGATTAGAAAATAATTTGATGGTAACTCAATAGATGTGGACACTCACGACCGTGGAGTTAACACTAGAAGTGATCAACCTATCCCTAGTGAATTTAATCACCTAGCTACCCTCTTGGTATGATGAGGCTTGGATTGCATCATACCCTGAAGGGGTATTGTCCAATGTTGTTCCTCATGATGGGATGAAGAGGTATAGAAGTAAGGGATCCGATCATTTAGAAGGTGTTTAATCTCCTTTAGATGTTTCTTTGTCCGCGTCAGAGGGTGAGGGAAATGATGAGGTTCCAAATTCACCAAAATGACATCCTGTGAGATTTAATCCACCGATCAAAATCAAAAGGACTACACCCACTAATGTGTAACCCAAGTGGTCTATTCATATTCTCTTTGAAGAGACTCGGGTTCTATTTTCCCATCCATCATCTATGATAAAGAGGGTTGGTAAACCCATTAAATCCAAAGTTGTCAGATCATCATCGTAATAGGATGAGATGTATTCTGAATTCATACGACCAGAGGCAATCCAATTTTGGTAGGACAAGTCTTCTGATTCTAATATCATATGGTAACTTCTTTTCCCTACGTTGTGGATTCTAAACAAAAAAGCTCCATCACATCTTCTCCTTAAGGAAAATTCTACAAATGTGAGGATTTATATCGGGGAGTTAGAGATTCTTATCTATGAAAATGGTGATTGGATTCCTATTACAAGGTGGGTTTACGATATAGTGAAATGGGGTGATGCTAAAGGGTTTTACTTCCCCTATTCTAAATAAAGGATTGAGCATGTCAATCCTAGGGATGTAAGTTCCTTTCCCTTCATCTCCCTTCAATAACTATTACATCAAACTATGTTTTGTTGTCATGATGGTTTACCACCTTGATTTGCAGTGGACCGAGAGGAAAAAATTGAGGATCCATCACCACAATATGAAGAGACTGGAATCTCAATTGGGGATGATAAATCACCCCTTAATTAGGAGAGCTATCCCCAGGGTAGCAATAAATAAAAGACAATATGGTGGGAGAATACCCATTGCCACCGATAATATCAGTTTTTGGTGAAGTTGATGTCAGACCTCCATTGAAGAAGTATAAGAATAAGGAAAGTTGAAGGGTGAAATCCTTGGATAAATTCCTTTCCAGTAGTGGTATGTAATCCTATCATCATTAATCTCTCCCCATGAAAAGTGTCAAAAATTACTTGGATTGTAGGAACTCCTTCAATTTCCTCTCTTAACAGATATTCAAATGTGCCTCCAACAACTGATGAGGGAACATCAGACAGAGTGTGGATCCATGTTAGTGAATTGTATCCCTCAAATAAAAAAGTAGTGAGGGTTGAGGATGAATTATATACATCTATCATTGTTCATACACTGTGGAGAGGGAAAAGGATTCCGATCATGTTGAAGGTATTTTATAATATGTCACATGTTAATGAATAATTTCCACTTCTATAATATTTTAGGTTCATCCCATGCCCTATAGTATCCAAAGATGACTAATTTTGATCCTAAAATCATCTCTGAGGAAATTATTTAGGGTCTCAAGTCATCGTTGGAGGTCACGTGCTAGGTCATGAACCAAATGCACCATGTGATCCCATGGTTCATATTAACAAGAGGATTAGGATGTCCACAGATTCCATGAACAATATTGGCATGAAATTTGACAAAATATTGAGACATATTAGAAGTCCCAAAACTTTATAAGTCATAGAAGAATTTATTATTGAATTGAATGGATGTGGGTATTTATCTCTTGCACAGAAAATATTTTCCTCTAATCATCTGACCAAAAATCGTTGAATTGTGCCGCTCCATCCATGGAGGATCTTATAGAAGAGGGGCTGGTTCAAGACCTCTAAGTCTATCTTAATCCTATTGTTGGGGTGGGGGATTTTAGGTAAACTACGAGACATGATGTTTTTCTGGACCACATTTGGTGAACCCCAAGCAGACCTAGGAGAGTACCCCCATTAAGTGGTGCTAACTAGGACTGCTGAAGTTGGGGATATTATGGATGAATCGTTTAAGGATGTTGACCTGATATTGGGTAAGGGTCACCAAATCTTGTGATTATTCCACATTCTTACATTAGTTAGAGGATATCAATGATTCAATACAATTTCTTTTGGATTATCAATTTTTTTGACTACGACTAAGGGTGGAGCTTCTATACCAATTCTTCCAGTATCAGGAAGTGAGGAAATCACTGTTTTGGAGGGAGATAAGTAGGGATCTTCTTTGAGTGCTTTGGTTATAGATTATATTCCTCCCTCTAACAGCGGCTCTGAGTTTGACATATAACTATAGGATACTCTCAGTTTCACACGCAGCTAGGATTGGGGGATTATCAAGAAGATAATTTCTGAGACATCTCTGTAAGACCTACCTTCATAGTTTTGTCGAATTCTAACTCTATTTATAATGTTATAATTTCCTAAATTTTATTACTGCCCAATCCATACTACTATGATGGATACTATTTTATAGCAGGAGCAGCAGTATATGATTCAACAATATCTCATAAAGGTGAAAATACTTTCCAATGTTCATGAATTCTGAGCTATGTTATCCCAAGAGGAGGCAAACCATAACACAAACCAGAATAAATTTAAATTGAATATCAATGAGAAGACTATTCAAGTGTCTTGCCTTCACTAGGAATTTTATACTACTCAGGGTGTAAGAACTCAGATATTCTTTTCAGGTATGTTTTTCCTTTCTGGTCATTTTTGGAGAAAAGAGGAATTTCTAGAAATTTTCTAAGTACACACCGTGTACTTTATGAGTACACGCCGTGTACTTCCTTTCCACTGAAGGCCTTGTGATGGCCGTGTATGGGACTCACACACGACCATGTAAGGGTGTTGGAGGCCGCTTAAAGCGGAGTATGGAAAAGGCGAGTACACGCCATGTACTCCAAAAGTACACGCTGTGTATTCTGTATTTTTTCATTAAATGCACTGGGGTCACGTCTGACAGATAGAATCGTCTTCTTCTAGGTGTTCTTCGTCCGAGAGAGTTCCTACGACCATAGATCTTCGATGAACCCCCAAGCCTCCGTCCGTCCTCCGATTCAAACACCGGTGAGTGCGTTGGAATCGCAGTGGTGAGTTCTCTCTTCTCCTTGAGCCTTTTTTCCAAATTCCTTCTCTTTTCCAAGTTATTGAGGGTTGAACATTTTATAATATTTCTTAGATCTTCGACGTTATAAGGCGATTCAAGCCCCGTGGTTCAAGTATACCAATATCCTAACATCAAGGTAGGTGGTTTCTGCCTTTCTGTAGAAAGTCTTTGAGTATTTTGTGCAAATTCCACCAATACCCTTGAATGGGGTATTGTGTGTTTCCAGTTTTATCCCTATTGATTTCCTACATTTCTTGTATGCTAGATTAGAGGATTTTGATTGTGTTTTGGGCTAATTTTTAGGCTTTGGAAGTGTTTTCCATGCATGTTCTTGCCTGTCCAGACCGTTGGGTCTAGTTACCTTTTGACTACTATTGTCTTCCCATGCCTAGTATTATAGGATGGTGTGACTGTTGTTATTTCATGTTGAGATGCTGTAGAAAGCTAGCCATGTAGTTCTTGAGGTTACTTTGGCCGTTACATGACGCGATACTTGCTGAATTTACACAGGGCTGTGGGAACCTAGTGTAGTGGACTATAGGGAGAATGGACATAAGGGATTCTCGAGAGTGTCTTTATAATATGATGCGAGACCACAAGAGGAATTGACTTTGAGTGCTTCCTCAGAGTGTCTATAGTTCCTCGACACGGGCCACAAGGGGAATGAGACGTTGAGTGCTTCCCCAGAGCGCCTTTAGTATGGTACGAGACTATAGGGGGAATTGACGGTGAGTGCTTCCCCAAAGAGTCTATTTCTTTAGCTGAACCAGAGGGGTGAGACTGAGTGTGCCTCCCAGAGGGTTGCTATTACTTGTTGGTTGAACCATAGGGGTTAGTCTATGAGAACTACCCAGAGGGTTACCTGTTTGTTCTACTTGTTGTAAATTAAATGCTAGAAACTGTGGATTGTTTGATATGGTGTACTTTATTGTTTACTAATTTTCTGTACCTTTACCTGCCATATATTCACTAACTATTAGGCACAGATCTTCAGGTGGTTGCCTACTGGGATTTTTGTCTCACACCCTATTTGGGTCATTCTTTTGGGCCCAAACAGATTATATTGTTGCAGGTATAGATAAGTGAAAGCGCCCTTATACTTCAGGTTATTGATTGTTGTGGAGCAGGAGAGCATGGGACCAAGCTATAGCTTGAGATGCTGAGGAGTTTATCTGCTTTCTTTTTGTACTTTGGTTTAGAACTGTTGTATTCCATCATTGTGACTTGTTTTTCTATTTTCTGAGACATATATGTATCATGAATCACTTTATATATATGTGCTCCATTTTTTTATCATTTCAGTCTTCCGATGTTTACTGTTGTTAGATATTTACTGCTTCTGCTATTGTATAATTTTTTATCTTCTACCGTGTTACTCTACTAATGAGGGCATAATTTCCCCACTATCACACCCAAGGCCCTCCCTTCTAGTTGACAGCCTTTGGCGTTCGGGAAAATGTGCTTGAGGCCATGTGACCAACCAGGTACAGGGCGCCTCTGGGTGGCTTCCGGAACAGGGACGTTACAAAGTGGTATCAAAGGAATTATTTTCTCTTGACTTACTGTTTGGATCCTATATCCAGGGATAGGATGGACTAGGTACTTGTTAATAAGCTATGCCTGAGAGTAGCTAACCCGTGTCCAGGGAAAAGCCAATCTACCTTGTTTATTGCAATTTTCTGGTTTTGCAATTTTACAATTGATTAATTTTCACCGTTGGGTGACTCACATGCTTTGAGCTATTACTGTTGACGCTATTGAGGTTCTATTTCTATCACAACCCGATGATATGAGGGTATTCCATCTCATGCATCATATAGGAACTTTTTAGAAATCACATTCCATGCATTCCTGCCATGCCATTTAGGGTGAATTAGCAATTGCATGTTGTTGTGATAGACGTTGTGTAGAATATTCATGCTGTTGTGATAGATGCCTTGATAGAATACTATTGTTGATAAGTGTTGCTTTGTGTAAGGCCTTGTTTGGATGAACGCCAAATTTTGGTTCTTGAGGTGTTATGGGCCCTCATGAATCGAAAATTGGTGGGTTATTATCTTGTCTTTGCTTGTTTATAATATGTATAATATTCCAAACATTGATTCACGGGGAGTATGGGCCCTCACGAATCGGAATTTGGTACCTCAATGCTGGTTTTCTGTGTTTGCTGGGCTCCAGAGCAGTTTCTGAGGCTACTATCAGGAAAAAACCATAATACACGGCATGTAATTTATGAATTCATGCCGTGTAGTCTATAGCCGGGTCACAGACTGTGCGAACAGGGACACAGGGTTGTGAAAAATCTTGTAGGAACACACTGTGTACTAGTTTAGCACGCTGTGTAGTATGAAATAGGTACCCCGGCTGTGTGACGAACAACACAGGTCATGTTATCTTTTCACATACATTACGTTTCTGAATTTTATATGCCGTGTAGTATGATCTGGGTACCCGGCCGTGTCACAAACACCACGGGTCGGTGCTACCTCTCCTCATACACGCCGTGTCCGCCTGGAACACGCCGTGTAGTGTCATCCATGTAGCTGACCATGTAGCTAACCACACGGTTAGGTTGGGACTTCTTAGAACATGTCGTGTCCGTCTGGAACACGTCGTGTAGTGTGACCTGGGTACACATGTTGTGTCACTAACAACACGGTCCAGGTGAAGATTGTTGGGTGCATGCCGTGTCTACCTTAAAAACGCAGTGTAGTTTTGTCTTAGGAGAGCTGTGTGGCTTAACCGTGTAGAAGGACTCAGGAAGGGGAAGAGGATTCAAGTACACGTCGTGTGTTTGGATAACACGTCGTGTGTTTGGGGTGTTACACGACCAGTTTTGGCAAAAGTACACACCCATGTAAATTACTTAAGAGAACATGCCATGTAGTCTTCATACACGCCGTGTAGTCATGTTGTGTAAACTTTGAATGCTTTCTTTCCCCTATTCCCTTCTTACACTCCTAGTTTTCAGTTCTCGTTAATATGATCTAAAGTGTGCGTTTGACCTTGCAGAGTCGTGGAACCGAGACGTCCTCTGGTTGCACGCCAGTTGCCAGTCGGAGAACAGATGCCAGATATGGATGATCAGGGACTTCCCGCAGATCCTCCTATTGTGCCAGCCTTGGCACCAGCAGTGATACCAGTTACAGGCTTTGATGCACAGTTTAGGGAAGGCTTCTTAAGGATTATGCAGACCTTCCAGGGAGCTCTTCCTCCTGCCTTGACTATGGAAGGCTTGACGTGGGTTTTCCAGTAGCAGCATCCTCCCACCTTCTCAGGGGAAGGAGGACCTCAGGCTGTAGAGTCATGGCTAGAAGCCATTATGACGATCTTCAAGCATCTGGAGACGCCTCCAGAGAGGCGGGTCAAGATCGCTACCTACATGCTACGAGACTACACCAAGAGGTGGTGGGACATGATATCACATGCAGGACATCAGCAAGTTATGGCGTGGGAGGAGTTCCAGCGCATCTTCTATGACTACTTTTATCCGGAGACCCTGAGGGCCGACCAAGCCCAGGAGTTTATGAGTCTAGAGTAGGGTAATATTTCTGTCATGGAGTATTCCCCTTGTTTCACTGAGCTTCAACATTTCACACCCCTCCAGGGCGGAGATGAGTTGTTATTGGCAAGGAAGTTTGAGGATGGTCTCAGACGGGAGATCCTCTCACACGTGAATATCTTTAGGCTGACTTCCATCGCTTCCATCGTTAACTAGGCACTGATTGCAGAGCACAATATGAGAGATTATGGAGTTGAGAGCCAGGGCAGTTCCGCTTCCAGAGTTAGTACTTCACCAACTAACAGCAGGAAGCGCCGTAGGGAGTCTACGCACGGTGATCCGAGGCAGCGAGACACATCTTCAGGTAACCAAGTGGTATGATACCAGTGTGGAAAGGCTGAGCATACGAGGCCGCAGTTCTAGAGATACCTAGTGGAGTGCCGATCTTGCGGCAAGATGGGTCACCTTTAGTGCTTCTTTCAGGTTTTCTCACCAGCAGCTGGTGACAGGGGTTCATTCATGACTCCTTGTTCAGGAGCGGCACCACTAGTTTCTCACCAGTCTGGGAACTGGAGTTCTTCCGGACGTTCAGGCCAAGGTGGAGGTCGAGGCCATGGTGTTCAGTCACCAGCCTTTTAGTGACAGCAGGGTGGATCATCTCAGAGCGGTTAGGCAGGGTCACAGGGCCGTGGTACAGGTCAGGCTTTTGCAGTGGAGTAGACCCGGGAGGAGCAGGATCCCGGACCTTCTACAGTTCTACGTACGATCTTAGTAGCCTCTGTTTTATCTTCTGATATTTTCAATACAGGGGCTTCCCATAGCTTTATCTCTGTTTCTTTTTTGGAGAACCTTTGGCTCTGTATCTTTTACTCTACCGATACCTTGACTCTAGACACACCGCTGGGGACTAGGAAGACCAGTGTATGTCAGCTCAAAGAGTTCCCTCTAGAGGTGGCTAGGTATCACTTTATATGGGATCTCTAATGTCCTAGAGATGACATGCTATGATGTCATTCTCAGAATGGACTGGTTAGTTCCCTTACAGACATTCGTCGATTGTTATCGCTGCAGGGTGAGATTCATATTACCAGAGGGTGGATCTTTTCTTCATCGAGGTGAGTGGGATGTCTAGGCGATTAGAGCAGGACCCCACCATCATGGGTTAGGTGGAGTTACAGCTCAGATTTCCAGTCTGTATCTGGATGACCTGGGGATTTTGCAGTTAGACTTTCCTCCAGTGTTGGATCGTTTCAGGAATGTCTTTCCAGAGGAATTTTCTGGTTTGCCTCCGGAGCGTGAGGTAGAATTTTCTATTGAGCTCATTCCTGGAGCGGCACCGGTTTCCATTCCTCCTTATAGGATGGCTACACCTGAGTTGCAGGAGCTCAAGAAGTGGTTGGAGGAGTTTCTGGATAAGGGTTTCATCTGACCTAGTACTTCTCCTTGGGTTTCGCCTGTTCTGTTTGCGAAGAAGGCATACGACACCCTCAGAATTTGTGTGGATTATCGGAAGTTGAACCAGTTGACGGTCAAGAACCGATATCCCTTGCCGAGGATTGATGATATATTTGATCAGCTTTGAGGAGCCCATGTGTTCTCGAAGATCGATTTGAGGTCCGGTTACCATCAGTTGCGCATTAGACCATCTGATATACCTCTTATAGCTTTTCAGAGAAAGCATGGTCTATACGAGTATATGGTTATGCCATTTGGCCTCAAGAACGCGCCAGCAGTTTTCATGGCACTGATGAACTGAGTGTTCCATCCATAGTTGGATTCTTTTGTGGTGGTTTTCGTGGATGAAATCTTGGTGTACCCTCACACTCGACATGACCATTCTAACTATCTTGAGATCGTTCTGAGTACACTGAGAGACCATCAGTTATATGCTAAGCTCTCAAAATGACACTTTTGGATGGATCAGATTCACTTCTTGGGTCATGTTATCTCAGAGATAGGAGTATCAGTAGACCCAAAGAAAGTGAGAGATGCAGTTTCCTTGGAGAAGTCGATGATCATCTTTGAGGTAAAGAGTTTCCTAGGGCTGGCTGGATACTATAGACACTTCATACAGGACTTTTCACACTTAGCAGCACCACTGACAGGTCTGACTTAGAAGGGTGCAAAGTTCGTATGGTTAGATTCTTGTGAGCCAGCCTTTCAAGAGCTGAAGGGGAGGTTGAAATCAGCACCGATACTAGTCTTGCTAGAGCCGGGAAAGATCTATACTGTTTACTGTGATGCTTCAGGTATCGGGCTGGGAGCTGTGCTGATGCAGGGAGATGGAGTCGTTGCGTACGGGTCTCTGCAGTTGAGGACACATGAGAGGAACTACCCGATGCATGATCTCGAGCTGGCGACAGTTGTTCATGCCTTATGTTGAGTGAGACATTATCTTCTGGGAGAGCATTTTGTGGTTTTCACTGACCAAAAAAGTCTCAAGTACATCTTCACTCAGCATGATCTGAATCTGAGACAGTGCAGGTGGGTTGAGTATCTTCAGTACATTGACTTTGAGCATGCCTATACACCTGGGAAAGGCAATGTAATGGCTCACACGTTGAGTAGGAGAACTCAGATGCAAGTATTCCAGGAGGCCAGTAGTGAGTGGTAGCTTATGGATGTGTTCTCTGAGATGTATTTGGAGGTGCATGACCGAAGGGAATAATTTTCTATCTTCTGTAGTTGTTACCTATGCTCTTCTCGATCAGGTACGGATGAGGCAGCTATCAGACTCAGAAGGCCTAGTACTGCGGGAGAGTGTGCCAGTAGAGGACCCTATTCCTGGATGGAAAGTAGGTGAGGATGAGATATTTCATTTCCAGGGACGCGTATGGGTGCCAACAGACATACGTGAGGAGCTGATGCGGGATATTCATTCCTCAGTTTGGGAAGTTCATCCTGGTGTCACCTAGATGTATCGTGATCTTCATCTCTAGTATTGTTGGATATGTATAAAGAGGGATTTTTATGGTTTCTTCACGAGGTGTTCCACTTTTCAGCAGGTGAAAGCGGAGCATCAGCAACCAACATGGATTTTACAACAGCTACCCATTCCCAAGTGGAAGTGGAATGATGTTGTTATGGACTTCGTGACCTGTTTTCCGAGGTCGTCTCGAGGGAACGATGCTGTTTGGGTTGTCATCGATAGGCTTACGAAGGTTTCTCACTTCATGCCGATCAAGGAGACCTTCAGTGTTGACGAGCTGGGACGGTTGTACATCTGTGATATTGTACGTCTGCATGGAGTTCCACACTCCATCGTTTCAGACAGGGATGCATGTTTTACTTCTCGGGTCTGGAAGGGGCTAAAGAATGCTTTGGGTATGCATGTGCTTCTATGTACAACCTACCATCCTCAGACAGATGGTCAGTCCGAGCGTACGACTCAGGTGCTTGAGGATATTCTCCAAGCTTGCATTCTGGACTTTGGAGGTTCTTGGGAAAAGCATGTACCTCTTGTGGAGTTCGCCTATAATAATAGTTTTCAAGCACCTATTCAGATGGAACCTTATAAGGATTTGTATGGTAGGTCATGCCTATCACCCTTATGTTGGCTAGAGGCAGGATATGAAGCTTTGTTGGGACCTCATCTTATTCAGGAGACCAAAGAGCAGATGGAGCTGATTCAGAAGAGGATGGCTACTACACAGTCTCTTCAGAAGTCTTATGTTGATCAGCGGAGACAACCTCTGGTGTTCGAGGTTGGGGATAAGGTTTTTTTCCATGTCACACCGAGGTTGGGACACAAGCAGATCAGGAGATAGGGTAAGTTTTCACCAAGGTACGTTGGGCCGTTTGAGGTGTTGGAGAGAGTTGGTTCGATTGCCTATCGGTTGTAGTTACCTCATAGGTACCGGGCTATGCATGACTTCTTCCACGCTTCTCAGCTCCGACGTTATTTTTCAGACCCGTCTCATTCTTTCCAACCCGAGTAAGTTGAGTTAGAGGTGGATGCATCCTTCTAGGAGCATCCTCTCCAAATTGTCGATTGTAGTACGAAGGTTCTCTGTGGCCAGTATGTTCCTCGGTTACGGGTGCTATGACATCACCGGGTGAGTACATGACGAGACTTGGGAGAGGGAGGCCGATATATGATCGCAGTGGCCGGAGATGTTTGGGGTTTCTTCTTCTTCGCTGTGCTAGGGAAATTTGGGGATGAATTTCTTTACGAGGGGAAGTTTGTAAAAACCTGGATCTTCTTTTCATGTATGTTTTTCCTTTCTGGTCGTTTTTGGAGAAAAGAGGAATTTCTGGAAATTTTATAAGTACACGCCATGTACTTTATGAGTACACTCCGTGTACTTCCTTACCATTGAAGGCCTTGTGCTGGCCGTGTAGGGGACCCACACATGGCCATGTAAGGATGTTGGAGGCCGCTTAAAGTAGAGTACAGAAAAGGCGAGTACACGCCGTGTACACCAAAAGTACATGCCGTGTATTTTGTTTTTTTTCATTAAACACACCGGGGTCACGTCTGACGGACAGAACCATCTTCTTCTAGGTGTTCTTCATTAGATAGAGTTTGTATGGCCGCAGATCTTCGACGAACCCCTGATCCTCCATCCATCCTCTGATTCTAACACCGGTGAGTGCGTTGGAATCGCAGCGGTGAGTTATCTCTTCTCCTTGAGCCTTGATTCCCAATTCCTTCTCTTTTCCAAGTTATCATGGCTTGAACATTTTAGATGTTTTTGTAGATCTTCAACATTCTAAGGAGATTCAAGCCCCGTGGTTCAAGTATACCGATCTCCTAACATCAAGGTAGGTGTTTTGTGCCTTTTTGTAGAAAGTCTTTGATTATTTTGTGAAAATTCCACCAATACCCTTAAACGGGGTATTGCGTGTTTCCATTTTTAGCCCTATTTATTGTCTGATTTGCTTGTATTCTAGAGTAGAGGATTTTGATTGTGTTTTGGGCTAATTGTTAGGCTTTAGAAGTGTTTTCCATGCATGTTATTGCATGTCCGGACCATTGGGTCTAGTTACCTTTTGACTTCTGTTGTCTTCCCATGCCTAGTATTGTAGGATGGTGTGACTGTTGTTCTTTCATGCTGAGATGCTGTAGAATTTTAGCCTAGTAGTTCTTGAGGTTACTTTGGCCATTACACGACATGATACTTGCTGACTTTACATAGGGCTATGGGAACCTAGTGTAGTGGACCATAGGGAGAATGTACGTAAGGGCTTCTCCAGAGTGTCTTTATAATAAGATGCGAGACCACATGGGAAATTCACGTTCAGTGCTTCCTCAGAGTGTTTGTAGTTCCTCGACGAGGGCTACAGGGGGAATGATACATTGAGTGCTTCCACAGAGCTCCTTTAGTACGATATGAGACTACAGGGGGAATTGACGGTGAGTGCTTCCACAGAGAGTCTATTTATTTAGCTGAACTAGAGGGTTGAGACTGAGTGTGCCTCCCAGAGGATTGCTAGTACTTGTTGGTTGAACCATATGGGTTAGGCTATGAGAACTACCCAGAGGGTTACCTATTTGTTCTACTTGTTGTAAATTAAATGCTAGAAACTGTGGATTGTTTTGTACTGTGTACTTACCTGTTTACTGCTTTTCTGTACCTTTACCTGCGATATATTCACTGACTGTTAGACACAGATCTTCGAGTGGTTGCCTACTGGGATTTTTGTCTCACACCCTATTTGGGTCATGATTTTGGGCCTAAACAGATTATATTGTTGCAGGTATAGATAAGGGCAAGAGCCCTTCTACTTCAGGTTCTTAATTGCTTTGGATCTAGAGAGCATGGGACCAAGCTATAGCTTGCGATGCTGAGGAGTTTATCTGCTTTATTTTTGTACTTTGGTTTAGCACTGTTGTATTCCAGCATTGTGACATGTTTGGATGTCTTCATAGGCATATATGTATCATGCATCACTTTATATATATGTGCTCCAGTTGTTTATCATTTTAGTCTTCCGCTGTTTACTGCTGTTGGATATTTACTGCTTCTGCTATTGTATAATTTTTTATCTTCCACTATGTTTCTCCTCCAATGAGGGAATAGTTGTTGGAACCAGGCTTGCAGCGGAAGCCCCAAACAGGTGGGTTTTTAAAATTTTTCCACCGACGATCGATGCAAACTTGTCGACGTCGGTGAAGAGCAGCCCGATTAAATCTGAGGATCTCGCGTGAGGTGTTTTAAGCACAAAATTGAACCGTAAAATACCTGGTTTAAATCCGAAGGTGTGCATGACATCTTCTCGTCATTGGCGATTGCTGCTTGAAGAATCCGAAGTTGAATTCCTCTAGATCGTCCACACATGCTTCAAGGAATCCGCGGGAGCGCCGTTCGTCGTAATCTGGGTGCTAGCGCGGATTTGCGACAATGCCTTTGATGCTCCAACGACCACTGCATCGCTTCACTAGCGATGCCCGAGAGAGAGCTTCATCTGACCTCCTTAGATCCAGAGCATCTCTCTCTAGAATGTGGGAGAGAGGAGAGGAGAGATAAACTCCATGAATAGTATTTGTCAAATTCCCCTTATCTTCTATTTATAGTGCACAATTAAAATACCCAGTATCGCCTCGCCGACCCCCAAATACTTAACGGACTATCAATGAAATTTTATGACTACTAAACTGAGCCATAAATATTATTATCATTTACTTGCAATATATTAAAATATATTACATGATAATAATTAAGTAATTAACCTGTCTCGTTGCTCCCATAAATATTAATTGAACCTTGAATAATTTAATATTCATCAATTAATATTTTTTCATGTATTTACTTAAAACTCGTAAATACATTTAATAAATAAATTCAATACTCATTATTCTAAACTCGAATAATATGAATTTATTTATTGCATTGGTGATCGTTTAACTTTGGACAATTCCCGGACCCTTGTGGCGGGCCCACTATGTCCAATTCTCCTATTCAACTGAATAGGGCAGATTCTTGAATACGCTATTGTGTGTGACCCTCTGGGCCCTTATTTCGACAGTCATGAATGGTATTCACAGACCAAGAGCGGGATCTAGCAACCCATCATGGCTCCTGAAGAAATAAGGATTGTCACAGCAGCGACAACCAACCTACGAACACGCACTGTGTAATATAATCACTTTGTCTATAATATCTCATAAAGAGGACGCACTCTCGTGTCATCGCCCTTTTCTTTCTTAATTGCTTGTTGATGTAACTGGACGGATTTAACCTCGACTGCCATGGCCATGGTCTTATCAAGGTACTTCCATCCATATCAACATGTCCAGAGATATATTACTTCCATAACCTGGAAACGACAAATCCTTTCTTGACCATTCAACCAATGTCATGCCACCAATGACGCACCCGACACAAACTACCTCTCCACGACTTCATTGCAATGGTTTTCGTCTTACATCAAAGTACGAATCAAATGACATACATTGGTAATGATCTCAAGTCAGGAGACCATTACACATGATCATAGATAGGAACATCCAATGACACCCGAAACATGTGTTGTTCCTATTGGCGGGTCAGTCCTCATGATCTCACTACTAGAGATCTCCAATTGCGAACTTCATGAGAAGAAGTCTCAATGATTATGACCCCCCAGCACCTGATGGCCAGACATCTACTATGTCCAATTAGTAAGATGTATCTAGACCATAGAACATATATTTAAGATTAGTGTCATAGTATCTAGAGGTCCTCATTATAGCCTGGGAACTGCTATAACCTTTCGATATGACAATTAATCTTTGGACATTACCATTTCAATAGTGGATGCAGAAAAGTCTACACTATAATGGTAAGATGACATCATGCATAGTTAAATCTATACACGATATGGTAATCAAAAGCACATAATAGTTGGGTATAGGGCACCCACTATTTCAACAATAGTTTCCCCACTATCACACCCAAGGCCCTCGCAGCTAGTCGGTAGGCTTTGGGACTCAGGTAAATGCGCTTGAGGCCATGTGACCAACCAGGTACGGGGTGCCTCTGGGTGGCTTCCAGAACTGGGATTTACACAGGGGAACTAGAACAACTCCACCTCTCATTAATGGAATCCCAAATAGAGGGGTCAACTACCATTGCAATTGTGACCAAGGAACATCACCAGGCTAATGAGAGTTAATCCGATGAATTGACTGAACTTCAACGAACAACTGATGGGGCTTGGAAGGAAATTTAATAGATGAATAGTTATGCTTAAAGTCTCTTGTAACATATGAAAATGAGGCTCCATCCTATGGATGTTCCTCTAGGGTGTTCTTTTCTTATTTTTTTCGTAAATGAAAAGAATATTGTTTCCAATAATCATTGACTTCATCCCTACCCTCTTCATGTATTCATAATGTTGATGATTATTTTAATAGAATGAAATCTTTATACCATCTAATCATAATCATAATGATACGGATGGGGGTCCTCAAATTTTTACCTAATCCAGGGGCGTAGTGAGTGTGGTTTCACTATTTCTATGGTTGTATAGACAACCCTACAATCCTTGTTTCCTTTTATGTCACCAGCCTAATTTTTTCTAAGATCATCATAAAGGAGATGTAGCAGGTGAGACTTAAACTTTACTTAGACCACCTTATTTGGGTTTTTAGTATAACAAGTATGTGCCTTTTATATTTTTATCGCACTATATTTCCTAAACCGTGAAGTGTCAAGGACTATTGAGTTAGAACTCAACTTTTTTCTAGAGTGCCCTTTCTAGGTATTCAGTCTGGTGAGAGCTGTCACTTTTTATGGGCAGTTTAAATTTGTATTAATTAGCCTATTGAGACTGGTGTTTCAGGTCGAACATCATTGAATGTAAATTTGAAATGGTGACACAAATAAGGCATGTGGTCTGAGAATATTCTGAAATTATTAAGATATTTTGTGTGGAATCTTGAGCCACGATTTTGTGGTTTCCAATTCAAAAAACATGATATTAGGGAATATAGGAGGTCTCTCCTATGGATGAAGTTACCAATAGTTTACAAGCCCATTATAGGGTCTATTTAATGCAAGTCCAATTGGGGAAAGTACTACATAGTCAAATATTTTGATCCTTAGGATGATAGGACCATTATATTGGAGAGTTATGAAAGGACAACTGGGGAACTTACTTTATAGTTTGACAATGGAGTTTTAGGAATTCTGACATTCTATTACTGATGATGGATGTTTAAGATTCATATATCTCAAGACTAAGATTGGTAGTTTTTTCAAATGGATGTGTTTAAGAATGAGGAGAATATTTGTTTTGGTATTGTCTATGGATGGGAAACTTACCCTACATGAATTTAGCTCGAGTGAAGGAGTGTACATTTTAGATGGTCAGTGTCCTGGGGGAAGACCCTTTTTTACAAAGATAAAAGCATCATGAAATTTAATGTCATGTCAATAATTAACTCACTGTGTATTTTAACATCATATGGTGAGGAAATTATGCTTTGTATATTAAATTAATACTATAAGGACATTACCCTATGTATTTTAAAGTCATACTAAAAGTGTAGGTTCCGAGCACAATAGAAGTGCAATGGTGGGTGTACCCAACATTAATTTTTCCATTAGTAATGATCAATCCGAGATCCATCATGATAAAAGAAGGCTTGATCTTCGAAATAGAATGAAGAACGAAAGAAAGGAATAGAGTCTTGGAACCATAGATATGATCATTATATATTGGTCATAATTAATTTAATTAAAAGACAAGATTTACCTTGATGTAATTCTCTCTCCGTTGATGTTTCCAATCAAGATTCGATGTGATCCATCATTGCGTCATAGAATCCAAGTGTATGATTCCTCTAGCGGTGATCCACACATGCTCCATGTATCTCTGGACATCGCTGAAGGGATCTCCAGGTGCTCGTGCAGAAGATCCTTCATTTGTGATGTCCGCCTTCAATCACCTTGAGATCTGCTTGCAAAGCACTCTCCTTGATCCGGTGGAGGAGGGTATCTATCATTGTTTGATAAAATTCTTGGAAGAAAAGAATTCTCTCTTGGATTGAGATCTTTCTCTAGATCCGTTGTGCACAACCGCACAAAATGGCTTGGCTAATGAGAAATATATAATGGGGATTTTAATTACATAGAATAATAAAATGAATTAATGACCTAAAATCATTTATTCATTTCATTTAATTCTTAGTAAGACCCCATGTCTAATAATAATAGTTGACTATTATTTTTACCTGACATACACCTAGAGAATTCCATCTAATATTAGTTAACTAAATAAATAATATTATTTCTCACAAATCTTAAGAAAAACTACATGGCGTGTATATTCATATACACGATGTGTACTTTTGTTATTCTATTTTCTTTATTTCCTCCACCACATTTATGAGACCTTGAATAATGGATATTTATTTATCAAATAAATAGCACTGCATTACTCGCTAATAAATATATTATTTTTCTCAAAATATATTCTCTCGAATAACTAATGTCGAAATAAATGCGATCAGTCATCCTTGAATAATTATTAAACCACAATCAGGAATAATCCTTATTCAACTTGCTAAATTAATATTTAACTAAGATACTTGGACACACTTAGTGTGTGACCCTATAGGCCTCTATCTCAGTGGCATTAGGTAGAGCCTGCATAAATTCCAAGGTTAGTGTCTCGCAATACGCCAAGGCACCCATAGAGAAAGAAGTTACCGCCGCAATGACATGTCACCTCCTTTGAACACTTATTTTATAATGTAATCCCTTTGTCTTGATATCTCGAATCAAGTGGGTTGCATGCTAGTGCCATCATCCCATGTTCTTGGTTGTTCTTTCTTTGACTTACCGGAGTTGAACTTTCCCATTCCTCAACATGGAGATGGATTTGTTTAGGCTATATCAATTCCATCAAAGGGCCTGAGATATCTACTTCCATTATGGAACATAAGGGAAAAATCCTTTCTCGCATTATCTATTAATGTAGTATTACTCATGACACACCCAACATATCTAACCTTACTCCGAACAACGTTTCATCATAGTTTTCTTCAATACATATAAGTGTGCGAGTTATAATACCCATTAATAATAATATTAAATTCTAAGGACCAATACACACATCTATAGATAGGAACATCCAATGAAACTTTGAAATGTGGATTTCATACTGGTGGGTCTCGTTCTCATAATATCCTCTTGGATATTACCAAGGGTGCACACCATGAGAAGGTACCTCAAAGTTTTATAAGTCTTCACCCCTAATGGAATGTATTATTTGTGTCCCTCAAATAACATCATCCGACCTTATAATATATATTCAAGAACAGTGTTATGGAACATCCGGTTTCTCATCATAGTAGGGATCCACAATGAACTTTTAGTGCAACAACTATCCTTAGGACATTATCACATTCATTTCCATGCAATATAACAATCAAGATGTGATAAGGTATTTATTAATGAATAAAGTACAAATTAGTTGGTTCTAGGCCACCAAATCCAATAGAATCCGACTTGTACTAGAGCCAACTGCTAAAAACCTTTAACCCTCTATCTCTCACATGACATTCATGCTTCTGTTGAGATAGGTCTTTATTCGTGGGGTCTGCCATGTTCTCTTCTGTGGACACTCTGCTCACTGCAACTTCACCCCTTTGATAGAAATCCCTCAAGAGGTGATACTTTTAGTGTATGTGCTTTTTCCATTGATGTGACTTTGGTTCTTTTGCAAGAGCAACCGCTGTAGTATTATCACAATACAATGTGATATGATCTTTACTCCTAGGAATAAAATTATGCTCTTGGACAAAGTTCCTAATTCAGACAGCTTCCTTGGCTTCATCAGAAGCTGCTATATATTCGGACTCCACTGTAGAATCGGCGACAATTGGTTGCTTTGAACTCTTCCATCTCATAGCTACTCCATTGAGACAAAAAACATATTCATATTGTGACTTCAGGTCATTCTGATCTATTTGAAATACATCATCAACATACCCTCTGATGACTAGCTCCTCATCTCCTCTATACACCAAAAACATATCCTTAGTTCTTCTCAGATACATAAGGATAGTCTTAACAGCAGTCCAATGATGTTCTCCTAGATCTTCTTGATATCTTCCAACCATGCGCAATGCATATTCAACATCAAGCCTGGTACATAACATGGCATACTTGATGGATCCTATAGCCAAAATTTATGGGATCTTACTCATTCTATCTTTCTCCTGTTGTGTCTGAGGAAAAATTTTCTTAGAATGATGTAGGCCATGTGACACTAGAACCAATCCCCTCATGGATTGTTCCATACTAAAACTCTTTAGTATCTGGTCAATGTATGTGCCCTGATGTAGTCCAATCAGCCTCTTGGATCTATCTGGAATGATCTTGATCCCTAGAATGTGGGATGCTTCACCCAAGTCCTTCAGGGAGAAACATATCTTCAACCAGTCTTTAACTAATTGTAAGACTGGTACGTCATTTCCAATAAGTAACATGTCGTCAAAATATACTACTAGTATAAATACCAAATTCCCATTAAACCAGTTATAAACACATGGATCACTTTCATTCTTAATGAAACCAAATCACTTTATGGTTTAATCAAATTGAATTTTCCATGACCGGGATGCTTTCTTTATTCCATAAATGGATTTCTATATCTTGAAAACCCATTTGGATTCACCTGGTGTCACAAACCCTTCTGGTTGTGTTATATAGGCATCTTCTTGATGGTTCCCATGAAGGAATGTTGTTTTGAAATCCATATGCCAAATCTCGTAGTCATGGTAAGATACAATGGAAAGTATGATTCTTATGGATATAAACATGGAAATTGGAGAGAAGGTTTCATCATAGTTAATTTCTTGATGATGTATGAATACTTTGGCCACTAGCCTTGATTTATAGGTGCTAACATGAACTTATATGTCCAAATTTCTCTTTAATACCCATTTGCATCAAATAGGATTTACATCAACAAGATCATCGACCAGAACCCATACTTGGTTATAATACATGTGATACATCAAATATTTCATTGATTCTAGCCATATTGAATCTTGTGAGATCTCTACTTCTTCCTTGTAGGAGAGAGGTTCATTATTTTCCCACAATAATTAATTTCCATCCTCGGTGACTAGGAAACCAAATCTCTCTAATTACCTTACCTCTCTTGAGCTCCTATCCAGTACTTGTGTTTCTAAAACCTCTTCCACGGGGACCTGTGGAACTTGTTCCTGTACCAAATCATGTCTATCTTGAGCATCAACTCTATCGAAGTCAATCTTTCTCCCACTATCTTTTTTGAGGATGTTCTCCCTTTCAAGAAAAATTGCTTGTCTGGCGACAGTGAATTTCTTGTTTGAAGGGTTATATAGGTAATATCCTTTTGTTTTCTTAGGATATCCAATAAAGATACACTTCGTTCCCCAGGATGCTAGTTTGTTTCCTAACAAGGCCTTAAAAAATTCCTTGCATCCCCATACACATGTGGGTGATAAAATGGGTTTCTTTCCATTCTATATCTCATGGGGAATTCTATTTTCTACCTTAATTGGTACTCTGTTTAATTTGTATGCTGTAGTTTGTAATGAATATCCCCAAAAGGATAATTGAAGATCTTCATGACTCATCATTGACCTCACCATGTCCAATAAGGTGCAGTTTCTCCTTTCACTAACACCATTCCAATGTGGTGTACAAGGAGGAGTGAGTTGAGATAGTATCCCAGACTCCTGTAGAAGGTCGATGAACTATTGGTTCAGATATTCTGCACCTCGATCTGATTGAAGTTTCTTTATCTTCTTACCAATCTGATTCTCTACTTCATTCTTGAATTCCTTAAATTTCTCTAAGGACTCCAACTTATACCTCATTAAGTGGACATAGTCATATTTACTCAAATCATCAGTAAAAGTAATGAAGTAAGAATATCCACCTCTAGATTCTACTGGAAATGGTCCACACACATTCATGTGCACCAATCCTAGAAGCTATGTGACCCTTTCACCCTTTCCACCAAATGTCGGCTTAACCATTTTACCTTGTAAACAACCATGACATCTATCAAGTGATTTTAGCTCAGTAGAGTCTAAATAACCATTTTGGTAGAGCTTTTTCAAGCGCTTCTCCTTTACATGACCAAGATAGTGATGCCACAAGTAGGTGTTGTACGAGTCATGGTAATTTATTTCATTATCGATTTTCAACACTTGATTTTTGTAATTTAATACATAAAAACCATTATTTAAATGTTTCATATCATAACATACATTGTTCTTATAAAAAAGAAACCCTTATTTGAAAACATGAAAATAAATCAATCCATATCCAAACATGATACATGAATTAGGTTTTTGGTAACACTAGGCACATAATAACTATTTTGTAAAACCAAAATCATCCCAATTGGAAATGAGAGGTGGTGATCTCCAATGGCTAACACAACCAGCCTTGCACCATTGGAAGATCGAAGATCCACCTCTCCTATGGAATTATTTCAAAATATACTTGGTTTCCAACATTTGAATATAGATGTGATCCTCACAAGCTGTATCTAATACCCAATGTGTTGAAATGGGAAGATTACACTCTATAACGAATGCACATTTAGCGTCCCCATGATTTTGGGTGCAATTCCTCTTCCAGTGGTCTAGATTGTCACATGAAAACACACCGCCTCCCATTCCTTTCCCTACCTTTGGATCTTCCCCTTCTTGGAGGTATGGTGCTCAGGGGATTCAGATTGTTTATAAGTCCTTGTCCCCTTTTCCTTGTCCTCACTTTTCTTATTCATCATAAAGACTACAGGGTTATCACACCCCATTTCGTTATCTATCTGGTGAATTATGGTCAGAAGTTCTGATAGACTCTTCTCATTGTTACTCATGTTATAGTTGACAATAAATCTTGAAAAATTCTTGGGAAGTGATGATAGGATGAGATCTGTATGCATCTCATATAGTAAGTTAATCCGGAAGATGTCTAGGCATTCAATGTAGCCAATAAGTTTGACTACATGAGGCCCTGCTGGAACAGAATCTCCAATATTAGTTGTGAACAAAGCATTGGATATATTATATCTCTCCTGTCTCTCCTTCTCTTGATATAGATCCTTAAGGTGAGACATCATGTTATACGCGTCCATGTTTTCATGTTGCTTCAAGATCACATTAGACATGACTGATAGCATGAAACATTGTAAATTTGTTTCATCATCCATATGTTTCATATAGAGAGATAATTCCCCATCACTGGAATCTTTTCCATGCAAAATTGTAATAGACTCTTCTAGCACATACAATTTCCTCTCGTGGTGAAGGATGACGCATAAATGCCTCTGCCATTCCTGGAAATTGGTGCCAGTGAAAAGGTTTTCCTTCTCGAGTATGGTTTGGAATGATATGTTTGAAGTCATTCTTATTTTATGTTTATAAAATTTAAGATTATAAGGTTTATTAATTTATCATGATAAAACTGAGACAAATAAATAAATTAATACTCATTAATCTCCCACTATTTTACTGAAATCCAATAGCCCTCACCAATGACTTAGAAATATTCTATTGCCTAATTATTCTAGTGGAAAGGATCAATATTTACCTTCACATTACCCTAACTAGGGTTGGTCAAGAAAATTGAAGGGTTTTAGGTAGGTATTCCAAATGCCAACTGCATTAACTTGCAGATCCTTGATCTTCTGAGTGGATTCACCAATCCTTAAATCTTTTTGTTGTGGATTTCCTCAACCTTTGCCTCCTGGTCACACCAAGTCCTATTATTGCTATCAACGCTTGATGTGAACCAAGTCATTTTAACCCAAATCCTTGAATTAAAATTACCTGATAATTAAAAGCACCCCAACAAGGGTTGGTCAAGCACATTGAACTGTGGTTCAATTCTAACCAAGATTATGGAAGGATATACCGACTTCATATTTTCTTTGAATATTTTATCCTTATACACAAATTTCTATTTTATTATCTTTGATTACATTCTTGTTAATATAAAGTGGGATATACTTAAGTGATTAACCATGTTTGAGATAATATTTAAGCATAGGATGGTCTTAGTTTAGTTCCATCTTGCATTCTTGTTTAATTCATTAATTGTGTGATCATGAAAACACACCCACAATAAATAAACCATGCAACTAAGAGAACGAAAATAAATGGTATGATCAAGAGACTGTTCTATTGGTTATTTTATCTAACAGTTGATAAACTAATCCAAGACCTAGGGGGGAAACACGTTGAACCTTTTGGGTCCGTGTTTACATCTTTCCACCTGTCCACCATTGTATCTCCTTGGATTGGTTTCACCTTGGCTCCTAACTTGATCCTCCTCCACTAGATTGGGTGCTCCATCCATTACATATTCTTTTATCTCACTTGCAGGTGAGGGGTAAAATAGTATTTTACAGAAAAGAATCCTTGGGCACGTAGGCCCTGCATATTAATGAATTGAAGGCATGTAGACCAAAAAATTTAATTTAAATAAATTAATTAAAAGAAACCATTCATATACAAAGGTATTTTTATATCTCATGATAATCTATAGATACAACGATATTTACACATAAATAAAACTAGCATTCAATTATTTAATCATTATTGTTTAAGATAAATCACGCTCGAATCAATTAATTATCTTTGATTAATCAATCCATTTAACTTAAAACCTTTTTCATAATTTCCATGAGATTATCATCCATCATAATTTAAAAAAAATAAATTTATTTAAAATTATCTTTGTACGTAACTTGTTCCTTGGAGGGAATCTGGTGAATTCCCATTCATAACTAACCAATGAGTAGAAATGAACATTACACAGATGTTAAATTAAACACATATATTTAAAACACCTATAATGTGTTGTGCCTCAGCTTTACGCATTCACTGTGATAGAAACCTCAAGGGTTTGTATAATATAATAATAAATTTTAATAAGTCTACATAATTTGGATGAGTACACAACGTGTACTTTTGTTCACCATCCATCTGAAGTACACACCCAAGGACATGGCAGGTAGATGTACTTCAAAAATCATCAGAGTACACGACGTGTTCAGTGGGACACACGTGGTGTAGTATCCGTGTTACACAATTTTCAGTCAGGAAAGATGTGTATGGGGTACGTGGTCCAACCCTAACCCGAAGGGACTATACGACGTGATCAGTGGGCTATATAGCATGTAATCTGGAAATTGTGTGCCACCTGTTCCAAGTCAACAAACAGAGTCTTAAAGACTTAGATAAAATCCAATGACACAACCTGGTTTGACGGATCATCCCGGTGCATGGAACTTATACTACACATTGTGTACTGCCGAATACACGTTGTGTGTTATGGTGTTGTACGACCAAGATGCTTTGGAAACTCCGGATAAATTCCTTGGTTTTATTTTAATCAATATTAAAAGAAATTTTTTTCTCTAAGGTGAACGAGAAACGAAAGAGGAGGAATAGATCTCGAGATTCATATTTATAGAATGGTTAACTTTAATTGAAACAAAAAAATTATTAAATGATTAAATCACCAATGAAAAACTAAATAATTATAATAAACGATATGACCCTCTGATACCACCTGTAGGTTCTGGGCATAGGAGAAGCGCATTGGTGGGTGCACCCAACTTTAATTTTTTCATTAATAACTATCAATCCAAGATCTATCAAGATAATAAAATTCCAAATCTTCGGAATAGAATGAAGTACATAAGAGAGGATGGGAGTTGCAGAACCATAGGTAAGATCATCATATGTTGGTTATAATTAATTTAATTAAAAACAAGAATTACCTTGATGGAATTCTCTCTCTGTTGATGTTTCCAGACAAGATCTAATGTAATCTGTCATTGCATTGTACAATCAAAGTGTAGGATTCATCTAGCGGTGATCCACACATGCTCCATGTATCTCTAGATAACACCGAATGTTTCTCTGGGTGCTAGCGTGGAAGATCCTTCACTTGCGATGTCCACCTTCGATCGCCTTGAGAGCCCCTTGCAAAGTGCTATCCTTGAACCGTTGGAGGAGGATCTCTCTCGTAGCTTGAGAGCATTATTGTAAGAAAATAATTCTCTCATGGTTTGAGACAATTCCTTAGATCCGTTGTGCACAACTCCAAAAAATGTCTTGGCTAATGAAAATTTTATAATTGACATTTTAATTACATAGAATAATAAAATTAATTAATTACCCGAAATCATTTATTCATTTTATTTAATTCTTAGTAAGACCCCATGTCTAATAATAACAGCTGACTATTATTATTACTTGACATGCATCTAGTGAATTACACCTAATATTATTTAATTAAATAAATAATTTATTTCTCCCAAATCCCCAGAAAAACTACACGGTGTGTATATTAATATACATGGATTGTACTTTAGTTTTTCCATTTTCTTTATTTCCTCCACCCCATTTATTATACCTTGAATAATGGATATTTATTTCTTAAATATATATCACTACATTACTCACTAATAAATATATTATATCACCCACAATATATTCTTTCGAATAACTAGTGTTGATATAAATGTGATCAGGCATCCTTGAATAATTATTAAACCATAATTGGGAATAATATTTCTTCAACTTGTTAAATTAATTTTTAACTCAGAAACTTGGACACACTTAGTTTGTGATCCACTAAGACTCTTTCTCAGTGGAATTTGGTGGAGCCTGCCTAACGTCCCTGGTTAACATCTATAAACACGCCAAGGAACCCATATAGAAATAATTTAATGCCGCAATGACGTGTCACCTCCTACGAATGCTTACCGTGTAAGGTAATCCCTTTGTCTCAATATCTCGAATCAAGCGGGTTGCATGATAGTACCATCATCCCATGTGCTCGATTATTCTTTCCTTGACTTCTTGGAATTGAAATTTCCTATTCCTCACCATGGCCATGGATTTATTTAGGCTATATCAATTCCATCAAAGGGACAAAGATATCTACTTCTGTTATGGAATAAAAGGGACAAATCCTTTCTCATGTTATCCATTAATGCAATATTACTCATGATCAACCCAACATATCATACCTCATTATGAACAGTGTGTCATCACAGTTTTCTTCAATACATGTAAGTGATCGAGTTTCAATACCCATTAATAATAATCTTAAAGTCTAAGGAACAATACACACATCTGTAGATAGGAACATCCATTGAAACTATTAAATGTTGATTTCTTACTGGTGGGTCTCATTCTCATAATATCCTCCTAGATATTACTAAGGGCTCACACCATGCGAATGTGCCTTAATGTTTTATGAGTCCTCACCCCTAATGGACTGTATTATTTGTGTCCCTAAAATAACATCATCCGGTCGTAGAACATATATTCAAGAACAGTGTTTTGGCACTTTCAGGTTCTCATCATAGCAGGGATCTGCTATGACCTTTTACTGCAACAACTATCCTTAGGAAATTATCACATACATTTTCACACAGAAGAACAATAAATATGTGATAAGGTACTTATTAATGAATAATGTACAAAGTAGTTGATTCTAGGACACCAACTGCAACAGTACGGATGTAATGAGGCTATAATTTAAAGTCTTTAGCTTTGACCAAAATAATGATGATTCTCCCACTATGGGTATGGAAATGTATTTACAAATTAATGAATGAATTGATAAATTTTTATGATTCAATTTGGGGATTCCCATATTCCAAGAGTGCTATGGGAAATGGGATTATCGCATTATAGGAGGTATCTATTGAGGACGAAGTTCCTGCTTCTCGACAAACCCATTATGGGAGCTTTTTAATGCAAGGACAACTAGGGAACGTACTTGATAGTAAACCAGTGGCATCCTTTTTCAGATAAACCCAATATAATGGTTGTTTTATGAAAATATGAATGGGTCATGTTAAATCGTTTCCATAAAAAATAGCTCTTAAGAATTCCAACATTCTATTGCTAAAATCCAGTAAAATTTTATAAAGATTGGGATCTCCCCAAGAACAGAGTTTGGTTTGTGGAGAAATGTTCCTGAATAAGGAAGGGGTATTTAAAGTCATGATTTCCCAAGAATTAGGGGAATTTGATATCTATGAAGTTCTGAACCAAGAATGAAATGTAAGGTTCCTGTAATTTTATGTGATAAGATTAGGACAATAATATTATGGGAATAATGGATGATATGTGGTCCAATGGCCCAATGTTACTTTAGTATGCTTAGAACACATTATGGGGGGAAATGTAAACCACCGTTTTAATGAATTTCATAATGGGAGAGAGAATATGAGCCAAATATTCAAGGGAAGACCGTTGAATTTGAATCAAGGGTTCCATTATACTAGCGTCAAAGCTTAGTGGGGAAAAAGAAGGTTCTCCCAAGGATGAAGTTACCACTGGTTGAAAAGCCTTTTTTGGGATTTTTTATGCATGGAAAACTAGGGAACACACTATATAGTCATATAGTGGAATCCTTTGGGTGATAGACCCATTGTATGGTTTACGTTATGAAAATCCAACTGGGGAGTATTATAGCATTATCCTGAAAAAGAGCTCTCAAGTATCAAAAATTCTGCTACTAGTAGTTGAGGAAAGATTATGAAGATCTGAATGTTTTTTAGATTAGGAGTATGGCCTGTGTAAGGGATATATCCAAACATAAAGTAAGTGTTCAGATTGATATTTTCCATGATTTGGAATTCCATTTTATAGGTCTAACTTATACAAATACGGGGACATCTCTATTTCTTTGGGGGGGGGGTCTCTAATGAGGGGTCCCAAAAATAAAGGTCTTGCATGGATTTTTGATAGTACATATGAGAGGGAAATTATTCTTTTCCACATGGATATGACAATTTATTAAGGCTTATACATCACTACGTATCTTAGTAGGATGATAATCAATCTACACATAGTTCTAACAACAAAAGTACCTCATACCGATTGAATTCATGTGTGGATGAAATGGGGGGGGGGGGGTTGAATATGGCTTCACACATTCAGAGAAGAATCATATTGGATATTCTTTTATAGATCTGACTCATACATGAGATAGTATAGGATTTTCCATGTTGTGCTGCATTAGGGCCCAATAATGATGATATATGTGTAACTACATATTTCATAGGGATGAGAATCAAGCCACATGTAGTTCATGAATAGAATGTGATGTTTATTGTAAAGCGATGAGGAAATATCGTGTGCCTTTTATTAATCAAGGACCATGATAGCCCAAATATAAATTGACATGCCATACTCATGTGGGGAAATCCTTTACTAAAATCCTAAGCTCATGTGAGCTATGATCGGTGTAAGAAACGAGTTGTAGTAATGATTTCTCTTATAGAGGAAAAGAAACACAAGTTAATTATACAGGAATGTTGATTATGTTGTGGTTATGACATGTGATATGATTCAGGTGTCACTACTTATCTCATTAGGATAAGAATGAAGTCATACATTGTTCTTGTGGAACCGTGTTGTCTAACGTCATGCAACAAGGAAGATGGATTCGTAATGTGAAAAAAGGGGTAATGATGCTGGAACTAGGGATGGAAATGGCGGGTGTCACTACGTGACCTATAATAATAGGAATAAACCCACACATAGTTCTTGAAAGGATCCATATACATATTTGATTAAGACATAGGGAAAAGGGTATTTTTTTTCATGGTTGGACATGAGATAAGAGATCTGGGCATCACTACATATCTCATTAAAATGAGAATCAATCCACACGTAGTTCTTTATGGATGTTCAACACAAAAAATAGAACTATTAAAATTTGTAAAGGGTCATTGTTACATTTCAGATCAATGGTTTGGCTCGGGACATGTGCTATATGCATCATTGTGAATATCAGCAGGATGATAATCAATTCATATATACTGGAATGATTTCCCATTTATATTTAGTTCATACTTGGGGAATGAAAGGGGGTTTTATTTTCCAAAATCACAGCTAGAACTATGATTGGAGATCTAGGAATCACTACCTATCTTAGTAGGACGAGAATCAAGACTCACGTAGTTCTTGAAAGGATTGTGCAATTTATCATCCTGGGGAATGGATGTGAAGATGTTGGTATACCTGTAAAATGGGCCCCAAAAGATATTATTGAGTGTCATTGATATGAGTGGGTCATACACATTGGGGAATCCTAGCTTTCTTCCTCAAGTATGGCCATGAGGGAATCTTGAACAACTAAGGGGTTAGAGTGATGTGATTGAGACCTACACATGAAATGGAGGCCCATTTTAAGGGTCCATGAGGTATATCTCACCTCCTAGGGCACTGGGGGATTCTTAACATCAAATAAAAAGGGCATTAACCATTTTTTAACATCATTTAGTGAGTAAAAAGGGTGTATTTTAGTTTATTTTCATGTGATAAGGACATTTTCCATGTAGTTAAACATCAAATGGTGATGATGTTATACCATATAGTTTTAAGTCATGTAGAAAGGGAATTATGTTTTGAATTTTAAGGTCCTTTGATGAAGACCTATTATTCAGTTTATCATCATATATCTTGGATGAAGATCATGTATTTACCTGAAATATTTATTCAGGAACCTTTCATTAGTTGAGGTTTTAGTGAGTTCCCCATCCATTGAGATCATGGAAAAATCTCCATTCGAGTAAACCTTATGTATGGAATAAGGTCCCTCCCTCTTTGTCTTGTGTTTTTTAGTCTTCTTTCTTGGTAACATTGGAGTCTTAAGGATCAACACCAATTCTACTTGGAGGAAAGAGTGGAGGCAGGAATTCTTGTTAAAAAATCACACTATCTGATTCTGGTAGACCTCTAAATGATGCATGATGTGTAGTCTCTTTCCATCCAGTCACTCCAATTCATCCAATAATGTTTTATACAATTCATCTAAAGGTAGCTAGTCACATATGGAAATATGGATCAATGGAAAATTTACATCAATGGTAAAGATTGTTTTTGTTCCGTACACCAACTAGTATGAGGTTGACCATGTTGCAGTACTGGTCATTGTCTGGTAATCCCATAAGGTGTTCAAATATCATCCCTCAATTTTCAATCATTAACATTACATAACTATTGTGGAAAACTCAAAACATTAAACAAGTAGACGCATGAAGATTATACTAGTTCTGTGCCTTCGAAAAATTAGAAACATAAACAATGTAACATATGTGAGCCACATCATCTCCCACTAGGTTCATCTTGACCAGAACCCTTATTAGACATATCTAACATAGTAAATATCATCATAACCTGTGGGAAAGGAAACATAAATTGGGTGATCAAAAATGGTCAGTAAGGGTTATCAAGGGAGTCATGTAAGCATAAACATGATAATAAGGGTATGAGAATGAGATCATGAAAATGGAAGATCTTTTCCTTCAAATCAAAGATTAAAATAGAGATAATGGAATAAAGACTTTCAATTCCTAAAATATGAATCATAATGAAATAAAGATTATAATACATGAAATAATAACATAGGAATAAAACATGGAAGTTTAGAAAACACACAAGCACATAATGATTTCCATAGTAGCCAAGTCATCACAGCCAAGACCATCTTAGTAGTATGGGTTCACTCCCCATACCATCATAATAGTCATAGTTCACTCTCATGGACATCATGGTAGCATGAGTCCACTCCTCAAACCATATTTGTAATCATACATGGTATCATGGTTCATATTTGTAACCATCTTTGTATGATTTGATCATGGTATCATGGTTCACTCCCATGACCATCATAGTGGTCAACATTCACTTCAATGACCGTCTTAGTTTTTCTCAGGATATATAAATCATTACCCAATGCATTTGATGGAGATATAGGTCCCACCAATCACATAATTAAATCATACATACATGTATCACAAGATCATAAATAATAATAACATAACCCATGAAATGAAATCGGTATCATAAACATGTAAACATATCATAACCTGTTGAAATAGAAAGGTTTCATAATCATTTCAACATAATAAAAACTCATGAAAAGAAATGGGTTTCAAAATCATATAACATGTGAAAGTTATATAGGCTTTATATGCATCATGAAATCAAAAACATAATTAACTAAGTCAAATATTATGAATGGAAACATTGAATAATTTTCCCATATAGGCCTGAGTAAAACCAAGGCATGTTATCATAGACAAGGAATGATTTTGAATTATCTGTTAAGAACATTTCTTAAGGAAAATATCATTTCTTCTTCGAAAAATGACTTTTATAACATAAAACCTTTTGAAAACATTTTTTATTTGAAAATAGATTTGAAAAATTATAAAGAAAGATTTGAAAAAAATAAAACATTTCTAAATCATTTTTAATTGAAATTATCTTCAAGAATATTTTTAAATCATTTTAGAAATTTTTTTTAAAAACATTGTTTTTTTAATACAATATATATCTGACCGAAGAGAGAGACGATCTTATTTTACTTCAAATATTATCTTAAGTAAAAAAGAGTAGAAATGGTAATAAAATGAGGATATATTGAATAACCAATATTATAAGGAAACTCATGAATATTCTAGAGAAATGGACCTTAATATTTCATCAATTTATGTATAAATATAAACAATCTTGAAAAGCAATGAGATTGTCTCATTAAACTCTTATAACATGGTATGTCGGGATCATATTCTCCATGTTAGAAACAGAAATAAAAATAAAAATATAATAGCATAAAAATAAGTGTATTCATGATATGACATGTAAAATGGATGTATATACACTTCAAAAAAGATTTTAGGTTTATAACAAAGCAGGATTCTCAAAGAAGGAAAATTGAGACAAAACTGTTTTACCGATTTGGTAACATTTGAAAGTTAAACCTCATGAAAGAAATATCATAAAAAGGATTTGTTAATACCCCTAAATTTACAAATAATATACATATAATAAAATATTATGCAGTACATACACCACACAAAAGGAAAAAGTAGTGAACATAGCCAGTATCTAATCAAAATTAAAAGTGAGATGAAATCCTCTTAACTTGTGTCTTGACACACTCCATAATCATGAAATGATTTCTGTATATTAAATATATATTTATTATACATATTTTATAGAATAATATTATTATATCTATTATCATAGATGGTTTTATTAGGACCTTATATTATCCTCTTGTTAACAATTCAATGTTAAGGATTCACTTCAAGTAATATTCGCTTTGTTTTTCACATGTGTCTTAATTTGGTATATCATTGGTTATTATAATTATATCATGATTCAAGAATATATATCATAAAAAAATTTCATTTATATCCAGTGTATTTATATTATAATAATCTATATAATAATTGTGTATAAAATGGAATACACTATTCATAGAGACGATAAGCTGTATGTATGTATGAAGGTTGTTTATGTTTTTATTGTTGTATTGAAGGAAAGTATGTAAATGAAATATATATATGTATATGTATATATATATCATTATTATAGTAGAATGACTATATTATATATATCATATAATCCCACTAAACCCATCCTTAATACATTCCATGTGGTGTGTCAATGAATCACATCGTCTTGAGGGGGCTGTAGTCCACACATCCCCAAATGAGATTATCTTATTAACACCAAATGTGAAGTAAAAATTTATGTTCTGTAAAAATGAATACAAAATATTAAAGAAATAACAGATATTATATATAACATATATAAATATTGTGTCTATCATAATGGACACCTTGATTGGTGGTAATGGAGCAATGAACAATCATCGTTTCATGAGGTATTAGTCCTTCGTACATAGAAACATCATGTTTGATATCCATTAGATGTAGATGTGTTTAAGTGTAGTTCCAAATATTTGCATAAATAATCTTATTATATGTATAATACAAGGTTTTCTACACAATAATCGATTAAATATAATGGATTGAGGTGAATAAGGGAAATAAATGAAAGGAAATTGAGAGAATACATTACATTTAAATCTGGTAAATACTTTTGATTGGTGCCAAAAGGCTTCCTTGATAGTATTTATACCCAAAGGGATGAGTGGTGTGAGTAATGGGTGCATGTGGTGGCCTTTTTTAGTGGAGGAGTGACACTCTTGTAAATATTTGAAGAGAGAATTGCACCGGTGTTTTTTATACTGAAAGTGGATCCAATAATGGACCAAGTTCTACTAAATTGATTATAGGGTCTAAATATGGATATAAAATGGGTTTTCTATAGGTTTCCAGGTCGTTTAGGGTATTAAATTTAAGGTTCAGTACTATATTACCCTAATTTTCTCTTAATTATTGTAGTTAATTTTAATTACTTTCAGTAATATTTTTTGTCCAAAACAAATTTGAGATTATTAAAAATTATGAATTATTATGATTCAAAATAAGGAATCCAATTTTACAAATTCTAATGAAATAAGTTGTATAAATTAATTGAAAATGTATCCCGCTGTCGAGATGACACTGTGGGATTTTAAAGTAAAAATGATCAAAAGTTTTTTATGTTTTTATATCAAATTTGAATGTCAAATTAGTTCCAATGAAGTAATTTTATTTAATTATTAAAAATATTATCTAACTAAACTATTAAACCATTTTAAAATATAATTTAACCTTATAAATAAATTCGATGAAAAAGAAGTTTTGAAATAAAATCCAGTATTTTTAACTATTCATTAAAAGATGAAACCTTTCATTAAAATACCAAAAAATTATCCTAACCTAATTTTTATGTTTAACTTCCAAATATAATTTTTATTTTGACATATTAAATCTATAAAAGTTTAAAAAATTGTATTTAAATTGGGTTCTCCATTAAAATTTTGTAATAAAGGCCTCAATAAAAAAACAAGGTGTTAAGCATAAAATTGGGTTTGCTCTTATCTTACATCTATCGAATCTTTTGGATAAATATAAAAAATATTTTATTAAATATATGACATATTTTTTATATTAACATCACTTAACAATTGAAATTAATTTAATTTACTAGGTTAAAATAGATTTGTAACAATAATGATATTTTCCATTATATTCATTTGGTTTTCATATTCATTTATAATTAATTGGTAACCAATGAATTGATATTGTATGATATTTAAACCACATATTTTAATAATTTACTCAATAATATTCATACCCACAAACTTAATTTCTAGGTTATATCTCATTTTAATAGTATTTTTAATAATATATTATAGTTAAGTAACTCTTGGTCTTGAGTGTTACACATGTCATCAAGGTTGGTCAATATTATGTGTAATTTATGATATACTTGTTGTTCTATGAAATGTATTCCAAGATGGTATTATATCTAAAAAACACCATGTTGGCTCTATGTGAAAGGAATGTTTGGCATAGTGAAAATGTATTTTCAATGTTGCATGGAATGAATAATATCAAAAAATTAAAAAAATTCAAAAAAACAATTTCACAAAAATCTCATGGTGTTACATTTTACCCCCCCTATAATGAATTTCACCCCCTAAATTCTTATGGGTTATCAATGGATTAATAATTTAATTTTTCATTAATATTAACCCACATAATAAAAATGGTTACTAAAACATTCCTTAAAAATGGAAATTTGGAACCATAACAGTTACCCAAAGTAACATATTACTATATTTCCACGTAGGAGAACATAGTTTGGAGTGAAGAATGGACATTGGGGGAAAACATAAATATTTATAGGGATTGATTGAGGTCATAAATCACAAACAAGTGATTGGTAAAAGGAATGTTGAGGGCCCCAAACACAATTTTTTGTATGATTTAAAAGGCTATCAGCTCAATGAAAATTAAGGTATTAGGAAAAAAAATTGATCATTATCAGAACATTAAGTAATTATTGATAAAGTTCTATAAAAAAATTTCATTCTTGGTTTATGCTTTGAAAAAGTTCTAATACATCCACTACCTCTTGGAATGAATTTCCATAAATTAACTTTGATGCATAAAACATTAAAATACACATTTAATGGATCTTAAGACTCATAAAAGAATTAAAAAGTATAACTATTTTCTATTCAAAATCAACATGAATAAAAAGAAAAAGTTACATTACGTGTTCATAAAAAATATTTCTTCATTAAAAATAAATATACATTAATTGGGATATCACGTAGGCCAATGGTAGGTGAAACCCATATCATCCTTCGGTCATGGGTTCATGAATCATGGCCTATCCATATTTCATTGGTTGTCTCTTGACATACATGATTTACATTTTGAAAAATATAATATATGGACATCCTTGAAATAAGTTTTATCATCAAATATCCTTTTAACAATGGTTTTCAGTACATACTCAATGCAGAAATACTTCCTCCGAAGTTTGAAATAATCATTTTCATGACCGGTTAACCTTATAACCCATATCAAAGATGAACATCCAAAACATTATAAAAAGAGTAATGAAATAAACTTAACCTTGATTACCATGTATAACCAAAATTAGCTCTTGGTTGTCACATTTCAGACATTTGAATACCCTCATCATATATTCTATTCAAACAAAGTAATAACATGAACTACCATAAATCCTTTTGGAAGATATGCATTATTTCTTATTCCATAGTGTATTGGATATATTACATAAATCCAAAAATACTATAAACTTCATCATTGATAGCATAGACTACTTATCAATAAATCATTACTTAGTTCCAAGGTAATCAAAACTATCCAATTTAGTTATTTATATCCCGCATATCTTTATCTATATAACATTATCCTAATATAAATAACATATTAAGGGTTACCATCCACTAGTCAAAAGATCACCTAGCCATTAAACCACTTCACCAGTCTATTTGGAACCTTCAACATAAACTTGTAAATACCAAGCAAAAAACAGAAGTAGATAATCAGTCTCTATTTCATCATTCAGAACTTTTGAATCCAAATACATAAAAACATTGATTATTCCACTTAATCCTTATGACATTAATAAGGTTACCTCATCTTATTATACAATACCTATTTCTTTTCACATTTCTTCTATAGTGTCATCATCAGTAGCCATGTAACCATTACTCAAACCACCCTGCTAATTCTATATAAGAACATTCCTCTTGGGACATTTAGTTGCATAATGACAATTTAATACACACTTAAAACACATAAAATTTAGAGATGGATTAGGGAGGCTAATATTCTCATCCATTTCATTAACAAAAATTATCATTTTTCCCTCACATTCACTTTCTTTGTGTCTTTCTTTTCCACATAAAAAACATATTCTTGTTCCAATAACACATTCATAAAGATGATTCTTTCCACATTATTTACACAAAGGAAACTCAATCTTATTTTCTCCATGATCTCCATTACCCGAACTCTCTGTGAAATCCTTATTCCACTTCCTTGGTGAGTCCGAGAGTTGGTTAAGGTAAAAATTATTAATCGTGTTCTGCGAAAACTGATTATGAATGATCATAACATCTTTCATTCTAGTGATCATCCCACATGACTTCTCATCAGAAAATTGTCCATCACATTCAACATTAATCCAGTTTCTTCTGTTTCCCACCATTGACTAAAACTATAAGAATACTGTGAGAATTACTTATCAGAGCATAAAACCACATAATCATGCAAAGAATTCATTATAGGATATATACGTCATGAAAGAATCCTTTATCTATGACACCTTAAGATTATACTAGGTTATTTATAGCCAAAATATATCTAAATTGATTATAATTGTTCTTTAAGAGTTTGTGAATTCCCAAACAATATATCCCATGAGTGTCAAAGTAGGTGTGCAGCAAGTCTATTTGTCAGGTACCAGATTACCCAGAGTCAAGTCCAGAACATCTCATTAGAGTTGTTACCCATAGGTACATCTATTATAGATCCACATACAATTGTATTATCTAGATAGGTATTTATTTCTAGGAAACCAATAACTCTATCTTTCACCAAAATCTAGGACATTTTCCTATAATTTGACTCATCCCTATACTTATCCTTATACATATCTTTATGGTTATCACCATGGTTTTCTCATCTGATTTTACAAAGGTTAACTAATCTTTTCCTCTAATACCAACTATAGATACCCTCACTTTTCAAACATTTACCTTACATAAATATTGCGGAAAACAAAAAAAATACACAAATACACGCATGAAGACCGTGCTAGTCTAGTGCCTTTGGAAACTCGAAAACATACACATAGGTACATATGTGAGCTACATCATCTCCCACTAGGTTCTTATTGACTAGAACCAATCTAAACATTTCAAACATAGAACATATCATTATAACCTGGGGGAATGGATACATAAAAGGGGTGAGCTAAAATTCTTAGTAAGGGTAAACAAGGAAGACATGTAAGAATAAACATGAGCATAAGGATATGAGTATGTGATCATGAAAATAGAAGATCATACCATTAATATAAAAGATAATAATAGAGATCATGGAATATAGATTGGAAGTTCATAAGATATGAATCTTAATTAAATAAAGTGCATAAACCATGAAAGAATAATGTAGTAATAAAACATGGAAGTGTGGAAAACACATAAGCACATAATTACTTCCATAGTATCCAAGTGATCACTACCAAGACTATCTTAGTACTATAGGTTCACTCCCAATACCATTATAGTAGAATTATTTCACTCTTCATACCATCTAAGTAGTCATTATTCACCCCCAAGACCATTTTAGTTTATCTCATGAGATATAAATCTTTACCCAATATGTTGGAGGGAGATTCCGGTCCCACCTGTCACATAATGAAATCAAACATTCATGTTCCACAAGATCATAAATAATAATATCATAACCCATAAAATGAAATTAGTATCATAAATATGTAAACATATCATAACTTTTGGAAATAGATAGGTTTCATAATAATTTCATCATAAGAATTACCTATGAAAAGAATTAGGTTTCAAAAGCATATAACTCATGAAAGGGATACATGCTTCATAAGTATCATGCCATCAAAAAATAATCCATTCAAAGAAATAATATGAATGGAAACATTGAATAATTTCCCCATAAATGCATGAGTAACACCAAGGGATGTTATATTAGATGGTAAATATGTTTGAATGAACTTTTAAAAATAATCTTCAAGAAAATATACTTTCTTTTTTGAAAAATGTTTTTTATAACATAAAATCTTTTGAAAATTATTTTATTTTAAAATAGATTTGAAAACATATAAAGAAAGATTAAAAAAACATTTGTAAAATAATTTTTAATTTTTAATTATATTCAAGTAACTTTTGAAATCATTTTTGAAATCATTTTTAAAAACATGGTTTTTTAATACAATATATTTCCAACCAAAGAGAGAGACAATTAGATTTTACTTCAAAAATTATCTTATGTACCAATGAGTGGAAAATTGTACTAACAATTGATGATATCTTGAATAAATATAGGATAAGATTAATAATGAATATTATTGATATATGGACCATAACTTTTCATCAAAGGAATCATAAACATAAACAATCTCAAAAATCAAGGAGATTTTTTCATTAAACTCTTAAAACTTGGTATGTTGGGATCATACTCTCCATGTAAGAAACTTTAATTTAATTAATAATATATTATCCTGAAAATAATTAGATTCATGATATATCATGTAAAATTTAAGTATATACACCTCTAAAAAGAGTTTAGGTGCATAAGAAAACAAGAGTCTCAAAGAAGGAAAATTGAGACAAAACTGTTTTACAGATTTGGTAACTTTTAAAAGTAAAAACCCATGAAAGAAAGATCATAAATTGGATATGATAATAAAATTAAATTTATTTATAATATAAATATAATAAAATCATGTTAAGTACATACACCAGACAAAAGGAAAGAGTGGTGAACATCGATTATATCTCACAGAAATTAAAAGTGAGATGAAATCCATGTACCTTCCTGTATAATAAATATATGTTTATTATATATATTTTAAATAATAATATTTCAATATCTATTACTATATATGGTTTTATAATGACCTTATATTACCCACTTGTTAACGATCCTATGTTAAGGTTTGACTTCAGGTAATATACGCTTTGTTTTTCACATGTTCCTTAATTTGTAATATTGTTGGCCCTCATAAATATATCATGATTCCAGAATATAGATAATGATATAAATATAATATATATACTTTATATTTATATTATAATAATATATATCATAATGAAATATGAAATGGAATACACCGTTCATGGAGATGGTAAACCATACGTATGCATGAACGATGTCTCGATTTTATTGTCGTATCGAAAGAAAGTATGTAAATGGAATATATATAAATATATATATGTATGTATATATATATATATATATAATTATTCCAGTATCATTACTATATTATATCAATAATATAATTTCCCTGAACCCATTCTTAATACATTCCATGTGGTGTGTGAATGGATCGCATCGCTTTGAGGGGGTGGTAGTCCAAACTTCCTAAAATGAGATTATTATATTAACATAAAATGGGAAGTAAACTTTTATGCATTGTAAAAATGGATAAGTAAGATTAAATACATAATATATATTATATATAACATATATAAATATAGTTTCCATCATAATGGCCACCATGATCGGTGGTAATGAATAAATGAACAATCATCGTTTCATGGGGTAGTAGTTCTCCGTACATAGACACAATATGTTCAATATCCATTAGATGGAGGTGTGTGTATGTGTAGGTCTAAATATTTTCCAAAAAAATAATATTATATGTATGGTAATTGTTTTTAAACAACATTGTAATAAAGAGAGTGGAGGGGGTGAACAAAGGAAATAAAGGAAAGGTGTTGGGGAGAAGACGTTACCTATAAATCAAGTAACACTTTTATTATGCCAAAAGGCTTCCTTGGGAGTCTTTATGCCAAAAGGTAAGCTTCAAGGTCAAATGGATGATTTATTTGAGTTTATATGGGCCTATATTGGATGAAATTAAATGTTTTGAGAGGTGTAAGTGAAAGAGCGCTGTCGTGGGCACCCTCAAATAATTAATGTGATTTTGGGGTACTTAGGTGCATCAGAGTGGCTGACCAAGGTCGTCTCTCAAAGGAGGAAGTGAATTTAACAACGTATTAAAGGTATTCTAAAAAAATAGAATAGAATAAAAACACTACTTTAAAGGATTGAGTTTGTTATAGTTTATGAATCTAGAAGAATTTTTCTGGAAGAAGATTGTATATTTTTTTGTTTTTAGTTTTGAAATGAATTTCGATTAAAATGACACAACAAGAAGATGATTTTTTAGAAATCTATTTTAAAAGGTGTAATCGATCTAAATATACCTCTTAATTTACTTATTAATAATTATCATCTAAATCAATATCCACTTAATTAAGATCCCCTAATTTTTATCCCTCGAACCCTACGAGAGTTAACTTAACCACAAAGATGAAATTACATAAACCCTAGGCTAGCTTCGGAACACGCAATCGCAGAACCCTGCTTTAATTGTTGTTCTAAGGATAGCTTATGGTCAGTGGTTAATTAGATCACATATCCATTCTGGAAATGAGGATGAATTGTGTTTAGGGATTATATTTGAACTCTACAAATTTATCCCGTGTGGTCTTGTATTACCGATTAAGATCGCGCTCTCACAATTTACACAAAATCTCGACCTCGTGTGTTTTGTATAAATTGTTCAATTTCTTACTTAGTTTCTTGTAATTTAAAAACACAATTCATGGATCATATTATGTGAATTATATTAGCTCATTTATTCAAAATAAATTAATGAATAATGATATAGGTCGATCGATTACTAAAAAGAACTACTCTTCCATGAGTGGCGTAATCATCATAGAAGAGTTTTGCATGTGCAAAGGTTTATAATGGGTATAACCCAATAACGCTTCTACTCAAGAATTCCAGCCCAAATGGAAAGATTAAGAGAAGAAGAAATTTAAACAAAATAGAAGAAAATAGAAGAAATAATAGAAGAACAAAGAAGTTTATTACACAAACAAAATCATTACAACATGAAGGAGAAGAAGAAGGCTTCGTCGAAGGGATCCTTTCTTCAAGAGCTACCCTTATTGAAATGGTTGGAGAATTGGAGTGGATCCACTTCTACTCTTCCATCAACTTCCCAATGCACGTCCCAACCCCTCCAAATGAGAAAAACACTAATTTATAGAGTGGAGGGGAGGCTAGGTTTAAAGAGGTTTCAAGTGTGAATGAGAAATCTCGGCCAAATATTTTAATGCAATTTAAACCGACCATTTTACCTCCAAAAATCATGCATTGACCGGCCTTATATAAGGATGATTTATGACAAATCATATCACTGATCGTTCCTCAAAATTTGGGCTCAATCCAAGCCCATATGAAGGAGTTATGACCGAAATACAGAAGCTTCTCCATTCTAGCGAGTCCAGCCCAACGTTGATTTCATGGTCCATTTTGAACAACCAAATGCACTATTTAGCTCTAGGGTTCTGAATAAAAGTTGTATATAATCTAGTTAGGAACACGTTTACAAAATGTCAAATTCAAACAATTAATATAAAAATATTTATCTTTGAAATACTACAGTGAACTATAAATGGTAAAACTGGAATTTTCATCAAATATTCCAATGAATGATCTAATCCCAAATACTTTCTAATTAAACATATTTAACACAATGTGAGGATATTATATAATTTATTATCAATAAAATATTCAATAAAATAGTGTTTTAACAACTCCCCCACATTTACCCTTTGGCACTCCTGAGCAAAACCTTATATCAAGTAAACATCAATATCAAATCAAAACCAATTTTAAAACACATATCCTTGAGATCAAACAATTACACACAAAGAAAAAAAAGATATCATGCCTCATAAAAAACCATTATTTCAAGTTCTTCATTTATATCATTCAATATATTTCCACTTTATTTATCCTCCCATGCACAAAACACTTACCTCACTTGAATTTTCTCTTATCACACAAATGTCAATTTTTTTTTGCAATGTCTTTCTCATCCAAACTCATAAAAGGGTCACCATAAGCTTGATAGATTCCTATATAGATACCCGATGTGAGTCAAGGATATATGTTTATCATGAGGACTTTTCATGGTTGTTCTGTGGATTTCTGTTGGTAGGATTTAGATGTGAAAAATTCTGAGGCTGAATGAGGAGGGCTTGACTCTTTTTGAAGCAAAATTGCATTAATCTAATTTTCACTTAAATATGGTCTTCTCCTCAATCCCCATAGTATCAATTCAGCTCCATCATCATGAAAAGTCATGAAAGATTTACACCATTCATCATTTCAGCATCAAAAATTTCAATCTTCTCAAACATGATTTTCTTGAGAGCTCCAGATGGGCACAAATTTCCACCTCAATTAGAAGCTCCAGAAAAGGCATAGCTTCACTTGTCATGAAAGCTCCAGAAAAAGGACAACTTTCAATATAATGAGTTTCTTCAGCCGCAAACACATCTCTTCAGAATTTAATTTTTCACCCAATGTATCACATAATGTGGTAGCACAACACAACATAGCTTCCCCCACACTTAAGCTCAACTAGATTATGCTATTTCACTTCAAGAGTTGGTTGGATAGGGAAAATTGGCTTGTAATATGGCTAACCTAACAGGCTGTGCATGGCTTCTAAGGGCTAAAAGGATTAAATTTTCAAGGTAGGCCATTATAAAAAAGGATTCTTTGAAATAGGGTCTTTAATACCAAACAAATGCCTCAATCATTTAAACATAAGTACCTCAAACCCTCAAGTTTTTACAGAAATAGATCAAATTTTGGTTAAATCCAGCATTGTTTGGTTCTCTCAAGAAGTGAGGTTAATGTAAAGAATATGAAAATAATGGTCCAGAAGCCTCACAGAAAAGTGATTTCAAATATAAAGACAGTGAGATGTGGCATGGGATTCAAAATTCAGTGTACTTTTCATGAAATTACTAAATATTTGAACTTGAAACAAAGTTATTTCAGCATTCATTTAAGCTTAGTTTCAAGGGATAAATCATTTCACTCATTGATATGCATTTCAAAATTATGATGAAAATCATTTCAGCTCAAAAATTTCAAAAACACAAAGAAAATTAAAAAATAAACACACAAAATTTGAAAAGCACTATTTTTTTTTTGTTTTTTTTAAACAGGAAAATAATTGAAATTACTAAACTAAAAGGTTCCCTCCCCACACTTAAAATATTTCATTGTCCTCAATGTGAACCCATGATATGATATATGCACATGAAATGTATAATTTTAAATAGGACAAATAATAACAAAGTTAAAGGGTTAGGAACAGCCTGATGTGATCAAGTGATGATGGGGTCATGCAGTGTGATAAAATCCACTGCATTAGTAGGAAGTCCCTCAATGTATCTCTTCAAACATTGCCCATTGACTGTAAGGCTCCTTCTTGTGTCCTCTTGTGTGATCTCCACTGCACCATAAGGAAAAACATTAGTCACAACATGAGGACCTAACCATCTGGAACGCAACTTACCAGGCATCGACTTCAATCGTGAACTATAGAGAAGGACTTTCTCTCCAATATGAAACTCCCTTTGTTGGATAATTTTGTCATGAGCTGCTTTTGATCTTTCCTTGTAGAGCCTTGAGTTCTCATATGATGATAGTCGAATCTCCTCAAGCTCTTGAATTTTCAACTTCCTTTGAATTCTAGCTTGGGCCAAATCCATGTTGCATTTCTTTATAGCCCAATATGCCCGATGCTCGACTTCCATGGGGAGATGACATGCTTTCCCAAAAACAATCCGAAATAGGGACATACCAATGGGTGTCTTGTATGCTGTCTTATAAGCCCACAACGCCTCATCCAAGCGCTTTCTCTAATCCTTCATATTTGGCTGCACGGTTTTCTCCAATATTTGTTTCAACTCGTGATTTGAAACCTCAACATGGCCATTTGTTTGGGGGTGGTATGGTGTTGATGTTTTGTGTGTCACCCCATACTTTCGAAGGAGGGAAGAAAAATTCCTATTGAAAAAGTGTGTCCCTTGGTCACTGATGATGGCCTTTGGTACTCCAAACCTGCAAAAAATCTGTGCTTTGACAAAGTCCACAACAACATGAGAATCATCAGTTCTAGTGGCCTTAGCCTCCACCCATTTACTCACATAATCAAAAGCAACCAAAATTTACAAAAAACCAAAAGAACTAGGAAAAGGGCCCATAAAATCAATTCCCCAAACATCAAAAATATCACAGAATAAAATGGGTTGTTGGGGAATCTCGTGTCTCCTTGAAATGTTTCCAGTGTGTTGGCAACGAGAGCATGACTTACAAAACACATGGGAATCATATAATAAGCTAGGCCAATATAATCCAGAGTCTAAAACTTTCCTAGCTGTCCGTTGGGGTCCAAAGTGTCCACCACATGCAAGTGTATGACATAATTGCAAAACAGAATCAACCTCATGATCAGGAACACACCTCCTAATAACTTGGTCACTACACATGCACCATAAGTATGGATCATCCCAAACATAAAATCTTGAATCACTCTTTAATTTTTGGACTTGATGTTTCTTTAAATTTCCAGGGATTTCAGAGGCAACAAGGTAGTTCACTAAATCAGAATACCAAGGATGCGTACCTGAGATGGAATAAAGATGCTCATCGGGAAAAGTGTCCCAAAGTGGTACCTGGTCCAAGGTGTCATCCTCTAGCGTGTGAGTAAGACTACTCATGTGGTCCTCCACCAAGTTTTCTGACCCCTTTTTGTCCTTTATCTCAATATCAAATTCTTGAAGAAGGAGCATCCATCGGATCAGCCTGGGCTTTACATCTGGCTTCTTCAAGTGGTACCTCAGAGCTACATGGTCAGAAAAAACAACTACTTTAGAGCCCGATAAATACGAACAGAATTTATCTAAAGCAAATATGACTGCAAGAAACTCTTTTTCTGTGGTTGTGTAATTTTATTGGGCTGAATCCAGTGCCCTTGATGCATAGTCGATCACATGTGAATGTCCCTCCACCCTCTGAGATAAGACAACTCCAACCGCGAAGTTGGAGGCGTCACACATAAGCTCAAAAAAAATCCCCCACCATGGAGGCTGTATAATAGGTGGAGTGGTCAGACGTTGTTTTAGCTCATCAAATGAATTCCTACAAGAAACATCAAACACAAAATCAGAATCCTTTTGAAGTAATCTTGACATAGGATGAGCAATCTTACTAAAATCTTTGATGAAGCGCTGATAAAATCCTACATGCCCTAGGAAAGATCTAATATCACACACACATGAAGGATATGGTAAGGATGAAATAATATCTACCTTTCATCTATCAATCTCTATCCCATGTTTTTACACTACATGCCCTAAGAAAATGCCATGCTCTACCATGAAATGACACTTTTCAAAGTTCAGGACCAGATTCTTCTCAATACAACGATTCAATACCTTTCCCAAACTATTTAGACATTCATCAAATGAGGATCCATACACTGTAAAATCATCCATAAATACCTCCATGCAGGTCTCAATAAAATAAGAAAAAATACTCACCATGCATCTCTGGAAGGTAACTAGGGAATTGCAAAGTCCAAATGGCATCCTCCGGTAGGCAAATGTGACAAAGGGACAGGTGAATGTAGTCTTCTATTAATCCTCCGGAGCTATAGGAACCTGAAAATATCTAGAAAATCCATCCAAGAAACAATAGTGTGTTTTCCCAGCTAGTATCTCAAGTATTTGATCAATAAATGGGAGGGGGAAATGGTCCTTGTGAGTGGACTGATTTAGTTTCCTATAATCAATACACACACGCCAACTGTTTTGCACCCTCATTGGAACTAACTCATCTTTATCATTTTTAACAACAGTAACACCACTCTTCTTAGGCACAACCTGAATAAGACTTACCCCCTGAGAATCTGAAATGGGAAATATTATACCAGCCTCGAGAAATTTCTCAACTTATTTTTTAACAACTTCCAGGAGGTTGGGATTGAGTCTCCTTTGTTGTTGCCTCACCAGTTTAGCCCCATCCTCCAAAAGAATCTTATGCATGAAAATGGAGGGGCTAATACCTGATATGTCAGCCAAGGTCCACCCAATTGCCATGATGTTCTCCCTCAAAATATTCAAAAGCTTTTCTTCATGTTCAAAAGGGATATTGTTAGCAATGACAACAGGTAATCTCTCACCACTCAACACGTATGAGTATTTCAGATTTGGTGGCAGTGGCTTGAGTTCTAATGAAGGAGGGTGTAGCATGGATGAAGACATAGAAGTAACTGAAATATGTGCATAAAGAGCATCAGTATCAGAATATACATCATCAGAATCAGAGAATAAAGCATCAAATCCATCAGCATACTCAACATCCATGTCATAATTAGAGTTCACATGATCAAAATTAGAATATGATTCCATTTCAAAATCAAATCTTAGAGAGTCTTGTTCCTTAGAAACGGGTGTGGAAGTTCTGTTATACATTAAACCAGAACCAATACTCATAATCTCCCAAAGCACAGGACAATCAAAATCCATGGAGTTTTTACTTGGTGGTTCAAAATGGGAGATAACAAAAGCCGAATGGTCCTCAGAGGGGTACTTCATGGAGTCAATAACATTAAATATCACAACTTCATCCCCAAATTCCATGGAAAGTGTACCCTCGTTGACATTTATGATAGTTTTTGCAGTTTTAAGGAAGGGTCTACCTAAGATAATGGGGGCATGAGAACCAACATGATCATCCTTCTTGTTAAGCATGTAGAAATTTGCTGGAAAGATCATGTCTCTTACCCGGACAAGTACATCCTCAAGGACTCCCACTGGATATGCCATAGCTCTATTCGCTAATTGCACCACTACTCTCGTCGGCTTTAACTCACCAATCTGTAGAGAAGAGAATACAGAGTGAGGCATCACATTTATTGAAGCCCTTAAATCTCAAAGAACATCAGAGAAGTGAAACTCCCCTATGGTACATGGGATGGTGAATGTCCCGGGATCCTTGCACTTTGTTGGCATTGCTAGAGTTGGTGTAATGAGTGCTGAGACATTCCTTCTAAGGTTGGTCCTCTCATTTCCCTTGAGCCCTCTTCTATTGGTACAAAGTTCTTTTAAGAATTTTGCATACCTTGAGATTTTATTAATGGATTCAAGTAGAGGAATTTTGATCTCCACACGCTTGAATGTGTCCAAAACCTCCTTTTTCATTTTCTTCTTCAGCCATATTCTTGGTTTGAACAACCCTGTTTGGAAAAGGAAGGGATTTAAGAGGAACATCATCAATCTTTTTCTTACCTTTATCTTTATCCTTGGATTGATCATCAGTTGGTTTGGAATGCGGCTTCTCTGGAGTTGAGGTGAATTCTGGTGGAATGGTAGGTACAGATGTATCATTCATTTTCTTCCCACTTCTCAATGTGATGGCACTGAAATTACCCTTTGGATTTGGAGTGGGTTGGGAAGGTAAATTTCTAGAATTCTTACTCACAAGTTCATAGAGGGCGGTGGCAATCTTGTTCATTTGAGTCTTCAACTCCCTCAACTCCGAACCTTGACTCTTCAGCTCATTCTGTTGATTAAGAACAATTTGTTTCAAAAGATCATCAGTGTTAGAGTCTACCTTGTGTTGGAGATTCCCTTGTTGCTGACTTGTTGATGTTTGAGCTTCGAATCTCCTTTGGGGTTGTTGGAAACCCTATTGGTAAGGTAGAGGCTACTGGAAGTTTTGTTGAAAGGGTGGCCTTTGTTGTTGTCCAGAGCCATACCTCATGTACGATTGGTCCTTCCACCCTTGGTTGTATGTTGGATCAAACTTCTTTTGGGGATATGGTTGTTGTTGTTGTTGCTGATATGGTCTCCCTGGGAATACTGCTGCACAATATTCTGTTTCTTGGAGTTGTGGGCAACAGTCTGTTGGGTGGCTTGTCTCAGTGAAAATACCACAAGGCCTTGAAGGAGGGGGTAGGGATGTATTTTTTTCCAAAGAAATCTTCCTCACCATAGTTGTCAATTATTCTAACTTGTTATCAATCAAATGACTCTCAAGAGAAGAAGGACTTACCTGATGTACTCCCCTAACATATGGTGTACCTCGATCACCAAATTGTTGGGAGTTTTGGGCCATTTTTTCAATCAATGCTCGTGCAGCTACTGGTGTCTTGTCCACCAATGCTCCTCCAGCTGCAACATCCACCATGATTCTCTCCATAGGTGTGAATCCTTCATAAAAGAACTGGATGAGTAATTGCTCATTGATTTGGTGATGTGGGCAGCTTGCACACAACTTCTTGAATCGCTCCCAATACTCATACATTGACTCCCCTTGTGCTTGCTTGATCCCTGAGATCTCCTTACGAATGGAAGTGGTCCTTGATGCCTGAAAAAATCTCTTCAAGAAAAGATGTTTCAAATCGTTCCAACATGTTACATCTTCAGGTTGTAAATATTACATCCAATCCTTCGCAGCTTCATCAAGTGAGAATTGGAATGCTCTTAATTTTATTTGATCTTCAGAAACATTTCTTTGTTTAAGGGTTGAGAAAAATACATTAAATTCTTTCAAATGTTTATTGGGATCCTCACCAAAGAGGCCATGAAACTTTGGAAGTAAGTAAATTAACCCAGATTTTAGTTCAAAGTCCGATTCGAGATTTGGGTATGCAATACAATTTGGTTGATAGTTAATATCAGGTGAAACCAATTCTCGAATGGTTCTATTAAGTTCATTTCCATTATTTACAGTCATTGGTTCCTCTTTTATGTTTTAATTTGAATTGTTTCCAATTTCAATGTTTCCAGAAGAGAGGAATTCACCAACTGGTTGAATATTGAAACTTCCCGTAGATTGAGAATGTCTGATTCGATCCCTAAGGCTACGTTCAATCTTAGGGTCAAGATCTAAGAGATCTTTAGGATTAGTTCATGTCATAAATCAATGAAAGATGAAAAGAAGGAAAGTGGACCATAGTAAAATAAAAATTAGAAGTTTGAGTTTATAGTCCAAAAATAAGTAGAAGAAAATAAAAGAAGAAGAAAAAAAATCAGATTGGGTAAAGAAGGAAGAAAGAAGAGAGGAAGAGAATAAAATGTAAAATAAAATAAATACCTCTAATTGATTGAAATAATTACATGCCTCCCCGGAAACGGCGCCAATTTGAAAAAGCGCTGTCGTGGGCACCCTCAAATGATTAATGTGATTTTGGGGTACTTAGGTGTAGGAGAGTGGCTGACCTAGGTCATCTCTCAAAGGAGGAAGTGAATTTAACAACTTATTAAAGTTATTATAAAAAAATATAATAGAATAAAAACACTACTTTAAAGTATTTGGTTTGTTATAGTTTATGAATCTAGAAGAAGTTTGCTGGAAGAAGATTGTATATTTTTTTGTTTGTAGTTTTGAAATGAATTTCGATTAAAATGACACAACAAGAAGATGTTTTTTTAGAAATCTATTTTAAAAGGCGTAATCGATCTAACTCTACCTCTTCATTTACTTATTACTCATTATAATCTAAATAAATATCCACTTAATTATTATCCCCTAATTTGTTATCCCTCGAACCCTACGAGAGTTAACTTAACCACAAAGATGAAATTACTTAAACCCTAGGCTAGCTTCGAAACACACAATCGCAACACCCTGCTTTGATTGTTATTCTAAGGATAGCTTATGGTCAGCGGTTAATTATAGCACATATCCATTCTAAAAATGAGGATGAATTGTGTTTAGGGATTATATTTGAACTCTACAAATTTATCCCGTGTGGTCTTGTATTACCGATTAAGATCGCGCTCTCAAAATTTACACAAAATCTCGACCTCGCGTGTTTTGTATTAATTGTTCAATTGCTTTCTTAGTTTCTTTTAATTTAAAAACAAAATTCATGGATCATATTATGTGAATTACAGTAGCTCATTGATTTAAAATAAATGAATGAATAATGATAGAGGTCGATCGATTACTAAAAAGAACAACTCTTCTATGGGTGGCGTAATCATCGTAGAAGCGTTTTGCATGTGCAAATGTTTATAATGGGTATAACCCAATAATGCTTCTACTCAAGAATTCCAGACCAAATAAGAAGATTAAGAGAATAATAAATTTAAACAAAACAGAAGAAAAGATAAGAAATAAAAGAAGAACAAAGAAGTTTATTACACAAACAAAATCATTACAACATAAAGGAGAAGAAGGAGGCTTCGTCGAAGGGATCCTTACTTCAAGAGCTACCCTTATTGAAATGGTTGGAGAATTGGAGTCGATCTACTTATCCTCTGCCCTAAACATTCCAATTCACGTCCCAACCCCTCAAAATGAGAAAAACACTAATTTATAGAGTGGAGGGGAGGCTAGGTTTAAAGAGGTTTCAAGTGTGAATGAGAAATCTCGTCCAAATATTTTAATGCAAATTGCACCGCCCATTTGGATTCCAAAACGCGTGAATTTTCCGGCCTTCTATAAGGATGATTTGTGAAAAATCCTATCCCAGATCTTTCCTCAAAATGTGGACTCAATCCAATCCCATATGGAGGAGTTATGGACGAAATACATAAGCTTCTCCATTCTGGCGAGTCCAACCCAACTTTGACTTCATGGACCAGTTTCAACAACCAAATTCACTCTTTAGCTCTCGTGTCCTGAATAAAAGTTGTAGATCATTATGTTTAGAACACGGTTACAAAATTTCAAATTCAAATAATAAACATACAAATATTTATCTTCAAAATACTACAGTGAACTATAAAGGGTTAAACTGGAATTTTCATCAAATATTCAAATGAATGATCTTATCCAAAATAAATTCTAATTAAACATATTTAACATAATGTGAGGAAATTATATAATTTATTATGAATAAAATATTCAATAAAATAGTGTTTTATCAGTAAATAATGGGTAGAGTTGGCGGCATTTTATAATGGATGAGGAGTGTCACTCTTGTAAATATTTGAAAAGAGAATTCCACCAACATTTTTAATGTTGAATTTGGATACAATAATTTATAAAGGTTGATAAAATTGATGACACTGTCAAAACATGGACATAAAATGGGTGTTTTAAAAGATTCTATGTTGTTTTGTGTCTTCTATTTAAGGGTTAGTAACCGATGTAATTAAGTATAATTACATTCACTAATATATTTGGTCAAAAACAAAATTGACTGTATTAGAAAATATAAAATATTATATTTCCAAATATTGAATCCATTTTTCCAAATTATAATCACAAAACTGGCCGAAATTAATTTAAAATTAATCATGCTGTCGAGATGACACTATGGGTTTTTAAAGTAACAATGATCAAATGGCTAGTAAGATTTTTTATCCAATTTCAATGTGAAATTGGTTCTAATGACCTAAATTGGATTAATTATTAACACTCTTATCTAACTAAACTATTAAAACATTTATAAATATAATTTAAACTTATAATTAAATTATATGAAAAAGAAATTTTGAAATAAATTCAGTATTTTTAACAATTCATTAAAAGATGAAACCTTTCATAAAAATACAAAATTTTTATCCTAACCTATTTTTTATGATTATATCCCATATATATAGTCTATTTTGACATATTAAATATATATAAGTTCCAAAAAATCATATTTAAAATGGGTTCTCAATTAAAATATGGTAAAAATGCCATAATAAAAATATAGGGGTTTTAAGCATAAAATTGGGGTTGTTCTTATCTTACATATATCGAATCTATTAGATAAACATAAAAATGTTTTATTGAATATAGAAAATATGAATTATATTAATATCAATTACCAATTTTAATTAATTTAATTTACTATATTAAAATTTCTTTGTAACTATAATGATATTTTCTATTATATTCAATTGGTTTTCATATTCATCTATAATTAATTGGTAACCTGTGAATTCATATTTTATTTTTTGTAAACCACATATTTTAATAATTTAGCCAATTATATTAATATCGATAAACATAATGTTCAGGTTATATCTCATTATAATAATATTTTTAATAATATATTATATTTTGGTAACACTCGGTCTTACGTGTTATGCAAGCCATTGATGAAGGTCAATATTACATGTAACTTACACTATCCTTATTATTCCATGAAATTTATTACATGTTGGGATTATGTGTAACATAGACCAACTAGGCTCTATGTGAAAGGAATTTTTGACGAATTGAAAATTGATTTTCAGTGTTGGATGAAATTAATAATATCAAAATATTAAATTAATTCGAGAAAAAACATCACCAAAATCTCAGGGTGTTATAGTTCAAGATATTGATTGGACAAGAATTATTATATTTATCCACCATTTTTTGGAGTATATTCAAAAGGGTCTTGTTAAAATCCTCTATATATCCATTAGCCACTACATGATAGTAGGATGAATTATTGGATTTGATATTGTATGCTTGATAATTCTCTTTCTATCTCAAAAGAAATGAAATTTGTGCCATTGTCCATCAATATGGTATGAGTGACACAGAATCTAGTAATTATGTTATATTTGACAAAGCTAACAATTATTTTGGCCTCAACTTCATTGAGGGGCATTTCCTTATCAAATTTATAGAAGAAATCAGCTTTAGTAAGGATATACTTGAATTTCATGGCCGTAGATGGAGGGTATAGTCCCACAACATCTATTCCCCGTATGGAAAATGGCCATGACACTACTGAAAAATGGGTCCATACCCATGGGTTTTCTAAAAACTAGGGGTATAGACCAACCAATACCCACGAGTTTTATGAACTGTGGGTATATGTGATATTTTCTAACCTATACACATAGTTATTACTAAACTATGTGTATAGAGAACCCCATAAGCACGGGAAGCCAAAAAAATGCACAGGAATGCTGCAGGAAAACCTATGCCCATAATTTACACAGAATCGTGGGTATAAGTTCCATATATACTAATGGTTTTTTTTGAACCGTGGGTATAGCCTTTGGTATATACTTCTATACCCATTGTTTTCATGAACTGTGGGTATAGATGTCACTTATACCCAAATTTTTTCTAAACCATGGGTATATGGTATATTATGTTTCTCACCCAAAAAAATATATTTGTGCTAATATATATTTATAAAAACGTATTAGCAGTTGGTATAGTGGTTGGACCCTGCAGTATTGTAGGAGGAGTGTGAGTTCGATACATTGCAGAACCTTTTATTATTACCCACAGTTTATATGAATATATTTACCAGGATACAAAAATTTATAAAAATTATATGAGTAGCTAAGTTGGCGAGCACTATATTTTAATATGTTCGTACCAAGTTTGATTCTTTCCCTCTACGTTTTTAGAATCGAATGATATTAAATTGATATGTTTAGATAAAAATAGATACATATTAACGTATGTTCTCTAGCATGCATGGTGATGCATTTCTTTGTTGAATCGGAGGTCCCATTATCTAAACTCAATGAATTTTATTTTCTAAGAAGTACAATAAAATTAATATAAATAGATAAATATAGATATTTATATATATGTAAAGGATGTTGGTTGATTGGTGAAGCACCTCGTAATGGGAGTGCAGGTCCTGCAATCGAAACATGATGGTCGCATTTTTTGTAATATGTATACCCACAGTTTTAAAACCATGGATAAAAGGAAATGACATGGTCGAAAGTGTGTATAAGATTGTGACATAGTGGGAAAAAATCTATATGTACTATTTTTCAAACCATGGGTATAAGCTATGGACCTATCCTGATGCCTCGGTTGCCCACGGTTCCCAAAATCGTGGGTATAGCCTATACCCACAGTTTTAAACCATGGGTATAGGTCATTTTTCTAGTAGTGTGAGTATTTGTAAGCATGTAGTAGCTATGGGGGTTTATAAATTATTTTTGAATTCACTTCAGATGAATGAAACTTCATAGTGAATTTTGTGAAATCTTTTGTCATCGAAGGCCAAAAATATTCGAGCCTTCAGATTTGGTGAGAATACTTATATAAATACTGATGGGAATTGAATCCCCCTACATGTAATTCATCCATAATGGCTATATTTTATTTTTCATAAATACATCTATGAGGGACTCCATCAAAGCCTCATTTGTAGAGAACATTTTAGTGATTCAGGACATCGTATTGAGTGAAGTTTGCAGCTCGTCTTCAGATTTTATCTTTTCCAGCCCTACCATGTGGGGTTACTCCATCCTAAAGGAAGTCTATAATTGGTTTCATCCATGTAGTGGTAGGTACAAATGTTATAGTGATAGGGATAAATTAATTTATATCCTCTATTATGAATCGAACAAAAGTGGAAACCATTTTGTGATGGTTGATGGTGATGATTGTTTCATCCTGATTCGGATTTTCTAAATCTGTGGTGGAATTTTCCAATGCATCATCCTGGGAATTATATAATCTCAATATGTGAGTCAATGTTAGACCTGAGGGTTATTTTTTAATTATCCCTATAACATAGTCAAATAGTGGAATTAGATACTCTTTTCAAATGGTGTAATCCTCATTGATTTTCTTAATTAAAAACTTTGAGTCACCTTTTACCTCCATGTGGTTCACCAGTATTTGTAGTGAAAATTCCAGGAATCTAATGAGATGCTGATATTATGCCTCTTCATTCGTATAACCTTATGATATTATGAAGGAATTTTGAAACACTGACTTCTCTGTAGAGATAAGCACAATCCATAACCCTACTTTGTTGAGTGTAGGGTGTTCTATTATCTTTCCTATTGGGATTAGGAATGAACCATCAAATTACATATCTAATGGTTCGAGGATGTCCTAAATATAGAAGATCACTTCATTAGGAATCTTAGAATCTAATGATTTCCCCTCTACAGAGCGGTAATTGATGAAGAAATATTTTAAGTCCTAGCGTTTAATAGATTTCAGAGACATGAACTGAATATCGAAATGTTGTTGAATAACTACCCACCATGCCATAAATCTTGTTAGTATACGATGAATGAGGATAAATTTTAGGGGGTTTTTGTGGGAAATCAAGTGAATATTGTGGTTATATAGACAATGTCTTAGTTTTTAAACTTCAAATATTAATTCTAGAAAATTCTTATGAATATATTAATAATGAGTCTCTGCATCAATCATGGTTCTACTGAGATAATATAGGTTTTTTTCATTCCTGGAATAATTCTTCTATGCAAGAAAGGAAACTAGGGATCACACCAAGTTCTCTACATATTGAATGAGTAGATTTCTTACAACAGGTTTCATTAACATTGGTGGTCTCAAGAGATATTTCTTGATAGTAGCTAATGCGTCTTATAAGTCATTGGTCCATTGATATATTACACCCTTCTTCATATATTTGGTGAAGGGAAAACCCTTTCCTATAGGGTTGGATATGAAGAATTTAATGTAGCAAAAGTGTCCTCGAATTTTTCTAAACTCTATTAGGTTTTGTGGAGGCAACATTTCAAGGGTATCATTAGTCGTCTCAGGATCGACTTCAATACCATGATAGAAAATAATAAATGTGTGAAATTTCCCCAGTGTTGCCCCAAAAGCACATTTCAAGAGGTTCATCATTATGTTATAGAGTCATAGATTGCTAAAGATGGTATCTAGGTCAGAAAAGTTATAATAATGCATACGAGACTTAACCAACAGATCATCTAAATAGAATTCAACAAACTTTTTCAAAAAGTATTTGAATATATGATGCATAGAACGTTGGTATGTGGTGATAGCATTCTTTAAGACAAAAGTCATTACTCGATAGAAGAATACTTTCTATGGGGATATGTAGTCTATGAATTATTCAAATTTAGGGGCCATATAAAATTGGTTATACCCAGAGTAGCCATCCCAGAATGAGAGGGCCTGATAACAATTGTTTCATAAAACAAGAGTTATGTAATTGGAACCGTGAAGTCATATTGGGGCAATGCCGGTTGAGATATCTGAAGTCAATAAAGACACTTATTTTCCCATTTTTCATTTTAATAGGGAAAATGTTGGATAAATTTTTTGGAAATTGTACCTCTCAAATGATGTCGGCATTTATGAGATTATCCACTTCAACCTCAATCTTTTAGGCATGAGTCAGGTGTATCCTTCTTACTTCCTGTTTGTATCCCCAATAATCTTCTAGAAAACCCAAATGACGGGTTTCCAATTTAGGGTAGATACATGGAATCACTTTTTTACTTCAAGGAAATCACATCCTGGTGTTGGTTCCAAAATATTGTATATACCTCCAATTCATCAAGAGCCATGTCCACACTAATCAAACTAGGGAATTGATCTTCTTTTGTACCCAAGTTTATCTCTATGAGTTCATTAAAAGTTTTAGAGACACTTTCTTGAAATGATGGAGGGGAATAACTGAGATCTTCCTCTTCTACCTATTCCTCATACTTTAATACCTTTTCCTCAACCTAAGAGGTAGGTGATGAAGAATGAATTTCTGAGTCAGGGGAGGGATCATCAATTGGTCATCCAAAAGATGAGGAAATATTTTTTGTCTCACTCAGTGGCGAGGGACATTTTTTCAATTCTAAATATAATATAGAATATTGATAATGAAAATCCCCATCCTTCTCCATTTGTGTGAAAACTTATTCCATCATATCTAATGAATTATGGAATTGTTGAATATTAGGGGATGGAATGAAGGCATTTCAATATAGGCTTTTATTACTGCTTAGAGGGTTAATGACTTCTCATTACTTGTGGGACTCATTTGTCACAAATGAAATTATAGAAGCAACAGAATGAGTCTTGGAATGTGGGCTCACCCATTCAATTTAGTTGATGGGCAGTAAATATTCTATACTGGGATACATTAAAGGATTAGTCTAGATCATCTCAAAACTATTCAGGGCATTGATTTGTGTAACATCATCTCCCATGTAATATTTTCCTCCTTTATGATAGAATCATGGATCCATTTATTGTGACTCACAAGATTTGAATGTGGTCTTATCACAATGCAATGTCCCAATTTGGACATTGACACAATACATGATACATTGGTGGTATGATGAAGGAATGGTCAAATGATGATGTAGGAAAGGTTTTCATAGAATAACATTAAAAGATGTATCATATTTGATGGCTATAAATTCAGAGTCTAATATGATATCTCCGAACATTGTTCAGAGCATGATCTCTCTAAGGGTTTATTTCCTGTTCTTTTCATATACTTGTAACATCAAAGTAAAGGGAGACTAGTGAGATTCATTGACATCCATTTGGTGAAGTTTCCTAACCAGAATGTGGTTGATCCTAGAGCTATTTTCAAAAAAGGCTCATCGAACATCAATGTCAGTGATTATGTTAGATATATACAAGGGTCTGATGTGTCATTTCAAGATAGAATATTTAACTTGGTCTAGGAATGAGATAATTTCATGTCATTCTATGAGATAATTCTCTACATGTCATTCCTCAGCAACAACAACCTCAACTTTAAACACTTGAGTGCTTGATAAGGCCTTGATGAGTTCTTCTTGGATGTCTTTTGATAGACTTATGGAATCCAAGATTTATAACATAGTTGGTACATGGGATAGTTTATTTAAAATATGATATTTATGATCCAAAGGCCTGTGCTTCCCTAATGAGGGTTTTATTTCATATGAGCTTTGGGATCTATTTTCCCTGATGCGGATGCACCATCCTTTTGAATCGGAGCTAGTGGTGCTTCTACTCTTGGAGAATTGGGTTGGCTGGGTATTCCTACCTACTGAGGAGTCAATGAAGTATCCTATAACTAGTCTTCCAATATGATCATGTCAGCGAAGACACAATCACTCATGGAGGAAGAACTCATTTGTTTCTTCTAATCTCACTGAAGATATTTCCCGGGAGTTTCGGCTGTGAAGATGGGTTGAGAAGGGTTTTTTGTTGAAGTAGTGACTTCTGTAATGAACAAATCATCCTCTATATCCTCTATATTGAAGACCTTATCCCTCAGTTCCACAATCAGGTGTATAGAATTCAGATTCATAACTATAATCCTTATCTATGAAGGTATCCATCAAATGAACAACATTAATGAAACCAAAGATCAATTCCTCATCAGATGGATCTTCTATCTCACAGGTCGATTCTTGTTATACCATTTGGTGGGGTGGTGCCTATGTTTTTGAGACTATTGGAATGATGTCTGCTAAAGTTAGGAATAACTTCAGCTTCAGTGAAGGTTCATTTTCCTATAATTTATTCTTATCTTGATGGAGATGAATCTTTTTAGAGGACTGGACTTCAGAGAACTGAGATGCTGATGGAGCTGGTTGTGACATAGCAGGAGTGGCATGATGCATAGTCGGATATTTCACCTATGTTCCCAGATTAATGTGAGTTGGGTTAATCATTTTTCTGATCATCCAGTCAGTTAAATTCTATGCACTATTTCTCCTAACTTTATTTGATTCATTTTCTTCCACTTCTTTGATAGTGGTGGAAACATACTCCATTTGAGCAGGTAAATTATTCAACTTACCCGTCCTAGTGTCTAACGTATTTTGTAGGAGGTTTTTCAAAACAATATAATCCTGGATGTGCTTCCCCAACATATGATGGAAGGGTAAATAATTAGGAATATCATCACCACATTCCCTATAGGGATTTATTGGATTTGGAAACTTGATTAAGTTATTCTCCACTATCGAGATGAAGTAACCGAGGACATGGTTATCCTAAAAAGAGTAGACCTTGTTTTTCATCTCCCCAAACTGATTTTGTCATTGTTCACTTTGATCATCTTGAAGAGGTGGGAATTGTTGCTAATTCTTGGGAGGTTGAACCATAAGGTATGGTTCATGCTGTGAAACATGAGCCGGTATCGGACTTAAGTGTAATTGTAAAGGCATTTGATTTTCCTGTTCTACTTACCTGAGTCGATGGAACTATTCAAGACTTTTCTTTGGTCATTAGAATAAATTTTCCCACAAGTTGAGAAATTGAGGCAACATCCCAAAACCCTTCTATGTACTTCACAGGGATTAACGGTGAGAAAAAATTATCACAATTATTACCTACCAAAATGTGAAGCATCTCCACTTGAGGGAGTGGTACATTTAAGGAGTATTTCAATCGATTACCTTGAGAAATGAAAACTAAGACCCTTTAATTCTCATATTGTTTTCATTTTTTGATATCGAAGACTATTCTCTTCTACAACGATGAGTTGAACTGTAAGAGAAAATTATGACATAGATCTTCCCACCCAATAATTGAAAAAGACTGTAAAATTTTATAGCAAATGAAGGTTTACCCTTGCATTGACTATATAAAGAACCATATTTTCATCACCTCTTGTTGTTCAGGGGTAGGAAACATAGGATCAAAGTGAGATAAAAAATGTGTTAAGTGATTCTATGAGTCTCCCGAACCATTAAATATTGTAAATTTACAAAGCCCAATGTTTTTAGGGAGATGGGTAGGTTCCAAAAATTTGGGTTAATCCTTATTTTCATGAATGTATCGACATATCTAATCCTTCCATGGATTCCAATCGGTTCCTTAATGAATCAATGGTGTTCATAAGCATTCAAGAAATATATGGCTATGACAGGACTTGAGCAGGTGTTGCGGCTGGAGCCTGAACGGGTGTTGTGACTAGTATTACCATTGGTGGTAGCACTCCTAACATTTTTTTGGGTAACCCATTGGGGAAGGCCTGTAAGGATGTGCTGAACCTGCTTTTCTTGTACATGCAAAGGAGGGAATTCATGATCTACTATTGTGGGATCCAAATATTTTGGGGGTTGGTATCCCAAATTGATCAGATGCTTCATGTCTACATTATTTTCTTCAAAAAAACTCTTTTTGTTGAGTTGTACCTACTAGAATAGCAAGTTGAGAATATATTTTTCAGAACATACCAAGCAGGGAGGGTTCCTTGGAGTAATTCTCCATTAACTCTCCTCAATTCTTTCATCTTTTTTCCCTGCTAAAAAAATATTTCCTCTACTAAACGTGATTGATCCACTCTAGGGGGAAGGTGAGACATAGTATAACCATTACCATTTCCCCTATTAGGTTCCATTTGAGGAGGTATAGGTGGACTGTTTGAGGGAGTTCCCAATTTTAGGCCAAGCCTTTGGTTTTGGGTATGCACACCTCCATTATTTGTTTCAGTGTGGACCAGATTCTGAACTGGTCTTCCCTCTTTTGATTCCACTGAATTTTACTCATGTTTGGGAGGATTGTTAGTGATATAATTGATGACATTAACCAATATTTAATGCATTGCACACATTCTATCAGTATCTTTGTAAGATCACCTTCTTGTATTCCTTCTATGAGACCCTGTCCACTTCTTTATTGATTCCCCGAGATTTTTTGGTGTAATGTAACCCAAATAGAGTCTCTATAAATTTTAGTCATATTGTTAGCAAATTAGGATATCATATAACGTGATGGAATGAACTATGAGGATTTATTTTGTGGCATTTTCCCTAATCAAGAGAAAACAGATTCCCATTATAGAGGTAATTGTCGAGGTGAAAGAGATCCCAACCCTGAGGGTTGGGTCTATTCTTGTTCTACCTTCACAATTGTTTGGGTCAGGTTTGATGACCCTTTTGTCTGGGTTAACCCCCCCTCCCCATCACTGTAGTCTGGGGTTTCTCCCAAAGTATTGTGGCTGATATTACTATAGGTTCTATTGTGATTTTACAGATTTTTTTTCTGGACATGGGATGGGTGCATAATTTTGCACATAGTTAAAACAAACATTTCATAAGACCATTTTACTATTTTTGACTTATATGTTATCAAATATCTAACATCCTCTAAGTGGGACTCTTGTTCAACGTTATCAGTTTCTTGATACTAAGTATCTCAACAACCTACTTTTTTTTGACCCAACATTGTTGATTGTCCATCGGGGCCTATCCTTATTGATAATATCTTCATTCATGAACAAATTATATCTCTTGGAGCTATAATTGGGCTATAAAAATGCATGATACCACATTTTGTGGGTTATCCTGGTTATGGAGTGCAGTAAAATGAAAAATTCCATGTGCACCCCATCATGTTATACAACCACTAGATAGGGTATCCATGATCAGTTATCACAACCTCATTAATGCATTTAGTCATTAACATTGAAGGGATACTTATTGTTTCTCAATATTTGTATATCATGGATCTATTAGAGATGCCAAGTCAATTTGGTGTTGTAACCCTTATATTACCATGCCTTGAGTTTGATACTCGTCATAGGGTAATTGTAACACCTAGATGTTTTTATGAATTATATTCTTTAAATAATTTTAATTCTTCAGTAGATTGCATTTAAAAAAACATGAGTTTAAATGAAAGACTAGATACCCTTAGTATACAATTTTCATTATATCCTAGACGTTAGGTTAGCAGCAATAGGTATAACTAACTTATGAAAATGCATTGTGAATTCATTGGATATAAATTAATTATGAAAAATATAAATTAGATATTTGTATTTATGATTGAACTAATATTGGTAATGAAATTAATGATATATATATGTTATATACATAATAAAATAATTTTTATATTCATCCAATGGATATTTTAATCCTAGGGTGTGAATAAACATTATTTGTTGTATAAAAAACATATATTTTTTAAAAGGGTAATTTTATTCCATTGAATGGTGTACCCCTTATAAATTAATATGTTGACACATTAATAATTTTTATATAACAATGTAAACATGTTTTTTTAAATAGGGATATAAAAATTTACTTTGTTTAATTTTTTTATATTTTTCTAATCACTTTCAAGTTTTGATGAATGATAAAAATACAATAAATTTTAAGTTATAACAACCTTTTTATCAGAATAAATTATGTGGGTAAATTATAATATTGAATGGTTTCAAAGTATAAAAATATATATTTTTTTCATTAAATATAATTTATTTCATTATAATTAATTTTACATTGAATTTATATGTAAAAACATTTCAATCTTTTGCAATGTATTAACTTTTAAAACCTCATTCTATCATTCAGACAATGGGATTGATTTTAAATTAACTATTGAAACTTCTATATTTTGATATTTTCAAAAAATAGACTCCATATTTTTAATCAGTATTTCAAAATTATGTTATTAGGTTACTTTTATTTTTTAGACATTATGAATAGTAACTTTACTAATTTTATTATTATTGTGGTTAAGGGTAAATTGGGTAATTAAAGGTAAAAATAATATAATAAAATTACCACAACACCTAACAAATCCTATTGTATAACTAAATTTGAACCTTATAATCTATTTTTCAAAATGGAATTACTTAATGTCCACTTTACCATGAATATGACATGAATGTAATAAAAATCAATGAATGTGACAAAATCCCAAAATCTCATTTTATATATGTATATTAATTTTAATATATGGATAAAAAGGAGATAATATCGACTATAGATAGTATTAGGAAATATAGAATAATTACCTACATTATAGAAGTTTATTTATAATTTTTAGAACATAAATAATTACGATTAAGGATGACACAATATTGATGAAGAAATTATTTTGTTAATAGAAATATCAAATTAATGATTTTAAAAATATTAAAAGAAAAATAATTTAAAATACGTAAGACTCTCCATGAATTCTATATAATATTATGACATTTTTGGAGTATATTAAATTATATTTATAGATGTTATCTTCTCTATGAATTTTTGTTTAAAGTCAAATAAATGAATAGTGTCAAAATTGACACTATTGATATTTGATAAAAAAAATTATTAAATTATTTAAATATCAATAAAAGAATAAAAAATTACAAAGTGAAAAATAAAAGGTTTAAATGTCAAACCATTTCCATTTATAGTCATTTTACACAATATAAGAAAATATTTATAACAATTAAATATTTAGAATGTTATCCCCAAAATTAAAATTAAATAGATTAAATAAGGATAAATCAAAATTATAAGGTTCAAAATAAAATAAAAACATATTTAAAGTTTATTTGTTGGGAGGATTTATACTAATCCTAATCTTATCTTCAAAATAATCCAATTTGGAGAAACTTGAATTTAAAAATTAATTTATATTATTTTAACGGTTTTTGTTTTTCCAAAGGTGCCCCTCCCCTCTCTTATTAAAGGGAACATCTCCTTATATTTTAATAACACCTATAAATACCGTATTCTCTCCAAAAACCTTCCCATTTACTCTTCCAACTTCCCTTACTTCATTATTTAGGACACACTCTAGTCAGAAATCCATCCTAAGGTGGCTTTTTGTTCAAATCCAAAGGAGATACTCGAAAATATGTAATTGTTTTATCATCTATTTTAAAATACTTTTCTTCTTCTACTTAATATTATTATGTCATTTCTATACTAAATTAATAAATCCAATATATTATATATCATTATAATTATTGGACAACCTTACACCTCCTTTTATTCATCATACAAGTAACAATATCACCATATGTGCGTATGTATGGGTTACCATCTCCATGCCATGGTGTATTTTGTTATTAAAAAATACTATATTTGGATGGGTATAATTATGATTATAATGGATGTAAATAATGAATATAACAAGATAAGTATTTTTTATCATTAATATACTATCCAATTCCGTATCATTTATCCATTAGGTGCATGATATCGTCGCTTGTGCTTACGTACTGCCTTACGTCTCCACGATGCAATGTGATTCATTCTACATGAACTTAATTAAACCATGATTATATACATGAATAGAATAAATAAATATCATATATATTATAATAATATAATTCTTTAAATTATATATCTATAACTTAAGAAGTGGAACATGAACATATTCGACAAAACTTGCATAAGAACATAAAGCATTTAATATCTGAATAACGAGCGACAATGAAATGTTACTAACAAATAGATGATAATATAATCATATATGATATCATAAAAAATATTATGATTATATAATAAGTCAATAACATTATTTAAATCATTATATGGGACGTTCAGATACATATGAAGGATATCAGACCTAAACTAAGGGATAATTTTTCAATCTCATTATTATTTGAGACTGTTTATACGTAAGTATTTACTAGGGTATATTTATCATCCACATCCTTGTTTTCTAAATATGTAATATTAGTTATATTCTTATACAATTGTTTGAAGTCCATGTTAGCCATTGGTAAATTTTTATCAAACAGTATGAAAGGGATCTTTGGGAATTTTTTGATATGAGGTTCTTTTTGACTTTTCCGGCAAAAGTAAAAAGAGAATGATTTTTTAACTCATATAGAATGAATGTATTTTTACATATTCTTAACACATTATTTCTATGAATATTCCTTTACATGATTTCAAGTTTATTTTCATGTAAATTAGTTTCTTTTAAAATTGTCTAGCATTTTGAGAAAAGAAAATGTTTTTGAATAAGAAATGCCATTTTCCTCATGAATTAAGTTCGACTATTTTATCAAAATTATTTTCCATAAAAAATAACGCTCCTTAAAAAAGATTATGTCTCTATACCTAATATTAATATTATTTGATTTTATTAATTATGGACTGATATTTTATATGGAATATGTTAGGATGGAATGATGTTTAAAAACCCCATTTTATTTCTTGGGTTATGCTATGGTGAATGATTTATGTTTTTTTGTAACATGTAATAATTTTTTAATTATTTGATGGGTGTGACCTATATCTCCCTCAAATTCATTGGGTAATGATTTATATCTGATGAAATAGACAAAACTATAATGTAAAGTAAATTTGGTTTAGTAATATTGTAATGGCCCGGACGTCTCCGTACCATTCCTTTGTCAAAAAGAAGGTCAAGAAGTGTTCTGGAGGGTAAAATGGACTTTTCCCACACTTTCTAGAATTGTGAAACTACACGCCGTGTACCCGCTTTCTGGGTATACCCCGTGTTGCAGGCCGTGTCCTCACCGTGTGAAGTAAATGAGTACACGCCATGTAGTGTAACTACATGCCGTGTACCACCTTGCTGGGTATACCCCATGTTGAAGGCCGCGTCCTTGCTGTGTGAAATAATGGGCGCACGCCGTGTGTCCAGTTCTACATGCCGTGTAGTCCTTCCCCGCATACGCGTTACCAGTCAATGGCCGTTTTCCATGTTGGTGCCATGTCCTTGCCGTGTGCAATAAATGGATACACGCCGTGTGTCCAAACTACATGCCGTGTAGTCCTTCCCCGCGTATGCGTTACCCTCAAACCGTGTGTTGACCAGTCAACGGCCACAGAGCCGTGTTAGAAGCCACGTGGAGACCGTGTAAAATAACGGAGTACACGCCGTGTACCATAAATTACACTCCGTGTACTTTTCCTTTTATCTCCTATAAAAGGAGGGGTCCCCTCCTCCTTTCAACTAACTCCTCTCCTCCCCATTCCTCTGAGCAGAGCTCTCCCAAGAGACTCAAAGGCTCCTTTTCTTCTATAACTTCTTCATTTGAGATCTGATTTACGATCCGTCAGCGGCCACAGGATCGTAACGACGAGGCGGAACTTTAGAGCTTGGATCTGTTGTCTTTCCTTTGGCCTTAACTTTCCAACTTCCACCCGAGGAGGTTTTTCCGGGACTCGACAGAAGTGACGGACTCCGACGGACGTCTTCTAAAGTTGATCTGGGGGAGCGCTGTGATCAGAACTTGTTGAGGTAGGAATCTGACCTTCATCTCTCTAATTTGTGCAATATGCGGGGTGGGTGTCCTCTTGCTTATGTGAAACACTTTTGAACAGATTTAAACGAAGATAATAACTGGTTAAAGAACGGGGTTGGGAAGTTTGTGATTGCTGTTACTTTATATCCTGTGGTATTATGTTGTGAATTGAATGAGCTTATGCCTACTGAAAATCATGGTCGTTGGGGGCATTTTCTTAGTCAATTAAATGTTTCCCTCTCCTTCTGGATTTTCTTATGGATGGAAACTTTGTGGAATGTGGAAATTAGTTAATCATGTAAAGTTGGATGTTTAAAATCTGGAACACTTGTGTGATCATCCTGGTTAAACAAAATGGAATAATGAACATGTGGGTGTTGGCTTGGATACGTGGCATGTGATGGGGGTGTTTTGTGGGTTGTTGTGGATAGTGTCAGCAGCAGGGATGCGGTTGACTTGTATGTGGTTTGGTGTGAATATTATGTTGGTAACGGGCTACGGGGCTGTGATAAATGGTATTAAAGGGAAAATGATGTATGGTGCAATTGTGATTATGGCAGTTGGCAGTGGGGCTGTAGGGATGGGTTTAAATGTGAACGGACTATGGGTTGTGAATAATAAATAAAAGTGGAAGAGTTAATTAATGGTGGATCTTGGTAGCGATACGGGTTTAATAATTAATGGGTTGGTTGGCTGATAAGAAGGGATTGGTTGTGCTGATTGTGTTTTCCTAACTTGATTTGTGGATGGAAGGGATATGTTTTATGAACGATCGATGTGGTTGGTTGTGGATAGTTTCCCAGTAGTTTAGGAACTAAATAAACTAATTCTTCTGAAACGTGAAAACCTAAATGGGGTTGGGGTTGTTTGTTGTATGCATGCTTCGTAGTAGCAGTGCTGAGGCACATGCTCAGTTTCTCTGTTTAGAAGCCATAGGTTGGGCTGTGTGTTTGGTATACATATATATATCTGTATATTTTGTGTTTTATCGCACCCCACCCATGTTGAGCACTTAGTTCCGAACACTCCCATTTCATGGGAGAGGTTGTTTTTCCCTTAGTTACTAGCCCCTTCCTACTCCTTCGCCCCTAGGCTATGATGGATTGAGGTGACCTTACACCTAAGTCTCTTAGGGTAGGTTTTGATTGGGGTGGTTTTAGCCCAAGACTCTTCGGGAAGGTTCTACTGTTTCACAAGAATCTTCAGGATGAGGCCCAGGTGTGTGCGGGCGGGATACGTGGTTGTGAGGCCCAGGTGTGTGCGGGCGGGATACGTGGTTGTGAGGCCCAGGTGTCTGCGGGCGGGATACGTGGTTGTGAGGCCCAGGTGTGTTCGGGCGGGGAGAGTGTGGCAGCGTCAGGACGTTCACCATTAGGAAGAGTAGCTAACTAAAGGGAAATGGTGTGGGGTACCCAATAATCTTGTTTCTTATATACTACTACCTGTTGTGCTTGTGTTTTGGTGAGTGTGGCTGGTGAGGTTGGGTGGATAGAATTCCTTGCTAGGTTTCTTCTGTTGTTCTCACGAGACATTAGGATGTCTCCCCACTTATGCACAAGAGCTTTAGGTTTCCCTACTGAGTATACTTGTATGCTCACCCTACATTTACTTTCAGGTTTCCAGGAGGACTACCAGGGTCGTGCGGGACCCTACTAGTCTGACAGTTGGAGTTTTCACAGTTTCTGTTCTCTTGTTTTCTTTTGGTATTGTACTTTGAGCTTTCTTGAACTTGTATGTTGTTATAAAATTATTTAAACATGAATGTGGGATTGGTTTGGGTTTATTTACATACACTTGTTCTTTTCCTTTTTGGTGGTTGACTTGTCCTATTTCCCGATCCTAAATAAATAAAAAGGGTAATGCCTCCCATATTTGTGAAAACTCATACCCTTGGTGCTAGTCGCCACCCCAGGGCCTACTGGAGGTGGGACTCGGGGGTCATTATCTCCCTTTCACCATTTCCAGCTCAGGAGGGGCATCTTTGGTGGGAGGGGGTCATGACAGAATGGTATCAGAGGGAGGTTGAGAGATAGGATGGAGTCTGAAGTTAGGCACAGTGAGCATTGCATGGGATGGTAGGGTGACAATGTTAGTCAATCTTGGCGCGTGACATAGGCCAGGGAAGACCGGCTAGGACACGAGATTTTAGGGCCCCCCGTGATCCGATGCAAGGACTCTGAGCCTACCGAACGATCAAGTGAAACTACATTGATTGTAGGGTAGAGACCCTAGGGAAGGTACATGCATCATCATGATTGTGTTTTACTTGATTTGGGTGTTTTGGGTAAGAAATTGAAATAAAATGATAAAATAAAACCTTGAGTTTTCCTTACTACTTGGTCTTAGGCGATCCTTGTTTACCGTACAACTATGGCACCTGGACGTCGTCCCCGGGTGGCTCAGACGGCCGAGGCCCAGCAGATTCAGGCGGTCGATCAGTTGAGGATTGACCGAGAGGAGGAAGATAACCAGTGGAAGATGACTCTCCGTTCTTTCCAGCGGAAGACCCTTAAGAAGTACGAGGGTAGTACTTCAGATACGGAGACGAAGGGGTGGCTTGAGGAGCTAGGGATTGCTTTTACCTTAATCTGTGCTCCGAGGGAGTACTGGGTTCCCCTAGCAGTCAGTCAGTTGAGAGGTGCGGCGCAACAGTGGTGGATGCTCTACCTCAGAGAGAGGATAGAGGCAGAGGTTCCATGGGCTGACTTTGAGAAGGAATTCCGAGAGGAATTCCTTTCTTCCATGATCAAGGTAGAGAAGGGGCAGGATTTACTCTCCCTTCACTAGGGGAGTATGTTAGTACGAGAGCTGGGGATCATGTTCAAGGATCTCTTGCACTTTTCTCCGGATCTCTTTCCGGATGATGAGTCTCGGGTGAGACATTTGGAGGAGGCGCTTCATCCTTCGCTCTAGTATGCTGTCACCCCCTTCACCCTTCCGATGTACTTGGTGGTACAGAAGAAGGAAGAGGTTGTAGAGAGGATGAACTCGCTAGGAGGTGCACCCCGAGAGGGGAACCAGCCATGCTCGTCGAAGGGGAAGGCAGTCAGCAATAGGTCTTCTGCGATGGGACCTTCCAGGTTCAGGCCAATGGGGAGCAGGCCCCAACAGTTTCAGTTCAGATCTTCGGGTCCTCGTCCCTTTTTCACTAGCCCAGGACCGAAGTGTTTTTCTTGTGGAGGTTTCAGGCACGTTCAGAGTCGGTGCCCGACCCGGGATCAGTACGGTGGAGGTGGGCAGGTTCAGCGCCCACCTCAGCAGCACTAGTTGCCGGCGAGGCCCTTCCAGCAGAAGTAGGACCATGCTCCTCCGAGGGCAAACTTTGCGGGAGGAGGCCGACCTCAGGGTGATCCTCAGGGACCTCAACCAGGGCATGGTCGGAGAGGTGGATGACAACAGAGAGGCAGAGGAGCTGGGTGTGGACAGTTGCACGCAGCAGAGTTGACAACTCCAGTAGGACCAGAGGTGGTGCGAGGTATGATTTGTTTGTTCAGCACTCTTGTTTCTGCTTTGTTCAATTCAGGAGCTTCACACTCCTTTGTTGCACCTGGTCTAGCCCATGCTTTGGGACTAGACGTAGAGAGACTTTCCATACCACTGGTACTGAGTACACCAGTTGGAGGCCAGACCAGCTTATCTTGTGTTTTCCAGGGATGTGGGCTGACGTGGGACCACATCGATCTAGTGGGGACTTTCTTCTATTACAGATGCAGCCATACGATGTCATCCTATGAATCGACTGGTTGTTTTCTATTAGTGCCGTTATCGACTACTTCCGGAGAAGAGTCGTGTTCTCCGACGTGGATGGGCAGCGTGTATCTTTTTTTGGCGAGAGGAGATATCAGGTGGGAAGCTGGCGTGTGGAGCCTCTCCTTTCCTTGTTAGGTGGGATATCAATGGTTCCAGCTGATACAAAGATGATGGATGTCCCGGAAGTTTTTGGGGAGTTCCTTGATGTTTTTCCTGAGGAGGTTGTGACTCTACCCCCCCGACGTGACGTTGAGTTCGGGATAGACTTACAGCCTGGTGCCCGTCAAATTTTGATGGCCCCTTTTCAGATGGCACCTTCGGAGTTGCGGGAGTTGCAGATTCAGATTGACGATCTGATGGAGACGGGTTTTGTTCGACCCAGCGTATCGCCATGGGGTGCTCCAATTTTTTTCGTGAAGAAGGCAGATAGTGGTCTCAGGCTATGCATAGACTACCGAAGGTTGAACCAGGTAACGGTCAAGAACCTCTACCCCCTCCCAAGGATAGATTATCTCTTCGACCAACTGAGGGGAGCAGGTTGGTTTTCCAAGATTGATCTACGATCTGGGTATCATCAGCTGAGGGTAAAAGACAGTGACATCTCGAAGATGACTTTCAGGTGCAGGTATGGGCACTTAGAGTTTGTGGTGATTCCGTTTGGAGTTACGAATGCACCAGCTGTATTCATGGGACTTATAAACTTTGTCTTTCGGGAGTTTCTGGAATGGTTCGTCGTTGTGTTTATCGATGACATCCTGATCTACTCAAGATCAGAGGAGGAGCACGTTGAGCATCTCAGGGCTGTCTTGGAAGTCATTCGACACCACCAGATTTACGGGAAATTGTCGAAGTGTAAGTTCCTGACACAAGAAGTACACTTCCTTGGGCACGTGGTGTCTCAGCATGGAGTGTCAGTAGACCCGTCGAAGGTGGAGGCAGTTGTTTCTTGGGCAGCACCCAAGAGCGTGGCAGAAGTTCATAGTTTCCTGGGGTTAGCAGGTTACTATTGGAGGTTTGTTTCGGACTTCTCTCGAGTTGCTGCTCCATTGAAAGATTTGATGAGGAAGAACCAGGTCTTCCTATGGAGCGAGCAGTGCCAAAAAGATTTTGACTACCTGAAGGAGAAGTTGGTCAGTGCTCCCGTACTCAGGTTTCCAGAGGAAGGGTTTTTGTATGAGGTGTTTTGTGATGCTTCTGGCCTTGGTATGGGGTGTGTGATGATGCAGAAGAAGGGAGTGATCTGTTATGGGTCTAGGCAGTTACGCCCTCACGAGCGTAACTATGCCACCCATGACCTAGAGCTTGCAGCAGTAGTGTTCGCACTGAAGTTGTGGCGACATTACCTCTTTGGGGAGCGCTTTGTGGTCTTCTCAGATCACAAGAGCCTGCATTATATCTTATCCCAGCGTGACCTGAACTTATGGCAGCGGGGATGGGTTGAGTTTCTCCAAGGCTATGACTTTGAGATCTCTTACACTGAAGGTAAGGGCAACGTTGTGGCTGATGCCATGAGCAGGAAGTCGCATCAGGAAGTGGTTCCGGAGTCCCCTGATGCTTGGAAAGCGATGGGAGAGTTGGCCACCTTGCACTTGGATGCCAGGGTAGAAGGTGTTAGAGGCTGTTTGTTTTAGATGACGATGCAGTACTCCTTGTTGCAGCAGGTGGAAGAATCCCAGTGGGGGGACTTCGAGGCAGAAGTGATGCGGGATTGTGTCGATCAGGGGAACGCTCCAGAGGGATGGTCAGAGGACAGCCGACATCAGATGCTTTTCCATGGAAGGTTTTTTGTTCCGGAGGCAATGCGTGAGGGAGTTCTCCATGAGTTCCATATCTCAACCTTGGCAGTATATCTAGGAGTTTCAAAAATGTACCGAGCCCCGAGGGAACAGTTTTGGTGGCCCGGGGTGAAACGGGCAGTGGCTGAGTTTGTGGCTAAATGCCTAGTGTGTCAGCAAGTGAAGGCTGAACACAGTGTTCCCAGTGGTTTGTTGCATCCTTTAGATGTCCCCGAGTGGAAGTGGGATGACATCTCAATGGACTTCGTCACAAGACTACCCAGAGCTCAGGGTGGTTATGATTCTATCTCGGTAGTGGTGGATCGACTAACGAAATCATCTCACTTCTTAGCAATTAAGGAGTCAGGCTCGGTGAGTACCTTAGCACAGTGGTACGTAGACGAGGTGGTACGTTTTCATGGAGTTCCAAATACTATCGTCTCCGATCGGGATACTCAGTTTACCTCACGATTCTGTAGGGGGTTACAACATGCTTTTGGCACCCAGCTATGCCTTAGCACAGCTTTCCACCCCCATACCGATGGGAAAACAGAGCGGACTATCCAGACGTTGGAGGACATGCTGCGAGCATGTGTTCTGGATTTCAGAGGATCATGGGTACGACACTTGCCTTTAGTAGAGTTTTCTTACAACAACAGCTTCCACTCTACTATTGGCATGGCACCGTTTGAGGCTTTGTATGGGAGACCGTGTCGTTCTCCCATTTTCTGGGCAGAGGTTGGTGAGACAGGTGCACTTGGGCCAGAGGTAGTGCAAAGAACCACAGAGAAAGTCCATCTTGTATGTGAGAGGATGAAAGCGGCTCAGGACCGACAGAAGTCTTATACTGACCATCAGAGGAGGCCCTTGGAGTTTGAGGTGGGAGATCATGTGTTCTTGAAGGCTTCCCCTCGACGGGGGCAGCGAAGGTTTAGGAAAGGGAGTAAGCTCTCACCTAGGTTCATCGGACCTTTTAAGGTGATGAGGCGAGTCGGCGAGGTGGAATATCAGCTGGCCCTGCCACCTCAGTTGGAGAAGGTTCATGACGTCTTCCACATCTCCCAACTTCTTCGGTACTTACATGACGACTCCCATGTTATCGACTGGGGAGAGTTAGATATGGGAGAAGACGCGGCCTTCGAGGAACGACTAGTCCGGATCGAGGATCGTAAAGAGAAGGTGCTCCGTGGATGAACCATTTCATTGGTTCGTGTGCTGTGGAGGCATGGCGGCCTCGAGGAGAGAACTTGGGAGTGGGAGACCCAGATTCACGCTCAGTACCCGGATTTGTTTTGACTTGTGTCTTCCCTTGTTCTTCTAAGCTTTGTGTTGATGTTGTACTCTGTACCTTTGATATATGGAATTCTTGGCTTGTCTGTTGTGAGACCTTTTGTTTCCTTGTTCCCTGGTAATGTGTAACATGTCCGGATGTGTGGGGAAATGGAAAAACCCAACCCTTAATCGAGACACATTAATGAGGATGCGATTAAACCCGTGCGGGCGAGTCAGTGCCACCTAAATCGGATAATATCTCGACATAAGAGAAGGAATTTCCCAAAACCACATGTTCGGGTAGTGTGTTGGTTGTGTGGTGTTGGGGGTAGTACGAGTTGAAAAATCCTAATGTATGAAAGCGGGAAGACCCAATTCTTAATCGAGACGTATTAATGAGGATGCGATTAAACCTGTGCAGGCGAGTCAGTGCCGCCTAAAGTGGATAATATCTCGACATAGGAGAAGGAATTCCTAACACATATGATTAGGGTTGTTGGTTGGGTTCCTGTTATAACGAGAACCCTAAGAGGTATCTTGTTGGGTTCCTCTGGGTTGGTTTTTGAATTCTCGGGGATTAGAATGTTTTAAGAGGTATCTAATGTAATGGACCGGACCTCTCTGGACCATCCCTTTGTCAAAAAGAAGGTCAAGAAGTGTTCTGGAGGGTAAAATGGACTTTTCCCACACTTTCCAGAATTTTGAAACTACACGCCCTGTAGTTTTAGTACACGCCGTTTACCCACTTTCTGGGTATACCCCGTCTTGCAGGCTGTGTCCTCACCATGTGAAGTAAATGATTACACGCCATGTAGTGTAACTACATTCCGCGTACCACCTTGCTGGGTGTACCCCGTGTTTAAGGCCGCGTCCTTGTTGTGTGAAATAATGGGTACACGCCGTGTGTCCAGTTCTACACGCCGTGTAGTCCTTCCCCGCGTACGCGTTACCAGTCAACAGCCGTTTGCCATGTTGGAGCCGTTTCTTTGCCATGTGCAATAAATGGATACACGGCGTGTGTCCAAACTACACGCCGTGTAGTCCTTCCCCGCGTATGCGTTACCCTCAAACTATGTGTTGACCAGTCAACGGCCGCAGAGCCGTGTTGGAAGCCGCGTGGAGACCATGTAAAATAACTGAGTACACACTATGTACCATAAATTACACGCCATGTAATTTTCCTTTTCTCACCTATAAAAGGAGGGGTCCCCTCCTCCTTTCAAATCACTCCTCTCCTCCCCATTCCTCTGAGCAGAGCTCTCCCAAGAGACTCGAAGGATCCTTTTCTTCCATAACTTCTTCGTCCGAGCTCCGATTTACGATCTGTCAGTGGCCACAGTATCGTAACGACGAGGCAGAACTACCAAGCTTGGATCTGTTGTCTTTCCTTCGGCCTTTCCTTTTCGACTTCCACCAGAGGAGGTTTTGCTGGGACCCGACAGAAGTGACGGACGCCGACAGACGTCTTCTAAAGTTGATCCGAGGGAGCGCTGTGATCAGAACCTATTGAGGTAGGGATCTTACCTTCATCTCTCTAATTTGTGCAACATGTGGGGTGGGTGTCCTATTTCCTACGTGAAACACTTTTGAACCGGTTTAAATGAAGATAATAACTGGTTAAAGAATGGGATTGGGAAGTTTCTGATTGCTGTTACTTTATATCCTCTGGTATTATGTTATGAATTGATTGAGTTTCCGCATACTGAAAAATCATGGTCATTGGGGGACTTTGCTTACACAATTAAAATTTTCCCTCTCCTTATATATTTTCTTATGGATGGAAACTTTGTGGAATGTTTAAATTGTTTAATCACGTAAAGGTGGCTGTTTAAAATCTGGAACCCTTGTGTGATCACCCCGGTTAAACAAAATGGAATAATGAACATGTGGGTGTTGGATTGGATACGTGGCATGTGATGGGGGTGTTTTGTGGGTTTTTGTGGATTGGGTGAGCAGCAAGGCTACGATTGACTTGGTTGTGGGTTGGTGTAAATGTTATGTTGGTAATGGGAAGAAGGGCTGTGATAAATGGTATTAAAGGGAAAATGATGTACGGTGCAGTTGTGGTTATGGCAGTTGGCAGCGGAGCTGCAGGTATGGGTTTAAATGTGAATGGACTATGGGTTGTTAGTAATAAATAAAATTGGAAGAGTTAATGAATGGTGGAGCTTGGTAGCGGTATGAGTTCAATAATTAATGGGTTGGTTGGCTGATAAGAAGGGATTGGTTGTGCTGCTTGTGTTTTCCTAACTTGATTTGTGGATGATAGGGATATGTTTTACGAATGATCGATGTGGTTGGTTTTGGATAGTTGTTCAGTAGTTAAGGAATTAAATAAACTAATTCTGCTGAAATGTGAAAACCTAAATGGGGTTGGGGTTGTTTGTTGTATGCATGCTTCGTAGTAGCAGTGCCGAGGCACGTACTCAGTTTCTCTTTTTAGAAGCCATAGGTTGGGCTGTGTGTTTGGTATACATATATATATATCTGTATCTTTTGTGTTTTATCGCACCCCACCCATGTTGAGCACTTTGTGCCGAACACTCCCATTTCATGGGAGAGGGTGTTTTTACCTTAGTTACTAGCTCCTTCCTGCTCCTTCTCCCCTAGGCTATGATGGCTTGAGGCGACCTTACACCTAAGTCTCTTTGGGTAGGTTTTGATTGGGGTTGTTTTAGACCAAGACTCTTCGGGAAGGTTATACTGTTTCCCAAGAATCTTTGGAATGAGGCCCAGGTGTGTGCGGGCGGGATACGTGGTTTTGAGGCCCATGTGTGTGCGGGAAGGATATGTGGTTGTGAGGCCCAGGTGTGTGCAGGTGGGATATAAGGTTTTGAGGCCCAGGTGTGTGCGGGCGGGGAGAGTGTGGAAGCATCCGGACATTCACTATTAGGAAGAGCAGCTAACTAAAGGGAAATGGTGCGGGGTACCCAATACTCTTGTTTCTTATATACTACTACCTGTTGTGCTTGTGTTTTGGTGAGTGTGGCTGGTGAGGTTGGGTGGATATAATTCCTTGCTAGGTTTCTTCTGTTGTTCTCATGGGATATTAGGATGTCTCCCCACTTGTGCATGAGAGATTTAGGTTTCCCTACTGAGTATACTTGTATGCTCACCCTACGTTTACTTTCAGGTTTCCAGGAGGACTACCAGGGCCGTGCAGGACCCTACTAGTCGGACAGTTGGAGTTGTTGCAGTTGCTGTTCTCTTGTTTTCTTTTGGTATTGTACTTTGAGCTTTCTTGTACTTATACCTTGTTATAAAATTATTTAAACATTCATGTGGGCTTGGTTTGGGTTTATTTACATACACTTGTTCTTTTCCTTTTTGGTGGTTGACTTGTCCTATTTCCCGATCCTAAATAAATAAAAAGGGTAATGCCTCCCATATTTGTGAAAAATCATACCCTTGGTGCTATTCGCCACCCCGGGGCCTACTGGAGGCAGGACTCGGGGGTCATTATCTCCCTTTCACCATTGCCAGCTCACGGGGGGCATCTTTGGTGGGAGGGGGTCGTGATAAATATGGGGTTGGAATGGTAAGTTATCTCAGTTCTGTAATGGACTTTTTCCGCTATGATGGTCTTGGAAACGAGCCTTGAATAATTTGAAATGATTTTCTACGCTTATGTGTATGCCAAAAAACTTCATGTCTTATGTTTTTTACTTTTGGGATTATCTTCATTAATTCTTATGAACTTTCATCCCATGACATGATATCATGATCATTCATATCCAGTATAAGACTTCCAAATGTTCTGTTCTTATGTCTTATGATTGTGATATGATTGATATTTCCCTTGTTTAACCTTACTGAGCATTTGAGATCACCATTTAATATGTTTCTTTTCACCATGTCATGAAGAAGGGTATTAAGTAAGATATTTAAAAAAGGAGTCTCGGTATGAAAAAAATAAGTGAGAGACAAAGTAGATGTTTTATGAACCAGTTGTTTATGTCTCACAGTTTCTAATGGCACTGTATCTATACGGTCCTGTCATGGATTTATTAAATGTTTTAATGAATCTAATTAAATTTTGAATTTATATAAATTTATGTAAAGTATGCGTCATTATAGTTGGTTTCATAGGAAAGGTATATTTATCATTCGGAAACTAGGATGGAAAATTCTTAGTAAAAACCCTAAGAATATGCCTATGTATAGAAAACAATCCTAGTGTTTTTGAAATGACCATGAATAACCTATGATAAAACCTAAAATATCCTAAAATGAAATTTCAATCTTTATTTATTTGGTTTCCCCATTATTATTAGTTTTTATCACACTATGTATCTAGGTTTTTGTCAATGGATGGAACTCCAAAAAACCACGTTATTGATGAATGCAATGAGCAATGAAATTATTGTCCCCCCTGAGCAAACAAATGTTATGATATATTGAATGAAAAATCTTGTATCCATTATCACACAACTTTCTCAATCTATGAATCATACAATATTTCCAAACGATCAAAGTAGGGAGCAACATTCTATTGAATCCTTCAGGAGGCAGCATCCACCTTCATTCAGTGGGTCTTCTGATCCATTATTGGAAAGAAAATGGATCAGTACGACTAAAATGATATTTTCAGTTCTACAATGTTATGAACATGATAAATTAATATTATAAGTCTATCATTTGGAAGGTGAATCTGATCAATGGTGGAATTTTATAAAGAATACGAGCCAAAAAGATGAAATCGAGTCCCTGGAATGGGACGAGTTCAAGAACTTATTTTTCAATTAGTACTTTCCTTATATTCTTTTAGAATTGACGAAGAAAGAGTTCCTCGAACTTAATAAAAAGGTTAATTAATATGTTTCTACCTACAAAGAATATTTTATAAGACTTTCAAGGTGCAATTTTGGAATTATTATCCAACATGAGAGTAAAATTGATCGATTCTTTAGTGGCTTAAAACCATTTACCAGAAGGGAATTAGCCATAAGGAATATTAATAGCTATGAGGAAATCGTTCGATGTGATCTCATGGTAGAGATGGATATTGGAGAAACCCATCAGTCATAAGGTTCTGATAAGAAGAGAAAAGTGGAATTCAAAATAAAATATAAATACCACTATGAAAAGAGGAAGAGTTATCCCTTGTGTTCAAATTGTGGAAAGAAACTAGGAGAAATTTTCTTAAAGGGACTAGTAAATTTTTAATTTGTGTAAAAGAATGTCATCGGGTAGTTGAATACTGATGTGAGGGGAAAACATATCTAATGACGCAAATAGAGAAAATGGTACATAGAAGTCATCTTCTACACTTAAACTCTAAAATTGAAATTAAATGGGGCATTATTCCATTAAATTCCATAATCCAAGTGTTATTAATGATGATTTACATTAGTAATCTTTTAAGTACAATGACAAAGAAAAGTCACATGCAATAAATATTGACAATGTAGAGTACGATAATGATGTGTTAAAAGGTACACTTACCATCCACTAAAAAGTATAAAATGTTTTATTTGATTATGGATTAACCCACTATATTATTTCTAAATAATTTTATAAGTGTATCTTCGTATTACCTCAACAATTAGATGTTGAGTTAGCTGTGATGACTCCTAATGGCCCAAAAGTCGCATCAAAAGTTTATAATTTTTCTCCAGTTGATGTTTTTTGAAAGTGATTCATCCAATTCTTGTGATCCTTCCTATTGTCGAATTTTATGTGATTCTTGGCATGGATTGAATTTCTTCATATAGAGATCATATTAATTTCCAAGGAAGGTAAGTCATATTTAAAATTCCAGATCAATCTGTGATCATCAATCGATGTAATGATGAATATAACCTTCTAGTAGAAATTTCATCCCTATTATGGGTCTTGATTCATATATATTAAGGTCATTTATCTCAAATGGTTGGGGAGGAACTCATGATTAAAAATACGCCCATTTTACAGGAGTTTGATGATGTATTTTTTGGAGGAATTTCATTGTCTTCCACCAAATCCTGAATTTTAGTTTTCAAAAGATCTCATACCATTCAATAATGAAATCATGATCTACAAAATCGGATCAATAAGTAACAAGTGAAAACATAGTTGACAAAAACTGGCAATAAACACTTACAATAGTTAAAATAATTAAATAATGTTTACAAAATGGTAATAAAATGTTGTAAGAAGTTATTATATGATATTATAAACATGAGTATGATTCTGGTATAAGTTGGTAATATATTTTAAACCACTATATAAGAGGATAAATACAACAAAACAAAGGGATGTTTATGGTATGAGATTTCATCTCAATTTACATTCCATTGAGACATACTTGTTATTATTCACCAATTAACTTTTATTTGGTGTATTTACTAGACTTTAACATGTTATAACACAAATATCTTTACCCTAATGATATTCTAAGTTTCATTTTATATTATTTACTAATAGGGTTTATGATTTATATATTTCAATGTTGTATGGGACACATTGGGATGTTTGAAATTTCAGTTCCCCAAAGATTGTTTTTATGATCGTTCAATGGTATATCCATTCATTAATGACAATAACCCTTGTTGTTACTTAGTCTCCATTGGGTAATTATTTATAAATCCATATCTTTTATTCAATGAGTCTATTTTGATATGTCATAATGTTCAAGAATACGAGGAATTATTTGGAATGGTACGACACAGGTGGCACCTTGTTATAGATAACTTGCTGATGAATCTGTAGTCTGATGAGATGGATCATTTGGAAAAAAAGAATGGTTTTTAACTAATATGTTGTAAAATACCTTGTGAATGATCTTGATGATAAAGGTACCATGTACATAGTAAAAATGTCATCTAATAATTAATCATTTCCCTCAATTAGATTTAGTTATTATTCATCCATTAGATTTTGCATCGACATATCTATGGATACATTTCATTATCAATTTATGGATTTAGATGGCATGAGTTTTAGTTTTATACCTTTCAATATTGAAATGTCCTTATTTAATAATTTTAATAGAATGTGTAATCAGTTATTTATCTTTCCATGTTAATTTATTCTTATTGATTCATTATTGCTTCTGATTTACTTACCCTTACTGGTCATTTGAGTTCACCATTATTATTTTTCATTTCTCCAAGTTTTGTAGAAGAGATATTTCAATAAGTGTTCAAGGATTATGTTTATTTATTTTTATTATTTATCGTGATTTTATTTCTTATTTCCCAATGTGTTATGGGTATCATGTATGTAATCTTGATTTCTAGGATTGATAAATTTATCTAACATTTAGCATTTGATTCCTTATATTCATTACAATTTAATAAAATAATGCATCAGCTCTAGTTTTTTGGGTCTGGGCCTTGTAATTGGTATCAAAATAAGTTTATCAGTAACCTTGGAAACTAAAATTAGAAAACATAGATTAGGGAGAACAACCCTATGATTGAAATTGAGGATAATTATACAAGAACACCATAGAATTTTGTTAAGGAATATATTAGGTTGGTATTCCTAGAAATACACCCATGTCTAGATACTATAAGTAGATGTGGTTCTGGAATAGATATACCTTAGAGTAACACCTCTAATAAGGTGTTTCAGGCATGACTTGGGGTAAATTGGTACATCAAAACATACATTACTACGCACCATGTTTGATACTTCTCGGGGATACACTTAGGATAATTATAATTTTATTTCCCTACCATTTTTAAGTATATAAATGTAAACATGACCTCAATGTAACCAAATTTATGATTTAAGATGAATTTATGTTGATCGTTATACTGAATTTGAAATTCACGATTTTATGAGCTAATCCAGTATATGTATATTTTTAGAAATTCCATCTACAAGTATGATTGTTATTAATACTCATGGAAAATGTAGATATTTTCCCATTGAGAAAACCAATACACATTGTATTGGAATAGTTAAAATTATTGAAATGTTAGGGTAGATTATTCTGGTTATGAAAAATAACCTTACCTGAATGGAGAAAACTATTCCGTGGAGATAATATTTTTGTTTTATCACATTATGTGGAAGAATCCTTTGTCATTTAGTGGGACTATTAAAACAATTATAGTTGAGTAATGGATTATGTCTTTGAAGAATATAGTTACTGATTTGAAATGCAACGAAAAGAAAATAGTTACAATTGCGGTCTACTGACTCCAAGGTGATGTGGATTATAGGTTCTACCTTATCCAGAATACTAAAGAGGATGAATAAATTTAAATCAAGGAATAGATTAATTTTATGGAGAAATTCTTGGATAAATACTTCCCTCATGATCATGAAATTAAGATGAAGATAAATTTCCTTAGACTAAAGAAAAAGGAATAAGAGAGTTTTGTGCATTTTGAATATACCTTTACAAGGTTAGCTAGGAATGATATAGATTATATATGCAACACAGAGTGTTAAATCAACCATTTATTTGAATTTATTCAACCATATATCCAAAGGGAACTGGTTTCTCAAATTATATAGTCATACAAAGAAATAGTTTTATGTGGCATCAAGATGGAGAAGGAATTCTCAATATCCTATACATTCAAGGAAAACTCAGAGAAGAAGTGGTCTTCTGATCACTAAGAAAATGGGAATGTGTCAAACATGATGATAAAGATGAAAAAATTCCCATAATATGATAACTGTTGAAAGAATCACCTTATAAAATTCTAGATGGGAATGGGAATTTTTTATAAATATGAAGAAAATGACCATCATGTTAATGAATGCAAGGGGAAGATGGAAAATAGTAATATTCAGTGTTACAACTAAAAGTATATGGGGTACTATGTAAACTAATTACCTAAGCGTATAGAGAATAAACTATATAAGAGGACAAAGGGAGCTATACAAGCTTATGAAATTACTAAAACAGAGGTGGAAGTACCAAATTACATTGTGACCGGTACAATAGCCCTGTCTTAAAATTTATCCAATTTGATATTTTATTCTGGATCCCCATGATCTTTTAGATCTACTCAGTTTGCTAAGAAAATAATACAATTCACTTTTGATTTAATAAGGGTGTTTTTAGCACAAACATATAAGGGAGTAGTTATTGCAACAAAGATGTTTCAGTATGTCCCCATTATGACACATAAACATTCCATATGTGCCGAACGTGTAATCATTCCTATGGTTGATATTGATATAATCCTCAGTATGGGATGGATCATGAATTATGAAGTAAAAAATTATTGGATGATGAAATAAATTATAAATTTTCATGAAGATATAGAATCTCTCATGTTTACATATGAAGCTTCCTCACCTACTTCTTATATAGATCCACCCCTATAGCTCAACTAGATTAAATTCATCAGGAATTAGAAGAATACATATCGTGAGGAAGGATGTAATTTTCAAATTCAATATGTAACTATTGTGTGGACATACATTGTGGTATTTATTAAGTATTTACCTATACATCCCCCAGAGGATGAAGTTGAATATTCCATTGATTAAGTCCCTCATGAAAGGCCAATGTCAAAGACTCCCTATAGAATGACCAGAGTGGAATTAGTTTAATTGAAGAAAAATTTAGAGGATTTGGGTAATAAGGGATTTATTCACCCTAGTGTTTCACCAGAGGGATCCCCTATTCTCTTTGTTAAAAATAAAATGGATCCATTATGTTATGTGTTGATTATATATAAATCAATGTCATTATAATAGAGAACAATTATCCTCTACATCACATTGAGTAATTGTTGGATAAGCTTCATGGAGCCCAATATTTTTCAAACATTGTTCTACATTCTGGGTATCACTAATTATGAGTGAATAAGGAAGACATTTCAAATACATCTTTTTATATGGGGTATGGAAATTATGAGTTTACGATAATTCAATTTGGAAAAATAATGCACCCTCTATTTTTATGGAATTAATGAACCAAGTATTCAAGGAATATCTTAAAATATTTATTGTAGTATTCATTAATGATATTCTAGTGTGTTCTAAAATTTATGAGCACAATTAAAATCACTTGTGGATCATTATTTAGACTCTTATAAGGTAAATGATATGTATAAAATTTAGTAGAAGTGATTTATAGATTTAAGAATTTATTTTCTTGGTCATATTTTCTCCATTGATATAACATTAGTTGATCATGAAAAAACAAAGGTATTCAGAGAATGGAATATTCCAAAAAAATAACTTAGGTATGTAGTTTCATTGGTTTAGAAAATTACTATCGGTGATTTGTTTATAATTTTTCACAATTGGATAACCCCTTAACCAAACTTACTCATAAAGTTGATAATTTTGTATGAAAAAATGAATGTGAAGAATTATTTGATGAAATAAAGAGAAGATTAGTTAGTGATGTGGTCTAGACCCTACCATCTATTAGTGATGGATTTTTCTTATATGGTAATTCATCAGAAAATGGACTAGGTTGCATCTTAATAAAAAATGAAAAATTTATTGATTACGCATCAAGGAAACTGAATAATCATTAACAAAACTTTCCAACCCATGATCATGAGTTAGAGGATATAATATTTGTTTTTGAAAATATGAATACATTACCCCTATGGTGAAATATATTAAATATACAGAGATCATAAAATCTTGAAATACGTATTCTCAAATAAAGATCTCAATATGAGACAAAGGAGAGGACATTTTCTACAGAAATATTATGATTTATCAATAAACTACCACCTAGGGAAAGTGAATAAGGTATAATATTCTTCAAGTAGGAAGGATCATGGAGTTCTAACCCAAATGAGGGATGAGAATGATCTTATATTCATGGATATAGTGAATATGGATATGGTAATTTCTATAGAAGGGGATACATCAATTATTTTTCAAACGATTCAAATACTATCTTTAATAGAGAGGATAAATAATTTCCAAAGGAAATTAAAGCTCTAAATGGTGGAAAATTAGAAGACATTATTTTTAAATATGGTGTTCTAAGATTTGGAAAGAGATTATGTGTCCTAGCTAGACCTAAACTAAAAAAGGGAATAGTTGGATGATGCCCATATATCAAATTTTTCTATACATCCAAAAAACACAATGATGTATATGGACTTGAAGAAACAATTTCAGCGGGATAACATGAAGTGGGAAATTGCATATTATGTATCCTTATGTTTGGGTTTTCAACAAGTGAAATCTATAAGGTACCATCCTTAAGGATTTGTGCAACCTCTTCCTATTATTTTAGGGAAATGGGATGAAATTACCATGGAATTTTTCATGGGACTACCCAGAACTCCTAAAAGAAAACATGCAATATTTATTATTGTTGATTGCTTAACCAAATCTACCCATTTTATTGATATAAGAGAAGACTTTTCTCTTGATAACCTCTAAAGGATCTATATTAATGAAGTTGTTATAATTCATGGAGCACCTTTGTCAATTGTCTCTGTTGAGATCCCCTCTTTACATAAAAATTATAGAAGAGTGTTCAGAAGGATCTTGACACCGATATTAATTTGAGGATTTCCTACCATCCTCAAATAGCTGGACAATCTGAAACAAAAATTCAAATAATGTGATCCATTTTTATATCATTCTAACTCAACTTTCAAGGTATTTGGGATCAATACTTACATTTTGTGGAGTTTTCCTACAATAATATTTTCCACTAAAGTATTCAAATGGAACCAAATGAATAATTATATGGAAAGAGATGTCATACTCCAACTTGCTAGGATGAAGTTGGTGATAGGAAACTCATAGGCCTAAAACTTGTTGAGGAGACAATGAAAAAGGAAAAGGTTATTCATGCTCTTATTAAATCATCTCAAAGTAGGAAAAAGCGTTATGCCGATGATCGGAGGAAATGGTACAGTTCCAAGGGGAGATCATGTTTTCAAGATGTTATCTCCATGAAAGGGTGTTATAATTTTAAGTAAGAAAGGGGATATTAGGTCAATGTATATCATACCCTTCAAAATTATTCAAAGAGTTGGAATCATTGCTTATCATTTGTCAATGCAGTGAAATTTCTCAAAAGAGCCTAATGTGTTCCACATATCACTATAGAGAAAATACATGACCAAACCAACACATGTTATCACTTATGATGATATATATTTGGCACCAGACCTTTTATAATCTGAATAACCCATCCTAATTCTTGATACTAGAGAGAAATCATTGATGAATCAGACGAATTTCCTAGTAAATGTTCTATGGAGAAATCACTAAATAGAAGAAGAAACGTGGGAGCTAGAGGATTATATGAAGGAGAAGTACCCACATATTTTATATGTTAATAATGATAAAATTTCAAGGAATTTTTTTATAAGGGAAGAAATTTTCACCCCCATACATTCCAATATTTTTCTTTTGGAATTAATTTAATATACACAACCCCCGATTTAAACAAAATAATAATTAGTCACATTTTGAACATTAAATTAAATTATAGAAATTTTAGAGAGTTTATAATGTAAATTTATATATTATATACCCAAAAAAATATTTTTACACTCGTTTAATATATTTTAGATAGGTATAATATAATTAAAAACCCAATATTATACATAAAATACTATTATTTTATTATAAGTAGTTTTGCCTTCTTTTAATAGAGAACCCATTTTAAATCCAAATATTGACCCTATTATAAATTTAATATTCCCAAAAAAACTTATTATTTTAAATTGAAACATAAAATTTTTGTTTGGGTGAATTTTTGGTATTTTTATGTTATGTTATATTTTTTAATGAATCGTGAAAAATACAAAATTTTAGTACAAAAATTCTTTTTGATCTGAATTATTTATAAGGATAAGTTTTGTTTTATATTTGTTTTAAAGAATAATTGGATAATATTTGTATCAATTAATCCAATTTTTGTTATTAAAATTAATTTCACTTTTTAATTGACTATTGAAACATAAAAAACTTTTGGATGTTTTTATCTTAAAAACCTGCATTGTCATCCCATCTGTGGGATTAAATTTAAATTAATTTATGACACTTATGTGATTTTAATTGGTAAAATTGGATTCAATATTTGAAATAATAATAATTTATAATGTCTAATATGGACAAATCCGTTTTTAACGATAATTAGTAGTGAAAACTATTAAAAGTAATTACAATTATTATGGTAAATTAAGCTTAAAAAGGAACTAAACATCATTCTTAAAGGACCAAATGACTTATAAACTTTAAAAAATCATTTTTTGACATTATTTTTACCCTATAAAACCTTTTTTCTAATTGGGTCCATTATTGGATTCAATTTTAACATGAAAAACGTCGATATAATTCCTCTGTCAAAATATTACAAGAGTGTCAGTCCCCCTCCACTATAAATGGACACCCCATATACCCATTCCTCTCACCTTTCAAAAAATGTAATTTTATCCAATATCCTCGAAAATATATTCCTAATATCCCTCGCATCAACCTTAAATCCTCCCATTGGGCATAAATCCTTCCAATTAATCCATTTGGTATAAACTAAAAGAAGATACCCGATTTTAAGGTAACATTTTACAATGATCTGTTTTTTTCATATGATTCTATTCTGCTTATTCTATTCTTATTAAATTATTTAATAACAAAAATATTATTATCAATATAACAATATGTTTTTATGTTTTTATTTCTACATACACTTACACACACCTCCATCTAATGCTTAACGAACTTACTGTTTCTCTATACGGAGAACTACTGCCTCATTAAACGATGATGGTTAATTTTTCCATTAACCCCACTCTTGTTTGACATTATGATATAAAATATATTTATATATGATATATAATATATTTATTATGTATTTATAATTATTTAACCATTTTAGAACACATAAATTTCATATTTCCAATTTTTTGTTAATATGATAACATCGTTTGAGGAAGTGTGGACTACCGCCCCCTTGAAGCGATGTGATTCATTTATACTATACATGGAAAATATTAAGGATGATTTTAATAAACCTCAGTAACATGTATAACATTGATATTCTACTGGTATGTTAATATACATATTTATCATTTATTTTTCATTCTTTTAAGACAACAAATAAATTAAAGTATCATTCACGTGTATGTATAGCTTACCATCTCCATGAACTATGAACTTTATTTCTTATCTCAAAATATTATGGACTATTTGAAATAATTATAAAATGAATATATAAGATAACTAATTCATGGTTTACATTATTGATATAATTAAATTAGGATCTAATAAATAATAACAACAAGTAAAAATTCAAAAAATACTTGAGAAAATTAGGCAATTATTTCCAAAAAAAAAGATTAAATAAGGAATGAGTGTTAACTAAAGGGTAATAAAATATTATCATATGTAAATATATGATATTATAAAAATGATTATGGTTCTGGTATAAGTTAGTAAAATATTTTTACCACTATACATGAGGATAAAGACCCCACAAACAATGGAAGGTAAAGGTAATGTATTTCTTCTCAATTTACATTCTATTAAGACGTTTTTCATAATGTGCAGAAATTCAATTTTATTTGGTGTATTTACTAAATATTAATATGTTATATCATGAATCTACTTACCCTAATGATATTATATCTTTTATTTAATATTATTCCTTCATGGGTTTTATGATTTAAATGTTTCAATGTGGTATGGGACACATTGGGATATTTAAAATTCCATTTACCTCAAGATTGTTTTATGATCTTTGAATGGTATTTCACTATAGGGAAATTGTAATTTCACCGCGGTTTAAATCTCCAACATATGCTTCTTCAGAGGTTTCTGAAAACCATCACTAATTTGCGTGTCGGGAAAATATTTTCGGCGGTTAAAGCAGTTTAGCGGTGGTTTATGGGAATCATCGTAGTTGGTGCATTTTCGTAGAAGTTATATTTTTTTTCACAGCGGTTTTTCTGGCTAGGGGATTACTTTTTTTAGCGGAGGTTAAAACCGCAGTTAAAAAAATTTATGCCCTACCGGGTCAAACCGTCACAACAAACAATATAACCACTGCGAAAATGCACAGAAGATGGGCCACTATAGCGGTGGTTAAAACTGCCGCTAAATTTAAGATGGTAGTGGCGGTTAAAACCACCGCTAATAGAATTTTTTTTGATATTTAGAAGTAGTTAAAACAACCGCTAAATTTATCTCTTACAGTTAGTGGTGGATAAAACCGTCGCTAAAGAGTAGATTTAGAAGAAACAAAGAACCTGTTTTTGGAGCCCCTGTACCAGTGCCCTGAAAAAAACCATTACATGAATACCAAAACACTAACAGAATACATACTACAGTAAATAGGAAAAGATATGCTTAACTAAGAACAACCAAATGCATCATTCAGTGAGTAAAGGAATGAAGATAAACATATCAAATGGCATAATCCTAGTATCCAATAAAATGAATTGGTGAATTTATGTATTTAAAATTGACCATTACAGAAACATATGAACTAGAAGATCCTTGATTGGATGTTCACATGTTGGGTGCAACTTATATGGTCACACATTGGGTGATCTAGGTGAAATAGGACAATCTTATTTTTTTGTAAAATGTTAGTACAACCACATATGTTCTGGAATTTTTCAAGAATGTAATATCCATTTATATATTATTATTTTTTAGAACCTAAGGTATCCCTTAGGTGTTTGGACCACTTATATTTGGAATTTATAAAGTGGGAAATTTCCTAGATTAACATGTCACCATCTAAGTGACTCCATTGAGATTATATATGGGTTTCCCATGTTTTAATTAATTGAATGAGTTAAATGTAATTGATAATGTGAAATGGATAATTTATGATGGGTTTCTTTTCTTAAAATAAATAAATTAGTTTTAAATGAAATGACCCAAAGTAATTTTGATTTCATGCTCTTGATTTAATCTTTATAAAATTCTTCTTACGAACTTTAATATTTTAAATGGGAATTGAACATGGATAAAGACATGAATAAGAAGTTATTCCTTATCTATTATTACACAAATGTTTATGCCTTTATTATATATATGGTTTAGATAGAAGAGATCTATTTTAGGTAATTCCTCTTCCTATTTATATTTAATATATTCCTTTATATAGGTTGTGGTATGATGGTATGAGATTGTTGAGCAAGGAGATATGACAATTCCTTACATCAGGTGTTGAGCATGGTGTATCAATTTTTTTACTATATAAGTATTGTGATTTACTCACCACATTCCATGACTAGAATTTTGACCTGATGGCACACTCAACATCCCATGTGTTGTTTCATGGTATCTCTCACTCTATTGGGATATAGGGAATGTACCCAATTACATGAGCACATAGGCTCGTTAGAGTGGTTAGGGATGTTTGAGTTATGCCATGGTCTATTCATCAGTATTATTATAAGTATATGGCTATATACATTTTCATATACCTTGAAAATATAGGTGGATGAAATATATATATACTATTTATATTACTACTATATATATAGTAAATATTTATATTTCTATTCCATCTATGTGTCGATAAATTTAAACCCTCCTATAGTCTTTTAGGAACATGATTGGGTGGTTATTTATTTATTCCTTAGTTACTCAAAATATGTGGGGTGTAGTATGTTGGGGGTAAACCCTTTATCATGGGAATAATGATGTGGTAATATTTTATGGGGATTAATTTATGTTGGTGTTACATGTGGTATTATTATAAATGAAACATAACATAGGAATTAGGTAAAATCATCTCTCGCTTGGGTTATTCTATGTGGAATTATTATACATGACACTAAAGATAGAAAAAAGGTAAAATAATCTCTCCCATGGACAAGGGTTCCTAATTTTTTAAGAGTGATGAATCAGGTTCAAGTATCATATTTGTTTCACTCATGTGATTTCTTTGAAAAAGGAGTCTTTAGTGTGGTTTCTTAAGAAGGAATGGAATTTGAATCTTAATATATTTTAACTCTCACTATGCATCCTAGTTATTTTGATGTGCGGAATATAATAGAATTGATCAGGAACATTCCTTCAATGGGAAGAGTGTCTTGTGAAGGGGGTTGATATATTCTATCAAGGAATATGGATGCTTATAATAAATTATTTGTGATAGGGATGTTGATGTTATGAATGGTAAGTAACTGATCATGTAGTCTATTTAAAATTTTCTAGGACATGGGGTTCTATAGAATCTACTGGGAGTTTCCAATCATCATGGCATGCCTACTAAGATATTGGAAACTGTCATTCACACTACCTGACTGTTCTTGGAGGCCACTTTGGAAATTGTGGGAAAACCCCATTTTAGATAGTGTAGAAAAATTTCCCCTAATCTCATATCAGTATCTATGGATTCCAACTATAGGTTGAAATTTTGGATACTCGGATTATGCCACACTAAAGGGTGATCTATCTTAAACATGTCAGCGAGACACACATTCTCATCCCTAGGGATTGATAAAAGAGCATAACTAGGAAGTACTTCTTAGAAATGGAAATGTAGTGGTAAATGCATTAGGCTAAAAACATGTAGGATAAGTTATTATAATGAAAAAATGAATTTAGGAAAAATGAATCATCACAATAAAGAGTCGATATATATGGTGCATACCACACTTGAGAAATAAAGACATAAAAGGAAATATCAGAAATCAACAAAATACATAAAAGGAAACATGAGAAATCAAGAAAATGTTAGGTCCTGAAAATGTTTGGAGGCAACTATGTTCCACACATGATACATATAAATTGACTGTCAATATTTTTCCATATATCAACAGTACTACTAATCACTGTCCAATGATGAACAGATATCGTCACCCTCTCCACCTCCATCTCCACTTCCTGCTACCACCTGTAAGAACATTATATTGAAAATTAAATAGTTTTGAATATTTATATTTAAACCTAAAACCAATAATAGTCTGAAAACTAAATGATTTTAAATTTTTGTATTTTACCTTCTCACCACCAGTCATTGCAATACCACCAGGGGATATCTGCTCATCTTCTAACGTATATTAGTCAACACTTTCTGCAAAGAGGATATCTGAGCCCCCTGGTCTTGAACTATGTTTCATAGGGAAACAATCTATCTTTGAGCATCTACAGGTATGGAGATACTACAAAGAGGATTAGATGCAGCTGAAATCCCCGTTGGCCTTCTAAATATCTCATATGGTATGAGTCCCAAACCCATCTCGCGCACTCTACCAGGATGCTCCTTCCCAAGGACTTCAGTAATTGGGTCATCCTGGGAGACTGAGAGGGACTACCCAGGTTTGGCATCCCAAATTTCTTTATTTTTTACTTATAAATCAAATATCAATATATATTAACATAGTTAAAACTGATAATAAGTTATTACAATGAAAAAATGAGTTCATACCCCAACATCTTTGGTAGGCTCATTAACAAAACTTCCATCAGATTTTTTTGTGAACATCTAACTACACTTCAGTTCAGGATGCTTCATACCCCAAAATCTATGACTGCTTTAAACATTGACAAATAAATAGTTTAATATATTAAATAGATAATATTGTCTTATAAATATTTAAACTAATGAAAATATTACCAGAGTTGATCGACTTATAGAAAAGCTTTTTGACCCCACAGTGTGATGAATGACTTGCTTATCCCAGCTTGATGCATTTTTTCTTGAGAGATCCTAAAATAAATAATTGAAATTTAATAGTAATGTATTCAATTTAATATCCTCTTCATATACATGTATAAATTTAAAATGAGGTTAATATAATAATATATATTTAAATACCATCTTCTTCTCATCATGATGTCTGTCAACAAAAACATTCCACTGTTCTTTGGGTACCCCATTGGGTAGCTTCTCATACATTTGTTAGACAGTCAACAAAGTATCACTGAAATCTCTCCACAATCTCCATTTGAAGTCTTTCCATTTCATTCCAAGATTTTTCAACATCCACTTTCATGTTATCACATCAGCAACTGTAAAGTGAAAAAGCATCTATATACAAAAATTCATTTTGAACATATTAATAACATGACATTTGGTTACACCATAATGTATTAAAATTACCTTTATTTTGGAATCAAAAACTTCATTTTTCCAACTTGGTGGAATATGTCTCCAATCATTATAAGAAATAGGAAGGGAAATGGGCTTCTCTGCCAGCTGGCCTAGAATTTGGCAAAGTAACCCTGCAACACCCTCTGTAGGGACCCCATATAAATCAATTGGGACAACTATATTCTCTCCATTCATATTCCACACATCTATAATTTTTATATTTTTATCCACAGTTGAATTTTTTTATCTTTAATGAAAAAAATTAGTATAAAATAGTGAAATATATTTATTTATATTAAAATTTGTACCTATAATAGTGACCCTCCAGTATGCCCATGATGAACTAGAAGTGGCGCGATGCCACCCTTCTACTAAGGCTGCTGATGGGGGAGTCGACGACTCAACTTTTAAAGGGATTCTCACAGAGGATGTGAGAGATGGTGTAGGGGGGAAGACAGTTGGTAGCTCAGATGACATAGGGAGGAAGACAAATGGATCATCATCTGTCGCAGTAGTGGATGAAACAATGTATCACTTCCTCCTTGGAATTACTATCATTTAATCAAATAAAATTAAGTTCAGAAAATATATTTCAAAAATAATATGCAAAAAATAAATTAAAAAATGATAATAGATGCCCAATACTAACAAACAGAATATACATAACAATGATAATGAATGACTACACAAATGAAATAAGTGGCCGCTGAATGATTAAATAATTGTACATACAATCATTTTCCCCTTTAATAATATTAGTCATCTTTCCAAAGTATCCCACTTCATCAAATGTAAATATACCACTATTCTGTGTTTTCAAAACCCTTTCTCAATCGACTGTACGAAATCTAAATCCATTCACACTGTAAGTGTCGGACTTTCTAACTTATTTTAGAGGAACTCAAGCAAGAAACTTTAAATCTTCTGAAAAATCTCCTCAAGTATAAGTATTCATGATCTAAAAAAATAAATATACTTTATTAGATTTAAAAAATATACGTGTCGAACTAATATTCATATTAATTGCAATATTTATGAACTTACACGTTGTGAAAACCATTCTATAAGCTCTTTATTAACAGATTTAATTATATCTTTCTCATTTTATGTTTAGCCTCTCATTCGTATCATTGTTTGTACCCTCAACTCTTTAATAAATGGATTTTCATTTTCACTATTCAGAAACACATATCTATGTGCCTGTAATAATTCCAATTCTGTTAGTGTCACATTTGAGATCCTCCCAACTGATTGGCCAATAGTAGGATATATTTTTGATTTTTGATGTATTTGAGATTGAGTCGATGTGTCGTCAAAACGTCCAACTCAATTAAATATTGTCTCAATATCATACAAGTATCTATAACAAAAGTTAAGACACTCCTCATCCAAATAGCCTTTAGCAATAGAGCCTTCTTCTGGTTGAGATTTATTTCTCACGTATGATTTCAATTTCCCAAGATATATGTGAAATAAAATAAACCTAATTATGCATTTAATTAAGTGCCAAATTTTTTTTACTTAAGTGAAAAACATATAAATAAAGTACCTCTTAATTGGATACATCCATTGATAACGAACGAGGCCTCCTAATTTAGCTTCCTCAACCAAATGCACAGTTAAATGCATCATGACAGTAAAAAATGACAGAGGATAGATCATATCCATTTCACCAAGGGTCAATTCAAACCTCTCCTGGAGGTCGTCAAGCTAAAATGGATTTATTTATTTCTCACATAGTTTTCTAAAAAATGTGCAGAATTGGAGTACAACAATAGTATGTTTTTCAGGTAATAATGTACATAATGCCAATGGCAGTAACTTTTGTAACAAAATATGTGAATCATAACTTTTCAATCCATGTAACTTACAATTATTCAAGTTAACACACCTCGAGATGTTACTTCAATACCCATCATATACCTTCATATTCTTTAAAAAACTAAGGAATGTATCTTTATCCCTATTTTTCATTACAAAAATTTCCGAAACAAAATTTTCATCCTGATCTGGCCAAAGATCACGTTTTATGTTCATTACTTGTAAGTCTTTGTGAGCATTGAGATGATCCTTTGACATTACATGCCCATTAAGCAATGTGAAAATCAAATTTTCATAGACATTATTCTCAATATGCATCACATTAAGATTATGCCACAAAAAATTAAATTCCCAATACAGAAGTTTGAAAAATATACTTTTTTTCATCCATTGTTGCGTTCTGATTCCACTTGTCGATGAACTTCCAACCCATTTCCCGCTATTATTCAAATGATGAACCTTCCCAAATTCTATTTCAACATTTTAAAGTTGTTTCAATATTTCAGAACTAGTTAACAACTTTTGAGGTGGACTACGATCAATGAAACCACTAAATTTTGATCTGTTCAGTCGATATCTATGAGATGCATCGAGAAATCTTCAATGGCACAAGAAGCACCATTTTATACTGTGTGGTAGCCATTTGGGATCAAAATAAAAGTTACAAACAAGACAAGACAAACCCATATAAATGTTCCTACCAGATAAATTCCCAATCCCAGGGAAGTCACTAATGGTCCACATTAAATCAGCATGCATTTTGAACATTGTTTTAGAAGAAGCATCAAATGTCTCAACACTGTTGCTCCATTACTCCTATAATTATTCAATCAAAGGCTGCAAGTATACATTAATATCATTTCCATGCATTTGTTTTCCCGGAATAATCATCAAAATGATAAAAGATGTTTGTTGCATACACATCCACAGAGATAGATTGTAAGGAATCAAAACAACTGGCCAAATGCTATAACTGGTACTCAAAGTCCCAAATGGGTTGAATCCATCGGCAACCAATCCCAATCGAACATTACTAGGATCAACTAAGAAATATAGATGTAATGAATCAAATCTCTTCCACAATTTTGAATCTCGTGCATGTCTCATTAACCCATCATTGTTATTATCTACAGAATTCCACTTCATGTGTTCGGTGGTTTTCGATGACATGAATAATATTTGCAATTGAGGCTTTATAGGAAAGTAACACAAAACCTTTGCAGGTGTGTTCTATTTCTTCTTCTTCATGAATATATGTTGATTCAAAATTCCAACATCACCCATTGACTGCCATCTAGAAGAAGAACATTTTTTTGGAATTCTGTCTACTTGAATCCTCTCTCCAATAAAGCATACAATCATTGGGACACACATGTATTTTTGCATAATTCAGACCAGGCCTATTAACAACTTTTTTCATATCATAAAAAGACTAAGAGATTTTTGCTTTAGGAAATGCATCACGCAACAATTCCAATATCATGGACATTGCATTATTTGTAAATCCACATAGAGATTTGATATGGTAAAACTTCAGTAGAAAAGAAAGATTTGAATATTTTAAACATCCACTATAGAACTATAGATTTCCATCATCAACTAAATCATGAAATGTATTTTCCTCAGTAAAGTTTTCACTTACAATTGTCTCCACAGAATCAAGAGGAGGATCCAATGATATGTTACAATCTTGATCTGGTTGTGTTAAAGTCTCAAAAACATTACTTGTCACGTTGAAATTTGTAGCAACCTCATCTGGTTATTCTGTTATGTTTTTATGTTGATAGTGGGGTCTTGTAGTGCCAAATGCATCATTTATGAGGTTTTTTGTTTCATTTTACATTGTCTAAGAAGTTGGGAGCTCATTCTATGGATTAACATCAATTCTCAACCTTTCTGTAATGTTCGATTCTCCCTATAAAATCCAACAAAAATATTTATCAGGTAATTTCTTCAGTATTAAATGTTCATAAAATTCATATCTCTTCAACCATCTTCTAAATTTACATTTACGACCTGGAAATCTTATTCTCCCTTCAACGGATCGATTGGAAATTGAAAAATCTAAAAAATCATTCAAACAATTAATATACTGAGGTGTGTTCATCAGTAATGTGATCCAGATTTTATCCATGTATATCACAATGTGCCTACACAATATTAAAAAAAATTAAAACACATAGTTACTACTAATTAGGGAAAGAGATTCATACATACTAGTTGAAAAAATATATAAATAAGTTACATAATGTTTTCCTATATAAATACATATGGTAAATCACCCACTAGAAAACCAAAGCATGCAAATTAAAAAGATCCATAAAAGAAGATGAGAATAAGGATCCCATCTTTATAGATTTTGTATGTCGTGCTCCACCAAAACAGATGGACAAACTAATGATTACATAACTTTGATATCACTAATGTAAGGGCTTGATAAATCATATAGTAATTTAATAGAAGTTAGGAATATGAAATGGAAACAAAATCTTTCCTTAAAGTGGAAATTTTGTTAAGTAGATAGGTAAGTATACAACGTATATTTGACCCATTGGTGGGTTGGTATAAGTAAAATAACAAGAATATAAAAAATCCATGTCTTCTTTGAAATATAAAGGTTGGGTTGTCTTCTTTGTTTCTCTTTGGATCTAGTGTGGACTATCTTGGCTTGGTAGTGAAGACAATAATGAGATATTTTGGGTGATTAAATAGTTGTTAATGTTATAATACAAGTTAAAGATAAACCCTTCTCATTTCATCCATCATGGTGATTCTAGTGGATCATATAGTCTTAGGTGATTATGGATCATGCCAAGGGTTAAATTATCAATTGGGGTGGTGAAACTTATATATCAAGTGTCTTTTTATATTTTTTTTCCATAGTGTGTGTGAGTTAAGTAGTGAGTTTTCTAACTCTAATAGGTAAATTGGGTTTATTTTGCAAGAAATCATAAAAAGAGAAATGAATTTCTCTTCACTGGTTCAAACCCATCTCACTTAAACAACTCTATACCCGGGTCCATCACCTGATGGTCTTGAGAATATTTTATTTGCTCATAGAACAACTACACCTTCTTTATCATTATCTTCACCAAATTTGGTCTAATATTAATTAACTCTCTGATCTCCTTCTGACATAATAGATATATGTAAGAACACTCATATGATTCTTTAAATGGAGTTTTACCAATGGTTAATCAATAGTTATTATCATAGTAAAACTCAACCAAAGAGAAATGATTCACCCCAGAACCTATAAAATCAAGAATAAACATATTCAATACATCCATTAGAGTTTGGATCATTCACTATATTTGAACTTCCATCTGAGGATGAAAAGTACTGCTTAGAAAAAATAATGAAAAAAATTCTACATAATCTTTTACAATTGGGAGGTAAATTAAGATCTTGATCATAGATGACCATTATTGAAACCACATGAATCTGCACCACAATGGGAACCTATAAATGGAAGAATATACCACAACAATCAAGATTGAAAATAAAGAAGTAAGATTCAACCAACTTTAAAGTTCCATAATGAGGTGTTTGAGGATAAAGTTTTATTGTTTATATAGTTACAATGATTAATCTAGTTGATTATGATTAAAATAGAGCATAATAAGATAATTATATTGATAGAATTATTCTTTATATGGAGTTTTATATTGTTGTTGTTTTAATTATGTGGAGTTAAATTAATCAACTTTCTCATCAAGAAGATGATATCATCTAGCCTTGAAGAAGAAGTACAAAAAACATCGAGATTGACACCACATAAAACCTGGGATTAAATAAGTACAAAAATTTAGTTTTCTATACTAATTTGGAAGAGAAATACAATTTTATAAAACAATTTTTTCCTTGAAGTAGTGTGTATAGAATGAAGCAAAGTTTGTTTCACTTGGGTGACCGTTGATCAAAAACCAAATAATTATAAAGTTTGTTTTCCTTGGAATGCAGCGGCCACAACTAAAATATTTATATCTAATAGAAAAAATATTTTATAGGGAATTTTTTTATATTGAAACTTCATCATGTGCGTTCCATTTAGATGAAACCTAGTGCATATGAAACAAGTAAATAAAACCTTATGTTTTTCTGTACATTAAGGTCCATATTTTTTTTTTAAATTCAATGTCAATGAAAAAAAGTGCTAGATTAATCATGATCTAGATCAAAAAAGAATAATATTTTATGACTATTTAGGGCTAAATATTTAAAGTAATGAAAAAATAAATTTCGAAAGAACCTTGATTCCCCACCCCACCTTGCAAAGAATCACATAGGGTTACACAACACTCTTCTCAAAACTAACTTGTCCAAACTACTTTTTAAACACTATTTTAAGGTCATCAACTACTATATTAGTCATACATTATTATTTTTATTTCCCATGATTGATAATATTATATGATTTTTATGTTCTCATTTTTATATCATGTTATAAACAATTTTTAAGTTCACGAGGGATGCTATTGTGTTTATAATAACCATTTATTATCATAAAACACTAAAATTTGTATGATTATATACTTTTTCATTATCATATATCCTATGATACAAGAATTTTTCAAGTTTACTAATTACCATTATAATTCCACTTAAAATTATTTGTAATGGAATAGAGAATGTGTTTTATCATTTCCTTATATAATACATGTATCATTCGTAGTGGTGGAATAAACACTCCCTCTATTCTATGCAGTATAATACATGTATGTACCTGTTCATCTCCATTGGGATGGGATAAAATTACACATGTAATTTATTAAGAGTTAAAACAAATATTATAGGGTGGAAAAGTGAGAATGTTTGAATGTGTAATAGATGGAAAATTATCATTATAAATCACCTCATCTAAGTTGAAAAATAGGAAGTTAGCTCCATTGGAAGTGTTAAAAACATATAGTGAATGAGACTGCTTCTAACCAACATAAATCAACTCATTTTTTAAACTATTTTGATTGACCATCGACCACCAGTTCTTTGGAATTCCCGCTCAACATAGTCTATAACCATTTTAGTTAAGTGCATAGTCACCATAGGGATGCCTATCAAGACACAGCTAGAAGCATTATGTTTACGACTCATTGATGTGAAATCTTACCACATCCTTTCTCATATTGGGTGCCCATATAAGGTATCTCAAGCATTATTGGTGCGAGTTTCCATGTTCTTTTTGGGTCTCACTCTATACACAACCCTCTCTAAGTTAGAAATTATCTCTCTAAAAAGATAAATGTTATCTCAACTCTTGATCATTTCATACACTCATAGATCAAAACATAATTATGGAAAATATAAAAAAACACTAAAATGAAATTTATCTCTCCGTTGTTGAATAACACACACAAACATCCATTTACTCCCATAAAATTATCTTTAATGTGAGGGGTTGGATTTAATTTTAAAAGTAAATTACAATGGGGGAAAAAACGAGTAAAATATATTAAAATTTTATACTTTATAAACATCCTAATATACTAAAACATCAAATATTAAATTAAAATCATGGGTTAAATCCAATTCAAATCCTAATTATTCTTTTCTTGAATCAACACATATGTCTTGTTTGATGAGTGATGGCGATGAGTATGATATGAATTTTTTAAAAGAATTTTCAAATTCTTTTCATGTAAAATTGGTACTTTTGAAACCATACCTGGGAGGCAAGCTAGGGCTTCAATGGGTCAGCGGCGATGGGCGGCGAGGCGCACTAATGGGCGGCGTGGCACGCTTATAGGCAGCGAAGTCACTGACAGCACGTGGGGAGCCGATCTAGGGTTCGGGTTTGGGGGAGAAGATGGCGTCACGAGGGTCGGGGGGGGGGGGGAGAAGGGGGGGTCAGGGTCAGGTGGGGGGGGGGTGGAAGCGTCACCACTGTAAAAAATAGGGGGTTTAGTGGTGGTTTTTAATAAACCACTGCTAAACCCATTCAAAAAATGGTTTAGAGGAGGTTTAAAAAACCGACCCTAAAAGACCGCCACTAAAGGCGATTTATGTTACAGTGTTTCCATTAATTAATGAATAAATCCCTTGTTGTAACAAAGGCTCCATGTGGGAATTAGTGATAAATATTTATCTTTTATTAAATGAAGATATTTTCATAAGGATCATTTTTTATGAATATGAATAATGCTTTGGACTATTAAGAAACTGGTGGGGTCTAGTTATAGATAGACCCTTGATGTGTTGTTAGTCTCATGAGATGAATCATTTGGACAAATAAGATGGGTTTTACCAGATATGTTGTAAACATTCTTTTGAAAGGTCTTGACTCTAAATGTATCATCTTCCAAGGAAACATGGAATCTAATAATTAATCATTCCCTCATTTAGATTCTGTTATTATTTATCCATGAGATTTTACATCGACATATTTATGGATACTTTTACTTCTAAGTTTATTGATTTAAATGGTATGAGATTCAATTTCTTACCTTTCCACATTTATATTGCCATGTCTAGTTATTTGAATGGAATTTTGTATCAGTTATTTACCTTTCTATGTTAATTTATTAGTATTGATTCATTATTTCCCACACATTACATACCCTTATTGAGAATTTGTATTCACCCTTATTATATTTTCTTTCCCCAGGTTATGGAGAATAAATATTTGAATCAGTGTTCAAGGATGTTTTTATTTATTTTTATTATGTATCATGTGTTTATTTACTATTACCAAATTTTATTATGGGTATCAAGTATGTATTTTTCCTTTCTAGGATATCTAAACTGACATGACCTTCATGATATGATTCCCTGTAATGATGTTAGTGTAATTAAATAATACACCATCTCCAAGTTTCTATGTTGGGGAGTTACACAAATGGTTTCCAATGGGGTTGTTCATGGAATCAAAAATACTCAACCATTTTTTATCCAAGGCGACCCACTTTCCAAATATATGTGCTTGTCGATAAGTTTATAAATTATTCTTAAGAAGTCTCATTGTTTGAGAGGATGTGATGTCAGGCTCATCACACCCGTTTGGGGGGAATTATTTTCTTCCCCAAGACCGTCATATAGATTTAATACATACTCGTGAATCATTTATTTAATCCAAAGTATGCTAGGTATTACCCAAAAAATACCAATCAATTATCAGTATGTATCAAATGAATAATCATATTTATGTATCTGAGGTTATTCATCAATGGAGACATCTATATGTATACATGGTTCTTCATCAATGGTATCCTCTTATATACTGATTAATGATTCTTTTTTAATTATAGAGATGATTATGGTTTTATAGACACTAAATGAGTTACTCTAGAGTTTATTTTCATCTAGGTATTCTCAGGTTTCTCTGGATTTTATCATCGTCAAGGGAGATGGGATTTGTTTTGATGTTGGGATCAAACCCATATGCGGCCTTCCTGCGTATCCTCGTGAAAGGAATCAAAACCCACTTTGTTCGGTTTCAATTAATTGGGAACATCATACCTTTTAAGGTCATGTGATAAGGACCCAACCATACCCTTTAACATCATGTGGAAAGGACATCTAGGTGGAAGGTGTGTAGTCAATGTTTGGTGTGGGACCTATGTCAAAGCTGCACAAGGAACTCTGAAGGGATATGAATTTCCAAGTTGAATTAGTCCCAAATGAAAATGTTTCCTAAAGAAAATATGGTTGATTATATTTTTGGGTTTAAACCATAGGGAGGCTTCCTATGTATCCTAAAATGACCTGAATCAAATCCCTTATAGTTTGATTTTGAGGACCTACACCTATGGAGGCCCTCAAAGATATGTCTCATAGGGGAATATGGCCCTTTTAGTGGATTTTGTTGGGGATTATTACTGAATAGGATTCCCCTGTAAAGGGGAATGAGAGGAATGTCTAACTACCAGTGGATTGGGGGCCCAACATGGGGCTTACTTCTAAGGAGAATTCCTAGATTAAGTGAATTTTGATTGGGGATTATTCTAGAGGAGGATGCCCATTGAGCTCGGGCCTTATGTAGGATTCCTATGTATACTAGATAGAGGGAATTAGAGTTATTATAGTTCAATAAGTCTCATGGATCATGAAAATTTCTTTATCACTATTAACCCCTAATACCATATGAGTCATGCTGAATGTGACAAACAAGAGTATTTGAAATATCTGATAATCCACACACTTTTCCTTCTCCACTGGTGGAAGTGGAGGAGGATTATAGTGGAAGAGGTGAGGGTTATGAAACATCCCCCACCTCAATTCAATATAAAAAGGAATGAAGGTGTATGATTATGTGGTAAAGAGGATAAAGACTAAAAACTCATGTAGGTAAGGATATGGGATTACTATAGGAGGTATTCCCTACAATTGGTTGTATAGTGGGATGCGGATCTCATTTTATGTTTAATGTAAAATCATGTGAATCATAATTCTCCCCGCTGGGAACTGGAGGATCCAAATCATAGAGATGATAAGGAGAGGACATGTTCAAAACCCTAATCTCCAAGTCTAGTAATTATACGACACTATACCAGGGGTAAGGGTCCTAATTACCATGGGGATATAAGCCCACATGCACATCATGGAACTTGACCAGCCAACGAGACATGTGTGGGAATCCTCTAACCATAGGAAAACAAACCCAAATGTTGGTCATGTTGGTCTACCACTGACCATGGTTGTGAAAGTATAGAGGTCTTAAAGTAGGTTTCTACTTGGTCCCTTTCGGAAAAGTGACACATAGAAGGATAGTCCCTACCATAGAAATATTTAGAGAATGTCTCCTGAATGGATCACATAGGGGTAAGGTTAGGGAAAACCCATGAGGCTTGTGTGTGTGTGTGGGGGGGGGGTGCTATTAATAGGTATGGTTGGGAGAATTTGAAGCAAATTGGGAGATGGAACACATGGGATACTACACTTGGGTGAAGCCTTACTCAATCCTTCAAGGGCCTCCACAGGTGTTCCCTAAGGTATGTCATGTAGGTACCTATTTCAAAAAGGACACCTCACACTAGTCTTCATGAATCAGGGTTTGGTAAAATTACTCATATAAGTGTTGTTTATTTGAAAAATCATGAAGAATTTAGTTTAGATATTACCATTTAATTACCTCTTCTTCAGGTGTTAGTGAAGTACCTAGTAGGTCACAAAGGTCTTGAGGGAAAGATTGGGGAGATCAGACAGTCTTTAAGACTTTGGGGAATTCTATCCAGGAAAATGAATACCCCAGGGTCTTGTTTATTGGAAAATATAGGGCCATAGGAGAAAGGTTAATCTCATGCAGGTGTTGCTTGAAAGTCATCCGGGTTTTGTTCTGCATAGGATAATTGGGCACCAATGATACTTGGGGGGCCCTGTAAAAATTTATTTTGGGGAAATTTCAAACCTTGACATTTTTCACTTCTTTCCTACACTTTTCCTTAATGTATTTACCTTTTTCACCTTTTCATCCATGTGAAAAAATGGAGTGTCAAAAATATTGAAATTGAAACTCAAGAAAAACTCCTCCACAAATAGAATGATACATTTCTTTACTCTCCATGGAAGTAATATGGGTGTCATATAGTAGATAGAATGTAGATAAGGAAATGGAAATTTATAAAATGAAAAACTAATGCATCAAGAGATCCCTATAATGAGTCGAATTATGTGAGAAGTGTTTGAGTAGTCTGGATTATTGAATTTGGTTTACCTAATTTTTTTGAAATAAAAATACTACACTGCATAAAGCATTATTCCACAGGATTAAAACATTTTGTAAGTAGTAAAAAAAAATGGAAATGGAGAATAGAAATGAAATTCATTTGATAAAAATTTTGGGAAAGAGAAAGCTATAAAATGGAGAATGGGACTAAAATATAAATAAAAATATGATTAAAACATATTTAATATGGTTTTCCTCTTATAAATCACTAATTATAATGTTTTCATCTTGATGGATATGCCAATGTATCAGTTAGTACCATCTATTGGCTCAGATATCCTTTATCTTCTACAACTACTGATGGAAGTATCCTTTATATCTCATGCTCAATTGGAAGGATTGATCACTTCATGAGGATACCAAGTCAGAATCCGATGTGTCCTGAAAGGTATATATGCTCATGGTGGTGGATTCTGAGCATGAATATCAAGTAATTTCTCCAGATATAGGTGATTCATATCAGCCATGTGCTGATTCATTATTCAAACAAGGGTAGATTATGGCATATTCACATCGATTAATATAGAAGAAATAGATAATCTAGACATGGATACTGTAACAGTGTATTGAACTGAAAAAAATAAGTCAAGTTGATCAAAATGTGTATCCAATATATATTAATGAAGTGAAAAGATAATATATGAATGGAAATATAGATAGTACAAAAAAGGGGCACCCATGACCTAAAAAAAAGAGGGAGGGGACTGGGGAACACTAAGAGAAATCAATGTCAGTAATTACATCATCTATAGTCCATGCACCTTCCCCTCTTGGTCTATCACTTTGATGGATGATGGGACGTGATGATAAGATGCATATAGTGGTGTTGTGGTGATATTAGATTTATGAGTGGTTTTTGGTTGGGAGGTATTGATCCAGAGTGAGGTCATCGGTCTGGAAGCTAGATTGAAAAAAGGAAACTTAGTGAAAGGGGAGGCTAGTGATCCATTTCCCCTCGGAGCCTACTCTATGAGATAGTCATACTCAGCAGCAGGGTTTTTCAGCTCTAATGGTATGTTGTCTGGGATGGTAGCTGGGGCAGTGATAGTAAATGATGAAAGGATTTTAGGGGTCGGTGGTGGATGAGAAGATGGATGGGATGATGGTGGTGATGAATAAGTTGTAAAATGAGAGAAGTAGGAAAAGGAGATATAGAGGTTCTAGGAAATCAATCATAGATTCATGAGGAAGGATAATTGTATTTCCCAGAGATATTCTAGATATCAAGGGGTGGGTGGAGTAGTAGATTAGGTGGTGGAAGATATAGGAAAATGGGTGGGGTCATGGGTGGGAATGGAAGATATAGGTCATAGGGAAGATGTGAGGGATGTAGGTGGTTCAGGTTCTGCGGCATGATCTTTGAGCGCCTCATCAGCAGCCTCAAAAAGTCATGGTGCCCATAGGTAGAGGTCTCCATCCATGTTAATCAACTACATCTTGTAGAGAAAAATAAAATCAATGGATTCTATAAAAATGAGGGAGGTGAGTAGAAGAGTGGTGTCAAACATACCAGGAGGACGGGCCATGTGTGTGATCAAAGATCCCCCCATCAGTATGCCTATCCTCCTCTATTTATGATATTTTTAGTAAAATGTCAACAAATATTCCTTGTTTAATGTAGGTCTTACAATGAATATAATGATTATCCTGACATCTATCTGGCTCCCACTCTCGTGAGACTTTGATCAAAGAAACTAGGTATTTGTCAACGCCCAATATAGTGGAGTGAGGGGGATCAGAACTAGGGGGACATCATTTTCCTAGGATCATTCTCAATGTGAGCATCCTAGGTAATAATCCACCAGATTTTATTTTAATCATACTATGATGGATCAAGATGTAGGGTATGGAATACCACATATGTGGAGAAATCATCAATGTAAATTCTGAGGCCTTTTCCAAAATTCACGTAGGAAATGTAATGATGTCCCATCCAAGTCTAAAGTGGAGGATATCAATAGAGACCTCACCTATGGAAAGAAACAAAAGAAATGGATCCTGTTATGTCTTCTCATATACCTCAATTATGGAAATGATATGTAGGCACTCGAGGAGAAGGATGACCTCCTGGATGATATGTAAGAAAGTAAGGATAACCATATCGATAGTTTTGTTGGTCCTCATCGGCTTCTCATGAAGATGGTTGAGTTTCACCTGGTGTTTTGGATTTGAAAATTAGAGGATAGGTTATAGATGAGGTTTTTCATTTTCAAATGAGTCATTATAGCTTTGGTGGTCCTCTTTCAGGACAACGGGCTGTTTAGGGACCGCAGTAGAGGTCAATCGGGAAGCTTCCTGAGGTGCTAGGGCTATGAATCCCTTCCTTCATTTAATTAGTGGTGAATAATCCTACTCAGGTGTGGAATCCATAGGAGGGGTTATAATAGTTTTATTTTTAGATGTAATGATTATAGGGATGAATTATTATAGGGGAATAAATAAGATAAGCAGGATTGGGGAGGCTTGATGAACGGGAAGGAAGGGATGTTGTGTAGGAGGGTGGGGGTCAGGTTGTGTGCGAGTGGTGAGAGAGGAAGGGAGAGGGTGCAGTCATGAGCCCTATGTTCACATCCTTTTTAGAAAAACATTATTTGGGAATTACACACTTTTTATTGGAGTTTCATATCATGTAATTTTTAATTTTATTTAAATATAAGTCTTGAAAATGAATGTTGTTAATCATGATCACAAGATTTGTAATTGTTTATTTTTTCTCAGATTTGGATTAAACTCTGTTCGTTTTCGGTTTTTAGGCCCTAATATATACTAATATTATTCTATCATATTTTGTCCTAATGTTACCTAACCTAGTGTGTGTCTTAGTCAACACTTCGTTTAACTTCAAGAGCATGGCTCTTTGAGGCTCAAATTAATCTGAATCTAATGATTCACCCTTACTAGAGGGGTTCTTGAATGGTTTTTATTCTTTGACCTTTGAATTTTAATAGGCGTGTTCCTTATTTCTGAATCTTGAAAATTCATTAAGAAAACACTCAAATGGCCACAAATGGTCCTGACCATATGGATTTGATCTTTCTAGAGAACAATGTCAAACATGAGTTGAATAACAAAACATTATTCCCTAGGAAAAAAATTTCATCTTTAAATGTGTTGATTGTGTCCTTTTTTGTTTTTTTCTTTATAGATTTTGGCATTTTCATAATAATTATTTCTGATTTCTTCCAATCCATCTAATTTTATCATTCTATCATCATTATCTTTTTGAAAATCTAGATTGTGCTTCTTAATTTACCAATATGTGTTGTGATCATATTAAAATGGGAAATGAAATGGTTTTCCATATATCAATCAAAATAATGTGCCAATGGTTGTTTTTATGTAGTGTGGTATGCCCAAAGTGATTCATCTAATTTCAGACTCCAATAACTTTAACTTATTTTCACGATATTTTCTTGTGTTTTTTTTATTTCCATGTTTGACAATTAAACTTACTCACTTGATTAGGGGTGGTAGGGAGTTCCTTTATTGTATCGAACTATTTTTTCTGTAGTAATCTTATGATGTAATTATTAGTGAAATTCTTTCTGCAATCAATAATTACTAGTCTATAAAATCATTATCGTGAAAAAAAGTTTTTCCTTTGAAACTTTATGAACACCTTTGTGGTGTCATGAGTTGTAGATTCAGTTTATAACAACATGGAAACATATTCAACACCAACATGGATATAAGACATTCCATGTTAATTGGGAAATGGTCCCATGAAATATATTCCCCACACTTTGAATATTTTGACTTCTAGGTTTGGATTTTGGGGCATGTCCTTTCTTTTTCAAATAGTACCAGTCCTTTGTAACTTATCACAACATTGAAAAAAACATCGTGCATGTTGGTGGAGTGTTGGCCAGAAAATTCCTATCTAAATAATTTTGGATAATGTATGTTCTGTTCCATGATGTCCTCCTATTATTGATACGTGGAACATGTCTAATTTTTTTTGGATTTCATCTTCTAGAATACAGAGACATAACAATTCATCAACAATTTCATTGAAAAGGAGTGGTTTATCCCAGTTTTAGTGTGAATCTTGAACCAAAAATCATCTCCTTTGCTGATAGGAGAGGTATGGGTATAGATATCTCATCAAGAGATAGTTTTAAATATCATAAAACCATTTTTTGCCATTGTATTTATGTTGAAAATGTGTTTCATCAAGGATGTATGCTTCAATGTTGAGGTCATCGTCATCCTATATATGGGGCAGTGGAAGTTGGGAAAGATGATTAGTGAAAAAAAATTTAAATTCCCTTCGTATCTTTGATTACAATGTTGAGTTCTTGTAGCAATAGGATCCACCGTATCAGACATTTCTTGGCATCCTTTTTGTTCATAAATGTTTTTTGGGAAGCATGATCTGTGTAGAAAATCACTTTTAACACAACTAGATATGAGAAAATTTTCTCAAAAGTAATAAATATTACTAAAAGATACTTCTCTATGCTTGTGTAGTTCACATGTTCTACATTCAGTGTGTGACTAAAATAACAGATGGGTTAGAATTTTTGACCTACTCTCTATCCTAAAACAACACCAACAGTAATGTCATTGGCGTTGCACATAAATTCATATTCATTTTCCACATATAGTGAAATGATTATAGGAGAAGATATTAGGATTTTATTTAAATTATTTAATTTCTTCCTTTATTAATAAGTAAATTAAGATGGAGTTTTCTTCGATAATAGGTCTGTCATAGGGAAGAAAAGTTTCACAAAATCTTTTATGAATCTCCACTAGAATCCATCTTGGTCTATAAATTTTATTATACCTTTGACTGTTAAAGGATCTGGTAAATATTTGATAAATTTTATCTTGGATGGATCACCTTCCATTCCATATGTGGAACTTTTTTTGTTCTAGTACTAGGCCTCCTTGGACCATAAAATGAAATTTTTCCAGTTTAAAACTAGATACTTCTCTTCACATCCCTAAAGGACTACCCTAATATTGCCTATACATACCTCAAAATATATTTCATAAATAGAAACGTCATCCATGAAAATCTCTATAAATTCCTCTGCTATGTCATGGAATATATGGGTCATTCACCATTGAATGTATTTCAGTTAATTACATATTCCAATAGATATATGCTTGTAGGTGGAGGTACCAAATGAAAAAGTGAATGTTATTTAAGAGTAATCTTCTCGGTAGACTATAATATTACTGAATACCAAATATCCACCCATGAAACAGTATAATTTTTTTCAGGTTATTATCTCTATAATTTGATCTATGAAATTTATGGGGAAATGGTCTTCCCAAGTTATTGTATTGAGGTTTCTATAGTCCACACAAACTTTCCATCTAGTGATGGTGTGAGTTTAGATCAGTTCATCTTCATCCTTATTTTCTACTATGAGACCACCTTTACATGGTATAAACTGTTGTGGGCTCATCCATTCTTTATCTGAGATTAAAAAAACTATTCCAACATCATGATGTTTTGTTACTACCCTTTTAACAACCTAATTTATTGGTGGTGTGAGTCACTTATACAGTTAGATTTTTTGTTTTTCACCTTCTTCTAGTATAATTTTATGGGTTCATAAATCATGATTGATTCCTTAATGTCATACATCCCCAAGGAAATTGAAAATTTATGTCTTTTTAGTACTTTAATTAAAATTTTCTCTTGTGATTGAGTTAGTTATGTGTTGATGATGACTTGTAGTGAAACATTAGTCTCTAGAAAGAAATACATGATTATATTGGGGAGGGTTTTTAGATCTAGATTAGGTTCTAAATGAATGAGGGTATTAAAGTTGGGATCTTTTCTCTTATAAGAGGTTCTATGTAGCTTATTTCCATAAAGATGTATTCCTCATCCTCATGAGTAAGGTGCACCTCATCACTCTCGTTTTCAATATTTATATATATATCTATTTCATCCATGAGAAAGATATCTTGGAAGTAAAAAGAATCATATATTTTTTTATTAATTCTTTTTTAGGTCAAACATGACTTGTTCATCACCTACTCAAAATACGAGTCTTCTTTATTTACATCGATTAGTTCCTTCCTAGTTTCCAAGAATGGTCGGCCTAGTATGATTGGAATGTCTTCCTCTACTTCGATGTCCAGAATGAAGAATTATACTTGAAAAATAAACTTTTTGAGTTTGAGTGAGACATCATTGAGAATTCACCATGGGTAATTTTCTTGATCAGTCGTCCAATTGAATTTATACTCTAGTTGGGTAGAGTTCTTCAAGTCCTATATTACAGAATACACTCATCAGCATGAGGTTAATATTGGATCATATTTCTCACAAGGCTCATCAAATGTTGTGTTCTTCTCTTGTACAAGGGATTGATAAAATTACAAGATCTCTCATTTTCAGAGTAATATTCTTCTAAAAAAAGTAGATAATTATTAATTTAGAATAATGACTCCTAGGTCCTACATTTTTCTTTTGTTAGAATGACTTTCTTTATTAAATTTTTCTTATGAAAACATTTGTGCAATTGAAGCAGGAAAAGGAATTATGATGTGTATCTTATATAACATCCCTAAATATTTATTGTATTTCCATTAAATTTTTCCCTTCCTCACTCTTTCTTTAAAAGCAAGACGTTTCTTATAAGATGTTGGATAAATATATATTTCTACCTTGAGTTTCTCTCTTGTTTGGGATATTGTTTAAGGTGGCACTTCTTAATGTATCCATTGAGTTGTTCCATTTTATATGTCACCAAATTCTTATTATATAACTATTGTATGATTTTTGGATTCCTCAACTTTTCTTCCCCATACTCCTCCAGGTTTCTGAAAATCCATCACTTTTCCACTCTTTAAAACCTCATCATTTTCCTCTTCCATTGGGTATGTCTCTGTATTATCTGTTACTATACCTAGAAATATCTTTGACACTGTATTTTTGATTTGACCCATTTGATAATCTAGGTTATGTAGTGTAGCCCTTTGGTTCACCATTTTTGTTTCATGGTTGGTCATCCACTTATCTACCGTTTGAACAAATAATGATAGTATATTTTCCAAATTTAATTGCAAAGGTATTGTTTTTTGTGGAGGTATTGGTAGTCCTAGTTGAAATTATTGTCAGGATATTAGAGGAATGGGTTGTTAGGTTCCTTGTTGTGGTGTTTGGAGAAAAATATTCATCATCGGGTATCATGGGGGTCCTTGGTTCCTGAATGGTGCCTGACCACTTCATTGATGGTAGGACCCTTGATTGATTTATTATAGTTGTTGGACTGGACTTTATTGAAATTGTTGTTCCGGTTACTAAAATTTTAGAATTTTATGATTATAATAAACATAATTACAATCTTGTATTGGTTGATCATCAACACTTGTTGTGCTGTGTTGATAAAGGTACATTCCAATGGACATTTTATATGAGTAAATTTCCATGATTGGAGTAGGAGGGGGTGGTGTATCTGGTAGTTTAAATGATTCTAACTTCTTGGTAAAAGCCCCGTATTGTGTATCTAGTCGAGTTTTCTCTTCAAATTTGTGGATCCTACGCTTGGTTGGTACATGATATCTCTTGAATAGACTGTCATAATGAGATACTTCACCATTAATTTATCAACCCTCCTTGGGTGTTTTAAACATTAACCCTCAATCAGTGTCTACATCAATGAAATTGAGATTAGATGGTTGGATTCCCTGAAAGAATTTCTGGAGTTTCATCCATATATAGATTCCATGATGTCGGTACATTCAGGTAGGTTGCTTAAAATGATATCATGCTTCCGAATCTGAATCACAATCTATTTTAGTGAAGTTTTAGTTTTCATTCTTCAATTTCAATTTTTGAATTGGATGAAAATACTTATCCCAAAATTTATTGGCTAAATCATCCCATTTCATCATGTAATCGGGTGTTTTAATTTTGATCCAATCATTAGATCTATCTCACTAGTAGAAGGGAAAAACTCTAAGTCTTATAACCTCAATTGATACACCCTAGTTATGAAAAGTAGCATAGACTCCTAAGAAGATTGAAATATTTTCATTATGTTCTTCACATTAATGCCTACTGAATTTTACCATATTCAGAATCATATTAATGGGTACACATTTAATTTCAAATATATATGACTATATTGTAGGGAATATGATACTAGGTGTAGCACCATTAGTTTATGGAAATCCATAATCTATGATAGTTCACTCTTGGTGTCCTAGCTGTTGTCCATGTACTGTGGGTTGCATGTTCAGTGGGTTGGGTTGGTTTGTACATGTAAGATAGTTGTGGTCTTCCATTTATGAATGAAGGCATGCAGAGATGTACATATTGATTTCAGGATCGAGCACACATTGTTCTTGTGTGTCAATTCTACTTGAATGAGTCAATTGGACCTAATGCACGCACTAATCTGCATGTAGAATAAGGGCATAGGGGTGTTCGAGAATGAAGAAGAATGAAAGGAAAAGATAAAGGGGAATCAGGTGAGGTAATCATAGGTTCTCGAAGTATGTTTCTGTGCCTTATCATATTCCCTTTTGTCCCTAGATATGGTTCCAAAACCTGATATGCCTGCACGCGTTGTTTAATTCACATGGCCTATGGTCAGATTATATTTATTTCCCCCAAAATACACTTGCTACTTTGGTGTAGTGTAGTGGTAGTGCGGGGTCCATCCCACAAGGATTTTTATTGGATGGAATGAACTAAATCTTAGAACCCTATGGTGTAGGATTCCTCACAATGTGTTTTATCTTGGGAATACTTAATAATAAGGGATTCATGGATTATTATCATAGATAAATAAGGGATCAAGGTCAATTTTTGGGGTTTAGAAAAAATGTTGATCTTAATTCTAACTTGGCATGGTCCTAAGGATTATGTTGCGAAGCAAGAAAGGGTCAATTTTGGGGTCTATAAATGTATGTTTTTTAATTAATCATTTTTTCTATAAATGTGTAAAAAAGTTTTTTAGGGTTTTCTATGGTTTGGAAAGGTTCGAAGGCGTTTGGAGATATTACTCATAAACTATTCTGAGAACTACCCCTAAGGGTTTAAACATTGTGAATGTGTTACAAAACATGTAAATGCAAAGGTAGATGTCACAAACCAATTTTGGTTGTGAAATTATTACACATCATGTAAATTTTTCACTTCTTGTAAAATTTGATCCGAGTTAAATATTAAATCAAGGTGAAACATTTTTTAACATAAGTCATAAATTGAGAATTACACGCAATGTAAGGATTACCTGATGTGAAATTCTTTCTTCTAGCAGTTTTGAGACCCCTCCGTGAATATAATTAATTCATTATTTCATATTAACCCTTCCCCTACCAATCCTAGGAAAATTATAGTAATATTTTGAGCATCCTCTTCCATTTAGGAATTCCATACTAAGAAATTGAACCATGATAGATTTTTTTCTTAGGGTTTACCCTCTCTTATATTGTTCTCTATTCCAGTGGTGGAATCGTTGGACCACAGTTGTGTCTGGGATAACCAGGAGGATTTTTCATATAGATTTTTTTATCTCTATTTCCTTCATTTATATTTCTTTTACCCAGTTATGGTGTTTCTAAATCATTTGATAAATATATGGGTTCTAAACCTATCCCTTTGGCCTGTTTAATATTCATGTCTATGCACATTGTGATTAAATCGATGTAGTATGAACTTTGTGTAATTTATTTTGTGATTAATGTTACATCATGGATTGGAATATTGGTTGGATAATGTGGATTCAAATATTAATGCGACCCACATTATGGGTACCTATTGGGAGAGAGAACCTATGAGTAATTGGAAATATGATAATGGATTAAAGTGTGTTTAGAACCACATGAGATTTTAGGTGATTTATTGATATAGAATAACATTGGTTATAGATTATGAAGTATATATATGGCTATTTATAAAAGAATATATAAATTAAATTTTAAATTAAATATTAATAGTAATTTTCATAATTAACAATTGATTCATATGATGTGATATTTTGATATCCTTAATGTTATTACTTTATCAGGTTTAATGTTGAATTGATTATATAGAGAGATATCCCCAATTTTATAATGAAATTAATAAATATAGGGAATTTATCATATGTTGAAATTATTATATCGTGGGATTGGTCTCGTTTCTCAGGTTGAAATTCTTATATAGATGGTTTATCAGAGTGATACATGAGGAATCCTTATATAGAGTTTTCAGCCAAGTTCATGATGAAATTATTATATATTGGTATTTTTATGAAGGCTGAACTTATTATAAATTAGGCTCCACATATTTGGCTGATTATACAATGGTGTATGGATATGGTTGGAACGGTTGTGCTACATCCCTAGAGACATTCTGGCATGGTGCCGAAGTAGATTGATTGTTGTATTATATAAATTGATAAATTAATTCACCAGTTCATCACATTATTTCATACATATTTTATTATAATGATTTTTTAGACATGGTGGTGTTTTAATACTAAATTTTACTTTCATGTTATTCAAGAAATTATTTGGTACCTGAGAAAATTACATGGATGCATATTTTGACAAAGAAAAGGGACCTTGTTGTTTATTTGTTTGGTTGATGGATTGGCTAGAGTTTTGAGATAAGATTGACATGGGGTTCTAGAATAGGGTCTTTTGAGATCAAATTTTAGGATATGATTATTTTATTTTTATTTTTTTCATTTTGAAATTTAGATAAGCATCTTCTTTTAATTGCATGATACATTATTATTATTTTATTACCTAATAATTTTACATTATAGTTGCATGTAATACTGATTATTCTATGTCTATTATAGTAATTATATTTATTTATATTACTTAATTATATTTTTTTATAACTCCACACCAAGGGGTATAGTCTACCCACAAAATCATCACACCCCCACCACTATTTGGTATTATTTTTTGTATTAGAAGGTGTTATTAAGGCCCCATAACGAACCTGATTTGGACACACTAGATGGTGCTGGATTGGGGGTGTTGCAAAGGGGCATAAAAAGATTATGTTTTCCTATCTATTTCAATACTATTTGAGAAACGTATAAAAGAGACAAGGTTGTTTTAGTACATTTTAATGAGCTTCTGCATGGGAGTAGCTAACCCATGTACAATGGAAAATCTGAGTACCCAAGGATGGGATTGTTGTTGATGTTTTTTTATTGATATAGTTGATATCATTTCAACCTAAGTGATTTTCATGTTTGTGATGATATCGTTTCATGACATTTACACTCATGGAATGGTATTTTTTTCATATGATTATGTGTGCATCATGATAGTATCATCATGATATATTTTTTCATGCATTTTTCAAGATAGTGACATATTTATTACATGTGATATATACATTCTAGTATGAGTTGTGATATGAGATAACTTTTATATCTAATAAATAAAATAAATGAACTCATATTTTACTCTATAACACTTATAGTCCATATTTAAAGAGTCCAATTAAGGTGTTTCTCTATTGTTGTCACCTATTGAGGTTGACCATGTTGTTATATACATATTTCTATGGAGTGTGTCTATCTTGTAGATAATATGAATCCTCATCATCTTCGAGTTGAGCATAAGCAGAGTGGAAATCAACACGCTCCTAACACTGCAGAGAGGGATCTTCTTATAGATCTTAAGGATCATATGGATGTTCAACTTTACAAAATCTTCTTGTGGGTCAGGTGATCCATGGCTATGGAGAATGTTCACATAGTTCCATTGATTTCTTATATGAGGAGAGAGTTTCAACTATATCATTTATCTACATTAAATGGGGAGGGAGTCTCTAGATAGCCAAGTTCTAGATTTATTAAATCCATACAATCTTCAAGTATATCGAGACTCTCATATATAGGTTGGTGAAGACTGTTTCATATTTGGTCTATGGAATTTCAATGCATTGGTGTCATATTCTTGATAATGTTGAGCAGAAGGATGATTTATCTTGGAAGGAATTCTAGGTGATGTTATCTTTATACTCCTATCCAGAGATGTTGTGGGATGAGGAGGAACGCGAGTTAATAGATCTTACACATGATGGAATGTCATTGATGGACTACACTGAACATTTCACCAACCTACGGTGCTTTGCGATATCATTAGCTAATGATAAGATCTCCAGGGAAAGAATTGTTTTGACAAGATTAACTATAATATTAGGTCTCATGTGAATGTTTTTTCTCAATATCTTTTTAGATGTAATGAATCATGCACTCATCATGGAAGGGAATTTAATAGTGTCTTTGGGTTGTGACTAGGGTATTTCTATAGGGCAAACATAGAACTTTTATTCCGGTGGAATGAAGCCCCTCTATGATATATTTTTCCAATGAAATAACCTAAAGAGAAATTAGATAAGCAGGTAATCATCTTACAATAGTTTTATGTTACATTGATTTTAGTGCGCAATGTTGGGCCATAAAAAACCTCATTGTTCATACCTTGCTTTGGAGTTCCATGTTTGGAGTAGGTTTGTCCATCTTCTGTAGTTTTTTAGAACATATCATAGTAGAGAAGTGTTCGGGGATCATGACAATTTCTAGAGTCTAGGATTGAATAAACTACTCCCATCGTATTGGTAACTAGATTTTTATAGGATTTTCAGGTTGAAGAAGTGGATATGGTACCCTAGAGTTGGAAAGACAATATTGGGTAGAGGGGATAGCTCAAGGGATTCAGTCTGGATCCCAGGGCTGATGGGATGGTCAGCTGCACATTATGAAAACTACTCTAGATATTGTCGATATAGGAACTTCTAGAATCAGAGGTATGATTATTTTATCATGTACAATTTCTTGAGTTTGGTTTGATTCAAGAGAATTAAATTCCATTTTATCTTATCTTTTTTCAAATGGTTTATGCCTAGTTTTGAAAACTATAGATGGTTCTTTGACTATCGACACACCGTTGGGAGTGCAGTTAGGGAATATCAAATGTTTCAAGATATTTTATATAGAGATTGATAGTTACCATTTCATGAGGGAACTATTTCTACTGGAAATGATAAATTTTTTTTGGGTTTGGATTGGTTAGTCCTATACTAGGACCATATTTTTTGTTACTAGAAGATAATAACCTTTCATTCTCCATAAGAAGGAATCCATTCTCCTTAGGATAAGTGGGATCTTTTTTCTGGTCATATATGACTAATATCGTGCATATTTTATGGTCTCCTGACTCATATATTCAGTATTTCTCTATATAATAGTGAAATTCATCATGATATTTTTCCCCAGTGGTATAGAATTTTTAGTATTTCTTTCCTAACGAGTTCTATAGATTACCACCCAATAATGAAATCAAATTCATGATCTAGTTAGTGTCAGGAGTAGTTATAGATTCTATTTTTCTGAAAAAAATATAACCAATAGAGAAATGAATGTTGAAAATTCAGTTGGAATATCTAGAAGCATTATTTTGATATTTTCTAGTACATCTCTATTGGGTTATCCAATCCTTTTAACCATGATGGTTGATGTTATGTTGCACATATGTGTGTATTATCAGATATTAAACTAGATGATGGTCAAGAACTAGTATCATCTTCCATGAATCAATGATCTCTTCGATCACATGAGAGGTTTGATGATCTTCTCTAATATATATCTAAGCACAAGATACCACCCATTGAGGGAGATACCATCCAACATACCTCATAATTATTTTAGGAGCAGGTATGTCTTGTATGAGTTCATAATTATTTCATTTGGATTGACCAATACACCAACGGTATTCATGGACTTGATGAATTAGGTCTTTCATCCATTTCTGGATTGGTTTATGGGTAGTTTATTTATGATATGTTAGTGTACTCTTAGTTAGAAGACTATCATTTCAAACATCTTAAAATTTTATTTATTATATTGAGAGATAATTGAGATTATGCTAAGATAACAAAATATAGTTTCTTGTTTGATAAATTGAAGTTCATGGGCTTGGTCATCACATAGGTAGGAGTGGCATGGGGAACATAAAAGGTTAAAATCTTTCTATCTTGGGATAAACTCAAGAATTTATTCAAGATTCATAGTTTTCTGGGTATAGTACTTCATTATTAGTGCTTCAACCTTGAATTATCCAATCTAGAAGCATTTATGTCTAGGACGACCAAGAAGGGTAATGTTTATTAGGACATATGCTTGTGATAGAGATTTTTTAGAGTAGAAGTGCATGCTAACCTCATCACATATTCTAACTTTACTTATATTGGGTATAGAATATACCATTTATTGTGATTCATATGGAGTTCGACTCAGACCATTTCTAATGCAAGAGGATCGAGTGGTTTTTGGTGGATCCAGACAGCCGAGACTACATAAGACAAATTACCATATTCATGATCTGGAGTTAGTAGAAGTGGTACATGACCTAAGATACTAGAGCCATTATCTCCTAGATGATAGTTTTTTAGTGTATAGGGGCCAAAAGTGCCTCAGGTACATCATTTTTTAGCATGATAAGAACCTTAGGTAGAGGATTTGGGTTGAGTATATGTAGTATTTCAACTTCAAGTTGGATTATAAACCAGGAAAGGAAAATGTATTTTCTAATTCCATGATCTAGAAACCATATACATAAGCATTTTGGGACTCTTGTTATGAGTTTTGAGTGATGAAACTATTTGGATACAAGAATATAGATGTCCAAAAGTCTAAGAGTAGAGTTGATTTGACTGCAACATCTGTTATACCCATATTTCTTAACCTGGACATGATATATAAGTTATTTGATTCTAATTTCTTAGTTCTGAGAGACAACATATATGGTGTGGAGACACCATCAGGATGGTCTCTTTGTAGTATCCATTCTATTCTTTTATGTGGTTTAGTGTTGGTTCTTATGGGATTTCATGAGGAAATGATGCGATATTTTTATACTTCTATATGGGTGGTACATCTTAGATTAAAAATGATGTATTGTGATCTCCATAGAAAGTAATAGTGATCATGAATGAATAAAGTGGTAGCAGGATTTGTGGTATGTTTTTTCATAAATCAGTAAGTGAATGTCATGTAGCAAAGGCTAGCTATGCCATTGAAGCCTCTTCCCATTCCTGAGTGGAAATATGATGAATTTTCTATGTATTGTTTAATACGATTACCCCATAAAACTGAAAGAATGATGCATTATGGGAGATTGTGAATTCCATAAAGGAGGAATCCTAATTCATTCCTATCTAGAAGACCTTTATAGATAATGATCTTGTTATTTTGTACACCCTAAAGATAGTTCATCTATATGGTGTTCATATGAGTATCGTTTCAGATAATGATCATTATTTCACATCATGGTTCTAGTAGGGTCTTCAGGGGGCTCTGGGGTCATGGTTTCTTTTGAGGAAAACCTATTTTCATGAAATTGACGGTCAATCAAAGTGGATTATTTAGGTTCTAGAGGATATGGTTTGAGAATATATATATATATATATATATTTGGTTTGTGGGAGAAGAATTTGGAGCTCTTGGGGTTTTCATATAATAATTTCTTCAATGAATCAAACAAGACTGCACCTATAGGGTATTTATATAGTCATTCCGTCTATCTATTTGTTGTTTGAGGTAGGTGAGTTAGTGCTTGTCGGACATAGTATTGTGTAATATATGACTATGTAGGTTCAATAGATTAATAGGTAGTTTGTGGCCACATATATAATGAAGAAATTGTATGTTGGCCATCGAAGATGATCTATGGTGTTCATGGTTGGAAATATTGTTTTCCTTTAGGTGTCACCTATGATGGGAAGATACTATATCAAAAAATAGGGAAAGATATCACCTAGGTTTGTTTGGTTGTAGGATATAGTGGATAGGTTCTATATAGTAGAATACCTATTATCCCTCCCATAGGTATATAGTTCCCTGCACGATGTATTTCATGTTTCACAGCCTTAGGGATAATATGCTAACCATTCCCATGTGGTAGAAGTCAAGGACATAAAACTTTGTGATGATGTGTCCTTTGAGGAGAATATGATACAAATTATGGACTGTAGTGAGAAATATATCTGGGAGAGGACTTTCCCACTTATTCATATAGAAGGAAATCATGGGCTTATTCAAGAGGAGACCTGGGGGAGGGAGTCTGATAAGAAAGAACAGTGGGTATACTTGTTCACCAAGACCCTATAGTGATGCTTGGAGCAGATCGGGGAAGATTTGTTATATGGTTGAGAGGTTGTAAGATCCCGTCTTTTTTTCAAATACTCCCCTCTTTTAGTTTTCCATCAAACATATTTTATATATATTCTATTGTCTTTGAATCTCAGTGGTTGAGTCTCAATCAGAGATATGGATATTTCTTATTGAAAATGACCTAATGTTTAGTGGTGTATGTTTTTTTATTAATGGAGTTCGAGTATAAATTTCTTAGAAATGATTTTCAGGGGATTTCCATGGCTTGGAAAGGTTCATAGGTGTTTGTATCTCCTATGTATAAACTATTATGAGAACATACTGTTGGATGTTTATATATCATGAACATGTTACATGACGTATACATGTAGAGGTAGATATTATGAACCATTCTAGGGGGTGAAATTGATAGATGTCGTGTAAATATTTTACATAATTTAAAATTATGGTAGGATAAAATATTAAACCCAGGAAGCATATTTTTCAATGTAAGTCGAATTTTGAGAAATATAATCCATGCAAAGTTTATAAAACATGAAATTATTAGCTCGAATGATTTTAAGACCACTCAAATCATTTGATTCTTTCCTTATTTGATGTGAATCCTTCAATTATATCCTCTAGGATACTTCTATGTGAATTTTGAGCTTCCACTTCCATTATGAGTGTCCCTTTTAGAAATAAAATCGAATTAAGTTGTTTTTATTAGGTTTCCCCCTATCATTTGTTTCCCTCCATTCTGAAGGTGGAATCTTATAACCAAAATATAATCTGGTTTAATCGATTTTTTTTTTGTGATCACACTAATAGAATTCAGTATTTTACCAATCCCCATATCCAAATGGTTCTCTAAAACCATTGGGATAGGGTAACCTTTCCCAAAAATATGCTTAATACCATTGGAAATGGGTGTATTGAGTTATCGTTTCCCAATAGTTTTTCAAAACCATTCGTAAAGGGATGTAGAAACCACTATATTCCTACAATTTTAATTAACAATTGGTATTGATGACATATCCAAATGGTTTTTAAAAACTATTAGGATAGATTTATCCCATATACTGTGTGATCTTCCACCCTCCCCATTCCAGATCCGTTCTTTTTCCCTAACAGTGTGTAGCTCCCTATTTCATTCAGTGACCACTCTTTCACTGACAATATATTATTGTTTTAATTTGGTTTTTTCCACTTCAAATCAGTTTCTTCCAATTCAAATCAGTTTATGCCAATTTTTATCTTAAAATTGATGAGTTTTGTTTCTTCCATTAATTTCTGGTTTCCCAATCAGTCTGCAATCTATCATCATTTAGATACATTGATTATGTTGTATATACTATATCTATATACACAAAGATTTACTGATTCCTTTGAAAATAAAACATCTATATACACTAATTTTGTATAAATTTATTATATTGCATCTGTATAGATACACTTCATCTTTATACACATATATGTTGATACACATAAATGCTAATTCTGCATCCTTATACATATAGATGCTAATTCTGAGTGCAGTTACATGATTTATTACCATCCTTGACTAGGTATTAAACCATCCCTTTGGTGTGTTATTTAAATTTCATGGAATTTTATTTACGATTTAATATATTGAAATAGGTTTTGATGAACCCATTTTCCCTTGATACCTTTATTTATGACTTATGTTTATTGGTTGATCAATATTTTTATTTTAATTTAATTAGAATTTTTTTAATAAATTTTTTGATTAATTATATTATTGAATATACGATCTCATTAGATATTATTATATTATTAATTGAATTATGTTAATGAAGGTACACTAAAACTTGAGTGATTTTGGGTTCCCCTTTATGTACTTCCTTAGATAATGTATCATAGGGAAAGTGATACTACACTATAATAAATTATTATAGAGGTAACTTTGTTAGTTTTTTGGATAGGGAATTTAGAATGTCCTAGGACTAGAATGTTTGAAATGGAATTTCACATCACTAAGGGTGCTAGGAATTACATTTCATGCCCCACCATTGAGATGATGGGTGTGAACCCTATCAGTGTTATTTATAATACTTGGCATAGAATCCTACATTGATTATAATACTCAGCATGACATCCTATATTAATTATGAAATTAAATCTTGTTTCCCATTATTTTTCTATGATACAGATGGGAATGGTGACCCTTATTTAAATTATGATACTCCTATTATTATATAGGGACACTGGATTAAGGCCTCAGGTCTTGGCTAGTACTACATATCTAAATATATAGGTATATATGTTACAAAATATATAATGAATATATATTCATACATACTTATATATATATATACCAATGTACATGGTGACACATTAATAGAGTTATTCCAGCTTAGACCAAACTGGGTATAGTGGGCTAGGTGTCCCTTAAGGAACCTAGGTGTCCCTTGAAAATATTGTTATGAACTAGAGTAAGGTAAATATAACACATTGGGGTATACCTTGAAGTTAATCAACCCTTCAATAACTCATCCTGCTAGATTTATATCATTTTCATTGAGAACATACACATTTCTTGTTCATGACACCAATATGTATACCTTTTAAATAGCACACCCTATAAAAAATATGACTGATCACTAATACTACAATGACACCATTGATTAGAAATATATCTTTAATTATGCAATACAATTTTCTCTATAAATTTAGAATTAATACCAACTGTTTTCTTATAATTATCCTCGGAATATTATTCTTTATACAATTATTTTACATCATATTCACCATGATTCAATTAAATATCACATTTTTATATTTATTGTATGTTATTATATATATATAGTATTTGTTTTTATTTCATATTACGATTCTAATATAGAGTAATGTGTTAGTTATGGTTTTATATGTACTAAAAAATTCTAATTTACATATATATATTTTCAATTAAACTTCAATATTATTCAATTTATTTTACAAAATGACTTATTACAATTTTTTATAGATAGGATAAAAGTTGGATGTATGAAACTGATCGGATATCAAGTGATTATAAAAATAATTTAAAGAGATTTTTTGATTTCACATTTGACAATGCTCCAAATAGTGGTCACATACACTTACGAAGTTATAATTTTGTAGGAGGACTATTTTTGAGTCGTAAAGATATTAGCTACTATATAACCAAATATGGTTTTCAAAAAAAACTACTATGTGTGGTATCATGATGGGGAGAAACTATAATATTAAATTGATGATGATCCAAAAGAGAGGACTGGATTAGAGAATTTGATAAATGATCTGTTTCCATTTATTCGTCATCATGGGAAGGAAAGGATGTCCACCCAAGAAGACTTTGATACAAGCACACATGACGTGTCCAGTGAAAATGATGATGTTGGTAGGGTGAAAAAATTGAAAAATGATGCGATGATGCTAGAATATCAACAATGTGGTAAAATGAAAAGGTTGGAATTTCTAATCCGATTGTTTCATGGGAAAATCATGTATGGTATTTTTAATACTTTTGACTATTAAATTCTTAACATCTTAAAGGAATTAGATACCGATGATGTATATGTTCTATAAAATCACTACATGCCATGGAAGTTAGTTAATGAACTTGGATTAAAAAAAACAAAATTTCATGCTTTCCCAAAAGATTGTAGGTTATTATGAGAGGAAACTGCTGAAAAAATGACTGTATAAAATGTGGAACATTGCTATGGAAGCCAAAAGCTGATGAAACACCATCCGGTGTGCCACAAAAAGTAATTTGACACTTTCCATTGATTCCCAGGCTACAAAATATTATAATTCCAAATAAAATATCAATAAGAATGCAATGACATGACACAAACCTAAATAATAATAATGAAGAGTTGGGTTACCCTATAGATGGATTTTCATGACAGATATTTGATGCTCAATATATGTATTTTTCAGATGACATGAATAATGTGAGGCTGTTATTTCATGTGATGGATTTTATCCCTTTTGGAAGATTCTTACTTCGTACAACATAAGGATGGGTTTCGTACACATTTTTATCCTTCCCCCATGGTTGTGTACGAAAAAACCATACACTTTCATGAGTATACTCATATCTAGATCTTCTGATCTCACCAATTATATAGACGTATACATGAAACATTTAGTGAAAGAGTTGGAAAATATTTGGGATGCGGATGTGCGCACATATGATGCATGATTGAAAGACATATTTATGTTGCGTGTTGTGTTTATGTGGGCGATCAATGATTTTCCTACTTATGAATGGATGTTCGAATAGAGCAGAAAGGGAAATCTAAAATGTCCTATTTTTTTGGAGGATACTCGATCAAAAATATTGAAATATCATAACAGTTTTAGTTTTATGGGACATCAAATATTTATTTTCCAATGGACCATCCATATTGAAATAATCATTGAAGATTTTACAATACCATGGAGACCGACGATCCTCCTCAGCATATGTTTGGAACTGATGTGCTTAATGAATTGTAATATTTTATTTTTTCATTTGAAAAGGGCCATATGAAATCTAGAAAGAGGATGAATTTTTCCAAGGACACCTGTTAGAATTGGAATAAGAGGACTATCTTATTTGAGATTCCTTATTGGTCAACCAATTTGTTACGTCATTTTTAAGACGTAATGATCATTGGAAAGGATATTTATGAAATGTTTCTTTCGATTCATATAAATTTAAAAGGGTAGGAAAAAATATTACTCATTATCTCAATGTGACTTGGTTTATTGGGGGATCAAACTATAATTGCATCATGTGTGTATCAGTGAGAATAAATGGAATGTTCCATTTGATTTTTATTTGATGACACGTACAAAAAAATAAATTTCTAAAACTACTAGAGACTATTAATGTTCCTAATGGATATTCATGAAATATACCAAAATGGGTCAACATAAGAGAGTTTAACATGAAATATTTGAAGACTCATGATTATCACATCCCTTTCTATGAGTTTCTTTCAATATCAATCTATCATATTTTTTCTTATAATGTAAGGGTGTCTGTTATTCAGTTTTTCCATTGGATTATAGATCCTTGTGAAAAGAAGTTGTCCAAGTCTTAATTCTAAAAAATGTTGGTAGAGACACCATTAATTTTCTATGAGTTAGAGAATATATTTCCTCCATCATTTTTCACATGCATGTTGCATCTGACTGTGCACCTTCTAACTGAAATACTTCATTGAGAACCTATTTCTTTTTGTTGGATTTATTCAACTGAGATAAATATTTACACAATGAAATAATATTTTTGGAATATTAATCATACCCAATGTTCTATTATGAACGGTTACTTGGCTCAGGAGTTTATGGATTTTTTCCCAATGAAGTTATAAGATCTTACTATTAGAATTAATAGACCAATGAGAAATGAAGAAGAACAGTATGAGAAAATTGAACCCAGTTTTCCATCACTTCCTCAAATAAGAGGAATTCTTGGATCATATAAATTGACAAAATAAAACACGATTCATGGTACCTTTATTGATTATTGTGGATTTTGACTTATTGAAATAACTCTCACTCTTGCTATCGATGAACCATTTGTATTGGCATCAATGGCGAAACATATGTTTTTGTCAAATATCATATTCGACCTAAATTTAGTGTCATTATTGAAGTAATAACAATAAATATTTTTGATGATGGTGATGATGGAACTGACACTATCCCTACTCCAATTGGTCTTGATCCATTTATTACTTATGATGACTCTAATAATTCAATTGATATAGTTGATTGTGAACCTGAAGTTTTTGTGAGAAATATATAGAAGCATTCGTATGTGTTTTTAGTTAGTTTTTTAGATCGACATAAGTTGTTGAGGTATGTGCTATACAAATTGGTTTACTATTAATTATGAATATTTTTTATCCCACTAGACATACATGTTTATTTTCAATATTTACTGGTTGTATTTTTCTTTGAGTTCCATTTTATAATATTGAATTGAACTGTATTCAAACCTAACAAACAAAAAAACCTAAATAGTTAAATTGTAAAAAAAACAAGATGAATTGAATTGGACATATTAAACTAATTGATATGAAAATAAAAACCAAAGAAAATAATACCTAACAAAAAATAGCTAAATCACCTAATTGAAAATATGAACAAAATGACCTAAGACAAAAAATCCATGTCTCAATTTTTTTGGGTTACATAGTAGTTATCATTTTCTAATTACATTCATATTTGTTTTCAAAAGAAGTAAATGAAAATTATTGAAGATTATTAAAGAAAAATTTTAATGTAAAATAATCCCTGTATGACTGATATGGGAATTCATCCATTAGTGCATGTTGTGAGTATTTTATTTCAAATATATATACATATATATATATATAAATAACATATAATATATTGTGGTTAATAATTTTTTATACCCTAATATAGTATCCCCCACTTCTATTCCAGTTATTCAATGAGAATCCTAGTATTGGTCTTAGTACATTGGCTAGTGGTACGAGGGAGGGTGGTACAAGAGCCAGGTGCCCCAGCCGGTGTACCCGTTTAGACCCTGCCCCACCTACTGACGTACTATCTTCAACAAATTTTGATACCACTATGTCATCAGGGATAGAAAAGATATTTAGGCCTCCCATGTTTTCACAAACCATTAAATCTGATCCACCTCACCCATCTTTATCTTATCCCATGATGATTCCCACTCTTCATCCATATTCTGCAGTTGGCCAACCGTCCTTGCCATTTTCTTTACCATATGCTTCTTTTTCTTCATGTTTCTACATTTTTTATTGGAATCCTTCTCTCAAACAGTCTATACCTATAGAGCATACACAGGTACCCACTCCAACTATATAGGGTGATGTTCCTTCAGTTCCAGCAGATGCAGCGACACCCATTGGGAAAACTGATGCAGGTATATTTTATACCCCTAACAATTTTTTTTACCATAATTTATTTTCATTATAACATGTATTGATATAATATTTGTTTTTCTTTCATAAAAAACACATATACTGATAGAAAGAAAGATTTAGGGAATACACAGATGTGTTTGGTGTGGAATAGCCACATGTAGTTGATGATTGACTACAAGGAAGACAACCAAATGATTCAATTAATAGGGCAACAATGTCGGAGATTTTTTGCGATGCTTCCGAAATACTTTGACACCATTACTGTTAGCTCTCTCTCATAGATAAAGTTTCAAAATGAATCCTTTCAAACTTATTGGGCATAGATATGGGTAAAAAATCTATTGAATTTTATGTAATATTTTTTTTATATGAATTAATATTTCAGTGTCCGCTTGGGTTTAATATTCATGATGGCGAGGGTGCACGACCAGCATATCTAATGTAGTTAGGTGAGCTTTGGAGAGCCTATAAGCACATGTTTTATATTGTATGGAATTCTAGAGTTGGAAAATAGTTACTAAAGGTACCTATCAGGGATGACTTTTTGATTGAATATTATCAGAAAATGATAACTCATTGGACGACTAACATGTTTCCTGTATTAATCACATTTGAGTTTTTCTAAAAGAAATTTTTCTTTTTTTCATTAATACTATATTTTGTATTGTTTAATTTTATATAGGAATCATCCAAAAATAAAAAATAAACATTCATCCTAAAAAATACCTCCACACTTTGGGGTGTACTATGATGTTAGATCATAAGAGGAAGCATGCACAAACATTGTTTATAAAGTTTCTTTAGGACTTGAACATTCTATTGTTTCCCCCATAATTTATTCAATTTCTAATGTTTTAATATAATTTTTGTTATTAAATTTATTATTGGTAAACTATTTTTATTTATTATTTCCTATATTAAATGTCATTGAAGAGGAAGGTGTTGAATATTGAAGGATGTGTGCCTCGAGAAAAATTGTTTTTCATGAGTAAAAGGAAAAAAGATGGAAGTGCAGTAAACGAACTGACACAATAAGAGATTGTAATTTTTACCTGGTTGATTTTAAATTTTAATATATATTTTTTAACTTAATAATATATTTATATTTGTAATAGGATGCTTTGGAGGGCCATGATTCCCTCGAACCTGACAATTTTGGGCCAAATGATCACTTACATCCGGTGTTGGGAGATGAGCACCATGGCAGAGTATGCTATCGACCTGGGAAGAGTATAGTCATGATGTGGTATTGTCCCTATTCAGGTACCATTTTTTTACCACTGAGTTTGAAAAGGTCAAGGAACTTGTATAATAGGCTGAAAAATGGTTCACACAGGTGGAAGAATGAGTTTAAAGGGGAAACACCAAATTTATGAAATTTATAAATGTTTTAAGACCATAACTTCCCCCAGAGATTAAAATAGCTTATAATGAATATATTTCATCAATACATTTATTATATAGTACACCAGGTGATAGTTATAATGGTGGTCAAGATGATGTCACTCCTCATGATGACGATGGTAAGGAAGAGACCGAGGGAGAGGCCGAGGATGAGGCAGAGGACAAGGGAGATGATGAGGCTGAGGATGAGGCTGAGTTTATGGATTGGGATAAGGACTGGGACGAAGATTGGGATAAGGATGTGGATAAGGTTGAGGCTGATGATGATATTGATGATAATGATGGTGATGCAGGACAAATTGATCTGTTATATTTTTGTCTAATATTGTGGACATTTTATGTTTGATGATTTTCTATGACTGAATATATGTGTGATTAGGTAGGTCACATTATTCTTAACTCTCATAGCTTGAATACTATATACTTTAATCATAGAAACTTTTACCGATGTATTTTCATATATCTTAATAATGTAATTATGGTATTTGGAAACTAATAGTTTTCTCAAGGATGGAATGTTTTTATCCAATTGAAATGGCGGACTATGGTGTGAAAGATATCAAATTATTCATTGATGGCTGTTTTTCTTAGTTCATGTGGATTCTATTAACTGTTATTGATCCTAATTATGATATTTTATCAAATAGGTTCAAATGGGAGATTTATGGATGGTTATTCATATTATCTTTCTTCATCTATCGAGTCTTTGATCAAACAATCCTTATATTCTATCATGTAGATTTCAACATGGTTAGTTAGTATTCAATCTACCCTCAACTATTTGGACACCTTATGGGTTTATGTGACCCTTAAGGTCATCATGAGAATTATCCCAGATAGAATGAAGAATACTATTGGTGATCTCATCATACAATACACCATCTTTGAATTTATTCCTCTGTAGGTTGTGTTAGAAATTCAAATATATACTTTCATGGATATTGACATATTAGTTTGGAAGCCTACCGGAAATGAGAACATTTCCATGAAATACATATACATTATATAAATTGGTACCTCCACTAGGCTTCCATCTTGGCTTTCTAAATTTTATGTAAAATTCATTCAAACCTCTCGATTTCATCAGATATAGAGAATTTTGAATAATAGGCTACCCACCCATGATCATCTCAATAGAGCTAGGCATCATATTGTCTCTATTTTATTCTTATTATTGAAGGCTTATGAAAGTGAAAAACACCTCTTCACTAGTTGTGAGTATTCACATGAGAATTGGGAAGATGTTCACCATTTTCATTACTTTTTGTTTAATGCTATTTATACACAATAACAGATCATGATCTCCACTTTCAGTGCATTATACATTTTGTAGTAAGTGCAAAAACCTCTTCATGATGGTATATGTATCCATTACTTCCTCCACATGGAGATAGTTGTATCTACTATCACCACAATTTATAAAGAAAGTAAAATTAGACAAATTTTGTTTAATATGTATTTCTTCCCTATATCATTATTTCTTATTCTTAACAACCCTGACAATAGTAAATCTCCATACATAACTATAATCTCTTAATAAAATCTTGGATGAAGAAATTAGAGCTTATTCATTGTAATTATAACACTTCTTAGTAAACTTTTTCTGATTCATTTCCCTTTGATGCTTTACATAATGGTACACCATTTTGATCTAATCTCATTCCCACTTTCCAAAGGTGATTGGTCTCTCACCATCGGGGTAATGGTGATGGACCACTTCATCCATAAATCTAGGGATGGTTTCTTTAATCTCTCTTTGAATAATAATTATACTCTATTTCATTACAACCCTTCATTTAAATATGTCTATAAAAATTAGTACCTATTCTAAAACCTCATTCATGTGTTGTAAATACTATAATAATCAATCAATATTAGCAACACAACAAGGATGGATTTATATTTCTCAATCCATCCAGTATTCCTTTTCCCTAGTGTTCAATTTGGTCTAGATATCATTCTACTTTTGGTGTGGATACCATCCTTATTTTTAGATTCATTCAAGTGGCATGTTGTGCTTTCCGATGTTTTATATTTCCCTATCATTGTATTGTATACTGTTTGTAATTTTAGGTGTATTAACTAGGTGGAATTTTTTTTAGTGCGGTGTTTTTTCAAGTACTGTATTAGTTTTGTTTTCAAGTGTTGTATTCATCATTATTCTGTAGTGTTTTTTCACTAGTCTGTAGAGTATTTATCGAGTGTTGTGATTTATTTTTTCGTATTCTATATATTTTCTACATTAGTGTTATTTTTAATACTGTACACTTTATTGTTTGAAATATAATGGCAATTGCACGTAATTGGAGAGGGGTGGAAGCTACCGTGCACTACTGTTTTGAATTATAAAACACTATACAATAAATTTAGAAATGGTTGGTATAGATCTAAAAACAATATCTATACCAACAGTTCTAATTAAACCATTGGAAAACCTTTATAACAATGGTTCTTAAATCATTGGTGTAGAGTTAAAAATTTATATATACCAACTATATCAAACCATTGGTGAAGATCTATTCCAAAGGTTTCCATAAACAATTCGAAAAGTGTAATTCTCAGTGCCCTATACCAATGGTTAGAAAATAACCATTGGGATATATCTATCCCCACATCTTAATGACAAGTGGTTTGGAAAACCATTGGTATAACCTATGTTTCCAGTAGTGTCTGGGTTTTCTATATTAATCTCTACTGCCTTCATTTATTTTGGCGTTACTTGTTGCTGATGTCAGTAAATATCCATATAAAGGTAGGGTTCAAAACCTAACCCTATGGTCTATTCAATTTTAAAGTATATCAATTATTATGTTTTCATAGGTGTAACATGTGAACTAATTAATTTATTCATTTATTAATGATAAATCATGGATTGGAATATTGATTGGACCCAATGGATTCAATGGTTAATGAAGCTTGGATTATGGATTCTCATCAGGTGATAAAACCTTTGAGTAAGATGAACTTGAATACTGGTCTAAAGTGTGTTGATAATGACAAGAGATTGTATGTGATTTTTTTATATTGAATCACTTTAATTATAGTTTGTGGGATATTAATATGGATGTTGATAAATTTATATATAAATTAATATGTAATTGAAAGAAAAATGGTAATTTTCATAATTGACCATTGAGGCTTATGATGTGATACCGTGATATCCTTTCTGTTATGAATTTTTTGGGTTTGATGCTGAAATGATTATATAGTAGGTTATGACCATTTTTATGCTAAAATTATTATATATATGGATTTTCTGAGAGGCTAAAATGATTATATAGAATTCATGGCCTAGTGATACATTCTTAAATGCATGTATACTGGGATTGGACTAGTGATACTTGTTAAAATAATTATATAGTGATATTGTCCTAGGTGATGCTAAAATTATTAAATATAAGGAGATGACCAGAGGCAGATATGCTTATACATAGGACTATACATGGTTGGTTTATTTTACCATGGTTTATGGTTGTGGATGGAATTCTTGTACTACATGCTCAGAGACATTCTAGCATGGTTCCAAAAGAAGGTTGATTGTTGTATCATATTAATTGATTCATAAATATTCCAATTTTTCACTTTATTACATAACATTATTTAAAATGTATGATTTCTTCCAAACATAGGGTTTATGAACTATACATTTCTAAAAATATAGGGCATTAGATCCATTTGTGACGTTCCAAATGTGTGATTCATTCCTTACGATAAGCTTACAAATGTAGGGTATGAACAATGTTTCTAGAATACTTTAAAAAACATTCTAAATATTTGAAGGAATATTATTATTAGATGAAGGTCTTCAATATAATTCCAGAATAAATATTTTCCTAAATAATAATTTCATGAAATTCACTTAAAAAATATATTCAGTAACATAAAAAAGGGTATTTGTGAGCATCAAAACCAAAAATAAATTAACAAAATTGATGAATCAACACATGCTCATCTATCTTACCCTTTTTTATGGTTACAAAACCCATGTAAAATAAACCAAAAAACATGTTGAAATAAAATTTAGAAGAAATGAGTTTTTACCATTTCATTGATATAACATTTATTTTATTTATAATGGAAAACTTCTACCCCATTATCGATTTCAAAAAAAATCTCCTGCACATTATTTTCAATTATAGACTGAAAAACATCGATATAAAATCCCCCCCTTTTGTGACATCAAAAAGATAAGAGTCTAGAGTATTTAAAATAACCAACCCTATATTTATGATAAAAACATAGATAATAAATCATGGATCATAATAAAATAAATATATTAATTGTTAAAAATACCCCTAAATCTTAGCATATAGGACATTTAATGAAAAGGAAAACAAACATTGACTAATTTTTCATAGGTAAAACTTTTGTATAAGTAAAATTAAACTATTATAAAAATACACTTTTATGAGATAATTTAGATTTTGATACTCACGCATGTAAGATTACTTAATAAAAAAATAATGAAATAACTAATCACCCATAGTTTTACGAAATAACATAATTTTAGAATATTAACCTGATCTTAAATAAAAAAATGAGAAGAGTTAGAAAGAAGTGGATGATTCATCTGAACTTTCCACATTTTGACCTATATCGCTTAGAGAATGAAAGATTCTTGATAGTCATTATAATCTATTTTGAAGATGTTTTGTTCTTTGACATGAAGTATAATCACACTGTTCAAGTAGAAGAATCTTCAATATATCATGATCTAGCATTATAGAAGCCTCTTTTCTATGCACCTACATTTTTTATGACATTTCTACTTTAAAAGAATCAAAATATTCATTCACGATAAAAATATGTTTCATATTATGATACTCATTTTGTAATGAATCTCTAACCATTTTCAATACGGATTTTTTGTATATCATCATGAATTATTCAAAACACATCAAACTCAGCATGCAATTTTACTTTTCATAGTTCAAAGTACGAACTCTTAATAATAGATTTTCATAAGATAAGTGATAAGAGGATACTTCATATTCTCCATGTCTTGGAACATCCTTATTTAGTTCATAATTATTTTCAAATGAATATCCAAATAAGAAACTATAAAAGTAGAATTATTTCCTTTAATTCTTTTGTAAGAATGATTTTCTTCTGAACATAAAGAAATTGATTGCTTTATCATTATGTGTCGGATTTTCTATAAACTTTAGAACAATATAATTCAAAGAATATTTCTTCATAATTTAAATGTTTTAATAAGAATATGAAACATTAGGTTATGACACTATCTAGATGACATTTCATTTTCCTTAGCTCGAAAATACAAAATAATCATTGCATATTACATAAGAAGAGTATTAATTTTTTTTGTAAACATATGAAAAAAATTAAGAACATGAAATGTAAAATATTTTAAAAATATAAACATTTTATAATAAATACTCGATTACACAAAAAACTATTTTAGAATTTTGAAAAATAATTTATTTAATCAGTATATACCATACCATGATTTAAATGTTACATAATATTTTTTTATTAAATTTTGAGAAAGTAATTTATTTTTCTATATATAAAACAATAAATGTACTAGAATTATATAAAGATTAAAATAAAATACTAACTCGATTAGTGAATTTGGTACTGAGGATATTTTGATAACAAAATACTTCATAATTGTTTACTATTTTTTAGATACTTTAACATATATGCATAAATCAAACACTTAAATAATTAGTAATGTATCATAGTTGTATAATCCAAAACAACATCAGTTATATGTTCTATTTGGTGCCCATAGGAATTTGGGTCCAGTAGTGTTAGTAGTAAAAATTTTTATTAACCAAATTCTTTTACATCGAGTATGAATTATACTATTCAATATAAAAAAATATTTGAAATAATAAAAACATTTAACACTAAAAATTTGGGTTTTTCTAAAGGAGAAATAATTTTCATAATGACCATTAATACCCCAATAAAAACATTTAGTAGTATACATGTTTTTTATTTTTAAATTTGGAACAAAATATTTCTTATAAAGTTTTAGTTTTAGACCATTGCTTCCAATTAAAATTTTTCCATTCTTATTTTAATTTTTCCAAGGATTTGATTTAAAAAAATTTCTCCTTTTATCAGAATGAGGCTTAGTTTCAATATATAATCTGTTTCAAAAAGTTTTCATTATATAAATGAACAATATCTTATGTTTTCTTAATTTTATTATGATATTTCATTAATGATTCATACTTTAATTAAAGGATAAAATTATATTTTTTTCATTAAAAGATAGATTTTCATAATAAGAGTTTTTAATATAAGAATATTATACCTCATGATCTGTGTGTTGCAATAGACATATAATTTTCTTTTTTATTCTTAGTCTCAAAATATATAGAAGATCCAGTATATGAACAAGAAGTATTAGTCCGTGTATCCATAAAAATTATTATTTTTTTTCTTTTGTAGTTTTCTTTCCTGTGTTCTTTTAGTAATGAATTGTTTTACTTTGTATGGCCTTTTTCCTTGCATTCACAACTCATATTTTCATTAGTACCTTTATTATTATTTCTATATTGGTTTCCAAACTTTCTAAGAAGATCATATAATTCTTATCCAAATTCGAATGATTTGAATCATATGATTCATCCATAGTAGTTTTGAAAGAAAATTATTGATGTTTCATATTTTTTTATTCCGATATGTCATATTTATACATCATTTGAATTCGTATAAAATCATTCATAACAAAATATTTTATAGGTGTATATTTACATATAACTGAACATATTTCATTCCACCTATAGATTTGTACTCTAAGTAATTTTAATGCTTGTTATGATTTTGAAATAGGATTACCTAAAGAAGAAACATCATTGAATATTTTTGTCCACTATCCATTCATCTGGGTGATGTTTTCATCCTCACATGTTCTAAAAGTATAAAACATTAATTTCACAGTAGTGAAACTTAATTTTTTATTTCATCAGTTCCTTCATAAGAAATAGAAATAGTTTGACACATCTCATATATAGTAGCACATTGAGATACTCTATTGAATTCATTAGTTCCTAATTCACACAAAATAGAATTCATTGATTTTGAATTTAGATCGTATTACTTTTATAGATCATTACCCAAATATTCCAAATCATATTAAGAGATTTAATAAGGTTTAACTTCCTTCAAATAAACCATTATTCTATGATTTTTCATAAATATGATCATACGAGATTTCTAGCATCCAGAGTTATCACCACTAAAATAAGAAACATGAATCATATACATACCTTCTATAGAATCATACATTTTTTGATATCTTCAACTGAATCATTGATTCAGACCTCTTAGAGCCTTTTTAATATCACTTGTTGAAATTGGATAGGTGAAATATTTTTTCAAAAAAAAAAATACTATAAGAGTCTTTCCTTTGATACTAATTGTATGGTCAAGATATTGATGTTGAAGATAAAGATACAAGATTTGTGTGAATTGGGTATTTCAAAAACCTTAATAATTTAGAACACCACTCTTAATTAGTAGGTAACCAATATGTTTCTCTCAATTATGAATGAGTAGTTGAAATAAATAAAGGAAATAAACACAGTGATGTATAGTCATTCCGGGAACAAAGATCCCTTACCAAACTCCACCAAACCTCAACTCCATGAGTCTAGTCATTTTTACTAAGTCTTATTATCCTATGACATTTAATAAAAGAACTGAGTGTAGGTAGTTGAAACCATTAACATAATAATTTATAAATCTTTATGTTTTTTTGTAGGGAATCGTATATATATATCTTAGTGCAAGAAGTTGACACTTAACAACAACTATGTTTGAGTAGTTAAAACTCCAAAAAAATCAATAGAGAGTGGTTTTATATGGGGATAAATATTAAAGATAAATGTTGTTGTAACAACTAACAAATGTAATCAGTTATTCAAAAATGCATTTCACTAAATAGAGCTTCAACATTGCATAGGATTTCTTTAAACATCAACATAGAAAACACCAGATAGATGAAAAACATGTATGTCTACAAATTTTCTATTATACAAAAATACTTCATCGTTCTTGCAGAATAATATGTAATAATAAAGTGAAATAACAATGCTAGTGATAACAACAGCTATAATGAGATGATAGATCAAAACATGTATATCTCCAAAGTGTATATTTGAAGTTAATGAAACACAGTTTTATATGTATGTCAATTCTTCTATATATGAATCATCATTTTTTGGATAAATTTATATTGATATTTATATTGTAGTTCACACACTCCATGTCAAAATAAATCTAGAAATATCGAACAATAAATCATGAATATTTAAAAATTAAAAACATTTAAGAGTGGTTGTAACTTCTCATAATAATAGTAACGATTTACTCTATTAAAGCTGAGCCTTAAAAAACAATCATAATGAGCCTTCAAATCAGTGTTAAATGATATTTGAATATATATTTATTCCTTCCAAGACCATTTCATCAATCATGGATAATATTTTAGATTAAAAACTTCTTCATTAAATAGTTGAATGTAGGGTTCCTTCATGTAATGAAAAACTCCAAATGTAGGGTAAACAATTTAGGGTAGAATACCAAAGTAGGGATAATATACCATACATTTATAGGTTTAATTCAAAATGTAGGATTCATGAAACATACTTTCTTGAGAATATATGGAATATGATCTATGCGTGTGGTACCAAACATAGGGTTCATTCCTCACACTCGGCTTACAAATATAGGACATAAACTGTGTTTCTAGAATACTTTAAAACACATTATGAAAATAATATTATTCATTGATAAAGGGATTGAATATAACTCCATAATAAATATTTCCCCAAATATCAATTTCCTGAAATTAACCTATAAACAAATTCATTAGTAACACAAAAAGGGTACTTGTGTGCATAAAAACCAAAAATGAATTAATGAAATTGTCAAATCAACAAATTATCAATAGCGATGTCACTAGGGAATGTCATTTAATTAAGAACATCAAATTATATCAAATAATTTCATCGGTTTGAGTCCTTTGGATGAAAAAATTTCACTGTTATGAAGAATAATGATGCCTATTTATTTAAAATATTATAATGGATATACATGTTAAATTTTTCAAGTAAAGATGATGAAGTATTATTCGACTAAAGTATCCAAGCCATAAGATATTTATTTATGTACGAAGTCATCATACATATATTTCAAAGTGAAATTCGTTGGATGGTGGTTTCTAAAGTTATTGATTAGTTTCATCAGATAAAAGTCTTTGAGGTTTTATTGGATAGAGGGAAAATAGAAAAACAACTTAGATCCAATCTACTATAGATTGTATCTAGAAGAAGACTATTGAGACATTCCTACATGGTTTTGAAGAAAGATGGTCAAATTTAAGTAGATATAATATGTTCTATAAAGATCAACAGTTGTAAGTATTTCTATAAAGTTTAAATGGTTTAAGGAGCGACACTATTGTTTACCGGTATGATGTTATTTATGATGATTTTATAGAGATATCATATTTTTATGATGAAATGTAATTCATTCAATGTTTTCATTTTATATAATGGTTAAATAATTTCGATTAAATTCCTTAATGTTGTGGATAAAGATGTTTGAATAAGGTTTTGAACACTGACGGTTTCTATGAAGCTTTAAGAATGTGCTATAAGGATTGAGAGGCGTCTAGAAAATTTCAAATGGGAAGCAATTAAAAAATTTGAGTTTTGGTCGAGTGGGAAAATAGATTTCATATCCCTTTGTTTCTCCTTTGATCACGCATATATAAAGGGGTTTATCATCAACCAGATCTAACATTGTTTACATGTGAGAAGGTGATAAAAATAACTATAAAATTATAATGTTTATTGGGTTTAATTTTTAAATAATCATCCTATAGAATAATACTAGATGGAGTCTTCCTATAAATTATTATCTAGAAGATATTGTATAAAAATTAATAGAAAAGCAGGGTAAAAGGAAGTAATAGAATAGTTGGAAGAGGAATCAGTCAAAATATACTGGATTAGGTTTCATTATAGATGGTATCATAGAGACAATATGTCAAGGTGAACAGTTTAACAGTGTATGAGATGAAAAATCAATATAAACGAATTCATTGAATGGATTTTACCATGATTACATTAGATAGAGTATAGGAGATGAACTTCCAATGGTTTGGAAAATGTTCTCGTCTTCTACGGGAAAGAAAGTGGGGAATGTGAATTACTTTCATGAAAAGAAATTGTACAGAAATTAAAACCACCACAATGACAACATATTGAATCCTAATAGAGAAGGTTACATATAGTTGTTATAAAAAATTATTATATCCTTTATATATATGGGAAGAGAATATACTATCATTTAACTATATTGAATTCAAAGTTTAAGGATACTTCTTATGTGATTTAACCACATAAAAAGGATTTTTTTTCTTTTTATATGTGTGATCTTGGATTATTTACAAACCATTCCATGGACTACATACTAGTTTTGAGTAGTGAACCTTGTAAAAACTTGTGTTTCAGTAGTTATTCCTATGTGATTTGTTTTCAGATATTCATATATCTTTAACAACCAGATATGGTTTTTTCATAAGAAACAAATCATATAAATAATGGATATAAACTCAAAACCTCCCCCTCTCAACGATCACCTTGATCTTGATTGATTTTTTCATGTGAAATTAGAGGGAAAAGATTTATTCATTGACTATTTTTTGAAGTTGTAATGAAAGAGAGGTCACTAAGGATGATCAAAAGTCAATCAATAATAAGGGGTTTCAAATGTTTCATAAAAAGAACTATCATATATAGAAAGAGAAAATAATTCCATATCTTATATCCCTTGGCTATAAAGTTATTATGATTTTTAAATATTTTCTCCCTCCTCAAGTTGAAGATAATACATTGAAATATAATGAAAATAAATGAAACTAAATGATGGGGTATCCAAAAATAATTCACTTTCTTCACTTTCCGAAACTGAGTTTCTTAGAGTTAAAGGAATTGTAATGGTTAAAGGCATCTGGTAAAATATTATGAGAATCTATGAAGTAAATGTAATATAAATGAAGTGAAGTTATAGATATGGTGAGATAAAGATGAAGAACATAAAATGGTTGAATATAAATTTATTTGTAACATCCTTATAAGGTTTAATGGCATTGCAAGAACAATAATATGTCTTGGTGAAAACATTCAACATTCAACCATTTTTGAAAATATCTTAAAAATTCTTCCAAATAAGAATGATACACATGTTTCATTATTAGAATTTAGATATCATGAAAATTTTTCTATAGATTCCCCACGTAGTACTCTCATTTCATATGAAATGAGAATGGAAAAGGCTATAAAGGGAAAATAAATGTCTGATCAAGAATTCTTTTTAATTCTTTTAGGAATAGAAAGTATTAGAATGTTCTCAAGGATGATTCCATTGAAACTATCACCAAATATGAGGTTAGTAAAAAATTTTATAAATATATTCCATTTTTTCTAAAAATGTTAAAATAGTTATTATAAATAACAAAAAAATGTTACATTAAAATTATTTGCTTGTAGAGTTACTATACATTTTCAGTAAATTGTCCTCAATGAAAGGAACATTAAGAAAGTTTTGAAGTTGATAAAAAATGCAGAATATATTTAATAACAAGGTATAAAATTCTAATTATTATTCTATCTTAAAGGATATGTTCTCAAAAAATTATAAAATAGAAACTTTTTTTCTAAGAATGAAGAAGATAACGATATTTAAGAAGATGTTGAAACATCTAGTAATGATGCTATTAAAAATCTAAATATTGAAAAAGTGAATGATGAAAAGTTCACTAGTGATGAATTCAGCAGTTTAGAAGAATAAGAGGATTATATATATTTTATTCTCAAATGGGAGTTAAAATAATGTCTTCTATTGATTAAATGATTTTAAAAGGTGAATAAGAAGGTAATTGAATAAAATATTTCAAAAAATAATGAATATTTTCATGAAGAAAAAACCATGTTTCTTAATGGGATAGATAAGATGGACAAGTTACTTGATGAAGAGAAGAACCTCAACATCAATCATGATGAAAATATTAAGTTTAATTGGAAAATTTATAGCTTAACTAAAAAACACTAGTTCACTTTGAGGAAGGAATTACAAACATCAAAAAACTATATTACAGAATATAGTGAATTTTTTAAGAATTATAAAATAAGAAAATATCATTAAATTTATTCTCAAACATTAATAAAAGGGTGATTTTTTTAGAACAAAATCTTGTTATGTAGACCATGTATTTTTCCAAAACAGAGTTAAATAACCAAAAAATTTGATGACTTGAAAACCTAAATGAAAATATAAATCTACTAGTGATTCGATTGAGGATAGGAAGAAATCTATGTTGAAGAATAAAATTTTAGGAGGTAACCAAAACATTGGTATACACCCATGTGCAAAGATAAAGTTAATAATATTTATAAAAATAATTTGAATTACTCTAGGAAGTATGTAAGTTAAAATAGGAAAAATGATTTCTATGGTTACTACAAGTTTATTTTAGTCTTTAATAATACTACAAAATTGGTTTTCTTAATCATAAAAATTAAAATTAATCCGTGAGAAACTGGGGTCTAAACGTTTTGGGGGAGTCAAATGACTCAAATAAAGATACCTAAAAATGGTATTGTAGAGATAAAAAATAGATTCCAACACTTATAATTTATTTTTTAAATATTTTATCATTATATATGTCTTGTAAAATGATTCCTTATCATATTAACAGAACAAAAATGTTATAAAAAATTATAAATCCTTATATGAAGGATGATAAAGTAATGAAAACATCTTAGTTGTTGAAACTGCTCTCAAATATGAAAAAGGAAGAACAAACATGGATATTGGATCATGGGTATTCATCACATATGAAAAGAGATTTTTTTTTGTTTTTTTAACAGTTGAAATATTACAATTAAGGGGTATTTAATATTAGAAAATTTGATTCCCTTTGAATAAAATGCATTGGGTCTACGATAATTAGGGAATAAAAGATAAGTACGAAAAAATCATTGTATGTTGATGAGATGAAACATAATTTATTGAGTGTTTTTAAATATTTTAATTAATGTAATGATTTTTTAGAAAATACGGTTATTTTTTATACTGATTAATGATAGGAAATTTAATACAATAGGGAAACAAACAAAGGAAAGATTATTTAAGTTGGTGATGTGTATAGTTCCTCATATCTGAGAATGATGGATGAAAATCATCTATTGAATAATATACTGAGGAATATGTGTTGAAGAAACATGAAAAATTTAAAAAAGATAGAAATTATAAATGATATTACAAAAATCAAAAGATAAATAAGTTGGTGTTGTTTATTAATATAGAAAGATAATATTATAAACTCGACACATAATAAAGTTGAGATTAATTCAACTTAATTATTAGGGATAATATATTATAACATTTATGGGACAATAAAAAATAAATAAACACATAGAGATAAGTAAATTATTTATATTATAGTTTAATTTAGTCACATTAAATTTATTATGTTTTTGAAATATAAATCAGAGGATCTCAAAATGATTAGGAGTTTCATGAGAGGAATTAAAAAAATGGGGATATTATATGACCAACTATTTAATAGACAATTTAACTGATTATATGAATGGGATGTTTTGAGACTATAACAAAATACATGGAATTATTCATGAATTTATCACCCCATATGCAAAAAAAAATTCTTCCAAAAAAATAGAATTTTGTTTGAGATGGAACAAATTTTGTTCATTAAACATTTATCGTTAAATTGGGAGATAAACTATTAGAGTATAAGCTCATATTGGGAATCAATGTTTCTATAAGTCAGAATCTTATATATATCCTTATTATATATATTATAATGAAACCCCATTTTTGAAATACATAATGGTGTTCATTACTACTTTCATTATAAGATTCAATGTTAATAATCATGGGATGTTTGATCAAAGATGTTTTGATGTAATTTATCTTCGATACCCTCCTAACGGTATAAGATGTAACTTTATAATAAATAGAGAAAAACTATTTTTGACTCTGCAAATGATAAATTTCATGAGCAGTCATTTAATAATGTGTCACTAACAATTGTAGATGTGGAATAAATTTAAGATGAATTGATTGTAGTTCAATAGTAAGACAATATTCATATTGATTGAAGTAACATTAAAGATATATTAAATAATGATTCAAGATCATATATTTCAAGTGATGAGGAATAATTATTTTTGTCCCATTCATGGATAGTAATGGAAATGTATGTTTAAAACCTCTTTGAAGATTAATGGAAATACGTTCAAACCAAGAGAACATCTTGGTTAGTTTCACATATATTCTTATATTCATAGGTTTAGCAAAAATATTTATTAATATTTTCGAGCATTAAGATTTTATTGATTCTATGAATGAAGAAATATATTCATTTATAAGAATGTTATATGGAAACTGATAACCAAACCAAACAATAAAAATGTGATTGGTATAAAGTGGGTGTTTTGAAAAAAGTTAAATGAGAAAGAAGAATTGATAAGTATCAAGTAATGACTGGTTTGTAATATTTATTCATTGATATAAGGCATTTAATTTTATGTGAACTCTCCTCTAGTGAAGTGATTTAAAACTATCATAATATTTATTTCTACTACTACAAAATAAAGATATACAATATTTCAGATGGATATTGAGTCATATTTTATAAATAGAGAGGTTTATGAAGAAGTTTATATTGAACAACTATGTTTCTTTGTACATGGGAAAAGATGAAATCTATATGTGAAAGTTAAATAAGGCTTTTTAAGGGTTGAATAAAGTGATAAGATCTTAGTTTTCTAAGTAATTTATTTTCATAAGGATGTTGAACTTTAAGAAAATTAGAGTTGACAATTACCTCAACATAAAATAAATTCAAAGGGTTTCCCTCGTTGTAATTGTTTATATTGATAATATAATATTGGTAATCAATGATAAATAAACCTATGAAAATTTTATTGCAGAAATTAGTATGTTTTTTAAAATTTCCATGCTAGGGTAAATGAAATAATTTCATATATTACAAATATATTATATTATGAAATTCAGTATCATATCACAAGAGAAGTATGTTATAGAATATATGAATAAGTTTGGAATATAAGATTCAAAACTGGTTTTCATACAAATTTCGGTGGGAAATGAATTTTTTAATTATGGAGAAGGTAAATATATTGATCCTAAATAATTTATAATGTTTGTTAGAAGATTATTATATCTAAAAAAATCATGACCAAAAATTGTTTATGTTGTTACATTGTGTTTCAGGTATCATACTTCCCTAAAAGAGAAACACCATCTTGCTGGGAAAATAAGTCTAAGATATATCAAAGGAATAACTGATTACAAAAAAATATGGAATCTTAGGATATATTGATCTATTTTCTTTATTTAGGATAATTGGGTGGGTTGTTTTTGTTGATAGAATATCTAAATCTATTGGAGCATTATTTTTGGTGGAAATATATTTCAGTTTCCATACAAAGAAGAAAAATTATATGAATCTCAGATCTAAAAATGATGATTAGGTTAATAAATATAAATCTACAACATAAATTATGTGTATGAAGACACAATTGGATAATTGTTTTTGTTAATGTGATGTTTCCCCTTCCATTGGTTTGTGACAATCCAAGTGGAAGAAATATTTCCTAGAGTCTAGTAAAACATTTTTATTCTAATAACATTGATATCAAATATAATTTCATATAATGGAATGTGGAAAATATTTAATAATAGCTATAGTTAGTTACAACCACAAAATAAGTTCCTCATTTATTCAGAAAAACATTTCCAAAGGAACCATTTCTTATGTTAAGGATGGTAACGGGAATTCAACCTCCATATCTTCTAGAATAAAAAATATTATTTCTATCCCCTCTCTCTTATTGTCTTTGTATAGTGTTTTCAAGGGGGTGTAGATGATGTAAAATTAATATATCCATTTGTATGTGAATAACCCTTTTTAAGGAATATAATATATTTAGGGGGAGTTCATAAAAGGTTCCAAAAATGATTTAAGCATGTGGGAACTATTTAATAGTATTTTGAAGTGAAATCATGAGTTTTTGTTCATATAGGATGAAGTTAATTTTATAATTAAATACTATTAAGAGTTATAAGGAAAAAATTTAAATCGCTGCTTGTGGAAAAAATTGTATTATTGCTCAATTATTCGTATTTCCAATACCATGTTTCATAACGTAGACTTTTATTTTTTATAATTAATCAATTTATTTAGTTTCAATTTTTTAGTAATTTTTTACCCTTTGATGAAGAAAATACAAAGTGAGTGGTTTTTGGGAACAATATTGTTCAAGATTTTTTTAAAAAGATTAAGGGGTTAAGAAGATGGTGGTTATGAGAAGGTCCTCTTAGAGGGTTTTTCTTTTTTTATCTTACATAAATCACCTTACATTTTTATGATTTCTAACAAAGGTGATCATACAAAGATGAATGCCTTGATTTTACTGAACTGATTTCATTGGATTCAGGGTATCATTTTATATTTATTTGTTGAAGTTATTTGAATAATTTTTATCTACATAAGTTTATATGTTTCATGAGACAAAGTGTCTGAAAAATTAAATATGGTGATTTTTTATGTTCTTAATGATCTGAACATCATGAGTACTGAAAAAACTCATGATACAACCCTATTATAAAAAGGTGATAAAATCATATGATTTTAAAAGGATCATTATACAAATATCTATGAATTTTACCAGAAAAAGTTTATTAGAAAATGGTTTTATTATGTGGTTTTATGATGTTTTATTCATGAATTTTGTGAATCTTTGAAGCTGTGATGGTACAAAGTCTTATCAGAAAATAATTTGTGAATATTTTCAACCATATTAATGTAAAAAATTGAAAAAGGTAAGTACTTGTGTTATTTCATTGATTAAATACCATCATTTGGTATTTTGTAATTTCATTGGTTTGAGACTATTGGACAAATGATTTGAAAAAATTTCATGAAGAATAATGTATATTTCTATACAATTCCATTATAGAAATATGTGTCCAACATTTTCAAGTGAATTTATTAAAATATGATATAGATAAATGCTCCAAGACATCATAAATATTTTTCAATATAAATTCATCTGATATAGTTTAATGAGTGGCTTGGATCATAGATAAGTTATTGAAATTTACGACCAGTTTCATCCGACATAAGTCTCTAAGGTTCAATGGATGGAGGGAAACATATAAACATCTTATAAACAATATATTGGAGATAATTTATATTAACATACTTTCATGTAATTCCCATAATTATTTAAAGAAACTAAAGTCAAATTTATATGAAAAAATTGGTTTTGTGAATATCATCAATTTTAATTTTTGTTATAATGGTTTACAATTAAGATTAGTGGTACTAAGTTGCATAATTTTGGAAAAATTTATAAATATTTCAAATAGGCATCATTTTTTATTTTACCTAATGTAATTCAGTAAAATTTTTCTTATCTATCGAGGTTATGGATGTTTGAATAAGTTCGTTAATATTGAGGACATGAAAGTCCAAAAATAGTTTTAAACACTAATGTTTTTATGTAGCTTCCATAATGTTATAGAAGGATTGAGGAACATCCAATGAATTTCAAAAAAGATATCATTTTAAAATTTCTGTTTTTTGTTGAGTATTAAAATGATTTTGAGTTCCCTTCTCACCTCCTCTAAGTGATATTATGAAAAGGGCTATAAAATCAACCCATATAAACAATTTTCACATTAAATAAGGTGAGAAAACAAAATAAAGAATTAGAAATTTCATCAGAGATATTTTTGGGTGAACCATATGAAAAAGCATACTATATTGAGTCTCCCTATAAGTTAGTATCAGATAGATGGTGTATAGAAGTTATGGTATAATGATCTTAAAAGTCATAAATCAAAAAGTTGGAAGAGGCATCAGTCAAATGATACTAGATAGAGTTTTATAATATGTGGTATCAGACGGAAACTTTTCTGAGGCGAGTGGATGAAAATAAGTTTAATAGTGAATTTATTCTATAAAAAACAACATTATGAGGTTTATTGGATGGAGGTCAGAAATATTATACTTGATAAACTCATCAAAAAAAATATAAATGGATTTAATAAGGTTATTTCTAGCTGCTGGTTAAGAAACTGAAAAAGTACATTCAAGAAAATAAATTTTAAAGAATTTATGAAAATCATGGGTAAACATACTAAATATTATTGGATAAGGTTTTTTATAGTTGTTAAAAAAATTTGTTATATCATTTATTTGTGTGAGGATCACATGCACTATTAATTTTCCAGATTGCAATAGATGTCTGGTTATATTCCCTATATGATGTAACAACATACAAAGGAATGTTTTCTTGTTGAATTTTTAGTATTTGATTTTTTCAAAACAATTCCAAACACTAGGTACTCTTATTGAGTAGTCCAAATTTATAATACATGTTATCCAATAGTTTTTCCAATTTTTTTTCTTCAACAAAGTAATATAACTCTAAAAGGAATAAAATTTCTTTCTTAAGAAATAAATAATGTAAAAAAATAACACTGAATCACCCATAGTGAACCCATAGATCAAGATTGGTCCTTTAAAAAGTAAAATTTGACTTTGTAAATATATTAAATTGAAATATAGTTATCCTAAAAATATATATTTTCAACTATTAACCCAAAAATAATTTTTTGGTAAAATTATAGAAAAAATACTTTTAGAAATTTTTGACTTACTTGTATGAAAAATATCATTTTTTCAAATAAAAATTTAAGAATTTAGAAATTAAATTTTTTAAACAAAACCATATAATAAATTTAAATGATTGTAGTATAAATAAAATAATTACATATTCAATTAAAAAATTAGTTAATAATGTTATAGTAATTATAACCCTATAACATCCAATTTGTGAATATTTATAAGGTAAGAAATTGATATATAATAAATATTACTTACATTTATTTAAATGGATCCAAGATAACCATATTATAAATTGGAGAAAACAACCTCATGTTTCCTAAAGAAATGATATTGGTTTAAAAGTATTTTATAGCGCTCGATCTATTAGAAAAAACATTATTTTTTTGCCTACTCTTGATTTAGATTGATGCATTTTCAAAGATGGTACTACATATTTCCTCATCAATAAAGATACCATATGATATGGTAATAAACATATATTATTATTTTTTAATGTCTTATATTACAAAAACCATCTAATGAAAATCAATAACGAATCCAATTTACTTGACTTATATCACCCCCAACTATGGTGTTGTCGCTTATGTCATGTAAATGAAAAGTGTGGGAAACGTTTTGACAAAAATATATATTTATATTCTTTTTAAATGAAAATATTAGGTGTATGTAATTATTATTTTTAAGTTAAAATACCAAATATTGATTTAGTGGAATATATTAAGGGACCATATATATTAATATATTTGGTTTATAATGATTTGTGTAGACCAATTAATATTGAATAAAATTTTGGATACTGAAATATCATATATTTTATTGATTACTTTAGTAAATATGAATATGTATAATTAATGAAGTATAAGTCACATTTTTTTGAGATATTTAAGGAATTCAAGAAAATGATGTCGAGAATTTACTTGGTAATAAAATAAATAAACACTACACATATCGTGGTGGATAATATTTTAACCAAATATTAATTGATTGTTTATGATATTTTAATGGAATGGTATGATTTAAATTAATAAACATGCCTTTATTGACTGAGTAAGAATAATGATGAGTCCTCCAATTATTCTATTTTTCATTTGGGGATACACATTTTAGAGTGGATTTTATACTAATCCTACTACCAACTAAATCATCAAGCCATATTATTTATTATATTTGGTATGGAAATAAACTTTTATTAGTACATATACATGTGTGGGGTTGTGAATCTTTTTTTATGGATATATTTTGAAACGAAATCACACCTCAAGGAACTATGTGTATCATTATATGATATCATAAGGAAAATAAATGATGTTACCCATACCACCCCAAATATAAGAATAACTTGGTTAACAAACACCACATCATTCTTGATAGGGGGAAATTTCTAAAATTTATAGTGGGATAAAGAATGAATTTAATGAATTTATGGATCAAGATAATCCTGAGTTGGTGCATGAATATATTCTACATGTCTCCATGGTTGAGGATATTCTAGAGAAACAAGTACTGCATAGGAGTACAAGAGAAGTTAGAAAACCTAAAAAATAATTTTTTTCTATAAACTAAAGATGGTGATTCATTATTAGTTGATAATAATAATCTTATAACCAACAATAATGGAGTAAGTTTCCTATAATCTACCAAATGGGAAGAATCCATGAATTCTAAAATGGATTCCTTATATCAAAACATTTCTTTGGGTTTTTGTTAATACATTAGTGGATATAAAGATTGTTGGTTGTAAATGGGTAACAAGAAAAAATAGATAGGGATGAACAAGTTAGTACCGAAAAAGAATTAATAGTGATTAAATGTTTTAAATTACCCCAAGGAATAAACTTTGTTAAAATTATTTCACCATTAACTATATCCAGATCCATCAGATTTATAATTTAAATATTAGTTTACCATGAATATGAAATTTGGTAGATGGATTTTATAACAACATTCTTTAATTGGAATCTATTGTAATATGTCTATGTGACACAACTAGATAATTTTTTTAATGAAAAATAATTTTAGAAAGGTATAAACATCATATAGACCCATTTAAGGAATAATGAAAGAATTTATGTCAATTAACATTATCTTTTATGAATCCAAAATTAAATTTTATTTTATAATGAATGAATATGAGCCTTGTGTTTATAAAATATATTAATACAAGTTAAATAATTTTATTGATAGTGTATGTTGATGAAATCATACTGATTGTAAACGAGATACTTATCTTAAAAAACATTAAGTCTTGGTTAAAATTATGAATATCTATGAAATTAGTAGGTAAATAATCCTACATTATTTGGATTGATATTATAATGGTAGCTACAATAGGTTTATTTGAATAAGTAATGATACACTAACAATATAGTGAAGAGATTTATTATAGAACAACACAAGATGTGATTATTTCCATTTCCTCATGTAATTCATATTTCTAAAAAAATATGAACGTGGAAAAATGATTAGAGGAATGAGGCTTAAAGGATTTTATTTGATCCAGTGACTGGGTCTTTCATGCATGTAATGCTATGCACAAACCTATATGTCACCTACACCTTATGTGTTGAAGGAATATATCAAGAAAACCAAGGATACTATCATTGGATTGAATGAAAGACTAACTTTAAGTATTTAATCCATACTAATGATATGTGTTTGTTTTATATAGGAGTTGAGGAACTAGTTATCTATAGATATAAAAATTCCAGTTTCCAAATAGATCAAGATTATATGAAATCTCAATCCAGATACATCTTCACTCTAAATAGAGGTGTTATGAGCTAGAAGAGCTCAAATAATCCTTTGGTCACTAATTCTATATTGTATTTCAGTGTATTATGGATTTTGGTATAGATAATGAAGTGATTTGGATACACAAAATTTTCAAAGAGCTTGATGTGGTGCCTTATAGTAACGACACTATCACATTTCATTATGAAAATATATTAGTTGTGGATCTTGTGATGCAAACAAGGTCACATCATTAGATGAAACAATACTCTTTAAATATTATATCTTGTTGGTTTTTTCTTAGAGAATTGATATTAAAGGAAAAAATGTTTCCAAATTAAAAAACAAGGTAGACCTATTGGCTAGTTAACTTTCTCAATAGATGTGTGATCATCATGTGAGATCTAAAAGGAAAAAGGTTATTCATAGTTGGTTCTATCCTAAGTGAGAATCTACAGTAGTTGGTTCTCAAAAACAAAATTATTTTTACTTTATACAAAGTTTATATTTAAAGTATTTAATATTAATAACTATCACATCACATATTTATGGTACTTATATATAACTTTATTATAATAATTTCCTTGGGCATCTATCACATTATATAATAAATAAGTAGTTCCCTCCTTTTAGGATAACCTAAAAATGTTATAAAGTTACACCTAAACATAGTCTTATAGTTTTATGAAATCATATGAAGGTACAAATATCATAAAATTCAATTATTGTACTCATATACACATTTACCTAAATCTAATGAATTTTTCTTATGGTATTCTCTAATATTGATTAATATGTGGAAAACCCCTCTAGTATAAATTCCATAATATTTTGTGTCATTGGATAATCCTATCTGGGAGTGTCTACAATGATCCATAGGAATTTTTATTTTCTTAATGTGAATCATGAGATGATAACTTATAAGTATTACCCAAAAATACGAAATCAAATATTCATGGTGAAATTGGGTACATCACGAGTGATTTATTACTAAATAATAAGTTGATGAAGGATTTGTCCCTTCCATCTTTATGGATGTCGATCTCTCGACCCTTTGATTGAAATGTAATGGTCAAAATAAATTCCATGTTCATGCAGTATTAAAACATTTATTTCATATATTCAAATAAATACTTATCAATAATCAAGTTTCATGACAAATGATTCCAACCAACTTGATGAGATATCAATCCAAAGGGATAATACTACATATTAATCCAATTTTTTTGAATGTTGTGACATTTACATATTCCTATTAGGTGATTTTACTGTATTTACTTAAACTTTACATATATTTATATTACTTAAAAATTGATTTATATTCATTACAACATATAAAGAAATACACGATAAGACCATATAGGTATAGTGTCTGTAGAAACTGGGAAACATAAATAACTGGTTCATAAAACTTCTACATTGTCTCCTACTTATTTCTTCATAACTGGAATCCTTTTGACATATCATACTTAATAACCTTCATCATGGCCTGGGGAAAATAAACATATGAATGGGGGAGCTCAAATTTTAGTAAGGGTAAAAAATGGGAATGTCAATCATATCATAATCATAATACATAATAACATAACATTTGGAATTCTTATCCTGCTTATACAAGATCATGATATCATGTCATGGGATGAATGTTATTAATAATTAATGTACCAAATCAAAAAATCATAACATAATACTTGATGTTTTGTGGAATAAAAATAAGATTTTAAAATCATTTCATTTTAGTCAAGGCTCATTTCGAAGACCATCATAGAGAACAATGTCCATTACTAAACTAGGAATACTTGCGGTTCCATCCCTGTATTACTGAACTGGATTTACTTGTCATTCCATCCATGTATATCTCGTGATATATAAATCATTACCCAATGCATTAGAGTGTGATATAGGTCCCACCCATCTCATAATGTCCTTATTCTTACATATTCTATAAAAACAAAATAATTCATTATAGCAAAACCCAAGGAATAAAATGGGTTACTTAGATATCATTCAATCATAATACATATAAAACAAATGGATTTAATAAATAAAATTCCATAATAAACAAAATAAATCCATATTAGTAATAGTGATGAAAAAATAAACCTATTTACATAATTTCATCTTCAATGGAAAACAATTTTGATAAAACACTTAAAAATAATTCTTGAGGAAAATATCCTTTCTCCTTCAAATTCGCTTTATATTCTCAAAATGTTACACAATTTTATAAGAAATTAATTTTATTGAAAATAAACTTGAAATATTAAAAATTAACCTTCATGGAAATAAGGAATTATAAAAGTGTAAGAATCAGTCAATACTGTATATTTTTAAAAATCATTCTTCTGGAACTTTTATCGAAAAAAGTCAAAAAGTACCTCGTACCAAAAACGATATAAGATTCCTTTCATAACATTTAATAAAAATACACCAAAGGCTAAAATTACCTTTAAAAAAATTTATATGTATGGAAAGAATATTTTGGAATATTTATTTAGGAAACATGTAAATGAATGATATATATAGCCCAGTAAATACTTATGTACAAACAATCTCAGGTTATAATGAGATTGTGAAATTATCCCTTCCCTTAGGTTGATATCCTTTATATATATATTATCCTCATTTATAATGATTTAAATAATTTTATTTAAGTATTCAATAATCATAGACATTTTTATGATATCATATATGATTATATTATCATCCATTTGTCAGTAACATTTCATAGTCACTCATTATTCGGATGTCAACTGCTTTATGTTCTTATGAAAGTTTCCTCAGATAAGTTCATGATCTACTTTTTAGGTTATAGATATATCATTTAAATAATTATATAAGTATAATATATATAATATTAATTCATTAAATTCATGTATATAATCATGGTTTAAATTAATATCATGTAGAATGAATCACATTGCATCATGGACACGGTCGGCCGTACGTACGTACATGCGATGGTATCATTACCATAACTATTGATTGGTATTGAAGTGTATGGTGTATAATATTAATGAATTAGTATCATGATATAATAATCATTTATTGTTTTTATTTCCATCATTATACCTATCTAGGTAAGGTGATGGTGAAAAAAAGTTTACACCACGGCGTGGAGATAGTAAGATATACGTACGCACGCATGGTGATTTAATTTTTCATAGGATGGTTAGAAGGTGGTATATTATTGTTTCATAATTATAATAATATATCAGTATATGAGTGATACATATTTTATTTCTTTATAATGATATAACTAATGAAGATGAAGTAGAAGAAGAAAGATGTTTGAAAGAATCGGTAGAAGAGATTACCACTTCCTCGGTGTGCTTCCTCTAAATCTCTTCTTATAGTACTAGAGTTGGTATTTTAAGATGACCAAAACCTCTAGAATGTAAATATGGATGTTGATATGGAAATATTTTAGGGAATTTCTATGCTTTATGTCTGAATGTAAAGTGAAACAGTGAGGGAGGAGGTTCCCTTTTATAATTGAGGCATGGGGCACTTTTGGAATCTCCAAAAATAATAATTTATAATAAAAATAAAAACTAACCCAAAATCCTCTAAAATGGGCCAATCTATAATATGAGATGATGTAATTTTTTAATCTCATAAACCAATAAATTTTGGAAAAGTATTTCTGTCAATTTAAACATATCCATTTAATTAACACTTAGTAATTCTTTTTAATTTTTTACTTGGGTTACAAATAATTCAATATTAAAAGGGTGAAATATTTACTTATTTGATGTAAAATAGACTATAAATAAATAAATTAGATTATTTTAAAACATATAATAATTAGTATATATTATTTTATAAAAAAATAATTTTTTATTTAATTTAACAAAACATTATTTTGATAAAAATAAATATTATCAATTTTGACACTATTCAATTCAATGATTTAAAAATATTAATATATCAAGACAAACTTGAAAAAAAATTATATTCTTAGGATGTAAATTACTTATTTAAAATTCATTATAAATGTTAATTAGTCTATATTATATTTACTTTCCTATTTTGAATATCATTAATTTGATATTTCTCTTAATAAAATAATTACTACAACAGTTTGATGAAATTATTTAATATTTTTATATGTTGAAAAAAAATAAAAATAAAATACAATGATGAAGATAAATATACTATATTTTATAAGAAAACTTGTAGTATAAATTATCTTCTAGAAAATATTATCTTTAAAATGTTATACTTATTAAATTATGATGGTGACAACTTTAACATCATTTTAAATTTAATAATATAAGTGTCATAATCTCTTCAATAATACTCGAAATGGTGCATAACTCAACCTTTGGATGATTATAGAAGTGATATAATTCACCATTATGATTTTGGCATGTGATTGTATATTTTAATGTGTATTATTATTTTAATAAAAACTATATTATTAATTTTTCATCAATTAATAATTTTTGTATCATTAATGTAAAAGCTATTAAGTTAATTATTTATTAACTAAAAATTAAAAATAAATTACCATGATAAAGGAAAAAATATTAGATTTAAAATGAGAATTTATAATCCAATTTATCATCTGTATAACCTTATATAAAAATTAATTAGTTATTAAAATTTGAGGGATATATATTTAACTTTTCTTTAAATAAAATAAATTAAATGTCCTATTCTCTTCCAAGTGGATTCAAATGGATACCATTTCTTCCCAACGATGATTTATTTCAGAAAAAACTCACCAAATTATATTACAATAAGTGTTATGATAATTTCATAACAGTAGTCTTACCCTTAATTACCCAGTTTACCCTTTTACCATATTAATAAAAATTACCCAAATTACTCTTAATAATGCCCAAAAATAAAATAAAACTATTTACACAGTTTTTACCTACTGATTAAAAACATGGAATTAATTTTTCAAAATTAAAAACACATAAATTTTAGTAATTAATTTAAAATTAATCCCATTGTCGGAAAGAGAGAACAAGTTTTATAAGCTAAAACATTGCAAAAGATTGAAATGTTTTTACATTTGAATTCAATGTAAAATTAATACTAACGACATACATTATATTTAAAGATAAAAATATATATTTAAAATTTAAAACCATTAAATATTATAATTTAACCATTTAAAAAAAATTATTAAAAAAGTTATTTTCACATAAAATTTAGTGTATTTTTACAATTCATCAAAACATGAATGTTATTAGAAAAATATCAAAATTTAATTCAAAGTAAATTTTTATATCACAATTAAAAATAAAATGTTTTTGTTGTAATATAAAAATTATTAATGTGTCAAAATATAAATCTAAAAGGGGTTCTCCACTCAAAGGTGTAAAATTACCCATTTAAAAAATTTATGTTTTAGACATCAAATTTGGTTTATTCATAAAATATGACTAAAATATCCATTTAATGAATATCAAAAATACTTTATTAAGTATAAAACATATATATATCATTAATTTCAATACAAATATTAATTCTCTAAAAAAAACAAATATCTAATTGATTTTTAGTTTTCTTAAATAATTGATAGCCAATGAAATCACAATGAATATTCATAAGATAGTTATACTTTTTCCTACAAACCTATGGGCTAGGATATAATGGTTATTTTATACTAAGGTCATATCATGGTTTTTTAAACTCACTATCGAGTGAAATGATAGCTACTGAAGAATAATACTTAATTAAAGAAAATATTTCATTAAAACATCCAGGTGTTACATTCTACACACCTTAAATTGATTTTTTCCCAAGAAATTCATCCATTAGAAACAAAAGGATTAGGATATCTCTCATACATGATATCCTAAAGTTCACACATGGATCCTTAAAATTGGAAGATCCCCCATAAAACATTAACCATACGAGTGGCCGTGTTCTATAAATATTCTTTGCTATGATCCAGAATCTCTATCGGTTGTTCTTCATAAGAAAGTTCTTTCTCCTATGGTATGAATTCTATGTTTAGTACATGTGAAGGATCTGGTATGTACTTTTTTGGGAGAGATACATGGATCACATCATGAACATGAGAGATATTCAGTGGATACACCAATCGGCAAGCTACCATCCCAATGTGATCCAGAATTCAAAAAGACTGATATACCTAGGGCACAACTTCCCCTTATTTCCAAATCTCATTACTCTCTTCTAGGGAGATATTTTTAGAAACACCTTATCACCAACTTTAAACTCTAGTAATTTTCTTCACTTGTCAGCATACCTTTTTTTAACTTTGATTTTATTTTATGTTTTTTATAGATCTGATCGTATATTCCATTTCATGAATAAGATCAGGTCCTAAAAGATTTATTTCCCAAACTTCATCCCAGTAAGTTGGAGTTATACACTTATTTATATAGAGGGATTCATAAGGAGCCATCTGAATATTAGAGTGAAATTTACTGTTATAAGAAAATTCCACCAATGTTAGGTGTTGATCCCAACCACATTTGAAATCTATAGAAAAATCTCTCCATATATCTTAAAGATTTTGATTTGTCCTCTTAGACTGACCATATGTCTAAGGATGATAAAAAGTGATGAGAACTAACTCTACATCTAGATCATAATGAAATTTTTTCTAGAACTTTGTGGTAAACCTTGGATCCTAATCAAATATAATGAAAAGTGGTACTCCATGAATTCTTAACATGTCCTTTAAATATATCCTGGAAATATGATCAGGAGACAAATCCTCTCTAATAACAATAAAGTGTACTAACATTGTAAGTAAATAAAATATAACCAAGATATTATTATTGCCTTTGGATGTTTGGGAAGTCTAAAGACAAATTCCATAGTGTTGTTTTCCCATTTCCATTCTAGTATGGGTATTTTTTGTAACATCCCCTAAGACTTCTGTCTCCAAACCTGAACTTGCGGACAAACAAAGCATTGAGAGACATATTTGAAAACATATCTTTTCATTCCGTCCCACCAGAAATACTCTTTCAAGTCTTTGTATGTAAAGACCTGTAAAATTATAGGGAAATTTATTCTTAATTTTCTTTGGGATTTTATAAGAACGTAGTTTCGTACGGCACCTGATTCCGAGGCCCGGTGTGCCCGGAATCATGTTCCGACGTTTAGATCGGGTACGTTCAGTGAACGAATGAGTGGGTTTTCCTAACTTTTGAACCGGTGATCAGAATCGAAATCCGAGGACACCGATGAAACCGCAACGCCGGTATTTGCTTAAGAACAACTTTTCCGGAGTTACGTTTCCTCGGGTGAGGTTATTAATTAAATGGGTTAACTAAAGAATAAAAATAAATATTGTGCTACAAATTTTATTTCTATTCTAGGTAGTTTAAACTTATGCTTGGTGGTTTGAGTGGGACCCACTAATATCCTAACTCCACTAGGTAGGATATTAGTGAAGTGGGGCCTACACGATCCCCACCCCTTCAAATCCCTTTTAACCTCCCTCTCATGCATTTAATACATAACTCACCCACACCCCTTTTAAATACCAAGTCAACTCTCTTAATTAGTGAATTGAATTATGTTATTCAATGTAATCAATTCTTGAATTCATTTTGAATTTCGAATTGAATGTTGGCTTGTGTGTGTTAATTAAATATGACAATGTCTTATTTCATTAAGGATTATTTCATTGTGCGAGAAGGATTGGAGAGGAATTTCTCAAGCATGGGAATCTTTATCTTCTTCCTTGAAGAATGCGAAGAACAAACCGTCACTGACGAAGAACGCTGACCTCCGACGAAGGACGGCGAATAACGCTGATTCCTCGGAAATTGGCGACGTGATGCCGTGTACCGCGATGCCGACGGTCCTCTTCTCCGCGACCCCATGTACCGCGATGCCATGTACCATGGCGCCGTGTACCGCGACGCCGACGATCCTCCTTCTGCGACGCCGTCTTCCGTGACGTACCTTTCCCATGACAAACCTCGTTCGACGACTTCATCGTGGTAGGGGTTTGGAATTTTGTTCGTGATTATTCTTTCCGTTCTTCATATTTTATTTTGGGGTCGCCTGTTATCATTTTAATTGGAGGAGGTAGGACCGCATGAACATGGCCGACCCTCCTTCCCCTTTTTATGTTGTTCGTTGTGGCTCGAAAGAAGGTGGTGCGGTGCAACGACACTGTGCAGAAATATAGAGGAATGCGGTTAAGAAGCGCGGCGCCGTCGCACCGTGTTGTTGAGACCGAAAGAATCTGCGGCCGGAGTCAGGCCACGACAAAGGGGCGCGACGCCGTCACGCCGCACCGGGAAACCGCGAAGGGCCACGGCAGAGGGGCGCGGCGCTGTCACACCGTTCCGGTCAGTCCAAGGCCTAGGCCTTTGGCCTCGACGGAGCAGGAAAGTGCGGCCGGAGCCTCCGGCCACCGGTGCATAGGGGGCGGGACCGGCTGGTCCCGCGGTGACTCACCGGCTGGTCAAACCGGCTGGTTTTCGAGAATCCCGGGGGTCGTAACCCCCATCTGGAAAAAGGGAGAGGCCCCCACATGGGGTCCGCAGTTTCAATCAGGGCGGTAGCGCTCCCCCCTTCCGCGGTGGCTCGGCCAGCGCCGAGCTGGCCACACCGGGCCGAGCCCGTGCCAGGCCAACCGACCGCCCAGGCCGGGCCACGCCGGCGGGGCCGGGCTGCGCCAGCTGGGCCAGACCGTGCCCACCGGGCCAGGCCGTGCCCTAATGGTCTGGACCCGGACCCGGTTTGGGCTGACCCAGGGGGTCTCGGGTCGGGTCGGTCCGGCCCAAAACCCCCTAAAACCGGACAGGTCCGTTCTTTTTTCCCATATCTTGGGCTACAGACCTCTGATCGATGCACCATCAGTTGTGATGTGATCCTTGGATCGAGACGGTCGTTTCGGTATATTACACATAATGTTTTGGAGGACTTTATGTATGACCGGTTTGGTTCGAACATGAAACCAACCGGGCCCTTGGAGCGGAAACGCTTATAACTTGAGCTCCGGACGTCCGATTGATGTGTCGTCGACTTTTTTGGATTCCTCTTAGTGAGATGGAACTTTTGGATTACTCCGCTCGAGGTTTGGACACAGTTGGAGTGCGTTCGGGTTGGTTTTCACTTAAAAACCAACTGGGCCCCTGGAACGAAAAAGCCAATAACTCTCAGACCGAGCGTCTGATTGACGCGCAGTCTATCACGTTTAGTTCCTCTTGTCGAGACAAAACTTTGAGATACATCAACTCCAGACTACGTGTCAGTTGATGTATTGACCCCTTGGTTCGTGGAGCGGACCCTCCCGGAATCGAGCATGCTGTGTGCGGGAACCCTAGAGCTGACTGCAACTGCGACGATGATGATGACTGCACTAAAATCCTTCGTGGGATCGGCAGTGACGACAACTGCATAGAAATACTCCATGGGTTCGGCAGTGATGAAGACTGCACTGAAATCCTCCGTGGGTTCGGCAGTGATGAAGACCGTACTGAAATCCTCTGTGGGTTCGACGGTGATGAAGACTGCACTGAAATCCACCGTGGGTTCGAAAGCGATGAAGACCGTACTGAAGTCCTCCGTGGGTTCGACAGCGATGAAGACTGCACTGAAATCCTCCATGGGTTTGGATGTGATGAATACCGTACTGAAATCCTTCGTGGTTTCGATGGCGATGACTACTGTTCTTGTATCCTACGTGGGTCTGGTAGTGTTTGAATATGTTCTTGCTATCCTACGTGGGTATGGCAGAGTAGCTGGTCTGTATCCTATGTGGGTCCGACAGCTTAGCTGGTTTAGTATCCTACGTGGGTCCCAACTTAGATGAATCAGTGGCTACATATGATCATCTCTATCACCTTACGAAGAAGTATACCTGTGTGAGTTGAGTCTTGAATTTCAATTAATATCATTGATATGATTGACTTGTTTTCCTATGTGGATTGGGTTGTGTTATCCTACGTGGATTGGGTTGTACTCCTATGTGGACGTGATCGAACTTGGGCGCGGATGTTGGAGACGAACGTGAATTGATGACTTAGGTATATGTATGGGTATATACCTAAGTAGTGTTGGTTGTTATTTTGTGAACGTATCTTTCCTTTGTGGATTATCCTTTGTGGATTCTGGGAGACCTTTGGGGGTCTCGGGGTCCCTACTGAGTAGCCTATACTCACCCCTGCATGGGCTATGCTCGCACTACGTTGTGTTAGATGCAGACGACGGACAACGCTGATCATGATTGAGGCTTGTGGAGCAAGTCGGTACTTGGAGGTGGACCACTGGGCGGGACGTACACGGAGCGGACGGCTGGACCCGAGGAGCTGAGAAAGCTATCTGTACCCACCCTTCAGGTGGGACTTCTAGTGGACGGCTCGACGTTTCTAATTTACTTTCAGTTGCTGTACTTCTTTCTAGTTATACCTTACTTTCAGTTTGGGTTTGTATTCTGGCCCATTTACTTTCCACACTTACTATTGTACTCAGTTTTACTTAGTGATTACTTCTGCTTTCTTACTCTGTGGTGTTTGTTTACTTTATAATGGAAATGACTTCCCCTTTTTGTTGGGATTTATGCCTTGGTGCTAGTCGCCAGCCCCTGGCCTATGGGAGGCAGGCTTGGGGTGGTCACTGCATGGGTCCTGAGGACGGGTCGTGAAAAATTGGTATCAGAGGAGTTCGGTTCTTCCGCAGAACTTAGGACTCTGATCTTTCTTCTATGTGAAGCAATAGTGTTTAGGGTATTGTGTGTGGTTATCAGTCCAGGGAGTCCAGTGTTGGTGCAGCGGCTGACGTATCCATACACCAGGACCCTGACTTCTGATTTCCGACTCAATGCACGAAAACATTTATTGCATGTGTGTTTCAAAAGATTTCTTTGTGATTACTTTGTGTCAGCTCACCAGGTATACTGTTTTGACTGTGGCACACCTGTTTCTTTTCAGGATAACCCCACGACGACATCCATCTATGGTTCCGATCTTTGTGCGAGACGACAACCCACCGAGAGACGAGGCCTCGGTGCAGGGCCCTTTTTCAGCGGAGGCATCAGCGGTACCTCTACCCACGGAGCTGCCGATGCTACCAGCCCCAGCCGTTGATAGTACATGTCGCCTTAGTTCACTGCACGAGTTTTAGCATCAAAGGTCGCCCAGGTTCCGCGGGGAGACAGACCCTCAGGAAGCCGAGGAATGGATGGAGCCTGTAGTTCAAGTTTTCAGGTTAGTGGGGACACCAGCTGACCTCATGGTGATCCTTGCAGCGAGCCTCCTGCACACGGAAGAAGGAAGATGGTGGAGCTTGATGTTCCAAGTGCACGATGAGGCATCTCTCCTCTGGACGAACTTTGAGAGCCTCTTTCGCTCAGAGTTTTTCCCATCCACCCTCCGTGCAGTGCGCATCCAGGAGCTTCTATAACTACGGTAGGGCAGCATGATGGTTGCCCAGTACTCGACAAGATTTTCCGATCTCTCGTGCTATTCGACGTACATGGTACGAGACACATTCTTCCGGGCGCAGACCTTCGATCAGGGACTGAGGCATGAGATCATGGCATCGATGATCTCCCTCAGCATTCCGACACAGGCAGGAGTACTGGAGCGAGCCCTTCTCATAGAGAGCTTTCTTGCTGAGCCTACGCCAGCAGCGAGACCTACCACAGGGCAGCACGTAGCAGAGTCGTCTGTAGCTGGTAGTCGACGGATGTCACAGGGGTCCAGGCGGACTGGACTATAAGGCAGACGACCTCAGGACACTGGCTCAGAGGTGCGGGGCACACGATGCAGAGCCAGCCTTCCGAGGAGCAGGCAGTGTTACGCATACGGCGGGCTGGGCCACATGGCTTGTGACTGCCTGACCCGCTGTGTAGAGGAGCAACAGACGATTGAGGGGCCACCCAGGAAGAGGCAGAGGGTCGACCGTGGCGGTCCGCAGAGAGAAGGTGGACGAGGAAGGGGAGATGGCCGATCAGTAGGTGGTGGGAGACGCTTTGAGGCTTTACCACCACCACCACCAGGAGGTCCACCCCGACCACAGGGAGCTGGCGGGCAGAGACAGGCTCAGCTTCAGGCAGCGGAGGCCTACGACCACGGCGTGCCAAAGATGATTCGAGGGACTATCTGTGTCTACTCTACCCTTACTGCAGTTCTTATAGACACAGGAGTGAGTCATTCTTTTATTGCCGCTACCCTTGTTCGGAGCTTGGAGATTCCGACGGAGCCGTTGGCTTGATCCTTATGGCTAGAGACTCCTATGGGAGCAGACTCGGCAATTACGCACTGGTGCCGGTAGTGTGAGCTTACTCTAGGAGGCAATAGCTTCGGCTGGGATCTTCTTGTAGTGACATCGCGGCCTTACGAAGTCATCTTGGGCATGGATTGGTTATCCACAGTCCATGCTCAGATCGACTGTATTAGGCGCAAGGTGTGGTGTGTTTGCACTGATGGGAGCAGGTTCACCTTCACCGGTGAGAAGGGAGCCTTTGCAGCGTAGGATGGACTCACGCAGAGGAGAGGACATCCCATCACTCATCAGTTGGATAGCCTCATCCTAGGATCATTTGACGTCTGGAGTCCTAGTTTTCCTGTAGTTGTGGATCAGTATGTGGACGTTTTCCCTGACGACGTTCCATGACTACCTCCTCACAGAGAGGTAGACTTTTATATTGACCTGTACCCCAGGACAACCCTGATATCCACTCCACTGTATCAGATGGCCCTCGCTGAGCTTCGAGAGCAATGGGTACAGTTGGAGGACTTGAAGGGCAAGGGATTCATCCGACCCAGTGTTTCACCCTGGGCTTCCCTGATATTGTTTTCCAAGAAGACGGATGAGAGATTTCGACTATGTGTCGACTATCGTCGCCTGAACTAGGTGATCGTGAGGAACAATTATCTGCTAACAAGGATTGACGACCTCTTCGATCAGCTCAAGGGGGCACGGTGTTTCTCGAAGATAGACCTCAGGTAAGGTTATCATCAGCTCAGAGTTCGAGATGAGGACGTGCAAAAGATGGGCTTCAGATGTTGGTATGGCCACTATGAGTTCTTGGTTATTCCTTTTGGCATAACCAACGCTCCAGCAGTGTTCATGGGTCTCATGTATAGGATCATTCAGCCATACCTCGATCGATTTGTCGTGGTCTTCTTCGACGACATATTGACATACCCGACCACTGAGGAGGAGCACGCCTACCACTTGCGGGTTGTACTAGACACACTCCGAGAGAACCAGCTTTATGGAAAGCTCTTGAAGTGTCAGTTCTGGTTATGTGAGGTCCACTTCTTGGGACACATCATCTCTGAGGCATGGGTTGTGGTGCATCCTGCGAAGATCGAGGCAGTTCTAGCTTGGGAGCCACCCAAGAGCGTGACAGAGGTGCGAAGTTTCTTGGGTCTAGATGGGTACTACCGGAGATTTGTGCCAGAATTTTCCAGAGTTGCGGCACCACTCTCAGCTTTGATGAAGAATGGGAAACCCTTAGTGTGGTCAGAAAGATGTCAGCAGAGCTTCCAGGAGCTGAGACAGAGATTGACCAGCGCACCTATCTTGAGGCTACCAGAGGAGGGAGTAGGGTACGTAGTTTACTGCGATGCATCAGGGACCAGACTCGGATGTGTCCTGATGCAGGAGCGGGTCGCGATCACCTATGGATCACGTTAGTTGAGGCAGCATTAGCAGAAGTATGCTACCCATGACCTGGAGTTATCAATAGTGGTCTTCGCTCTGAAGATGTGGCGAAACTATCTGATGGGAGAGCGCTTTACAGTGTACTCTGACCACCAGAGTCTCAGGTACATATTCTCACAGAAGGACCTGAATATGAGACAGCGGTGATGGCTCGAGTTCCTCCAGGACTATGACTTTGAGATAGTCTATACTTCTGGAAAGGGGAATGTAGTAGCTGATGCTCTCAACAGGAGGATGGTCATTCAGCTACTCGGGGAGGCGACGAAGTAGCTAGACGCTTTGTAGATATCCTTCATGGATATAGATGGAGCATCATTTCTTCAGTCACTCAAAATCACTCCTCCACTACTGCAGTGGGTCAGAGAGGCACAGCGTGGGGACACTGACTGTGAGACGCGGCGTGTGCAGATATCCTCAGGACAGGCATCTGATGGATTCTCTGTAGGAGGAGAGCACGTTATCCTTTTCAGAGGACGTTCCATGGTACCAGTTGGTTTACAAGAGGAGGTGATGAGAGAGTTTCACACTTTCCCTTTATCGGTACATCTAGGAGTGGCGAAGATGTACCAGGATCTCAGACGACAGCACTGGTGGCTGGGTATGAAGAAGGCTATGGCAGAGTTCGTTTCTTGATGCCTCACCTGCCAGCAGGTGAAGGCAGAGCACCAGGTACCAGCAGGCTTGGTACAACCCTTGGAGGTCCCGGAGTGGAAGTGGGATGGTATGTCTATGGATTTCATGACTGGACTTCCATGCACTTCCAGAGGTCATGACTCCATTTGGGTGATTGTCGACCGACTCACCAAGTCAGCCCACTTCTTACCCATCGGAGAGCAGGTATTAGTGGAGAGCTTGGGAGGCCTCTACATTAATGAGATCGTACGGCTTCATGGTGTGCCATAATCTATCGTCTCCGATCGAGATGCTCTCTTTACTTCCCGGCTTTGGAAGGGGTTGCAGGAGGCATTTGGGACACAGCTACGTTTGAGCACCGCCTTTCACCCTCAGACGGATGGTCAGACAGATAGGACCATTCAGACTCTCAAGGATATGCTCCGTGCATGTGTCCTCGACTTTGGTCACAGTTGGGAGGACCACCTACCCTTGGTGGAGTTCGCGTACAACAACAGCTACCACTCCACCATCGGGATGGCACCATACGAGGCATTGTACGGCCGACCTTGCAGATCATCTCTACGCTGGATAGACTCTGGGGAGTCAGCACTTGTGGGACTGGAGATGGTCCAGGCCATGACAGAGAAGATCCAGGTCATCCAGGAGCGGATGAGGATAGCTCAGAGCCGACAGAAGTCTTATGCTGATAGGAGGTGGAGTCCAGTGGAGTTCTAGGATGGCGACCACGTCTTCTTGTGGGTCTCACCTCGACGTGGATTATGGAGATTTGGCCGGGGCATCATGTTATCTCCGCACTTCATCGGACCATTCTAGGTCCTCAGCAGGATAGGCAAGGTGGCTTATCGCCTGGCTCTACCACCTCAGTTGCACCGGGTGCACGACGTCTTCCACGTATCTCAGCTGAGGAGATACGTGCATGACCCAATGCATATCATGGACCATGGGGAGTTGGACATTGACGATGGGGCGACTTTTGTGGAGGTCCCGGTGGAGATCGAGGATCAACCGGAGCAGATCCTACGTGGACGGTAAATACCTCTAGTGCGCATCAGATGGAAGCACGAGAACCTCCAGGAGAGCACTTGGGAGCGGGAGGCTCAGATGCGTGCACATTACCCACATTTGTTCCCCTAGTTTATGATGTATCTTCATGGGGACGTAAATCCCTAAGGTGGGAGTAATGTAAAGACCCGTAAAATTCAAGGGAAATTTTTTCTTAATTTTCTTTGGGATTTTACAATAACACAGTTTCTTATGGCACCTGATTCCGAGGCCCGGTGTGCCCAAAATCATGTTACCAATTTTAGATCAGGTACGTTCAGTGAATGAACGAGCGGGTTTTCCTAACTTTTGAACCAGTGCTCGGAATCGAAATCCGAGGACACCGATGAAACCGCAACACCGATATTTGCCTAAGAACACCTTTTCCGGAGTTGCGTTTGCTCGGGTGAGGTTATTAATTAAATGGGTTAACTAAATAATAAAATAAAATATTGTACTACAAATTTTATTTATATTTAGGTAGTTTAAACCTATGCTTGGTGGTTGGAGTGGGACCCACTAATATCCTAACTCCACTAGGTAGGATATTAGTGAAGTGGGGACCACACGAGCCCCACCCCTTCAAATCCTTTTTAACCTCCCTCTCATGCATTTAATATGTATCTCACCCGCACCCCTTTTAAATACCAAGTCAACTCTCTTAATTAATGAATTGAATTAAGTTATCCAATATAATCAATTCTTGAATTCATTTTGAATTTCAAATTGAATGATGGATTGTGTGTGTTAATTAAATAAGACAAAGTCTTATTTCATTAAGGATTATTTCATTGTGCAAGAAGGATTGGATAGGAATTGCTCAAGCATGGGAATCTTCATCTTCCTCCTTGAAGAACGCAAAGAACACACCGTCACCGACGAAGAACGCCGACCTCCGACGAAGGACGACGAATAACGCTGGTTCCTAGGAGATCGACGACGCGATGCCATGTACTACGATGCCGATGGTCCTCTTATCCATGATGCCGTGTAGCAAGATGCCGTGTACCATGATGCCGATGATCCTCCTTCCGCGACGCTATCTTCCGCGACGTCCCTTTCCCGCGACAAACCTCGTTTGACGACTTCATCGAGGTAGGGGTTTGGAATTTTGTTCGTGATTATTCTTTCCATTATTCGTCTTTTATTTTGCGGCCTCCTGTTATCATTTTAACAGGAGGGGGTCGGACCGCATGAACACGGCCGACCCTCCTTCTCCTTTTGATGTTGTTTGTTGCGGCTCGAAAGTTGGCGGCGCGGTGCAATGACACCATGCGGAAACATAGAGGAATGCGGCGAAGAAGCGTGGCACCGTTGCGCCGCGCTGTTGAGACCGAAAGAATCCACGGCCGAAGTCGGGACGCGAAAAAGGGCCGTAGCACCGTCGCGCCGCGCCGGAGAACCACAAAGGGATGCGGCCGGGGCGGGCCACGACAGAGGGGCGCGGCGCCATCGCACCGCGCCGGTCGGACCAAGGCCGCGACCTTTGGCCGCGGTGGAGCAGGAGAGGGTGACCGGATCCGCCGGCCGCCGGTGCACAGGGGGAGGGACCGGCTGGTCACGCGGTGACACACCGGACGGTCAAACCGGCCGGTTTCCGAGAAGCCCGTGGGTCGTAACCCCCGGCTGGAAAAAGGGACCAACCCCCACGTGGGGGCGGCAGTTTCCATCAGGGGGCATCATGCCTCCCGCCCCCTTCCGCGGCAGCTCGGCCAGCACCAATCTAGCCACATCGGGCCGCGTCCACCGGGCTGGGCCGAACCAGGGGGTCTCTGGCCGGGTCGGTCCGGGCCCAACACCCCCTAAAACCGGACATGTTCGTTCTTTTTCCCATATCTTGGGTTACGGACCTCCGATCGACGCACCGTCAGTTGAGATACAATACTTGGATCAAGACGGTAGTTTCTATATATTACAATGAAGGTTTCAGAGGACTTTGTTTAAGGCCGGGTTTGTTCGAACACGAAACCAACCGGGCCCTCAGAGCAGAAACAGTTATAACTTGAGCTCCGGACGTCCGATTGACGTGCCGTCAACTTTGTTGGATTCCTCTTAGTGAGATGGAACTTTTGGATTAATCATCTCAAGGTTTGGAAGAAGTTGGAGTGCGGTCAGGTTGGTTTTGACTTCAAAACCAACAGGGCCGCTGGAACGAAAAAGCCAACAACTCTGAGACCGGGTGTCCGATTGACGCACCATCTATCACGTTGAGTTCCTCTTGTCGAGACGGAACTTTGAGATACATCAACTCCGGAATATGTGTCAGTTGATGTATCGACCCCTTGGCTCATGGAGTAGACCCTCCCGGAATCGAGCATGCTGTGTGCCGGAATCCTAGAGCTGGCTGCGACTGCGACGATGATGATGACTGCACTGAAATCCTCCGTGGGTTCGGCAGTGACGATGACTGCACTGAAATCCTCCGTGGGTTCGACAGCGATGAAGACTACACTAAAATCCTCCATGGGTTTGGTAGCGATGAAGTCCATACTGAAATCCTCCATGGGTTCGACAACGATGAAGAATGCACTAAAATCCTCCGTGGGTTCGGCAGCAATGAAGACCGTACTGAAATCCTTCGTGGGTTCGACGGTGATGAATACCACACTGAAATCCACCATGGGTTCGGCAGCGATGAAGACCGTTCTGAAATCTTTCGTGGGTTCGATGGTGATGACTACTGTTCTTGTATCCTATGTGGGTCTGGTAGTGTTTGACTCTGTTCTTGCTATCCTACGTGGGTTTGGCAGAGTAGCTGGTCTGTATCCTATGTGGGTCCGACAGCTTAGCTGGTTTAGTATTCTACATGGGTCCCAGCTTAGATGAATCAGTGGCTATATATGATCATCTCTATCACCTTACGAAGAAGTATACCTGTGTGAGATGAGTCTTGACTTTCAATCAATATCTTCGATATGATTGACTTGTTTTCCTATGTGGATTGGGTAGTGTTATCCTATGTGGATTGGGTTGTACTCCTGTGTGGACGTGATCGAACTTGGGCTTGGATGTTGGAGACGAACGAGAATTGATGACTTAGTTATATGTATGGGCATATACCTAAGTAGTGTTGGTTGTTACTTTGTGAATGTATCTTTCCTTTGTGGATTATCCTTTGTGGATTCTGGGAGACCATCGGGGGTCTCGGGGTCCCTACTAAGTAGCTTATACTCACCCCTTTACGGGCTATGCCCGAACTACGTTGTGTTGGATGCATACGATGGACAACACTGATCGTGGTTGAGGTTTGTGGAGCAGGTAGGTACCTGGAGGTGGACCACTGGGCGGGACATACACGAAGCGGACGACTGGACCCGAGGAGCTGAGAAGGCTATCTGTACCCACCCTTTAGGTGGGACTTCCAGTGGATGACTCAATATTTCTTATTTACTTTCAGTTGCTGTACTTCTTTCCATTTGTACCTTAATTTTAGTTTGGGTTTGTATTCTGGCCCATTTACTTTCCGCACTTACTATTGTACCCAGTTTTACTTAGTGATTACTTCTGCTTGCTTACTCTATGGTGTTTGTTTACTTTATAAAGGCAATGCCTTCCCATTTTTTTCGGGATTTACGCCTTGGTTCTAGTCCCCAGCCCCTGGCCTATGGGAGGTGGGCTTGGGGCAGTCATGACACGGGTCCCGAGGACGGGTCGTGACACTGTACAACTTCATGATCCTAGGGTAAATAGAGAATTAAGAACTATGAGTCTCTTCTAATAGTTCCTTCTTTAATTCTAGTATGTGAGGAATACAAACCCAGTTCTATCACTTTATTATTTCATCATAATAATGGTTGAATTTAGGAACATTTATCACCTTCTGTTTTTCTTGACATATTTCTTATATGACTCCTTAATCTTCACATGTATATATGGTTGAAGATTCATTTGTGAAAAATAGGTTTTATCCCCTTAGTTTAAAATTTGAGGATCCGTCTTTTGAAAATACATAAATATTGGTTATTTTATGATACCCAACACTGATATGATAACATGGTATTATCAACTCAATACATCTTCTACCTTGTTTTCTTTCCCATGGTGGTAATTTGTTAAGCAATGATAATATTTAATCAACTCGAACCATCTTGTTTGGAAAATATTTAGCTCTGTTTGATTTAAAATTTACTTTAAACATTTATGATTATTATAAATATCACACCTTTCAGCATAAAGATAATTCCTTCATATCTTTAATGCCAAGATTACAATAGATAACTCTAGATCATTATTTGTATAATTTTACTCATGGATTTTCAACTACCATGAGGCATAAGTTATCACCATATCATTTTTCATGAGAAACAATCCTATCCCCTTCTTGGATGCATCACTGTAGATCACAAACCATTCTCTACTACAAGACAATGTGATAATAGTTGTACTGGATAAGCATCTTTTTAGCTCTTTGAAATTCCCTTCACATTCCTCTATCCATATGAACATAACTCATTTTTAGTCAACTCGGTGATTGGATTAGATAATTATGAAAAACATTTCACAATAAACTGATAATACCGAGACAAAACAAGAAAACTTTGGGTCTTATTTACCATTTTTGGTCTTGGAAAACATTCAACAAAATCTATTTTTGATGGATGCATAGATATCCATTCTCTTATGTGACCCAAAAATTAAACATATTGAAGCCAAAATTCACACATGGTAAATTTTTCATAAAGTTTTTTTTTCTTAGGGTCTTTAGTACAATTCCCAAGTGATCTTTATGTTCTTCCTTTATTATAAAATAAAAAAAAATATCATCTATAATGACTATCATAAACTAATCAAGATATCCTCTAAAGACTCTATTCATTATATCCATGAAGATAATGGGGGAATTGGTAATACCAAAAGGAATCACTATAAATTAATAGTGTCCATACCTTGTATGGAATTCCATTTATGGTATATTATTTTTATTGACCCTTAATTGATGATATCCTGAACAAAGATCAATCCTATAAAATTATTGATCACCACATAGTTGGTTGAATAATTTATCAATGCGGGGAAGTGGATATTTGTTCTTGATCATGATCATATTATGTTCTTGATAATCAATATAGCGTCTCATTTATCCATCTTTCTTCTTAAAAAATAAAACAGGTGACCCTGAAGGTGGTGAACTATGGAGTTTGAATACCTTATCAATATTCTCTTGGTGTTTTTCCTTCAATTACTACAACTCAATTTGGGTCATTCAATAAGGTGTCTTGGAAATGGGAATAGAAACTGGTATGAGTTTTATTGAAAACTCAACTCCAACATTTGGTGGAAGAACTATAAATTCATCTGAAAAGACATTATAAAACTCTCATAAAATTAGTGGATTCTTAATCATGAGTTTATCTCCTTCCATTTGAGACAAATAACTTTCATTTATAGGAATCAAGACACATAAGAAGGACACAATTTCTATTGGAAGGTTATATTCATCCATGCATCGATATATGATCATAGATGGATTTTGGAATATGAAATGGTACTTCCCTTACATGGAAATTTATATGTGATCCATGTAGAGAAAGCCAATACACTCAAAGAATTAGATAAAATGGAACTATAGGAAGGATCAAAAGATTTTACGGAATCAATTTCCCACAAACATAAACCAGAGAATAATTATAAAATTTTGATGTGACCATTGTGGCATTAGAAGTTTTCATATCTAAATAAATATCTAATTTTTGAGATAATTTCAAAATACCCTTAGAAATTTATTCATAACTAAATTATTGGGTGGATCAAGAATCAAATAAAACATTTTCTACTTTAGAGTTGATTATATGTTTACCTTTCACCACTTCATTATCGTACGCCACATCACTGATAGTGAATACATGTGAATTTCCTTTTTATTTGGCCTTAAGATTTTGCTCACATAAATCATCATCAATAAAAATTGTATTAAAGAACTGATTAGAATAATTCTCCATTTCATTGAACTTGTACCCATTATTTGTAGGACGTTCATTATATGTATCCTTTTATCTGTTCGCGTCATTAGACAAATTTCTCCCATCACATCGGTATTCAAATGTCTGATGACCTTCTTTTGTGCTCTTAAAATATTTACTAGTCCATTTAATAAACTTTCCACCATGTTTCTTTTCACTCTTTTAGCATAAGGGAAAATTCATATTCTTTTAAGTGTGGTCTTTATATTTCACTTTGAATTCCATTTTTCTATTCTAATCAGACCCATAAGACTGATGGGTTTCTCCAATCTCCATATCAACAATGGGAGAACATAGGAAAATTTCCTCATAACTATTAAAGTCCCTTATGGATAATTCCATTCGGAGACTTGGTTTTAATCCAATAAATAATAAATCAATTTTAATCCCAAGTTAGATAATAATTCCAGAAGCTTACCTTTCATGTCATGTAAAATTTTCATTGTAGGTACCAACAGATTCATCACCCTTTTTCTTAAGTTAAAGGAACTCATTATTCATATTTTATAAAATAATATATGGAAATGACTTATTAGAAAATAAGTTCTTGAACTCATCCCATTCCGTGGACTCAATTTCATCTCTTTGCATCGTATTATTGATACGATTCCACCATTTATCAACATCACCTTCCAAAAGAAGAACTACTAAGATTACAATATCGTGTTCAAAACATTGTAGAAATGAAAATATCACTTTAGTGGTACTGATCCATTGTTCATCCACTAATGGATTATAATACTTGCTGAAATAAGGTGGAAATTACCTCATGAAGGACTCAACAGAATGTTTCTCCCTCCTTTTCCTATTTAGAAGTCCTACATTATTCATTTCTTGAGAAATTTGTGTTAGCATGGCTATAAGATTTTTTATTGCATATCCCATAAAATTTCGTTTCTTAGGTAAAAAATAATTTCATTTCCCTTCAAATTCATCATTAATGTGATTCCTTCAGGTTCTATCTATTGAATAAACCCTATAATCATTTTTTGAGAAACACTAATCATAATGGGAAAACCATATATTCAAGAATAAAATTTAAATTTCAGACACTTTAGGTTTTATCCTATATTATTCATGGTTATTTCAAAAACACAATGATTGTAACCTATACTTAGACATATCCTTAGGGTTCTCATTAAGGCTTTCTCATCCTATTTTGTAAAGTTTAACTATACCTTTCCTCTAATACCAACTATAAATACCCACACTTTACATACATTGATATTACTTCAAAATTAAACTATATTCATTACGACATATAAAAAAATCCATGATAGTACTATATAGGTATAGTGTTTTTAGAAACTGGGAAACAAAAACCTCTGGTTCATAAAACATCTACATTGTCCCCCGCTTATTTATTCATAACTAGACTCCTTTTGACATGTCTTACTTAATACCCTTTATTGTGACCTGGGGAAAAGAATCATATGAAAGGGTGAGATCAAATTCTTAGTAAGGGTAAACAAGGGAAATATCAATCATATCATAATCTCAAGACATAACATCATAACATTTTGAAGTCTTTTCCAGCATATGAAAGATCGAGATATCATGTCATGGGATAAAAGTTCTTATAAATTAATGAAAATAATCCCAAAAGTCATAATATAAGACATGATGTTTTTTGTAATACACATAATCTTATTAAATCAATTCAAATTAGTCAAGGATCATTGAAAATACTATCATAGTAGACACATTCCATTACTGAATTGGGTATACTTGTCATTCCAACCCTATATTACTCAACCATATTTATTTGTCATTCCAGACATGTCCATATCACAAGATTTAAATCTTTACCCAACTAATTTTAGGGAGATATAGGTCCCAACCATATTAGATTGAAATCATTATTATGTGTTCCACAAACCCAAAATCATTCATTATAGCATAACCTAAGGAATAAAATGGGTTTCTTAAACATTATTCCATCATAATCCATATAAAACAAATGGGTTTCAAAAAAACCATTCCTTAATAAATAGAGTAAATCTCTAATAATAATAGGGATGGAAAAATAACCCAATTTAAATAATTTCATCTTAAATGGAAGATAATTTTTATAAAACACTTGAAATTAATTATGGAGGAAATTATACTTTCTTCTTAAATTTTCTTCTCTTTTGTCAAAATATCATACTATTTTAAAACAGAAGAATTTAATTGAAAATGCACTTGAAATATTTTAAAGTAATATTCATGTAAAAAAGGACTTATGATAGCGTAAGAATCTATTGATGATGTATAAGTGAATAAAACATCATTCTCATAAGTTTGCTGAAAAAGTCAAAAATCACCTCATACAGAAAATGAAAAAATATTCCTTTCATACCATTTAATAAAAATTAACCAATGGGTAAAATTTTCTTTAAATAATTTTATACGGATAGGAATAATATTTTGGAATAAGTATTTAGGAAACAAGGACAAGGATGATAAATTTACCCCAGTAAATACTTACTTACAATAAATCTCTAAAAATAATGATATTGTGACATTATCCCTTACCTTAGGTCTGATATCCTTAGTATATATACAAACCTCATATATAATGATTTAAACAATGTTATTAAATTATTCCAGAATCATAGTAATTTTTATTATATCATATATGATTATATTATAATCTTTTTGTTAGTAACATTTCATTGCCACCTGTTATTCAGATATTAACTACTTTTTTTTCATATGCATGTTTTGTCGGATAAGTTCATGTTCCAATTCATAGGTTATAGTTATATTATTCAAATAATTATATAATTATAATATATATCACATTTATTAACTCCATTCATTTATATAATCATGGTTTAAATGAATATCATGTTTAATTAATCACATGACATCTTAGAGAGGATAGGCCGTATGTACACATGAGTGATGATATCATTCCCATAATTGTTGAATGGTATTGAAGTGTATGGTGTATAATATTTAAGAATATATATAATTTAATAATAATCCTATATAGTTTTTATTTCCATCATTATACGCATCCAGGTAAGGTGATGGGGAAAAACAGATTACATCACGACATGGAGACGGTAAGCTGTAAGTACACACACGAGGTGATTCCATTTTTAGTAGGATGGATAGATGGTGGAATACTATTTTTTCATAATTAAAATAACATATCAGTATATGAGCGACACTCATGTTATTAATTTATAATAAAAAAACTAATAAATATTAAGTATAAGAATAAATAAGTTTGAATGAATCTGTAGAAGAGATTACCTCTTTCCTGACGTGCTTCCTCTAAATCTATTCTTAAAGCACTAGAGTTGGTCTTTGAAGATAACAAGGACCTATATAATGTAAATAGGTATGTTTCAAATGAAAAATGGTCGGTAATGGACAATCATTAAGGTTCAAAATGAAGTGAATAGGTTAGGGATGAGGTGCCCTTTTATAATTGAGTTGAGAGGCACTTTTCGAAACTTTATAAATAATAATTTATAATAAAAATAAAACTCTACCCATAAACCCCAAAAATGTCTCAATTTTGAAGCATAGATGATATAGGGTTTTAATCTCATCAACCAATAGAATTTTGGACAAGTAGTTTGGTCAATTTTGACCTTATCTTTTTAATTAACACATAGTTATTTTATTTAATTTTTAACTAGGGTGAAAAATAATTCATTATTAAAATGGTAAAATATTAACTTATTCAATTTAAAATAGACAATAAATAAATTATATAATTTCACAACATATAATAATTATTATATTTTTTTTAAAAAAATAAATAATTTTTCAATAATTTAATAAATCCTTATTTTGATAAAAATCAATAGTAACAATTTTGACACTATTCAAATCACTAATTAAAAAATATTATTATAATAATATAACTTAGTAAAAACAATTTTATTATATTACTACTAGGTAAATGTCATCTAGAAAATTAATTATACATTTTAATTAGTTCAAATTGTATTTACTTTAATATTTTTAATAAGTTTTATTTTATATTTCTCTTAATAAAATAATTACTACAACAGTTTTGTGTAATTATTTAATATACTTATTTGTTGAATAAAAATTAAAAATAAAATACTATGATGAAAATAAATATATTATATTTCATAATAATACATTTAGTATAATTTAGATTCTGAAAAATAAAATATTTAAAATGTTATACATTTTTTTGACAAAAGCATATAACATTAATGACGAAGATCAGCAGAAGTACATGCATGAAGCCATGAAGGGAAATTGTCCAGCCAGAGTTGGTTAGTGCCGAATGGGCCTGAGGATGCCAGCTGATGGGCAGCGTTATTTCCTTCCCTTTTGGTGAATGAGAAGGTGCACAATGAGAAATGTTGGCGGAGTGAGATAATTCTCCTAACAATGGTACCAAATGACTGGAGTCCTCCGTCATTGTGATTGATAGCGTCGATAACGGAAAGGCAGTCAGACACAATGATGATGTCACCCCATCCACATTCAATAGCGAGCATCATACCAGTAAGGATGGACTTGAATTCAACAACTACCGGTTCCCAGAATGTCTGATGTGGTTCATACTTAGCAGCAAGGATTTTCCCTAGATGATTTTGGGCAAGGAGTCCAAGGGCAACAAGCCCAACTTTTGGAAGCGACGCATCCACATTGATCTTGAGAATCCCTTCCATTGGTGGATTCCATGGAACATGAGGCGAGGGGGAGACACCGGGAATAGAACATCCGTTGTGGCCTTCCCAACCTTCAATACAAGAGGAAGCTCGATCAATCCATAATTTGGGGGGTCTGTGGGCATGATGAAAAACAGCGTCGTTGCGCCGGACCCAAATAATCCAGGCCAGAGTGTAGAGTGAACCAACATCAGCTGGGGAGAGAGAGGAGCACCAACACGTCAGAAGGTCAGGAAGGTCAGAGGCCAATGCGAGCAAAGCAGTAGAAGCTGAGCCCCATTGATTCCAGATTTCCTTATACATATTAAATTTTGAAGGTGACAAATTTAACATAACTTTATATAAAATAACATAAGTGCCATAATACATTCTATAATGCTTAAAATGATCCATAACTCTACCCTCGAATGATTATGGTCGATATATACTCCAAAAATAATATTTGGTAATGTTTTTTGATCTTTTAATGGGTATTATTATTTTAATAACAACTATATTGTTGATTCTTCATCTATTAAATAATTTCTACATCATTAATGTATAATCTATTAAGGTAATTATATATTTTCTAAAAATTATAAATAAATTAAAATGATAAATTACGACATTTTATAATTCAAATGAGTATTTATAATCGATTTTATCTTTCTTATAACCTAATTTAAAAAATATTTATTTATTAGAATTTGAGTGAGACATATTTTACTTTTCCTTAAATAAAATAAATTAAATGTCCTAATCTCATCCAAGTGGATTCGAATGGATAAAATTTATATCCAAGTATGATTTATGTCTAAAAAACTAATCCAATTATATTAATACATGTTTTAGGATTATTTTATAATATTATTCTTACCCTTAATTACCTGGTTTACCCTTTTACCATATTAATAAAAATTAACGAAGTTTCTATTCATAATGCCCAAAAATAAAATAAATCTATTTAAATAATTTGGACCTACTAATTAAAAATCTGAAGTCCATTTTTTAAAATTCAATATATATATGTTTATGTAATTAATTTAAAATTAAACTCGTTGTCAGAAAGAGGGAATGGGGTTTAAAAGCTAAAACATTGCGAAGGATTGAAAGGTTTTTATATCTGAGTTCAATATAAAATTAATGCTAATGACATACATTAAATATAATAATAAAAATATATTATATTTATACTTTAGAACCATTAAATATTATAATTTAACTATATAAATTATTTTTATGAGAAAAATTGTTTTACCATAAAATTTAGTGTATTTTTATTATTCATCAAAACATTTATGTTATCATCAAAAAATCAGAAATTCATCCAAATTAATTTTCTAAATCCCAAATCAAAATAATTTTTTTGTGTTGTAATAAAAAATTACTAATGTTTCAAAATATTAATTTAAAAGGAGTTCGTTACTCAAAGGTGTAAAATTACCTTTTTAAAAAATATTTGTTTTATACATCAAATTGGGTTTATTCATACCCTATGACTAAAATATCCATTGAATGAATATATAAAAACATTACTTATATAATAATATATTTCATTAATTTCATTAAAAATAATAATTCTCTCAAAAATACAAATATCTAATTGATTTATATTTTTGATAAATAATTGAAAGACATTGAATTCACAATGAATTTTCATAAGTTAGTTATAATTATTCCCGCTAACATAACATATAGGCTATAATAGTAATTTTATACCAAGGGTGTCTTGTGGTTCTTTTAAACTCACGATTTCATGCAATGAAATCTACTGAAGAATTAATGTTATTTAAATAAAATATTACATAAACACATCTAGGAGATACATTTACATGTTGGTAAATATTGATATTGGACTTTAGGAAAACCCCCCAAATTTCACAAAGGATGAAACCTATAGGGACAAAAACATTTCATTTTTATTATCTCAATTAAATTGAATTTTAATTTAATTATTAGAATAGATATTATTCTCTAATCTCATAATTACATTTATTCATGACTTTTTGATTTCATATATTCAATAACTTTTTTAGGTGAGTTGAATATTAAATTTATATTTATTCATAATATTATGGACAATATAAATATTTATTTTTTTATTGAATGAATAAAATTTATCATTTGAGTTTTTGAAAACCTTGACAAGGAAACGTGTGCCAATTTATCGAGTCCAGTGCAAATGGTATATTAAATATCATTTAAATAAATATTAATTTACTTATTTAAAGAAAGTATATTCATTTTATCCTTGAGTTTAGATCATCTTAAGTGAATAATAATATTCTTATCATTATTTAGATTGGGGGTACACTATAGATTATTATAATTAATAAGGGACTATGTGCAATTATTTATTCACTAACATAGCTCATTAAATACATGGTCATATACTATTTCTTAGGATTATAGTTTTTTTTAGAACACACCACTCTAGATATTCTGTCAACCTTGTAAAGGAAATTATCTAGATTTTTATCAGGAATCAAGATAAAATCTCCACCTTCCACTTCCTATAAATAACGACTTAATAATAATCTATCATTTATCCTCCATGTACTATGTGAAATAAATGTATGATTTTTAATATGATCAGTACCATCATTCTAGAACCTCGAGTACCATCAGTGATCCATAAATATCATAGGAACATTTGTGTATTACCACTAGAGGAATTATATTATTTTATCCTTTTGACATAAAGATATTAAAACTCAAATTATGTTTATATGATGAAAATATCCTTTGAAAAAAGTTCTCAAGAATGAGGTGATTATTTTAAATATATTAATTATAAATTTAATGTTAAAAGATCTCATATCTTCATCCATACTATCAAAGTAAAATTTTATCATATTTGATTTTATTGGTCATAATATCAATCATCTTGTACATTCAATGTTATTCATTAAAATGGATAAGATCTAAGTTTTCCATAGCCTAGTTGGAACTTTCACTATATCTGAAACCTTCATCAACCACACATTCTTTATAAATAAACACTTTATCATCCATTACATTTTTTTGGAAACCCCTCTTGAAACTTATTTTTTTCAACCCTTCAAGTGCATCTACTAACTTCCAAATATTGTTGGTGGACATTGATACAATTTTATATTCCATTTATTTTCCCCATTATTCATATTCAAATATCTCAATGGTCTCCTAATAGGTACTATGTTCATTTCCTATGAACATGACCACATCATTTTTATCTATTCTAAAACAATATCCCCTGAGATCCTGATGAATCCTACCAGACCTTTGAAGTTGTTATGTAACATTAGTTAATTTTCCATCCAAAACTCTTTATAGAACCAACTCAACCTCCTTCTTAGGAACACTTCCCTTTTTCATCTTGAACTTCTCTAAGTTCAACATTCCTCACACTGACTACATGATTTAAAATTTCCATCATAATGAATGTAGAATATAATTCTTCAAACACTTTTTGATTTTCATATTTATAGAAATGAAATCCCTTAGTAACCTTAGCATAGTAAACAAATAAGAGTTTCTTTATATTTATAGTCAGGCTTATGAGAATATAAATTTCATATGAATGCTTCACATACCCAATTAATAATAAATGAAATAACATGATCTTTCATATTACATATCTAATATGGATTCATTAAAACAAATTTAGATATAATATAGTTTTGTATAAAAACATTAATATTTAGGGCATAACCACAAAATGTAATTGGAAGGTTGATTTTAATCATCATCAATAGAACCAATCCAATATGTTCTGATTCATCATATCAGATATACCACTCCATTGTAGTGTTTTGGGAGGAATGAGTTTCGACACAATTTCATAATCCACTAAATGATAAATGAATTCATGGATAAATTATTCACCATCCCGATCTGATCATATGATCTTAAAACTATTCATTGGTTGACTTTACACTTATTTCTAAACTTTATTAAACATTTCAAATATTTTTACCTTTTTTTTCAATATAAATCCAAATATATATCAACTAAATATATTGGAAAAGATAATAAACAACCAAAAACCACAACTTTCAAGAGTTTTCATAGGTCCACATATATAGCTTTAAATGATATCCAATAGCATTCTTGCTCTTTCAGCTTTTCCACTAAATGTCTGATTGTTAATTTTTTTATAAAAAATATTTTCAATTATCAAAATATTAATATTGAATTTTTCTAATAATTCATTATTTTGGAGACTTTGTTTGTGTTTCACATGTATATTCCAAATGAAACAATGATGATTTTTGTTCAGGGTGAGTATCTCGAGGGGGGGGGGGGTGAATTGAGTACCCAATAAAAATTTCTTTTTAAGATGAATTTAGATAAAATACCTCAATTTATATAAAACATTCTACTTAGTTAAAATAGAATTTTGATATAATAATTTTCTTTTTAAAAGGGTTCTCAAAGATAGATTTGGTATCATTTCAAAACACTACACAATACTATTTTAACCTTTTAAATCAATTTACTAAATCATGTTCTAATATAAACACTAATTACAACAAATTATCAATGTAGTGTTTTTTATTTAAGGTAAAAATAGATTTGGGTTAAACATGTAGAATATGTAGGAAATGAAACAAACAAAACACACAATGAAATTTCAATACAATAGCTTCAGTCTCAAGATGAGACTTAGTCTTCTCTACTAAGAAATCACCTACTACAAAATAGTTTATATAAAATATACTTTTCATCCACTATATATATCGGGTTTTAAAAAATATACAAACTATACAGACCATACAGGGTATCTTCCACAGTTTCCGTGTGTGTACAAAATAAACAACATGTCACAACTAGACCTCTACCACAACATATGGGAAACAAGATAAAATGTTATTATGAAGATATATATGTATCTTATAGTTTAGGTAAAGGAGATAGTGTGTCTCAAAAAATAGTGTATACACACAATAATTATAAATTAAATTTAAATAAGCAAACATATAAGATTAATGAAAGAAGTAATGGTGTTTCTCTATCTGATAAGTGATGAAGCTCATGACTCCTTGAAAGTGATTTGAACTAAGGATCGAGTCGGATTTCAGAAAGGTTTTATAGAAAAAAGTGATGTAGTCTCTTTGTTCTTAACAATAGGATGGTACTAGATGTCAGATGTCCTTAGGCTTCCTAAATCTATTGAAATAAAGATATAATAGGTAAACTATTCTGGTTATTGCAATAAAATTCTAGGTCACTTCACATGTGCACCTCTCTACATTTTCTATACATTGTTTTCTTTTTTTGTATGCATGAGGGAGTATGCTTCCAATTTTAATAGTAGGAATATAAAATAGAAAGTATCATATGGATCCTCTATGCTCCTAATATTGGATGTATGACACATACTTTAATTTAGACCATTAAGAAATTAAGACACAATCATTAAAATAAAAAATGGCATTAAATTCGATAATCTATCCATTGGAAACCATTAATTCAAAATATATAAGAAAAGGAAAATTGATGTTGAGTCTTTAAAATGGTGACAATTATAACAGTTTCATGATCTAAAGGTGAATCTTTGAATTAGTGACATTAGGAGTGTCTAACTCTTGTGGTGTCTCAGATATTAGAAGTGAGGTAATTCTTGGGACCACTTTGTGTATAAGGTTGTATTTTCTGTCAATAGTTGTCAATGAATATCAAAATGAAGGATATCAAGAAGTACTCCAATTAAATGGGGAATGGTGAGGTATAATCCATCTGAGGATGATTAAAGAAGAATGGGTATTTTATGAAGAACATGCAATTCTTCATGATTGCATGAGAACCATGCAAGATACTTCTTGAAGAATAGAATCTTATGATTTGCATTAAGTAGAGAAGAATAGAATCGTATGATTTACATGAAGTAGAGAATAGCTGTTGAAGAAGAAGACAATGTCAAAGGGATTGGAATTCTGAAATGGCCATGCACATCACATTGATTCAAAATATGATGATTCTAAAGCTGATCTACCAAAGGATATATTTCACGATAGTGGAGTTTGTGATGAATGAAGAAGAATTGATGAAGAAGGAAAATCACAGAAAAGAATCATTTTTGAGGTGATTTTGTTTGTCGACAAAGTGAACATTTGTGTTGTGATTGTTGACAAAGCAAACAATGACATACATATTTGTTGAAAAAGGGGATTTCATGGTGGATTGTATAGTTCAAGGGCTTTGGTTAACAATCCATGTTTGATTCAAGAACGTCGAAAAAGGAATGGATGATCTGGAGGCACTACAAAAAGAGAAGATACATGGTGGCGTCGTTTTCCAGTGTTTGCCAAATTTTTGGGCCTCAAAATTGAAAAATGGAGAAAAGTATTTTTGGAAAAGGGACTTGCGTGCTGAGGTCTTGGAGGCTTGGAAACTTGCGCACCATATTTTTTTCATGATCAGAACATCAAAATATGGCAAAGGGATAAGGGTTGCGCAAGTTTTGGGTTTGGTCGTGCAACTGACTAGCGCGGTAGAGACAAGGGTGACATGACTAGGGCGGTGACAGTTGCACACCGAGGGGAAACTTGCACGCCATCACACAGGGTATCCAAATGCCTATAAATATAGACCAACCCCTCTTTCCATACGAGCTCAACACTTAGAGAAAATCATAGCTCCCGTCACGCAGGTGTGGTGGTCGTGCAAGTGGTGTGTGGTCGCGCAAGTAGCAGTTGTGCGCTAGGTGATAGTTGCATGCCCAAGTTGGTTTGGGAGAGAAAGGAAGTGGGTCGCCAATGTTTAGAGTTGAAGAAGGAGGTGTTATGCAAGTGGTTGAGGTGGACTTGCGTGCCGGATTTTGAAGAAGCGTGGCAGTTGATGGTTGCACACCAATATTGGTTTGGGTGTAAAAGGGTGTGAGTCATGAAAGTTTGAAGTTGAATAAGTGAGTATCGCACAAGTGATTGAGGTGAACTTATGCTCTGGTTTGGGCTTGCATGCCAAGACTTGTTCACCATCTTGAAACTTCCACGTCGAGCTTGGAGAAGCGCACCAGGTGTAGTTGAAGCACACCGGTCCTTTTTGGAGCTACACGAAAGCTAGAAGGTTGCCTAATACCTTTAGTGAAAAGTGAGATTAGTCTATGGTTGAGAGTTAGAATTCAACAGAGAAACTAAATACAATAGAGGATGTATTCATTAGTGAAGATGAAGAGACATTCACATCTATAAACTGAGTGGAACTTTACCAAAGGGAATGACCCAGGGGGAGTCAACCGGAGTGACCCGAGGGACGCAGTGAGCTATCCCTGATCTTTTGTAAAGGAAGTGACCCTAGGATATAGTGACTGTGACCAAACCTTTGTAATCCACATCTAGTGAAGAATAGTGGAATTTGGTACGACTGACAACTTGTTGGCGTATGCTCCTTGGATGTAGCCCTTAGTGGTGAACCAAGTAAAGGTGTTGTATCAACTCATTGCATGTGAATGTTAGATTGCTAATAATATCCATAATTTAGGTTTTACAAGTTACTACCAACGTGGGGACAAGATCCATCACATTAATTGTAAAATTTGACACCCTAATTCACCCCTCCCCTCTCAGGGTGTCCCGGGGTCCTACAGTAACGGTGGTGTATCATCGGAACAGTGACACTTTATTGCTACTATGTTAGGTTGGTGGAGTGTCATTCTAGAAGTTTGACTTACTTTATGGTGTCTAAAGGTGACGATGAGACTTTTTTTTCAATGTCTTATATATTTTAAAATTTCCCTTTCGGTAGTGACTCATTGTTGTTGGTGACTTATCAATGATAGTGTGTCTTCTTAGAGGTGAGTCTTACATGGAAAATCTCGTCACTCTATCTTATATAATAAAATTGTACCAAAAAACATGAAACTTATCAATTATTAATAATCATGAATAAACGACCATTAAAACAAGGAGGTCAACAATATATGCGTTTTTAAAGATAAAAAATCACGGCAATGTATATCCATAGAATCAAATGAAAAACATGAAAGTTTAGGCATAAGGTATCAGTCTTAAAGAAAGAGTTAAAGAAATAAAATGAACCAAATAGTATAAAAGGAAACACATAAAGGTCATAGATCTCCTCTCCCTTTGGGGATTATCAAAAAGTACAAAAAAAAGAGAAATAGTAATGGAATAATAATAATATAGGAAAGGTGATAGAAATTGATTAATATTATCATTAAAATCCCCATAAAGAATGATAAAGAGAATACATACAAAATATTGTTCAAAAAAAAGTTTCCAAAAAACCAATCCTATAAAATACAGTAAGTCTAATCGATGGGATTTGAGATTGGCTGAAGGGTCCAATGTTTATTTTCCCTTTTCATTGGAAAAGGAAGAAGAAAATATGATAGGAGGTCAAGAAAAAACATCTAATATAACTAGAGGAGTGGTTGAGGGTACTGAAGAGATAGATTCAGTAACATCATCAATAGCTGAAGGAGGTTGAGGATCATAAATGACGAACGATCATAGGTGTTATACTGCCACCTTGGGAGTTAGATTAGATGGATGGAACTGAGCTGGGAAAGGTGAAAGAGGATATCTAGTCACTCGAGGTTAAAAGTACTCTGGGGTTGTTCTAGGAGGTGGGAAGTAATAAGGAAAGCCTATTGAGCTAAAACATAAGTAATATGAACATAGAGAAAAGGTTTCATAAGGTATATAGATTCCATTATAATTTGACCACCTCATTCTAAAGAAACAAAAAAGTAATTCTTTTTATACATAAATCTCTATAGTACAATTGTCAAAACTTTCAACTGAATGAATTGTTATTTAAAATCTTGTGTGATAGGAGGAATCCTAAAATTCTCATCCAAACATGTGAACTTTTAATCCATGGAATGATTAGTATAGATACATGAGATATATAACTTTATTTCTGTGGTTATATTATCTAGATCAGCTTCCATATCCTTAGACTACTCTATGATTATCTTATAAAGATGATATCTTTCATTTTCAATCTTATTCAATGTTTCCAAAGGTAAGGTAGAAGGATCACCTAGAACACTACGAGAGGAAGCTCAGAGCTCTTATCTAATCATATGACTGAGCAATTGAACATCAAAAATTGCTATAGGAGTAGTAGAACTAGATTCCAATGTGGTAATATATTCTAATATCTCAATAAGGGAATCCATAATTGCTGAAAACTCATAAGGAATTCCATCCATAGTAGATTTTCAGGAATCCAAATCATTTTCTAGCTATCTATTATTAATATATACTTCTTTAATATAGTGAATCATCTTTCTTTGAACGTGGTGGATCACTAATTCAAATATATTTCTATCATATTGTTCACATAGATTACTATAAAGGGGTTCTAAATTCCTTAAAAACATTCCAAAATATAAAATGATCTTTTCTATGAATTCGTCCAAGTCACCCTTACTGACTATATCAACAAGAAGAGGTTATACAATGAGAGCATGATTTCTCACCAAGGAAAATCATTCGATCAAATCAGTAACATCAATTTGAGAAACCATCGATCCTTCAGGAACTCTCTTTTCATGAATAAATGTTTCAACATTCCTTGGTGAACATCCATGATGTTTATAAAATAATTATCAGTCCTATAACTTGTGATCAATCCATCTATCAGAAGGATTTCTAAGCATTACAACTACTAATGAAGTATCTAATATAGACACCACTATAGTAGGTACACCAACATATTTATTAATTTGTTCTCTGTTAAAAAAATGGTGCACCAACCATATGATCATGAAATAATGGATTATCTAAAGTATCCACATCAGAATTTTATTCAAAATTAGGTTAGTTTACAATATTTTCATCCACATGCTGCTCAACAACAACAATAACTCTCATCTACTCAACAACATCATCATCAAACTTAGTCTTATCTCTAGTAGTATATACATTATTTGGTGAATCAATAACTTGATGAATTTTGGAATACTCCCCCTAAACAAATTTGTATCCTTATTTTCTTACAAGAATAACTACTTCAACTACCAAACTAGACCTTTCATCTGATCTAAAAAAAGAAACTTTATGATAAACAGGTTTATCTTGAGGATCCTCGACATCTTCTCATCTAAATTTCCCGATGGAACCACGTGGATCTGAATCTCTATAATTGTTATTATTTTTAACTTCATTTCCATTCAAATTTTCATCCCAACTTCCTCTACCATTTTATAATTCATTATCCTCTTCATCTTCATCTTCACCATCACCATCATCACCATTTTCACCATATTTTTTAAAACATCTTTTATAATACTCTTCTTTAGAGACTCCTGCTTCTTTGTTATCAATTTTTACTAACATTTCTCTTTTAGGTATAGTCCTTGGAGGGCAAGGAGATCCAAATGATATAGTAAGTGAATATTGGTATGAGTTACTACCCTCATCCACTAGATATTTCAGTTATTATTTCCCAATAACTATAGATTCTTCCTTTTCATCATAATATTCAATGATCTCATCAGGTAGTAGAATATGTTCAACACAATCCTTTGGCTTTTAAGGATGATGAATAGGGTTAAACTCATCATATAATTTTTCACTATCAGGTACCCACTTTTTTTTCAAGGGTTTAATCAAATATTTATCATTCTAAATATTATCCTTGTAATAAAAAATCAATCAAAACTCACATATTACACATCACATTCATTAAAAAGAATTTAATATTTAATATATCATAAATCATATTAGGGAAAATTAAGGAATTTTATCTATAGGATGGATTGATTATTTCAAATATATGAGTCATAATATACCTACAAAAGTTTATCCTTTGTTAGGTTTTCAAAAGAAAAATAAAATAAACATATTGATACCTTAATGTGAAAAATGCAACCTTCCTTGGGCATATAATATGCCGAATAGACATGAAACGAAATATGTACTTTCCATCTAACTTAGAGGAAACTGGAAGTCTCAAAGTTTAATCACCTGTTAACTTAGAAAGGGATTCATCATAAATAAAATTATCACTATCATCCGGGATGGTTCCATGATATTTATTAAAAACAACATCATGAGGGACTTTCAAACACTCATCTCATAATTTTAAATAAAAGGATATTGTGTGAACTTTAATTTTTATTCTTACCCAGTACACTGCTTATTATTTATTATGATACTTTACATACTAGTATAATTAATAAAAAATGTTAGGATAAAAGGGTCTCTTATTCAACGAAAAGCAATCCACCCAACCTTGATCCTAAATTACTTTGAGTACTAATGATTTACATGAAACTAAACATTATTATTGAAATTATTTTTTTGGTACAACATAAAATTTTTATTTCTTAGGACACACTAGATCAACTTCCACTTGCCGACTGGACACCACTTTTTGTTTCATCAAGGAAAGATACTGTCCTAGTGATTATTCAAAAGGAGGATTATATCTTCCCTTGTGTATTGTCTTAGAAAACATGTGTGAAGGTTAAATGATGGTTAAAAGGTTAGGAAGAGATATATTACATGGGGATCTAGAGAGAAATGTGTGAGAAAATATGTGAAATGAAATTATAAATAGTTCCCCATTTACCATTTGGTATTTTCAGGGATCTGTTAAATCAAAATTGGGAATTAGGATTAATTAGAAATCAATTTATAAATTTAAAAATATATCATGCAGAGAATAAAAAACAGTAGTTAAAAACTGATAATTGATATTTTTAAAAATGTAATAAAAAAATTATGGGACATCCAATGATGATACATTCAATAGTGAGAAGTCCAAAAGTAAAAAACCTATTGGTGAATATTACAATAGTGATAAATCCAATGGTGAGACATTCACAATTTTGAGATATTCACTATGGTGAGACATTCATAGTTGTGAGACATTCACAATGGTTATACATTAAAAATGGTGATATTTTTACAATGCTGAGAAATTAACAAAGGTGCGTCCCATAAAATTAAACTTAACTAAAATTAATCACACCTAAATCATGTTTTCTGTAATTTATTCTTTCATAATTCAAAGGATTATAAAATATATTAGTAAGATGATTTCTTGTACCAATTTATTCAAGAGTGATATCACTTTTTTGAAAATTATCTCTCAAAAAGTGATGAATTACATAAATATTTTTTATTCTACACTATGGTGAAAGATTATTAAAAAAATATAAATCACTTTTTTCCCACAATTTATAGGGTCATGTCCTAATTGATATACATTATTTTGTAATTTGTTTTATCTAAAAAATTTGTGCATAGAAGCTACCTGTAGTTATGTATTAGGCTTCCATAGTAGACCATGCAACATAATTTGGCTTCTTACTACACCAAAGAACTATAAAACTATATAAAATTGGCATGTTCTACAGGTTATATTTCTATCTAACTTACACACACAAAAATAAGCATCATAATAACTAAATAAATAAAATGATTTCCCTAATTGGTAAAATAATCCTAAATTGGTGTTATATTTGAGGTATTTGAAAGTTATTTTATAGAAACCAAGTGCGACTCTTTTGTATTTGAATGAAAATAGTCATATATACACACACTGAAGATAATATCAGGTCGACTAGGAGTAAGGTAGAGAAGGCATACAATCATTCCTTTTTAACTGGTTTTATCAAGTGGTTTTATAGATTTATAAAGATCTAATTTAAAGTTGGTACTCATAATATTATCACTACTCTTAGTGTTATCCATTTTAAAACTTTTTTAAAGAACCTTTTATATTTAATTTTATTTAAAATGATTTTGTATTTATTTTGAAAAACTTGAAAACCATGAAATAATTTGATTTCACCCATTAAAGTAATTTCGAATTCATTTTTTCATCATTTTAGACAATTCAGTACATAAATAATTTATTTAAGTTCCCAAAATAATATCATCTAAAAAAAATTTAATAGACAAAAAATATTTTGAATTTCTTTTATAAAAAATGTAGGGTAGCTATACCTTTAGAAAAAAACAATTGAATTAAGAAAAGTTTTAATCTTATCATACCAAGTTATATTTTCTTGTTTCAAACCATATAATTATTTTTTAGTTTGAGAACTCTATCTAGAAAATATGAATATTGAAAATCATGGGGTTGTTTAAAAAACATAGACAACTATATACCCATTTATTAAATAAATCCTTTTCATCCATTTGATAAAGTTTTAAATCAATATGATTTTCATAATCTAGAAGTATTCTAATGGATTAATGTTTAACAACAAATAAAAAGGTACCTTTATAGTATATTATTACTTCTTGATTGTAATCTTGTGGAACTAGTCTATCCTTCTTTCTTACTATTGGGAATGACTCATCAACTTTTTTTCCAAACACCCATATTGTTCTAGTTGTCAAGGTGACCTTGGGTTTATCAATAAGTCAACATAATTTAATTCTTTAAAATATATTTAATTGTTATTTTATTTCCGTAAACCGGAATTTATCATTTATTGCATCATTGATGGTCTTTTGTTCTATATTATATAATAATTATTCATGTTCAATATAATTTCTAAGAGAATCTCTAGTCTATGTACCTATATTAATGTCTGCAACTACAATATCTAAAGGATGCTACATAACGTTCCAAAAAACTCTTAAAAAAGTAGGGCTGGTCCCTTAAGGTTATTCTACAGGTTTAGGTTCTAAAAGTTATAGAAGTTCTTCCTAACTAGATGATTTTTCTCACTGTTTTAGAACATAATATTTAGGATTGGAATTTAAATTCAGAAAATTTAAATCATTCTTAATTTTTTCTAAAGAAGTATTAGCCTCATATGGATTTCTCTCATCAAATTTGATATGAAAATATTCTTCCAAAAGTTTTGTCCATTAATTAAAAAATATATACGATTTACTAGAAATTAAATAATCCATAAAAATTTCATCATTACTTTTGGATGAAATTTTTTCAAGATTATCCTTATTGTTATGAATAAATACTTTACAACCAAAAATTCTAAAATAATTACCCATAGGATTTATATTGTTCCAAATCTCATAATGGAATATCTTTAGGATAGGTGTAATTAAAACTTTATTGATTATATAAAATGTTTTGTTCACACCCTCTACCCAAAAGTAGATAGGTATGTCATATTCATTTTGCACAGTCTGAGCTAACACATGAAGTATTTTATTACTTATTTATATATCTCCATTATTCTAAGGGGTCCTAGGAGTAGATAAATTATTGATATGTCCATTTTTTGACAAAAAATATTTAAAGTATTTATTCTAAATTTCACAGCCATAATCACTTCTTAGTGTCTTAATACTAAGTCCACTTAAGTTCTTTACATTTCTAGAATACTTGGAAATGTAAGAACATGTTTCAATTTTTTGAGCTAGAAAGAACACCAAGTATAACTAGAAAATTCATCAACTAAAACATAGATATATTTCACCCCATTTATACTATAAACTCTATATGTTCTAAATAAATCTATGTGAACCATATCAATAGGTTGATAAGTTGAAACTTATTTCTTTAATTTAAAATAAATCTTGTGGGGCTTCCATTATTGATTTGGGTAACTAAATATTTTCATTTGGGAAATCTAGTTTTTGTAGATCATTTACTAATACTTTCCTACTATGGTTCCTATGTGAGTAAATATAGAAATTGCATAGTCTCCTATGCCAAATTCATGATTCATTGTAAAAAACACTCAAGCATGAAACATTTACAGAAATTAACGAATTAATATCAACAACAAATTTTTTTTTCCTTAAACAATTAAAAACAAAAACAACTTTAGAATAAAAAAATACATGAATTATTTTCAAATTTAACATGAAAACCATAATCACATAATTATGAGATGATGAGTAGTATATACTTCAAATAATCAAAAAATAGTACTATAGAAATTAAAATAAAATTGATGTCCCCAATTTGGAAAAGGTTTATTATTTTTGCTTTATCATTATCACCAAAGGTGAAATGACCATTATCAACCATTATTATGTTCTTGAAGCAAGAATAATCACCTTCTATATACCTTGTTTATCCACCATCAAAGTAACATAAACTTTTTCTGGAGTTCATCATACATTTTTTCTATAAAAAAATTTATACAAGAAGTGATTCTACTTCACAACTTTTCTTGGGTCTAGAAGTGTTAGTAAAAATGGTTTAGTAACCCATAATTGTTTAACATATCTCTTTTAAAAAGGTTACATGATTTTTTTTAAATAAACACTTTGTTCGGTCTATTATAAAAACAACTAGTACTAAAACTTTCAGATACAGACTTTGGAAAAAATGTTCTCTTTATTACTATTATTTTTCTCGATTTGTCTCATATACCAGTAATATATTTTGGTGTCACATATTTTCCTAAATTTTTTCAAAGACTTTATCTACAGTTGGTATAATTTTCAAAATTTAGCATCAAATATTCCTTTAAAAGATTAATTTCAGTATTTTTCTTTAGTAATTGAGAATTATTTTCCTTTTAAATAGATAAATCAGATTTATTATTGGAAATTAAAGCATGTTGTCTCTTAATAACACTGTAATTTTCATTAAGTTCATTAAAAGTATACTCTTACATTTTTTTAATATTCAAATATCTCTTCTTGTGAATTTTCCTCATTACTATGTTCATTTTATGAATTATTAGAATTAAGAATTGAAAAAACCTTAGAAACAATTGGAACCTAAGAGAATTTATTCATGAAGAACATGTAGGATTGATCTGAATTTTGTTAAGTAGTATATTTAGAGTCATTGAAGTTATCCTTAGAGGAACTCTATGTTACTTTCATAGATTACTTAAAACTTTGTTCCTTATCCTCATATAACTTTATTTATTTCAATTTTTGATAGTATGCCTTTACATATCCTTTTCTATTTCATTAATAACAGGTAATTTCATAACCATATTTCTTATAATCCTTTTTCTAGTTTCATTTACTTCCACACATTCCTTTAAATCTATTATTTCTAAAAATATTCATTTTCCTATAAAACGTTTTGAATCTTATGGCTAGGTGGTCCATCTCCTCATCGCTATCATGTTGTAGCTCACTACCACATGAAATTTTAGCCTTTATATATTCCCTATGAATTTCTCTTTGTTTGGATGCAGTAGTCTTGAAGGATAATTACTATATTTTTGGCTCTTCATCTTACTCAGGGTTAAATTTTAGTTCTTCTTCATACATAATCTTTTTACCAATCAAATCATTGAATGGAAGATTGATAATGTCGCATGATTATATAAATGAAAAAGATGTGCCTATCCATCTTTTTGGAAGGAAACTTAGGTGTATAATGGTTTGGTCTTTGTAAAACACTATATTTTAAAGAGTGCACATAGTGATCACATTTTCATGAGACCTGAGATACATGTTAGATATAAATTCATCATGATTCTTTTTTAAAGTTTCATAATTAATATTAAATCTGTTTAATCTCATTTTCTTAACATTAGTTATTCCTTAATGAGATACAACTATTGGGTCCCAAATTTTAAAATATTTTTTACGATAAAAAATTAAATTTAATTCCTCGCCTCCAAAAGAACAATAAAATGAATTTATACGTTTGAATTTATTATTATAGTGATGCTTTGTATCGCCAAGTGAATGTTTTTAAGAGTATTAGGTAACTCTTTATTTTCCTCAATATAAGACCATATTTCAAATCCCAAAAATTCTATCTGCATTTTTCTCTTGACCTCTAACTAAGTATTGTTATTTCCATTGGGAAAAGTAGGCATGCAAGTAACAAAACCATCCTGTCTATTATCCATTAAAAAAATAAATTTAGAATGAACTGAAATTTATGATCCTTAAAGAACATCTAAATCATGGTTGATTTTTTTTGGAAATCACTAATACCAGAGCATCACCTCTAATACTAAATGTTGGTTTAAGTGAGTATCTCAAGATGGGGGTGAATTGAGTACAAAATAATTTTTTTTTATTTAAAATGGATTTAACTAGAATATCCCAATTTAAAGGAAATAACCTATTTAGTTATAAAAACATTTTTATTTAATACTTTACAATTTAAAGGACTTATCAAATATTTATTAGATCTCAGTTAAAACAATATACAATACTAATTTAACTTTTGAAATCAATTTGGAAAATAATGTTATAATATAAAATCTAATTTAAAATAACTACCAAAGTAGTGCTTTTTATTGATGGTAAAAATGGATTTTGTTTTATGATACATAATATAGATCATAAAAAATAAAAAATAACATGCATTAATTTTTTAATACAAGGGGTTTAGTATCCTTTTGATACTTAGTCCTCTCCACTTGAAAATCACCTACTGTCGTATTGTTTATATAAAATAAATTTTTGATCCATAACCTAAATACAATTTAACAATAGTATAGAAAATTTAAATACCACATAGGTCCTCTTAAATAGTTTGCATGGGAGTAAAAATTAAAAAACAGGTCACAAATGGAAATCTACCACAACACATAAGAAAAAAATATTAAAAGGTTTTGTGAATATTTAATTGTATCTTCTAGTTTATGTGATGGAGATAGTGTGTGTTGTAAAAAAAATATAAACACACTAGTAATAAAATTAATGTAAACAATTAACCATAGTGAATAAGTAAATAAGTAAAGGTGTTTATCTTTATCATAAGTGATGCAAATCGTGACACCATAAAAGAGATTTGAACAAAGGCTCAATTCATATTTCAAAAAGTTTATATTGAACAGATATTTGAAGAATCATTATTCCAGAAACCAAGAAGGTACTTGATTTTAGATGTGCTTCAAATTCCCCAATCTAGTGTAAGAAGGATGGAATAGGTAATATTTTATGGAACTTGTAATAAAATTCTAGATCACTTCACATATGTATCTCTCTAAGTGTTTTTACACATTGTTTTTTATTTTTTTATGAATGAGGGAGTCTTATTTATCTTTTAATAAAATAATCAGTAAGAGAGAAAATCATACAGGTCCTCTTCGGGCATCATACACGATTTATAATAAATTCATCAATTCATAACGTGAAGAAATTAAGAGACAATCATTAAAATAATCAATGGTATTAAATTTGATGATGTATCCAGAAGAAACATTTAATTCAAAATAAATAATAAAAGTTAGTGTTGGTGTATATTTAGAGTAGTGAGACTTATGTTGGTGTCTTGTTCTTATGGTGAATTTTTTAATCTATGATAGTAGTGGTTTATAACTCTAGATGTGACTGAGAGTCTGGCAGTGAGACATATGTGGTGTGTCCTCGAAATGGTTACACATTCTTGGTAGCATGTGAGGCTAGTGGTGTGTCAATCTGGCAGTGTGACTTTTTTGATGGTTTATCAATGTTAATATTAGAATTTATTTGTGGTGTCTCATAATTTTTCAAATTTCAATCTCAGTGGTGACTCATTGCGGACAATGCTTTTCCTTGGTGGTGTGGCTTCTTGGCAGGGAGTCTTATTGGCAGCGAGTCTTAGTTAGAAAATTTATTCAGTATATCTTGTATAATAAAATACTAATAGAAAAATAAATCATATTAATTATTAATAATAATTATTTGATAATCATTAAAATAGGGAGGTTATCAATATTAATTGGTTTGATTAGAATTCACCATGACCTTCTTATTCTGATTTTTTTGAAAATTATTTTCTATTTTTTGAATGTACAAACAATTTTTCATATTCTAAAATCCATAAAACAATTCAATCATATATATAGAAGAAATATTTTTCTTAATAGTTAATCAAAACCCCATATTAACAAAACAATAAAAAAACATATTTTAGTTTCTAGAGGAAATATAGTAACATTTCTCTAATTATTCTCTTAATATAGTTTGTAATATCAAATCATAATTGTCAACTTGTAATGCTATAAATCTTGTTCTATTTCTAATATGAATATCTACATCATATTTTTTCAATTACCTTATATATATGAGTTTGTATGTGTTAACAAAAATGTGAGACACATAACCAGTATCTAATACCCAAATGTTATAGGTAGTGAAATTAACCTATATAACATTCACATTCATATGCTCAGAATGATATTATTTAAGAACAATTCTCTACTATGGAAACAAATCTAAAACTATTATACGAGGAATAAAAATGAGGCATCTCAATATGATTATCAGGAAGTAATCTATATCTCATAATATATATATATATTTATATATGAGTATGAGTTAGGTATTATAACACTTCATCAATGTCTTTTAATGAATGTAATCCATTTAAAATTTATGACCCCAAATAGTACATATATTCTTGTGATATAAGATCAAAATTTCACCATAAAATGAGAGTACATTGTAATTACTCTCACCACATATTTATTTAGTTAGGGAGTTATATCAATCATAATAATTGTTATTCATGGATAGTTCAGTGAGAAAATAATTTCTTGGATCCATTGTATGGATAATATCAACTCTATTACTCTAGTATAATAACTCTTAGGGTTTCTTTGAAAGGTGTAAACCCAAAAAAATCAGGAACATGTTAACAAAATAGAAACCTTGGGACCATTTCTCTAGTATAAGCTAACCATTTTTGATGATCTAGATCTAAACTAGTGACTCATTAAAAGATATATAAAATTTATTATTTAAATGGTTTTCCTTTTATAAATCTCATAAATTTAATATTATTGTCTTGTAAATTAATCCCATTACATATAAGGAAAAATAAATGATGTCGTTTTTTATCCTTTTGTGTTTTCATGCTTCTAACGATTTATTTTTTAATCCATATTTGATTCACCAAATTAATGTGTTCACACCACAATAATTTGTATCCCTTAAAACATCCCATAAGATCATGTTATTCACCCAATCATATAATCCAAACATATTCATTGATATCTGATTGAATTTAATCAATACGATACATGAAAATTCGATATAACTATAAAAATCAGTATTATATTGACAATATCTACCCAATTAAGAGCAAAACAATTGGTATCCATCCCATTATGTTTCTAGAAGAAGGAATAATCTTTCATGCTAGTTGGTAGTATAACCTCAACTACCAATAGCCAGGGAGAATTTATTCAAGATAGAGTTCAATTCATGATATATATAAAATAAAATTTGTACAAACATTATTAAATTAGTATTTTAAATCATAAAAATATAAAAAACCAGGTTTAAGGTTAAATAAAAATAAATCTTATTTATTCATAACATATAATTAATTTAAGTCCCCTAAAATAAATTTATCTTATAAATTTAAGCTTGTGAAATATTCATATTCTATAAACAATCTATAATCATGAATAATTCAAAAGAATAAATAAAAATGTAAACACTTTATTTATTCTACTAAACATGAGATACTAATACGATCAATTCATATTTTTTTTAAGAATTTAAAATATATTTTTATTTTTCTAATAAAATATAATTTATAAATAATTTATAAACCATAATTAAATCTATAAATAATAATTTTTTAAAACATTTTTATGTAGATCAAATTTTACAACTAAGTATCAATAATAAAATAAAATATTTATAAGATAAGGGTAGTCCTTCTATATACCATATTCTATTATTTAGAACTATGTTTTAGAGTATTACTATTATAAATATCTATAATTAGATATATCATATAATGAAAATCATATTTTACAATTGAGTATGTAAAGTATCATTTTTAACTAGGTTTAAATTAAGAAGGTTTTTGAATTTTTCCATTTATTGATGGATCATTTTTTAATTAATCTCCAAAAAATTATTCTATGTGTTGAAACAGATAAAGGTGTTGTTTTTAGACTTGGGAGAATACCTGATAATTTTCACAGATGTCCCGATAATTATTGGGAGCACTGGATCCATAAAATTCTACTTTAAGGGATCTACACGGTCTATGCACGGTTGATGTACAACCCGTGAACCTTACCCAATTTAATATTTTATTTATTTTAATTAAAAAATATTAAAATGAGAGATTTGTGCTTAAATAGTAAAATTATTAAGTAATAATAATTTTCTTATTATTATTATTATGGTGTCATAAATTATTTTTATGTTAAAATACTTTAATTTCATGATTAATGGGGTGTAACATTTATGTGAAATTAATGTGTCTTTTGGGTATCTCAAAGAAATGTTTAATTAAATAAGGAATCTAATGAAGAAGAGTTTTTTAAATATAGTTGTTGGGTTTATCAATGGTTTGAATAATAATAATACTAATAATGAGATTATTATTATTTTAGTTTAATTAATGAAATAATTATTTTTAATTATTGTTTTTATTATTATTATGAAGAATAATAATAATGGATTTGGGGTTTCATTTAATCATATTCATGTTCAATAAGAATTTAATATATCGTTGAGAAGCGGAGTTTTTATTTAATTAATTCATGTTGAGAGAATTAAATAAATAAATATCAGTTAGTGTTTTTAATTTATTTAAATTATGTTGAGAAAATTAAATTAAATAACAAGAAGTGGAGAATTTACTTAATTAAATTTTTTGTATGAATTTAATTAAATAATTTTTTAATGATGATTTTGTGGTTATCAACAAAGGAAAATATTAAAATATATTTAAACAAGGAGTTGAGTGTTATCAAAGAAGGGTAATATTAAACGGTAATATTAAATTAATATTAAATGTTGAGTTGGGTTTAATTTAATTAAATCATTTTATGTGTGGATACTGGGCTATGCACGGTTAGTCAAACTGTGCGGGTCAACTTTACGGTTACCCAATTTTTAAATTTTTTTTTTATTTAATTTAAATAAAATAAATATATAATAATAATAATAATAACAATAAGGGTGTTATTATTATTATTATTATTTTTATTTACTTAAATTAATGTTATAAGAATTTGATTGGTAGATTAATGGGGGGTTTTCAGAATTAATTTTGAAACATTTATTTAATGTTTAATTAATAAAGAAATGTTACATTCAACGAGAATAATAAATATTATTATTATTATATTATATCTATTAGTTTAATATATTGTTAAATTTTTTATTGATGGAGAATCAAGGAGGAGGTGCACTGCAGGAGTAGTGACATGCACCATGCTCCCATCCCCCTATGAGGTGTGCTACACCGCCATTGTCGGCTCCTCTTCGCACGGTCTAATCATCCCGGTCTCTTCACGAATCTTTTCAGCCTCGTTAAGGTGAGTCTGTCTGTGTATGTTTTGTGATTCTTAATCATCGTTTGACTCCTATCATTCCATTTTTTCTCGGCCTAAACCCGAATGTTTGAGTTTAATAGGGTTTCCTTGTTTCTTAGATTCAAGGTTGTGCCACGGGGTTCCCGGGACCCATTGGTCTGTGTTCCGGAAATTGCAGCCAAAGGTGAGGTAGTTCCGGCTGATTCTATCTGTAAACATTATTTCAGAGACAATGTGAACACACACAAACACACAGATATATATATATATACACACGTATCTATATATATATATATATGTGTGTGTGTGTGTGTGTGAAGGTGTACACGCATGTGACTAAGGACTAGTTATGGATTGGTTTTCCTTGTATGTCAAGTTTCTGAGTATTGAATTAGTTCCACCCTAAGGTAGGGTGCCTTTTCAAGTCCTCAACTATAGTAAATGTATTAATAAAATTCTTTCTACACTTTTGTTTGTATTTAAATAAGGTAGTGAATTATTTATATTGAACACCATTCAAATGTGAATTTAGTATGTTTGATTAAATTTCTAAATGTGTTATGTGATATATTTATTCATGGCTATTGATGTTATTAAATGATGCTTCCCATGTGAGATAAATGGGGACATGACTATGTTTTAGTTTTAATAATGTATTGCAGAATTGGTTAAAGTGATACGATTAAATAATTAAATGATGTTTTTTAGTTAAGATAAGATAATTAATTTTTTTAAATTAATTATGTTCCTTGATAATTGTAATTGTGTTGATTATTTGGGGGAGTAATTCTGAGTTATTTATTGAATTAAATTGAGATAATTAATGGTAAATTAATTATATTTTTTGAGACTGGATAAAAATAATTAATCAAAGGATTAATTTTAATATATTGATTTAGCTGAATGGGATAATTTATCTAGTGATTAATTATGATGTGTTGTTTTGGATAAATATAGATACTTAATGATGGATTAAATGATGCATTTTTTTCAGTGACATTTTGGAGTATTAATTTTGGGAATTAATTATGGGAAGTGATATTAGAATGTGATAATTAATTCTGAAAAAATAATTATGGGATGTGATTTTTTTGTCGATTAATTAATTTATTGATTAATTAATTATAATGTGTAATTAAAAAAATTGTTATATTAACTAATAAATTTGTTATATTTAAATAATATATTGGATTAATAATGGAATTAGGATAATTGACTGGTGAATTAATTATCATGTTTTTGGCTAAGGAATTGGGATAATTAAATGCTAATTTGATTTTCTAGTTGACTTTCCTGTGGTTAAGAATAATTAGTCATTAAATTAATTATTAACTATTGATATTTTGAATGGTTAATTAATTGTAGAATTATTTAACGAGAGATTTAGGTTGTTAAATAATTGTTGAATTAATTTGCAGATATGATTGATTAATTTATTAGATAATTAATGGATACTTTTGGGTTGTTAACCATGGAATTATACACCAATGTTAAATATACATGTATGATTGATAAAAATTTTGTGAGAGGGGGAATGATGCTCCAAATTCTCATAGGGTGATAGACATGAAATTATATACCCATCTTTCATGTGAACATTCATTTATAGGACAAGGAATTATGCTCCAAATACCTATGGGTTGTGAGATAAATACGAATGCTCAAAATAGCCACAAGGGTTCTGGACATGACGTTCTACACCCATTAATTGACATTGGACCATGGGTTCAATTGGTCATACATGAAATGAATTAAAGGGTTATTGAAAGTTTCTATGACATACTGATTTTTGAATTGAATATGGGATATGGTTCAGTCCCTGACACGACTGAGGTATGTTTTGAGAAACAAGTGTCTAGGGGAACCTGGGAAATTATGTGGTTAAATAATAATATCAATTAAGGTGTTAAACAATTTATTTAACCAATTTATAGTTCCTGTTCAGAACTCTTATTTTTCAGCTATGATCCGAAGTAGGTATCTCTGTCAGGTGTCCCTAAGGAACCTAGACAGGTTGTAATTTATTTATTCAATTCTTTATCCTTTTATTTGTATTTATCTATTTGGATAGGGAAAGACATCGGTGGTGATATCCTATAGAGATGTATATCTCACACCCTACTTGGGCCTCCATTACACTGGGGTACCTTAGTAGATCTTTCTTATTCATAGGACTACAGATCTTGGACCTTGCTTGTTGTTGTATACTAGTACCTAGATATAGGAGCAAAGGACTGAGCTGGAGCTCAGGATTCTCATTGAGTTTTCCCTCGGTGATTTGAGTCAATATTTATTTATTTATTTATTGATATATAGAGCATGATGTATTGTTTATCGCTTTCATATATGTACCATCATAACATGAATACATTGCATAACATTGGCATTGGCCATTTGTTTTATAAAAGATTTAAAAAATTATGTCTACCGCTTCATTATCATTATTCACACAGCTTCCACCATTCTCTAATATTTTACACTATTTTTACTCTGATAAGAAGATATAGTCTCCCCACAGACTATCCTTAGACTCTCACTGCAAGTCAGAATCCTCCGACGTACGTGAAGATGCACTTAAGGTCATGTAGAGAACAGTCCCGCCAACGGTTTAAGGGTGAGTTGGGTCGGGACATTAGAAAGTGGTATCAAAGGGTTTCTATTCATTGTCTTACAGTTTTTAGGTTGGTAGATAGGAGAATTAGAATGTTTCGGTGATAGGTTTAAAACCTGTGCTTGAGACTAATCACCCCATGTATGGGAAATGACCATGTGCCCAGATATGGTAATTGTTGTTAATACTATTTATGTTACAGTTGATATGACTTCACCTTGGGTGACTTTTGTACTTTCCGCTGCTTATTGATTATAAAAAAACATTGATTTTTTTTTCATGGCGTGATATGGAAAGGAATTTACATTAGATGCATCATGTAGGCCACTTAGAGATTCACATTCCTTGAATATATGCTATGCAATGTAGTTTCATTAGTAGGATGACTGCTAATATTGATTATGTGCCTTGAACATATGACATGCTATGTATTTTTTTATCATGACTTTTTAGATAGCACGTTTTTGTGATATAACTTACATGCGTGGTTGATAATATTTCATGCTTCCAATCTTGTTTATATGCCATGCTTTTGTGTAATAACATGTTTTAGTGGTTTCAACATTTTTCTCTAAGTTAGATACTTGTAGTGACATGTTATCTTTCGGATAAATGATTTGTTGATTTGGCTAAATTTATTTGTCTGCGATTATGAGATAACCAGTTTTCAATTGTAAGGTGTACGAGCACCTTATAACTGGGAAAATGGTAACCTGTGTATTCAAACTTGGGAAAAAGGCTTCCAAATTAATTCAGAAAGTAAATTTATTTTGATTAAATGGGATCAAAATTCTAGTGGTAATGTGAATGGGCACCATATCTATTATTAGGTGTCCATCCATGTGATCAAGACTTGTATAACTTTAGTGTGTTAAAAATGGCTATAAATTTGACACTACTGTGTTTAGATTGAATTGAACAGTTTATGGGTTTCTTTTTTATGAACCCGAGTTGAATAAATGGGACCCTCAGAGGTTGCCTTTTTTTTGTAAAAGGAATTTAGATGCTAAATTTTCTGTTTTATTTGGATAACACTAAATGTGAAATGTTTAAAGATGATGTTTTTTATATCATGTCTATTTTTCCTATGGGGCGTTGATTGAAAACCAAGTTACTATTTGTGAAAAAGAACTTTTGTGTCTGTTGAGATTCATTAAGATATTAAAATGTTGAATTAATTAACTAAAATTGATAAAAAGAAAAGGGGGATTTTGCAACTCAGGATTTCAGTTTTACAATACCAAAAAAGAGGGTCGACATTTATGTTTCCCAAGGGGCTAGCTGATGGTTGGTATTACCCTTAGATTTTTTTGGACGTTACGGTAAGTTTCTCCCACTTCTCGGGATGATTTTTTTTGGAATAGAGTGTTTTGACATGCTGATAGGTTAAAGTTATGGATTTTATGATCAATGTTTGATGTGGTGATCATGGTTTGAGAAACATCACATGAAAGTGTTAAGATGTTTTGAAATAGAATGCTGGTGAGTGGCTGATCTATTATTTCAATGTAATGGACAATCCTAAGGTGGGTATTTTCGCATCAGTTTTGGTAAACCTGTCGACATGTGACACCTATCTTTCTAAACAGATTCGTCTAGTGGTAGTTCAAATGATCTTTTTATTGACCTTGGTTTTCTCTGACTGCGATCTTTTAAATGAGACGAGAATTTCCCCTATCTTGACCTCATCAATGAGACAATAAGATAGCTTTTGTCTTACGATGCCCTAAAGTTTTAAACATTTTTGGGCATGATGAGTTTTTTTTAACTGGGTTGTATACAGTATACATTGTTTCTATATGCTATTTCTTCATTAATGTTGGGACATGTTAGTTTTTCTAATAGCCATGTGATGTATGGACATGGGAATGTCACCAGAGGTCAGGTAAGGACTTCAATGTACATGCGATTAGTGATGTAATAATTTTTAAGGCACATCTCCAGTTTAAGGATGGGTGTGGGTATTAGGTCCATAATGTCTTTCCAGGAAATCATGTGCAACCAGTTTAGGTTTTTCAATCGAGATCCAACCATTTTCATCAATGAGGTCCCTATAATGGCCTCAGTGGTAAGCTCTGTTTCAGTGGGATTTGTCTTGGGTTTTAATGAAATAAGCAGTTGGACTTATGTTTTGGTTAGTAGAGTTGGCATTTAGAAACATAAATTCTTTATTAAAATGATGCTTCTTGACCTTGGTGGGTGAGAAGCTGTTGTAGTAGTTCTTGATGACTTCTTAGGGATGAAATATTTTTATGGTGGGTAGATTTTAAACACCTGTGTTTTTGAAATGGGTTTAAATTATAAATATTTTAATTTTTTTCCATTTATTGATGGTTCATTTTTTAATCTCAGCTCAGGAATATTATTTTGAGTGTTGTAACACTTAATGGTGTTGTTTTTGGACTTGGGTGAATAACTGATAACTTTCACGAGTGTCCCGATGGGTATCGGGAGCACCAAATATGAAAAAGTATACTTTAAGGAGTTTGAATGGGCTACACACGGTTGCGGTACAACCCATGCAACTTAACCTGTTTAATATTTTATTTATTTTAATTAAATAATATTAAATGTAATATTTGAGTTTAAATAGAATAATGTGTTAATAATAAAAATTTTATTAAAATTATTATTATGGTGCCTTAAATTATTTTGATGTAAAAAGGTTTTAATTGTATGATTAATGGGGTGTCACATTTCTGTGAAATTAATGTGGCTTTTGCGTATCTCAAAGAAATGTTTAATTAAATATAGAACTTATGAAGAAGCATTGTTTTTAAATAGAGTTGTTAGGTTTATCAAAGTTTTGAAGAAAATTAATAATAATGAGATTATTATTATTTTAGTTTTATGAATGTAATAATTATTATTAATTATGGTTATTATTATTATTATGAATAAAAATAATAATGGATTTTGGGGTTTCATTTAATCAAATTCATGGTCAATAGGTATTTAATTAATCACTATGAAGAAGCGGTTTTATTTAATTAATTCATGTTGATAGAATTAATTAAATAACGATCAGTTGAAGTTTCTAATTTAATTAAATTGTATAGAGATAATTTAATAAATAACATGAAGTGGGGAATTTATTTAATTAAATTTTGGGTATGAATTTAATTAAATAATGTGTTAATGTGGAGTTGGTCGTTATCATCAAAGGGTAATATTAACATACATGTAAACTGGTAGTTTGGTGTTATTGAAAAAGGTTAATATTAAATGGAAATATTAAATGATTATTAAATGTGGAGTTGGGTTTAATTTAATTAAGCCATTTTAAGTGTGGATATCGGGATGTGCACGGTTAGTCAAACCGTGCGGGTCAGTTGTGTGGTAACCTGGTTTTTAATATGTGTTTTTATTTAATTTATATAAAAAAAGATTTAAAAATAATAATAATAAGGATGTTATTATTATTATTGTTTTTATTTAAATAAATAAATGCTATAATAATTTGATTGTGTGATTAATGGGGGTTTTCAGATTTAATTTCGAAGCATTTATTTAATGGTTAATTAATGAAGAAACGTTACATTAAAGGAGAATAATAAATTTTATTATTATAATATTATATCTATTAGTTTAATAGTGTTTTAACTAGTTGATTGAGGTAGAAATAATGAGGATGTGCATGGTAGGAGTAGCAACATGCACCAGGCCCCTACCCCCCTATGAGGCGCGCTACACCACCCTTGTGAGATCCTTTTCACATGCCTGAATCCTCCCGATGTCTTCATGAATCTTGTCTGCCTCATCAGGGTAAGTCCTTCTATGTATGTTTTGTGATACTCATCGGCCATTTGAATCCTCTCCCACCACGTTTGACCAGACTAAACCCTACGGTTCGAGTTTAATTGGGTTTCCTTGTTTCTTCGATTCAAGGTTGTGCAATGGGGTTCTCCGAACCCATTGGTCTGGGTTCCGGCAACCACCATCGATGGCGTGGCAGTTCAATATGACTCGGTTTATTGACATTGTTTCGGAGACAAAGCACCTATATATATATGATTATATATATATATAAATGTGTTCACACATTTTTTTTTAAATTAATTATGTGCCTTGAGAATTTTAATTGAGTTGATTATTTGGGTCAATAATTATGCGTTATATAGTGAAATAAATTGAGATAATTAATGGTGAATTAAATATATGCTTTGTGACTAGATATAAATAAGTAATCAAATGATTAATTTTAATTTATTGATTTCACATAATGAGATAATTAATCCGTCAATTAATTGTGATATGTTGTTTTGGTTAAATAAAGACATCTAATGATGGATTAAATGACGTGTTTTGGCAGTGATATTTTGTAGGATTATTTGGGGGAATTAATTATTGAAAGTGAGATTAGAATGAGATAATTAATTTTGGAAAATTAATTTGGGTATGTGATTTTTTTGTAGATTAACTAATTGATGGATTAATTAACAGTATTGTGTACCTAAATATATTTTTGTGCTAACTAATAGATTTTTTATATTTATCTAATAGAATGTTTTAGTAAGGGAAAAATGATACTTGATTGGTAAATTAATTTTCATGTTTTCAGTAAGTGAATTTGGATAATTAAATTTTGATTTAATTATTTATTTAAATTTATTGTGGTTAATAATAATTAATTTTTAAATTAATTATTAACTATTGATATGTTTAATGGTTAACTAATTGTTGAATTATTTGATGTGAGATTTAGGTTGTTAATTAGTTGTTGAATTATTTAAAAAATTCGAATAATTAACTTATGAATTAATTAATTAATGGTTTTCAGGTGTTACACATGTCGTTCTACACCAATGATAAATATATATGTATGATTGATAAAAATTTTGTTAGATAAGGACTGATATTCCAAATACTCACGGGGTTCTAGACATGGTGTTCTATACCCAGCTTACATACGAACATTATTTTATTGGATAGGGACTGATGCAAAAAATACGAATGGGTTGTTAGACAAGGACTGACGCTCCAAATAATCATTAGAGTACTAGACATGACATTCTACACCCATTAATTTACATTGGACTGTAGGTCCAATTGGTCATACATGAAATGAATTAAAGGGTTAATTAAAGATATTGTGACATAATGTTTTGTGAACTTAATATGGGAAATGGTTCAGACCCCGACATGACCAAGGTAGGTTTTGAGATATAGGTTTCCAAGGTAACCCATGAAATTATGCGGTTAAATAAGAATATAAATTAATTTGTTAAACAGTTTATTTAATCAATTTATAGTTCATGTTGAAAACTCTTATTTTTTGGCTACGAGCCGAAACAGGTATATCCTTCAGGTGTCCCTTAAAAACTTGAATGGATTTTAGTTTATTTATTGAATTCATTTTTACCTCCTTATAGTTTCTTCCCATTATTTATATTTCACTTTCTAGACAGGGCTAGACACTGGTGGTGTTGGCCTATTGAGATGTATATATCACATCCTACTTGGGCCATTATTGGACTAGGTACCCGAGTAGACTATTCTTGTTTAAAGGAATAAAGACTTTTGACCTTCCTTTTTGTTGTATGCTATTACCTATAGATTGGAGAAAATGACTGATCTACAGCTCAGGATGCTTCTAGAGTTTTCCCTTAGGTTTTTAAGTCATTTTTTAGATATTTTATTTTTGATATGTAAAGCATGTTGTATTTTTTTTATCTCATTCATAGATGCACCACCATAACATGCATGCATTTTATAACATTGACATTGGAAATTTGTTATACACAAGATTTAAAAAATTATGCCTTTCGATGCTTTATCATTATTCTCATTGCTTCCTCCATTTATTAATACTGTCTAATGTTTTTAGTCTGATAAGAGGGTATAGTCTTCCCACTAACTATACTTAGCCCCTCATCTCTAGTCGGAAGCCTTTGGCGTATAGGGAAATGTGCTTGAGGTCATGTGGCCATTGGTTTCGAAATAGGTTTAAGGGTGAGTCTGGTCAGAACATTACAAAGTGGTATCAAAGGATTTATTTTCTTTTTTCATACTATTTTGTGTTAGGTAGATAGGAGAATTAAAATGTGTCGGTTCTAGAGTTAAAATTTGTTCTTGATACTGATCACCCCATGTATGAGAAATGACCAAGTGGATAGGGATGGGAATTGTTATTAATACTGCTGATGTTACAGTGGATATGATTTCACCTTGGGTGACTGTAGTAATTTCCACTGCTTATTGATTATGAAAAAATTTATTTTTTTACCTTGTCCTGATATGGTAGGGTAGTTGCATTACATTCATTATATAGGGAACTTAGAGATTCAAATTCCACACATATATGACATTTCATGTAGTTCCATTAGTTGTATGCCTTCTAATATTGATTGTGTGCCATGAGCATATGACATGCTTTGTATTTAATTAGCATGTCTTTTTAGATTGCATGTTTTGGTGATATAATTAACGTGCCTGGGTTATAATATTTCACGCTTTATATCTTGATTATGTGCCTTGATTATGTTTAGTAACATGTTTTAGTAGTTTCAACATGTTTCTTTGAGTTAGTTACTTGTACTAATATGTTTTCTTTTTGATAAATGATTGGTTTATTTGGCTAAATTTATTTGGCTGTGATTATGACAAAACCAGTTTTCAGTTGTAAGGTGTATGGGTGCCTTATAACTAGGAAAATGGTAAATTGTGTATTTGAACTTGTGAAAATGGATACTAAATTAAATCATAAAGTAAATTTATTTTGATTAAATGGGAACCAAATGGTGTCGGTGAGGTGTATGGGAACCTTATCGATTAGTAGGTGTCCAGCCATGTGACTGAGACATGTTTAACCTTAGTGTGTTCAAAATGGTTATAAATGTGAAACTAATGTGTTTTTATTAAATTAAACTATTGAGGGGTTTCTTTTTGATGAACCCAAATTGAATAAATGGGACCCTGAGATTTCTCCTTTTTTCAAAAGGAATTTAGATGTTAAATTTCCTATTTATATTTGGATAACACTAAATATAAAATGTTTAAAGAGGATGTTTTTTATAACAAGACTATTTTTTCTTATGGTGAAATTATTGAAAACCAAGTGATTGTTGTGAAAAAGTACTTGTGTGTTTTTTGAAATTCATTCAAATGTTAAAAGCTCGAAATGAATTAACTAAAATGGATCAAATTAAAAAGGGGCATTTGAACCTCGAGATTTCAGTTTTGAGTGACCAAGAGAGAGGGCATAAGTTTATGTTTCGTAAGGGGAAAAACCATGGTAGGTATTACAATTATAATGTTTTAGGTTTTAAGGTAAGTTTTTCCCACTACTAAGGATAACTTTCTAGGACTCGAGTGTTTTCACTTGCCGATAGTTTAATGTTACAGCTTTTGTGGTCATTGGTTGATGTCATGATCATGGTTTGAGGAATGTCGCATGCATTTGTTAAGATGTTCTAAAATAGCACTTTGGTGTGTGGATGATCTTTTATTTTGATTTCATGGACAATCCTAAGGTTGTTAGTGTCACAGAGATTTTGGTAAACATGTTGAAAGGTGATGCCGAGCTTTATGAACATAGTTTTTTGGTGGCAGTTGGACTGATCTTTTTTGTGACCTTGGTTTTCTCTTTGTGAAATATTCCAAATGAGATGATAATTTCCCCTATCACGACCTCTTCATGGAGACACTAGAATAGCACCGGTCTTACACCATGCTAATGTTTTAAATAATGTTGGTCTTGATGAGTGGTTGTTAACTGGGTTGTATGCAGGATGCATGGTTTTTGTGGGCTATGCCTTCATTTATTTATGTATACATTAGTTTTATTAATATCCATTTGATGGATTGACATGGGAATGTCACCAGAGGTTGGGTAAGGACTTCGATGTACATGTTGTTGGTGATTTAATAATTTTAAAAGTTAAATCCCTAGTTTAATTGTGAGTGTGGGTTTTGGGACCATAAAGTATTTATGGGAAATCATGTGCAACCAGTTTATATTGTTCAATCGAGATTCAAAATTTTTCTTCAATGATGTCCCTTTAATGACATCATATCTATACTCCGTTTCAGTGATATTTGGCTCGAGTTTTAAAGAATTAAGCGGTTGGACTTGTGTTTTGGTTAGTAGAGTGCTTGGAATTTAGAAATGTAACGTCTTAATTAAAATGAAACTTATCAACCATGGTGGGTCAGAATCTATTGTAGTAGTTAATGATGTATTCTCGGGGATGATAAGTTTTTAATGTTGGTAGATTTTAAAGTCCTATGTTATTTATCCAGATTTAAATAACAAAGGTTTTCAATTTTTTCCATTTATCGATGATACATTTTTTAAACTAAGCTCCAGAACATTATTTTGAGCGTTGTAACACTTAATGGTGTTGTTTTTTTACTTGGTTGAATACACGATAATTTTCACGGGTGTCCCTGTAAGTATCGGGAGGGCTGGATCCAGAAAGTTCCACATTAATATATCTTCATGGGCTACGCACAATTGCGGTACAACCCATACAACTGTCCCGGTTTAATATTATATTTATATTAATTAAATAATATTAAATGGGATATTTGTGTTTAAATAGAATAATGTGTTAATAATAATAAAGTAATTATTACTATGATGTCATAAATTATTTTTATGTTAATATATTTTAATTGCATGATTTATGGGGTGTACAATTTATGTGAAATGAATGTGGATTTTGGATTTCTCAAAGAAACATTTAATTATATAAGGAATTTAATGAAGAAGAGTTATTTTTAAATATATGTGTTGGGTTTATCAAAGGTTTGAAAATATAAAATTAATGAGATTATTATTATTTTAGTTTTATGAATGTAATAATTATTATTAATTATGGTTGTTATTATTGTTAGGATAAATAATAGTAATGGATTTTAGGGTTTCATTTAATCAAATTCATATTCAAAAATAATTTTATTAATCGTAGTGAAGCATATGTTTTATTTAATTAATTCATGTTGAGAGAATTAATTAAATAACTTTTAGTTGGAGTTTTTAAATTAATGAAATTATGTTGAGTGAATTTAATTAAATAAAACATTGTGGGGAATTTTTTTAATTAAATTTTTTGTATTAATTTAATTAAATAATGAGTTAATGAGGACCTGGTGGTAATCAATGAAGGGTAATATTAAAAGAAATGCAAACGATGAGTAGGCTATTATCAAATAAGTGTAATATAAAATTGTAATATTAAATTAGGATTAAATATGGATTTGGGTTTAATTTAGTTAAACCATTTTAAGTGTAGATATCATGTTGTACATGATTAGTCAAACCATACGGGTCAGCTGCGCGTTTACCCGATTTTTAAAATGTGTTTTTATTTAATTTAAATAAAATAAAAATTGAATAATAATAATAATAAGTATTTTATAGTTTTTTTGTTTTTATTTAATTAAATAATCGGTACAAGAATTTTAATGGATGTATCATGGGGGTTTTCAGATTTAATTTTGAAACATTTTTTGAATGGTTAATAATGAACAAATTTTACATTAAATGAGAGTAATAAATGTTATTTTTATTATATTATATCTAATAGTTTAAGAGGGTGTTAACTTCTTGATTGAGGGACAATGAAAAAGGAGTCGCACTGCAAAAGCAGCGACACCCACCAGGCCCCCACCCCATATGAGGCATGCTACACCCCCTTGTCAGCACCTCTTCGCACTCTCAAATCCTCTCGGTGTCTCCATGAATATTGTCTTCCTCATCAAGGTGTGTTCATATGTGTATGTTTTTTTGATTCGCATCAGCCGTTTGGCTCTACTATCACATTGTTTTCTTGGCCTAAACCGTAAGGGTTGGGTTTAATTGGGTTTCCTTCTTTCTTCGATTCAAGGTTTTGCAATGGGGTTCTCGTGACCCATTGGTCAACGTTCTGGAAATTTCCACTGAATGTGAGGTTGTTCGGGCTGATTCGGTTCATCGACATTGTTTTGGAGGCAACACACACACACACAAACACACACATATATATATATATTTGAAGGTGTGCACGTGTGTGACTGGATACCCGTTCTGGATTGGATGATGCCGTATGTCAAACTGCTGAGTATTGAACTAGTTCCACCCTGAGGTAGGGTCCCTTTCCAAGTCCTCAACTTCAAGAAATGCATTAATAAAATAATTTATGAACATTTCTTGGTATTTAAATTATGCAAAAAAGTATTTATATTTAATACCATTCAAATGTGAATTTAGTAAGTTTGATTAAATTGCTAAATGTGTTAAGTGATATGTCGATGCATGGATATTGATGTTATTAAATGATGATTCCCATATGAGATAAATGAGGACATGACTATGTGTTGGTTCTTGTTAGGTATATATGAATTGGTTAAATTGATATGATTAAAAAATTAAATGATGTTTTTTTGTCTATGATAAGATATTTAATTTTTTTGAAAATTAATTATGTGCCTTGAGAATTGTAATTGATTTGATTATTTGGGTGAATAATTATGGGTTATTTTGTAAGATAAATTGATATAATTAATGTTGAATTAAATATGTGTTGTGAGACTCAATATAAATAATTAATCAAAGTATTAATTTCAATACATTGATTTAGATAAATGAGATAATTAATCGGAAAATTAATTGGGATACATTTTTTTGGCTTTATAGAGATATTTAATGATGGGTTAAATGACTTGTTTTTTCCGTGATATTTTCGAGGATTAATTTTGATAATTAATTATGGGAAGAGATACGAGTAAGAGATAATTAATTATGGATAATTAATTACGGGATGTGATTTGTTTTGTAGATTAATTAATTTATGGATTAATTAATGGTAATGTTAACTTAAATAAATTTTTATGTTAACTAATAAATTTTGTATATTTAAATAATTGATTGGTTTAGAAAGGGTATAAGGATAATTGATTGGGGAATTAATTATCATGTTTTTAATTAAGGATTTGGGATAATTAAATGTCAAATTAATTAGTTAGTTGTCTTTCTATGGTTAAGAATAATTAATTATTAAGTTAATTATTAACTATTAATATATTTAATGGTTAATTAATTATAGACTTATTTGATGGGAGATTTAGGTTTTTAATTAGTTGTTGAATTAATTAATGGATTTGATTAATTAATTTATGAGTTAATTAATGGATGGTTTGGGGGTGTTAGACATGGAATTCTACACCAATGATAAATATATATGTATGATTGATAAATTTTGATTGAGACAGGGACTGATGCTCTAAATACTCATGGGGTTCTAGACATGGCATCCTATTCCCATCTTGAAAGTGAACATTCTTCTATGGGATACAAATAGTTTCTCCAAATACCCATGGTTTTTGAGAAAATGAATGACGCTCCTAATACTCACGAGGGTGATAGACATGATGTTATTCAACCATTTCATTGACATTAGACTGTGGATCTAATTTGTCATATATAAAATGAATTAAAGGCTTAATTAAAGCTACTATGACATAATGATTTTTGAATTGAATATGGGAAATGGTTCAGACCTTGACACGTCTGAGAAAAGTTTTGAGATACAGGTGTCCTAGGGAACCTAGGAAACTGTGCAGTTAAATAGGAATATCAATTATTGTGTAAAGCATGATGTATTGTTTATCAATTTCATAGATGTACCATCATCACATGCATTCATTTAATTACATTGGCATTGGCCATTTGTTTTATACAAGATTTAAAAAATTATGTATTCTGCTACTTTATCGTTATTCACATAGCTTCCTCCATTTGCTAATATTGTCCCCTATTTTTACTCTGATAAGAGGATATAGTCTCCCAACTGACCATCCTTAGACTCTTGCTACTAGTCGACAACCTATTGAATATTTGGAGATGCAGTTGAGGTCATGTGGTGACCGTTCTTGACACCGGTTTAGGGGTGAACCAGGTCACGACATTACAAAGTTGTATCAAAGGGCTTCTTTCCTTTGTATTATTGTTTTTGGGGTTGGTAGACATGAGAATAGAAATGTGTTAATTATAGGGTTAAAAGGTGTGTTTAATACTGATAACCCTATGTATGGGAAATGCCCAAGTGTCTAGGGATGTGAATTGTTGTAAATAATGTTGGTGTTACAGTTGATATGATTTCACCTTGGTAGACCGCTGTACTTTCCACTACTTATTGAATATGATTTTTTTTTATTTTTTTCTTTGGCCTGATGTGGAAAGAAAGTTGCAATACATGAATCATATAGGGAACTTATAGATTCACATTCCATGAATATATGACATGCCATGTAGTTCCATTAGTTGGATTCCTACTAATATTGATTATGTGCCTTAAACATATGAAATGATTTGTATTTACATAGCATGCCTTTCTAGATAGCAAGATTTTGTAATGTAATTAACATTCTTGGGTGATAATATTCCATGATTCATATCTTGTTTACATGACATGATTATGTGTAATAACTTGTTTTAGTGGTTTCAAAATGTATCTCTATGTTATCTACTTGTAGTGACATGTCAGCTAGCTGATAATTGATTTTTTTCTTTGGATAAATTTAATTGGTTGCAGTTATGATAGAACCAATTTTTAGTTGTAAGGTGTATGGGTTCCTTATAACTAGGAAAATGGTAACCTACGTATTCAAACTTGTGAAAAAGTCTACTAAATTAAATGATAATTTATTTTTATTTTTATTAAATGGGAGCCAAATGCCTACAGTAAGGTGTATGGGCGCCTTATCGATTGGTAGGTGACCACACATGTGACAAAGACTTGTATAACCTTAGTGTGTTCAAAATGGAAATAAATGTGAAACGAATGTGTTTTGATTGAATTGAACTGTTGAGAGGTTTCTTTTTGAAGAACCCATATTGAATAAATGGGACCCTCATAGATCGTCTTTTTTTATAAAAGGAATGTATATACTAAATTTACTATTTATATTTGGTTAACACTAAATGTGAAATGTTTATAGAGTATTTTTGTTATAGCATGACTATTTTTCCCGTGGAGTGATGATTAAAAACCAAGTGACATTTTTTGAAAAAATACTTGTGTATTTTTTTAAATTCATTCAAATGTTTAAAGGTTGAAATGAATTAACTAAAATGGATAAAATTAAAAAGGGGCTTTTGAAACTCATGATTTCGATTTTGTGTGACCAAGAGAGAGGGTTGAAATTTATGTTTCATAAGGGGATAACCCATGGTACTTATTACCCTTAAAATGGTTTTGGCATTAAGGTAAGTTTTTCCCACTACTCAGGATGACTTTTTGGGACTCAAGTCTTTTGTCACACCGATAGGTTAAAGTTTTGGCTTTTATGATCAATGATTGACGTCATGATCATGGTCAGTTGAATGTCACCTGCATGATTAAATATGTTCTAAAATAGCACATTGGTGATTGGATGATCTTTTATTTCAATGTCATGGAAAATCCTAAGGTGGGTAGTGTCGCATAGATTTCGGTAAACGTGCCGACAGGTGACGTCAAGCTTTTTTAATAGAGTTTTTCGATGGTAGTTTGACTAATATTTTTAGTGAACATGGTCTTCTATTAGTGATATCTTCTGAATGAGAGGATGATGTCTCCAATATTGAACTCATAATGGAGAAGATGATATAGATTCGGTCTTACAATGTGCTCAAGTTTTAAATGTTGTTGGGATTCATGAGTGGTCGTTAACTAGGTTTTATGCATGATGTGTTGTTTCTATGGGATATTCCATCATTCAAGTTAGGAAACATTAGTTTTTTTAAAATCCATTTGATGGATTGACTTGGGAATGTCACCAGAGTTCGGGTAAGTAATTCAGTGTACATGTGGTAGGTGATGTAATTATTTTAAAAGGCACAACGCTAGTTTATGGGTGAGTGTGAGTTTTGGGACCATAAAGTCTTTCCAAGAAATCATGAACAACCAGTTTCTATTGGTCAATTGAGATTTGAACATATTCATGAGTGATTTCCTTATAATTTACTATGATGTATTCTCCATTTCGGTGATCTTTGGCTCAGGTTTTAATGAATTAATCAGTTGGACTTATGTTTTATTTAGTAGAGTGTTTGGAATTTAGAAACGTAATTTCATTATTCAAATGAAAATTACAAAACATGGTGGGTCAAAAACTGTTGTTGTCATTCCCAACAACTTCTTGGGGATGACATGTTTTTAAGGTGGGTAGATTGTAAAGTCCCATTTTTTCCAACCAGGTTTAAATTACAATAGTTTTGTATTTTTTTCCATTTATAGATGGGTTGTTTTTTAAATAGTGCTTCGAAACACTATTCCGAGTGTTGAACACATAACAATGTTATTTTTGGACTTGGGTGAATACCAGAAAATTTTCAGGGGAATCTCGATAAGTCTCGGGATCACCGGATCCAGAAAATTCCAATTTAATGGAATTTCACAGGCTACGCACGGTTGTGGTACAACCTATGCAACTTACCCAATTTAATATTTTATCTATTTTAATTAAATAATATTAAATGGGATATTTTTGTTTAAACAAAATAATTATTTAATAATAATAATAATGTTATTATTATTATTATGGTTTCATAAATTATTTTAAGGTTAAAATATTTTAATTTTATGATTAATGGTGTGTAACATTTAGGTGAAATTAATGAAACTTTTGGGTATCTCAAAGAAACATTTAATTAAATAAGGAATTTAATGAAGAATCATTGTTTTTAAATTGAGGTGTTGGGTTTATCAAATGTTTGAAAAAAAATAATGATATTTTTTTTGTAAATGTAATTATTTTTATTAATTATGGTTGTTATTATTATTATGAAGAATAATAATAATGTATTTTGGGGTTTCATTTAATGAAATTCAAGGTCAATAGGTATTTAATTAATCACTATGAAGTGGAGGTTTTATTTAATTAAGTCATGTTGGGAGAATTAATTGAATAATGATCAATTGGAGTTTTAAATTTAATTAAATTGTGTTGTTGGAATTTAATTAAATAAAACGAATTGGGGAATTTATTTAATTAAATTTTGTGTATGAATTTAATTAAATAATATGTTCATGAGGAGTTTTTCGTTATCAATGAAGGGTTATATTAAAAGACATATAAATTAGGATTTGGGTGTTTTCGAAGAAGGGAAATATTAATTGGTAATATTAAATGATGATTAAATGTGGATTTGGGTTTAATTTAATTAAACCATTTTAAGTGTAGATATCGGGATGTGCATAGTTAGTCAAATCATGTGGGTCAGCTGTACGATTACCTAGTTTTTAAAATGTTTTTTATTTAATATAAATAAAAGAATGATTTAATAATAATAATAATAATAATAATAATAATGTTATTATTATTATTGTTTTTATGTAATTAAATAAATGTTAGAAGAATTAGATTGGATGATTAATGGGGTTTTTCATAATTAATTTTGAAACATTTGTTTAATGGCCAATTAATGAAGAAATGTTACATTAAATGAGAATAATAAATTTTATTTTTATTATATTATATCTATTAGTTTAATAGTGTGTTTACTATTTTATTGAGAGATAATGAAGGAGGAGGCACACTGTATGAGTAGTGAAATGCACCCGGCCACCACCCCCTATGAGGCGTGCAACACCCCCTTGTCGACTCCCCTTCGCAAGCTCGAATCCTCATAGTGTCTTCACGAATCTTGTCATCCTCATCAGTGTGAGTCCTTCTATGTGTGTTTCTCTCGCCCTATTTGATCAGACTAAACACTAAGGTTATGATTTAATTGGGTTTCCTTATTTCTTAGATTCAAGGTTGTGAAACAGGTTTCTCAGAATTCATTGGTCTGCATTCTCGCAACTGCTTTGAAGGTGAGGCAGTTTGGGCTGATTCAGTTCATCGACGTTGTTTCAAAGACAACAGACACACACACAAATTTGTGTGTGTGTGTTTGTTTGTGTGTGTGTGTGTGTGTGTGTATAGATATATATATATATGAAGGTGTGTACACGTGCGACATCATACCAGTTATGGATTGGTTGCTGCCATATGTCAAGTTACTAATTATTTTATTGCTTCCACCTTGTGTTATGGTCCCTTTTCAAGTCCTCAAATTTAATAAATGTATTAATAAAATTCTTATTTCACTTTTGTTGGTATTTAAATTATGCCGCAAATTATTTATATTGAATACCATTCAAATGTTAATTTCATATATTTGTTAAATTGCTAAATCTGTCATGTGATATGTTGATGCACTACTTTTGATGTTATTAAATGATGCTTCCCATGTGAGATTAATGGTGACATGACTACATGTTGGTTTTAAGAATTCATTGCTGAATTGGTTTAAGTGATATGATTAAATAATTAAATGATTTTTTGTTTTCTCTATGATAAGATAATTAATTTTTTAATTTTAATTATATGCCTTGAGAATTGTAATTGAGTTGATTATTTGGGTGAATAATTATGAGTTATTTAGTGATATAAATTTAGATAATTAATGGTGAATTGACTACGTGCATTGAGACTAGATATAAATAATTAATCAAACGATTAGTTTTAATATATTGATTTAGTTTAATGATATAATTGTTCTGGAAATTAATTGAGATACATTGTTTTGGATAAATATTGATACTTAATGATGGATTAGTTGATGTGTTTTTGTAGTGATATTTTGGAGGATTAATTTTGATAATTATTAATGGGAAGTGAGATTATAATGAGATAATTAATTCTGGAACATTTATTATGGTATGTGATTTTTTTGGTAGATTAATTAATTGATGGATTAATTAATGGTAATGTGTACTTAAATAAATTGTTGTGTTAACTAATAGATTTAGTATATTTAATTAATCGATTGGTTTAGTAAGGGGATAAGGATAATTGATTGGTGAATTAATTATCATATTTTCATTTCAGGAATTGGGATAATTAAATGTTGAACTAATTATTTAGTTAACTTGATTGTGGTTAAGAATAATTAATTGTTAAATTAATTATTAACTATTGAGATATTGAATTGTTAATTAATTATAGAATTATTTGACATGATAATTAGGTTGTCAATTAGTTGATATATTAATTAACGGATTTGAATAAATAATTTATTAGTGAATTAATGGATGGTTTTGGGGTGTTAGATACAGAGTTCTACACCAATGATAAATATATTCATATGGTTGATAAATTGATTGTGAGACAGGGACCGATGCTCCAAATACTCACGAGGGGATAGAAATGGAGTTCTACACCCATCTTGCAAGTGAACATTCTTTTATGGGACAAGGACTAATGCTCCAGATACCCATGGGTTTGGAAATAAGGACTGATGCTCCAAATACTCACGAGGGTTCTAGATATGACATTGTACTCCCATTAATTGACATTGGACTATGGGTCCAACTGGTCATACATGAAATGAATTAAAGGTTTAATGAATTTTGTTGTGATATAATGATTTGTGAAATAAATTTGGGAAATGGTTGAGACCCCGGTATGACCAAAGTAGTTTTTGAGATACGAGTGTACATGGGAAACTGGGAAATTTTGCAGTTAAATAAGAATATCAATTAATGTGTTAAACCATTTATTTATACAATTTATAGTTCATGTTCAGAACTCTTATTTTCTCTCTACAATTCGAAGCAGGTATCTCTGTCGAGTTACCCTTAAGAACCTAGATGAGTTGTATTTTTTTATTCAATTTAGTTGTTACCTTTTTATAACTGCATCCTGTTATTTATATTTCACTATCTAGATAGGTCTAAACATCAGTGGTTCCGACCTACTAAGATGTATATCTCACACCCTACTTGGGCTGTCATTTCACTGAGGTACCCAAGTAGACCTTTCTTGTTCATAGGACTACAGACCTTGGACCTTTCATGTTGATGTATTCTAGTACCTGAAGATATAAGAAATGAAGTGAGTTGGAAGTTAGGATTATCTTGGAGTTTTCCCTTGGGGATTTGAGTCATTGTTTATTTATTTCTTTATTGATATGTAAAGCATGATGTATTGTTTATCCATTTCTAATATGTACCATCATAACATACATGATTTTTATAACATTGGTGTTGGCCAGTTATTTTATACAAGATTTAAAAAATTATGTCTTCCACTACTTTATCGTTATTCACACTGATTCCTCCATTTTATAATATTTTACACTATTTTTACTATGATAAGAGGGATTCATCTCCCCATTGACTATCCTTAAAACCTTGCTACAATTTGGAAACCTCTGGTGTATGGGGAGACGCGCTTGTGGTCCTGTGACGATTGATCTGGCCACCTGTTCAGGGGTGAGCTAGTCCGAGACGTTATAGTGTAGGTGTATTATTTAGGACATGACCCCTATTTTTCACAAAACTAAGGACTGAGTCTTATTTTATGATGTAATATATCATATGATATGTGTCAGTTCAAATCCAGGGATTTTAAAAAAATAATAACATGACATATATATATGTTATATGCTATGGAATATTAAACCCAAATGGTTCTTTATATGATATTTAATTGTAAGATTTCATATTAATTATGATATGTTATTTCATTTAAAACAAGTATATTTAACAAATTTCATCCTTTAATAGAAAGTATTCGATAACACTAATTAGTTTTAGGGGTTTATCCTTTGATATTTATCATTAAAAATAACACACCTAATATTTGGATTTATCTTCATCGATAAAGGTGTTTGGTATATAGAAGAGAAAACAAACATGTATCATGATTTCAATATCCTCCATATCGATGGAGTAATATTGATGAAAATCGCCAAATTAGAAAAACAATGATTCCTATATTTGCAGAATTGCACTAGACTTCGTATCCAGGATGGTATCATGAAAATTCATTCACATTGAGAGGTTTGTTAACTTATTCACTATACATGATGAATGATAATACCATAAAAAAGATAATTTCATAAATCTTTCCATGAAACTAGTGATCACAAAATCCACTAACGAGGGAACTCATTTCATTATAAAGTCATCCTAAACACTCTTAATTAAATGAAGAAAGTTTCATCCACATAAAACATATCATGCACCAATAAATGTTTCATATGAAATATATCCCAATATAAAATCCATTGGCATCATTCAATTCATATTCACTCTACATTTAACCTTTTCATAATGGATTAATTATAGAAGCTAACCACATGGGAGGAAGGTGGAGGATTAATTTATTTCTTGATGCACATTGTGTTTCTTATTATACAATAGGATATTGGAAATAGAATATTCTTTAATTTCAATTTCAATACACTCTAATCATATGGTATGATAAGAATATCATTCATATCACACCATATGATTCAAGTCAATTGTAAAATATGACAGACTATCTCTTAGATATATATAATATACCTACAATTATAATAGAAAATAACATGTATAAGGGATATATAATATTTCATACTGTTCAAGTAAAAACATTATTTATGTACACTAAAAAGGAAACCACAATATGCTAATAAGGACTACAATTATTAGAAAAGATGAATAGAGGATCACTTAATAACCCTAGAAATTGATCAGGTGATAATTAAAGTAAACCATTTCATGTAATTATAATATAGATAATTAAACTATATTTTAAAAAAAATTACAATATACTTAAAATAATAGTAGTAATAAGATCCAAATGCCGCTCAAAAACAGTATACTTTATAATTTTAATAAGTTTTTTGAACTCATCCACACAAATCATGAAATTCATTATGGTATAATGTCGACTTAATACGAAAACTATGATTTGTTTCATACCACATTTTTTATTGTCCTCATCATATATTTATAGTTTGAAATAATTCAAAAATTTCCATGTAAAATATCCATGATGTAATGTAAATATTCTATGACATGTTTTTCTTCATATATATACTCTTTATATCTTATCACATGTGTTTGACAATATAATTTTTTTCCTTACCCATCACAAGTAAAATAGTCCATTCTCATTCATGATGGATTTGGATTATCTCATGTTGAAATTTTATTTCAACCATTATTATTCCTTTTCCCAATAAATTCATCCATATATAACATGTATAAGATATGTAAATCATTATATCAAACCACTAGGATATTTACTCAAGAGTAAATACACAAAAACAACTGTAATATATATTTATATGGTAATTTTTTTTGGTTCTTTGTGATATTTTTTATGAATAAAATATATAGTTATACTTTATTTTTAGATTCATAGTACCACTCCCCTGGTTTGGATATTGTTTTTATGAATATACATCCATCAGTAAGAAATCATTATTTTGGCTAATGGAAACATAATTATCCATTGAATCATATATATGTTTACAAAATTATCTTTATAATCTATGTGAAACACCCCTAATATTTAACATGGAGTCATCCTCATCAAGAGATATAAATTCATATAATAAATACCAAAATCATGCCTTAGTCAAAGACAATGTGAATATTTCATTTTATCCCTCTCTTATTGGATTATTAAATAGCATTGTTGTGTATCCACACCTCTAACTCTGCATGGATTCATTTTGGTCCTTTCCACATTCTTATTATAGAGTATTCTCACTCATTTCTTTATATATTAATTCATAATGAATCTCTAATAAACTTATAGTGGTTGTATTTATCTTTTAACTAAATATTTCATTGATAGAATGGATCTCATCAATTAAGACCACAATGAAATACAACATGCCTAAAAAATACAACATGAACCATTTCATGGAATGTATAAGATCTTAAATTAAACATGATAGCACTGTTTCCTATAAGACATATCAAGACTTAATGATAATATAATATCAAAAACTAAATGATTCAATATAGTGAAATTATTTAAAATTAATGTTTTACAGTTTTAAATTTTTATTTTTCAAAATTTAAAACTATATTAGATTGTTTTACATAACCTATAAACCATTTTAAATATATTTTTTTAAAATAAAATTATATTAAAGAGTTCTGAAAAAAATTACTACAAGATTTATTTTTAATAAACCATGTTAATTTATATTTATAATTCCATATTTAACATTTTTATAAATAATACATTGTGTGAATATAAAAAACATTACAATTATTGTTCAAATAATTTTTCCTGATAATTAATATACTCTTCTTATACATTTTAAATATTGTTTCAAAATACCATCTTAAATATTTAATTTCTCTTTATAACTAAATTTTAAAATCCAATTTCTTTATTCATGTGAAATATTTATGGTGTTTTTCATATAAAGGGAGTGAATAGATGTTTTTAAATCATTAAATTAAAAAAAATATTTTTCAATGAATACCATAATTATAAACGGTTAAAACACTAAATACTATTTAACTATCCTGAAAAATGAAATTTTCATAATCATTTAAACTACTTGTGATCTTACATAATTATAAGTGTTATATAATCAATATGAAACCAAATTCTTCCTAAGACTTATAATCATCCTAGAGTCTTTATATACCCCATGTTAGTGATATCTATGTTATTATATAATAATATCCTTGATTATCTTCTATTATAACCAGACTAACCTGTTAGAATGGGTTATCACTATTTCCATGTTGTTCATACATATACATAATTTAACTCTAGAAATATTATAACCCGTATCAACCTCTAACATGACTAACTCTAAAAACCCAAACTATATCCCCTAACATTTTTTACTTTTTCTATTGATTATATGAGTGATTTCTAGTTAGAGTGACATTGAAAATTTGCGTGACTCCCCATTAACCAAATCACACTACAAAGGGTGAGGGTTTTAATGTAGTATATAGTATATTATATCCTCTATAATTAAAATAAACAATGTTTCACTTAATTATATGTAAACTATAACATAAATTGATAACATATTAGACTCTCCTATAAAAAATCCATATATTAAACAGAGTCCTGAAGTGGATCATACTACAACGTCATTCAATTTATGATAAAATAAAAGATATTATAAAATTTATAAAAATATTCCAACGTAATAATACTAGTAAGGTATCATAATTATTAACCGAAACCCTTAGACAAAATATGAATCAAAAGAATAAGATGGAATTTAACTCAAATCAACCACCTCTAGTTAATCTACAACCACCCATATATCACTTTCCATGAGCCTCCACCTCCATCCTAGATTAACTGCATATACATCAATATTATATAGTGGATTACCCATTCACATTGAAATACAAACCATGTAAACATGTTTAGGGTGAGTGTAAATGAGTCATTGATATTTCCCCTTTATGCACTACACCAATGAATGAGTTTGATGAATGATTATTCATGTGATAATAAACGTGGTGATGAAACTCAACCCAACCCTAAATATTTAACAAATATCAATATTATTATTAAAAATTAGAATATACAAATATAAATTTATAAATAAATTAGGATGTATTGAATAATATATAATAAACACTCTATATCATCCTAAACTCAATTTAAGGGAAACCATACAATAATTAACACAAAAAATTCCACCCAAATTCACCCATCTAATAAATTATTAAAATAATAGAAATATCAGGGATAAAATTAAAATATAAATTCAAAAAAATGAATAAAATAATAAAAATATAATAGAAACCATCTATAAATAAAATATTCGTGGAATAAAATATTTCTTTCACAAAAAATAATAAAAACCAGATCACAAGACTAAATAATCCCACACCTCAACTAAATATATATAAATAAAACTAATAATAATAATATCATTTTCAAATCACTCTTACCATTAAACTAAAAATAATATCCCATGAGGTTAGATGCCAATAGATGCATGGTGTTATTTCCAATCTCTAGTAATATAATATGAATAAATGACAATGTCTATGGAATTACATCATAGAACCCTATAGTAGAAGAAAAACTATGTAAGATTAGTATATATGATATATAACAATTATCCTCTAAGCACTAAATTATCTCACATAGTGTAACTCACCAAAACCCACTATTTTCTATTAAAAAATCAACGAGATAGTAATGTGAGGATAATAAAATGAAAGGAAGAAATCCTAACTTGCTAAATCTAATGATAAATTATTGGAATTTGACTAAACAAAAGTAAATAATATATACACAATCCACCATTTATTGATTATCTAAAAATTGTACAATCTAAAGGTAAACAATGGTTGAAATCCCTTCTTCTAAAAATTACCTAAGAGAGAATTCCCTCGGGTTAACAAAAACCCATCCTAGAAAAACTAAAAACATACCCATTCTTACTAAAGGCTAGAAAACAAGAATCACATATCTCCTTAGATGATTACAACTATTACAAAGTTAAAAAATACATCAAAAAATCTCATAAAGACTATAATATATTAAAACCCTTTATAACAATATAGAACATAATGGAATAACAAAGTAACAAAATAGTGTGAATTTATATATTGGTACAACAATTTTAAAATCATTTAACCAAATTATTACAAGACATTGTATTAGAATATATGGTTTTATTATATTTTCATTAATAATTTTCAAAGTTATTTAAATCCATGACACTCCCTCTATATAGTTGATAAATCATAAAAACAACTAAGGTCATTTGAGGGTTATATCTCTATATTAGATGGTCTAAAAATTTATACAAATTAACCATTATTATACACTATATTTATAGGATTTAATGAATGATTAGTGTGAAAAATATTATATTTATATTCTTTATTATACACTACCCATAAAAAAATTTTAATTCTTCACATCACAACATCACACAAAAATTATCTACATTAAATTTCCTCATTGTATATGTAATATTTGAAATTTATAAAAAAAATATTCACAATTATCCATATCTTCTCAAAAAAATGAAAACATTATCCTTGAATTGACTATTATTATTTCTTATTAAATTATAAAAATACACTTTAAATAAATCAAAAAAATGGGGTGTCACAACGAGTATAAAATATCAAACATGAATCCATGTCATATAAATCATTACCATTAATAAAATATCTAAAAATTTTGTATGATGTATAATTAAAATACTCACACCCCTGGAAAAATTAGAACTTAACTACCATGGTAAAAATAAACTTCTATCATTAATAATATATTTTATTTAACATAGTAACACACCTTATTTTCAATCATATTAATTACCACTATATTAATAATTATTTCATTAAATTCTCGTTTAATTCACTATAATTGAGACTTTGTCAACATGTTCCCCCACTACATATATAATCTATTTCATCCAAAAATAAATGATAAATCAAAATAATACTCTCTTAAAAATTTAATTTTACTCCAATTATTTTATACAATCCTTGCAATTTCATGTACCTCAACCCCCAGAATCATATATATTGATTTCTACAAAAATGATGAATAGTAATGAAAATATGGGAAATTAAACTTCATATACCTCTATGTTTTTTATGCATTGACATTCGTGGTGAATATCAAAATTTATTTAACCATTATAGTTAAAAATATAATTTATTCAATATAAAAACAATTTATTAATTTTATTAACAAATAAAATTTAAGTGAATAACAAAAAACTAATTTTATATTATCCATTTATAAACATATATATTTCCATACATTGATAAATTATCTATAATGATATTTATGAGAAAGATATATTATATTAGGAATTTAAATATGAAGGAAGTTTAGGTAAAAATGATTTCGAGGATAACAACATTAATTTTAGAAATAATTTTTTTGAAAGGAATATAATAAAATATTCATACATTATTGATCAAAACAATCATTGGGTAATCAGTATACCTACACTAGATAAATCGTGGCATTTTTTCATTACAAATATAAAACAACCTACACTATAAAATCAATGAAACTCTACTTTATACATATGGGAAAAACTAATTTTCACAAATACTTAATTCATATAATTTCTATTATAATCCACTTCCTATTTGGACAAATGAAATAAAAAACATCGTAACATAAGTTTTCAGCACTTAGTTTATAATTATGTAAATAATTTTAACTCATTAAAAAATTATTGATATTATAATATTCTTATTGCTTGATTTTTTATCCTAAAGATAAAACATTGAGTCAACTTTGAGAAAATATTCATCCTATATAGTTTCACTTCATACTCTAGAACCAATTTCACCATATGTACACACACACACATATAGATAATACTAGCTTATGGAAATTCATTGAAATATATTATTACATATGATAAAACAATTCAAGAACTCTAAAATATTGAATCTCACTATATCTTAAGACCACCTTGTGTGAATGAATTCTATGGGTTATGAACATATCTCAAAATTTTTGAAATATGGTCATACCATTTTGTGGGATGTTTCATTATTGAAGGTATATTTAAAATATTAATCCTATTATTTAGTTTATGAACTCAAATAAATCATTAAACTTGCACATAAGATAATGTAACTTAACCTATCATTGATTTTATAATTAAGATGATATTTATAAGATATATGGTTCTTGAATATTTTTTTTAATAAATCTATTATAAAAATTAAATTATTTAATTATAAATGATATTTTCTAATAAAATAAAAAATAGTATATTTTTCTATTCATATGGTTTCTATGGTCTTGAGAATATTTTTAGGTTAACCTTTTATTTAGTATAATATTCCATAGAAATTTCCAATTAAATTCCCAAGGAAAGTTGATGTCACTTATATAATCACTACAAAAAACTATATATCTATCCAAAAGATATATATAAAAACACTAAAGATCTTTATTTCTTCCCTTATATAAATATTTCTAAGATTCTTGATCTGAATCATCACCTTAAAAAAATAAAGTGGGTCATATATGTGAAATGATTCCTCACCACCCTAATTACAACAAATTACTATAGAAACCTTTTTATATAATAAACCAACTACTGTATTACCTCATCACACTAAAAATATAGAATTATAAGTGCTTAAAAACCTAAGTAGACTATAATTATATACCTTTTTATTATTTATATGTGAGATACCAGGACACAAGCCACACCATCTCACACCATATACCATATTAAGAAGTCTAAAGTAAAGAATGTGTACATCTCTATAGTCCTAGGATGAACTCCCAACATAGAGTGTAAATAATATCACAAATATTACTCTTAAATCATAGATAAAACCACCACCGCACTTTAATTAAATTGGAATGAATTGGGACCCTCTAAACAACTCTCGAGGTACTCTCCATTATGAAATAATTTTCATTTAAATTTTTATTAATGATTAAATATATAAATATCTTCATCCAACTCCACCAATGAAGTGGTTACAGTTAAAAAAACTATAATAAATTATAATTCTAATTGTATCAGTAAAAATTGTTTAAAAGATATATTGATCAATATTTTCCATTTTTGTTTTGACTATTACTTCATTTTATTCATTACTTTTTTTCTTAATACACTTATCATAATGTTTTCATTTCTTAGATAGTACATCATTTTGATGTGATGGATCTAAATATATCGTGAAAAATAATAATTTCAAATGGTTAATTTTTCTTTAAAAAATATAATTTATAGTATCATGTAGTCAATATAAATAATTATTTATTGTTAAATAATCAATTAAATAGTTATGTTATGGAAATAAAATTTTCAATATTTGAAAAAAAAATTTAGGTATCATCTATCAAACATTATCATCCATAATGTACTATATATGGAACCCCTATCCTCCTTTCTGGGAATGTACTCAATCCTCACACCAAAAGGGGAAAATAAAACATGTTACCCTTCCGGGGATTGATCAAAACTATGGTTACCTATATCAAAATTCTTCTCCTTAGATCATAAAATACCTTCAATCTCTATTTATTCATTAGATTTTACATACTTAATAATTAAATTCTTTATTTTCATTGAAAAACAATATAATTTCCATGAAAAGAAACTAAAAAAAGTTTAAAATATTATAAACTATGTATTTTTAATTTCACTTGGATAACTTTAAAGATATCAATGTGTTTAATCAATTTGGTTGACTAATATCCTAGTATTTAATACCATATGAAATTTATGTATCACTTTATATTCCTTAAATATCACATTTATAGTTTTTTATAAACATAATTTCCTTATAGGGTATCGCAATAAAATATACAAATAGTCCTCATATATCTCAATAGAGTATGAGTATACCAAAACATTACATCTAAAATATAAATAATTATATGTGAAATTTGTAATGGATGTGAATCATTTAATCTATAAAGGAAACAAATATATTAATCAACCCATCAATCATAAATCGTAAATCATATATCCAAATTAGATAATGGAGAAATTTTTTTAACACCTTTTATCATTACTCTCAACTAGGGGTAACATAAACTTAAATGGATTGTCATAAAATCTACCTCAAATAATGTCATCACATTACCCATAAATCGGGATTGAAATTACATTATTTATAAAATGTTATATAATGTCATTATACTCCTCAGTAAACATAATATATCACCATATAATTAAGAAATAAGTGATATAAACTTATTATCCTAACAACCTCAATATATTTATATTCCATAGCTAAAAATTATATCCTTCAAATGATAAATTTTAAAAACCACAATAAGAATATATTATTAACAACCTTTGTCCATAAGATTATCCAAACACGTCATAACTATATATTCTCCATGTATGTTACATGTAATTTAAAAAACATTGAATATTTTTATAAAATTGGATTTATATTCCAAAACAACTGGTCCAATTATCACAAAAAATGTATAACAAGTCCCTCCTAATGTAGTATAATTCACCTAATACCCATAAAAGTTGATTAATGACAAGAATTTTTCAAATAAAAAATCATAGGATCATATAAAAACTATATGAAGGATGAAAAAATAAAATATAATAGTTAAACTCCTATCATAGAGACCTTATTCCATACCCATGGATTCCTTAATAATAAACACCCTTATAATGTGGAATTTCTAAAAAAACTAAACACAATATCATTGTAAATTAAATCCAAATATGATTAAATTCATGGAAGATAATATAATAAATAATTTTATCTTAGAAATGTATTTTTTACCTAGAAATCCTTATGAATATAAATTTAATATTTAAAAAAATTCGTCACACACAAGAAAAAATGGTCAACCCAATTTCAAAAAAGTTTCATATTTAGTCTCTCAAGAAACACATCTTTACTCAATTAGTAAAATCCTTATAAGAGGAAACATTTTATCACCTTAAGCTTCAAGATCCGTTAATTTTTTTCATATAATTATAATTTTTTTTCACTATTCTTTCAAAAGAGGTAATACTTGGTTAGAGATTCCATAACAAAAGATATAAAAAATCTAGGGAAAATTCATTAAATTTAAATTGAATATTAATATAATGGTACTTAAAAACATGTATCTCATAAAATTCATTATTAAACATCATGGATGATTTCATCCACTAAATTTCAAAAAACAAATCAATAAAAAGGAAAAATAATGTGAAAAGGATAATATATTTAGAACAGGAAAGTACACTAGACCATTGTTATCATTAAGAATCACCATTAGTTTAATAAAACCATAAATGATAATTAATACCATGAAAGTATTAATAATGTAGTCATATCCAAATAGAATTATATGGAAATTAGAAATGTGAGTGGAATAATTTTCATAAGATTATATATATATATATTAATGAAATATTGTCATAGAAAATATGGTTAATGAAAATATGGTTGTTGAAAATATGGTTTTTATAAATATACTGATTGAAGATATATCCATTGGACATATATCCAATATCTATAAACAATTCATGTATTATTAAGTAGTAAATATAAAATAATATAACTCATAATGAGAAAATATATGATATTAAAATATTTTAAATATATATATATATACATCATGTATAAATATTAATTTTATTATTAAGATATCATATGATTTATATATATAATTAAAATAATTATTTTTATTTTAATGGTTTCATTAAATTAAATGTTTGATTATAAATAATTAATTGTAATTGTATTTGTTAAAGCATATTATGTTTAAAGGAAATATATTTTTTAGAATTGTTTTGTTATGTATCATATATTTACCCAAATAGATTAAATTTAACACTTTTTAAAGTATTATTATAATTCAAGTATGTATATTAATATCTTATAAATTCAAAATTTATATGTAATAATATTAATAACACATAATGTTTAAGAGAATCATTTAAAAAAAGTGTTTTTTTGTTTATATTTTTTCTATTCATTTAGAAACAAAATTTATCTATTTTGGAATATTAATTTTATAAAACAAACAATATTTTTGGATTTAGAATGTCAAAATTATCTTATCATTAATATTTTATGTTTTTTTATAACAAATGAATTTTATGTAAATTTTGAAATTTGTTGATACTATAAATTTTATTTCATTATTAGTATATAAGTATGAATTAGAAAATTATGAAAACATATTTTTAAAACAAATTACGAATTTTATAATAATAATTATTATTTTTAAAATATATTTTATAGTTTACAAACCTATATTTGATATTTTTACATTCATGTTACATTTTTCACAAAAAACATTAATGGGTTGGGTTCAATGTTCCTTTTATTAATGAAAACAATGGAACAAGAAAAAAAAATGAGGGGATCATACAAATAAATTATTCCCTCAACAAAAATCCAAAAACAACACTTATATTTCAAGAGGGAAGTTGATTAAAAATCATAATCTCCATGAGAAGAATCACCATATTCACCCAAATCAGAGTCCTCTCTCGATGAGATAAACCATTTAGAATTACATAATTTGATTACAACCAAAGGTATAGACCTTTTAATACAGGTAGGAAAAGGGTAGTAGTAGTTATTCCTATGCCTAATATTCCTCACAGTTTTATGTGATATTCCCCCATCATATGTCATCTATCCATGGATTATTTTTCCCTCTAATATGATTTAGATTTCTGTGCCTTGTTGGCTCCATTTAGTTTTAAAAAATTCCATCATTTATTAGTAATTCTGGAGGTGTTTTCCACCTTATTTTTGGATTGATAATAGTCATAATGTAGAGAATCAATTCCCACCTCAATGGGATAAACATTAAAGAAATCCCCTGGCAGTGTAAAATGAATCTAGGCCCCTTTTGTTTCATCTAGAAGTTCTCATGCCAAAGATAAAGAATCATCAAGCCCATATGTTTACTTCTATATATAAAAATCAAGAAGACCGACATATCCCTATGTATCCAAACAATTCTTGGATACCCTCTACTAATCCTTCTCAGAAGGAGCACTATTCTCACAAATTGGGCCCTAATTCAAGACATTTGGAACATAATCAACACCCACTTCAGGAACCACTACCTAACCATGATCTTTTGAAACATTTTAGTCTAAAAGATCACTATGATATTGGATAAAACCAATTTCATTCAAATAAATGTGATCGGGCTATCACTATGGAACGTTAAGAACATATTTTTTCCAGTTGAATTCTCTTTATTCAGAATGTAACAATCTGGACATCTCATATTTACACAATGGACATTATTGTGAATATTTCTCTTAAGAATAGTGGAATAATTCCCAGTGTAGGATCATATTGGAAAACTTAAGGTATTCCTACAATAAGTTATAAAATACCCAATATCCTTACTCATAAAACACAATATATGTAAATTCTCAAACTCAACATAGATATTTATCTCCTCAAATGGTGTAGAAAACACTACCATCATAGTAAAAGAATAATTCAATTTTAAATCAATGATAACTCGATAAAAGTGAAAAAATAACATTATTTGGGTTTTCACCAATTTTAAATAGAAATATAATTTATGAAGAAATGTTAAATAATCTTTTATGTTTCTAAAAAGTAGGGTTTAAGTAAAAAAATACCCATATATTCATATATGTGTTTCTAACATCAAGGATATTAAAATTAGGACACTAATTCAATATTCAGAGTGTACCTAATTTCAAATATATTGAACCAAACCCCTATGCTCACTTCTTTAGTTTTGATATTGGAAATATAAAGTTGCAAAAGTTTTTCTTTCTGGAATGCATTTTCAGTCATAGAATACCCAAATCAAAGAATGTGTTTTACCAAATCCTTGAGATTACATGGATTTTGAACCTTCAGAAGCATTATTCAGATAATGATGGCATAGTGACATAGTTCCTTTCCCTCAATGGTTGTATCCTACCATGCCATCACACAAGTGGTATATGCTTTTTTAAAGATCTAAAATGAATCAGTATCATTTTGGGAGCATAATAATCGCCTCCTAAGATCAGTAGAACTTCATTAAACCTCTTGTTTCAAGGCCACCACTCTGGTGTTAGTTTGTAAATTGAGATTTGGATTAGTGTATTTCTTATTTACATCCACACCCAATGATATCCCGACCACTTATGGGTCACTAGAATTGCATTTTTTATATCAAAGAAACCATATTCCATGATGTTAGTAGAGGTAACCCGCTCGAGATCAACTCAAATCCTTGTATGTGAGGTAATTCCATCTAAGAAAACCATATGTTGCATTTTCATTTTTTCTCAATAATTTTCTTAAATGATTATAAATTTATTATATTAAAATTATTTTTTAACACTTTTATAAATTGAATGGAAAAAAATTAATTTCATATTTAAAATCCATTATTACAAATTATATATTAAGGAAAACTTTATTTTTTGACTCATGGAATAAGTTACCGTAGGTAAAAACTAGTTACTACAGCGAATTCTTAAATGAAAAATGTAGTGACCTGACCCTAGAATTTCCGGATCTGGTGTCTACTATCAATTACATTAGAATGATTATAAGGAATGAAATCCCTAATTCATTAGAGTTTAGTAGTGTTGGTAAACTAGATATATACACGAATCTTGTATTATGAATGAATAAACTAATTAAAAACAATTTTTTCCATAAATAAATACATTTAATAGAACATTATTCCATATAGTATATTCCTTCACATCATTAATAGTACACTTCCTCGTTTCCTATAAAAATAATCTAATATAAGGGTGAGCTAAAATTTTTAGGAATGGTAACATATGGAAGAAGAAATGATGAATAAATGATAATAATAATAATGGAATGATAAATAAGTGAACACATATACCTTATAATCAAAAAAATGATAAGGAAATAGATTAACAATATGGAAAGGTAATAAAAGTAAATGCATGAAATTAAAATAATTAGTTGAGGAAAAATAAATATGGAAAGGTAAGAAACTAAAACACATTTCAGTTAATTAATGAACTTAAAATGAAATGTATCAATAGATATATCAATGAAAAAGATCACGGATGAATAATAACTGAATCTAAATGAGGTAAATTATTGATTGTTGGATGCCATGTTTCATAGGTACATGGTATCTTTACTATCAGGACCATTCACAATAAGGTATACAAAATATCAGGTAAAATCCCATATGAGGCGGCTAGCCAAATGATTTTTCTGATGATAATACCAATGCATCAAAGGACCACCTATACCTAGGTCCCACAAATTTCATGTTAGTCTAAAACATTCCTCATATGTCAAGTAATCAATTTAAAAATATGACTTATGAAATATCCAAATAGATTTAAGAGATATAAATTTATAATTTTTTACACAATAAATAAAATAACATTAAAATTTATCCCTATATAAAAATTATATATGGTATAGGAAATGAACATATCCCTGATAAATGATAAGGTAAAATAAGATAAATTCAATGTTCATTGATCATTGGAAATGGAATATTTCAAAAGGAAAAACAAATCAAAGAAGTGAATATGAATACAATCCTTGTCCAAAATAATCAAAAACCATATAGAAGATGATTAAGGATTGTATAAATACAACATACCCTATTAGGATTGAAATTAAGGGTTTTTCTTGTAGATAAATGTAAATTTTATAAAAATATATTTTCAAAATATTTATGAGGAAAACATCCTTTTTTTTTGAAAAATCATTTATTTGAACATAAATTTAAAAATAATTTTTTGAAAAAATTAAAAATTTAAACATACAAAGTAAGTTTCAAAGGAATTATAGAAGGTAAATATTTACATGTCCTACAAGGTAAAAATATCATTCAATTTTCATGGTAAAAAGGTTTGAAATATTCCTTGTCCAGAAGGAAATAAGAATATTCCACTAAATAAATTGGTAAAAAAATGGTAAAAAGTTCTTTAAAATCATTTTAAAAATAGTTTAGAGATTTTTATAATAAATAATGGTTTTTATAAGAAAAAGGGTCATCTTATTAAAGAGATAAATGAAGTTGATTTTTCTTAAAAACATTTTCTAAAACACCTTTAGTATCAATGAGTGAGAAAATTAACTGACACTTGAAAACGTTCATGAATTACAAGAGCAGTGAAAAATTGAAGGGCATATTGAACAATGGTAATATAAGTTCCTCAAATATAAATTATAGTGAATGATCATTAAAGTTATTATTGTGTAAAATAATCTTTATATATTTCAATGTGTCTTATACCACTTTGAATTTTTTTAAATAATAAACCTTATGAAGTATTAATATTAAATAAATGTTTGAAATACAATAAAGATAAATGAATTCCTGATATAATATATAAAAATGTTCAGTAGATACACCATAGTAAATAAACAAGTGGGGAACATGATATTTATCACACTGATGTAAAAAATGAGATGAAAAATCTCTTACATTGCGTCCAATTTTTCTTCTAGGTATTTATATTCCTTAATAAAAAAACATTATTAATTATTTAATTTATAGATAAGTATTTTTCTTTATTATCATTACTTTTATTTTACTTTTACTATTTTTTATACACCCATGTAAAAAATTATGTTTACATCGGGTGTTTTGAGCAAATATGGTTAATGTGTTAAAATAACTTTTTTAGGTCAACTATGGTCAATTAGGTAATTATATATCATCTAAAGAATAATAATAATGGATTAATTACCATATTTATACATTAAGTATACTACTAAAACGAATAATTAAATATTTTTATGAAAAATTAATGAATGTTACAATGAAGAAGATGGTAGGTTATACCTATGCATGAGTAACGTTCCCATTTTTCAATGACTGTTATGGAAAGAATGTATGTAACCCAATAAATTTGCATAATCATAATTATATCATAAATAAAATTTAATTTAATCATATATATATATATATAATTATTTAACTATAAAATAAATCACATCGTGTCAAGGAGGTGGTAGTCCACACGTCCACGAACAACATTATCACTTTTTAACTATGTGAAAGTGTAATAAAGAAAATGATATATATTATATTTATAGAAAAATAATTATGTGATAAATATAATATATAGTATTTTTTGTCACATAATTATAATTAAAACTATCATTTATATGTCCCATGTGTAGTGTGAATAAATCATATCACTTTGAAGAGGAGGTAGTACACACTTCCACAAACGATGTTATCATATTTATACAAAATGGAACATATAATGGTATGTGTTATAAAATAATTAAAGAAGGATAAATTCATAATAAATGTAATATATAACATGTAAATATATATTTTCTATCATAATGGTAATCATGAGAGGCTCTAATGTAAATAATAAAAAATAGTGTAAGGGAAGATGTTACCTCTTAATCGAGTAACTTCTTTTAGTTTGTACCAAAAAGGATTCATTGGGTGTATTTTTATCCAAAGATATGATTCAAGGATAACAGTACGTATTTTTATGAGCTATTTGGGTATATATCCGTCTATAAATGTGGCTTTAGAGGTTTGAGGAAGTCGGAGGAGAGGAGGCCTTTTTACAGGTAATGAATGGCACTCTTGTAATATTTTCACAAAGGAATTTCATACATATCTTTCACATTTCAAGTATCTATAATAATAGAAAAAAATTGATCCAATGTATTATAGGTCCCACATATGTCCATAAAATGTCTCTGGTATAAGTGTATTGGTTTTTTGGTCCCTTAATATTATTGTTTAGTCCTTTATTAAGCTTAATTTTACCTCAATTTTTGTAATTAATTCAAATTACACTCACTAATATTTTTAGTAAAAAACTAAGTTAAACTTGTTAGACAGTATAAATTATTATTCTTCCACATATGGAATCAATTTTTCCAAATTAAAATTACATTAGTTGAATAAATTAATTAAAATTCAATCCCACAGATGAGACGACAATGCATGTTTTTAAAGTAAAAACATGTAAAAGTTGCTACATTTTTATAGTAAATTTCAATGTTAAATTGATTAAAATGAATTTTTTTTGATTAATAGATAAATATGTTATATAATTAAACTTTAAAATGAATTAAAAATATTATTTTACCCTATAAATAAATTAGTTGAAGAAGTATTTTTGAATTAAAATTCAGTATTTTTCCGTATTCATTAAAAAATGAAACATTAGAGAAAAATACCAAATATTCAACATAAGATAATTTTTATGTTTGAAATAAATATAGGAATATTATTTTTACTTAATAAATTTGTGAAAGGTTCAAAAATTATATTTAAAATTGGTTCTCCATTAAATGGAAATGAAAATAAAATAATAAAAATATAGGTTTTTATGTGAAATATTGGGTTTGTTTTTATCCTATGTCTGTGGAATCTATTGGATTAATATAAAATATATTATATTGAATATATAATATATATATATATACCAAAATAATACTACTCAATAATTTTAATTAGTTTAATATTTCTAGGTAAAATAACTTTTTGAACATAAAAATAATTTTCTATAAAATATTGTTTTCATATTCAATAGTTTATAATATTAATTTATAATTAATTTTTTTCCAATGAAATTATATTATATTAGTGTATAACATATATTATAATAATATATTTAATAATATTTTTAACATCTAGTTAATATTTTATTAAAAAATATTTTATTAACATTCTATTGTTCGGTAAACCTTGGTCTTGCATGTAATGCAACACACTAAATATATTTGTTATTTTGTGTGTTGTATGCTATCTCAGTGTCCCATGAATTGAAAAATATAAAATATATGAATTAATTTAAAATATTATAAATATTATCAATTATTAGGATATTATATTCCATTACTCATTTAGTATTGTGAGTCATACACAATATGAAATACAATGTTCCTAATTTTAGATTTTTGGGTTGTTATTGTCTTCCCACATTAATTAAATTGTGTCCTTGAAATTTAAAATAGATATTGATGATATATTTTCTAATATTTACTATGATTAAATCCCACCTTATGACAATGTTTTATAAAAAATCTCATAGAAAAGTGAGAATGAGAAGTAAAAAGGTCACATTGACTAACATATAACTAGGTCTCTAAGTAAGATGAAATTAGTGGAAAGTAGTGATATGTATGTGGAGGGAAAAAATTATCAATATGGAGTGATTAAGGCCACCAATTAAAAAATATTAAATTATAGATAGAAACTTTAGGTCTGAAAATCCATAAATTTGCGATGATTTGGAAGACTATAGGTTCAAAAAAATTAAGGTATTAGACAATATTTTTTTATAAATTATTTTCCTGATGTTGGGTAATTTTTTAATACCTATGAATATACGGAAATTTAATTAAATAAATCATTTTAATTTCATGTGAACAATTAAATATCTTTCTTTTTCTTTGATCGAATTCTAATTCATCCCTTTACTACCACAAATTAATTAATAATATAAAATTTTTTTATTCCTAAAGAACTAAAAGAAACATTTAAAGGATCATACAACCTATAAAAGAGTGAAAAGTCTATCTATTTGTATCTAACTATCTTACAAAAGAAATATTTTTAATAGATTAATCTATAATACTAAAACGTTATATTTGTTTTGCATCATTCAAATTTATTCATCATGTTTTTTATCTAAAAACAATTAAAAGTTAACTAAAACATTGTGTCAGCCAGTGGTTGTCGTGAAACCCTTATCATCCTTCGATCATGGGTTCAAGACCCACAGCCTTGACAAATTTTATTTTTTGTCCCCCAAATAAGAATTTTTACTTTTCTAAAACTATATTAATATAATCTCTAAAATAATTGTGAAGTATATCCTTGAAATTAGGTTAATCACAAAATATCCTTTTTGCTATGTTTTTGAATACAACCTCAATACATAAATACTTCATCCATTTTATTTTATCATAGGTACTTACTTGGTATATTTTTTTTAATAATATCATTTCTATTATTTCTAAACCATGACTCCTTATTTTCAATCTAAAATACCTTAGGTTTAAACTAGGTTATTCATTCTCAAAATACCTTATAGTTGTTTTTAATGAAATTATGAATTATCCAAAGAATATCCCCTAGGAGTGTCAAACTAGGTGCGTATTAAGGTCTATTGGCATGGAACAGGTTACCCCAAGTTAGGCCCAACACACATTGTGAAGATTTATTACTCATAAGTATATATATTCTATAACCGCATCCACTTCCAGTATCCAGATAGAGATGCATTTCTAAGAAAACTGTATAATCTCTATCTGACTACATCTTCAGGATGTTCTTATATTCTTATCCTCAAATTCTAGCTCAGATATATTTTCTCAAGTTTATTTACTAAACTTCCTTTGATACCAACTGTAGCAACCCAACCCCAGTAGTCCTAGAGTCGGTGTATATTATCAATTATGTTGACAAGATTACAAACAATCACATACCAGATAACCAATATTTTTTTTATTTTTGTGAAAACAAATACATACATGATTCTTATCTTACAAATTAATACAATAATTACAATAAAAAATCTCTTAATAAATACTTTTTGGATAACTTTATTCGATATATTATATTACAACATATCTTTTATAGTATGATTCCAAGATTCCTGGGGAAAGGAAAAAATAAGGGTGATCTCAAATGCTTAGTAAGTGTAGAGTATAGAGGAAGAAATAATGAATCAATGAGAATAATAATAATGAAATGATAAATATTTGAACACACATACCATGGAATCAAAAAAATCAGAATGAAATGCATAAAAAATTTGATAGGGTAATAACTAGAAATTAATGCCATTCAAATAAAATGATAAGGAAAATTTAATATAGAAATGTATGAAACTAAAAAAGATTCAATTTAATCAATGAACTGAAAATTAAATGTATCTATAGATATTTTGATGAAAATTATCATTAATCAAAAATAACTAAAAATAAATGTGGGAAATATATGATTATTTGATGCCATGTTTCCTAGGTACATGGTATATTTACCATCACGACCGTTCACAAGAATGTTAACTACATATCGAGTAAAAACCCATGCAAGGAGACTAGAAAAATTACACATCCCATGAGACTACTGATTCATCAAGGGGTTATCTATAAACAAGCCCCACACATATCGTATTAGTCCAAAACATTCCTCATATGCCAAATAACTGATTTAATAACGTGCCTTATCAAATATCCCTATTGAGGAAGAGATATGGACTTATCAATATTTAACCAAATAATAAAAAGACGTTCAAAGTGAACACTGTATAAAAAATATATATTATTTAGGCAATGGACATATCCATGATAAATGATATGGTAAAATAGGGGAAATTCAATGTTCAATGGTCATAAGAAATTAAATATTTCAACGGAATAAAAGGAATCAAGGAAGTTAATGTGAATACAATCCTTGTAAAAATAAATCATAAACCATCCAAAGTTAGATTAAGGATGATAACAATCAAAAATACCCTAAGGGGAGTAAAACAAATGTTTGATGATGTGGATGGATGGAAATATAATACAAATGGAATTTAAAAACATTTTATAGGAAAATATATTTTTATTTTGATAAACCTTTTTGAAAATAATTTCTTTTAAAATAAATATTAAAAAAATTCATTTAAAATTAACCCTTCAAATATGAAATAGAAGATTTGAAGAAATGACTGTAGGTAAATCCATACATGTTATAAATGGAAAAAAGAACATTAATTTACCAAGGTAAAAATGTTAGAACATTTTTTATCTAGAAAGAGACAAGAATATCTCATTGAAAACATTGGTAAAATAAAAAAAGATAAACATTTATTTACCAAATAAATTTATCAAAAAATTGGAAATAATTTTAATAAAATTTGGATTTTATAAGAAAACAGTTCCTCCAACTAAAGAGTGAAATGAAGTCTTGTTTTCTTAAAAACAACTTCTAAAACACATTGAGTACCAAAGAGTGGGAAATGTTACTAATACTTGAAAAAGGTCATGAATAACCACATGATAGAAAAATTAAATGTTTTATTGACCAATTATCATATAATTTCCTCAAATACAAATACCATTAATGGATATTTAAAGTTATTGTTGGGGAAAATAATCTTTAAACATTCCAAAGTGTCCCACATAAGTTTAAAAATTTTTAAATCAAAAAACTAATAAATTATAATATTAAATTAAAATTTACAATACCTTGAAGATAATATAATTCATTGTATAATTTATAAAAATATTCGGTGGATACACTACACAAAATAAGTGGTGAACATGACATTTATCTCACAAAAGTAAAAACGTTAGATAACAAATCCCTTACCTTGCGCCCAATTTGACTCATATGTATTTACATTTCTGAATAAAAAAATTATGATAATTATTTACATTATTGATATCATTTTATTATTTTCATCAATTTTATTTTACTTTTTACTATGTTTTATACAACTACAAAAAAATTTGGTTTATGTCGGGTGTTTTGACCAAAATCCGATTCATGTGTTAAAAATAATATTGGTAGGTCAACTATTGTCACATATCCAAAATAATAACCCTAAAATAATTATAATATTTATATATAAATTATAATTTTAATCCCAATCATTCAATATGGTTATGAAAAATTAATCAATGTTACAATCATAGAGATAATAGGTCATACGTACACATGAGGAACATTTCCATTTTTAATGATCATTATGGAAAGAAGTTATGTAACCCCATATATTTAAATATTGATAATTACATCATAAATAAAATTTAATTAGTATTATATATTCATATATATAATATTTGTATATAAAAGGAATCACCTCGTTTCGAGTAGGCAGTAGTACACACTTCCACGAATGATGTTACAACTTTTTAATTGTGTGAGAGGGTAATAAAGAAAATGATTTATATTATATTTCAATAAAGGTAATTATTTCATGAATATAATATAGAGGTTTTTTATGACACATATGTTTAATTAAAACAATACTTTACATGATACATGTATAGTGTGAACAAATCACATCGCTTTGAGGAGGCGGTAGTCCACACTTCCATAAATGATGTTATTACATTTATACAAAATATAATGTATATTTTTATTTGTTATAAAACAATTAACGTATCATAAAGACATAAAAAATATAATATATATTATTTATAATAATATTTTTCATCATAATGGACACCATGATAGGTGGTAAAGATAAAATAAACAATCATCATTTCGTGTGGCAGAAGTTCATCGTACACAGAAAAAGTATGCTAGTTACCCATTAGATGGAAATATGTGTAAGTGTTGGTAAAACAATTATCATAAAACATAATAGTAGATTTAGGATACTATTTTATTATACAATAAAAGAATAATAATATTTTAAATGTTGGATATTTCAAATAAACATAAATAGCTTAAGGAAAGATGTTACCTCATAATCAAGTAATTTTTTTTGGTTTATACAAAAAGGCTTCCAAGGATGTAATTATACTAATGGGGAGTATTCTAGGATGAGGGGAGGTAATTAAGAAGTTATTTCGGTACATATTGGTCAATAAAAAGTTTCTTGAGAGGTGTGAAGAAGTGGGAGGAGATGATGCCATTTATAGTGGAGGAGGATTGTAACTCTTGTAATATCTGGACAACAGAATTCCATACTCATTTTTATAATGAATGTGGATCCAATAATGGACAAAAATATATCCATAGTAGGATATGGTCAAAATATGTCTATGAAATGGCTCTTGGAGAAACCTATATTCCATTTTTCCCATTAATAATAATGATTATTCACTTATTAAGCTTAATTTTACCATAATCATTGTAATTAATTTTAACTACATTCACTAATATTTTTAATGAAAACTAACTTGACCATATTATAAATTAAATATTATTATGATTCAAAATAAGAAATCAAATTTTCCAAATTCTATTCACATAATTATATGAAACAAATTTAAATTGAATCCTATAGACATGACGACAATATAGGCTTTTAATATAAAATGTCCTAAATTTTGCTATCCCTTTATAGTAAATTTATATTTTAAATTAATTAAAAGGACTTAAATTGGATTACTAGATAAAAATATTATATAATGAAAATTTATGACCAATTTAAAATATTATTTACCCTTATAAATAAATTATATGAAAATTAACTTTAAATTAAAACTCGGTATTTTTACTATTCATTAAAAAAATGAATCATCACATAAAAATACCAAAAAATAACCAAAATCTAGTTTTTATGTTTTTGGTAACAATATGTTGTTTATTTGGAAATTTAAAATTTATAAAAGGTTATAAATTAGATTAATAATGTTTTCTCCATTAAAAGGCTATGAAAATGCCTTAATAAAAATATATATTTTTATGTGAAATATTGAGTTTGTTCTTATATTAAGTATATCAACTGTAATATATGAATATAAAAAATAATTGATTGAATTTATAATATATATAAAATTAATATCACCCACTAATTTTAATTAATTTAATTTTTTAGGATAGAAAATATTTGTGAGCATAAAAATAAATTTCTCTCAAATATTCTTTTTATAATAAATTTGTTATTATATTTATTTATAATTAATTTGTTACTAGTGAATTTATTTTAATTTTGTGTAAACCATATATTTTCATAAGATAGTTAAAAATATTCATACTAACAGGTGCATATTATATTAAATAGTTATTTAAATAAATATTATTTTTTGGTAAACCCTGGTCTTACGTGTAACACAATCCATTGAAGAAATTCATTGTTGCATGAATTGTATGGTAACTCAGTGTCATGTGCATTATAAGCTATAAAATATATTCAATTCATTTAATATATTAAATATATTATAAATTCGTGGGATATTATATTCCTTTAGGTGCTTGGTTTTTTGTGTCATACATGCTATCTTATACAATATTCCTACTTGAGATTTTCGGGGTATTGCTTTCTCCCCACTTTAATTAAATTATATCCTCGCAATTTAAACTCGATCATGATGATATATTGTCTGTTATTTCGTATTTTAAAATCACACATAAAGATAAGAGTTTTTATAATATCTTCTAGATAAGATATAATGAGAAATACAAAGGTCACGTTTACTAAGATATAACTGAGTCTATATGTAGGATAAAATTAATGGAACATAGAGATTACTACTTGAAAGGAAAATTTAATCATTTATTATGAGTGATTGAGGTCATCAATCACAAAAATTATAATGATCAATATAATGTTTAGGGTCTCAAATCCATAAATCATTGATGATTTAGAATGACATCAATTCAACAAAAATTAAATAATTAGAAAAACATTTTATTTCTATGTCATTTTCTTAATATTGGGTAATTGTTTTTCTACATAAGAATATAATGAAATTTTATTATATGATATGTTTTAATTTCATGTGAATAATTCCATATTTTTGTTTTGCTTCGATCAAATTCTTATTCAGCCCTCTACACACATAAATTAATTACCAATAATGAATTTTTATGCATGTAGCATGAAAAGAAACTTTTAAAGGATTATAAGAATTGTAAAAGAGTTACAAGTATAACTATTTGTCTATAACTATCTTCCAAAACCTATAGGTTCATATATTAATCTATAATGTTTACAATTTATACTTTTGTTTTATCATTAACATTTAATCATAAAATTTATGAACTAGAAATAATGAATATTTGACCAAAAAATAGCATGGGTCAGTGGTTGACATGAAACCCATATTGTCCTTCATCCATGGGTACATGACCCATATCCTTTCCAGATTTGATTGGTTTTCCCCAAGCTTATAAGTTATACTTTTATAAAACTAGATTAATAAAATTTTGAAAATTACATTGATTGAAATCCTTGAAATTAGGGTAATTACTAAATATACTTTTATCTGTAGGTTTTCATATGAACTCAATAAATAAATACTTTATCCATTTATTTTAACATAAGTCCATCCTTTGTCTAATGTTTTTCCATTACATCATTTCTAGGATTTATAGACCGTGTCCTCTTATCTTTAATCTAAAATAAATTATTTTTAACCTAGCTTATTCATTTTCAAAATCCATCATTGTGGTTTGTAAATAAAATATGAATTATCCTAAGCATATCCCCAGGGATTGTCAAGCCAGGTGTGCAGTAAGGCTTGCTTTTGCGTACCGGGTTACACCAATTTAGTCCTAGCATACCTTGTTAGAGTTGTTACTCAAAAGAACATTAGTTACATAACTATTTCCACTTGTATTATCCATACATGGATTTATTTCTATGAAAACTAAATAATATCTATCTAACTGAATATTTAGGATATTCTTCTATACTTATCCTAAAATTATCCCTTAGTTATATTTTCTTTATTACATGTTTTCCAAAATCTAGTTCCTATTTCTACTAAACTTACATTAATACCAACTATAGAGATCTGACCACATAAGGCCCAGAGTCGATGTCTTTATCAATTATATTGGCATGAGTACAAGGAATAAAATCCCAAAGGACCGACAGTTTAGTAGTCTAGGTAAACCAGATACATATATTATCCTTATATTAAAAATTAACATACTAATTACAACATAATTTTGTCCCGTAAATAAATAATTTTATGATAACTATATTCCATATAGTACATTCCTGGTTAACTTTCATATTACACTTCTTGGATTCTTGTGGAAAAGAAATAAAATAAGGCTGACCTCAAAGGCTCAGTAAAGGTAAACCATGGTGGACGAAATAATGAATCAATGAGAATAATAATCATCACATGGTAAATAACTGACCGCACATACCATGTAATCAATAAACTAAAAATTAAATGAATAAAAAATATGGAAAGTGAATAACTGGAAATAGATTTCATTCAAATAAATATATATGGAAAAATTAATATGTAAATGTATGAATCTAAAACACATCCAGTTAATTAATGAATTGAAAATGAAATGTATCCACATATATGTCAATGCAAAATCTCATGGATGAATAATAACTAAAACTAAATGCAGTAAATACTTGATTATTGGATGCCATGTTTCCTAGGTACATGGGACATTTACTATAATGACCTTTCCCAATATGGTTTAAAATATATCTCGTAAAAACTTATAAAAAAAGGTAGAAAAAATGACTCTTCCCAGGAGACTTCTGATATATCAAGGGGCTATCTATAATTAGGACCCAACTATGCCATACCTATCAAAACAATTACCCATATATCGAATAATAAATTTAATAATGTACCTTATCAAATATCTGTATACTTTAAGATATACATATTTATCAATATTTATATATATAATCAAATAAAATTCATAGTGAACACCGTATAAAAATTATATATGATATAGTCAATGAACATATCCATGATAAATGATATGGTTAAATAAAGGAATTCAATGTTCAATGATATGAGTAAATTGAATATCTCCCGGGGAAAATGAATCATGAATGTGAATGTGAATACTAACCTTGGCCAAATAAATCATAAACCATATAAAGAAATATTAAGCATTGTATCAATACAACATACCCCAAGTGAATTAAAATAAAATTTTGTAGTCATTTATTAATGAAAATATTATAAAAATATATTTTAAAAAAATTCTTGAGGAAAATATCATTTTATTTTAAAAAACCTTTGACAAAATTCTTTCATTGAAAATCAATTTAAAAAAAAATATTTTCGAAAATTAATATTTCAAACATGAAAAGATATATTAGAATTAATGATGGTGGGTATATTTGTACATGTCATATACCATAAAAAGAACATTGAATTATCTTGGTAAAAAGGTTAAAAAAATTCCTTGTTCAGAAATAGAAAAAGATATTCCGTTTTAAACATTAGTAGAAGAAACAAATAGTAAAAATTACCTTACCAAATCAATTTAAAAAAATGTCGATTTTTTTAATAAAACATGGTTTTTAGAAGAAAACTAGTTCTTTGACTAAAGATAGAAATGAAGTCGTTTATACTTAAAAACATTTTCTAAAACACCTTGAGTACCAAAGAGTGGGAAAATGGTACTAATACTTGAAAACATTAACAAATTACTAGACTGGAGGAAAATTAAAGGGTTTATTGATGAATTTTCCTATAATTTACATTAATGGAAATACCATTCAATGATTATTAAATCTGTTATTGAGGAAAATAATCTTCGAACATTCCGAAGTGTCCCATACCACTTTGAAACATTTTCAATCATAAAAATCATGAAAAAATAATATTAAATGAACATTTCAAATTTTATGAAGAAAAATTAATTCATGATATGATATATAAAAAATTTTAATAGATACACATCACAAAAATAGTAAGTTTTGAACATGGAATTTATCTTAGAGAAGTAAAATGTGAGGTGAAAAAGCCTTTACCTTATGTATGATTTTCCTCATGTGTCTTAAAATTCTAGAATAAAAATTTTATGTCAATTATTTTATTTTATTGGAACCCTTTTCATGTTTATCATTACTTTTATTTCACTTAATACAATGTTTTATACAGCTACTTAAATAATTATTTTTACATCTAGTGTTTGACCAAATCGGGTTCATGTGTTAAAAAAACATTTATAGGTCAAATAAGGTTAATGTGGTCATTATATAACATCTAATGAATATTAATAATGAAACAATTATCATATTTATACATAATTTGTATTTTTAAACTAATAATTAAATACAATTATGAAAAATGAATCAACATTACAATTATAGGGATAGTAGGTTGTTTGTACACATGAGTAACATTCCTATTTTTTAATGATCACTATGGAAAGAAGGTAAGAAACCCAATATCATTATGTAATGATCATTATTTTATAAATTCCATGTTATGTAATCATATATATTTATAAATATAATTATTGTGATGTAGAATTAATCACAACATGTTGAGGAGGCTATAGTCAACATGTCCAGGAACAATGTTATCACTTTTTGAATGTGTAAAGGGTAATAAAAAATGACATATATTACCTTTACAGAAAGGTAATTATGTCATTAATATCATATATAGTTTTTTTATGTCACATATTTTTAATTAAAATCATCCTTTATAAGTTCCATGTATAGTGTGAACAAATCAAATCGCTTTGAGGAGGCAAAAGTCTTCACATCTAGAAACGATGTTATCATATTAATACAAAATGAAATATATAAGGGTATGTGTTATAAACTAATTATATAAGAATAAAGAAACAATAAATATAATATATAAAATATATAAATATATTTTCCATCATAATTTCCACCATGAAATGTTGTAAAGGAAAAATGAACAATCATCATTTCGTGAGGCAGTAGTTTGTCATACATAGAAATAGTATATTCATTACAAATTAGATATAATTGTTTGTAAGTTTAGGTATAACTTTTAGTATAAAAAATACTAGTATATATAGGATATTGGTTTTGTTATAAATTCATATAATATGAAGAGTTTGGTGGTCTGATAATGGAAATAGAACTAAATAGCTTAACGGAAGATGTTACCTCCTTATCTGATAATTTCTTTTGGTTGGTACCAAAATTATTCCTCGGATGTCATTATTTTCAAGGGAATTATTCTAGAATTATTTGTTTTATGTTCATGATATATTTTGGCAGAGTATGGTCGAGAAAAATATGCTTGATATGTTTGAGTAAGTGGATGGAGAGGAGGCCATTTTATATTGGAGGAGGAGTGGTACTCTTGTAATATTTTGATAAAGGAATTCAATAAACCTTTCTTGACATTAAATGTGGATCCATTAATAGAAACAAATATATCAAATGGATTATAGTGTCTAAATAGATCCCTATAATAGACCTTTTTAAAGTTTATAGGTCATTTTGGCCGTTAAGATTAAGATTTAGTCCCTTATTAATCTTAATTTTACGTTAATCCTTGTAATTAATTTTAATTACATACAATAATCATTTTTTTCAAAAACTAAGTTGAAAATATTATAAATTAAAAATTAGTATTATTATTAATATTGAATCAATTTTTCCAAATTCCAATCGAAGAACTGGAAAAAAATAATTTAAATTTAATCCCACAGATGGGACGAAAATGTGGTTTTCTAAAGTAAAAACATCCAAGTGTTTAATATGCTTCTATTGTTAATTTCAATGTGAAATTGATTAAAATGACCTAAATTATATTACATGGTAAAAATATTATCTAATTATACCTTAAAAACAATTTAAAACCTTATTTTACTTTCAAATAAATTATATGAAAATGTATTTTTGAATTAAAATTTAGTATTTTTCATTGTTCATTAAAAATTGAAACTTCACAAAAAATACCAAAAATTATTCATCAACTAATTTTTATGTTTTTAATAAAAATATGAATTATATATTGACATATTAAATTATTAAAAGGGTCAAAAATTATATTTAAAATACAGTTTTCATTAAAGAGATGTGAAAATGCCTTAATAAAAATAAAGGTTTTTATTTCAAATATTAGGATTGTTCTTATACTATATCTATCGAATCTATTGGATGAATATAAAAATATTATAGTAAATATAATAAATATAAATATATATATATATATATCACATTAATATCACCTAATAACTGTAATTAATTTAATTTATCACCATACAAAATCTTTGTGTGCATCAAAATAATTTTCTATAAAATATTTTTTTATTTAGTTTGTTCTTATATTCATTTCTAATTAATTTGTTACCAGTATATTTTTTTATATTTTTGTAAACCTTATATGTTCATAAGTTAGTTAATAATATCTATAATTGATAGTTTATATTACATTAAAGAGTATTTTAATAATTTATTATGGTTCTGTAAAGCCCAGTATTGCGCGTAACACAAGGCATTTAAGAAATTAGTTATTGTGTGTGTCGTATGATAACTCAGTGTATCATGCATTGAAATCTATAAAATATATTTAATTCATTTAAAATATTATATATATTATAAATTATATGGATATTATATTCCATTATGTTCTTCATTTTTCATGTCAAACACGCTATCAAATATATTGTTCCTACTTTAGATTTGGGAGTTTCCAAAAATATAAAAATTAAAGGGATAAGTAATTTAAAAATTATGTTTACTAATGAATTGTTACTTTCACCACTGATTCAATTACACTATAAAAATTATGATTACTGATTAAAATTTACACTTTTTTCTTCCAATATAATAATATTTCACCCTTATAGGATTATAGTCACAATATTTTACCCTAAGAAGTACCTTTCCACAGAATCCTTTAAGAGAAACGCAAAGCTCTAAACATTAGTCCAATATCTTCATTAACATATTTTCCTTTTATCCTTAAATTTAAAATTTATTTTTCAAAATATTATATAGTGAATTAATTTTTATAATTTAATAAAAAAAATTATGGTTAGGGAATAAGCATTAACAACCTTTCCCCTTCCCCTTTAGAAAATAAAAAACGTCAATTGTCCAGATGTACAGACAACTACTTCCATGACTTAATAAGTTTCATTTTCATTCACTGCCTAAAATGTATATTCATGAAACATAATTTTAAATATAATTATTAATTTTATAACTTTTTATGATTTTAAAAATAATAAACCATATGACTCATTACTCTGATGGTATAAAAACAAAGTCATCACCCTTGCGTACATGTGGATTACCGCCTCCCTGGAATTGTATATTGTATTTTTCAATACCACCTTAATGCCAGATTAGAAATTATAATTTATTAGTATATATTACATATAAGAGTAATTAATATAATGACTATGATTATTGATGGTTGACACAAAAATTAACAATTTTTAGTAGGTAATCCATTAGTATCGATAAATAACATGAAATTATTTGATCACAGATTCTATTTTCATGAAAAATAAAAAAAAAATAAACAAAATCAGATTATTATATTATAGTTCATTATTAAACAAAAATTATAGTACATTTTATTATCTAGGATTGATGAACATGGTATCAATGAATGGTTACAAAAATCGGCATCATAATGCATCTCCTAAACATTTAAAGTATTAACCCTCACATTAAAAATAAGTGATAACTAACTAATATATTCATAATAAATTTTCATAAATGTTGTATATAAATAGATAATTTATATGTATTAGGTTCTCAAATATATTATTAATATATTTGTGTTTTTTTACAAAAGGTTTTATCACTTATGACTAAGTGGGAATAAAGGTAGGGTTTTTTTGACTCAAACCTTATTGTTTAGTAAAAATAACTTGAATTCTATTATAATAATTCATGAAAGAATTATTATACCATGTAATGATTTGTTTCTGTATTTAATTATTCTTATCTATTTAATTTATGTTTTACAAGGAATACTTATTCTATGATGAATATATATATTTTTAAAAAAATGGAGTTCTTCTAAGAATAATTTCCATCTCTTTTAATAGATTTTTTCCCTATGATTTTTTTTACATCCTAAGAGGACCAATTTGGGATATACCTAACACTGATAGGGGATGAATCAATGTTAAGGACTTTTTAAACCAATTCTAACTTATTATCTTTGTACCACTTGACCTGTTAGGATATTGATTCTCTAATTGTCTTTTCCCTGTCGCATGAAATAATTAAAAGCAGTAAAAATATGCACATAATATTTTTACAAAGTTCACCAATCAATAAGAGTATCTACATCCTTTCCATGCATGGGAATAACTATTTAATGGATTCTCCACTACAATGTGATATTCATTTAAAATGGAGTGGCTAAGAAAACAATCCTATAGCCACTGTGAGTCCCTACACTTTGGTGGGGGTGGGAGAAAATCCTCTACCCTAGATTGGTGATAGCCTAGTCCAACTTGCATCCTTTAACTGGTTCTTTATACTGCCTATGAATAAAGTCTTCTTTCTTCTTCAAAAGTTATATTCTACTCTTGATCTTCTTTAGTTCTCTTCACTTGATTACTTGCAAAGCTGTAGGCACACAATTCTCCCTTATTTATTTCCCTTATTTTCTAGTGCACTGTCTACTGCACTACACTTATTTTTTTTTCTTCTAAGTGCAACGAACAATTTCATTAAAAATTATTCTCTCTTATTTGCTAGAATCACATACACAAATGCGATTATTCAGGTAATGAAGATCAGCTCACTTGGAATCATCTGAATCAATTTTTTTCTTCTTTTTCGTGTATGCATGTGATTATGCATATGGTATTTAGGTTAAACCTTTATTCCCTTACCTTATTATTGTTCTTTACACATGTGCACACACTTGTTTGATTCTTTTATTTAGTGTCTTCAACTATTCGTGTACATGCATGCAAGAAAGCATTCTCCTCCTCTCCTTCTTTTGTGAAATCCCTTATTGGATATAGTTCGTTAAACACACACACACAAACACTTGGCCTCTTCCACCTATTTCTTTTCTTTATTCCTCTTTCACTTAGTTATGGTGTTTATTTAGGTGTGATATTTGTCTTCAAACCCAAATGGTTGAATCCATTTCTTAGTTAGGGTGTTTCTTCAAACACTCAAATTATGGCCTCATGCTTCTTTAAACAATAAACTTGTGTGTATGAATGTGTTTTGGCCTTCTCTCCTTCTCCACCAAATCACAAACCCCTATAAATAGTATACTGTAAAAATGCATACCTTAACGAGTTATTATTCACCTTATGAATCTGAGGTGACCTCAGGTTTTATTTTTTTCACAAGGATACATGATTCTTTTTTTTGCATGAGGTGGAAAATTTTTACTCTTTGCAAAGCATAGTGAGAGAATATCTCAAGCACTCGCTAATGATGTCCTGACTTTTGTGAAGCACAATGAGGGTTTTTACCAATCCTATCATGTGTTCAGGTAACAATTATTCAGGAAGCAATTCAAGGGTGTGTAACACCTGTCGAAGGCTTGTGGGAATTCTTCTTCGCAGAGCTGAAGGTACGCAATACTCCTGGTTTCTCTTCGCGAAGTGACACACATGGAGAGCCTCTGTTTTTCAAAATATGAGCTCTCAGTTCTGTGGGCGCAACTCATATCTTGGCTTGGTTCCTCCCCATTTATAGGTGAGTATCACTTCTTTATATGCGTTCAAATATATGTAGTGAATCATTCGATATTCATTCTTTGAATAACCGAGATATTTGGTTCATAAAAACATTCAAAACCACATTTGAGATACGCCGAGATTTGTTGATGTTTCCTCCTTTTTTTGAACATGGGACCCCTTTTTTGTGCATGATATCAGGAACACGTGCATGATTATTTTTCAAATCCACACTCCAATCCGCATGGCCTCGAAAACTTCGTTTTCCTTGGCCAAACCTCCGTCCTCGAGATATCGCATGAATGCAAGACATAGATTGAATGCATGATCTTGGTTCGATTTGATGATCCTCATACTGTCAAAAATAATAAGGCATGATGGATCATACGTGATCATCCATCAACTACAGCAGAATGGAGTGGCGCCTATGATCATAGGAGGTTGAAGATGAAGGCACAAGATGTATTGAATGTTGCAGGAGGATCAAATATTCCTAGTTCAATCGTACGCGGTGCAAGAACTGATGAGTGGTAAAGATTAGATCCATCTACTGCGGATTGATTTAACAGTGGAGCGAGATGTGAGATTGGATGGATGGTGGAGATTACATCTATGTTTTTTAAAATGTATACCACATCAAAATGGACATGTGGGAAAGTCTCATTTTATCAATCTAATTCTCCCTAACACTGCTTAGAATTCTCCTATCCCCCCTCCGGTGTCACCCCACACCGGTTCTCTGCGGGCGCGATTATGCACCCACCTATGCCTCATGTGGGCGTGCTCCTAGCACCCACTATACATACTTGCACGTGGGGTGATCACTATGTGTGCATTCCTACGGGATTATACACGGACCACACGTGCCTCTTACGAGATGGCTCTGTATTATCTTCCGTATGTGGGTGGTCTACCCCCTATGGACCTGCATGTGCCTCATGTTGAGTTCAGGTAGCTAGCTCATGGCTTGGAACCAATTTTTAGTAAGCCACATAATAAATATTTGGTAGAAAACTGATTGTACACAAAAATTTAGAGCCATCATTAAACACAAACAAACCTCATGAATGGAAACTTTAAAACATAATGCACATGCATGGATACTACCTTCAAGTTCCATGCTCATACCACTCCCTTATTTTCTCATTTTACCTTTCGTTTTTGGATTATCAAATCCAAATTCTACTTCAATGTTGTAAACATTGTATAACACTTGATATAAGTTCTTTGAACATAGTATTAGCATATAAATCATCTGATTTGAATTATCCATTTCATTTATAAGAGTGTCTGTAAAAATCATTAACAATCATTTACCACATTGACAACAAATACAACTCAATTACTAAAGTGGTCCCAAAAATATCCCCTTTGTATTTGTAGGAAGTACCCAACATTTTTCTACTAAATGAATATGTCATTTTGAGTTGTGATTCTTCACTTATTTCTCTCCCTTAATCTTTCATTTCAGTTATCCCCCCTTTTTAAAAATAAATACATTGTTCATAGAAGAGAGGGTATCATTTCATACTTAAGAAATATGCCATCAATAATTTCACTATAAGTCTACTTGAGCGTTGCTCGGTATAGAAAACAAGAGGATTCCATTTAGACCACAAAGTTGTCCATTACCCACTAAAAATAACACCTCATGAGAAGAGAAATCATCAAATTTACGTCAAGGGGTTTCCACTTTCATTTCATGATTAGGATAATAAGTGTGATATGAAATAATCACCTGAAACTCTTGCACTCACTTCAGCAAATGGATCAAAAACATTTTGGTGTAATAGGTAGGATAAGTGACCTTTGAACACTACCATTCTGATTATTTCACTGAGTAATTTAGTTACACACCATTTGAAAATTGATATTTATTTTGAGTAACCAAGGACGAGAGATTGATAAATTATATAGCTTTTCCAATGACATGATCTTTGGACAATCTATAGAGTAATTGAATTTTATGCCAACTAATGTTGATACTGATTGAGATAATGACTTTGTCACCTTCTTCATGTGTCTCCCCCTTAGGATAACACTTCTAATCACTAAATCCCAGGTTCTACCCTTGATATATTGCCTCAAGTTCAATTCCATGTATGATAAGAATAAATAAAATACACAAATATTTAAGGGAATAAGGTGGATCATTCTTGATCCATCAATGTGACAAAAAAGGTTGAGATGATTTTCTCAACCCAGATGAGTCATTCTTCACACATCCACAACTGATCTTCAATGCTGACTATGGTGGTGTGGACCTTACTATTTCTTCCAGCCATTTGTGCGTGAATATTCTTTCTTTATGGGATTTCATAGCACTAGAATCTCCTAGTGCAACATTCATCATTTTGAGGAATTCTTGTTGGGATGGAGTAAATTCAAAGAATCTTCTAATAGTATGACCAACCTTGGTGCACCCCATACATATAATTTCATTGTCTTCATGTAGAATCTTCTTTTTGTTTTTAAAACTAGATTTAGCTTGTTCATATTCCATTTTTCTCATTCATTCCAAATCATCTGGCCAAATCACCAATATATCATTGGGGACTGAGGCATCAAGATTGGATCTTCTATATGGATTCTTCTGAGTGTCATCCTTCTTAGAAGTTCTTTTGGATGCACTATCTTTCAACTTATTGAATTTAGATTCCAAGGAATTCTCATATTTCCTTCTTGAAATCTTCTTGGGAGAATTTTTTTTTCACATTAATCATCAGATTTATTCCCAAGGATGCTTCTTCATTCTTAACCAGCTTCTATGTTCTTCTTTTATTATCATCTTTGGGTACCTATTGAAATGAACATGCAACATTCATATGACCACTCCCATTGAATGTATCACAGATTTTATCTAACTTTCCAAATCCATTTGCAGTATAAAGATGCTTCTAGATTTGTGGATATTTCTTCTTCTTCTTCTTTGGATTTCTCCCCCCTTGAGATGGGATTTCTCTATGATTTAACATTTAAGGGGTTATACCAACAATCCAATGCACAATGCTGAAATCAATTACTACACCAGCATTGACCAACAAACCTTGACTTCTTCCCATATTATTTATAAGGTATCTGAATCTTTTTCATGATATATTGTTCTTTATGTGGGGATATATCTTCTACACTCTTTCCTCTATTCACCCAATCCATGTTGGTAGGTTTCTTCCCAGTTTTCTTTATCCATACTTGTTTAAAATTTTTATTCCAACCTGTACTTTTTGTAGAGGTAATTTTAGAAACATTAGTACAAGTTGGAATGGATAATACCTTTATTTTCTTAACTGCATGTGATAGATCATTGAGTGAATCCATGATCTTATTATCACATGTTGAAGGTCTTTTGATAGTAGAATACTCTAGTGAGCATTGAGTACTATCAGAAAATGTTTCCTTCTTTTCTGGAGACTCAATATGTGTCTTCTCAAGATAGGTCAATTGAGCTTCAAATTCTAGATATCTCATATTGAGGATGACTTCAAGGTCTTAGATCATAGTTATCTTCTCTTCAAAAGCCTTATTTAATCCTTCAACTTCTTCTTCATGCATCCTTACTGTTTTTTGTAACAAAGATTCAAGTTCTTTAATCTTATTATAGTCTTCTTCCAAATATACGTCCTTGACTTCATTACACTTTGTCAGCTCATCTTCAAGTGCATGGATCTTCTTTTCTAGGGTCTTATTTACTCCCTCTTTTTTTCAACATCTTTGATCCACTTTGACAAACTTACTTAAAATTCATTATTTGTTGCTTCAAAGGCTCCAACCTATCTGAAATTCAATAGTCATTCAATTTTTTTTCTTGAAATCCTTTCTCCAAAACATCAGTTTCTTCTTCCAACAGAGCGATATTTTCCCGCATGCATTGAAATACTCCAAAAACCAAGGATGTACCCTCTTCAAGAATACCATGAAGAATAATTCTTCATTTATAAATAGATATTTATTGAGATGTTGTAGATTGATCATCACCACTTGTGCTAGCATTTTCATCATCAGAATATTTCCAAATGTGCTAACACATACCTCTTGATTAGTTGAGGTAGGAAGGATGTCCATGTTATTGGTGGTAACATGACACACCTTCTCATTACTTTCCATGTCCGATGTGTCTTCAATGTAATTCATATATGGAGAACTAGATTATTCCTCTTCTATAGATAAGAGGGACTTCTTCTTCAACATTATCTTCTACTTATTTTTACTATTCATCGTGTTCTTGGTAGATATAGCCTCTTGTTCATAGATACATGAATCTTCATTAAAATTTCACTTCATTGATAAATCAGGAAGGAAAATCAGGTCATAAAAAGATAATAACTTCACTGTAGAGAATCCAAAAGAGGTAAGCCTCTCTCTGATACCAATTGAGAGAACCAGTTTGAGATATACCAAAAACTGAGAGGGGGTGAATCATTGTTAAGAACTTTTTAAACTAATTATAACTTTTTATCCTTATACCTCCTGACCTATTAAGATCTTGATTATATTATTATCTTTCCAGGTATCATGCAATAATAGAATGTAGTAAAAATATGCTAACAATATTTTGACAAGGTTCACAACTCAATAAGAGTAGCTACGACCTCTCCATGAATGTGAATGACCAGTGCATGGATTCTACACTATAATGTGATATTATTTTACAATGGAGTGGCTAGAAAACAATCATCTAGCCAGTGTGAGTCCCTACACTTTGGAGTGGGGTGTAAAATAATCCTCTCCCCTGAACTGGTGATAGCCTAGTCCAACATGAATCCTCTAGCTGGTTCTTTATAATGCCTATGAGGACAGTCTTCTTCCTTCTTTATAAGGTAGATTCTTCTATTGATCTTCTTTAGTGCTCTTTACTTGATTACATGAAAATTAGTAGGCAAGAAATTCTTTTATTCTTGTTCATGAATGCATGTGATCATTCATATGGTATTTAGGATTAACATTTCTTCCCTTCTTTTCTTATTCTTGTTTACACACATGAACACACTTGTTTGATTATTTTATTTAAGTTTCTTCACATATTGATTTACATGCATGCAAGCATGCATTTTCCTCCTCTTCTTCTTGTGTGAAAACTCTTAATGGAAATGGTTCTTTCAACACACACACTCAGCCTCTTCCACCTCTTTATTTTATTTCATTCTCTTACATTTAGTTATGGTGTTTCTTTAGGTGTTCTATTTGTCTTCAAAGCCGAATGGGTGAAGCCCTTTATTTGTGCGATCTTCTTCTTCAAAAACTAAAATTATAGCCTCGGGATTCTTTAAACAACACACATGCATGCATGAACATGTGTTGGCCTTATCTATTTCTCCACCAAAACAAAAAACCCTACAAACAGTAGAGTGTAAAAATGCGTACCTCAAAGAGTTCTTATTCACCTTATGAAACCGACTTGGGCTTGATTTGTATTCTTCACGCAAGGAAGACCGATACTTCTTTATGCATGTGGGGTACAATTTTTCCTCTTCTTAAAGTAAAGTGAGAGAATATCTCAATCAATGTCTCATGATGGCACAATTTTCGCGAAGCACAGAGAGGGTTTTTACAAAACTTATCACCTGTTCGGGTGTCGGTTCTCATCGAAGAAATTTGAGGGTGTGTTGCACCTGTCAGTAAGGACTTCGGGCCACCCAAGCTTTTGGGCCAGTAAGGCCTTCGGGCCACCTCAGGGCCTTCAAGCCACCTTAAGTGCATATGCAAACCAGACAACCAACAAAGAACAAGCTCTATAGGAGGATGGGAAAGGATCTTTCACCACAATAGATGATACATGGATTTCAAGAATTAGAGGGTATGGCACCAGCCATTGGGATAAGCCTATGCATGCATGAGATAGTCTAGCCGAACAACCATGCAAAGGTGGAGATCTGATTTCACGATGAAGATGTTGTGGAAGAGCAGTTCCAAGTAGTTAGTCTGGGTTGTATCTAATGTTTGAAGCCTACGGGCAATGAATTCCTCTAAGGCCATGTAACACCCCGAGATTTTATGAGAATTATTCTTTTTAATTTCTTTGATGTCTTTTTTTGTACACTTCACCAAGATTAGCTTGCGCTATACGCAACATCGTATTAGCTTGTAGTATACGCAACACTATTCTTGGCTTGTGATGCACACAATTTCAAGTTATTTTGAATAAAACTCATTTTACACAACACCAAGTATAGATTTTGATCAATGTATAAATAAACTATATTTTGAGTATGTTATACGAAACACCAAAGAAAGATTTCCCTACACACAACTCTGACTTGGCTTGCATTACATGCAAGAGCGAGGTTCCTCAATAGCGTGTGTTGTACGCAATAATGAGTTTCACTAAACGATAATATATTGTTATAATATTATTTTGATCTAGCCATTATGAATATTATTAACCTCATTTTTAATTTTACAACATTATAATTCATGTTACACATTTTTTGGAATGAGTTATGAGAACAAAATCATATTTTGGATAAAAGAAGTATTTAAAAAAAATGCAGTTTTTCCGCCTTTTGGGGGCGCACCCATTTTAAATTTAATTTTTGAAAAGTTTATATGTTAAATTTTACAAAATAAACTTCTTTATTTTGAAACAAGATATAATAATTTACTTTGGATAATGTTTTGATATTTTTCTGACAATGTTCTTATTTTGATGAATAGTAAAAACACGCTAAATTTTACTTAAAAACAACTTTTTTCATCGAGATACTTTATATGGCTAAATTATAATATTATATTGTTTTAAAGTGTAAATAGAATATATTTTTACCATTTAATATAATTTATGTCATTAGAATTAATTTTATATTGAATTAATAGGTAAAAACATCCCAATCTTTGACAATGTTCTAACTTTTAAAACTCGTTATCTTAACAACGAGATTAATTTTAAATTAATTACTGCAACTTTTTTGTTTTGAATTTTGAAAAATGGATTCCATATTTTTATTTAGTGGGTCCAAATTATGTTAATAGGTTACTTTTTTTTTGATTTTATGAATAGTAACTATGGTAATTTTTATTTACTACAGTTAAAGGTAAATCAGGTACTTAAGGGTAAAAATAAGATTATAAAATTACCCTAAGACCTTAAAAAATTCTATTGGATGAATAAAAGTCGACCCATATCATTTAATGGTATTAATAGATTAATTTCATAGACTTCTGACCATGAAAATGAAATAATTATTTTTAAAACCGAAGAAAGTGACAACATGTCACTCTCTTATATATTATTAGTGTAATAATTTTAATTTAGTGATAAACCTACTAAAACATCCAATTTAAATAGTCTCCAGAAATATAATAAACTTATATACATCATGTGAATTTATTTAGAATTTTGAGGGATTAAAAAATTATCATTAATGGTGACACAATAGTGATGCAGAAATTGTTTATTTGGTGAAAATCAATACTACAGTTTTTATTAAAATAATAGTGACTATAAAAAGCACACACACCTGACCAAAACTTATTGGACATGTAAATGTATACCTTAATCATCCAGTGGTCTAATATTTGACCTTTTGGATCCTTAAAAAAGTGATAATGACACTTATATTATATTATTTTAAATGATGTCAAAGTTGTCACCTTCATAATTTAATAAATATAACAATTTAAATGTTTTGATTTTAAGCTGATAAATTTGAGTAAAAATATTCACATGGAAGATATTATATTTATCTGCATCATAGTTTTTTATTTCTAATTTTTTTCAACAAATAAGTATATTAAATAATTATACAAAAATGTTGTTGTAATTATTTTATTAAGAAAAATACCAAATAAATGGTTTTAAAAATATTAAGATAAATATTATATGAAATAATTAATGTTATCCACAAATTCTTTAGATTAATATGACATGTTAGTAACCTATTAATTTTTTTTCGAATATATCCTCTATTTGGATGTTATTTAAATTTAAATAAATGAATAGTGTCAAAATTGACACTATTGATATTTTATAAAACTAACATGTTATTAAATTGTTTAAAAATCAAAAAAATATTTAAAAATTATAAATTGAAATTTATATGGTCTAAAATCTCATAAAGTATCCAATTATTGACAATTCAAAACACATATGTAAGTATTTATAACAATTTAAAATTTAGAATATTATTACCACAAATAAGAGTAAATAAATTAAATAATGATAAATCAAATTGATAAGGTTTAAAATAATTTCTCAAAATATCTAAATTTAATTGGTTGATGATATTACAACCATATCTTACCTCATATCCTAAGTTGAGTCACTTTGGATGTTTTTAAGTGGGGTTTTATTTTATTATTAAATAATATTTTTGAGGTTTCCAAAAGTGCGCCTCTCTTCTCTTATAAAAGGGAACCTCCTCCCTCTTCTTTTCACACTATTTTGAGACTTCAATATAGGAAAAACCATGAAACTTTATCTTCTCCACTTCCCTAGAAACATACTAGAGGTCCTGGTCTTCTTCAAATACCTACTTTAGTACCCTAAGAGGAGGTTTAGAAGAGGCGCGTCGAAGAAGAGGTAATATACTTTACCGATTCTTTCAAATTCATTTCTACTTCTACTTCCTATTATTTTGGTGTTTCATAATAAATTAATAAAATCTGTATCACTCAGATACTTATATGTTATTATATATATGAAGCAACCATATTTCACATTCTATCCATCCTACAGAAAACGAAATCACCGCGCGTGCGTACGTACGAAATATCATCTCCATGCCATGGTGTAATCTTTTATTTAATCACTAACATACATATATGGGTATAAGGATGGAAGAAATAACTATATATTATTATTGTAAAGTTACATTTATTAAGAAATATTTTACACCATACACTTCAATACAATTCCACAATCATGGGAATGATATCATCGCTTGTGCGTATGTACGGCCTACCATCTCGACGATGTGATGCGACTCATTCAACATGATATTAATTGAATAATGATTATATAATTGAATTGAATGAATATATATGATATATATTACACTAATACCATTATTAAAATGATTTATCTATAACCTAAGAAGAGGAATAAGAATTTATTCGACAAAACATGCATAAGAACCTAAAGCAATGAACACCCGAATAACAAGTAGCAATGAAATATTACTAATAAGAAGATACGAATATGACCATATATGATATCATAACAATGAATATGATTCAGAAATAAGTCAATGAAATTATTTAAATCATTATACAGGAAGTTTGGAAACATTCAAAGCTTATCGGACCTGAGGTAAGGGATTATTTCATCTCACTTTTATTTCTGTGAGACTTATGCTTTAATCACCATCTATTTATTTTGTATGGTGTTTATGATTCCCATGAATGTTTTATTAATTTTATTATGAAGGATATGATATTTACATATTCTTGTGATTTTCTTTATTTTATGACATTTATGATTCCACTGATCATAAAATGTAAGGGACAATCTCGCAATCTCAATTTTTATTCGAGATTGTTTATACTTCGGTATTTACTGGGGCATATTTATCATCCACATCCATTTTTCCTCAATATGTAATATTATTTCAATCCCCCTACAAGTGTTTAAATATAATTTTACCTATTGATGAATTTTCAGTAAAAGATATGAAAGTAATCTTTTTTCATTTTCAGTATGAGATACTTTTTGATTTTTCCGGCCAAAGTACGAGAAGAATGTTTTTTAACTTATACGGTATGAACGGATTTTTATGATTTCATAGAAAATTATTTACATGAAGATTACTTTACATGTTTTCAAATTTATTTTCAATTAACTTCTTTTAGTTTAAAATTGTATGACATATTGAGAAAGGAAAAATGTTTTTGATGAAGAAAGGATATTTTCCTCAGGAATGGAGTTCAAGTGTTTTATCAAAATTATTTTCTATATAAGATAATAGAGGGTTTTTTTCTATCCCTATTATTACATTGATTTGATTATGTTATGATAGAATTATTGTTATGGATTATGTTATGATGACATGATGTTTAAGAATCCCATTTTTATTACATGGGTTATGCTATGATGTATGATTTATGATTTTGTGGCACACATAATTATGGTTTCATTATGAGATGGGTATGACCAATATCTCCCTCCAATTCATTGGGTAATGATTTATATCTCATGAGATAGACATTTCTGGAACAACAAGTAAATCCAGTTCAGTAATACAGGGCTGGAACTGTAAGTATACCCGGTTCAGGAATGGACTTTATCCACTATGATGGTCTTGGCAGCAATGCCTTGGATACTATGGAAATAATAACATGTGCTTAATGGTTTTCCACAATTACATGATTTATTACCATAATATTTTATCATGATAAATGTTCCATTATGATCTATGCCTTATGTACTGCCATGTTTTATGTCATTGCTCAAGATTTTGATGTTTAGATTTTATGCTCATGTTTTTACGTTCAAATGTTTGTATATTGTTTTATGTTTTCCATGTCTCCCCTTATTGAGCATTTGAGCTCACCCTTCTTATGTTTTATTTTCGCCAGGATATAAATAAAGGTTTTAGGTAAGAAAAAAAAGGCGAAGAACTTTATGGGAGATGCTGAAAATCTTTCACCGTGATTAGAAGATTATGTTTTGAGTTTCCAATGACACTAAAATAATATGGTATTTGGGTGTATATTTTTTTAATGTATTAAGTTTTACACAAAAGTAATGAAATGTCAATGTACACCATGCTTTGGGTCTCTAAAGTTGGAATTAGAGTGAAGGTTTAGTTAACCTTTGGAAACTAGGATGCGGAAGATTTAGTGAGATCCCAAGAGGTATTTCTATGGTATATCTACGGATGTCTCTAAGGTTAAGTATAAGTATAGGTTATAGTCCTAGAATTATGGTAAAGATCTTTGAATTAAACCTAAGATATTATATATTGAAGGTACACCCCCTCTATTATGTTGTTTTCCTATCATAATTTTTTGCTCTCACAGTATTCTTTTTGGGTTTTAGACGATGGTTGGAACACGAAGGAACCGTGTTGGTCAATGTAATGGAAAATTCGATGATTATCCTCTTAAAAAAACCAATGTTATGGGAGATGGAGTGCAAAATCTAATTGATATACTTACACAAGCTATGAATCATTCTGGACTTCCAAATGAGCAGATAAGGGAACAATATTCTATTGAGTCTTTCATGAGGCAACATCCACCCACTTTCTGTGGGTCTTCTGATCCACTTATTGCTGAACAATGGATCAATACCATGGAAAAGATATTTTCCATATTTCTCTGTTTGTAACATGAAAAAATCATTTTAGCTATTTACCATTTATAAGGTGAAGTAGACCAGTGGTGGACTCTAATTAAGAATGCAAGTCCCCAAGTTGAAATTCAATCTATGGAATGGGATGAGTTCAAGAACTTATTCTTCAATAAGTACTTTCCTCATATTCTTTGAACAAAGATGGAAAAGGAGTTCCTTCAACTTAAGAAAAAGATGATGAATCTGTTGGTATATACGAGGCGAATTTTACAAGGCTTGAAAGGTATGCATCTAGCTTTATCATCCAACCTGAAAGTAATGTTGATCTATTCTTCGGTGGCTTAAAACCAAGTCTTCAAAAGGCATTAACTATAAGAGACTTCAATAGCTATGAAGAAATTGTGCGTTGTGCTATCTAGGTAGAACTGGAAGTTGGTGTTACATATCCATCTCAAGGTTTTTCCAAGAAATGAAATATGGAGTTCAAGGAAAAATATAAGAAAAATGGTGAAAAGAAGGTGAATGTTTCTTTATTCTCAAAGTGTGGAAAGAAGCATGATAGAGATTTTCTAAAAGGTACTAGAAAATTTTTCATGTGTAGAATAAAAGGTCATCGAGCAGTTGAGTGCTGAATTAAAGGTAAAAAGGTTTCTAATGACATGAATAGATAAAATACTACAGAGAACGCTCCACCAACACTTCAATGCTTCATGTGCAAGGAAATGGGGCATTATGCTAATCAATTCCCTAATCCAATGGTTAATGATGATCGACGTGAGCAACCACTTAAGGAAAAGGACAAAGGGAAGTGACATGAAATCACTATTTGTGATGTTGAGTATGACAATTAAGTTGTGTAATGATTAAGTGTTTATGTAATGAGATTTCAAAATAGTATCATGGAATCTCATTTATAGTGTCAGGGAATTTTGGAATATCTATGTATCAGTTTTCAATAATTGTATGGTACCGGTAACCATGAAAAGTGATTGAAATATTTTTGGAAAGTAGATGATATGCGCATAATGAATGGATAAGGAGAAAACAGTATGTTTGATAATATTAATGAGCTCATGACTAATATAAGGACAAAGTGACATCATGGTTTGAATATATAGGAATTTTGGGAATTTGGTATGTTGAAAGAGTTAACTTTTGACAGCATTCATGTTTTCACTAAGGTTCATTTTTCAGGAGAATACATGATTAAGGTATTCACATGTTTGGAATGCGACCAACAAGATATATCTTATGATATATGGGGGATAAATGATGGTATTCACATGCTTGGTTGATGAAATTTCTAGTAACCGTTTTCTTTATACTATGATCTTGGATAGATGTATTTTGGATAAGCCTAAATATTTGAAATAGATTATGTTGGAAATAAGATAATATTTTTTAAGGATTAAACATTTTTTTGATATTATTTTTGGAATGTTATAATAGTGTAGTTTTAGAAAAAGGACAACCTGAAGGATGAGTGAAAACCCGTCGCGTCAGAAAAGGTTGCGGGAATCGAACCCACAACCGAAGTATGACATGCCTTTATCACCTACCATTATCGTATAGAAAGACCCTGGTTAGTAGAAACTAGTTTTATTTTATTAATAGGTATGATTGATGAAGTATAAGTCCATTTTTGGAACCATATACAATTAATCTCACCATAAGATGGACTTATGTATATAACTTTTTCTACCCTTATGTTTGAGACAGATGGAATGACATATCATTCTATCGCATGATCTGCTGACACTTCACGGAAGAAAAATTCAACTTCATTTCTTTAAGAGATGAAGTGGAAATTGTTCAAGTCACAAACAATAGTGATATTGTACCAAAATCAAGTAAGTATTTTTTTAATTCAAAAATTCCTCAACATTAGTGATATGATCTTGAAAACCAAAAATGTTTTCCTAGTGCCCTCAAATCTGATGAATCAGATGGTACCTTAGATCATCACAAATTTATGGCATTGTGATTATTGGTTTTTTCATAGCCATGTTCTCTTCAACTCTTTATCCAAACATGATGGTTAGATATCTCTTCCATATCGATATTTTCACTTATATTCTCCTATGTGGAAACCCAGTGATGAGTTACTTTGGGAATCCATTATGTTTATAATGTTCCTTTTCAAAATGATGGTTCAGTATTCCTTTTTACGATGTGGGTTTCTATGAAAGAAACTTTCAAGTAGAAAACCATTTATAACCCTGACGAATTTTGAAGGCAAAATTCATTTTAAGGGGGGTATAATGTAACACCCCGAGATTTTATGAGATTTATTCTTTTTAATTTCTTTTATGTATTTTGTTGTACTCTTCACCAATATTAGCTTGCGCTATACGCAACACCGTATTAGCTAATTGTATACAAAACACTATTCTTGGCTTGTGATGCACACAATTTCAAGTTCTTTTGAATAAAATGCATTTTACACAACACCAAGTATAGATTTTTATCAATGTATAACTAAACTATATTTTTATTATGTTATACGCAACACCAAAGGAAGCTTTCCCTACACGCAACCCTGACTTGGCTTGCATTACACACAAGAGCGACCTTCCTCAATAGCGTGTGTTGTACACAATACTGAGTTTCACTAAACAATGATATATTTTTATAATATTCTTATGAACTATACATTATTAATAGTATTTCCGGCATTTTGAATTTTATAACATTATAATTCATCTTACACATTTTCTGGAATAAGGTATGAGAACAAAGTCAATTTTTTGCGATAAAAGAAGTATTTTTAAAAAAATGATGTTTTTCCGCCTTTTAATGGTGAACCCATTTTAAATCTTATTTTTGACAAGTTTATAAGTTCAATTTTATGAAATAAACTTCTTATTTTTAATCAAGATATAAAAATTTACATTGGATAAAGTTTTGATATTTTTCTCACAATGTTCTTATTTTGATTAATAGTAAAAACGCGCAAATTTTACTTAAAAACAACTTTTTTCATCAAGATAATTTATATTCTTAAATTATAATAGTAATTTTTTTAAAGTTTAAATATAATATATTTTTACTATTTAATATAATGTACTTCCTTGGCATTAATTTTACATTGAATTCATAGGTAAAAACATTTTAATCTTTGACAATGTTTTAACTTTTAAAACCTATTTTCTTAACAACGGGATTAATTTTAAATTAATTAGTGCAACTTCTGTGTTTTTAATTTTTAAAATTGGATTCCATATTAGGATTCATTGAGTCCAAATTACGTTAGTATGTTACTTTTTTTTGATATTATGAATAATAACTACGGTAATTTTTATTTACTACAGTTAAAGGTAAATCAGGTAATTAAGGGTAAAATAAGATTATAAAATTACCCTAAGACCTTCCAAAATTATATTGGATAAATAAAAGTCGAACCATATAATTTAAGGGTCTGAATAGATTCATTTCATGGACTTCATACCATGAAAACGATATAATTATTATTAAAACCAATGAAAATGACAACATGTAACTCTCTTATATCTTATAAGAGTAATAATTTTAATTTAGTGATAAACCTCATAAAACTGGGAATATAAATAGTATAAATAATCTAATAAAATTATCTACATCATGTGAATTTATTTATAATTTTTAGTGATTAAATAATTATCATTAATGGTGACACAATAGTGATGCATAAATTGTTTATTTAGTGAATAATCAATAATACAGTTTGTATTAAACTAGTAGGGACCATAAAAATCATACACACCTGACCATAACTTATTAAACATGTAATTGTAAACCATTATCATCCATTGGTAGAATATTTGACCATTTTTAGCCTTATAAAAGTTTTTATGACACTTATATTATTTTATTTTAAATGATGTCAAAGTTGTCACCTTCATAATTTAATAAATATAACCAATTAAATGTTGTGATTTTAAGATGAGAAATTAGAGTAAAACTATTATTATGGAATATATTATATTTATATGTATCATAGTATTTTATTTTTAATTTTTATACAACAAATATGTATATTAAATAATTATACAAAAATGTTTTAGTAATTATTTTATTAAAAAGATACCAAATAAATGGTATTAAAAATATTAAAATAAATATTATATTAACTAATTAATGTGATACACTAATTTTTTATATGAATATGAAATTTTAGGAACCTATTAAAGTTTTTTGTTCGAATATATCCTCTGTTTGGATTTTATTTAAATTCACATAAATGAATAGTGTCAAAATTGACACTATTGATATTTTATAAAATTAACATGTTATTAAATTGTTTAAAAATCACAAAAATATTTAAAAATTATAAATTGAAATTTATATGGTCTAAAATTTCATAAAGTATCCAATTATTAACAATTCACAATACATATGTAAGTATTTATACAAATTTAAAATTTAAAATATTATTTCCCCAAATAAGATTAAATAAATTAAATAAGGATAAATCAAATTGATAAGGTTTAAAATAATTTCCCAACATGTATAAATTTTATTGGTTGATGCGATTACAACCCTATGTTACCTCATATCTGAATTTGAGTCAATTTGGAAGTTTTTAAGTGGGGTTTGATTTTATTATTAATTAATATTTTTGAGGTTTCCAAAAGTGCCCCTCTCTTCTCTTATAAAAGGGAAACTCCTCCCTTTTCTCATCACACCATTTTGAGTCTTACATATTGGCCAAACCCTGCCCATTTCTCTTCTACACTTACCTAGAAACATACTAGAGGTCCTAGTATTCTTAAAATACCAACTTTGGTGCCCTAAGATGAGGTTTAGAAGAGGCGCGTCGAAGAAGAGGTAATATCCTTGATCGATTCTTTCAAATTCATTTCTTCTTATACTTCCTCGTTTTTTGTTGTTTCATAATAAAGTAATAACATAAGTATCACTCATATAATTATATTTTATTATCAATATAAAACAAGACTATTTCACCTTTTATCCATCCCACAGAAAATGAAATCTCCGCGTCTGCGTACGTACGAAATATCGTCTCCACGCCGTGGTGTAATATTTTATTTCATCACAAACATACTTGTATGGGTATAAGGATGGAAAAAATAACTATATATTATTATTTTAAAGGGAAATTTATTCTGAAATATTATACACCATGCACTTCAATACAATTCCACAATCACGATAATGATATCATCGCTCGTGCGTACGTACGACCTACCGTCTCCACGATGTGATGCGACTCGTTCTACATGATCTTCATTTAATAATGATTATATAAATGAATGGAATGAATAAATATGATATATATTACACTAAAAACATTATTTAAATTATTTATCTATTACCTAAAAAGAGGAATAATAATTTATTTGACAAAACACACATAAGAACATAAAGAAATGAACACCTGAATAACAAGTAGCAATGAAATATTACTAATAAGAAGATAAGAATATGACCATATATGATATCATAAAAATGAATATGATTCTGGAATAATTCAATGAAATTATTTAAATCTTTATACAGGAAGTTCGGATACGTACAATGCTTATCGGACCTAAGGTAAGGGATTATTTCGTCTCACTTTAATTTCTGTGAGACATATGCCTTAATCACCATATATTTATTTTGTATGGTGTTTATTATTCCAATTAATGATTTATGATTTTTAATATTAATGATATGATATCTACATATTCATGTAATGTTATTTATTTTATTACACATATGATTCCACCGATCATAAAATGTAAGGGACAATCTCGCAATCTCAATTTTTATCTGAGATTGTTTATACTTCGATATTTACTGGGGCATATTTATCATCCATATCCATGTTTCATCAATATGAAATATTATTTATATCCCCCTAAAATAGTTTTAATCCAATTTTACCTATTGGTGAATTTTTAGTAAAAGATATGAAAGTAATCTCTTGTCATTTTCATTACAAGATACTTTTTGAATTTTCCGGCCAAAGTACGAGAAGAATGTTTTTTAACTTATAGGGCATGAACGGGTTTTTATGATTTCATAGAAAGTTATTTACATGAAGCTTCCTTTACATTTTTTTCAAGTTTATTTTCAACTACCTTCTTTTAGTTTAAAATTTTATGAAATATTGAGAAAGGAAAAATGTTTTTGGTGAAGAAAGGATATTTTCCTCACGAATGGAGTTCAAGTTTTTTATCAAAATTATTTTACATCTTAGATAATATAGGGTTATGTTTCTATACCAATTATTACATTGATTTGATTATGTTATTATGGAATTATTTTTATGTATTATGTTATGATGGAATGATGTTTAAGAATCCCATTTTTATTACATGGGTTATGCTATGATGTATGATGTATGATTTCGTGGCACACATAAGAATGGTTTAATTATGAGATGGGTGAGACCTATATCTTACCCCAATGCATTGGGTGAAGATTTATATCTCATGAGATAGACATGGTTAGAACGGCAAGAAAATCCGGTTCAGTAATACAGGGCTGGAACGGTATGTAAACCCGATTTCGTAATGGACTTTGTCCATTATGATGGTATTGGCAGCAATGCCTTTCCTACTATGGAAATCATAACATGTGATTAATGTATTTACACAATTACATGTTTTATTCCCATTATATTGTATCACGATTAATGTTCCTTTATGATCTATGCCTTATGTACTTCCATGTTTTATGTCATTGCTAAAGATTTTTATGTTTAGATTTTATGCTCATGTTTTTACGTTGAAATATTTATGGATTGTTTTATGTTTTCCATGTTTACCCTTACTGGGAATTTGTGCTCAGACTTCTTATGTTTTATTTTCCCTAGTATATAAATAAAGGTTTTAGGTAAGAAAAAATAGGGAAGAAATTTATGGGAGATGTTGAAGATCTTTCACCATGATTAGAAGATTCTGTTCTGAGTTTTCAAAGACACTAAACTAATACGGTATTTGGGAATCTATTTTTTTTCAAGTATTAAGTTTTCTGCAAAAGTAATGTAATGTCCTTATAAGTCAATATTTGGTTCTCTACAGGCTTATGAGCCATGTAATACTTAAGCCTACGTTCCTTGTAGGGGTTCCACCACAGCCCTTGAAAGGTGGATTATCAAAATCAATAAAAAATGAAAGGCCTTCGGGCCATTAGATGTGGCACTTGTCGAATGCTTGCAGGAACTCTTCTTCGTAGAGCTGAAGGCTCATGGTACTCATGGTTTCTCTTCACGAAGTGATGCACAAGGAGATGATCTATTTTTTGAAATAGGAGCTCTATGGTATGTGGGAGCATCCCCTCTCTTGGCTTGGTTCCTCTCCTTTTATAGGTGAGGATCACTTCTTTATCAGCGTTAAAATCTATCCTCTAAATCGGCCAAGATTTATTCTTTGATTAACTGAAATATTCAGTTCATTAAAACATTTAAAACTACATTTGAGATATGCCAGGATTTGTGGATGTTTGCCCTTTTTTATTTGAATGCGGGCTCCTTTCCTTGTGCATGAGATTAGGAACATGTGCATGAGTCTCTTTAAAATCCACACTCCAATCCACATGGCCTCGAAAACGTCATTTTACTCGGCCGAACCTCCATACTTGAGATATCGCATGCATGTAAGACGTAGATTTCACACATGGTCTTGGTTCAATCTGAAGATACTCATTGTGTCAAAATAATAAGACGTGATCGATCTTACATGATCATCTATCAACTCCGGTGAAATTTAGTGGTTTTGGTGACCACAGGAGGTTGAAGATGACGGTGCATGATGGATCGAATTCCATGGGAGGAATAGATGGTCCTGGTTCACCTGTACACAACACAAGAATAGATGAGCACTGAATATTAGATCCATCTGTCATGGATTGATCAAACTGTGGAGAGAGACACGAGATTGGATGGACGGTGGGGATTACATCCGCGTTTTTTAAAACGTATCCCACATCCAAACAGACATGTGGGAAATCTGCATTTTATAAAACAACTTCTCCCGAACACTGCTCAGAATGATCCTCTTCCCCCTCTGGTGTCGCCCCACACCGGTTCTCTACGGGCGTGATTCTGTTCCCACCTATGCCTCCTGCAGGCGCTCTCCTAGCACCCACAAGTTATCCCTTCACACAGGTTGATCACCGTGTGTGGAATGTTGTCGGCTTATACATGGACCACACATGCCTCTTGTGGACTGGCACTACCTTGGCTTCCCCATGGGCATGGTCGAACCCCCCGTGGTTCTGCATGTGGCTCAGGTTGAGGCCAGGTAGCTACCTCATGGGCTGACCCCACTTTTTAGTAAACCACATAATAAATACTTGGTAGATAACCGAGTATACACAAAAATGAAAAGACATCATGAAATACAAACCAAACTCATGCATGGCCACTTTAAAACATAATGCACATGCATTACTACCACCTTCAAGTGCCATGCTCATGTCACTTTCTTCTCTTATCCTTCTACCTTTCCTTTATAGATTATCAAGTCCAAATGCTACTTCAATGTTGTAAACATTGTATCACAAATGATACAAGTTATTTGAACTTAAGATCATCACATCAATCATATTATTTACATTCTCCATTTCACTTAATAGTGTGTCTATAACCATCGTTGACATTCCTTGACCACATTGACAACAAATACAACTCAATTAGTAAAGTGGTCCCAAAACAACCAACCAAAGTTCCCCTCTCTCTAGTCGAAAATAAAATTAGTTTTATCATTTATGATCTATTTATTAATAATAAATTTGTTTAAAATATGGTTTTTTATATTATTTTAATCATTTTTTTTAATAAAGTTGTTTTAAAATATTTAAAATTATTTTCCTTACCATGATCTTATATTTCACCCTTAAACTACACATTTGAAATATTTTTTATTTATTATAAATTCCTCTTTTTTGGAATTTTTGTGATGTAAATTTATTTATATTATTCACTGAATCTTAAAAAAAATTCTTTGAAAAGTGATTTTGAAATCACATCTCTTTAAGATGATTTTAAGATAAACTTAATTTTAGAAAATTATTTGTTATTACTTATCTTAAATTTTCAAAGGATTTTTCACCAGCGGAGTAATCGTTCATAAATAATCCCTTATATGATCTTGTTAAATACTCTTTTTAAGAGATTAGGTTTTTGGTATCAACTTGTCATGTATCTTATATTATTCCATTTGTAAATGTTATAAAACTCATTTTATTCTCATGGGTTATTTATGATAAGATGAATGATTTCAATTCTAATAGATATATTATATATGGATTATGATATTTTGGGTCCTATATACCCTAACATGTATTTGTTAAGGTTTTATTTTTCATGTGATAACTATGGGAGTAAATTATAGAAAGCTCTCTCCCTTATTGGAATTATGTATGTATGTTTTCTTCACTATGTTATTTGAATCTAGTGTTGATGCCTATTCCACTATGATATAATTACCTATTATTATGTTTATGCCACCTCCTTTTCCTAAATTATGATATATTTCCATGTTATGATTTTTTACCATATTCCATGTTCTAAGTATGTTTATATTTCTAATGTTATGATTTAATGATTTATTTGATATAATTTCTGTGTTTATATTCCATGTTTTTCGGACCTTTCTTGGTTCCTATGTTTAAATTACATGATATTTAATTCTAAATTATGTTTTATAATTTTCACTCATGATTCCGTGATAATTTTATTTAATATTTCTCCCTTACTCATTTGTTCCCTCATATTTATGATCTTTTGGTTATGACTTGTAGATAATATCCTATATTGATCATTTTAGTTCACCCATTTATAATGTTTCCATTCCCTGTGTTATTAAGACACTTACATCATATGATATGTCTATAATAGGGTCTATAGGAACATGGTTATGTAGAAATGTTCATAAGTGTTATAAACCAAGATTTCAATTGAACTAGTCTCCAAGACACTAAACCTTTAAGTCATTGGGTTGTGTGAATTTTTATTATATGAATTAATTAAAACATGGTATCAATGTATAATTTACATATGTTTATCTTGGGTATCCATAGTTTGTATCATAGTAGGGTTTCACTATTTTTTATATTAGTTTAGATAACCTTAGTTAAAACCCTAGAGGCAAGTCTATGTATGGGTTGATAACCTAAAATATTAGTAATGTATTTAGTATATAGTTTTAATCGAAATCCATCCTTACATATATACTTGAAAATGGATACGTATGTGGAATGGATGTACCTAGGGGTATTCACCCTCAAAATGGTTGGTTGATCATTGAGATGCTCATCACCCCGAGGGATGATGAGTTAGTTTAAGACTGATCACCTAGCCAAAAACTCACAGGATCACATTCTATTTACGAACCACTTTAAATGATTGATTTCATATAACATTTTGATGAAATATGTTGAAAAGTATTAGATAATACAACAAAAATCAAACTAGGTTATTGTATATTAATATAGGTTGAACTAAAGGAATTCCATGCTAAATTGATTATAAAGGTAAATGGTTTTAAGGTTGAATCCCCTTTATGTGAATTATTATGAAAATTACTTTGTCTTGTTAATATTTTATAACTCACAGAAACCCTTTTTTAGTAATGTAATGAACTATAATTATCTATGGGTTTGAGGGGAAATGTATATACTACCTCAATGAACAACCTATCAGAATTTGAGATGGAGTAAGAAAACTTATTATTATGCCAAATAAGCTATCACAAAATGGGATTAATAATGTGAAAATAGTAGAAGTCCAAAACACACCAAATAATAAAAATATGGAGTCTCATTAAAGATCAAGTGATGAAGATGACAAAGTAAATAATGTTAAATTTACATTATATACAAAATGTGTAAATATGAACCTATACTATTTACTAAATGAACTATAAGATTTTTTAATTGTGGAATAGGAGGGCATCGAGCAATATGATACCAAGGAGAAATGGATAGTACAATTGACATGATGGAAAAAAATAGTGTTCTTTTTAAGGACCCACTAGTAGTTTAATGTTTTGGATGTGAGGAATTTGGCAACTATGAAATCTAGTACATTGTTCCAAGGTATTAAGATGAAAATCCATGCCAATAACCTCCTATATTATGGAATCATGGAAAATCATATCCAACGACATCTATTTTTGTATATATGTATAATTAAGTCGTTCTTGTAACACTTATACGTTACTCTATATTTAATGATATCCTATGTCATATAACTTTCCACCAATGGTTATCCTCTAAAATAAAAACACTTGGTGGTGTCATTATTATTTCTAAGGTATATGCATCTTTTTTAGGGTTTGTGGGATTATGATCTATTCAATTCATATTATTCCTTTAGATCTACAAAATGTGATTTGGGTAATTAATTTTTCTCACTACCTAGAGGGAAATTTTTTGTTGGGGTCACTACATTACATTTCTTATATAAATATGATATTCTATCGATGAAAGGGTGATTAATAATAAATTGTTGGCTCAAATGGTTAGAGAGAAAACCTCAAAATTTGGGTTAAGATTTTTTATGTGGAAATATATGTGTCCCCTATGTTTTTGTAGTTGACATTTACCTAGAAATTATACCTTGATTAATGATTTCATATTAGATACCCATATCTATTTTCCTTAGTATGTGATAATTATAATTGTGTGGATGAAATTTACTTAAGGTGGGAGAATTTATTTACCCATGTTTCAGGGGCCATTAATTTCTTCCCAATAATTATAAAGAATGTTTCTCAATTATTTCAAATGAATTAATAATTGATTAGATATTAGTCTATAAAAGATATGAAAAAATATGATGAATCATTATTCTTTTATAAAATAACATTAAAATGATGGTATATGAAACCAAATATAAAAAACAATGCATTATTTTAAATCATAGATGACTACATCCATTAAGACTACAACAATTAAATGTGCACAACTGATTGAAAAGGATAATACCTTTAGAACTATAAACTCTCTTGGACTATCATATCCATTTAGAATCACAATAATTTTAAGAAAACCTATAATTAGAAAGGATTCCATGAAAGGATAAAGAATTTCTCGACGACTAAAATTAAAAATATATAAATAGTAAGTTGTAATGGAATAAATTTGGTAAGGTTATATATATATGAATAAAATCTGGATGATGTCAATATGGTTTCTAAAAATATGGTAACATGAAACATGGTCATTGAAAATATGTTACTACAAATATGTTTATTGGGTATATATCAAATAAATATACCAAAGTCGAGAATTATTAATTAGTAATTTTAAAATTATGTAACATACAATGAAATTAACATTTGATATTAAAATATTACATATATATATATAAGTTGCATATAATTTTTTTTTATTATTATTAAAATATAATATGATGCATATATAAAACTAAAATAAATAGTTTAATATTAATTGAGTATTAAAATTAAATTTTAGAAAATAAATAATTAATTTGAATGGTATTTTTAAAGCATATTTCATATTAAGGCACTAGAGGAGAATGGAGAAAATAGTAGCTAATGATTTTCAAAATGTTGATGGTGTAATAATGATATTGGTTTCTTAGTAAATCATGGTATCTTTACATCCATATTAGGAATGATTCTTCAATGATGTGGTGTTTGATTCATCTAAAATAAATAAACAGGTTGTGGATACTCAATATATAACTCATGTGGGGGATTCAAAAAATATTTCTCAATCGATGAGAAAATGGATATCTGTTGTAGAATCTTTCTATGAATTGGATTTTTTCAAGGATGCTCTCATCAAGGATTCTAAAAATTAAAAATAAAAATGACTGCTTCTCAATGGTGGCTGATCTAGAAGCACTTCAACAGAGGATTGATATTTTAATGTTTCATATTATTGGTTGTATCACTTACTGAAATAATGATATGTTGTAGTCTAATAGAAATCTTAAATACAAGATCTCACATTACTGGTGTTTTAGTAATTTCACATTGATTCTGAGTAGAAATAGATATTTATATATCATTCATTGAAGTAAAGAATATCTAAATCCAGTCTAGATGATTGAGAATCTAAATCTAAAACCTGAAATTTTACAAATATATGAATGAGATTTAAATTTCAATCCTTTCAACTATAATAAGTATACTACTCAGAACTGTTTCGGGATTCATGGATTGAGATGGATATTTTTGAACCTAAAAATACTCAATGATATTGCTTTTTTCATAGGTATTTATTTGAAATTATAGGATAAAACCCTAAATATATAATTTTAATTCTATGCTAGAATCCTTATAGATGAAAATTTGAAATTGAAACTTTCATATTTAAGTATTCTCGTTTCCAATTTTGGAAAAATAAAAGTTAATATGGATTATAAATATAGTTAAAATTTGTATGATGTGTGTAAAATTGGTGGAAATTCCAAGGCTATATCGAAAATAGGTCAAACCAATGCCAGATTCTATGGCCCAGAACAAGGTAAATAAAAAAAGGAAAAATGCTTTATTTTAGAGAAAGGTGGACCCTCAAAGTGAAATGAATCTTTGAAATGGGTGGATATCCATCAATTCGGTGCTCCTAATCCAAAATTTATATTTGCGAATTCATAGGCATTTCCTATTAATAAGGATAAAAAATGAATAACTCATTATCTTCATATATATAAAAATAGGTATAATATTTTAAATAGAAAATCATTGGGTGAAAAATATTCTATTTGAAATGATCATCTTATCATATCTAGGTAAATTTTCTTTAATATCAAGGATATATTCAACTCTATACAAAATTAAATTTTTCGAGTAGAGAATATTGACCCCTCCAAATATAAAAAAACTCTTGAAATTACTCACCCTAAAAAAATTTAAATGTATCCTTATTTTTATTAATGATTGAATGAAATCTATTTTTTATTATCATCATCAATTTAGAACCTAGAGATTCTTATTGATAATGGTTCTACAATGAATATGTTGGAAGTTATTCAGATCATATAGAATTCAAGGAGTGTCACATTGGAGGAAAAATAGCCAGTTAATTACCATAAACTTATAAATTCTCATAGAATAGTAGTGTCAGAGTATTTTTTACATAACGATCTAATGTCTTATTCTTATGCTAATAAAAACATAGTTGTTGAATTCACTCCCTCTTCAATGGAAATTGGGAAGATCAGTGAAAATCCTAATTTAGATGTCAACCATCAGGATACTTATAAAATATTAGTTTTTGATTTGAAGAAGGTTGGAATAATTTTATAATCATCCCATAAGATGAAATATTTATGTATGAAAAATGGGGTTCCAACCTCAAAAATAAATCAAAATGAGAATCTTTTTTTTAGAACTATTAGGGTCTGGTGTTCCCTAAAACTATCATCACTCTATATATTTATTCAAAAAAACATAAATTCATGAATTGTAAAAACTAATAATGGGACTTTTACATTAGGAATTAATCTTTATAAATAATATATTATCACCGCTTGAAAATATTGGTCGTCTATGGAGGTAAAAATACTTTGGGTATTAAATCATTCAAATCTTGAAGGGTTGATCCATTACTAATTGTAGTGATAAAATGGTTACTTATTGTTTTAAATGTATTGGATATAATTATTTTCCTCCTTATATTTTAAGATATATGTCAATTTTTAAAGGATTTATGATATCAAAATCATTCCTTGAGTGCTACTATCACTGGTCCCTGGACTATATTCGGGTATTTTAATTCAATTCACAGACCTAATGAGAGGTTGGCAATTATTATTAATTTTGTATCATCCATGCAATTCAGAGATTTTATTTAAGAAATAAGATTGTTTGGAGTAAATTTTTTTCAGTTAAAAATATTAATGGGGTATAAAACAACTCTAAATAATTTTTTCCAACAAACAAGATTGGGATTTTGTCATTGAAGAATCCCTTGATGTGTGGGTCTCTATTTCATGTTCAACATTATCCCTAATAAATTTTGATATTCACTCTATCTTAGTTAGTAAATTTATAAGAGATTTGAATCCACCTTTACTATTTAAATTTAATAATTCTTGGGTTCGGAATCCTAAATGTATTATGCTTGTTCAGGATACTTGGGGAACTGATTATTACAACGATGATGATTTTGGGTGTATCCTCCATATTTAACTAGTTGTGTGTAAAAATAAATAATAGAGAAAGTATTTATTCATCAATATTGATAAGGATATTAATCATCTTGAATTATCACTTTAAATTATTCAGACTTTAATACTTTCATAGACTTCTCTGGTTGTTTTAGCATGAATCTATGGGCTCCCTTGAACATAACAACCTTTTTAATTATAAGGATATCATTCAAACTGAAACTTTTAAATCCAAATAGATTAAGGATGGTTATATAATTATACGTTTTTTGATTCCCTTAAAATAGATTTAAATTTTAGAAGAAAATTGTCCCTTATTAATGATGGTGGGTAGTTTTTTATAATAGTAAGGGTTTAGAAGATCATATTGCATCCCTCTACATGAATCATTTTGAAAGACATATTACCTGCTCTGATTTTTTTAATAGTGACATTCCCATTCTAGTAATTCATGATGATAATATTAATCCTATTTAATTTCATATTTATTTTTAGATATTCATCATCATCATAGTGTAAATTTTTATTCTAAACAAAAGGAAAGTACAAAGGACCACATACTAACATAACATTCCTTAATGCTCGAAGCTCTCATGGAATAGATGGATTCACCAATTTATTCTTCCATTCATTTTTTGTAACCGTTCAATGTAATGCCTATAGGATTTTCCCTAACTTATTTATATTTGGTACTCTTTATTGGGAAATTTATGCACAATTTATTTCCCTCATAACAAATATGGAAAATGTTATTGAAATTTATACCATTAGGCTTGTTGAATATATCAATAAAAATAAAAAAATAATTAAAAAAATAATTACTAATAGTATTTTAAAAATTTATGATAACATGGTATCCTCAAATGATTTTGGATTCATTAAAGGATGGAAAATCCAATATTTCCTCATCACTAAATCAAAATGTGCCAATATTATTAGGAAAACTACTATGGGTGGTAATAATTCCTTAAAACATTGAGTTAAAAAATTCTCTGATATATTATATAACTGATTAATATGTATGGATTTAGCCTAATTTTTATTTTATGGGATTTTTTTATCTAGGTTAAAATACTTCTATGTTTATATCATTTGTTTTATTCTTATTAATGGATCTATTTATGGATACTTCACATGTTAAAGAGGTGTTAATCATGGAAATCCTTTTTATCCCATTATTTTCTCTATTTTAGAAGATTTCCTAATTATATTTTTTCTTAACATGGTGGAAAATGGAAAGATGAATTCTATCAGAGCTGTTAGGGGTTTATCAACTATATTTCACTTACTATATTTAAATGATGTCATCCTCTTAAATTAAGGATACAAGAAAAACATAAAAAATATAAAATATTAAATTTTTATTATAAAAGCATCTAGATTTAAGATTTTAGTTGAATAACTCCTTATATTTTATAAATAAAATTTATACAACCAAAAAATTAGATATCGTCAGTGAGTTGGGTATCAAAGAATGGCATTTTTCATTTACCAACCTTGGTGTTCCCATTTTTGGGGGAAGGCCTTAAGCATTTCATTTCTATCATATTTTGGGTAAAATAAGAAAACAAATACATTATTAGAAGGGAAAATCTATTTATGGTTGGTTGGGTCTATCTTATGAAATTAATTTCTATTTCTATGTTTTTTTCTCTATTCATGGTTTAGAAATGTCTTGTCTCACTTCTTAAGAGCATAAATATGTATATAAAAAACATCATATATAGTGGGATAATCCATGAATTAAGGATTATTACTATTACTTGTAAGTAATGTAGAAATCCTTTTTCTCATGGATAAATTTGAATTAGAAATCATTGAAATATCAATCAATATCTACATTAACTTTTTATATGGAATCTTATTATTGGGAAATCAGGGACTCTTGGTTTTCGTATATCCAGTCTAATCATAATGCACAAATATGTAAATCTAAATTATCTAGATTAATATTTGTGGCCAACTCTCAATGATTTCTTCTCCATTATATATAGTAAATCACATTGGATTGTTAAAAGAGACTCTTATATTTAATTATCATTAGATAAAGTGATTGGTACACCACTATTGGACCTTTTATATTTTTTTATCCAAAGTTGGACCTTAATTATAAAAAAATATATAATAGAAGTTTCACTTTTATGATTATAGATGAAATTAGGCCTATGGTAAGAACCTATAATTTCATTAATCAAGATGATCTTGTGATCTGGGAACCTATAGCTAATGGTATTCTAATGTCCAAATTATACTACTGAAATGTAACTGATGGAAATTGAAAGGGTGGGATTATAGGGTTGAATAAACTATAGATTAATCCATATTGATTTATGATTTATAAAGGTTGTTATAGTTTATATATCTTATTTATTATTATCTTAAACATTTAAACATCAGATAATGTTCCAAATGTGTTATATTTCGTTAAAATAGAGAGGATTTTGGTCACCTTTTCTTAAGTTGCGTGTGTCATGACCAACTATAATATCCCAAAGATAGTGCATAATTTATTAAATTGACAGTAAAATAAGGTATCTAACCACGGAGGATAAATAAATTTATCACTCTTTTAAAACTATATATATATATATATGATTGTCATATTATATTTGAAATATAAAATACATAGCATACAAATAATTATTTCAACATTCATATTATTCATAATGTAATTCTTCAAATCCTAGGAAAAGGGTAAAATGGTGATGTTATATGCTCATTGTATATTATTTATTATAGAAGATATCATGATTAAAAAATTCACAATCAATATGGTAAGGTAAATAGCTAAAAACCCATTCCATTTAATCGATAACCTGATGAAAAAAATACATTCATGGATAATATAAATTCAGTAATATCATGGATAATAATAATAATTAAATTCTCAATTAAGTAAATTATTAATAATAGATTTCATGATCTTAGATATGATGAAATATCTACCATTAATTCCTTGTTCCAAGATAGTTTAAAATGTGGGTAGGCATACACCAAAAAGCTATTTAATTCTAGTTAACTAATTTGTCTAAAGGGACTTGTTGATGCATCAAGGGGATATATAATCCACAAACTAAAGAATAAAAACATGTCCAGTGCATTACTCATTTATTGAATGACCAATTTACCTTATTAATATTCCTTATAAACAAATATCTATATTGAATAATGAATATAGATTTATTAATATTTTTCCAGTCAATCAGATCACGATATAAATGTTTTTCGCAGTATATGAATTATAATATTCATGATAAAAATAATATGTACATTTAAGATAACGATAATTTAAAATTAATAATTATCATAAATACATTAATGGAGGAACTATATACACCATATTAAATAACATGACTATATAATCTTAAAATATGCCTCAATGAAAGGAAATTGAGATGGGGTCCCTTACCTCATGTCTGACATTCCTCATAATTTCTGTTGATATAATGTGAAATAAACTGAGATATATTAAAATTACAAAGAATAAAAATATATAAATATATCAACATATATGATCCATTCATAACATTTTATCACTCGTTTGATAAATTTTTTTTCATTATTTTTGGTGTTTATGGCATGGTTTTTCAATTATTTTTTGATTCATTAATCAAATTTATTTCTTATTTATCAGGGTTCCATCATCTCCATAATGTTATTGATGATATAAATATAATATATATTTAATAAATAGAAATTTATATTCATCCAAAATGTAGTAATAGAAAAATGAATTGCAGTGTTAAAGAATATGATAATTTGTATGTATGCATTAACATTGTCTTTACTTTTTTATAGACATAAAGAAAGAAAGTTAAATAAAAATTAAACATTGAAAATAATTATTATATAATATATATGTTATATGTTCATTAAATATATCCTTATTTACATCCATATAAATCTTAAATGACAAATAGATCACATTGCATCATTGAGGTGGTAGTCTGCACATACACATGAGTGATGTTATCATTTTACAATGGAATGGAAGTAAAGAATATATAAATGATATTATAATTAGAGCTGCATATTTATTTCATAAATATCATATATATTCATTAGTTTAATCCTTATAATAGTCTAAGTTGAATAGTGATGAAAAATGAATTTCACCATTACAAGGAGACGGTAAGTCATACTTATGCATGAGTGATGTTTTCATGTTTCATGGGATGTAAATGTGATGGAAAATGGTTTCACAATTAAGGGGTGTTATTTTATAAGTGAGGTGAGGGGAATTTTTGGAATTATTGAATAAATAAATTAATATCAAGTATATTTCATGTACAAATGGCATAAAAATAGTAAAATTATGAAATTGGATGATTATGAATCCAAATCCTCAAAAAAAAAAATTTACATTTTTTACTTCTGTTTTCACCCTTATATTTTAGTTTTTACCCCTTATTATTTATTATTACAATTAATAAAATATTAAAATTGTCCACACTTTCAGGGCCATGAATTTTACCATCTGAGTAAAATCAACCAATAAATGTACTGTGTATGATGTTTTCAACTATATCTAATTAATTTAATAAAATATAAATTTTTTGACAAGTTTATATAATTTAATAAAATATTATCTATAATAAAATATCATTAATGTCATTTTTTATACTATGCAATTAATTTTATTGTAAATACTTCAATACAAAGAGGTAATTATAATATATAATTTAAAAAATCTCAAACATTTCCTATACATAAATAATTTTTTTGGATCTTTCTATGAAACTCAAAAAATATTATTTTTAGACTTTTGAAAATAATTTAAATTATTTTTCTATTAATTGAAAAAATACCATGTTAGTGCTGCTAAGCATTTATGGAAATTCTTTCACCATTAAAAATTATAAAAAAACTAAAATGATAAAAAAATAATTTATGTATAACGTTACTATATATAACCAAAATTAACTTCTTTTTATCGTTATTCTAAAAATGTAAATATAATAAAATAACGATAATGGTATTTTTTACTTTTCTTTACATAAAATATTTTAAAGGAAAAATTCAGGGCCAAATGGAAAAAAGAAATACATTTTAATGTTTTATGATTATCAATAAATTAAATTCATAATATAAATTTAAATAAAGTGTTAGGTTTAAATTTTAGTCCTTATCACATTAGTTTTACACCTAATTAACCCATTTTCCCTTTATTGTGGTAAAACTTTTACAATGATTACTATTCATAATGACATAAAATAAAAGGGAAATATTTACCAAATTTGGACTTTGTGATTCCAAATATATAATCCATTTTACAAAATTCAATTCAAAGAATTGGTAGAATGTCATTAAAAAATAAACCTGCAAAATGTGACAAAAAAATAATTTTTCATAAAAATGCCTTGTTATGTATAATTTCTTTTATTGACAATATGAGTATAGAATTCATTACATAGATTATTTTTTTTATTAATAATAAAAATAAACTAATTAAATTTTAAAACTAATACAAAATAAGACTTTTACTATAAAAATGATTAAAATAATATATAGTTTTTAACAAAATTCAAAATTTTTCAGAATTCATTGAAAAATCAAACATTTTAGAAAAATATGAAATTTTAACCATAAGCTATTTTTGATATGATAATTTAAAAATTGAAATTATTTTTATGAAAAAAACAATTTATAAAATTTCCAAAAAGTTAATTAAAATATTTTATTGAAAAAAAGAATAAAAACCAATTTTGAAGAAAACATATTTTTTTAATAATAAAATGACTTGGAAAAAAATTGGGTGAATCATTTATCAATATATTTATATTTATTAGGAACTTTATTGATATTTTATAAATCCACTAATCATATTTATAACCACTAATTTAATGTCTATGTAATGACAGTTATATTTAAATAAAAACATTTTGTGGTTCATTTTAGCTTGGAATTGCGTGTTATATATGCTATCGAATATATTGTTCACTAAAAATATTTATATATTAAATTATTCCCTATTAATAAAATATAATAAATGAAATTTTTAGGGATAATACCCACTAAAAATGTGGGTGGTTCTTCTTCATAACATCCTCTGGTTCTGATGTTCCTTCTTCCATTTTATAATTTCTCCAATGAGTATTTACCAATCGGGTCATTTGATTCCTCAACTCTTTCTCTATAGTGTCAATAAACATGATATTCTTTTAATATTAAAATATATCATTTTCTAATTAATTTTTTTTTATTTGAAAACTTGAGTTGGGTCAGGAATATACTCTTTACCAATAAGATATAGAACACATCATGTAATTTATAGAAGCGTTGTGATATTGCCCATTCGTAGATAATATGTCCAATTCTTTCTAGAGTTATAATATTCCTGGTGTACATATGTCGTAGTTTTATCTTATTATCAATCCTTATGACACCCTTATATGGTTATTATTTAATTAAAATTTTATCTACCACTTGAAATTAGAAAATATTTACTTCTGTTATCGGCATAACTCTTTTTCCTCCTTTGAGATTATGTAATATGAGTATGAATAGTCTTTACTATTTTTATTTCTTCATAAAAAACAATGGTCCTACAAGATTCCTTTCACCAAATTCATCATAAAAATTAATTTTAAGATATATTGTTCCATATCAGGCTTTATACAACACCATTTGAATACATGAATAGAAGTTATTGTTATAGGAAAACTATACCAAATGTAAATAATGAGCACACATACCTTGAGAGTCATGTGAGAATGACCTAAAAATGACTTCTAATTTTTTAAAACACATTTTAGATATTCCATTAGTTTGGGGGTGATTGATTGTTCTCAAATGAATCTTGGTATACATAGCCTTCTGATGAATTTTCCCAAATTTTAATGTAAACCATGGATCACAATCAAACAAAATATAAATAGGTTCATGAAGGAGTCTTACTACTTCATTAATATAAATTTTTTCAAGGAACGCATTACATAAGTCTTTTCTTAGGGTGAGGAAATATGTCTATCTGGTAAGGAGAAAAAAATATCCCATATTGTATCATTCTTTCTCTGAGTCTGTAGTAATATAAAGAAAATATCCATAATAATTTCATCTAATTTCCACATTAGAATATGTAAAGTATTCATGAATCCTACAGGATTTTGTATATCCTTATTAAATTAATGAAAAAAATTCATATTAAAACAAAATCTGTAATTTCATACTTTGCATTATCTCATAAGAAAAATTATTCAAATATCTATACATCTTAGTGATACCATGGTGTATATAAAAACTGATCTGCGAGCATCATCTAGTAGTTCCATTTTTAGCTCAGTTATATATGGAACATGTAACCTCTTATCAAATATCATAAGTCCACTTTAATATATAAATTCATCCAATTTCTCATCATTCATAGATTTAATTTTCTTTTGAATGTTCTCATCATCGAACTGGGAATATTTTATATTTTTAAATAAATATTGTTTGGAAATCATTTGAAAAAATAGTGATGTATCTCCTACATTAATAATTCTTGTATCTATCTACACCAAATCCATGAAGATAGTATCCCTATCAATCCTAATTTTCTATAGGACTCCATGATCAATCCTAGGCATCTACTACCTTATTTACCTTCTCTATGTGGTAGTTTATTAAGAAATCATAATCCTTAAGTAGTTGAAGTCATTGTCTTTGCCTCAAATTGAAATATTTTTATGAAAAGTTATATTTTTATATCTATTTTTCGATGTATATCTCACATTTTCACCATATATATAATGCCTCCATATCATCATACCAAATATTTTCTCTACCAACTCACGATCATGAGTTGGATAGTTTTTATAATGATTTTTTAACTATCTTGATACATAATCAATAACTTTTGTTTTCTACAAAAAAAAAAATTTACCCTCTCTGTTAAATCACCAAATATCTCAAATCAATCATTTCTTAACGGTATATTAATAATTATATCATTTACCAATATCTTCTTTAATTATTCAAAACATTATTCATATTCATTTTTTCATATAAACACAACTCCTTTATGAGTAATCTTGGTTAATGGGTTTGCCAATTGGGAAAAAATTGAATAAATCGTCGATAGTAACCTAGTAAGATAAGAAATCTGTAATGACCCGAAATTTTAAATAAATATTGTTTCCTAATTTTGTGTGTTATTTTTATACTCAACAAAAATGTTTCATTTGGTAACATGAGTATAATTAAAATGAGACTATTGGGTTTTGACTGCTATTTGACCATTGGTCAATATGACCGCTGGAAACTAAACGTTTTGACTATTGTCTCTAAATACAAGCAATCTTGGTTAATTAATATAGAAAGAAGATTCGATGGCCTCACCCAGAAGTCTTGGACCGATCGAAGCACATCTAACAGAACTTGGGAAGGAGGTAGCACCACTGGGCTTTGCTCTAGACCAAACCCAAGATGAACTTCATTGTATAAAGCTAAAACGGGATTGCATTCGCGAGAAGTTCAAACTGATAGAAATTACTACTCGTGCGATGTTGGCCGAGCCTCCCTCGGATTCTCTCACCTTAGCACACCTTACACTTAGGTCCTATGCTGGTGTGATAAGGGGCTATGTAAGGAGACCGTAACTGTCTTGTGTAATCCTTTGTTTTAAATAAAAATTTCAATTTCTTTTATGAATTTTCAAATGACCGGATAAATATAGTATTCATATTTTTGATGAATTTTAGAAAAAAGATATTTTAAATATGTTTATGTAAACCCTAAATAATTAAAAATGTGTAATGATTTTCAAAAAATGGTCTTCTACAATTATGTTCAGTACGAAATTTAAAGTCTAATAAGATCAACTTGAGTTTTGATGAATAGTAAATTATGAATAGTGATTTTATGATTAGGATTAATAATATGTCCAAATGGATTAGTAATCTCACTTAAAGAAAGTATTAAAATAAGCTAGGCACTTTGATTAAGTAATGTGATTCAATAAAATGGTTAAATGACGGTTTCATAAATTATTATTCAAGTATTAGTTTTTTTCGGATGAATAGTGTTTTTTTAATTAAAATTTTAATTAAAAATATTTAGAAAATTATTTTTATAAAATGGACTTCATTTTTGAACTCAGAGCATCGATACAATGTTAAGGTAATTTATGGGGATTTTTCTGAAAAAAATAAATTTTCGATGAATAGTGTTTTTATTTAAAAATTAAATTAAAAATATTTAGAAAAATATTTTTATAAAATGGATTTCATTTTTTAAATCAGAGCATTGATATTTGGTTAAGGTGAAATTTTGGGATTATTCTGAGAAAGTTGAATTTTTGATGAATAGTGAAAATATAGTTTTTAAGTTACGGGTGTTTAATGACATCATTAAATTATGTATTAAGTATATATTCAATATGGTAGAATTATGAATAGTAAGATAAGGTATGAGGTGTCCCAAGTGGCCAATACCATGGGCAAATACCATGGGAAAGCCCATGGTTTTGCCAAAACCACTAATGAGGTGTCCCTTGTCCATTAATGCCTTGTCCCCTCACTTTCCCTATAAATACCCACCCTTTCCTCCTTTAGTTTTCACTACCAACTCTCCCCCAACGAAGTTCTGGTCTCCATACCTCCCAAGGAGTCCTCCCAAGGTTCCCCCAAGCCCTCAAGGTCCAAACCTTTGAGTTTTAAGCGTTGCGTTTTAAGGTAAGGGATCTGACCTCTCTCTTTCATTTCAAGTAATCTCTTTTATGCCATTCCTTTTATGCTCCATGTTCTTATGTTGGAGGATGTTCTTCTACACTCCTCTTACTGACCTTTTCATGTTCATATAATGAGAGATCCCCTCTTACTCTCATTATTTCGTTTTATGAAGTTTTAAGTGGCGCCGTTAGGCTGCCAAAATTTTTGTAACAGATTCTTTCTCCCTTCTCATTTTTCAAGATCTATGTTCATGTAAAGTATTTCAAGTTCATTTTTATTATGTTGGGGTATGATCTCTAAATTTATCATACTGATATTTATGATCATATGATGAGAGACCCCATTTGATCTCTTCAATTCAGTATTTTGAAGTTTTAGGTGGCGCCGTTAGGCTGCCGAATTTTTTAGTGGTTCTTCACCCTTCTCGTTTTGAAGTTCTACTTTCATGTCAATTCTTTCAAGTTCCTTTTTATTATGTTGGGGTATGATCTCTAAATTTATCATACTGATCTTTTATTATCATATTATGAGAGACCCCATTTTATCTCTTCAATTCAGTATTTTGATGTTTTAGGTGGCACCGTTAGGCTGCCGAATTTTTAAGTGGTTCTTCACCCTTATCGTTTTGAAGTTCTACTTTCATGTTAATTCTTTCAAGTTCCTTTTTGTTATGTTGGGGTATGATCTCTATATCTATTATACTGAAGTCTTATGTTAATATTATGAGAGACCCCATTTTATCTCTTCAAATCAGTATTTTGAAGTTTTAAGTAGCGCCGTTAGGCTGCCGAATGTTTTAGGGGATTCTTTCACCCTTCTCATTCTTTTCAAAGTTCTACTTTCATGTGAAGTATTTCAAGTTCCTTTTTAATTATGTTGGGGAATTATCTCTATATCTATCATACTGAACTCTTATGTTCAATGATGAGAGACCCTATTTGATCTTTTCAAATCATTTTTGTTGAAGTTTAAGTAACGCCGTTAGGCTGCCGAACTTTCATAAGAGAAATCTAATTTTTGTCTTCCCTCCATGTTTTTCATTTCAAATGGTATGTCCTTGAAATTTCATTACCATGATCATGTATACTTCTTATTCTGTTCATATACTGTTTTATGGGTCATTTATGAATGTTTGACCCATTTTCCCTCTCTTTTTAATGTATTCTAAAACCTCATAACATAGCTGTTATGCTGCAGAATTTCCGTCTCAAAATGTATCTCTCTTTTTCTAAAGTTCTTTTATATTATTAAGTGAATACTAAAAGCTCTTTCTTCTAAAGGGGTATTCACATATATACCAAAATGTTCTATTTTAAATTCTGGGATTTACATACATGAGACCCACCTTCCTTTTCTGTGGGTTTTAAAGTGACGTAAAGATCATGTCTTTAAAGCCGTTTTTAAAACGTTGTGATTATGAAATGAAACCCATTTATTTTATACTATATGGGTTATTTATGAAATTTTTGATGATTATATATGTGGATCACATGATAATAAAGGCAAATTTAAGGGTGCGCCCTGATAGCGCTCCAATGCATTGGGTAATGATGTAACCACTAGAGATTACAATTTTCACGATACCTTGGTGAATAACCTTGGTAATTTTCAAATGACACCTTGGGGATGGACCTTGGTGATATGTTCATGATTGTCTATGTTAAATGATGTAGCCACATCTTCAAGTTATGAAAAAGTTTTATTTTTATTATGATATGCCTCATGATTTCATTTTCATGCCTTAAAGTTCTTTTCATGACTTTATTGATGTATCTCAAGTTCATATGTAAAATGTTTCACTTGTTTCCCTTGCTGGGCCTTCTGCTCACCCTTCCTTTTGATGTATGTCCCCAGGTTATGAGATGCAGTAATGAGCCTAGGTTCAACATGAGGAGAAGCCTTTCAAGTGTTTAAGAAGAATTTCTTTTTTTGTTTCATGTTTTATGTTCCTTGTTTCCAAGACACTAAACCTTAAAGATCCTCAGTTCCGTGTAATGGAATGAAAGTTATGTTATAAAAAGACGGGATGCTATAGTTGGTATCAAAGGATGGTTTAGTTATTTTTGGAAATTAGGATATGAAAAATCTAGGAAGAACCCTATAGAAAATTTTAAATATAGGAAATCTTCCGGGTATTTTGGTGAGTATTGAGTAAGGGGTTGCCAAGCAAATACATCCCTGTCTGGATACGAGCAGGTACAGGTGGCTCTGGAATAGATGTACATAGGGGTAAAACCCTAAAACACCGCTTTGAGATAGACTCGAACGGGAACTGGTACACGACAACGGGCCTTGCTGCACTCTTGGTTACGACACTCCCGGGGGATATGCTTTGGTAAATTCATAAGCTTGGTATGAATCATTGTTAAAGGAACAAAGATAAAATAAAATAAAGATTCACATAATAATATATGATCATGGATAACCTAAATGGGAACCTAGGGGACCACAACTTAGGGTATACTTTTGTTCTACAAGTTATCTTTATATGCTTCAAGTTCCTTTTCATGATTATTGGTTAAGTATTTAAGCCTCTAATTATACTTTCTCTTCTTAGTTAATGGTGGAAAATGGAATAACATGTCCCAACAACCAATGTGATAGGAAATGCGACAATTTCCATATTAATATGATAGAGATGATTAGGGGATTGAAAGATGATTATTATTTTGGAAGACGTTCACTATTTTGGGGACCCTATATGATCGAGGTAAATAGATTACTATAGTATTTTCATTGAGGTATAAGGTTGACTTATATTTTGAAGAATTGATGAATTTAAGGTGGATTTATAGTAATTTAGGTTACTTATGGGAATGATTAACCTATCTTGGGTAAAATATGTTTAGGTTAGATACTTTTGTTATAAGATGTTAGGAGTGGTTGATGTTGTCTAGAGATGAACAATGAAGTTGTTTTGGAAGACTATGTTATCAAATCCTTCTTGTATTTGGGTTTCAATCTTAGTTTGGTTTATTTTGAGGAATTTTAAGGACTGTTATTTATGGAATGGTCTATGATGAACTTTTGGTAGTACCATGGAACTTTGAAGATTTAAAAGTAGTTTCCATTCCTATGGGATTCTTTCTTTTTGAAGATTTGTTTTACCTTAACCTTTCTGTTTTTGGGATAATGTTTAAAGATAGAAGAAATAGATAGTTAATCTTTTGTAGATTATGTGATTCTCTAGAAGATGATTCTTGTGCTTTTTATGAGACCAAGTGTTTTTGAATTCTCATCATTTGGAGAAAAGATTAGTGTTGGTAGGGACTTATTAAAGGATGAAACTCTACTTGAAGGTAGGTATATTTTCTTATGTTTTTTGTTCTATGTAGTAAGTGAATTCCTCAAAATTATGAAATGAAACGTAAAACAAAAATGTTGTTGGTTTACGTTTCCTACTAGGTAATCAAAGACCGTTTACACACATCATATGTTTGGTATTTTCTCATGGTTAACTTTCTCCTAATCATGTTCTCTATCACTCTCCCTCAGAACTTGACCCTTTGTTTTCTCCTCCATGTCCATGTTTTCCTACATGGAATCCTAGTGTGGGTTAACTCGGGTGACCTTTGTACTTCCCTTTCTTTCATTTAAAGTAATAGTTTTACTGACTCCTTTTTCGATGTGGGACTTTCAATGAAATTTCAAAACCCAATTTTAAAAATTGCGAGGACGCAATTTCTTAAGGGGGGAAGATTGTAACGACCCGAAATTTTAAATAAATATTGTTTCCTAATTTTGTGTGTTATTTTTATACTCAACAAAAATGTTTCATTTGGTAACATGAGTATAATTAAAATGAGACTATTGGGTTTTGACTGTTATTTGACCATTGGTCAATATGACCGCTGGAAACTAAACGTTTTGACTATTGTCTCTAAATACAAGCAATCTTGGTTAATTAATATAGAAAGAAGATTCGATGGCCTCACCCAGTAGTCTTGGACCGATCGAAGCACATCTAACAGAACTTGGGAAGGAGGTAGCACCACTGGGCTTTGCTCTGGACCAAACCCAAGATGAACTTCGTCGTATAAATCTAAAATGGGATCGCATTCGCGAGAAGTTCAAACTGATAGAAATTACTACTCGTGCGATGTTGGCCGAGCCTCCCTCGGATTCTCTCACCTTAGCACACATTACACTTAGGTACTATGCTGGTGTGATAAGGGGCTATGTAAGGAGACCGTAACTGTCTTGTGTAATCCTTTATTTTAAATAAAAATTTCGATTTCTTTTATGAATTTTCAAATGACCGGATAAATATAGTATGCATATTTTTGATGAATTTTAGAAAAAAGATATTTTAAATATGTTTATGTAAACCCTAAATAATTAAAAATGTGTAATGATTTTCAAAAAATGGTCTTCTACAATTATGTTCAGTACGAAATTTAGAGTCTAATAAGATCAACTTGATTTTTGATGAATAGTAAATTATGAATAGTGATTTTATGATTAGGATTAATAATGTGTCCAAATGGATTAGTAATCTCACTTAAAGAAAGTATTAAAATAAGCTAGGCACTTTGATTAAGTAATGTGATTCAATAAAATGGTTAAATGACGGTTTCATAAATTATTATTCAAGTATTAGTTTTTTTCGGATGAATAGTGTTTTTTTAATTAAAATTTTAATTAAAAATATTTAGAAAATTATTTTTATAAAATGGCCTTCATTTTTGAACTCAGAGCATCGATACAATGTTAAGGTAATTTATGGGGATTTTTCTGAAAAAAATAAATTTTCGATGAATAGTGTTTTTATTTAAATATTAAATTAAAAATATTTAGAAAAATATTTTTATAAAATGGATTTCATTTTTGAAATCAGAGCATTGATATTTGGTTAAGGTGAAATTTTGGGATTATTCTGAGAAAGTTGAATTTTCGATGAATAGTGAAAATATAGTTTTTAAGTTACGGGTGTTTAATGACATCATTAAATGATGTATTAAGTATATATTCAATATGGTAGAATTATGAATAGTAAGATAAGGTATGAGGTGTCCCAAGTGGCCAATACCATGGGCAAATACCATGGGCAAGCCCATGGTTTTTCCAAAACCACTAATGAGGTGTCCCTTGGCCATTAATGCCTTGTCCCCTCACTTTCCCTATAAATACCCACCCTTTCCTCCTTTAGTTTTCACTACCAACTCTCCCCCAACGAAGTTCTGGTCTCCTTACCTCCCAAGGAGTCCTCCCAAGGTGCCCCCAAGCCCTCAAGGTCCAAACCTTTGAGTTTTAAGAGTTGCGTTTTAAGGTAAGGGATCCGACCTCTCTCTTTCATTTCAGGTAATCTCTTTTATGTCATTCCTTTTATGCTCCATGTTCTTATGTTGGAGGATGTTCTTATATAATCCTCTTACTGACCTTTTCATGTTCATATAATGAGAGATCCCCTCTTACTCTCATTATTTCGTTTTATGAAGTTTTAAGTGGCGCCGTTAGGCTGCCAAAATTTTTGTAACAGATTCTTTCTCCCTTCTCATTTTTCAAGATCTATGTTCATGTAAAGTATTTCAAGTTCATTTTTATTATGTTGGGGTATGATCTCTAAATTTATCATACTGATATTTTATGATCATATGATGAGAGACCCCATTTTATCTCTTCAATTCAGTATTTTGAAGTTTTAGGTGGCACCGTTAGGCTGCCGAATTTTTTAGTGGTTCTTCACCCTTCTCGTTTTGAAGTTCTACTTTCATGTCAATTCTTTCAAGTTCCTTTTTATTATGTTGGGGTATTATCTCTAAATTCATCATACTTATATTCTATGATCATATTATGAGAGACCCCATTTGATCTCTTCAATTTAGTATTTTGAAGTTTTAGGTGGCGCCGTTAGGCTGCCGAATTTTTAAGTGGTTCTTCACCCTTCTCGTTTTGAAGTTCTACTTTCATGTTAATTATTTCAAGTTCCTTTTTGTTATGTTGGGGTATGATCTCTATATCTATCATACTGAAGTCTTATGTTAATATTATGAGAGACCCCATTTTATCTCTTCAATTCAGTATTTTGAAGTTTTAAGTGGCGCCGTTAGGCTGCCGAATGTTTTAGGGGATTCTTTCACCCTTCTCATTCTTTTCAAAGTTCTACTTTCATGTCAAGTCTTTCAAGTTCCTTTTTAATTATGTTGGGGCATTATATCTATATCTATCATACTGAACTCTTATGTTCACATGATTAGAGACCCTATTTGATCTTTTCAAATCATTTTTGTTGAAGTTTAAGTAACGCCGTTAGGCTGCCGAAGTTTCATAGGAGAAATCTAATTTTTGTCTTCCCTCCATGTTTTTCATTTCGAATGTTATGTCCTTGAAATTTCATTACCATGATCATTTATCCTTCTTATTCTGTCCATATAATGTTTTATGGGTCATTTATGAATGTTTGACCCATTTTCCCTCTCTTTTTAATGTCTTCTAAAACCTCATAACATAGCTGTTATGCTGCAGAATTTCCGTCTCAAAATGTCTCTCTCTTTTTCTAAAGTTCTTTTATATTATTAAGTGAATAATAAAAGATCTTTCTTCTAAAGGGGTATTCACATATATACCAAAATGTTCTATTTTAAATTCTGGGATTTACATACATGAGACCCACCTTCCTTTTCTGTGGGTTTTAAAGTGACGTAAAGATCATGTCTTTAAAGCCGTTTTTAAAACGTTGTGATTATGAAATGAAACCCATTTATTTTATACTATATGGGTTATTTATGAAATGTTTGATGATTATATATGTGGCTCACATGATAATAAAGGCAAATTTAAGGGTGCGCCTTGATAGCGCTCCAATGCATTGGGTAATGATGTAACCACTAGAGATTACAATTTTCACGATACCTTGGTGAATAACCTTGGTAATTTTCAAATGACACCTTGGGGATGGACCTTGGTGATATGTTCATGATTGTCTATGTTAAATGATGTAGCCACATATTCAAGTTATGAAAAAGTTTTATTTTTATTATGATATGCCTCATGATTTCATTTTCATGCCTTAAAGTTCTTTTCATGACTTTATTGATGTATCTCAAGTTCATATGTAAAATGTTTCACTTGTTTCCCTTGCTGGGCCTTCTGCTCACCCTTCCTTTTGATGTATGTCCACAGGTTATGAGATGCAGTAATGAGCCTAGGGTCAACATGAGGAGAAGCCTTTCAAGTGTTTAAGAAGAATTTCTTTTTTTGTTTCATGTTTTAGGTTCCTTGTTTCCAAGACACTAAACCTTAAAGATCCTCAGTTCCGTGTAATGGAATGAAAGTTATGTTATAAAAAGACGGGATGCTATAAAATCTATGTACCTTGGTTATATTCATTTGTGTACTCGATTTTTTGTTACCTTTTTCTTTACTGAATCAGTTGAGATTCTATCCATAGAGATAATACGGTCAAGAAAATAAACTTTCTAATGATATAATTAACATATATTAAATTTACCATACAAATCTTTTCTTATAAGAGTCTTAGTAATGATGTTCAAATGATTCTAATAATCATCATAAGATTCATAATACACCATTGAATCATCAATAAAAAAAGAATTATAAATATATTACTTGATAACTGTATTCATTACATCTATAAAAAATGGAATATTAGTCGATCTACATGGAATCACTGAAAAATCATATAGTACATACCTCATTTAGAATGTTTTCTTCAAAATATTTTCCTTCTTTAATCGAAATTTATGATACCTAGAATTAAAGAATTTATTTTGAAAATATTGATCTCCATAAATTTTATCTGATAAGTCATCAATCTGATGCAGAAGACAATTATTCCATATTATAATAGAATCAATTCCCCTATAATCAATGCACAACATCTTAGATCCATATTTTTGACTAACAAAACATAATAGGGGATAACCTATATAAAACACTGGTGTGTATAAATCCCTTACCATTAAATACTTCTCATTAATTATTTAACTACCCTTATCCCACCATTCCCATTCAATATGGAGTCTTTGATAATGGTCTTTCATTAAAGATTAAATCAATGGAAATTAAACTTCATGTTCTGGTGGCTATATATATAATTCCTTTGGAAATAAAATAATGTATTCCTATAAACTATAAACATATAATTTTTAAAGATTTCTCTATCCATCCATAGATTATGTCTCCTCTTCCTCCACAACAATCTCACTTAGATGTGCTAATGGGAGTGGATCTAGATATGACTCATATGAATAAGTATCCCCTCTAAAAATAATTAATTCTACACCCTCATTATAAATCTTAATTTCTTTTTGTTTATAATATATATTTTTCATTTTATTTTTAAATATAATATAGATCAAGTATTATATAAAAAACCATAGGTAAAATAATCAAGCCTATAAACATTGGATGTTTATTTTTCATAATTGGAATTGATTAGCACATCCTTATTGTGATAATACTTATGATAAGTGTTTTGAATTACAACACCACTATTATGGTACTAAGGAAATATCTAATTTTAATAGAAAATAGTATTGATACGAAATAATGAGAACATCCAAAATCAAATAAAGCATTATCTAATTTTGATTCTTTTATTCAAGTACCTCCCACAACATCTTTAAGGGCTTCAATTTCAACTGTAATGATCGCGTAATCATGGACTTCTCCCATCAACCTTTTATGTGGTAGGATCCCTTAATGATTGAGAAATTGGTAGTAATAATACCCCATTTATATATAATTGAATCACTAAAAATCATTTATTTATTTCGTACCCTAAAATTCATTATCTAGATGACCCTTATCTCCACACTTGTAATAAACTCCCATGACTCTCATGCATTTTACAAGATGTTTCATTCAACAATTTTCACAAGATGAAAATTTAATCATTCCCTCCTTATTCACCACTTTACCCTTTTCATTGTGGTATTCCAAACTATTTTCCTCCTAATTTCTCTTAAAGATATAGGATTTATAAAATTATTTCTCTATCTTAATGAAACTTGACACTACATCATCTTAAGATGAAAATGTTTTAGAAACTAGTTTCGTTTGGAGACTTAGTTTAAGTCTATTAAATAATTAGTCATTTTTCCTTTACATATTATGTATATAGTCCAAATAGTTCTGATCCATTATTGTAATGTTTTGCTCATACTCTACCACTCATTCTTATTCCATTTAATTTGAAGTGATCAACTTCCTCACCATTTCTACTCGCTATTCTCGGTGGAAGTATTTATAAATTCAAATCACATTAAAAGATATTCATTTCATACTTTCTAATTCATGAGCATCTTTAGTGTTCCGAATCAATGAACTCAATTGATTGACATATCCCATGAAAAAATACACTAAAAAATAATTTTTTATCTTTCATTTCATCCCAAATCCAAAAATATATTTTCAAGAGTCATGATCCGTTGCTCTACTACCAATGGATTATTAGTTACATTAAAATAAGGAGGCTTAAGTCACATAATGTGATACAAAATATGTGAATCACACTATGGAACAATATGTAGTTCCATTCCTTTTAGGTTATTTTTCATAACATGATTAAGGAGCTCTAATATGGACATGATGTGTTCAGCACCAATACTAGCTATACTGACATGCTTAGCATGGAAACCACTACATTTTTTTATGGATTTTGATTCTAATTCCTCTATTTAGATCTATCATAGAATAACTTTACAAACATATTAAAATCATAATCATGATGAATATTGGTCCATAAAAATTCCTATAATGGTAAATGTTCATAAATACTATAAGGGATTATCATAATTCCCACATTACCTATATTCATTTAAAATGTATTTTCCAAGGATTATACTAATCTTTCTATGATACCAACTATAAAAATTCAAACTATATTAATCTAAAGTTTATGTATACTTTATTACATTGGCTTAAACACATGTGATATCACCATGGAGGATCGATCAGTTTAGATGAAATGGAGACCCAAATACTTACATGATTCTCATATTACATTAGATATATAAAATACATACCATAAGAATAATTATTTCATCCTAGAAATCATTTATAATATATTTCTTCATTCCCTGAGGAAAGGAAAACAAATAAAAGGATGACATTATATTCTTATTAAGGGTTACATTCAATGCAATCTATTAAGATTAAATTATTATTAATCAATATATTAAGGTAAATAACTGAGAACATGTCCATTTAATCAATAATTTGAGCACAAAATGCATCTATTGATATTATCAACGTAGAAACCTGATGGATAATAATGAGAAATTAATTCTAAATGAATTAAATGGTTAATATTAAACATCATGATATCACTACCATTTACGATTTGATATAGTAAAATTTAAACTATGGGTAAATATACACCAAAATTCCATTTAACTATTGCCTACTGATTTTTCCCATGAGACCCATTGATGTATCAAGTGGATATATAATTATGGGTCCCTCCCATAACTGTATTTCCAATATATTACTCATATATAAAATTATTTATTTAATTCATGAATTATATGTATTATCCACAAATATCTATATTCTATAAAGTATAGAGATTTATCAATTTTCCTCAATCAATAATATTATCTTAAAAATGGTTTATGGTTCAAGAAATAATTATATCCATGATCCAAATAACATTTATATTTAAAAGAAATGTGATTTCAAATGAATAATGATCACAAATACATCAAAGGGGAAATATATACCACATATAAAATAAAATATGTGTATAATATTAATATATGTCTTAATGAAAATAAATTGAAATAGAATCCTTTAACTCACGTTCGACATGACTCATAATTTATTTTGATCTCCCTTAAAATAAATTTATAAATATTATAATTACATAACATAACCATATATATATCATTATAAATGATATCATTAAAAAATTTTGTCACCTGTTTGTTAACAATCTTTTATTATCATTTTTATGGGGGGTAAAGGATTTTGATTTTATTGTATGTTTTTATTTTTTAGTCTATGTAATTACTTTAATTCATGATTCCATAATATCAAAAATGTTATTCAGGATAAAAATATTATATATATTCATTATATATATTTATAATAATCCAAAAAATAGAGATAAAAAAATTAATTACATCATTCATGGAGATATTAAGCCTTTCGTATGCATGAAAATTGTTTTCAATTTTTGATGGATGAATGAAAAGAAATTTAAATAATAGGTAACCTTCCTCGAGTCATTATTATATCATATATATTCATCAAATATATATTTTACCATCCATGTAAACTGTAAATGTAAAATCGATCACATCACTATTTGGAGGTGGTTGTCCACACGTACGGTTGAGTGATGTTATCACTTTCCAATGCATTTGAAGGTAAGAATATATATAATATTATTTTTAATTAATAATATTAATTATATGAATTTAATATAGTTTCATTAGTTCTATATTTTTAAACATCCATGTGGAATGGTGATGAAAAGAGAATTACACCGTCATGTGATAACGGTAAGTGATATGTTCTCATGAGTGATGTAATATCTTTTTATAGGAGGGAAAATATATGAAATAAGGTTGTGTCATAATAATAATAACATATCAATATATTTATGACAATATAATTATTATCTTAGGATGGTTATAATACTTTAATAGGAAGTATAAGAAGAAATAAACTTCAAGGACTCAGCAAAGTCGATTAACTCTTTTTCAGAAGACTTCCATTAGATATATTCTTAAGGGTTGAAGGATTTTTATTATAGTTGCACAAAAACCTATAGAACATGTTTAATGGTTTTTATAAGATAAATAGGTAGGTTTTGGTTGAGATATGTGGCTAAAATTTGTGCAAATAATTGAAAGAAGGGGTGTCCTTTTATGACTAAGGGTATGGGCATTCATAGATTTTCATGAAGTATTAATAAATTATATTTAATGTTAAAATGGATATAACATTATTTAATTATAATATATAAGTGTTCTGAGGAAAAATAATATTATCCATCATTTTTAAAAAAAATCACTAGTGTTTTCACCCATATCATTTAGTTTTAACCCCTCTAAACTCTTTTCATAATTATCGTAATATTAACGTTTTCCACTATATAGGGGTTAAGAATATATCCATAGGAAATTAAAATACCCAAAATTGGAGCATGAATGATTTTTTTGAACGTATAAAATTATTTTTGAAAAATAAATTTTTTTTATTAATTTTAATCATTTTAAAAAATATTATTTATTATAATGTATCATTCATTTCATTTTTGACACTATTAAATTTATTTGATATTAAGTACGTCAATATAAAAAGTGAATTTGAATATTTAATTTTATAAAATCTATAAAATGTCATATATATCTATAAAATGCATGTTCCATTGTATGTCCCCCAAAAAAATGTTATTTTAAGAATTTTTAAAATAATTTATATGATTTTTGTACTAATTGAATAAACATCGTGTCAATGTCATGTAATAATTTAAGGAAAGTATTTAATCACTAAAAATCATATCAAAATTACCATGATAAAAAAATATTTATATTTAAAATGGAAATTCCTAAATGAACATGCCTTCTTTTTTTCGTTATTTCAAAAATTTAAATATAATAAAACAATGAGATTGGCATTTTTTACATTTCTTTAAATAAAATATTATAAAGTTAAAAGTCATTAATAACTAGAAAAAAATGTCTTATACTCTAATTTTGGATGATTATGGATCAAATATACTCTTATAATAAAATTAGGTCACGTTTTTGGGTTATTTTTTAGTCTTTATCACATTATTTTTACCCTTAATTAGATCATTTTTCCTTTACTGTGGTAACAAAATATATTATGATTACTATTCACACAGACTAAAAATAAAACAAATATTTACCAAATATTTCCAATTTGAAAAAAATACGGAATCAATTTTTCAATATTCAATTCACATAATTAGAAGAAATTAATTTAAAAGTAAACCTACAAAACATGACGAGGAAATGGGTTTTTAGAAAAATTCCTAGTTAAGTGTAAAATAATTTCTTCAAAATTCATGTATAAAATTTATTCCATGTATAATAATTAGATTTGGATTAATAACAATAAATCAAAAAACATTAAAACAAATTAAAAATATTTTTTTTTACTTTTTACATATTTTATAAGAAAATATAGTTTTCAACAAAATTCAGTATTTTTCACAATTCCTTGAAAAATAAAAACTTTGCATAAAAATATCAAAATTTAACCATAGTAATTTTTTTTTGTATTTTGATGTTAAAAATTCTATCCTTTTAATCAAATAAATTTTTTAAAATTTCAAAAATTAATTTAATTATTTTTATGAAAAACTAAACAAAGATAATTGACTTTTTGAATAATATAATGACTTCACTAAAAAATGAGTGAAGCATTTATCAATATTTTTATATTGAGTAGGACCATTATATATATTCCATAAATTTGTTAATCATATTCATATCTTTCAATTTAATTTATTTTTTTTTAAAATATATGTCTAAATAATAATATTTTTTGGTTCGTTTATGCTTAGGGTTGCATGTTGTATACTTTATCGAATATAGTTTTATTTAAAAATATAAGGATACTACATTGAACCACTGATTAAGAACTATGGAATGATATATTTTATGTTTTTGAAGACTATCCTCCACTGAATTACTCAATCAATTATCATATTAATGAATGTCTTTGGCTTCCTCTCTCTCTCTCTCTATAGTTATTCAATTTATTTCAGGTGGCCAGAGTAGAACTTATTCATGTCATATTGAACTACTGAAATAAGGTGATACATGAGAATTATTCTTTTATTATTCATACTAAACCCATGAATATTTTGGTTATAGTTAATAAATTAAACTCTATTGAGAATGGTCTTTTCAATAATTCTATACAAGGAATTTTAGTTCACATGCAACTAGGACTTGCTGGTCATTTACAGCCTCCTTCCAGAACATTTGATGTTATATGGAATAACCCATTTCATGGATGGTTAAAATTTATCTTTTTTGGGAATCCATATGAAATCTAGGACCTTATGGGTATGGAATAGTATTTATGAATCAAAATGGTGATGACATAGGATGTCTTTATAAACCATTTTGAGTAGCTTCATCTATTAGTGTTGGAATACTTGGAAAGATTAATGATGTTTAAATGGAAAGGCACCAAGGATAAAATAAATATTTTTTTATTGTTTTAATCAACTAACATTGTTCAAGCTATCAAAATTGTTTATATTCATCTTTCATGGTAACTGACAACCCGATCGATCAGATTCTTGGAATTCCTCTCTTACGTGAACAGTTTCATCACTCATGCATACAGTGAAGCAAATTTCATTTATAATGGAAATGAGAACAAGGGTTTGATAATATTTATCTCTATAAAAATATATTTTTTAACAAATCATTACCTCATACTTTAATAATATATTTTTTCTTCTCAATAAAATGAATGTGTTCACTTTGAAAATATCGTATCCTTCTCTTTAAAAAAATATTTATTTTTTCCAATGAACCATTTTGTTAAGTATTGAATATTTTATCCTAATAGACTACATTTTTCACTTTCATAATTTTATTATATATATATAACTTTAAATGTAACGCCCCGACCCCAGTTACATAGAGACGGTGCATTATTACATACCATTGGCATGATCACAAGAAGGATCAAATCTCGAAAGACCGATTGGTTTATTAGCCTTGGAAACACTAGATATATTAATAAAGTTTTACATTACATCATAAAAATGAAATCTACAACAACATATTTTCCTCATATTCCACAATCGTATCCCCACATACTATCCCTGCAGGTCATTCATAAGTTACTTCTTCACTTCCTAGGGAAAAATAAAACATAGAAAAGGGGTGAGCTCAAATACCCAGTAAGGATAACAATATAGCAGAAAATTTCATAAATAACAATAAACATTTAAGGCAATGTATAACTAAAACAAAAGCCTTTTAAACTTGAACTTCAACATAGTATGGAAAAAATAAAATAAAATAATTCCATTTCCTTATTCACATGGATATTCTACTAATCGAATAATCAAATGCAATATCAATAACCACTTTCATAATGATGGAATGCATAATTCCAGACTAACATAACCACATAGCCAAGGCCTCATGCCAAGACTACAAATAAGATTTTGTCAAGGCCTTGTACCAAGACACTAGTTTGTCTCATGAGACCTACCGATGCATCGAGGAGCTATAGCGGGCTCCACCCATCACATATTAAGTCCAATTCATTCCCATATGAAAAGGTTTAAACATAACATAAAAATTCATATTAAAACTAGCATACAAAATGTCAATACTTTCACCATAAACCATGAATGGAATAAAAATAGCATATCCACAGTCAACCATATCACAAAACCTTCAATAAAATATAGAAGTTTTGTATAATAATAAATCAACTTCACATAAGCGTAAAACCCAACAAAGGATGTTGACAAAGATGAAATCAAAACTCTTTTTAGAGAAATATATATTTTTATTTTGAAATCATTTAAGATACATATAAGATAAAATATTTTCTTTGAAAATATTCTTATAATCTTGTAAGGGAAGCTTTGAAGATTTTATAACAGTAGAAAATAGCCGCACCCGCCGTATAAGTTAAAAAAATATTTTTACCTTAATTCTGTCGAAAAGGTTAAAAAGCACCTTGTTTGGAAAACGACAGAAATATTCCATTATAAACGTCTTATAAAAAGTTAAAAAAGGGTATAAATTACTTTAACCCATATTCTTGTAAATGGTAAATATGTTTTGAAATACATTTTAAAAAACATGGATGTGGATGATAAAGAGATCCCAGTAGATAATTACGTATAAACAACCTCGGATAATAAAGAGATTGTGAAATAACCCTTACTTTGTACTTTTCCTTGGTTGGGGTAGTTTAAACTACTTTATAATGGTGAAATAAATGTTATTCAATTATACAAGAATCATATACATTCATATGATATGATATATGATCTTTTAACATTGCTTTGTTAATAATATTTTAGTATTATCGTCGTTTCGGGTGTTAACTTACTCGTTTTCTTTTATATGTTTTGTTACATAAGCCATGTTTTTCATGGATAGGTTGTATATTATTCATATACATAATGATATCAAGTCCTTAAACATCATTTTTAAATCATCAAATTATAATTATACTTGAATGGATACGATGGAGAATGAATCTCATCGCGTTCGTGGAGACGGTAGTGTGTACATACGCACGAGTGACAATATCATTCTTTTTATATTAAAATAATATATAATTGTATAGTATATCATATATACAGAATCATTATCATGTTATATTTATTATTTACATGAGTTACACATCATTATTATACCCATCCAAAAAATAATATATTGAATAACAATTACACTACGACGTGGAGACGGTAAGCCGTACGTACGCACGTATGGTGACATGTTATTCAAAGGGTGGATAGAATAATGAATATGGTTGTACCATATTTATAATAATATCACAGTATATATATGATACTAGAGTTATTATTTGAGAATGGTAATAAAAAAGGAAGAACAAGTGGAAGAACAAGGGAACTTGGAAAAGGGTGGTGAAATCATTACCTCTTCTTCGGGTTCATCCTTTTGATTAGATCAAAAGGGATCCTTAGGTTGGCTTTATGATCGAAGTAAGGCCTCTAGGTTGTAGTGAGGGATTTTGGGAGAGTATTTGGGAAGATTTTGTCCGAACCAAAAGGCTTTGAAGTTGTGAATAAATGAGAAGGAGGAGTGCCCTTTTATAAGAGGGGTGAGGGGCACCTTTGGAAAAGCTAGAAATATTAATTTATAATAAATTCATATTCGGTTTCTAATGGATCCAAAGTTGATTATTCAAAGTTTAAGGTGAGGATAGGTCGAAAAACATTCAACCAATAGAATTTAGATAGTTTTGGGTACTATATTAACCTTATCTTTTAGTTTTAACTCTTAGTTAATTAGTTTGACATTTACCATGTCACTTTGTATTTTTATATTATATAGTTAATAAACTTACTATGTACATCAAAGATACCTCCAAGTGGTCCATTAATGATACACCTATCATGATATATGTCTTTTGGCCGAACCTTAGATTTTTAAGAATTTAATATCAATTAATAATATAATATTTGTTTTAAAAACTCTTTTATGTCAATTTTGACACTATTCAATAGTTGATTTTTGTGAAACTCATAAAAGAATTATTACTTCGAAAAAATTTAATTACATAATTCCTAAAATTTCCTCTTACCTTATAAAATTAGTGTAATTAATAAAAAGTCTCAAATTATATTTATTTGTCTATTTAAAATATCAATTATTTTAATTTTTCACTATTATGGTAATTACTGCATCATCATTGTGTCATAAATAAATTAAATTATTTAAAGTCTAAAAATTATAAATAAAATATAATTATGTAGGAAATCGTTTTATCTTTATAATTAATATTTATAGTCGAAATCCAACATATATAACCCTATGTAAAAATTGTTTTTCTAAAAGATATATGCTTGTGTCATTTTTGTATTCATTTTAACTTAATTAAAATAAAGTGTCCCTATCACCTACAAGTGGCTCAATGGGGTCCCCAAATCGACCCGAATATGTCTATGGTCGAACATGTATCAACCAATAAGGCTAGGACACGTTTTAGGGTAATTTATTATTATTATAATATTATTTTGTAACCCTTATTTACCGGATTTACCCTTAACCATGGTAAATAAAATATTTACCGCAGTAATTATTCAAAATGTCTAAAAATAAAAGTTACCTATTTACACAATTTGAAAATCCTGATTCCAAATATGGAATCCATTTTTCCAAATTCAAAACACAGAAGTGGCAGAAATTAATTTAAAATTAATTCCCGTTGTTAAAACAAAAAGCGTGTTTTTAAGAGATAATAACTATCAAAAGATTGACACTTGTTTATGTCTGGTTTAATTGTAAAATTATGTCCAATTACCAACATTATATTAAATGGTAAAAATATATTCTAAATATACTTTAAAACCACTCAAATTTATAATTTATCACTATTAATTATTTTGATTAAAAAAGTTTTTTTTAATTAAAATTTAGTAATTTTCACTATTCATCAAAATATTAAAGTTATCCGAAAAGTACCAAAATTTCACCTTAAGCTAAATTCGATATTCTGAATCTAAAAATGAAGTCCATTTTGAAATATATAATTTCAAAAACTAGGTATTACTATTCATAACGGCTAGTTTGATTGGTTATGGTGTGTTAGAACTCGGTGCTGCGTACAACACACGCTATCACATTATTCAAAGAGAAGCGTACTGTAGAAGCTTGGGGTGTTACATTCTCCCCTCCTTCAAATAATTTTGTCCTCGAAATTACTAGAATACTTATCACATGAAAAGACTCGGGTGGTTCTTCATCATAAGTTCCTCGGGTTCCCACGTTGCCTCTTCCATCTTATGGTTTCTCCACAAAACTTTTACCAGATGCGTCGTCTGCTTTCTCAGTACTTGTTCTCTCGTATCAAGAATCCTGACGGGCTCTTCGCAATAAGACAGATCAGGTTTCAGTTTTAACTCTTCATAGGTGAGTACATGCGTTGGGTGAGGCATGTATTTCCTCAAAAGAGATATGTGGAACACATCGTGAACTTTGGAGAGACTTGGCGGCATTGCCAATCGGTAAGCTACAGCCCCAATTCGTTCTATAATTTTGAAAGGTACGATGTACCTGGGACTCAATTTAACTTTCTTACCAGAACGTATGAATCCATTCCATGGAGATACCTTCAGGAAAACATGATCACCGACTTGAAATTCCAAATCCTTCCTTCGATTATCAGTATAGCTCTTCTTCCTACTTTGAGATGCGTTGATGTGATTTTGGATTACCTTCACCTTTTCTATCGTTTCCTCCTCCAGTTCTCGACCTACAAGTTTTCTTTCACCCACGTCATCCCAACAGGTTGGTGTGAGACATCTCTTTCCATATAACGCTTCATATGGTGCCATCTGAATACTCGAATGGAAACTATTGTTATAGGAAAATTCTACCAAAGGTAAATATTGGTCCCACATACCCTGAAAGTCAAGTGAGCAGGATCTCAACATGTCTTCTAAGGTTTGAATAGTCCATTCTGATTGTCCGTCTGTCTGAGGGTGGTAGGAAGTGCTCAAATGAAGTTCAGTATTCGGGGATTTCTGAAGACGCTTCCAGAATCTTGAAGTAAAACAAGGATCACGATCAGAAACAATCGATAGGGGTACTCCATGAAGTCTCACAACTTCATCAATATATAGTCTTGCTAGAAGTTCCAGTGGTAGATCTTCTCTTATAGCAAGAAAATGTACTGACTTGGTAAGACGATCAACAATAACCCATATTGCATCATTCCTTCTAGGAGTCTTTGGTAGCCCCATGATAATGTCCATCGTAATATTGTCCCATTTCCACTCCAGTATGGGAAGAGGTTGCATGAATCCTCCAGGGTGTTGCCTTCCAGCTTTCACTTGTTGACAAACCATACATCTTGACACAAAATCAGCAATCTCCCTCTTCATATTGTCCCACCAAAAATGTTCCTTCAAATCTCTATAAATTTTGTTTCTCCCAGGGTGTATAGAGAAATTGGAACTATGAGCATCATCCAGCAATTCCCTTTTTAGATCATGTATATCGGGAACACAAAGTCTCTTCCCGAATTTCAAAATTCCATCTTCATACACAAAGTCTCTCAGTCTTCCATCATTCACAGCTTAAATCTTCTTTTAAAATTCTTCATCATCATTCTGAGAACTCTTAATCCTTTCTAGTAAATATGGTTTGGAAACCATTTGAAAAAGGATTGATGTTTCTCCTTCCCTAGTTATTCCCATTTCCATCTTCACTAGATCCATGAAAATTGGATCCCTTTCAATTCTCATATTGTTCAAAACTCCATGATCTTTTCTGCTCAAATCATCTTCCACCTTGTTTGCCTTCCCCAGGTGGTAGTGTATCGTACAATCATAATACTTGAGCAATTCAAGCCATCTCCTTTGCCTCATGTTGAGTTCTTTTTGTGAGAAAATATACTTCAAACTCTTGTGATCAGTATAAATCTCACATTTTTCACCATAGAGGTAGTACCTCTATATCTTCAAAGCAAAGATCATGGATGCTAACTCTAGATCATGAGTAGGATAGTTTTGTTCATTAATTTTCAACTTTCGTGATGCATAGTCAATAACCTTATCATTCTGCATAAGGACACAACCAAGTCCTTTCTTCGATGCATCACTATAAATAATGAACCCATCATTCCCCGATGGTAGAGTCAATATAGGAGCATTGAATAATATTCTCTTTGGTTATTTGAAACATTCTTCACACTCTTTTGTCCAAACAAATTTAAACCCTTTATGCGTGAGCTTCGTTAATGGGTTAGCCAATCGGGCAAAATTATGGACGAAACGTCGATAATAACCTGCCAAACCAATAAAACTACATACCTCAGTTATACTCGTAGGTGCTGGCCATCCTTGGATTTCCTTGGTCTTAGAAGGATCAAAAGTGATTCCATCTTTAGAGACAATGTGGCCAAGAAAAGAAATATCCTGAAGCCAGAATTCACACTTGCTAAACTTCCCATACAATTCATGCCTTCTCAGAGTCTTCAATATAATGCGCAAGGGATTTTCATGATCTTAATATCTTTTGGAGTATACTAAGATATCATCAATAAATACCACCAAAAATTCATCGAGATACTCCTTGAAAACTCTATTCATCAGATCCATGAATATAGAGGGTGCATTAGTCAATCCAAAAGGCATTACAGTAAACTTGTAATGCCCATACCTGGTTCGAAATGTTGTCTTCCGAATTTCTTCCTTCTTCACACACAACTGATGGTATCCAGATCGAAGGTCAATATTTTAAAAGTATTGAGCTCCATGCAGTTGGTTAAATAAATCATCAATGCGTGGTAGGGGATACTTGTTCTTTATTGTTATCTCATTGATATCTCTGTAGTCGATACATAACATCATAGATCCATCCTTCTTTTTAACAAAAAGAACAGGGGCTTCCCATGGAGAAACACTAGGGAGAATAAATCCCTTATTACTCAATTCTTTTAGTTGTTTCTTTAGTTCAACTAATTCTACAGTGTCCATTCTATAAGGGGTCTCTGATATAGGCCTTGATCCAGGAATTAAATCAATGGAAAACTCAACTTCTCATTCTGGAGGATGTCCAGGTAAATCTTCCGGAAATACATCTACATATTTTTTCACAATAGGTACATCCTCTATTTGAACATTTCTTTACTCACCCATAGTAATTTCATTCTCTTCCTCCCCAATAATTTAATTTTGTTGAGCTACTGGGGGTGGATCTAGATAAGAATAATGTGGTGACAATTCTGCTATAAAGATAAGGTGTTCCTTATCATCATCATCAAGAATCGTAACCTCTTTCTTCTTACAATAAATCTTCTCATCATAGTCTGAAATCCAGTCTATACCGAGGATTATATCAAGCTCAATCATAGGTATGACGATGAGATCAACAGATAAAGAACATTTATGTGATCTAATGGGGACTGATTCACAAAACTTTGTTGCAATGATACTTCCCTTAGGAGTTTTAACTGACAAATCCCTTGTTAAATCAAATTGGAAATATCTAATTTTCTTAGCAAACTGGGAAGATATGAAACAATGCGATGATCCAGAATCAAATAATTCATTTTCTAAACATGAGGAAACCATTAAATTACCTGCCACCATGTCTTTCGGAGCTTCTACCTCAGTAGTAGTGATAGCATAAGCTTGGCCTTGATCCCTTGGCCTTTTCTGAGGTATGTTCTCCTGACGCTTAGGACATTCATTTGCATAATTCCCCATCTCCCTGCAATTGTAGCACTGAACATTGGTAGCTTCCTTCTTCCCCTTGCAATCACGAGCTTGGTGGCCTTTTTAACCACACTTGTAATAGGCTCTCATTACCTTCAAGAAAGTATCAGGGTGTTTCTTCCCACATTTACCACAGGATGGATATTCACCCTTTCCCTTCTTCCCCTTATTTCCATTCCCAAATTGATCAGCAGGTCTCTTCTTCTCTTGCTTTGATTTAATGTCATAAGACTTAGATAATTCCTTTTCGGTCTTGATAGAACATGAGACAATGTCTTCGTACGATGAAAAGGATTGTGAGACTAATGCTCGACGGAGAAATGGTTTTAACCCATCAAAGAAATGATCAATCTTACTTCTTGGGTTACGTATATAATCTTTATCATACATTACTAACATTGTAAAGTTAGCCTCATACTTTGCTACATTCTTATCCTCATTTTGTCTCAGACTCAGGAACTGCCTTTCCATATATGCTCGATGGTCACGATGAAAGTATTTTTCTAAAAACAGATCTTTGAACTCCCTCCATTCCATATTTGATACTTCATCATCTTGCTTCGTGTTTTGAATCAATGACCACCATTTATCAGCATCTCCAGTGAGTCGGTAAACTGCCATGATAACCTTTTCCCTTTCACTACACCCCAAAGCCTGAAATATTTTCTCTAGGGAATTTATCCATTGCTCAGTTACTAAGGTATTTGTACTCCCATTGAAAGTTGGTGGTTGTTTCCTCATGAATTGATCCAACATTGATCCTCCACACTACGGATTAGGGTGCTCCATACGGGTAAGGTTATTATTCATAACCTGAGTGAGTTGTCCAGGTATGGTGATTAGCTGACCAGTACCAGTTGCATCACCAGCTCCACTATAATTATCTTAAGATGGAGGGAAATCCCTACATGGAGTGCGTGCATTGATACGGTTTCTATTTCTTCCACTAGGTGCTATTTCTAAAAAATGGTATAAACTAGATCAGTTTATGAATCAAAATACATAATCCCATACTTATAAAACACTTAACATAAATTGAACTATTTATGGATATAATCCATAATCATAACAATGTTTTCTTTGAGAAAGTATATACTCATAAACCCTTCATAATGATTTGTAAAGAAAAAGAGAGTTATCCTAATCATATCCCCCGGAAGTGTCGTAACCAAGAGTGCAGCAAGGCCCATTGTCGTGCACCATTTCCCGTTCGAGTCTAGATCAAATCGGTGTATTCAGGTTTTAACCCTAGGTACATCTGTGCCAGAGCTGCCTCTACCTGCTCGTATCCAGACAGGGATGTATTGCTCAGAAAACTCACAAAATCTCTACAATACCAAAATTCCAGGAAGTTCTCCTATACTAATCCTCAATGTTCATCTTAGTTCTACGTGCTCTAATCAGAGTTTATCGAAATCTAGTTTCCAAGGATTTTACTAAACTTCCTCTGATACCAACTGTAACGCCCCGACCCCAGTTACGTAGAGTCGGTGCATTATTACATAACATTGGCAAGATCACAAGAAGGATCAAATCTCGAAATACCGATTGGTTTAGTATCCTTGGAAACACTAGATATATTCATAAAATTTTACATTACATCATAAAAATGAAAACTAAAACAATATGTTTTCCTCATATTCCACACACTTATCCCCACATACTATCCCTGAAGGTCATTCATAAGTTACTTCTTCACTTCCTGGGGAAAAATAAAACATAGAAAAGGGGTGATCTCAAATGCCCAGTAAGGATAATAATATAGCAGAAACTTTTATAAATAAGAATAAAAATTTAAGGCAATGTATAACTAAAACAAAAGCCTTTTAAACTTGAACTTAAACATAGTATGGAAAAAATAAAATCAAATAATTCCATTTACTTATTCACATGGATATTCTACTAATCGAATAATCACATGCAATATCAATAACCACTTTCATAATGATGGAATGTATAATTCCAGACTATCATAACCACATAGCCAAGGCCTCGTGCCAAGACTACAAATAAGATTTTGTCAAGGCCTTGTTCTAAGACACTAGTTTGTCTCATGAGACCTACTGATGCATCGAGGAGCTATAGCAGGCTCCACCCATCACATATTAAGTCCAATGCATTAACATATGAAAAGGTTTAAACATTACATAAACATTCATATTAAAACTAGCATACGAAATGTCAATACTTTCACCATAAAACATGAATGGAATAAAAATAGCACATCCACAGTCAAACATATCACAAAACCTTCAATACAATATAGAAGTTCTGTATCATAATAAATCAACTTCACATAAGCGTAAAATCCAATAAAGGATGTTGACATAGATGAAATCAAAACTCTTTTTAGAGAAATATCTCTTTTTATTTCGAAATCATTTAAGATCAATATAAGATAAATATTTTCATTGAAAATATTCTTATAATCATTTAAGGGAATCTTTGAAGATTTTATAATGGCAGAAAATAGCCGCACCCGCCGTATAAGTTAAAAAAAACATTCTTACCTTAATTTTGTCGAAAAGGTTAAAAAGCACCTTGTTTGGAAAACGACAGAAATATTCCATTATAAACCTCTTATAAAAAGTCAAACAAGGGTATAAATGACTTTAACCCATATTCTTGTAAATGGTAAAGATGTTTTGAAATACATTTTGAAGAAACATGGATGTGGATGATAAAGAGATCCCAGTAGATAATTACGTATAAATAACCTCGGATAATAAAGAGATCGTGAAATAACCCTTACCTTGTACTTTTCCTTTTTTGGGGTAGGTTAACCTCCTGTATAATGGTGAAATAATTGTTATTAAATTATACAAGAATCATATACATTCATATGATATGATATATTATCTTTTAACATTGCTTTGTTAATAATATCTTAGTATTATCGTCGTTTCGGGTGTTAACTTACTCGTTTTCTTTTATATGTTTTGTTACATAAGACATGTTTGTCATGGATAGGTTTTATATTATTCATATAAATAATTATATCAAGTCCTTAGACATCATTTTTAAATCATCAAATGATAATTATACTTGAATGGATACGATGGAGAATGAATCTCATCTCGTTCGTGGAGACGGTAGTCCGTACGTACGCACGAGCGACAATATCATTATTTTTATATTAAAATAATATATAATTGGATAGTATATCATATATACAGAATCATTATCATGTTATATTTATTATTTACATGAGTTACACATCATTATTATACCCATCCATATAATAATATATTGAATAACAATTACACTACGACGTGGAGACGGTAAGCCGTACGTACGCACGTATGGGGACATGTTATTCAAAGGGTGGATAGAATACTGAATATGGTTGTACCATATTTATAATAACATCACAGTATATATATTATACTGGATTTATTATTTTAGAATGGTAATAACAAAGGAAGAAGAAGTGGAAGAAGAAAGGAACTTGGAAAAGGGTGGTGAAATCATTACCTCTTCTTCGGGTTCTTCCTTTTGATTTGATCAAAAGTGCTCCTTAGGTTGGATTTCTGATCCAACTAAGGCCTCTAGGTTGTAGTGAGGGATGTTGGGAGATTATTTGGGCAGAGTTTGGCCCATCCAAAAGGATTTGAAGGTGTGAAGAAATGAGAATGAGGAGTGCCCTTTTATAAGAGGGGTGAGGGGCACCTTTGGAAAAGATAGAAATATTAATTTATAATAAATTCATATTCGGTTTCTAATGGCTCAAAAGTTTATTATTACATGGTTAAGGTGGGGATAGGTCGAAAACCATTCAACCAATAGAATTTAGACATGTTTGGGTTTCTATATTAACCTTATCTTCTAGTTTTAACTCTTAGTTAATTAGTTTGACATTTACCATGTCACTTTGTATTTTTATATTATATAGTTAATAAACTTATTATATATATCCAATAGAACCCAAAGTGGTCCATTAATGATACAAATATCATGATATAAGTCTCTTGGCCGAACCTTATATTTTTAGGAATTTAATATCAATTAATAATATAATATTTGTTTTAAAAACTCTTTTATGTCAATTTTGACACTATTCAATAGTTGATTTTTGTGAAACTCATAACAGAATTATTACTTCTAAAACATTTAATTAAATCATTCATAACATGTCCTAATAACATCAAAAATTAGTGTAATTAATAAAAAGTCTCAAATTATATTTATTTGTGTATTTATAATATCAATTATTTTACGTTTTTACTATTATGGTAATTACTGCATCATCATTGTGTTATAAATAAATTAAATTATTTAAAGTCTAAAAATTATAAATAAAATATAATTATGTAGGAAACCGTTTTAGATTTCTAATGAATATTTATAGTTTAAAATAAAACATATATAACCCTATGTAAAAATTGTTTTTCTAAAAGATATATGCTTGTGTCGTTTTTGTATTCATTTTAACTCAATTAAAATAAAGTGTCCCTATCACCTACAAGTGGATCCATGGGGTCCACAAATCGTCCCAAAGATGCCTATGGTCGCACATGTATCAACCAATAAGGCTAGGACACGTTCTAGGGTAATTTAGTATTATTATAATATTATGTTTTAACCCTTATTTACCGGATTTACCCTTAACCATGGTAAATAAAATATTTACCGCAGTAATTATTCAAAATTTCTAAAAATAAAAGTTAACTATTTACACAATTTGAACATCCTGATTCCAAATATGGAATCCATTTTTCCAAATTCAAAACACAGTAGTGGCACAAATTAATTTAAAATTAATTCCCGTTGTTAAAACAAAAAGCGTGTTTTTAAGAGATAATAACTATCAAAAGATTGACACTTGTTTATGTCTGGATTAATTGTAAAATTTTGTCCAATGAACAAAATTATATTAAATGGTAAAAATATATTATAAATATACTTTAAAACCACTCAAATTAATAATCTATCACTATTAATTATTTTGATTAAAAAAGTTGTTTTTAATTAAAATTTAGTGATTTTCATTTTTCATCAAAATATTAAAGTTATCCGAAAAGTACCAAAATTTCCCCTTAGGCTAAATTCGATATTACGAATCTAAAAATGAAGTCCATTTTGAAATATATAATTTCAATAAGTAGTTATTACTATTCATAACGGCTAGTGTGATTGGTTATGGTGTGTTAGAACTCGGTGTTGCGCAGAACACACGCTATCACATTATTCAAAGAGAAGCGTACCGTAGAAGCTTGGGGTGTTACATTAAACCTATAAATTGATATGAAATAATATTGACATGACTTTATGTTTAAAAATATTATCTATTAATAAAATCAAATTTTCATTATATTTTTGTATTTTAATTTATAAAAATATATTTATTAATTTTTGGATTATCATTAAATAAAACTAACCCTAGTTTAGTATTTATAATTTCAAAATTTTCATATCATGAATTTTTTATATATTTCTAAAAAATCGATTTATAGGTGAATAGTGAAATATAGTGACACTATGAAATTTATATCATTACTATTATATAAGAAAGTCTTAAAAATGTGTGAAACCGTTTTATTGAATATATATATATATATTATAATTGATATTATATATTTGAACAATATTTATTATATTTTACAAACATTTATTTTATATTTTAAAACTCAATTTATACATTTCTCAAAAATTATTTTAATACATTATACATTTATTAAATTCAAATTAATTTTTAATACTTCAAAATTAATTCAAAAGATAGGGATTTATGTTTTATAATTATAAGGTACAATTTATCTAATAATTACCACTTAATTTATAGAAATAAATACAATGTTACGTTATGTAAAAACTAGTTCCTATGATAAAAGATTAAATGAAAAAAGGTAACGATTCAAAGGATAAAGGGATTCAAAACAAGTTTATAATATGGTTTAAATTTAGTGATAGATATAATTTCAATCATATCTTAGCCTTAACATTAATATTTTTATTATTTTTTGAGCCACATTAAATGTTTATCAAGTTCTCCTTTTTTTATATAGTTGAAATATTTACAAAAATTGCATTATCACCACTTATAAAATTATCCACTTACAACACCTTCAATACCACCATAAAAATAATGTTTCTACCAAAACAACACTATATTTCCATCCCCTTGAATCATATTTCACCCTAATATGATTGTACTTTCAATGGTTTCGGCTAATACTTTTTTTTCCAAGTAATCCACTAAGGGAAACCCAAAGTAATCAACGTGAGTTCAATCTCTTCCCTAACATCTTTTACTTTTATCTTTCCAATTAAAATTTATTTTCCCACTATCATATAATGAATTCATTATTTGTTTTATAACAATTTGTTTTATGTTGTTAGAATAAATATTAATCACCTCTTCCCTTACCTTTTAAAAAATATAAAATGTATATCAAGCATATGTGTGGGATACCGCCACTGGGACATAACATGTTTCATATTCCATTACTACCTCAAAAAGATAATCATAATATGGAATTTAAAATATATTTAGGATATTTATAAAAATTTTTATGTTTCAAAAATAATAAATCATATTATTCCATTCTCTAGTGATATAAAAATGAAATCAATACCTATATGAAGATTCGGAAAACCACCTCTATAGAATGATATATTTCATTTTTCACTGATATAACATCATAGATCCTTGTACTGACCAATGTTTCCCTAGACCTGATTGGCCATATAATCTCAAACGCATTTCCCCAAACACCAGAGGCTGCTGAATAGCAGTGAGGGATAAGGTCTGATGGTGGGGAAACTATTCCTTCATTGTAAGATTATACACATCGAAATAAGAATAATAAAAAAAGCAGAAGTAGTAATATCATACAATAAAGTAAATAGCATAGGAATGATAGTAAATAAACTAATGGAGTACATATATAAATGATGAAAGTAACATATGTCTAGGAAAGCATCCAAACAAATCACAATGCTGGAAATACAATACTAAACCAAGTAAAAAAATAAAATAAGTAAACTCTAGTAGTATCGCAAACATCAGCTTGGTCCCACGGTCTCCATCTCCAACAGTAATCATGTACCTGATGAAGAATGGTGCTTTCCCTTATCTATACCTATAACAATCTAATCTTTTTGTGTCTAAAAGCATGACCCAACTGGGGTGTCAGACCAATCCCAGTAGGCAACCACCAAAATATCTCTTCCTAAGTAGCATTGAATATATATATATATATATAAGGTAATATTAAAAAATGAAGCAATAAACAAGGAAGTACTCAAAATTAAACAATCCTACAATATTCAATTAGTTTCATTAAAATTTATAAATTATTAAATCCATTGAATAATGTAACCTCGGGATCTAGCCAATTCTATGTATCCCCTTATATAATAGAAAAATAGGAGTCTCTGAAAGACCATCTAAACCAACTAGTAATATTGAGTCCGAGCTAGTCTTTTGGATTGGAAGACTCATCACAAACATTCAATTATTCACAAGAAACCCTATGGGAAAGTTCTCAAAATCTAATCCCCTCTGGTTTCACATAAAAAATCAATAAATAATAATGACCCTATGGGAAAGCTCACACAATCTAACCCATTTGGTCCCATATAGCTCTAAATAAATACAATGACCACCTGGGTAGCTCTCACGGTCAATACCCCTTGGTCTGCATAGGAACAATAAATTATAATAACCCTTTAGCAGCTCTCACAATTTAATGTACCATGGTCCAATATTCATTTAATAATGACCCTCTAGGTAGCTCTCATGGTCTAAACCCTATGGTCAATGACCCCACGACATCTATCATAATCAATACCTCTAGTCATTCACAACAAAAATTCATAAATAAAAGACCCTGCCTCGAGAAGCTCTAATAGTCAATTCCCCATGATCGTAAATTCATAATGTGAATCCCATGCATCTCAAAAAATAGAAACTATATCCTAAAAACACTAGAAATAGAAAATAAAACATCCTAACATGATTTCTAGACCCAACATCCATAACCAATAAAACATGGGAAACACACCCGTAAACAAAGCAATAATCCTTATACATAATCAATAACATCTTCTCAATCAAACTCATAATAAATGGTCTTAAACAAGGTTATATTACATAACACACAGTACCTTGGACATCAGTATTCGTCACTTTTAGCACATATAATCCAAAGAAAAACAAATTAATGCACAAACCACCTACCCTGATGTGGTACGGTGAACAATCTTGAAAATAAGTCGTTGAATCGGCCCAGAACGTTGTAGATATACAAAAGGTCATAAACCTTCATCCTTGAACAAATCACAAGAGAGGAAAACTCAAGAAGTGAGGCTCTAGGGAAAGAGAGAAATCACCAGTGGGAATCCAACACACCTGGTAGAATCTCAATCAAATCTCGGACAGAGGAATGGGAAGATCTTGATGATTTTCGGTCATACGTCTCACCCATATACGAGACATGTAATGAAAACAAAATTTCTATTGATGAGATTCTACCCCGAGCCGATTAATCAAATAAAAAAGAAAAGTACATTGTGTGTTCATTTAATGTACACATAGTGTACTAGCCTCAACTGGACCCTACTTTAGGTGGTCGTCCAAGTCACCAACATGACCATGTACTCGGAGGTTACAAGACCATCACCCAGTTATGCACAACAACTAGGTACACGGTGTGTTCTCAGTAGTATATGGTGTGTACGTTGAAAATTTCCAAATCTTCCTTTTTCCTAAAAAAACCAAAAATAAAGATCCATACTTCAAATGATGATATGGGTTATTACAAACTTCCCCCCTTAAATACAATCATCCTTGAATTTCCCTTACAAGGGTGGAGAAGAAGAAGCTTCAAACAAATCTGGCCATTGTGATCGAATTTCGGTCTCCCCCTCCTAAGTCTCATCCTGTACTCACCCATACTACCATAGCACTCATACAAGAGGAACATACCATCCATGGAGAACCTTGGTGATGCGATCCAAAATTTGGTTGGGTGTTCCTCAAAGGATTCATCCACCTCCAACTCAACCTCATTAGGTTGAGAAAGTTAAGACGGGTCCGAAAGGTGTAGTCATAGGTGAGAAACATGAAAGATGTTGTGAATATCCTAGTACCTTTGAGGAAAATACAACTGATAGGAAAATGGTCCAACTCTCTCCAAAAACTCAAATGGCCCAACGTATGTCGGCGACAGCTTCCCCTATCTCCAAATCCTCTAGTTTCCCAACCTCGGTGTCACACGTAAGAAAACCTGATCTCTGACCTCAAACTCCAGAGGTCATATCCTTCAATATGCATATGATGTTTGGAGAGACTATGCAGTATCCATCATCTTCTGAATCAAATCCACCTACTCAGTGGTATCCTGGACAAGACGAAGTCCCAACATAGTTGCCACTCCTACCTCAATCCATCATATGGGCGATCGACATGGCCTACCATACAAATCCTCGTAAGATTCCACCTGAATCTTCTCTTGAAAACTTTTATTGTAGATAAACTCCACTATGAGTATGTCTCTCTCCCAAGAATCCTTAAAATCTAGGACACATGTTCAAATCATTGACTCTAAAAACTAAATCATATGCTCAGAAAAGTCATCTGTCTGGGGATTGTAAGTTGTACTTAGAAGGACCTGTGTACCCAAATCCCTGTGTAGTCCCTTCCAGACATGAGAAGTAAATCGGGTGTCCCTATCTGTAATGATAGAGTGTGGAAATCCATGAAAAATTACAATATCTCAGACGTAAAACCTTCCACACTCATCAACACTAAAGATCTCCTTAATAAGAATGAAATGTGAAACCTTAATGAGTTTTTCAACAACAACCCAAATCGTATCATTCCCCCAAGGCAACCTCAATAAACTTGTCATGAATTCCATCATGACATCATTCCATTTCCACTTGGGAATGTGTAACTACTCTAAAATCCTTACTGGTTGCTGATACTCTTCCTTCACCTACTGAAAGGTGGAACATATCATAACAAAACCAGAAACACACCTCTTCATACCTAGCCACCAATACTAACAATGTATATCCCAATACATCTTGATGAAACCTGGATGAAATATCCAAACTAATGAACAAAAATCCTACATAAACTACTAACGTATGTTTGCGGACACCCATAAGAATCCATGAAAATTCAAGATATCATTCTCACATATAGTTCACCCAGGAGTAGGGTCCTCTCATGACACACTTTTCAGTATAGCCAGAATCTGATAACTTCCTCATTCTCAATCAATCTAGTGGAGTTGAGGTAATAGATATATAAGTAAGAAATGTTTTCCCCTTTCTATCGTGCACCTCCAAATGCATCTTAGAGAATGAATCCATAAACTTCCACTCACTTTAGGACTCATGAAATACCTATATCTGAGTCCTCTTGCTCAACACATTAGCCACTGTGATGCCTTTCCTATGCGTGTAGGCAAGATTAAAGTCAAAAGACTGTAGATACTCAACCCACCTTTGTGGTCTCAAATTCAGATCACACTGAGTAAAGAGAAACTTGAGACCTTTGTGGTTGGTGAATACCACAAAATGATCTCCCAAAAGATAATGTCCCCAATAGTGTGAATCATGCATAACTATAGAAAACTCGAGATCGTGCATAAGGTAATTCCTCTCATGTTCCCTCAACTGCTGAGACCCATATGCAATGACTCCTTCATCCTTTCATAAGTACTACTCCAAACCTGATACCTGATTCATCGTAGTAAACGGTGTAACTCTTTCCTGAATCCAAAAAAATCAATATCGATTTTGAAGTCACTCTCCCTTTTATCCCCTGAATGGCTGAATCATGAGAATCTGTCCATATGTACTTCACACCCCTGTCAGTCAGGCCCATCTATGGAATTTTTAGGCATGAAAGGTCCTGTATAAAGTGCATGTAGTAACCAGCAAGCCCCAGAAAACTTCATACCTCAAAGGTATTATTTGGATGCTCCTAAGAAACTACTAATCTCACATTCTATGTGTCTACTGATTCTTCTTTTTATGAGATAACAAGACCTAATAAGTAAATATGGTCCATCCAAAAGTTGAATTTTGAGATCTTAGAATATAACTGATGCTTACTCAGTGTACTCAAAATGATCTCAAGATGGGTGGAATGGTCGTGTCGAGTGTGAGAGTACACTAAGATATCATCTATGAATAATACCACAAAATAATCAAAGTAAAGATGGAACAGTTTGTTAATAAATGACATGAAAACTTCTGGAACATAAATAAGGCCGAACTGTATAACCAAATACTCATATAGACCATAGATTCTCTGAAATTATGCAAGAGGTAAATGTGATAGTCTAATGTGCAACTGTTGATAACCATATCTCAAGTCAATCTTTGAGAACACCCAGGATCCTTGAAGATGATCAAAGTGATCATATATCTTCGACAAGGGATATTAGTTGTTGAATGTCAACTAGTTCGACTTCTGATAATCCTCAAATATTCTAAGAGTACCATATACCTTCTTCACAAAAGTACAAGAGAACCCCAAGGAGAAGTATTAGGTCAGGTTAAACCCTTTTCCTAAAACTCCTCTAACTGCTACTTGAGCTCTTGAAACTCTGGTGTGGCCATCCTATAAGGTGGAAGGGACAATAGTTCCACTCCTGGCACAAGATCAATAGAGAAATCTACATCTCTCTCCAGAGATAAACCTGAAAATTCATCTGGAAAGACATCTCCGAAATGATCCTCCACTAGAGGAAAGACCATCTAGGAATTCACCTTATTTCAAAATATATACTAGAAATCTGGGTGAAAATTCCTCCAATCCCATGATGCTTGGGTCTAGCTCTTCTAGCTTAGACATCCCATTCACCCTTATAAAGAAAATGCACTCCCTCTAGGGACATGAAACTCACCTTGTGGTAATAGATGTCACAAAAGGCCTAAAAATAGACTAATCAGTACATTCCAAGAATGGAATCGAATCCTACCATCTCTAAGTCATAGAGGTCCCATAAGAAGTTACACCCACCAACCTCAAGAGGTCACTCCTTGCACTGACGTACACTATCCATCCTAATTCTCAACGGGGTGTCTAGTGTCATAATATCCTTATAAGTAAAGATGCAAACATCTAGGCTCTCACCATCAACAATAGATATAAAACTATGAGAATCCCTCATATAAAAAAGAAAAGAAGTTAAAACTACAGCAAATAGAATCATACCTCTAACCGTAGAAGGTCCAGGATCCTACTCCTGGTAGGTCTGCTCCAATACAAAAGAGTGGCCTATACTGCAGCCCTATGACCCTGCCTGACTACCTTAAGTTGATCCACCATGTTGTGACTGAAAACCTGTTGCCTAGCTTCCATGGCCACCACCACCTCCGCTATTTTAACGGACCAACGAACTCCAGTTCCCTGACTGATGAAAAACCTGTGGTCCTGATTTTGAATGTGGATTCATAGCATAACTCCTATCACTCGCAGTTGGTGAAAGAACCTGGAAAAAATTCTAAAGATGACCCATCTTTCCACAATCTTGTCACTCAAATTATTCTCTTAGGCGCTGAGGTCTCATGTACCCTCTCTACCAACACTATTATCATACCACATGGCTACTTGAAGAAACATCATGTGAAAGCTCCATGTGGTTCTTCTTACTATCTGTCAAAGGAGTACCATCCCTGGAAGCTGAACCACCTAGGATCACAGCTCATAACTCCCTTAGATTGTGCCTGGTAATCTGTGTCTGGATCACTATAGCTGTCAGCGAAGTCAGCTTGAAAACATTCACTTGTGATAGGATGTCATACCTGAGACCATCCTCAAATCACCTAGGAAAATATAACTTATAAACTCCCAGAACAGGTGAAAAATGATGAAGATCAGTAAAATGGGATGAGTAATCCATCAATGAAAGATAGAACAACTGAAAATTCATGAACTCTAAGGCTTGATCGGCCCTCAGCATCTCGAGGTATAAGTAGTGATAGACGGTCCTATGAAATTCTTCCCATACCATTTCCTGATGATGTCCTGCTTGTGAGATAAAATCCCATTATATCTTGGAAGAATCATGTAGCATATACGTTATGATATTAAACTTATTCTCAGGAGTCATCTCCAAATGCTCAAATATGGAAAACATGTCCTAAAAACATGACTCTTCATCTGGTGGTCGTCCATCCCCAGAAAAAGTGGGAGGATGCTACTACTGGAATATCCTCGTCAACTATACCATATATATGGGTCAGGATGCCGTGATCCCTAGAATGTCTGTAACATCCTCAAAAAACCTTTATATAATTTTTCATCAAGCACCTGTGTATGGTATAATGGCTGGTGCCAATACAGGAACAATGGAAGGATCTACGGGTAGTCCATAATATAACATTTATAGTGTCTGATCATTGCCTTGTATCTAGCGTACAACTGGATGACGTCTTGGAGGCATTACTCTGGAAGGAAAAGCACAAAAACTCAGTTCAATATTATCAAGGAAAACTACTTAGAAGTGAAATAATGGAACATGATATGAAAACACACAAATTTTATAAAACAGGGCTACATAGTGTGTATAAACACTACACGATATGTTCTCTTATGTTTTTCACGTGGCCTGTACCTCTACCAATCTTGGAAATGTAACAACCTTACACATGGTGTGTTCCTCATAAGACATGGCATATAATTGAATTTTCTATCCTCAAGTACTTCTACATGGATCAAACCACATGGTTATATCCTCCTTAACACTACAAAACGTGTTCACCCTAAACACGGTGTATACTATTTAAGTTCAAATAACTCATGTCGTTATTCACACAGTCGAAGGAATGATTGAATCCACACAAAATTCAAGAATGGGATAGAGCATGTACACTTCAAGTGTTATCAACCAGTGTCATTGGTCACACGGTTGGATTCATGGTTCTCTAAACACGGTGTGTACAATCTAGACATGGAGTGTTCAACAAGAACATTCCTAACCCTGTGTCTATGCCCACACAATCATTCACACAGTTAAACACTACATGTCATGTACTAATAGTAAATAGAGTTTAATTATGAAAAGTTATTTATTATAGAACAAAATAACATATGGTGTGTGCTTATAACACCACACATCGTGTTGTCTGGGTTTCCAGATAGTATACCTTTGAAACTCCTCTGAACCAATGAAAAACATAGAATTTTCCCAAGGAATGAAAAATTATGACCTGCGAGAGCCCATACTCCGGAAAATCAAGGTTTTTCATCCTTATTCATATCATAGCTTGATAAAATTTAATTAATGTTGAACAATTATCCACTAAATTCAGATCCAATAGGGCCAATAACACCTCAGGGACCAATGTTTGGCATCTATCCAAATAAATCTTTACATATTCCAATACCCTATCAATATAGCAGGTATTCTATCACAACACCATGCATATCTAGCACCAAATATATCACAACAACATGCAATCAGTAATGCACCCTAAATGAAATGAAAATAATGCATGAAATTTGATCTCTAGAAAGTGCTTATATGATGCATGAGATGTCATACGCTCATCTCATCGGGTTGAAATAGAAATAGAACCACAATAATATCAACAATAATAGTACAAAACAAGTGAGTCACCCAGCAGTGAAACCAAATCAACTATAAGAATTGTAAACACATAAAAATGAAATATTCGAGGTAACATGGATTTTTCATGTACATGGGTTAGATAATACTGGGAAAAACATATTAAAAACCACCCATTCCTTCCTATCCCTATCTATAGGCTCCAAAAATCAAGAAAAATCATAAAAGAAACTCCTCTGATACAAATTTGTAACTTCCAATATTTGGGTGTCGACCCAAGGTTTCCCTAATTCGGTTGGTCACATGACCTCAAGCACATTTCCCCAAACACCATAGGATTCCAACTAACAGTAAAGGACAAGGTCTAATAGTGGAGAATCTATTCCCCCATTGGCAGAGTATACATAGTGGAGTTGCAATAACAACAAAAGTGGAAGCAGTGATACCATACACAAAAGTAAACTGTGGAAGGCTGATAGTAAATAAACAACAGGAGAAGATATATAAATGATGCATGTCACATATGTCTAGAAAAGAATCCAAACATGTCACAATGCTGGAAATACAATACTAAACCCAGTACAAAAGAAAAAAAGTCAACACCAGTAGCATCTCAAGCCTCAGCTTGGTCCCATGATCTCAAGCTCTAACATCAATCAAGTACCTAATGAAGAAGGGATCTTGAGCTTATCTATACCAACAATAATATAGTATATTTGGGTCTAAAATCATGTCCCAAAAATTGTGTGAGACGAATCCTAGTAAGAATCTACATAAATATTTGTGCCTAACTATCAGTGAATATATATATATATATAATAGGTAATATGCAGAAATGAAGCAATAAACTAGGATGTAATAAAAAGTAAACAATCCTTCAATTTTCAATTACAATCATTTACATTTATTAATTATTAAATACATTGAATAATGTATCCTCAGGATCTAACCCATGATCTGTATCCCCTTGTATAATAGTAAAATAGATGTCTCTGAATACCATCTAAACTAACTAGTAAGATTTAGTCCAAGCTTGTGCTTTGGCTTGGATGACTCATCAAAAACATTCTATTATTCAAAATAAACCCTCTGGTAAAGTTTTCATAGTCTAATCCCCTCTAATTTCACATTAAATAAAATAAATAAATAATAATGACCCTATGGGAAACCTCACTCAGTCTAACACCTTTGGTCTCATATAGCACTAATCAAATGCAGCGACAACCTGGGTAGATCTCATGGTTAATACCCCTTGGTATGCAAATGAACAATACCAATAACCCTCTGGAAGCTCTCACAATCAACGAACTATGGTCCAACATTCATTTAATAACAAACCTCTAGGTAGCTCTCATGGTCTTACCCCTCTAGTCAATGAACCCCTGAAAACTCTCGCTATCAATACGTCTGGTCATTCAGGACAACAATTAGAAAATAAAATACCCTCCCATAGGAATATCTCATAATAAATTCCCCTTATTCATATATTCATTATGAAAATAACATGCATCTCAAATAAATAACAACTCGTTCTGGACAACACTTGGAATGAGAAACAATGTAGGCTAACATGATTTCTAGACCAAATGGACATAACCAATCAAACATGGGAAACACATCCACATTCAAGGAAATAAACCTTATGAATAATCAATAAACACTCTCAATCAAACGAACTAGAACATGTCTTAAATAGTGTTAAATTACATAACCCGCATAACCCTAAACATGGGTATTTTTCAGTTTTAGCATATATAATCCAAAGACAAAAAAAAGAAATGCACAAACCACCTACCTCGATGTCGTACAGTAAACACTCTCGAACATCAGCCCTTGAATCATCATATAAAGTTATAGATCTAAAAAGAGTTCAAAAACATTCATCCTTTAATAACTCACGAGAGAGGAGAAATCAGGAAGAGAGGGTCTATCGAAAGAGGTAACTCACAGGTGGGATTCTAATGCCCCTAGCAGCGTCTCAATCGGAGCTCGGATAGAAGAACGAGACAAGATTGAATATTTTTATCCATACATCACTCTCATGTACTAGACACAGGAAGAATAAAGAATTTCTAGATATGAGACATAACCCTGAGACGATTAATCAAAAAATGTACACGTCATTTTCATTTAATGTACACGTCGTGTACTAAACATAATCAGCCCCCACATTAGGCGATCTTCCTGGTCACCTACATTGCCATGTACTCGGACATTACATGACCAGCACATAGTTATGTGCAAAAATTAGGCACATGGCATGTACTTTGAAAATTTCCAAATATACATTTTCCACAAAAACAACCCGAAATAAAGATCCATACCTGAAATGAAGATTCGGGTTCTTACAACTCCCACTCTCATGGACAATGATAAATTATAATTGATGAATATATATGAACTATTAGATTAATAAATATCATTATTATGATTGTTTATGTATAAAAAAATTATTGATCATTATAAGTTAATACGTCAATATTAATAATTAACACAAAACAAACTCATCACCAATTTCATTTTCATGGAACATGAACAAAAATCTCATATAATAGGACTCTAACAATAAAGGTCACTATAAAACATAATTTATAGTATATTATATTTTCTTTTAATTACATAATAATTATTAATGAAATTTTACCAAAATTGACATAAAAAATCATGCACGAAATAGTTAAAGTTACTAACCTGATGATAAAAATAAGCAATAACAAACAAATATATTTATAATAAATGATGTATATAAAATTTTAATATATACGAATAATGTTTTAAAATATATTATAAAGATTGTTATATTTTTTTATGTGTGGATATCTAACCTTTGATTAAGAATGAATAAAATTAGAGGGTTTTCATGACATAAATACGTTTCTTGTGTCATAATCAACCCACTTTGATTATAATCATTTGAGATTGAATTATTATCATTTTTGATGATGTTATATTTTATTTAAATCATTTTTATTTTTAAATATTTTATCATGCTAAATAGTTCTTCACTAATTAATCTATTGTTTTATAAAAAAATTAATTTTATTAAGAATATTTCTCATCTCTTTAAATGGATTTCTTCCATTTAAATGTTTTTACTTTTGGCTAATTCAATCCAATCCCTAGTGGAAAATAAAATTGGTTTTATATCCTTTTATAAAATTATTAAAATTTATTCATTTTAAAATACATGTTCTATATCTTTTTAATGATATAGATTTTTAATAAAATTGTATTAAAATATTTAAAATGCTTTTTCTTAACATGATCTTATATTATTCCGTTATAATTTACATTTGAAATATGTTTTATTTCTAATCAAGGTCTCTATGTAGGATTTTTTTTGAAGTAGTTTTTGAATAATTTTTCCCTCATCAAAATAAATGGTTTTTTCGGAAAGTGAATTGAATATCAAAACATTTTTAGCTGATATTATGAATTTATTTTTTGAGAAAAATCATTTCTGTAAATTAACTTCCATTTTAAACAACCCATTGAAAAATGGTCCATAAATCACCATATATATTTTCCTCTTAAATACTTCATTTGGGATATTATTTTTTATTATAAAATATTGTGTTTTTATATGTGATACCATTTGAAAAAACTATGAAACCCATTTTATTATCATGGGTTATTTATGACAAGATGAATGATTTAATTTTTGAGGAACTCAAATCTATGGAGGATGATAGGTGATTTATTTATCTCCCTCAAATTAATTATTTAATGATTTTTATCTCGTGATATAACTTTAGTAATTCATTAAGTAATTAAAACTCTAATATAGGAATCATTTATGGAACTATTTCTCTAATATGGGAATTAGGTAGGGATTTTAGCTGCACTATATTATGGGAATAAGGTGGTGATTCCTATTCCACTATGATATGCTTATTTATTCTTGTATTTCTGTCACTTATTTTTCTTATGTTATTCTTTATTTCTATGTTATTTAAATTTTTTATTATTTTACATGTTATAAAGATGTTGTTAATTCTTATGTTATGATTCTTTTTTTTGTTTGATTTATGTTATATGTTTTAAGCCATGTTTTAATCCATGTTTTTTCATGATCTTAATTTTGTCTTATGTTTATATTCTATGATCCTTAATATTCAATAATGTTTTATTACAGCCACATGTAATCCCATGATATTTTATCTACTATTTATCCCTTACCAACATTTTCCCTTCTATTTATTATCTAACAATATGACTAGTTAATTAGTATCCCTTACTAAGAATTTGAGATAACCCCTTTATTATATTTCCATTCCTTAGGTTATAAAGATTATTATATCATATGATATGTCTATAAGAGGATCTAGAGGGACAAGGTTACTGGGAAATGAACAGAAGTGTTGTAAAATAATATTTTTATGTATATAGTATACATGAAACTAAATCTTCATTTACTTTAATTGTGAAACTTTTTAATAGATGTATGAATTAAACCATGGTATATATGTATTATTTATATATCTTTAGATTATGTTTATATACACTTAATGAATAACTATTTCCCTAGTTTTCCATAAGACACTGTAATTTAATTATAATGGATATTATATAAAGGATGAGTAATCACCAAATATCATTCCATATTAGATCATCCAAGCCCATGATGTCATAACTGGTTTAAAAATATAAACTTTATAGGGGATATCCTTCAATCCATTATTTTATACATCCATGTTAATCCACAATTAGACTTCTAATATATAATAAATATCTATTCCCATATGTATACTAGTTCACAACACAGATTTAAAAAGTACTATGAAAACCTAATTGAAATATATCCATATATCAGTTCCACTATTTGAAGTGAGTATTAAAAATAACATTTAAATTTATTTTTAATGCCTTGGTGGTGGCCCTTTTGTTCATAGTTTTTAATTTGATATGGTATATGCAATAAATTTTTAGTTCTTGAACTAATTAATTTTTAGTTTCAACTTCATGTGAAACACTAATATGTATCCTCTGTAGAACCATAACACAAGTTTGAAACTATAATGAAAAAAATCATGAATCATGTATATAAAAAATGAAATTTTATTTATAATCACAAAAATTATTTATAAAAAATGCACAATAACAATGCCATATCTCAATACATATTCAACACAAAATAAACAATATGATATTATTTTATAATAAAAATATTTCAAATAAAATTATATTTTCACCATATAAGAGAAAAATAAATATGGATAGTAAATATATATTATATGGATATATTTGAAAATACAATGGATTAAATTTCCCCATTAAAACTATAAAAATAATAATCATTACACGAAGAAAGAAATATGTTAACAATGTGATAGACATTTTACCTTGAAAAATATTTTGTGAATAATTTGAGAGATTAGTTATAGACTTTTTTAGGTAATATATAAAACGAAAATATGGTAATTTATTTTTTATGTTACCATTAGACATATATACTTTATATATATTTTTTCATTTGGTATGTAATTGTTCGATATATAATTTTTTGAGTGACTGATGTGTGAAAATTAGATGTAACAATTATGTTGAATTACAAATACGTTGTAACTATTAAAAATAATATATATAAAAAAGTAAATAAAATGATAGCAACCAATAAATAATTATGGAGTTGTCAAAAATAAGGATATTTTTTACTATTAATGAAATATATTTCAGTTCGTAATTTTTTTTCAATTCATTATGAATATTTATATAATTATTGAAATTATAATATTATAATATTTATTTTAATAAAAAAGATTTCATATTTTGGATTAATGATATTTAAGTTTCTTATGGAGTGAAATATTTATTTTTTTGAGAAAAAAGGTACAAGTTTGTAAAAATGATGAAATACATTAGAATATGGTATATACAACATTAAATATAATCATTTTATAACTAATCTTCATAACAGATAATGTAATTATACAAATTAGATCATTATTAATCAAAATTGAGCAATTAATGTTGTTTTGGTGCAAAAAATATAGGGATATAAAATTTTATTCATTTTAAAAAAAAATTAATATTCACAAAACATATAAATATACTATTCCACCCTCATTCAAAAACTATCATATAATTAACCCCTTATAATAAATACTTCCCATATCATTATAACAACATTATAAATTTTTATGAGCTTTAGGTAATAATAAATCCCAATAGTTCAAATGTTTGCAAGGAAAGAAGTAAATAAATGATTTTTTCCTAGTGATAATGAATTTATTTTAATTACTTCACTTTTAAATCCATTCATAAACCATTAAAAGATAAATAATCACTAAAATAACAAAAAATAAAAGATTAATGTTTTTTAATACAAAAACCCATCAAATAATAATTTTATTATTATTTATCTACTTTTAGAATATACATTATATGATTTTTGTTACCAACTACATTAGAAAAGTTATACCAAAATCACCACTACATTAGGGAATTTATTATAATGATATTGATCTGAATACCTAAACATCACTCATGCTACCTCATGAAAAAATAATGCACACTTATCAGATACTAAAGTCTAAAACAATAATATGTTGTAAATAATTACTCATGTATGATCACTTTTCCTATATTTAAACAAATAAACCATTGGATAAGGTAAATGGTTAAAAGTGGAATTGACCATCTCGGTATTTTTCAGGCATGGAATATAACTAATCATTAAGAAATGTGGATTTGAAAACGTGATAATGTGAGAATACAAAATAGGTCATGAACATGCATCATAAAACAAAAATGGTCCAAAATAACCCAACCTTTCACAAGGAATGAAACACAAAGAGAATAAATCATTTGTTCACAAAGTTTAAGAGAAACAATTCATAAAGACCCAAAATATTTTCTCCATGTGTGAATCCTCTCTAAAAATATTTCATGGATAAATCATTTTTATTCAACTTAACCAAGTAATAAAATAATTAAAATTTTAATGTTGTGATCCTCACCCTTTTTGTGGGTATAGATCTACTAGTTAGGTTCATTACCCTACTTAAATCACAAAAAAAAATTATTTTACACATAATAATAATGTCTTATATAGGATGTGAGTATAACAACTCAATTAGAAACTGTAATCCCACACCTTACTACCCACTACTAGATAGAGTGTATGAAATAAAATATATATATATATATAAACAAAAAATTATAACACATGGTGTATACATCAATTCCAACATATACATAGATATTTGAGAATAAATATCTATAATGGGAGGATCCATACCTACCTATATGATTTGATCCACAGTTTGGGATCATAGATGATGTCCAGGTCCATAATCTATGTGAAATGTTGTCAGCATCTATATTATCTTACACATGTACTTATATGCACCCATACATATGGGTTTATGGGTGAAAATAATTTAGTGTCCTAGAGACCCACCCTAGTGGAAGAATGATTTGGTTGATCCAATCAGCTCAGTCTTGTTGCTTGTCCCAATGAATGGGGGATGGGTGTAATGATTTTTGAATTTTAGGATCTTGTCTCAATTCATTAATTTTTATAATGATTCAAGGTATAATTTCAATCCATAATGTATAACCTATATTCCTAAATAAATTTATACTTGATCAAGCTTATATGATATGATATAAGAACAACAAATATGTCCAATATACACAATAATTTATTCAAAACTCATCTTGAATATGTTGAGATAGTAGAGACAAAATAAAAAATATACATTGTAATCATTAATTTCAAGTATCCAATAACCCAAAAAATCACCTCTAACATACTCATCGATCTTAATTTAACTAATAACCATGTGGCGAAAAATAACAAGAGAAAAATGATAAATGGAAACAAGGCCCCCATGAAAACATGAAATAATGACCATTTATATAAATAAAAAAGGAAAATAAAAATTTATATTATCCATTTATGTTTTTGTAAAATCCGTTATTAATTTTAACCCCTTGATTTATAATTGGTTAACTCATCACTAAACTTTTTTCCACACAACTCTCTTAGAGTATGACACAAGGAAGGGGTATTCCTAAATAAAAAATTGAAGAATACTTCTTTGAAGTCAATGGTAGATGTATTTATTCCTCCAAAATATTATCAAAGATATTTAGAACTATACCACACTAATGTGATTTAAATAAGGATATTTTGGATATCCAAATTATGATATCTCAAATGGTTCAACTTGGCCAATCCTCTATAGCTACTTTCTTGGAAGAAATGGAGAACATTTGAAATTGCTCAAAAACACTTTATTAGGGATACAAAATCTTACAATCAATTTATATGTATATAATTGATAAATAATTGATTAAATAATATGGAACCTTACCTTTCCAAAAAGAGATCCCATGGCCAACTATAACTACTTATATCAAAGGAGGAGAAGGAATCCACATGGAGAACATGTATGATGTGTGGGTAATGGAAGAGTGTTATAATGAAGTAAATTTGATTAAAATAACTATCCAAAATCCATATTTGTATAAAATTAGAAGGTAAAAGGATAGAAATACCATTTTAAACGGGGCTATATTAGGTAACATACAAGGTAACTAGTACTAAGCCACTAGGTACAAAATGGAACACTCACCTCTATAGTCCCATTATATACCTACCTAGTTCATACTTTAGAAAACCTATATCACATATTTACTCTAACTCTTCTTGAAAACTTCTAAAAAACATCACCCCTCCCAAATATAAAAGGAAGAAAAAAAACTCCAATATAGATAAAAACTAAAAATAATTACTTGCATTGAGTTTTGGGTATTAAAATCCTCCCCAATATCAGTATATTAATCATTAAGAAGTATTAAATAACTTATTTAGGGAAAAAATATATCCATTTAACTTCCATTTCATCCTCTTTCCCCAAATTTTTGATCCATGAGATATTTTTGTTTCCATATAACCCATAATAGAGGATTGAATTTTATCCTTAATAAATTTTATATTATGTCTTGATTCATATAGTATGCATCTGATATCAACTTTGTATTGTTATAAAAAATCACATGTAATGTGTCAGAAACGTGTTCTGTCATCTGATATATTTGATAATTTTTATCTATATAATCAAAATTATTATGAACAAAATATGAAAGATTCATATCTTTCTCCATCTATTATCTTGATAGACTTGACATATCTTGGGGATAGTTCCCCCAATGCTCCCATACCTTAGTGACCTGATATTACTAAACACTGAAGAAAAACATAGTTACCAGCATCAAATTATATGCTTTGGAACCAATGACGATCTTGTAACTTTCATAGACTTTGAGAAATTAAAAGTCACCAATTAATTAGTTAAAACTAATCAGCCATATGTTGGGAGATTCTTGACATGATCATAGAGGATTTACCTATATCTGTCCAATTTAATGGAGAAAGATATAGTCATCCATATAAACCCTCAAATGGATCTATCTAGATATAATAAAGATAACTATTCTTGTTGGAGAATTCCACGAGAGAGAGGTAATTTCCCAAAAATTACCCTAAATATATAATATATTCACGATTAATATCTTAAAAGCATGTGTAGTCCATATTCAATGAACATCATTCAATCCAAAAATAATTGATCTGCATTATCATTAAACCTATAACTAGTTATAGTTGTTTATAGAACCTAAATGTGAATTATGGGACCCTATAAACGACAATGAATCTATGAATCCATATATTTTTATAATCACATTGATATTATCTTCCCAATATCATCTAATATATTGGATTCATTGATTGGTATGAATTATCCCCTCTTTTTAGAAAATTCCACAATCACCCAAATCTTATCTTAACCACTCGAGGTTCTTTTAATGTTTGTAAAAACATTTATAGAAGTTACATACCACTTCCATACTAATAGTGGGAGTGTTTGAATCTTTTCAATTGATTTTGGTGTTCTACCTTCACTGATTTATATTTAAGGTATTTAGAAATAAATCCCTTCTTATCTTCTACAGATACCATTTCTGTAGTGTACCCCTGAGATGGGTTAAATCAATGGTACATGTTTTCAATTTTCTTCTCAATATAACTTGTGTTTGATTAATGTCATGATACACTCGCTCGTTAGTTACTCAACCTCACTCAAATATAGAAATTAATAACTATAATAGTGAAAAAATATTTTTATAAGGTTATACCTCATGGTGATATCCTACTCCTTTTTTTGTTAGGTTTGACAACTCAAAAACATACTACACATTATAAACACAATTGGTTACTCTATGATTATTTCCAATCCCATTATTGTAGAGTAACACTATTATTCTTATAGATTCACACTAGAATAAAAAAATTCCTTATATTAGTATAAAAACGTTTTCATACCAAAATAAGAATAATCTCCTCTTTTCTCTAGGTTTCTTTTACAATTTCAATATATGTCTTCCTTCTCAAGCCTTATAGGTCAACATAACTACACATGATCACTCATATAAGAATTTTAATATTTTTTAATCATTATCAGGTCAATCAAACCTATTCAATTTCCTCATATATTCAATGATATATTTCATCCTCAGTTCATTGAATATAAGGTCAATGAAAGCCCTCTGTATTTTGAAAAAAAACATAATTAAAATATTTCTATATAAAAATTATTCTTTTTCATATATTATCTAAAATATATTCTCTAATAGTTTTTGGGTTACTTCCTAATCACTCAACTATAAAAGGGAATCTTAATTTCTCTTCTTTAATTTTCTACAATTTGTTATTCATAGTATATCATATGAATATTTTGAATATTATTTCCATATTAGAAATATGTAATCTACCATTAATCTCGTTAGAAAATATTTTCCTCATCAAAATCCATTCCTCATAATTACCAGTTTAAATGTAATTAATCCCAATATTCTCCTTATTTAAATATATATTAGACTAGGGATATACATCATGTTATATTAGAATTATCATGGAATCCTCTTCAATACAAAATCAATTTTATTCCATTTATTCTGTGTCTACAAGAATAATTTAATGACCTAACATAAATCATGATGTGGATGTGACTCAAATAGAATTAAACACTAACTACCATAATATGGTTCTCATAATATAACTATTTTCAAACCCTGAATCTTCACTAATATTACTGAAGTAGATATCATTCCACTATAACACTTCCAATTCTTCCAGAAATCATATTCCTTTTCCATTTCCATTGAATCCTTTTTCCATGACTTTAACAATGTTGGATTTAGGCTTCCCAATTTTCCATAGGAAAATTCCCTGTGAAAAATTTTGAACTTCATGACGTGCACCAAATCCTATAGAATCTTTCTAACAACCACTATCATGGTTTCCCTACACTATAAAATGTCACCCTTAATCTTCTAAAATACCTTCTATATTCAATTACATTTAATAGTTTCACACTTTATTATGTCCCACATCAGCTTTTAATGTGGGAGGGTTCTTCTTCATTACCCAAGCGTTCATTATGTAGTCATTGAGTACCCATGATAAAACCAAATAAAATAGAAATTGTATCATCTTGTATCCAAAAATAGTCGCTCTACCCTAGCACCACCAAACCCAATTCATGCATGTACTGACCCACCTAGGATATATTCACCACCTCTCTCACTCTAATTTGGCCTAACTTTGAGCTCATTTGTTTTCTCCTATGATGGCCAGAAGCTTCAGCTAGATAATTATGGTTAGTCCAAATTATTATAATCCATATATAAATTTCAATTCTCAAAGTGGAAATAACACACACATTGTAATTAAAACACCTTTATACATTTTCCAACAATTATTAAAAGGATTATGAATGTATTTATCATTGAATGAACTCTACTTTTCATATTTTATTATTTTTAACTGCCTTTAAATTCCAATAGTTTTTAATTAATAACTCAATTTAATCCCAAAAATTATTATAGTTAATTCCTTAAACATCCATAATACCTAAACAGTCTTCTCAAATAATATCTACAAAACATTTTTTATATTTCAAATTTTATATCCTAGAACCTATCTAGATGGTATTTTTAATTGAAATAGTCGTTTTCTTTTCCATAAATAGAATGGGAACCAGATTTACATTATATATTGACTCCAATAAAATCATATTGATGTCAAATATAACTTCATCATCACAAATCTATTTGGAAAATTCAATATCCCCTATTCATTTTTTAAATACCCAATTTCATTCCAAAGGAAATGATAGCTTCTATCCCATATTAATAATAAATTAAATGTATAAAGAATATCATATTTTATTAATGATTCTTTTATTATTATAAAAACTTATTTTTTAACCGCCTTTATATTTAAGATTACATACCGATCCAAATTATTGATAGAATAATCAATCCACAAATTTCATATCCAAAAACCATCATTTATCAACACTAAGTCATCTTTGGATAACCTATACTAAAAAACAAGAGTAACAACCCTATAAATTGATGAATTATTTTAATATATTTATTATGTTATATTTCATACATTTTCTCATTTAAGGGTATGTATAAAATATTTTCTAAAAAAAACTATCTTGTACTCTTCTTCAATAGTTACATAAACAAAATCATGTTCAATACATTAACCTCTCCCTTTTAATTTTCATATACATTAATGATCACTCCCCCTTCATTAATATATCATAACAAGAATAAGAAATTATGATTTTTATATCACATCATATATCCAATATATTTCTTCTATATTTCATATTTCTATTGAATAACTAATCCTTAGATGAATTCTCATCAAGTTAGATCCCCTTCAAGATATAAACTAATTTTATTTTCATCGTATAACATATAACACACTATGATGGGAAATTTAATTTGATATTTAGAGATTTCAACCTCATAAATCCCCCATTTTAATTCATTTACATCAATTCCTTACATGTCAATATAAATAAATGAAATAAAGGAATAAAGAAAAACTCTTTGTTACTCTGTAATAAAAAAGGATGATAGTTTACACTCAACCCAAATCCTTCATTCATTTTAATCTCAAAATTAGAAGATTAATTCCTGATTACTTTCTTGTCAAGAGACTTTATAAGTTTCATGGACATTTTCTTCCTTCTACTATTGAATGGCATTTTCTTCATCACATTATCCATCATGAAAAATATATTTATTGGTTCTTTAATAATATTTTTTATTGGCTATTCATAATATTATAAGATGTTTATAAAGTCCATTATACCATGTACATCTCATTTTTAACTACTATATAGATATTCATTAGTCTTTAGCTTATTAATTCAATAAAACTTCACATGAAATTTTATATCTTCATATAAAATAGCTTATTTCCCTTTATCACTATCATTTTTATGTCATGTATCCATATGTTTATCCATTTTTAATTAAACTATCGAAATAGTTAATCATTAATTTTTACTGATCTCAACTTTATAATGTGTTTCATGTGGTTTCTTAGTAGTCATAGAAAAATGTAACCTTTCTTATTTGAACATATAAATTATATTTTCTTTCAAACCATAAGGAATCTATCATGGAATGCATTTTTGGAATTGCATAGCTTTATGACCATATTGATCACATCTACCACAAATTTCTTATATAAACAATATAATATTTATTATATTACAAAATTAGATAAATTCCTAGCGACATGTTCTTTCCTGTGACAATCCATTATTATATGATTATTATATCTTACACTTGGTTGATTCTGCATCCCTCATAATGAAATATTAAACAATAAATAGAATTATTTGAGTCAAAATACCCTATAGTGAAAATAGTATCCTATCAAATTTATCCTCTCATAATGATAATAAAGCTGTCCAATAAAATTGATGTCTTACTACTAAATATTGATCCTTCTTTCCTTGGGGGTAGTGGACTTCATAAATATTTTTATCCTCTATTTATATTTAAGTGATTTTCTCACATATATTATTGGTATGTACTAGTTTATATTTGGCTCAAAACATGAAATGTTAATGATAATAAAATTATATTGAGACACATTACGTGCAGAAATAACAAGTTTCTTTATACCCATTTTCTTTTGGTTTATATGAATCATATTTAACCTCAACATACTTATTGAATTATTATATTATATTTCTCAAATAATTATAATATTTAATACACTTTAATTGTAACTTAAGAATTTATCATTTTCTTAAAGAATTTTTTTTGTTCAAGATCCCTCACTATTTTATCTTTCTCAACCACTCTCAATATATAGTTATTAATTTAATCATTGTGTATTTATTATTTATGGAAATAAAATTCCTTTTCATGAGCTATCATTTTTTAAAATTTTATCATTATAATATTGTTCTTATTTGTATTTATGTTATTCTCAATATAATCTTTTAATTCATTCTATAGCTTGCATTCCAGGTCTTTTTTATCAATTTAATCTTATTCACTGGTTGAGGTATCAAAACATATTAAAAAAATGAGACATAAAGTTACTAAACCTATAAATAGAATCATATTCTGATTGGATACTTGATGATGAGTTATATTATTCTAATTTTCTCATCAAAATTATTCTTTTACTACTATATATGTTACCCTTAAATCCTTCTAATTTTTTTTTCATCTCTTGCGATTTTACCACATTTCTTCTTCTGAAGTTTCTGATTATCTCGGTCTAGATTATATTATGAACAATTGTTTTGGAAAGTTAATTAAAAAATAAACAATTTAGTTAAAACCATTAAATATTAGTAGAAGATTTTGTTTAGTTTTTTTATATCCCTGATTAAGATTATTTTAATGAAGACAAATATCTCAATTGAACTTTTTATCATCTTCATCATCATCTAAATTGCTTGATTATACAACTTCACTATTTCTACTTTTGTTCTTTATCAATGTCTCAAAATCCATTTCATGTTCAATGATATTTTTTAAAAATATAATTTTTCTCATTTCATAATAAAAGATAATAATATTTCATTCATTACAATTAATATCATATCTATGTTATAGTGTTGAAATATTAAGATCAAAACTATGTGAATGAATTAAAATCAACTTATTCACAATTGTAGAATCATCCAATTTTTCTTCAAATTACAAAATATTATTGAAAATTTAATTAAATATAGAGAATTAGTCATTAATTTTCTCTTTATATGTTATATTAATATCTTTTAACCAAATCTATTAAATTTATAATTTATCCCCCTTGACATTCACTTTTCCTGCATTACTTATCTCTAATTTATCCAAATTTATTTTTTTAGTTTGATGGTCCATGAATTTTTTATATTCTTTTGAGAACCTTATTCCCCTTTCAGTACATTTTAATATATCTAGAAATATTTTTGGATTGAGGAATTGAGACAGACCATGATATTAAATCTCGGTGTGCCCATAATTAATTTTATAAAAATAATAAATATATTGTATATCCTGCTTGCATGATTTCTTATATAAATTGGTATTACTCTTAAACTGGGTCTCTATTTAAAAAATATAACTCCATGGTTGATTTAGGAACATGTTTTTTACTTTATGAATTACCTAAAATGGTTTTGTGTTGGGTTTTCGGATAAAACGGTCATTGGAAGTATGCTAAGTGTGTTAATTAATTAAATTAGTTTTTTATTTGACATAAACTAAAATCCCTTATTAATTTCTAATTATAAAGGATCTCTAGGTTCAGATACATAAATATAGGACCATTGATATGGGTTCATTCCACCATCTCATTTGCAAATAAAGATCAGACGATGACAAAACTCAGGATCATAGCAGATCGAGGATCAGCGAACACATCGACTCTCCCATTCATTGGTGAGAAATCTCTTCATTTATGTATAATAAAATTTGGGGGTTGACTCATAAATTTGAGGATTATTTCCCAGTTTATTATATTGATTGATTATGGTGATCCTTTTTCCCTTGATCTGTGTCAATTGTAATCATTTTCATGTCAATAGGTACCGATTTATAACTGTTTATGAAATCTATATTTTTTGCAATGCCTTTTCTCACCCAAACCTACCCCATTTTCATTTAATATAAAATAAATTTAGGGAATGTTTTTACACATATTGTCTTGAAACATTTCCCCCACTCACCCCTCACATACTTTACCATTGGGAGACGAGGCCATGGTTCGACATTTCCAGGTGGGATAGAGCCTGATCGAACCACAAAATTCATGATTATTTCATGTGCGATGAATTTATTGGTGATTATTTATATATTTGGGATCATTTTAGATTTTAATTTGAATGATTTTTTGATCCATGATCCAAATTAGAGATGGAGGTGATGGGAGATGCACACTGTGTGTATGGTGAACCCTAAGGATGAATTGGGATACATTTTCTAGATACATGATGATAATAAATGGTGACAAGAGAAATTCCTCGCCAATTTATAGTGGGATAGATGTGATATCCATTAAGGAAAAGAAAATATTTAGAATGTAGGAATCTATTATTACTTTCTATGAAAACCCCGACTACATGTCATATTTTTTGAAGAAAAAATAGTGTGTATCCCCTAGCTATAGTGGAAAGGGTTTTTCATGATTTAAATATCATATTCCATAAGGGACACCCACACTCCATGTGACTAGGTGCTGGTGACCCAACGTGTACTCTAGGAGTACATGGACATAGGCATGTTTATGAACATGCAATGTAACAAAGTACACAGACATGCCTAGTTTTACGAGCATGACCACATGTGTGAGTACATGTTATATACCAAAGTACAAGGACATATATATGGTATACCAAAACACATCCTGGTGAATGGTAAAGACCTAGAGTGGTTGATTCATGTCATTTAGTCCCCTTACATTCTCTCTAGGATACAAGGGAAGTGATCTGTAAAACATAAGGGACACATATAGGTAGTAGAGTGGGACCACAAGTAGTTTGGGTCTCCTTTCATTTTGTGTCTCCCTATTTTAATTTTAAGGAAACTATAATATCTCATATCACATTCATTTAGAATTATTATTTTCCATAAGTTTCCTATCATGAGTGTCTTTTGTGTAGAATGAAATGGTAACCTTCATAGTAAATTTTCAGATATGATGCAAGATGATGTGAGTGTAACCCTTCTTTAGTTGATGCTCGATGATGGAAGTGATCAGGAAGGATCACCAAGGAGACTATATTGGAACCCTCTTTATAGGTATATAATTAGTACATGATTAACCATTAGAGTGGCATCCTCTTGTTGGGACATGGCATGGATCATCTACCTATCCATCAAGTGGCACCTTCATGTAGAGTCATGACATGGTTCCTCAACCACTAGAGTGGAACCCTCCTACTAGTCATGGCATGGGTACTCTATCTATTGTTTATGTGGCACCCTCCTTTTGTATTATGGCATGAGTCCTCGACCACTTGAGTGGAACCCTCTAGTTGGGTTGAGCATGGTTCCTCAACCGATTACTATAGTGGAACCCTCCAAATGGACTTGGAATAGGCCCTCTATAGATTACTGAGTAGAACCATCCTAATGGGAAGGGAATGGATACTCTAATTACTATTGAGTTGAACCCTCCAATTAAGTCAGTGAATGGTTCCCCATCCATCAGAGTGGAACCCTACTACAATGATAGGGCACGGGTCCACTAGTTATCTTCTAAGTGGAACCCTGCTTCGGAGTGAGGGTATGGGTCCTCTCTCTATTGAGTGGCACCCACCTATTATACCATGGAATCAGTCTTATACCTAGAGATTTTTTCCCTCAACCGTATGTCATAGTGATGAGGTGTTTCATGACATGGACTCTTCTACTAGTCAGACGCACAAGATGCTGGGAATCATTGATGGACTCTTCGAATTGTTGGGTCTCTCTCCTGGGTTGGGATGAGTTGGAGATCTCATTTCTCTCTAATTTAGGATTATTTTTTTGAGAAGGTATATATATATATATCAATATAAATTTCATTATATTTTGTTACACTCTTACGTTTTGTGGAGTTTTATATTCATATCGTGTCTCTTACTATCACCCCCTCGTCTTTTGGGGTGACCTACTGGGTATGTATATAATCACCCCAACATGGTCATTCCTTGTATATTTCTTGTCTTATATATATATGGAGGACATGTTAATGGAGATTATATAGGATCTTAGGTGTACATGGTACATTTGACCCCACACAATGGTTAGGTATTTGAGATCTGTAACTGAGATCTATATACATTTTACTTTTCCATATTTTCAGGTTGGGATATCTTTTTAGTTGGGCTTGTATTTTTACCCTTTATATTTCTTTTCACAGTATAGTACTCTTTGTATAACCCGAAGGTTTTTCATGTATGTTTAGTACGATAGAAGTTGTATATTTTTCTTTTATTCCTCTACAATTCTATATTTATATGTCCATGTCTATACATATAGGTACATTAGGTAAAGGTTTCACATAATATTTACTCTTTTAATCTCTTTTCTCTATCCCCAGGCCTATGGAGGTGGGATGGGGTCATTTCACCTTGAGCTTCGTTGGGTCAGGTCATGACAGATTGGTATCAATAGTGTTTCAATCATTGGTATGGATTTTGGTGCAGTCATCTTATGAGGATTTGGATGGGATTTAAGGCATAAGTGTCAAAGTGTTTCAAGTGTAGGTTTCAAGATATGGAACCCAGTGTTGGTGTTTCCACCAATGTATCCATACATCATAACTCTGAATACCTACTATTTAACTCAGTATACCGAGACATTAGTTGCAAGGATCAACTGTACATGAATCATATAGTACTGAGTCTTTTACCTTCCTTCTTGTGACTTATCCCCATTATATATATATATATATGATCAAATGATTGTGTTATGTCATGATTGAATTTTCAGGATTCCTCCACGATGACAGCCATACAAGTTACCGATTTTAGATCATGTCTAAAATCAGATGAGTGATGTGGTCTCTTTTTAGGGTACATCCAACAAGATACATCCTCCATGGGGATTGGTTATAACAACGCTACCTTTTGATTAGAATATCACACCAACATATTAGGATGAGGATGTGTGTAGGTTACCACGCTCTGTGAGTTCCAGCGCCAGAGGCCACTGTGGTTTCGTAGTGAGCCAGTTCCCCAAGTAGTGGGGGGATGGCTAGAGTTGGTAATCCTTGTATTCAGTATTATACTAACATGGACTGATTTGGTAGTGGTATTCGAATATTGCCTTTTCTATATTGACGTTCAGCATTGGTGGAGTCTTTTTACACTTATACATGATGAGATGACACTCTTATATCCCAAATTACATAATTTGTTCCATTATGAGTACTAACACTCATGTTTGCACATGTTTCAAATTATAAAGTTTCTGGAGTTTTAGAGAGAAGGGATGATAGTGGATGAGTATGTTGAAAGGTTCACAAACCATACATAGTACTCCCTTGAAATTATATGATATGAACACTTTCTAGTGTGGATGTTTGAGTAGGTTCCCTACATAAATATATGTTTCAGTGTGCTACCCAAATGCATTCCCACCTATGTTGGAGTGTTAGAGTGGGTTTTGGTGAAATAGAGATTACTATTAGATTGACACTAGGTAGTTGGGTATAGTAGTGGGAATTACATAATTAAGCTATCAACATAATCTATCAAACACCGATCAATAGGATATAGGCTCAATAGATCTTCCTTTGATCAGGATCATGAACACAGTAAGGGGAATCTTAGAGGTCCAAGGAATCCTAGTGATGGGAAGTGTTATTCTTGAGATTGGTGTGGTCACATGGTTTATGGTTTCTTGACCGGATGTGGTGAGAAGCGTAGGCAGATAATAGATGGACTTCCACTATAGAGGAAATTCCTTGATCACAGGTCTCCCAGATAATGGAACGGTGTCCCTAGAGCAGTAAAGATTATATAGGAGCATGTGGGGAAATATGAAAGGTAGACCTGGTTTGTGTATGATGTTATTAGATCCCCAAAGCACCACCACTAAGATTCCCATGTTAGGATTAAGGATCTAGTGACTAGGGTTGAAAATATATGCAGACTATGGATGCATATGACCCAACAATAACTCAGATGATTAGAGATGCAATATTTTTATATTCTTTAATTTAGCCAGTATTAGTAGAGACGTTTTGAGTAATTACTTTAGCTATTTACTCTTAGTGTGATAGTTGGAGCTCCTAATAAAGTCTTTATCTGTGCAACGTTGTATTTAGGTTTCTATGGGGAACATTTCTTCTGTATCTTTTATTTTCCAATTGTTCAAGATATTTCATGGTGTATAGATATTTTCATGGGACCATTTTGTTATCACGATGGAACCATGTGATGTCATATTAGGTGTGCATATTATTTCAAAGGTCCAATCCCAGATTGAATACACAACAGATGAGTTAGATCCCTTCACATTGTTGGCATCAGATTATCCTTTATGGGCACGATATATCTCATGGTGTGGTGAGTGGGTTTTGCGAGTAGGAGGATACAACCCATTAATAATAAACTGGTGAGTGTAACCCTTTGTGTACCATGATATTCATGAATCTATATTCCTTATGTCTTGGAGAATTTTGTGGATTTCTTCTTAGAGGACATTTTGTGACTTCCTTGATGGAGGGAGATGGAGTTTTGTATCGACCTAAGTCTTAGGAAAGCTCTGATATATTCCATGGAATATAAGATTGCCCATATCGAGCATTGGGGGAAATAGTTGCAGTTATCATACCTTAAACATAAGGGTTTTATCCGACCCAGTGTGTCCACCTTGGAAACTATTGTGTGGGTTCTGAAAAATCTAAATGGTAGATTACATATTTCTATGGATTATCATCACTTTTACCAAACCATGGTAAAGAAAAAGTACACCTTATCAAATATTTATGACCTCTATTATTGATTTTGAGGCTCGATATCATTCTCGAATATCTATCTCCTGTCTAGATACCACCAATTGAGAGTTCACGAGGATGAAATTATGAAGTTGGAATTCCAGTGTCATTATGGAGACTTTGATTTCCTAGACATGCCTTTTAGTGTGATGAAGTCCCCAACTATGTTTATATATTTGAAGAAGTAAATCTTTCATCCATAATTGGGCCATTTTTTGGTTTTCTTCACCGATGATGTACTCATCTACTCAGTGTTTGACAAGGAGAATGTAGATAACTTGAGGGTAGTCCTTGATTAGCTTCTAGAGCACCATTTTTTTGGTAATCTCTAAAAGTTCCAGTTTTGGCTTCCAAAGGCTCACTTTCTATTGCATCTCAATTATATTCATGGATTAGCTATAGAACTGGTGAAGATTGATTCATTTCATTCTTTGGATCCTCCCTAGAGTGTGTCATAGGTGTGGATTATTCATGGATTTGCGGGGTTCTACCATAGGTTTTTAGAATATTTATCTTGGATTTAAACCACTTTGAACATCATGATACAAAAAGGGAATCTGTTTACCTTGAATGAGCAGTGCCATAGGGCCATCATGGAGTTGAGGATGTTGATGATCATTGCTATGGTTTTGAGACTACCGAAGGAGGGTGTTGAGTACATATTGTATTTTGATTCTTTAGGAGTTGGGACCAGCTACATGTTGATGTAGATACATTTACATATCACATATGGGTCGAGAAAATTTAGACCCCATAAGTTGAACTACATGATTAACGATCTAGAGATGGTAGCAGCAATATTCTTTCTAAGGATATGGAGGCAGTATCTATTTGGGGAGCTCTATGTTGTTTACTCAGATCATCATCGTCTCAACTATGTCTTCACAAAGAGATACTTGAACCTAAGATAGGGGATGTAGTTGGAGTTTCTATTGTATTATTACTTTGAGATATTCTATACTATAGGGAAGGGAAACATGGTGAAAGATTTCCTTAGCAAGAATTTTTAGGCATGTTTGGTACAACATGCATTTGAACATTTGACATCCTTGTAGCTGACCTAGGATGTGTATGTGTGTTCAACGTTTCTTCAGTCAATGGTGTTAATCATTCACTACTTATGTTTTTTGTTGAGTCTCACATGGGATACATTAACGGTGAGGTCTTGAGTGACCAAATATTCGAAAGATATTCCCCTAATGGATTTTTTCTATCAATGAGTCACATCATCATTTTCTCGGTAAAAAATGTGGTCCTGGTCACAATTTAAGAGGGGTGATGAGAGAGTTCCACAAATCTCCATTGGGTTTACATCTCTGTTTGTGGAATATGTTCATAGTCCTTCAGTGGTGGTTTTGGTGAGACAGAATGAGATATAGAATGTCCGAGGTTGTCTCATGGTGCCTCACATGTAGTAGTTCAAGGCTACACACCATGATATTTTATTTTTGTTGAATTCCCATGATATACTAGAGTGGAAATGGTATGGAATATCCATGTAATTTTTTATAGTTATTTGGATGAAAAAAAGGCTAGGATGACATCTTAGTGATAATTGACACACTCACAAAGACAACACACTTCATTGCTATTAGGGAGAAATGTTTAGTGGATATTTTAGGGTATTTGTATGTATGGTATATTATTATACTTCATGGGGTTCCCTCATCTATTATCTATGATTGTGACATGTAATTTAGGTCATGATTGTAGAGAGTCCTACATGAGGAATTCGACACCTATATGGGGATGAGTACAAATTTCCACCCCTAGAAGGATCGGAAAATCATGTAAACAATATAGGTGGTGGGGAATATTATGAGGGAACGTGTCTTAGGCTTTGGACAATGATTGGATGATCACTTTCCATTGGTATATTTTAATCATAAAAATAGATGCCACTCTACTATAGACATAGAACTATTCAAGGCCCTATATAGGAGACCCTGTAGGTCACCCTTGTGTTGGATAAAGATCGAGGAGGCATCTCTTTTTGGGCCAACCCTACTTCTAGAGGTGACAGGGAATGTCTAGGTTATCTTGGAGTGGATGTGGATAAAATAGATTAGGAAAATAATATTATGCAGATCGACGCAGTAGGCTGTTGTATTTCAAGCATGGACACAATGCTTTCCTAAGAGTCTCCCCACGATGAGGATTATGTATATTAGTATAGGGAGGAACCTGTCCATTAGGTTCATCTAAAAGTACAAGATCATGGATAGGGTTGTTGTGATTGATTAATATAACAACCCATAAATTACATTCATTGATATTACTTCAAAATTGAATTATATTAATAACAACATAAAATCAAGCCATGATAGGACCATATAGGGATAGTGTCTTTAGAAAATCTGAAACATAAACAACTTGCCCATAAGACATCTACATTGCCTCATTCTTATTTCATCATAACTATAATCCTTCTTGACATATCTTACATAATACCATTCTTCATGACTAGGTGAAAATAATTAGATGAAAGGGTGATCTAAAATTATCAGTAAGGGTAAAAAAGGGAAATATCAATCATATAACGATAATAAGACATAAGATCATAACATTTGGATTCCATATCCTACATATAAAATATCATGATATCATGTCATGGGATAAAATTTACAATAATTAGTGGAAATAATTTCAAAAGTAAAAAACATAAGACATTAATCTTTTTGGCATAAAAATAAGCATAGAAAATGAATTTCATATTAGTCATTGCTCAATGCCAAGACCATTATAGAGGACAAAATCAATTACTGGATTGGTTTTTCATTCCATTCCATCCCTATATTGTTGAACCGGATTTACTTACCATTACCGTCATGACTATATCTTGTGATATAAATCTTCACCCAATTCATTAGAGGGAGATATAGGTCCCACCCATCTCATAATGATATCCTTCTAACATGTTTTAAAAAAACACAAATTCTTCATCATATCAGAACCCAAGAAATAAAATTGGTTTATTTAACATCATTCCATCATAAAATATTCCATAAAAAATATCATAAAATCATTAGCATAATCAAATCATAGTAAAAATAGTGATAGAAACATAATTCTATTTAAAGAGCGTCATCTTATATGGAAAATAATTTTGATAAAATACATGAACTTAATTATTGAGGAAAATATCCTTTTTCTTCAAAAATGTTTTCTTTTCTCAATATGTTGTGAAATATTAAAATAAAGGAATTTAGTCGAAATTAAACATGAAATCATGTAAATTAATCTTCATGGAAATAATTCTTTATGATGATGTAAAAATATATTTTGTCCATATAAGTTAAAAAAAATTATCCTTGTACTTTTTCTAGAAAAGTCAAAAAGTACCTCGTATTGAAAAAATTCCAAAATATTCCATTCATAACTTTTAATAAAAATGTTAAAATTGGAAGAATTTACATTAAAAGTTTCTATATTAATTAAAATAATATTATATATTTAGGAAACATGGATGTGGATGATAAATATACCCTAGTAAATACTTACGTATAGTCAATTTCAAATAATAATGAGGTTCTGAAATTATCCACTACCTTAGGTATGATATCCTTAGTATGTATCCAAACCACATTTACAATAATTTAAATAATTTTATTGAATTATTATAAAATCATAATCATATTTATTATTTCATATATGTTTATATTATCATTCGTTTGTTAGTTATATTCCATTATCGCTTGTTATTCGGATATTAACTAATTTAAGTTCTTATGAATGTTTTTTAAGAGAAGTTCATGTTAAAATTATTAATATATAGTTGTATCATTTATATAATTATATTAGTATAATATATATCTAATGTATTCATTCCATTCATGTATTTAATCATGGTTTAATGAAAATCATGTAGAATGAATCGCATCACATCGTGGAGATAGTGGGATGTACGTACGCACGAGCAATGATATCAATCACTTAATTATTAAATGGAATGAAATTGTGATGTTATTAATATTTTTATAACTTATTATATACTCTCTTTACATATTTTATATGAAATGTTCATAATTTGTGTGAAATATTAATGTTTAAATATTAAATATAATTTTAGAGCACTATTTGAATTTATCTAAATCCAAGTATATTTACTGTTTTAATAATAACTATCACCCTTATTATCCAAATTTTAAGATTCTTGTTTTTAGGGTTATTTTCTCAAGTTAAAATATTTCATTATAAGACATATTTTTCCAAATCGTCCATTCGATGGGTCATATGGTCCACACAAGAAGACCCAATGAAAATATGAAGAAACTGGACCGTACATGATGATTGAGTTACTTTTTTACATCCCAAAGCCAAAAAGTTATGAAACTAAACCATATGTTCATGATTATCCAAAAGAATCATGTATAGAAATTTGAAGGTCCAACTACATGAAAAGGGGCCCAACTGAATCTTTGATGTCTAGCCCACCATTCTATCTGAAAATTCAAATCCTGGCACTACGCATGAAATTTATCATGTTATGTTCATCCAAACAAGATGAGATTTTTTAGATTAAAATATGAGATATAGGTGGCCGACTTTTTTGAAGAATGAATTCAGATTTTTAGGCATCTTGCTATTCAAAAATCCATTTTCATTTCGGCCATCGAAAAAGCGTGGATTGAAATTTCTAGTTTTACATTGTTTATGAAAACTGTCATGACATTGGATCTATAAGTCCAAATTACCCCAAATTTTGAGAGTAGTTAGAAATATTTATTATATACATATATTAAGAAGAAGATATCTCAATATTCATATTTCTAGGTGTCCGAATCGTCAAGACAATTGGAGGAGTAGTTTTGAAATTCAAAAAATCCACCAACATAGGCTATAAATACATCTCCTCCCCCCCCCTTCTAAAGAGTTGGAAATTCAGAATAGGATAGGATTAGTTGGAACAAACAAGGCTCTACCAAATACTTGGGAGTACATTCCAAAACTAATTTTTAATTTGGAGACCCTTCCTCCTCTCTTGGATTTTACGTTCTTTCTGTTCATTTTCAATGGTGATTTTGTAAGTGTTTCTATTTGTAATTCTATTTTAATGCATGTTTATTTATTCATACTCTCTTATTCTCATATAAATTCAGTATTTTAATATTAATTTTCTTTAAATATTCTAAATCAATTTGAAAATTGTTCTCTACATTCACTTTCTCATTTAAACAAAAGTGTCTTTTTGTTATTTCTCTTCGTTGCTCGTGTGTATGTTCGGCGCACCACTCTTTTCTCATCCCATTATTTGTATTCACTCATAAATTAATCATCATAAAAATAATTAAGTAGATTACTTTTCATTTAAATGTATGAGTAGATATCTCATTGGGGTGAGTTATAATTTAGGCGTGTTAAGTGATGGAGAGATTTTTCTCAGTGAATATTCTTTGAATTAACATTGTGTTTGTTGGACTTAACATGTCATGGATTAATGACTTGTTTTGTTTAATGTGTGGTTTCCATTTATTATTGTAACCATAAACACACTTCCATAAATAATATTTTATTGAGATTAGAACCTTAAGTTAGGGTAAGGATTGGATTAAAGCCTTGACACTTAGGAATTCCAATCAATGTTATCTTGTGAAGTGGGTGTTAACTTAATGCAATATAAAGCAAGGATCAAGAATATCCCAAGATTAACTACCTAATTATAAACTCACCTCAATCTTTATGAAATTTTTAAATCAATCAATCTTATCAACTATGCTCCACAAACTAACCCCCTAAACAAAATACAATCAACTAAAAACAATCGACTATTAAAAAGTATCATCAATGAGGATTCGACCTGAGTGTTTCTATACACATTAGTAGGGAATCAAAACCTTGAATGGTCGATAGGTGACAATTGACCATTCATTAAAATGGATATCTTTCTAAGGATGGTGCATTTAAGTAACTGTTAGTTTCATGTTATTTTATAAAAACAAAAAAAAATATTTAAAAAAATTGAAAAAAAACCAAAGAAAAACTCAACTTCTCATAAAAAGAATAAATGGAAAAAACAGAAAGAAAAACCCATGTTTCTCTTTCTTAAAAAATATCTCTGAATTACTTGTATCCTCCTAAAAAATCCTTAATATTTTTTTGACCTTGAAATTGAGTGAACACTTCTCCAACTTAGGAGGAACATAAGAGATAATCAACTCATTCAAGAACGTGGCATTGTCCAACCAATTGAATTAGAAATGGACAATACTAGGGAACTAACACTTAAAGAACTCACTTCCCATGATATGAATTACCATTCCATTAGTATTCAATATCCAAACATATAGGTGGACTTTCAAATCAAATTGGGTTTGATTCATCTTCTCCCTCATTTCCACAGGCTAGCCGGTGAGGATCCACATCTACACCTTAAAGAGTTCAAAGTGGTGTGCTCAATCATAAAGCCTCAGGGGGTTTTTGAGGACCAAATAAAATATCGATCATTTACTTTCTTCATAGCTGACACTAAAAATTCATGGCTCTACTACCTCCCACTTAGTTCCATAACCATGCGGAATGACATGAAGCATCTCTTCTTAGAGAAATTATTTCCTATTTTTCATACTGCTTCTATCCAAAAGGAAATTTGTGGTATCCGACAATTCCCATATGCATCACTCCATCAGTACTAGGAGAGGATCAAAAAGGTTGTTGCATCCTTCCCACACCACCAAATCCTTGACCAACTCTTGATCCAATACTTCTATAAGGGGTTATTGTCTATGAAGAGAACTCTCATTGATACTGTAAGTGGCGGTGCTCTTGTTGATAAAACACTCACAGTTGTAAAAGATCTCACAAGAAACATGGATGAAAACAAACAAGAATTCCATACTCAAGAACATGCTCAAGTCAAAAAAGCCCAAGATAGTTAATAGATTGATCCGAACAAGAGGAAATAGTGGATAAGTGAACTTACAGGTCTTGTGCGACAACTAGTTGTGGCTTCCAAAGCCCTAACCTCATCTTCTCCAAAATCTCTATTCCCGGACCTATGAAGAACTATGGAATTTGTAGCTACCCATCTCATCCAACTGAAACATGTCCAAAACTTCAATAGATCAATAATATTCATCCAGACCAATGGAGCTCAATGCAACATATGCTCAGCGGAACACCAACCTTCAACAATCAGGTTAGTTTGTTAGAACCACTAACCAACCTCACATTGAGACCTTCTCTTCTACATATAACACAAACTTGTGATGTGGGAATATCATTTCTCATCCCCCTCAATACCATCATCAAAACCCAAACCATTTCCAATATGGTCAAGGTGTTGGTAACTTCCAACAACCTTATATTTTTATTCCTCATCTGAATGGATTTTCCCCCCTCCTGGATTCTACTATCCTAGTGAGCCTTCCCAATTCCAAAACCAATACAATTTATTTCCAAAGAACCAAAATCAAGGTAATCCCAATCAAGGACAAGACACTTCTTCCAAGCAACCATGGAAAAGCTCTATTGAAGATCATGCCACCTTAGCCCATTCCTGCCTCAAGAACATTGAAACCTAAATTGGTAAACTTGCTTCCCACCAAAGCTAGCAACAACAACCCAATTCTTCCCAACTCCCAACTCAACCATTACCCAACCATAAGGGTAATGTAATTAAAATTTTACTTATATCGAGAATGAAAATTTATATTCCTTATGATTAGAACTCCCACTCCGCTTTAAATTTTGACCTAGAAAATGAAAAGAAAAATAAACTTGAAAAGTAACCTGAATCCATTCCCTCACTCCAAATATTCCACTTAGGAACAAAATTATTTTTCCTCGATCCATTTATAATCCAAGGAAGTCCTTTGAACCCGATCATGAAATGATAGACATGTTTAGACATGTTGAAGTCAAAATTACCCTATTAGATGCCATAAAACAAATCCCTATGTATGCCATGTTTCTTATGGAATTGTGCACCCACAAGAGGAAACATTGGAACTTTGAAAATGCTTCCACCTAGCAGTCTATTCCCATAAAGTGAAAAGATCTAGGGACATTTACTGTTCCATGCCAAATTGGAAGTCCCAAATCCGATGATGCACTCATAAAACTTGGAGAATAAATTAATGTCATGCCAAAATCTATCTTATCCAATCTTGGTCTAGGTCCCTTGAACCGAATAGGTGTTTTCATTCAGTTATCCAATCGAAGCACAACTAGTCCTGAGGGAATAATCGAGGATGTCCCTATTCTTGTCAATGATCTTATCTTCCCAGCCGATTTCTATGTCCTTGACATGGAAGGTGAGATAATAATCTCCCCTAATTTTAGGAATATCATTACTCATAAATGATAGAACAAAGATTTATGTCTATTTAGGAATATTGTCCCAAGAATTTGGTGACCAACTAGTCAAGTTTAACATTTTACAAGTCATGTGATACCCATCTAAGGATCACACCCCATTATCAATATAATCTGTTTAGGAAACTTCTAAGAATAAATTGAACCCCATTACATGATGTTCATCTTGTTATAATGATAAGGGATCTTCTGAAATCTGCACCACGATTAACTAAGTTATAAATGGTGAAGTTGATGTTGACCTCTCATTCATAGACTCCATCAATCTCAAGGATCTTGAAAACTCTCTTGAATCCCACATCAAATCTGATCACTTCTGATCCACCTTGGACAATATTATGGAAAACGAATATAAAGTAACTGAAACCCTATACTCTATTCCTATGTTTTCTGTCCCACAAAAGAAGATGAGACTAATCTGAAACCTCTTCTTGAACAACTAAAATATACATTCATTTTCCATGATCACTCTTATCCTGTCATTATCTCTGCTTCACTTACTGAAACCGAAGAGTCCAATCTTGTTCAGGTGTAAGAGGATAACCAAAAGGCCTTAGGTTCGACCCTATATGACATACCAAGAATCAACCCTGACATTTTCATGCATTACATCCATCTTGAGGAATCTTCCAAACCAATTAGACAACCACAAAGAAGAGTCAATCCGCTCAAAATTGAGGTATTTAGGGAAGAGATCACCAAGATTCTTCAAGATGGTATTATCTACCCAATTTCCGATAGTGAATGGGTTAGTCCAATTCAAGTTGTACCTAAATAGGGTGGGATAACTTTTGTCACAAATGAATATGGGGAGGTAGTCACAACTCAAGTGAGTAAAAAATGGTGTGTGTGCATTGATTATCAAAAAATGAATGTTGGAGCACGGAAAGATCACTACCCTCTTCCATTCCTTGATAAAATTCTAGAAATATTAGCTGGAAAGGCACACTATTTATTTATTGATGGATACACCTGATACATACAAATCCAGATCACAACTCATAACCAAGAAAAGACTACTTTCACATTCCCCTTTGGAACATACGCATATAGGAGAATGCCTTTTGGACTTTTCAATGTTCCAGCAACATTCCAGATGTGTGTGATGATTATATTTTCCTAATTCAATGAACAATACATGGAAGTATTCATAGAATACTTTACAATTTATGGTGAGTCATTTGAATCCTGGTTGTATTCACTCTCTCCAGTCCTTCAAAAGTGTGTCAAGTTTAACCTTGTGTTAAATTTTTAAAAGTGTCACTTCATGGTTTAAAATGGGATTGTTCTAAGGAACATAGTTTCACAAGATGGTATTGATGATGATACTGCCAAAATTAAAGTGATCCAATCACTTCCTGAACCCACTTCTGTTTGAGAAATCCATTCATTCCTTGGTCATGATGGTTTCTATCAGTGATTCATCCATAACTTCAGTAAGATTTCACTCCCACTCACTCAGTTTCTCCAAAACAATGTCACATTCTATTTCGATGAGGTTTGTAAGAGAGCCTTTGTTGAACTAAAAACTTCTCTTACGTCTGCCCCGATATTCCAACTCCTAGATTGGACTTTACCCTTTTAGTTGATGTGTGATGCTTCTAATAGAGCCATTGGGGTTATCCTTAGTCAAAGAAGATAAAAAATTACTAATTTCATCTATTATGCCTAAAAAACATTGGATGAAACTCAATCTCACTACACTGTGACAAAAAAGGAACTTTTAGTAGCGGTTTTTGCCTTAGATAAATTGTGGCCCTATCTCTTAGGTTCCAAAATCATCATCTTCACAGACCATTCTGCTATAATGTTTTTACTCAAGAAAATTGATTCCAAACAGAGGATAATAATATGGATCCTAATTCTCTAAGAGTTTACCTTGAAATCAAAGATAGAAAATGAAAAGAAAACCTTGTAGCAGATCACTTGAGTAGAATTTCAAAATTCTTATCATTCTAAAATAATTGATCCAAAATTTTAAATTGAGAACCTTTCATCTCTCACTCCAAAAATACCATGGTATGACCCAATTTTCAACTACTTGGTTTGCTGGTATTTTCTTGGAATTTTTTCAAAAGGAAAAAAAAATTAAGTTGAAAAGTGATTCAAAATACACTTTTTGGGATGATAATAATCTTTTGAAAATTGGGTCTAACATGGTAATTAGAAGATGTGTTGATGAAAATGAACTTGATTCCATCTTATAATTCTATCACTCAATGCATAGTGGTGGCCACTTTGGACCAAAAAGGACCTACCGATAGGTCCTAGACTCTAGATTCTTATGGCCTTGACTCTTCAAAGACTCACATGAGTTTTTTCAATCATGTACTACTTACCAATTGTTAGGCACAATTTCAAAGAGAAATGAAATGACCCAAAAGCCTTTAATATTCTGTGAGATCTTTGATGTTTGGGGAATCAATTTCATGGGACCATTCCCCCTTTCCAATGGATTCTCATACATTATTATTGCGGTTAATTATGTTTCTAGGTGGGTCGAGTCCAAACCCACCAGAAAGATTATTCACATAATATTAGTGAGTTCCTAAAGACATGAATCTTCCACTGATTTGGCACACCATGTGCCTTGAAAAGTGACTTAGGAACCCATTTTTGTAATAAAACCATGGAATCTATTTTGAAAAAATAATGGTGTTGTACATAAAACCTCAACTGCATATCACCACCAAACAAATGGAATGGATGCACTTTATAATAGATAACTTAAAAGAGTGCTTGAGAGAATTGTTAAGCCCACTAGAAATGATTGGCCTAAAATACTTGGTTAAGCACTTTGGGCTTATCAAACTGCCTATAAAACACCCATTTGGATGTCTCTAGTTAGGCTAGTATTTGGAAAATAATTTCATTTACTATTTCAAATCCAAAATAATTCTTTTTGGACTTTGAAAACCTATAATTTTGATTGTGAAAGATCTGGTAAAGAGAGATTTTTGCAGTTGACTGAACTAGAGGAGCTTCAACTTGATTTTTTTTATAATTAGAATCCGTGGAAAGAAAAATCTAAGGTACTTTATGATAAACAAATCCTGAGAAAGAAATTTCCTGAAGGTGAAAAGGTAATGCTATTCAATTATTGAATTCGGCTTCACCCAGGTAAGCATAATTATTGTTGGGAAGGTCCTTTTGTTATTACAAATGTTTACCCATTTCGTGTAGTGTTAGTCCAAGACCCATCTTCAAAAAGGACAGTCATAGTTAATGGACATCGGTTAAAGCATCACCATGAGAGGACACACAATTCTAGAACCACATCGACTTCCATTGGATCCTTAACATCTATAGTTGACCCACCACAGGATGGAGTTGTAAGCCCACAAAATCCAAACCAGGGGGAACCTCAATCCCATTAACTCCTCTTTTCCCTCCCTCTCTCTCTCTCTATTTATTCTTCTTCCTCCCTCATTATCATTTTTTAACCACTTTCCTCAACACATTTTTTATTTAATATACCTATGTTGTGTGTGTCTGTCTTTAATAAAAATTAAAAAAACAAAAACAAACTAAAAAAATAAATAATAATAATTGAAAAACAATATGAAAAATCAACAGTCATGCTTACTCACCTTCCAAAATTAAAATTTTGTCCAAACTTTTTGGGGAGTCAAAATACATGGTATCAACTCAAAAATTTGGTGGTTTCTTCATAAATTTGGATAAATAATATGGTTTCAATACCAAAAAATTTTGAATTCTCATTTTTTTAATTTAGAAAATGAATTTCCCAAATTATGAGGACAAACGTTTTCTTTTATGCCAAGTCTTACTATGGACATCATTTCAAAATGTGTGTTTTCACCCTAATTTTTGAATCTTGAGTTTTTGGACCTTCGAGCTGAATTTCTATCTCTGGTGTGCATTAATATGATAGAGGCATTTTCTGAACCTTATGAGAATCACAATAGCCAAATATCTTCTCATTGTCCTTACATTAATCCTCCTTTTGAAAGAACCTTTGATCCTATGAAAACCTTTTCTTTGATAGCCACATTACACGCCCAATACATTATCCCATCCAATATCAACATGTATTTTCATTACATAATATCTTGAAATTTTAGTGTGGGGGAATGGATTTCATTTTGGGTACCCTTTTTTTGATTTTCACCAAGTTATCATATTCTTAAGGGAAAGCATCAATTTAAGTGTGGGGGAGAGGTTGTCCATCAGTGGGGTTTGGGAATGAATATATGTTTACCCTGTACAAATGATATTGAGAAGTGTTCAAATATATATATATATATATAAACAAAAAAATGAGAATAATAATGGGTTGTGTCTTGGGTGGGTCAAACATCACTCTTCCCCAACCTTTTATCTTTTTATTACTATTACAATTAGGGTCTTCAAGAGATCAATCATGGGTTGGGAGATGAGTGTGCGATCTATTTCAAGTTTAACTTTTGAAAAATGAAAAAAATGAACACTTATGTCATTGGGAGAAGTTTCATGGTTTGAAAATATTTCATATTCTCATCCACTTCAAATTTACTTCCATTTTGTGTCTTATTTTACATTTTCATTCCCTTTTAAATATGTGTTTCCATTTCCTTTCATGTCTCATTTAAAAAAAATGTGCATTACTTTTTCCATATTGGTGTTTTACCCCCTTTTTCCTATCTTTTGGATAAAATATTCCTACCATCCCACAGCCACTGAAAAATACCTAAAAAGACCTATTGATTTTAGAGAACTTTTGGATAGGGAGTGGAAGATAATATCTCTTACAAACTCTAAGATTTTAGCTTTTGGTTGGTGAATTAGTGAAGCTCCATAAATTAATTTTATCATCTTCAAAAGAGTAGGTTTTGTGTGCCACCATTTATCATTTCTAAATTTGAGCATGAGAAAATGAATTGTTTTTGGAACGTTGTTTCGATAACAACTTGTGGTGGAATTCAATATGGATGATTGAAATTGTCTAAACCTCCCATGATTGGGAAAAACAAAATTTTAATATTTTTTGGTGAGTGAAAATAAGTTTTTTAATATTTTTTATATTTGTTGCACACAAGGACATGCACAGTTTTAAGTATGGGGAATTTGATGTTATTAATATTTTGATAACTTATTATATAGTACATTTTATGATTTTATATGATATGTGCCTAATTTGTGTGAAATGGTAATGTTTAAATATTAAATATAATTTTAGAGCATTATTTGAATTCATCCAGATTCAAGTCTGTTTACTATTTTAATAATACCTCTCACCCTAATTATCCAAATATCATGATTATTATTTTTCAGGGTTCTATACTCAAATTACAACATTTAATTAGAATTAATATTTTGCCAAGTCATCCATTTGGAGGGTCATATAGTACACACAAGAAGAACCAAAGAAACTGTGAAGAAACTGGACCAGCCATGAGGATTGAGTTACTTGTCTAAATCCCGATGCCAAAATTTAATGAAACTACTCCATATTTTTTTGATTATCAAAATAATCATGGATATAAATTTTAAGGTCCAACTACATGAACATGGGGCTCAACTGAATCATTGAAGTCCGACCCACTATTCTAGCCAGAAATTAAAATCCAAGCAATATTCATGACATTTTTGATGATCGATTCATCAAATCAAGATTATATTATTCAGTGTGAAAGGGGAGATATAAATGGATGACATTGTTGAATAATGAATTCGGATTTGAAGGCATATTCCTATTCAAAATTCCATTCACATTTCGGAAATTGAAAAATCATGGATAGAAATGGACAGTTTAACATTGTTTTTGAAACCGCCCTAACACTGGCTCCAAAAGTCCAAATGACTCAAAATATTGAGAGTAGTTGAAAAACATTATTATCTACAACTTGTAAGAAGAGGATGTCTCGATATTCTGCTGTTTGGGTGTCCATATTTTCTAGCCAAGTGGAGGAGTAGTTTTGGAATGCAAACAGTCAACCACCTTGGGCAATAAATACATCCCCTCCTCTCCTTTCAAGAGAGTTAGAAATTAAGAATATAGGAGGATCAATTAGAACGACCAAGGATCTAAAAAAGTCCAAGGATGACATTCCAAACTCATGTTCTCACTTGATATACCCTTCCTATTCTCTTTTATTTCATGTTCTTTCTGTTCATTCTCAATTGTAATTTCGTAAGTGTTTGTATTTTTAATTATATTTTATTGAATATTTATTTCTTCATAATCTCTTATTATGATATACCTTATGTAGTTAAATATAAATCTTCTTTAAATATTCTAAATCAATTTAAAAATCATTCTATTAATTCACTTTCTCATTCAAAGGAAAAGTGTGTTTTAGTTAATTCTCTTCGTTGCTCGTGTGTATGTTCGATGCACCACTCTTTTCTTACCACTTTCTTATTCTTATCTTCTTAATTAATCATCATAAAAATAATAAACCATATTACTAATAATTTCAATGGATGATTAAATATATCATTTGGGTGACTAATAAATTAGGTATGTTAAGTAATTGAGAGATTTTTCTCGATGAATAATCTTTGAATTAACATCGTGTATGTTGGAATTAACATGTCTTGGATTAATGAATTATTTTGTTTAACGCGTGGTTTCCAAGGATTATTGGAACCATAAATAAACTGGCATCAACAAACTATGATTTATATTAGAACCTTATGTTAAGTTAAGGCTTGGATTAAAGCCTTAACACTTAGGAATTCCAATCAACATTATCATGGGAAGTGGGAGTTAATTTAATGCCTTATAAAGCAAGGCTCAAGGATATCATAATCTTAACTACTTATTGATGAACTCACCCCAATTTTTCTTAAATTGTTAAATAAATAATTAATTTAAATTAATCTATAAAAACAAACCAATTAATCAAAATACAATCAACAAAAAACAATTGACTATTAAAAAGTATCATCGTCGAGGATTTGACCCGAGTACTGCTATACACATTAGCAGAGCCTTAGAACTTGAACGGTGGATAGAAGAAAATATTCCATGCTTTCAAATTGGATGGTATGTTAATATTAAAAAATAATTATCATGCTATATTAATTATTTACATTCATTACACTAATCATTATACCCTTCTAAATAAAGAATTGTTGAATATCAAATTACACCACAACATGGAGACGGTAAGTCGTAAGTATGCACACATAGCGATGTTATTATCTGCAGGATGGATAAATAGAGGTATAAGGTTTTATAGTAATTATAATAACATCTCATCATATATAATATACTGGATTTATTACTTTATTATGGAAAAAACAATAGAATAGGATGTAGAAGAAGAAAATAATTTTGAAAGAGGTGATGAAACAGTTATCTATTTTTCGAGTATCTCATTTTTATTTTCACAAAAGGTCTCCATAGGATAGATTTCTTCCCAATGTGTGGCCACTATAATTAATTGAGAGAATATGGTAGAGAAAATTGGTAGGGTTTGACCGATAAAAAGGGCTTTAGAGGCATGATTAAAAGAGAGGGAGATGTTCCTATTTATAAGAGAGGGGGGGGCTTTGAAAAACCAAAACTAGTAAAATAATATAAATTAATTTTTTATATTAAAATGTCTCCACGGTGGATTATTTCAAAGATCAGATGAGTATTGGTATATATCCTCTCAAAAAATCAACTATAGACATGTTTTTATTAAATTGATTACCATATAATAATGATCAATTCTTATTTAACCAATTTAATTTAATTGTGGTAATAACATTATAAATATTTTATTGTTATAAATATTTACTTATACAGAGTTAATTTACCATAAATGGATATTTTATAAAATTTTAGACCCTATAATTATCACTTTTTAATTATAAATATTTTTATGATTTTTAAATAATTTAATAAAATTTTATTTTTATAAAATATCAATAGTGTCAATTTTGACACAATTAATTTATATAATATTAAATTAAATAAAATAGAATATAAATTCAAAAAAATCAGTTAATATACTAAAAAAATGTTATAATAACTTATAAAATTATTTTAAAACCTTTATTAATTGAAATTATATTTCTTTTAATATTTTTAAAATCATTTCTATGATATTTATAATAGTAAAATAATTTTTGTGTCACTATTGTGTCATTATTAATGGAAATTATTTAATTTATAAAAAATATAAAAAAAATTATATGATGTAGGTAATTATATCATATTTCTATAGACTATATATGGATGATTTTATCTCTTAGTTATCCATATATTATAATTAATATACTTATACAAAATGAGATTGTGACATTTTGTCGCATTTGTTTATTTTTATTATATTCAGGTCATATTCATTGGAAAGTGGGAATTAAGTGGTTAAAATTATAAAAATAGATGATAAGGGTCTAATTTAGTCACCCAATAGGTTTTTATAGGTGTTAACGTAATTTTATAACATTATTTTTACCATTAATTACATGATTTACCTATAACCAGGGTAATAATGTTTTTTACCAAAGTTACAATTCATCATGTCCCAAAAAGTAAAAGTAACCTATTAAAATAATTTATACCTAATTATTAAAAATATGGAGTCCATTTTTAATAATTCAAAACACATATGTTGAAATAATTAATTTACAATCAATCCCATTGTCAGAATGGGAGAATAGGTTTTTAATGTTAAAACATTGCAAAAGACTAAAATGTTTTTATATATGAATTCAATGTAAAATTAATGTTCAGAATATAGATTATATTGAATGAAAAAAATATATTATATTTACACTTTAAAACCATTAAATATTATAATTTACCCATATAAATTATTTCTATGGATAAAATGTTGTTTTCACTTAAAAGTTAGTTTATTTTTACAATTCAACAAAACATGAATGTTATCAAAAAAATATCATGAATTCATCTAAAGTAAATTTTTATATCCCTATTTAAAAGAAAATTTTTATGATGTCATATAAAAATTATTAATCTGTCAAAATATTAATTTAATCGGGGCTCACCATTTAAAGGCATAGAATTACCGTTTTAAAAATATAAGTTTTTATATAAAAAATATGATTTATTCACATCCAATGTTTAAAATATCTATTGGATGAATATCAAATATATATTTTTTAGTATATAACACATATATCTCATTAATTTCCTTACCAATAGTAATTCACTCAAAAATAAAAATATCTAATTTATATTTTTCATATATAATTTATAACCAATGAATTCACAATGTATTTTCATAAGTTAGTTATCCTTATTCTCGTTAACATAACAGGTAATCTATAATAGTAATTTTATACTAAGGGATTATCATGCTTCATTTAAACTCATGATTGTTTGAAAAGAAAGATACTGAAAAATAAAAATTATTTTAAGAAAATATTTTATAAAAAAAATCGGGTGTTACATTCTTCCCCCCTTAAACTGAATTTCGCCCCTAAAATTCATCACATGGAAACAAACATATAAGGATACAACTACCTCATCATATCCTCAAGTAACCATGTAGCTTATTCAAAATTTTGGTTCCACCATAAAACATTAACCAAGCGAGTAGTCTTGGTTCATAGAACTTTTTCTCAATGTTCCAGGATCTCTATTGTTTATTATGTATAAGAATGATCTGTCTCCAATGGTATAACTTCTATGTTCAGTAAATGTGAAGGATCATGCATGTACTTTCTTTGGAGAGATACATAGAAAACATCATTAACTATAAAGAGATTTAGTGGAAATTCCAATCAGTAATCTACCTTCCCAACATGATCTATAATTTCAAAATGCTGATATACCTAGGGCTTAGCCTGCCCTTATTTTTAAATCTCATTACTCTCTTCCAGGAAGGTATTCGTAGAAACAGCTTATCACGCATTTCAAAATCATGGTCTTTTCTTTAGTTTTCAAAATAACATTTTTTTGGCTTTGAGCTTCTCTTACATGTTGTTAAATATATTTGACTTTTTCATCTATTTCATCAACAAGATTGGGTCCTAATAGCTTTCTTTCCCCAACATCATCCCAACAAGTTGGAGTTCTGCACTTCTTTCCATAGAGGGCTTCATAAGGAGATATATTAATGCTGGAGTGAAAGCTATTGTTTTAAGAAAAATCTACCAAAGGTAGGTGATAATCCCAACAACCTTTGAAATCCATAGAGCAAGCTCTCATTGTGTCTTCTAAAGTTTGAATTTTCCTCTCAAACTGACTGTCTTTCTCTGGATGATAAGTAGTGAAGAAACTTAACTATGTATCTAGAGCATGCTGAAGATTTTTCCAGAACATCGAGGGTAACCTTGGATTCCTAACACATATAATGGAAAGTTGTTCTCCAAAAAATCATACCACTCCCTTCACATATATCTTGGAAAGGTGATAAAGATAGAAATCCTATCTAATAGTATTGAATTGTGCTGACTTCGTAAGGTGATCAAATATAACCCAAATAACATTATTGCCTTTGGATGTTTTGGGAAATCCGATTAAAATGTACATAGTGATGTGTTCCCATTTCCATTCTGGTATGGGTAATGGTTGTAACATCCTCTTATACTTCATTCTCATATCTTTATCTTTCTGACAAACCAAGCATCAAGAGACATATTCGATGATATATCTTTTCATGCATTCCCACAAGAAATACACTTTCAGGTCCTTATAAATCTTTGTGCTTCTAGGGTGAATAGATAATGAAGAACTATGAGTGGTGTCCAATAGCTCCTTCTTTAATTTTGGTATGGAAAGAATAAAAACCTTGTTCCAGAACCTTCACTACAGAAAAATGGCTATTTTCGACGAGATATTTCCGACGGGTCTGGGTCTCGTCGCAAATAACCCATCGAAAGATTTGCGACGGGCCGATTACCCCGTCGCAAATAAGTAGTATTTGCAAAGGGTGGTAAGGAATTGTCGCAAAATGTTTGGAACGAAATGCGCGCCATACCGCAAGCAAGGGTATTTGCGACGAGTTCCTATTCCCGTCGCAAATAACCGGTGACAGTTTTTAGTATTTTCAATGAGATACATTCTCTGTCAAAAATACCTTTTCAGAAGGTACTCATTTGCAACGAAGAAAATAAATTTTTAAAAACCCACTATAATTAATGTGATTAGAGTCATTTGCGATAGGGTACACCTAAAATACCACTATTTGTGATGGGTAGTCCTTCAAAAATACCCCATTCATAAATAATCTAACCTATATATACCCCCATCCATTTTTTCTCTCATTTCACTCTTTACTCATCTTCTCTCCTTATCTCTTCTGAAAAATTTTCCTCTAAATTTTTTCATAGTTTACACTTCTAAATCAAAGCATTATCTAAGACTTTAATACTCTAAAAGCTTGAGTTTCAAGGTATTTATATATTTTTTATTGTTTACGTAATTTATATTAGTTTAAGTTATTTATTATTTTTTGTAATTAGTTGTAAATTATTTAAATTATAATTAGATATTTGTTTTTTAGTATTTATTATTATGAATAGTTTTACCTAAGTGTTAATTAGTAATAAATTGTAATAATTAGTACTAATTTCAAATAATTTGTAATAGTTAGTAATAACAAGTATTAATTAGTAATAACTAGTAATAAATTGTTTTAATTAGTAATAATAAGAAATAATTTGTAATAATTATAAATAATTAGAAAAAATAGTAATAATTAGAAATAATTTTTAATAAATATAAATAATTTTTAATAAATAGAAATAATTTATAATAATTAGAAAAATTAGAAAAAATCATAAAAATTAGAAAAAATGGTAATAAGTATCAATAATTTTTAATAATTAGTAAAAATTTAGTAACTAATAATAATTAGTAAAAAAATACAATATTTAGTAATAATTAGAAATAATTAGAATTAATTAGTAATAATTCAGTTTAATTAGTAATAATTATTAGTAATTATGATTAAGTAGTAGTAATTTGGATTAATTAGTAATAATTAAGATTAATTAGTATAATTAAGACTAATTAGTATTAATTAAGATTAATTTGTAATAATTAAGATTAATTAGTAATAATTAGTAATAATTAGTAATAATTGGTAATAATGATGGTTAACTACAAATAATTAGGATTAATTAGCATTAATTAGTAATAATTATGTTTAATTACTAATAATTATGATTAATTACTAATAATTAGTAATAATTATCAATAACTAGTAATAATTACCAATAATTAGTAATAATTATCAATAATTAGTAATAACTATCAATAATTAGGAATAATTATCAATAATTAGATTAATTAAATATAATTAGGATTAATTAGAAATAATTAGGATTAATTAGTAATAATTAATAATAATTATGGACAATTATTTATGATTAGGAATAATTAATAATAACTGGTAATAATTAGGAATAAAAAATAATAATTAGTAATAATTAATAATAATTAATAATAATTAGTATTAATTATCAATAATTACAATAATTAGAAATAAATTGTAATAATTAGAAATAAATTGTAATAATTAGAAATAAATTGTAATAATTAGTAATAATTAGTAATAATTAGTAATAAATTGTAATAAATTTTAATATATATTGATAATTAATAATAATTTGTAATAATTAGTAATAATTAGTAATAATTAGTATTAATTAGTAATAATTAGCATTAATTGTTAATAATTAGTAATAATTAGTATTAAATAGTAATAAATAGTAACGATGGAAATGTTGATGTTGACATGAGCAATAAATTATCAATTTTCAATTATCCCAAACAAGGCTTCAGTAAAGTTCATGAATGATGGATTGAGATGAAAAACATCACAGAGATTATACATATATTATGATCAACTGTGAGGATAATACACCATTTTTTCTAAGAGTGCTCCTATCACTTGTTCTATAATTTTGATAACAATACATTAATAATATTTTATTTTTAAATTATTTGATAATTATATAAAGAAACAGTTTCCACAGATTAGAACATCTTCTCTTGAAGAATGACGTCAAAACAAATTATACTGGTTTAAAAAACTTATAACATAAATTATTTTTCATTTCACCTAGAACATAAATTTAACACTTTGTATAGTGATAATTGTGTTATATCCTTTTAGGTATCTCAACATGCTGAGAAAATTGATAGTCGACTATCTGTATTGATTAACCCACCATTGAAAATGGTTAAATGCTATAATGTATATGTGGTGAAGGGTGTTCGATTTCATACACGTGTATATATGGAATAAAAAAATAATGAATATTGGTGTTTTATTGAAAGGATCTCATCATAGAGAAACTGAAGTTGTATTTTAAGGAATGTTGGATAAAATCATTGAACTGTGTTATATGGGACAACATTACATAATGATGTTTAAATTTTAGTGATTTGATACTGAGAGAGTATTGCGTGTTCATTTGATCCATGGAATCATTGTTATTAAATATTAAATTCTTCTGGCAGTAAATGAGCCAATTTTATTTTTTCATTAGGTACATAAAATTTATAATGAAAATTTTTGTGCTATTTTGAAAGAGTTGGATGACTGATGGAGCATAATGAAAATTAAATCTCGTCAGAATCAGTTTACTGAAAGTTAATGTGGTTCCGCTGAAGTGAAAGGAATTGAAATTTTTTAAGAGACTTCTATGAATCCATCTTGTTCAAGAAGAGACACTATTATCATCAATGACACCCCCATATTTATGGGTCGATGATAATGATTATTTTAATGATGTTACAACCAAATTTGATGTGACAAGAGATGATGAAACTGAAACTAATATGGAAATTGATAATACTGAGGAGGAAGATGATGACATTGACATCGAAAGCTATGAAGACGAGGATGAAGCTGTATATTGAAACAGAAAACTGCTGGTTATAATTATATATATTATATATCTACATATAATAATTTTTTTCAATTGTTTCCTAACAAAAATTATTTCAGGTTTTAGATGGATGAGGATCTATATCATATATTACAGGAGGTTGATCTACCTTTGGACGAGCAGGAGGTCTGATCAGTCGACCGTCAGACTATTGGTAGTTCAGGGGGAACTTAGAGGGGGCATGGTCTTGCCCCACTGATGATTCCCAACCATATACCCGAGGAATTTCCACATCTTTGGTTTGATCCATGCACACAAAGGTATGTTTACCTACGATTTTTTTGTTAGTTTTCATTAATTTATATATATTATAATTGTTTGATTAATTATTATTTTCCACAACGTTCCCCATATAGTTGTTGGACAGGGTAGTGCTATACAACACAATTATTTTTTGGACGCATGGGTATCATGGGATCAGATTATTGATGATGTTTAGTAGTGCATGTTTGAGCATTGGCTGGTACGTAAATAAATTATATTTATTTTCAAAACATTTTAATTAATAATTTCAAATAAAAGATACTTTTTAGGGCTTATTGTATCCCATTGAGGACAACATGCATGGGGATATTTAGAATGAATGACAGGGAGCTATGCGTCTGTGTTGTACTCAGTTTTTGCATAATTTGAAAAGGAAATAAATTGAGAAAGTATGAGTGAAGGAGTTTGATGAGACATGTCATGTCCACTGACCTAATTATCTTTCATCTTAGTTATGGGATGGATTATGTACACACTAGTTGAGTAGGTAGTTTTAGAGTATATCATCAGTAGGTTGGAAAAATTGAGGGAGAAAGGAGGTGACACACTGAGCTAGTAGTCGTATAATAAGTATGCATATGGATCATATGGAAAGTAAATTTTTTAAAATATTGTATTTAACATTAAATGTAAATTATTTATTTAAAATTCATTTAAGCAGTCTCACAACACAGTATTATAGAGTATGACCTTTATAGGAGGATGTATAGTGATCCAGCCACTGGGGATATTATAGGTTCTTGACAATGTCATATTGTCATCCGTATAAGTTTTTTTTGAGTTTAAATTTAACTGCAAATAATATATTTACTATTTGATTTTTAAATTTCAATTGAAGGAGTTATATGGGGCCATGATGTCTCAGATAGATGTTGAGATTCAGGCCGAGATCAATGGTCAGACTAGTACCCCCAATTTGATGAGGTAACATGAATGCAGGAGACCCAGTATGGCTTCAAGAAATGCCGAGTTGTTGGTATCAGCTCTCGAGTGACCCCTAGGGGTTTTTATGGAACCTTTATGATGCTGGCATCCAAATCAAGAGGATCTCAAAAAATGTCATCATAAACTCATGCACAATATCCGGAACAACTGCAAGCTCCGTGTGAGCTTATAGATACTATGCATAGGGATAATTAGGAGATGTGTCAGTGGCAGCAGCTATAGGAAGAAGAGTTCCTACAATAGAAGCAGTAGCAACAGATACAAGATGAGATGTGTCGATGGATGCCAGAGGAGGAGCAGGATTAGACGGAATACATACAATGCCTGACTCGCAGTTTAGGGATGGAGTTCCCTCCATAATCTCCTCCGACACCTCCAGACGACCCTCCCCCTCAATGTTGTATTTTTATTTTATGATGATACATTTGAATGTATTTTTTGTAATATTAACTATTTAATGTTTAAAATAGTGTGTGTTTTATATTTTCTTGATAATTACACTTTTTATTATTTATTTAATTCTTCTATTATATTTATTATTTTATTAATTAATATATTTTTATATTTTTGTGAATACTCAAGTTTTTATTATGTTACTAATATTATTATTTCATTAATATTAAATAGAATATTATTATATTAATTAATTATTTTATAATTACTTTTATTTTAAAATATTAATATTAATATTCTATTTATATTAATATTATATTATAATTATTATTTTATAAATAATTTTTTCCTTTTAATAAAAATATTATTATTTTATTTATATTAATATTATATTATTATTAATATTATTTTATTTAAAATTTTAATTATTTTAATTTTTCAACTATTTGCGACCAACCCATCACAAAAGGGTTTATTTTTTATATTTATAGAAGTAATTGTGATGGTCCATCACAAAAAAAGTAAAAAATATGATACTATTTAGGACGGGTCGTTGGGCATTGCAAATAGTTTCTTAAAAATTTGCCGAATGTTTTTTGCGATGATGCTACTACCCGTCACAACTTATAATTGTTTGCAAATGTCCATCCAAAAAATTAATAATTACGATGTCGTTTTCCGCAATAGGTTATTTGTGACAGGACCCCGTCGCAAAAGACTATTTGCGACGGGATCCCATGACAAATAACTTGTCGCAATAATCCATTTTTTTAGTAGTGCTTATTATTTAATAATAATCAAGGTTGAATTCAATAATATTTCTCACCTTCTTTTGTATCTATACATCTTTCTTCGGTGCCACCTTCATCTTCAATTGTATTGATGGTTGAACATTCAATTGAGAATGATAATATTTCCCCCTTCCTTTAAAATTTTAAGATCCATCCTTTTAAAATCCTTAAATAATTGATCTTTTGGGATCCCCGTCATAGATAGGATGACACGGTCTTTCCGAATCAAAGCATCTTCCACCTTGTTCAGTTTCCTATGGTGGTAATGTGTTGAGCAATCATAATCTTTAATCAACTCCAACCATTTTCATTGGCTCATATTCATCTCCTTTTGTTTTAAAATTTACTTTAAACATTTATGATTAGTATAAATATCACACCTTTCACCATAAAGATAATGCCTCCATATCTTTATTGCAAAGATTGTCGCAGCTAACTCGAAATAATGAGTTGGGTAATTTTGCTCATGGATTTTCAACTACAATTAGAAATAATTTATAACCATGTCATTTTTCATGAGAAAACATGCCAACCCCTTATTGGATGCATCGTAGTATATCAAAAACATTTCATTACTTCAAGGTTGTGTGAGCACATGTGCACTCACTAACATTTTTTAGCTCTTTTAAATTCTCTTCACATTCTTCAGTCCATACTAACATAACTCCAATCCAAGTAAACATAGTTAGTGGATTTGATAATCCTGAAAAATATTTCACGGAACATCAATAATATCCAGCTAAACCAAGAAAACATCAAATATCAATTACTATTTTTGGTCTCATCCAACTTTCAACAACTTCTATTTTTTATAGATCCGAAGATATCCCTTCTCTTGAGATTATGTTACCCAAAAATAAAACATTCGAAGGAAAAAATTCACACTTGGTAAATTTTTCATAAAGCTCATCTTTTATCAATGTATTTAGTACAATTCTCATGTGGTCTCTATATTCTTCCTTTCTCATATAATAGACATCAATATTGTCTATAAATTCTACCACAAACTAATCAAGATAGTCTCTAAAGACACTATTCATTAGATTCATGATGATAGTGGGGGAATTTGTATGACCAAAAGACATCACTATAAATTTATAGTGTTCATACTTTCTATAGAATGTAATCTTTAGTGTATCCACATTTTTTACCTTAATTAATGATATCCTGAATGAAGATAAATATTGGAAAAGTATTGAGCTCCATGTAGTTGGTTGAATAAGTAATCAATGCGAGGAAGAGGATATTTTTTATTGATAGTGATATTATTAATTTCTCAATAATCAGTGCAGATTCTCATTGATGCATCTTTCTTCCTAACAAATAGAACATTTTCTCCACAAGGTGACACACTAGGGAGTATTAATCCCTTGTCAAGATTCTCTAGGAGTTTCTTCTTCAAGTGTTAGAAAGTGATCAATGTCAATTCTCTAGATAAGGGCTGGGAAACTAGAATCAAAATAGATGATATATATGGAGCTCGAAACATGAATATTTTTCCTACATATCTTGAATATGGCATGAATTAAATTTATCATAGTTCCATGTATATCAGGACTTACAAACTGAGGATGCCCTACTGACCGGGCCATACACTCTGGGGTTTCCCTATTAATAGGGTCTTACACTCTGAGGATTCCCTTCTGTTTGGTCATTATAAACTAAATATGGATTGAGATATCAAATCATGGGATGCCCATATTACATGGTCTACTTGTATAGAGGATGTTGTATGACCTAGTTGAATTTTCCATAGGACATCACATGACCTGGTTGGCTTATCCTAGAATCCATCACATGATATTTCTCCACAAAAATGGGTGTGTTTCATGTGTATGTGAAACATGGTTCAAATTATTTAGCATGTCTTGGATAAAATCCATGGAGGTTATGGTGATACCTTACTTCTATGTTTGGAGGGCATCGCGGGTCTCAGCTGGCTTACCCAAAGGGTTTTGTGAGATATTGGTTGTCATACCCAAATGCAATGTCAATACATGATTGATATGATAAAATTCCATTATAGGAGTCAGGAGATGTATCTAAAGGACATCACGAGGATCTGTTGGTAGACCCAGAAGCTTTTACTAGACCAAGGTGGTGTTCCCAAGGGGACCGTGCAACTTTCATTGACATGTCTTGAAGATTGAGTGTGTCCCAAATAGCATGCTCAAGTAATTTTTCAAGATTTAGGTGGTGTTTCCTAGTACTGGGGAGTGTCCTTATATGAATCATTAAACGTACATGAGGTTTATCGATTATGTTTTTCATTTATGTTTTCCACTTTTGATCTTGGTTCTAATGATTGTATTTCAAATGCATTAGGTTTGTTTAGTATTTTTTTTGAGTATCACGTGAACTAGATAAAATATTGTATGTTCATTTCATGTCTTACCAACATCCCTTCACAATATCTATGAACGATCATGTGATGTACATTATTTATGAAACATTATTTCTCTAGTTTTTTTCCAATATATTATCAAATGAATGTATTTCTATTCACAACATCTTCAACTCTGAGAAGCCTTATTCGATGCTTGGGACTTTTGTGACAAATATTTTCCTTCACCTATAAGTCGTTCAACTCCTAGATCCAAAAAACCAAACACTCTTTAAGGTTGGGTGGTAAATTTATAGGCCCCCATCCTGATTGTTTTTCAATTTTTGTGGTGTATCTGGAACGAATTCTTCATGAGTCTTTATCGTGGGTTTTTCTGAGTGTGTCTCCTGATTTTCAGGGATTGTAACTCTCTTACATCAATACCTATTTTATTGGATTATTTCTGATTTATGAAGACATTATTGATCATGTGGGTTTGTCAAAGGACTTTTCCTCTTGTCCTATGGAAATATCTGGGAACATTTGTGAGAGATTGATGCATTTCTTGGAATACTTCATATGAAAAGGGTGGTTTTTTTTAAAGTCTCACATGACTGTGTAGCAGAATTTCTTAAGGTGTCACAAGACTTTCTGCTCACGCTAGAGATCTCATCTCCTTTCACATTTCCCCATTTGTTTCATTTTACAAATTTTCGGGATTATTTTAATTTTCATGAGTAATTTCATGGTCATTTACTTGATATTCTTATAACACTTCACATGACCAGTATGGTTCATATGGGGATGTGTGATCTTGTCATAGAAAAATCCATTTGTTTGGTCTTTAGAGTGCTGAAGGGGAAGCATAGAGTTACATAGACATACCTGATGACTTCTTTTTTGTGAGGATAAAACGTAAAATAGACTTTATGATATTATGGGTACATGCCATTGAGGTCTTGCAGTGTCTAGTGGGTCTCCAAGGGAACGTCACATGTCTTTCAGTGGCTGCTAATACCTCTCACCTCCTCCCCATTATCTCATTTGATTTATTCTACACTTTTTTTGGGGTCGTATGAGTTATTTTTATATAATGATGTAATTTTATTTTTCCCAAAAATTATACGGAACATGATCTTTACAACCACTGAGGTTCTCTCCCTTTGCATATTATTATTCCTTATTTGTTTTGGAATTTTGGATGGTCTATTAGGCACCTTCCAATGAAAAACCATGTGACATTGGGGGTATTCATTTGGTTTTTACCATGAATCCATTGTTTGTATGGAGATCCATAATGAGAGTAGGAAAGTCCATTGAAGGTTTTTCTATGGGATTCATCATAGGTTATGCACAACACGTGAAGTCTTCAAGTGACCTTGAAATGGTCACACGATCACGAGTCCCTTAGAGGCTCATATAGTCCACGAGTCTTGGTTACTTTATCCTTCCCTTTATTCTAAGGGGGAGTTAATACACATGTTCATGTATTTATTTATTTTCAATTTTTTGTGCTTAATTGGTGGTCATCAACAATTGATCCCCTCAAGAGAAATGTCTATGGGTATAAGGGCTCGGTTATGAGGAAAACTAATGTGTGCCTCAGTATTTAGTGGTTTCATGAACTACTATCTTAAGTGATGTTTGGTTTACAATGAGGAATTTTAAAATCCATGAGTTGTACTATATATAGGGGTCATAAAGGAAGTTTTATTATGTTGGTTCCCCCTTCTCTATAGCCCTCTTGTTTTTTCCTCGGTCGAGTACCTTCGTCCTGATATCGTGTCTTGAGCACTGATCGCGAGCTCTATTCGCAAGCCTGCACCATGATTTTATTTTTTCATAACTCTCCTAAAATATTGTCTCTTACTGTTATGCTAGTCTAATATAATCTCAAAGTAAACTCTGTTAACATATTAGCCTCTGACTATGAGTTTTGTGATTGTCTTGAGGAAATTATAATATCTTTTGGCCTGATCAATCGATCACTTACACGTCATGTGACAATTTTTAAGTCATGCAGTTGTGTGTCTCAAAGGGGTTCATGTGGTTCATGTGATGACCGGTGGGGGTTATGCTCTTTGTTAGTCCTATGAAGGTCAGATGATCCATAAACTCCCTATGTGGTTTGTGAACCCCTTTCCGAGTCATATGATGCACCTGATGCCACTATTTCTCGTCATTCATTGAAAATAATTCATATATTCATATAATATGTTGCACTTACATATTTTCATATTCCTTATAGTCCACATAAATCTACTCACAAGGTTTCGTAGAGGGAGGAAGGAGCAGTTGTTTCCCACCACAATGCTATAGTGGAATGTGTCGATCCCTCTTGTCATCGTTTGGTTAGATCATTTCAACATGGTCTACAAAATTTGATGGGATAAAAAATAACAAAATACCCCCATTTTTATTTCTTACCCTTTTATAGGTTTTCAATCACTAATGAATCTCCCATTCCTCTACCAAAGTCATCATTTACACCCTCTTTCGGGATTTGGAGGGCCCCGAACACACTCTGAGTGAAAATTTCTATGGGGGGGAACTTTATCTCTAAAGGGGACCATGAGGATAGCCAGATACTGACATTTATTTCCAAATACATTGATTATGGCATCTCACCTTTTTATTACATAACTTTTAATTAAATTTTACATACAAAGGATCTTTAAAGTCTAGTGTCTTGGAAATTAGGAACATACTACATGAAAAAAACATATATCATTACTCTAAACCACTCATAAGGCTTCATCATAGGTCCATACTATGTACAATTACTGAATCTCATATCCTGGAGACATACATCAAAGGAAAGTGTGACCAGAAGGCGCAGTAGATAAAACAAGTGAAACAATTGATGTGTGATCTTGAGCAATATTAATAAGAACATGATAAAAGTCATAAAAGAATGAGCAATAGAAGAATAGGAATATCATAATAAAATAAAATGAATCATAAATTGAATATGTGGATACAAAATTTCATTTAGGAATTCATGAACATATCACCAAGGTTTATCCCTGTGGTGTCATAAAAATTACCAAGGTTATTCACCAAGGTATCGTGAAACCTGTCATCTCTAGAGATTAATTTCTTTACCCAATGAATTGGAGCGCTATCAGGACGCACCCTTAATATGTGTTTATTTACATGTGATCCACATAGATCATAATCAAACATTTAATAAATAACCCAAATAGAGACAAATAAATGGATTTCATATCAAAATCGAGACATTTAAAAAGTAAATAAAAATATGATCATTATGTCATTTATAACCCATGGAATAGAAATAAGGGTTATATGTATGTCAATTCCAGAATCAAATAGATAAACTTTTTTGTATTTATAAACACCCATATAAACTAAATAGGTATGGGTATTCACATAAATAAACAAGATAATATCATAAGAGAAAGAGAGAGAAATTTTGCGACAAAAATTCTACAGCATAATGGCTATATAACATGGTTTTAGAAAACATTGAAAAGAGAGGGGACAAGGGTATTTCACCCATAAATGAAACATTTTTAAGTATAGGGACATAATAAAAATAAATAAGATCTTGTTGTGGACATTTTAATGACACACCACATGAAATGGAAACTTGAAAGGAAAGAGAAAGCGCGATTTATTTTACGAAAATTTGGCAGCCTAACAGCATCACATAAAAATTCAGAAAATCAATTGATGAGATATGAAAGGGTCTATAATCATTTGGAAATGAAATGGAAAGTACTAAAGATATATAAGAGCAAGACCCCACATAATAAAATGGAACTATCAGACATACCGTAAAGGAAGACATGACTTAAAAGATGAGGGTGAAAGGTTCCCTTGCCTTGAAGAGTAACTTCGAAAGCTTGAAGGTTGGGACATTGGGAGGCTTGAGGGAACCTTGGGAGGACACCTTGGTAGGTAAGGAGACCATAAATTTGTTGATAATTATTTTGGAATTAAATAAATGAGGGAAATTATTTGGTATTTATAGGAAAACTGAGGGAACAAATTATTAATTTCCAAGGGACACCACATCGGTGGTATTTGAAAAACAATGGGATTTTCCATGGTATTTTCCCATGGTATTGGCCACTTGGGATACCTAATATCATATCTCACTATTAATAAATCTAACAGAAATATTACATCATTTTTACATCATTAATGATGTCATTAAACACCCGAAACTCAAAACAGTTTTTTTACTATTCACCGAAAAAACAATTATTTCAGAAAAATACCAAAAATTCACCCTAACCTAATATCGATGCTCTGAATTAAAAAATGAAAACCATTTTATGAAAATAATTTTATTAATATTTTTAATTTAATTTTTTAAAAAATTCATTATTTATTCCAAAAATACATCTTTAAAACTATAACTTATTTTGGAACACCTTAAAAAGTAATCAAGGTACCATAAAATTATCATATAACCATAATATAATAAAGTAAATATTTATTACTAAATGTTATGAAAATACATTTCCATTTTATGTTATTCAATTAATTATAAACTTGTAAATAAAATATTTATGACATATAAAAATACCAAAAGTTATACTATGATCGTTTTTTCACTTTTTAGATTTTTAAATTGTATTTATACATTCATGGGTGAAGTTTCTATTTTGTGGCCAATTTACTATTCATTACTGTTTGTTACTATTCATATGGGTATGTTACTATTCATACTTTACTATTCAATAAACAATTATGTTGATCTTATGAGACTCTAAATTTTCCACTAATCACAACTGTAGAAGACCATTTTTGGAAAATCATTTCACATTATTAATTATTTAAAGAATACAAAAATATTTTAAAATACCCATTTTTTCCTAAATTCATCAATAATACACATCCTATATTTATCCAGATATTTAAAATTCACATACATTTCCATAATAAGAAAAAAAAATTTTATTTATATAAAAGGATTAGACAAAGAAGCTAAGGTCTCGTTACATAGCCCCTTATAACACCGTCATAGGACCTAAGTGTAAGGTGTGCTATGGTGATAGAATCTTGGGGTGGCTCGGCCAACATTGCCCGAGTAGTGATTTCTATCAGCTTGAACTTCTCCCTTAGGTGATTCTGTTCAAGATTCATATGTTGAAGTTTGGCTTGGGCTTGGTCCAAGGCAAATCCCAGTAATGCTACCTCCTTCCCAAGCTCCAATAGATGGGCTTCATATGGCCTGAGTCTACTGGATGAGGCCATTCAATATTCTTTCTGTATTAATTAACCAAGATGATTGTATTTATAGAAACACAACATTAAGATTATAGTTTCCGATGGTCATATTGACCAAAAATCATAAAAAAGTTGAAACCCAACGGTCTCATTTTAATTATTACCCCTTCATTAATTAAAGGATATTGTTTTGATGAGTATAAAATAAAATAACACACAAATTTCGGAAACAACTATAATTAAAAAGTTTGGATCATTACATTATTCCCCCCTTAAAAAATTTCATCCCTGAAATTTTATCTCATACCCTCTGATGAGAAAAGGTGTGTGTACTTCTGTCTCATAGACTCCTCTGGATCCCACGTTGCTTCTTCACATTTTGTGTTCCTCCACAACAACTTAACATGGTGGGTGTCTTGTTGCATAAAACCTTGTCTCTATGATCCAAGATTTCCACCGGCTACTCCTCGTAAGAGAGTTCATGTTCCAGTTGTACCACCTCTATATTTAGTACATGTGAAGGGTCAGGTATGTACTTCTTCAAAAGGGATATGTGGATGACATCATGAAATTGTGCTAGATTTGGATGAAGTTCATGCTGATAGGCCACTGCTCTCACACGATCAATGAATTAATAGGTTCTTATGTACCCAGGGGTAAGCATCCCTTTCTTCCCAAACCACATGACTATCTTCCAAGGTGAAATCTGAAGAAATACTTTATTACCAACATCAAACTCCAATTCCCTTCGATGGTTGACGACATAGCTCGTTTGCCAACACTGAGTAGCCTTAATGTGTTGCTGGATGGAATGGACCTTTTCTATCATCTCTTTCAAAAGAACAGGCCCAAGAATCCTTCTATCACCAGATTTATCCCAAAAAGTAGTTATACATCGCTTCCCAAATAGAGCTTCATAGTGTGCCATTTGAATGCTCGAGTGGAATTTGTTGTTGTATGAAAACTCAACTAAAGGGAGATTTTGATCCCATCCACCATTAAATTCCATTGAGCATGTTCTTAGCATGTCCTCGAGTGTTTGAATAGTCCTTTTATATTTTCCATCAGTTTGGGGGTGATAGGCCTTACTGAAATTCAATTCAATGCTTAGAGCATGTTGAAGACTTCTCTAGAATATTGATGTGAACCTTGGATCACGATAAAATATGATAGAAAGTGGAACTCCATGCATCCATACCACTTCCTTCACGTAAATTCTGGAAAGTTGATCAAGATAGAAATCTTCTCGAATGGAGATAAAATGGGAAGTCTTGGAGAGACGGTCCATAATAACCCACATCATATTTTTTCATTTGTAATTTCTCAAGAGACTAGTGACAAAGTCCGTAGTGATATTGTACCACTTCCATGCTGGTATGGGTAGTGGTTGCAATACCCCTTTAGAACTTTGTCGCTCCGCCTTCACTTGCTAACATACCAGGCACCTTGATGTGTAGTCAGCAATCTCCCTTTTCATATTATCCCACCAATAATGAGCATAAAGGTCCCTATAAATTTTTGGTCTACCAGGATGTATATAGAAAGTAGAGCTATGAGATTCATCCATCAGCTCCTTATTTATTTGTGAAGTAGATGGAACACATAGTCTTGTATGAAATTTCAGTACACCTTCTTGATCAATATTGAACTCAGGAAACTTCCCATACTTCACAACCTAAAACTTCTTCTATAACAAAGGATCTTCTTTCAAATATTTCATGATCTTCTCTAATAATGACGGTTGATAAACTATTTGGGTTAGGGATGATGATGTCCCTTCCCTTATAATTCCCATGTCCAGTTTTACTAGGTCATTGATCAAAGGATCTCTTTGAATATCTGCATCATGGAAAGAACAACTGGGTCTTTCTTTCTTAATGCATCAACGACTTTTTTTTCTCTTCCGAAATGATAATGAATTGAACAATCATAGTCTTTAATAAGTTCAAAACATCTCATTCATCTAATGTTCAATTCCTTTTGTGTGAAAATATAATTCAAACTTTGATAGTCTGTGTATATATCACATTTCACCCCATAGAGATAGTACCTCCATATCTTCAGAGAAAAAACAACCGCATCCAGCTCCAGATCATGCAGAGGATAGTTCTGATCATGATTCTTCAACTATCGAGTTGCATAAGAAATGACCTTGTCATTTATCCTGAGGATTCACACAATCCCCTTCAGATATACATCTCTAAAAATAATGAGTCCTTCTCCACTTTATGGAAGAGCTAACACGGGTGAAGTAACCAATATCTTCTTCAGATCTTGGAAACTTTCCACACACTCCTTTGTTCAGATGAACTAGACCCCTTTTCGAGTTAACTTGGTTAATGGATTATAAATTCTCGAAAAGTTTTTCACAAACCTCCTATAATATCCTACTAATCCAAGGAAACTACAAATCTCAGTTATTGTTGTAGGCTGATGCCACTCCTCTACAACCTGTGTCTTTGTAGGGTCAACTGTGATTCCTTCACTGGTAACAATGTGCCCCAAGAAAGCAACTTGTTGCAACCAGAATTCACATTTACTGAACTTCCCAAAAATCCTCTCCTTCTGTAGAGTTGGCAAAATAACCCTTGGATGATCTTCATGATCCCCGTGAATTTTGGAATATATCAGAATATCATTAATAAAAACTACAACAAATTTATCAAGGAATTACTTAAAGACTCTATTCATCAAATCCATAAAAATAGAAGGTGCATTAGTCAGTCCAAAAGGCATAACAACAAACTCATAATTCCCATATATTTATCAGAAGGTAGTTTTTGGAATATATTCTTTCTTCACCCTCAATTGATGATAACTAGATCGAAGATCCATTTTAGAGAATAATTGAGCCCCATGAAGTTGGTCAAATAAGTCATCAATTTTTAGAAGAGGTATTTTTTCTTTACTATGATCCCGTTCAGTTCTCTATAATCAATGCATAGACACATTAATCTATCAGTCTTCTTCACAACGAGAATAGGTGCTCCCCAAGGAGACACACTTAGTCAGATAAACCCCTTCTCCAAAAGATCTTTGAGTTGTTTCATTAATTCCTCCAGCTCCACATTTTCCATCCTGTATGGGGTCATTGGTATTGGTTGAGATCAAGGTATGAGTTAAATAGAGAACTCTACCTCTCTTTCTGGGGGAGGTCCATGCAACTCCTCATGAAATAAGTACACATATTCCTGGATGATGGGGACATTTTCTATCCTCAAACTCTCATTTTCCTTATTCTTATTCACTGATCAACCCCATAAATAAGGATATAGGGGGTTCTTCTAGACAAAGATCTGGTTTAGATATCTCTCCTTAGAAGATAATTTTAGGTTCTCTATTCAAGACTAATGAGATTTACATACTTCTGCATTTGATCTTAGCATTATACTTTGTGAGCCAGTCCATCCCTAGTATAATTTCAAATTCCAACATGGGAATGATGACTAGATTTTTGATAAGATTGTGGTCACCAAACTAAATACTAGAGTTTCTAAACACTAACGATGCTTGGATAATACTAATACGAGTCTTGAATGATAACTCTACTTTTAGAAATTCGGTGGTTGATTCTAAATTCTTTGCAAACTTGGAGGAAATAAAGGAATTCATAGAACTAGAATAAAAGAAATTACTTGATAGATTTGAGAGAAAAACAAGAGTACTTTCTACCACGTCATTTGGATCTTCAAATTCAGATATCGTGATAAAAAAAGAACGACCTTTCTCCCTTGGCCTTTACAGAGGCTGATGGTGGTTCCCCTGCACTTCCCTCAGATTTGGACAGTGATTAGAAAATTTCCCAAGTTGTCCACAATTAATGCACTAGACATCAGGTAGGGCATGAACCATTATCCCCTTGTTGTTAGTGTTTCGAAGTTGAGGTTTCACCTCACTATGACAATTCCTCACAATATGGCCATCTCTTCCACACTTGTAGAATTTCCCACTCTTGAGCAAGAAGTTACCCGAATGCTTCTTCCCACATTTATTACACATGGGACGTTGCACTTTCATGCCTCCTCTTCCCTAATAAAAGGTCCTCCCTAAGATGGGATTCATCGATCTCTTTTTTTCATTTGATTTATGAGACCACTGCGTCTCACCAAACTCCAGTTCAAGTTTCATCGCACTTGGCACGGTCTCCTCATAGCTATCATAATCTCGGTTGGCTAGATTCTTCCACAGATGAGGTCTCATGAAAAAGAAGAATCTATCAACATTACCATTTGGATCCATGACAAAGCTATATGTGTAACGTGAAATCCTTGTGAAGATCATCTCATAGATTCCCACAAATTCATTCTCCATCTGCTTCATCTTGAGAAACTCCTTCCCCATTCTTGTTCTCATGGAATGAGGGAAATACTTTTGGAATAAGATCCATCTGAACTCTTCCCACTCTATAAAATTAACTTGAACTCTTTTCCTCATGTTTTTAGTCAGCTCCCACCACTGATCAGCTTATCCTTCTAAGCGATAGACAGCCAGGGTGACCTTCTCTTGCTATGAACAACGGAGCATAGAAAATATCTTCTCGATAGAGCTGGTCCACTATTCAGCAATCAATGGGTCAATCAATCCACTAAAGTTTGGTGGTCGTTGACACATAAATGACTCAAAATAATGTTGTTTCCTTCATGGTGAGATTGGTCTCTCATCTTGATTCAAGTTATTTCCCATAACTTGAGTCATTTGGTTCATTATTCGCATGAATTTTTCCATTCTATCTTCCATCAGAGGGTCGTCAATGCATGGTCCATTGCGCTCGCCATTTGCAAGCTTCCTCCTATTTCCCGTCATTTCTAAATTAATAAAACCTTAGTGAGAAACTTATTTCATTTATGAGTATTTTAACAATAATGGTTTTTAAGTCTTAAAATATCATTAAACGACTACATTTCTCTATAATTCCTTCATAATGATTCATAAAAATCTTGTGATTAACCAAACATATCCCTCGGGTGTGTCATAATCAAGAGTGAAGCAAGGCCAATTTTCATGTACCAGGATACCTCGGGTCAAGCCTGAAACTACTTGTCAGATATTTCACTCCTAGGTACCTCTATGCCCGAGCCGACTCTACCTACTCGTATCCAGAAATGAATGTATTTGCTTGATAATCCACTTACTCAATAGTCACCAAAATACTAGGAAGTTTTCCTATATTTAATCTTTTATATATGATTATTCATAAAGGTTTAATAGCCTAATTTCAATAAAAAAACTAAACTATCCTTTGATACCTACTATGTAATAATGCCTTTTATTACATAACTTTTTATTACATTTTACATATAGAGGATCTTTAAAGTCTAGTGTCTTGAAAATCTAGAACCTAATACATGAAAACAACAAAAAAAATTCTTCTAAACCACTCTTAAGGCTTTATAATAGGTTCATCCTATGAAAAATTACTCCATATCATATCCTGGAGACATACATCAAAGGAAAGGTTGAGCAAATGGCTCAGTAAGGAAAACAAATGAATCAATTGACATGTGATCTTGAGCAATATTAATAAGAACATGATAAAAGTCATAAAGGCATGATCAATGGAAGAATAGGAATATCATAATAAAAAACATGAATCATAACTTGAATATGTGGCTACAATATTTCATTTAGACATTCAAGAACATATCACCAAGGTTTATCCCCGAGGTGTCAGAAAAATTACCAAGCTTATTCCCCAAGGTATCGTGAAACTTGTCATCTCTAGAGATTAATTTTTTTACCCAATTCACTTGAGCTCTATTAGGTAGAACCCTTAATATATAATTATTTTAATGTGTTCCATATAGATCATAATAAAAAATTTCATAAATAACCAAAATAGAATCAAATAAATGGGTTTCATGCCCAAATCGTGACATTTAAAAAGTACATAAAAATAAGATCATTGTGTCATTTATAACCCATGGAAGGGGAGTGAGGGTTATATACATGTCAATTACAGATTCAAATAGATCAATTTTTTTGTATATATAAACAACCATAGAAACTAAATAGGTCTGGATATTCACATAAATAAACAAGATAATTTCATGAGAGAAAAAGAGAGAAAGTTTGGGACGAAAATTCTGCAGCATAACGATTATATAACATGGTTTTAGAAAACATTGAAAAGAGAGATGACAATGGTATCCTATCCATAAATGAACCATTATCAATTATAGGGACATAATAAAAAGAAATAATGTCATGGTGTGGACATTTGAATGACACACCACATGAAAAGGAAACCAGAAAGGAAAGAGAAAGCACAATTTCTTTTATGAAAATTTGGCAGCCTAACAGCGTCACATAAAAATTCAGAAAATAAATTGATGAGAGGCGAAGGGGTATCTCATAATTCGGAAATGAAATGAAAATTATTAAATATATAGAAGAACAAGACCCCATATAATAAAATGGAACTATAAGACATGACATAAAGGAAGTCTTGACTTAAAAGAGGAGGGTGAAAGGTTCCCTTACCTTGAAGAGTAACTTCAAAAGTTTGAAGGTTGGGACCTTGAGAGGCTTGAGGGAAACTTGGGAGGACTCCTTAGGAGGGTAGTAGAGAATAATGTCATTGAGGAGGATTTTGGAATGAAATTAATGAGGGAAATAGCGTGGTATTTATAAGAAAAGTGAAGGGATAAATTATTAATTTCCAAGGGACACCTCATCAGTGGTATTTTCAAAACCATGGGCTCGCCCATGGTATTGGCCAATTGGGACACCTCATAGAATATTTAAATATTCATAAGTGGACCACAAATCTTACATAATTATTACATCATTAATTATGTCTTTAAACACCCGAAACTCAGAAGCGTATTTTTACTATTCACCGAAAAATCAATCGTTTCAAAAAATCCAAAAAAATACCCCTAACCTAATATCAATGCTCTGAATTCTAAAATGAAATCCATTTTAGGAAAATAGTTTTCTAAATATTTTTAATTTACTTTTTAATTAAAATCATTATTTATTCCAAAAATAAAACATTAAAATTATAACTCATTTTGTAACAACTTAAAAAAAGTAATCAAGGTCCCATAAAATTATCGTATAACCATAAGACAATAAAATAACAATTTATGATTAAATTTTATGAAAATAAATTTCCATTTTAAATTATTAATTTAATTATAAAATTGTAAATAATATATTTACGACATAAAAAAATACCATAACTTATACTATGATCGTTTTTTCACTTTTAATATGTTTAAATTGTATTTATACATTCATGGGTGAAGTTTCTTTTTTTTTGGACAATTTACTATTCATTAATATTCATAACTATTCATACGGGTATGTTACTATTCATACTTTACTATTCACCAAAAAATCAAGTTGATCTTATTAGACTCTAAATTTCTCACTGATCACAACTATAGAAGATCATTTTTTGAAAATCATTTCACATTATTAATTATCTAAAGAATACAAAAATATTTTAAAATACCCCTTTTTTCCTAAATTCATCAATAATACACATCCTATATTTATCCAGATATTTGAAATTCACAAACTTTTCCATAATAAGAAATAAACATTTTATTTATATAAAAGGATTACACAAAGTAGCTAAGGTCTCGTTACATATCCCCTTATAACACCAACATTGGACCTAAGTTTAAGGTTTGCTATGGTGATAGAATCTTGGGGTGGCTCAGACAACATTGCCCGAGTGGTGATTTATATCATCTTGAATTTCTCCCTTAGGTGATTCCGTTCAAGCTTCATATGTTGATGTTCGGCTTGGGCTTGGTACAGAGCAAAGCTCAGTGATTCTACCTCCTTCCCAAGCTCTAACAGAAGGGATTCATATGGCCCGAGTCTACTGGATGAGGCCATTAAATATTTTTTCTATAAAAATTTATCAAGATAACTGTATTTATAAAAACACAACGTTAAGATTATAATTTCCAATGGTCATATTGACCAACGGTCATACAACAGTCAATACTCAATGGTCTCATTTTAATTTTACCCACTTCATTAATTAAAGGATATAGTTTTGTTGAGTATAAAATAATATAACACAAAAATTTAGGAAACAAATATAATTTAAAAGTTAGGGTCGTTACATTGATGAAAGTGATCTCTCATAAAATAAGGAATTCCATTAGTATCATTCAACAATACTAAATGTTTACTATGATCAAACATTTGGATGGATCTCTAGTTGAGACTTCTGATCGGGGGTAGCTTTGAATTGGAATAAGGATGGCCCTTCTTATTTGAATATATTGTCTCTAAATTTCCTAGGGAGATGAGGGAAATTAGAATGTATCATGCCATCTGGATATTGCAGGTATCGACCTATTGCAATAAGATTATGATGGTGGAGTTAATTAACTGTTGGAGCCTAGAAATGAATACTTTCCATTTTATGCATGGATAGGTTGAAATCAGTATATGGTAATAGAACAGATATGTGGTATACTTATACTCAGTGGTATGTACAAAGAATTATTTCCTTCTAAATCCTCTTGGGATAACATGATGATGACACCTCCTTTAACCTAGGAGTTTATTAAGATGGTTGAGAAGACCCATCCAAATGGGGTGTTTCCTAGGGTTGATATCCCATTCAAAACATGGGAAGGGTACTTAATTAAGAAGACTATTTCTATGTCAGATGTCAGGAAGCCAAAGGCCTTACCCGTGAAGGATTCTCGTTGTGCACCGAGTGCTTATTGGCCAACAGTTAAAGGCATGATGTTTAGAGATTGGGGATGGGATATTGTCCTTAGAATTAATCAGTTGGTCCAACTGGTTGGTCTCCTCTCCATGTACCTATGTGGGTAATTACTTCCAATGAAAGAGAAAGGGGGAGTCAGGGTCTCCACATTTATGATGGAAACAATGATGGTTGGGGGGGGAGCGTGTTGGGATGAAGATCCATATATTAGAAAATATCTACTATATTTTATACCATGTTAATAAGGGAGAGGACCCTTACAAGATCTATGGATCCTTCTATGTATTATGGGGTTGTATGGGGGATCTTCTCGGGAGTTTCCCCTTTGGATTCACTAATATAACAATTAACAATTATATGATTTGGTAAGTGAGGTCTACCTCACCCCATTGGTCGAATAGAATCCTAGTCCTATAAAGAAGTTGTATTCTTTAAGGTCAAAAGTTCTAGTTGAACCTCGCATGGAAATAAAACTTTTACTATTGTTGGAAAGGGGATATACTTCCATGACTGTAAGGGATGCACATGACATAATATTTCCTATATCTTCTCAAAAATGGTCAACCTAGAAGGTGATGTATTTTGAATCCCTGGTTTGGAAAATAATAGACCAATTAGAGGTTCTTTTAGAGGGTTTTTCCAATATCACTACACATCGCGACATAACCTTTGTAGAACATCATAAGTATGTGAGGGCCTTTCTCCATGATATTGATGCGTTTTTTTGAGAGTTTTAGGGATCCGATATTTAATTCTTCATGAGAACACCAAATGGTCCTCTCAAGCATGATTTATATTTTTTTGGATGAATAGGGTTATCCTGTCACTGTAGAAGCGGTGAGTCTGGGCCTATTGTGACTCTTAATAAGTTGTAGGTCCTTTACAACTTTATTGATATATTTTACAAGCATGGATGTAGGGGGAAGATATTTAAGATCATCCATAACTATCATCCCCTGAATATACTCATCATGGTATAGTCATAGGAGAGGGATTAGGTGGTGACTAGGGAACCGATGATGAAGGGTCCTCAAGTATACAATCTCAGATGGGGGATAAAATTACTTCTTTTGGGTTGAGTACTCCAAATTCAACACCTTCTAGAGGCCCTTCTTTACAAAGGAAGTAGAAAAAAAAAGAAAAGGAAGAAAACCACATTGTCTGAGACTTATCCTCTACATTCCCAAGTAAGAGGGGCATTCAATTTCCCCATTTATCTTGAATTATCCTAGTAGCCCATTCATGAATTTTTTAAAACATGTAGGTCCATTACATGATCATTTAGAAGAGAACACGTCTGTTTCCAAGGATGCGAATGAACATTTGGTGTCCCCAAACAATCTTCCACTAGAAGAACCAAACTATAAAAAAGAAGATGTTTATGAGGGTCCATTTAATTATGTTTGTTTCCTAACACAAGAATTTCAATGGACGTAACATCCGATTCTATGTGAATGGATGCATTTTTTGAGGGTGCAAAATATTGTTATCTATTCTTCCTCTTCATTATCAAACATGGAAGTGGGTTTTAAAGAAGGAAAATAATATTTCAAAGATGGACCATTTTTTTACATCTTTCATGCCTCATTATATTATTTTCAATTCTTACAATCCTTATAAGCGACAAGTGAAGTACTTCTATAGAGAAAGCACCCGATTTACAATGACGTCTTTTATTGCAAAGAGTTTCATCATATTCTGAGTATGGGGTCGAAGTGGTATATGTTTTCGATGACGTGACTAAAAAGGTATGTTTCTATTAGTAGTCAAATTCGCTGATATTTTATGATACCACATGATTCATACTACAACCAACGTACTTCTTCACCCCATATTGTATCGTCTTCACACCAAATTTTAGAGGATCTAGTGGCTTCCACTCTGAGAGTTCCTGCAAAGGGGTCTACTGAATAAGAGGATAGTTCTCTCCCCACAATATCAAATACTTTCTGTACCACCTTATCTCTGAGTGATCTTGTCCTGGAATACATTCTTATCACAAGGGTAATCATATATCAAGGTAATGGGTATGCATCACATTATTAATCAATATGATGATAGTTGTGGAGGGAGATCTATATTTTAGTGTCAAATAATTCATTGGATGAGTTTAAGGATTTACTCGGACTTCTTTGATTCATGTTTCCCACCATTTCCTACGAAGGATTTGACAATTATTCCCTTAATTCAAGGGTAAATGAGGTGATCTTTTCATATGAATAGAAGAGATCTCGTGAATAGAGGATAGTAGCAGATGAGGATTACTCTTTAGAAAAGCATAATAAGGGAGGAGATATGAATGAATCTACCCAATGTGTAATGGAGGCTGATATTCACTATGCCATAATTAATATCAGAAAGATTCAATCTTAGCATCTCTACTCTGAAATTAATTGCCTTCAGTTTGAAATCAACCATCTCTAGATAGAATAGTCCTGGTTCTAGTATTAATTCTAGATATTGGAGAATACCGTACTGGATCATCGAGGACCTCTAAAAAGGGCATATGAATCTATACATGACATTTTTTCCAAACAGGAGGACCTACAACACAGTGTGATGGTAGATACTAAACTTTTCGGACAACTACAACAATCTGTGGAATTATTAGGGAAAAGGATTTTTGATTTTAAAGAATCATCCAAGCATATTTTTTAATGGAGGAAACATTTTTAAATCATATTTTAGCTCATAATTTCATAAGAGAGGCTCCAGAATGTATAGATCCCTCATTTTATATGGTATTAATGAATAGTTTTTCTGAAACTTATATGGTATCATTTTATTTTCTTTCACTAATGATGTGTATGATATTTATTCATTCCAATATTATGAGAATCTCCAGTGCTACCCATCCATTTCATAAAATTAGGAAAATATGTAAGTCTTGATTATGAGATTTGTTTTAGGAAACGCTCACAAATTACCACAAACACGACATCCCTTTCTGATAAATCTATTCCAATTATCTTGAGATCACCCAATTTTCATAAGGATCTTCAAGGTAGAATATATTTTTATGAGTGAGAGTGATCCATTATTTTCTGAATTATGATAAGTTTTATGAGTAGAGATCTATTTTTATAAGTTCATATAGTGACCCTTACATGCTCTTGTAGACTAAATTACTGTTGAGATTTTGTTTATGGTCTTTTAGTTCTAAATTGATATTAATTTAGTTTAAGGTCCTTTAGATGAAGAAAAATATTGATTTAGTTTAAGGTATTTTATGTCAGACCTAATATTATTCGGGTTTAAGTTCTTTTACCTCAAACCTTCTGTGTGATCATGGGATATGGTGCAGACATGCTAGAACTGACCTAAAACACTATGAGGTGTTGGTTTATACCGTGCTAATTCAAAGCCTTGTGAGGATAGTAATTCCATTTTTGTAGATTAACTCATTTGGTTGATATCCATACGTGCATATTCAGGAGCCAAATGCATGCACACATAGTCAATAGAAGGATCCTTAAAGCTGGGTACCTTTTCTAGAGGATATAGAGGATTTATGGAGTGAATATCATTGAGGATGATATATTAGGTAAGTGAGGTCCACCAGGATAATTGGAGTATTGGTGATGTGAATCATAACCCAAAATTTTTAGCCCATGAATATGATATTGTTCATACATTTTGGGTATATCCCATGACATTCTAAAATGTGAGGTTCTTCTGTAATGTTTCTAAATCTCGCAAGGATTGAGGCTTGTTTCCTGTAAGGAGAATAATAATTTAGTTGGTAGGTCAAGGAACTTATGAATCGGTGGAATACAAAGTGAAATATGATCTCCACCTCTCTCTGAGGTACATGAAAGGTTTGTGAAGGCTCATGAAACTAGATGATGATGTTGGGTATGGAAAGAAGGTTATCCAGGAAGGGTATTTTCACCCAATAGAATTATATTTTAAATAATGAAGCTCAATACCAATGCCCTATGGTTTAAAATCAAGAGATGTGTTCCATAAAAGGATATGTAATGAAGTGTCATAGTCCCTCCCTTAAAAAGGGTAAGAAACATGGTGATGTATCATTGAGGATATTGAATCTTCTTGGATTATTTTATTTGGGGTTTCTAAATCAAAACCTAGAGTGTGCGAGTTAGACGAATGATATGTGATATTCATACAAGGCGTAGTTCAGACATGTTGAGGTGTTGAGTGTTTCCATGATGATGTTAAGGATCACACGGATCAGAATGTCCTTTTCAAAGTAATGCATTTGGTTAATGGCCATAGGCTCATATTCAAGATCCATAGGTATACATGCATAGTCATGAAAAGGTTCCTCAAATATGGATACCCTTTCTAAGTCCATGGAAGTTTATGGTGATCCGAGATACCCCAACTCATGAAGTGTGATTTGTGGAAAGTGTTAAATTCATGGACATTTTCCCTAAAAGTTTTTTCACCATTTAACATACATATTATTATAGTGAGGAGATGTGAAAAATCAATATTCAAACTTTTTCCTAGACGATGGGGTCCATGAGAATATATTGGATTTTACTAGGTTTATAAAGTAGTACCCATGAGATTTATTCCTTATTTATTTATACCCTATTTTTTCCTAAACACTGAAGATTAAGACTATAGACAGTGAAGAATTTACTTTTTCTCATGCATCCCTTTGTGGGATTCCAACCCAGTAGTTTTTGTGTCCCTTTGGATTGTAGGTTAAAGTCTTTCGATTTGGACCATTATAGGATAGTGTTTTAGGTCGTTCATCATTGACCAATGTATAGGTAGTTTATGGTAATGATGTACATAGACCTAATATGGTAAATGGTACACAAGATTCTAATTAGGATGTTTAGGTTCAAGAGTAACCCAACATACTTATGAGTGGGAGGTGAAGGTGTTTTAAATCATGGATCAAGTTTCTCATGTCATGTGTGATGACATGGGATAGTCATACCAGGAGTAGTTAAAATACAAATTGGTATTGAGTTATACCACTGGTATTTCAGGGATGAAAAAGACCAGAATGTCCTTTTGCAGAGTGATGAATTTGGATGATGACCATAGGCCCACATACAGGAGCCATAGGCATACATGTATAGTGAATAAAAGGTTCCTTGAATCCAAATATTCTTTCAATGGGATGCGAACGATTTTAGCAATCTGATACACCTAAGGTGTGAAATGTGGATTGTGGATTGAGGTGCTTTAAAATACAGTGGGAGAACCTTATACTTCAGTTGATCGAGGTAAGTCTCTTGTGTTCCTTTGATAAGAAATTATTATGTATGACGTTTTTCCCAATTTAATTTCATGTATTGGGCATGTACTTGTCTCCATGCATTTTAACATTGTATGGTAAGGACGTAATTCCATGAAGTTTAACATCATGTGGTAAGGATGTATTTCCATACAGTTTAACATCATGTGGTAAAGATATACTTCCATGAAATTTAATTTCAGGTGGTAATGAATTAATTCCTTGAAGTTTAACTTTTTTCAGTATGGATGTACTTCCATGCAGTTTAACGTCATCCGATAAGAATGTGGTAATCGACATGAATGTTTGTAAATATAGATTCTTGGCTAAAAGGTGGAGAATTGGGTATCACAATGTATCTCATAAGAATAATAATCAAGGTACCCTCAGCTATAAATGTAGTCTCATGTGAAGGTCTAGATTGTATGAAATGAGGGGGAATTTTTATATGTTTTTGTTGTGACTGGGCTCGATGTTAGAAATATGGAAGTCACTATGTATCCTACAGGGGAAGGAATCAGGCCACACATAGTTCTTGAATGGAAAATACTCTATGTAGGTCGAACCCATATGCAGAGGTGGGAATTATTTTTGTTAACCATCCCAACTGGGCCTATGATTGGAGATCCACGCATCACTATGTATCTTGTGATGAAAAGAACTAAGATACATGTATTTCTTGTGGTTCCATTTGGTTTAATTTCATGCGGTGAGTATGAAGGTGAAATAATGTGAATAAATGGAACCATTTTGGTAGGTCCCAAAGTTGGATATTTAGTCATCACCACGTATATTATGAAAAATGATAATAAATCCATCCGTAGACCTTTGAAATACCATTCACTTTGACATCATGTGATAAGGATGGAGTGGAACTGACAGGAATTTATGTGAATATTGTGGTTGGTCCCAAGGGTGGAATCCTGGATTTCACTATGTATCTCATTATAATGAGAATCAAACAACACGTAGTTCTGAATGACTGTGCAATTTAAGGTCATGAAGCAAGGATATTGACCATGCATTTTAACATCATCTAGTGAGGAATCATGGTATGACATTATGGTCTTGCATTAAGGGATGTGATGGACCTATTTTGTACCTTTATGAATTTCTTGTAAGGTTAATCCCATGCCAAAATTATTAATCTCATTTGAGCTATGCTCGTTGTGTGAAACAAGGGATTGAATGTGTTTCCAAACAATGTAGAGATAATGGAGGGTACAACAAGAGAATTTTGTTTCATATAGTGGCTATAAAAAGATATAGGATCAAGGTTTCCCTACATATATATTTGGAAATAAGAACATATCCATACGTAGTTCTAGGAGAACCATGTGGTTTTACGTCATGTGGTAATGTCATAGGTGAATCTATGTGAATAAAAATGGAAATCATAGGTCCATGTAGTTTTACATCATGTGGTAAGGAAATTGGTCATGCAGTTTAACATCTTAAGGTAAGGATGAATTCCATATAATTTTACACCATTTGGTTAGGAAGAATTCTGCATAGTTTAATGTAATGTGGTTAAGATGAATTTCACATAGTTTAGCATCATGTGGTTAGGATGAGATATGGGACTTACCCTAATGTGGATTCTCTATTACTCATAGTTATGTAATGTATTTCATGAGAAATCTAGAACTGGAGGGAGGTGTGACATGCTTCTAATTTATTTAGGACAATGAGTAAACACCATTATGGTAGAAATTATGTATGACGTAAGGTACCTCCCATTTGGGTTCCTAATTTGGGGGATTATTTCCTACTATCAATGGGGGTCAGTGGAGAAACACTGTTTCCCCATGGGTGAATGATCATAGGTGAAATATTTTATTGAAGGGCCATGTAATATGATTTGGGTGGACCTCATGGTTGTGTAGCGTGTGTAACCTACAATCATCCAACCATTCTAATTCATCTTTATTATTTTTCAATTTCTAATCATCTAAGCTTTTACCATAGATAGATAATCAAAGATAGAGAATCTCGACTTCTACGAGTAACACTGCCTCGGTATTGTACACCAGTGAGTATTACGATTCTTGTGTAGCAGTACCTGTGGTAGCATAATTGGCCCATAAAGCATGGAGTAGTTTTTCTAGCCAAGAATTCTTATCCTAGTTTACCATATTATGGATTATGTTTGATAGAGTCTTATTGAAGGAATCTATCTATCCATTTGTTGCTTCATGATTGTGAGATGAGTGATTTTACTCGATATTGTATGCCTCGTATAGATTCTTCAACTTCGTAGAATAGATATTAGAGTCATTGTTTGTCAATATTTTCTGAGGGACCCCAAACATGGTGATGATGTGGGACATTATGAATTTGATAATATTATTTGTCCGGACATCCTTTAGGGGTATCACCTAAGACCATTTGGAAAATAAGTTAGTAGAAGTAGGGATGTACTTGAACTACTTAGTTGTGGATGGGGGATATGGCCCCATGACATCCATCCCAAAAATAGAAAACATCCAAAAATATGTATTCATATGTAGAAACTCCAATGGTTTGTGGGTGAAGTTCTCATGGATTTGGATTGCATGACATTTCTTGGTGAATTTCACGAAGTCTTATAACATGGTTTTCCAATAATATCCTCACATCTTGATTTAAAGGGAAATCCTAGTCCTATATTAATGGGATCCACCAGAGCCCACATGGACTTCTTCCATGAAACTAGAAGTATATCATTCTTCTTTTCATATGATTTGGATTCCACCAAAGCCAAACTTATATAAGGTTTTAATCACATTCTGACCATCCTGTAGGGTATTGTTTGTTTTATGGTACCGAATGTGTTCCCTTCCGGATCTATCCATTGGGAGAGTCCCATTTTGCAGATAGCCAATTATGGGATCCATCCATCCATTGGTTACTATCGGTGCATCAAACTCTGGGCAGTTTTGAACTTATTAATCTCCTCCATATCATAAATCACGATTGTTGAGACCATTATGAGATGTGTGGTATGGATAATTGCTTCTTCCTGATCAGGATCAGCCAAGACAGTGGCTGCATTGGCCAATGCATCAGTACGAGCATTCCATGATTAAAGAACATGATATAATGTGGTATCAAATGTAAATTCTATCATATGTCCCCTGATGTAGACTGTGATAGGGGATAATTCCTCCTATTGATGGATTATTGGCCATTGACCTATTTTATCACTAACTCTGAATCCTCTTTGATGTTCAGGTAGGCTATTTGCAGTTGTAGGGCCAGTTCCATGTCATTTATGAGGGATTATTATTCTTACATGTTACTTATGCATAATTTAGAGAGTGATAAAGTGTAGGGAAACCAGATTTGTCTAGAGAGACAAATACAGTCCCTAAGCCAACCCTATTGAGATTTGGGTTCTCCAAACTTATTTTGATAAGACATTATGAGGTGCCCTCAAAATGCATATCCCATGTCATGGGAGTGTCATGGGAATTGATGACCTCTTAATATAGGAGTTGAGTTTATTCTGACATATTTTTCTTGGCATGATGTTCTGAAAGTAAATATTCCATGGCCTTCCTTTTCACTAACTTCTCTAACACAAACTAAATGTCATATTACTGAAGAATGACCACCCATTGGGCCAAATGACCTGTCATCATCAGAGAGAAAAGTATGTACTTGAGTGGGTCGATACGAGAAACTAGTTGGACTTAATAGTGCATAATGTAATTATAGAGACCATCGCATTCCAAAACATTAAAATGAAATAAAGTTTTCAGAATACATAAACATTATAAAAAAAGATTCCCAATGATTGTAGTTGGTATACCACCTTTAGAAACATGGAAATATAAACACTAGTACATATGAGAGCTACATCATCTAACACTAGGTTCTTCTTAACTAGAACCCTTCTTAGTCTTATCAAACATAGTACATATTATCATAACCTGGGAGAAAGGAAAACTAAAAGTGGTGAGCTCAAATGCTGAGTAAGGGTAAACAAGGCAGACATATAAGAACAAACATAAGCATAAGGGTATGAGATTGTGATCCTGAAAATAGAAGATCATAACCTGAATATCAAATATCATAACAAAGACCAAGTCATAAATATTATAATTTCAAAAAATATGAATCATAATTAAATAGAGATCATAATCCATGAATTCAAAACATAGGAATCAAACATGGAGTGGTGGAAAACACAAATTCATAAAATTATTTCCATAGTAGCCAAGGCATCACATCCATGAAAATATTAGTAGTATGGGTTCACTCCCCATACCATCATAGTAGCATGATTTCACTCCTCATACCATCTATGTAGTCATGGTTCACTACCATGGCCATCATAGTAGTCATTATTCAATCCCAAAACCATGTTAGTTTATCCCATGAGATATAAAACATTACCTAATGCATTAGAGGGAGATATAGGTCCCACCCAACACATAATGAAATAATATACACATGTCCCACAAGATCATAAATTAATATATCATAACCCATGAAATGAAATGGGTATTATAAACATGTAAATATATCACAACATGTAAAAAAATATAGTTTTTAAAATTATTTCATCAAATGTGTAACCCGTGAAAGAGTAACAGATTTCATTTACATATTACCTATGAAGGAAAAATGGGTTTCATAAATTACATGAAACTTATCATAACCCATTCATAGAAAGGATAAGAATTGAACCTTTAGATTAAAATGGGTAACATCAATAAATGGAAAATTAGATGGAAAATAATTTTGAAATATCATTTTAAAATCTTTTCTTGAAGAAAATATCCTTTCTTATCTGAAAAAAATAATTTTAATAGATAAAACCATTTAAAAAAATTTTATTAGAAAATAATTCAAAAACATTTAAAAAGGCCTGAAATCATTTTGAAAACAATTTTCCTTGAAAACTTATAAAATAGTCCTCAAAACATTTTAAAAACATTTTTCTTCATAAACACATTGAAAACTTATAAAAAGAGATAAAAACATTTTAAAAACCATTGTACTTGAAATATTATAAAATAATATTGACAACAATTTGAAAAAAAATTTATTTGAATATATCTTTAATTATTATTCTTTTAAAATTGAAAAGTTATCTTTGATGAAATAATGGTGGGTAAATCCTTTTATGTTGTACGAGGTCAAAAGAAAATTCCTTTTGCAGGGTGAAATGGTCAGAAAAGTGCCTTTTTGGAAAGAGAAAAAAGATTACATAGAACATATTTGTAAACGATTTTTTTTTAAAAATTAAATTTAAATCTTATAGGATCATTTTATAATATTCTTGGAATCCATTTTTAGAAAAAATAGATTTTTGATTGAAGAAAGGGTAAAGTCAGGTTTTCTTAAAAACACTTTCTTAACTATCTTACGTACCACAGAGTAGAACATGGTACCAATACATGGGTATATCATGAAATAACATAAGATATGGAATATTATAAATATTATTGAGAGATATATCATAATATTTCAACATATTAAGCATAAACATAATTAATCTTGAAAAGTAATGAGATTGTATTTACAAAATCTTATAACTTGGTATCTTGGGTTCATCCTGTCCATGTAAGAAAAGTAAATTAAATGAAGCATGTAATATCATTATAAGATTTAGATTAATGATATTTCATCAAACAAATAAATATATGAACCTTGAAAAAGAGTTTATGTGCATAACAAAACATGAGTTTCAAAGAAGGAAAATTGAGACAAAACATTTACCGATTTGTTAACTTTTGAATGTTAAAACCCATGAAATAAGGATCATAAAATAGAAATATGAATACCCATTAATTTAATTATAATATTCAAATAATAAAATCATGTTCAGTACATACAACAAACAAAAATAAAGTGTGGTGAACATAACATGTATCTTCCAGATACTAAAAGGGAGATGAAATCCCTTTACATTATGTATTGGCTCTCTCTATACTCGTACAAGATTCATGTATAATAGATATAATTTTATATATATATTTTAAAAACTAATATTTTTATATATATTACCATATATGGTATTATTATAACCTTATATTACCCACTTGTTAATGATCCTATGTCAAGGTTTCACTTCGGGTAATATTCGCCTTGTTATTTGCATGTGTCTTAATTTATTATATCGTTAGTCCGTATAAATATACCCCAATTATAGAATTTATATCATGATATAAATATCATTTATATATAGTATATTTATATGGTAATAATCTATAGAAAATTTAATTACAAAATAGAATACACCATTCATGGAGATGGTAAGTCGTACATATGAATGAATGTCGTCTCCGTTGTTATTATCATATTGAAAGAAAGTATGTAAATGAAATATATATATATAAGTATATATATATATATAATTATAGTATCATTAATTTATTATTTATATCATATAATTTCACTAAAAATATCCTTAATACATTCCATGTGGTGTTTGGATGAATCACATCTCTTTGAGGGGGCAGTAGTGAACACTTCCTCAAACGCGATTATCGCATTAACACCAAATGGGAAGTAAAAAGGCATGTGTTATAAAAATTAATAGAGAAGATTAAATACATAATAGATATTATATATAAAATATATAAATATATAAATATAGTTTCTATCAAAATGACCACTATGATTGGTGGTAATGTAGAAATGAACAATCAACGTTTCGTGAGGCGGTAATTCGTCGTACACAGAAACAATATGTCGAATATCTATTAGTTGGAGGTGTGTTTAAGTGTTGATAAAATTAATTGAATAAAACATCATATTATATATATTATACTATTTTTTACACAAAAATTTAATAAATACAATGGATGGGGTGAAGAAGGGAAATAAAGGAAAAGTTCTTGAGAGAATATGTTACCTCTAAATCTGGTAACTTCTTTTGGTTTGTGCCAAAAGGATTATTTGAGAGGTTTTATAACCAATTTTATGCTTAAAGGTATAATTTATGATTGTTGGGAGTCCATTTGGTCAGATATTCGCATATATTAAATGTTTTGAGGGGTTCGTAGAATGGGTTGAGGTGGGTGCCTTTTATAGTGGAGGAAGAGTGTCACTCTTGTGAATATTTGAAGACATAATTCAACCCAAGTTATACATGTTGAAAGTGGATCCAATAATAAACAAAGGGGAATAAAATTTGTTATAGGGTATAAATATATATAACCAATGGGTGTTGGATAAGTTTATAGGTCATTTTGGGTCTTAAATTTAAGGTTTTGTACTTTATTAACCTATTTTTTTCTCTTAACTAATGTAATTAATTTTAATTACATTCACTAATTTGTTTGGGAAATTTTTTTTTTACGTTATTATAAATTATAAATTATGTTTATATCAAATATTCAAACAATTTTTAGAAATTCCAATTACAGAAGTGACGGAAATTAATTTAAAATTAATCATGCTATCGGGACGACATTGCAGGTTTTTAAAGTACAAATGATAAAAAGATTGATAAGTTTTTATATCCAATTACAAATTGGAATTTTTTTACAATTTAATAAATTGGATTAATAGGTAAAAATATTATCTAAATAAACAATTAAACCATTTAAAAATATAATTTATCCTTATAAATAAATTAGATGATTTTTTTGAAATAAAATCTTGTATTTTTAACTATTAATTAAATTATTAAACCTTTCATAAAAATACAAAAACAAAGTATCCTAAAATAATTTTTATACTTATATTAAAAATATAAATTTTATTTTGACATATTAAATCTATTAAAGTTCCCAAAATTGGATTTAAAATGGGTTATCTATTAAAATGTTGTAAAACATGCCTTAATAAAAATATAGAGCCTAAAATTCAGTTTGTTCTTATCCTACATCTATCGAATCTATTACATAAATATAAAAAATATTTTATTGAATATATAACATATTTATTATAATAATATCACTTATAAATTGTAATTAATTTAATTTACTAGGTTAAAGTAGCCTTGTGACTATAAAAATACTTTCCATTATATTCAATCGGTTTTAATATTCATTTATAATTAATTAGTAACCTATTAATTCGTCTTTTATTTTTTGTAAACTGTCTATTTTAATAATTTAGTCAATACTATTCATATCCATCAACTTACCTTCTTGGTTATATCTCATTACAGCAATATTTTTAATAATATATTATATTTAGGTAACACTCTATCTTGCAAGTTATGCAAGCCATTGAGGAAGGTCAATCTTGCATGTAATGTACACTATCCTTATTGTTTCATGTAACATATTACAAGTTGATATTGAGTGTAACATTTTACAAGATTTTTGTGTGTGAAATGAATGTTTTAATTAGTGAAAATATATCTTTACTTTTTCATGAAATGAATAATATCAAAATATTAATTTAATTAGAAAAAAAATCACTAATATCTTGGGGTGTTACATTCTACCCCCCTTAAAATGAATTTATAACTGAAAATTCATGTGGGATATCAAAGGTTTAATAGATTAAAGATTAGTTTAAAGAAACCCCAATCAAAAAAATAGATACTAAAAATTCTCTTAAAAAGGGAAATTTGGAACTATAACGGTTACCCAAAGAAACATATAACTGGGTTCCGACATAGGAGAACATAGGTTGGGAGTAATTATTTGACACTGAGGAAATGCTTAAATATTTATAAGGAGTGATTGAGATCATAAATAAAAAACAAATGATTTTTAAAAGGAAATTTTTGGGCCTCAATTCCATAAATCTTTTATGATCCAAAAGGCTATCATCTCAACAAAAATTAAGGTATTAGGAAAACAATTTTTTAACACCTTACGAACGTTGAGTAATTATTGATAAATTCATACAAACAAAACTTTATTCTTGGGATGTCATTTTAATAGTTTCTAATACATCCATTACCTCGTGGAATGAATGTGTAGAAATTAACTTTGATGATTAAAGCACTAAAATACACTTTTAATAGATCTTAAGGCCCATAAAAGAATGAAAATGTCTAACTATTTGTCTTTTGAAAATCAACATGCATAGACACAAAAAGTAACAGTACTGGTTCATCATAAATATTTATTCATTGAAAATAAATATACATTAATTGGGACATCACATAGTCTATTTGTAGGTTTCAAACAATTATCATCCTTTGGTCATGGGTCCAAGAACTGTGGCCTTATCAGACATGACTAGTTGTCACCCAACATACATGATGTAATTTCCTAAAACAACGAGAATATAATTTAAAAAATATAAAAATATTGAAATCCTTGAAAGAATTTTAATCACTAAATGGACTTTGAACGAAGGTTTTTAATACAAAATCTGTGTAGAAATACTTCCTTCAAAGTTTCACCCAATCCTTTCATGGGTTGTTAACCTTATAACCCTTCTCAAAGTTAATAATCCAAAACATTAGAAAGAGAGTCACAAAATCAGATTAACATTGATTCCCCTATATAACAAAAATAGATCTAGGTTTTAACATTTCAGACATATGAATACCCTCATCATATATTCTCCTGAATTTCCATAAATACTTTTAAAAAACATGCATGCTTCCTCATTCCGATGATCATTTGATTTAATCCTTAAGTCAAAAAATGTTGTAAAATTCATCAGTGATAGAATAAACCCCCTATAAACAAGTCCTTATTTAGTTCCAAGGTAATAAATACTATCTAATTTACTTATTCATGTCCCATGTATATTTATCTATACAAAATTATCTTATCATAAAGAACATATTATGGGTTACCTTCCCTTTTTCAAAATATCATATTCTCATTAAATCGATTCACTAGTCCAACGTAAACTTGTAAATACCGAGTAAAAAAACATAAGTAGAACAATCATTTTATATTTCATCATTTATAACTTTTGAATGAAAATATAGAAATATTTGATTACATCAACCTTAATACATCAAAAATAATATGTATTTACTTTCAAATTTCATTTATATCCTCATCATCATCTCCAATGTAACCATTACTCATACCACATTACTGATTCTCTTTAGGAACATTCCTATTGGGACATTGGTTTGTATAATGACCAATTACTCCACACTTAAAACACTTAACCATTGATGAGGAATTAGGGAGGCCAGTATTCTCATCTATTTCGTTAACCAAACTCTTCATTTTTCCTTTAAAACCATTTTATTTGTTTTTTTTATTTTGCACAATCAAAACATATTCATCTCCCTCTAAGAAATTCATATAGGTGATTCTTTCCACATTTTTGACACTAAGTAAATTGAATCTCCATTCCTCCATGATCTCCATTACCTAAACTCTCAGCGAAATCATTCTTTATCTTCCTTGGTGATTCTGAGAGTTTTTTAAGGTAAACATTATTAATCATGTTAAGTGAAAACCAATTAGGCATGATCACAAAATATTTCACTCTAGTGATCAACCCAATTTACTACTCATTAGAAAATCTTCCATCACATTGAACAGTAGTCCAGTTCCTTCCAGTTCCCACCATATACTAAAACCAGAATCATAGTGTGAGAATTACTTTCCATAGAAGAAAACCACATACTCATTAAAATAATTACTTATGGATACCTAAATCATGAAACATTAATTAATCTATAAATCCTTATCCATATCCTATGTAATTCATAGAAATCTTATATCTAAATCCTTCATAATGGTTCGTGATGCATTTGTGAATTCCCAAAGCATATCCTTCGGGAGTGTCAAACCAGGTGTGCAGCAAGGCCCACTATCATGTACCAGATTACATCGAGTATACCAAAAATATCTTGTCATATTTTTTACCCCATGGTACATCTATTCCAAACCCAAATACACTTTTGGTATCTAGATAGGGATTTATTTATTGGAAACCACTCAGTCTAACTTTTACCAAAATTTAATGACATTTTTCTAAACATTAACTCATCCTTATGCTAATCCTTAGAGACATCCATTGCCATTTACATAGAAATATACCTAAGGATATCAATATTTTTTCTCATAATAGACTCCAAATTTTAACTATAACTTTTCTCTGATACCAACTAATATGATCCTCTCTTTTCAAAACATTAACATTACATAAATTTTATATAATACTTAAACATTGTACAAATAGAGTCCCAAAGACCATAGTTGGTATAGTTCATTCGGAAACATGGAAACATAAACACTGATACATATGTGAGCTACATCATCTCTCACTAGGTTCTTCTTAACCAGCGCCCTTCTTAGACATATCAAATGTAGTACAAATTATCATAACATGGGTGAAAAGAAACATAAAATGGGTTAGATCAAATTCTCAGCAAGGGTAAACAAGGGATACATATAAGAATAAACACGATCTTAAGGGTATGATAATGTGATCATGAAAATAGAAGAAAATATTTTGCATATCAAAGTTCATAACAAATATAAATGAAAAAAAATATTGTTTGTTTATAAGACATGAATCCTAATTAAATAGTGATCATGATCACTGAAGGCATAATTTAAGAATAAAAAATGGAATTGTGGGAAACACATAATCATATAATGATTTCCATAGTAGCCAAAGCATCGCTTCCAAGACTATTTTAGTAGTATGGGTACACTCCCCATACCATCATCATAGCATGAGTTCACTCCTCATATCATTTTAGTAGACATGGTTCACTACCATGGCCATCATAGTGGTAAAGTTTCACTCTCAAGACCATCGTAGTGTAACCCATGATATATAAAACTTTAACCAAAGTATTAGATGAAGATATAGGTCCCACCTGTCACATAATAAAATCATACATACATATTTCACAATATCATAAATAAAAATATCATCACCCATGAAAATAAATGGGTATCATAAAATTTTTAACATATCACAAACTATGAAAAAATTACAGGTTTCATATTCATTTCATCAAAATCATAACCCTTTAAAGGGTAATATATTTCATGTACAAATTACCCATGATGGAGAAATCGGTTTCATAAATACCATGACATTAAGCATAAACCATTAATTGAAATGTTATTAATGTAACAATTATATTGGAATGCATAGCACAAATAGATGTCATATTAGATGGAAAGTAATTTTGAAATATAATTTAAAAAACATTATTGGGGAAAAATCTTTTCTTGTTTGAAATGAAGAATTTTAATACATAATACCATTAAAAATATTTTTCATAGAAAATACAGTGAAAAAATTAAAAGAAGGTATGAAATCATTTTGAAAATCTTTTTCCTTTAAAACTTATAAAATAAACTTCATAACATTATAAAACCCATTTTCTTCAATAACACCTTCAAAACATATAAAAAGAGCTTGAAAACATTTTGAAAATCATTGTACTTAAAAACATATAAAAGAAGATTGAAAACATTTTTAAAACAATTTTCATTAAAAATATATTTTAAAAACATTTTCTTAAAGACTAACCTTTGAAAATAAAAATATAGCATCGAAGAATTTATGGTGGGTAAATCTGTACATGTCGTACAGAGTCAAAAGAACATTCCTTTTTCAGGGTTAAAAGGATAGAAAAATTCCTTGTTCAGAAAGTGAAAATAATATTACCTTGAATAGATTGGTAAAATTAAAAAATTTAAAAACAAATATTTTAAATCATATAGTATGATGGTAAAATATTCTTGGAATCCTTTTTTAGAAAATGTAGATTTTCGACCAAAAAAATGGTAATGTTGGGATTTCCTAAAAACACTTTCCTAACAATCATATGTAACAAATAGTAGAATATGGTACCCATACATGAGTATGTAACAAAATAACATAGTATAAGGTTAATCATTAATATTTGTGAGATATGGATCATAATATTTCATCAAAGTATGTATAAACATAAACAATCTTGAAATGTAATAAGATTGTCTCAATATTCACTTTTGACATGGTATCTTAGGTTCAAAGTATATATGTAAGGAAATTAAATTAAATGAATCATATAATATCATGAAAATATTTATATTACTTATATTTCATTAAAAATTTAAATATATGGACCTCAAAAAATATTTTAGGTTCATAACAAAACATGAGTCTCAAAAAAGGAAAATTGAGACAAAACATTTTACTGATTTGTTAACTTTTAAAAGTGAAACATCATGAAATACCAATAATAAAATAGAAATTTTAATACCCATAAATTTAATTATAATATAAATATATTAAAATAATGGTCATTACATACACCACATATATGGAAATAGTGGTGAACATAACATGTATCTCACAGAAATTAAAAGTGAGATGAAATCCCATTACCTTTTTTCTGGACTCACTCCATACTCGTAAAATATTCCTATATAACAAATATAATTTTATTATAAATATTCCAAATAATAATATTCCTATATATATTACCATATATAGTTTTATTGAGACCTTATATTACCCTCTTGTTAACAATCCTATGCAAAGGATTCACTTCAGGTAATATTCGCTTTGTTCTTCACATGTTCCTTAATTTATTATATTGTTGGTCCTTATAATTATATCATGATTCAATAATTAAAATCATTATATAATATAATTTATATACGGAGTATTTATATTAAAAAAATCTATATCATAATGTTGTTTTAAAAGGAATACGATGTTCATGGAGACGGTAAGTCATACGTACGCATGGCACATTTTCCATTTTTAATGTAGTATTGAAAGAAAGTATATAAATTATATATATATATATATATATAATTATTTGAGTATAATTAATATATTATATTTGTATCATATAATTTCACTAAAATCATCCGTAATACATTCCATGGGGTGTGTGAACGAATCACGTCGCTTTGAAGGGGCGGTAGTCCACACTTCCTCAAACAAGATTATCGTATTAACACCAATTGGGTAATAAAAAGGTATGTGTTTTAAAAATGAATATGGTAGATTAAATAAATTAAATATATTATATATAACATAAATAAATATATTTTTCATCATAATGACCACCGTGATTGGTGGTAATGGAGAAATGAACAATCATCATTTTGTGAGGAAGTAGTTTTCCGTACACAGAAATATTATGTTCAATATACATTAGATGGAGGTGTGTGTAATTGTAGGAAGAAATATTTTCATAACACCATACTATTATATTTATGATACTATTTTTGTTATACAATAGTATATTAAGGATAGTGGAGGGGGTGAAGAAGGGAAATAATGGAAAGCAGCTTGAGAGAAGATGTTACCTCAACATCGGGTAACTCCTTTTAGTTTCTGCCCAAAGGATTCCTTGAGAAGATTTCATCCCAATTTCAGGGTTCAAGTTCTAAGGTATTATTTTTTGGAGGCTATTTGGGCAGATATTTTCCTAAATTAAAATGTTTTAGAGGTGTGAGGAATTGGTATAGATGGTGGATGTTTATAGTGGCGGAGGAGCGACACTCTTGTAAATATTCAAAGAGAGAATTACATCCACATTATTCATGTTTCAAGTGGATACAATAATGTAACAATGTCGAGATAATTGATTATAGGGTTTAAATATGGACTAAAAATGGGTTTGAGACATGTTTCTAGGTCGTTTTAGGTCTTAAATTTAAGAATTAGTACTTTATTAACCTACTTTTTCTCTTAACTTATGTAATTAATTTTAATTACTTTAACTAAGATGTTTGGTCAAAATAAATTTGAACTAATTATAATTTATAACGTATTATGATAAAAAATATGGAATTCATTTTTGCAAATTTTAATAACAGAATTGGAAGAAATTAATTTAAAATTAATCACATTATCTGGAAGACACTGTGGGTTTTTAAAGTAAAAAGCATTTGAAGGTTTTCTAAGTTTTTATATCCAATTTCAATGTAAATTTGTTTCATTAACCTATGTTAGAGTAATTGGTAAAACTATTATCTAAATAAACTATTAAAATATTTGAAAATATAATTTAACCTAATAATAAATTATATGAAAATGTAGTTTTGAAATAAAATACAATATTTTTAACTATTAATGAAACCTTGAAACCTTTCATAAATATGCCAAAATTTTATCCTAAACTAATTTTTATATTTCTCTTCCAAACATAAAATTTATTTTTACTTATTAAATCTATAAATGTTCAAAAAGGTTTATTTAAAATTTGTTTTCCATTAAAAGGGGTTAAATATTTTTCTTAATAAAAATATAAGTTTTTAAGCATAAAATTGGGTTTGTTCTTAGCTTACATATATATAATATAATGGATAAATGTAAAAAATATTTTATTTAATATATAAACATTGTATTATATTAATATCACTTATCATTTATCATTAATATAATTTACTAGGTTAAAATAACTTTGTGAATATAATGATACATTCCATTATATTCAATCGGTTTTCATATTCATTTATAATTAATTGGTAACCTATGAAGTCATCATGTGTTTTTTTAAACCACATATTTTAATAATTTAGTCTGTAATATCCATATCCATCAATGTAATTCCTATTTTATATCTCAATATAATAATATTTATAAAAATATATTATAGTTAAGTAACACTTGGTCTTATGTGTTACGCAAGCCATCGAGGAAGGAAAATCTTGCATGTAATGTACGTTATCCTTGTTGTTCTATTATATGTATGACATGTTGGGATTTTGTGCAACATTATCCACATTGTATATGTGTGAAAGTAATGTTTGAATTAGAGAAAATCTATTTTTAGTGTTGTCTGAAATGAATAATATCAGAATATTAAATTTATTCCAAAAGAAATCACAAAAATCTTAGGGTCTTATATTAATGCTTCATCATTTGTACAATGAAGATTGTCACAAAAAAGTACTTATCAACATCAAAGTATCAAGTATTAGTAAAAATAATGTTCTGGATGAGGTAATAGATTCTATTCTCACTTCCTGTATCATTCTTTTGTGCGAGGAGGGCTCCCAATGAGAATTCCATGGTTGATGCATATAAGATGAATGAACTAACTTCCACCAGAGGCATCATAACATGTGGTTGTAGTGGGGTTTCCTTAAGAAATTCAAAGGATCATTGGCTATCATCATCCCATTGGTAGGTGGTTCCCTTCTCCATTATCCCAATGAAGAGTAGAGATTTTCCATCCATGTTTCTAATTAATTACCGAATGTATTCAAGTTTCCCTTAGATAACCCTCATTTTTTTGATATTGTTGGGGGGTGACATTGTTAAGATAATACTATTCTTCTCCAAGTCAACCTCAATTCAATGGTGGCCTACCAAAAATCCAAGGAATTTCCCTGATGTTACCCCAATATCATATTTTAATACATTAATCTTCAGAATGTGTTGTCGTAGTTTTTTGAAAATTGTTTAAAGGTTAGTGAAGTGATCACATCACTATTGAAATTTAACCACCAGGTTTTTGACATAATGTTTGGATATCTTTTCCAAAAATGGATTAAAGATATGGTTCATGGGATGATAATATATGGCCCTCACATTTTTCAAACCAAATGGAATTACCTAAAATAAAAATATCCCCTAAGGAACTCAGAAGGAAGTGGATTCTTCATCCTCAGGGGATATCCTTATCAGATTGTACCCCAAGTAACCATCCCAGAAAGAATGGGTTTGGAAACCATCAATTTCATTGATCAATTGTTCTGTGATTGGTAATAGAAAATCACTCATTAGGAAATGCTGATTAATGTATATGAAATTAATGAAGACCCCAATCTTCCCATTCTTATTTTTAACAAGAATGGTGTTGGAAATACTTCTATGGTATTTCAAACATTGAAAAATTTTGTATGTGATAAACATGTCGACCTATGCCTATATATTGGTGGCATGAGAGTAGTGTGTCCTCTTATATGGCTGCTTGAATCCTTGATCCTCATTGGGTATCTTGAGATTGTGCATTACCAAATGTAGATTCAGTCCGGTCATTTCTGTGTAGTTCCACATGAACACATATCAGTGCTTAATAAAAAAATGAAATGTACATCTCTTGATCTTAGAGGGGCATGGAATCACTGATTAGTATAGGCCGGGGGTCTTCCTCTTTTCCCATATTTATCTTTCTGAATTCATCAATGGTGGTGGAGAGATCATCCACGTATTCTGGAGGGGCGTTCCTAAGTTCAAACTCATATTCTTCTATAGCTGAGTATGTGGATGAATTTTCTTATGAATATGGAAATTTGGGGGCTTCACTATCATTATCAGGGTGAGAAAGGCCATGAGAGGAGACATTGTCATCACCTATTGACTATTCCTTTAAAGAGAGATATTGGGGATTATAGTTTTTAATAATGTCACTAGAGACAAGAGATCCTTGGACCTCTGGGATTATATATGGGATATAAAATAGGTTTATGGGGGGCACACATTCTATAATGAGCATACTCCAGGGATTCACAAGGGCGGTCCCAAATCCATTGGGAGAGAAAAATGTATATCATCATCCTCCTTTGGTTTTTCCACCATTTTTATCAAAATGTACTAATGAATATGTGTGCCTACTAGTCTTGAAGAGAGCATTGTCACCATGTAGTATTCTGAATTTTATATTAATGGGATACTTCATACACTGATGGAATGTTAAAGGTATTTCTAGGTGGCTATGGAGCCATGGTATTTTGAGCAGGATATTATATGTGGCGTCTTTATAGATTAACATAAACTCGACATCTCATGTAAGATCCACAAATTGGGTTTTGGGCTTCATATTCCTAAGGCATCCTTTCTCACACTTATTATACCCTTGGATGGTCCACTTGGTGGGAGAAAAAACCCTTGTTCCATATCAAAAAATATCGTACGGTTTGGACTATGAAATTATTGATACTATAACCATTATCAATGAGATATCATTGGATGATAACATTATTGAGTCTTCATGAGACATATAGGGGTCTGATGTTTCCTTAAATGTATTCTTTCTAATATTGATCAGTGAATGAGATGGATACATCACATTCTAAAGACATGGACTCCACTAAATAGACCTCAGTGACAAAAACATCTGTCTCAAACTCTTTTGGTCTCCAAATTTCTTTAACAAGTGCCTCCCTAATTTCTTCAAAAAGATGGAGTGCATCGAGGATTGAGAGTTTTGATGGGACTGAAGCGAGCTATTTTAGAATGTCCTATATTTATGCTATAGGTCAGTGTTTCCTGATATAGGGTTTCTCCTAAATGTAAGGACAATGAGATGGGGAATTTGTGTAGATGGAAAATGATTTTTTGAAGAAGTTTAGAGTGTATATATTTAAAATTATGTTGGCTGTTTTGACCTTCCCTATAGTCTAATTTGATCATATTAAACCCCCACTAAGTATTCATGCATTACAATTGGATGTGGGAGAATTATGGAGGGTTCTGAGGTGCCTCCTTGCCTCTTTAAATCCTACTGGATAACTTTCCCATGAGTCTCATCTTCATATATGTCATCCATGGGGATATGAATAGAATATTGAGTTTGACCATGTCTGTGCTATCCCATGATCCACAGTCATGGATTATATGGCCTCATGAACCCCATTTATGTATGGTAAACTCATCCTCAGAGAATGGGTCTGAAAAATGCATCATATTTACATTACCAAATATTATTTCTTCATCTAATGAGGGTTCCATTTGGTGGGATGGTTCCTTTTCCTCAGGTGTTGTAGGGATGAAATCGGTGAGAGTTAAGGCTCGCTTTAGGGAAGAATATGACTCTTCCTCTTCCATTTATTCATGATTCTGGTGTTCACACCTACCTTTTGAAGGCACATTTGATGTTACATCCTTAGGTTGTGGAGATATCATGGTTCTACAAAAATTTTATTTTATGCTGGCATTGGCTCGATCGACTACCTTTTGAGTCATCCTATTGTGAAATGTTTATGCACGTCTCACTAGGAAATTCTTCCAATCACCCTCTTCTTCTAGTTGGATGATGGTTATGAAATCCACTCGATATGGGGAGTTATCTAGAACCACATATATGGAATCTATCATTACATGAAGTAAATATTTGAAGATGAATTATTTATGGATATTATGACCCAACCATCTATGGAAAGGGATGTAATTGGGACGATCAGTGAGGTCGACCTCATCGAGCTTCCTGGGTTGTGGAAGTGTGAGAAGGTTATTTTCAATGGATACCAATAAATAATCAGGGACTTCATCATTCAAGAAGGATTATTACTTATTCATCCATTCTTCAAATCCCAGATGACCCTATTTTTTTGACCTTCTGTATGAGGGTTATTCTATGGTTGTCTCCACTTGAGAGGAGGTTGTGGGCGGTTTAGGTCCTACCTAGGTATTTAGATAGGCACTACCACTAGCATGAGAGTGACATAAACATATTCTTCTCTGGCTAGCATTTTTTCTGTGTTGTAGGCATGAGTGGAGTTTTGGATCAAGTATACTGGATGGATTCTTCTAGACATTGAGTTATTTCAGCAAATTGTTGGAATCCACTGGGATATTATATTAGAATATAATGTGTTTTCAACTTTTCCCTATGATTTTTTAACATATTTCCCATGTTTTCTCTTGTGAGAAAGTGATGTAGAGTGACTAGGTCAAACCCATCCACCTTGCTATGAATTTTGAATCCCTCCCACTCTCATGGTGTTTTCAGTTTTTCAGGTCTACAATCATTTTATTCCTTAGTGTAGAACTTAATTGATAAAGGAATTTATGAAGAAGGTCTTCCCATCATGATACGGGTCCTACTGGTAGACTGTTATACGAAACAAAGGCTGGCCCTATCAAAGAGTATATAAAACACATAAGTTTTTTCACCTCCAGTTGATCTTGAGGGCCCACAATCATCCTAGATTTGCATACTAATTGTCTGAGATGTTTTTCAGGGTCTCACACATATTTAAATGTTGAGAAGGTCAGATTTTCTAAATTGGTTGGGGGAAATGTGTCACCCACCCCATCGAGATACGGCTTCCCCTAAGGTCACATAGGTGTGGGTCGCCATTCCATGTTTTCCATTCAAGTATCCAGAGACATTATTATGTTATATAACTCAGGGGGAAATGTTTTCTAATCCACCTCCCAACCATTGGAAGATAGTGGGGGTTGATGATGTGTGCCTACTTTTATATTTTTCTGATTTTCAATTCATCTTAATATTTTATGGTTTCCAAGAGTGGGAGAGGTTTTTGACATAAAAGAAGAAGTCATGATCATTTTCAATTTCCTCATGTATATGGACTGGTTTACTAAAAAAATAGCCAACTTGATTCTCAAATACCGCTCTTCTTAGAGAATCAGTCATGGGAGGGAGGACTTGGGTATTAGTGAAACATTTGAGGGAATTAGGCCTCAGAGCGGCATCTAATTTCTCGGAGCGGTGGCTAGGGTTCCCTCATTCATCATTTTCTCCCTCCCTCCCCTTGAATTCTTGGGAGTCTCGGCATTGTCTTACTCATCTGGGGGTTAGAGAGGTGCAGAGATAGGTTTTTATTCTTCAGTGAAGCTCATGTATTTAGCTCTTAGTGTGGATTTAGTCTGCGGCTCATCAGATCCGAGTTGGCACAGCTTGGTGACAGTTTCGGTGTGGATCTGGTATGCGGCTTGGCTTGGCATTTTTGGACTTTGGTGTGGATCTCATCTGTGGCTTCGCATCGGTTCTTGCATTCCATTTTGGTGAGGCTCAATATTTTCTCCACAACAGCTCGAAGGGGGGAGGATTTCTAGTCTTGACTTCTGACATTGGATTTTATTCACTAGTTTTATCGCGATGGAGTTTATGATATGGTGATGTAACGGTTTTTGTTTTTGGATGTTTTTTGTTCGATCTATGGTTTTAGATCCTCTGACATGGTCTTGATCCCGGCTAGCTGTTGCCCTCTCGCTGTTCAGTGGCTTCGTCTGACTCGAGAGATGGTGATGGTTCCTCCTCTATTTAGATCATTCCAGTTTCAACCCAGAGCGGCGCTTCTGGATCAGTTCGAGATGAATACCCTCCTCAGTGGCTCTTCTATGGTGTGTTTTATGGGTCTTCCAACCCTAGGTGGCTATGACTAGAAACCTTACATATTAGAGTGCCTGCTCTTTGGATTTCTTGTTGTTGCGGTGTTTTAGGGCTGTTGTGGGATCATTATGGCATGGTCATTTGTGGTGATGGTTTGTTGTTGGTTCTTCATGTTTCATTTTGATCGGGTAATGATGACTTTCATCCTCGATGTTATGATTGGTTTGTGTTTTATGATGCACAATTCCCTTTTTTGGTGTGGACAATATGGTATGTTGGAATGGTGATGCATCCAGACTCGAGCACATGGAATAGGCCCCATAGGAGGTTCAAGAGATGGTTTTTCATCTTTGCAGAGCTTTTTGGATTTGGATGTTTGATAGGGTATGACACTACCATCACATCAGGCCAGTGCTTTGACACAAGACACTTACTTGTTGATTAACCATGCAACGGGGAATAGCTTTATCACGTTCAAATGCTGTAGAGGGGCCGCTCCATGTTGTTAGTCTAGTTTTACTCGTTAAGACCTGTGGGTCATGATTTTTTGTATGGTCATGAAGTCTGTCTGGGTTCCCCCTTCTTTCCTTAAAAGGGGGTACCTTTATAATAAATAAAAAAATTGTAGTCCTTCGGGTCGTTGGAATCATGGGAAGGAGAATATTTGTCTCTACATGAAGATGATGTCCAGTGGGAATATTTCCTATGAGTATCCCCTCATTAATTTTTCAGAAATTTTTTATTTCACTATCATATTGTGACAATCTTTTCTCCGGGGAAGAAACCTCAATTCTTTTGGGAGGTGATTAAGATTTGTTTGTACCCTTCCCTGTGGTAATATTTCATCATGGAGGTGGCAGCTTGATATTCGAGGGTGCAATGTTTTGGAGGAGTCATTGGTTCCTGGTGAGTGCAGCCTCATTCAGTGCCTTGAAGTCGCCCTCCTCCCGAGATATGTTTTCTATGCTGTAGACTTTTGGCGATCGTTCATTGATCAATATATTCCAAGTGTAAATTGATGAAATTAGTAGAGGCATATATAGAAATGGTTATTTTCCATTACTTTCAACATAATAGGATGATTACATACTATCTTTTCTAGGGACATCATTTTAACCCTTTCCCACGTTGGGGATTTTTTTTCTTGCGAACTCAGTGGGGTCTTATTTCCTTCACCATATGTTCCTCCCATTTTGGTCTATGAACAGTGACTCTGATGGGGTTTCTGGTCATGGTTTTCAAATATTCCCCAACTATTAGTGATTTTTCTTGTGATGGGAAGATTTGGTGTGTTATGAATTCTCTTAGGAATTAACAATCTAAGGGGTGGAGGCGGTGGTAGATATTCTCCCAGACTATGGGGATGATTCCTCTCCTAGACAGCTACCATGGAAGTTTCTACTATGGTGAATGTGATGTGGCAAACTATGCTCGTGTGCGAGATGGGGGTGATGGTAGCCCATGCTGAGACCCATTCTTTATGGGATGTTTTCTTGGTGATTGAAACATTGGTCTCTATGTTTTTAATTTACTCCATTATCTTGAGGGTACTAATTTAAAATCATGTTGGCTATCCTCTCCCCCAATCCATGGTGTCTAGGCACCATTGAAGTAGGTGCATTCTAATACAGTGACCAACTGGACTAAGAATTACTCGATCCCTTGGTCTCTTCGGAGGATATAACATTACATGATGTTGTATTTGAGGGGATTTTCTATTATATGGGTTATGCAATGTGTAATTCTACATACTTTCCCCACGGTTGAATACAGATGCATGATGTTATTTCAAAGATGGGGAGGTTTTTTCTAGATAACTCTCTAAATATTTCAATGTCAACCTCCTCCTCATTATACTTATACACATCCATCCGGTCAGACCATAGAAGATGGATCTGATGGTTATCTACTGACCAGAGTGGTGTCTTGCTGGAAGTTTATGGGGAACCATATAAAGTTGACCCTGAATATTCAATCACATATATATATAATGTTGGTGAAGTATTGAACACCTCTCTATATAAAGGTTTCTAGAAAAAGGGAGGATTTCCATTCCTATTAGATATATCTCCATGGGGAGGTTAACCATGATGGATGTTATGAGTAAATTCCTCACAATCCATCCCCACACTGAAATGAGGATGAATATTGTGGTAATGAATGTATTCTTATCCTGCTTCGATGGAGGAGTTGACTAACCCTTATGGCATGGAGAATGTGTCCCGAAAAATATCAAGTACTTTGGCATTGACCCGATTAAGAATACAGTCCTTATTATTCATCGTGGTCAAGATATGATGATCTTCCTTTTGTAATTTTGTTGGAATATCAGCCAACTAGGTGGGGGTTTCTAGAACTTGTATATAAACACCAGGTGATACAGGGGTATGATCCTGTTGTTGAGAAGATTTCAGAATATTTCGATGAGATATCTCATTATTGGTATCATTGTGAGCATGTCCCAGGGAATGTTCCATTCTAACTTGGTGATCCTTGGTCACGACAAGAATATGAGTCATATCCCAAGCCTTTTGGAATTTTCCATTGGTCTTTCTTGGTATGAATATGAGCCTTCCCTAAGGTGTGGTCTACTCTTACTTGGTGGGATCCAGTTGGATCAAGAATATGAAGTTTTCCCGAATTTGCATTCCTCATTCGAATATGTTGATGTATCTCTAGACTGGGAGAAGTAATATGAGCATCCCACTATTTTTCCTTAGAATGATGTTGGGGAAATCATTTTTTGGTGGAAGTACGAATACGAACCTGGTATTCGTGAAGTTCTAGAATATGTTGGACTAATTCACTGACAAGAAAATGAGCATATCCTGAGGCATGTTCCATTCTCACATGCTTAGCCTCAGCCAAAACTAGAATATATACATGATATTGGGCCTTTGAAGTATGCCATTGGAATTCATTGAGATGAATATGAGCATGTCCCGAGGCATGTTCCTCTCTCACATGGTGAGCCCCATCCAAAATGGGGATATGAGCTCAATCTAGGGCCTTTGGAATATGCCACTAGAATTATTCGATAAGCATGTTCCCCTATATCTAGGAATGTTCCACTCTTACCTGCTGAGCCCCGGTTGAAATGAGAGTATGATCCTGGTCCGATTCCCCATCCTTCATTGGAATATGATGATAATCCTCTCGGGGTGGGATCATGAATGTATGATTGCTCCAATACATCCACTTTTTCATAAGGATAAGAGTTTTGAGTTTTCCTAGCTATAGAGATTGAAGTATACATCTATCCCTTCATCTGCAACAGAGCCAAAATATGCTGGAAAAGTTCTTTAAGTGTTGCTAAAATATACTGGAAATTTAGCAAAGTCTGTGCATGGATATGAGCTTGCACACATTCTATCTCCATGATAGACTAGTATATATCTTCAATTGAAGTGGGAATACTTTACCAATTATATCCTCTTTGTTCCAATAGAATATTTCAATTAGATTCATGCTCAGAGGTAGGATTATCAGCCACCACCATGCCTGCTATGGGGATATGCCCACAGACTCGTTCTAAACAAGTAGGGATATGAGATTTCATGATGGTTCCTTCCTAAATATGTTGGTATTATTCATCAATGGGAGTGAGGATATGACCTCTATCCAAGATATCCAATGCCTTCCTCATCCAATTAGTCTTCCTTTTATCCCATTCATGGTCATTAAAGGTAGTTGTGTATTGGATGGTACCCTCAGCAGGTGATCGATGGGTACTAACGGGATGGTGTTGGTGACAGTGGTTGATAGGTTCACTCCTTGAAGGTACCAGAACTAAAATGGATCCATATTTGGCCTCCTGTTTCACCATTATTAGATATGGAATGTGGTGGTTTTCAGGATCTGGGGATAAGATCCCAAAGCTACTGGTAATGGTGATGAGAGCCACTGGCTTAGAAGTAGCCTTTCCGAGGCAATGCAGACTCACTGATCGTTTCTCTTAGAGAACATCATGGGTAGCTTCCATGGTCGGGATTGTACCATGTTAGTGGTACTCCCAGACCATTGTGTTTGATAATTGTCATTAGAGTTTTCTTGTGTGTGAGATTATCTTATGACCCACATAAGTTTCAGTCAGAAAAGATTTTCTGGAATGAATGCTGGATAATGAATACATTTTTTCAAATTGAGAGGTGATCAATATTTGAAGTCATTTTAGATGAAATGAACAATATTAATAGTTATTTTATTATTGTTTTCATAATATTCTCAATAAAATTTTCATTGTTAACACAATTGTCTTGATATTCCATTATTATTCCATTCAGTTTGTTTAGACTTTTCCAAATAAAGATTAACTTATTTCATTAGTACCCTAGTTATAGAGGATCATCTATGAGATTATATTGGTCTCATTGTTTTTTATATAGGGTTTTCAAAAACATTTCCCTATCACATTATAACAAAATCATTATATTATTACATAGATTACAGTGTGTTTTATTTTTTTTGTATAGGAAAAAATTAAATGGCTCGATGAATAATAACCGATCATTTGTTTCATAGTAAAAATTAATTTCGGGTTTATTTTTTCTCTCGATATTTTTAGGCATCAAAAGGGTTTTTCTTGTTGGGCTACCATTTTCACTTTTCCTAGAAACTCGTAAGGGTTCCCCTAATTGTAGTTGGTTAAAGACCTATTTCCAATGTCCGGTGGTCATCTAGGTTTTCAAGCCTAGTGACTTTGGGGAATCCCATTGTTTGAGAGGATGGGAGGTCTGGCTCATCATTTCCATTGGGGGATTGTATCCTATTCCAGAAGTCTCTTATAGATTTAAGATCTGTTTGTGTATCTCCTCCTAATCTTAATATGAGACCGATTACCCCGAAAAAATGAATCATTGGTTAATTCTCTCGTTAAATAAATAAATAGATTCACATTAACGAACCGAGGGGAGTGTGATCTCATTGGTGAATTTATCCATATGTATATGAGTTTATTCATCCATATCTTTAATTGTTAATAACCTCTTTATGTGTTGAATTTGTATGCCCAAATTCTTCATAATGTGTTTCCACGTGAGGAGGTGGTTAATATTCTGAGGAGGGTATTAATCCATTTTGAGGTGTCATACATATCTCAGTTATTATAGGAATCAAACCCCACAGAGTGTGTTAGTCCCACAAAGTTTAGCATCATGTAGAGGGGACATATGTTTGGGTACTAAGACACCATACATTTGAGCTTAGGTCTTATGGAGATATCCTATGTATCCTGGTTATGGTAGGAATCATAGTCATCATATTTCTACCATGTACATGGTATTGGACCCAAGGTATATTCCCTTCTATGAAGAGTGTTCATATTGTACCACTCATTGGGGCTTACATATTGGGATTTCCCTGGTGAGTGGAGATTCAAGATGCCTGATGAGGTATTCATTACATCCCTGTTCTGCCTCTGAGGTGGCATGTTTACGAGTAGTGTAGAAATGGCATGATGAGGATCATCACCTGTCCATTTTTCATAGATATGGGATCCTTTAGAGTTTACCAATCCTTTGTTTCAACCCGTTCAACATCATAATCCATTAAAGAAGGTTGAAATAACCCTGTGGGGAATTGTTGGTCCCATAAGGTGATTGGGTGGGGGTGAAGCACTAATGAAATTGGTCATTCTCAGATATAAATTCCTCAAATTGTATCTAATGGGTTTATTCATTGAGCCAAGAATTCCCAACAGCCCTAGTATCCATGATTCATGGACCTTCTTTCCAATTCTAGATGCTCATTGGCTGAATCTTTTTCCAAAAACACTTTAGGACTCCATTGGTTGAGAGGATGGGATGTCACGCTCATCGCACCCTTTAGGGGGATTATTGTTTCTTGTTCTGGGACTCTCTTATTGATTTATGTTCTGTTCATATGTTTGTGAATCCTTGGTTCATTCCCGAAGAGTGTGTCCACAAGAAACCCTTAATTTACAAGATCATCATGAGAATTCATATGTTTGATGCCGTGGAGGGGATGCCGACTTAGCCGTATTGTAAGGTGATCTGGAGTTTATCATCATCCAGGGGGACAAAGGTGACTTGATATTGGGATTAGGCCCACAATGATTTATCCGTATGTTTCATTGGGAGAGGAATAAGATCCCACATAGTTTGGATTATGTGGGGCTTACACGATGAATGCTCCCATTTGAGGGGGCATGATTGGGTGGACCCTTTTGTATGGGAACCTTTTTGTGATTTATTTTTCTAGAAGGAATCCTACGTATCCAAAGTTGGTCAGGAATAAGAGTTCTTTTAGTTCAGATAGTGTGATAATGATGTAATCCTCACAACCATCTAAGACCACGTGAGTCATGCTCGGTGTGAGAAACAAGATGATTTGAAAGATTCAACAATGTACATTCCTCCTCCCATATTTATGGGAGAGGGAGATCCCATGATGTAAGAGGCTGGGGAAACCGTGGGAGAGGGTGAGGAGCGATGAACCATTCCATGTGAAATGGCATTAAAGGTCGTGTGGCCCAGCCTCAGAAGAACGGAGACTTAACACAGTGGGAGATCCCCAAAGCATGTTCCGAGAAGGGGTGGTGTTTCATCCTCACCAAAGGGGGGAGTGAACATAACCCCTTTGACTAATCATTGTTCCTTATTGAATGGAAATTCAAGTGATCACCCCTAATCCCAAGAACAAGGAGGTTCACATTGGAATCACAAGGTTGGACTCTAGGTTACCATGGGAATGTAGCCTTACAGGCATTACCAGAGGCTACACCTTTGTTGGGAGGGCCTTCGTGACTCCATTTACCATGGGTTTATAGGTTCAATGTGGTGTGTTGATGCACTCGGTGGCTTGATCATATGGGTTCAGTGGTGTTGGAGATAGCATTGTCCTAGCACCAGAGAACTGGTTAGCGGAGGGATTATGGAGGACTAGACGGTAATGGAGAGGTGAGGTTGGATCTAGAGGGAACAATACCTGAAAACACCCCATTCGGTATACTAGTTTCTCATGTGGGTTTGGGAAGGCTCTGCGTACCGTAGTGGTACACGATTAGGAGGGCCATCCGCACACTATTGTGGCACATGAGCATGGGTATCGCCAATTGCGTACTGAAGTGGTACGCGGCTCACCGTGCCGCTTTGGGTTATATCTGCATACCTATTGGGTACGTGGCACCGGGTTCAATCCATGTAGTGCTATGCTACGCGGAGATCCATATTGAAGAGGGTCTGTGGAATTACCATTCAGGAGAAATTCATCGGCAAGAAGCCTTTAGTTCATGGTTTACCAATTGGGTTCGTAGTTCCATTATTATTATTCAATTACCCCATTTTATGGTTCGTGGCCGTTTATACCTATGGAGTAAGTGGTTCGTGGTTCGTGCTTTGCTGGTGAGACATGGCGGAAGCCTAAGTACAACCTCAGAGTATTCTTCAAGCATTCATCACCCATCCTTCCTTCTATATATCTCCTTCTACCTTGTATTCTGTTCCATTCCCTGGTGGTCCTTTTATAGAATGTCAGGGAATCTATATATGCGGTATGCACGACACCCTCTCTGGAAGCCCATGGAGAGATATATTTACCCACAAAAGACTCGCTCAACATGGGTTTGCGGAGGTGTGGTGCACCATTAAATTCTCCTCATCTGCAAACCATATCAGTTCGCGGGGATGGTGCACGAGGCGTACATCTGTTAGATTCTTTCCAATGAAAACAGTTCATGGTGGGTTCAGTTCGTGTGTGGAAATTCACTAACAACTACTTCTTTTGTTTCCCAATGCCTCACTGGTCAGTGCTTCATAGGCCATTTGTGTACCAACAGTTCCCAATTTATGCCTTCCTCTAACCTTTTCTGGTGATCATATGTGGCCAAGTAGGATTTCCTTGAAAATATTGATTTCATTAAATTTCTTCTCAAATATTCTATCCAGTTTTCCTTGCTGGAGATGTGGGAGTATTTAATTTCCCTTTGCTGAGTTTTATGGTCCCTAGAAATTCCTCCCATGGGAATGGGCTCCGATTGGGATGAATAAGAGGCTATACTAATGAAAAATTGGTCCCAACTTGAACAGTCAGATAATGCACTAATTTTTTCCTAAGCTAAGGGACTCAATGAGTGTAGTTCGAGAATTTCTGAGGTTTAATGGAATACCTCACAAACTTTTATTTCTTTTTCATTATTACCCTAACATTTTTTTCCTAATATTTCTTGACACAAGCATAGCGGGCATAACTTGGCTTTTTCTTAGGCCGCCCTTTGTGGGTTTCCAACCTAACAAGATTTACGCCTTTTCTGATGGATCAATGTGTTTTTTTAGTAAAATAATACTCGACTTTTACCCAGAGGTTCCTTCTGCAGATTTTCCATCTATAGATTATGGCGTCTTGTTTTGCTGTCAGTTCACAATACTACCAATTAAAGTTAACACTTATGTTTTAGGTCGAACATATTAGACCAAATTTAATGGTGTAAGGCCCCAACTCTGAACCGTTATCCAGGAATGTTCTATTATCCTTCCAACAAGGGTTAGGTTTTTTTTTTGACCTTGGATTTGTGGATTCTGGACATGCATGAGGCTCAGGAGCCGCTTTAGGCGTACAGAGGTAGGAAAGGACTCTCCTAGGGATGAAGTTTCCATTGATTTATAGATATTTTTGTGGGAGACATATGTAGATCTACTGAGGCATGATATTCATAGTCATGTAAAGGTTTCCCCATGCCATTGGCCTTGCATTCCTGATGGCCTAGTGAGATTTTCCCCATTTTGGATTTATCTTGATGTTGGGAGGCACAATAGGTGACTGGATTGAGCAGTGTTGTCTGAGAAAATTAGGAACATTTATATCATCCTTGAGTAGGAAATTGTTCCTGAAAATTTATTACATGTGTGAGGGAGAGCTGGAATGTGGTTAGTTCAGTTAAGAGTCTTTTCTATGTCAGGGGAACTTGGGAAGAAATAGGTACCCAAGCCGTTATCCTGGGGTTTCCCGAATCTTCAGGTGTGACAATACATGAATGTCATTTGAGCATATAAAAGCTGGAAAGGACTCTCCTAGGGATGAATTTTTCTTTTTATTGTTTTGGGAGACATATGCAGATCCATCGGGGCATGATAAGCATAGTCAAGCAAAGGTGTCCCCGGGACAATGGCCTTTCGCATCCGATGACCTTTGAGGATTGTGGGGATTGGGAGCATTCTGAATACATTGTGTGACCATCGACCAGGGGTTACCCTGGTCATAAGAGGAGTCTTTTTAGATGTACTACTTATTTAATCCTAGAAATGAGTGTGGGAACTCTTCCTTTTCATGCGGATCAACATCATGCATGTGGATAGAAATTCATTTAGAAACCTCAAAAGGGACCGGAGGTGAACCAAGCCCATATGTTCTGATATATCTAGGATGTGTAAAAGGGGGAAAATTTAATCCATTACTCTGAGGGACCTTGAATCATGATGGGTTGAATGAGTCTTGGAAGACATTGGGTGTATGAGATAGGAGAGGACTCTCATGGGGAATAATTTTTCTTTGATTGACAGCCATTTTGTGGGAAACATATATAGAGACACTGGGGCATGATATGCATAGTCTATCAAAGGTGTCCACATGACACTAGATTTCCATCCCAGATGGCCTTGTAGGGTCATGGGGATTGAAGATCTCTCAAAGTACGGAGTTTAGAATATGGTAGGGGTATACCAGGACATATTGGGGACACATGGGATATGATTTACTCATGGAATGGTGTCCCTTATGTAGATCTAACTTGTACACAAGGTGAGGTATTCATTCTATCCTTGGGATACCTAGTTGTCAAACATCACATGGCTAGGACACGTGGTTCCTCTAGCGGAGGGAACCATGACATTCCTTTTAGGGTTATGCTTCTAGGACAAACTTCTTCCCATAATGTCATGGGGGATATGTTGCTAAGATCCCTAAGCTCACGTGAGCGATCTTCGGTGTAAGAAACAAGGGATCACATGGGTTCCATGTCACCATCTAAGAATAGTTAATTCAACATTAGTAGGAATTTTTAGGCTAAAACTGTTATATTTTAGTTTAGCATTGTGTGGTGAGGAAGATTTTAGCCTTGAAGGTTAACGCCATTCAGTGAAGAAAATTTTGGCCTTGCAGTTTAACGTCGTGTGGTGAGGACGATTTGGGCCTTGGAGTTTAACATCGTGAGTTGAGGACAATTTTTGCCTTACAGTTTAACGTCATGTGGTGAGGAAGATCTCAGCCTTTGGAAAGCTCTTCAAAAGTTTCAAGTTAATCACAGTCAGGGTGTTTCGAAATTTGTTAGATGTGAGTGATGATAAAAGGTATAAACCATAGTCCTAGGGGTGACTTGAATTTGGATGGATGACATGGGGCGTAAATTCCATTGGGTGTACTAAGGTAGAAGAGGACTCTCATGGGGACAATTATTCCTTTTATTGACATCCATTTTGTGGGTGATGTATGCAGAGCCACCAGGGAATGATATGCATAGTCAATCCAAGGTGTCCAAAAAACAATGTCCTTCCATCCCATATGGCCTTGGATGAATATGAGGATCCATGTTTTCCCAAGGAATGGAGTGTGAAAAATAGGAAAGGTGTGCCTAGGAATGCGAGAACACCCAGACCATTATTAACCGGGACCTTTTGAGAGCTTCCACATAGGTCCAACCCATGCATGGGGGAAAGGGGAATTTTTTCCCATGGCTCGTCTAGGATATCGAATCCGAGCGTCACTATGTATCCTACGAGAGTAAGAATCAAGCCACATGTAGTTCTAGATGTTCCATACACATGTTTGTTCAATATGTTAGGGACCCTTGAGGGAATTTTGGTTTTACATGATATGGGTGCTAGGCCTTCCATACTCCTTTATGGTTCACATGCATACGAGAATCCATACCACTGGTCCTAAGATCACATGAGTTATACTCGATGTAATAAACATGGAGGGGTTACCGAGTCTCCTTTACAAGTGTGAGCTGACTGATAATATGATGGAGGCCTTTTCATTTTCTATCACAATGGGGCTGGGCTAGGATCGATGATCGAGGTGTCTCTACATATCCTGTGAGAGAAGGAATCAATACATACATAGTTTTGTGTGTTCCCCATACCAGTTCGGCTAGGTCCAATGGGTTGGGGCGGTTTCATTATACCCATCATGGTTTCCAGGTCCTCCATGTTTCCCCAAATTTGACCTCTGTAAGAGAATCTATATCACCATTCCTAAGCTCACGAGAGTTGTACTCGGTGTAAGAAACAAGGAGTGATAAGGGTCTCCTTTACGAATATGGGTAGATAGGGGGCACGATGGAGGGATTCTCATTTTATTTATGGGGGATAGGACAGGATCGACGATCAAGGTGTCGCTACATATCCTGCGAGAGAAGAAATCAATCCACACTTATTTATGTGAATGATCATGCAATTTATTGTCATGTAGTTAGGACGTTTTTGGCTATGTAGTTTAACGTATTATGGTGAGTACATCTTCCTTGCTATTTATTGTCATCTGGAAAGGACGATGACCCATAGTTTAATGTCTTAGAGTTTGTACCATTACATGGGAGTATTTTTTTGACTTATAGTTTAAGGTCTTAGAGTCAGGACCATGACATGTGGACATTTTTATGTTACTCATAGTTTATGGTCTTAGAACTCAGACCTATCATATGGGAGGGAATTTTTATGACTCATAATTTAGGTTCATAGAGTTTGGACCATGACATGGGGACATTTTTATGAATCATAGTTTAGGGTCCTATAGTTTGGACCATGATATGGGGGTGATATTTGTAACTCATAGTTTATGGTCTTAGATTTTGGACCTTTTTGACTGATAGTTTAAGGTCTTAATGTTTGGACCTTGATATGTGGACACTTTTAACTCACAGTTTAGGGTCTTATATTTTAGACCTTTACTTCATAGTTTACGGTCTATGAATTTTGACCTTAACATGGGGATTTTTCATTACTCATAGTTTAAGGTCTTAGAGTTTTGACCATGAAACTGGGGCATTTTTTATGTGAAGTATTTCTTTAAGAACATCACATTTGTGGGAGCCTTGATGAGCTTTCCATCCATTGATAACAGGACGTACACTCCATTGGAATAGACCTGATGTGTGACATTTGGTTCTTCCCACTTTGGTTCAATATTAGGGGGATTTATCCCTAGTATCATCAAGGTTCTAAGGAATAACACCATTTCTCATTTGAGGAAATATTGATAGCGAACCATCTTGTTGAAGGCTAGTGAAATCTGGTTTTAATAGATTTTCAAATGGTGTAGAGTGTGCAGTATATTTTCATCTAACTTCTCCAATTCAAAATATTGCCTCTTTGATTTTTCATCAGGAGAAAATTGATTGCAAATGGACACACAGAGTGACAGAGCATGGATTTCGATAGGTAACACTTCATCTTCCCTGTATACTAGTGATTACGGGGTTTCCTATGTGGTGGTGTGGGTCATGGTCTGGTGAGCCCCCAAAGCATGAAGGAGATTTTCTGGCCACGATTTCTTATCCTTGTCGACTATCTTTTGATGTATATTGGACAAAGTTTTGTTTAAAGCTTATATCATCCCATTGTCCACTGTCTTATACCGGGATGACCAATAATACTTGATTCCATATTCCCAGTACAGCTTATCCTGCTCAGCACTACCGAAGTTGGTGTCGTTGTACAATAGTATTTCATGAGTGACACCAAATATGGTGATTATGTTGGCCTTCACAAAGCTAACGATCTTTTTCCTGACATCCTTAAGTGGTATGTCTTCAGCCTATTTTGAAAAGAAGTCGGTTACTATGAGTATGAACTTGAATTTCCTAGTTGTAGCGGGTGGATATAGTCCCACAAAATCCATCCCCCAGGCGATGAAAGCCCAAAAGTATTTAGCAGCAAGAAGCAACTTTGGGGATCAGTGTATGAAATTAGCATGGAATTGGTAGAATGAAACTTCTTTGTGAATACGGTGCAATCCTGTATCATAGTGGGCCAGTAATACCCAAACCTCTTAATTTGGTGAGAGATCTTGGATTCTTACTGATGTGTTCTACAAGCTCTATTGTGAACTTCTTTCATGATGGAAGTAGTCTCTTCTCCATCAATGCACCAGAGAAGGACTCCATCAAGGCCTCGTTTTTAGAAATCCTTATCTTGGTTAACCTCATTGTACAAGTTAAAATTGACTTCCCGTCTTAGGACCTACTCCCTTTCAACCCTAACTGGTGGGAGTTCCCCATTCTAAAGGTAATTTGTAATGGGTGTCATCCAACCTATTGTATGAAGATAAGGCTCAAGAAAATGGGTAATTTCATCAATTTCCTTCATATTTCTCAGGATGAATGGCCAGACCATCCGATGTAGAAATATTCTAAGGACTGTTTCATCCCGGTTGGGATCGGCCAGGGTTGTGGATTCATTTTCCAAAGAATTAGCTTGAGCATTCTACGACAGGGGGACATGACTCAATGTTTGTTCTGACGGAAATTCATCCATCAGGGCTCAAACATGGTTCATTAAGGGAACCAACACTTCTCTCGTGATAGTGTAGTAACTGTTGACCTATTTGATGACTAGCTCTAACACACCCTTTATTTTTATGTGTTTGGAATGCAACGGGACTTCCAATTCTAGGCCTGCAATGAGGGCCTGATAATCCTCTCAATTATTCATATATCCTTCTAAAAGCATGAAAGAATAAGGAAAGTTGGCCTTCTTAGGATATACAAGCCTGACTACCAAAACCACTTTTTTGAACTTGGGGTCCTCCACCCTTTTCTCTATCGGGCTTCAGGAAGCACCATCGAAGTACATTTCCCATATTTGGGGGTTCTCCTGGACAAAATCACTTTTTTATCCATATGAATGACATCGAATGGTGGTGTTTTATTTGAGGGGTGCTCGTACAAGAATTATGCTAATGCATGACCTTTGATTTCCTTTTGGGGAATGTATTGTATGTCAAACTATTTCAGGATGATAGCCCATCATGATAAGCACCCATTTAGTATGGTACAATTGAGGATATACTTGAGCGGGTTGCAACAGGTGATTGAGTGGACCTCATTGGGCTGCAAGTAATGTCTGAGCTTCTAAACTTTGAATATTAGGGAAAGTTAGTTCTTTTAAATATTCTAATACCATTTTTCGGCATCGTTCATTGTCCATCTAAGATAGTAGAGGTTGTTCTTGCTGCCGACATCATTTTTCTATGCGAGGTAGGCTCCTAATGACTGTTCCAGGGCTATTACGTATAAAATGAGTGATCTCCCGTCAACTAGAGGATTGAGAACTGGAGGTCTTAGGAGATATCTTTTGAGTTTGTCAGATTCTTCTTGAAAATTGTTATCCCATTCATATACAACTTCATTCTTCGTGATCTTGGTAAAAGGTAAACATTTTCCTACTAGGTTGACTATGAAGTGAAAAATGTATTAGAGGTTCCCCTATAGACCTCTCAACTCAATGGGGTTGTGAGGTGGGGACATGACAAGAATTGATTTTGTCTTCTCAGGGTAAACTTCGATGCCACGATGGTGTACGACAAATCTGATGAATTTTCCCTAGGTAACGCCAAAGGTAAATTTTAGGGGATTCATCTTTAAACTATGCTGCCTCTATTTTTGGAAGACACTTTCAAGATCGGCTAGGTGGTTCAAACGTTATCGCGACTTAACCACCAGGTCATTGACATAATAATCGATGTATTTTCTCCAAATGGGCTTGAGGATGCGATGAATCTCATGCTGATACATGGCACAAAAATTCCTTAGAAAAAATGGCATCATTTTATAAAATAACACCTGTGGCATCCTGCCTTTTTAATACATAACTTTTCATTAAATTTTACATACAGGGGATCTTTAAAGTCTAGTGTCTTGGAAATCAGGAACAAAAAACATGAAAACAAGATAAAACATTATTATAATCCACTTTTAAGGCTTCAACATAAGATCATCCTAAGTACCAATATATCCTTTCATATCCTGGAGACATACATCAAAGGAAAGGGTGAGCAGAAGGCCCGATAAGGGTAGACAAGGAAATCAGTGTACTTGTGATATCAATAAGAACTTGATTAACAACATAAAGATATGAGAAATGGAAGTATAGGAATATCATAATAAAAATAACCTGAAACATAACATTAATATTTGGCTACAAAATTTCATTTAGACATTCATGAACATATCACCAAGGTCCATCCCCAAGGTGTCAAAAAAATTACCAAGGTTATTCACAAAGGTACCGTGAAACTTTTCATCTATAGAGATTAAATATTTACCCAATAAATTGGAGAGATATCAGGTAACACCATTAATATGTATTTACATTCATGTGATCCACATATATAATAATCAAACATTCCATAAATAAACCATGGAGAATAAAATAAATGGGTTTCATTTCAAGATCGTGACGTTTTAAAAGTTCTTAAAAAAATAAGATCATTATGTCATTTATAAAGGATGTAAAGGGAGTGAGGGTTATATTTATGTCAATTACAGAATCAAATAAATCATATTTATATATTTATGAACACCCAAGGAAACGAAATAGGTCTTGGTATTCACATAAATAAAACAAGAGAATTTCGGGAGACAAAGAGATAGAAATTTTGAGAAGAAATTTCTGTATCATAACGACTATATAACATGGTTTTAGAAAACATTGAAAAGAGAGGGGACAAGGGTCAACCAATAATAAATAATTCATAATATAGTATGGGTACTTAATTAGATCATGGTATGGATATTTGAATGACCCACCACATGAAAAGGAAACATGAAATAAAAGATAAGATGTGATTCCTTTTACGAGAAATTCGGCATCCTAACGACTTCATATAAAAAATCCGAAAACAAATTGATGAGAGAAGAAATGGTCTCTCATCATTTGGAAATGAAATGAGAAGTAATAAGAATATATAATGACATACCCTCAACATAAAGTGATGGAAAATATAAGACACAGCATAAAGGAAGTCATGACAGAAAAGTGGAGGGTGAAAGAATCTCTTACCTTGATCAGTAACTTTGAAAGCATGAAGGTCGGGACCTTGGGAGGCTTGAGGGCACCTTGGGAGGACTACTTGGGAGGAAAAGAGACCATAAATTAGTTGAGGAGGATTTGGAAATGAAAATAATGAGGGAAATGATTGGTATTTATAGGAGAACTGAGGGGACAAGTCATTAATGGCCAAGGGACACCTCATCGGTGGTATTGGAAAAACCATGGGTTTCCCCAGAGTATTTGCCCATGGTATTGATCACATGGGACACCCCATACCATATATTTCTATTCATAAGTCCACTAGAATGATTAAATAATTATTACAACCTTAATGATGTCATTAAACACTCGAAACTAAAAACTGTATTTTCACTATTCACAGAAAATTCATTTTTTTCAGAAAAATCCCCAAATAACCACCTTAAAATAATATCAATGCTCTTAATTCAAAAATTAACTCCATTTTTTAAAAATAATTTTCTAATAATTTTTAATTTAATTTTTAATTAGAAAACACTATTCTCCTGAAAAAACTAATACTTGACTAATAATTTCTGAAATAGTTATTTACCTATTTTAGTGAATCAAATTACTTAATAAAGGTGCCTAAATTATATTAATACTTCCTTTAATTGTGATTAAAAATAAATTTGGTCACATTACTAATCCTAAGCGTAAAATCACTATTCGTAATTTACTATTCACCAAAAATTATGTTTATCTTATTAGACTCTAAATTTCATACAGAACACATTTCCAGAAGAACATTTTTTGAAAATAATTACACATAATTAAATATTTTAGGTTTACATAAATATTTTAATATAACCCCTTTTTCCAAAATTCATCAATATACATCCTATATTTATTTGAATATCTGAAAAAAACACAAACTTCACCATAGGATGAAATCACAATTTTATTTATCTCAAAGGGTTACACATAGTAGCTATGGTCTCATTACATATCCGCTTATAACCCCATCATAGGACCTAAGTGTAAGGTGTGCTAAGGTGAGAGAAGCCGAGGGTGGCTCGACCAACATTGCCCGAGTAGTGATTTCTAAAAGCTTGAACTTCTCCCGAAGGCGATTCTGCTCCAGCTTCACACGATGAAGTTCAGCTTGGGTTTGGTCCAGAGCAAATCCCAATGGTGATAAATCCTTCCCAAGTTTTGACAGATGGTCTTCGATCGGCCCGACACTACTGGATGAGGCCATCAAATATTTTTTCTGTATTAATTAACCATGATCACTTGTATTTAGGGACAATAATCGCAACATTTAGTTTCCAACGGTCATATAGACCAATGTTCATATAACAGCTGAAACCCAATGGTCTCATTTTAATTATACTCACATCATTAATTAATGAATATAGTTTTGTTGAATATAAACTAAAACAACACACACACAAAATAGGAAACAAAAATTCATTGAAAATTTTGGGTCGTTACATTCTTACCCCCTTAAGAAATTTCTTCACATAAATTATTAACTCATACCCTTAGAGGAGAAAAGGTGTGGGTACTTATGCCACATAGACTACTCTGGTTCCCACTTGGATTCTTCATATTTTTGGGTTCTCCACAACACCTTAACAAGATAGATAGTCTTGTTTCATAGAACCTTGTCTCTATGATCCAAGATCTCCACTGGATGCTCCTCATAAGAGAGGTCATGTTCCAATTGTACCACCTATAGGTTTAGTACATGTAATGGGTTAGGTATGAAATTCCTCAAGAGGGATACGTGGAAGACATCATGAACTTATGCTAGATTTGGAGGAAGTGCAGGCCGATAGGCCACTACTCCCATGTGATCAAGGATTTAATAGGGGACAATGTACATAGGGCTGAGCTTCCCTTTCTTCCCAAACCTCATGAATCTCTTCCAAGGTGAAATTCGATGAAAGACATGATTACCAACATCAAACTCCAAGTCCCTTTGACGGTTGTCGGCATAGCTCTTGTTCTGACTTTGAGCAGCCTTAATGTGTTGTTGGATGGCATGGAATTTTTCTGTCATCTCTTGCACAAGATCATACCCAAGAAGATTTCTCTCACCAGCTTCATCCCAACAGGTAGGAGTTCTACATCGCTTCCCATATAGAGCTTCATAGGGTTCCATTTGAATTCTCGAGTGCAAGCTGTTGTTATAATAGAACTCAACTAAAGGGATATGTTGATCCCATCCACCCTTAAATTCCATTGAGCACATTCTCAGCATTTCCTCGAGTTTTTGAATAGTCCTTTCAGATTGGCCATCAGTTTGGGGGTGATAGGCCGTACTGAAATTCAATTTAGTGCTCAGAGCTTGTTGAAGACTTCTCTATAATTTTGATGTGGACCTTGGATCAAGATCAGATACGATAGAAAGTGGAACTCCATGCAGCCTTACCACTTCCTTCGTATAAATCTTGGAAAGTTGATCAAGAGAGAAATCTTCCCGGATATAGATAAAATGGACAGTCTTGGTGAGATGGTCCACAATATCCCATATCGCATTTTTTCCTTTGGATGTTCTCGGAATACCAGTGACGAAGTCCATAGTGATATTGTCCCACATCCACGCTGGTATGGGTAGTGGTTGCAATAACCCTTTAGGTATTTGACACTCTTCCTTCACTTGCTAACATACTAGGCACATTGAAGTGTAGTCGACAATCTCCCATTTCATATTATCCAACCAATAATGATCATGAAGGTCCCTATACATTTTTGTGCTTCCAGGATATATAGAGAAAGTAGAGCTATGAGCTTCATCCATCAACTGATTCTCTATTTCCGAAATAGATGGAACTCATAGTCTTGTATGAAATCTCAATACACCTTCTTGATAAATATTGAACTCAAGAAACTTTCCATCATTTACAGCCTCAAACTTCTCTTGTAACAAAGGATCTTCTTTCTGAGCCTTCTTGATCTTCTCTAGTAATGATGTTTGAGAAATCATTTGGGTTAGTGTTGATGATGTCCCTTTACTTATAATTACCATGTCCATATTAACTAGGTCATTGATCAAAGGATTTTTTTTGAATCCTCTTCATTGAAAGAAAAACCAGGTCTTTCCTACTTAATGCATCAGCATCTTTGTTTTCTCTTCCAGGGTGATAATGAATTGAACAATCATAGTCTTTAAGATGTTCCAGCCATCTCCTTTGTCTCATGATAAATTACTTTTGTGTGAAAATATAAATCAAACTTTGATGTTCTATGTATATATCAAATTTCTCCCCATAAAGATGATGCCTCCATATCTTCAGAGCAAAAAACGACTGCAGCCAGCTCCAGATCATGCATAGGATAATTCTTCTCATGAATCTTCAACTGTCGAGATGCATAAGCAGTGACCTTTTCATTTTTCAGGAGGACGCACCCAATCCCTTTTAAATATTCATCACCAAAAATAATGAATCCTTCTCAACTTGGGGGCAGAGTTAACATGGGTGTCATAACCAATCTCTTCTCCAGCTCTTGGAAACATTCCTCACACTCCTTTTCCAAGATGAACTTGAACCCTTTTCGAGTTAACTTGGTTAATGGATTATAAGTTCTTGAATAGTGTTTCACAAACCTCCTATAATATCCGGCTAATACAAGAAAACTATGAGTCTCAGTTATTGTTGTTGGTTGAGGACACTCCTCTACAAATTTTATCTTTGCAGGGTCAACTGTGATTCCTTCATTGGTTACAATGTGCCCTAAAAAAGTGACTTGTTGTAACCAAAAATCACATTTACTAAACTTTCCAAAAAGCCTCTCCTTCTGCAGAGTTTAAAAAATAACCCTTATATGATCTTCATGCTCCTTGAGAATTTTGGAATATATCAAAATATCATCAATAAAAACTACCAAAAAGTTATCAAGGTAGTCCTAAAAGACTCTATTCATCAACTCCATAAAAATAGATGGTGCATTAGTCAGTCCGAAAGGCATAAAATCAAACTAATAATGCCCATATCATGATTGGAAGGCAGTTTTTGGAATATCTTCTTTCTTCACCCTCAATTGATGATAACCAGATCGAAGATCAATCTTAGAGAAGAATTGAGCCCCACGAAGTTGGTCAAATAATTCATCGATTCTTGGAAGAGTGTATTTGTTCATCACTGTGATCCCATTTAGTTCTCTATAATCAATGCATAGCCGCATCGATCCATCCTTCTTCACAAAGAGAACAAGTTCTCCCCAAGGAGACACCATTGGTCAGATAAACCCCTTCTCCAAAAGATCTTGGAGTTGTTTCTTTAATTCCTCTAGCTCCAAATTTTCCATCCTATACGGGGTCTTTGATATTGGATGAGACCCATGTACGAGTTCGATGGATAACTATACCTCTATTTCTGGGGGAGGTCCAGGAAACTCCTCCGAAAACACATCAACGTATTCCTAGACGATGGGGACATTTTCTATCATCAAACTATCATCTCTTTCTTCTTCCTCACTGATCAACTCCATAAAGAAGGATATATGGGGTTATTTCAAAAGAAGATGAGGTTGAGATATCTCTCCTTGATAGATAATTGCAGGTTTTCCAATCAAGACTATTGATATTTCCTTGCTTCTGCAATTGATAATAACATTATACTTTGAGAGCCAGTCCATCCCTAGTATAATGTCGAATTCCATCATGGGAATGATTACTAGATTTTCGATAAGATTGTGCTCACTAAATTAAATACTAGAGTTTCTAAAAACAGACGATGCTTGAATAGCCCACCAGGAGTCTTGACTGATAACTCTACATTTAGAAATTTGGGGGTTGATTCTAAATTCTGTAAAAACATGGAAGAAATAAAAGAATGCATAGAACTAGAATCAAACAAAGTACATTCTAGATTTGAGAGGACAACAAGAGTACCTTCTACCACATCATTAAGAGAATCGACTTCAGCTGTCGAGATAGAAAAAGCACAGCTTTGATCCCTTAGACTTTGCTAAGGCTGACGGTGGTTCCGCTCCACTACCCTCGGATTCAAACAGTGATTGGAAAAGTGTCTACGTTGTCCACAATTGAAGCACTGGACATCAGGTAGGGCCTGCACCATCTTCCCCTTGTCATCTGTGTTTGGAATTTGAGGTTTCACCTCACCATGATAATTCCTCACAATGTGGCCATCTCTACCACACTTTTATCACTTCCCACTCTCGAGCAAGCAGTTCCCCGAATGCTTCTTCCCACATTTATTAGACATGGGAAGTTGCACTTTCTTTCCTCCTAGTACATGATCAAAATTCCTCCCTAAGATGGGATCCATCGATCTCTTCTTGTCGTTGGATTTATGAGACCACTACATCTCACCAAACTCTAGCCTGACTTTCATTGCACTCCACATGATCTCCTCGTAGCTATCATAATCTCAGTTGGATAGATTCTTCTGTAGATGAGGTATCAATCCACCAAATAATCTATCAAACTTAGCATTTGGATCCATGAAAAAGTTATAGGTATATCATCAAAGCCTTGTGAAGTTCATCTCGTAGCTTCCCACAGATTAATTCTCCTTCTGGTTCAGCTCGAGAAACTCCTTCTCCATTCTTGTTCTCATGGAACGAGGTAAATACTTACTGAAAAAGATCCCTCTTAACTCTTACCACTCCATCGCTTCAACTTCCACTCTTTGCCTCATGTTTTTGATCAGTTCCCACCACTGATAAGCTTCTCCCTCTAAGCGATAGACAGCCAGGGTGACCTTCTCTTGCTCTTAACAATGTACCATAGAAAAGATCTTCTCTATAGAGCTGACCCATTGGACAACAATCAATGGGTCAGTCAAACCACTGAATTTTGGTGGTATTTGGTGCATAAAATACTCAACATAATGTTTTTTCCTTCGTGGCGAGATCGGCCTCTCAGCTTGATTTAAGTTATTACTTATAACTTGAGTCAGTTTTTTCATCATTCGCATGAATGTTTCCATTCTGGATTCCATCGGAGGTTCGTCAGCGCATGGTCCATTTCGGTCACCATTTTCACGGTTCCTCCTATTACCCACACTTTTCTAAAAGAATAAAATCATAGTGAGAAACTTGTTTCATTTAAGAATCTTTTAACTATAATGAATTATACGTCATAAACGTCATGCTAAAACAATTGTATTTCTCTACAATTCCTTCATAATGATTCATAAAAAGCTTGCGATTAACCAAACATATCCCTCAAGAGTGTCGTAACCAAGAGTTCAGTAAGGCCCGTTTCCATTCTCTAATTTACATTAATGTGATCCAAATAGATAATAATCAAACATTTCATAAATAACCAATGGAGAATAAAAGAAATGGGTTTCATTTCAAGATCATGATGTTTTAAAAGTTCTTAAAAAAATAAGATCATTATGTCATTTATATCCCATGGAAAGGGAGTAAGGGTTATATGTATATCAATTACATAATCAAATAAATCATCTTTATATATTTATGAACACCCAAAGAAACTAATTAGGTCTGGGTATTCACATAAATAAAACAAGAGAATTTCTAGAGAGAAAGAGATTGAAATTTTGAGACGAAATTTCTGCAGCACAACGACTATATAACAAGGTTTTAGAAAACATTGAAAAGAGAGGGGAAAAGGGTCACCCACTCATAAATAATTCATAATACAGTATGGATACTAAATAAGATCATGGTGTGGATATTTGAATGACATACGACATGAAAAGGACACATGAAAGAAAAAGATAAGATGCGATTCCTTTTACGAGAAATTCGGCAGCCTAACGACGTCATATAAAAATTCAGAAAACAAATTGATTAGAGAAGAAAGGGTCTCTCATCATTTGGAATGAAATGGGAAGTAATAAACACATATAAGAGCATACTCACAACATAAAGAGATGGAAAATATAAGACAAAACATAAAGGAAGTCATGACTTAAGCGATGAACGGTAGGGTTTGTGAATGGCGGCCTCCACCCTAGGCGGTGATGGCCTTTGGACATGCACTTCTTCCCTTGGTGGGGGGCGGGGGATATTTTCCACCGCTTCTAGGTGATCGCCGCTTCATTCCCTTCTTGAATCCTGATTCCCTGCCCTCGTTTCCCCAAATCCCCCTTTCTCCCAAAGTTCCAGAATGTTTTGATGGGATCCCGCCGCTCTCGATCTTGACTCGGGAGTTCACGGATGCCTCCTCCTTGCTGAATACGACCCTGATAGCACGATTCAATCAACAACGTCCATCTGTGGATCTCTTTGAATGGATTATCTTCGATGCTTGGGGACATCAGGAGCGAGTAACCATGGGTCTCCTTGACTCAAGGCATATAATTATCCAGTTTTCATGCGAAGAAGATCTGATATTGGCATGGTCGTATGCTCCTCGGCAATCTGATGGCTCCCATTTTTTTCTCTTCTGATGGAAATACGACTATCATATGAAATGGGATTCTCTGACCACGAAAATTTGGGTAAGTTTTCCTGAACTACCACTTCTGTTTCAGAATCCATCCATTATCTGAATGCTTGGAAATATGGTCGGTCGATATCTTTGCTTTGATAGTAGAACACGTGTAGTTTGTCAAATGATCTCTTCGATGATTTGTGTCGATGTGGATATATCCAGTATGCTGGTTCACTATTTGTTGATTGCTATGGGTGAGGAGTTCGGGTATAAACAATTAGGGGTTTTTGATTCCTGGCTTGATTTCTACTCCTGGTGCTTCAAAATTGGACATCATCAGGAAATGTGTAGAGGTTGGAAGTAGATTCTGCAGGCTGCCAAGGGTGTGCAGGCTGGTGTGGTGCCATGTTCTCAACAGCGGCATCAGGTTCTAGCCGATGGGGAGCTGGCAGGGTCTAGTCTTGGTATTATAGAACAAGGCATCGTGAAAGAGTCAATGGAGAAGTCTGAGAACCCGATAGTTGTTGCGGTGTATGAAAGACTGAAACATGATCTAGGGGTGTGAAACCCAGGATCATCGGCTTCCAAGGGTAGTGTAGAGATTATGGGTGATATAATTGAAGGACTGGTGACACATCAAGACACGGCTGAACCCTCAAGTGGAAAAGAGGACATACAAGAGTCTAGGAAAGGTGGATCAGATGAAAACAGTGGAGAGAGGGTGAGAATTCAATCTAGGATGATCTCAAGTACTGGGAAAGAGTCTCCAAACATCGAGATTTCATCTGAAGGACATTCCAATCATGTTGAACAGAAAGGCTGGGGCTCGGAGGACACTAACAAGCAGCCTCAATCTAGAGGTCAAGGATTCGAGCAGCACAAAATCCCAGATATGACAGTACCCCCGTGCAGTGCTGCCCCTGTGGGAGGCAGGGCTGAGGATTCTGGAATAGCACTTCAGGGGAAGTAATTTTTGCAAGCTGCTATAGATTCACTTCATGGGAAAATGAGGTAGGAGGGAGTTAGTGTCTTGGGGCCCTTGGACCCAAACGCTCCAATTCATAACTCCCCATTCCTTCAGGATGGGAGAGAGGGGAAGAAGAATGGCTTGGAGGTCAAAGTAGGCAAGGAAGATTTTTGGTGCAGGTCGAGGCCCCCCAAAGAATACTTGGGGGTGGAGTTGAAAAACCATTTTGAAGGTCTAATGGATCAAGAACAAACAGTAACACAGGAGGAAGATCCAGGTGATGATGGGTATAGCCAAGTCTCGACGGACAGTGTGAAATATTTCCAAGGGAAAGGCCCTCACAGCCCAAGAAGGAAGAAGGGGAAAAATGGAAAGTGTGACTCAGGGAAATGTATCATAGTCCAGGGGAAAAAACCCAAGGGATGCAAAGACTACTCTTACTTGCCTAAACCGATGGAAACCAGGTCAGCCAAGAAAGGCGGAAACAAGGAAAGGAAAGGCCTACAGGAAAGGGAAAGTGGAGACCCAAGCAAAGAACCAAGAGTGATGCAAGAAGAGGCAGGGTGGTGTCTGAAGCTCATCCTCTACTCCAAGGAAGAAATGAATGAAAAAGACCTTCGGCCCAACGCCTCAAATGATGACATTTTAAGAATTAATGAAAGAAGGTTGAATGTTGCTGCCACTTAGGATAAAGAAGTGTAGATATACAAGCAAGACCGAATCATTTCTCGGGGCTTCAATCAATGAAAAATCACCATGGAAGAATTCATTCAGATAATGGACAGAATGGTTACTCACCTTGAAGAACTCATCAAAGTGGATCCAGATACTCAGGTTAGTACTCTGCACTGGGAACTATATAGAGTGTCTGACTCAAAGAACCCTAGTATTGTGTTTAACCATTTTGAGAGCTCTTTTAGTACGTAGTGGTTTTTGTTTTGTGAACCATGGTTTCCCAATTTTCCTTAAAGTAGCTTTATAATAAAAATTTATATTGTGGGGGGTGAAGAGTAACATAGAAAGCTTGAAGGTTGGGACCTTGGGGGGCTTGAGGGAACCTTGGGAGGACTACCTGGGAGATAAGGAGACTAGAAATTCGTTGAGGAGGATTTAGAAATGAAAAGAATGAGGGAAATTCTTGGTATTTATAGGAGAAGTGAGGAGACAAGTCATTAATGGCCAAGGGACACCTCATTTGTGGTATTGGAAAAACCATGGGCTTGCCCATGGTATTTTCTCATGATATTGGCCACTTGGGACACCTCATACCTTATCTTACTATTCATAAGTCTACCAGAATTATTACATAATTATTACATCCTTAATTATGTCATTAAACACTCGAAACTGTAAACTCTATTTTCACTATTCACCAAAAACTCATTTTTTTAAGAAAAATCCCCAAAAATCACCTTAACCTAATATCGATGCTCTGAATTGAAAAATGAACTCCATTTTATAAAATTAATTTTCAAAATATTTTTTATTTAATTTTTAATTAAAAAACATTATTCACCCAAAAAAACTAATACTTGATTAATAATTTCTGTAACACTTATTTACCTATTTTATTGAATAACCTTACTTAATCAGGGTGCCTAAATTATATTAATACTTTCTTTAAGCAAGATTACTAATCCATTTGGTCACATTACTAATCCTAAGCGTAAAATCACTATTCATAAATTACTATTCACCAAAAAATAAGTTGATCTTATTAGACTCTAAATTTCATACTGAACACATTTCCAAAACACTATTTTTTGAAAATAATAACACGTAATTAATTATTTAATGTTTACATAAATATTTTTAAATATACCTTTTTTCCAAAATTCATCAATATGAATCCTATATTTATTTGAATATCTGAAAAAAAACACAAACTTCAGCATATGAAGAAATCATAATTTTATTTATCTCAAAGGATTGAACATAGTAGCTATGGTCTCGTTACATATCCCCTTATAACCCCAGCATAGGACTTAAGTGTAAGGTGTGCTAAGGTGAGAGAATCTGAGGGTGGCTCGGCCCACATTGCCAGAGAAGTGATTTCTATAAGCTTGAACTTCTCTAGAAGTCGATTCCGCTCTAGCTTCACACGATGATGTTCGGCTTGGGTTTGGTCCAGAGAAAATCCCAGTGGTGCTACCTCCTTCCCCAGTTTCATCAGATGGGCTTCGATCGGCCCGAGACTACTGGATGAGGCCATCAAATATTCATTCTGTATTAAATAACCAAGATCACTTGTATTTAGAGACAATAATCAGAACATTTAGTTTCCAACGGTCATATTGACCAATAGTCATATAACAGTCGAAACCCAATAGTCTCATTTTAATTATACTCGTATCATTAATTAAAGAATATAGTTTTGTTGAGTATAAACTAAAAAAAATAGGAAACAAAAATTCATTCAAAATTTCGGGTCATTACAACACCCCCTAATGGGCCCTAAAAATGGAAGCTTCTTCATCTACTTGGTCCATCTGAATTTGATTATATCTATAATAGTCTTCCATTAAGGAAAGGGCTTCGTACCTGGCTGTTCTATAGATCAACAATTATGTGGTCTGGACTGGGAAGTCACCTTTTGGGTTATGCCAATTAAGATATCTATAGTCAATGTAGATTCTAATTTGTCCATTCTTTTTTTTGACAGGGACTATGTTGCATAGACAAATTGGATATTGGACCTCTCATTTGATGTTGTCTTCGACCGGTTTGTCAACGTCAGCCTCTATTTTGGTAGCATGCATCAGGTGGGTCCTTCTGGCTACCTGTTTATTGCCTCGGTGATATTCTGGTAAGCCCAAATGATGGGTGGAAACTTCAGGATCGAGGCATGGAATCTCCGTGTAATTCTAGGAATGAAAATCTTGATTCTTCTTCAGGAAAGAGGTATATTCCTCCTGCTCTTCAAAAGGAATGGCCAAACTAATTATAGTGGGTCTTGGGTCATTTTTTTTCCCAGATTTATCTTCTTAAGTTCATCGACAGTTTTGGAAACACCTTATTCAAACACAGGAGTGTCATCTTTGAGGTCTTCTTCCTCTTCTTCTTCTTCATCTTCACTGTCCTCCCCTTCTGATAGAGAAAGTATTTTCTAGATAACTTCCCTAATATTGGGAAAGAAATCGTTTTTTTCCTTAGCGTGTAAGTAAAGGGCATTTTGATGCCCCATGGATGGGCCGGGAGCATCTTCGATACTTCTTTTCCTGACAACATGAGATTCAACCAGTTCTTCTGTGTCTTTGGACATGGTGGTCATAACAGATACCATGGAGACAACTGACTCTATATCTGGGTTTGTGCTTACGCATTCAACTTGGTTGATGGGCAGTACATACTCCTCCCCATGCTACTGGAAGGGGTCGTTGGAAGCCATCTCCAATCCATTCGTGCCATTGATCCAACCAACTTCATTGGCTGAAAGGTGTTTTTCGTTCGACTCGTAGAACCCCGCGTCAATGTAATGAGACTCACAGAACTCAAACGTGGATTTATAGGCATGAAATATCACGTTTTCACATTCATGTATTATTTGATGCACTGATGGTATGAGGATGGAATTGCAGCACGCAGATGCAGCCAATGACTCCCTAACAAAACATTGAAGGTCGTACTTTCCCGCACCACTAAGAACCCGGAATCTAATATAAGATCTCTGAGACAAGTTTTAACCATGATTCCTTGCAATTCTTTCTGCTATCTTTTGTCATATACCAGTAGAGTTGTAGTGCAAGGTGTCAATATGTCTTCAACAATGGTTTCTGGTCACTTTTTTCATATCCCAACAGAGTTGTAGTGCAAGGTGTCAAGATGTCTTCATCATACCCCGGCTGATGAAGCATTCTAAGTGGGAGGAGGTTAACTTCAGAGTTGTTGTCGATGAAGATCCTCCAAACATCAATTTCATTTACCTTGTCTGATACATATAAGTTTTAATGTGCCCTTTCATGATAGCGTCTCAATCCCTGTCTGTGAAGGAGTTGACAATGTGCAATTCTTCGGGACTGGTCTCCGTTCAGTAGACTTCAGCAGCTGCTACTTCAGCCTCAAACTCATGGAGATGTAGTAATTCTTCGATGAGTTCCTCTCTAATATTTGAGGTCAAACCCAATGCATCCAAGATTGACAGATTTTCTGGTACTGATGTCATCTACTTTAAAATTTCATACTTCTGCTCTAAAGGTCGGTGCTTCTCGGCTCGGGGGTTCCCTTTCATAGACACATTAGGGGTGTGAGATTTGGATGTAGATGGTTCGGCTTCTGTAATAGGATTTGGCGGTGTTGCAGTCCTTTCCACATTTGTCCGGACTAGTCTGCCTCCAACGGGGGAATAGGAGAATTCTGATTCTTGTTACATTTGCTGGAGGGTCCTTCCATGAGCTTCCTTGATGTTAACTATTTGAATTGTGGCGTGGCTAGAAATTTGACTCCTTCCACGACCATGCCTTTCGGGAAACCTCTGGCCTTTGTAGCCTCCTCCTCCGGCTCTCCAGTTGGGTGTAGGGAATTCGGGTTCATGTCCATACTCTTCATCAAAGAAGGGGTACATCAAGTGAATGATATTAATGGATCCAAATATCAGTTATTTATCTGATACTATTCTAGTCTAACTACCTCCTATTGGTGGTACCGTTTGGTGGGTCAAGGACCGTTGTGCAATTTGGCAGGGTGGTTCCCATTATACCATTTGGAGGGGCGGTGCCTGTGGTGCCATTTGGAAGGGAGGTTCTCATTGAACCAATTCTATTAGCATGAAATCCGTAAGTTTCAACATTGTCTTCGGCTTTGGTACCATCTCATCTTCTTGCTCTTTCTTTCTACCCTTCTGGCCTTTAGAGGACTGCAAGGATAAGGAGGATGAATTTGATATATTAGGAGCTTATGGGGGCACAGTAGGTTGTCTCAACTATGCTTGGAGGATATCGTGGACTCATTTTATTGTCTTCTGGGTCATCCAGTTTTAAAAAAAATTCTCATTCTTTCTGGAGAATATTTTTCATTCTTCTTCCTCTCTTGATTCGGAGGTGGAAACATACACCACATGCACTGGAGGTGGGCCCAACACGACTTTCCTAGAATCCACCATCTTTTGGAGTATATCCTTGAAAAGAAATCATTTCTGGATGATGTTTCCTAGTATCTAGTGATATGTACAATAATTTTTACGGTTATCGAGACCCACTACATCAGCTCGCTTTGGCTATGGAATCCAGAGAAGATTTCTATTCACGGTGACTATGAAATAACCATGGACTTGGGCATCTTGGAACGAATAAAATCTATTTCTTAATTCTTAAACCTGATTTCCTTTAGAACCCCATCTCTCATCTTGCCGAGGTTGGGGTGGTTGTTGGCATCTAGGGGGACCAACACGGTTTGATGGGGGCCTTGCAATTGGGGTTGGTGCTAGGGGTAGATTAAGCAAGACAAAATCCGCTTTATATTTTCCCGTTATTTTTCCCAGGGGTCTATGGGGAAACTCATGAAATAATATTAGTCCATTTAGAGGAGTCTTATATCCTTTGGGTGATGGAAGAGAAGTTTCTAAACCCACTGGTGTAATTCACAGAGATGACTAGAATTCGAAATTCATCCCGAAGGTTATCGATTTAGATGGAAAACATCTCATCATGGGGGAGTGTCTGATTTAGGGAATATGTCAAGCCTTCCCATATAGAAATGAAGTCTGAGACTCTCTCTTTCTCCCATTGATTTCTTTTCATGAGATCACTGACCATCATCTTGGGCAACATCGAGCTAAACGTGAAGAGAAAATTTCACCAGAGGTCCTCCCAACCTGTAATTGAATTAGCTGGTAGGCTAGTATACCTTAAAAAACCATAGCCCTATGGGGATCATAAGAAGAACCTGAGTTTTACAGCTTATTGCTCCTCTGGAGTTCCCATCATGGTGTCACAGTAAGAGGCACAATGCATTAAATGTTGTTATGGGTCCCCCGAGCCATTTTCTATCAGGAATACGGGGTTCCCAAGGTTTGGTGGTGGCAGAACATTTCTCACCCACTCAGGATAGGGTTTTCACTATGGTTTTATCAGAGCATGTTTCCCCTCCATGGATTCTAGTCGGTCTATTAGCTTCACGGTGGTGTTTAAGAGCCCTTGATGCATATCCTATTGGGCTTGAGCTTGAACTGGTGTGGTAGGGACCATGATTGGTCCGGCTGATGCAACTATAATTTGGGGTGGATTTCTAACTGGGGGAATCATATGTGGGTTCACCTGGGTATATTTTGGCTGCCTTCCCAACTGGGGGAATTATTGATGTCCTTCTAGGGCTTGGATGAATGGCCATACGAACTTGGATACACTCATCGGAATGAGTGTCTGTGGTATGGGCACATCTTCTGGGAGCACCTTCTGACTTCCACAGAGGGAACAAATCCAGAGAGATAACTCCCTTGACGTAGCTCAAAATTAATTCTTCTGAGATCTTTCATTTCTTCCTCCTACTTGGTAAACCATTCCTCAATGGTGAGGAATGCACTCTCATGGGGAGGAGGCGGCGGGTCATAGACGACCTTGGATTTATTTTTCTCTTTATTGGAGTCTCATGGGGGAGGTAAGGTTTGGTTGACTAAGGGGGAACCCATATTTAGAAACACCCTATGGTTCTAGGTATGAACACCATCTGGCTCGGTGTGGAATGCCTCTGGGAGGGAACCATATTCCATTGCGTCTTCTACCCCTATGTCACTTCCTATGAGATCAGTGGGGTTGAAACTCATCTTCTTCACATAGGCATACCGCATTAGGGGTGGTGTACCCGGCGCAGAATGGTAGGAAGTATTCTTGTGCCCTTTACTAGACTTTCTCTTTCCATTCTGCAGTATTTTTCAGGAATCTTGATGATGTTTTACAAGAAGGGAGCCTTGTTTTGACCTCAAATGCACCTTTGCCTCAAAGGGTACGAACCACGAGGAGGGGTGTAATAGGTAACTCATCTGTCTATCATTCTTCCTAGATAGTGGATGATAGACATCTGTCGTGTAGGGATTTAAAGTGATAATTTCCCCAGCCATGTAGACTAGGGTTGTTCCTGTTCTATTTTCGATGTGCTATGGCCTGGATTTATTGGTCTAATGGGAGAATTTTGATATAAAAATTCCCTCAGGCATGTGGGCTGGGGTTGTTCCCATATCGCAGTGGTATCCGCCAATATTTCCACCCTTTGAATTTCACATACTCCCACATGGGTGTAAGATGAGTGTGGCATTGGGATGGCATATGATCTAAAGTCTTTCAAAGTCCTGATCACTACTTGTTGGTTGGCTTCCCTTAGGTTGGAAGCCTGCTAGATGTTCTTGGTTGCCTGACTCAGAAGTTTTTTATGGCTTGATCTCTTCAGCCCTGATGCTTTTGAGATATACTTCAGGTCTGGTTTTGTTGAGTATTCCATATTTTCTTAGCTGGGTTTTTGTTTGATTGTTTCCTCTGAGTGATGACATTGCAGGATGTCATTTCCATTGGGGCATGTTGGACTGGTCGTGGGGTGAAGTGTAAAGGTCCATGTTCTCCCCACCCCCGAATGTGAACCCCAGTTGAGGCATTTCCAATTATGCGACACAATTTATTTAATGCATGGAGGCAATCCAGTTCAAGGTTTTTCATTTGCCTTTCTGATTGTTGATGCCTTGCAGATGGGAGGGCTTCCAAGTTGATCCGATGGCGAAGCTCCCCTATTGTGCTGACATGGTCCATGTACCCTTCATAGGGTAGGAATTTTTATTTCATATTTTATAGAGTTTTCCATATATTGAGGTGAATGACATGTGTTCATTCCCTAGATAATTCTCCTGCTATGTCGAAGTGAGAAGTGGTCATAAGCCAATACATCACTGGTATATTATCATGAGAAAGTTGAATTCTCACAAGAAACATATAATGTTGTTGTTCTTTTGGAGGTTCCTCTACTTTATATGCACAAATATACTACTTCTTGATGATAATTTTCCAAGCAATCAGGATGGTGGGGGTCTTATTGATTTGTGGATGCTGCGAGGGTGGATCAGTAGATGAGAGTGGCATAGGGCCATCCTCTGGTTGAGAAAGAATATTGGTCATTATAGAAGGAGTTCTTATTGTGTCTGACTTCTTTTTGAGCACCTCCGCATAGAAGGGGTTTCTCATATTTTTTCCGGTGAGGGTTGTGCCTTCTTTTCAAAATGAATTTTTATTGCGGGGAGGACCTCTATAAGTGGTTATAGGATGGTGAGGACTTCCATGGAAACTTGATTCCCGAACATGGGGATTTTCTTTGTGGAATATATCCTTGGGAGGACCTTCAGTGTGGGTTGTGGCAAGGGGAGGACCTTCTTGGTGCTTGACGTCATTGTGGGGAGGACCTTCATAGTAGTCGTCATTGTGGGGAGGGCCTTCGTAATGGAAATCACCATGGTGAGGACTACCATTACGACTTGATACCTGGATGCAAGGAGAATTTCTAAAGTTTACATCCTAGGAAAGACCTTCAGGGTGTACCTCAATGAGGGGAGGTCCTTCTCGTTGGTTGGAATTACTATGGGGAGGACCTTCATGACAATTTCCATTGTGAGTAGGTCCTTCATAATGACTTTCATAACGGCGAGGAATACTATCCTGAATTGATATCCGACTACAAGGAGAAGAATATCTGCAACATATACCTTGGGGAGGACCATCAGGGAAGACGACAGAAAGTGGAGGGCCTTATTTCCATATGATCTTTAGGTCAAGGGGAGGGCTACCCCAACGCGCATCAAGGGATAGGATCTTGTGATCGATCATTATTGACCTAGGGAGTAAGCCCATGAGGGTGCTCTATGGAGGACCTTCAGAGCAGCTGGGAGTGACATTGCGGGAAGGACCTTTGAAACTGCAACTTCCAATTCCATAATTTGATAATATAATGATAGGTTCTTGTGATTTTTTTGATATATGTTTGAGGGCATCAATAACCCCATCGTCCTGTAGATCATGATCATGGATGTGCTTATCATTTTCGAGTTGCCTGGCACTTTTTATTTTTGGGCACTATCTTGCAGGTAACCGGGGCCCTCTACTATTGTTAATGGCCTTCATATATAGGTTCCCATATCGTTGGGTCCTGTGACATCATCGGTAATCACCGACGAGCATCTGGAGTTTTGGCAGGGATATATGCTTTTCCTAGAGTAGCCACCACGTTGGACCGGCGTCCCCCAATTGGAGTGTGTATTTGTTCTCGATCTGTTTGTCTGTATGTCATAGGGTATTTTCATCAACCCTCCTATAATCGAGCAGGGATGCATAACTGCTCTAGAATGACTAACCCATTTTGCGAGTGAGTCATTCCATTCGAGTAAATGGATTCATGGGCCCTATTTATCACCATTTTTACCGAAGCAATTATATCTTGGAATTTTTTGGGGATATGGTCTGGAATCGATGTCTAATATTCCATAATGTCCAGGATTTGCTGGGACACATCTCTGACTCGAACAGTTATGTCGGGCCATTCTAATGTTGGAGCAGGATTTTATTCCTACTTCGGTCCTCTATGAGTTTTTAGTAGATATTGTCAGTTCTCCTGTGTCGGGACATAGGAACGATTCTTTCATCGGTTGTCTTCTACAGTTGTCACCATATTTTACTGGTGGTCTTTGTATTTATGAGTGGGGATTTTCATCTTCTCAATTTACACTATATATGTCTCACGTGATTTGTATGTATCTAAAGAGATTTTCCTCTTCTCGTATTTTCTTGCTGCCCTATTGGGATAGTGGGATTAATATGAATCGGAAAGTATTTGCGCCTGTGTATACCCAGTTACTGCCATATTTTGATGTCATGCTTAAAGTGCATCAAAAAGTGTTTGTGCCTGCGTGTAGCTGGTTGCTGTCCTATTTTGATGGTGGGCCTGTTGTGTGTCAACAAATATCTATATATACATGTAGCTAGTCGCTCTGTGTACACGGTGGGACTGGAAAGCACTAGCGGAAATGTGAAAGTGCTTTTATTCTACCACTCTATTTCCATGGTGGGATTTATTGGAGAGTAAAAAAGTTGTATGTCTTACCATTGACTGACGCCACGTTAGTACGGAGGAGCTTCTCTTCAGGAACCAGGGTGATAGCATGTCCCCGATTATATATTCTCTGCTCTTGGTGGGCAGGCCAAGGGGCCTGGGTCTCCTAGACATTAGCTATTGTCCTCGGTATAAGGTCCTCCTTGGTGGGAGGAGGTCTAGTTGTCCGGTGTCAGTGGCAACGCTCTCTGGAAGGGGCCCATGGGTAGGGCCCCTAAGCTATATGGATGAAGTCGTCAGTATTGACTTCATCTACCTACCTAAGGTATGGGAGGTAGTCATTGTCACGTTCCATGGACAGGCTCTCAAAATGGTATGAGATGACTACCGGGGCCGCCAGGTGCTGGGGTGCCGGAAGCGGCGGAAGAGGCGGCTGGCAGACCATCGCAGACTAGAGGGCTTGTATTGTGACCTCCATTGTGGGGATAGTACCATTTCAGTGGTACTCTTTGATCAGAATATTGGACACCCGAAATTAAAGATGCTGGGTATGCAAAGGGGTATTGCTCTTTGTTGAGGCCCTGGATGCCCATGGGATCATTGATCCATGCATCTTCATGGATCGTGGGGATGTTGTTTGGATCGAAGGTCTCTCTGCGAGAACCTTCAATTCACGTATGGAATACACACCACTAAAAATCTTCAAAGTATCATTCCATTATAAAAATTAATATTTGTTGATTCATCTTAGCCCACTTCCCCTTTTCTTTGGATGTGGGGAGAAGGGGCCTAATTGAGGTGAGACTGCCACCTTGGTTAAAGATTCACGTTGGGTTCCCCATTTTTGTTCCACCTCCGAGGTGGTGCATTTTGCACATACTGGGGTGGAAAAAATGGTCTGATGTGTAGTGTCCTTTGGTCTTTTATCATTGTGGGTAGAATCACCACCTTGGTTAAGGATTCATGTGGTGTTCCCGATCTTTGTTTCGCCTCTGAGGTGGAACATTTTTCACATACTGGGGTGAAAAAATGGTACAACATGTCATATCCCTTTTTATTTTATCATTGGGGTAGAACATCCATCTTGGTTAAGGATTCACGATGGGTTCACCATTTTTGTTCCACCTCCTAGGTGGTGCATTGATGCACACCGGGGCAGAAAACAATGGTTCGACATGCATTATCCTTTTTCCTTTTATCATCATGGGAATAATTGTCACCTTGGTTAAGGATTCACGTCGGGTTCACCGTTTTTGTTCTGCCTTTGAGGTGGTGCATTTTGTGTGTACCAGGGTGGGAAAAAATGGTCCAATTAGCAGTGTCCTTTTTTCTTTTATCATTTTTTGTAGAACAACCCCCTTGGTTAAGAATTCACATCGGGTTCACCATTTTTGTTCCACCTCCGAGGTGGCGTGTTTATGGGCTGTGCAGAAATGAAATGACGAGGATCATCACATATCCCTTTTTCATAGAGATGGCTCCTGTCAAGTTTATCACTCCTTCATTTCAACTCTTTAAGCATAATTATCTTTTAAAGAATGTTGAATGTACCCAATGGGGAACTGTTGGTCCCAGCAGGTGATTTCATGGGTGTTAAGCACTCATGAAATTGGTCCTCCTCAAATATAACTTTCTCAAATGGTCTCCAACGGGTTTATTCCTGGAGCCAATAATTCCCAAAGGCCCTGGTATCCATGATTCATGGACCCGCTTTCCAAAGGAAGATGCTCGTTGGCTAACGATTTGGCTAACGACACTTGAGGACTCCATTGGTCAAAAGGATGGGAGGTCAGGATCACTACACCCTTCCGGGGGAGGATTGCTACCTATTCTGGGACTCTCTTATAGATTTAATTCGTGTTCATATGTTCACGAATCCTTTGTTCATTCCCAATGAGTTTTTCCACAGTCTACCCTTAATTTAAAAGATCATTGTGAGCATGCATAAGTTTTATGCCACGTAGGTGACACTGATTTCGCCACATTTTAAGTCACTCTGAAGTTTATCGTTATCCAGGGGGTATGGTAGGTTACTTGATATTGGGATCGATCCCACAAGGAAGGATTCTTACGTATCCTTATGAGAGGAATCAGAACCCACTTAGTTCGGATTGTGTGGGCCTTATGCGTGGAAGCAACCCATTTATGGGATACATGATTGGGTGGACCCTTTTGGATGGGAACCCTTTTGAGCATGGGCCTTCTGGATGGTGTCCTACGTATGCTGATTTTTTTATGAATTGGAGTTCTAGTAATTTAGATGGTGTTCTAATATTGAAATCCTCACAATACTCTAATACCACATGAGTCATACTTGGTGTTAGAAAAAAAGGGGATTTAAAAGATTCAATAATGAAGATTCCTCCTCCCCTATTGGTGGGAGAGGGAGAGCCCCCAATGGAAGAGGTCGAGGCAAATATCAGTGAAGTCATAGAGTGGTGAACCTTTCCACATAAAATGTAATTAAAGGTCTTTTAGCCCTACCTCTGAAGATCAGGGACTTACCTTTGTGGGAGAGCCCTAGAGCATGTTCCGGGAAGGGTAGGAGTTTGATACTCACCAAAGGGGGGAGCGAACATAACACCTCTGAGTGATCATTGTTACTTATTGAATGGAAAAGAAATTGATCACCCCTAATCCTGAGAAAAAGGATAATCAGGTCAGTATCCCAAGGTTAGACTCTGGTTTACCAAGGGAATGTATCCTTATAGAAATTACCAAAGCCCACACCTTTGTTGGGAGTGCCTTCGTGACTTCAGTTACAATGGCTATGTAGGATCAATGGGGCATGCTAATGTGCCCGATGGCCTGATCATGTGAGTCTGGTGGCTTTAGAGGAGGATTAGGCCTAGCACCAAAGAATTGGTAAGTAGAGGGATTATATTGGATTGGACAGTAATGGAGCGGTAAGGTTGGAACCAAAGGGAACAATACCTGAAATCACCCCATTCTGTGTTATTGTTTCTCATGCGGGTTGGGGAAGGATTCACATACCATAGTGGTATGTAGGTAGGAGGGACATCCATGTATCAGTGTGGTATGCGAGCATGGGTATTAGAAACTACATACCAAAGTGGTACGCATCTCACTTTTCTACTTTGGGATATATCCGCGTACCGATTGGGTACACGACACCGGGTTCAGTCCACGTAGTAGTCTGCTAGGTGGAGTGCCATATTGAAGGATGGTCAGGGAAATTAGTATTTGTGGGAAATTCATCTACAAGAAGTCTTTAGTTCATTGTTTACCAGTTGGTTTCACATTTCTATTATTATTATTCAATTCTCCCATTATTATTGTTCACAGTAGGCTGTACTTGTGGTGGTAGTTTTTCGTGATTCATTCTTTTCCAGTGAAATGAGATGGAAGCTAAAGGACAAACTCAGAGTTTTCTTGAATTTTCTTTCACCTATCCTTCCTTCTATCCATCTTCTAATTTCATTTTTTATGTTCAATTCCATTGTGGTCGATTTATAGAATGTCTAGGAATCTATATTTGCTGTATGCGCATCACCTTATACGGAATCCCATGGAGCGATATTTTTATCCGTAGAAGACTCGGTCAACTGGGGTTTGAGTAGGTGTGGTATGCCTTCGACTTCTCCTCACTCTCGAACCATATCAGTTTGTAGGGATGGTGCGTGGTGCGTACATTTGTCATATTATCGCCAGTGAAAATAATTCACGGTGGGTCTAGTTTGTGGGTGGAAATTCACAGTGAACTACTTTGTTGTCTGGAAAACTCTTCATGGGTCAGTGCGTCATATGCCATCTGCATACCAGTGGTTCTCCATTTATGCCTTCTGCTAACCTTTACCCGTGATCGTACATGGACAAGAAGAATTCACTTGAAAATTTTGATTTCATTGAATTTCTTCCCAAATCTTCAATCCAATTTTCCTTGCTGTACATGTGGGAGTATTTACTATCCCTTTTATGAATTTTCGGGATCCTACAATCTCTATATGCTTACGTGAGCTATGCTCAATAAGAGAAACACGGGGAAACATCTGATCAATGTCATGTCATATATATATATATATATATAGGACTAGTATGGTGGGACATTACTTGGGATGTTTGGTATCGATATCGGGCCATGAGAAGGCGTCATATGTATCCTAAATGTGGGAGGAATTAGAGTTCTCAATGTTCACCTATCCCCTAACTTGCAGATTGGATAATGTGGATGATCACACTAAGGAACATTATGACTATCCTTGAGGTTTCAAGAATGATAGGGGATTATACCAAGATGAGTTTACTATTGATCGAGGATATATTATATGATTATGGTAGTTGGGGATTACACCCTAAGGTTTTCCTTTTAACCCTAGGGTGTATAGTGAAGATGACATGATTAGTGTAACTACCTAAACCCATGTGATCTATGATCGATGTCAAAAACAAGGGTTAGAAAGCGGTTAATTTCATTGCACTGTATTGGTGATCAGATACTATGATCACCCTAGAAGATCAATATGGATCTCAAAAATTTAAGAGATGGACTATGTATCCTGAATATGGTAGAAATCAGAGTCATCATAGTTCACTTTACATTGGGGCTTACACACTGAGGTTGCCTTATTGATCAGGGCTTACACTATGGGGTTACCCTATTGATCAGGGTTTACCCTCTGAGGTTGACCTTGTTTTTGGGGTTTATACACCAAGGATGGATAGAGCAATCAAATCCCAAGATTCCCTTATGACCTACCCATCTTGTCTAGGCGGTGTCACATGACCTAATTGACATTTCCATGGTACATCGCATGACCGGTTGGCTTGTCCTAGAAGCCATAACCTGAACTATTTTGAATAATATTGGGGTGTCACAAGAGTGAGTGCGACATGGTTCGAAGGATATCGTGTGTCTTGGAAAACATCCCTAGGGGTCATAGCGAGCCCTGACTTCCATGTCTGGAGGGCATTGTGGTTCTCCGTTGGATTTCCTATAGGGTGTTGTGAGAGCATGGTTGTGATGCCCAGATGTACCAACAAGATTTAACTAAAAGGATCAAATTTCATTATATGATTCAGGAGAAGTATCTTTATATGGTCGCATGGCTCACGTGGTAGACCCATAAGGTTTCACGAGACCAAGGTGGTGTTCCCAAGGGAATCGTGCAACTTAAATTTACATTCCTTGAGGATTTTTCATGACCCAAATAGAATGTTGATGTAATGTCATGAGATCTAGACATCTTAGTTTGGTACTATCGTGTGTCCTTATATGACTCACAAAAAGCTCATTAGGGCCAGTGATCATATATTTTTTAAGTCATACTCTTTTGATATTTATTCTATCCCTTGTATTATGAATTCCTTAGGATTTTTCAGTATTTATTTATTTGGAATATCACATGTTCTTGAAAACATGATGTATGTTCTTCACACAAATTTATATAATCCCTCCATGTGATATATGAATGATCATGTAAAATAACTTATTTATGGAAAATGATTTCTCTGGAGGTTCACAAGTATATTACATGACGGAAGACTTTTCGGTCATGAGATAAGCCATTCATAAAGTCTGCTTCAATACCTAACACAATTGTGCACAAGACTTTCCTTCACCTTGTATTCGGTTAGCTCTGAGATCCAAAAATACAACCCATATTTAAGGTTGTTGTGGGGAATTTATAGGACCCCCACCTCGATTATTGAAAAACTAGTGCTTAGTATCTGGTGCAAATCCAGGCCGGAGTCAGCAAAGGGGGGTGGAACCACACGGCTTCACGAGTCTTTGTCATGGGTCATTCTGAGTGTGTCACTTGATTTTAAAAAAGTGTGAGTATCTTACATCAACTCATGTTTTACAATATTATTGTCTATTTATTAATAATTTCTTGATCAAGAGGGTATGTTGAAGGAATTTTCCTCCAGTCCTATATACATTTCTGATGATCTTTCAGAGAGCTTGATTCCTTTACTGTAACAATTTGAATGTCATGGTTGGTTTCTCTGGGGGTGTCATGAGATAGTGCTGCAGACTCTCTTAGTGCATCACATGTCTTTCATTGACTGTGGGAACCCTCACATCCTTCCTCATTTCCCCATTTTTTTTATTTTGTAAAGGTAATAGATTATGTAAATTTTCCTAAGTAATGTCATGGCTATTTACTCAGTTTTTTGATGATTCCCCACATGACATATATGGGTCATGTGGGGATGTGCAAGCATGCAATCCATCGATTTTTTTAAAGCACTAAAGGGAAAGTGTTGTGTTTCTTGGACATAACAGATACCTTCCATGTGGTGAGTCTGACAAGTCAAAGTGACATCATGAGACGAGGGGGACATTTTTCTATGGTCATACAATTTCTTTTGGGTCTCCAAGGAAGTGTCACATGTCTTTTTGTGACTAAGAGTACCTCTCTGTTCTTACCTGTTAGCTCCTTGGTTTTATAATAAAAAAGGTTATGGTTCTTGTAAGTTTTCATGGATATAATCATGGAATTTTATTCTTCTCAATGATGATATGGCACGTGGGATTTTTGACCATTGGGGTTGTCTCCCATTGGATATTATACCTCCGTATTTTTGGTGGTATTTTTGAGGGTTTGTCTGACACGTGCCAATGAAAAACCATATGACCTGGGGGCCTTAATTTGGTTTTTAGCATACAACGATTGTTTTTTGGGAGATCCATCATTAGAGAATGAAGGTCAGTTGAAGGGGGATCCATTGGATGCATCGCAGATTATGTGTGGAATGTGAAGTCTTTGCGCAAACTTGAAATGGACACAAAATCATGAGTCCCTTAGAGGTTCATGAGATCCATGAGTTTGGGTTAGTTTCTACATTCATTTCATCCGAGGGGAATGTAATAGCGATTTTCGGGTATTTATTCCTTTGTGATTTTTTTATTATTATTTGGTGCGCGTCAACACCCATATATCAAAGATCATAAATGTAAATTATGGAATAATGATTAGTAGCCAAAAATACAAGAATCATAATAGAATGATCATATTGAGAGATGAAATCAAAATAAAGGAATAAGACATGAAATTATGGAATGCCCATAAATATGTAATATCATTTTTATAAGTCAATACATCTTGTGAGCACTTATCAGGGCACTTTATGGGAACTACACCAACTGGGCGGGACACACAACCATCCACAGTTGCAGTCCTTTCCTTGTAAGGGATTGGGTATTCCTATCTTCCCGTAGTTTATTAGGTTTCCCCATAATCCCATAGTGGATCTGGTTTCCCCATATCCCGTCTTCATAGTTACTACACGTACTATGCGGGACACACCATCATCCTTAATCCCAATTCTTCCTTGTATTGGACTGGGTTTCCCCATATTCACATAGTGGATCAATCCTGTTAACTTGAGTCCTATCATTATCTCATGAGATTTAAATCTTCACCCAATACATTCGAGGTAGATATAGGTCCCACCCATCTCATAATAAAATAATTCATATATGTGTTGCAATATAATACAACTTTCAGCATGTCATTACCAATAAAAAGAGATGGGTTTTATAAAAATCCTATGACTAACCATGAAATGAAATGGGTTTCATAAAAATTTAATAAATATGAACCTATGAAAAACTAAAATCATCATTATAATTTCATGAAAGTATAAAATATGAAAATAAGAGCATTTTATAAACTTGTAACCCATGAAAGAGAAATGGGTTTCATTTAACCCCTGAAAAGAAATGGATTTCATAAAAATCATTCAATCAAAACGTAAAGCATTTAGAAAAAGAATAAGAAATTAAATATTTATATAATTTCTTATAAATACAAGAGTGAAACCAATTTATTTCATATTATATGGAAAATAATTTGGAAAGATCCATTTAGAAACACTTCTTGTGTAAAAATATCATTCCCTTTAAAAATTCTTTTAAAACATAAATCATTTTAAAACATTTTCCTCTAAAAACATAAAAGGGAAACATGAAAAAATTTTGAATATAATTTTCCTTGAAAACATAAAAAATAAAATTCAAAACATTTTGAAACCCATTTTATTAATGAATCTTGAAGAAAATCAAAACAATTTCTTTGAGAAGGAATCTTGAAAACATTTTTGAAATCTATTTATATGAAAAGGAAGATTGAAAACATTTTTCAAAACCATTACTTAAAAAATAATTTTTAAACTTATTAAGGAATATTTGAAACCATAAAAAGAACAAAAAAATTATTTTTCCTAGAAAATAATCTTAAAATATCATTATTTTAACATGGTTCAAGAATTTAATGGATAATGTCTCAAATAAGAAAAATTGATGCAAAAGTTCTTTACCGATTTGGTAACTATTCAAACATGAACATTTTGAAAAAGATATCATAAAATGGATATATAAATATAGATTAAAATAAGGATAATGATCATGGAATATATTCAAGGGAAGTTTAATCACCACAAAAAAGAAATGAGTGTTGAATAAAAAATGTATCTCATAGAAATAAAAAGTAAGATGAAATTACCTTACCTTATGTCTTGAATCACATCGTACGCATAAACACCTCATGTAAAATAAATATAATTTTATTATAAATCTTTTACAGAACCATGTTCGTATACATAATACTATATATGGTAATATTATGGCTTTATATTTCACTCTTATTAATAATTCCATGTTAAGGTTTCACTTCAGGTAATATCCGCTTTTTTCAGATGCCTCTTAATTTGTTCTGTTTTTTATCATCATACAAATATCATGATTTATATTATGTAAAAAAGATATAAATTTCATTTATATACAGTATATATTTATTTATAATAGTATATTAATGATATATATATCAAATGGATGACACCATTCATGGAGACGGTAGGTTGTACATATGCATGAATGCTATTTTTGTTTAATTATCACATTGAAAGAATGAAAGTAATTGAAATATTTGTATATATATAATAATTATAGTATAATTATTATTTCATATATATCATATGAATTTACTAAATCTAACCATAATATATTTTATGTAGAGTGTGAACGAATCACATCACTTTGAGACGAAATTATCATAGTCACATAGAATTAAAAGAATAATTGTATGTTATATATAAATAATATAAAATAATAAATTCATTATAAATATCAAATATATCAAATATAAATATATTGTTCCTCATAATGCCTAATCATGAACGTTTGTTAAGGAAAAATGGAAAACATCGTTTCGTGAGGTGGTAGTTCTCCATACACAAGAACGATAAGTTATTTACCCATTAGATGGAGGTGCGTATATGTTTAGATAGAAAACTTATCATAAAAACATCTTGTAATATTTCATATATCAAGGATATTATGTATTTATGAAATAATAATTGTTTTTTAAGTGTACAAATAAAATAAAAGAAAGGATCTTGATTAAAGGTGTTACCTCTTCGTTGGTTAACTCCTTTTGGTTTACACCAAATGGATTCCTTGGTTTTATTTATGCCAAAACGGAGGATACAAGGATAAAGGGAGGAATTTTGGAATGTTAATTGATTATATATTGGCCTAAATTAATTGGATTGAGAGGTGTGAAGAATGGGGGTAGGTGGTGGCATTTATAGGGGCGGGACGAGACACCCTTGGATTTTTTGAACATAAGTTATGTTTACCCACGTTTTTACCTAAATAAAATTCATAAAAACACAAATATAAATAATTTATGATTTAGTGATTACATATGTACATTTAATGTGCTTTTGACAAGTTTATATGTCATATTTTCTCTTAAGTTTAATGTTTAGTCCCATGTTAATCTGAATTTTACCGTAATTTTCGTAATAAATTTTAATCACTTTCACTAATATTTTTCATAAAAACTAACATGATCTTAATAAAATATAAATATTATACTATTTTAAACATTATATATCCTTTTTTAAAAATTCCTTTCACATAATCTTAAAAATTATGTATAATTTTAATCTCGTGGACATGACAAGAATGCGTGTCTTTAAAGTTAGAATATTGAAATATTCATTAGGCTTTTATATCTAAATTCAACATAAAAATGATTAAAATTACTTAAATTAGATTAATAGATATATAACTTATAAATATATTCTTTAAATTAATCCTAAAATATAATTTAACAATATAAATAAATTTCATGAAAAATCATTTTTGAATTAAAATTCAGAAATTTTCACTATTCATAAATAAATTATGATTCTCGGGAAGATATCAAAAAAACACCATAAGATAATTTTAAAGTTATGAATTCAAATTTGAAGGTTATTTTATCAAATGAAACATATAAAAGTTTCTAATAATAGTATTTTTATATTTCATAGAAGGACATCAAAAAGAAGATCTTTTAAGAAAATAGTATTTTCAAACATAAAAAGGATTTACTAAAAATGTATGTATTATTGTCAATATGTTTTATTTATATAAAACCATAATAAATATTATTTAATAATTTTTAATTTTTATATATATTACAATTTTTAATGACTATGTTATAGCTATCTTGTTTATATAATTTTTATAATAAAATGTTGATTCGTAGAAACACGATGTTGTGTGTAATGCATGCCAAGACGACATTGGGTATAATATAAGATTATCTTGGTATAGAGTGTAAAAAAATTGACTTAATGTATTTTTAAACACATGACAACAAATAATATTAATTTATTTGAAACAAAATGTTCAAAAAAACTTAGCATGTTACAGAAGATATGTGCATGCCCCCACACACAGTATTGATCGGGGAGAGTTAGACATTAAGAATGGAGCCACTTTTGTAGAGAATCCTAAGGAATTAAGGATTTGAATTAGTGGACCCTATTTGGATGGACCACTCCCTTGGTTCATGTTTAGTGGAGCATGGGATCATGCTAGAGAGATCCTGGGAGAGGGAGAGCCAGAAGCATGCTTAGTATATTGAGATTTTTTTTAGTTTTAATTTTTATAAATGAAAATATTATAGGATTAAATAATTTAGAGAACTTATTTTTTTAATTTATGACCTTGGAATATATTTAAAAATATTTTCTAATCTAGGTTCTAAGACAGCATGCGATTCCGAGCCCCGGTGCATATGAAATTAATTTATGAAAATATTATATATTTTAAATCACGCATGCATGATTTCTTAAATAAAATTAGATAACTATTAAATGAAATATTATATAAAAACTATAAGACCAGGGTTGAGTCTATAAAATGAGGTTTACCCTAGGCATGAAATAAAATGTACTGGTGTGGGGAATTTAGATAAAATGGTCATTTGTAATATGTTTAGTGGGTTAAATAATAATAATGTTAAATTAATTTTTTTTATTTTACATAAAAAACATATTTTAGAAATTCCCCATTATGATGGATCCTTATGGTTAGACTCATAGTACAGTGACCATTAAGAGTAGTTTCTTCCACCCTCTCACTGGAGAATATAGATCAGACGATGATGATACTCCTTATCCATGATGATTGAGGCGTAGTGAATTAAATGAATCTATTATTAACTCGATAGTGAATTCTTCATCGAATACTGATCGAATTTGAGGTAGGAATCATCAACATTAATCATGATCAAAATTTTCCATTAATTATCATTAATTTTAATCCTTTTCATGATCCCGGGTACCAATTTTAAATTGTTTATTGAATCAATATCTTTTTTGTCATGTTTTCTTACCCAAATCTCTCCAATATGTAGTATTTGGACAGGAACACTTGGCCAAAAATTGTTAAAACTTTTTTTTATTTGACCTCACCTATTCATTGAATAAATATCCATTTGGAAATGGAACCATGGTTCAATAATGACAGGTGGGATCATGCCCGATCGATCACCCAAATTCACTTCGGTTTCTTGTGCGATGAATATATCAATGATTGGGGATAGATTTGGGATTAGTTTTCTATTTGGGGAGAATTATTTGTTGATCCATGATCTAAATTAGAGATTTTAATGATGTGAGACATACACAGTGCATATGGAGAACCTTATGTATGAATTTGAATCCATTTTACACCCATTAGATGGTCATAAATAATGACTGAAGGCCTTCCCAATTGATTTCAGGAGTCCTAGAGGTGAAATCCCAGGGGGAAATTCTGTATCTGGAATATTAAAAGAATATCTGACATTATGTGAAAAAAAACTAAATGATGTGTAGTCCTAATAACACATGGTGTCTACCAAACTGTGTATGGTGTCTTAGGTTCTAGGTGAGTAAAATATCACACATTTTGTGGGACACCGACAAATCATGTGAGTCGGTTGTGGTGACCCGACGTGTACTATAGGATTTTTGGGACACAAAGAAGGCCAAGAACATGCCATATACCAAAGTACATGGACATGGCTAGGATCATAGGTTAGAGCCTATATGGGGAGACACATCATGCATTGAAGTACATGAACACAACCAAGGTATACATAGACATGGCCAGGAGCATCGGTGGGACCCCAAGTGGATGAGGCAGGCTGTGCAGTCCCAATAAGTTCTATATAGGAATACATAGAAAGTTAGGCATGCACCAATAGGGAAATGTACTGGAAAGAGAGAAGGACCCATAATCATTTGGTTCCCTTTACATGGCATGTTTCCCTATCTTCCTATAAAGGTACTTCTATATCTATTATATCCTTCTTATGAACTCATATTTTCACTCGATAGTATCCAATATTTAATTTGTTTCTATGTGGAACTTGATGGTATCCTTTATAGTGTTTTTTTAAAAACGATGCAAGATGTTACGACTGTGACTCTTCTTTAGGTGATGCTCAATGATGGAAGTGATTGGGAAGGACCACCATAGAGATCAGAGTGGCACCCTCCATATGGGAAGGGCATGGGTTATAAATTAACTGTTAGAGTGGAACCCTAATTTTAGTATAGGTCATTTCTCCCCTACCTATCCACCAAGTGGAAACCTCCTGTAGATTCAGGGAATGGTTCCTTGACCACAAATGTGGGACCCTCATGTTCATTTGGGAATTGATATGCTATTTGATATTTGAGTAGAACCCTCCTATTGTATCAGGTCATGGGTCCTCAAGCACTTAAGAGACACCCTCTAGATAGGGTAGTCATTGGTCCTTTAGAAATTACTATATTATCTCCCATTATCTGAGATCTACATAGATCTTATACTGATTACTAATTTGAACCCTCATGTTGGGAAGAGCATTGGTCCTCCATTGACTATTAGGTTGGACCCTCCTGTAGAGTCAAGGCAACAGTCATCAACCATCAGAGTGTCACCCTCATACTAGAATATGTCATAGATCCTCTGGATATCTACTCAAGGGAACCCTCCATCGATGTTAGGGTATGAGTCCTATAACTATTTAGTGGAAACATCTATTTATAATGGGGAATGGGTCCTCTATATAGAGATTGTGCCCCTCGAAAATGTGTCATAGTGGTGAGGTTTGGATTGAATTGGATGTTTCTACTAGTTATATGTGTGAGATGCTAGGCATCATTGATTGACTATTGAAACTGTTGGATCTCTTTCTTAGGATAGGCTATGAGATGGAGATCCCCCTTCACTATAATCATGGCTTTTTTTGTTGAGCATAAATTTATATATATATATATATGTATGTATGTATGTATTTACCCATGTTTTCAAATTTTTTTACTCTTTTTCTTTGGGTTGAGATATCTAATCCTATTGTACATCCTTTTTCTTCTCCCTCATCATTCAAGGAATCCTATATGGTATGTATATACTCACCTCTACATGGGATTTTCCACCATGTGTTATGTCTTATAAAGTCAAATGATAGGTTAGTGATTCTTATAGAGGATCTTGGGGAAAATTTTTGCATTTCAACATGTATAGTGTTTAGGGTTTGGTGATCTAGATCTCGGAACTCTCAAAATTTTAATTTTCTAGTTTTTTCAAGTTGGTACATCATTCTAGTTGGGCTGTTATTATCCCCTTTACTTTTTAGTTTACACTACAATACTCTTTTTATTACCTTGTGGGTTTTCATGTATGATTATTACTCTATTATTTTATCTTTTAATTTTAGTTATCTTCAAAAATACATTGAGATGTTTACGTGTGTGCATATTGGAACGTTAGGCAATCGACTCTCATACAAGTTATTCATTTTAGTGCTTATCACCATCCCCTAACCTATGGTGGTAGGCATGGGGAAATTTTGAATTGAATATTGTTGGGTTGGTGCATGACATATTCCTCTTATAAAATAGTTATCGATATGTAATTTTTATATTTTTAAACAACTTCTATCTTTCTCTTATTAGAGAGAGGCATAGGTGCATTCTTAATAATGGGTGGAAATTACATCTTTTTATATCTCTTACATCTAGGATAAGAGATTGAAGATAGGGAAACAACTTATTCTTCCCACAATTATAATTATTTCAATTGAATGTGGGAACACCCATGATACTAATTCAATTTAGACTTGTCATAAACTCTAGGATTATAGATCATATAAAGGGAACTTGGTTTTTCTCTGATACTACTTATAAATCCTATATATATTGAGTAACATTAAGAGAGGGGAACGATAAGTGGTACATGTTTTATAATTTTGTTTAAAAGTTATCATGATCGATTTACTAAAGTCATCATCTAATCTATATTTAGTTACTCATCCTCAGAAAAATAATATAATAAATAAATTACATTTGGACAAGAAATCTTCATACTAGTGGACATTAATATGAGAACCTAATCCTTTCTATGATTGGTTAACCCCCCCCCCACACCGAAAAATTGATATTATATATTATAGATACGTGTTTTTAAATCTATAATAGTCCTAAACCCATTAGTATATAGTCTCAATTTTCAATTTATAGAGTCCCATTAGAAACAAGAGCTTCTCCCTATCCAGTACCAAAAGTGTTCAAACCAAAATAAATAATATCTATAATTTTCAAATGGTTTATTCTATATGATGGGTTTCAATAATCCTTATTGATCCTTCTAGATAAATAGAACTACATATGACTAACTCTTCAATAAAATTTATTTATAATAATCATGATTAGATCAATCCTTCTTACTTGTTGTATTTATATTTTCAATGATCTCATTTTTCCTCTATTCATGGAATTCACAGGCACAACATGTATTATCATTCATGGAAACCTTATAATTTCATACATTATCACATAAAATTATTCCTTTTCAATATATTCTCTTAGTCATCTTCTTTTGTAGTATTTGAGTTTCTTCATAATCACATAAGTGTCAAATGATATCTTAATTTATCTCTTTTATCATCATCATGTTTTTATTCACATGATACCATGAGAATATTTTTAATATATTTCCATACCAAAAAATACTGGAAATCCATTTAATCTCAACCATTGATATTTCCATATTTAAAAATTAAACAACATATTCTATAGTTTAAATCCCATTTAATCACGATTAGAATCTTTATTTAACTCTCTACGAGACTCAAGATATTCTTTATGAAATATTTAAATTATAATGGCTTTATCTTCTATGTAACATATATATTACAAAATATTTTCCACACATATATGAAATATACAGCAGAATGACATCAACCACGTTGTGGATGTTACTCATCATTTTAAAAAATTATGTAAACCACAATAAACACACACTACTATGATATTCTATTTATAATATATATTTTTTGTGACCATGTCCTTTACCAAGCTAGTAAAATAGTAGGAATCACATTTCAACATCTCCAAGTCATCGTGATTCTCATTCTTTTGAAAAAAATTCTAATTCTTTCAACAACATATTCCAAAAACGATAAGGGATTCCTAATTTATCAAATGGAATTTTGTAGGGGAAAAGTTCATGTTCAATGGTGTGGTAAAAATTATATGGTCATTTTATAATGATAAAAATCAATGATTCCTTGCTTCATGGAATGTCTTACATACTTTTACAAAATACCTAACATGCTTATTTATTTATAAACAAAATCATTATTTTATGTCCAACATTTGAATATTATATAATAGGTATGTTATTTATTACTAGAGGGATCCATAGGGAGTTTTTGAACTCCATTGGTACTACCCCATGCCACAACTACTGTGTCATTGCTATTCTATACATGGTGTTGTTGAGTCAGAAGTTTTACCTCTTAGTTATCCATTCCTTTAGTTTAGTAAATCACAAAAATTTTCATAAAACTATATTTACTAACTATTTTTCCTAAAGTATTTTGGTATGTTTTCTTAAGAAAAATTAATTACTACCAAACATAGAAATGTTTCTAATGTATTATAAAAATAAATTTTACATTAATCAATATGATCCACTAAACTAATGGTTCATATAATCCATTATAATGACCTTTTTTTCATACCAATATTTAAAATTACTTCTTCTCTACATGACTATCAAAATTAATAATGTTCAGACTAACATTGGTATAAATAAATCAAACTAACCCTTATTAAATTCAATCAAATTAATAATCTATAAGAAATTCCATATAACTAAATAAAATTTATAATCAGAGAATAGAGGAATTGTTTTTATTGTAAGGAATACTTTTAGAATTGTAATGGTTCTTAAACAGAACATTGTCGTACATTCAGTTGTGCCATATCATTATTATTTTTCAATGAGGCAAATGTTTGATGTCATTGAAACTAACTCAAAAATTTGACCATTGGATAATTTCCTATAAATAGAATGAAATTTTAATAGTTAAAAGATGAGACATTTTGAAACTCAAGGCTTATAAGGTCAGCGATATGATGATGGCGGTGATGGTGATGTTTCTTTTATCGTTATGGGTTTCTCAGGAGGCTTGTTTTTCCCGCAATTTCAGTTTTTCAATTTTTTAATTTGATTTCTCAAATTTGAATGTGGATTATCATTGTATTTGGGTTTCTTAGTGATAAATTAAGAAGTTGGTGTTTGATTTTTTTATCTGGTGTTTGTAAGGTTCCCACTACAAAAATTGGAATATTTTTAATAATTTTAAAAAGTATTTGGAGTAATTCTTCTAAAGGTATCTCTCCATGAACATATCATTCATTGTCATTGTAAAAATTTAGATATGTTTCATTCTAATGGATCCATTTTATGGTTTCTTCCATATAAACAATTTCTTTTGTACTCTCGATATAATCATTATTATGATCAAGGGATTTTAGGGATAAGAAGACAGTGAATACAATCCATCTGATAGTAGTATTATTGGGATAAGAATATAGACATCAATCATTGTATTGAGGTATTATGAGGATTGTAAGATAGAGTTTATTCTAATCATAATATTGAGATATTTACAAGTAAGGATATATAGACTTTATAGTAGTTAAACAACCGTGGATACCTTCACTCAAGGTTATTGACTACCTTTACTCTTAAGGTTAAAAGAGCAAATTCTATTAATATTTATTGTAAGTCATTCTTACTTTTATAAGATGTGTATATTTTTTTGTACAAGATCTATTTTTCCATTGTGAATGTTTTAGAATGTTAGAATTTTTACATATATTTCTAAAGAACCATTTTATCAGTATGATTAGGAAACTAATAAAAATATACTTTGATATAATTGTATCAATTGATATTATGATTCAAAAAACATATCATCCGACAAAGTTTGAGTCCGATATTTTTACATTTATATGTATTGTGTATTTTTTAGTTTAACATTTTTAAATGACAAATCATCCACCCTCTATTAAGTATATCCATATAATTTACTCTTATGGTCCAACAAATGTTATCATTGTAGGTTTCTACAGATATAGAATGATGAGTTTTCACTTCTTCTATCAACTACATGTTTTTTTAAAAACCTCACTATTTATAAAAAATTGTATCACTAATGATTATTTGAATAAAAGATTTTTTTGTTCATATGGAAGGTATGAATATTAGATCTCTTGAAAATATAAATCATTGTAGACCGCCTATGTATGATGGGAATGACTATGAGTATTTTATAGATATAATAAAAACTTTTTTATCGACACTAGAGTTCATGATTTCTTAATTATTACTGGAAAGTATAATATTACTGATAAGGAAGTTTTTTCTTTTACTAATAATGAGAATTTAGAATATCAATTGAATTAAAAACTTAGAAAGAGTTTATTAAGTTCCATGATGAGGAATATCTATATTCATATATGATGTTGTGAATTTTCTAATAGTATTTGGTGTAAATTGAAAGTAACACATTTTGGTACATCTATAGTCATTGAAATAAGAAGATTCATTCTTATAGCTAATTAAAAAAGATTTTATTTTCTATATTGTGATATAGTTTCCAAGATGCATAAAATGTTTATGAAAATTATCAATAGTTTATAGTCTCTTGGTTAAACAGGTCTTGATGCAGTATTTTTTCTGAAAATATTATTTATATAATGCCCAATGAGATATAATCTAAAATAACTACTATTTATTATACAAGAAAGATTACTAATCTAACTCTTGAAGATATTATTTTAACTATCATGAAATATGAAGGGATATTGAATAGAGAATCTGAAAAATTATAAAGAAAAATGGTGGAGTTTCTTTTGTTGCAAAATCTAATATTACTACTAATGTTTCGTCAGTATATTTAGTAGTAAAGTATTAATGAAATAAGAATGTTATTATTGAATATAATTTCAATTCATCTTATCATTCTTAAAATGATTTCACTAATCTTTCTATAATAATGAACAATATTGTAGGGAAGAAATAATTGCAATATAGATATAAGAATATTCATAAGGATAAAAAATGATAGAAAATATTCTAAAGTTACTTATTATGAACTCAAGAAGGTAGGACACTCCCAAACTAATTTTACTAAGCCAAAAAATATAGAAAGGAAAGAATTCCATACATAAATTCAAAGAAATAATATAATTTTAAAGGAAATAAAAGTATTAAATCATTTGAAAAATAGAGATATAGTGGTTTAAATTCTTCTAAAAATTCTCTTGATAATTAACGTTATGGATAGAGACACATGGTTACAAAAATTACCTATGGTAAATAATTTTTATATCCAAAAGATACACACTATTAAATCTCTTGCGAATATGTATTTAAATGAAAAATATGCTGATGATGAGAAAAATTCTACAAATTATGAATCGGAATCTTACTTAGTATAGGATAATACATTACCTATTTATGATGAATTTTCTAAATTTTTAAAACTTTTAGAAAATGTAAATTTTATGAATTTTAAATAATATGATAAGGCCTAAGAAAATCAAACCATGGTAGTTTCAAGAATAAACGTTTTGAAAAATTAAATATTTGATATTTATAAATATCTTGATAAAACAATCTTTTAAAAATAGATTATTTCAAAATAACTATAGAAACTATTTCTATGAAAATTATTTTACAAAATATATTTGATAAACATAGTTCCTATTCTATTACTAATGGGGGAAAAATTAGTTGTCAAAAAAATATCCAAAATTTCAATTTGAAGAAACCTTAATCAATCTTTATAATTGGAATGGATAAATTTGATAAAATTTATAAACAAATTAATACTTATAGTGACAATACTAGAATCAGTTATATATATAAAATGTCTCTTTTTACTATCAACTACCTTTTTCATAAAAGTTCACAGTTTGTCACTAAGTTCGAAAGTGGTGGCCATTGGAAGAAAAATTGTTCTTTAATCAGAGTTTAATATTTAGGACATCATAACGTTTTTTTTCAAAGAAATGAAATTTTCCAAAAAATAATAAAATTAGGAAAATAGGGTTAACCAAAATATTTTTTTTAATAACACCATACCCAAGAAGGATTCGGTTCCAAAAAAAATTATCTTTTTTCAGGAAAAATATATTACCAACAAAAAAATATTTGGTATGTGGATAATGGTTTCTCTAGACACATGACTGGAAATAATATTTCTTTAATATTATTATCAAGATGAAAGGTAGAAAAGTAACATTTAGAGATAATTATCAAGGAGAAATCCTTGGTATAGGTAACATTGTACTTATTGAAAAAGCACATATTTTAAAAGTTTAATTTTTTGTAGGACTTAAGAACTTTAGTTAAGTTCACTAAGAAATGACTAGTAAAGGATCTAACAAAACATAGGTTTTATAATTTAAAATTCAAAGATCCTTGTAAATTTGGTAAGAAAAATAATTTTTGTTTTAAATATATTTATAAAGTCTTAACTTATAATGCTTTACAGTTTGTACAAATGGACATATTTGTTACTAAAAAAACTGGAAGTAGTTACGGAAAATTAAATATATTTATATCTTAGTTTATGATTATACTAGAGACACATGGGTCTATTTTGTAAAAAAGAAATATGAATATTTTAGTTATTTTAAATTAATTATTTCCTAAGTAAAAAATGATAAAACCCCTCCCTGATTACTGTTTGTAGTGATCATGGTGTAAAATTTTAAAATTATAATTTTTAAACATTCTGTACTAAGAAAGGTATTAAAAATTAATTTTAAAAACCTATAACCACATATATAAATTGTGTAGTTTAAAGAATAAATAGAAATTTTCACGATATTACTATAACCAGCTGAGTAAATAATCATTTTATAAACATTTTTGGATGAATCATTTAGTATTACACGATATGCACAAAAATTTGTAATTATTCCCTTTCATAATAAAACACATTTTGTGTTGTGGATGGTAATAAAAACGAAATTTTCTTATATTAATTTATTTGTATGAAAGGTATTCATTTTGAATAATAAAGATAATCTACATATGATTCCTCCCAAATTCAATGAAGGGATATTTTATGGTGATTCTAAACTAGTAAGGCTTATAGATTATTTAATCAAAAATCTTGTAATATGAAAGAAATATTTCATGTTATGTTTGATGAAACTAGTCCATTTGTTTTAAAACATCACCAAACTAAATCCTTGGATGTTATTTATAGAACTTATTTTTAAATTTTTTTAGAAAGTTCATAAAATAAGGAAATAATTTTTGAATATGCTTCTAAAGTAATTCCTCAAGAAGTGTTAGAAACTGTTATAGAATAAGAGACTTTTGAAAACAAAAGAAGTCAGTTATTTTTTATAAATCATCATAGTAAAAGTATAATTGGTGATTTAGATCAAATAGTTAGTACTAAAAGTTATATGAGAAATGAAATTAAGCATATGAATTTCTTATCTTTATTTGAAATTAAGAATCTTGATGAGGATTTAGATTATAAGGATTCAATAAAATCATTATGAGATTATCTCAATGAGTTTGAAGGAACTAATTATAAAATTTAGTTGAATGGGCTAAAGAAACACCTATAATTTGAGTAAAACTGGTCCTTTTAAGAATTAATGTGATGAAAATTGAATAATAGTTAGAAATTAAGTTAATTTTTTTTAATAAATGATATAACCAATGGGAGGGATTAGACTATGAAGAAACATATGCACTGGTATCTATACTTGAATCTATTCCAATACTTATATCTTTTACAACATTCCTTAATTTCAAACTATTTCAAATAGATTTGAAGTGTTATTTTTTTAATAAATACATTCAAGAGGGATTTTTTGTTGAACACCCCTGGTTGTGAAAACACTAAATATAAAAAACATGTTTTAAAACATAAAAAAACACTATATAGACTTAAAACCCCCATACAACTTTGTATGATAGGTTAATATGGTTTTTGTTATAAAAATATTTTGTTAAGGGAGGTGTAGATCCAACTCTTCTTGTAAAATAAATAAATAAAAATGGTATTATTATAAAAATATAAGTTCATGGCATTATATTTGGTTTAACTCCAAAATCATTGATAAATTATTTTGTGGGTCTTATGAAGACTGTGTTTTAAATGAGTATGATGGGTAAGTTAACAATTTTTCTTGGTCGTAAAATTCATAAAAAACCGGAATATAATTTTGTATCTCAACATAAGTGTATAAAATATTTAAATAATAAATTTATTTATAAAACTAATAAAAGTATTATTACTCCCATTGGTACCTACGATGATTTATATCTTGATGATGATGGGAAAGAAGTTGATCTAAAAACATTTAGAGGTGTGATTGGAAGATTAAATTACTTAACTCTTATTCAAGTGGATTTAATGTTTTAAGAATTATTATGTGCCACACATCAATCCAATCCAAATGAATCCCATATTAAAACTATAAAATTAATATATACTTATCTTAATATAAGTATGGATTTAGGATTCTTCTATTCTTCCGAAAATGTATTTTAACTTCAAAAATTAGATGCTAACTTTGGTGGATGTAAATCAACAGGAAAGTACATCTGGAACTTTTCATTCCTTGGGTGACTCTTTAGTTTATTGGTCTTTTATAAAATGATACATAATAGCTATTCCACTAATAAATATGAATATGTTGCAATTTTATGTTATTATACCAATTCTTTGTGAATGCAACACACACTCAAAGGTTATGGAATGAGTTTTACTAAAAATAAATACTTTGTGACAACAAAAGTTCCACTGATTTATGTAAAAACCCATCACAAAACTCATGTGTTACACACACACAGATATATATATATATATATATATATATATATATAAGACACAATTTCATTCAAGATCACACACTTAAAAGAGACATAATTTTACAATTTACAATAACATGAAAACAAATTTATTATATTTTTCCTAAAACCATTAATTCAAATAGATTTGAATACATGAAATAGAAGTTAAGAATGATTGATGTTTTGATCATTCATATCTACTTCCTATTGACCCATATCTTTATATTAATATACTACTTTTAATATTGGTAGTATATATGATTTTTGTTTTATAAAAACTTTTGATTTTTTAAATTTTTGATGTTTTTTAAAATATATATTTTGTAATGACTTTTTCAGACTCAAAAATTATTACAACCTATCATGATCAAATTTTTAATAAACCTACAAGAATAATTTTTTTAATAAAACTATCCTAATAAAAAAATTAATAAAACTATAGAAATCAGTTTCTATAATAAAAATATTATAATTGTTTTCAAAGAAACTATCATTATCTATTTATCTAATAAAACTACCAAGTTTAGTTTTTTTCAATAAAGCTATTGTAATCAATTTTCATTGTAAAACTACTGTAACCATATTTTTTCAAAACATTCCAAGAAGAACATGTTATTCATACCATTGAAACTTTCTAATCTGAAAGGTATTATTCTTTTAATTTTTTCAATAATTCATTACATCTTTTTGTAATTATTTTCCGGTTTATTATTTTACATTTTATAAACACTTATATATATATATATTTTAAAATGTTAAAAATGTTTATAATATGAAATATTTTCAATTTTTTAAATGTTTTTTATACTTTGGGAGTTCAAATATTTTTTTGAAATGTGATTTTATTAAGTATTATTCATCATGTTAGTTAAGGATTAATATTATACATTGAATGTCTTTCTTGAATATGTAGTAATTTTTTCTTATTTCTATATAAAGGTGGGTCACCCCTTTGTTTCGCATTGGTGCTCAAGGTTTTTTCTATTGATAACTCGCACCCCATAAAGCCTCTATTCTGATTCTTTTGTCATTCATTCAATGTCAATATCAGTTATGATTATGATGGATAGAAATGAAGACTATGAAAAAGGTATGTTTTTTATAGAATGTCTTATTGAAATAAATTGGTTTGAAAAATATGATTATAATCTCAAAATGATTATCAATTTTCAAGGATGGGAGGAAATATATGTACAAAAATAATATAGTGGTTTTCACTTGTGTTATCCCCAAATCATAATATAATTTTATTCTTCTAATAAATTTGTTAAAGAAGGTGATAAGGATCATGTTTCTCTCTCTTTTTTTGGAAATAAGTAAAACTTTTCTTCCAGAAGTGTTGTGGATTTGGTAGGATTTACTACCAAGGAAAATACTTCTTACCCTCTCAAAAATTACCTGAAATTCATGGTTCATTTTAAATAAAAAAACCATAAGATTATTTGTTTACTTATTATGAGAAATCTAGGAAGGTATCCCATCTCGAATCAGACAACATGGTACTATCTTTGTGCATGCAAGTGTATAGAATACCATGGAAGGGTAGTCTATATACTATTAAGGTATTATATGTCTTTGTTTTTTACTATCTAGTATATATGGGGAAAATGAATTTTTTCAAAAAAAATCAGTACAATATAATCCCTTATGAATTCCTCAACCATGCTGAAGATATTATTTTTCTTGAATTAGATTAAAAGTTACTCTTCAATGATATGACATTTTTCAATGTTCATAACCAATCATATAGAATGTGAGGGAAAGTTTCTTGTAGTGGTGAAGATATGATTTCAATAATAAAGATTCTTTTCTATTGAAAGAAAAATAATTTCATAGATAATGTTAAAGCAGTTGTGTTTGAATATCATCTTCAATGAAACCCAAGGATGAAAAGAATAATGGAAAAGAATATTATTCTCCACTGAAGAAACGAAAAACCAATGGGAATGTTCGCAGATGAGTTTAAATTTTTGATGGAGCATAAATCCAAGAATAAACTGAGGGATCCTGAATTTGTTCTTAATCCTCATGATTCAAAGGCATAAAAAATTCGGATTGTTGAAAAAATAGAAGAAGAAGATAAAATATAGAATCAATGAAAAAATATTAGTTGAATCTAGAGTTGTAAAATGTCTGTTGAAATTTTTAGAAAGAGTAATGAAAATATAAATATTCCATTTTATCATACAAAATAACTTATTCTAGATGATGTAATAACTATTTAGGAAACATTAGTTGTTTCATTTTTTATTCCTTCAGTTAATTCTAAGGAAAAAAGAGAAGAGATATATGAAGATATAGCAGCATCAATACCAGAAAAAGAATCAACTTCAGAAATAGTTGTAAAATGCATTCTCCAAACTCCACATCAACTGGAAAATGATATTTAGGAAGTTGAATAATAATAAGTAGTTTAAGAATAAATAGATAAAGTAAGGGATTCAATATAGGAAGATTTTGAGGAATAAGAGAAATAATAAGATGAAGTTGACAATGAAAAAACTAAGATTGTTGAAAACAAAAAAGAAAATAAATCTTTGGACATATCACCTTTCCCCCCTTTACTATCTTAGACTATTAAGGATGCTCAGTTAGAAGGTTATTAATACAAATATTCATCCTCTTATAAACAAAAATCATACTCAAAGAATGAATAATATTATTATAAATCGAACACCAATATTACTGAAAAAAGTTCAATATGATTAGGATGTGGATGTTTTTGAAGTATCCGATGATAATAATATTTCAAATAAATGTTAAGATAAAGTTAAGGTATTTTAGAAACCTATTTTTTTACCTTAAATATTAAAACATATAAAAACATCTTCAATATAATTGGATTTTTAGGCAACCAATGCTCAAAAAGGTTTTCATTTCATTTCCTAGTCTTTGAAAATGATAGAGGACACAATTTTTTATTTTACCAAGATTGAAGCAAGGTGTCAAAAGATACAAAATATCCTCCATGAGAAAATTTTCTTTTTGAAAGTTTTATCCGAATCATTCATCTGTATTGAAATATAGTTAATTTTTCTAAAACAAATGTATCATTCCCACAAAATATCATTCAATATGATGTTGAAGTAGTCCAACCAAGTGGATAATGATATTCATGAACATGATGATCAATTTCTAGAAGTCAAGAAACTTTTATCAGAATCATCAAATCATTTTACCTATTTATATTATGATGTATCTATTCTAGTGTTGTTTTTGGAGGAATTTAGAGATATATCCAATCATTTGACATAGGAATTTAATGTATTGACTAAAAAAATTCAGAATTTGGAGCTCGATATTACTCATACCAGATCGTGTGACGTTGAAGTTTTCATTATAATGGAATTGAATAAAAAATAATTTGAGGATATTAAAATACTGAAGATTGATATTTGGAAGTAGGATGTTCTGGATGAAAAGATCATGAAGCATGATAAGGATCATCATGAGTTGAAAAATATAAAGGGTTTCATGAAGAACATATTTAATAAAGATTAAAACTTTTCATTTGGACTCTTGATGTAGATTTTATAAATTATTGGAATGGTTGTTTATTGGGAAATACTTTTCATCCAAATCATTTATTCTTAAATGTTTTCCAATTTCAGTTGGTTATATTCCCTTTCATTTTATTCATGTATGAATATTTAGTTCATATGTTAAAAAGGATTCATATGTTATTACTCCTATGATATTTTTTGACACTATGCATTCTTCACCATTATTTATAAAAAACAAAAAGGGGAGAAGATTTTATAAATGGGGAAAAGGTTTTATAAAGACTGATATGTTATAATAAGGGGGAGATGGTTTATTAATTTCCATCATATTGGAAAATAGTTAGAAACTCATGGGAGTTATGAATAATAACCTCAAAGTCCATAATATGTAAAAGAGTTTTGTGTTTTTCAATTTATAATTTTTCATTCAAGTATTATGGTTTTTTATTTCCCAAAAGAAGAGATTTTTTATTGAAAAGTTTTACTACTTACATTCCCATACATTTAGTTTTGAGAATCATAAACACCTTCCTAAAACTATGTTTAATACATTTTTATGTCCCAAGTGTTTTTTCATGTTTATATATAAAGTATTAATTTCTACCATATATAGAAATGTTTATAATGTATTAGGAATATAAACATTACATTACTCAATCCCATTCATTGGACTAAATTTGCAACTGATCAATAATAATGGCATTTTTCATACTAGTGGTAAGATTTATGTCTTTTCTACCTTACCAGAAAAAGTAATGACCATCATACTAATACTGTTTTATCGGACTAACCCTCATTCAATTCAAAAATTGAAAATCTATAATAAATTACATTAGATTGATTGAATTTTATAATTAGTGTACCTAAAAATTGTTTCTATTGAAAGGAATACTTTTAGTATTATAATGGAGCTAAAACCAAACAACATCAAATATGCAATTGTAGAAGAACATTTTGAGATGTGAAAGAGAAAACTATTTGGTGATTTTGCAACTTACTTGAAAATATACATTTTTGAACTTCACCTATAAATAGTTGGTCATTTGAAGAGTATGGAGCTGAATTTGTTTTCAACTCAAGTCTTACAAAGTTTTCTCTATGTGAAAATTTCATTCAATGTCATTATAATACATTAGAGAGTTTTAATTATAATTAATGCTTTTCATGGATGTTTCCTTAAGAAAAGAGGATTTTATATTCTTCACATGATCATTCTTATGATTGAGGGAATTCATGAATAGGAATATAGTGAATAAGATCGAGCATATCGAGTGATTCAGAGGCTAGTAAAATTGACATTGATCATAATATTGAGGGATTCTAGGGTTAGGAAGACAGAGTTTATTCAAATCATTATATTAAAGGATTTTTGGGTACGGAAACACATATTTTAAAGTAATTATAGAACTATGGATACCATTAGTCACGGTTATTCACTACCTTTTCTTTTAAGGTTAAAATAGTGAATTGCATTAATATAGAATGTAATTCATTCTTACTTTTATAATCTATTTAATTCTTGTTATTAAAAGATATTTTTTCCATCGTGGATGTTTTAGAAACTTATTCTTCAAAATCATCTTTATAACAAACCATTTTATCTGTATTACATTTAATCTAATAAAACATATTTGGATATAATTGTGTCATTTCTCAATACAATTTAACATTTTGTTCTTTGGATGTAGTTTGAGTCCAATATTTTAATTTATATGGTATTATTTTATTAATATTTTTAAACTAAAATTCATCCCACCCCTCTACCAATTTTATCGATCTTATATAATCATACAATACAATAGGTGTCTCTCCCATTGCACCACCTCATGTACTCCATGCATGGATTGACCAGTGTAAGACATCTACAAATCCTCAACCACTCTCGGTTGGTATTCCTTTGATCTTGGACGTTGAACACTATAATTACAAGCTAATGTGGTTGTATAACTATGGAATTCTAATTTTTTGCCCTAAAATATGAATTTAGTTTTTAAAAATGGTTATCTCGCCTACATTATAAGTAAAGTAACTTGAATATTTTATCAACATTAATTAAAAAATTTACAAGTTATTATTGCATAAAATAAACGATTCTTTATGTATTTTAATAATATTTACCATATTTGAATTTTAAACATCTGAATTAAATACTTAAATAAATTATATAACTTATTTTAGTCAGTGCATTCAACTTCTTTTAGCACTAGACATTCTTATAACTTATTATCGTCACGATAATCATCATATTTTAGAGTTGTTATCCAGGAACCTATCCATCTAGTTTTTCTAAATGTAGCAGTAATTTATGATGGTTGTTTTTCATATTCACTAGATTTTTAATTATATACTTATTTAAAAAAAATCATATCGATGCTAAATATAAATTCTTAATCCAAAATCCATTTGGGTGAATCAAACTTTTCATACTAGGCCAATAGAATGGGAAATGAGCATCGTGATACATCTTATTGATTCTTGGATATATAACCTATCATTAGGGATGATACTCCTTTATTATAGTTTCTCTCATATCAGTAGGGACAACCAGTCTTCCATGGACATAGATAAAAGATGATAAATCTTAGAACCGATATTCTTGAATCTTTCCTCCACCGAATCTCTCTCGAATAATGGTATAATCATGATCATAAATTAGGGAGTCTTTGAAAAATTATACAATTCATTATATACTATACATATGACAATGTTCCATAAAAATATTATCATCAAGAATATATAGGTGTATATCATCCATAAGATACATATAAAAACATTATATTTTCATACTCTAATATTACATCTATTTAGTTGAATATTCAATACAGAACAACACAGTCCATAAAATAAAAATAAATATTTGGAGTCTATGGAGATTACTTGTATAAAATTATTTATTCAATGAAATATCTTAAACATCTCCCACAAATATATTATGACGTATTACTCCTCTTAGAAATAACCTACCTAAACTTTTCCTCATCACATGGGGAAGGAAACTAAAGAAAGGGTGAGATCATTGCTCAGTAAGGGTAAACATAAGAGATATCATTCCATGATAATATGAAAGAACAATATAATCATAAGGTTATGTGATAATGAACATAACTTATGATGTTAAAACAAATCATATCATAGGTCATAAAAATGATTCATGTAATAAACATTATTATTTCAGAAAATATATACTATAAGTGGGAGAAATAATCATAAGTAAATCGTGAACCATAAGCTCAAGTCATTAAAGTTTTGAACTGTCATAAATATAGAAAATCATTTCATATGTCAAGGTTATCTACCACGAAAATCAATATAGTGGATCATGACATACCTATTTCACAAATTATGTCAAGACACACTTATTTACCATTTTTGACCAAGCCCATAAACATGTCTCCCATTGTTATCTCATGAGATATTAAGCTTTACCTAATACATTGGATGGATATATAAGTACCACCCTTCACATAACAAAAACCCTACTAATTGGCTCCACATGATCAAAAATCATTCATCATATCAAAATACTTAAAAATAAATGGGTTTCCTAAACCATTCATTATTTCCTTACCTATGGAAAAGAAATGGGTTTCAAGAACATTTCATCACAAAAAACCTCATGGAAAATTAATAGGATTCATAAAATTCATTCCATCATATACATAAACCATCCATAGAAATAATAATGATAGTATCCTTGGATCATTCCCCTAAAAAATTATATGTATCAAAAAATAATGTTTTCTTCGATGTAAATTTATTTTGATAGATTGCTAGAAATAATTCTTGAAAAAAACAATATTTGTATTTTGAAATTGTAATTGTAATTTTTGTGAAATTATAAGAATATATAAAGGGGACCTCTGACTTCCTACAAAGGTGCGACTTCAAGGAGATTCTTTATATTCTTCAATTCTAACCTCACGATCTCTACTTCAGAATTCTACGCGGAAACAGCTCTTCTGAATCCTACACTGATTTCTGGGTACAATAAGATATGACCTTCAGTGGATGTGTTTGATAGGTTTGATTTTGGGAACCTATATATATAGGAGAGATAGAGACTATGGGTTTTCTCTATTCTAAGAATAATATGATTGAGTTCAAATCAGAGGAGTATTTGATCAAGGCATGGTCTAGCGCACCCCAAACCTTCAATGGATCTTATTTCTTTTTATTTAGATTGTTTTACAACTTACAAATGAAGCGTGATTCCTCTTTGGTTGCAATATGGGTGAGATTCTCTCATCTCTCGCTTCCATACCAAAAATCCATCTATTTTGAGATTTTTAGGGAACATTTTGTGTAGATATTTATGCTCTTAGAATAGAATGATATCCATCTTCCATTCGATCATTATGTGGGTTTGTGTGGAAGTGGATATTTCTAGGATGCCTTCCTAATTTCTTTGGATTACTGTGTGTGGGGAATATCATTGCAGAAAACATGAGATCTATGAACCATGGGTTTTTTGTAATAAAAAAGGACACTTGGTGGCTTCATACAGGCATGGACGCAGTGTGGAGGGTGGCTCGCCCAAGCCGTAGGTGATGGGGGTTCCCTCCAGTCCCAATATTCAAACGAGGTCAAACCTAGGTGCATATCCCCCAGGATAGATTTTAGGAGGCGTATATTCTAGTTTAATGGTAAAAGTAGATCTAAATTGTAACAATACTAATGATTAAGTTGTTGATGAATATGTTGTAGTTGATGTTCTAAAGTCATAGGGTGAGGCGATCCCAACATCATGCACGACTACTTTGGCTGTGCATGTATGCAGTAGTAACATCACTGAAAGGGTGATATAACCAACTATAGAGGGTAGTTCCATGGATGATCAGGAGGGGGATCAGCCAATTTATGGTGCAAAAATGTAGCTAAATACCAAACATGGAGTAAATATAAGGATGACCTTGGCCTGCCTCAACTTAAAAAACTACTTTGAAAGTCTGAGGAATGAAGGAGGGATTGAATACAACACCATTTGTCTCTCGGAAGTCGAGTTTGGTGATGATCGGAATCCCTCAGATGACAATATTGTTCGGGGTTTAGTAAAGGGTTTCACAGTGAAAGGAGAAAGAAAGGAATTTAGTAAATTAGGAATATTGGTATATGGGGAGCTATATTGTTAACAAGAAGTAGAAACCAAAAGGTTGTAAGGATTAATAATATATTCCTAGGATAATGAAGACATAATAACCCAAAAATAGAGGTAAATCAAAGGAAATCATGGTCCAATCAGGGGAAAGTGGGGAGGGTTAGCAAGTAAGAGACACCATGTCCCCAGATCTCAACAATAAATTGAAAAACGGTATTCCAGAGGGCTTGGAGACTCCTTATGGTGATGCACACATGTTAGATGATATTCAAGGGGATGATCTACATCAATATGAGGATGTGGTGCTGGTGAAGGCGGATTATCTCCCTTCAGACCATCAACATGACGCATAATAACCTAATTACAAGCACTAATATCCATTAGATTTTCTTATGAGCTCAGAATAGTTAATGGTTGAAACTATCCTAACCATTAATTATCTTGATATAGAGACAAAAAAATGATGGAAAGGGACCAATTGGTGCCTCCCGATGAGGAGAAAATCACTTGGATTTATAAGAAGGACCTTATTTTAATATGAGGATTCATGAAATGGAAGATAAATATATAGGAGTAAATCCGGTCATGGGATTAGTTGGCACTTAGTTTCAAAGAACTTCTGAAGGAGGAACTAGAAACTTAGGTAAACACCATTTCATGGAAACATTGTTGGGAGATTAAAACTAGTAGGCTATAATTTAATTTTTATGGCTCAATTTTCTCTTTTAGTGATTGAACATTGGGTTTTACACTTTTTTCCTTAAAAGTGTTTGATAAGAAAAATTAAATTGTAAGTGTTGGAAAATTCACAAAGTAACTTGTTTGGAAAATGATATAAATATTCATTTCAAACAGTTTTTTAAATAATAAAACATGTATAATAATGACTTTAAACATTCATATTATAATTTAAGTAAAAATTAAAAAACCATTTGTAAAACATGAACATGGAAGATAAATATTCCCTAGGGAATATAATCTAGAATAATATTGAGATTGTAAAACAAACCCTTACATCAAGCCTTACCTTTATTATTTCACATTCAAATATCATGTATAAAAAAATAGATTTTTTTTATAAATTTACTACATAAAATTATTTCTATTATACCACATATTATTTATTTATATCGTCTTATCACCCGTTTATTGTAGTTTTTATTAAAATCACTATTCTGTGTGGTATGTTCTTCATTTTCTAAGCATGTTTCAGTGTGGTATTCTTGATAAATTTTTATTTATCTTTGTATATTCATTGAAAAAATGTTAGTCATGGTATAAAAAAAATATAAAATATATATATATAAATTAATAATCCTTCATTGAAATCATAGATAGAAAAATGAATTACATTGTTCATGGAGGTCGAAGGTCATACGTATGCATGAATTCCATTTTAATTTTTAAATTGATGGAATAAAAATTCATATATATAAAATAATTATTATATCATATATATTTATTAAATTCATACAATCATGAAAAATGAATTGTATCTCTATATGGAGAATGTGCATTGTACATACACATGAGCGGTATATTCACATCTTATTTAAAGTAAATGAGGGTGTATAATGTTTTTTTCATAATCATAATTAATATTTAAAATATTAAGGATAATGATTTTTTTATGACAAACATCATAGATTTAGGGGATTTAAGTAAGATTATAAAAAGAAAGTGATTGGTTATAGTGATTACCTCTTCTTCGAAAGGTCTTCCTTGGATCTCCTCTAAAGGGATATAGGGTTGGTATTTGAGAAAAAAATCACCTCTGTAATGTTTCTAGGGAAGTATAGAAGATACATTTTCAGTGTATCATCAATATAGGAGGATCAATTTCGTCTAAATAAGTGAGGGAGGATGTTCCATTTAACAATTTAGGTGAGGATCAATTTTGGAATTTCTCAAAAGAATAATTAATAATAAATTAATTTTCATACCAAATACAATAAAATATCCATGTATTCAAAGATAATAGGATCTAATATTTTAATACCATCAACAAATATATTTTGGAAAATTATTGGTTTTATTTTAAACCTTATTAATTTTATTAACCCTTAGTTATTCTATTATAATTTTCACTACGATAATAAATCTTTCAAAATGAAAAGGTTGTAATTTTCACACATATAGTATAAATTGGACCATACATAGAAACTTTAAAAAAATTTATTTCATATAAAAATATTTTTTTATTTTTTAAATTATTTTTATCATTTTTAGATAATTTAATCATATTTTAATCCCATAAAATATCATTATTGTCAATTTTCATATTATTCGCCACTTTATTTTTAAATATACCAAGATAGAATTTAAAATCATAACCAAATATTTTATTATATCCATAAAATGTAATTTTCATATATATAATTCCTAGATCAACATAAATATATCCATTTATATTACTCTTAATATTTTCAATATCAATTATTTTATTTTTCAGTTAATTGAATAATTATTGCATTAGTATTAAGTAGTTCTTTTGGGTAATTATTTAATTCTTAAAAATAATATATAAATTACCATGATGAAGATAAGTATTTTAGATTTAAAAATACTATTTATAGTAAAACATATCATCTAGATAACACTATATTAAAATGTTATATTTATGAAAAACAAGAATGTGACATCATTGACATTTCATTAAATTAAATATCATAAAGGTATTAAGCAAATCCAGGAGGCCCTAAAAGGTCATAAGTAAACCCATTGGATGATTATGGTGAAAAATTATTTATCCAATAAAATAAATACATGTGTTAGTGTAATTTCATAGTCCATAGAAAATTATATTTTTGATGAATTTCATGATTTACCCTTTACCGGAATAACAAAATTTGAAAAGGTTATTATTCATATTGAACAAATATAAAAGTGAACTATTTAAGAAATTTTAACCAAAAAATTAAAAATATGTATTCCATTTTTTAAAATTTGAAACACCAATGTTACAGAATCTCATTTAAAATAAATTGGAAAAATGCAATGAATAAGAGATTTTTGGAAAAAATCCATTTTTAAATATAAAATTAATTTTTACTAAATTGATGTATTAAATACACTTCAAACCCATAATTAGATTATTTAAAATCAAAAATAAACTCATAAAAATTTTAAAAAAAAATGAAAAATATTATTGGAATTTGTAAAAATACTAAATGAATATAAATAATTTAATAAATATCATTATTTTCAGCATTCCTTGAAAAATAATAGTTTTCTAAAAATTCAAAAAAAAAGTTATGATAAATTTGAAATTATGAATTAAAAAATGAAATTTATTTTTTCAAATAATTATTTTATAAATTCTATATATTAATATTCAATTATAAGAAAAAAATTTGATTTTTGAAGAAAACATATTTTTGAATAATGAAATGATTTTACTAAATATTTTTTGATTACTTTATGATGAAATATCAATAAATTCATATTGATTTGGAACATTGTATTTATTTCATAAATTAGTTATTACTATTAATTAAATCAAATTTAATGGCTAGGTTATAATGGACATATAATACTGAAATAATATTTTACAGTTAGTCTAAGTTTGATGGTGCATGCAACGTAAACTATCAATGAAATAAAATTATTTAAAACTATATTTCTCAAAAATATCAGGGTGTCACAATAAATAAATGTCTATTAAAATTAATCTTCTGATACATTTTTATAGTGACATTTTTTGTTAGGTGTATTCACAACAATTTTTCACTTACATAGTGTGTAATGGATATAAAGGTAAAATTATTTGAGGAATTTCAATTAGTAGAATTTTATATGATTTATATTACACTATGAAAATATATATTTTAGAATATTATGGTATATAAACCTTAAAAATAATTTAACATAAATGTATTTTCTCTATAATTTCAATGAAACAACGAAAATAGACCACTCGAGAACATTGGTATCGTAGTTTCATTCATAAGGACTCCATTTTCGAGAACCATATTCCACTACTAAATGATAATGTAGGATGAAAAATACAAGGTTGATTAAATAAGAATAAAAAAACCTCAAAAACCTATTTAATATAAGGATGAATAAGAACAAGTACCAACGTTACGTGATTCATTAACTCTTAAAACACTAATTCACACTAATATGACTATATGAAGATGTGTACTTTCTTGGTAAAAGATAAAATAGAGTTCATGATATTGTAAAATTCCAAAAAAAATTGGTGATTATAACATTAAAACATAAGAAAACTGTGAAACTAATATAAATTTTTTTAGACATTATAAGTCATCAGTAACTCCTCTTTCACAGTATCCAGTAAAATACTCATTTTAGATGTTACATGGTTGAGATATGTGACCTCAAAAATCTAGAATCAAAATTTATAAAATTTAACATATATTTGAAGTTCCCTCCCAGTATCTATAATAATTATATTATTTAAGCCATAATCATCATGATAAATTCAACGGACTTGGATATCATCAACAAATATGACCATAAGGGTTTCCAATAAACAAATTAAATGTCCTTCTCATTAAAGACTAAAATACATTATGCGCATTTTTTAGGGAAAGTAGAATTACTCTATTTTCTAAATTAATATACCAGAATTATAAATCCAACTTGTAAATATTGATTTGATTAATTCAAAGATATTGGTAGCCCAATCTCATGATAGTTTTTTAGAATCATCTTATCCCCCTTAATTGATTAAAACAACCATCAATTCTTTGAAAATATAAGGGGTAATTAATTATTACCTGATTGAGTTTCCAATAACCCAAAAATTTGTGTCATCACCCAAAATATTTTATTAAAAAATAACTAAATAACCTTAAGTGTAAGTGATCTTCCTGATGAACCAATTAGATTCATGTTCCTCTAGTTGAGTCTTTAGTTCCCCAAATTCTTTTCGCAACATTCTATATAGATGAATATATATTATTTTAGTTTCTATGTACAAAATTATTGGTAAAATAAAATTCCTTATTATGGTTAAGTCCAAATAAATCTTCAAGGAATATTATGATATAAATACACTATATGATGAAAGAATATTTATTGTTTTATATTAATAGGTACAGGACCAGGACGTGTTATGTCAGCACTTATCACTCCTACTAGTCCCTTTTCAGGTCTTGGTCAGCCAATATAGAGACCCCATTCTCAAAATAGTGTGTATTTGGTACCACAAGGAGAATTAAAGGTGACTATCCTACTATAATATTCAATATAGAAATATAACTGAGTTAATTAATTCTGGAACAGGATAACATAAAATTTATCTATATTAATAGCCATAAAGTCCCAAATAAGATTGAAAGATTCTATCACCATTGAAAAAGATGGGAATTTACATATATTATATAAATGTTTTCACTAATTATTTTTGAAACTCTTATATAAAATTAAAACCTCCACTTTATAATCAAGAAGAAATAAAAAATTCTAAAGAAGAATGAATGTGAAGTACCTATTTAAAAAAAGCGAAAACAAAAATATTGATGAAATACAGATAGAAAATATATGTGTATAAGGATTATCATTATCATAATCTATCATAGAATCCTTTTATTACTAACTAAATAACTCCACATACTACCCCAAAGATACAAATCCCTTCCTATATGGATATATTTTAACTAGTCAGCCCTGACTACCACATCCACTACATCAACCAAACTATGGAAATAGTGGTTGAATTCCTCTAGTAAACAACATGAATGACTAATATTAGTATTCTTGGATATCTTGGCGATATTTCCATATACATTTTTATATAACCCATCATTAAGAAATTTTAAAATGGTCATACTGATCACAAGAGTGAAGGAATGTAACGCCCCAACACTAGTTACCCAGAGTTGGTGCATTAATACATAACATTGGCATGATCACAAGGAAATCATGTCTCGAAAGACCAATCAGTATAGTATTATTGGAAATAAGATTCATACATAAGTTCAATTTTACAACATGAAAATAAATACAACACGAATATATTCCATTAGAAATATCCAATCCTCCTAGATTATGCCTGCAAGTCGCTCATAACTAACTTCTTCATATCTTGGGAAAATGAAACATAATAAAGGGGTGAGCTCAAATGCTCAGTAAGGGTAAGAAATAAAGCAGAAGGCAACATAAATATTAATCAAGGAGAATAATTTAAACCACATTCCTTTACCAATAATAACATGAATACTTTTAGGTAAGGAATATGAGTTGAGTAAATAATTCTATAATAAAACATAATCATGGGTATTCTACTAGTCGAATGACCACATGATCCATCAATATTATTTTCTTAATGAGGGAATGTATAATGCAATACATTCTAAAACATTTTGTCAAGGCCTCATCCAAGACATCTAAAAATGATTAAGGCCTCGGCCAATTCCATGTCTATTTGTCTCATGAGACCTAACAATGCATCGAGGAGTTATAGCGGGCTCCACCAGTCACTTACTAAGTCCAATACATTCTTCATATGAAAAGGTTTAAATATAACAAAAACATTCGTATTAAAACTAGCATACAAAATGTCAATACTTTAACCATAAAACATGAATGGTATAAAAATAGCACATCCATAGTCAAACTTATCACAAATATTTCAATATAATATGGAATATTTGTATCATAATAAATCAACTTCAAACAATTTTAAAATCCATAAAATGATGCTAACATAGATGAAAAGGATTTGTAAAACTCTTTGAGAGAAATATCTCTTTTTCATGATAACATTTAAATGTCACACAATTTAAAAAGGAAAGAATTTAAAGAAATTTTTGAATAAAATTTTACCATACCACTTGGAAACTTTTAAAAGTAATTATCATTTTAAAAACATTCATGTATATATAAATAAATCCATAAAAACAATTTTGAAAACATGCACATTAATGAGAACAATTTAGAATAATAAATATTTAAAACATTTAAAATGATGTTTTAGTAAAAAGTCCCTTAAAAATAATCCCATTGAAAACTCTTTTATAAAACATTTATGTGTACTATAAAGAGTTCCCAGTAGATACTTATCTAAAAACAACCTCGGATAATAAAGAGATTGTGAAATTAACCCTTACCTTTCACTTTCCTTTAGTTAAGGGTATGTTTAACCTCCTGTATGAAGACTGTAGTATGTTATTAAATTATTCCAGAACCATATTAATATTTATGATATCATAAATTATTCATTTATAACATTATAATACCCATTTAATAATAATTTCTATGTTAAATTTACATTTTGGGTAATAATCACTTTCTTTATTGTACGTGTTTTAACTTGTTACTCTTGATCGTATCACTTAGATCAAGATTTAAATACGTCCAGAATATAAAAAATGATTTATATATCATATATATGTAGAATATAAATATGCATAATAGACATATATATGAAATGGAAAACACCATTTATGGAGACGGTAGTCCGTACGTACGCATAAACGGTGTTTCCTTTTTCATATTGTATTGAATGGAACTAAGTGAATAAGATATATGTAAGTACATATATATATATATATATATATATCAAGTAGAATTATTATTTCATATATTACAAACAAATTAATGATATATATTTTATAATCATCGTTGAATGGTGAACGTAGAAATGAATCTCATCACGTCGTGGAGACGGTAATCCGTATGTACGCACGAGCGACAATATCATTATATTGATGGAGAAATCATATGTAATTGAATGGTATATCATATATAAAGAATCATTATCATGTTATATTTATTATTTATATCAATTACAAATCATTATTATACCCATCCAAATAATAATGTAATGAATAACAATTACACCACGATGTGGAGACGGTTAGTCATACGTACGCACGTATGGTGACATGTCATTAAAAGGATGGATTGAATAATGAATATGGTTGTACCATATATATAATAACATAAAATTATATAGAAGATACTGGAGTTATTATTTTATAATGGAAACATCAATGAAAGAGGAAGTGGAAGAAGAAGGGAACTTGAAAGAGGTGGTGAAATATTTACCTCTTTCTCGGGTTCTTCCTTTTGATTTGATCAAAAGGGCTCCATAGGTTGGCTTTCTGACCAAAGGAAGGACTCTAGGATGAATGGAATACAGTTGATAGGGTATTTGGGCATAGTTTGGCCGATCCAAATGGCTTTGAAGGTGTTAATTAGAGAGAAGGGTGTGTTCCCTTTTATAAGAGGGGTGAGAGGAACCTTAGGAAAAACTAGAAATATTATTTTATAATAAAATCCTTTTCTATTTAGAATGGCTCCAAAATAGATTAATTATTTTCTAAGGTGGGTATGGGTTGAAAACCACTCAACCAATAGGTTTTAGATAGGTTTGGGTCACTATATTAATTTTAGATTTTAGATTTAGCTCTTAGTTAAATAGTTTGACATTTTCCATGTCTCTTTGTATTTTTATATTATATGGTTAATAAACATACTATATTCTTAAAATAGAACACCAAGTGGTTAATTAATTATAAACCTATCATTATATAGGTCTTTTAGACAAACCTTATATTTTTAGGAATAGAATATAAATTAATAATATAATATTTGTTTTAAAAACTCTTTTATGTAAATTTTGAAACTATTTGGTATTTCGTTTTTTCGAAATTCATAACAGCATTATTACTTCGAAAAAAATTCATCTAACCAACCCTATTATGTCATATTAACCTATAAAATTACTGTAATTCCTAAAAAGTCAAAATTTACTTTTATTTGGATATTTATAATGTCAATTATTTTAATCTATCACTAATTTGGTAATTACTGTATCATCATTGTGTCATAAATAAATAAAATTATTTAATTTTTAAAAAATATAAATAAAATACCATTATGTATGAAATACTTTTATCTTTCTAATTAACACTTATAGTTGAATTTATCTTATGTGTAACCCTATATTAAAAATCTTTTAGTTATTAAACATTGATTTTAACTCTTTTAACTCTTCTTTAAATTAAATAATAATAAATGTCCTAATCTAATACAAGTGTAACTAAAGGATCATATTTTATTCCTAAGGTTGTTTTTGGTCGAATTAAATTTATCAAATAGAATTAGTACATGTGTTAGGGTAATAATAAAATCATTTTTACCTTAAATTACCCTATTTACTTTTAATTGAGGTAAATAAAAGAAAAAAGTTACTATTATACAAAAAATATTTTAGTCTTATTAAACCACATTTTACTTTCTAATATCAACTATGTCTCTCGGAGTTTTTAAATCCAACTCACAGAAGCGGTAAAATTCAGTTTTATGTAAATTTTCAAATGCTCCTAAGAGGTGGGTAAAAGATGGTAAAAGTTCAATATTTTTTTATATATCTAAAATTATTATAAAATGAATTCAATAAATTACATTGAACATATTTAGGTATTTTGTATCTATTTTTACCTAAAATAAATTTAAGTAAAATAAACAATTATTTAAATAAAAAGTCAGTTTTAAACAATAACTAAGTGTTTTTCACTATTCATCAAAAATTGAATGTTTTCAGAAAAATACCAACCCTAAGATAATTTTGATATTCTGAATTGAAAAATTAAGTCTATTTTACCAAATTCATAACATAGAAGTTTCATTTATTAATTTAAATTTAATCCCCGTTGTCAAAACCAAAACGTGTATCTTTTTGTGAAATAGTAACTATCAAAAGATTGACACTTGTTTATGTCCAATTTCAAAGTGAAATTACTTACAATGACAAGAATTGGATTAAATGGTAAAAATATAATCTATTTATACTTCCAAACCATTAAAATGTATAATTTAACATTATAAATTATTTTTATTAAAAAGGTTGTTTTGAATTAAAATATTGTATTTTCACTATTCACCCAAATATGAAAGTTATCAAAAAACACCAAAATTTTATTGAAAATAAATTCTTATGTCCTGGTTCTAAAGAAGAATTTTATTTTTTCAAATTTAATATATAAAAGTTTCAAATATTGGATTTAATAAAGGTTCACCATAAAAAGGTGGTAAAAGTGTATTTTCTGAAAAATACTTCTTTTATCTGAAAGAATGAATTAGTTATTACATTATGTTTAATAAACTCATAATATGGATTCTAAAATTATGATTATTATATAATGTTCAGAATTCAGTTAATACTATTCATAACGGCTCTTGAACGGCTAGTTTGGTATGTCGTGGTGCGCTTGAACTCAGTGTTGTGTGTAGTGAATGTTATTGCATTATTGTGAGGAAATAACATACTATGAAATCTTGGGGTGTTACATTATTCCCTCCTTCATTAAATTGCATCCTCGCAATTTGAAATTGTTCTTCGAAAATAAAAGGTTGAAAATAGAAAATACCTTTGTGGGGAACCCACATCAGAAATCGGGTTAATAAGATTTAGTCTTAATAAGAGGAAAAGGGGAATGAAAAAAGTCACCACCAAATTATGATCTCGATTAGGAGAACATTGGTGGAAATTAGAGACATATAATTGGAGGAAAAAGTAAATATTTATAGGCAGTGATTGAGGTCATCAGTCACAAATAATTATAGAATTGAGGGCCTCAATACCTTCAATCTATGATGATTTAAAATATCACTGGTTCAACAAAACATAATGTATTAGGATAACACATTTTTAGTTTTAAGATCCCTTACCTGATGTTTAAGAATTAAATTCTTCATTGAATAAGAGAAGAAAAAAATATACTAGACAAGTAGAGTTCTGTCCTTTAACTAATTTCTACCCCAAACTCATCTTTCACTCTAAAAGATAATATAACTTAAAAAATATATTCTATTTATCATATTCATATAGGGTTCCAAAAAATGATTTTATAATTAATCTATCAGACCTTTAAAAAACTACATTATTCATTCCAGGACATCATGTGGGCCAGTGGTAGGTGATACACCCTTGTCACCCTTTGGTTGCGGGTTCAAGTCTCGGGGCCTTGCCGGATGCCACGGGTTGCCGCCCGACCTCCGGGTTGTCCTTTTATGGCAATCCAAAAATAATCTCAAACTTGAATTATACAAAATACTTCTATCCAAACTCACAATCCAAAATTTATAAGGAATGTAAACTCAATGAATATCATTTTTGCCTCGTAATAACATTTGAACACCTTCATTATGTATTCTTTTAGAACACAGCAACATATTAAATTACCATAAAACCTTATTTATTAAATTTATGCCCCCTTATTCCTTATAGAATATGAGATATACTCATGTTATCCAAATAATGTTGTAAACTCCAACAAGGATGGAATATTCTTATCATTAATCAGTTTCAAGGTAGTCAAGAATATCCAACACAATTTATCCAAATCAATCATGTATTATTCCAAAATCCCTACCTCGGTATCAGAACCATATTATGGTTCATCTTCCTCTCAATCATATATTTTACAAAAATTTAACCTTTTATTGAGTCACTTTTCTTGGTTCCACACAATCTCAAGTCCTTAATGAAATAGTAATGCAGTACAATCCTTATATACTCCATAATTTTTATAACATGTACATCATTAATACAATACTCAAATGACACAATACTTTAATAACAACATAAGAAATCTAATCAACCCTCTTCATCTTCGGTTGTACCATAACATTATTATTATCCAATAATAGCATTTAGGTTATGCTCTAATGGTTTGGAAATTGATTCACATAGTTTCCCAACTCCTTGCAGATGAACTATTGTACATTTGACAATTTTTTCTTACTCTTGAAATCACATACTTGGTGTCCTTTTTCTCCACACTTATAACAAACTCTCATTCCCTTCATGAATTTACCAGGGTGATTCTTTCCACAGTTATCACATATAGTAAAATCCTTCTTTTCCCTCATCCCTTTATCCATCTTTCTCTCTTCCATCCTTTTCTTCACTTGCTTCCCTTAAAAGCCATAGGATTTAGAGAAATCTTTACTTATCTTATTAACACATGATACTATTTCTTCATATGTTGAGAATACATGGGAGACTATTTCCCTTCTAAATGTTGGGTTAATACAATGAAAGATCTGATCCTTCTTACTCTATGGATCATACGTATTTCTGGAGTTCACCTTCCTTATACTGGGTTCCATTTCTATACAATGGGATAAACTAGATTAGTTTATGAATCGAAATACATAATTCCAAACTTGTAAAACACCTAACATAAATTGAACAGTTTATGGATATAATCCATAATCATAAAAAAAATTTCTTCAAGGATGTATATACTCATAAAACCTTCATAATGGTTTATAAAGAAAATGAGAAATATCCTAAGCATATCCCCCGGGAGTGTCGTAACCAAGAGTGCAGCAAGGCCCGTTATCATGCACCAGTTCCAGTTCGAGTCTAGCTCAAATCGGTGTTTTCGCGTTTTACCCATAGGTACATCTGTTCTAGGGCCGCCTCTACCTGCTCGTATCCAGAAAGGGATGTATTTCTTGGAAAACTCACAAAATCTTTACAATACCAAAATTCTAGGAAGCTCTTCTCTACTAATCCTCAAAGTATATCATACGGCTATGTTCTCTAATCAGATATTATTTAAATCTAGTTTTCAATGTTTGTAGTAAACTTACTCTAATACCAACTATAATTCCCCGAACCTAGTTACCTAGAGTTTGTAAATTATTACATAACATTGGAATGATCACAAGGAAATCATGTCTCGAAAGACCGATCGGTTTAGTATTGTGGGGAACAAGATTCATACATAAGTTCAATTTTACAACTTGAAAAATAAATACAACACGAATATATTCCATTAGAAACATCCAAGCCTCTTAGATTATGCCTACAATTCACTCATAACTTACTTCTTCATATCCTGGGAAAATGAAACATAAGAAAGGGGTAAGATAAAATGCTCAGTAAGGGTAAGCAATACAACATAATATAACATAAATATTAAGCATGATGAATAGTTGAAACCACATTCCTTTACCAATAAGAAACATGAATACTTTTATGGAAGAAATATGAGCTGAGTAAATAATTCCATAATAAAACATAATCATGGGTATTCTACTAGTCGAATGACCACATGAACCATAAATATTGTTTTCATAAGGCCTCGGTCAAGACGTCTAAAAAGGATTAAGGCCTCAGCTAAAACTATATATCAAATTGGGAAAGGCCTCGGCCAATTCCACGTCTAGTTGTCTCATGAGACATACTGATGCATCGAGGAGCTATAGCGATCTCCACCCGTCACTTACTAAGTAAAATACATTCCTTATATGAAAGGGTTGAAATATAACATAAACATTCGTATTAAAACTAGCATAAGAAATGTCAATAATTTAACCATAAACCATGAATGGTATAAAAATAGCACATCCATAGTCAAAAATATCACAAAACCTTCAATACAATATGTAATATTTTTCTATTAATAAATCAACTTCAAACAATTTTAAAATACATCAAAAGATGTTGACATAGATGAAAATGATTTGTAAAACTCTTTGAGAAAAACATATCTTTTAAAAGAAAAAGTTTAAAAGTCACACAATTTAAAAAGGAATTAATTTAAAGGAATTTTTGAATCAAAGTGTCTCATACCACTTTGAAACTTTTCAAAGGAATTAACATTTTAAAAACATTCAATTTCATATAAATAAATCCTTAAAAACAATTTTGAAAACATGGATATTAATGAGAATTATTTAGAAGAATAAATATTTAAAAGAGTTAAAATCATGTCTTAGTAAAAAGTCCCTTAAAAATAATCCATTTGAAAACTCTTTTATGAAACATGGATGTGGATGATAAAGAGGTCCCCGTAGATACTCACATAAAAACAACCTCGAATAATAAAGAGATTGTGAAATTAACCATTACCATGAACTTTCCTTTAGTCGAGGGTACGTTTAAAATCGTGTATGAAGACCATAGTATGTTATTGAATTCTTCCAGAACCATATTAATATTTATGATATCATAAATACTTCATTTATGACTTTATACTACCCATTTAATAATAATTTCCTTGTTAAATTTACATTTCGGGTAGTAATCTATTTCTTTATCGTACGTGTTTTAACTTGTTACTCATGATTGTATTACTTAGATCAAGATTGAAATACATCCATAATATAAAACATGGTTTATATATCATATATATTTAGAATATAAATATGTATAATAGACATATATATGAAATGGAAAACACCGTTTATGGAGACGATAGTTCGTACGTACGCATAAACGATGTTTCCGTTTTCCTATTGTATTGAAAGGAACTAAGTGACAAAGTTATATGTTATTACATATATATATACATATATATATTCAGTAGAATTATTATGTCATATATTTCATAGTTATTAATGATATATATTTTATAATCATCTTTGAATGGTGAACGTGGAAATGAATCTCATCACGTCGTGGAGACGGTAATCCGTACGTATGCACGAGAGACAATATCGTTATATTGATAGAGAAATAATATTTAATTGGATGTTATATAGTATATACAGAATAATTATCTTCTTATATTTATTATTTACATAAATTACAGATCATTATTATACCCATCCAAATAATAATGTATTGAATAACAATTACACCACATCATGGAGACGGTAAGCTGTACGTACACACGTATGGTGACATGTCATTCAAAGGATGGATAGAATAATGATTATGGTTGTACCATATTTATAACAACATCAATTTATATAGAATATACTAGAGTTGTTATTTTATAATGGAAACAACAAAGAAAGAGGAAGTGGAAGAAGAAAGGAACTTGAAAGAGGTGGTGAAATATTTACCTCTTCTCCGGGTTCTTCCTTTTGATTTGATAAGAAGGGCTCTATAGGTTGGATTTATGAATAAAGTAATGCCTATATGATGAAGGTAGGCTAGTTTAGATGGTATTTGGGCAGATTTTGGCAGATCCAAATGGATTTTAATGTGTGAATTAGAGAGAAGGGTGAGGGGCACCTTAGGAAAAGCTAGAAATATTATTTTATAATAAAATAATTTTCTATTTATAATGGCTACAAAATATATTATTTAATTAATAAGGTGGTTATGGTTCTAAAAAAACTCAACCAATAGGTTTTAAACAGGTTTGGGTCACTATATTAACTTTATCTTTTAGATTTAACTCTTAGTTAAATAGTTTGACATTTACCATGTCTCTTTGTATTTTTATATTATATGGTTAATAAACATACAATATACTTCCAAGAAAACCTCAAGTGGTTAATTAATGATACACCTATCATTATATAAGTCTTTTTGAAGAAACTTAGACGCTTAGGAATAGAATATCAATTAATAATATAATATTTGTTTTAAAAACTCTTTTATGTCAATTTGACACTATTTGGTATTTTGTTTTTTTTTCTAAATTCATAACAGCATTATTACTTCAAAAACAATTCATCTAACCAACCCTAATATTTCCTATTAACCTATAAAATTAGTTTACTTCATAAAAAGTCTCAAATTACATTTATTTGGATATTTATAATGTCAATTATTTTAATCTTTCATTAATTATGTAATTATTGCATCATCATTGTGTCATAAGTAAATTAAAATATTTAATTTATAAAAATATAAATAAAATACCATTATTTAGGAAATCATTTTATCCTTCTAATGAATATTTACAGTTCAATATATCTTCTGTGTAACCCTATATTAAAAAATAGTTATTGAACATTGATTTTAACCCTTTTAACTATTCTTTAAATTAAATAATAATAAATGTCCTAATCTAATCGAAGTGTACCTAAAGGATCAAATTTTATTCATAAGGTTTGTTTTGGTCGAATTAAACTTATCCAATATAATTAGGTTATGTGTTAGGGTAATAATAATATCATTTTTACCCTAAATTATACTATTTACTTTTAACCGTGGTAAATAATAGTAAAAATTACTATTCACCAAAAATTATTTTAATCTTATTGAACCACAGTTTACTTACTGATATCAACCATGTCTCTTAGAGTTTTTAAATTCAAATCAAAGAAGCAGTAAAATTATGTTTTATGTAAAATTTCAAATTATCCTTGGAGGTGGGTAAAAGATGGTAAAAGTTCAATAAAATTTTTATATATCTAAACTTTTTGTAAAATGAAATCAATGAATTACATTGAACTTATATAGGTATTATGTATCTATTTTGACCTAAAATAAATTTAAATAAAATACATAATTATTTAAATAAAAAGTCGGTTTTAAATAATAACTTAGTGTTTTTCACTATTCATCAAAAATTGAATGTTTTCAGAAAAATACAAAAAATTCACCCTAAGATAATTTTGATATTCAGAAGTCAAAAATGAAGTCTATTTTACTAAATTAAAAAAAATATAAGTTGAATTTATTAATTTAAAATTAATTCCCATTATCATAACCAAAAGGCGTATTTTTTTAAGAAATAATAACTATCAAAAGACTAACACTTGTTAATGTTCAATTTCAAAGTGAAATTACTTATAATGACCGACATTGAATTAAATGGTAAAAATATAATCTATTTATACTTCCAAACCATTAAAATGTATAATTTAATACAGTAAATTATTTTGATTAAAAAAGGTGTTTTCTATCAAAATATAGTATTTCTCACTATTCACCCAAATATGAAAGTTATCAGAAGAACACCAAAAATTTATTAAAACAAAATTCTTATGTCCCGATTCTAAATAATAATTTTATTTTGTAAAATTTAATATATAAAAGTCTCAAATATTGGATTTAACAAAGGTTCACCATAAAAGGCAGTAAAAGTGCATTTTCTGAAAAATACTTCTTTTATCTGAAAAAAATGAATTAGTTCTTACATTATGTCTAAGAAACTCATAATATGGATTCTAAAATTATAACGGATTTTGAACAACTAGTTTGGTAAGTCGTGGTGTGATTGAACTCAGTGTTACGTCTAGTGCAAGTTATTGCATTACTGTGATGAAATAAAGTTCTATGAAATCATGGGGTGTTACAGGGAACCTATCCTCAAAATTATTGTTATGATTAATGTGACGAGGTCATCCACACTAATGACACTAGAAAAAGGTCTTACCAAGTTCATAAATATAAGTAAAAAACAACCCTATAATCCCTTTTGAGAATAACATGTTTTTATCTCATCAATAAGAAACTTCATATACTTTGAATATCAATTTCCATGGGTTTGACCATGTAGCGGGCTGATAACACCTGAACCTCCTTTCAAACCAGTATCTATGAGGAAATCCTTCTTGAAAACGTTTAAAAATGATATGAAATTAAATAATGTATCATTGGTTTGTTCAGACTCATTAAGTCCCAATTAAAAATACCTTAACATATATTCCACATCCCCAATCAATTAAAAATATAAATTAAGAAGACAAGTAAAAGTTATGTCATATTACATGGCTCTCATCAAAACATGTTGGAGGTGTAGTAGTTGCTTCACCTTTAGACCACACAGGGTATCCATATGAAAATGTTCAACGAAGAGATCTATAAATTTTTTCAATTTGAGACCCTAATATTTCTTTTTTTAAAGGATCGCATCCAACAATTCAGGTGTGTAACACCCCAAAATTTTAAAATATGAATAGCATATTAGATACCATGTATGACATATAACTACAAGCGTAGAATAAAATATAACATATAAAAAATTTGTGATATATTTAGTATTTTAAATAAATTCAATAAATTTTAAATTTTTAAATGCATGTAATATGGAGTAATATTTTGTTATGGAAAACAAAAAGTTTCTTTGAAATCCTGCATTACAAGCAAGACCAGGTTTTACCGAACATCGATATATTATTATTATTAATAATTAATCGGATTGTTATCACCTAATCATTATAATGGAGAGTATTAGTAGGGGTAAAAAAATATGAAAATATATATTTTTGAAACATTTATTGGTTATATATTTATTATAAATAATTATAATAATCATTTAAAATAAAAAGAAATGTTTTCATTAAAAAAAGTATATTTTCCAAAAACAGTGGTTGGTTGCGCTTGGAAAATATAATATAACATTTATTTTTTTTTAAATTTTAAAAACATTATATGGAAATATTACCTTAATTTTATAAATAGTAATATCAAAATTATATTTTTCTGAATTGTTTCTATGAAGTTTCATTTTTTATGAATAGTTAATAATAATGAATTTTAATTGAGAACTTCCTTTTTTTATAAATCATTTATAATGTTAAATTATATTTTTAATTAGTTCTAAAGTCAAAAAAAGTTAAATTATAAATATATTAATTAAATTTTGGTCATTTTACTCAGTTAAATGTTTAATTTTTATATAAAAACAATGTGACCTTTTGAACATTTGTACTTTTAAAACCCACTTACTCGTGCACTCTATGGGATTAATTTTCTATTTAATTTTTCCACTTATGTAAATTAAATTTTTAAAAAAGGATTAATTTTTTGGAATCCTAATAATTTAATATTATAATGAGGAAAAAAATGACCAAATTTATTAGTGAAAACTTTTAAAAATAATTAAAACAATCGAGGAGAAAATGAGTTTACTTAGTATTTAAAAATAGCATATAAGGTTTAAAAATTACACAAAAACTGTCCCAAACCCATTTTCTATAAATATTTCATCCTTAAAACTTATAGTATCGGGAATGGAGAACTATTGGGGCCTCATTAAATGAAACAAATAGTGGTCGAATTCACTCTTTCATAAAATAAAAATGTACAACTCACCACACAAACAAAAGGATACCCCCTCCCATCTCCACTTCATGCCATTCAAAAACTTTTTTTGGAAAATAGATAACAAACAAATTCCAAAAATTACCTACCCTCTTCCTATAATACTTATTTATAGAATAAATAAAACCTTTGAATGTTTTAGTACAATCCTTAGGAGGATACTCGAAGAAGAGGTAATGTTCAAATAAAATATTTTTTATTTTATTTCCTTCTACACCTCATTAAATTCCTATTTTACCATGATTATATATTAACCTCAGTATCATAAATATAATTATAGTTTTTTATGTTTTGGGTATGATCTACAACTTCACATACTTCTATAAAATGGGTTATGAAATCCGCATTCTTTTGTACGGCATACTACCACCTCACGAACCGATGTAGTTCGTTTATCGATTACCCCCATTCATGTTTTGGAATAAAGATATATTTATAGTTTATATATAATATATTTAATATTTATGGTGTTATTATTCTTATTGTACTATTATATCACAAAAAACTTCATGCTTTCAAATTTTTTGGAATATGATAATGTCGCCCATGTGTGTGGCAGACTACCACATCCTAAAGCGATGTGATTTGTTCACACTTTATATGGAATGTATGATGGATGGTTTTATTTCAAAATAATATATATATATATATGAAATATAAATGAAAAATTAATTATAGTTTAAATATATATCATTTACATTTATTTCTTTAAAAATTACTAGAAAATGGAAATGTCGTTCATGCATACATACGACCAACCGTCTCATTGAACGATGTATTTAATTTCTTATCACTGAATATTACATAATACTATAAATACATATATACTAAATATATATTATATTTATATAATGTTTATTATTTTTTATAACTAAATAATATTCTCAAGAATCGAAATTCTCAAGAAAGTGGATAAATGAGAAAACAATGCAATTAACACCCAAAATAATGAAAATTATAATACATTATTAATAAACATGTGATAAGATATTATAGAAGGGTAATATATTATGTTATAAATATTAATATGGTAATTATATACGTTAATAACTTTCTTAAAAATATTTTATTGTTGGTTAAATAAAGTTTAACCAAAATTAAGCGTAAGGTAAGTGTTTTCGTCTCAATTTCATTTCATTGAGACATATTGTAATATTGTTCAACTTATAAATTTTATAGGGTGTATATAAAAAACATGAAATGTAATATCATGAATATGTCATTATTCAAGGTATTTTAAGTTTCAATTTGAATTATTTCACCTAAGGTTATTTTACGTAAAAGTTACTGGGTGGTAAATAATTTCATAGCTCAATTCTTATTCATTATGTCATATTACTTATTTATTGTCATTAATATTCAACGGTTATGTGTGTAATAAATTTTGAATAATTATTTTCATATTTCATCATATTTTATGTGGATTTATAGTTGACACACATAATCAATTCATTGGTCAATTCTCTATTCAATGTTATGATCTTTACAAGAATTTAATTCACAATTTCATTTTATTCAGGATTGATTACACATGAATTTCTAGTGAAGGAAATTATTTGATCAATTTTTAGTAAACCATTTAATTTTATAAGAAATTGATAATTAATGATTATTTTCAACTGATGGAACCATTTTCCCAAAATTTGGTACATAAAAGTTTTGAGAAAATGTTTTAATACAATCCGAATTCATTTCTCCCTTCTATCAAAAATCTATTTTCTTATAAAAAAGTTTACGAAAATGGTTTCTTTGAAATTTTCAAAATGATTTCATAAATTAAATTATTACATATTTTCACTTTTTATAAAAAAATATCAAATTAATCTTCTTTTCACATTCTAAACAGTCCACATTTCCAAAACATTTTACCATGACAATGGAATATTATTTATGATAGGTAGTGAATTAACTTTTTCTTTGACTCTCATTTCATTAATTATTAAATTTCATGTTTAAGATGATATTTAAAAAAATGTTTTTAAAATTTATTTTCAAAGAAAAGTATTACAGATGTGTCTTTGAAGATGAAATGATACATTCCTTAAGAATATTTTTAATAGTCTTTTTATGATATAACTATTCATCAATAACAAAAACTATTTAGTTTAAATGGTGGATATTTTTTATTAATACGATCTTGTTTCTTCCTATGGATGTTTTATGACCATTTTTACTAAGGAATGTTTTGACATTCACTTGTTTGATTCATTTTTTAGTCAATATCATTCCATTTAAATTTTCACTTTCCTATGATCATTGGAAATTAAAATTCCCATAAAAAATCCAAATTATTTATCAGGGATATGTTTTTTTACATTAACCACATATCATTTCTACATATGGTGTACTAAATTTAATGTTATTTGATAACTAGGTAAATATTGATAAATATGTATCCTTTAATAAATACATATATTTTATAATAAGTCACACTATTTATAAATCCATTATTTGATATATGGAGAATGATTTAGACAAGTACGACATTATGGGTCTCGATTATAGATATCTCATTGATTCATTTGTTGTCTCATGGGATGAATCAGTTGACTAGAAATAGTTATGTTGTTTTTTACATAGTATGTTTTAAACCATCTTGTTAAAGGTATTGATGGTAAAGGTACCATGTACGAAGAAAACATAGTGTCTAATAAATAAAAATTTCTTGAATTCAGAATTAAATTATTATTATCCAAGATATTTTCACTATGAAAAAAATATGGATGAATTTAATTCTTAGTGTATAGATTAAATGGAATATGTTTTCTGTTATTTACATTTACAAATTGATTCTACCTTATCTTATTATAAAATTCATATTATTTTAATGGCATGTGCTTCAATTATTTGCATTTACAAATAAGTTATTTCTTATTCAGTTATAATAGTTATGTTATTGGTTAACTATATTTGTTTTAATTTATTATCCATACCATTTTATTATGAATTTCATTCTCATTTTATTTATTTCATGGAATGTGTGTCCATTTATTTTCCTTTCCATGTTGATTATGATTATTTATTTAGGAGAGCTTCCTCAATACTTAAACCTTACTATAAATTTGAGATAATCCTTATTTAGTTTCATTCCACCAAGATTCCAAAGTGTATGATATGACCAATACGTAGGGATTCACAATGTGAAATAAATTTATTCTTGAAAAAAAATATCATGTAATTTTTTATATTGAAATTGAGTATAAGATTAATGATGTATCTATTTTACCAAAAATGCTAAACTAATTGGTCCATCAGGATGTGTTTCCTTTTATTTAATACCAATTTAATGCTATCAGTCAATGGCTTCATCCTACCGGGGTTAGGTTCACAATGGTTAGTGTCAAAGGAAGTTCAGTAGAATTTTTCGGAACTAGTTATAGGGGGAAATTGAATATGGAACAAAACCCTACTATAGACATTGGGGATACATAAAGAAGAACATAATAATGTTTTGGTATGATATATAGTATGGGTGTTTTCATTATAATACATCCCTATCAAGATAATAAAAGTGTACATGGTTCTATCAAAAATGTACACAGGGGTAATAACTCTAAAAAGGATATGTCGATCTTGACCTGAGCATAACCGGGTACACGACAATGGTCCTTACTACACACTTGGTTTGACACTCATATCGGATATTCTTAGCATTATTCATATTTTATTTACAAACCATTCTGATGGATTTGAAAATATTATGGAAATGAATAAAAAAACTTAAGCCTAAGGTATCATATAATGAAAATAAAGTTTAATGATTTCAATATCCTATAATTTATTATACGATTTTCTCACTATGTTAATTTTTGCTTACACTAAGATTTATCGTTTTTGTCATTGGTGGGAACCTGAAGGAAGCTTGTAAACATTGAGCATGAAGGAAATCTATGTGTCAATGATCAACCAAATGAGATAAACATTGGAGTTCAAAATATCGTGTGTATTCCTAATACATTTTCTATAAATATGATTAACAACAAATATCTTAACCAGCACCAAGACTCACTGAATAAGAGAAGCATGGAGTTTTCTAAGAGCTCGAGTTGGGGGGGGCATGAAAAAATATAATTATTTCCATCATGAAAGGAATATTGAAGGATACACCTAGGAAAGTGTCTTAATGGAATGGAAAATGATTTATTTGTGTAAAAGAAGGTCATAAATAAAATAACTACAGATTAAAAATGAATATTCTAATGGGAGGAAATAAATATCATCCTAAGGGTCCATTTATAGTTTGTTTCCTTAAATGCACGGAACCCGAGAATTTCCCAAGTCAACACCCTCTTGTATGATTAACCCTAAGACCATGGAAGGTCTTGAGTGGAAATAAAATAGATGGAGTATTTATTTATTTTTATTCATGTAATAAAATTTTGAAGTGTTTTACCAATAGTATATTGGTTACTAGAATCATAAAATATCCAAGGATTCTGTTAATTTTTTTAAACATTTTAGTATTAAATAACGTAAGTGTTATGGATAACATCATGGGTTAATGAGTTTTAGATTTATCATGTGATCAAATTATTTACAACCTATTTTAGGTCTTATGTTATAAAAATTCACCAAGATTGTTGATATTTTTAGAGAATTTGGTGGCAAGAATATGTTTTAGTAGAAACTTTATTTGAGGAATATTGACTTTTATTTTTATAAAAATAATTTTAACGGTATTGATGATAATTAGGTTTGATATGATAATTAATAAAATTTTAATAATCATCAAACAAAATTTCTAGACATTGTTAAAAAACAATTTGTATTGAAAACCATAGTAAAAATGTTATTTATTGATTAACTTTTTTTCATGTGTATATATATCATATTTTTGTGATAATTATAGGAATTATATTAATATAGTACATAAAAAGGATAAATTGAAAGAATGGTGACCATATATTTCATCTGACAAGGTGGCATGGCTTGAACCCATGATCAAAGGATGATAAGGGTTTCGTGCATACTGATATACTACTTGATGTCTTGGTTAAAATTTCATTATTTTTAATTAAACAATTTTATGAATAAAATTTACTGATAAACTTATGGTATTAATTTTGAAGTTTAGATATTAACATACTAACTCTATTAGTTTTTTAAAATCATTAGGGTTGGATGGAAATAATTTCCACTCTTTTATGGATCTTAGGATTTTTTATAATTGAATTTTAGTGATTCTGGAGAAAAAAAATTTTTGGATATTAATTTCTTGCAGTAAGGGATGAATTAAAAATAATAATGGATAAAATAATGCTTATAAAATAGAAAATTATTATGTTATTGTTTTTAATTATTTTCTTATATATTAAAATAACTCCAAAAAATAAGAAAATAAACTTGAAATAAAAAATGATACCCTATTATATTCATTTATAATGAATCAAATGTTCTTTCAAGTAATCATAGATTTATGGTTTGGAGGCCCCCAATTTGTTTTTGATTATTTAATTTTTGGTGATCAATGACCTCAATAAGTCTTTTTAATTATTTAATATTTTACTCCATTTACATATCATCAGATTCAACTAATGTTCTCCTACTTGAAACCTACTTATGTGTTTGTCCATATTACCATTGTACTTCCAATTATCTCTTAGTAAGATTATATTTTATTAAAAAAAATATTATTTAGGTTTGTCAATAGTGGTATTTAAAAATTTCAAACCCTTGATCACCTATATCATGTTTTAATTTCAGGTTCACAATTTATTTAAGGTGTGGTGAATATAACAGCATGAAATTTTAGAATATGAACATCATATTCTAAAAATTGGGTACAACTGCGAAAGCAGCACACACGCAAGGAAGAAAATTACATTAAATTGCATGCCCGGGGACTTGACCTCGTGACCTTCCCCTCACCCCCCAAACCCTTACTACCCCACCACCAACGGTGGGGATATTTTATAACATGTATATAATGGTGTAATTTCAGCCTTGTGTGAACATCCCCATGAGGTGGCCCGAGCCCGGCCTTGGGCCGGCCCAAAGCATCTGTTCGGGCCGGGGTTCTTCGGTCTAGGCCGGGCTTTTTCAAGTCAGGCTATGGTGGGCCTTTATTATTTTTAAGATGATTTTTTGTTTTAAAACTTGTTTTATACATTTTTATTTAAACAATTTTTTAACATTTATTTTAATAAATAATATTTATTTTTAAACTGATGTTTTTTTGTAAAAATGTTTATTTTATTTTTTATTAACATTTTACAGTGGGTGGATTTGTTTTTTGGTCTAAATTGATTTATATATTGTGATTCTATATATATTATTTTGAAATGGTAAAAAAATTAATGAGGGATTTTGGGGGCTGTGCAGTAGTGGGTGAGTTTAAAGCAGTGTTATTTACATATTTTTTAACATTTATTTAAAAAAAACTAAATTTAATTTTTTTAACTTATTAATAATTTTTTAAGCATTTGTCAAAAAAAAAGTTATTTAAAAGGTTTTATTTAAACCATTTTTAACATCTATTTAAAACGTTTTTTTACATTTTTTAATGATTAATTTAACACATTTTTTATTTTTTTAAACTAGTGTTGTTGACAAGTATTTTTTTAAAACAATTAACATTTTTCATATTTTAATGTAAAAAGTATTTGTTAAATGTTTTTAAAAAAAATTAATTTAAGTGTTTGTGTTAAAAACTTTTTCTAAACATTTTATTAAAACATTTTTATTTAAATATTTGTTAAACTATTTTTTAACACTTGTTAAAAATGTTTTTTACATTTATTTTTTGACATTTAATTTAAAACGTTTTTTGAACGCATGTTTTTTACAAGTATTTTTTTAAACATTTAACGTGTTTTATATAAAAACATTTTTTATTAACATTTTACAGTGGGTGAATTGTTTATTTTATTCTAAATAGATTTATATGGGTATATTAATTTATATATATTATGTAAAAATTTAGAAAAAAATATTAATTAGGGATCCGAGGTGTGCATCAGTGGGTAGTGGGTTTAAAGCGTTGTTATTTAAATGTTTTTTTATCATTTATTAAAAAAAATTACATTTATTTCTTTAACTTATTTATGAAAATTATGTTTAAGATTTTTTTTAATTTAAAACCTTTTTTAAACATTTTTTTAATTTTTTTATAGGGTAGGCCCGACCTGGCCCAATTCTATTCAGGTTGGGCCGAAATTACAGCCTTATGGGGTGCACGGTAGTGGGAGAATTAATTTGTTTCTAAATATATTTATATATGTATTTATAGTATATATAATATATTCAAGTATCATCATATTTTAAAAAAAATTAACGAGGTTGGGGGTGTACGAATATCATTGGGTGAGTGGTTATTTTTTGTTAATATATAATAAGTTATTATATATATATATATATAATATCAGAAAATTGTAAAAATAATAATTAGGGGTTGGGGGGTGCGCTGTAGTGGGTGGGTTAATGTTTTTTCAAAATAGATTTATATATAATATATGAAGTTGAAAAACATTTAAAAAAATAATAAGGTTGGGGGACGTGCATGAACATCATTTGGTGAGTGTGGTATTTTTTTGTTAATATAAAATTAGTTATTCTATATATAATATTATATCATTGACACACACACACATATATATATATACACACACACATTATTAATGGATTTTTAAAATCTACACTTAATTGATATATATTATTAATATCTTTATATATATATATATTATTAATGGCCTTGTTTATATATATATATACATATATATATATATTATAATATCATTGATATATATATTATTAATGGATTTGTTTATATATATATAATATGAAAGTTTCATCGTATTTTAAAACAATTAATGAGGATGGGGGTGTGCACAATCATTATTGGGTGAGTGCATTATTTTTTTAATATATAATAAGTTATTATATATATATATATATTGTTAAATGATTTATATATATATTTAATATGAGAAAATTGTAAAAATAATAATTTGGGGTTGGGGGTGCACTGCAGTGTGTGGGACAATTTTTTTTCTAAATAGATTTATAAATGTATAATATATAGAATATATGCAAGTTGCAATATATGTAAAAAAATTAATGAGATTGAGGGACGTACACGAACGTCATTAGGTGAGTGTGTTATTTTTTTTATTAATATGCAACTGGTTATTATATATATATAATATTAAATCGTTGATATATATATATATATATATATATTAATATCTTTGTTTATATATATATTATATTAAATCATTTATATATATATATATATTATTAATGGACTTTTAAAAGCCACACTAAATTGATATATATTATTAATGGATTTTTTTATATATGTACATTATATATATATATATAATTGTATATCATTGTATATATATATACACACACACAGATTATAATTATATATAATAATAATTATATGTGTATATATATACACATTATTAAATATATATTATATATTATATATTATATATTATTTTTTGTTAATGTATAATGATATATATATACATATATAAAAATTATGGTGATAATATAATAGGTGTAGCCCATAGACTAGTTGGTCCAGCCGCGACCTTGAAATCTTTAGGTAGGGGGATCAAATCTCTGTACCAGCAGCTTCACGTTAAATGTTTTTACAAGATCTGGGCTTCGCACGGGCCAGCGGGTTGTGATTTTTTGGGTCGGCCCGGCCTGTCCCGTGGGCCTTATTGGATCGGCCTAGACCCGACCCGATGGACCAATGGCCCGAGCCCAGCCCGACCCAACGTAGGCTTTGCTGGGCCTGGCCGGTCTGGCTTCCGGGCCAGGCATGTCGGGCTTTCGGGACAAAATTACACCCTTACATGTATAATAGGTAACACAAATCTTAGAAATAAATATAAGACCCATAGAATTTAATAAATATTTACAATTTTTTAAAAAATAATTTATTTTATAGATTTCAATTCATTAAATAATGAGTTAGATTATGTTACATGCAAAATCATGTTTCCATGAAACCATACATTACACACAATATCAGGTTTTACCAAACAACAATAAAAAATTAATATTATTGTTATCACGTAGACGTTAGAATGGGGGTATGAATATTATTAAAAAACTTATGTAAATATGTTTTTTACAAACATTTATTGGTTATTTATTTATTATAAATAATAATACTCATTATTTAAAATAAAAAGAAATGTTTCCAGAGAAACTATATTGTCCTAAAATTCATTTTAGTCGATTTTGGTGCACATAATGTAAATATTTTTAAACTTTTAGAAAGATTATATGAATAAATAAACGTAATTTTTAAAATAATGATATCAAAATTTTCCTAGGGTGATTTTTTTTTATTTTTATAAGATAATTCAATTTTTGATGCATAAAGAAAATAATAAATTTTATTTGAAAACTGTATATTCAGATAAATAATTTATAATGTTAAATTATATTTACAATTGATTTTGAACTAAAAATAGTTCAATTATATATATTTTAATCTAATTTTTTAAATTTTAATTTTACTCAAATTTAATTTTTAGATAAATTCATTATGAACTTTTGAAAATTTTATCTTTAAAAAACAACTTTCTCTTCATGTTTGCATGATTTATTTTAAAAGTAATTTTAACACATATGTGAATTGAATTTAAAAAAATGGATTCATTAATTTGAATCTGAAAATTATATAATTTATAATGTGTTAAAAATATTTTTTTAAGAAAAATATTTTCAAAAATAGTTAAAATTAATTAGAGCGATTAAGGAGAGAATGAGTTTACAAAGTAGTTAAAGATAGAAATTAAAGAGTAAAAATGACCCATGACTTGTCAAAACCCCATTGGATTTTAATATTTTGACCTTATATCATATATTATAGATAATGTATCATAAGGTTTCTTGGTGACATGAATCAACGTAGTTGGAATTCACTATTTTATAAATAATTACAAGTAAGCCACTCACCCCACTTATAAAAGGCCACCCGTCTCATCTCCAATTCACACATTAAACCAGAATTAGTTTGGGAAATACCTTCTAAAATCACTCCCCAAATTCCCTAACATAGTTCAAGAATCCTTATTTTGGGAAAAATTACAATCTATGAATGCTTTAGTATAAACCTAAGGAGGATACATGAAGAAGATGTAATGTTTTTCTAAAAGTGTTTTTATTTTATTTCCTTATCCAACTACTTGAATTACAATTATACCATGATTATATAACAATTTAATTATCTTTAAAATAATTATTTATTTTTATTTAAGGTTAGAACCAAAAAATTCACACACTTCCATCAAATAAGTTATGAAAACATCATTCGTTTGTACGACTGACTACTGGCACGCGAACTGATGTTGATCAATTTTCAATTACCACCTTTCAATGTTGGGAATAATGATATATTTATAGTTTATATATTATATATATTATATTTATGAATTTTTTATGATTTTCGAATTATTATTTCACACATACCTTCATGCTTTCCCTTTTTTGGGAATTTGATAACGTCGATCGTGTGTACGACATACTACTTCCTTGTGAAGCGATGTCATTAATTCACACTCTAAATAAAATTTATTAAGGATGGGTTTAATAAAACGATTTGATATATATGACATAAAAATGAAAATATAATTATAATATACATATATATATATATCATTTAATTTTCCTTCATAATGTGATAAGAAAATGGAAACAAAATTCATGCGTTCGTAAGACCTACTATCTCTATGAACGATGTATTCCATTTCTTATAACTAAATACTATATAAGACTATAAATACATATATAAAAAATATATATTATATATATATCATGATAATTATTTTTTATATTACAGAACTACGGAATATGTGTAAGAATTTGAATGTTCAAGACAAATAATGAATGAGAAAACAAGGAAACTAACAATGATAAACTCAAAATAGTGAATGATTATTAACAAACATGTGATAAGATGTTATATAGGGATCATTTAAAATATTATAAATAGTAATATTATTCTATTATAAGTTGTAATATTCTTAAAACCATTTTACAGAAGGATAAAGAGCTTTCAATCAAATGAAAGTGTAAAGTAAGGTATTTCATATCAATTTTATTTCATTGAGGTGTATAGTAATGTTAATTACCTAATTATTTTTATATTATATATATACCACCATTTATATTTAATATCATCAATAAATGATTTTTCCTAGTATTTTATAGTTAATTTTTAATTATTACATGTAATGGTGCATGAATTAAGAGTTACCAAGTGGCAGTGAACTTAATAACTCAATTCTTTGTCAATGGGTTATATTAGTTCCTCATTGTCATGAATATTCTAAGATTATGCATGTGTTGACTTTTGAAAATATAATATTTTATTTAAAATTATTTTAAGTGTATTTACAGTTGATACACATAATAGATTGTCTGAATTATTCTCACTTCAACATTATGATCTTTGCAAGGGTATTGAAGGAAATTATTTGATCATTGTTAAATAAAGACATTAATTTTATTATCCTACTGTTATTAATGATTATTTTCAAGAGATATTACCATTTTACCATTATTTTCTACTTCAAATTATTGATAAATGTTTTAATAAAATTAGACCTCCTTTCTCTCTTCAGCTGGAAATCATCATTCTTACAACAAAAAGGTTTTTAGAAATTCTTTATTTAACCTATTAAATATGATTTAATAAATATAATTTGTTGCCATTTTTTCTTTAAAAAATGAATTTTTTTCTTTCTTTTTTAATTAGGAAATTTTATATTCTTTTTACCATCATGATGGTTTGTTCTTTATGACATGTATGGAATTATCCACTAACATGACCATCTTTTCATTGAAGAATTATTTGTATGTTCATATGGATAATTTTAAAGAAAGTGTTTTTAAAATTGATTTTCATAGAAAATGATTATTTTAATCCAATATGGAAATTATATTTTTCTGAAGATTTTTTTAAAAATGTTTTTATGTTATATATATTCATAAAAAAACCATTTATTTTACACTGGGTATATGTTGATAAATGTATTTCCATTACTCAATAAAAGTATTTTAGGATATGTAACAATATATATAAATTGATTATTTGATATATGGGGAATGATTTGGACTAGTATGACCTGGGTGGGGCCTAGTTTTAGATATCCCCACAATGGATTTGTAGTCTCATGGGATAAATCAATTGGTTATCCATATTTATGCGGTTTTATTCTCTATATGTTTTAAAATGACTTGTGATAGGTCTTGACTGTAAAGGGTCATTGTACTTGGAAAACATCATGTAAAATAAATAAGAATTACCTATATTCAAAATAATTTTATTATTTTCTAAGATATTTTCACAAAAAGAATACGTGGATCCAATTCATTCTTGAACTAATGATTAAATGGAATGTGTTTTCCGTTATTTACCTTTCTATATTGATTCTACATTATTTTATCATAAAATGCAGGTTCTTTAAATGGACATTCTTTTAGTTATTTACCTTTCAATATTAATTATGCCTTATCTAGTTATTATTGTAATGTTATTGATAAAATGTAATGTTTTTTCAGTCATTCACTTTCTATATTGTTTACTCACTTCTTTTAAAAATTATTGATTACATGGAGTGTGTGTTCAGTTATTTAACATTCCATATATATTATTCTTATTAATTCATTATAGATTCTATTTTACTTTTCCATTACTAAGAATTTGATATCACCCTTATTCTTTTCCCTTTACTCAATAATCAAATTATGTTTACTATGATTAATATTTGGGGATACACTGGATGTAATAATGTTATTCTAAAAAACAATTATGTTGTAATTTTTTGTATTCAAATGTTACTCATGTATGTATCCAGTTTACCAAGAAAACTAAATTGATTGGTACTCTAGGATATGTTTCCATGTATATTGTGAAAATATAATGGTGGAAGGAACTAGCTATGAGATAATAGGAACTGGGTTGCTACAAGGCACCAATCCTCTAGAATAATGGTGGAATTATTAACTCAGTAATAGTAAAGTGTTTAAATGCTTTCAATGATGTATTAGAGGTTATTAATATACTCATTTACCTACTAATGGAACCATAACATCATAATATTAGAGTATGATGGAACTAAAAATACCTTATAATATCATAATACATGGTATACTTTAAGGGAGATCCTAGTCTAAATGTTCGATGAATTTGGGATAACCCCTCCTAGATCAATGAAGGATAGTTAGTTAAGTTGTACGATTATTCTCACCTATTTATAATGAACTCTATTATTATATTTTATACTCCATGGGTACTTTAAATCTCATTATCATTATCTTACGTAATGTATAAATTAATATCAGTACTTCCTTCCCATAAGGAACCACCCCATGACATAATCCACCAAATATAAGACAGGCATAACCCTATTCTCCTCTCCCTCAAATTCATTTTGAAAATAATTCTCATTGTTTAGCCCTTTATACATCATTTTAAACTATGTTACCATAATTAATTAATTATATAAAAAATGTAAATGAATAATTTCTATAAAACCCAATGCCTCATATAGGTTATGAATTTCAGTATAAATATAATGTCTTGTTTCTAATAAGGATTTTGTTTTTAAGAACCAATAATAAAAGAAATATTATAAGTGTTTCAACATATGGAGGAATTTTTTCCTTGTATTGAGGATTAAGAGGTGATACAACGGAAAATGGGAGCTAAGAAGTAGTTTTAGAAGGCACATAAGGTGATTGGGGTTCCCAAAGGCCACCAAAACATAGGCTATGTCCTAGTGTCACTACTCTGGATATTGCTGATGACCAAGGGGATACCCACATCATAGAGCTACACATGGTTCTCGGGGGTGGCATTGTGTAAAATGGAGTGCATCCATGGGATATATTGGAGTGGTGGAGGTTATTTCACCCTATTTGATCATGGAAAGTGTGAAAGCATCGCGCCAAAGCGTAGTGACCCAAAGAGTTTCATTGGGGATTTAATTTTTCAGTTTTGGGTTGTTCTATATTTATGAAATAGAAATTGATGGGTTTGGTATGGTTATGGAATTGGGCATGTATGTCTTTCATGGGATTGATGGGAGTGCACCTCAACATTGCATAGCTATAGTGCAAGCTGTTTTTCTTCCCATTATTGTTTACATTTTCTAAATTTTACATTTTCCCTCATATATTTTTAAGGGACCAATCCCAATTTTTTCTTCCTTTTTCATGTAAAATGATCCAATGGGGGTCTCCTATATCTTATCCATTAATCCCTTGTGTAAATGGGTTGTATTTTATTTTATTTTAGTAATGAATATTAGTGAGTATCTTCCACTTTATCAATTGATTCTTGTTTATTTTATTTTAATTTGATTTTGAGAAACCCTGTTAGGGCATGTAAAATATTTTCATTGGATTGTGGTGGAAATAATCTAATATGAAAGGTCATTTATATATGATGTATAGAAAATATCATGAGATATTTATTATTCTATATTTTATTCAATTTAGTCAAAGGTACGTCAACTTGTGAATTAATTTGAGGTTTTTTACTAAATAGGGAAAAATAATGATTGGATCGATGTTGAGTTTTTGGGATTTCTTCTTTGAATGGTTTTGATAGTATTCATGAACCTTTTCTGAGAGGATAGTTTATATTTCGGTGCAACGAGATAATTTGGTGAGTCGTTCAATGATTATACCAATTTCATTAAACATTAAATTAATTTTATCTATTTAATTAAAAATAACTACATTATTATAAGTTAATTATATTCTTTATAAAGACTTATGGCCTATAAATGAAATGAAGTAGCTGATTGGAGTTGGAAGATCTTGGGTGAGAGTTTTGGAGATGATTCAAAAGGGGGATGACTTCATGTTTGAGTTTTGTGGTACTTATGCATTCTCACTATGGTGTTATGCATTATTTATGTTCCTTGTGGTATGTGCAGTCTCACCACCAAGGGTTTTTGTCCTATTAAAGTTGTATAAAAATTTAAATTAAAAATAAATTTTTGTAAATTGATTGTAAAAAATTCCTTAGGTCATGAAGGTCCACTGTACAATGGATTGATTCATTTTCCACTAACAGCTGATACCCAAAATATAATTGAATACATTATGATATACAAACCTATAGGAGTGAGACACAATATAACACTATGATTTTGTAGGCCTAGAAAAGTTCTTTAGACACCTCAAGTTGGGATGTGTGATGAAATTCAATCGATCGGACCACGTAAGTTATGTGATGGAAATAAGATACCTCAGAACCTTCTAAATAGTTTTGAAGAGTGTGGGGTGATAATTACTCCCCCACTGAGATATTATTACCTTAGTGGGTACACACTATAATGAATAATGGACTGGTTTGGTTTGAGGACTGACATTGGGGGACTTTGGAATAGAGATTGGTATTTTTTTCATCTATTGCGATTGATGCATTTGTGTCTTAATTAAGAGGATAATGAGGCCTTGAAATGTATATTGCAATACTAATGGATTTTATTCCCTCTTACAAATTGGAATCGACCTACGAGTTAATATCCTGATAAAGAATCATAGGTGGGGTATCCTTGTATTGATGAGACATATGGTACCATAGTGGTTATCCTATTGCGATATTGACCCTAGAAAGAATTTGTATGGAAATTGTTTATTGATAATAGAGTGTATCACCTTAGAACTTGAATTTATGATGTTATCATGTCATAGAGGGTATGATTATTGGTCCTTCACTTGATAGGTTGACCTTAGACCTATGAGATGGATTTGGGTAGATGGATAACCCTTATAAAATGTGTTGTGTGAGATATCATGGGAAGAATATACTACTCCACCTCATTTTATATTATATGTGGGATGTTATGGATTCCCTAGACACTCTCCTTGTATTTTCTATTTTTTCCGACTATTAGGATTTCATAGGGTCACCCCCTATGAATCTTCAGTTATACCCGATACATAAAGATTCCTTAGACATGTTCCATGTATCCATTAATGATTATTGATTCATATTTAATGGTTGGAATGTTTATATTCAACCTTTAGGTCTAAATTATAATTGAGGGTTATCTATTAGTTGTAGAATTGGAGCATGATGACTATGGATTTCTTAGGTTATAGTTATTTTATCTATTTTTTATTCTAAATTTCATATACACATATAATGCAATTGCAGGTTTTGTACAGGAAACACGTTGGTGGTTCCATATAGAGTTGTACTCACTCCCTACTCCAGTTTCTCTGACACTTGGGTAATAGAGAATATCTTCACTAATCATAGGTTCAGGTAGAGTAGAGGGAAAAATTTACAAGATCGAGAAGGATATCTCTAATAGACTAAACCCCATAATGATTTATGACTCATGGGTATAGTAAAGCCTCATATGTTTTTTCTTTTATATACTTCATATATTTTATAATCATGATGTGTGATCAATCATAGTATATTGGAATGATCATGGGTTTGTATGACTGTTTTATTCTATATTCATTTTATATATCATGTTTTTCTATTTATTGGTTATACATACTCTAATTTTTCTTGTTTGTGGATATGTTATGGATATTTTATGTTATTTAGAACACTAATATGGTGTAATAGTCTCTCCAAGGAAATTCCCTATACCAACACTATTAGTCGAAAGCCTCTAGTGTATGAGGATGCACACTTGAGGTTTTATGGTGCCTCCTCTAGTCTGGGAACCATTCTGTGGTGTCCATCCATGGGTGGGTGTTACAAAGTGGTAATAATGTTTTTTAATTGGTATCATAGAGTTTATTATAGTTTTTCTTGTATTAATATTTGGGTAGATGATAGATGTGTGATAAAGGAATGTTTAAGAGTTTTTTATGGATATTAATCTAATTCATCACAAACACCTTTTTCGTAGTACATCCTATTTACCAATGATATGGTATTATTTCTCTTTATTTATAATTTTATAATTATATAATTTCACATTTTTTGATGAACTACAGTTTCTTACACTCATGATTTTCTATGGTTTTTTCCAATGGCCCATTTCAAGATTCCCAATTACTTGAACCATGTTTGACACAAAGGATTTCTATGTCATACACTTGATTGTGTTTGATTGATATCTTTTAAGGTGATGGTTCATCTATTTAAAGTATCAAACAAACTTATATGGTGTTTTAAAAATAATATACTAGTTTAATTAAACTTAGAAGGAAAACAATATACATTTCCTCTCATGACAAGTAATGTGGGTCATTAGCAATATTCACCTGGATAACAACTATACATCACCTCTATGTAAGGGATGTATAGTGACCCTAGTAGATTGGTAAAGGTATTTTATTCCTTATGATTAAATGATTGGGGATTATTCTAAAAAAAGTATTTTTATTTAAAGTGATAATAAAAAAGATTTATAGTGTTTTCATATATATATTATTTTTAGAATTTGTAGAATCCTAAATTTTCAATGAGATATATTATCTTTTTATTTTGGTTAAACATAGAAAATCATGCCTAATCTCTGGTCGGATTAATTTAGAAATGGAGGAAGAAAGTGGGGAGGAACTTGGCTTCAAACTAGATACATGACAAGAGTTTGGATGGCGAGAACCATTGACGAAATTTATAGGTTCTTCCCTAGGATAGAAAGCCTAAGAATTAAATGACATGTAATGCACCTGCACACTGTCTAAATGATGGGGATGCGTTTTTAAAAAAATGATAGAGCCACTTTTTGACAGAATCTGATTTCTTTCCCATGAATAAGGTCTATCTCACAAGAGCTCCTCCTCTAATTCCTAACATAGGTCTCACCAAAACTTCATTATATGAGCTATGTTTCTTCGCCATTAGTCATGTTGGATCCATAATGGTAATCTATCCACATTTATTCATTCCTTTTCCATCTTCCAATATTTTTTTTATATTGGTGTGTGCTCATATACCTTATTTTCATGTTTTTTGGATAGTTCAATGTTTTCTCCCAATATAGCTTGAATCAAAGGATATAAAAAGATTAGTGGTCATCTATGAACCTAAGATCAGTCGTCAAGCTTCCCTCAGTAAATTATGGTTTCATTTATATTGTGATTCATTATGCTACATGATGTCCCTTTTAATAGAACCCCTAAAATGTTAAATTAATTAATTTGAATGAATTTCCATAACTACTACAGTCTTAGCTAGTGGTGAATAAACCCTTGGTTGATCTCCATGGTGTGAGCTTCCCCCAATGGGATTCCCTTCTTTAATTTCATAATTTTCCTTACCATTTGATTATTAAATCACATTTTTAGGAGTTTTTTAATTGAAATTAATTATTCCTTGAAACTTAAATTGAATTGAGAACAATTTTGGTCATAAGTTAGGCCCAATGCCCTATGTCTAGTGGAATAGATTAATTAAATTTCTTGTCCAACTTGATTAAAATGTTATAAGTGAAATACCTTAACAAATGGATTAATTGTGATAGATATTACATACCTCATATCCAAGATGAGCGAGATACTTGGATCCTTATTGGATACCTTTGATGGGATCATCAAGCTTTGAAAATTTGAATTTGTAAGTGGTTGTATATATGTCTGGGGTGATACTAGGTATGTCTGAGATGGGATCACCATGAATTTACCTTACCTTTATGTGAGAGATATTGGTTCCCTAGGAGAGACATCATAGATTGTCCTGTTGTGCAGATGGTTAGGCCAGGCCACGAGTGATACTCAATTCCCTACATGAGATACCAATGATATTATTAAAGGGGTGATTTTTCCCATGATAGGAGTGGTACTTGGGATTCCATTTATCCATATCCTTGGATGGACTCCAATGTATATGAGTATTTATTGTGCTCCTGATGTATACTTGGGTTCCTTGATGTGGTTCAGCTTGGACATGCCCAAGGTTCCTCTTAATTAAATTCAAGAAATTTCATTTTATATATATTCACGAAATTAATTCATTCTATGAAAGGATGCATCTTCTAATAAAAATCACATTTTTGGGAAAGTTTAACATCTCTATACTTTATTAATAACCACCATTAATACCTTATATCATACATTAACCAGTCACTTAGGTTTAGATACATTTAGAATATGACAAATAAGGTAGATTCAGCAGTATATCCCATAAGGAACATTATATGGCCTGTTTATTTATTTATTTATTTCCATGAATTTAATATTATTGGAAATATACACATTTTATAACGTTGGAAAATATATTTATCTAGAAATCATTTTCAGTGTCCTACTATTTATATCACACACCCTTCTTGGTCCACCTTTATTACCAAAGAATACTTTATGATTATAGGTGTAGATAGTGGGAATATTCTTTCTTCTGATGCATAATATGGCATCCCGCCATTTTATAACAAAAACTTTCATTACATTACACAAATCTGAGGATCGTTAAGGTTTAGTGTCTTGGAAACAAGGATCATAATACATAAAAAAAACATAAAACATTCTTCTTAAACACTTGCAAGGAGTCTCCTTATGTTCATTCTAGGTTCATTACTGCATCTCATAACCTGGGGACATACATCAAAAGAAAGGGTGAGCAGAAGGCCCAGTAAGGGAAACAAGAGGAACATTTTACATGTGAACATGAGATACTTCAAAAAGGACATGAAAAGAACTTTAAGGCATGAGGAAGAAATCATGAGGCATTTCATAATAAAAATAACATTTTTCATAACTTGAAGATGTGGCTACATCATTTAACATAGACAATCATGAACATATCACCAAGGTCCATCCCCAAGGTGTCATTTGAAAATTACCAAGGTTATTCACCAAGGTATCGTGAAAATTGTAATCTCTAGTGGTTACATCATTACCCAATGCATTGGAGCGCTATCAGGGCACACCCTTAAATTTGCCTTTATTCTCATGTGAGCCACATATATCATCATCAAACATTTCATAAATAACCCACATAGCATAAAATAAATGGGTTTCATTTCATAATCATAACGTTTTAAAAACTGCTTTAAAGACATGATCTTTACGTCACTTTAAACCCACGGAAAGGGAAAGCGGGTCTCATGTATGTAAATCCCAGAATTTAAAATGGAACATTTTGATATATATGTGAATACCTTTGTAGAAATAAGAGCTTTGAGTATTCACTTTATAACATAAAATAATTTTTGAGAAAAGAGAGAGGCATTTTGAGGGGAAAATTCTGCAGCATAACGGCTAAGTTTCGGGGTTTTAGAAAACGTTGAAATGAGAGGGGAGATGGGTCACCCACTCATAAATGATCCATAAAACAGTAGGGTGAAAGAATAAGAAGGACATATGGACATGGTAACGAAATTTTAGGGACATACCATTTGAAATGAAAAACATGGAAGGAAAAAGATTAGATTTCTCTTATGAAAATTCGGCAGCCTTACGGCGTCACTTAACTTCAAAAGAAAATGATTTGACAAGATCAAAAAGGGTCCCTCATCATATGATCATAAGAGATCAGTATGATTGATATATAGATCATACCCCAACATAATAAAAAGGAACTTGAAAGACTTGACATGAAAATTGAACTTGAAAAATGAGAAGGGTGAAAGAATCCCTTAAAAATTCGGCAGCCTAACGGCGTCACTTAAACTTTCATAAAACGAAATGATGAGAGTAAGAGGGGATCTATCATCATATAAACATGAAAGGGCAGTAAGAGGAATATAAAAGAACATCCTCTCACATAAAAACATGGAGCATAATAGGAATGACATAAAAGAGATTTCATGAAAAGAAAGAGAGGGGTTGGATCCCTTACCTTAAAACCTGACTCTTGAAACTCAAAGGATTGGACCTTGAGGGCTTGGGGGCACCTTGGGAGGACTCTTTGGAAGGTAAGAAGACCAGAACTTCGTTGGGGAAGAGTTGGGAGTGAAAACCAAGGGAGGAAAGGGTGGGTATTTATAGGGAAAGTGAGGGGACAAAGCATTAATGGCCAAAGGACACCTCACATGTGCTTTTCTCAAACCCATGGGCTCTCCCTTGGCATTTATCATGGAGTTAGGCCACATGGGGCCCCCAAAACAATAATTCATCACCCTTGGCCGGCCAACCCTCAAAAGATCTCATGACATCATCATGACATCATTATGATGTCATTAAACATACCGAAACCCTAAAACGGTATTTTTACTATTCACTAAAAATTCAACTTTCTCAGAATAATCCCAAAATTTCACCTTAATCAAATATCAATGCTATGATTTCAAAAATGAACTCCATTTTATAAAAATAATTTTCTAAATATTTTTAATTTTATTTTTAAATAAATACACTATTCACCGAAAATTTATTTTTTTAGAAAAATCCCCAAAAATTACCATAACATAATATCGATGCTCTGAGTTCAAAAATAAAGTCATTTTTATAAAAATAATTTTCTAATTATTTTTAATTAAATTTTTAATTAAAAAACACTATTCATCCGAAAAAACTAATACTTGATTAATAATTTATCAAACCGTTATTTACCCATTTTATTGAATCACATTACTTAACCAAGGTGTCTAAATTATACTAAAACTTTCTTTAAGTGAAAATTACTAATCCATTTGGTCACATTACTAATCCTAAGCGTAAAATCACTATTCATAATTTACTATTCATCAAAAATTAAGTTGATCTTATTAGACTCCAAATTCCTTAATGAACACTTTTGTAGAAGACCATTTTTTGAAAATCATTACACATCATTAGTTATTTAGGGTTTACATAAATATTTCAAAATATCCCTTTTTCAAAATTCATCAATAAAATACATTCTAAAATTATCTAGGCATTTGAAATTTCACAAACATCACTAAAGGAAGAAATCTCAATTTATTCACCCGAGAGGATTACACAAGGAAACTAGGGTCTCATCACATAGCCCCTTATAACAATGGCATAAGACCTAAGTGTAAGGTGTGATATGGTGAGAGAATCTGAGGGAGGCTCAGATAACATTGCCCTAGTAGCAATCTCCACTAACTTTAACTTCTCCTGCAAGCGTTTTCGTTCAAGCTTGACACGCTGGAGCTCGGCTTGGGCTTGGTCCAAAGCGAAGCCCACAGATGCTACCTCCTTCCCAAGCTCTGATAAGTGGGATTCATAAGGGTTGAGTCTACTGGATGAAGCCATCGACTCCTCTTTCTGCATTAACCATTAACATCTTATTAAATCAATAAGAGTAAGTTAATATACTACTCAAAAAGATTGGGTCGTTACATTCTTCCCCCCTTAAGAAATTTCGTCCCCGAAATTTACACTTGAGGCCTAGTCAAAAAGGTGAGGGTACTTTTGCTTCATTGTTTCCTCAGGCTCCCAAGTCGCCTCTTCATATTTATGATTCCTCCACAACACTTTCACAAGGTGGGTAGTCTTGTTTCTTAGAACCTTGTCTCTACGGTCCAAGATCTCCACTGGCTGCTCCTCATAAGAGAGGTCATGTTCAAGTTGTACCACCTCTGGGTTCAGTACATGCGAAGGGTCGGGTATGTACTTCCTCAAGAGAGATACATGGAAGACATCATGAACTTGAGCTAGGTTCGGTGGAAGTGCTAGACGATAGGCCACTGCTCCTATGCGATCAAGGATTTCATAGGGGCCAATGTACCTAGGGCTGAGCTTCCCTTTCTTCCCAAACCGCATGACTCTCTTCCATGGAGAAATTCGAAGGAAGACTTTGTCACCAACACCAAACTCCAAGTCCCTTCGACGATTGTCAGCATAGCTCTTCTGCCGACTCTGAGCAGCCTTTATGTGTTGTTGGATGGCATGAACCTGTTCTGTCATCTCTTGCACGAGATCAGGCCCAAGAAGCTTCCTCTCACCAGTTTCATCCCAAAAAGTAGGAGTTCTACACCGCTTTCCATACAGAGCTTCATAGGGTGCCATCTGAATACTCGCATGGAAGCTGTTGTTATAAGAGAACTCCACTAATGGGAGGTGTTGATCCCATCCACCTTTAAATTCCATTGAGCATAATCTCAACATGTCTTCGAGTGTCTGAATAGTCCTTTCAGATTGGCCATCAGTTTGAGGATAATAGGTCGTACTAAAATTCAATTCAGTATTCAGAGCATGCTGAAGACTTCTCCAGAATTTTGATGTGAATCTTGGGTCACGATCAGATACGATGGATAGTGGTACCCCATGCAGCCTTACCACTTCCTTCACGTATATCTTGGCAAGCTGATCCAGAGAGAAATCTTCCCGAATAGAGATAAAATGGGCTGTCTTGGTGAGACGGTCCACAATAACCCATATCGCATTGTTTCCTTTGGATGTTTTCGGGAGACCAGTTACAAAGTCCATGGTGATATTATCCCACTTCCATACTGGTATGGGTAGCGGTTGTAATACCCCCTTAGGAAGTTGTCTTTCTGCCTTTACTTGCTGACACACCAGGCACCTTGTAGTGTAATCGGCAATCTCCCTCTTCATGTTATCCCACCAATAATGATCACGAAGGTCTCTATACATCTTAGTGCTTCCCGGATGTATAGAGAAAGTAGAGCTATGAGCTTCATCCATCAGTTCTTTCTTTATCTCCGGAATGGATGGAACACATAGTCTGGTACGAAATTTCAACACGCCTTCTTGATCAATATTGAAATCAGGGAACTTCCCATCCTTTACAGCCTCGAACTTCTCCTGCAGCAAAGGATCTTCTTTTTGAGCCTTCTTGATCTTCTCTAGTAATGAAGGTTGAGAAATCATTTGGGATAGGGTTGATGATGTCCCTTTCCTTATAATTCCCATGTCCAGTTTTACTAGATCTTTAATCAAGGGATCTCCCAGGATCCTCATTGTTGCCAGAACAACAGGATCTTTCCTGCTTAACGCATCCGCGACTTTGTTTGCTCTACCAGGGTGATAATGAATTGAACAATCATAGTCTTTAATAAGCTCCAACCATCTCCTTTGTCTCATGTTCAATTCTTTCTGAGTGAAAATATACTTTAGACTTTGGTGGTCAGTGTATATATCACATTTCTCCCCATAAAGATAGTGCCTCCATATCTTTAGAGCAAAAACAACTGCCGCCAGCTCTAGATCATGCGTAGGATAATTCTGCTCATGAATCTTCAACTGTCGAGATGCATAAGCAATTACTTTGTCATTTTGCATGAGGACGCACCCAAGCCCTTTCAGAGAAACATCGCTAAAAATAACGAATCCTTCTCCGATAGAGGGTAGTGTTAACACAGGTGCAGTAACCAATCTCTTCTTCAGCTCTTGGAAACTTTCCTCGCATTCCTTTGTCCAGATGAACTTAACCCCTTTTCGAGTCAACTTGGTTAGTGGATTAGAAAGCCATGAAAAGTTTTTCACAAACCTCCTATAATATCCCGCTAAACCAAGGAAACTACGAATCTCAGTTACTGTTGTGGGTTGAGGCCACTCCTCCACAACCATTGTCTTTGCAGGGTCAACCGAGATACCTTCATTGGTTACGATGTGCCCCAAGAAAGCCACTTGTTGTAACCAAAACTCACACTTGCTGAACTTCCCAAAGAGCCTCTCCTTCCGTAGAGTTTTCAAAATAACCCTCAGATGATTTTCATGCTCCTCACGACTTTTTGAATATATCAAAATATCATCAATAAAAACTACCACAAAGTTATCAAGGTAGTCCTTAAAGACTCTATTCATCAAATCCATGAAAATAGCAGGAGCATTAGTCAAGCCGAAGGGCATAACAGTAAACTCATAATGCCCATATCTTGATCGGAAGGCAGTCTTTGGAATATCTTCCTTCTTCACCCTCAGTTGATGATAACCAGATCGAAGGTCAATCTTAGAGAAGAATTGAGCCCCACGAAGTTGGTCAAATAAATCATCAATTCTTGGAAGAGGGTATCTGTTCTTCACTGTGATCCCATTCAGTTCTCTATAATCAATGCATAGCCGCATTGATCCATCCTTCTTCTTCACAAAGAGAACTGGTGCTCCCCAAGGAGACACACTCGGTCGGATAAACCCCTTCTCCAACAAGTCTTGGAGTTGTTTCTTTAGCTCCTCTAGCTCCACATTTGCCATTCTATACGGAGTCTTTGATATCGGTTGAGACCCAGGTACGAGTTCAATGGAGAACTCTACCTCTCTTTCTGGGGGAGGTCCAGGTAACTCCTCAGGAAATACATCCATGTATTCCTGAACAATCGGAACATCTTCAATTTGTATGCTCCCCTTCCCTTCTTCCTCATCACCGATTAACTCCATAAAGAAAGCTATAGGAGGTGCTTCTAGATAGGGATCAGTTCGGGATATCTCTCCTCGGAAGATAAGTGTAGGTCGTTCATTCAAGACTACTGAGATTTCCTTACTTCTGCATTTGATCTTAGCATTATACTTTGAGAGCCAGTCCATCCCTAGAATAACGTCGAATTCCATCATGGGGATGACTACTAGATTTGCGATAAGATTGTGCTCACCAAAGTAAACACTAGAGTCTCTAAACACTGTTGATGCATGGATAATCCCACTTGGAGTCTTGACTGACAACTCTACCTCAAGCAATTCGGGGATTGATTCTATATTCTTTGCAAACTTGGAAGAAATAAAGGAATGCGTAGAACCAGAATCAAATAAAGCACTTGCTAGTTTTGAGAGGACAACAAGAGTACCTGCTACCACATCGTTCGGAACTTCAACTTCAGTTGTTGTGATAGCGAAAGCACGACCTTGCTCCCTTGGCCTCTGCTGAGGTTGATGGTGATTCCCCTTCACCGCCCTCGGATTTGGACATTGATTAGCAAAGTGCCCAAGCTGTCCACACTTGAAGCATGTGACTTCGGGTAGGGCCAGAACCATCTTTCCTCTGTCGTTAGTGTTGGGAAGTTGAGGCTTCACATCACCACGACAATTTCTAGAAATATGGCCTTCTTTTCCACACCTATAGCACTTGCCACTTCCGATCAAGCAGTTCCCCGGATGCTTCTTCCCACATTTATTGCATGTGGCATGTTGCATATGCTTTCCACCTCTTTACTGATCAAAACTTCTTCCCAGGCTCGGTTCTAGAGTTCTCTTCTTCTCATTAGATTTGTGAGACCACTGTGTCTCCCCAAACTCTAGTTCAACTTTCATAGCACTTCGAACTATTTCTTCATAGCTATCGTAGTCCCTGTTGGCTAGATTCTTCCGCAGATGTGGTCGTAGTCCGCCAAAGAATCTATCAACCTTCCCATTAGGGTCCATGACAAAGCTTGAGGTATAACGGGAAAGCCTTGTGAAGTTCATCTCATAGCTTCCGACAGATTCGTTCTCCTTCTGCTTCAGCTCGAGAAACTCTTTCTCCATTTTCGTTCTCATGGAACGAGGGAAATACTTGTTAAAGAAAATTCCCCGAAATTCTTCCCACTCCATAGCTTCCATCTCTCCTCGTGGCTTCGTGTTTTTGATCAGTGACCACCACTGATCAGCTTCTCCCTCTAGGCGGTAAACAGCAAGGGTGACTTTTTCTTGTTCCGAACAATGAAGTACAGAAAAGATCTTTTCAATAGAGCTTATCCATTGTTCCGCAACCAATGGTTCAGTAGATCCACTGAATGTTGGCGGTCGTTGACGCATGAAGGACTCAACAGAAAGTTGTTCCCTTCGTGGTGAGGTCGGCCTCTCAGCTTGATTCAAGTTATTACTCATAAATTGAGTCAGTTGGTTCATCATCCGCATGAATGTTTCCATTCCGGCTTCCATCGGAGGGCCGTCAGCACATGGTGCATTGTGGTCACCATCAGCACGGTTTCTCCTATTGCCCGCCATTTTCTAAAAGAATAAAACCTTAGTGAGAAACTTATTTCATTTATGAATCTTTTAACTAAGACTTCATGCTTAGACAATTATACTTCTCTATAATTCCTTCATAATGATTCATAAAAAGCATGTGATTAACCAAACATATCCCCCGGGAGTGTCGTAACCAAGAGTGCAGCAAGGCCCGTTATCGTGCACCAGTTCCCGTTCGAGTCTAGCTCAAAGCGGTGTTTTCGGGTTTTACCCCTATGTACATCTGTGCCAGAGCCGCCTCTACCTGCTCGTATCCAGACAGGGATGTATTTGTTTGATAGACCACTTACTCAATACTTACCAAAATACCAGGAAGTTTTCCTATATTTAAACTTTTCTATAGGGTTCTTCCTAAAGTTTTTATATCCTAATTTCCACAAATAACTAAACCATCCTTTGATACCAACTATGGCATCCCGCCATTTTATAACAAAAACTTTCATTACATTACACAAATATGAGGATCGTTAAGGTTTAGTGTCTTGGAAACAAGGATCATAATACATAAAAAAAACATAAAACATTCTTCTTAAACACTTGCAAGGCGTCTCCTTATGTTCATTCTAGGTTCATTACTGCATCTCATAACCTGGGGACATACATCAAAAGAAAGGGTGAGCAGAAGGCCCAGTAAGGGAAACAAGAGGAACATTTTACATGTGAACATGAGATACTTCAAAAAGGACATGAAAAGAACTTTAAGGCATGAGGAAGAAATCATGAGGCATTTCATAATAAAAATAACATTTTTCATAACTTGAAGATGTGGCTACATCATTTAACATAGACAATCATGAACATATCACCAAGGTCCATCCCCAAGGTGTCATTTGAAAATTACCAAGGTTATTCACCAAGGTATCGTGAAAATTGTAATCTCTAGTGGTTACATCATTACCCAATGCATTGGAGCGCTATCAGGGCGCACCCTTAAATTTGCCTTTATTATCATGTGATCCACATATATCATCATCAAACATTTCATAAATAACCCACATAGCATAAAATAAATGGGTTTCATTTCATAATCATAACGTTTTAAAAACTGCTTTAAAGACATGATCTTTACGTCACTTTAAACCCACGGAAAGGGAAAGCGGGTCTCATGTATGTAAATCCCAGAATTTAAAATGGAACATTTTGATATATATGTGAATACCTTTGTAGAAATAAGAGCTTTGAGTATTCTCTTTATAACATAAAATAATTTTTGAGAAAAGAGAGAGGCATTTTGAGGGGAAAATTCTGCAGCATAACGGCTAAGTTTCGGGGTTTTAGAAAACGTTGAAATGAGAGGGGACATGGGTCACCCACTCATAAATGATCCATAAAACAGTAGGGTGAAAGAATAAGAAGGACATATGGACATGGTAACGAAATTTTAGGTACATACCATTTGAAATGAAAAACATGGAAGGAAAAAGATTAGATTTCTCTTATGAAAATTCGGCAGCCTTACGGCGTCACTTAACTTCAAAATAAAATGATTTGACAAGATCAAAAAGGGTCCCTCATCATATGATCATAAGAGATCAGTATGATTGATATAGAGATCATACCCCAACATAATAAAAAGGAACTTGAAAGACTTGACATGAAAATTGAACTTGAAAAATGAGAAGGGTGAAAGAATCCCTTAAAAATTCGGCAGCCTAACGGCGTCACTTAAACTTTCATAAAACGAAATGATGAGAGTAAGAGGGGATCTATCATCATATAAACATGAAAGGGCAGTAAGAGGAATATAAAAGAACATCCTCTCACATAAAAACATGGAGCATAATAGGAATGACATAAAAGAGATTTCATGAAAAGAAAGAGAGGGGTCGGATCCCTTACCTTAAAACGTGACTCTTGAAACTCAAAGGATTGGACCTTGAGGGCTTGGGGGCACCTTGGGAGGACTCTTTGGAAGGTAAGAAGACCAGAACTTCGTTGGGGAAGAGTTGGGAGTGAAAACCAAGGGAGGAAAGGGTGGGTATTTATAGGGAAAGTGAGGGGACAAAGCATTAATGGCCAAAGGACACCTCACATGTGCTTTTCTCAAACCCATGGGCTCTCCCTTGGCATTTATCATGGAGTTAGGCCACATGGGGCCCCCAAAACAATAATTCATCACCCTTGGCCGGCCAACCCTCAAAAGATCTCATGACATCATCATGACATCATTATGATGTCATTAAACATACCGAAACCCTAAAACGGTATTTTTAATATTCACTAAAAATTCAACTTTCTCAGAATAATCCCAAAATTTCACCTTAATCAAATATCAATGCTATGATTTCAAAAATGAACTCTATTTTATAAAAATAATTTTCTAAATATTTTTAATTTTATTTTTAAATAAATACACTATTCACCAAAAATTTATTTTTTTAGAAAAATCCCCAAAAATTACCATAACATAATATCGATGCTCTGAGTTCAAAAATAAAGTCATTTTTATAAAAATAATTTTCTAATTATTTTTAATTAAATTTTTAATTAAAAAACACTATTCATCCGAAAAAACTAATACTTGATTAATAATTTATGAAACCGTTATTTACCCATTTTATTGAATCACATTACTTAACCAAGGTGTCTAAATTATACTAAAACTTTCTTTAAGTGAAAATTACTAATCCATTTGGTCACATTACTAATCCTAAGCGTAAAATCACTATTCATAATTTACTATTCATCAAAAATTAAGTTGATCTTATTAGACTCCAAATTCCTTAATGAACACTTTTGTAGAAGACCATTTTTTGAAAATCATTACACATCATTAGTTATTTTGGGTTTACATAAATATTTCAAAATATCCCTTTTTCAAAATTCATCAATAAAATACATTCTAAAATTATCTAGGCATTTGAAATTTCACAAACATCACTAAAGGAAGAAATCTCAATTTATTCACCCGAGAGGATTACACAAGGAAACTAGGGTCTCATCACATAGCCCCTTATAACACTGGCATAAGACCTAAGTGTAAGGTGTGATATGGTGAGAGAATCTGAGGGAGGCTCAGATAACATTGCCCTAGTAGCAATCTCCACTAACTTGAACTTCTCCTGCAATCGTTTTCGTTCAAGCTTGACACGCTGGAGCTCGGCTTGGGCTTGGTCCAAAGCGAAGCCCACAGATGCTACCTCCTTCCCAAGCTCTGATAAGTGGGCTTCGTAAGGGTTGAGTCTACTGGATGAAGCCATCGACTCCTCTTTCTGCATTAACCATTAACATCTTATTAAATCAATAAGAGTAAGTTAATATACTACTCAAAAAGATTGGGTCGTTACACATAATTATGAGTTTTATAAATGAGTACAGGAGTTGGGGACTAAGCCAATGCTCATGATACAAGAAGAGAAATCTTATTGGCCTTTTGTATTTTGTTTTTAATGTGGTATATTCTTGTTTCCATTATATCCCCTATACCTTTTATTTATAGCTGGATGATCATAATGATATTCATTTTGTATCTATTATTGATTTAGCTTTTATATTCTCATTATAAATATATGTTTAATATTATTCAGTTGCGTTATTATTTTTTTCTGCAACTTATATTTATATATTGTTGATGTGGTAAACTTGGACTCATGAGAACATTTTCTCCTCAATGACACACCATGGGCCTTCGCTGCTAGTTTCTAATATCTAATATATTGGGAGGCATAGTTGAGGTCATGTGGATGACCGTATGGGGGCACCATATAGTGTCTTCTAGGGTGAGATGCTACCAATTTGTATCAGAGCCTTTATTTTCCTTTTTTATTACTGGTTTGGAATTATACAGGATAGAGGGATTTATTGGGATTTGGTAATGAACTGGTGTTTTAATGCAGCGAACCGATGTGCATGGGAAACAAAAATTAACTATGATGGGTTATTCTCATCTAGTTTTGTTCCTATTATAGATCCACTGATTTCACCATTGTGTGTCACACAAGTTTTGTGATGTTATTGTTATTAATATATTATTGTTATGGATTCCCTTTTTATTGTCCTGGTATGGTAATGAGGTAGAATCTATTGTGTCATAATAGGAATCATAGGACCTAAATCCCATGCATTATTCCATGCCATATTTATATTTCTATGTGAATTTACTTTATTGAAAATTCTTGTTGTGTTTCCATGATTATTATATATTGAAATGTACTTATTGTTTTTGTAGGGATAAGATAATTAGATTAATTAAAGTGAATACATAAATATAAATGGTTTTTCCCATATATATTTATGATAACACCTTAATTAACTAGTTATACCATGGTTGGTCAAAGAACCACAAGTTCATTTGGATAACACATTAGTTGATTTGATTAATGAATTATTATTTTAATTTATGAAGAATATTCGTCTATAAATTGGTAATGGTGGTTATTGGGTTCAAATATCTATACACGGTCTGTTAAATCCTTATGTCAGACTTTAAAGTGACACTATTGTTGCTTGATGTACCAATTCAAATTTATAACAAGTATAACCCTTTAAAAAATTGAAAATGGTGATGTTTTTAATTGGAATGACAAATATATATATATATGAATTAACACCAATAAAATAAATTATTAAAATGAAATGGTTACCATTAAATGGGGAATCTAATTTCAAAGTAAATGGTTTCTTCCTCTATACCTTTCAACTGACACTCCATATACTAGAACCTTTTTTGTGTTGTATAAGACCCTGAACCAAACCCAAACATAGTAGTGGGTAGTAGGTTATGTCTATTATGGTATTTCATGAACTTATTTATCTCTTAGAACTATATTTAAGAGTAGTAAGATAGGTTTTACCCATTTATTGGATGCCCTTGTAGCTATCCTATAAAATATTTATTGTTATATATCTTCTGTAAATATTATCTCAGGCATGTTATTTGAAATTTTTGACCTATGATGCCTTGAAATCCTTAGGTTTTATGCTAGGAATGTGGAAATTCCCTTGGTCAAGAGGTGGTGATCCCTGATTCACCAACATTACATCTTGTAGTTCCACTGGAAGCACCTCCTAGAAATCTTCCACTGGGTGTTAGTTCAAATTTCCATGACCACTTTTTTCTGCTTTATTAAATATGTATAGGGTGCTCCGTGGCTTTCCCCTTTTATGGATGATCTGTCACTGTAATTATAATAGCATTATCCTCCCACATTTTTGGGGTATTTAGGGCCTTAGGCTTGTGTACCATGGCTGGAGGCTATATTGTCTATCTTCAAGAGCGTAAACATTCCTCCAGAGTAGAGGGTCGAGATCACTACCTACATGTTGTGTGATTCTAAAAAATGTTGTTTAGATTTGTTTACATAGGCCAAATGTTATTAGGGTATGATTTGGGTGGGATTCTAGGTGTCTTACGATGATTTACTTATTCCCTAGATGTTTCTAGTATATTTCTCTTAGGAGTTCATGCAACTCTAGTAGGGTTCCATGTCTATGATGGTGTACTCGACCCATTTTCAATGTTTCATCACTTTTCATCGACCCTTATCAGTGATGATCTTAAAACTATATGAAAATTTGAGGATGGTATTATGTATTATATCTGATCATAGGCGAATATCCTTCGGTTGAACACTATTTAATAAATAGTGAAACACGCCCTCATCACAAAGTAGAACACAAGGGATGGTGGAAATGTGATCAAAGGTGGTTCAACATCCAAGTAGATAGATGGTTTATCTTGGGGTAGGAAACGACATATAAAGGGTTCATGTGGGGGAAGTTCAAGCCAGATATGCTACAATGATAGCTATATGGTGTTTCTCTTGTGTGGTAGGATAGGGCACATGAATACACGGTGTAAAGGGAACCCTATTGAGTTTCCATCATCCAGAAGGATGGGAATCCTACAACATTTCTACCAAAAATTCCCTCCAGTATCTAGTGGGAAAGTATTTGTCTCAATGATATCTTCATATATAGGATTGGTGGCTTCACAATAGGCTTGGTGTTGGTCTACTACTGGCTAATCAGGTCATAGAGGTGGTCGTGGTCAAAGTAATCAAACCTAATAGGTTCATTGTTATTAGAGAAGACATACATAGGTCAGTCAGGTTGCATATTAGGGTCACTATTTAGGCCAAATCCATGCAGTGCGTCCTATGCTTAAGGAGTAGATCCTTGGGCATTCTACTATAATAGAAACTATTTTAGAAGCTTCTAGATCAGTTTCTTCCAAATTTGATACAGTTTCATTGCACTCCTTTGTATATGTTGCAATTATAGAAATTCTTGTCCTATTAATGGTGTACATCTATGGAATGATGATTCTCATAAACCTTTAAGGGTCCAGTAAGATATTATATGATAATGCACAGAGTCCCCCCTTGAGACAGGCGGGTACCTTTTATTTTTTAATTTCCTTTTCCTCAAGATGACGAGCTTCGACGTCATTCTTGGCATGGACTAGCTAGTACCATATCATGACTATGTTAACTGTTATCATCAAAGGGTGTCTTTTAAATAACAAGGGGTTTGTTCTTATATTCATAAGGGCGAATGGAATATCCAAGTGAGTCATTCTAGACCTGAGCATACTGGGATGATTATGGTTACAACCCAGATGGCACTACTATAAATATTGCCATTAGCGACCACCATTGGCGGTCGCTAAAGGGCTTTAGCGGCCGCGCAGCGACCGCCATTGGCGGTCGTTGTTGCCTCGTCGCTAGAGGCCTTTAGCGACCGCCATTGGCGGTCGCTATAGGTGCCCGGCAGGTCGGCCTTCAGCGACCGCTTGGCGGTCGCTGAAGGCCCTCTGCCTGGACCCTATAGCGACCGCGGCGCGGTCGCTGAAGGCCCTCTGTCGGGCACCTATAGCGACCGCCTATGGCGGTCGCTATTCTAAAAAAAAAAAATTTAAATTTTTTTTATTGAATTGAATATAAATATATATATATATATATATGTGTAAAAATATTCATATATATACTATTAAATACAATATTTTAAATATATATATATATATATATAATATATTTTAAATGTTTTAATATACATTTAATATATATTTAATATATATATAATATCAAATCATTGTGCTATAATAATTTAAAAACTTCGATTCAAGAAATAATCTCATTTCAGGTCGTTCGGAGCACGTTTGCTCCGAATGGGACCGCCGCACGCCGTTTGGGTGTTTAACGGCGCCGGAAACGCGTTTCCGGCCGCCGCGGTCACACGACACCTCCGAATGAGGTGCCGTCTGGCCGACCATTTCACAATTCACGCCCCAGATGTTGTCGTACGGTTTCGTGGCATTCGGAGATCGTTCGGGTGGTTTTGACCCCCCAACGCGCCATTTCAGCGCGCGCCGCGCTGCTGAAAACGACACAATCGGACGTTCCGCGCGCACCACACGTCCGATGGACGTGCGTCCTCCTCCTACATCTCAGGAATAATATTTCTATCGTTCTCGTGCGGTTTCAGGTCGTTCGGAGCACGTTTGCTTCGAATCGGACCGTCGCACGCCGTTTTGGTGTTTAACAGCGCCGGAAACGCGTTTCCGGCCGCCGCGGTCACACGGCACCTCCTAATGAGGTTCCGTCTGGCCGACCATTTCACAATTCACGCCCCGGATGTTGTCGTACGGTTTCGTGGCATTCGGAGGTCGTTCGGGTGGTTTTGACCCCCCAACGCGCCATTTCAGCGCGCGCCGCGCTGCTGAAAACGACACAATCAGACGTGCCGCGCGCACCGCACGTCCGATGGACGTGCGGCCTTCTCCTGCGTCTCAGAAATAATATTTCTATCGTTCCCGTGCGGTTTCAGGTCGTTCGGAGCACGTTTGCTCCAAATCGGACCGCCGCACGCCGTTTTGGTGTTTAACGGCGCCGGAAATGCATTTCCGGCCGCCGCGGTCACACGGCACCTCCGAATGAGGTGCCGTCTGGCCGACCATTTCACAATTCACGCCCCGGATGTTTTCGTACGGTTTCGTGGCATTCGGAGGTCGTTCGGGGGGTTTTGACCCCCCAACGCGCCATTTCAGCGCGCCGCGCTGCTGAAAACGACACAATTGGACGTGCCGCGCGCACCGCACGTCCGATGGACGTGCGGCCTCCTCTTGCATCTCAGGAATAATATTTCTATCGTTCCCGTGCGGTTTCAGGTCGTTCGGAGCACGTTTGCTCCGAATCGGACCGCCGCACGCCGTTTTGGTGTTTAACGGCGCCAGAAACGCGTTTCCGGCCGCCGCGGTCACACGGCACCTCCGAATGAGGTGCCGTCTGGCCGACCATTTCACCATTCACGCCCCGGATGTTGTCGTATGGTTTCGTGGCATTCGGAAGTCGTTCGGGTGGTTTTGACCCCCCAACGCGCCATTTCAGCGCGCGCCGCGCTGCTGAAAACGACACAATCGGACGTGCCGCGCGCACCGTACGTCCGATGGACGTGCGGGCTCCTCCTGCATCTCAGGAATAATATTTCTATCATTCCCGTGTGGTTTCAGGTCGTTCGGAGCACGTTTGATCCGAATGGGACCGCCGCACGCCGTTTTGGTGTTTAACGGCGCCGGAAACGCATTTCCGGCCGCCGCGGTCACACGACACCTCCGAATGAGCTGCCGTCTGGCCGACCATTTCACAATTCACGCCCCGGATGTTTTCATACGGTTTCGTGGCATTCGGAGGTCGTTCGGGTGGTTTTGACCCCCCAACGCGCCATTTCAGCGCGCGCCGCGCTGCTGAAAACGACACAATCGGACGTGCCGCGCGCACCGCACGTCCGATGGACGTACGGCCTCCTGCATCTCAGGAATAATATTTCTATCGTTCCCGTGCGGTTTCAGGTCGTTCGGAGCACGTTTGCTCCGAATCGGACCGCCGCACGCCGTTTTGGTGTTTAACGGCGCCGGAAACGCGTTTCCGTCCGCCGCGGTCACACGGCACCTCTGAATGAGGTGCCGTTTGGCCGACCATTTCACAATTCACGCCCCGGATGTTTTCGTACGGTTTCGTGGCATTCGGAGGTCGTTCGGGTGGTTTTGACCCCCCAACGCGCCATTTCAGCGCGCGCCGCGCTACTGAAAACGACACAATTGGACGTGTTGCGCGCACCGCACGTCCGATGGACGTGCGGCCTCCTCCTGCATCTCAGAAATAATATTTCTATCGTTCTCGTGCGGTTTCAGGTCGTTCGGAGCATGTTTGCTCCGAATGGGACCGCCGCACGCCGTTTGGGTGTTTAACGGCGCCGGAAACGCGTTTCGGGCCGCCGCGGTCACACGGCACCTCCGAATGAGGTGCCGTCTGGCTGACCATTTCACAATTCACGCCCCGGATGTTGTCGTACGATTTTGTGGCATTCGGAGGTCGTTCGGGTGGTTTTGACCCCCCAACGCGCCATTTCAGCGCGCGCCGCGCTGCTGAAAACGACACAATCGGACGTGCCGCGCGCATCGCACGTCCGATGGACGTGCGACCTCCTCCTGCATCTTAGGAATAATATTTCTATCGTTCCCGTGCGGTTTCAGGTCGTTCGGAGCACGTTTGCTCCGAATCGGACCGCCACACGCCGTTTTGGTGATTAAAGGCGCCGGAAACGCGTTTCTGGCCGCCGCGGTCACACGGAACCTCCGAATGAGGTGCCGTCTGGCCGACCATTTCACAATTGACGCCCCAGATGTTTTCGTATGGTTTCTCGGCATTCGGAGGTCGTTCGGGCGGTTTTGACCCCCCAACGCGCCATTTCAGCGCGCGTCGTGCTGCTGAAAACGACACAATCGGACGTGCCGCGCGCACCGCACGTCCGATGGACGTGCGGCCTCCTCCTGCATCTCAGGAATAATATTTCTATCGTTCCCGTGCGGTTTCAGGTCGTTCGGAGCACGTTTTCTCCGAATCAGACCGCCGCACGCCGTTTTGGTGTTTAACGGCGCCGGAAACGCGTTTCCGGCCGCCGTGGACACACGGCTCCTCCGAATGAGGTGCCGTCTGGCCGACCATTTCAAAATTCATGCCCTGGATGTTGTCGTACGGTTTCGTGGCATTCGGAGGTCGTTCGGGTGGTTTTGACCCCCCCAACGCGCCATTTCAGCGCGCGCCGCGCTGCTGAAAACGACACAATCGGACGTGCCGCGCGCACCGCACGTCCGATGGACGTGCGGCCTCCTCCTACATCTCAGGAATAATATTTCTATCGTTCCCGTGCGGTTTCAGGTCGTTCGGAGCACGTTTTCTCCGAATGGGACCGCCGCACGCCGTTTTGGTGTTTAACGGCACCAAAAACGCGTTTCCGGCCGCCGCGGTCACACGGCACCTCCGAATGAGGTGCCGTCTAGCCGACCATTTCACAATTCACGCCCCGGATGTTGTCGTACGGTTTCGTGGCATTCAGAGGACGTTCGGGTGGTTTTGACCCCCCAACGCGCCATTTCAGCGCGCGCCGCGCTGCTGAAAATGACACAATCGGATGTGCCGCGCGCACCGCACGTCCGATGGACGTGCGGCCTCCTCCTGCATCTCAGGAATAATATTTTTATCGTTCCCGTGCGGTTTCAGGTCGTTCGGAGCACGTTTTCTCCGAATCGGACCGCCGCACGCCGTTTTGGTGTTTAACGGCGCCAGAAACGCGTTTCCGGCCGCCGTGGTCACACTGCACCTCCGAATGAGGTCCCGTCTGGCCGACCATTTCACAATTCACGCCCCGAATGTTGTCGTATGGTTTTGTGGAATTCAGAGGTCGTTCGTGTGGTTTTGACCCCCCCAACGCGCCATTTCAGCGCGCGCTGCGCTGCTGAAAACGACACAATCGGGGGGCTGCATGGGGGTGCGGGGGGGCTGTACGGGGGTGGCGGGGGGCTGTACGAGGGTGCAGGGGGCTGTACGGGGGTGCGGGGGGGGGGGGGGGGGGCTGTACGGGGGTGCGGGTGGCTGTACGGGGGTGCGGGGGGCTGTACGGGGGTGGCGGGGGCCTGTACGGGGGTGGCGGGGGGCAGTACGGGGGTGCGGGGGGCTGTACGGGGGTGGCGGGGGGCTGTACGGGGGTGCGGGGGGCTGTACGGGGGTGGCGGGGGGCTGTACGGGGGTGCGGGGGGCTGTAAGGGGGTGCGGGGGGGGGGGGGTGGTGGGGGGGGGGGGCTGTACGGGGGTGCGGGGGGCTGTACGGGGGTGCGGGGGGCTGTACGGGGGTGTCGGGGGCCTGTACGGGGGTGGCGAGGGGCAGTACGGGGGTGCGGGGTGCTGTACGGGGGTGCGGGGGGCTCTCCGGGGGTGCGGGGGGCTGTACGGGGGTGTCGGGGGGCTGTACGGGGGTGGCGGGGGGCTGTACGGGGGTGGCGGGGGGCAGTACGGGGGTGGCGGGGGGCTGTACGGGGGTGGCGGGGGGCTGTACGGGGGTGCGGGGGGCAGTACGGGGGTGCGGGGGGGCTGTACGCGGGTGCGGGGGGCTGTACGGGGGTGCGGGGGGGGGGGGGGGGGCTGTACGGGGGTGCGGGGGGCTGTACGGGGGTGGCAGGGGCCTGTACGGGGGTGGCGGGGGCAGTACGGGGGTGCGGGGGGTTGTACGGGGGTGCGGGGGGCTCTCCGGGGGTGCGGGGGGCAGTACGGGGGTGCGGGGGGGGGGGGGGGGGGCTGTACGGGGGTGCGGGGGGGCTGTACGGGGGTGCGGGGGGCTGTACGGGGGTGCGGGGGGGGGGGGGGGGGGGGGTTGTACGGGGGTGCGGGGGGCTGTACGGGGGTGGCGGGGGGCTGTACGGGGGTGGCGGGGGGCAGTACGGGGGTGCGGGGGGATGTACGGGGGTGCGGGGGGGCTGTACAGGGGTGCGGGGGCTGTACGGGGGTGGCGGGGGGCAGTACGGGGGTGCGGGGGGTTGTACGGGGGTGCGGGGGGCTCTCCGGGGGTGCGGGGTGCAGTACGGGGGTGCAGGGGGGGCTGTACGGGGGTGCGAGGGGGCTGTACGGGAGTGCGGGGGGGCTGTACGGGGATGCGGGGGGGGGGGGGGGGCTGTACGGGGGTGGCGGGGGGCTGTACGGGGGTGGCGGGGGGCTGTATGGGGGTGGCGGGGGGCAGTACGGGGGTGCGGGGGGTGTACGGGGGTGCGGGGGGGGCTGTACGGGGGTGCGGGGGGCTGTACGGGGGTGCGGGGGGGGGGGGGGGGGGGGGGGGGCTGTACGGGGGTGTGGGGGGCTGTACGGGGGTGCGGGGGGCTCTCCGGGGGTGCGGGGGGCTCTCCGGGGGTGCAAAGGCCATCCCATTGATTACAAAAGTGAAAAATAAAAGTGATAACATCTAATTAATACATATTTCTTTTATCGATACCATACTGAAATTTATAAAAAATATATTGGATAATACATAATCTATAATATCAGATTTATTGATCTGTTGAAATTAGTTCGACTTTTTCAAATGTAGAATCATTCAAGATTATCTGATCAAAAACTCAATATGTGTATAAAATATTTAAAAGACCACCATGGATGGTAATAATGCATTACTTAAATGAATAAATATAGTACATCAATGTCAACCCTACAAGTACAAACAAAATACATATCTCGTGAATATATGGTGCGTCACGCGTTGCCATCACTGCTACCTCCTTCTGGTGGGCCAGGTGCCTACAACAAATAAACATTATAAATATTTTAATAACAAAAATAATTTAAATTAAATAAATAAATACAGTATATACCTGCGTCGTATGATCCCCTGTACCATCAGCTCGACGCACATATTCCCGCAGTGCTCTAACCTCAGCTGTCAATTGCGCATTTGTCTCCTCGGAAGCGCGCAACCGTGCCTCAAAATCTGACATCTGCTGTGTCATATGAGCAACAGAAGGACTGACAACCGCAGCGCGTGACACTACAGAACGAGGAATCCCTGCTCCATAGGTCAAACTATAGCCATGCCCGTCCCGACCAATAATGCGATGAAAGATCTCATCCCGTCGCATGGGAAACTGTCGCTGGTCCTCTGGCAGATGTTCTAACTCAGCTTCAAATTGATCCTGTGAAATATTTAAATATATATAAATATATATATTTTAATATATAGATTTATGTAATTATTGGTAAGTACAGACACTTACTATCAATGCTGCAACCTCTGGATCATTGCGATCACGAGTCCTTATCCACACCGACATTTTATCAGTTGCTGCACCTTGCCCTCGCAACTGTATACTAAAAGAATATAAACACAAAACCATATTAATTAATAAATTAAAAAAATGAATAATATATACCTCATGTCGGACCTGAGACACGTGACGAGTCCCGACCCTGTGAGCTGGTCCCTGCAACGCTCGATTATCCGAATGGCGTGTTGACACCTCCTACATTCAATTCATTCAAATTTCAAACAAATGACATATTCTTGAAAATATATATACAGCAAAATAATTAATATACAAACCGCAACACCCTCAGTAGACCAATATGCAACCAAGTCACGCCACTGATCCGGGAGGACACCTCTCGGGACTTTTTCCAAAATGTCAAGGGCACCCACATTTGGTACGTAGTGGTCCCTCTTCACTTTGCCTTTATAATCTTTCCATAGCTTACGGCATTTGCATATACACACGGGCCAAAAATCTTCAGGGAATACTTTCAAATTTTGCTATAATGAAAATAATCAAACATATTAGTATTATTTATAAATAGAAAATAAAGTAAAATTATTTTCTTACCTGAACCTCCCTCCATAGACGATCTAATGTGTCCTGAGAGATAGAAGCCCAATCACGCGTGGTCAATGGAAATCGATGTGGGTCACGTATGATATGACCCAGCTGACGAATAAATTCCGGGGCATTCGGTCCCACGGGATGAAATAGCTCGTCAAATGAAACATCTGTCGTCGTGTCGGAATTCCATGATAATATGCCATGACCAGGGCCTCTCCTGCGAGAGGAAGAAGCAGCCGAGTCTGATCCTGTTGAAAACAATTTTATATATAAATTGACAAATGTTATATATATATATATATATATATATGTCAATTACATAAAAATTCTAGACAATGACATTCAAACATACCTCGACCCTGAGACCTAGATGCCTCAGATGGATGATGTGGATTTTCTGCCTCTTCCCCTGACATGTCTGCAGTCATACAAAATATCAGTAATGAGTCCAAAGTGTTTAAAAGATAAATTGGATTGTTCTTAATAGATCAATCTTGTACAACTGTTAATCAAACAAAAAATGGATTGAATAATTAGTTGTGAATGAATTTTAAAAAATCAGAAATTTAATCAACCTAAATATTTATGACTGAAATAACTTAGAAAAGTGAGGATTAAAACTTATAAGGATTTATAAAATGATTAGATAATTTATGATATCCTAGGACATTCTACTGAATAGCGGGAAAACAATTATACCTTTCATTAAGCATGCAAATCGACCGTTTCTCCTTCAACAGCCGCTCTGACCCAATAAATATCTTCTTCACGTTGAACTACGGTATGTTGATCAAGTTGTTGGTAAATAAACGGAACAGTCTCGGGTTCATCTTCTTCAAATAAAAACACTCCTCGCCGAGACATTTTGACAACAACTTGCCAACTTGGATCCGAAGGCAAAGTAACGAAGAATACTTGTTCCGCTTGTGATGTCAAAATGAAAGGTTCATTCTCAACTCGTTCATTATTTCTGTATAACATATAGTTAAAATTCACCAATTAAAACTGATATTGATCGACTTTACATCCACGCACTGGATCAACCCAATTACACTTTAACAATATGTACTTCAAACCGTGTGTGTATAAAACTTCAATGATGTATATCAATTGACCATAGTAATAACCAGAATCGACAAAGGGACAACCGATGCCACTGTTTTGTGTTTCTCGTTTGTCGTCAACATCTTTAATGCGAAATCGAAAACCATTAGCATCAATAGCTTTATAACGACGAGCCGTTATAGATGGACCCTCAGCCAGTTGGATAAATACTTCAGGTAGCGTGGGGTCCCCTAACTCCCTCAGCTTACGAACCTTCATAATTTATAAAAATCAATACTGATATATGCAGAAAGAATTAGTTTAATACTTCACTCATAATGAAAATCAATTTATACATACATAATCCTTGAACCAATCATGAAATGCCGCATAATGAGATTGTTGAATTTGCAACTCAGTCGCACGATGCATCTCTTCTTTTATCTCATTAATGTGTTTCCTGCAAATGATTACGCGATGTTTAAAAGATCAACTTATGCAAAGAAAACATGTAAAAGTTATACAAGCACATTGATAAGATACTTACTGCATTAATGGTGCAACTGATGGAGTATTGAACAAGATATATCGATGTGCGTGTATCCACTCGATGTTGTCCATAACAAATGTGGTTCCTTCTCCAACTGGACCATCATGAATCCGAGAGGGCTTATCTAATTTTGTTTCAACATCCGTAAGATATTCTGCACAAAAGGTAGTACACTCATCCATCAAATAACCATTGGCTATTGATGCCTCTGGACGAGCTCTGTTGCGTACAAATCTTTTCAATGTACTCAAATACCGTTCAATATCCACCTGAATTGCACTGGACCAGCAGCCATTACTTCATCAGTTAGGTGCACTGTCAAGTGGACCATAACATCGAAAAATGAGGGGGGGAAAAGTTCCTCAAAGTGACAAAGCGTAAGTACAATTCGGTCCTGCAAACTTTTTAAATCACTCATTCGTTGATTTCTTAAACAAAGCTGTCTAAAACAATTACTCATCTCAATCAAGGGCTGAACAACATTGGGGGATAAACAATCACAAATTGCGATTGGAATCAACTGCTGAAGTAATATGTGATTGTCATGACTTTTCAACCCTTGCAATGTCTTGCTCGTCAGATTCACACACTTTGAAATATTAGAAGAGTAACCATCAGGCACCTTGACCATCTTCAAAATGGAAAGAAATGTCTCTTTCTCCTCTGTAGTCATCGAATACTGTGCAGCAGGCATATATGCCTTGTTTCCCTCAGCTAACTGTAAATGCAACTGTTTCCTTAAACCCATTTCTTCCAAATCACGGCGTGCATTAACATGGTCCTTTGACTTTCCACTGACACCTAAAATGGTCCACAATATGTTATCACAAACATTTTTTTTCAATGTGCATGACATCCAAATTATGCCTCAACATGTTAGTTTTCCAATACGGAAGACTATAAAAAATACTTTTCTTTTTCCAATTGTGACTGCGCTGCCTACCCGCAGCACGAATATTACGTACTGGAGGAGCCACCAAATCCTGAATTTCATATACCGTGCGGATGTTTTCTTCCTCAATCTGCGATAACATTTCGACTCCTGTCATGATCTTTGGAGCTGGGCTGAACTCTCTAGAACCATCAAATGCCACTCTGTCCTTTCTGAACCTGTGCTGGGGAGGGAGAAAACGCCTGTGACCCATGTATGCCCATTTTTTGGAATGTTTAAGCCATACAGATTTTTTACTTTTATTGCAACAAGGGCAAGCAAATTCCCCTTTCGTACTCCAGCCTGATAAATTTGCATAAGCTGGGAAGTCATTGATTGTCCACAATAAAGCAGCATGCAGTTTGAACATTTCATTCGTTTCGCAGTCATAAGTCATCACTCCATCGCCCCAAAATTCATTCAACTCATCAATCAATGGCTGAAGGTAAACATCAATCTTATCCCCCAGACTTTTAGGTCCATCAATAAGAGTGGAAAGTAATATAAATTGTTGCTTCATACAAAGCCACGGAGGAAGATTATATGGAACCAACACCACGGGCCATGTGCTATGAGTTGCACCAACCATAGACTTGAATGGATTGAAACCATCTGCTGCCAATCCCAATCGGACATTACGAACATCTTTAGCAAAGTCGGGATGTCTCTTATCAAAATCCTTCCATGCATGAGAGTCTGCCGGGTGGGTTAACATGTCACTTTCATGAACTCTTTCTGCATGCCATCTCATTAAATTAGAAACATTAGATGACATAAAAAATCTTTTCAACCTCGGTTTAAGGGGAAAGTAACGCATTTGGTTTACGGCAATCGGTTTCCCCTGTATCGCAATCTGACTTTGATGAGTCTTATTTCCCCTGTTCTCTTTCCACCTGGAAGCGCCACAAACCGTACAAATATCCAAATGAGCAGTTTCATTTCTAAACAACATACAGTTGTTTGCACATGCATCTATAGTCTCATATGTAAAACCTAAGTTCTCTGTCAACTTACGAGCATAGTAATACGACTCAGGAATCTTAGCGTCGACAGGAAGAACTTTTTTCAATAAAACTAAAAGCATGTCGAATGATGTGTCTGACCAATTATTCAAAGTCTTCAAATGCAACAACTCCACGATAAACGACAGTTTATTGTAAGAAGTACATCCATGATATAATTCTGTTTTCGCATCATCAAGTACTTCATAAAACCTCCTCGAATCACAATCTGCACCAGAGCGAAGATTTATCTCACCGGTCTCAAGATTCTGGATGTCAATGCCTTCAGGATCAAACCCACGTACCATTTCAGTAAGCATTTCATGCATTGGATCAGTCATCCTTGCATCAACATCCGTCTGAGCTGCATCTGTATTTTGACAACGAACATATTCTTCTCCATGACGAGTCCAACTCTTATAATTTTTCAGAAATCCATTAATGAAAAGGTGCTCCCTCACAGTATCTCGTGTGAATTGATATCTGTTAGCACATTTTCTACATGGACAACTAATATAGTCACTTTCAAATCCTCTCGTGAAGTCAATAAACTGCATAATGCCATTGAAATATTCTCTAGACGTTCGATTTGGAAGATCAATCCAACTCTTATCCATAATAATATCTGTATAACAAACATTTACACAATACTTATTACATTTACATTTTTCAAATCAACTATATTCAAAATAAATATTAACCATTTGTTTATGAACCATTGATAAAATAATAATGTAACTGAAAGCTCATGTTACCTGATTGAGCTACAAACCTGAAAGGGAGGGGAGCCGAAGGCGGTGCTGCGAGGGAGAGGAGGCAGCGAAGGGGAGCCGGAGCCAAAGGCGGTGCGGCAAGGGAGGGGACGGGTGGCGGCGGCGGCGGGGAGCTGGAAGAGAGGAGGCGGTGAGGGGACGGGGGACGGGCAGCGAGGGGGGGGGGTGTCCGGGGTCGGGGGGGGGGGGGGGGGGGGGTTGTCCGAGGTGCGGGGAGGGGTGTCCGGGGTGTCGGGGGCCTGTCAGGGGTGCGGGCATGGGTGTTCGGGGTGCGGGGGTGTCCGGGGTGCGGGGGAGGGGGGGCTTTCTGGGGTGCAGGGGGGCTGTCGGGGGTGCGGGGTGGGGTGTCCGGGGTGCGGGGGGCCTGTCCGGGGTGCGGGGGGGCTGTCCGGGTTCGGAGGGGGGGTGTCCGAGTGCGGGAGGGGGGCTGTCCGGGGTGCGGGGAGGCTGTCCGGGTTCGGAGGGGGGTGTCCGAGTGCAGGGGGGGCTTTCCGGGGTGCGGGGAGGCGTCCGGGGTGCGGGGGGCGGTCCGGAGTGCGCGGGGGGGGGGGGGGGGGGGGGGCTGGCCGGGGTGCGGGGGGGGGGGGGGGGGGGCGGTCCGGAGTGCGCGGGGGGGGGGGGGGGGGGCTGTTCGGGGTGTGGGGGGGGGGGGGGCGGTCCGGAGTGCGCGGGGGGTGCTGTCCGGGGTGCGGGGAGGCGTCCGGGGTGCGGGGGGCGGTCCGGAGTGCGCGCCGGGGGCTGTTCGGGGTGCGGGTGCCGTCCGGGGTGGGGGGGGGGGGGAGGGCCGAGAGGCCGGAAGGCGGTAGCCGGAGGCCGGATGGCAGGCGGCGGGGGAGGGCTGGCGGCGGGGGAGGCCGGGCGGCGGGGGAGGCCGGGCGGCGGGGGAGGCCGGGCGGCGGGGGAGGTCGGGCGGCGGGGGAGGCCGGGCGGCGGGGGAGGCCGGGCGGCGGGGGAGGGGAGGGCGGCGCGAGGGAGGGCGGCGAGGGAGGGAGGGGGTAGCTAGGGCAGATGGAGATCGAGGGCGCGGGGGGGGGGGGGGCGCAGAAACCCCCCGAATTTTTTTATCCAGGTTAGCGACCGCCATTGGCGGTCGCTAATGGTGAGCTATAGCGACCGCCAATGGCGGTCGCCCGAGTCTGGTGGGCTCCAATGCCCCCTTTTCTAGTAGTGTGGCTACTCTCTTCATGAGTGATCAATGAACGTAGTTTGTAGAGTTACCTCATATTGTGGATAATTTCATGGATGTCTGTATAGAAAATTCATATAGTTTACCTCTTCTAAAAGAGGTTGAATTCACAATCAATTTAGTACTAGTTGTAGAACCAATTTCCATTACTCTCTTTAGGATGGAACATACATAGCTCTAGGAAATCAAGAAGTAACTGGAATAAAAATAGGAAAAGGGTTTCATACAACCTAGTACTTCAGCTTGGGTTCACCATTCCTTTTCATCAATATGGCAAATAGGAACTTCAATTTGTGTGTGGTCATCATAGATGATGTCTGGGTGTATTCTTTCACTAGACTAGATCATTCCAATAATCTCTATATCATTCTAAATACAGTCATATAAAACTATTTATATGAAAAGGTCATAAAATTGAACTTTTGGTTTGATAAGATTCACTTCTTATGTCATATCATTTCAAAGGTAGGTATATCTATTGGCCAAGAGAAGGTGATATCCATAGTTTCTTGGGAGAAAACCAAGAATGTATTCAATATATGCAGTTTCTTAGATAAGGCCAAATATTATTGGATATTCTTTCAGGGATTCTTGTTCCTTGTAGCGAATCTTATGGGATTGACCAAGAAGGGTGTGAAGTTCATATAGTTAGAACATTGGGATATATCTTTTCTCTATTTTAAAGGAAGACTGATTTTTGTGATGATCTTGATTATTCCAGAGCCTAGAATAATCTATAATGTCTACTATGTTGTATTGATAATTATGAAATGAGATTCTTTGATGTATCTAGACTGGGATATAGTGCATGGATCCCTCCAACTAAGACCTCATGAGCATAATTACCATGCACACAACCTCATGCTAGAAGTCATGGTTCATGGCTTACCGTATTGGAGGATGTAATTTTTGGGAGAGTGGTTCATTGTTTACACATATCACAAACGTCTCAAATACATATCCCCGCAACACAACATGAATCTTAGGTAGTTCAAATGTGTATAATTCCTACAATCATTCGACTATGAGCTTTCTCATATTCCTAGAATGGGTAAGGTAGTATCTGATGCCCTGAGTGTAAATTATTTGAAACAGCTTGTCAAGGAGTCCAGAAATGAGTGGATGTTTATGAACTTATTTTCTAAGATACACTAAGAGGTTTATTAATATCTTTGGGAGTATATTTTAGCATCTCTAGTAGTGAAATATTCCCTTATAGAATGGATGCTGATGAGGCAGCTATCAGATCTTGAATGACTTGTTCTTAATGAGAGTGTCTCTATTGAGCACCCACCACAAGGTTGGTTTGTTGATGAGAATCTGATCTCACACTTTCTTGGATGTATATGGGTTCCTTCAGAAACACGTGAAGAGTTTATGTGGGATTATCATGCCTATATTTGGTATCAATTGATGTTTCCAAGTCAGGATTCATGTATCACTCATATGGGGAGGGGTTGAATCATTGATATCCTTTTTATTTATGTTTCCTTATTTATGAAACAACATTATCCTACTATTAAATATTCATTTCCATTTTGAACAAAATTCAACCACACATCTATAAGACCATAACAAATTACAAGGTTCAATACTCAACAAGATTAGTTATGTCCTTGGTATAGTTTGGAATAAATATAATACCTAAAAATCAACTAGAAAACAATAATTTGATGTGAAATAAAACAAGTAGGATGTTCCCTTACACTTGTGGAACATAATGAAAACAATCCAATAGTGTCATGCTTCTTCTAGCACATGATTGATGTAAAATAATGATTTGGTTCATCTTGATCCACCTTCACAAATATGATCTTTCAAAACTATTCTACTCATTCTTATCGAGATACAAGTAAGAACTACCTAGAATTAATAATGATATTTAGTATGATTCCCCAATATAATTTCCAAGTTCTATGGGACCTGATTTAATTCTCTTTGAAGGATTTGTTCACTTGAATGGGGTATTCAATACTACTATTCGTGAATCTCCCTAGTTAAGCTCACAACATTTGTGAAGAAAACTACATTCGTGGATCCAACTTCCTTTATGAACCTAACTGAGTCAATGCATAATATCACATTATCGCGAATCACCCATTAATTACAGGCACTAGCATCAGTCAATAAATTATATTTTTTTCATGATACTTACACTCACATAGAAAGCAATCTTCTAAGATCTCCTATGCCTTTATTAAATCAATGGAATTCTAATATTCTCTGATTATTTTCACCTCAAATGAATCGAGGGTTACCTTATATTTATAGGTTCACCTATTCGCGATGCTCCTCCAACTCCACCATATTTTTTGGATCAATCAAAAATATCTTCATGGAACTCCTCCATTCATGATTCTCCTTTGATATTTTTCATTATCATGAATATCATCATCAAATCATGATGCATTCGTTATGTTTCAATTATTGTAACTATGGAGATTACCATCACCATTTGCGATGATCCACATCTTCATAGTGCACCCCGATTTTTGATGCTATACTTCTCATAATCACGGAATGTTCCATCAAAACCTCCAGGCTTGATGAACAACCCTTTATGAAATCCAATTTTTGTGGATCAAATTAATTTGCCATATTTTCATAGGGCCTTCAATGGAATCTATCTTTAGCGATGTTACCCCTCTTTTGAATTTTGGACCCCCATAATTTTTTAAACACTTGGAACCGATTTATCATTGAAAATATGCTTCAGAAACTTCTCAAATGCATATTTTCGTTCATCTAGCCTTTTCAATAAACAAAAATCGACGCATCATTAAAGCATTGTCCATTTTCTAACCAAATTTCACATCATTCCAAAATAAAAAATCTTCTTTCATCACAAACCCAATCTATCTTGATATTCGACCTTTAATCGATTACCTTCAGCATCAGCATATTTACTGGAGAATGTATTGTAACTTTCACGCCTTCAAGATAAATATTTTCTTCCTAATCAAGCAGACATTCTTAAGAATTTTGAATCTTATTTTCTGAATACTAATATCATTCCGATAATCCACTTATACAAAGTGAGGTGATTTCTTTTCATCACAAACTTCCTTGAAAATAAAAAACAATACCTAAATATGATAATTTTGTTTATAATGTTCTTCCTAACATGTTTACCCTATTCTTACCAATATATAATAAGACATAGGTCACCGGTATTAGTGGTCTCATATGAAAAAATAGATTTTATGTTTCATCATGAGGTGTTTCACTTGTCATTAATTGAAGGAAGAGCACCAATGAAATGCTGGATTTATATAGACTATATCCATTATTTTGTGGTAATGAAATGATGTCACCTTGGTTTTTATGATGGTATTTCCAAGATCCTCTAAATGAAGTGATGCAGTATAGGTTATCTTCAACAGGTTGACCCCAGATTCACACTTTCGACCTATCTGGGAGACCTTATTAGTTGATGAGCTATAGAGAATTTATATCTTACATATTTTACAACTTCATGGTGTCCCTCATTCTATCACTTCATATCAAGACACCCAGTTCACATAACGATTCTAATAAGGAATATAGAAGGCACTGGTTTCATATGTACTCTTGAGTACAACATATCACATCCAGACTGATGGGAAGTCCAAGTCGATGATACCGATGTTAGAGGAAAGGCTCTATGAATGTATCCCTGCTTTTGGAGATTCATAGGAAAAAAATATACCCATAGTATATTTTTTCTACAATAATAGTTTTTTGGAAATGATTCCAATGGATATGTATGAAACCCTTTATTGTAGTTCACGTCATTCACATTTGTACTGGTTAAAGGTAGGTGAGGAAACACAAATGGATACTTTTCAGGTCCAGTAGTTTTTATAGAAATCATAGCTGTTTTAGAAACACATGGCTACCTATTAGACCATGAAGAAGCCTAATATTGATCATTGTTGTCGATCTGTATAGTTCGATGTGGGACATTGTGAATTTCTATAATTTTCACCTATTTTGGGTTATATATATATTTTAATAAAGGTAAATCTATCAACCCATTATATTGGTATTTTGGGAGCATGGATACAATTGAGAAAATAGCATATCAGTTGTAGTTAGCTCAGAGGTATCATTCCATTCATGACATCTGCAATATATCACACCTTTTTCATTAATATACTAAACCATCTCATTCATTTTATACTGGGGATACTATGATAGTGTCATATAAATCTTTTTATCATTATCTGATACATATCATTGACCTTAAAAAGAAGGATCTCTGAACTAGGTTACTTCTACTGGTCTAGGTGAATTGGAAGCATGGTCGTGTATAGGAAGAGACCTGGGAGGAGGAGGCCGATATACGTTCCCAGTGGCCAAAACGTTTCTCATATGATTCTTTGTTAGAATCTAATGTGAAACTAGGGGATGCATTAATTTAAGGATGGGAGGTTATAACATCTTGAATTTATACAAAGGTACGTTTTCATTTAGTTTTGGTTAAACCCAAAAACAATGCCTAAGGGTTAGATGGTTCATTTTAGGAAATGAGGTATAATATAGGCTAGAACCTAGTTGTAGACTAGATATATGAACTATATTTATATAAACATCATGTATATAAATACTTAACATGTATTTTCCTGTCCAAAACTATTCATGACATGTACATGTTTATTCCTAGTTGGGAAAGCTAAAACATTACATGATGTGTAATTAACTTTCACACTATGTAAATTTTAGGGGAAATTTTTTAAAAATAAGGTAGATCCTCTTTTAACAGAGGCTTAATTATTCCCCACACATAAGGAATCATTTGTAAAATCTCCTACACCAATGCCTAAACTAGATTCCTTAGGAACAACATCATATGATATGTTTTTCTATTATCGTTGGTCACACTGGATCTATAATAAACATACCTCTACTAAACTACCTTCCTACAATAGTTTATCTTCATATATGTTGTGATATTTTTGTGTGAGCTCATATGACCTATTTTTATGGTGTTTTCAACCTTATAGTTTTCACCCTTTTAAGCTCGAATCAATGGGTGGGAATAGATGGCAGGTCATCTATGAACCTAAGGAAGTTGGTTTATCTTTTTTTTGGATAATTTCAGTTCAATTTATATTTTTCACCATTTTTTCATGTAGTTGACCATTCTAGGGATGCCTCCATAATGTTTAATTAATTAATTTGAATCGATTTTGAACCCACTATGGTACTAAATATTGGTTAATCAACCCTTCGTTGATCGCCTTAGTGTGATCCATCCCCAGTGGTAATTCCATACTTAAAGGCACAATTTACCTCATCCTTTGATTGTTAAATAACCATTTAGGTGTATTTTTCCTTGAGATATATGATTCGAGGAAATTTTAATTAAATTAATAATGATGTCATCCATTAGTTAGTCCCTATGACCTATGCCTATTATAATTTATAAATTAAATGGATTTTAAAACATTACTAAAATGCCATAAGTACAATTCCATGATTAATATATGAATTATGATATCTAATCCATACCTCATATCCAATCCAAGAGTGATACTTTGATCCAAATGTGATGTCTTGGATGAGCTCATCGAGATTTGTAAATTTTAATTTATAAGTGGTTGTATATAAACTGAGGGTGATACTAGGTAATATTGGGATGGGTTCACTATGAATTTACCTTACATCCATGTGAGTGATACCAGTTCCCCTGGGGAGACATCATGAATGAAATCAGTGGCTAGATGGTTAAACCAAGTCATGATTAATACTCGATCCCCTATATGAGATTCCAAGAATAGACTTAGAGGGTTGATTTCACCCATTATGAGATTAATACATGGGATTCCATTTATAGATTTCCTTGGATGGATACCTTTGGCTTTGAGTATTTATTTATCTCCATGTGTGATAATTGTGTTCATTTTTGTGATTCACCGTTTATGGGCCTAGAGTGTCACTTAATTAAATTTAAAAGATTTATTTTTTCTATAAATTCAATAAACCTAATTCATTCAATTCATAGAAAATCCTCCAAGGAAAATAACACACCTAGACATGGTCTACATCTTGGTAATTTATTTATAACATCCCCTCATAATATATTTCATACTTGTACAGGTCACTTGGTTTTATAAACTTCCGTCTTAGAAAAAATAACATCGAGTCGATCGATTATCCAAAGAGGAACCTAGTTCAAATTTTTTATTTATTTATTTATTCCATTTCATTTACTATTATAGGAACACGTCTCAATTTATGTGAACACACTGGATTGATCTAGACCCCATTGGTGATTTCCTACTAAGTATTTCTCATACCCTTCTTGGGTCATCTATGATACCTAATAAGACATCATGAGATGGTAGTAGAGGCATCTTTTTTTTAATTTTCATTTTTTGGCATGTGGTAAATTCATGTTTTCCATGTATCTCATGTACCCAATTTTCATATAGATACGTGTTCATCATCATCATTTTGTATCTATTATTGATTGAGCCTCAGATGGCTCATTAAAACTAGATGTTTAATATTATTTTGTTTCATTATTATTCTATTTATTATACTAATAATTATATACTACCATTGTGATATACTATGACTCAGGAGGTCATAGTACCCCCAAGGATACACCCATGGCCCTGGATGCAAGTCAGTAACCTCTGGTGTTTGTGGAAAAGTTCCTGAGGTCATGTGGCTAACAATATTAGGTCACCATAAAATGGATTCTAAGGAAGGATGCTATAGAATTATACTTTTATAGACCGAATTACTATTGTTTAATTGGTATGGACGATTATAGGGAGATGTAATTCTATATGTACAATATAATAGATTAAAATGTGATCCTTGATGGTGTGGATTCTATAAGTGGAGGATCAATGGGGATTATCCTAAAATGGTGATTCTTGAGGTGGTATTCTCTTATATAGATGCCGAGTGATAATCAGTTCCATTTTAGGCTAATGACTTGGAATTTGACTCATGATTTAGATCAATGTGTGAGAACCCTAGATTGGAGTTTTTGAAGTCTGAGCTACCATGTGGTATTTCAGATGGGGACAGAGAGGTGTTATATGTAAGATGTGGCTTGTATGAGATATGGAATATTTGGGAGAGCCAAAAGTTCTGAGAAGTGTCTTAGGATAGGTAATTTGGATTTTATGAATTATATGATCTATGATATGAGATAGTAAACTATGAGAGAAGGTTTGTCCAAGATTTTTCAATTCCTTATAGATGGGAATAATGGCTCAATATTTTTGGTTATTATGAAAGTGAACATCATTTTATTTGGAATCAAGTATGGTTTCAGTGCATAGGATAGTAAGATGAAAATACCTATGATTTTGAATGTCATTCCATATGAGGTTATAGATTATTATCATGTAACAGCCCGAGATTTTATTAAAAATATTCCTTTTAATTTCACTAATGTCTTGTGTTGTACGCAACACAAAAAGGAGCTTGCACAACACGCTTCCTTGACTTGCCTTTCATTACACGCAATCGCAACCTTCCTCGATAGCGTGTGTAATACGCAATACCGAGTTTCACTAAACAACGATATGCTATTAAAATATTATTAAAACTAGCCGTTATGAATAGTAATAACCACTTTTTGAAATTTTGTAAATCTTATTTTTCAAAATGGACTTCATTTTTGGATTCGGAATATAAAAATTAGCTTAGGGTGAAATTTTGGTAATTTTCGGATAACTTTCATATTCTGATGAATAGTGAAAATTACTAAACTATAATTAAAAACAACTTTTTTTAATCGAAATAATTAATAGTGATAAATTATTAATTTGAGTTGTTTTAAAGTATATTTAGAATATATTTTTACAATTTAATACATTTTTGGTCATTGGTTGTAATTTCACATTTAAACCAGACATAATCAAGTGTCAATCTTTTGATAGATATTGTTTCTTAAAAACACGCTATTTGTTTTAACAGCGGGATTTAATTATAAAATTAATTAATAAAACTTCTATGTTATGAATTTGGTAAAATAGACTTCATTTTTGAATTCGGAATATGAAATATAGCTTAGGATGAAATTTTGACATTTTTCTGAAAACCTTCAATTTTTGATGAATAGTGAAACTACTAAGTGGTAGTTAAAAAACTGAATTTTTCAGAAAACTTAATTTTACCGTTTCTGTGAATGGAATTTCAAAAATCCGAGAGACATGGTTGATTTCAGTATGTAAAATGTGGTTCAATGAGATGAAAATAATTTTTGGTGAATAGTAACTTTTTACTTTTATTTACCACGGTTAAAAGTAAATAGGGTAATTAAGGGTAAGAATGATATTAATATTACCCTAACACATGTCCTAATTCTATTGTACAAGTGTACCTCGACCAAAAACAACCTTAACTGTAAAATATTATCATTTAGGCCCACTTGGATTAGATTAGGACATTTATTATTATTTAATTCAAAGAAGAGTTAAAAGAGTTAAAATCAAAGTTTATTTACTAAAAATTTTTTAATATAGGGTTGTAAATAAGATAAATTCGATTGTAAATATTCATTATAAATCTAAAAAGATTTCCTACATAATGGTATTTTATTTGTAATTTTTAGACATCAAATAATTTAATTTATTTATGACACAAAGATGATGCAGTAATTATCTTATTTATGAAATATTGAATAATTGATGTTATAAACACCAAAATAAATGTAATTTGAGACTTTTATGAATTAAACTAATTTTATAGGTTACTATGATATATTAGTGTTGATTTAATCAACTTGTTTCGAACATATAATTCTGTTATGACTTTCACAAAAATCATATATCAAATAGTGTCAAAATTGACACAAAATAGTTTTTAAATCAAATATTATATTATTAATTGTTATTTTATTCCTAAAAAATCTAAGGTTCGGCAAAATGACATAGATAAGGATATATATATTAATAATAAACAATTTGGGGTTCGTTTGGCATGTTATAGTAAGTGTAGTAACCATATAGTGAAAGAAAACAAAAAGACACGGTAAAAGTTAAATTATTTAACTTAGAGTTAAATCTAATTGATAAGGTTAAAATAATACCCTAAACTTGTCTAAATCCTATTGGTTGATAGTACTTCGACCCATCCCCACTTTACCTTCGAAATAAGACCCTTTGGAACCATTATAAACCGATTTTTACTTTAATATAAAATAATATTTTGAGGTATTCCTAAGGTGCCCCTCTCATCCCTTATAAAAGGGCACCTCCTCCCCCTCCTCCTCACACCAATTTGAGCACTCAAGATCGGCCAACCCCTGAAAAAATCCCTTCTCCACTTCCCTAGTATCATCATAGAGGTCCTGGTCTTCTTCAAAGACCATCCTTAGTTCTTTAAGTGGAGGCTAAGAAAAGGCGCGTCAAAAAGAGGTAATATCCATTACCGATCTTTTTCAATTTCTTTCTTCTTCAACTTCTTCTTATTTAGTTTTTTCATGATAAAGTAATAAAATAAGTATTTCTTATATACTGATATGTTATTATAAATATGAAACAACTCTAATTAACCTTCTATCCATCCAACGGAAAAAGGAAATCACCGCGCGTGCGTACGTACGGAATACCGTCTCCACGCCGTGGTGTAATCTATTTTCCGCCACCACCTTAATTGGATCGGTATAATGGTTTAATGAGTAACTATATATGATTATTATAAAGTTATATTGATACTGAAATAGTATACATACACTTCAACACAATTCCACGACCATGGGAATGATATCATCGCTCGTGCGTACGTACGGACTACCGTCTCCACGACGCGATGAGATTCATTCTCAATGATTAACCATTCATGAATGATTATAAAGTATATATAATAAGTAATAATGCAATATATGACCTAATAATGATACTGGAATTATTTATATTTATATTTATGTCATCTACTTAATTCCATTCAATTCAATAAGGAAACGAAAACATCGTTCATGCGTACGTATGGACTACCGTCTCCATGAACGGTGTATTTCTTTCCATTTACTGATTTATTATATATGTGTATTATGAATATATATATATAAATCATGTTTTATATTCTGGAATTAAGTAATCATGATCTAAGTAATCATATAAATAATTACAAGTTAAAAACACGAACGACAAATGAGACGATTATTACCCAAAACACTACTTTAACATGAATTTACAAAAGAACGGGTAATATAAAGTCATAAGTGGACCATATATGATATAAAAACAATGAATATGATTCTAGAATAAGTCAATAACATGATTTAAATCATATGCAGGAGGATCAGACACTCACAAAGCAAGTCGGACCTAAGGTAAGGGAAATATCACAATCTCATTTTTATCCGAGATTGTTTATACCTTAGTATTTACTGGGGTGTATTTTATCATCCACATCCATATTTCCTCAATCTGTAATATTATTTCCATCCACCTACAATTTTTTAAATCCAATTTTACCCTTCGGTGAGTTTTTAGTAAAAGATATGAAAGGAATCTTTTGTCGTTTTTCATACGAGGTACTTTTTTGACTTTTCTGACAAAAGTACGAGAAGAATGTTTTTTTTAACTTATACGGCAAGAAGGGATTTTTAAAACATTATTTCCAAGAAGCTTCCTTTACAAGTTTTCAAGTTTATTTTTAATCAACTTCTTTTAGTTTAAAGTTTTATGACATGTTAAGTAAGGAAAAAAATGTTTTTGAAGAAGAAAGGATATTTTCCTCAAGAATGGAGTTCAAGTGTTTTATCAAAATTATTTTCCATCTAAGTTAATAAAGGGTTCTATTATTTTATCCCTATTATTAAATTGATTTCATCATGTTGTGATGGAATTATTTTTATGAATTCCTTTATCTTGTATGAATTGTTTTATGATGTCATGATGTTTAAGAATCCCATTTTTATTACATGGGTTATGCAATGATGTATGATTTATGATTTTGTGGCACACATAAGAATGGTATCATTATGATATGGGTGGGACCTATATCTCCCTCCAATGCATTGGGTAAAGATTTTATATCTCATGAGATAGACATGGCTGGAATGGTAGGTTATACCGGTTCAGTGAAACAGGACTGAAACGAGGGTTACTCGATTCAGAAAGGGACTTTGTCCACAAAGATAGTCTTGGAAATGAGTCTTGACTAACAAGAAATGATTCTCTATGATTATGTGTATATGCCACAAAGTTTCATGTTTTAAGTTATGATTATTGGGATTACATTTCACTTCTATGATTTATCCCATGTTATGATATTATGAGCTCTTTTGCAGGTTAAGATTTCCAAAATCTATGTTTTTATGTATATGATGTGATTTATATTTCTTTTGTTTACCCTTACTGAGCATTTGAGCTCACCCTTTTATGTTTTCTTTTCCCCAGGATATAAAGAAAGGTTTTAGGTAAAAAAAGGGAAGATCTTTATGGGAGATATGGAAGATCTTTCACCACGATTAGAAGATTACGTTCCGAGTTTCCAAAGACACTAAACTATTACGATCATTGTGTGTGTGTTTTTGTTATGTACTAAGTATTCCGCAAATGTAATGTAATGTCCATGTACGTCAGGCTTCGGGTCTCTACAGTTGATATCAGAGGAAAGGTTTAGACAACCTTTGGAAACTAGGATGCGAGAACTTTAGTGAGATCCCTAGAGATATTTCTAAGGTATGTCTAGGGATGTCTCTAAGGTTAAGTATACGTATAGGTTATAGTCCTAGAATTGCGCTAACGATCTTATAATTAAACCTAAGATGTTAGATATTGAAGGTAATCCTCCTTTATTATGTTGTTTTCCCTAGCATGATTTTTGCCTCTCACACTATTCTTTTTGGGTTTTAGACAATGGATGGAACCCGAAGGAACCGTGTTGATCAATGAAATGGAAAATGCAATGATTGTCCTCCTGAACAAACAAATGTTATGGGAGATGGAGTGCAAAATCTTATTTCTATACTTACACAATCTATGAATTATTCTGGACATCCAAATGAGCAGAGAAGGGAACAATATTCTATTGAGTCCTTCATGAGGTAACACCCACCTTCTTTCAGTGGGACATCTGATCCACTTGTTGCTGAACAATGGATCAGTACCACTGAAAAGATATTTTCAGTTCTTAAATGTTCTGAACATGATAAAGTCATCTTAGCAGTATATCGTTTGGAAGGTGAAGCTGATCAATGGTGAAATCTTATCAAGAATACGAGGCCAAGAGATGAAATTGAGTCCATGGAATGGGACGAGTTCAAGAACTTGTTTTTCTGTAAGTACTTCCCTCGTATTCTTCGAACAAAGATGGAGAAAGAGTTTCTTGAACTGAAGCAAAGGGATGATGAATCTGTTGGTACCTATGAAGCAAATTTTACAAGACTTGCAAGGTACGCTTCTGGTATTATCATCCAACCTGAAAGTAAAGTTGATCGATTTTTCAGTGGCTTAAAACCAAGTCTTCGAAGGGCATTAGCTATAAGAGACTTCGGTAGCTATGAAGAAATTGTGCGTTGTGCTATCAAGGTAGAAATAGAAGTTGGTGTTACATATCCATCTCATGGTTTTGATAAGAAACGAAAGATGGAGTTCAAGGAGAAATCTCAGAATAATGGTGAAAAGAAGATGAATGTTTCCTTATGCACAAAGTGTGGAAAGAAGCATGGTGGAGATTGTCTTAAAGGGACTAGAAAATGTTTTAAGTGTGGAAAAGAAGGTCATCGAGCAGCTGAGTGTCGAAGTAATGGAAAAAGGGTTTCTAATGATGTGAATAAAGCAAACACTGCAGAGAACGCACCACCAACACTTCAATGCTTCAAGTGCAAGGAAATGGGGCATTATGCTAATAAATTCCCTAATCCAAGGGTTAGTGATGATCGACATTAGCAGCCACTTAAGGCAAAGGACAAAGGTAAGTCACATGCGATCACTATTGGAAATGTTGAATATGACAATGATGTGGTGGAATGATTAAGTGTTTTTGTAATGAGATTCCAAAATTATGTGGTATCATAAAGTATTGGAATATTTATGTATTGGTCTAATCTGGTATTCAGAGTGATTGAGATATTGTTTTTTGGAAATAAGATGATATGCGCATAATGAAGGGAAAACGAGAAAATGAAATGTTTAATAGTATTCCTGAGCTCATGATTGATATAAGGACTAAGTGATATCATGGTTTGAGTATAAATAATTTTGAGGATTTTGGTATGTGGAAAGTGTTAACTTTTAACTGCATTCATGTTTTCACTAAGGTATTCAAGAGAACACATGATTAAGGACTTTGAATTTTTGGAATGTGACCAACAAAACATATCTTATGATATATGGGGATCGACGATGGTGTTAAATCTTTGGTAATCGTTTTCACTATGTTATGAGAATGGACTGCATTATTATGGATAAGCCTAAAGATTGGAATGGATTATGTTGGAAATAAGTTAGTATTGCTTAAGGATAAAAGATTTTCGATATTATTGATGGGATGTTATAGTAATATAGTTTTAGAAAAAGGACAACCTGCAGGACGACGACAGCCCATCGCGTCGGACAAAGCTGTGGGAATCGAACCCACAACCGAAGTGCGACTGGCCTTTATTTCCTACCACTAGCCTACAGGAAGTCCCTGTTTAGTAGAAACTAGTTTTATTATATTAAGCAGTATGATATATGAAGTATAAGCCCATTTTAGGAACCATATATGATTAATCTCACTATAGATCGACTTATGTATATATATTTTTTTGCTAACCTTTTGAGACAGATGGAATGACCCGTCATTCTATCACATGATCTGCTAACACTTCACGAATAACAAATTCAACTTCATTTATTTAAGAGATGAAGTGGAAATTGTTAAAGGCACGAACAACAGTGAGATTGTACCAAAATAATGTAAGTATTTATTCTAATTCAAATTCATTAACTTTAGGGAAACGATCTTGAAAACCAAAAATGTTGTCCTAGTGCTCTTATATCTGATAAATCAGATGGTACCTTATATTGTCACAAATATATGGCTTTGTGATTGTTGGCTATTTCATAGCCATGTTCTCTAATACTCTCCATCAGAACATGATGGTTAGATTTCTCTTCCATATCCATATTTTCACCTATGTGGAAACCTAGTGATTAGTTTATTTGGGTAACCGTTACGTTTCATAATTTTGTTTTTAAAGATTGGTTTTTATATTCCTTTTTACGATGTGGGTTTCTATTAAAGAAACATTCGAATAGTAAACCATTTATAACCCCGACGAATTTCGAGGGCGAAATTCATTTTAAGGGGGGTAGAATGTAACAGCCCGAGATTTTATGAAAAATATTCCTTTTAATTTCACTAATGTCTTGTGTTGTACACAACACAAAAAGGAGCTTGCACAACACGCATCCTTGACTTGCCTTGCATTACACGCAATCGCAACCTTCCTCGATAGCATGTGTAATACGCAATACCGAGTTTCACTAAACAACGATATGCTATTAAAATATTATTAAAACTAGCCGTTATGAATAGTAATAACCACTTTTTGAAATTTTGTAAATCTTATTTTTCAAAATGGACTTCATTTTTGGATTCAGAATATCAAAATTAGCTCAGGGTGATGTTTTGGTAATTTTCGGATAACTTTCATATTCTGATGAATAGTGAAAATTACTAAATTATAATTAAAAACAACTTTTTTTAATCGAAAAAATTAATAGTGATAAATTATTAATTTGAGTGGTTTTAAAGTATATTTAGAATATATTTTTACAATTTAATACAATGTTGCTCATTGGTTGTAATTTCACATTTAAACCAGACATAATCAAGTGTCAATCTTTTGATAGATATTATTTCTTAAAAACACGCTATTTGTTTTAACAGCGGGATTTAATTATAAAATTAATTAATGCAACTTCTATGTTATGAATTTGGTAAAATAGACTTCATTTTTGAATTCGGAATATGAAATATAGCTTAGGATGAAATTTTGGCATTTTTCTGAAAACCTTCAATTTTTGATGAATAGTGAAACTACTAAGTGGTAGTTAAAAAACTGAATTTTTCAGAAAACATAATTTTACCATTTCTGTGAATGGAATTTAAAAAATCCGAGAGACACGGTTGATGTCAGTTTGTAAAATGTGGTTCAATGAGATGAAAATAATTTTTGGTGAATAGTAACTTTTTACTTTTATTTACCACGGTTAAAAGTAAATAGGGTAATTAAGGGTAAGAATGATATTAATATTACCCTAACACATGTCCTAATTCTATTGGACAAGTGTATCTCGACCAAAAACAACCTTAAGTGTAAAATATTATCATTTAGGCCCACTTGAATTAGATTAGGACATTTATTATTATTTAATTCAAAGAAGAGTTAAAAGAGTTAAAATCAAAGTTTATTTACTTAAACATTTTTAATATAGGGTTTTAAATAAGATAAATTCGATTGTAAATATTAATTAGAAAGATAAAACTATTTCCTACATAATGGTATTTTATTTGTAATTTTTAGACATCAAATAAATTAATTTGTATATGACACAAAATGATGCAGTAATTATCTTATTTATGAAATATTGACATAATTGATGTTATAAACACCAAATCAAATGTAATTTGAGACTTTTTATGAATTAAAATAATTTTATAGGTTACTATGATATATTAGTGTTGATTTAATCAACTTGGTTCAAATATATAATTCTGTTATGACTTTCACAAAAATCATATATCAAATAGTGTCAAAATTGACACAAAATAGTTTTTAAATAAAATATTATATTATTAATTGTTATTTTATTTATAAAAATCTATGGTTCGGCCAAATGACATAGATAAGGATATATATATTAATAATAAACAATTTGGGGTTCGTTTGGCATGTTATAGTAAGTGTAGTAACCATATAGTGAAAGAAAACAAAAAGACACAGTAAAAGTTAAATTATTTAACTTAGAGTTAAATCTAATTGATAAGGTTAAAATAATATCCTAAACTTGTCTAAATCCTATTGGTTGATAGTATTTCGACCCATCCCCACTTTACCTTCGAAATAAGACCCTTTGGAACCATTATAAACCGATTTTGACTTTAATATAAAATAATATTTTGAGGTATTCCTAAGGTGCCCCTCTCCTCCCTTATAAAAGGGCACCTCCTCCCCCTCCTCCTCACACCAATTTGAGCACTCAAGCTCGTACAAAACCTGCCAAAATCCCTTCTCCACTTCCCTAGTATCATCATAGAGGTCCTGTTCTTCTTCAAATACCATCCTTAGTTCTTTAAGTGGAGGCTAATAAAAGGCGCGTCAAAAAGAGGTAATATCCATTACCGATCTTTTTCAATTTCTTTCTTCTTCAACTTTTTCTTATTTAGTTTTTTCATGATAAATTAATAACATCAGTATTTATTATATACTGATATGTTATTATAAATATGAAACAACTCTAATTATCCTTCTATCCATCCTACGGAAAAAGGAAATCACCGCGCGTGTGTACGTACGGAATACCGTCTCCACGCCGTGGTGTAATCTATTTTCCGCCACCACCTTAATTGGATGGGTATAATGGTTTAATGAGTAACTATATATTATTATTATAAAATTATATTGATACTGAAATAGTATACATACACTTCAACACAATTCCACGACCATGGGAACGATATCATCGCTCGTGCGTACGTACGGACTACCGTCTCCACGACGCGATGAGATTCATTCTCAATGATTAACCATTCATGAATGATTATAAAGTATATATAATAAGTAATAATGGAATATATGACCTAATAATGATACTGGAATTATTTATATTTATATGTATTTCATCTACTTAATTCCATTCAATTCAATAAGGAAACGAAAACAGCGTTCATGCGTACGTACGGACTACCGTCTCCATGAACGGTGTATTTCTTTCCATTTACTGATTTATTATATATGTGTATTATGAATATATATATATAAATCATTTTTTATATTCTGGAATTAAGTAATCATGATCTAATTAATCATATAAATAATTACAAGTTAAAAACACGAATGACAAATGAGACGATTATTACCCAAAACACTACTTTAACAAGAATTTACAAAAGAACGGGTAATATAAAGTCATAAGTGGACCATATATGATATAATAACAATGAATATGATTCTGGAATAAGTCAATAACATGATTTAAATCATATACAGGAGGTTCGGACACTCACAAAGCAAGTCGGACCTAAGGTAAGGGAAATATCACAATCTCATTTTTATCCGAGATTGTTTATACTTTAGTATTTACTAGGGTGTATTTTATCATCCACATACATATTTCCTCAATATGTAATATTATTTCCATCCACCTACAATTTTTTAAATCCAATTTTACCCTTCGGTGAGTTTTTAGTAAAAGATATGAAAGGAATCTTTTGTCGTTTTTCGTACGAGGTACTTTTTTGACTTTTCCGACAAAAGTACGAGAATAATGTTTTTTTAACTTATACGGCAAGAATGGATTTTTAAAAAATTATTTCCAAGAAGCTTCCTTTACAAGTTTTCAAGTTTATTTGTAATCAAATTCTTTTAGTTTAATGTTTTATGACATGTTAAGTAAGGAAAAAAATGTTTTTGAAGAAGAAAGGATATTTTCCTCAAGAATGGAGTTCAAGTGTTTTATCAAAATTATTTTCCATCTAAGTTAATAAAGGGTTATGTTCTTTTATCCCTATTATTACATTTATTTGATCATGTTGTGATGGAATTATTTTTATGAATTCCTTTATCTTGTATGAATTGTTTTATGATGTCATGATGTTTAAGAATCCCATTTTTATTACATGGGTTATGCAATGATGTATGATTTATGATTTTGTGGCACACATAAGAATGGTATCATTATGAGATGGGTGGGACCTATATCTCCCTCCAATGCATTGGGTAAAGATTTTATATCTCATGAGATAGACATGGATGGAATGGTAGGTTATACCGGTTCAGTGAAACAGGACTGAAACGAGGGTTACTCGATTCAGAAAGGGACGTTTTCCACTAAGATTGTCTTGGCAATGAGTCTTGACTAACAAGAAATGATTATCTATGATTATGTGTGTATGCCACAAAGTTTCATGTTTTAAGTTATGATTATTGGGATTACATTTCACTTCTATGATTTATCCCATGTTATGATATTATGAGCTCTTTTGCAGGTTAAGATTTCCAAAAGCTATGTTCTTATGTATATGATGTGATTGATATTTCTTTTGTTTACCCTTACTGAGCATTTGAGCTCACCCTTTTATGTTTTCTTTTCCCCAGGATATAAAGAAAGGTTTTAGGTTAAAAAAGGGAAGATCTTTATGGGAGATATTTAAGATCTTTCACCACGATTATAAGATTATGTTCCGAGTTTCCAAAGACACTAAACTATTACGATCCTTGTGTGTGTGTTTTTGTTATGTACTAAGTATTCCGAAAATGTAATGTAATGTCCATGTACGTCAGGCTTCGGGTCTCTACATATCATATATTGGTGGATCTTGGATAGTTAAATTTTAGGTGGATACTTTTTATTTTATAACAACACTAAATAATGGTTGGTTGTTTTCTTAGCCACAACCTGGTCGAGATATTGACCTTGATAGATAAGAGTACTGAGGTTATTTTAGTAAATATGATATAAAAATTTGAGGGATGCATCATCAATTTTTATTCCACATGATCCTGGGATTTTATGATGTATGAATCTTGGAATCAATATTTTTATATGTAACTCAATGGTAATATAGAATATTCCAATTGGTTTAGTGTAGCGACCCGACCCATGAAAGCCCAGATCCAGTGTCTTCTATCAATTACATTTGCATGATAAAAAGGAATCAAATATCGAAGGACTAAATAGTTTAGTATTATTGGTAAAACAGATACATAAATTTTCCTTTTATTAAAAAATAATACACAAACTAAGTTATAATTTTTTCGTATTTATAAATAAATAAATAACTCCAAGGATAACTTTATTCCACTAGCATATCCTTTCATATATTTCTTACTTTTTGGATTCTTGGGGAAAAGGAAAAAAATAAGGGTGAGGTCAAATGCTCAGTAAGGGTAAAGTATAGTGGAAGCAATAATGAACCAATAAGAATATTGTTATGACATGGTAAATAAATGATCTCACATTCCATATAATTAATAATCTGCGATGGAAGTTTATAAAAATATGGAAAGTTAATCACTAAAAACATGTTCTATTATAATAATTGGATAATGAAAAATCAATATGGAAAGGTTGGAAACTAAAACAAATTCCATTTAACTAAAATAAAAGTTGTCTATAGATATGTCAATGTGTAATCTCATGGATGAACAATAACTAAAACTAATTGAGAAAATTCTTGATTATAGGATTCCATGTTTTCTATGTATATGTTACCTTTACCATCAATATTTTTTTGCAAGATGGTTTATAATGTATCAAGTAAAAACCCATCTAATGTTGCTAACAAAATGAATCGTCCCATAAAAATACTAATGCATCAAGGGGATATCTATAATCAGTCTCCACCAGTGTCATACCAGTCCAAAACATTCCTCATATTGAATAATCAAAATAAATAATACGACTCATTAAATAACCATATTGAATAAAGAATACGTAATTATCAATATTTCTCCAAATAGTCAAATGACTATTAATGTAGACCCCATATGTGAAGTGGAATACAGTTCATGAAATATTAATATACATGATAAATGATATGCGTAATTAGGGGAAATTAAATAATCATAGTAGATTGACAATTTGATGGGGATTTAAAAAATAAATTTAGGGTGTGAATATAAATACTATCCTTGATCAAATCAATCAAAAACTATCCAGAGGAAGGATAAGGATGGTATCAAAACAATATACCCCAAGTGGATTAAAATAAAGGGTTGTTGTTTTTCGATGAAAGGAAATATTATAAAATGATATTTTGAAAACATTCTTGAGGAAATTATCCTTTTGTTTTAATTTTTTTTTTAAAACATTTATTTGAAAATAAATTTTAAAAAAAATTATTTAATACTTAACCTTTGAAAAATACAAATTATTTAATGATGGAATTAAAATAGGTAAATTTATACATGACGTACAAGGTAAAAAGAACATTCCTTTTACATGGTAAAAATAGAAGAAAAATTTCTTTTTCAGAAAGCGATAGGAACAGTCCATTGATAACATTAGAAAATGAAAAAAAGTGTAAAACTGTATTTGCCCAATTATTTTAAATTTTCTTTTAAAAACTCTTTAATAAAACATGGTTTTTAGAAGAAAATATTTTCTTTGAGTAAAGAGAGAAAAAATGTCGGGTTTTCTGAAAAAAATTTCTAAAACATTTTGAGTACCAAAGAGTGGGAAAATGGTACTAATTATTGAAAATGGTCATTAAAAATTGGAGGATATGAAAATTATTTATTTTATTTAACAAGGTTCATATAATTTCCTATAATTAAAATAAAATTGAAGGAACATTAAAATAATTCTTGGGGAAAAAAATATTCAAACATTCCACAGTATCTCATACCACTTTAAAAATTTTTGAATCCTAAACCTCAGGAAGGAATAAATTTAAATGATTGTTATAATATCATGATATTAATTAGATTCAAGATATATCATATAAAATGGAGTTATATACACCGTATAAAATAAACTAGGTTCGTAACCAAATATTAGTCTCAATAGAATTTAAATTGAGGCGAAATACCTTGCATTGTGTTTCCTTTTGGGTAAACATCCTTTACCTTCATGTATAATAAACTTATGATAATTATTTACTTTAATGATAAACTTTTAATTTTTATAATTAATTTTATTTCACATAATACCATGTTGTATAAAATTATATAAACACTTATGTTCACATTAGTTGTTTTTTGACCAAATTCAGTTTATGTGTCAAAAACAATAGTGGTAGGTCAGCTACGGTCAAATGGTTCATTATTTAATATCTCCAGAATAATAATAATGAAATAAATATAATATTTATAACTTAATTATACTATAAAAACCAATAATTAAATGTGGTTATGAGAAATGAATCAACATTATAATTATGGAGACATTAGGTCATATGTACGTATGAGTAAAGTTCTAATTTTTCAACGATCATTATGGAAAGAATGTAATTATCATTATATCATTAAATTATTATAATTATATCATAAATACCATATTAATTAGTCATATATACTTATATATATAAATCTTGTGATGTAAAAGGAATAATAACACATCGAGGTGGCAGTAGTCCACATGTCCATGAACAACATTATCACTTTTTAATTTTGTAAAAGGGTAAATAAGAAAATGATATATATTATATTTATAGAAAGTTAATTATGTCATGAATAATATATAGAGTTTTTATATATTATATATATTTAATTAAAATAATCATTTATATGTTCCATGTATCGTGTGAATGAATCACATCACTTTGAGGTGCGGTATTCCACACTTCCAGAAACGATGTTATTATATATAAGTAAAATGAAAGTATAAGGATACATGTTATTCAAGAATTAAATAAACACAAATACATGATAAATATCATATATATCATATATAAGTATAGTTTCCATCATAATTTCCCTAATCCAAGGGTTAATGATGATCGGCGTGAGCAACCACTTAAGGAAAAGGACAAAGGGAAGTCATATGCGATCACTATTTGTGCTTTTGAGTATGACAATGATGTTGTGGAATGATTAAATGTTTATTTAATGGGATTTCAAAATAGTATCATGGAATCTAATTTATAGTATCGTGGAGTTTTGGAATATCTATGTATTGGTTTTCAAAAATTGTATGGTACCGGTAACCATGAAAAGTGATTGAAATATTTTTGGAATGAAAAGGATATGTTCATCATGAAGGGATAAAGAGAAAATAATATGTTTGATGTTATTAATGAGCTCATTACTGATATAAGGGTAAAGTGATATCATGGTTTGAGTATATAGAATTTTTGGGATTTCGGTATGTGGAAAGAGTTAACTTTTGACAACATTCATGTTTTCAGTAAGGTTCTATGGTAATTCATGTTTCAAGATAATACATGATTAAGGTATTCACATGTTTGGAATGTGATCAAAAAGATATATCTTATTATATATGGGGGATATATGATAGTATTTACATGCTTGGTAGATGTCATTTATAATAATCGTTTTCTTTATACTATGAGATTGGACATAATTATTTTCGATAAGCCTAAAGGTTGGAATGGATTAAGTTAGACATCAGATAGTTTGGTTTATGGCTATAAATTTTTGATATTATTTATGAAATGTTATAATAGTAGTTTTGTTTTTGAAAAAGGATAAACCCGTAGGTTGTGTGACAACCCGTCGTGTCCGACAAGGATGCGGGAATGAAACCCACAACTGAAGTATGATAGGACTTTATCGCCTACCACTAGCCTACAGGAAGTCCCTGGTTTGTAAAAATTAGTTTTATTTTATTACGTGGTATGATAGATGAAGTATAAGTCCATTTTTGGAACCATATACGATTAACCTCACCATAGATGGACTTATGTATAATTAATATCTTTTGCTAACCTTTTTTGTGATAGAGACAGATGGAATGACCTATCATTCTATCTCATGATCTGCGAATACTTCAAGAATGAAAAATTCAACTTCAAATCTTTAAATAATAGATGAAGCAGAAATAGTTCATGGAATGGCCAACGATGATTTTACACTGAAATCTAGTAAGTATTTATCCTTATGAAAAAATTAATCAACATTAAGGAAATGATCTTGAAAAAAAAATGTTGTCCTAGTACCCTCATATATGATGAATCAGAAGGTGCCTTAGATCATAAAAAATTCATGCCTTTGTGATTATTGGCATTTTCATAGCCATGTCCTCTACCACTCTTCATCAGAAGTTGATGGTTATATTTTTCTTCTATATCCAGGTTTTCACCTACATTGTCCTATGTGGAAACCCAGTGCTGAGTTTCTTTGGGTGACTGTTATGATTCTAACTTTTCTTTTTAAAATGATGTTTTAGTATTCCTTTTTACAATTTGGGTTTCTATGAAAGAAACTTTCAAATAGTAAACGATTTATAACCCCGAAAAATTTCAAGGGTGAAATTCATTTTAAGGTGGGTAGAGTGTAACACCTCGAGATTTTATGAGAAGTATTATTTTTAATTTATTTCATGTCATGTGTTGTATTCTACACCATGATTATATTACACTATACGCAACACTGTATTAGCTTGCAGTATATGCAACACTATTCTTGGATCGTGTTACACACAATTTCAAGTTCATTTGGTAGAAGTTATTCTACGCAACATTGAGTGTCTGTGTGTATATATATACATATTAAATTTATAAATGAAATATGGTTGGATTCTGTTATATGAATAAACAAAGGGATCTTTCACTACACACAACCCTGAATTGGCTTGCATTACACGCAATCACGACCTTCCTCGATAGCGTGTGTTGTACACAATATCAGGTTTCACTAAACAACAATATATGGTTATAATATTATTATGAACTAGCCGTTATGAATATTATTAACTAAATTTTGAATTTTATAAAATTATTATTCATCTTAAATATTTTCTATAACATGGTATGAGAACAAAATAAATTTTTCGGGTAAAATAAGTATTTTGCAAAATATGCAGTTTTGCCTCCTTTTGATGGCGCACCCACGTTAAATCTAGATTTTGACATGTTTATAAGTTCAATTTTACAAAATAAAATTCTTATTTGGAATTAGGATATAAAAATTTACATTGTATAAATTTTTCATATTATTCTGATAACTTTCTTATTTTAATGAATAGTAAAAACACGCTATATTTTAATTAAAAACAACTTTTTTCATCGTAGTAATTTATATGGTTAAATTATAATATTTAATGCTTTTAAAGTATAAATAGAATATATTTTAACAATTTAATATAATTCATGTCATTAGCATTGATTTTACATTGAATTCGTAGGTAAAATCAATTCAATCTTTTGCATTATTTTAATTTTTAAAACTCATTTTCTTAACAACGAGATTAATTTTAAATTAATTTCTTCAAATTATTTTATTTGAATTTGAAAAAACGGATTCCATATTTAGAATCATTAGGTCCTAATTATGTTAATAGGATATTTTTTATTTTTGGGGACTATGAATAGTAACTACAGTAAATTTTATTTACCATAGTTAAAGGTAAATCTGGTAATTAAGGGTAAATATAATATAATAAAATTACAATAACACTTGTCTTAATATAATTGGATTATTATGTTTAGTCCTATAGCATATTTGGGTCGAAATGGACTCCATTGGAACCCACTTGGATGTGATTAAGACATTTAATTTAATTTATTTTAAAGAAAGTGAAATATGTCTCACTCAAACTTTACTCATTAATGTCTTTTTATTATAAGGTTATATAGAATATAAATTAGGTTATAAATACTCACTTGAAAGGTAAAATATTTTTCTTTGTTATCATAATTTTTTTTGTAATTTTTAAGAGATATTTAATTAACTTAATAGGTTATACATTAATGATGCAGAAATTATTTATTTAGTGAAACATCTATCATATAGTTTTTATTAAAATACTAATACCCATTAAAAGGCCCAAAAAACAGACAAAAACTAGTTGGTCGTATATTTCTAATCCATAACCATCCAATGGTCTAATTGTTGACCATTTGGATCTTTATAAAAGCGATTATGACATTTATAGTTTTATATTTTAAATGATGTCAAAGTTGTCACCTTCAAAATTTAATAAATATATCATTTTACAAGATGGGTGTTTTTGAAGATAAATTCGACTAAAAGTAATCATATAAAATATATTAGATTTATATTCATCATAGTATTTTATTTTTAATTTTTATTCAACAAATATTTATATTAAATATTTATACAAAATTGATGTAGTAATTATTTTATTAAGAGAAATATCAAATAAATGGTTTTAAAAATATTAAAATAAATATTATATGAACTAATTAACATGATCCACGAATTTTATAGATGCATATGACATGTTAGTAACCTAGTAAATATTTTTTTTCGAAAATATTATCTTGTTTGTATTTTATTTAAATTCAAATAAATGAATAGTGTCAAAATTTACACTATTGTTATTTTATAAAAATATCATATTATTAAATTATTTAAAAATAAAAACAATATTTGAAAAATTAAAAATTGAAAATTATATGGTTTAAAAGGTTATAAGTATCCAATTATAGGAAATTTTCCACATATAAGTATGTATTTATAAGAATTTAAAATTTAGAATATTATTACCACAAATAATATTAAATAAATTAAATAAGGATAAATCGAATTGATAAGGTTTAAAATAATTTCCCAACATGTAAAAATTTGATTGGTTGAAGATATTACAACACCATATTACCTAATATCCTAATTTTAGTCACATTTTATGTTTTTAAGTGGGGTTTTATTTTATTATTAATTAATATTTTTGAGGTTTCCAAAAGTGCCCCTCACTTCTCTTATAAAAGGGCATCTCATCCCTCTCCTCTTAACACTATTTTGAGCCTTAAAGCTCGGCCAAAACCTACCCATTTCACTTCTAAAATTCACTAGAAACTTACTATAGGTCCTGGTTTCTTCAAAGACCAAATTTAGTGCCCTAAGAGGAGGTTAAGAGGAGGCACGTCGAAGAAGAGGTAATCTATTCTACTAATTTATTCAAGTTTCTTTATTATTATACTTCCTCTTCTTTAGATGTTTCATTATAAAGTAATAACATCAGTATAACTAATATTCTGATATGTTATTATAAATAGGAAACAACCCTATTTCACCTTCTACCCTTTCAAAAAAAAAACGAAATCACCGCGCGTGCGTACGTACAGAATACCGTCTCCACGCCGTGGTGTAATCTTTTTTTCCACCACCAACTTACTTGGATTGGTATAATGGTGTAAATAATAACTATATATGGTTATTATAACATGATAATAATTCTGAGATATTATATCATCCACTATAATTCCATTAAATAATTATGGGAATGATACCATCGCTCGTGCGTACGAACGGATTACCGTCTCCACGACGCGATAAGATTCATTATCCAAGTTAACCATTGAAGAATGATTATAAAGTATATATAATAACTAATCATGAAATATGTGACATATTAATGATACTATATTTATGTATATGTTATTTACTTAATTCCATTCAATTAAATAAGGAAACGAAAACAGCGTTCATGCGTACGTACGGCCTACCGTCTCCATGAATGGTGTATTTCATTCCATTTATCGATCTATTATATATTTGTATATTCTGAATATATATTATATATAAATCATGTTTTACATTCTCTAATTAAGTAATCATCATCTATGTAACCATATAAATAATTAAAAGTCAAAACACGGATGATAAATGAAACGATTTTACCCAAAACGCTGCTTTAACATGGAATTGGAAAATGAACGGATAATATAAAGTTGTAAGTGAATCATATATGATATCCTAAATATTATTATGGTTCTGTTACAAGTTAATAATGTTTTTAAACCCACTATATAGGAGTCTCAGACACATATGGAAGAAATAGGACATAAGGTAAGGGATAATTATTCCAATCTCGTTCTTATCCGGGATTGTTTATTCGTAAGTATTTACTGGGGTTATGTTTATCATCCATATCTTTGATTTCTCAAAAAGTTTTCATAAAATTGTTACTATTGTACCATGTATTTTTAAGGTCATTTTTTCCCCTTTTTTACTTTTACCACTTCGTATGTAAGAAATATTTCTTTTGTTTACCATGCGAGGTACTTTTTGACTTTTTCGGCGAAAGTATGAGAAGAATGTTTTTTAAACTTATACGACATGAAAGGATTTTTACAGTTTCATGATGCCTTATTTATATGAATCTTCCTCTACAATATTTCATGATTATTTTCAAAAAAATCATTTTCTTTTAAAATTACACAGAATTTAGTGAAACCAAAATGATTTAGAAGAAGAAAGGATATTTTCCTAAAGAATTCATTTCAAGTGTTTTATCAAAACTATTTTCCATCTAAGATGAAATTATTTAGTATGTTTATGTTTCATGTATAATGTCTCTATTATTTACATGGTTTTATTTTTCTTATGATGAAATGATATATATTTGTTTTATATGGATTATGTCATGATGGGATGATGTTTATGAAACCCATTTTATTCTTTGGGTTATGGTGAATGATTTATGATTGTTTTATGGCACACGAATGAATGATTTCAATATGAGATTGGTGGGACCTATATCTCCCTCCAATGCATTGGGTAAATATTTATATCTCATGAGATAGACATGGATGGAACGACAAGTGAATCTAGTTCAGTAATACAGGGATGGAAGGGCAAGTAAACCTGGTTCAATAATGGACTTCATCAATATGATGGTATTGGCAACAATGTCTTGGCTACTATGGAAATCATATCATGTTCTTAATGGTTTTCCATAATTACAAGTTTTATTCCCATGCCATTATATAATGATTAATGTTCCTTTATGATCTATTCCTCATGTACTGCCTAGTTTTATGTCATTGCTCAGGATTTTGATGTTTTATGTTCAGGTTTTTATGTTCAAATGTTTATGGATTGTTTTTATATTCTCCATGTTTACCCTTACTGAGCATTTGCGCTCACCCTTTTTATGTTTTCTTTTCCCCATGATATAAATAAAGGTTTTAGGTAAGAAAACCAAAGGGGAAGATATTTATGGGAGATGTTTAAGTTATTTCACCATGATTAGAAGATTATATTCCATGTTTCCAAAGACACTAAACTAACATGGTCTTTGGGCGTCTGTTTTTGTCATGTATTAAGTTTTCCGCAAAAGTAGTTTAATGTCCATGTACATTAAGATTTGGGTATTTACAAAGTGGATCCAATAATGGTCCCAATTAAATCCATGGGAGTATATGTTCGACATATGGCCATAAAATAGCTCTTGTACTTGTGTATAGGTCATTTTTATCCTTAAGATTATGGTTTAGTCCCTTATAAATCATAGATTTCCCTTAATGGTTGTAATTATTTTTAATTACATTAAATAATATTTTTGGTAGAAAACTAATTTGAAATTATTTGGAATTATAATTTTTCTGATTCAAATATTGAATCTTATTTTTTAGATTCGAATCATAGATGTGGCATAAATTAATTTAAAATCCATCCTGTATGCGGGATGACAATGTGGGTTTCTAAAGTAAAAACATTAGAATGATTTCTATACATTTTATAATCAATTTAAAAGTGAAATTGATTAAAATGACCTAAATTTTATTAATTGATAAAAATATTATCTAATTAAATTTCAAAACCAATTTAAATTATTATTTATCCTTATAAATAAACTATATGAAAAATAATTTTTGACCTAAATTTCAGTATTTTCAACCATTCATTATAAAATAACTTGTTTCCAAAAAGTATCCAAAATTCACCCTAACCTAATTCTTATGTTTATATTTAAAATTTGAATTTCATTATGAAATATTAAATCAATTAATGTTTCTAAATTAATATTTAAATGGGTTCTTGACTAAATAATGGTAAAATTGTCTTTATAAAAATATAAGTTTTTATGTGTAAAATATTATTTTGTTCTTATCTTATGTATATAAAATCTATTGGATGAATATAAAAAATATTTTATTGAATATATAACATATATATTTCATTAAAATCATTCAAAAAAATTATTTGATTATGTTTATCAAGATAAAACTCCTTTGGAATCACAAAAAAAATATTTATTTCTATATACAATTGGTTCTTATTTTTTGTTTTTCATACCATGAATTCATTTTATATTTATATAAACCATAAATTTTAATAAGTCAGTTACTTCTATACAAAATGGATAGTTTATATGTTATTTTATTAAATAATAATATTTTAAAAATATATTATTGTTCAGTGAAACTCGGTCTTCTGTGTGATGCAATCCATCGAAGAAGGTTGATCTTGTGTGTAACACACGCTAACTCAGTGTTGCATGGATAGAAATATATATAATATATTTTAAATAGTAAATATATTATAAAGTATCTAGATATTATTTTACAATATGTTATTGGTGTCTCAAGTCGTATACAATATCGAATGAAAGGTTATTACTTTAAATTTTCAAGAAGTCACATTCTCCCCCACCTTATTTAAATTATGTCCTAGAAATTTAAAATTGATCATACTGATAGATTTTTTTGATCATTAATATTTTTGGAATCCCATATCATGAGAAGGGTTCATAAGTCCTCCTCCATAAAATCGATAATGTAAAGTAAAAATGTCACATGGACTACCATTAAACTAGGTCTCAATGTAGAGGAACATCATTGTAATGTCAAGATGTGTACATAGAGGGATAACGTAAATAATTTACAGAGAGTAAATGTGGCACTCAATCACAAACATGTGAATGTTCAATAAAAAGTTGAGAGCCTAAAATCCATAAATCTTATATGATTTAGAATACATTATTTTTAAAAAAAATTAAAGTATCAGGACAATATTTTTGTTTTAAGATACATTTCCTAATTTTGGGTAAATTTTTTACTACCTAAAAATATAAGCAAATAATTTTACATGTTAGATTTAAATTTCATATAAACAATCATACATTTTGGTAGTGCTTAGATAAAATTATAATTCATCCCTTTACTCCAAAAATTTAGTTACCAACAATAAATTTTTTTATGCCTAAAGCAATAAAATAAACTATTAAAGGATCGTAAGGCCAAAACAATTGTGACAAGTCTAACTATCAGACTGTAAATATCTTCCAAAAACAATATGGTTCATAGATTAATCAATAATCCTAAATATTGATACTAATATTTCAATATTAACATTTATTAGTCAAATTGATTAACTAAAAAGAACAAAACATTAACTATTACATTGCATAGGTTAGTTGATAGAGTGAAACCCTTATCATCCTTTGGTCATATGTTCAACACCAGCGACCTTTCCTCATTTGATTGGTTGTCAAACGACATATTGTTTGTCCTTTTTTAAAACCAAATTAATATAATTTCCAAATTAAATATGTTAAAAATACTTAAAATTTAATCATCAAATAGACTTTTTATAATGGGTTTCAATACATCCTCAATATATAAATTCTTCATCCATTTATTTAAACATATGTACTTCCATGGTCTAAGGTTCAACCATAATATTGTTTTTAGGATTTATAAATCATGATACCTTATTTTTATATCTAGAACGCCTTAGTTTTAACCTTGAAAATACATTATCATGATCCATTCAAACTCTGCATAATGGTTTGTATAGAAAATGTGAATTATCCTAATCATATCCCCTGAGAGTGCCAAACCAGCTGGCAGTAAGGCCCATTTTTGTGTACCAGGTTACACCAGATTAAGCTCAGAACACGGTGTCATAGTTATTACTCCTGGGTACATCTTTTCTAGAACCACTTCCATTTGTAGTATCCATACATATATTTATTGATAGGAAACAACACAATTTCTATCTAAACTAAACTATAGGATGTTATTATATCATTATCATCAAATTCTACCTTAGGGTTGCGTTCTTTAATCTATGTTTTATTAAATCTAGTTCCTAAGGTTACTACTAAACTTCATTTGATACAAAATATAACAAAATACTCTGATAAATCCAAAATTTGGTGTCTTTTATCAATTACATTGTCATTATTATAAGGATTCAAATCCTAAAGGAACAAAGAGATTAGTAGTGTTTGTAAATAAAATACATACATGAGTCTTTAATTACAAAATATTGCACTAATTACAACATAATTTTTCTTTAATTATATATAAATAAATAAATTTGAGGATAAATTTATTCCATCTACTGTATCCTTGAATATCTTTATTACTTCTTGTATTCTTGGGGAAAAGGAAACAAAATGAGGGTGATTTCAAATATTTAGTAAGGGTAAAGTATAGCAGAAGGGATAATGAATAAATCAGAATAATAGTTATGAAATGGTATATAAATAAACTCACATTCTATATAATCAATAAAATGAGAAGGAAATGAATAAAAATATGGAAATGTAATAATTGAAAACGTGTGACATTAAAATAACTAGAAAAGTAAAAATAAATATAGAAAGTTAAGAAACTGAAACACCTGCTAATTAGTCACTAAACAGAAATGAAATTTATCCATATATATGTTGACACATATTCTCATTGATGAATAATAACTGATTCTAAATATGGGAAATGCTTGATAACTAGAAGACTTGTTTCTTAGGTACATGGTAACTTTACCATCAAAACCTTTCATAAGACGGTTTAAAAAATATCGAGTAAAAACTCATCTATGGAATCTAGCCAAATTAATTGTCCCATGACACTACTAATTCATTGAGAGACTAATTATAATTGTGCCCCGCCCTTTTCATACCCATCAAAAACATTCATCATATAGAATAATCCAAATAAATATTATTCTTATTTTAAACCCATATTGAATAAAGAATACAAAATTATCAATATTTCCCAAAATAATTAAATAACTATCAAGGTAGACATTGAATGTAAAATGTAATATGGTTTAAGAAATAATGATATACATTATAAATGATATAGATAATTAGGCAAAATTCAAAATCTATAAGAGATTTAATATTTCAAGGGGACTTAAAAACTAAATCAAGGATGTGAATATAAATACTATCCTTAACTAAATAAATCAAAAACCATACAATGTAAGGATAAGGATGGAATCGATATAACATACCCTAAATGGAGTAAAATAAAGGGTTTTTGTCATTGATGAATGGAAATATTGTAAAGGGATGTTTTAAAAATATTCTTTCGGAAAACATCCTTTTATTTTGAAAATACTTTTGAAAATAAATTTTGTTGGAAAATCAATTTTAAAACAAATTCCTTAACAGTTAACTTATGAAACATTAAAATTAATCTTAGAAAAAATGATAGTCAGTAAATCCATACATGTCTTAAAAGGTAAAAATGTCATTCCTTTTGCATGGTAAAAAGATATGAAAGGTGACTTGTTTAGAAATAAATAAGAAGATTACATTGAAGATAATAATAAAAGGAAAGGGGGTAAAAATTTATTAACCAAATGATATTAATTTTTTTTATAATACTTTCATAAAACATAGTTTTTAAAGGAAAGCAGGTTCTCCAACTAAAGAGATAAATAAAGTTAAGTTTCATGAAAAACATTTTCTAAAACATTTTGAGTACCAAAGAGTGGGAAAATGGTACAAGTTCTTAAAAAAGAACATTAATAACCATAAGAGATGAAAATGAAAAGTTTTTTTAAACAATTAATATATAATTTATTTGAATGGAAATACAATTGAAAGATCATTAAAATTATTCTTGAGGAAAATAATCTATAAACATTCCAAAGTATCCCATACCACTTTGAAACATTTTAAATAATAATCCTCATGAAGGAATAAATTTAAATGAATGTTACAATATCATTAGAGTAATTATATTCAGGATGTATCATGAAAATGTTAGTATATTCACCGTGTAAAATAAACTAGGTTTATAATAACAAATAAGTCTCAATAGAATATAAATTGAGATGAAATCCCTTATCTTTGGTTTCCTTTCAGGTGAACATCCTTTAACATACTATATTATACACTTATGTTAATTATTTAAATTATTTATAACCTTTTTTGTTTTTATCATTACTTTTATTTAACATATTACCATGTTTTATAAAATAACTTAAACAATTATGTCTACATAGGTTGCATTGAAAAAATCAGTTTATGTGTCAAAAACAACATTGGTATATCAACTATGGTTTAAGGGGTTTTTATATTAAATATAAATTATAATAATCCTGAAATAAATATCATTTTTATATATAAATTATAATTTTCAAACCAAACATTAAATACAGTTATAAAAAATGAATCAATGTTACAATCAGGGAGACAGTAGGTCGTATGTACACATGTGTGACATTCTCATTTTTCAATGATCACTACAAAAATAAGGTGAGTAGCATTATATAATAACATAATGATCATTATATCATAAATACCATATAAAATAATCATATATATATATATATATTATTCTTGTAAAGTAAAACGAATCACATCAAGTTGAGGATGCAGTAGTCCACACATCCACGAAGAACGTTATGGGTTTTTAAGTGTCTAAAAGGGTAAATAAGAAAAATGATATATATTATATTTATATAAAGATAATTCTTTTATGAACATTATATATAGGTTTTTCATATAATTTATTTTTAATTAAAGAAATTATTTAGAAATTCCATGTATAGTGTGAAGGAATGACATCACTTTGAGGGGCCGGTTGTCCACCCATCCCATAAATGATGTTATTGTATTTACACAAAATGAAATTTTAAGGGTATATGTAATAAAATAATTAATGAAACATAAATAAATAATAAATTTAATATGTTACATATATAAACATAATTTACATCATAATGTCCACCATGAGAGGTGTTAAATGAAAAATGAACAATCAACATTTTGTGAGGTAGTAGTTTGTCATACACAGAAACTATATGTTCTTTACCCATTATATGGATATGTTTGTAAGTTTTGTTATAACCCTTAACATAAACAAATATATGTATATTTATGATAGATTTTTTTATATTTATGTGTAATCATAATATCTATGGTGGTGGAAAATATAATGAAAGAAAAGATATCGTTTGAATGCATTGCCTTTAAAATCAGGTAACTCCTTTTGGTTTATAACAAAGGGATTCATTGGAATAATTACTTTAAAAAGGTATTGTTAAAGTTATAGGGTATGGATTTTGGGAATATATTAGGGCCTATATATGTCAAACCTAAGTGGTTTCAGAGGTGTGAGTAATGGCAGGAGGGGAGGTCCATATATAGTTGAGGAGGAGTGGCCCTCTTATAATATTTTCACAAAAGAATTACATGAGTATTTATAACATTGAAAGTGGCTCCAATAATGGTAACAATTAGATAAAAGAGATTATAGGGTCTAAATATTTCCTTCCAATAGCTCCTGGATAAGTGTATAGGTCATTTGGACCCTTAAGATTAAGGTTTAGTCCATTATTAAGCTCAATTTTTCATTAATCGTTGTAAATAATTTTAATTACATTCACTAATATTTTGGTAAAAAAAAATTTGACCTTATTTTAAATTATAAATTATTATTATTAACAATATTTAATCTATTTTTCCAAATTACAATCATAGAAGTGAAGAACTTAATTTAAAATTCATCATGCATGCAGGACGACAATGTGGGATTTTAAAGTAAAAAATGTCTGAAACTTTTCTATGACTTTATAATAACTTTCAAAGATAAATTGATTCCAACACCCTAAATTGGATTTATTGATGAAATTATAATATAAATAAACTTTTAAACAAATTAAAATTATAATTTATCATCATAAATAAATTAGTTTAAAAATTGTTTTGAACGAAAATTCAGTATTTCTAACCATTAATTAAAAAACAAAATGCTTCAAAAAATACAAAAAGTTAACCCTATCCTAATTATTATTTTTTAATTTCAAATATTAATTTTATTTTGACATATCAAATCAATTAAACTATCAACATTCATATTTGAAATGGGTTCTCCATTAAAAGTTGGTAAAATTACATTTGTAAGAATATAGGTTTTTATGTGTAAAATAAAGTTTGTTCTTATCTTATATCTATCAAACCTAATTTAGGAATATCTAAATAATTTGATTGAATATATAAAATATATATAATTAAAATAATTCATTAATTGTTATTAATTATTTTTATTAATATAAAACTTCTTTGGAAGCATAAAATTAATAATATTTCTTTTTATATATAATTGGTTCTTATTTTCATTTCGGATTAATTGGTATCCCATGAATTCATTTTATATTTATATAAACAAGAAATTTTAAAACATTAGTTAATATTATTAATAATTTATTGTTTATATATTATTTTATTAAATGATTATGTTTAATAATATATTATTGTTTGGTAAAGCTCGGTATTGCATGTGACGCAAGCCATCGAAGAAGGATGTTATTACATGTAATGCATGATAACTCATTGTTGCGTGCCTTCAAATATATAGAATATTTTTTTAAATAGTAAATGTACTATAAAGTATCTTGATATTATATTACCTTACCTTCTTGGTGTCACGTGTCGTACAAAATATCGATTATAGGGTTCTTACTGTAGATTTTTGGGGCATCACATTCTCCCCACAATTATATAAATTATGTCCTTGAAATTTAAACTCGATCATGATGATATATTGTTTGATAATTTTTTTTTAAAATCGCACATCATGATAAGGGTTCATAATTCATACTCTATAAAAGATATATTGTAAAGTAAAATGGTCACATGGAATACCATTTAATTAAGTCTCTGAGTAGAAGAACATCAGTGGAAAGTAGAGATATGTACATGGAGGAAAATAAAAAATAATTTATTGGGAGTGAACAAGGTAATAAATCAAAAACAAATTAATGATCCATATAAATTTGAGAGCCTCAAATCCTTAAATCTTTTTTTTATTTATAATACATCGATTCAACAAATATTAAGGTATTATGACCACATTTCTATTTGTAGATAATTTTAGTAATTTTGAAAAATTATTTTAATACCTAATAATATAAGAAAGTATTATTACTTGGAAGGTGTTAATTTCGTATGAATAATCCTAACTTGTTTTACTACTTTTATTAAATTCTAATTCAACTTTTTTTCACAAAAAATAATTACCAACAAATATTTTTTTGTTCCTATTGCAAAAAAATAAAATTTTAAAGGATCTTAAGTCCAATAAAAGAGTGAAAAGTATAAATATTTATCTTTTACTAACTTATAAAACCAATATGATTCATATATTAATCCACAATCCCCAAATGTGATACTTTTGGTTTATTATTAATAGTTATTTATCAAATTAATTAACTAAAACCAATAGAAAATTAACGAGGACATTACATATGTTAGTGGTTTGTGTGAAACCCTTATCATACATTGGTCATTGGTTCAAGACCTGCATACTTTTCAGATTTTATTGGTTGTCACCCAGCTCACATGTTATACTTTTCTAAAACCAAATTAATATAATTTCAAAAATAAATACATTGGAAATCCTTGAAATTTAGTAATTAAATATACTCTTGACTATGTTTTTCAATACGTCCTCAATACATAAATACTTCTTCCATTTATTTCAAAATATGTACTTCCTTGTTCTAAGGTTTATCCGTAATATCATTTTTAGGATTTCTAAATCATGACACCTTAGTTTAATCTAAAACACCTTAGGTTTAACAATTATCATTCGTTTTAATTATCAATTGAAATTAATTATTATGGTTTGCAAGGAAAATGTGAATTTTCCTAATAAAATCCCCTAATGTGTCAAAACAGGTGCAGAGTAAGGCCCATTGTCATGTACCAATATAATCGAAGTCAGGCTCAGAACACCTTGTTGGGGTTATTACTCCTCGGTACATCGGTTCCAAAACAATGTCCACTTATAATATCTGAACAGTGATGTATTTCTAGGAAAACTATATAATCTCTATGTAACTAAAACTTTAGGACATTCTTCTATACTTATTCTCACATTCTTCCTTGGGTTTATATTCTCTAATCTAGGTTTTCCGAAATCTACTTACCAAGGTTCCTACTAAACATCATTAGATACAAAATTTCGTGACCCTACCCTAGAAAGACCAGATCTGGTGTCTGCTATCAATTGAATTGGCATGATTAAAAGGAATCAAATACCAATGGTTATAATATTTTAGTAGTCTTAGTAAACCAACTACATACATGAGTCTATTATTAAAAAATAATACACTAATTACAACATTAATTTTTTATTCTTTTTTAAAAAATAAACAACTTTAAGGATAAATTTATTCCATCTAGAATAACATTGCATATCCTTATTATTTCTTGGATTCCTGGGGAAATGAAACAAAATAAGGGTGAGATAAAATTCTCAGTAAGGGTAAAGTATAGGGGAAGTAATAATTTATCAATAAGAATAATAGTAATGGAATGGTAAAAAACTAAACTCACATTCCATAAAATCAATAAACTGAGAAGGAAGTTCATAAATAATATGGCAAGGTAATAAATAAAAACACATGCCATTCAATTAACTAGATAATGAAAAATCAATATGGAAATGTAATAAACTGAAACACATTCCCTTTAATCACTAAACATATACCATCTTGGATTTTCCATGTATTATTTTTAGATATTTTATGGGATGATTTATAGACTTGGTGTTGAGATGAAATGTGATTCTGTGGCCCCGTTTTCTTAGAAATATTGTTTGAAAAATATTATTCTTTTTATAATATTAACACATTGTTTTCCAGATAAAGTGGAAGAACTCCAAAAAAGGTGCCTGGATCATAAATGCAAGTGCAACATTCATATCAGAATGGTATTGTTACCCTAGGTGAGACCTAAATTTAGTGGGTGTGGGTCATCAGTAGAAAAATTCATCAAGGACGTAAGAATAAATAAAATAATTAAATAAAATGTTATTATATTTTAATTATAATAACTCTTGAATGGTGAATTGAATTAGAAATCTGAGACCACTGTTGAGTTATTAATGTAGTGATTTTTCTATGTGTCAATTAACTTTAGTCAGTGTGGGTCATTTGTGAAAATATGTCAGGGGATGTAACATGAATAAAATAATTTAATTAAAATTAGTTTCATGATTCAATTACATACCTTTTAATTATGTCTATGTCTAAAATTCATGTCTAGCCCCATAACCCTGGAATTTCTCTTGATATGTAGAGAAAGAACCTATGGAAAAATTGTTTGTGTACAATGATGGATTGATCCAACGACGAACATCATATTTGATGAACCTTTCTAACGACGCTTCATTCTTCATCAGTGATCAAATAGAATCAAAGTAATGTGGTTGTTTATTTTTTGTTTCCCAGTTGTTTAATTTCATGAAAAATGAGGGTTAATCTATGAATATTTTGATTCGTAGTTTGATTGTTTTTGAAGGTTTATTGTAGTAGGGATTATTTCAGGGGTTTTCATTATTCTTCTATATTATTCATTATAAAGGGAATGAATTTAGGCCAACATGAACACCAGATGAGGTTTGTTCCTCGAGGTTCTCTTTGTGCTCCCCCACCCTCTTGTTCTTCGGTTTCATCATCATTAGACCCCTGTGGTCATGGATCAACTTGTCTAGTGGCTCCGAATGTGATCAGACACCCTCATTTGAGGAAACTAACAAAATATGTTAGGTCTCTATAGATCAGGACCCGAGGAACTCATATTAGTGACTGTTTTTAATTTCGGGCATTAGAGGTGGATTGTTGTTCTATAGAAGTGACCACAAATGTGGTTTTGGTGTAGTGGTCTAGTGAGGTGAGGTGGTGGTGGCGGTGATTGGGGTGGTGGTCATCGGGGTTGCAGTGACTAGAGGTGGTGGTGACTACCATATAGAATATGGTGGGTGGAAGGGTGGGAGCTTGAAGGAGTGGACTGTGGGGGTGGTTTCATGAGACGCAGTCAATGAACGCATTGGGAGGAGGCCTCAGATGCGACTAGAAAGGTCGTCGATGCGGCCAGGAAGGTCGTGTGCGACGGAACAGGGGAACCACGTGCAAGCTGTCTGAGCCCAAGCAGGGTGGGCCATTACGATTGGGCTCGGTTATCTGGGTCGAGGCTAGGTGGGCTAGGACAAGCGGGTTGGACCCAGTTCATACCTGAGAGTGACCTAGATAGATCTAGGCCACGAGCAATTGTGGCTGTCAACCGTGAGCCATGGTCACTCCAACTATTGTGTAGTCATGGCAGCTTGGGGTGATGTAGACCACAGTAGTGATGGGGTAGCTAGTCCAGGAGGTCTACCTCCACGGTTAGTGGAAAAACTATGTGGTCGTTCCATAGGCACAGTCACCCCCCTTGAAACATCGAAATCCATAACTTTCAAATGGTACATTTTTTTGGTGACTCGTCTATACTATTACGATTCTGGCATAGATAAGGTCCTTTTGAGAAAATGTCGTGAGTGTTTAGTTTGGACCAGTATATATGGAGAGAGTTCCATCAGTAAATTCATCAAGGGTTCAGTATGGTATTACATCCACATCACTGGATTTTAATCCCCTCTAGAGCTCGAGTCCCAGATAGAATACAATATCCCCCAGTAGGAATGTATTTTGATTCTCTATCAACCTTAGTATTTTTTTTTGGGAATTTTTGTAACCAAATAGAGCATGGCATTGGTCCTCCATCTAGCATTCCACATCAGTTGGGTTGGTGTTATTCTCTTGCTTGTCTAGGTAAAGATCCTCTACATTGCATGTTGATTTATATTGGGTTCATTGTCTTCCCTAGTGTGTCTGGGAAGGATCCCCTCTCTGGGTATCATAGTATTCATTGTCTAATATTATATCTTTATGAGGAAATTCATATATACAACTCTTTGATTGTATCCAATGATATCATTTATTGTGGATTCATTTCTTTCTGAACAAGTATGGATCGAGCTGGATCTTGTGGCTGGTAAATGGTTGTGGCTTACCTCTAGACTATGTGTCTTAGATTGAGTATATCTGGATATTCTTACTAAATTTGTTGTATAAATCTACCTATGTTCAAATATTGTGTGGTATTCCTTAGTGGTGATCCTTTGTGGTCTTCATGTGTGGTAATCATGTGTGGTATTCCTTTGTGGTAATCTTGTGTGGAATTATTTTGTGGTAATACTGTGTAGTATTCTTGTGTGGTAATCCTTTGTGGTATTCCATTGTGGTAATCCTATGTGTTATTATTATATGGTAATCCTTTTTGGTATTCAATTATGGTAATCCTATGTGGTTTTCATGTGTAATAATATTTTTAGGTATTCATTTGTAGTAATCCTATGGGGTATTCCTTCCTGGTAATCTTACATGGTAATCATGTGTGGTATTACTATGTGGTGATCTTGTGTGGCATAATTTTGTGGTAATCTAGAGTGGTATTCCTTTTTTGTAATCATGTGTCGTATTCATTTGTGGTAATATTTTGTGGTATTCCTTCATGGAGATCCTTTGGGGTAATCATGTGTGGTATTACTGTGTTGTAATCCTGTGTGGTAATCCTATATGGTATTTCTTTGGGGTAATCCTTTGTGGTAATCCTGTGTGGTATTCCTTTGTGGTAATCCTTCATGGAATTTCTTTTTGGTATTCCTTTATGGAATTACTTGGTGGTATTTCTTTGTGGAATTACATTATGGTTTTGGGGTGTCCTACTAGGTATTGTTATAATCACCCATGCATAGGCTTTTCCCGCACATGTTATGTCATGTGTAGGCGACCACCCTTTTTATGGAGTGATAGGAAGACCGAGACCTGGTGAATCATAGTAAGGATGGAAATATTGAGGTGTAATCAATGGGTTCAAACCAAATTCCCAAAACCTTTTTTCTTATAGATTTGACTTGTTTTATAGACTCTATTTTGTGGGCTTGTTTTTTGTCGGGTTTACTTTACAGTACTTTCACTATTGTACTATGTCTGTGGAATATATAGTGGTTTTCTTACATTGATTACTTAGACTTTTTAAATTTAATAATTTTTTCTTGGAGATATGTGTGTACGTATAGGTACTTTCATATAATGCCTCCAATTTTTCGGATATGCCTACTCGGTGCTAGTCACCAACCTCTCGCCTATTAGAGGTGGGATTGGGGCAGTCATGGAATAGTCCCCTCTGGGACAGATCGTGAAATAGTGGTATCTGGGGGGGATGGTTCTACTTAAATATCAGGAGTCTATTATATTGGTTTGGGGAAACATTGTTAAGTGTTTCTAGTTTTCCTTTTAGGTTAGGGACTCTAGTGTAGGTGCAGTGGCTGATGAATCCATACACCATGACTCTGATCACCTAGCTTTTAACTCGGTACATGAGAACACCAGTTTTAGTGAAAAAATGTTACATGGAACATATATGAATGGAAGTGTTTTCCTTTTCCTTTTGGATTCATATCTCCACATATACTCACTTGATCATGGTACAACTTGTTTTTATTTTAGGATGCCTCTATGTAGACAGTCAACTAAGATTCCACCGCGTGATCCCAAGGATGATCTGTCGGGTAATGCAGCATCAATACAAGGATTTTTACAAGAGATAACACCTCTAGGTGGTGCCACATCCATATCACCACCTGTAGAGAAGCACATGGTTCCTCCAGTACTAGCCGATGAGGTGTGCAGGCTGATCTTAATCTAAGAGTTTTAATAGTAGAGATCCCTCATGTTCCAAGGCGATCCCAATGAACATGTGTCTAGGGACTGGCTTGAGGTTATAACCTAATATATCTATGAATTCAGAACACCAGAAAATCAGATGGTAGTCCTACTAGTGAGCCTTCTACATGGATCAACAGCGTAATGGGGGGGGGGGGGGTTACCCAATCTTTAGATGAGATGACTCGTATGTGGATATAGTTTGAGAACCTTTTCAGATAAGAGTTATCACCTTATAAGCTAAGGTTCATGCATATCGAGGAGCTTCTATAGCTCAAACAGAATGATATGTCAGTATCTATGTATTCATAAAAGAATACCAAAATTTCTTGGAACTCGATAGATATGATACATGATTAGTACTGCATGGATCAGACCATTGAGTGAGACCTGTGTAGGGACATCCAGACCTGTGTTATCCCTCTGAGCATTCCTACTTATGCTCGTCTGCTTGAGAAAGATTTTGTGGTCGAATGTTTCTTGGATAAGAAGGTACAACAAGTACTTTTCAATGGTGGGAAATTCGGAGTAGAGTCCTCGAAAGCAAGGATCCATCATCAGTCTTAGGGACTTGGATGTTTGATACGTTTCAAGAGGAGGTCCCAAGATAGAGAATTTTCGGTTCAGGGCTCACAGGATTGTTCTACTCATCCTAGAGAGATGTGGTTCTATTCATGTGATGGTAGGGAAAATATCGCTCATGATTTTCCATCCCATCATACTTCTGATAGGAAGATTGTGGATGGACCACAAGTATAGAGACAACGACAGGAACAAACAGATCCTTAGGGTGGCGGGCGTAGTAGAGGAGGTGTGAGGCTAGCAGTAGGTGGTTCACACTTCAACATGTTACCACCACAACCCCAAGGTGGTACACACTAGGATCAAGGAGATAAATAACATGAAAAGGGATCTAACAATGATTCGATTTATAATCTGTGTCTTCTCTACTTTAGATGCAATATTGGTAGACATAGGTTCTAGTTGTTCTTTTTTTTTGCAGGAATCTTGTTCGAGACTCATAGATTCTATTTGAATTGTTGACTCGACCATCATTCTTAAAGACTCCTACTAGAGGATACCCAATGATCTTTCACGGGTGCTGACAATGTGACCTAACTCTTGGAGGTGAGAGTTTCTTATGGGATATCTTGGTAGATGCTTAAAGGCCTTATGACATCATTCTTGGTATGGAGTGATTATCCACAATTCATTCCTATATTGACTAGTTTAGGTGATGGGTGTTGTGTGTCCGTATTGAGGTAACTAAGTTTTACTATGTAGGTGAAAACAAATTGTATCCATAGTAGGATGGGATCACACATAAGAGTGTGAAGCTGATTAATCATCAATTTTCTAGCCTAACCATTGGTGTAGTGGATGTTATGAGTCATCAGTTTCCTACAGTGGTGATGGAGTTGTAGTCGATCTATTGAAGGTTGAGATAGATGTGTTGGTTATAGTTCCTACATGAATATGACATTAATATTTTCTATAGTTTTGGGAAGGGGAACATGGTGGCATATTCTCTTAGTCATAGATCTAGTTATCAGTTGCTAAATGAGATTTTTGAGAAGTTGGCCCCATTGGAGCTATCCATTGTGGATTATAGATGTGTGCATGCCTACATGTACTTAATGATAATACCTCCCATTTGTGAGTTAGTATTACTTTATTCTACTCACCCTCCTCTGACCAATTATAGGTGGGATAGGGTAGTCACAACATGGTCCCCATTGGGATACGTCATGATAGAGTGGGGTGAAGATGGAGAAGATTACTTATCGTTTTTGGTTGTGACCTCTCCACTTTTACAGTGATTCAGCAATGTTCAACTTGGGGATATTGACTGTGAAACCATATATGCTCAGATATACATAGGGCATACTCTTGATGGATATTTTAAAGGTGGGGAGCACATCGGTATTTTTAGGGGATACACAATAGTGTCAGTGGATTTGTAAAAGGAGGTTCTGAGGGAGTTTCATATATACCATTTGGTGGTACATCTAGGTGTGTGGAAGATGTACATGGACCTCTGAAGTTAGTTTTGGTGCCTAGGGATGAAGAAATGAGTTTCATAGTTTTTCTATCAATTTCATACTTGTTTGCAAGTGAAGGCTGAGTACAAGGTTCTAATAGGTTTAGCTCAACCCCTTGATTGTCGGAATGGGAGTGGGATGGGATATCGATAAACTTTGTGATGGTTTTAGCACGTACTTACAAGGGACATGATGTCATATGGCTGATCGTTGATAGTCACAAAAACTATACCCACATACTAGTTATATCGTAGATTCATCTACCCTTTATAGAAACTATGCTGAGTTATCCCGGTGGCATCCCACTTGGCTCTACCACTATACATAGACTGGGTATGGGATGTCTCCCATGTGTCTCATATGAGGAGATACATGTATGAAACATTACACATCATCGAATCGGATGATATGCTCATAAATCATGGAGAGGCATTTGCTGAGTATCGGGTGGAGATTGAGGATTCGTTGAAGAGGATCATTCATGGGTATTTGATTCCTCCTATGTGCATTCAGTGGCATCATAGGAATATCTAAGAGATCACATGGGAGAGGGAGGCTCATATTCATGCTCAGCTCCATTATTTATTTTTGTAGAACTTTTTTATTATTTCAGGGATGTAAATCCATAAGGTTGTGAGAATTTAACATCACTTATTTTCCATGTACTATTTTTTGATATTATATGGATATCTATTGAGACCAGGTGATGAGACTGCTTGTGATTCCAAGGCCCAGTGTAGCCAATAAAATTGATTGAAAAATATTAAACTTGTAATAGCGTGAACGTGTAGTTTTCCTAAAAAATGGAATTAATTTTAAATAGGTGAATGTATCATAAATATGAGGGCACTGTTGATCTCAGAATGGTGGAATTACCCTAGGCATGACCTAACTTTGGTCAGTGTAGGTCATCTGTAGAAAAAGTCACCAAGGAGGTAGCTATAAATAAAATAATTAAAAATAATTATTTTATTTTTAAAACCTAATAACATGTTAATGTTGACTTGTATTGTAAATATGAGACTACCATTGAGTTTTTAATGTGGTTTTTACCTATGAATGACTTAACATTAGTCGGAATAGGTTGGTTTAGAAAAATATATCATGGGACGTAACGAGAATGTAATAATCTAAAAAAAACTATTTTTTGACACTGTGGATTCCCTTTTTATTAATTCAATGTCATAAATTCAAGTTTATCCCAATAACCTTGGAATTTATCTTGAGATTTATATAAAGAACCTCTGGAGAAAAAATTTGTGGATGACAACGTATCAATCGAAAGAGAACCTCGAATTCGACAAAACTTTCCAAAATTGAAAACGTTGCTTCATTATTAGTCATTAATTGAACAGAATCGATGTGGGGTGGTTTTTGCATTGTGGATTCCACATTCTTTATTTTCAGAAAGAATGTTGGTCAATCGACAAACAAATTCATCCACAGTTCGATCATTGTGGTATGGTTTATGATTTCTTGAATTATTTTAGGGGTTTTCCTCATTCTTATTCATTATTAATTCTACTATTAATGAATTGAGGCCAACATGAAAAAAGGATGAGGATTTTTCCTCATGGTGTTCTTTGTTCCCCCCCAGTTCTTCGCATTCTTTTCCGTTAGACCCTCAATGTCCACGATATGACTTGTCGGGTGGCTCTAAACCGGATCGAACGCTTGTATTGAACGAAAACCAGCAATATAGGTTGGATCAATGTAGATTTTTATCTAAGGATCTCAGATATGCACCCATTTAAAATTCAAGGCATCAGAGGTGGATCAGTGTTCCATGGAAGGGATCATTGGTGTGGTTACAGTGTGGCAGTTTTTCGAGGTGAGGTGGTGGCATCGGTGATCGGGGCATCGACAACGTAAGGTGATGGCAGCGGTCAAGTGGGAGATGGTGGAGTCGGCGAGGGAAGACTATGGAGGAAGATGCATGGAATGGAGGCAACAGATGTAGTGAGGTGGGCCACATATGGTGGCCCACCCGGGATCTTGTTGGGATTAGGCCAATTGGTATGGCCTAACCGGGCCGGGCAAGGTGGGTCGGGCAGAGTGGGTCAGACCTGGGAGAGACCGAGCCAGAGATGGGCCATGGTCGATCATGAAGGTTGACTATGATCCATAGTCTCAATAGATACTTCATGTCTATGGCTACTAGGGGCATGGTTGACCATGGCAGATATGGGGTGGCATGTTGCGGAAGTCAACCAAATCGGTTGACCACCACGGTTGGTGGAGCAACTGTGTCGTTGGTCCACAGGCCCAGTGACCCCCCAATGAAACTTTGAAATGCAATATATTTCAAAAAAAAATGTATGTTATAAAATCTTCCTATGGAGTTGAAAACCTGATGATGAGATGATCCTTTTTAGATAATGTTATAATATTTTTTAGACTCTTATAGATGGATAGTGTTCACTTGTTCATTTCCTTGAGGGTTCAGAAAGACATTACGTCCACATAACTAGATTTGAATCCCCTCTAGAGGTTGAGACCAAGATATAGTATGGTATCCCTCCATACGACTCAAGTGTGATCCTCTATAACCCCTAGTAGAGTTTTTTGGAATCATTATAACCACCGATAGAATGGTGTTGGTCCACTATCAAGTGGGCATCATTAGTAGGGTTAGTGGTATACCCTATTGTATCTAGAATGAATCCTCTATGTTGTGGTTAGATCCAGATTGGGTTCATGGTATTCCATAGTGTGTCTGGGAAGGATCCCCTCTCTTTGTATCATTGTATTCCTTGATGAATATGTTCTCTTTGGGTAGGGACCAATTGAGCTAGATCTCTCTGTGAGTGTTATCGATGATATCATGGATAGAGGAGTGAGTTCTCTTGAATGAACATGCTTTGAGAATAATTATATGGTCGGTAATTGGTTGTGTTTACCTCTAAATAGTGTTCCTTAGATTGGGTATATTTGGATATTCTAGCTACATGTGTTGTATATATATACCTAATTGGAAATCCTATGTGGTAATCATGTGGGGTATTCCTTTGAGGATATCCCGTTTCATATTTATCTATGGTATTCCATTGTGGTAATCTTGTGTGGTATTCCTTTGGGGTAATCATGTGTGGTATTCCTGTGTGGTATTATTGTGTGGTAATCCTATGTGGTATTCCTTTATGGTTATCCTGTGTGGTATTTCTGTGTGGTAATCCTATGTGGTATTCCATTGTGGTAATCTTGTGTGGTATTAATGTGTGGTAATACTATGTGGTATTATTTTGTGGTAATATTGTATGGTATTACTTTATAAGAATCATGTGTGGTATTTATATGTGGTAATATTGTGTGTTAATCATGTGTGGTATTTGTTTGTGGTAATCCAATGTGGTATCCATTTGTGGTAATCCTGTGTGGTATTCCTATGGGGAAATCCTATGTGGTATTCCTTTGTGGTAACCTTGTGTGGTATTCTTTCGTAGTAATCCTTCATGGTAATATTGTGTGGTGTTGCTGTTTGATAATCAGGTGTGGTGATCTTATGTGGTATTCATTTGTTGTAATCTTTTGTGGGTTTCCTTAGTTGTATATCTTTGTGATATTCCATTATGGTATTCCTTTTTGGAATTCCATGGTGGTATTACTTTTTTTGTTTTTGGGTGTAATATTGGGTATTGTTATACTCACCCCTAAAAGGGATTTTCTGGCACATGTTGAGTCTTGTGTAGATGATCTTCCTTTTTACAGAGTTCTAGGATGAACAGGAATAGGCGGTTCTGACTATGGTATGAACCAATAGTTCAGACAACAGTCCCAGTACCACTTTTCTTAACTGTCTGAGTTGTGTTATAGAATTTTTTGGTGGGATTTTTTTCCTTATTTACTTTCTAGTACTTTCACTATTTTAACCTGGATGTAGGATGTAGTGGTTTTCATGCATTTTTAGTTAGTTCTTTTACATTTCAACATTTGTGGCTATGAGATGTGTGCGTGTATATAGGTACTTTAGGCTAATGACTCCCATTTTTGGGATATTCCTAATCGATGCTAGTCATCATCCCCTGGCCTATAGAAGGTGGTATTGGGGTAGTAATTGAATGGGACACACAAGGATGAGTCAAGAAATAACTGAAATTAAATGTTCCCATAGATAAGTCGATGGATAATCTCATGGAGGAATACTAACAAATACTAGATGAGGGAAATACTTCATTATTGGATTCCCTATTTCCTAGGTTCATGGTACCATTATCGTAAAAACCATTCACAACACAATTTAGAAAATATCAAGTAAAAAAACAATTTATGGTTTCTATCAAAATTAATCATCCCATGAGACTACTAATGTAGTGAGGGGATATCTATAACTGGGCCCCACCCGTGTCCTACCGGCCCAAAACATTCCTCATATTGAAAAAACGAAATAAATAACATGCCTTATCAAATGACCCTATTGAATAAAGTATGTGAAATTATAAATATTTCCCCAAATAATAAAATAATATTCAATGTAGAAAATGTATGTAAAATGGAATACTATTTAAGAAATAGTTTAATCAAGGATAAATGATGTTGACAATTATGGGAAATTCAATAATCATAAAATATTGAATATGTCAAGGGTATTTAAAAAATAAATTATGGATAAGAATATAAATAGTATCCCTGGAAAAATCAATCAAAAACCTACTAAAGGAAAGATAATTATTGCATCAATTCATTATACCCCAAATCAAGTAAAATAAAGTGTTTTTTATTGATGAATGAAAAAATATCTTAAGAGGATATTTTAAAAACATTATTGAGGAAAATATCATTTTGTTTTGAAAAACCATATGAAATAAAAAACTATTCTTTGAAAATAAATTTTAAAAACATTTTATTTAATAATTAACCTATTTGAAATACAGATAAATCTTTGATGTAATGATAGCGGCTAAATTTGTACATTTCGTACAAGGTAAAAAGAACATTCCTTTTTCGCGGTAAAAATGCAAGAAAATGCCTAGTCTAGAAAGATAAAATAAAATTCCATTAAAGACATCCGTAAAATAAAACAGGGGTAAAAATTTATTTGAAAATGATATTAAAAAACATATTGGAAAACACCTTTATAAAACATGGTTTTTAGAAGAAAATATTTTCTCTAACTAAAAGAGAAACAAAGTTGGATTTTCTAAAAAATATTTTCTAAAATAGTTTGTGTACCAAAGATTATAAAATTGTACTAATTATTGAAAAAGGCCATAAATAACCGTAGTAGATAAAAATAAATGGTTTTATTGAATAATGATCAAATAATTTACTCTAAATGAAATACCATTGAAAGATCAGAAAAATTAATTTTGAGAAAAATAATCTGTAAACATTCCACTGTGTCTCATACCACTTTGAAACAATTTAAATCATATGCATCATGAATTAATAAATGTAAAAGAAAGATATAATATCAAGAGATAAAGTATATTCATGTTATATCATGTAAAATGGAATTATATACATCGTATAAAATAAACTAGGTGCATAACAAAAATAAGCCTCAGTACAATGTAAATTGAGACGAAATTAATTACTTGGTGTTTCCATTTGAGTGAGAATACTTTACATTTTTTGTATAATAAAATTATATTAATTATTTACTTTCATGAGAAAATTTTTCATGTTCATCATTACTTTTATTTATCTTATTATCATGCAGTATAAAATTACTTATACATTTATATTTGTATATGTTGTTTTGACCAAATTCAGTTTATGTGTCAAAAACAACATTTCTAGGTCAATTATAGTCAAAGAGGTCATTATATAACATATCCATAATAATAATCATGAAAAGACATAACATATTTATATCTCAATAATACTTTTAAAACAAATCATTAAATATGTTTATAAAAAACGAATCAACATTGTAATCATGGAGACGGTAGGCCATACGTACGCATGAGTAATGCTCTCATTTTTCAATGATCATTATAGAAAGAAAGTAAGCAGCATTACATCTTTATATAATGATAATTATATCATTAATAACAAATTATTTAATCATATACACTTATATATATAAATATTGTGCTGTAAAATGAACCACATCATGTTAAGGATGTGGTAGTTTACACGTCCACAAACAACCTTATAACTTTTTATGTGTGGGAAATGGTAAATAAGAAAATGAAATATATTATATTTACATAAAATTATCTATATCATGAATATAAAATATATGTATTTAATGTTTCTTATTTTTAATTAAAACATTCCTTCATATATTCCATTTATTGTGTGATTGAATCACATTACTTTGAGGGGGCGGTAGTCCACATTTCCACAAACAATGTTAATGTATTTACAAAAAATGGAAAGTATAAGGGTATGTGTAATAAAAGAATTAAAATCACATAAATACATAATAAATATAATATATAACATATATAAAAATTGTGTCTATCATAATTTCCACCCTGATAAGTGGTATTGTAAAAATGAACCATCATCTTTTCGTGAGGCATTTGTTCTCCGTACATAGAAACAATACATTCGTTACCCATTATATGGATGTGTCTATTAATGTAGGTAAAAACCTTAATATAAAATAATATTAGTATATTTATTATACTGGTGTTATTATATGAACATGTAAGAAGATGATTTTTGTTAGTTGAAATGTAAATGAAAGATAAGAGATCGTTGGAAAGCGTTGCATAAAAGTAAGGTAACTACTTGTGGTTTATACCAAATGGATTCATTTGAAGGAGTCATGTCCAATAGTAGGACTCAAATTCTAGGGAAGGATAGTTGGGAAGATATTATTTCATATCTTCCGAATCAAAGTGGTTTTAGAGGTGTGAGATATGGGAGGAGGGCAGGCCCTTTTTATAGTGGAGGAGGAGTGGCACTCATGTAATATTTAGGAAAAGGAATTCCATGAAACTTCATAACATTTCAAGTTGATACAGTAATGTTCCTAGTAAGATAAAATGTAGGATTTTGTAGAAATATGGCCAAAACATTGATCTTGGATGAGTGTATAGGTCAATTAGACCCTTAAGATTAATTTTTAGTCCCTTATTAAAATTATTTTTTCTTTAATCATTGAAATAAATTTTAATTAAATTCTCTAATGTTTTATGTAAAAAAATAAGTTGAACTAATTAGAAATTATAAATAATTTTTTTACATATATAGAATGAATTTCTTCAAATTCCAATCATAGAAATGTTAGAAATTAGTTTAAAATTCCTCCCTTTGGCAGGATAACAATGCAGGGTTTTAAAGTAAATACGTCTGAAAGTTTTATATGTTTTTATAATCAATTTCAAAGTGAAATTTAATTAAATGACCTAAATAGGATTAATAGATAAAAAATATCTAATTAATCATAAAATTCGAGGTCACTATGTGCATCACTTTAGTATTTAGATTCATTCATTAACTCTTAATTTTTATTCTATGCTAATTTGAATACACTACCAGTTCGTTCATTAAATCACATGTGGTTTTCATTAATGTGTTCAAATTCTTCTCTTGTGTGTGGATTTGGCTGTAGTTATAAGTTTTTTGAAGTGGTTAAAAGACTGGTTCCCTTTTCTAATATCCTTTCACTTATTTTTTTTGTGGATACCACCTCTGGAATGGGTTTTCATGATTTTTTTATAATAATGAACCTCTTTATTGTATATATATTGAGGTACATTCATTGTAATAATTAAATCCATATTATTGGTCATTGATTCCATTTGAGCAATCATCCATCTGTTAATTTCAAACATGTTCCCGCCCCTTTATTTTTCTCCTCCACCCTTCGATAGAACTCATTTCTCTTTATATCGTCGACTAAGTTATATCTCTCCACAAGGGACTTTTTCACCAATGATACTTCTAATGTACAATCCAAAATTGACCCATTTCCCTATGAAACCCCATTATAAGTAATCTAAATCAATAAACATATTTTAATTATATTTTGATTGAATTTTAAAAATAATGTCATGAAACATGACTAAGAATTATGTGTTGATTCATCCTCATATTGATTAAATTTTAAATTTCTTTGCTAATTTATATTTATTATTATGGATAAAGGAATAGATTGAGAAAATTTCATGAAAACTCATCCCACATGGGGGTGTATAATGTCAGATTGTTTTGAGTAAATTATCTCACATAGTATTTTAATGAAAATTGGAATAAATTTATCTTTATTAGATCACTTGAAATATTTTGAAACAAAAATGTCTCATAGAGTTATAGAAATATCTCTAAGCGTGTGTTGGGATCATCATGAAGAAGCTCATAGAATTTATTAGAGTTGGAGATCAACTAGATTAGCATGGTCTTGATCTTAATGTGCGTGGCAAACACTGGTTGTATGAGTGTGCTCGGATAAACCCAAATTTTTTATAGACTATTATAATCCAAAAATCCTCTTAGCCCATGATATCTTGATGACACACTAGATGATTATTTTTGATTGACACGAGCCTTATCTTCTTCCTTATTTTTCTTTATAGGCACTTTTATAAATGAGGATCAAACTCAACTGTTTCTTTTATTTTTTCATAATTTTACTAGCCATGCATCATGGATCATTCCTAAAAATCCTAGCATCAACATCTAACATAACTCAAAAATAAACATAGTAAATAAAAAATTAAAAGAAAAATGAAAACAACTAAGGATCCAGAATAAACATGGATACTATTTCTAAAAATGATTACAACTATTTTATAGGCCCAAACAGGCGTTGTTAGTTCAACCAAGTCTAAATAAATTCTATGAATTTATAAAACATAAAAAAGTAATTTAACTAAATGATTATCGAATATAGTTATACTATGTTTTGAACCCATAGGGATTATGAAAGAATATTTTAGTAAATTATGGGAATAAAATGAACTTTAAAAAAAAAATTATAAAATCAATTAGAGAAGATATACCAGGTGCTATAATTTTAAGCATTTTTGTTCTAGTGAAGTTATATTTTATGTTATTGTCCAAATTTTTGTCAGATTTAGGTCTAAGAGAATTCATTCGTCATTTTATTCCCTCTTTAATCAAATAATTTCCAATTTTATGTGGTCAAACACCAAGGGAAATTACATAATCATGTGATCTAATACCATTTTTAAACTTATTTTTTACAATAACACAAAATTCATTCATAGCCCATATTAATTTGTTTCTTTATTAAATTATACACCTTGATTACCTAACCAATTATCATTTCATATATGAGATAAAATGTTTATGAAAATAATTTTTTATATAAAAACACTAAAAATTAACTAATAATAAAAGTATAATTCACTTACACATACTCTTATTAATATTATATCACTTGGAATTAATAGAGAATTAACCATCATTTTAGTCACGAGGAAATTAAAAATATAAAAGAACCTAGAATGAAAAAGAAATTTAATCAAGTAATATAAACATATTATAAAAATTAGTCTTCATCCCTCCAAGTATTATTTTTTCCATATCCAAAAAATCCGTAAATTTATACAAAAAATTATTCCCTATGAATGTAATAACATTCAACCATGTCAAATATATAATGACTATAGTCAAATATATTCCAAATAAATTGAAATTTTACATGTTTTAATATTTTATTTCTCTATTCTATAAATTATTTATAGTGTGAATATGTATTTCATGGTGTGAATGGGTTTGGACTCTTCTCAATATTATACATCTCAGTCCAATCATGGAATGAATAGAAATTTACAACACGAATTACATATATGCATATTGTACATTTAAAGAATCTTTTTTATTATTGTGTGAAGTGGTGACATGAATTTTCAAATATTTCTAACTCACTCCTTTCATGGTTTTAATAATTATTTCAGAGAACAAAAATTATTTCGTCCGTGTTTTTTATTTTTATCATGTATCATTACTCTAGTTTAAGGTTGTATCACATTCTATAATTTATTACTCATATACACAACATTAATAGGTTATATAGAGCACTATATTGATGGTTCTTGACTAATTTATACTCATAACCTACTCTAGTGGCCATGGAACTAGGGAACTTGAGTGGATATTCCCTAATCGCATGCTCAAGGTTTCTAAAGGCTTGGGGGTTTTCATATTGAGTAGTATAGTTCAAATCGAATGTAAACTAGAATGAGGTATGGATTATTTATATATTAATACCTCTTAGATTTTATTATTTTATTTATTTCATATGTGGGATCGACCTAGTTCAAAATCATTCATTGTACGTTTTCATGACTATGAGTCTGTATTACTATTTTCTTATGAATTATTTTGATATAGAATGTATTTTTTTATTGGTTATGTGTGTTGTGATGTAAATTTTTTATGGATGATATTTGATTTTTCCTTATCATATTTTCACTCTAATGTGGGTGTATAGTCTCTATACAGTGAATCCCACGACCTATACTACTAGTTAGCTACCTATGGCATATATAGAGGCATTCCAAAGGTCATGTGGAGACTCCTCCAATGAAGTCACGGTTCAGTGGATGTGGACCCATGGAAGAAATTAAAATATTGATACAACATAATAGAATGTTACTACCCTTATAATTTAAATATGATATCAATCATAGGAATCTGTTTATAACCCATACTAACCAAATCATTAATAATAAATATATTGGAAATTATATTTATTTATTATTAATATTTTTATTATTTTTAATCATTAACTCGATCCATTAAAAAATATAATTAGAAAATACATGAAAACATGCATAATGACATGATATACCATTAATTTATACACAATGAAACACTATATAAATCATGTGACTTGTGGAATTATAACTGAATCAATGGATAGGACGAGGAGGAAATAGGAACATCGAACTACCCTTGGTGACTCGGTGTTCCACCATAATAATGTTGTCTATTAAAATTTATGGGTAGCATTATAAATCCTAATTTTATTATTCTCATGTCTATTATGAATCCTTATACCCAATAGATATAAATTTATGTAAATCTATTTTTTATAGCATAGCCTGAATTCCCAAATCATACCCATGCCACATCATCAAAACTGTTGGAGTTGGTGTCTTTGAACCAACTATTTGTATATTAGAATTTATGTATTTTTTAAGAAGTGAATTTAAATATAGTATATTATTTCATATTGTTCAATATTTTTTTGTTGAATTATTATAATAATATACTATATTACATATCATATTTAAAAAGTTTATATAATTTCCCCACTACAATGATAATCTTGAAATTATATAATGATATTCTTAGATTTTATTCTATGGTTGGATGGCATTCTATGATGGGACCCATCATATGTTCTCTATCATGTCTCGTAACTCATATGTAGATGAGGCTTAATCTCATGATGTTCTCACTCAATAATCTCTAATATTAATGGTTGTGATAATAGACCCTCCAGTAGGAATTCTATATGTTTATGTATCATTGGATATTCCTATTTTTGAGTATGTTCAATGATAATAAGAATTTAATATTAATAATAATTCATGTACTAAATTAAAAAATTATATGTGCTTATCAATACTTTTATGCCATATGTTTAGGGTAAATAGGGTATGTTGGATGTTTCACAAATGATATGTTATTATTTAATAATTCAATGAAGGATTTTTCAATTACATATTTATGGATGACGATATCTCAACCCTTTTTATTGAAAGAGAACAACCACATTTTAAAAACATTGGTGATGTTAATATTAAATCAGTTTAATTTCATATTAGTATTCCATAATTGTATTCTCTATAGTAATATGTATTATAATAATATTATGTATTTTTAAGTACAAATGGAAAAAATCTTTTTGTTCTAACAAAATTGTGTTTTTTTTCATTATATAGTTTTATTTAAATGTTTAATTTCAAAATAATGGAATTTTAACTTAATATAATGAGCACAATTTTTATATTAATAATTTTAAAATTATATTAGGTTGAATATTTTTTAATTTTTTGGAAACTTTTATTTTTCAATGATTAGTGAACATAGTATTTTTCATTGAAGTGTTTATTTTATATTCATTTATTTAAAAAGTCACATTATATTTTTTATTAGTTTAAAATTTTTGTTAGTTAATTTAATTTAAAAATAATTTAAAAAAAACATAATTAATAATATAATTTAATTTGGTATAAAACATTTTTTATACTTAAAATAGTAATTTAAGAAAAACAGCTTTTCATCAGGTTTGGCAGGTTTAATTTAAAATTGAAATTTTCCAATTATATGAATTAAATTTGATAAAATTTATTTTTTATTTGGAATAAAAATTATTAATATTAGGCAATCATTTCAACTTAATTTTTTATGGCAATTATTGTATAAATGGTAAAAAAACATATACGAGGGTTAAGGTTAAAACAAATTTATCGGGGGTTAAAAGAAAGTGTTAAGGGTTAAAAATGAACTAAACACATGTATAAATCCTATTATATGACCATTTTTTGAAACTAAAACATCTCATATTTTAGAATTTTCTATTTTGGATCCATTTTTATTGAATAATATGTTAATATATTTTAATCATTTTTAAACTTCCTTATGTGTCCTCTCCACCATTAAATTATGGGGACCCACACTTTCCACCTCTCAGTATATAAGTGCCTTTTATTTTATCCAATACCTTCCAAACATCATTACTAAAATCCATAAAAACATTTTAAAGGATTCTATTTTTTTATAAAAATAACATAAAAAGGATTTAGATATAAACCTAAAAAGGTTTTCTAAAGAAGGGGTATAGTTCTTAACCATTAATTTTAATTTTATTTCTTCTTATTAAACAATAAAAAAATATAATTATCTTACATATACTATGATTTTATTATTTTAATGGGATAGCCTATTTCCATTTCTTCTTCCATCTAACGGGAAATGAAACCATCATTCATGCATACAACGGACTATTGTATGACGAACCGATATAGTTTGTTTCCCATCACCATCTACCACAACTGGTTGTAATGATGGATTTAATTTATATACATGAAATTAATGACATAATTATCATTTTTTAAAGATATAATATCATCTATTATCATAAATTTTTATACATTGGCAAATTATATTGTCATTTATGCATACATGTGGATTGCCATGTCCACGAAGTGATGTGGTTCTTTTTTCATCACCACATCACAATGTTGGTATATATATTAGTTTATTTAGTTATATAACATGACATTTAATATAAAATAATAATTTTATAAATATAAAATAACATTTACCATTTCCACCTTTTATCATTTGAAAAATGGAAATGTTACTCATTCGTTCGTACGTCCTACCATCTTAATGAATGTAACATAATTCATTTTTCATAACCATATTTCATGGTTTATTTTAAAATTTATAGTTAATGTAAAAAAATTATAATTATTTTATTATTAGTATACTCAATATGATTAAATAATGGACTCTTTGATAATATTCAACCTACCAAATTCATTTTGAACATATGAGCTGAATATCATTAAATGGTTTGTTGGGAACTTAATTGATTACGTAATTGAATATAAAATTTTATAAGTAAAATAAATCCTATAATAAACTTTAAAAATATTATTAATTAATTAACTAAAAAACATTAGTTTATTATTTAAGAAGTTAATAAATGTTTGGGATGAGTGTGACTCGTGGTATGGGAAACTTTACTTTAAAAAACTCATTTTAAATTTATTAAAGATTTATTTTCAAAATATTTTTCTTCCATGTTAATATTATTAAAATTATTTTATATATGTATTTATATAGACCTAAATAATTTCTAAGGGATATATTTTATTCTATTTTTACTTTTTTCAAATTTTTTTAAAAATAATCTTTTTACATATTATATATAGAATGTTTTGAAAAAAAAGAAAAAAAGAATATTCTTTATTAACGTATATGAATTTAAAAAAATACCACCACCATAAACATTATTTTATTTTTGTGTTCCTTTACAGGATTCCGTGTTTTATTAAAAAAACCCTTATTCCCTTTGTTATAATTATTTTCATGATTTCAATGAAACCCATTTCAATTTTATTCTTCCTCAAATACTTATTATGAGATTTTTTATGGAAATATTTGGTCATAGAAGTTGATTTCATAGGTAAGAAAATTTTATTTTATGCTCAAATATTATTATTAAGAGGAAAGGTTTTATAAATAGATTCCACGGACTAATGCGTCCCTTTCTCTCATTTTATATTTCTCTTGTTCATCTTTTCAGACTCATACCACATTTTCAAATGGTTTTAATTAGGATTTAAGGAAGAGTACTTACTATAATGAGGTTAAGAAAAAAACATGGTGAAATTTCATGAAAATAAAACTTTTTGTATCTTAAAAAAAATTTCATTGAAGAAAAAATAGATACTGAGTGTAAGTGTCCACTTTGTGATGTAATGTTTATTAATATAAGGTGATGAAAAAATTCTATAAATCTCTAAACATAAAAGTTATTAATTAATGAGATAAAATGAATTCTAATCTAAAGATAAAATTTATGGATTATCTGAGGTTGGGTCTTATAGTGTGTATAATAGGAAAGGGTTAGATAATTTTGGAAGTTATGAAAAAGTAACTAAATAACTTTAAGAGATTATAATTTTTGTTTATTATAATACCTCATTTGACAAATAACATGTCGAGTCATATAAAATATATCTGTTTATAATGGGTTTTTATAGATCAAATAGGTATGATAGAGTAGGAAGGAACAAGTGTAAAATATCCTTCCAAATCAGAAACATAGAAAGGTTGTAATTTCAACTGATAAGTTTGTTATTATGTTATATTAGTTGGCGTCAGCTATAAATGGTGTCGATATCAATGTTTGAGGGCTACCATTAACACTATAGAGTAACATGTCGATAATAGAGAATTGTATGAGATAGGAACAACTCAATATTAAATGGAGTTATTTAATAAGTGGTAGGTGAGGGATTGATTAATAGTCTAGAAAATATATTTGAATTCATGGGTTGTTTAGTGTATCAAATGGTAAATATTTTTATTTACCATTTCTGAATATGAATATATTAAATGGTGGTAAATAATTAAGAATACTATGGAGAGAGAAGATATTTAATTTATTTATTATGATACATTTAAAATCGTTTTTATGGAGAAATACATTCCTAAGGTTTTTTTACTAAAGGATGTATAAGAAATTATTATAATTGAGGAAAATAATAAATCTTTTTTGGTAATATATGAAGAAAAATTCAACTAATTAACAAGGAACATTAAAATTTTATTTGACATCTTGATAGTAAAATTAATCAAATCTAATTAGGACTAAATAAAATATATTGAATACAATTGTCCACTCATGAATTTAAAATTAGTGAAAAAATTGTGTGATGTATTTAGAAGGTGGGAATAGAGTTTTTTAATGATCATGTGTCCTTAAAAAAGAAGAAAAAGTGGTATATGTGGTAATAAAATGGGAAGAATATATCAAATAAATATAAATGTAAGAAAATCAGTTTTACAGTTTGTGACAGGTGTGGAATAAAGAACCCTGGTGAATTACTTATGAAATACGATATGTTCTTTTGATATTAGAAGTTTTTTTAATATGGATCATGATTAAAAATAAAAATTATATTTTTATTATTATAATTGTTTTTGATAATTCAGATGTAAGGCCTTTTAAAAATAATTTTATGGTTTATTAGGTGGATGTATATCTAAAGTATAGAAAGAATGATGGGAAGCGGAAAGTGTATAACAAAATGGGTGTGGTGAAATCATTTTTAACTACTTCAGTAGATATTGGGATATTGAATTAATTCTTAGTAGGTATATTATTGGTTTATTCAGATTATTCTAACATATTTCTTAATTAGGGGATTTTTTATTCTTTAATTTTGTGGAAATATTCTATTAAAATAAAAATTTCACCTCAATAAATGAAGTCAATAATTTTTATAAAAATATATAGGGGTGGTATTAATGAAACAATACTTTACAAGGATCATCTTACTATCATCTATGAAAGGGTTTCCCTAGAAAACCTTATTGTCTTTCCTATTGTAGAATTTGACGTTATTTTGGGTATATATTGAATTTATGTTTATCAAGGAAAGATATATTGAAAATCCTAAGAATTTATTTTCATAACTGAGTTTCAGTTTGAATATAATAATAAATTCATACCTTTGATAAAAATAAAAGAAGATAAGAAATTGCTAAAATATCATAATGAATGTAATCATGGTCATATTATTGGAAGTAAGGAAACTATTTAGATTAATTATGTTCCAGTGGTATAGGAATATCTATATGTTTTCCCTGATGAGTTTCCTATTACTATACCATATCGGTAAGATTAATTTACAATTGTCTTCATTCCTGATGTCAGGACAATTTCAAAGCACCCTTGTCAAATTGCTCATGTAGAATTTCTATAATTAAAAAACAATTCATAATAGTTTCTTTATAAATATTTCATTCATCTTATAACTTCACCATGATATGATCTTGTTTTTTTTCTTAAAATTTAATTTGGTTCAATGATATTTTTCATTGATTATCGATCATTGAATAAAATCACAACTAATAATAAGTATATATTGACTCGTATTGATGACTTTTTTATGAGATCAAGGGTGATATTTATTTTCTGAAAGTTGAAATGAGGTTCAGGTTTCATCAACTAAAGTTCAATGAGGATGAAATCCCTAAGATATAGTTTCATAGTACATATAGGCATTATGATTTAGTGGTTATGCACTTCGGGTTGATGAGTCCTCTAGACCTATTCATAGATCTTAGGAATAGGGTTTTCAATGAATGTTTGGATAAATTTGGGGTTATGTTTATTGATGATATTTTTTCTTAGTTTAAAATTTATTAGGATCATGATAAAAATATAAATATTTTTTTCATTCCTTGAAATAAAATTATTTATATGAAAAATTTAACAAATGTGATTTTTGGTTATAATAGATTTTATTCCTTGGAAATATTATAAATAAATATCGAATATCTATTGATCCAATGAAAATTAAAATGGTTGATGAATGTACAAGGTTTATAAATGTTAATGAGATCATAGTTTTCTTAGACATTTAGGATATTATTGGATGTGTGTTGAAAATATTTCATAGTTTTCTATCCCCCTGACCAAGTTAACATGAAAAATATTTTGGTTCATCTAAAAAATGGAATGAGATTACTATTTCCAAAAATTGAAAATAAAATTATTGAATGCTCAAGTTTTGGTCCTGCCATACCAAAATGTTGACTTTGTTAACTATAGAGATGCTCTAATGAAGGTATTGGGTTGTTTTTTAATACATAATGGCTATGTAATTGATTATGATTCATATTAACTAAAACCTCATGAGGAAAAATATTCTACACATTACATTGAACTAAATGTTTTAATGTTTTCTTTAAAAATTCAGAGAAAGAAAGTATATATATTAATGTGTGAAATATATACTGATCATAAATATTTGATGTAAATATTCACATAGAAATAATTGAACATGAGACATAGTAATTGGCCAAAATTGATAAAGAATTATGACTACACAATTATATTCCATCCATTTTATAAAAACATAGTAGTTAGTTCTTTGGGTAAATAAGTTAACCCTACATTAACCATGTTATATTTGGAACATGATCCCATGGTAAATTATGTAAATAATATTGATCTAAAAATTATGAATATAGGTACTACCTCTAATTTTTTAAGTGTAAGTATAATCATATTTTTCAGATATGATTAATAAATCTTTGAATGAATTCATTTTTATATGAAAAGGTAAATTTGGTATGGAAATATAAGTTTCCTAAAATTAATAATGAAAAAAGGTGTTTTTAGATTCAAAAAAAGGTTATAAGTTTCATGTGACAGAAATTTGATGGAAGAAATTTTGATTGAGGCTCATAGATCTCTATTTTCAATTCATCCAGGATGCACAAAAATGTAAAGACACATTCATGAATATTTATGGTGGTAATGAATTAAGAAATATATTGGTATTTTTAGTATGAAATATTGAATTTTCCAATAGGATAAATTTGAATAAAATTTACTAAATGGGTTGATTTAAACTTCTCTAATTATAAAATCGAAATGGTTGAATATATCTATGGATTTCATGGTGGTATTACAAAATACACTTGTGGTAGTAATAAGATGTTGGTATTTATTGATCAATTTACTAAATATGGTCAATTACATCCAATTAAAGATAATTTGAATTTGGTTTTACTTTATTGAATTTTTATTAAAGAGGTATTTAGATTACATAGAGTCAACATTTCCATTGAATCTAATCAAGATTTTAAATTTACCAATGATTTTTGTGAAGGACTTCTGAAATCATTAGGTAATGAATAAAATTTAAATACGTATTTTTATCTTCATTCCAACATACATTTAAAGAAAATGAATTAGTATTTGGAGAATATGACTCGATCTTGTTCAATAAATTTTTAGATAATCTTGGATCAACGTCTAAATTTATTTTAGTTTTCTTATAATATAAACTTTAATTCCAATGTACAGATAACACCCTTTGAATAATTATATGGAAATTAGTGTTGGACACCATCTTGTAGAGATGTAGTTAGAAAAAGAATGTTTTTGGGACCATAATTGGAAGAACATATGGTTGAGAAGTGATTTAGTATCACATGAGGATAACATAGAATGTGTTGAAATGTTATATAGATAACTGGAGGAATGATCTTTTATTCAAGGTTGGTAGTCGTGTATTTCTTAAAGTGTCTCTATAGAAACGTTTTATTCATTTTCCTAAAAATGTAATATTAAGCCTACTATTCCTTACAACATGTGAAATTATGTAGAATATTGGATTTATTTCTTATCTATTATCCTTAACTCCAAGATTATTTAAGGTAAATTTCATATTTCATTTTGCATTTCAAAAGAAATATGTGTCAGATGTATCTCATGTTTTGTGCTCAGATGTAGTTCAGTTTCAAGAAAACAATTCTTACCAGGAATAACCACAAAAAACTATTGACCATGGAGATCCATTATTGATAAATAAAGTTAATTACCAGTCATATGTTTTTCTGAAACGCCATATTATTGAATAAGAAACATTAGAATATGGAAATGTTATAAAATAAATGTATCCCAACTTGTTAAAGTAATGGATACAATTGTAATGTTGTGGCTTCCAAAATGGGAAAGGAATGTAACAACCCAAGTAATATTGATTTTAAAAAATTCATGGCCTTATTAATATTAATTAATTATATTTAATATATGTATATTCATTATAATAATATTAGGTAAATGTTTTAGTCAAAAGGAAAAAATCATTATTACAAACTAAATTTAGTTTTCATGTATTATACAGTTTTATTTCAAATATTTATTTGAAAATTGTAGAATTTTAATTTTAAGAAATTAACACAATTATTTAATAAATATTTTTAAAATTATCTTAAGATTTATTTTTTAGAATTTTCTAAAATATTTGATTTTCCAGCGAATGTTGAATAATAATAATTATCATTGAAAACTCTATTTTATTTTCAATTATTTAAAACTCACATATTATTTTTGATTATTTTTAAAATATATATATTTAATTTTCATTAAATATAATCTAATAAATTTAATTTGAATCAAGATTATACTTTAATTTGGTATATAAACATTTTTATAGTTAAAAAGGCATTTTTCTTAAAAAATGTTTTTTATCACGTTTTTCAGATTAAATTATAAGTTTAATCCCTCCAATTATATAAATTGAATATGATAAAATGGTTTTTTGTATTTTGAATTATAATAATTAATATTCGGTAATAAGGTCATCTAAATTTAAGGTCATAATGAATAGTAAAAATAGTAAAAAAACAAATACGAGAGTTAGGGTTAAAAAAGATATATTGAGGGTCAAACAAAACGATAAGGGTTAAAATGACCTATAAACTCATATAAACCCTATTTTATGTCCATATTTCTCCCAGATATCATATAAAATTTGGATATAGACCATTTATAAACTATTTATCTTGAGTAATACAATGATAAATTTCTATATTTTTAAAAACATTATGTGTTTCTTCTCCCCCATTTATAAGAAGGTTATATCCTCACCTATACATGCTTAAACAGACATTTATTTTCATCAATCCCTACCCAAATAAATTTTCAACATCCCTCAACATTTCTTACTGTCTCTATTTTGATCATAAATATTTTATGATGGATTTAGTTATAATCATAAAGATGTTATCTGAAGAAGAAATATAGCTCTTGACTAAGCATATTCATTTTATATCTACTTCTTCTTCATTCAAATATTCTTCAACCATTCTAAAATAATAAAATAATTATCCTACATATACTAAGATGCAATTATGTAAACATAATAACCTATATCCATCTCCACTTCCATCACAATGGAAATGAAACCATCGTTCGTATGTATGGGGTACTACCATCTCATGAACTGATGTAATTGTTTTCCATCACCGGATATAATAGTATGTTATAATTATGGATTTATTATATATATATATATTATTCATGAAATAATTGTTTTTTAAATATAATATATGATACATTTTCATACATTTCCATGAATTGAAAATTTATAACGTCATTCATGTATACGAGTGGACTACCACCTCCACGAAGCGATGTGATTTGTTTTTCATCTCCACATCACATAGATGGTATTTATAAGTTTATTTAATGATATAATATTATATTAATGATATAGTATTAATTATATAAATATAAAATAATAATTACCATGTTTCTCTTATCTTTGTTAAAAATTGGATACATTACTCATGCGCGAGTATAATCTACCGTCTCTATGATTGTAACTTAATTCATTTTCCATAACCATATTTTATGGTTCATTTTAAAAGTATAATTAGTGTATAAAAATTATAATTATTTAATTATTATTATTTTAGATATGATTTAATAATGATCTATTTTATTATATTCATCCATATGAAGTCATTTCAGACATATGAGCTGAATATATTCAAAATATTTGATGTGAAATTAATTGATAAAGTAATTGAAAATTAAATTCTAATAAATAAAATAAAAGGTATAATAAACCTGAAAAGGGTTATTAATAAATTAAATAATTAAAAAATATTAGTATTCAATAATATACATATCATATTTGATAAGTCAAACTCAAGATAAGAGCCACTTTACCTTAAAACTCATATTCTAAATGTTTTACAGATTTATTTTCAAAATATTTTTCATCTATATCCATATACATAAAATTATTTTGTGGATGTATTTATATTTACATAATTAATTTTAAAGGATGTTTTATGTCTCCTTTTACTTTGCTTCAAAAAAATCAAAAAGGAATTTTTTTATGTATTCTATATGAAATATTTTTACAAAAACCGAAAAAGGAATATTCTATTTTAACATTTACGATGTCAATTATTTTTTCCACCACCATTACCATTATTTTATGTTTATATTCCTTGATAATGGTTGATACCCTTGGTCCTAAAGATCTCATTTTTTTCTTCCTTGTTCGGTTCTCATGTTAGAATAATGATATTTTATTATGAAAATTAAAAAAAATAGTTTTATCAAATGGATATTTTGTATCTAGAAATATTTTTATTATATGTACAAGGAATATTTTTATAATCATGATGATATAAATGAAATCCTTCATATATTATTATTGTTATGTGGTTATGGAGAATTATTTATAATGATTTGTTAGCTAAATAAAAATCATGATTATTGGTGGGCCTGATATATCTCATGACGATGAGTGAGGCCAATATAGCTCTCCAATACATTTGGTAAAGGGACAAAGTTTACCAGTTATTAGTTTCTCCTACGATATTATTGGAATTTACAATGTAGGTTATTTCATTTTTATGATTTATTTTAATTGTGATATGAGAATTATGTCCCAAGTTATTTATATGATTTATCAATTCTTTATATGGGGTTTTATATAAATCTTATGATATTACATTGTAAGATAATGATATTATGTTCAAAGGGATGTTTATGATAATTTTAAGGGTTAAATTTATAAAATTAAAAAAAACATATGTTTTTTTGTTACAAATAAATCTTATAATTTTTAGTTTTTCTTTATGATTTATTATGATATGATTTATTTAAATCTTTGAGGTTAGAAGTTAATTTCCTAGGTAGGAAAAAATTTATTTGGAGCTCATAGTTTACTATGAAAATGGATTTTTTTAAATGAGTATTCATAGACTAATGAGTGTATTTTATTGTTTTTATATATCCCGTAATTGGGTTTTTATGATCATCGTACATTTTTAGATGTTTTCATAGGGTTTTAGTGATGATTTTAGAAAAGGATAAATTCCAGAATTTTTTTTGAAGATATGTCATGAAAATAAAGCTTTTTATATATATAAGTTTTTTTATTGTTGGAAAAATATATACTAAGTGGAATTATCAAAATTGTGATATAATATTTATTTATGAAATATTGATGACCTAATTATGTATAACTCTAAACCTAAAATATATTCAAGAATGTGTGAAATTGAATTATTGTCCAAAGATAAAATTTATGGATTTTCTAATTCTGGGTCTTTATAACATTAAATTATATTTTCATAATATTTAGATGAGTTCATTTTCGATAATAATAGAAATATGTATCAAGAATTTATGATGATTATGTAGATGGGAAACCTACTTGACGAGATCTCCATAGAAAGGGATTATATTACACAATGATCATTCATATGTGGTTAATATTTTTATGAAGTGTCTTATTCCTATGTGGGATTCTTGATTCTAGACAGTAATCTTAGACTTTACGAGATCTCACTTAATGTCACTCAGGAAGAGGCGAAGAGGTTCACAAAAAAAGTGTTTCCAATAATCTCAGTTAAATAATATTTATATTTAATAATTGGGATAAATATTATTCTCTGATCCAATAGGTAATATTAATTGGGGATTTATTTATTTATTACATAATTATTAAATAAATATTTTTTGTATGTTAATTGTTTAATTACACACATATATATGATATCTATTTTTATATAATTATTAACAAGGTAATAAATATTTGTCTATTAATTAAAAAATTAACATATTTAATTACAAGAATATTAAATAGAAATTTATTCTCTTGAACATTCATAAAATATTTATTTATTATACAATATTTTCTTAAATAATTATTCAAGAATTAAAAAAATGTTTAGGAGAATGAGATGACTAGATTTTATATAGTGATATATATTTATTTACTAGATTGTAAAAGAATTATCATTGCACAGGTTTATATGTCTCATGAGATAAAATATTATTATTATTATTTTACTTGGAATGGAATTCATTATAGGTTTATTATATTATTGTGGTTCCTTGTGAAATTAATTAAATATTATACCCTAACTAGGTGTCTAATAAACTACTTCTAGATCATTTACGAACAGATTAATCATTTTGCATAGAATTCCTCTCCACTTTTTATCTCTCCCCTCTTACTCTTAATTCCAAGACGAAAAATATTGATTCTTTTAAGCCTAATAGAATGTGAAGTGATCAAAGTAAACAATTAAATATGATCAATTAACCATGCTATAACCTGAAATTTCATTGGCATTATTCAGAGATCGAATTAACATGTGTGGATTATCTCAAAAGTGCCTCTAATCTAGGCCCTCTCTTATAATGATGATACACTGATTAGGTTTATATGATCACCACTATCAATGAAGAAAAACCTAAAGAACAAGGTAATATTTCTTCTAATTATTTAAATTAATTACAAACTAACATGAAAAATAATCTCTTGGTTCAGGTGAAAATATATTTGTTAACATTGCTTGGAAAAGTTTCATTGGTCATATAGTTCTAATCATGTACACTATGGATGATCTATTGAATCTGATAAAATTTTAGTTCAAGATATTCCCAATAGGATATTTAGATGATATTGTAACCAACAAGTGATATAGAATGGGTCACATTCAATTTATAGTTATTTATTTATTATTTATTGTTTACACACATAAAATTTACTTTTCATTTCAAGAAATTAAATCTCTTAATCCTATTATCATGATATTTTCTTCCTATAATTATTTATCTATTATATTACCCAGATTTTGTTAATCATCATTTAAGAGCATCTGAAGAACCCTTCCATAGGTTCTGGTGATTCTAGATGAATTTTATAGAAGTACAGAGCATGTTTCCCAATGGTACACATCGTGTATCTTTGTACATTACACAAGTATTAACTATAAGTTTTGTGGGTCATATGAAATAATTACTTGTAGATGTATTAAATACACTTTGTGTGTGGGTCAGGAAAAGATATAATGTTTCATGTTAGACTAAAAATGGTGTGACTTGTTAACATGATGTGTGGTACATAATTGTTCATACTAGAAAACATGTCCTCAAATGTGCCTCGTGTAATAATTACAAGATGTGTAAGGATATAAAATTGCGTTAAAAGGAGGATATATAGAGTTTACCGTCTTTACATATAATCTACCTATAAAAATTCCATACATAGATACACACATAGTCCCTATTCATTTATCATGGACATATTGTGGGTGAGATACACTATGTCTTGCTAGATATATAAGTCGACTACCTAATGTTTTTACATGAAAAAATAGAAATTAATTTAGCACTCCATAAAACTCATCATTTTTTTTCTATATGTCATTTATCAACTCATGAGATCTATATTATAGGTTTTATATTTTATTAAATTCTAAATTAATTTCTATGTAAAATTCTATAGTACTTACTATGTATAATCATAATACATCATCAGCTCAATGTGCATTAAAATAAGTACACACTATATTAATTATTTTGTGTTTCATGTGTCATTTATTTATTCTCACAAGTCATTTAATTATACAATAAAGTGTTTATTTTATATAAAACATGAGTAGAGTTTATAGGATTTCAATACAAACCAAGAAATGTAAATAGGTACTCATTGTGTTGCTTTCAAGTACTAGTTGTGTACATATTTTATAAAATTTTAAATAATATAATTTTTTTGATTTTTTTAAAATAAAAGTGGATGGGTATCACCAGGATAGATTGGATGGATATTAATATAAATTGAATAAATTGATTATTCATATAATTGATCTTATTAATTTATGAAAATTTAATAATATTATAAGATAGAATCAAAATGAATGTAATTCATTTGTTTTAAATGCATATTCATTACACAAGTAAATTATCATGACCAAATATCAGCCAATATTTGTGTGTGGTTTCGTTTAATTTAATTATTCAATATGTTTTTTAAATTATAATTATTTTAATATTGAATCTTATGATTATTACATGTTTTTGTTATGTCTAATGTATGATTTATTTTACAAATGCAAGACCAGAGTCACATAAATAATTTTGATAATATTAAAAGATGAAATTAATATAGAAGTATTATCTATAAATAATTTACCAGGACGTGGTTATTCCCATAAAAAAATATCCACTTATTATTAATAAGTCGTGTAAATTGATAAAATATTAAATTTTACACTTAATAAAAAAAATTAAAGATACAATTATTTTTATACACCTCCAATTTCTAGATTTAGAATGAATCCATTGAACTAAGTGTTTTATTAACTAGTATTTGGAAACTCAATTTCATCAGAGAGTTATAATGATGGTTTTGGGTTCACTTATCCAACTTGACATCAAGTAGAGTATATCTTACAAGAATTAATATATATTTTAGGAATTTGATGAAAACATATTTGTTAATATATCATGATTTAGGAGTCCACTAAATTTATATTGGAACTATTAGACCATAGTTGGAAACACTATCAACGTATATACATTTGAGTAATTGACTAGGACTTTATTTATTTATAAGAATGAATATATAGATCCAGGTCACTAATATTTTCACACAATAGAGAATTTAATGTTTAATGGTGAGGGATGTTGAGACTTGATAAAATAGTAAGGGGATCAATAAAATTGAAGTTGTTTTTTCTCATATAATTTTTAATCACTTAGAGAAATTATAATACACTATTAAATTGTCAATTTATAATGAATTGTACATCAAACACATTATACATGTGATCAATTATAATGAAATGTCATCTCTTACCTAATATTAACTTCAAGAATGGTTTAGTCAATTATGACATATACTTTTCCATGAATGGATGTATTACAAGTAGGAATCATTAATCCCTAATCCGCATGTTAAGAAGGAAAGTGATGGGGAATTCTTTGTCTCTAGAAAAAAAATATAAAAACACACTATATGTTTATTTTTTGATGTTAACATCAATTTCAATTAGACTCATATTTTCTCATGAGAACATAGATACCTATATCATGCTCTGTCATATCCATGATATTAATTTGGAGAGATCTAGATAGGAATGATACGAGATATCCAAGGGTATATTTACAAGATAACTTGGATAAGGTATTATATTCATTCCTTATATATTCAAAATCATTTACTACATTTAACACATACAGGATATATGATTTAAGATACCAGATGAATTTTACAAGAATCTCATTATTTCATCACTCCCTTATTTATTCTCCGGGTTTATTTTAAATTTCAAAATGAAAAACATAGAGAAGTATAATCCAATTCTTATTACTCTATTTCAAAAAGATGATAAGGACATAACATGAAAAAATAATTCAATCCTTATGGTGAATAACATTAATGGTCAATAGAAGAGATAAAATAATAACTCTATGTCAAAACATTTTCGAAACACCCTTCCAAGAAGAGGAGGGTGAAGGGGAAAATGGAATGGGTTATAATATGTTTTTTATAAGGAAAGAAGGGTATGTGGAATAAAAACCACACCCATGAAATGAAGAAAGAGGATAATTATATGAATTTTTTATCGATTGAAATATATCTACCTTAAAAAATTGGTTTTTAGATATAGAAAGTGGTTCTCACATATGTATTAAAATATTGAAACTAGATATATTATGGAATATTTCCCATGTTGAAGTGGATCTAAAATAACACAATAGAGCCATAAATGTTGATATAGTTATTGAGGACTACCTCCTCACATTTATAAATGGAATAATCTTGGTTTTGAATCATTTTAATTATGTACCTTTGGTTAATACAAATATTACTTTTGTTTCTACACTAAATACTGAAGGATTATGTTTCAAATTTCATCATTTTTGTTTCTTCTTTTAAATAATTTTTTTTATAAATCATAATTAAATTATTGTAGTTATGTGTTAAATTACAAAATCATGTAATAGTAATTTATAATGAAAATAGTTCACATGTATCATACCAAACCAAAAATGGAACCACTGGATAGTTCATGTAAATGAATGTTTAACTATATTACACCAAGATTTATATTTGGATTCATTTTAATTAAAACCACTTCATGCACGTAATTATTCTTTTCAAGTAAAATTGACCAAGTCCCCATTTAATGGAATAGGTAAAATGTCCACATATATTTTTTAGTTGGTTTATAATGATATGTGTGGACAATTTATAGCTGAATCCTAGGGTTGGTAGTAATTCTTCATTAATTTTACTAATTAATTTAGTAAATATAGATATGTATACATAATGAGATATATGTTGTATTATTTTAATAGTTTCATGGAATATAATAATGAATTTGATAATCATCTTTCTAAGAATAATGACAAATGTTACTCAACCCATGATGGATAATATCTAACTCAAGACTTCAATGATTATTTATGGGAGTTTGGGACGTTATCTAAAATCACTCCTCTATATACACCAGAATGGTTTGGTGTAAGCTAAAGGAAGAACCATGACCTATTAAACAAGACGAGATCAATGATGTGCCATGCAAGCCTTCTGTTGTCTTTTTTGGGATATTAATTATAGACAGTTATTCATATACTAAACGAAAGTTCCAATTAAAGAAAAAAAATATTCCATATGAAATTTGGTGTGAAAGAAAATCCATATTAATTATTTTACATGTATGGGTTTTGTGGAATATGTTAAGGCATCGCCAGTTACCAAAAATTCACCTCAATGTGAAACTTTTACCTTTAAAGGATAAACCAAGGATATAATGGGATATTAACTATAAAACACCATGAAAATGGTAATTGTAGAAAGACACACCATATTATTTGAGAGGGATAACATCAATAAAAGAAATAGTTGGATAATGATATCCTTTTCTGAGTTAAATGATTATGATACCAATGATTTGTAACAAGAATAGATTCCAAAAAGCCCCATGGAAGAAGATATATCAAATATGCAAGTAACATATAGGAGTATAAGATAGGTTATAGAACCTAAAAGTTATGGTTTTCTTCTCACTAAGGATGGTGACTCATTATTAATTGATAATAATAATCCTATAACCTATAAGGAAGTAGTACTTTTAATTTAATATTTCAAGTAGAATTAAGCTATGAATTATAAAATGCATTCCATGTACCAAAAATACCTTTTAATATTGGTAAACAGCCCAATGGATGTAAATTCCATTGGTTTCAAATGGTTATTCAAGAAGAAAAATGACATGGATGGATAAGTATGTGCCTATAAGCAACAACCAATTATAAAAGTGTTCAAGTATCATTAAATCATTGTTTATAATGCAACTATTTCACCAATTTCTATACTAAAATCTATTAAAATTATATTATCCATAGAAAGTTAAAATGAATATTAGAGTTAGAAGATAGATATTAAAATAACTTTCCTTAGTGGTAACCTTCAGGATGATGACTATATTCCATAAATAGCAGTCTTTATGATTAAAATGGATGATAACAAGTTTTTCAAGTTGCAAATATCCTTTCATGTATTAAAAAAGGCATATATGTAATGGAATGTATGATTTTATGAATCCATAATGTATTTTGGTTTCATAGTGAACTAATTTGATCCTTATATTTATATGTAGTTTAGTGGGAGTTAATTAGTTTTTCAAATAGTTTTTGTCAATGATATACTACTAATAAGAAATGAAATTCTAGTTTTTCATTTCATTATGGCCTATTTAGACACTATCTTCTTCATTAAGGACTAATTTGAAGAAATATTTTCTTATAGTTAATATTTATCATGATAGATATAAGAGGACACACGTACTATATTAAAGTATGTATTTTGGAAAGGTGATGAATAGATTAATTATAGAAAAATACAATAGTGGATTGTTTCTAGTGTCAGATGACATTCTTCTTTTTAAGAAAACATGTCCTCGAACCCAAGATGAGAGAACAATTTTGGTATAGACTCCATATGCATCAGTGATTGGGTAAGTCCAGTATGTTATGATATATAATAGGATATATTTAACCTATTAATTAAGAGATGTTGTAAGATTCTAAGTGGACACATGATAACAAGGTTGGATTCCAGTCAAGATTTTCCTTAACTAACTGAGTCATACTGAGGATTTGAACCTATTCTATAGAGGAAATGAAGAGATAATCCCTAGTAAACATGATGATTCTAGTTTTCCGACATATCAAGCTGGTCTAAATTTTTTGATGGGATACATATTCACCATCAATGGAGTAATTATGAGATGGAGGAGCTCATAGCACAATATGGTCCCAAATTTTATAGTAAAGAATGAGTACATTGTGTCTTATAAGGAAAATAAAAAGTAGTTTAGATAAATAAACTTAATCCCTAAACTTAACATGATGTCGAGTAGTAAATTTCCTATAAGACTATACTCTGGTAATACTACATCAATGGATATTTCAAAGGAGTTTTGGTCAGATTAGTGAATGATGAAAAGACTATCAAAATAAAATCTCTCTAGGTATTTTTATTATATAGGTGACATAATAGTGAGTAGAGTTTACATGGGATAAAACAAGGTAAGACCGTTAATGAAAGACTTTAATAAATGTTAACATGATCATCATGTGAGATCTAGTAGACTAAAAGTTGTTCTGGGTTGGATCTAGTCCAAGTGAAGGTTTTCTAGATCTGGTTTCTAAGAAAAAACTTTTTATACTTATCTTTTCATGTGTATTTAAAAAGTTTAATATAAGTAAAATATATTATTACATATTGTTCATTTTTAGGCATGTATTTATCATAATAATGTCCAAGATTATATGTCTCATTGAATTTATTATTCTATAGTTGGATAAAACTCTATTATGGGACACATGGTAAGTTGATTTTCAGGCCAAAATAATAATAACCATGTGAGACTTTATCTCATAAAGTTAGAACATGATAATCTCTATGTTTGGGGACTTTGAGAAAAAAACCCGCCTGTAGGAATTCTACATGATTATATTCTATTAGAAATTCTTATCTGAAAGAATTTCTAATGGTCTTTAGACAATATTATTATAATTAATTCATTTTATAACTCACATACTTAGTTTTACTGAACAAAATTGTAATAGAATATGTTTGTGGGAATCAAGGTGGGTGAATTACAAATGATATGGTATTAATGAATTAGTCAGGAAAGGATCTCCCATTCCATATATATGGAATATGATATCTCATACATTTGATTGAAATGGAACCATCACATTAAATTCCATGTCCATAGTTTATGGAAAAGTTCATATCATATATTTAAATACATACATATCAAGCACATAGGTTAATGATAATAATGTACAACCTTATTAATGAGATATCCTCACAAAGGGATTATACTATGTAGTGACCATTAGTATATTATTTTTGTGAAATATATATTTAACCTATGTGTTCCTGGACCCCTTTCTAGATAGTAATATTGTACATTAGGTAATCTTTCAAAATTTCACTGAGGAAGAGTCAAGGAGGGTCACACACAATGTGTTTCCATTGATCTTAGTTAAATATTATTTATATTTAACAATTGGAATAAATATTAATATCCAGATCGAAAAGAAATATGTATTCCTGACATATTGATTAATTAGAGAAATATTAAATATATATTTATTCGTAAGGTAATTGTCTAATTATGATAATATATAATGTATATTTTCCTCTTTTTTTGCAGGGTAATAAATAATTATTTATTTATTAAATAAACTATTTATTTAGTTACATGAATATTAAATAAATAATTAATCACTGGAATATGAATAAAATATTAATTTATGTATTAAATTAATAATATATATTTAAATATTAATTCATGAATTCGGTAAATGTTTAGGAGGATGACCGGACCAGATTTTTTTTTAGAACAAATATTTATTTAGTAGATTGTAAAGAAATAATTATCATTGTGTGGTTTTTTGCAATCAATGATTTAAAATTTTCTTATTACTTTTTTACATGGAATTAGTATAATTATGGGTTTAATATATTATGAAGGGCCTTATTGAATTTATTTTAATATTAAACCCTTACCCTAGGACTATAATTAGATGTATGTATCATTTCGTAAAAGTTCAATCAGTGTGCACAACATTCACCTCTACTTCTTATTCTCCCTCCCATCCACTCTAAGATAGAGAATAACAAGAGATATCCCTTAAATCCTTAAGGAATATGATGTTTTCATTGTAAAAAATGTAAGGTAGCCAATTAGTCATGAAATCACCCATCATTTCATCGTTAATGATTAGATATTGAAGGAGCATTTTTGGGTCATCGCATGAGGAGATCTATATTGGTTCTTCGTAACACAATTATGGTAAACAAATTAGTTTAGAATGATTAACGATATCAAAAGTGAAAGATCTCATCACCAAGGTAATTTTCTTTATGTTATTTAAATTAATTATATATTAATGTTAAAAGATCCTATTTTGGTTGTAGTGAAAATAAATTTTTCAATATTATTTGAAACAATTTAATTTTTCATGATGTTCACATCATTTATATTTTGGATAATGCAATGAATATGACAAAATATGAGATGACCATAAGCCCAATAGGTTCTTCAATTACATACAAAACAAATAAAAACACCTCAGACGCACGTCTCAATAACCTAAGGTTCATGCAAGGACAAAGTGTTAATAATTACACATGTAAGATAAAGTTTTATCCCATTAAACAAACAAAATACTGGCTATTCTATATTCCAAAATGTGACAAAACCCTTATCAGTACTCATCTATTAAGACATAGAACTAGGAATTGATGGATACAGATATGGAAGTAAATAGTTGATAATAGACAATACAACTTAAACATGGATCATATATCAAAATGGTGATAATCACCAAACATTATACAAGGTAATAAAAACTAACAAAAAAACCCATATATACACAAAGTGTAAGCTAAATGGGGCCCTATAACCTTAAATAATTCCCCAATTGTGAATCTACTCAACAAATATACTAAGGAACCCCCATTATAACCAAACTTTCCATGTAGAAAAATACTAAAAAATGTAATTAAATAATCCATGATCTTTATGTGGTCTATATCTCACTTTCAAGTGCATTTATTTCAAATATATCATAGATAAAAGGGTCTACATGCATCCTGGGAGGGGCTGATATAGGGCATGAGTATGAAAACTCAATAAGGAATCACTATCCCTTGCCTAAAAATATACTTTAAGCTAGATTGTATTATAAAAACAATATAGATATACCGGAAACAAAAAGTAGTAGATAATAATATTATTTATAGTCTATCATATACATAGATACTTGAAAATATCTCAAAAAATGTTAAGAATCCAAACCTACTTACCAACATCAAGCCCAAGCTTGGGATCTAAGATAATGTCTTGGACATCCATTATAAGAGGATTTATATGATCTTGGGTTATATTAGAAATGTACTCATATACACCCACACATATTTGTATACGTGTATAATGATGCTGGGTTCCTAGAAACCCATCCTAGTAGAATCATTATTTGGTTCATGAAGTGAAGTAAATATTAAATTGTAAAGACCTGTAAATTTCAAGGAAATTTTTTTGTTAATTTTCTTTGGAATTTTACAAGAACACAGTTTCTGACAGCGCCTGATTCCGAGGCCCAGTGTGCCCAGAATCAATTTCCGAAGTTTGGCTCGGGTACGTTCAGTGAACGAACGAGCGGGAATTTCTAACTTTTGAACCAGTGCCCGGAATCAAATTCCGAGGGCACCGATGGAACCGTAGCGCCGGTTTTTGCTTAGGAATTTCTTTCCTGGAGTTGCGTTTTCTTGGGAGAAGTTGTTTATTAAGGTTGTGGTTTAAGTGTAAAGAAAAATAAAATTTGTGTTACAAATTTTATTTATCTTCTTAAGTGGTTATATCCTAAGTGTGGAAGTTGGGGTGGAATCAAAAGTTCCTAACTAACCAAGTGAGGATTAAGGTGAGGTGGGGCCCACACGATCCCCAACCCTTCACCTTCCCCTTAACTCTCTTCTACCCCCTTTAAACTCCCTTGCACTTAATGTGCCAAAACCCATCAAATTCCTAACTCCTTAAACTCCTTAACTCCCTTGAACCCCCCCCCCCAATTAAATGTGACTCTTCACTTCCACCTTCATTAATTTTGGAGCCTCTCCACCCATTAATGAAGGATGTAACTTGATGAATTTGAATTATTTTGAATTCATTAAGCTAACACTATAATAAGGTGTGTTGTTTTATTGTTTGGGGTTGGCTAAATCTTTATGATAGAGTCATGGAAGGATTGAAGAGAATTCCACCCTCGATGAAGAACACGAAGGACATCTCCAAACATGGAACAACGTCTTCTCGACGAAGAATGCCTTTTCCAAAGAAGAACGTGAAGTTTCCAACGTCAATCCCTTCTTGGATGCCTCCTTCCCACTCCTTTCGGAATAAAGAAGGGAGCGCCTTTCATGAAGAACGCCGACGTCGTCAACGGCTTCTCTTTTCCGATGTCGACGAATCGCCGCCGCCTTTCCGCGACTTCGTCAACACATAACGAAAAGTGAGGTAGGGGTTTGTTGTTGCTTTATTTAATTATTTTCCATTCTTGGTTCTAGCATGACAAACTTGAGGATGAACTTTTAAGTGTTATCATCTAACGAGAGGGGGACCGGACCGCATAAACACGGCCGAAACCCCCTCCTTTGTTCTTGAATGTTTCTTGCGGATGAAACGAGATAGCGTGGTGTCATCGCACCACGCGGGAATCACACGAAAATTATTGCACGGCGTCGTCGCGCCGCGTCGAAGGAAACCGAAGACGCCGCGGCCGGAGCAGGGCCGCGGCAGAGGGGCGCGGTGCCGTCGCACCGTGCCGGATGACGAAGGCCGCAGCCGGTTCCGGGCCGCGGCGGATCGTGATGACCGGCGGCCAGCCGGGCCGCCGGTGCCGGAAGACGGAAGAGGACCGGCCCTTGCCGGTCCTATTGACAAGAAGTCGGCCGGCCAGGTCGGGCCGGCCGGGTTGGTGGAAACCGGGGGAATTTAATTCCCCCGGGCAGTTATTTGGCCCCCCATTATGAGGGGGGCCGGTTTCACAAAAGGGGGGGGGGGGCAGGCGGCCCCCCGTTTCCAGCAAGCTCGGCCTTCAGCCAAGCTGGCAGCGCGCCCAGCAAGCTGCCTTGCGCCGAACCGGCGCGCCGGGCCGGGCCGGGCCGGGCCGGGCTGTGCTGGGCTGGGTCGACCCCGTCCGGGGCGGGTCGACCCGGTTCGGGCCATCCGGGGGTTCTCGGGCCGGGACGGCCCGGGCCCGAAACCCCCGTTACCGAGCGGTTTGGTCAAATGCCAGTATCTTGGGCTACGGGCCTCCAAACGACTCGTCGTTAGCGGCAACACGATCCTTGGATCGAGACATTCGTTTCAGTATACTATACTCAAGGTGCACCTTCTTTTTCGGGAGCCTACGTGGTTAAAACTCCGTAGTTAAGCGTGCTTGGCCTAGAGTAGTGATCATGATGAGTGACCTCCTGGGATGTTTCCCAAGGTGAGTGTGAGACGAAAAAGTCAATAACTCTCAGACCGGGCGTCCGATTGACGCGCCGTCTGTTGCGTTGAGTTCCTGTTGACGATACGAAACTTTTGGCATCCTCCGCCCGAGTTTTGGATGCATATGGATAGTGTCCGGGTTGGATCGCACCGAAATCCAACCGGGCCCCTGGAACAGAAAAGCTGATATCTTTCTGACAGAACGTCCGTTTGACGAACCGTCAGCGGCGTTGGTGATCGCGTTGAGAAACGGTCCCTATGAGTTTAACCTATGAGAGTTCGGGGTACATTTGAGATACGGCCGGGTTTGGTTTGCTCACAAAACCAACCGGGCCCCTGGGACAAAAATGCTAATAACTCACAGACCGGGCGTCCGATTGACGCGTCGTCTGTTGCGTTGAGACCCTTATGATGTGGTGGTCCTTTGAGATACTTCTTCATGGTAATTTGAGATACTTGGAGTATCGACCTGTAGCTCGTGGAGCGGACCCTCCCAATGACGAGCGTGCGGAGTACGGAGACCGTGTAGCTGGCTGAGACCCGACGACTGCTGATCGAACGACTCGGAGTGTTACAGAGGTGCGCTTGGTTGTAGCGGCACATGGGAGCGCTTGGTTGTAGCGGCAGACCCACGACAGAGTTGCGCTTGGTTGTAGTGGCACATGGGAGCGCTTGGTTGTAGCGGCATACCCACGACAGAGGTGCGCTTGGTTGTAGCGGCACATGGGAGCGCCTGGTTGTAGCGGCAGACCCACGACAGAGTTGCGCTTGGTTGTAGCGGCACATGGGAGCGCTTGGTTGTAGCGGCATACCCACGACAGAGGTGCGCTTGGTTGTAGCGGCACATGGGAGCGCTTGGTTGTAGCGGCAGACCCACGACAGAGGTGCGCTTGGTTGTAGCGGCACATGGGAGCGCTTGGTTGTAGCAGCTGGCCCGCAGTACTCGATGGGTGGAGTTCTTCAGCAGTCTTAGGTTAGTGAGCAGTACCTCGGAGTCGTGACATGACCACTGTACACTCCAGAGGCGGAGCTCTTCAGCAGTTACGGTTTCGATAATGAAAATCCTGGTTTGAGCTGAGACTTTTGACCTTGTGTTTACCTCATGATTGAGATGGGTCACTTGCTAACTTAGGTATATGTATGGGCATATACCCGGGTAGTGGTTATCCGTTGATTTCACAATCCTTGTGTTTCCTCATGATTGAGATGGGTTACTTGATAACTTAGGTATATGTATGGGCATATATCTAAGTAGATGTTATCTATTGAGATCTTCTTTGTGGTTATCCTTGTTGGTTTAGTGAGACCTTGAGGGTCTCGGGGTCCCTACTGAGTATCGTTATACTCACCCCTGCACGGGCTATGCCCGCACCTCGTTGTGTTGGTTGCAGACGACGGGCAGTGCTGACAGAAGCCGAGTGTTCGAGGACTGGACAGTACCTGGAGGTGGACTATATGAAGAGATGGTACCCGGAGGAGGACCTTACGACGAGGCGGTACCCAGAGGTGGACGTGACGACGAGGCGGTACCCGGAGGTGGACCACTGGGCGAGACATACTCGGAGCGGACGGTGGGACCTGAGGAGCAGAGGAGCTATCTGTACCCACCCTTCAGGTGGGATTTCCAGTGGACAGCTCAGCGTAGTAGCTTTACTTTTCAGTTGTTGTTTTCCCTTTCGAGTTGTACTTTACAGTTGGGCTTGTATTTCCGGCCCCTTTTTACTTTCCGCACTTACTGTTGTACTCAGTGTTTACTTAGTGTTTACTTCTTCCGCTTGTACTCTATGGTGCTTGTCTTCTTTTATAAAGGCAATGCCTTCCCAGTTATCGGGATTTTACGCCTTTGGCGCTAGTCGCCAGCCCCTGGCCTATGGAAGGCGGGCTTGGGGTAGTCACGGCACGGGCCCCGAGGATGGGTCGTGACAAATTGGTATCAGAGGAGTTCGGTTCTACCGCAGAACTTATAACTCTGATGTTTCTTTCTGTGAAGCAATAGTGTTAAGGGTACCGAGTGTGGTTTTCAGTTCAGGGAGTCCAGTGTTGGTGCGGCGGCCGACGTATCCGTACACCAGGACCCTGACTACTGATTTCCGACTTTGTACACAAAAACACTGATTACGTGTGTGTTTCCAAAGTTTTAAAGTCAGCTCAAACCAGGTCAGCTCACCAGGTATAAGACGTTGACCGTGTCACATCTGTTTAGGATGTCTCCACGCAGACAGTCAGTTGGAGTTCCGAGAGAGTACTCGATGACGGCTCACCGAGCGACGAGGCTCTGGTGCAGGGCCCTTTTTACTATGTTGGAACCCTTGGGTGGTGTACCAGTACATCACCACCTGTTGGGCAGCAGATGCCAACGACTATACTAGAAAACTGTGCACGCTGGCGGAGCGCATTGCACGAGTTCCAGCAGTAGAGGCCTCATAAGTTACGAGGCGAGGCAGATTTCCAGACAGCAGAGCAGTGGCTGGAGGCGATTGCTAGAGTTTTCCGCCTATCTGAGAATTCATCAAGTCTTACCGAACATATAGGGTACTCGATGGAAGCATTTCAATCTGTGCAATAGAGGTTGGACCTCTGAGCATGGTATGTTTAAGGGCTTCCGAGCCAGCACCTTTTCTCTATGCCTTTCTACTTAGGCAAGAGTGCTAGAAGGAACCTTTGTGGTTGATAATTCTTTGCTGTTCGAATACAGCCAGAGAATGTTAGAAGTTTGGAAAGCAAGAAACTGACACCAGTCTTGGAGACTTGGGCATGTAAAATGTTTCAAGAAGAAGAAATGTTAAGGAAAGATGAATCTGCAGAGCAGCAGACATGGAGGCAAAGCTTGGAGAGCAGCTCGTGGTGGTGTACATTTCAACATGTTACCATCACCCGCCTTTGTAGTCCCCGCTAGACTCAGGGAGTTGGAGAGCAGGGAAAGAGGGTAGCTTCTTTCGGTCATGGAGTGCGACCAAAAAGGGGCTCTAAGGATGATTCTAAGTGCAGAATTTATCTTCTACTAGCTGCCGTAGCCACAGGCATCGAAACAAATCATCCCTTCCTTCCATGAATCTAGTCCCAGACCTAGAGATTCCGGTTAAGCCATTGACTTGACCCTCACGTCTGGAGATACCTTTGGGAGGAGACTCGATAGTCACACTTACGCCGATGGTGTGATCTGACCCTTGAGGCGAGAGTCTCGGTTAGGACCTCTTGGTGGTAGCGTCGAGGCCTTACGACGTTAGTTTGAGTATGTATTTGGAAATCACAGTTCATACTCAAATTGACGGTATTAGGAAAACGTTGGGATGGTTTTTCCTTGGTCGGCGAAAAGGAAACCCTGGGCAGCACAAGATAAACTCGTGCATGGGAGGGTGTAGCCGATCATTCTTGGGTCGGCCAACCTTACCCTCGTGGCAGTAGGAGTTTTGAGTTTCAGTTCTAACCTAAAAAGGGAGACCTTTAGAGTTCGAGGATGGCGACCACGTTCTTATACAGGTCTCACCTCGACGAGGTTTACGGAGATGTAGCCGAGGCGGCAAGAGATCTCCGAGGTTCAATAGACCTTTCTAGGTCCCCAGCAGGGTAGGCGAGGTGGTTTATCGCTTGACCCATCCACCTCAGTTGCACCAGGTGCACGATGACTTTCACGTAACTCAATTGAGGGGATACGTGCTTGATCCTTCACACATCATCGACCTCAGGGAGTTGGACGTCGATGATAGAGCGACATGCACGGAGGTTCCAGTGGGGATCAAGAATATACAGGAGCAGATCCTACGAGGATGATCGATTCCTTGGGTGCACTTCCTTTGACAGTACGGGAACCTCCAGGTGAGCACATGGGAGCGGAAGGCTCAGATGCGTGCTCTGTACCGCTTTTGTGACCCTAGTTTGTGATGAAGCTTTACAGGGACGTAAAGCCCTGAGGTGGGAGTAATGTAAAGACCAGGAAATTTCAAGGAAATTTTTTTCTTATTTTTCTTTGGAATTTTACAAGAACACAGTTTCTGACAGCGCCTGATTCCGAGGCCCGGTGTGCCCAGAATCAATTTCCGAAGTTTGGCTCGGGTACGTTCAGTGAACGAACGAGCGGGAATTTCTAACTTTTGAACCAGTGCCCGGAATCAAATTCTGAGGGCACCGATGGAACCGTAGCGCAGGTTTTTTCTTAGGAATGCCTTTCCTGGAGTTGCGTTTTCTTGGGAGCAGTTGTTTATTAAGGTTGTGGTTTAAGTGTAAAGAAAAATAAAATTTGTGTTACAAATTTTATTTATCTTCTTAAGTGGTTATATCGTAAGTGTGGAAGTTAGGGTGGAATCACAAGTTGCTAACTAACCAAGTGAGGATTAAGGTGAGGTGGGGCCCACACGATCCCCAACACTTCACCATCCCCTTAACTCTCTTCTACCCCCTTTAAACTCCCTTACACTTAATGTGCCAAAACCCCTCAAATTCCTAACTCCTTAAACTCCTTAACTCCCTTGAACCCCCCCCCCCAATTAAATGTGACTCTTCACTTCCACCTTCATTAATTTTGGAGCCTCTCCACCCATTAATGAAGGATGTAACTTAATGAATTTGAATTATTTTGAATTCATTAAACTAACACTATAATAAGGTGTGTTGTTTTATTGTTTGGGGTTGGCTAAATCTTTGTGATAGAGTCATGGAAGGAATGAAGAGAATTCCACCCTCGACGAAGAACACGAAGGACATCTCCAAACATGGAACAACGTCTTCTCGACAAAGAATGCCTTTTCCAAAGAAGAACGTGAAGTTTCCAACGTCGATCCCTTCTTGGATGCCTCCTTCCCACTCCTTCCGGAATAAAGAAGGGAGCGCCTTTCACGAAGAACGCCGACGTCGTCAACGGCTTCTCTTTTCCGATGTCGACGAATCGCCGCCGCCTTTCCGCGACTTCGTCAACACATAACGAAAAGCGAGGTAGGGGTTTGTTGTTGCTTTATTTAATTATTTTCCGTTCTTGGTTCTAGCATGACAAACTTGAGGATGAACGTTTAAGTGTTATCGTCTAACGAGAGGGGGACCAGACCGCACAAACACGGCCGAAACCCCCTCCTTTGTTCTTGAATGTTTCTTGCGGATGAAACGAGATAGTGTGGTGCCGTCGCACCACGCGGGAATCACACGGAAATTATTGCACGGCGCCGTCGCGCCGCGCCGTGGAAAGAATTATCATGAACACGACGCCGTCGCGCCGCGTCGAGGGAAACCGAAGACGCCGCGGCCGGAGCAGGGCCGCGGCGGAGGGGCGCGGTGTCGTCGCACCGCGCCGGATGACGAAGGCCGCAGTCGGTTCCGGGCCGCGGCGGATCGTGATGACCGGTGGCCAGCCGGGCCGCCGGTGCTGGAAGATGGAAGAGGACCGGTCCTTGCCGGTCCTGTTGACAAGAAGCCGGCCGGCCAGGTCGGGCCAGCCGGGTAGGTGGAAACAGGGGGAATTTAATTCCCCCGGGCAGTTATTTGGCCCCCCATTATGAGGGGGGCCGGTTTCACAAAGGGGGGGGGGGGGGGCAGGCGGCCCCCCGTTTCCAGCAAGCTCGGCCTTCAGCCAAGCTGGCAGCGCGCCCAGCAAGCTGCGTTGCACCAAACCGGCGCGCCGGGCCGGGATGGGCCGGGCCGGGTCGACCCCGTCCGGGGCGGGTCGACCCGGTTCGGGCCATCCGGGGGGTCTCGGGCCGGGAAGGCCCGGGCCCGAAACCCCCGTTACCGAGCGGTTTGGTCAAATGCCAGTATCTTGGGCTACGGGCCTCCAAACGACTCGTCGTTAGCGGCAACACGATCCTTGGATCGAGACGGTCGTTTCGGTATACTATACTCAAGGTGCACCTTCCTTTTCGGGAGCCTACGTGGTTAAAACTCCGTAGTTAAGCGTGCTTGGCCTAGAGTAGTGATCAGGATGGGTGACCTCCTGGGAAGTTTCCCAAGGTGAGTGTGAGACGAAAAAGTCAATAACTCTCAGACCGGGCGTCCGATTGACGCGCCGTCTGTTGCGTTGAGTTCCTGTTGACGATACGAAACTTTTGGCATCCTCCGCCCGAGTTTTGGATGTAGATGGATAGTGGCCGGGTTGGATCGCACCGAAATCCAACCGGGCCCCTGGAACGGAAAAGATGATATCTTTCTGATAGAACGTCTTTTTGACGAACCGTCAGCGGCGTTGGTGATCGCGTTGAGAAACGGTCCCTATGAGTTTACCCTATGAGAGTTCGGGGTACATTTGAGATACGGCCGGGTTTGGTTTGCTCACGAAACCAACCGGGCCCCTGAGACGAAAAGGCTAATAACTCACAGACCGGGCGTCCGATTGACGCGTCGTATGTTGCGTTGAGACCCATATGACGTGGCGGTCCTTTGAGATACTTCTTCATGGGACTTTGAGATACTTGGAGTATCGACCTGTAGCTCGTGGAGCGGACCCTCCCAATGACGAGCGTGCAGAGTACGGAGACCGTGTAGCTGGCTGAGACCCGACGACTGCTGATCGAACGACTCGGAGTGTTACAGAGGTGCGCTTGGTTGTAGCGGCACATGGGAGTGCTTGGTTGTAGCGGTAGACCCACGACAGAGTTGCGCTTGGTTGTAGCGGCACATGGGAGCGCTTGGTTGTAGCGGCATACCCACGACAGAGGTGCGCTTGGTTGTAGCGGCACATGGGAGCGCTTGGTTATAGCGGCAGACCCACGGCAGAGTTGCGCTTGGTTGTAGCGGCACATGGGAGCTCTTGGTTGTAGCGGCATACCCACGACAGAGGTGCGCTTGGTTGTAGCGACACATGGGAGCGCTTGGTTGTAGCGGAAGACCCACGACAGAGGTGCGCTTGGTTGTAGCGGCACATGGGAGCGCTTGGTTGTAGCAGCTGGCCCGCAGTACTCGATGGGTGGAGTTATTCAGCAGTCTTAGGTTAGTGAGCAGTACCTCGGAGTCGTGACAGGACCACTGTACACTCCAGAGACGGAGCTCTTCAGCAGTTACGGTTTCGATAACGAAAATCCTGGTTTGAGCTGAGACTTTTGACCTTGTGTTTACCTCATGATTGAGATGGGTCACTTGCTAACTTAGGTATATGTATGGGCATATACCCGGGTAGTGGTTATCCGTTGATTTCACAATCCTTGTGTTTCCTTATGATTGAGATGGGTTACTTGATAACTTAGGTATATGTATGGGCATATATCTAAGTAGATGTTATCTGTTGAGATCTTCTTTGTGGTTATCCTTGTTGGTTTAATGAGACCTTGAGGGTCTCGGGGTCCCTACTGAGTATCGTTATACTCACCCCAGCACGGGCTATGCCCGAACCTCGTTGTGTTGGTTGCAGACGATGGGCAGTGCTGACAGAAGCCGAGTGTTCGAGGACTGGACAGTACCTGGAGGTTGAATATACGAAGAGATGGTACCCGGAGGAGGACCTCACGACGAGGCGGTACCCCGAGGTGGACATGACGACGAGGCGGTACCCGGAGGTGGACCACTGGGCGAGACATACTCGGAGCGGACGGTGGGACCTGAGGAGCAGAGGAGCTATCTGTACCCACCCTTCAGGTGGGATTTCCAGTGGACAGCTCGGCGTAGCAGCTTTACTTTTCAGTTGCTGTTTTCCCTTTCGAGTTGTACTTTACAGTTGGGCTTGTATTTCCGGCCCCTTTTTACTTTCCGCACTTACTGTTGTACTCAGTTTTTACTTAGTGTTTACTTCTTCCGCTTGTACTCTGTGGTGCTTGTTTTCTTTTATAAAGGCAATGCCTTCCCAGTTATCGGGATTTTACGCCTTTGGTGCTAGTCTCCAGCCCCTGGCCTATGGAAGGCGGGCTTGGGGTAGTCACGACACGGGCCCCGAGGACGGGTCGTGACATAAATCATGTCCAAGGGGAATTGGTATAACTAGTTAAGGAGATATGAGCCCTTTCCAATTAATCATTTGATATAATTAGTTAGGGTGTAACACCCATCCTAATGTTTAACATATACGCCATCAAAAAGGGATACCTGCATAGCCTTAAATAACATAAGATGCACACAAAACAAATCCAAAACGCCTAATAATATAGAAAACATTGAACACTAATATGTTAACCATGTAAGGAATAAAAAATTCTAAATATTTATTTTAATTATAAATAGACATAAGAGAATAAATATAGAATTCACCTTTAACAAGTTCCTGGATTCTAATTAAAACAATTAACATTCCTATCAAAAAAAAAGAGAAAATAAATAAATGGAAATAAGTTGCCAAGCCTAACATTTCATAATGAATACTGTAAACATCAATAATAAATGTGATAAATATAATTATCCATATTAATTTTAATGATAACCCTTTATTAATTTTAAACCATTATTTTATTATTGGTTCACTCGACCATAAACCATTACCCAACAAAGGATTTTTGGGTTGGATAGGAGGAAGTGGTATACTCACCAAAAAATAGCATAAGTATTCCTTTAGTTCATAGGTATAATGAGTGGTGAAAGCAATACCTTATCTAACCACAATGCAAGGGATTTTGAAATAGGTCACCCCACTGTGATTTAAGTAAGAAGAATCTTGAAATCCAAACAGTGAGCTCACCTTATGTTAACCCAAGCCATTACTTAAAACCTCTACATTTCGAAGAAATCATGATGATTTGAATGACCATATAGAATCTCGATTAAGGATACTAGAGATTATAACTACCAGTTCTAAACATGTTCATGAAAGAAGTATTTAATGAATATGAAGCCTTATCTTTTTTATAAGATCTCTCATAGACATCTAAAACCATTTGAATCAAAGAGGTTAAAGAATAAACTTAGAGAACATAGAGAAGGAGAGATATAATTTAATAGGTGATGAATGGATTGAATTTGAGTAAAAACTAATCCTCGGTCCATTTGGGTATAAAATTAGGAGGTGAGAGGATACCAATTTACTTTTTGTAAAGGATTCTTCTTAGGAACCTACCAGGTACCTAATTGTATGACACAATGTTATTGGTGGATTTTACCAGGATGCATGCACCTCTTAAGTCTCATTAGGTACCCAATACTAAGACACCGGGTTCTTAGTGCCTTTTCCAGCACACACATATTCCTTGTTTCCTCCAGATCATCACAAAACCTCTCGAACTATCCTTGAAATAATGATAAAATAACCAAAAAACAATGAGATAAAAGGAAATTAAATAGAATTTCTTTTCCATAGTGTTTAAGTATTTATATGGTTAACGAAACTTATTTATAGGTTAAATATTAATTTTAAAGTTTAATTATTTTATGACTAATGTTTTAAAATTGTACAAATTAGAAATAATTGTTATGTTAACTAATCTTGGTTAATAAAATTGTTTCTAATAAAAAAACTAGGGAATACCGGATTAATGAACCATAAATGTACATGAAATGGGAAAAACATGGAAATTCATAATTCATTGAACTATTATAAACTGATTACATAGATATTGTTTTTATTTTATATACTCTTGGATAGTGAATGAATACTAAAACAATAACAATTAAGAATATATGAGACTCTAGGGATAAACTTCATCCATGGAAACATGTGTACTGTAAATATAAAATATCAAAAAATTAATTTTATGTAAATTATTAATAATAAGTTAATTAAAATGGTGAATAATAATTAAAGATAATAAATTAGTATATAAATTCTTGAAATACATGATGTTCATGTTTATTCAAGTAACCCAGGACATTAGATAACGGAATCTATTCTTATTTTATTTTTTAAACTTATCCTTCTTTTTAAACTAAATTAGTTTTATTAATATTCATTTAGTCTTGTTGTATACATCAGATTAATTTTATTTTCCTATCAATATGGAATAATAATTTTTTTGAGAATATGTAAATATTTTTTGGTGAGTGACTATGATGTTTTAGAGGCACGACCATGTTAAATAGGAACAAGATTTGATGCTGCAACTTGGAGTTATTATATGGACATATTTATGACACTTAAACTGATTCAAGAAAAAGAAAAAATTTATTGTGATGATTGTAGTGAATACTATAAAATAAATTAATGGAGTGTTTTGGTTATTTAAATATCATTTTATACTAAATTGTTTTAGGTTTTTGGAAGATTTAGATGAATTTTAAATGGTTTTAAATGGTTCTAATTTGAGTTTAGAGAAATCTTGAATTGTAGTACATGTTTTTGGAAATATAAAAAAGGAAAATTTCAAAATCACAAGTGGTTTCACATACACATAGGATATTTGTAAGACAATATGATAATTGTGTTAGTATTAATGATATTTAATCTATGAACTTGAATTATAAAAAAATTGAAAAAGTATTTATCTTTTCATGTGATATTATACCTATACTGAGTGCATACATCATTTTGGAGAAATGGAAAACGAAATTATCCTATATAGAAGAGAAATATCCAATGGTGTAATATCACATGAAAAATGACTTATGCACTCAGTATAGGTATAATATCACATGAAAAAGATAAATACTTTTTCAGTTTTTTTATAATTCAAGTTCATAGATTAAATATCATTAACACTAACACAATTATCATATTGTATTACAAATATCCTATGTGTATGTTAAACCACTTGTGATTTGGAAAATTTCCTTTTTTATATTTCCAAAAACATGTACTAAAATTAAAGTTTTCTCTAAACTCAAATTAGAACCATTTAAAACCATTTAAAATTCATCTAAATCTTTCAAAAAGCTAAAAAAATTTAGTATGAAATGATATTTAAATAACCAAAACACTCCATTAATTTATTTTGTAGTATTCACTACAATCATCACAATAACTTTTTTCTTTTTCTTGAATCTGTTTAAGTGTCATAAATATACCCATATAATAACGCCAAGTTGCAGCATCAAATCCCATTCCTATTTAACATGGTGGTGCCTCTAAAATATCATAGTCAATCATCAAGAAATATTTACATATTCTCAAAAAAACTATTATTCCATATTGATAGGAAAATAAAATTAATATGATGGATAAAACAAGAATAAATGAATATTAATAAAACAAATTTAGTTTAAAGAGAAGGATAAGTTTAAAAATTAAAATAAGAATAGATTCCATTATCTAATGTCCGGGGTTACTTCAATAAACATGAACATCATGTATTTAAAGAATTTATACACTAATTTATTATCTTTAATTATTATTCACCATTTTAATTAACTTATTATTAATAATTTACATAAAATTAATATTTTGATATTTTATATTTATAGTAAAAATGCTTCCATGGATCAAGTTTATCCCTAGAGTCTCATATATTCTAAAGTGTTATTGTTTTAGTATTCATTCACTATCCATGAGTACATAAAATAAAAAAAAATTATAGGTAATGGGTTTATAATAGTTCAATGAATTTTGAATTTCCATGTTTTTCCCATTTCATGTACAATTATGGTTCATTAATCCGGTATTCCTGAGTTTGTTTATTAGAAACAATTTTTTAACCAATATTAGTTATCTTAACAATTATTTCGAATTTTTACAATTTTAAAACATTAGTCATAAAATAATTAAAATTTAAAATTAATATTTAACCTATAAATAATTTTTTTAACCATGTAAATACTTAAACACAATGGAAAAGAAATTCTATTTAATATCCTTCTATCTCAGTGTTTTTTGGTTATTTTATCATTATTTTAAGGCTAGTTTGAGAGGTTTTGTGATGATATAGAGGAAACAAGGAATATGTGTGTGCTGGAAAAGGAACTAAGAACTCAATGTCTTAGTATTGGGTACCTCATGAGACTTAAGAGGTGTATGCATCCTGGTAAAGTCCACCAGTAACATTGTGTCATACAATTAGGTACCTGGTAGGTTCCTAAGAAGAATCCCTTACAAAAAGTGAATTTTTATCCTCTCACCTCCTAATTTTATACCCAAATGGACCGAGTATTAGTTTTTACTCAAATTCAATCCATTTATCACCTATTAAATTATCTCTCTCCTTCTCTATGTTCTCTAAGTTTATTCTTTAACCTCTTTGATTCAAATGGTTTTAGTTGTCTATGGGAGATCTTATAAAAAAGGTAAGGCTTCATATTCATTAAATACTTATTTCATGAACATGTTTAGAACTAGTAGTTATAATCTATAGTTTCCTTAATCCAGATTCTATGTGGTCATTCAAATCATCATGATTTCTTCGGAATATAAAGGTTTTAAGTAATGGCTTGGGTTAACATAAGGTGAGCTCACAGTTTGGATTTCAAGATTCTTCTTACTTAAATCACAGTGGTGTGACCTAGTTCAAAATCCCTTACATTGTGGTTAGATAAGGTTTTTCTTGCACCACTCATTCTACCTAGGAACTAAAGGAATACATATGCAATTTTTTGGTGAGTATACCACTTCCTCCTATCCAACCCAAAAATCCTTTGTTGGGTAATGGTTTATGGTTGACTGAACCAATAATAAAATAATGGTTTAAAATTAATAATGGGTTATCATTAAAATTAATATGGATAATTATATTTATCACAATTATTATTGATGTTTATAGTATTCAATATGAAATGTTAGGCTTGGGAACTTATTTCCATTAATTTATTTTCTCCTTTTTTTGATAGGAATGTTAATTATTTTAATTAGAATCCATGAACTTGTTAAAGGTGAATTTTATATTTATTATCTTATGTCTATTTATAATTAAAATAAATATTTAGAATTTTTTATTCCTTACATGGTTAACATATTAGTGTTCAACGTTTTCTATATTATTAGGCGTTTTGGATTTGTTTGGTGTGTATCTTATGTTATTTAAGGCTCTACAGGTATCCCTTTTTTATGGCTTATAGGTTAAACATTAGGATTGGTGTTACACCCTAACTAATTATATAAAATGATTAATTGGTAAGGGCTCATATCTCCTTAACTAGTTATACCAATTCCCCTAGGACATGATTTAGGATTTACTTCACTTCATGAACCAAATAATGATTCTACTAGGATGGGTTTCTAGGAACCCAACATCATTATACACATATACAAATATGTGTGGGTGTATATGAGTACATATTTAATATAACCCAAGATCATATAAATCCTATTGTAATGGATGGCCAAGAAATTATCTTACATCCCAAGCTTGGGCATGAAGTTGGTAAGTAGGTTTGGATTCTTAACATTTTTTGAGATATTTTCCAGTATCAATATATATGATAGACTATAAATAATATTATTATCTAATAATTTTTGTTTCCTATATAGCTGGGTCAGATCCCTTTGGTCCTTATATTCTCCTCGTCCCTGCTGTGATAACAACAGGCCTCACTACAAGGGTTCTTGGGCACATGGTTTCACAAATTCGAAGGGAGGTCCCTGGAATGCAGGGTGCGAGCAATTATCCTCGCTTCAGTGTGCTAGACGTTTAGGGAGGACTATAATCATGTAAGGCTTGGCAGTAGGAGATTGCTTTTATTCTTTCAAATGAGGGTCAAGTCTCTGATATTTGAACTCAGGACTCTGCTCAAATAGGATCAGCTTTCAGCCATGGGATGCAGCATATCTAACCTCCCTTGTAAACACCCAAGGAAGAAGGGTCATTGGATCAAATGGACACCACCAGTGGGTGGCCTAAAGCTGAACGTGGATGGTTCCCTCATGGGGGGGGGGGCTGATGTGGGGTGGTGGTGTTTGACGCGACTCTCGAGGCTCGGTTCTTCTGGGGTTCAATGCCTTTTATAGTCCAGGATATTAATTAGGCACGAAATTTAAGGCTCTTCATTCCAATATTATGATCTGCAGAGCATACGGATTTAATGTGGTGGCTTTCGAGTAAAAATCTAATATTCTAGTGAGGTCTATTTAGGGACAGCTAGAGGTTCCCTGGAGCTTAGTGTATTCGGTTCGAAGGTGTTACTATGGGACCCTCTTTGGACAGAAAGTGCATCATATATTTAGGGAGTCCAACTTTGTGACAGACTCGCTTGCCAAGATGGGATTTTCGGCTAATTAGATGATCATTTATGGTAGCATAGGGTCACTTCCACCGGAATGTTAAATGGTGATCTAAGGGGATGCCCTCAGATTACATCACTTCTGACCTCCTTGAGGGAACCATGTTGTGTTCCTTGGTCACTATTTAATAAAAAAAAGTAATTCTCATTATGCATTGGACATTTTACCTATTTATAGGATTATTTTCTAGTGTGTAAGAAATTTTTATCTCCAATATGATGATTGAGTTTACAAAAAATCAAAGGAAAATTTCATATTATGTATGACCCATTGATATATCTTAAGATAATTGAGAAGGGAATAAGGAATTTTTACTACCTATATGATATTTATCAACTTGTACGATATCTATACTTAATGAATTTTTTAAAAAATTAGAGACTTAATAATTTCTTGTGGGGGTTTATTTTAGTGTATAATTAGAGGAATGGTCAGAATGGAAATTTTGAATAAGAGAAACCAAAATATGATGATGTTCATGAGCTAATCATATAGAAATATAAATCATAATGATAGGAATGAATATTTATTCATGTTAAAATGGGAATAATAGAGAAAAAATTCCATAGTGATGGTCATAGTGCTTGTAAAACATGAATAAGAATCACACCACACATTGGTGTATTTTTTAAAAATATTTTGGGGGTGTTAAAAATTAAATCATGTGATAAATGGTCAACTATAAAATTTCATGATTCTTTACCAGTGACTATTTTGAGTTTCTATTGACAATGGAATTCTATCATGGTTCGTTCTACACATTAAGAATAATATCCATGTGACAATTGATACTGATTTCACATACTTTGAGTTTTTGATGTAATTAAAAGCATCTAATGTCATAAAGATTTAAATGTGTTTTAAAATATAATAAATCATTGAGATATCTATGAGGAATGACATGATATTTTAGATGATAAGATAGAACATATTTTTGTATTTATTTTAAAATAATTAAGGTAATTGAAGAGATGACATTACCTTAAAAAGATTATTATATGGGATTCTCTTCAAACAAAAAACTCAATAATCTTGCACCAATCAATGAATAATATATAGATTTTCCATAAATGACATATTTAAAGGGATACTAGTATGATATTCAGAAAAAATATAATATTCATGTGAAAGTAAGATAATTTATTATCATAAATATGAAGTTTTATATTGTTTAAGAGAAATATAGAATAATGTTTTGAGTAGAATATAAGAGTATAAATATTTGTGTTCTAACAGAAGAATATAATTAATGTATCCCTAATTATTCAAAAGTTGAGAAAGAACCATACTACATATAATTTGGAGTGTGGTTTAATACTGGAAGACATGTTCAACTGGTTTTTGAAGTTACTGTAAGTGTATATGGTAAAATGTGATCGTGTAAGATCATGAAGGAAGATAATTTCACGAAAGAACACAACAAACCCAGAAAAAGAATGATGTATTTCTATCACTATATCCAAATAATTGGAGCTTGTGTTTTGGGTTTCCTACTTGTCAGTGATTTTGATTTTTCAATTTGGGTGTATAACCAATTATTGAAAAGTAAATTTTCTACTAGAGTGTATAACAAGTTACTGAAGGATAATGGTTGGTGTGGATAACTAATTTTTTTATAACCTCTTGTTCCTATAGTGTTAAAAATATTTATTGGTATCTCACTAACAAGGAATAAGTATTTCTTTAAGGTTGGTCCATATAAATCCTCAATTTCCTTTTAAGTTATTTCATATTCATGCATATAATAAAGGGTGAGTTAATGTTTTTTCATTTTTGGGGTAAATATCATTTTTATTGAAAGTAACAAAACACCTCTATTTTATTTCTTGGTAGAGGGTGACCCATCACATGGACTTTTGGCTCTGTCCTGTAGGTCTTTGATTGGACCGAAGGCCTAATTCCCATGGGTTTTTTTCTATATCAGAATGTGCATGCTTATGCCCATGTTCACACTTGTGCTCATGTGAACACCATATCTGAAATATTCCCACCACCATCATCCATATATCTCGAATGTGAGTTAGCTCCCAATATTTGTATCTCCCAACTGTGAGCCTATGCTCGGCGAACTTTCAGATTTTTTGGTCACCTTCCACCGGATTCCTACATCATCCCCCCACTTTAACAACATTATAACCCCCAACCTCCACAATGAATACTACCATCGTCCACAAGAACAAGACTATACACATCACCCTCCACCATCCTTGAACTTCCACTACCAAACCATCATCATCACGTGATGGTTTCATGGAGACACCATCCCGTTAAATAGTTCCACTAAAATAGATGATCAATGGTTGGAGTTTGGGAGACATAAAACAAATAACTATGATTTTAATAAAAAGGGTTTAACTTTATTACATTTCTAAGACATTTTATGTTTAATTTTTTTTAGAATTAGGAAAAACCAGTACATAAAAAAGATTACATTTACACACATTGTAATTATTCCATATAGGTTTACCCTATGAATAACATTTTAAAACCTGGGATGTGAATATCAACTCTTATCACGGGATATAAAAAGATAGGAAAATTGGTAGTCCCATTGAAAAAAATTAAAATACAATACAGAGTTTTCTATTTTTATAAAATAAAAATTGGTCCATATTATCATTTACATTATCTTAAAATCAACTTTATTACCCAAATTATTTCATAATACCTTTATATTGAGTATAAATAAAAAATAAAAACAATGACAGTTACTTGTGAAAACATGATCACTAAATAAATCCTTTAATTGACCAAGAAATATTTCACCATTAAAATGGTCATATGATCAATTTATTATCCTCTAAAATCAGAATATTTCCAATAAAACTCATATAAATCATAGAAAAACCTTATTGGAATTTTTGGAAATTATCATTACAATCAACCATTTAATAAACCTTACAAATTAATAACCATCATGGTAAATTCCAACATGTATCCTCTCAAGTTCATATAATTATAAAATGCATTCGAGGATCATATCAAATCCACCCATAGTTAGAAAAATATTCAAGAAACATATCATGATAAAACACATAAAATATTTCATTTTAAACATAAAACTTGTAAAATTTTCATTTAATCCTAGAAGAAAAATTACTTTTACATATATCATAATATGAGAAGAAAAAACCCTTTTATTTTTAAAAAAATTAAAATTTCACAAAACAATGATTATATACAATTATTTGAAAAAATGGCTTATATAAATGATTCTCGGTATATGGGCATGATCCCTATTCAACCCAAAATTTATTTTTTAATCAATATTTTTTTGGTATTCATAGATATTTTTTAGTTTAAATTTTTATATGACCAAAAATCATCCATTGTAATAATGAAACATCCACTCATTGTCCATTTTTTCACAACAAAATACATTTACATTGAAACACATTTTTCTTTCATGAAAAATATTTATAATTTAAAACTTGACTTCTTCATTGTTCATACTCTTCCTTAAATCCTCTGAATTGTTTTTTGAAAACACGGTATGAGCACAAAAAAATCAGTCAGGGGCATATAAAAAAAATAAAATAAACCCATTATTCCTTTTCATAATTTCAAAATCATAATCGTGATTTTTTATTATAAAAAATGATAAACCCTGAAAAAAGTTTCTTAAAAACATACCTTTTACCCTTAAAGGTCTTAATAATTATTTTAAACAAAATATCATTGTAATAGATTATAAAATCAAAAATATTTCCTTGATAAGTAATTTTAAATCATATAAAATTCATGTAGGTTCCTTAGGACATCATCTTCAAATAACCCTTTCAAATAGAATAACCTACTTTGTTAATTCCAACATAATTCCATGGATAATATAATCAAATCCCAATTCATTTAAGAGATATATCAGGCTCACCCATAATCATAAAATATAATGGTTCATTTCTTATTATCCCATTAATTTTTAAGTTCTTTAGTTGGAGGTTTTTAGAGGAGTTTTGAGGAAGGTTTCATGGAGGATAGAGCAAAAATTTTGTATCGATATATGGTTCACAATTTGGAAGATGAATTCATTATATGATTACCTCTTTCAAAAAAATTATAGATCATGGTCTATGGATTATGTTCATGGGAGTTGTTATCTTTAGAAAAATTTCATGAAACAAATGTGTAATTCATAGTGTGAATTTAACTAGTCTGAGGTCCCATGAATTTCAACACAATTTAGAAAAATTGACAATTCATAGACCTAATCTAAATCATGACATGAAATTAAATGTTGTGTGAGAATTTGAATTGTAAATATATAATTATTAATGTGAATGATGCGAAATAAAACCTATTTATAAATATGATAGATCAGAATAGATGTCTCATTCTAATCCCATTCTCTCATATTTTGGAGAAACCTAGGCATCCTTGGAGGATATTCAATCCCCTTTCCTCCTGATCTTTTCCTTTGGTATATATGATTGATAATGGAAAATTAGAGGTGAGTTATCCCCGTATTTTACATTGTTTAATTTTTTTTCAAGGAATCACAACAATGATGTTGTTCTGGTTTGGGGCCTGTGTGGGTTTTGTTTTATTGATCCCTTACTGTGATCTAGTTTTGTTCAAGGTTTTCCTCATATGATTGTTTTTGTTTGGTTTTTTTCTTCTATGTCTTATTGTGTGCAATTAATCCAAAAGCTTCTTTTAGTTATGTGATCCTCATTATCTCCCTTTTTATGCGCATGTGTTGGGATTTCAGGATCTTTCCTTATACTGGGTGGATATTAAAGGTTGGATTAACTAAATATAATTGAATTGAATTCATCTTAAATTTATGGTTAAAGGTATAAATCACATGTTTTACTACTTTTAATTTGTTGTTGATCTGATTATGTAATCTTGTTTCCATTACTAAAAAACACATATGTTAGGAATCTCTGTTTCCCTATAGTTCATTAATGTTAGACCGTTCATGTATTGGTTATTGATATCACCTTGAATAAAAGGATAGGAATGTATAAATATCTAATGAAATAGTTTCCCATGGAAATATGGTTTTGTGATAATAATCATGATAAATAATTAAGTAAATTAATTTAATCCCATGAATATAATTAAAAACATTAGGATGTCATGCTACGTGTGGTTGTACTTGTTGTGTTTTCTTTTCTGATGTGGTAATTGTATAGTATTGGTACTGATGGTATTTTGTATGGAATGATTGGGTTGTTGATTTTATGGATTTAGGATGAGATGAAATTTTTGAAGTGATATGGTTGTGTGGTAATTTTTTTGAGATGGGTTAGTGTTATCATGAGATGGATTGACTAATGTGGTGTTTTGTTGAAATATGTGATGTGATATGGGTCGGTTTTTCTATAGTGTGTTATTTTAGTTTCATGGTTACCTATGAAAAAAATTTTAATACTGAAATTAAATTACATGGGCTAGTAAATGAAAAAGAGTGGGTTGGACTTATCCTATGGTAATTGGGTAAAATAATATGAAAAATAAATTAATGGGTTGTGTAAATTTGAAATGAAATTTCATAGTAAATGGGAGTTATTGGAAAAATCATTAAATTGATAAAATGGTGTAATATATGAATGAAAGTGTGGTTGGGTTGATGTTTTAGTGGTTGGGTGTAGTGATTCATACAGTGGTTGAAGCCATTGTGATGGTTGATGTGTAGTGTAGTGGAAGTGATGTGGTGTGTGCTAGTTCAGTTTTAATAAACCCATATGATAGTTATTGTGTGTCATTAACATATCATGTATTTAATATCTTCTCCCCATGTTATTTGGATTACCTTTCCAACTCTCAGTGTTTTAGGATTCGATTTTTCCCCAATATCAAGGATATTGGTGATACAGATGGTTAGCTACCCCTTCTTCCCCACTCTTCCATCAGTAATAATGATATAGGTTGGTATTAAATATTACTTAGTGATGATGAGTATGTGATATGTGGTGGGATTATTGCATTGTGGGAGAAGGGAATAATGATGATGTCCTTCACATTCATGATACCCTAAAGCCCTGATAATGTGATGGCTCAAGTGTCTCCGAGAAGGAAGTGATGTGATGTCCAAGGTATCTTTTGGTATGATGTGATGTTATGAGGTTTCAATGTGATGAGGTTGTTGTGTGGTGATAACTGATTCTATCATTCAATTCCAGACATTATAAGGGAGGTGTTGGTAAGGATTCATCCCACATCATAGATGGTTGTTTGTGCGATGTGATGTGTATGGATGGGATAAGAGCACTATAAATTCAATGTTTAGGAGTGAGAGAAGAAAATTAAGGGGGAAGTTATAGTGGGGTTCCTTTGTAATGTTTTTTGATACTATGTTACTATATAGGGTCTTGTATTTTTTGAGTGAGTGATAGTAATGATGGTGATAGTTAGTTATCCAATTTAGTTCTATGTTGATTCTATTATTTATTCACTGGAACATTATTATTCTCTTTTAGGATGTAAAAATTAGATCTTGGGTATGACCCTACTATGTATACATGTTATTCATAGCCTACTAATAATAATATTTTTCAATCTTATAGGAGTACTTTGTAGATAATATGAACATTACTAGATTGGGATTTACAAATGTTGTTGATCCACTATTGTAGGAATTGTATTTTTGTATTTACTTGAAGAAGTTTATTGTATTTGTTGAAATTGTTCATGTATTGTGGGATGGTTTTGTGTTTAATTTTATATTAGTATTTGGTTTTTTTAGTGGCTGTCTATCCTATCTCCTTTTCTGGTATTGTTATAGAGGTTGATTCCTTCCATATGTGAAATTTTTATTCCCTTATTTCTTATCACCAACCCAAGGCCATCTTGAGGTGAGACTAGGGAGTCATTATCTCTCTTCATTCATTTTCATCATAGGTGGGGTAACTAAGAGGGAGGGGTCATGATTTGGTGGTATCATAGAATTTTGGGTGGAGTGGACTTTAGAGTTTGTAACTATGAGGATTTCATAGGTTGGTAGGGAAATCATATTTTTAATATTGGTACATAAAATATCCCAAGAAGAACAACTAAGACAAGGGATTTTAGGTCCCCCATGATTTGGTGTAAGGACTCAGATCATATTGAATGAAAAAGTGAGGTGGGCCTATTTGAAGGGTAGTGGACTGGGGTAGGTGTATACATCATGATTAATTATATTCATATATGAATTAGGTAGTTGTGGGAAGTTAATTTAATAAATAAATAAATTAAATAAATCCTGATAAAATTATTTACTATCAGGATTACGAATCATAATTTCATATCAATAATGGATCATGGTCATCATCCATGAGTAGCTCAAGTGGTTAAGGCTCTCTAGGATGATATTATTGATTATGATAGGATTGACCCAACATAAGAGGATGAGGAATGTTAGGGTGTTTACTTTTTAGAAATAGATATTGGGAAAGTATGAGAGGATACTCTCATATATTTATATGGAACAATGATTAGAGGATATTGAGATCACCTTCGGTCTAATTTAGGATTGGGATGAGTTTTGGTTATTGATTGTAGTTATTTAAATTTGGGGGTCTATGCTTCAGTGTTAGATGTTATATTTTCATGACCTAAAAGCAGAAGTTATATTGTGGTTAGACATTGAGAAGGAGTCCCTTTCATAGTTACTCTCATCAATGATAAAATAAGTGAAGTGATTGGAGTTTCTATTCCCTCGGAATGGGATCATAATATTGCTGGATATCGGCATAATATTGAAGGAACTATTTCACATCACCACTACTATCATTCAAGATGAGTTGTCTATAATGTGGAATTCAGAGGAGTCTTTATACCTCATGATTGGGTATGCAGTCAACCCATTTATACTTTCTATAAACATCGAGGTAAAGAAGAAGATGTAGGTTATTGAGAATATGTTCTCTATGGTAGGTGAATCGTAAAAGATTATCTAGTAGATCATCTCAACTAGAATATCTTTAGGCATTAGGGTATATGTGTTTGGGCACTCATGGTTTCGAATAATAGGGAAATTACCATGTTATGTCAATTCTCTTCCTTATGGATTCAGTGGATTCCACGAATCTACAGCTGGATTACCATCTATGTTCTATGTTTATGGGGGCATGGTCACCATCAGGAAAGTGTCTAACTACTCAAGGAGACCAATTTATGCTGATTTTTTATTCCCCTTTTTTGAATCATCAGTAGTTTCCTCCAAGGTAGTTTCAGGATTAGGTACCACTAGTGCTTTGTTAGAAGTTCAGGGGAGATGGTATTTGTATGGGGGTATCCCTATGATGGTCCACATCTATATAGACCTAGGATAAAGCATAGTCTTTGAGGTCCACATCCAAGATGTATAGGAGCAGGTTGATGTTAGATGAATGTGTTTTAGGTAGTGGTGACAATGGGGCTATAGTTTGTAAGTGGTACATTTAGTTTTTCATCTACTCTAGTTTGTACCTAGTTTAATTTAGGATCCTCACAATCCATTGTTTCTATATACTTATTTCATGAATTGGTATTCAGCATGGAGATATTTTTATTTACCCTGGTGTTATCTATAATATTTATAGATTAGGATACATTGTTTGATGTGTTTCATTCATTTAGGCTAGTTATAGGGTAGAACCAGTCAATGGGGTACTTCTTTTTGTTGTAGATATAGTTATACAATGTTATACATGGAATATATAGGTTTTATTCACTATGCACAATCATTGACTATTTTCATAGAATAATTTTGATGTATAATGTGTAGGTCTAATGAGTGGAATTCATTGGTGAGTGAGGTTATCAGAAAAATGGAATATAGGTATAACATATTTTGTATCAGTTTGTGGATCCAATTGTGTAATATAAGGAAGAGGATGTACCCAGGGTTGTGCAAGAGTTCTTGTATTCTTTTATAGATGATGTTATGACACTAACCCCCTTATGTGATTTTTTGTTTGGGATAGAATTGATATAATGCCCCAACCTTGAACATTACATAATCTTGAATTAAGATAATAATTCACATTGAGGATCTTTTTAGGTTTATAGTTTTAGAGAATTATTCCATAAATATTACATTACATCTCAAAAATTACAAAGTAGACACTTCTACTCGGAATCCATTTTTTATAAAATAAAAATTCCTAAAAGAAACCAATAATTATTTTTTATATTAATTTTCTTGAGTTGTTCCTTCCTCTTACCAAGCCTTATACCCTGTGAAAAAAATTTCCAATACTCAGGATGAGCATAAAAACATCAATAAGGGTTATAAATTAAAGAAAAAAATAGTATTTCATCAATACATACAAAACATAATCTATTTAACATACCTCATTAAATCATAATATTTATGAATAAACCATAGAAATAATAAATAATAAATGTAACTTATAGAATCCATATCATACATAAATTATAGATTTCACAGTATATTCCCTAAATCTCTTAGGAGAAATATAAATGTTTACCTCCATCATGTTACCCAATTCATTGGAGATTTATCTCGGGCTCACCATCCCTAGGTTTATCAGAGAACCACCCATATACATGAAAATTTCCCATTAACCATAACATATACATAACTCATAAAACAATCATAAAGGACAGATAATATTTCCACATTTCAATCACAATATATCATTTCAAAATATTTTCATAATCAATTCTTTATCAATCCATTTTCAAAACCATTTAAAACATTTACTAATGAGATTTTGAATCAAAGTGTCCCTACCACTTTAAAGATATTGAAAGAAATTTTAACTTCAAAAAATTTATGTCTGTATAAATAAATCCTTAAAACCTTATTTAAAACATGGACATTAATGAAAATTATTTATAAGAATAAATCTTTAAAACATTTAAAACAATATTTTAATTAAAGAGTTCCTAACCAAATGGTAGATGCATGAATACAAATAATTGAGGAATAACATTAATCAAAAATTATTATATCATGAGAATAAGTATATTCAGGATATAATATTTCAATGGGCAGTATATATAACATATAAAAGTGAATAGGTGTATAACAACAAATAAGTCTCAATGGAATGTAAATTGAGACAAAGTCCCTAACAAAGATTGTATTCTTAGATTAAGGAAAATCAATGAAATAATTATGTGTGAAAAATAAAAATACACCCAATATAATTTGATATTAAGTGTAAATCAACCGGGGGTTATTCACACATATTTATACCATGACATAATCGAGAAGTAGAAGTTTAACCCAAAGAATTGAAATTGGGTATAGAAGTTCCCTTATAGAATCTCAATAGCCTAATGACATCAAATTAAAATTCAAAAAATGTGTTGATGAGAGAAAAGGGTATCTCATCACTTGGACATAAAATTTACATAAATAAGGCTATATATGAAAAAATCCCAATCTAATAATATGTAAATTAAAATATATTAAAAAATAAGTCATTTAAAAAGAGGAGGGTGAAATGTTCCCTTACAGATTTGGTAACTAACGAAACATACACCCCATGAAAGAAGGATCATAAAATGAATATGTAAATACTCATAAATTAAATTATATTTCATAAATAATACAATAATTGGAAGTACATACACCACACAAAAGGAGATAGTGTCAAATATAGCATAAATCTCATGGGAATAAACAGTGAGATGAAAACCCCTTACCACATTGTAATCAATCAAGTCATAAAACAAAACGTTAATAACCACAAAATGAATCAAAAAATACCATGAATATAAATATAATAACTATAATATATATCAAATGTCATTACACAATTTACGACATGAAATAAATAAGTGGTGAATAATCTAAATATCACAAAATTAAAAGTGAGATAAGAAACCCCTTACCTCGTGTCCGACATGACTCGAATGTTCTGTGTTATTACTGAATAATAAACTTAAGTTAATTTCTAAATCATTAAGAACAAATTTCATGTTTATTATTATTTTTATATCACTTATTACCTTCCTATAAAAATTAGTTAATTATTTGAGTTCATATATGACATTTTATCTATGTTTGGAACTTTAGTAAAAAATGAACATGTTAAAATTAAAAAATTTCCATGTGGTCAAAATTCCATTATTTCTCGAATGATATTAATGATTTAGATATCATATATATCATTTAAATCTAGTGTATATGTATTTATAATATTCCATATCATTTGGAGTTAAGAAATGAAACACACCGTTCATGGAGACGGTAAGCCGTACGTATGCATGAACGCTACTTTCATTTATATTTTATATTTAAAGGAATGAAACCTAATAATACATAGGTATATTATAATTCCCGTATAATATCTATGTTATGTAACATAATTAACTTCATCCTTTATATGTTTCACATATGTCATGAATGAGTCATATCACTTTGAGGGGGCGGTAGTCTGCACTTACTCAAATGAAATTATTGTATTTATCAATTATGAAAACCATAATGTTATGTCATAAATGAAAAATACAGAAGTATAGAGCCAATATAAATATTATATATATCATATATAAATATACTTCCATCATAATGGTCACCATAAGAGGTGGTAGGATAATATTGAACAATCATCATTTCATGAGGCAATAGTTTATCGTCCAAAGAAATAGTATGTTCTTTACACATTAGATGGAGGTGTGTGTAAGTGTAGTTTGATTAATTATATTAAAAACATCCCATTATATTTAATATACTGTTGTTTTTATAAAATAAATAAATAAAGACAGTTTTGGGTGTTGGATGATGAAAATAAAACAAAAGAACTTAAAAGAAGATGTTACCTTAAAATTGTGTAACTCCCTTTGGATTGAACCAAAAGGATTTATTGAAGTATATTATACCTAAGGTAAGGATTATAGATGGAAGAGATAGATATAGAGAGATTATTTGGGTAGATTTTGGACGATCCAAGTTGCTTGAGAGGTGTGAGTAATCGGTTAGAGGTGAGGTCTTTTTATAAGGGGGAGGAGGGGATCTTTAAAGAATGTTTGAAAATATTATTTTATTATATAATGATTTTCAGTTTATAAAGGTCCAAAACTTATTATAGTGGAATATAGGATGACTCGTGTTCGAAATAAATTCATCCAATTAGAATTGGATAGGTTTTGGATATTTTTTAATCTTTATAATCTTATTTATTTAAACCATTCATTAATGAGGTAAACACTGCATCATTATTGTGTCGTAAACAATTTTATTTATTTGATGTCTAAAAATTATAAATAATATACCATGATTTATGAAATTTTTTTATATTTTAAATGAATATTTATATATTAAGAGATAACTTATATAACACCATGTAAAAATTTATTTACTAAAAGATATATGTTTGTGTCATTTTTGTCTTTACTTTAAATTAATTAATATAAATTGTCATTATCATTCATAAGTGGCTCCATGGTGTCCCAAAATAGACCCAAGGATTCCCATTGTCTAAAATGTATCAACCAATTGGATTAGGACACATGTTAGGGCATTTTAATATTATTATAATATTATTTTTACCCTGAATTACCCTATTTACCTTTAACCAGGTAAATAAAAGTAAAAATGTACTATTCAAAAAAAATTATTTAATATTATTGAACCAAATTTTACTTAATAATAACAAACATGTATGTTATATTTTAAAAATTCAATTAACAGAAGCGGTAAAATTTTATTTAATTGAAAAAGTAGGTTTTTTAACTACTACTCAGTGTTTTCACTATTCATAAAAAATTTAAGTTTTTCAGAAAAATACCAAATATTCAGCAGAAGATATATTTCATATTTTGAATTAGAAAATTATTTCTATTTTACAAAATTCAAAACATAGAATTTTCATTAATTAATTTAAAATTAATTCCCGTTGTCAATCCAAAAAACATGTTTTTAATAAATAATAAATATCAAAAGATTTGCAGTTGTTTCTGTCCAATATCAAAGTGAAATTACTTCCAATGACCAAAATTTGATTAAATAGTAAAAATATAATCTAATTAAACTTTTAAACCAATTATAAATATAATCTAACCATGTAAATAAATTATATTAAAAGTTTGTTTTGAATTAAAATACAGTATTTTTCACTATTCATTAAGAAATGAATTTTATCTAAAAAATACCAAACATTTACCCAAAGTAAATTTTGATGTCCCAATTCTAAAGAATAATTTTATTTTGTAAAATAGAACATAAAAAAGTGATTAAAACTATTTTCAAAGAGGGTTCTCCTTCAAAAGGCGGTAAATCGGCCTTTTAAAGAATATTAGAGTATTTATGCTTAAAGTTAGATTCATTCACATTTTAAGCCTCTAACTTTTATTCAATAAATTTAAAAACATTTTAAAAGAAGCTTAATCATAATATGGCTAGTTCTGTTCATTCCCTCCAATACAACGGTTAGGCGTTAACTACCATTTAAAATAATATTATATTATTATTTTTCAGTATGACCCAACGTTGTGTGCAACGTAAGATTTCAAAGAAAATTGTTGTTGCGTATAGGGTATGCCATCAAACAAAGAATCTCCTTTAAAGTACAATTAATATTTATTTCACAAATATTAATAAATATGAAAATGTATTATTCTTTATTTACTTGGAATGTTACAGTCGCAATCGGACACATCTTTAATTTTAATGGATCCCCATCAAATAGAACCAATAGAGTAGTGTTAGATGATGTTATAGGTGGATGATCTAATGTAGATGGGTTTTATGTAACCTAATGTGTCTCATTAGGGTTATTCAATGTAGTTCTCTAAAATGTAATATTGTATTCTGAGGTAGTGTGTAGACTATCAGAGGTTAAACCAAGTAATATTCATGAACTATTACCCTCTGTTGAGGATTGATGATTTTTTCAACATATTTGTTAGGGGATAATTGGTTTTTAAGGTTTAATTATTGTCTAGATATCACTTTATGAGGGTGAAATATGAGGATACCCAGAATTCGGTCTTCAAATTTAGGTATAGTCAAATTGAGTTCAAGGTCAGGTCATTCAATGACACAAATTCACTCTTTATGTTCATGAACTCATAAAAATAATATTTCATGAGCTACTAGATTGTTTTATAATCATGTTCATTAAAAACATCTTGATCTTCTCAAATTTATTGGAGAACCATGTCGAACTTCTCATAGTTATCTTTCAAGTCCTTGGACGACACTACCTCTATGGGAAGCAATCTATGTAAACATTATGGACATGATAAGTGAATTTCCTTGGCATGTAGTGTATCAGTAGGGTTTTTTCATAGACCCATCGAATTATGAGGTTGTTTTTTATTATGAGGAACCTAATAATGTGGCATAGGATCACAGTTTTTTTGTCTTTCCTATTATTATCTAATATATGTGTTAAATTTCTCTTAGGTTACTACCTCGCTAAAACAATTTACTATAAAAAACCATGAATTTGTGTGTACTGATCCATTCCTGGCGATTTGTGGTTACAAGAATGATTTTTTGGTCAGTTATCTAGTTCTTCGGTTGTTTGAGGATGGTGTGATGTTTAAGGCTTCCCATGATATGTCCAAGTTGGGATTGGGATGACTTTTGATGTAGTATAGAGTAGCGATCTCTTATGAGTCTAGGATGTTATGTCCCCATGAGCATAACTATGGAACCCATTATATAGATTTGGTGGTAGTTGTGCTAACATTGAGGCTTTGATGGAAGTATATCATTAGTGAGTAATTTTTGTTTTTCACAAACAATAAGATCTTTAAATATCCTTTATCCCAGCTAAATTTGAATATATTATAGTTGAGGTGGATGGTGATTCATTAGTATTATGATTTTGATATCTCCTATACATCAATAAAGGAGAATGTAATCTTTGATGTGATGAGTTATAAGTCTTTAGAAGATGTGGTTTGTGAGTATTCTGATGTTTGTAAAGGGTTGTATGATCTTGTAGTGATACAACTTAAACTATAAGAGATCAGTGGTAGAATGTTTATTCATCATATAAACATGGACTAATACTAGATTCATTAGGTGGAGTTTTCTTGATAGGTATAATCATAGGAAGAAGTGATATGTGACCATGATGGCAGTGGTGGTAATCTTAAGGGATAGTTGGAGAATGTTCAGAACTGAATGTTGGTTCAATGGAGTCAGTTATTACATCGGAAATTAATGGGGAATTTATTTTTTAGTTTCACTCCTTTATTTTAGTATTACATTCTTTTATAATAAAGATGTATCATTTCTTGTGGAGACAAATTTGGTGGACTGGGATGAAATAGAAGGTTTTTGATTTCATGGATAACTTTCTAGTTTCCCAATAAATGAATGTGGATCACCATATTCTTGAGTGAAAATGGAATGACTTCTTGATGTATTTCATCACTAGTTTTCCTTGGGATTAGGGAGGATGTGATGAATTTTGGGTGATAGTTGACCAATTGAAAAAGTCCGATCTTTTTCTGGTGATCTATGAGCTATTTTTTTATATATGTATCTGAAAGGTCGTATGTAGATGGTGTAGTTAGGATTAAATGGGTACCATAGACCATCATCTCTAATCGAGATCCTCATTTTACCTCATGGGTCAGGAGGAGATTGTAGCATGAATTTATCTCCCAATTCCTCCATCGAACTACTTTCCACTATCGGATGGATGTGCTAGTGGAGCAGACTCTCCATATGCATGAGAGTATGTTTCAATATTTCACCCTATACATTGTATGTTCATGGGTAAATTACCTACTTCTAGTTCAGTTCATATGCAACAATATCTATCACTCTTCCATTGGCATTACCCTGTTTGAGACATTGTATGGGAAGTAATCTAATTGTCTGTTGTTTTGGACAATGGTTGGAAAGTTAATGGTTATTGGCCTTAATCTGGTGTGGATCGTGATATGGAAGGTTTGAGTTTTTTCAGACGATTATAAGGGTGAAACAAAAGTATCATAAGACTTATGTTGATAATAGGTGGAGGTCCCTAGACATGAGGTTAGAGACCATGTATTCTTGAGGGTTTTGCCTTGATGGGAGAAGTTTTAGTTTTTTAAGGTATATAAAATTTCCCCCCATCTCATAAGGCCTTTTGAGTTATTATGTAATATTATAAAGGTGGTGTATATTTTGGACTCTAAACACAGCTAGACAAGATCCATGACATCCTCCATGTGTCCTAGCTTCATTTATATCTTCTTGATGACTCCCATGTCATTGACTTATGAGATATTAATATCGAGTATGATGAGACATTCATAGAGGGGCCAATAGATATCCATGATATTTAGAAGAAGGTGATGCATGGATGGATCATTTCATTGGTTTTATTACATTAGAGGCATGGTTTCTTTAATAAGACTACATAGAAGTGTGAGTCATATATGTCTACCTAGTACCTAGATTTTTATTTTTATTACTCTATTTTTCATTGAAAATGTAATCTTTCAACATTTATGTTTTATGAGTTATGATTTAATTTTCCAAGTTAGTGTTGTTTGTAATAGATATAAGTATAAAATTTGGGAAAACCCACTTTTTAATTATGATGTGTTATGTTTACAAGATGTTTCAAATCTATGCAAGAAATCTAATTATTCCCAAAGAAGACAATATCTTGATATTAAGGCTGGTTTTACTTCATTTTTGTGATTTTGGGGGCATTTGTTCTTGTTTTATGAGGTCATTGGACTATTTTTGTAGAATTTGGAATATTATTGTGGATGATTATATAGAAAAGAGTTGTCTAGTGGATCTTTTTTCAGTTTTTTTAGTGTAGTTCATAGTGAGGGACGATTTTGTAGTTGTGCGGAGTTTTTTGGGGATGTTTAGGTTTGGTTTTTGGATATCGTACATTTTGATTTGTAATGAGATCGTTGAGAGGTACCTCAAGGGTAGTTAGTCAGGATTTACCCTTTCCCTTTAGGTTTTTTTGATTCTTGAGGAATTTGTTTTTTTAGATTTACCTCATGTAGTGGTATGTTTCTTCTCAACCTGTTATATTGAAGGATGGGAAGGTGGCGGTGTTCTGGGGAGGTTTGAGTAAAGTTTCTTAGATGATAGAGTATAAGTTGTTCTATAATAGGTAGTTAATAATGTGAAATATGTGTTCATGATGTCATTTTACATTTCATAGAGTGTGTTTCTCATAGTTCATGGATTTTCATTGGTAATGGAGTAGTGTGTATAAAAAATTCCTGACCTAAGAGTGTAATTCAGAGCATGAATCTAGTAATCTTGAGTTTCGATGAATTATGGTCAAAGTTGGAAAAAAAATTATTCATGGCCTAAATTTGGTTGAAAAATTATAATGGAAGGTTTCCTAAGAATTCACATCATTAATATGTAATTCATGATGTAAAAGAGGTGTGATACAACATACTTATAAATATGAGGGTTCAGATGAGTTGTATCATTCCACTCCATTTTTCATGTGTTTTGGGTGAACTCGAGGAATAATTAGAGGATATTCTACCCCCTTTCCACCTACTTTGATCCTTTTCTACTAGAGGTATATTTTTGGAAATCAAAGGTGAGTTATTCCCTTTTTTAATATATTAATTTTTATTCTTCTTGAGGGAATTATAGTGGTAGTGGTGTTTTTCCCTTGGTCTGTGTGGGATATGTTTTGATAATCACTAGGTGTAATCCATGTTGGTTCAATATTTTCTTCATATAGTGGTGTTTTCCATTTTTTCCTCTTCAATATATTGTGTTTCACAAATCATAAAGATTCATTGTGTTATGGGGTCCTCATTCTCTGCATTTTTGTTTTCTTTTCTAGGGATTTCATGACTTTTCTATCAACTAGGTGGCTAGAAATAGTTTTCATAATTAAATATATTGAATTTTATTATTCTAAAATTTATTTGAAGGGTGTTAAATATCAGTTTTTTACTAATTTGATGTTATTTTTTATGATATTATGTATGTGTGACATCATTCAAAAACAAATCAGGGATATTGGGAACCTTTATTGTGATGTAATTGATATAACTGAGACTGTTGCTATGATGGTTATTGATATCACCATTAATATGTGGATATAAATGTATATATTTATAATAAAATGGATTCCAATTAAATATTTTATGTGTGACAATACTTATTATAAACAATGAATTGATGTGATGTAAGCCCTTGAATATAATTATGGAATCCATGACGTGATTCTATATATAGTTGTGCTCTTTCGGTTTCCTTGTTTGATGTAAGATATTTTGTAGTGATGTTAGTGACCAATTTGGGTGTTGATTGTTTGGGGAATTAATACGATGGGCTTATCATGGGATTCAATGTGTGAATATGTGTTGTGGTTGTGTGGTGCGGTGATTGAGATGGGTGGTTGTTGTGATGAGATGGCTCTGCTGATATTGCATTATGGTGATAGATGTGATGCGTGATGGGAAAGTTTTTCAATTATTTGGTTGTGTTAGTTTCAAAATTATCCACAGAATAAATTGTAATATTGAAATTAAATGAAATGGGTCTGTAAAAAAATAAGAATGGGTTGGATTTGTTCTATGGTAATTGCATTAAATGTTCGAAACAATAAATGAATGGGATGTTTAAATGTAAAATTAAATGGAACAGTATATGGTAGTTAGTGTAAAATTCATTAAATCCCTAAAATGATTGAGTTTTTTATAGAATTAATTATTTTAGGATTTTGTGGTGCTTATTTGTGTTTATGTATACAGTGGAGGAATCAGTTGTGAAAGTTGATGTGTGGTATTATAGTGGTGATATGGTGTGTTCAATTGTAGTTATTTTGAAACCATAGTTTGGGTATTTTATTTCAACTATGTATCTTGTATTCTATGTTATTCATATACATTATCTATCCATGTTGGATAACCTTACCAATGCACAAAGGTTTTGGGTTTCATCTGTTTTTTTCAACATCTTGGATGGTGGTGATATGGATGGTTGGATACCTCCTCTTCCATTATCTTCCTTCAATAATGACAATATAGGTTGGAGTTTGAGATTACATAGTTGTGATAAGTATGTGATATGTGGTGGTAGAATTCATGGTGGGAGGAGTTCATAATATTGATGTCCTTCAAGTTAACGAAACCCTACTACTTGGGATATGTGACGTCCCAGGTGTCTTTGGGAGGGATGTGATGTGATGGACCATGAGTCTTCAAGAAAGATGTGATATGATGAGGTTGTGATGAGATGAGGTAATGGTGTGGTGAGGACCAATTCAAGCACTTAATAACATAACTTTCAAGGTGTAAGTAGGGATTCTCCCCACCCCATATCTAAGATGGTTGGTTGTGTGATGTGATGTCTGCAGAATGGATGGGATCATAAGAAATTTGACTTTTAGATATGAGAGCATAAAATCAATGGGGATGTGGTGGTGGGGTTCCTTTTTTATATATTTTTTACTATGTTATTATATTAGATGGGTGATTTTTTTTGATTGGGACATTGTAAGGATGGAGGTAAATAGTTGGCATGTTTGGGTGCTTATCGGTATTATCGTTTATTCACTAGAACATTAGTATTCTCTTTTCAAATGTACACTAGAGACCTTGGGTATGACCCTACTAAGTATACATGTTATTATCACCTGATGTATTTAAACTATTTATTCTGGTTTCCAAGAAGACTTTTTAATTTAAATATATATTTCTTTATCAACATTTGTATCAAGTTCTGATTTTTTACTATAGATCATGTCCTTTAGTATTTATTTGGAGAAATTTATTGTATCTATTGACATTGTTCTAGCATTGTGGGATGGTATTTTTCTTACATTTATATTATGTGATGGAGGTTTTTAGTGGGATTTTTTCATCTCTTAATCCAATATTATTATAGAGGGTAATTTCTTCAATGTGTGAGATTTTTATTCTCTCAATTATTATCACCAACCTGAGGCATATTGAAGGCAGAACTTGGGGGTTATTATCAATATTCCCATATTGTTGGCCCAATAAGTATACCTCTAGAGGGAGGGGTCATGACATATATAATTTTCAAATTCTATAACATACATAAAACATATTATATCATACAATTCCTTCATGAAATTAAATAAATGAATTCTTTTATAATATATGAATAATTACTTTTAGGCTTTTCATGGAAGTAAGGATAAATATCCTTTTTAAACCCATTAACCAGAAAATTCTATAAGACTGGGAAATAATGTATTCTTATAAGAAACCTTAAAACATTAAAAGTAAACTTTATAAAGAATAAAAATCATGATTGAGTTAAATTCCACCCATATTGTATATGATAAAAAAATATTCATTTTACACTTTTCGAAAAATGAAAAAAAATAACCCATTTAGAAAATGTTTTAAAATCAACTTTTATAACCAACGTAAAGATACTAAATAATTAAAATTAATTTAACATATATGTAATTTTATTAAAAACATAGTTTAAACAATTTTTATAATATAGATATGGATGAAAAGTATAAGAAAAAGTTTAAAAAAATTAAAATATAGTTTTCAAGTAAAATCCTTTCCCTTGAGTATGAATTGTCACGCACATTATTTATCTTCTTGAATAATAATTTTTTTTAATTATTTAATTTATTAATAATATTTTTCAAGTTAATTATATTATTATTATTCTATTTATTTAACTTGTTACCATGTCATAATTAACCACTTATGTGAATAATTTTACTTCACATATTTTAAGTATGTCTGGTCCATAAGTCCAATATGAATTTAATAAGCTGACCACGATCAAATGGAATATGATTAATTCATTTATAGAATTTTAATCAAGTTATAATTATAAATTTTAAACATTAATTATACTTTTATAACCAACTATGTAATAAGATTTTGAAAAAAGAATTATGTTGCAACATAGAGACGGTAATTCATTAGTACATAAGGGTATCATTTTTATTTCTCATGGAATGTATGGGAAAAAGGTACATTTTATTTTAAATTTTTATAATTTTTATAATATGATAAATATCATATTGTTTTTATATATCCACTAATATATATGATCCACGGTAGGTGGGGATGAAAAATAAAATACAACAGTTCACGAGTCGATAGTCTACACATACAGATGGGCAATGTTTTAATTTTTCATTCAATGATAATGATTGAATTAGATTATTTATTTATTATAATATAATTATATTTATATCATATATATCATATTATTTAATTTGTATTCATCATTATGACTAACCATAATAATCAAAGTTGAAAATTAAAATTCATTTTTGTAACACCCCGAGATTTTATGAACTATTTTCTTCAAATGAATTTAATATTTTCAATAGTTAGTGTAACATGAAAAAAAATTCATTCCTTATATGTAACACTAAGTTTAGTTTGAATTACATTAATAACTATGTTTTTATTTTTTTTACACACAATACCGAGGATATCTTGTGTTACACAAAACACCAAATTTAAATTAAACTACGAATATTATTAAAATAATATTATTTAACATGATAGCTATCACCTATCTGGTGGAATTTAATTTAAGAATAATATTAACTAAATTATGAAAATATGGTTTACAAATGTATATAAAAATAATTTTTTGGTTAATAATTAATTATAAATTAATATAAATCCCTTTTGAAAATAATAGTGAATATTTTTTTGAAAACTATTTTTGTACTCACAAGTGTTTTTTAAACCAATAACATAAATAAGTCACTTTAATGAGTTATTTTAATTATATATATATATTATATTAAATATAATGTTTAAAGTTCATTTTATGTGTTTTCTATATAAGAGAAAAATAAATCCAATTTTAAAGCAAAAAATCATATTTTTCTAAAAAGAAATTTTGCGTCTTTTTATGACACACTTTTTTTAGACTACTTTTGAAAATTATATAATTTTTAATAGAAAAAAACCATTTTAAAAATACACATATCAAAATTATTATATTTCTAATTATTATTTTTTATAAAAAGTTTTATTTTTTGATGAATAGTGAGAAATATTGACTCTTAATTGAAAACTGTCCTTTCACCTAAGTTATTTACAAAGTAAAAGTATACCAAAAATTGGTTTTAAAGTAGAATCAGTTCAATTATAAATATATTAATCATATTTATTTCATTTTAATAATTTTTATACTGAAATTGGACATAATCACTTCAAATACCTTTGATGTTTTTCTCTTTAAACCCCACTTTCTCGATGCATCTATAGGAAATATTTTAAATTAAATTCTACCACTTATCAAGATGTAATTTATAAAAAATGATTCCATATTGGAAATTATAATAATTTATATTATATAAAAAGGTTAAATTAAATTTTTTATGATAATAATTAGTGAAAAACATAAAATTAATTAACGCAGTTAAGGTTAAAACGAGGTTCTGTGCAGTACATGTGTTTGTATTAAAATTAGTTTTACACAACCATATGATTTTTTTAATGAATTTAATTTAATGTTTAGAACCAATGGTTATAAATTATCTAATAAAATTCATTTTATTTATATTATTAAAGGATAAATTACCTATGAAAATAAATATATACAAGTTGATATGGTAAAAACTAAAATGATAAATTTGTCTAAACTTAAGAACTAAGGAATAACTTGATAAACAATGAGTTTATTTTGTAATTTAGAGGTATTTATAAAACAAATAGACCCTCAAGAAAATTATTAGTCTATTTTTGAGATGCATTATGTAAGTGATACCTCCCAATGGTGATTACTTTCAGGTATTTATAAGAATGTCACTCCTAAATTTTAAAAGGGAACTCACTCTCCCCCCTTATTCATACCTATAAAGCAATTTGGATCCATGAAAACCAACTAGAATCACTTAAAAAATTATCTCCCCTCATCCTAGAAGAATTATTTTTAACCAAAATCCCCCAAGAAAGGCTTTATTGCAAACCAAAGAAAGATACCCTAAGAAGATATAATGTTCAGCAATGAGATTTTTCATTTTACTTATTCCTCCACACCATTCAATTATTATTATAAGATATTTATATAATAAAATAATTATATTATAAATTTTAACAGTTTTTTATGTAGGATTTATGACCTAAAATTTCCTTCACTTCCATAAAATGGGTTATGAGATCATCGTTCATGTGTACAACAGACTACCACCTCACAGACTGATGTCTTTCATTTTTCCATTACCACATTTCACGGTTGGGAATAATGATGTTTTTATAGTTTATATATGATATTTATGATTTTATTATCATTTTAAATTATTTTATATCACACATACCTTTATGATTTCTATTTTTTGGAATACGATAACGTCATTCGTGTGTATGATGTACTATCGCCTCACGAAGCGATGTGATTCATGCAGGCTATACAAGGAACATATTAAGAATGGGTGTAACAAATATTTGTGATATATATTACCTAAAAATTATTATTGAATTATAATATATATAATTTATTTTTATTTATTTTAATATAATAAGAAAATGGAACAATTGAGGGTTCATTCATACGTGGTGCATACCGTCTCTAAGAACAATGTATATCATTTCCAACCAATAATTTTTTTTTGATAACTATAAATCTATATAAAATGCATTTATATCATTTTTATGTCATTTTTATCATTTTGGTGATAATTAAATCATGATAAAAGTAATATGACCAAAAATAACAAATCAAAACTTTTACAAAAAAACAAATAGGTTATTACCTAAGACATAACTTTTACCTGAAATCATTAATAAGAGGGTAATAAAAAATCATATATGGTATGGAATATTTGAATTCGGTTCCATAATATATGAATAATATACTTATATTTATTATACTAGAGGTTTTATTGAGTACAATGGATGTCAGGACTTAAGTTATGAGGATTTCTAGTCTCACTTTTATTTTTGTAAGACTTGTTCCATATTCAACACTCATTTTGTATGTCTTGTATATGCTTCCATAAGAAATTTTATATCATTAATTAAATTATTTCATTATATAAAAAGTTTTAGTTGATTTTATTATTTCATGAGACTCATGATTATAATGTTACTCAAGCAGTTAGGGTTATTTTCAAGATTTTCCATCTTTGATACATATGTTATGGTATGCATGCATATTATTTTATGAGGTGTATATACATCCCATTTGAAATTTAATATGTTTAATTTTTTTGTTTTAATGATATTAGAAGTTTATTTAATTAGTATTTGTTCATGTGTATTATGATTCAATGTGACCAAGTGGTAAATATTATATATTACAATATCAACATTTACTGAGATTGTGTATGATTATTCTATCAATGATAAAAATTATGATTTGTCTTTAACGGAACTCATAACTTATATTATCATTTGGTTAACCAAGTTTTTTATAAGTAAAAGAATCTTTTTTCCTCTATTTGGTACTTAAGATAATTAAGAAAATGGTTTTATGGAAATTATGACTTTATTTCTCTCCGATCATAAATCTACATTATTCCAAAAAACAACTTCTAAAAATGTTTTAAATTTTTTTAAATGGTATTTCAATATAATTCTAAAGGAAGTGGATTTTAATAATTTTTATGTTTCGGAAATAGTTTTAAATGATTTTGAAATATTTTATTATAAGTTTCAAAATATATTTTTAATAAAAATGATTTCGAAAATGTTTTCTGTTTAAAAGGTGTTTTGAATGATTTTAAAATCATTAATTATAACATTCAAAGGTTATATTGAGAAAACAATATTTAATTTTTTTTATTTTTAAAACATGTTATAAATGATTTTCAAATCATCCTTTACAAGGTTTAAATGTAATTTTAAAATATTATGATTATGAGAATTATTTAGGTTTAAAAAGTGTTTTAAATGAGTTTAAAGGATTCCTATATAAGTTTTAAATGCTTATTTATAAATAAAATGATTTAGAAAAATATTTATGTTTAAAAAAATGTTTTCAATGATTTTAAAATTTTCCTATATAATTTTTAAATATTATTTTCAAAGATAAAGGTTTTCAAAATGTTTTATGTTTTAAAAGGCATTTTCTCAAATCAGAAAGGATATTTTTCTTCAAGAAATATTTCAAATAATATTTTAAATTTATTTTCCATCTAATATTATATATCTTGGTGTTATCTATAACTTACTAGGGATATAATCTAAGGATTAAATTTTTATTATTTCTCTAAATGGTTTATTTTTTCATGGTATGATATTTATGAAACCTGTTTCTCTTCCTTGGGTTATACCATGAATAACTTATTATGAAACATGATTCTTTTCAAGTTTCATTATATGATGAAAAGATTATTGGACAATAATTTTTTTCATATGTTATGATGCGATGAAATTTTTATGATGCACATATCATTTCATTGGTTATGATATAAAGAATTTTTATGATCTTGTGGAACAAATAAATATGGTTTTATTTTTCTGAATTGTGGGACCTATATCTTCCTCTAATACATTGGAAATATATTTATATCTCATAAAAAAACATGGTTGGAATAAGGAGGGAACCAAGTATAGTATGGGACTTTGGAGATTATTATGGTTTGGGGAGTGAACCCATTCCACTATAAGGAAAGGTCTACCACTGGGAATGGTGGTGTATGCCACCCAGAAGGTGTATCCCCCTTTAAGTGCCCTGATATGTTTTTTCAATAATCCTTGACTTATGGGGAATTAATTTATATTCTTATGTGTCTTCAAAACTTCCATTTCATATTACTATGTTATTATCTAATGTATTATTATATTTATACCTTCTAATTCATGTTTGATGATCTTCCAATATTAATTCCTTGACTCAATATTATGATATTTAATATGAATAGATTGATCTTAAAATTTTATTTCCAGGTCATCATACACTTATGTTCATGTTATACTTAGTTATATCCTTTATTTACCCATACTAATCATATGAGATCACCCTTTTTTATGTTTCTATTCCCCGAGTAACATAATGAGGTTTTAAGTAAGATTACTAAAGGGGAATATATTTATGGGAAACATTAAATATTTTTCACCATGTTAGAAGAGTATGTTTCTATGTTTCCAGAGGTACTAAACTATTATGGTCCTTTGTAGTGTGTCTGTGTGTGTAATGTAATGAATATTCATAATTAATGATGTCATATCCTGGTATGAAAATCATGGTTCGCTATAGTAGGAATCAAAATAATTTTTTTATTAATATCTAGATAATTGGATGATATGACTTTGGTGATATCCCTATGGATATCTCTAATGATATGTCTAGGGATTTCTATAAGGATGATTCATAGAATAGAAACATTTCATGGAATTTTGGTAAAACATAGAGTGAGTGGTTTCTAGGAACTATGTCCCGTTCGACATACAACAAGTGGATGTGTCTATATAATAGATATACCTAGGGGTAATAACCATGAAAATAACATATAGATCTTGACTCGATTGGGAAATGATGTATGAATGAGGACCTTGATTCACACCTCGTTTGACACTCCTTAGGGATATACATTATAAATTCAAAAACTCTTTATGTACTATCATGAATTATTTAAGTAGACGATGATCGTGATTGAACTCAGAAAAACCTAAGGCGTCATAGATTAAACATAAGGTGTATTGATTTGGGAATCCTAAATATTTTTTATAGACTATCTGATTTTCCATTATGATGAGTGTCTATCACACTATGATTTTTAGTTTTAGTCAATGGTTGGAACTATAATGAATCATGTTAACATTGAATCTGATGTACAATTTAGTGTCTATGGGAAACCAAATTGGATTATAAATGCAAATAAAGATATTGAAGTCTATCCATAAACATCTATGATGATATATGATTAAAAAAATAAACTGATGTGATATTCATAACATATATAATAACTGAAATATAAAACATTATGAAAGATAGAGGAAAAAAGATTCATCCTCACACATGTCAATAATGTTGGAATATAAGTCTAAAGGAATATATCAAATAGAGGTGAGGATTTTATATATGTGAAAATGAAGGCCATAGAGTGACAAATTTCCAAAGAGTTCAATTTCTTATCTATGGAGAACTTGCGCATTACCCAAATCAATGCCATGCCTCAAGAATTAACTTCTAGACCAAGGAAGTACCAATTCCATTACAATCATCGAAAATGAAGGAATGAATTATTTAGGTATTTCGATTTAAGAATTAGTTTTTTTTGAAATATGTAAGGATAGTTTAATATAATATTTTCATTAATTATTTGAAAGAATATCTTGGGTGATACTAATTACCTAGAAAAGTTATTTAATAGTAATGTGGTTTTCATTTAAAATAGAGGATTAAAGGAAATATAACCATTAATATATTCCTCATGATGATACAATGATTCTAGGATAAAGTGTTTATTTATATGGATAAAGTTAATTGGATAGTTTTGGTGACCTCTGAACTAATAAAGGTTTTATTAAAAAAAGTGGCTTATGTTATCATTGAAGGATTTTATAGCATTTTTTGAATTTTGGAATATATCTGATAAACTATTTTTTAGATAAGTAATGAGAAAGAATGTATGTTTTCAATACGTTTTTACTGTAATTTGGGTTATTAAAAGAGAATACATGATGAAGTCATTCCCATGTTTGGAATGTGATAAACAATAGATACATTATGACCTACGGGGGGTTATTATTAAGTTGATTTTTTAAAATTTAGTTACTTAATTTCTAAAGTTTTTTATTTTTATGTTTTTTAAAGGTGATAAGGTAACCATTTATCTAATGGTTTCATTTAACCTTTGGATTAATTTTAATGAATTAATGTATTTTTTCACCATATGAAGATTTATCCATATTGAATAACTTGTGAAAGCCATTTTGTTTTTATGATAACTAAATATAAAAGGAATGACTTATCATTCTATATATGGATAATGTGATCCATTAGTGCTTTAATCATTAAAAAATAACCTTCATTTTTAGAGTAAGATATGAATTTGATATTGAAAGAAACGCAACAAAATGGTGAGATTATGAATATAAAATGGAAAAAAATCAAGTAAGTATATCTTCTAGTGAAAATATTCATCTTTAAGAAAAGTATATTTGAACAAAAATGTTATCTTAGTCCCATCATTTCAGATAAATAAAATTTTCCCAGAAATCATCATATATTTAAGGTTTTTCGGCCATTAACTTTATTTGGATCACACACTTTCTTGTGATATGTGACATTTATCACTCTCTATAATTATTCATTATTTTCTTCCATGTTCCAATATTCACTTTCTACCTATGTTATCCAATATGGAAACCTAGTTATGTGTTACTTGGGGTAACTATTATGTTTCAAAATTTTCCTTTTTAAAGGATGTTTTATTATTCATTTCAATTATATTGGTTTCCATGAAGGAAATGTTTCACAATTTAAACCTTTGATGACCAATATAAATTTTGAGGTGAAAATTCTTTTAAATGAGGGTAGAATGTAACACCCCAATATTTTTTTGAGAAATAGTTTTTCAAATAAATTTAATATTTTTTACATTTGTTGTTACATGAAATAATTTTTATTTATTTCCTTACAAGTACCATTGAGTTTCTCTTGAGTTTCATGAAAAAAATAATTTTGGATTTTGTTGCACAAAATACCTAGTTATCCTGCATTACACGCAACACCAAGTTTAAATGAAACACGACATATTATTAAAATATAATTAGTTGGTATCATAGTTGTGACCTAGCCATTGGAATGAAAGTTATGAATTATGTTGAAAATAATAATATACTTTTTTTAAATGTATTTAAATTTAATTATCTGGTTTTGAAATAATTAGACATGAATATGAATCCATTTTTAAAATAATAGGAAATATTTTTATGCACACATGTGTTTTTTACTTAAATGTATTAAAACAACGAAATTAATGAATTAAATTATTGATATTGATATATTATATATTCAATATAATTTTTATCATTCACATAATGTGTTTTCTTTACAATAGATAAGAATAAATCCAATTTTATGCTTAAAATTCAATTTTTCTAAAAAGGAATTATGTCGTCTCTTTATGACATGATTATTTTAAAAATATTTTTTGAAAATATTAAAATTTTCATTTGAAAAAATAAACATAAAATTTAAAATCAATATATCATAAATATCAAGGAGTAATGTTTTGTGTTTTTTAAGGATTCAATTTTTGATTAATAGTGAAAAATATTAAATTTTAATTGAAAACTATATTTTTACCTAAGTTATTTAAAAAGATAAATTGTACGTTAAATTAGTTTAAAAGTATAATTAGTTTAATTATAAATATATTAATATAATATATCTCATTTTAATAAATTTTATATTGAAATTAGATGTAAAACGATTGTAAACTTTGTATCTTTTTCTCTTTGCAAAAATTGTTTTCTTATTGTATCTACGGGACAAATTTTAAATTAAATTCTCTCACTTATATGAATGGAATAGAAGAAATGGATTCCATAACTCAAATAAGAATAATTTACATAATCTTATGTGGTAAAATTCATTTTTTACATTAATAATTAGCTAAAACATTTAAAATTGATTAATGCGATAAAGGTTAAAATGAGATTTTATTCATTACATGCGTTTTTGTTAAAACTAATTTTAAAAACATATATTATTTCTATTTAATGAATTAAATTTTATATTTAGAATATTTGGGTATAAGTTATCTATTAAAAAATTAAATATAATCTTAAAGTATAAATTACCTAGTAAAATAAAAAGACACAAGTTACCATGGTAAAAACAAAAAGGTTAAATTTGAGTATACTTAAAGACTATGGAATAATATGATAAAATTGTGTTTGATTTGTGTGTTGGTGGTTCTTATCAACCAATTAATCCATACAGCCCATTATTAATCAAATTTTAATCAACATGAGGTAAGGTAGACCACCCAATAGTGAAAACAATTGGATATTTACAAGAATGTTACTCCTCATCAATTATAACAGGTCACTCAATATTCCCCTTATTCACATATCTCAAGAAATTTAGGATTACCAAAACCAAATATATTACTTCCAAAATTCCATTTACTCATCCTTGAAGCCGTATTTGGTATCAAAACCCATCCAATCAAGTCTTTAGTGTCATCCTAAGGAGGATACCAAAGAAAAGTTAATTTTCATCAATGAGAGTTTTTGTTTTATTTATTCCTCCACCAACATCAATTATTATTATACCATGATTATATAATAACCTATGTATATTCCATATACTGAAATTTTATCATGTTAATGGTATTACCAACAACCACAAACACTTCCATTAATTGGGTTATGAGATAATCGTTTGTGTGTACGATAGATTACAGCCTCGCGAACCGATGTCGTTCATTTTCCATTACCACCTCTCAATGTTGGGAATAAAGATGGACATATATTTTATATATTATATGTATTATATTAATTATTTTTTTATGATTCTAGAATTTTTATATCTTACATACCTTCATGATTTTTATTTTGTGGGAATACGATAACATTATTTTTGTGTACGGCGGACAACCATCTCGCGAAGAGATTTGATTCATGCATGCTTTACATAGAATGTGATAAATATGGGTTTAATTAAAATATGTGAAATATATTATATAAAGAATATTTTGTAATTATAATATATATATTTTCTTTCTTTCTTTTAACAAAATAATAAAATTGAAAAAATAGTGTTCGTTCGTACGTACAGCCTATAATCTCCATGAATGGTGTATTTCATTTCCTATCACAAAATTTTATAGATTAATATAAATATATATATATTAGATATATTTGAGGGTTATATCATTTTTATCATTCTAAATATGATAAAATAATTCTCATGTTAATAGGTCCAAAAATAATAAATCAAAACTTATATAAAAAAACAAAACAGTTATTACCTGAGAAGTAAAGGCTTAACACTACAGGCGCTCTCGGGAGAACCCTTCTCTCGAGGGAACCGTAGGGTTTTTTGCGGGGTGGAAAATGTGGATGGTAGGTTTCCAGTGGCAGAGGTGGTTTTGGAGAGGTGGTTTCAGGGTAGCAGATTTCTAAGATCTGGGAGTTACTGGACGACAACTTGGCACAGATAAGAGTTCAACTACTTCTCTCCCTCAGTGAGGCATTGTCGTCTCGACATGGGTCTCTGATGGTTTTCTTTATTCTTTGGTGGTGCACACAATGACCCAGTGCTATGACGTCATCTTGGATCAGGTCTCTAGTGGTGGTTCTTTCGTCAGCGGTGGTGTGGTGTCTGTTGGATTTTCAGCTCGACACCCGCCTGGGATGTCAATGCCAAATCGGATTTCGACAGCTTTTCCCCAGCATGGCGGTATCATCTCGGAAAGGGTCTACCGGTGACCCTTTAGAACCCTTAGCTTCATTTTTTCCAAAGATTAATATGTTTTGTTTTTGTTGTTATTGATTGTCTTTTCATAAATCAGGTATGATTTTGGATCCCCCTTTTTTTGATCACATCGTGTTGTTTCTCTCGGAAGACCTCTTGTTTGGTACATGAAGGAATTGGTTTGTTGGATTCCAATGGTATTCAAAGTGGTTTGGGTTCCTCGTATCTGCTAGAAGTTTGTTCCTTTGGTCTTACTTCCAGTCTCCTCCACTCTTTCTGAGGCGGAGTTGAGTGGTGGTTTTCATGGGGATTTGGGATGTGAAGATGATCCACTACAGGTGTTGGTGGTATGGTGTTTCTGAGGCTTGATTGGGATGGTTCTGGTGGTTGCCTCTCCGTATAAGCCTTGTTCGAATATTTTATACACTGGTTTCACGCTCCCTTTACCGCTATCACAGTCGTTCAGATGTTTTGGTTGCTTAGGAGCTCTGGGAAGTGCGTTTACTCAACCATGGTTTCCCAGAAGCGTCTACGGATCTTGTTCCATGGAGTGGTGGATTTCAGTTGATGTAATGTTCTATTTTGGTGGGGTTCAATCTTTATATGTGAATCTACTAATTCTGGATAGTTTGGTCAGCGTTGTTTGGATTTTTTATTTTTATAACTAATGGCTTCATGTTGGAGGAGGAATCAGGCTGCCGGGTGTGAAGGTTCTGCATTATGTTGGATGATGTTTGTCTTTATGGTTCCATTCCAAAGGTGGTTCTGGTTTTTAGAATTGAAGGCAGAAAAGGGATGGAGATGGTGCATTCGGCCCAAACCACATGGAATATCCCCAGAGGAGGATCTAGAGTTGGTGGTTCATCTTTATCGGCTTTACGGAATTAGTTGTTTGAGAGGGTATGGAGTCAGCCATCAGATCGAGCATGTGCTTTAACATAGGACACTTGCTTTCCAAACAACCTTACAATGGATAGATTCATCTTGATCGAATGATGAGGAGGGTTACCTCCATGTTGTCTATTTTTTTACTCTATTAGACCATCGATCCATGATTTTTCTTAATTTCATGAAGTTTGTTTGGGTTTCCCCCTTCTTTCCTTAAAAGGGGGCATTATTATAATAATAAAATTGAAGGCTTTCGGGCCATTGGTTAGATTACTTGAGACATAAATTAAACATGAAATCATTAATAAGAAGTTAATAAAAGTGTCTTACTATTATAATATATGGTATAAAATATTTGAATATGGTTCTATAATATATTTAAAATAAACATGTATTTATTATACATAAGGATTGTATTAGTACATTGGTATTTGGGAATTAAAGTAAGTGGATTTCTAGTCTCACTTTTCTTTCTTGGACACTTATTCCATATTCACCGCTCATTTCTAGTATCTGGATTATATAATAAAATAAGAAAAAAATTTAATTAATTTAATTTATTTGGTGATATTAAAATTTTCTATTGATATTATTCTTTCACGGGGATCATAGTTCAAAAGTTACTCAAGAAGTAATAGATTTTTTTATCAATTTTCTTTCATTGACATGTATGTTATATCATGCACATATCTTCTTTTATGATATATATATACTTCCCCTCGGAATGTAATATCATAAATTTTTATTATGATATTATACATTTAATTTAATTTTTATTCATTCATGGGTCTTATGATTCAAAGTTACCAGGTAGTAAATATTTTATGTTACAATCTCATCATTTAGTGATATTATATACGATTATTCTTCTGGTGACAAAATCATATGAGCCATTACTCTGGAAACTCTTGAATTGCATTATCATATGGTTAAAAACCTTTATTCCCACTAATAATACCATTATTTTACTATTTTTTACTTAACATAATTAAGAAAATGTTTTTAATGATATTTAAATTTACTTCTCTCTTCGGTAGAAAATTAGTTTTACTCTAAAACCATGTTTTCTAGAAAACATTCAATTTCTTTAAATGATATTTTAAACTAATTTTCATGGAAATTTTTTAATTTTCTTTTTATGTTTTCAAAAGTATTTTAAATGATTTTCAAAGCATCCTTTATAAGTTTTAAATGTTATTTTCAAAGAAAAGCATCTCAAAAAAATTCTATTTACAAAGTGATTTAAATGATTTTCAAAAAATAATTTATATGTTTTGAATGTTATTTTCAAATAAAAGAATTTTGAAAGTATTTTATGTTTAAAAATTGTTTTAAATTATTTTTAAATTTTCCATTATAAGTTTCACATATTATTTTCAAAAAAATATTTTAAAAATTCATTATGTTTAAAAAGTGTTTTAAATTATTATCAAAGATTATTTTTTAAGTTTGAAAATGTTATTTTCAATGAAAAGAACGTCAAAAAACTATTGAGAGATTGTTTTAAATGATTTTGGAATATTTTCTTGTGATTTTTAAATGTTATTTGTTATGAAAAATGTTTCCAAATTTTTTTATGTTTTAAAAATCATTTTTTTCAATTCTGAAAGGATATTTTCCTCAAGAAATGGTTTAAATGATATTTGAAAACTATTTTCCATATAAGATGATATCATTTGGTGTTACCTATTACATTATGCAGATATTATCAAAATACATCATACGTATTCTTTCTCTTAATGGTTTATGTTTTGATGGTATGTTGTTTTTGATACTCATTTCTCTTCCACGGGTTATACCTTAAGGAAATAATTATGAAATCCGCTTCTATTCAGGGGTTATTATACGATGAAATTATTATGAAACTTATCTATTTTCTATAGTTAATTATATTATGAAATTTTTATGAAACCTATTTCATTTCATTGGTTATGATATAATGAATGTTTATGATTTTGTGGCACACATAAATGTTTTTTTATTATGCAATTGGTGAGTCCTATATCTCCATTCAATGAATTGGGTAATGATTTATATATCATGATATAAACCTGGATGGAAAGTGGAGTAAACCAATTACTGTAAGGTAATTTTTCATTATGAAATTTTGGGTAGAGAACCTCATTCCTCTTTAAGGAAATGGATACTTTAGGGGATGGGGGTCTATCCCATCTAGTAGGTGTAGTCACCCTGAAGTTCCCGAATATGTTTTGGAAATGAGACTTTCCTTATAAGGAATGATTTTATATGATTTTGTGTCTGAAAACATTCTATGTATTATTCCTATGTTATGATTTTATGGATTATTCCCTTGATTACCAAATGATTTATGTCTTTTGATATGTCAATATTTATGTCATGACTTAATATTATGATCATTGATATGTAGGGTATGATAATAAAATGCTATTATCATGTTTTAATATACTTATTATCATGGTATTCTTACTTATCTCCATTATTTACCCTTATTATGAATCTGATCTCACCCTTTCTTATGTTTCCTCCCCCTATGTTATGAATAATGGTTTTAAATAGGATTATTGGAAGGGAAGATCTTTAAGGGAGACATTGAAGATATTTCACCACGTTATAAGAGTACGTTTCCATTTTTCCAAAGGAAATAAACCATTATAGTCCTAAGATTTTTTTTTCGTATAATGTAATGATTATACATAAAAAAATGTTTTAATATCCATTTATGAAAATCCAAGGTCATTATAATATTCTTGTTAGGCGGTATTCTATACCTACAAATAAGAGATGTTTTTATTTTTCATTAGATAGTAAACAAGATGAAAAAGGGATAAAAAATAAACACAATAACATTATAATAAATTATATATAGTAATTTTATTATATTAGAAGCATTATGTGGGTTTTGAAAGGGGTAAAATAATAATAAAATGAAAAAAATTGGTAAATAATTAACCTCTTCTTTAGACAACCTCCATATGTTCATACCTAAATCCATGTTATAATGGTATTATAATCAATAAATGAACTCTAGGATATGGGTTGGGATATTAGGAAATTATTTTAGAATTTATTGGCTGAGATGATAAGCTCTTGATGTGTGTAGAATCGATGATAAGGGGTTCCCTTTTATAAGTGAGGGAGAGGACATAGTTGGAATTTTTTAAAATATTAAAATATATCAATGCCTTAGTCATGAAAAATTGATAAAAAATATTATTTTTCAATATGAGATAATATATGGACAATATATGACTATAAAATATTATTTATTAAAAAAAATTGTCATTTTAACCCCTATTATTTTAGTTTTATCCCATTTTAACTCTTACCATGATGGCTGGCTTTTTTACCAATGTTACTATTCATTCTTACCACAAATTATGGTAGGCTAATTAAAAAACATTAAGTGATGATTAAAACTATGGAATGTATTTTATCAAATTCAATTTCTATAAGTGGTATAAATTAATTTAATAACAATCATACAAAACGTGATGAAAAACATTTTTCAACAAAACTGCCTTTTTGTATAAGTATATTTTTATAAAAAAAATTATTATTGACCCCAATGAATTTAATTTAATTATTTATAAATAAAATTATCTAATTAAATTTTAAAATAAAATAAAAACATAATTTTAATTTTTCAATACATGAAAATAAATGTCATTTTTTTAATACTAGGTATTTTATGACATTCACCTAAAAATAAACTTTTTCATAAATATATATATAAATCACTCAGAGATGATTTTGGATTGTTTATTTAAAAAATGAAGATAATTTTTCCAAATTTAAATTCTAAAATTAATAAATTAAACTTTTAAATTATTTCTTATAACCCATGAAATTAAATTTAGTTTGGATAAAATTATTTTCTTCTTTAATGAAAAACTTGTTTCTATTCTTATAATGAATATAAATCTATTAAAAAAATTCATGAATATTTATAGGGAGTGAAAATGTTATATTTTCAATATTAATTGATTTTAAGATTCTTCCCCATTTTGAGAATTAAATCCTTATAATTTTTATTTTCCTCTTATATATGTGAGCATAATTTTCCTTCATAGTATTTTTAGATTCCCATGTTTCTTCTTCAATTATATGATTTTTACAAAAAACCATTACCTGGTGAGTCAAATTATTCAATAATTCCTAGTCTCTATGGTCAAAAATATGAATAGTTTTTCTTCAAAATAATGGTTCTCTTTTGATTAAACTAATTTGGTACTCAAAAAGTATGTTCAATCTATCATATATTCTTTAACAATTAAACATGAAACACATATTATACCTGAGAGAAATGTTGAGTTAAAGACACTCCACAATAAACAAATAAAATATTCTCTAGGATTTTATATAGTTTAATGAACCTTGTACTTAACTTTTTCTTCTTACCAAAATTCATAACAGTTTTCTATGGTTATACTTTAAGAATAACATGGCCACCTACCTAAAATGAAAGATTATTCCTTTGGTTATCTGTATAATATTTTTACCTACTCCGAGCTACCATCATATACTTCTATGTGATCACTACTTTATCAAACATATCTCTAATCAATTATGGTCTCAAAATACTTCATTCAGTAACTTCATCTCTATAAGCAAGATTCTAACATTTCTTTCCATATAATTCCTTAAAAGGTACCATCTTTATATCAAAATGAAAACTGTTAATATAAGAAAATTCAACAAATGAGTTATATTGATCCCAAATTCCCTGATAATCCATTAAACATTATCAAACAATATCCCCCGATTTCTGAATTCTTCTCTTTGAAAATCGATCATACTAAGGATGAAAATCTATACTGAAATTTAATTCATTTTCCAATTATTTATTAACTCCTTTCCAAGAATTAGAGGTTAAAATTTTATAATAGTTAAGCACAATAGAAATAGGTACTCCATGAAATCTATTATTTCTTTAGAATATATTCTAGAAATTTGATTTTAAGACATATTATCTCAAATATGAATAAAACGTGTAGATTTATTCATACAATCGACAGTCACCCACATTTCATTATTCCCTTGAGATGTATTTAGTAATATAACCTTGAAATTCATATATTTATTTCCCATTTCCATTTAGGAATGGTAATATTCTAAAGAATCCCCTTCAGAAATTTTCATTCCACTTTATCGATTTTACATATAAAACATTTCATGGTAATATCAGTAGACTCACTTTTCATAAAATCCCACTAGAAATTTTCCAGAAGGTCCCTATAAATCTTAATGTTATTGGTATAAAAAAATGGAGATCTATAAGATTCACTCAACATTTATTTCTTCAAATGGGAATCACAAGACATATATGACCATTTTATTAATATTAAAAAAATATTATTTTTCATTGTTAAATTCAAAGAGTATACCTTTAATAAATAAGTATACATGTTCATATAAAACAGGACCATTCTTATAAGCCTTATTAATTTAATATGACAATGAAAACTGCATTGAAAATTAAAATAAAATAGAATAATTATCTGGATGATGAAATTCAAAATTCATTAAATCATTGACCACAATTTTATGTACCATATGTATCATTGTTAATAATGCATTATATTTCTAACTTAAGGCATCATATACTTTATTTTTTCATCTTGGATTGTAATGAATCATGTAATCATAATCCATAATTAGTTCCAGTAATCTTCACTATCTCATTTTTAATTATTTTTGAGTGAATATATACCTAAAAATTTTAGGATAAATATATATTTCACATTTTTCTCTATATGAATGATGTATCTATATTTTTAAATTGAAAAGAATAGCATATAGATTAAAATAATGTGGAGGATAATTTATCTCACGAAGTTTCAATTATCATGAATCACAAAACATTAACTAGTTATTCAGTATCACAACCATGTCCCTTCAGTGAAGAAAAACATTAGAAGAGAACTCGCTATTTCTGTATGGTGGGACCAAACCTAAATCATTCACTAATTTTAATTTCAATTCTAGGAAACATTCATCAGATTCATTAATCCACGTGAACTTAAATCCTATTTTAGTTAATTTGGTTAATAGGAAAGATAAGGAAGAAAATTTTATATAAAACATCTGTAGTAACATGGTAATACAAGAAAACTATGAATCTTTATGTCATTTATAGGTCTTGGACACTCTTTAACCACTTTAGTTTTATCTAGATAAATAGTTGTTTCCCTCGGAATTCGGGGATGACCTCCAGGATGGGAGATTCAAACGTTCTGATCGGTTTCTAACGGGTTTGTTCGTAGAACCGAAAACATCCAATGATTCCACATCCATTTGGACCTACTTTCCAAATGTAGGCGCTCATTATCTTGTGGACTGATGAGGCTTAGGAATTTACGTTGGTCGAGAGGATGGGAGGTCAGACTCAGCACACCTTTTTGAGGGGAATTATTGTCTATTCCGGGACTCTCTTTATAGATTTAAGTTATGTTCATGAATCCTTATTATATTACCAAGTATAAAATGAGCTTTTCCTTAAGTTTTGACAATCAATGATTAAATATGTATGAAATTTAGAGAATCTTTTATATGTATTCGAGGTTCTTCATCAATAGATAATCATCTATATCTATTGAGAGATTCTTGGTCAATGGTAACCTTAAAAAAAAGTCACTTGGTCATTATGATGACCAGGCTGGTTTTAAAGCAACTCAGTGGGGTGCTTGAAGTTTATTGTCATTTATAAGGACATGAATTTTTTCAGAGTTGGGATCGATCCCATAGATGGGATACCTACGTATCCTTTGTTTTGGAAAAGGAATCAAAACCCACGTAGTTCGAAATAAGGGAGTATAATGTTTATGATTGATGGCTCAAAGAAGGATTTCATAATTACTTTTACTCTCTAAGATCACGTGAGTCATGCTCGGTGTGATAAACAAGAGGTGTTGATAATAAAATAGACAATTGGGCCATGAAAAATGTAATCATAAGAAATGGTTTGGGGCTTATGTATATATGACTGCCCAGATAAATGAAGGTTAAGATTTACTTTAGGGAGAAAATCCAGGAACATGGTCCATAAAGGTATATGTTCTTTCATGGAGATTTGAGTACATTAACTTGGGACTTATTCCTGAAAAGGAAACCCAAATTAGGAGAGGATTGATAACTGGGTTTTACTCCTGAGAAGAAATCCCAGATCAAACGTAAATTTGGACAGGTTAAAGAGAATTTATGGGACTTGGGGCTTATTCCTGAAAATGAAGCCCAAATTAGAGGATCTGGGGCTTACTCCTAAGAAGGATGCCCAAAAATTAAGGGACTTGGGGCTTACTCCTGAAAAGGAGACCCCGGTTAAGGATTCTCTCATCTTAAAGGATGAGGTTGAATGAATGAACTCTCAATCTTTAGTGACATAAAGATATGTAAATCACTTGGTTTTGAGAGATATTCCACCGAATTCCTTTCAGATAAGGAAGTCAAATCAAGAAATCATGCCATAAATGGATTTGGAGAGTGTCTTAAAGACTGAATCTTGAAATGAAAGGGTGTAATGGCTTAAGAGGGGTGAAATGGGCAAGAAAGACACCCAAAAAGGAAGGGGTGCGCAAGTCTTGGTATGCACGCAGGTACTGCGGCGGCGCGCAAGTATTGGTCGCGCAGGTATATCTGCGCGACATGGTGGGAACTTGCGCGAAATTCAACCAGCATTTGAAATACTTGAGCGACTCTTCATTAAATCCTTTAGAATCCTCTTGAGGTTCTTCCAAAAAAGGGACGCTCAAGTTCTATCAAAGGATTAAGGTGGCGCCAAGTGTGGTCACTTCCCTTAAGGGATGACTACTCAGGCGCACAAGTGTTGATGAGTTTCAACACTTAGGCCTTACTCCCTCTCTTTAGATCTTCCGTTCTAGGTAAGAAATTACCTTAGAAGTGTTCCGTAAGCTTTGAAAAGAGACTTGGGCGTCGGGAGATTCAATCCGAGTTTCTGAAAAAAAATCCTCCCGAATGGGGGGCCCACATGGTCTATTTATAGGCAGGAGAAGACCCCTGGCGGTTATCGGGCGGTTATCAATTAGGTCGCGCAAGTCACTTGTGCGCCCAGTTGCGTCGCACAAGTGGACTTGCGCGACCATGAAGGAACTTGCGCGGCCTATGGGAGAAGTTTTCCTTGTTAATCCCTTTGTCAATTTTTGATGTTTTCTTCAAAGGTTGAATAACTTTGTGCTCATATATTCCCCTTTTCTGATCTTTAGATTCTGTGACGAAAGGAGCGTCAACAAAAGTCCTCCCTCAGAGTTGGATCCGAAAGAAATGAGGATTTGACTCTGAGGAAATCGCAGACATCCAAAGAAAAGATGGCGCGCAAGTATTGATGGCTCAAAGGGCGGCGCGCAAGTTCTCTCCGCGCAGGCCTTAAGCGCACTGGGTACGGCGCACAGATAGGCTTCCTGGCCTATAAATACACAGCTTTTGGCCGTGTATAGCATCTGATCCCGAATTTCTCGAGCTCTCGCTGCGCAAGCCATCTTCGCCACGCAAGTTTTGTTTTCCACTGATTCCTCTCTGCCGTGCTACTCTCAAGGTAATAGGGCTTCCGCGGTGATACATACGTGAAAAAAACTTGTGCGGCACATGTAACACTTGCGCGACATCTCCATACTTGCGCTCCTTAATGACTTAGCCATTTTTTTTATTTCTTTCACAAATTTTGTGAAAAATTAATTAATTTATAAATTAACTTATTCAACTCTGTGTGCAGAATTAATGGCTCTTAGACCCGAATTAATTGATGAACTGGCTAGCAAGCAGATAGATGATATGATGAACATCATTTTCCATGATTATTATACTGTCAAAGATAGTACTCTTCCAAATTTGGCTAAGTATCTGAAGAAATATCATCTCAACTTTCCTCAAAGCAATTATCTACCTTTGTATGGCTATGGTCATCTACAAGAAGTCATTATTCTAGATGTAAAGAATTCTCTTCCATTTTCGTGGTTTCAGAATTATACCAACTTTACTTCAGCAAATATCTCAGGTGGAGGGGTATTTCTAACTGCTGGAATAGTGGAGAAGGCCTATATGATGCATCGTAGCCCTTGCACACCAGATCTGAAAAAACATACACCTAAGCTTCAACCACATTGTCATCCTTCGATCTTCCAAAATGCTCAGATGGATCAATCCAAAGTCTGGAAGAAATGTTGGGACTTCCGTCCTGGGGGAGGTGTGAAGCCAACTTGGATGTGGGCATACTGGGTGCGACAGACCTGCGCAGAGCTTATCGAGGATCTGAAGAGAGCTGCAATATATGAGACTGTCTGGGTTGGGCAAACATATGTTTACAGACATGATAACTTTGTGCCATAGATACTCATCCACTGGAGCCCAACAACTAATTCTTTCCATTTGGCTCATGGAGAAGTAGGTATCAGTTTGTGGGATGTCCACAAGATCTCATGGGCTCCAATTTTGGGCGATATGTATGATGAATTCATTCCTCCCAAGGTGACTTGGAATGATTCAGAGAAGACTCCTGCTTTAGCTCGAGAATTATTTAAGATCTTCCACAGGCTCAAGAGTTCAGAGACCTCATTAACTCATTTTATAAAAAAAATCATCCGCAGGAATGGATGATTGTGTTTCTTATTGAGAAGAAAGAGATGGAGCCAAAAGAAAAAGGATCCAAGAAAAAGAAATCCAATGATACCCGGCCCAAACATCCTACCACCTGTCCAAAACCTAAGAAGAGAGGAGATCCTGGCACATTCTAGCCAACTCTAGAAGTAGGAGAGTTTGAAAAGTGGGGATATGAAGTGAATCAAATAATTCCAAAGAAAAATCGTCTGGCGGGTTTCTTGGCAATGTGGCTCAGTGTTTATTTCTTGCCGGTCAGGGATTCGAAGGGAGGCGTTAGGCCAGGGATCTTCGTTATTGCGGCAAAGTTGGCTGAGGGAAAAATGGTTGGGTTAGCTACCCCCATTTTAGAAATGATTCACAGGAGTTTACTTCATGTCTTCCTGGGTAAATATCCTTTAAGAATAGTGGGACCATTCCAGGTTTTGTGGGGATGGATCGCCACTCACTTCGGGACTTACAATGTAGAGAATGGATTACAAATTCCTGGAATCTCTTTCAGACCGTCAGTGCAAGAATTCTCTAGAATTGCTCCATTAGATGTTAATGGTTATTACATGAAAGTGAGGCTGAGCATGTTTAAGGAATTCTACTTCTTTCCCAATGGAATTCCGCCATCCGGGTGGTTTGTTGATGATGGGGCAACCCATTTGGATTTGAGGGCATACATGCTAGCTTGCAGGGATAGTGTGTTAGTAGCCAGGATTGATGGAGGGATCATATGTGAGGCCTATGCTCCACATAGATTTGCACGCCAATTCAAATGTATGAAACAGATTGTTGTATCCCCTCCAGTACATGTCAGGTTAGAGTAACATCCGATGGTTGCTCGACAACTATGGGTGCGGACATCAAGAGAGAAGATTGGGGTAGTATTTGATCTACCAGTTGAAAAAGCAGCACATAATTTGACTACATATTATTCCGAACACTGGATAGCATCATACCCCAAAGGGATATTGAATCACCCAGTATATCAAGTGGGAAAGAGGAAGAGGACTGTAGAGAAAGAAGCCCTTCCTCATGAAGGAGACACTTCCCCACCTGAAATAGGTTCAACAGACTCCTCTTCTAGAACTGATTCATCGGATTATCATGATGGGGATGATGAGGCACAACAGGCAACAAAGTGGTTTTGTGCCCGATATAATCCTCCGGCCAGAATTAAAAGACTCACTCCATCAACTCCTGGTGAGTTGTTTCATTGTAGTAATTTCAATCACTGCTACTTTTTAAAGTAATAAGTCTTACTTTCTTATTCTCTATCTGTAGCTGTAGGATCTGGGAAGAAATTAAAATAAAAAATTGTAGGACCTTCCTCACAGCCTTCATATCTAAGACCAGAGGCTGTTCAGCTATGGAAGAGCTTATACTGTGGTACTGAGACCGCCTGGCTGGATTTTTGTGAGGGACTACAACTTCCTGGAATAGGAAATCTTATAGCTTTTAAAAATCTTCAATACGAAGATAACCCCAATGAAGTGCGAGCTTACATTAGAGAGCTGGAAATGCTCATATATGCCACTGATGACTCGGTTCCTATCACCAGGCGGGTGAAGGAAATGATTGATCGTGGCGCGACTGAGGGGTCTGGTGGTTCTGAAGATGAGGAATGGAAAGAGTACGTGGCTCCTGAAGATGTAAGTTTTCTTTCCTTATTTTCTTTGAAACTTGATTTCAGTTGAAGATTTGTTACTTTAAGGAAGTTATTTTCTTCATCTCGCAGCTTGCAAAGAAATGAACTGGGGTTCCTTTGCCACAGTATAGCCCTGGTGGTACTGTTATCGGGGCTGCTGCTGATTCTCCTCGCGAACCAGGCGAGATATCTCCAGGCCAGTAGGCCATGAATGAGGCGCTGGACATAGCCTTCCATTCGCCAATCCAAGTGCCAATAAGGGAGACTACTGATACTCCGAAAAAACAAAAGAAGCAAAGGCAACGAAGGAGGAAATCCACAGCTAAACGCTTCATTAGTAGTGGTAAGTCCTTCAAATAAACATGAGTTTATACTCATAATCACATGGTTACTCATATTTCTGAGGATTTCAAGGGCTTCTTCAATTTCCCCCTTGAGGGAAAAGACTGACCCTCCTTTAAAGGCCATGAAGGGTGATGTAGAATGATCATAGACCCAAGTTGACTTGGTTGCTCTTGGAGAAGAGCTAGCATCCATTCCCAGTATCCCTCCTACTGTTAAAGATGTTGTCCAGGTTTAGGGGTTGCAGGACATAAGTCAGCAAGAAGATGTAGCAAATGCTCCCACTGGTGAGACTAACCAGGATTCTGAAATATCATTGGATGAAATGATGAATCAAGGAATGACTTTAGAATAATTTTATGATCATGCTAAGTTGTCATGTGATTTATAAGACCTTGGGCGTGAGTGCTACCCTTCGACCAATTTTGTTTTTAAAATTTACACTTCTAACCATGACTGAAAACAATATGCAGTTTCTTCCGTAGAAGCTGCTGAACTGCCAATGCCTGAAGAGGGTGTGGACATTGATGTCAACCCTACCATTGCAGAAACAGTAGCTCAAGTAGAGATAAACCCAATAAACCCTCCTGAGACCCATCTTGAAAATCCTGTTGAGACCGGGAAAGATGGGGAGATGTCTTCTCAGGTTGCTGAACCATCCTTGGGCAAGGGATAACAATATTTGTGATTGTACTTTATTCGCAAGACAATCTATTCTTTTTTTATCCTTTAAAGCTAACTAAATCTTTCCATTAATCAGGCAGGACCATCAACTGCAATGACTAGATCTGGAGGTGAGGCCTTAGACTCTTCCCTAACAGGAATTGAAAGTGAAGAAGCACAAATCAGGGGGAAAAAGCAGGACAGGGCACTTCTTTAAGTGCATTAATTCCATATTACATGCCGCCCTATGACGATGATGTTGAATCAGATACAAAGATGCTTAAAGCGTTCATATTTTCATGAAGTAAGGCATGGAACAACATATGGAACATCATATCTGGGGTGCCTTTAGATGATCTACCATCGAAAATTCCTCGATTGTCATCCCAATTTGTTATACTAGGACTTGGTGGTTTTGGATATGAAAAGATCCACACCACGGTGAAACAGATCATTTTCAAGAGGGAGTAGTCTCAAAAAAGTCACGAAGATTTGATCAGAGTGAAACTGTCAGTCAACATAGGTGAATTTGAGGCTGCGTTATCCTAAGCTGAAGCTGATTATGCTGCCAAGATGAAGGAGCTGAAGCATAAAATTAAAGAAAAAGTTGTCCAGTAGGTGCAACTCCAGTAACAGTTAGATTCTGTTATTGGGGAACTTGATCAGCTTAATAAATCATTGGATGAAACTCATATGAATGGAATGAAAGCCATCGCAGATGCTAAGAAGGCACTTCATCAAGCTGAAAAGAGTGAAGCTGGTCAAGTGCACGAGCTTCAAGTAACTGTTGATAAATCTTAGGATGCCATAAATCAAATGAAGAGTTATGTTGAAAGGCTCTTGTAATTCTTGAAAAAAGAGAAGAGACTCCAGTCTGTGTATTTTCTTCTAACTCTTGTGTATCAATGAAAAACACTTTCATCTTCAATCATTTGAACCTGCATTCTTTCACAACCTGCTTCAAATTTACTTAAGCCAATGGGCTTAGTCAGCATAGTTTTATTTTTACTAGGATTATTACAAATAACCCTACAAATTTTGAACCTTTTAATTGCTCAATATTACCTAAATCATACAAAAATGTATATTTAGTGAGCTGGAACTTGACTTTTATTCAGATTTCCTTTGACTTTTGTGGGTAGTTTAAAGTCATGCGTGCCGGACATAAAGGGACTAATGTTTAAGGTTGAAATAGATTTGACCAAAATGGATTAAAATTGATTCAATTCCTTGAAAATTTATCTGAAAACATATTACCATACTCAAGTATGAGGGAAAATATGTAAGCTATGACTTAAGAATATTTGAATCTGAGGAATGATATGAAAAAGAGATAAAAGTCATTAGAAGAAGTAGTTTCCAAGAATGAAGTTACCATTATTTAACAAACCCGTTAGGGGGTTGAATTATGCAGGGCCACCTAAGGGCATTGGCTGCATAGTTAAATAAATAGCATCTTTCGGCTGAAAAGTCTATTATGTAGATTGTTTATGCAAGGCCACCTATGGGCACGTGCTGCATAGTCATGCAAAAAGAACTCTCAGAAATTTACATTCCCAGTGATAAAATCCAGTGAAAGTTTATGGAGATTCAAATTTTCTAAAGTACAGAGTTTGCTGTATGGAAAAAGGTACTTGAATATGGAGAAGATATTTACAGACAAGATTATCGAAGAACAGGATGAATATCACTCCTACGAAGGTCTGACCCAAACGTAGGGAAGAAGAATAAACCATAGACTTGGATACTTTCAGATCATGAAAAAGGATATGGGACAAATATGTTAAGGATGGCTATTTTTTTTCGGATCCCTACATACTGCTATTTAAGACAAATAAGGAAAAAAGAGGCATTCTTCCCAAGAATGAAGTTATCATCATTTAACAAACCCGTTAGGGGGTTGAATTATGCAGGGCCACCTAAGGGCATTGGCTGCATAGTTAAATAAAATAGTGTCTTTTGGCTAACAAGTCTGTTTTGTGGACTGTTTATGCAAGGCCACCTATGGGCACGTACTACATAGTCAGGAAAAATAATTCTCAGAAGTTTGACATTTTTGTGACTAAAAGTAATGAAAAGGGTTATGAAGATCTGAAAATATTTATGGTTAGGATTATAACACATAAAGATGGGTATTGTCCAATGTATATAGAGATACATAGGTCAATAATAACCATAATCATATTGTGGCTGGGTCATGAATTGAAATTTTGGACTTCACTACGTATCTCATAAGAATGAGAATCAAGCCATACGTAGTTCTTGAAATGCAGTTTAACGTCGTGCATGACGAAAGTATGAGATATCTTAGTTTAGGGTAATAGAGTTCAGACCATAATAATGAATACACAATGTGTGTTTTCATGAGGACTTTTCAGCCAAGGGACTGAAAGTGAAATTTGGGGTCAGGCCCAAATGACTTGGGGCTGGATTCAAGGGATACTCAAACGTTCCTACATTTCCCATAAGGATGGGAATCAAGCCCACATAGTTCTAGAACTACCCTTTGTACAAATTTGGTTCGTACATGTGAAGGGTGAAAGGGGACTTTAGTGCAATGATGGTTTAACCTGAGATAAAAAGTTTAGGCATTACCATGTATGCACGTAGTCTTTTGAAATGAAACATGATTGAAAAATCAATGTCAATAATAGTTCTCTCTCAAATGAGGAAATCAAAGAGTATTGTAGTTTATTGTCGTACCAGAAAAAAGTGTTGCATAGTTTAACGTCATATAACAAGGACGAAAGTGAATCAATGTAAAGATATTGATTCTAGGGGCGGTTTCACGAATCAACATCATATGAGATGGTGGTGAACCGATGTGAAGAGATTGTTTTTGGGATTGAACCCTGGGAGGTTGCCTACATACCCAGCATGGAGGGCAAGGATCAAAGTCCGTGTAGTTAAATTAAAGAATGAATTAATGATCAAGTTGTTATTGGGGACAACGATCTAAATAAAATAAAAAAAATGTTGTTGGGACTTATACATGGTTAGCGTCCCAAAGAGAGTGTTACGGTTGAGGTTTTCTCTAAGCTCACGTGAGTCATACTCTATGTGAGAAACAAGAGGTAACAACAACCTTAACAATGCATAGTTTAATGTCATGTAGGACATATAAAGGGACTATGCAGTTTAAAGTCTTGCAGTTAGGACTATTGGTGCTGCGCAGTTTAGTGCCATGTAGCAGGGATAAAAATATAGTTTAATGTCATGTAGGACGTATTATGAACTTTCTGTATAGTTTAGCGTCCTGTAGTTAGGACGATGGGAACAATAGAGCTTAACGTCAAGGAGGACGAAAGGGGGGAACTGTGTAGTTTAATGTCATGCAGTGAGGACAAAAGAGTGCACCATTTTAATGTCATGTTGGACGTATTGGGGATTTTTTTTACTGTTTTTATAGTTTAAGATCTTTCCGGACGTAAGGGACTTTTATACAGTTTAGCATCATGTAGTTAGGACGTCACAATTTAACGTCTTGCTGGACGTAAGGGACTTGCAAATAGTTTAGGGTCATATGCATGGACCGTTGATGATGCAGTTTAAGGTCATACATGAACTAGTTGCAGTCTAAGGTCATACTGAACCATTTAGGGAACTTTTTCACAGTTTAACGTCGTGTGGGACGAAGTTTCAGTTTAAGGTCATACTGGACCGTTGCTGTATAGTTTAACGTCATATAGCAAGGACGAAATGGTGCTGCATAGTTTAGTGTCATGTTGCGGGGACATCTTGTGAATACTTTGTATTTTATACAAAATATTTCTTCAAAAATCTGGCATTAGTTGGAGTAGTAATGAGTTCTCCATCCATCGAGATTAATGAATAAGCTCTATTGGAGTAGACCCTATGTATTTAATAAGGTCCTTCCCATTTTGGTTCAAGCTTGGGAGGTTTCTTTACTGGTATCATTGGAGTTCTGAGAACTAATACCAATTCTCCATGAATGAATGAACGAAGACGAACTTTTTTGTTAAAATCTCGTGCTATTCGACTCTGATAAATTTCCAAGTGGTGAAAAGTGCACAATATTTTCTCATCCAACTGTTCCAATTCATTCAATCACTTTTGGGATTTCTCATCTGTAGATAACTGATCACAAATGGCTACTCTGAGTGAGGGCAATTGAACTTCAATTGGCAAGACTACTTCAGTTCCATATACCAACGAATATGGAGTTGACAGCGTTGCATTGCGGGTGGTAGGCCGATAAGCCCATAAAGCATGAAAGAGTTTATCAGGCCATGACCTCTTATCTTTATCCACCATATTTGCAGTATATTTGAAAGAGTCTTGTTAAAGGCTTCTATTTGGCCATTGGCTGCCACATGATACCAAGATGAATGGTTGGATTTAATGTTGTACTCTTGATACAATTTCTTCACCTCAGAAGAACAGATGTAGGTGCTGTTGTCCGTCAATATGGTATGAGGGACACCAAATCTAGTAATGATGTTAGACTTGATGAAGCTAACAATGCATTTAGAACTGACTTCTTTGAGAGGTACTACCTCTGCCCATTTGGAAAAGTAATCAGTAGTAGTAGGAATGTAATTAAACTGCTTGGCAGTAGCTGAAGGGTAAGGTCCCACCACATCCATTCCCCATGTGGAAAATGGCCATGAGTATTTAGCTGTATGAAGCAAATATGGAGGTTGATGAATGAAGTTGGCATGTACTTGACATGAATGACATTTCTTTGTGAAATCAACACAATCTTGTATCATTGAAGGCCAAAAGTATCCAAGCCTTCGAATTTGATCAGACAATCTATGTCCAGACTGGTGGACACCACAGACTCCTGCATACACTTCTTTCATGACATCCATTGTCTCTTCACCATCAATGCATCTGAAGAGAACTCCATCAAAACCACGTTTGTAGAGAATTTTCTCTAGGTGGTTTGGGCCATCATAAAGAGTAAAATTGACCACACGTCGCCGAATCTGTTCTTTCTCGGCTCTATCTGGTGGAAGTGTTCAACTTTGAAGGTATTCCCTCATAGGTGACATCCATCCTGTAGTATGACCATATGGTTCAGGAATGGGACTAATTTCATTAATTTCCTCTGTTCTGGCTTGAACATAAGGTGAAATTGCACGACGGTGGGCAATACTGATGGTTGTCTCGTCCCGATTTGGATCTGCTAGAGCTGTGGCTATATTAGCCAGTGCATCAGCTTGAGAATTTTGTGATCATGGGACATAAGAAAATTTCGGTTCTGAAGGGAATTCCGCCATTAACTTTCTGACGAAATCATACAAAGGGATTAACTCTTCTTTTCTGATGGCATAATCCCCATTGACTTGTTTGATTACCAAGTCTGAATCACCTTTCACCTTTATGTGATTCACTTGTGCTTGAAGCGCTAACTCCAAGCCTGTGATAAGAGCTTGGTATTCAACTTCATTATTGGTACCACCTTCCCACAATAAAAAAGAAAAAGGTAACAATGACTTATCTGGAGAAATGAGTACAATTCCTAAACCAACATTGTTGAATTTAGGATTTTCCATTTTCATCCCTGTTGGAATTCTGGAAGCACCATCAAAATACATTTCCCATGTTTAAGGACACTCTTGAATAGAAAAAACTTCCTCATCAGGGAGTTCAATATCTGAAGACGTGTCTTCCACTGAAGGATGTTCATCCAGGAAATCAGCCATAGCTTGGCCCTTTATTGCCTTTTGAGATACATACTGAATGTCGAACTGCTGTAAAATAACTACCCACCTTGCTAGATGTCCTGTAAGCATTGGACGACTAAGGATGAATTTGAGCGGATTATTACGAGATAACAATTGGACCTCGTGATGTTGCAGGTAGTGTCTCAGTTTCTGAACTGCAAAGATTAATGCCAGGCAGCACTTCTCAATACTTGAATACCGGGTTTCTGCTTCAAGCATAGTTCTACTGAGATAGTAGAGGCTATTTTCATTCCCAGCATCATTCTTTTGAGCGAGAAAGGCACCCAGTGATCGCTCTAGAGCTGTCACATAGAGGATAAGTGGTCTACCTTCAACAGGTGGCATGAGTACTGGTGGACTCAAGAGGTATTTCTTGAGAACATCAAACGCTTCTTGACATTCTTTAGTCCACTCGTAAGTGACTCATTTTTTAAATAATTTGGTAAAGGGTAAACTTTTGCCTGTCAAATTGGCGATGAAACGCTGAATATAGGATAAGTGTCCTTGAAGTCCTCTTAATTATTTCAAATTATGAAGAGGTGATATACCAAGGATTGATTTGGTCTTCTCAGGATCGACTTCAATACCATGATGGCATACAACAAAGCCGAGGAATTTTCTTGAGGTTACCCCAAATGCACATTTTAAGGGGTTCATCTTCAAATTATGTTGTCGAAGCCTGTGGATTATGACTTCCAAATCAGCCAAGTTATTAGAACGATGTTTGGATTTAACCACCAAATCGTCTACATAGCATTCAACAAACTTCCCTTAGAAAGGTTTGAAGATATGATGCATGGACCATTGATATTTTGCACCTGCATTGTCTAAACCAAAGGGCATCACCTGGTAACAAAACACACCTTGAGGGGCTCTGAAGGCTGTAGATTCCTCATCTTCTGGGGCCATTCAGATCTGATTATATCCGGAATATCGGTCCATTAAGGAAAGTACTTCATAGCCAGTCGTCGCATCAATTAAGAGTTTTGTAATCGGAACTGGGAAATCATCTTTAGGGCAATACCGATTAAGATCTTGGAAATTGATGAAAACCCTAATTTTTCCGTTCTTCTTCTTTACAAGGACAATATTAGCCAACCAATTGGGATACTTAACTTCTCTGACGAAGTTAGCTTTGATCATCTTATCCACTTCAGATTCAATTTTGGAAGCATAAGTTGGGTGTGTTCTTCTCGCGGCTTGCTTAAATCCTTGATGTTCTTTTGGTAAACCCAAATGATGAGTAGCAATATCAGGATCACGCCCAGGCATTTCTGTATAGTTCCAAGAAAAAATATCTTTATTTTGATTTAGAAAAGAAGTATACATTTCTTTCTCTTCAAGGTTCATGGACGCACTAATTAAAGTGGGGCGTGGATCTTTATCTCTACCCAGATTTATTTCTCTGAGTTCATCCACAGTGGTAGAGATACCCTCTTCAAATGTTGGAGGAGAAAATCTAAGATCTTCTTCTTCCTCCTCATCATCTTCTATTTCTTCCGTTTCTACTTGCATAGTATATGAAGAAACGAAATTTTCATGATCAGAAGAGATGTCAAAATTTGCACATTTTGAAGAAGAAGCTTCTATTTTCGACCCTATTGATGATAAAGGGCCTTCTTTGGGAAATAAAGAGGAGATGATGGATTGAGAATTGACATCATTATTCACCTCCGATGTTGCTATAACTTCTTCTGTCCTGGTTGGCGAAGTATAGACCTATTGGATTCCAGCAGATGAAATGAAGACGTCACCACTTGTGCTTTCATCACTGTTTCATAGGTTACCAATTTCTCCCATGTTGTCTGGCTCAATTTCCGTAATTGACATTATGGATATTTCCATAAGAGTATTTTGATTTGGGCCTATTTTGTCAATTTGACTGATATGTAACACATAATCTATACTCACATGTGTAAATGGATTTATTGGAATTTTCTCCAAACCATATGGAGCACTAACTTTGGTAATTTCCTTCATTGTAGATTTTTCCCTTCCCTTCATGTGATAAAATTCTGCCTTAATGTATTGAGACTCAATGTCTTGAACATGGTCTTATCACCAAACAATGTTCCAACTTGACCATTGAAACAGTATTTGAGACATTGATGGTATGATGAAGGGATATTTGCATGCTGATGTAGCCAGGGTCTTCCAAGGAAGACGTTGAAAGATGAGTCTTGATCAACAATCATGAAATCCGAATTGGATACAAGATCTCCAAACTCAGTTCTGAGTGTAACTTCGCCCAGTGGTTCTTGTTCATTTTTATCATATCCTTGTAACATCATGGTAGAAAGAGATAAATCAGATTCCGTGAGGCCCAATCGACGAAGTGTACGGATGGGCATGAGGTTGACTCCTGAACCATTGTCAATGAAAGCTCTTCGGATATCTACACCATTGAATTTTCCAGATAAGTACAAAGGTTTTATGTACCCATGCCCAACATCATCTTCATCTTTATCAGTAAAAGATATCACACCATGGCATTCTGCAGGATTATTCTCTATGTGATAGACTTCAGCTGCAGCAATTTCAGCTTCAAACTCTTGAGGACTTGACAAAGCTTCGATGAGTGCTTCCCAAAGATCTTTTGACATATTCAACTCATCCAAAATTGATAACATGGATGGTACTTGGGCCAAGTGTTTCAATATATCATAATTTTGATCTAGAGGTCTGCGTTTCTCAACAGGAATATGTGGTTTAGCAGGTACCTTGGAAGAAGATGCTTTGGAAGCTGATGCATCTTGTATTGGTATAGAAGTTGGCAACATCCTTGGTTTTGGAAGATTAGACCGATTAGATCCATTTACTTGCTGAGATAAAGAAGATGGATACTTCAATCGCTCTTCCAAAATAATTGTGCCAAGACTGAGTTGGCTATTGGCAGAAGAACTTGCTTGTGCTTTTTGAGCTCACTGAAGGGCTCTACCACGAGTTTCTCCTGCATACACAGTGCTAGCAGGGGTAGAATTGGAGTAGTGGCTTCCAAAAGATCCACTTCTTCTCCTGTATCCTGAACCTCGGGAACTTCCTCGGATTCCCTTATTTGATACAGGGAATTCAGGCTCATAAAAATTGAAATTATGACTGGAATACGGATCTGTTAATTGAATCATATTAACAGAATCGAAGATTAACTCTTCGTCTAATAAAGACTCTTCCTGACTATCCTATTTAGGCTATGCCGTTTGATGGGGCGGTGCTCGTGGTTTTGAAGTAGATGGCATAAAGTCTACTAGAGTCAAAGACAATTTAGGCTTTGACACATACTCATCTTCTTCTAATTCTTTTTTCTTCTTTGAATCAAACCGTTTCTTTAAGGATTTTCCCTCTAACGAGGAGGGTTTTACCGCAATATTCATGGCAGAAGACACAATTGGTTTTTTAAATTGTGTTCGCAAAATTCCATGAGTCCGGTTGATTGTATTTCTGACCATCCAATCATCATACTTATGTGCATTTCTTCTTTTGACTTCTTTCCATTCACCTTCCTCCTCTGGAACTGTAGTAGTAACACATTCTATCTGAGTCGAAGAACCTTTCAACTTGACTTGTCCCAAGTCGACCATCTTTTGCAGGAGGTCTTTAAAGACAAAACACTCCGGGATGGGATGCCCCAACATTTGATGAAAGGGACAATAATTGGGACGGTCTTCATCTCCTTTCTTGTTTGGCCTCTTGGGCACTGGTAATTGAATCAAATTATTTTCCAGAGCTGAAATGAAGTAACCGGGAACTTGCTCATTTCGGAAAGAGTATGTTTTACTCTTCAAATCCTCAAATTGTTTTCGTCGTTGATCTCTTTGATCAATTGGATGAAACGGCCTTTGTTGTTGGCGTTCAGGAGGTGGAGCCCTTCGAGAAGATGAAGGTTTTGAAGTAGAAATAGGTACATGCACTTGTTTAATCATAACTATAGCAGTTTCTGTTTTACCCATTCTCCTTCCTGAAGTTGATGGAATTACATGAGATTTAACCTTAGCCTGTATAAGGGAATCATCAATCTGCTGAGCGATTGAAGTAAGGTCTCGAAACCCTCCTATTTATTTCACAGGGATCAATGGCGTGCGTAATTCATCACGCAAATTTCCCACACATATTGGCAACAGCTCTTCCTGAGGGAGTGCTAAACTTAGGGAATACGTTAATCCCTTCCAGCGAGCAATGAAATTAGAGACTCTTTCATTCTCCCTTTTCTTGCAGTTTTTAAGATCGAAAACTGTCGTTTTTTGAAAAGTTGAGATGAACTGAAGAAGGAATTTTTGACAAAGATCCTCCCATCCGATGATTGATCGAGATTGCAAGCTTGTATACCAGACAAAAGCTGGTCCTTGCAAGGTTCGCACGAAGCATCTTAGTTTCACTACTTCTTGCTGCTCTGGAGTTCCCATCATAGGATCACAACAAGACACGTAATGTGTCAAATGTTGTTCAGGGTCACCTGATCCATTGAAAGTAGGAAAAACAGGGTTTTCAAAACTAGATGGAGGAGAAATTGAATCTACCCATGCAGGGTAAACTTTCTTTTCTGGTTGAACTTGCGCCAGTTTCCCTTCCATAGTTTCTAACCGAGCTGTTAATGACTCAATAGTAGTTATTAACTTTTCAGAAACATCAGGTTGAATTTGGTCTTTGGTAGGTGAAATGAATGGAGCTTGGGTAGACGTGGTGATTGGTGCTGCAACTGATGCTAGCACTGCCAACCATTGTTGCGTTTGACCCGTAGGATTAGACCTCTGAGGGTGTACTGATAATGAAGGATATTCCTGATCCATCTCAGTAGTTACAACAAATTCTTTCATCTGTCGGACTTCAGCATTCTTAAGAAGAAGACTACTCTGAAGTAGTTCTGCATTCAACCTTCTTAATTCTTTCATTTCTTCCTCTTGTTGTGCAAACATTTACTCTAACGAGAGCGATTGAACTTCTCCAGAGGAAGGATATGTAACCTAATTCTTTCCCCTACCTTTGTTGGATACTTTTTAGAGAGAAGGAAGTGGATTACCTAGGTTCTAAGTAATCCTTTGACTTCGTGTATGCACACCTTCTTCATTTGTATCGGCACATGCATTTTCTTGAGCCGGACACTCTTCATCTGAGTCCCCTGAGTGAGTCTCCTCTGGTGGATTAGCAACAACGGCATTGATGGCATTGATTGATGTATAATGCATCGCATCCCTTCTATCAACATTTCTGTGATATTTTCTTCTTTCATGTCTTTGATGAGACATTGCCTTTTGTTGATTTAATCTTTTAGGAATTTCTTGACGAGCTATAACTTGGAGGGAACCTCCTGATAATTTGGCTCTTCGTTCCTCTTGGGGATTCTTCCCCAATAGAGAAAAGACTGATATTCTCTGAGAATGGGATTGATGATTTGAAAGATTCCCCAGTCTCGAGAACTGGGGATGTTCCTGCTGCTTCCCCTCAACTCCTCGAATCCCATTTGTTGACTCTGAGGGTTGGGTTAAAGGAGTCCCCAGTCTGAAAAGATGGGGTGGCTCTTGACATGTTATGTCTGAGACCTTCTTAAAAGCTCTCTTGATCTTTCGAATCTTAGTTTGGAAATTAGCTGGATGCATTATCCTGTATCCAATTTTATCACCTAGTTTAACAGACCGTTGGATGATTTCCGAAACTTCTGTCATTTGATGATGTGTTTGCTCCATAGGAGAGGCTTGTGCAATATTCTCGCCTGCTTGATGTAGGAGTAATTCAACAAATTGTTCTCTATATGCTTTATTTTGAGAGGAACTAGTTGAAGCATGTTCTTGAGAAAGCTTTTGATTATGAACAAAGCCCATTGGCTGTGGCCGGCCATGGGCAATAACATTTCATGAGACCATTTTCGGCGGGCTTTGCTGACTGGAAAGCACTGTGAAATGTAGGGCTCCGTGAACACCCCATCCTCTGATATGAACACCAGATGGAGCATTGACAATTAACTGACACAATTTTCTTAGTGCGCCAAGGCATGAACGTTGAAGGGTTATCTGTTTCTTTTCAGCCTTCGGATACCGAGAGACTGATAGAGATGCCAAATCAATCTGACGTTGTTGCCTTTCTATTATCTTAAGATGATTTTCATATTCATCATAAGATAATACCATCTTCTTCAATTGACAAAGAGTTTTCCATATGTTGAGACGAATATCATGGACTCCATCTTCCGTCAACATCTTTGGAATGTCATACTGGGAGTTAGCCAAAGGCCAAAACATGACTGGTACCTCAGTTTTCGCCAGTTTTTTTCTCATGTTCAGCATTTCCTCTTTATCATTAAATGAAGATTCTTCTACCTGTTTTGACCAGAGTTGGTGTTTCCTTGTTGCTTCATCAGATTCAACAAGATTGGTAGAGAGATCATTGATCAAACTAGAAGATTCATGACTTAGGGGTGGTTCGTAGAATGACCTACACCCTGGGCTATCTTCTGATTGAGAAAGTATTTCACTTGCTAGCGATAAAGCATCAGACATGACTGGTTTCGCATTTGCAAGTGCCTCAAGATAATAGGGCTTTCTCGGCACTACATTGTCCACTGGAGTATTTTCCAGGCAATGTAAATTACTACTGCGGAGAGGGCTTTCGCAGCGAAATTCATCATCATGGGGAGGACCACCATAATGGGTTATAGAAAAAGATGAGATCTCTTGATCCTTGGTCTTCTGACCGCACAGAGGGTTCCTGTGGCTCTCTTCTGAAGAAGAAACATCAATATTGACCGAATTTTCATGAAGCAAGCCTTCATGAGGAAGTGTCTGTTGAGGACTTTCAGAATTAATGTTCCCGTTATTGGGAACTAAGGGAGTAGAATCTTGAATTCCAACAGATAAATGTCTGAGGGCTTCAAGAACTCCAGCATCGAGCAAGGCCTTGTTACAGATTGGCCTTTGATCACCTGACTGTGCTGGGCAGATCTTTTTCTTAGATGCCTTCTTACTCGCTTTGGAAACCACTTGTTGACGAATTTGGTTACTCTGAGCATGTGTATGTGCCTGATCAGGAAAGATGGTCAGGTTAGGCTGACGATCTCCACTCAAATCAGGTGTATGTGCCTGACTTGGTTGTCTGTATTATATGGGGGAGTATGCCCCAAAACCCTCTTGGACTGGAACAGATGTGTGTGTCTGTTCCAGAGTGAATCGTTGATGTGTCACTCCACTACTAGGGATAGATTTATGTGTCTTTCCCTAAGATGATGCTAAATCTGTTATGATATCCTTGGAAGCATCCATAATATGAGAAGGAATTTTCTTCTGCTCTTTCACCATTGAAAAAATATGTTTGGTGACATCAGCTGCCGGAACGGGGATATACGTCCATTCTGAGCTTGGAGTTCATGTATGTGCCTGCTCCTGTCCTCCTTTTCTTGTTAGTGAATCCTGACAGTACTCATGTGTGGAGGCAGAGAGTTGAGTCTGCCTCTTGTTTGTCGTCAGAGCTTTCCGACTGACTTCTCCGTGCGCTACCAAGCGAGACTGTTGGTAGGCTTGATTAGTACTTGCAGGTGTATGTCCTGCTGATTACACTTCACCAAATGCGGTTGACGAGATCCATCATATGTAGTCAGGAGAGCCTGCGGACTAACTGATTATGTATAAGCAGGTGTATGTTCCTTCCTATAGTAATCCACCGGAATTGCCTGGCGGGATTGACTTGATGCTGCCAGACGAGTCTGCTGGACAGCGGAATTAAAACGGACAGGTGTGTGTGCCTGTTCGTTGTTTGCCACCAAGCTAGGTTGGTGGACTTCTCCGGAGATGGCAGGGGTGAAAACCCGCCCATTATTAACCGGATTCCGTCTCTGGCGGTTCGTCTTGCCTGCTCGGGTTTGAGGAACCTGAGCTGAATACCTGGAGTCGGCACCCTCATCATGTTGAGGGCGCACTACCACATGAGTCTGGCGGCGATTGTTGATGGGAACCCTCGGGAAGGACTCCTATCTTTTTGAATTAAGGCCATGAGGGACCTGCTCATTCACTTCCTCAGAGTAAGGGAGCGAATGGAAATTGCGTTCCGGGGATAACGACCCGAAACGGTTGGAGATGGTAGTCTGCACCGCCTTCCTCTTGATCACTGGTCGTCGTTTTCCAGACGACTTGTGTGAGTTGTTCACTTGGAGGGCCTGTCGGGAAGCCTCCAGAGTTGGGATGGAACCGTGTTGACGGTACTCCTTAATCAGCGCATTTGATACCCAGCGTTGAAGACGCTGAGTAGGTGATTTCATCCTCAGAGCGGATGACGATCCAGTAGGAATAGCAGTAGTAGTATTTGCAGCAGCAGTATTCACAGATGTGAATTTGAGAGAAGCCATTACAGAAATATAGAAGATCTTGGAAAAGAGTGCCTGTTTGATATAACAGACGTAATCAAGATAAAATTCAGCCACTTCATCCTTTGGATGAGAACACATGTCAATGATTGTTTTTGTTAGCCCTCTTATTGAGTTTTAAATAGGGGCTTAAAAAATAGGTAAAACATCATTTTAACTTGGTTAAGGATTCACGTCGGGTTCACCATTTTTTGTTTCCCTCGGAATTCAGGGATGACCTCCTGAATGGGAGATTCAAACAGTCCGATCGGTTTCTAACGGGTTTGTTCGTAGAACCAGAAATATCCAATGATTCCACATCCATTTGGACCTACATTCCAAAGGTATGCGCTCATTAGCTTGTGGATTGATGAGGCTTAGGAATTTGCATTGGTCGAGAGGATGGGAGGTCGGACTCATCACACCTTTTTGAGGGGAATTATTGTCTATTCCGAGACTCTCTTTATAGATTTAAGTTATGTTCATGAATCCTTATTATATTACCAAGTATAAAATGATCTTTTCCTTCAGTTTTGACAATCAATGATTAAATATGTAAGAAATTTAGAGAATCTTTTATATGTATTTGAGGTTCTTCATCAATAGAGAATCATCTATATCTATTTAGAGATTCTTGGTCAATGGTAACCTTCAAAAAAAGTCTCTTGGTCATTATGATGACCAGGCTGGTTTTAAAGCCACTCAGTGGGGTGCTTGAAGTATATTGTCATTTAGAAGGACATGAATTATTTCAGAGTTTGGATCGAACCCATAGATGGGCTACCTACGTATCCTTTATTTTGGAAAAGGAATCAGAACCCACATAGATCGAAATAAGGGAGTATAATGTTTATGATTGATGTCTCAAAGAATGATGTCATAATTACTTTTACTCTCTAAGCTCACGTGAGTCATGCTCGGTGTGAGAAACAAGAGGTATTGGTAATAAAATATACAATTGGGCCATGAAAAATGTAATCATAAGAAATGGTTTGGGGCTTATGTATATATGACTGCCCAGATAAATGGCGGTTATGATTTACTTTAGGGATAAAATCCAGGAACAGGGTCCATAAAGGTATATGTGCTTTCATGGAGATTTGAATACTCTAACTTGGGACTTATTCCTGAAAAGGAAACCCAAATTAGGAGAGGATTGATAACTGGGTTTTACTCCTGAGAAGGAATCCCAGATAAAACGTAAATTAGGACTGGTTAAAGAGAATTTAAGGGACTTGGGGCTTATTCCTGAAAAGGAAGCCCAAATTAGAGGATCTGGGGCTTACTCCTAAGAAGGATGCCCAAAAATTAAGGGACTTGGGGCTTACTCCTAAAAAGGAGACCCCGGTTAAGGATTATCTCATCTTAAAGGATGAGGTTGAATGAATGAACTCTCAATCCTTAGGGACATAAAGATATGTAAATCACTAGGTTTTGAGAGATATTCCACCGAATTCCTTTCAGATAAGGAAGTCAAATCAAGAAATTATGCCACAAATGGATTTGGAGAGTGTCTTAAAGACTGAATCTTGAAAAGAAAAGGTGTAATGGCTTAAGAGGGGTGAAATGGGCAAGAAAGGCATCCAAAAAGGAAGGGGCGCGTAAGTCTTGGTAGGCGCGCAGGTACTGCGACAGCGCGCAAGTATTGGTCGCGCAGGTATACCTGCGCGACATGGTGGGTACTTGCGCGAAATTCAACCAGCATTTTAAATACTTGAGCGAATATTCATTAAAGCCTTTATAATCCTCTTTAGGTTCTTCCAAAAAAGGGACGCGCAAGTTCTATCGAAGGAGTAAGGCGGCGCGCAAGTGTGATCACTTCCCTTAAGGGATGACTACTCAGGCGCGCAAGTGTTGATGAGTTTCAACACATAGGCCTTACTCCCTCTCTTTAGATCTTCCGTTCTAGGTAATAAATTACCTTAGAAGTGTTCCGGATGCTTTGAAAAGAGACTTGGGCGTCGGGAGCTTCAATCCGAGTTTCTGAAAAAAAAATCCTCCCGAATGGGGGGCCCAGATGGTCTATTTATAGGCAGGAGAAGACCCCTGGCGGTTACCGGGCGGTTATCAATTAGGTCGCGCAAGTCACTTGAGCGCCTAGTTGCGTCGCGCAAGTGGACTTGCGCGACCATGAAGGAACTTGCGCGGCCTGTGGGCAAAGTTTTCCTTGTTCATCCCTTTGTCGATTTTTGATGTTTTTTCAAAGGTTGAATCACTTTGTGCTCATATATTCCCCTTTTCCGATCTTTAGATTCTGTGACGAAAGGAGCATCAACAATAGTTATTCTATATTTATTTATAATATGTACAAGGAAATAAATATATTGCAATAAGAATTAACCTTTACTAAATTATACATATAAATTATTTAATTTTAATCATTTTAGAACACCCCTAAAATATTTATTAGGATCATATAACTTTTCTAATAAATTAGTATTTTATCCCTAAACACAACTGTGGATTTATTTGAGAAATTATGGGAACCTCAATTATTATGGTCAATAAATGATGTTATAGAATACTTCAACTGAAATGGAATAACCAAAAACTCATTATTCACATTCCTTTTTTCAAAATGATTTCTTTGTAATGAAATCCTCCTTAACATTCAAATAATGATACCCAGACCAGAGATAAACCTTTGAAAAATATTTATCTCATGTGGGATTATAAAAATTCATCTATATAAGGAAACACATACTTATTATTAATAATGATCTTATTCAGTGATTTATAATCAACACAAAGCCTCATGTAACCATCATTCCTTTGAATTACCAAAATAGAAGCACCCCATGGTGAAGAGCTACAGTGAATTAAAAATTTACCAATAAATTCTTGTAACTTCTTTTTCAATTCCAAAATTTCTACTTTATCCGTTCGATAAGAGGTTTTGGATATTGTATTATCATTGGGAATTGATTCAATATCAAATTAAATATCTCAATCTGGTATAATAAATGAAAATCGTCAGGAAAAACATCTAGATATTCATTTAATATAGAAACATCACCATTTTGAACAGCTTCCTTCTTCTCAACAATATGTGTAAGATATCTTTCATCTCTATCATTAATTCATTTTTCATCTTCTTGATATGTTCTAAATGGTATGAATTCATCCTTATATAAAAACATAAACTCAATCCAAAAAATAACAGTGATATCTCTATAATCTATCTTATCATGATAGATATAAAGACAATTCATGCCCAAAATAACACCAAACTCTACAAGGGGGAAGATAAAAACTAATAAAAGTAAAACAAATTGTGGGAAATAAGACTAAGATTCTTTTAATTTATTATTACCTTAATTTTGTAGGTTCGGGGAATAATGGAAGCATGGGAGGGAAGGTGCCCAACTTTTATTTGTTCTATGTTCAATGAACAATCTGGGATCTATGCAATGATGAATTCCATGATCCAGAGAATTGATCAAGTAAATAAGAAAAAAGGAATATAAACTTGTAAACAAGGGATAGGATCAACATATGTTGTTTATAATTAATGTAATTAACTAGAATTACCTCCAAGGTGATTCTTTATTCATTGATGTGTCCAACCACAGATCTACAATGTTCCTTCTTTGAATTTTAGAGATAATGGTTAGATATCCTATAGGAGTGATCCCTATGTTCTCTACAAATCAACAGAAATTGTTGATGGATCCTCTAGGTGATATCATAGAGGATCCTTGCACTTGTGTCACCCACCTTCAATCACCTTGAGAACCGCTTCCAAAGAATCCTCCTAGATCCAGTGGAGGATGACCGATCTTGTTCTTAAGTGTGTTCTTAGAGAGGGAATAACTCTCAAGGCTCAAGAGGTTTTTTCCAAATGTTGTTCAAAACACAATTAGAGTCGCTTAGCTTTCCCTTGCCTAATAAGAGAAAAATATAACCATGAATTTATTTCACCAGGGTAATAATAAAATAATCTACACAAGTGCCCTTAATTATTTCATTAATCATAAGAGAATCCCCCATGTCAAGTATTAGCAACAATTTTATTATTTATTGACACATTATTAACTTTCATGTTATGATTAAATATTATTTGATAAAATAATATTAAATATTATTATTTATCATTAGAACTTTAATCATAGTCCACCAATCCTCCTAAATATTTATTATTTACTTTTCCACAATATATTCTCTCAAATAATTAGTGATGAAATAAAAGGTGACTACGAATACAAGAATAATTATTTAACCATGAATAGGAATAATATTTATTCAACTTGTTAAATAATAAATTATTTAACTGATATCTTGGATACACTTATTATGTGACCCACTAGGCCTCTTTCTTAGTGGCATTAGGAAGATCAGTCTAAATTCCAAGGTTAGTGTCTAGCAACATACCCAGGCACTCATAAGGAAAAACATTCATTCCATAATGACATGTAACCTCATAAGAACTTTTACCATATAATATAATCTCTTTATCACATTGTTTATAATCGAGAAGGTTTCATGATAGTTTCTAAAACCTATATTCTCGATATCTATTTCTTTCAAAACAAATTTAGAAATAGAAATTGCTTATAGAACACCATGGCCATTGATTTAATTAGGATATATAATTTCTATAAAAGGGCTTGATATATTAACTTCCATTAGTGAATAGTATTGATAAATCCTTTCTCACATTATTCATTAATTAAATATTACTCATGATGCACCCAACGTATCCTACCTCACAGTGAACATCTGTTACCAATGCTTTCATCAATACATCAAAGTACATGACTCAGAATATCCATTAATAATAGCATTGAAGACTAAGGACCAATACACACATCCACATATAGGAACAACCAATGAAACTTATAAATGTGGGTTTCCTACTGTCGGGTCTCATTCTCATAATATCCTACTACATATCACTAAGGGAATAACCCTGAGAAGGTACCTCAAAGTCATATAGGTAACCACCCCTACTATATTTTATCATTTGTGTCCTTCAAATGATACCATATGACTATATAACATATATTCAAGAATAGCGTCATAGAAATTTTGGGTTTTCATCATTGTAGGGATCCTCTATGACCTTTTTGTGTTACAGTTACTCTTAGGAAATTATCACATACAATGTTATGTAAAATAAAAATCGTGACGTGATAAGGAATTTATTAATATTAAAAACCTTGAATTTAAGTTATCGTAAAGAAAAAAAGAACTTTGTTATATGGATCCAACTCCATTAGACTCCCACATAGACTAGAGACAACTACTAAGGACCTTCAGTATGATTTCTCTCACATGATATTTAAGTTTTTGTTGTGTTAGGCCTTTAGTGAAGGGGTCTTCCAAATTCTCTTCCATGGATACACTACATAGTACAACTTCACCCCTTTGATTAAAACCCCTCAAGAGTTGATGCTTACGGAGTGTGTTCCCTGTCTGCTGATGTGACCTTGGCTCCTTTTCAAGATCCACCACTACAGTATTATCATAATAAAATGTGATAGGGTCTTTACTGCTAGGTTCCACATCAAGCTCCTAGGAAAAGTCCAAAATATATAAAGCTTCCATGACTGCATCAGAAGCTGCTATATACTCATACTCCATTATAGAATCAGCTACAATTGGCTACTTTGAACTCTTCCAACTCACATCTCCTCTATTAATATAGAACACATATATTGATTGCAACTTAAGATCATTATAATCTGTCTGAAAACCTGCATCTCCAAAACCTCTAATGACAATATCATTGTCTTATCCATACAACAGGAACATATCATTAGTTCTTCTTAGATACTTAAGGATAGTCTTAATAGTAGTCTGAAGTTATTCTCCTGGATCTACTTTATTTCTTCCTACCATGCTCTATAAATAGGAAATATCAAGTCTAGTACATAACATGGCATACATGATTGATCATATCAATGAATCGTATGGGATCTTACTCATTCTATCATTCCCTAATTGTGTTTGGGGACACATTTTCTTAAAAAAATTTAAATAATGTGAAACTGGAACCAATCCCCTTTTGGATAGTTCCATAATAAATATATTTAGTATTTTGTCAATATATGTACTTTGGATTAGTCCAAGAATCCTCTTGGATCTATCATAAATGATCTTAATCCCTAAAATGTAGGCTAATTCAACTAATTCCATCATATAAAATCCCTTGTTCAATCAATCATTTATAGATTGTAAGACTGGTATATCATTTCTAATAAGTAATATGTCATCAACATATACTACTAGGATAATGACTGCATTCCCACTAAACCTTTTATAAATAAACACCTCACATTCATTTTTAATGAAACCAATTTTTTATGGATTCATAAAATTGAATGTTACATCACCTAGATTCTTCCTTCAATCTATAAATGGATCTTTGTAACTTTAAAATCACTTTGGAATAACCTAGTGTCACAAACCCTTATATTTGTCTCATATAGACATCTTCCTGAAGGTTCCCATTAAGTAATGGAGTTTTGACATCCATCTACCAAATCTCATTATCAAGGTAAGCTGCTATGGAAAATATGATTCTAATGGATTCAAAGATGTAATCTACACAAAATGTTTCATTGTAGTCAATTCTGTGATTTTGTTAAAACCCTTTTTCCACTATCCTTTCTTTATAGGTACAAAATTTACCTTCCATGTACATTTTCCTTTTGAATACCCATTTATATCGAACATGATTCACAACAACTGGTACATTGATCAGAACCAAAAATTAGTTCTAACACATGGGATCCATCTCATAATTCATATGGTTTAGACATCTTTTATCTTCTAATATCTCTACTTCCTCTTTATATGAGAGAGGTTCAAAATTTTCCATCAATAATGATTCACCATCCTCGGTGACAATAAAACCATATCTCTATGGTTCCCTTACCTCTCTTATACTCCTATGTAGTACTTGTGTTTTAGGAAATACTTCTTCCATGGGGACCTATGGAACTTGTTACTGTACCAACTCCTATGTATCTTGAGCTTCAACTTCATTGAAGCCAATCTTTCTCCCACTACCCTTTTTGAGGATCTGCTCCATCTCAATAAAGACAGCTTGTCTCAAGACAATCGCTTTCTTGTTTGATGGGTTGTGCAGGTAATATAAATTTGTTTCCTTGGGATACCCTATAAAGATACACTTCATGCCCCAAGTGCTAGTTTTTTTCCTGATAAATCTATAACAAATGCCCCATAACCCCATACACATGTATCTGATAAAATGGGTTTCTTTCCACTCCAATACTCTAATGAGATTCTATTTGCCTCCTTATTTTGAACTTAGTTTAATGTGTATGTAGAAGTTTGTGATGCATATCCACAAAAGTATAACGGAAGATGTGCATGACTCATCATCGACGTTACCATGTCCAAGAAGGTACAGTTCCTCCTTTCACTAACACCATTCCACTATGGCGTATAAGGTGAAGTGTTCTGAGATAGAATCCCAAACTCCCATAAAAAGTTGATAAACTATTGGTTAATATATTCTACACCTCAATCCGATCAAATATTACTTATATTCTTACCTAGATGATTCTCTACTTCATTATTGAATTCCATTAATTTCTCAAATTAATCAGACTTATATCTCATCATGTAAATATATCCTTATCTACTCAAGTCATCATTAAAAGTTATGAAGTAAGAATATCCACCTCTATCTTCAACTAGAAATGGTCCACACACATCATTGTGTACCAATCCTAGAAACTATGGGTCCCTTTCACCCTATCCCACAAATGGTGGTTTGGTCATTTTTATTTGTAAACAAGCGTGAAATCTATCAAGTGGTTTTAGCTCAAAAGAGTCTAAATAATCATCTTGACATATCTTTGTCAAATGATTCTCATTTACATTACCAAGATGGTTATGCCAAAGCTAGGTGTTATATGAGTGAGGTGAATTTGATTCATTATTAGTTTCCAATACATGTTTGTTGTAATTTGATACATACCGACCATTATTTAAATGTTCCATACCATAACATAATTTTTCCTTATATAAGAAACAACTTTTATTTATGAATTTGAAAATTAACCCATATTTTTCTAAACTGGATATAGAATTTTTTTTGGTGATAGTAGGTATATAATAACAACCATGTAAAACCAAAATCATTCCCATCATTAATGAAAGGTGATAAAATCTAATGGAAATAGCAACGAGCCTCGCACCATTGGCAGCTCATAGATCCACATATCCTTTATAAATTTTCCAAAATCCACTTGGTTCTTGAATTTGAATACATATATGAGAACCAATAGTTGTATCTATTAAAAAATGTTTAGAAATTGAATGATTTCACTCAATAAGGAATGGAACATTGGCTTCCCCTTTCCTCTGGGTGCAGTTTCTCTTCCAGTGGCCTGACTTGTCACATGTAAAACATTTTACCTCCTTTTCCTTACCCTGCCTTTAGATATTTTTCTTATTGGTTGGATGGTTCTTGGGGTATTTAGAATTTCTGTAATTCATAGGTCCCTTTTCCTTGTCCTTACTCTTCCTATTAACCATAAGGACTAAGGTTTTTTCATGCCCCATGTCCTTATCCACTTGGATAATTGAGGTCAGAATTTTAAATTGACTCTTCTCACTATTTCTCATATTATAATTCACACTAAAACTAGAGAAGGTATTGGTAAGTCAAGAAAGTATGTGATCTGTATGCAACTCATCTAGGAATATAATCCCTAAGATGTCTAGATGATCAATTTTGATGATAATATTGACTACATAAGGCCCAACTATCATAGACTTTCAAAGATTAGTCATGAACAAATCATTGTGGATATAATACCTCTCTTGCCCCGCCTTCTTTTGATAGATATACCGAAGGTGAGACACCATACTATAAGCATTCATTTCCACATGTTGCTTTAATAGATCATTGTACATGGATGATAGCATGAAGCACTAAACATATGTATCATCATTCAGATGTTTCTCATACAAAGATTTCTCTTCATCACTCACCTCATTTCTAGGTGCATCTATTAAAGGTTCTTCTAGCACATACAGTTTCCTTTCATGGCGAAGGATGACATGCATGTGATTTTTCCACTCCAAGAAATTAGTATTGGTGAGAAGGTTTCCTTTCTCGAGTATGGATTCTAGTGATATGTTCGATGTTATTTTTAATGTTGTTTCTAAAAATAAGATAAGAAAAAATTTACTACTTTATCTTTTAAATTTTATACAAATAAATAAAATTATACTTATTATTCTCCCAATATTTTATCAAAACCCTATAGTGCCCACCATTGGAATCAGAATATCATGTTTCTTGGACATTAAAAAGGTAAGGATCCATATTCCATTCTAATTACCCAAACATTGGTTGTTTAAGCAACTTGAATGGTTTTAGGAAGGTATTCCAAATTCCAATTGTACTAACTCATATTTCCATGATCTGTTGAGTGGACTCCCCAATACTAAATTCATTAATTTATATTTCCTTAACATTTTAATCTTAGTTACACCAAGCCCTACTTTAGCAGTCAACCGTTGATGTCAAACAAGTTAAGTCAACCCAAAACCTCAATTAGAATTCCCTGATAATTGAAAGCATCCCAACTGTGGTTGGTCAAGCACTTTGAACTATGGTTCGATTATAAATGAAGTAATTGAAGGAAATTCCAAATTAATATTTTGTTGAGAGATTTTATCTTTTATGTGTAAATTGATAATTAAGATTCTTTACAGTTCTTGAAAATATTTAGTGTAATTACTTTAGTGATTAACCATGTCTTTAGATAATATTTATGCATAAGACAGATCATTTTAGTTCCATCTTGCATGATTGTTAATTCATTAATTATGTGATCCCAAAAAAATATAAATAAAAAATAACCATGAAACTGATATAAATAAAACAAAGGGTATTATCATGATCTTGTTCTAAGAGTTAGTTTTTCAAGGGGTTGATAAACTAACCAATGACATATGGGAGAAACACCTTGAATCATTTAAGGTTTGTGTTTATAGATTTCCACCTATCCACAATGGTGTCTCCTTGGATTGGTTTCTCCTCGGATTCTAACTTAAACCGCCTCCACTAGATTATGACATCCCTACATTACATATTCTTTACTCACATATAGGTGATAGGTAAATGAGTGTTTACATAAAATAAACCATGGGCACGTAGGCCCTACATATTAATGTAGAGAGAATGCACATAGGCCAATAATTTAATTTAATAATAAATTTCAAGAAACCCAATCATATACAAAGGTCCGATCTAGATCATGATCATATGCATTCATGCAATGAATTTCGCATTTAATAAAACTAGCATTAAACTTTTTAATCGTTCTTATTTAAGATAAATTGCACTCGAATCAATTAATTATTATTTTTATTTAATAAATACTTTTATCTTAAACCTTTTCTGAATTTCTTTGTGATTATCATCCATTATAATTTTAAACATATTAGTAAATTAATTTAAAATTAACTATGTACATAACTTTTACCTTGGAGGTAACCCAGTGAATACACATCCAAAACTACCCAACATTTATTATACTTGTATACACATTATTCTTTGTGACATTTATCTCTCACATAGAGTAATAACTTTAATAAAACTCATAAATGATGTGAAGATCTTTGAATATTATGAAAATGTTAATAAAACATTAATATATATATATATATATATATTAAATACTATCACATGGTCTGTCTTAGTTTTACACCCACACACAAGCACATGCATTTAGGGTTACATAATATAATAAATTTTAAATCTACATAACTGATAAAAGTATACAGTGTGTAGATATTATATACAAATTTTGTACATTCTTCACCATATATCTAAAGTACACACCTAGGGTCTCGTTGTGTGATGCGTACATTGAAAATCTTGGAGTACTTGGTGATTCCAGTGGTCCATATGTTGTGTTCACTCTAGGTTACACAGTCAGCGGTTGGGTAGGGTGTGTATGGAATAAATGGCCAAGACCTGACCCGAAAGGGACTACATGCCATGTCCAGTGGGCCACATGGGGTGTAGTCCAGCTGACTGTGTGCCAGTCTGTCCTGGTCAAAACATATTGTAAGAATTAACTACACTACATTCATTAATGAACATGGATTGAGTAATGTCTGAACTAATCCTAATGAATTTAACACAACTACACTACGTGTAAGATTGATTACATAGCGTGTAGAGAAATGTTACCTAGACAGAATCCTTGGAACCTCTATATGATATCCTCGATATAATTTTAATTGTAAAATTAATTATTTCTCTTAAATTTGTGAGAAATGATAGAGGAAGAAATAGATCTTGTCATTCATATTAAAAGGGAATGATTATACTTTAATTGAAAACGAAACTATAAATTTGAAAATCCCCAATGATTATTAAATAATTATAAGAAACAATATTTCTGCTCTAATACCAATTATAGGTTTCAGACATAGTAGAAGCACGGGATGGCTGGTGCCCAACGTTGATTTTTTCAGTATTCAATGAGAAATGTGGGATCTATGCGATGATGAATGTCGTGATACATGTAATTAAATCAAATAAATAAGACAAAGGAATATAACAACATTACCAAGAGAGAGGATAAACATAAATTGTTTACAATTAATTTAATTTAATCGAATTACGTCTAATATGATTCTTTCTTGGTTGATGTGTCTGACCACAGATCTATAGTGAGCCTACATCGCATTATAGAGATCAATGATAGATCTCCTCTGGAGTTGATACACAAGTGCACCATGAATATCTGTACATCATCGAAGGAGTCTACAGGTTCCATCATAGAAGATCCTTGCCCTTGCGTCATCTGCCTTCGATCACCTTGAGAACCTCTTTCAAACAGTTTTGATTGATCCGATGGAGGATGATCAATCTCGTTCTTTAGAGAGTTATTGGAGAGGGTTGAACTCTCTAGGTTCGAAATGTTTTTTCCAAATGTTGTGAAAAACACAATTTACATCGCTTAGATTTCACTTACATAATAAGAGGATAATATAACCAGGCATTAATTCCACTAGGGTAATAATAAAATAATCTACACATATGTATTTAATTATTCCATTAATCTAGAGAACCCCCCATGTCAAATAATCACAAAAATATTATTATTTTCTAAAATTCACTTAACAAGAAAGTAATAATCAAATATTATTTAATCAAATAATATTCAATATTATTATTTCTCAATAGACCATTAATATCGGTCCTCCAATCCTCCTAAAAAATTTATTAATTATTCTGCCTACAATTAATTCTCTCGAATAACTCGTTAATGAATAAATATGATTTGGAATACATGTATAATTATTAAACCACAATTGGGAAAAATATTTATTCAACTTGTTAAATAATAAATAATTTAATTGAGATCATGTATACAAATAGTATGTGACCCTCGAAGCCTCTTTTATAGTGTTATTAGGCAGAGCAACCTAAAGTCCGAGGTCAGCATCTAGAAACCTACCAAATAACCCATAGAGAAATATGTTAATTTCATAATGACATGTCACCTCATACGAACATTTACCATGTAATATAATCACGTTATCACAATATATCTAATTGAGAAGGTTTCATGTCAGTTCCATCAACCAATATGCTCAATATATTTTTCTTTGAATTTCCAGAAATTGAACTTTACAATAGAACATTGTTTCCATAGATTTAATTAGGCTATATTATTTACATCAAAGGGCCTGAGATATTAACTTCTATTAGTGAAAATAAGGGATAAATCATTTATCATATTATTTATCAATGCAATATTACTCGTGATTCACCCAACGTATCCTACATCGCTGTAAACTTATGTCATCTTGGTTTTGGTCATCACATCAAAGTCCGCGGCTCATAATATCCATTCATAATAATATTAAAGTCTAAGGATCAATACACATGTCTGAGGAAGGAACATCCAAAGAAAATTATAAATGTTTACTTCCTACTATTGAGTCTTGTTCTCATAATATACTACAACATATCACTAAGGGAGACACCATGAGAAGGTGCCTTAAAGTCCTATGAGTCTCCACCCCTGATATCATGTATCATTTGTGTTCGTCAAATGAAATCATCCAGCTATAGAACATATATTCAAGAATTGTGTCATAGCACTTCTAGTTTATCATCATAACAGGGATATGTTATAAACTTTTAGTGTGATAGTTTCTCTTAGGACATGATCACATACAATTTGATGAAGAAGAACAATCATGATGTGATATTGGAATTTTTTAATATTCAAAACCATGAATCTAAGTTATCATAAAGTAAAAAAGAAGTTGGTTCTATGGAACCATCTTCAACAAATACTACCCCCATTTTCCCCCAAAATTTATATCATAATTTCTTGAGATGAAATTTTCTATTTACCAAAAAATTTCATAGAAATAAAAGACATTGTAGACCCCATATCAAACAAGACATTTTAATAATATTAATAAACAAGTAATGTACCTAACATCACATCATTGGATGGTTTAAAATATACTGAAGTAGTCACAAAGGATTTATCCACACCTTTATAATTATGATATCTATGACATAAATAATTTCCTCCAATATATAGAAAAGTGCTCTCATAATGACTTGTTTTATACTTAAAACATATTATTAGTATATTTTTATTATTTTTCTAATTATTAATTTGATCATTTTATTTATATTCACGAGAAACATGATCAAACAGACAACATCACAAACACTTCCTAGATTTTAGAATACATAAACAAAGGTTATTTTTTACCAAAATTATCGCAATACAGAAACATGACTTTCTTTCCTTTGGATTTCCTCAATGGATGCTTCCCCATTACCCTCCACCATGGCCTATTTTAGATTTGTTTTTATATAATACATTATCATTGTAAAAATCTATTTATACTATTATATTTCATCAAATAAGATTCTATATATCTTTTATATTCATAATAATCCAATTCTATTTCATATATTGGATTCAATATGGAGTAAAATATACTAATTTTACTATAATTATCCTAAATAAAATTTGGTGAGTATCTTTCCAATCTGGTGAAGTTTTCTTCATACATGGACACTAAATAATTCTCATTCTTTCTCATTTAAAATCATTTATTTTCAATCCTATGTATAAAAATCTTATGAAGGTATTTCTAGATAAAATTAATAGTAAATTTATTCCATTGGAAAGATGAAATATATTCACTTTCCTTGGTATTCCTAACCATTGACCACTAGTGATGAGATTTACATTAAAGAAATAAATATAAATAATTACCTTTTGATGATCTAAACAACCCATAATTTCAAATATCGTTTTCAAGGATTAAATACATAAATCATCTACCACCATGTTAGAAGATCCACAAAATATTGGGGGTGTTGTTTCATGAAATTCTCTAATATATAATTGTTCCACTCAAGTGAATGAGTGTTTTTTCAAACATTGATTTCACCACCATTATTATTCTATTCCAACTAAGGATCTATATATACAATTTACAATGTTTCAAATATAACTATTCTTGGTTTCTGATTTGCAAGGATATTTTCCATGTGGTGACTTCCTCATTCAAATTCCTTGTTCCCTCTCTAGAAAACCATTCTGGATAGACATAGATTAAATAAAGAAACATAGTAATCATCAAAACCTGTCTCATTAAAATCATAAATTAGTATCTCTTAAGGTTATTTGTTTATATTATCATGTCCTCTAAAATTAACTGAACTCTTCTCTGATACAAACTATAAGGATTGATTCCTTTTTCACCCCATAAGTTAATTTTTAAACAAAAATTCATCTTCTTGCATTTCTAAAAATATTTTCACGTTTAGAGTTTCAGATAATTATTTTATAACTCTTATAAAAAAACCCATGAATTATGATGTTGACACTTCAACCCAGTTCCCAGTTTTTCATAAAATAATAATTATAAAGTGAATCACATTTTTGTCATAAAATATCTTTATGATTTTTAATATGACTTCATCATTGTCTATAACTCATCCATAAACACTATGAAAACATTTAAAAATATGGGATGAGAAAAAATATTAGTAAGAAAGAATAAAATAAACTCGTTTCTCTATTTTATAAAGTAAAATATCATATTCATGAGGTTTTCTTAAAAAAATGAGATCCCATGAAAAACATTTCTTCAAACCATACATTTTAGCCTTATATGGAATAATCATTAATTTAAACAAAATATCATTATTTTACCATATGAAATAAAAATATATAAATGAAAATTAATTTTCAAGAAAAAATATCCTTGTGGGTTCCTTGGTATATCATATTCATAGAACCCTTACAAGAACACTTATAAATAAAATAACTTACTAAAATAATTATAACATAATTATCTGGAGAACATAATCATTTCCCAATGCATTGGAGAGCTATATCAAGCTCACCCATCATCATAATCAATTTCCAAGTACCATAACATACATAAAAATCATATAAAATTGCATTTTCATCATAAAATATAACAAATTAACTCATTAAAAATATATGTAGAAGAGACTTTGGGATTAACATAAAAAGTAGGATAAACAACATTTTTATTTGGAAACCCCTTAAATAAAAATTCCCAGAATAATTAAAATACCATATTCATTTTAAAAACCATGAAAACATGAATAGTAATATTCTGAAAGAATAACTATCAAAATGGGGGTAAATTATTCTCATGAAATATATCATAAAAAACATTCACTTCACCCTTTTGTAAAAATGTCAAAAATAACTCATTTGGAATCCACTTAAAAATTATATTTTAAAAAACTCTTAAAAAAAGTAAAACATGGTTTAAAATTAATTTTAACATACATTTCAGTATATTATTAACATTCTTGAAACATTTAAAGAGAATTTCATTATAGGAATGATATAATAAAAACATTAAAAAATTTAATATAAGGTTTTAAATAAAAATAGAATACCTCACATCTAACTTTTCATGTAAAATATTTATCTTCATAAATTATAAGGTTATGTTTATTATTTAATTTAATAATATTATTTTTATAGTTATTTATCTATTGCATCCTACCTTTTAATAAATAATTTTAAACTTCTTTATTTGATAAAATATTATATAAATAAATGTTATGGTCCATTTTAGGTTTATTGTTTTTTAAAATTAGGACACAGTACAATAAATACAAGGTATGAAATGAAAAACAAGAACTAATTTTCAAATCACTTGAATGGAATCTTTATTATCCCATCCTATGTCACCCTATAGAGTAGGATATCTATGGAAAAGTTATAAAATGACATGGGTGAGCATAAATTCTAGTAAAGGAGAAAAATATAAGAGAACATCATAGGAGAAACATGATTCATAACATAATAACATGTACATAATATCATAAGTCAAAAAAACACATGATTATAATAACATGAGGCACAAAATAGAAATGTGGTAACGATATAAACATGATACATTTATAAAAATATAACCAAAGATCGTCTCAAAGGTTTTATAAAAAATTTACAAATCATTTTTAACAAGGTATCATTAAAAATTACCATTGTATTCAAAGGAATCATGAACATATCATCTGTTGAGATTAATTCTCTACCCAATGCATTAGATAACAATTAGGGAACACACTTTATACTTCTAAATTCAAGTTCACCACATTGATCATAGATTATGAGTACATATCCTTTTTAAACAATAATTTGGTAATGTGGCTTGCATACATGGATTCCCAAAATAAATTATAAAAATATACTTCAAAATGAATACCCTTCAATAAAAATAGGTTTGTGTATTCATGAAATGGAAATATATCTTGGTAAATTAAGGGTTAAATTTGGAAGTATAACGGGTATAAAAAGGGTTCTTATGATGGGTTTAATGAGAGATAAATTAATTATATATTTATAAAAACATTATATATTTAGTAATATGGGTTTTTATAAACACTTGAAAAAATAATAAATTTATAATCAATAGGCTTATTAAAAATAATAACATTAAGTAAAAAGTGGTGGAAGAGAACCCTCGCCTGGAGAGGATGATTCTTTGAGCTAGAGAGAAACTCATTAAAACCTTAGAACCATCATGTAGAGACTCTTTAAAGGTATATTAAGATAGGATTCATGCTCAATGTATTTGTAGTGTGGAGTGAGGAGGTAATTGGTGGGTATATATACTTAAGGGGTGTTTTAAGGGATAAAATAATGATTTTTTTATTATTAAAGCCAACCACATTAAGGTGGAATTAATTTCAATTAAATTGGATGGAAATTAATGTTTAAATTTTTTAAACACATTAAATATCTCAAAAACCCATTTAATGTTATGATTTTTAGTTACCTTGTGTCTTTCCATTTAAAATTTAACCTTTTACATTATTTTACCTTTACTTTGGTAACTCTTTTCATACATCGTTAAATTTATTATGGATAAAATGAAATTTCACTTATTAACGAATTTCGAAATTATAATTCCCAATATGTAATAAATTTTAATTTATTCAATTTATAAAATTGATATAAATTATCTATAATATGATACATTTATATCACATTAAAATAATGTTTTTAAGGTATTTCAATTGATGGTTGGGCCTCTGAGCGGTGTCGCCTCCCCTTTCGTGGCATCTAGGGTTTCCTCCGTTCCTGTGATCCTCCCCTCTTCAACCTTCTCCTTCTGAGTCCCATTTTGGCAACTTGATCGGCTTGGTGTTTCGTTCGTCTCGGTCGGTAGGCGGTCGAGGCTTATTTCCATTGAAGGTCGACGATGGATCTGGAGCGGCTCAAGGAGGGGAGGACTTGTTTCCTTTTCTTTATGTTGTTTTTTCAGTGGTGAAGGCTTTATTTTGGGGGTAATCGTTCGTGTTTGAAGTGATTGCTATGACAGGGTTAATCCTGTGGTTTTCCCCTCCGTGTGGTTGGATTCTTCGATGCCTCTTGTTCCGTTGTGGTGGTTGCGCGACTCCTTGAGTGGCGATGCGCTACGGGATTCTGCAGTGCTGCTGGTCGGATCTATAATGTAAGACCATTTCCACCAGCATAATCTCCGGAGTGTTCTGGGTTTTTCTCGGTAGCGAGCCGACGTCCTACGGTGAGTCTCTCGGGGGTCGCCTTCTACGGCGGGTGTGTTCCAGAGTTTTTGTTTTGGCCTTCTTTGGCATTAGGCGTGGCGGTAATGGATGTCTATCGGGTTGATTTCCTATTTTCTGCTGATGATCTTTGCATTTTTCTGGATTATTTCCATTTTTCTACTGGATTTCTTTGTGTTGCTAGATGATTTCAGTCTGGTTTTTTGCGGACCATGGCGGAGTTCATGCTTTGGATTGACGACGGTGGATGGCTCCGCTGGCATCCTCCTATGAAAGGTGGTGCGTGGATGGCTGGCCGGTGGGTCGACGGTCACCGGTGATGCTCACCGGAGAATTGTGTGATGTTGATTGGTCTGGCTGGTCTAGCGATTCTCGCCGGTGGTGTGATTGGTGGCGAGGTGGGTTTCGCGGTTCGAGGTGGCGTGCGGCTCGAGGATGGTGATGCAAGCTGTTGGGGACGCGGCTCGAGATGGGACACGTGATGATGGGAGCGTCTCGGTGGAGCATGTTTGGTTTGAATCTTGAATCTTGATTTTCGTGGAATTATGTATGAAGATGGGATGTTTTTTACGGTTGTCGGTTTTCCTTAAACCGGTATAGGGTATCAGTTCCCTTAAACCGGCTTCAGAAAATGGAAAAAAATGATTCGCGGAAAAAGATAAAAACATGGCTCCAAAATTCAAAACACATGTTTCTAAATCTGATGAATTTAGCATTATGTTATTCCTTAAATACATTTTTGATCAAGATAAATTATTAAGAAATTTTTAGTCATGATCATTTCATGATTATATTAGAAGAGTTATGGTATTTTGTAAAAACTGTATTTTTTTACTTTTAAAAAAATTAGAAAATTACCATAAATTCATCCAAATATAATTTTTATATCTTCATTAAAAAATGATATTTAATTTATTAAATTAATTCAATAAATATTATAATTATAATTTTAACTAAAAACACTTATTTATTAAAAACAAACAGTTTTTATGACATGATAAAAACTAGGACTATTATTAAAATTACTTGGGAATTAATTAATGTATATTATCATTTAAAAAGTGTTTTTCAAGAATATTTAAACAAAATAAATTTTATTTAAAACTTATAAATTTATTATAAAACATATTTTTAGTGGAATTTGAATATATTTATAGTTTCTAAAAAAATTGGTTATGTCATAAAACAATCCCAATGCTCGCTTTATTTTGTCTATATAAATAATATTGACTAGTTTAATGTTTAAAAATGTTCGTAACTCTAATCAGACATATTAGTCATCATTTAGACTTTTTGATGACCATACTTCCTAGTAAATACAAAATTATTCCAACTCCATCATTCACTAATTCTCTAACAATGGTTATTACATATCCTTTGATAATTTCTATAATTTCCCAAATTATTATAATTATTTTATCAACAATTTTTGAAGGGTAAATATTTTTGTTTGAATTTGAACTTATAGTGTTTCATTTAGTGTGTGAATTAGTATTTGTCATATATCTCCCTACACTATTCATATCTATTATAGTAAATATTATTTTATAATGTGCAATGCTCTTATGAAATATAACAGTCTTTCTATGTTCGCATAATAAAAAACTCATTATAGAATTAAAATAATATTATTAATAACATAATATAATTTTTGGGTAATTACATTCTCTCACCCTAAATAAATTCCTTCCTTGAAATCTATGTCTGGTCTCAAAAAAAAATTAATGTATTTCTCCTTCATCACTTATTCAGGATCCTATATATATTTATCCAACTTTTCATTTATCCCCAATCCTTTCATGATTCCATTAATCCTATTTATTTACACTTATTCCATTTCATTGTGAATATGGATCAGTTCTTCATCATATGAAAGTTTAGATTCCAATTACACAACAACTTTGTTAAGTATATGTGAAGTTTCTGACATATACTTCTTTAGTAGAGAAACATATAAGATATCATAGAAATTAGAAATATTTTGAGGTAGATCAGTTTGGCATCAAATAGATCTAACACACTCTATAATATAAAATGGTTCAATGTACCTTGGACTCTATTTTACATTACTTCCAAATCTTGGGGGACCTTTACAAGGCGATACATTGACGAAAATATAATATCAAACATGAAATAATAATTACTTCCTTATATTTCCATTATAACTCTTCTATAGACTTTAATAGGTTTTATTATTCCTTTGGACCACTTGTATCTTCTCTATAGTATCTTTCATAATGTATTGCTCCAAAATATTTCCCTATCCAACTTCATCCCAACATGATACAGTTTTGTAATTATTTTTACCAATTACTTCATATGAATCTATTTAAATATATGAGTGGAAATTGTTGTCATAATTTAATTCAAAAGGTGGAATAGTTTGGTCCCAACTCCTTGTAAAATAAAGTGAACTTGACATTATCATTTCCTATAATGTTTTAACAGTCCTATGATACTACCCATCAGTTTGGGAATGATAGGATATGATTATATTTACCTCCGTATTCACATTATTTTTAAGTATCATTCAGAACATACAAGTAAACATCGTAACATGGCTTGAAAATATTGATAGAGGGAACCCATGAAGTATCACAAATTCCAGATTATAAAAATGAAAAAATCACTCAAGGGGAAAATCTTATTATATATAAATGAAAAGAGTACACTTTTAAATCTATATATGATTACCCATATGGAATTGTTTCCATTTTATATATTAGGAAGGCTTATATCAAAGTCTATAGTGATATAGACCCACTTAAAGAGGTATTGGAAGTGGTTTCATCACAACCTTTGGAAGTTTTCACTCTACCTTCACTTACTAACATACCGACCATCTTTCATTAAATTCCACAATCACTCTTTTCATATAATCCCACCAATAATGATTGTGTAGATATCCATACATTTTGGTTCTTTGGATATATATAGACAATTCAGATCTATGAGCTTCATACATTAGTTGTTTCTTCACATCAATAATATATGGGGTATATAACCATGTTTATAACCTCATTACTTCGTCTTGATTTAAAAAACTCACGAAGCTTTCTATTTTTCATCACCTCTATCTTCCTCTATAACATAGGATCAACCCTTTGAAACTTCTTAATATTTTCTTTTAATTATGGTTGGGAAATAATTTGGGATAGGATTGAGGATATTCCTTCCCTTAGGACTTCTATATCTATATTTTTAAAGTCCTTTATCTATGTATACCCTCCAATATTTATCATTGTACAAAATCTGAGGTCTTTCCAAACATTGCAACCATGAATTTTTCATCTCTCCCAAGGTGACAGAGAAAAGGATAATCATGTACCTTAATAAGATCTAATAATCGCATTTGTCTTGTATTTAGTTCCTTTTGTGTGAATATATACTTCATAAGAGGTCATTTTTTATTTAGATTGATCCAATTATGTTCTATGTAGTCAATTCATAATACCATTGTTGCATCCTTCTTCTTCATAAAGATACTAGGCACCCCCTAAGGATACACAGATAGATAAATAAAACCCTTCTCCAAAAGATATTTCATATGATTATTTAATTATTTTAGCTCCATTAATTCCACTATATATGGGATCTCTGATTTAAGTTTGTATCCAATTACTAGATCAATAGAGAACTATATCATTTATTTTGGGGGAGGTCTAGATAATTTTTCAATAAATGCATTAATGTGATCCTAAACAAATAAGTATAAATTATATTTTTTGACCTTTACTTTATTATCATTATTCATTATTCATTTCCCTAAAAAATAATATTGGATTTAATTCATGAAAAAATTCAGTCTGGGATATCTCTCCTCTGAAAATGATTTCAGGTTTCCCTACAAGACAACTAAAATTTATTTTACTCTACAATTGATCTTGGAAGTTTACTTTGAGATCTAATGCATCCCTAGTATTATGATAAATTTTATCATAGGAATTACTAAATATTTGTTATGATGTTTTACTTACAAAAGTAATAAAGGATTACCTATATAAAATGGTGGCTTGAATAGATCATATAAAAGTTTTAATGGGAGAATCTACTTCTAATAGCACTCTGTTCGATTCGATGTTAATTTAAAACATATAATAAATAAAGGAATACATTGTACATGAATCAAAGTGTAATAGTAAGATTTGAGTGAGCAATAATTTTACCTACTACCATGTCATTTAGACCCTTAACTTCAGTCATCATGATAGATAAGGAATTACATTGATCCCTTAGCTTCTATTAGGGATGAATGATGTTTCCCTCCACCATTAATAGATTTAATAATTGGTGAAAAATATGATCAAGATCTATAGACATAAGTATTTTCACCTAAATATTCACTTGTTCCATATTTCCCATTTCATTAGAATTTTTATTTTAAATATTTACATATCCCTAATAATTTTGAGCATTGTGGTCATCCTTACAAAATTTTCAACTCTTCCAACTTTTTTTAATATAGTTTCTCAATTTATTTTTCATAGATTTGTAACACAATTTATGTTATAGTTTCTTATATTACTTTTAATGGTTAAGATTCATCCCAAATATTTTGAACATCCTTCACTTTTTATAATTATTTTTTTGAGGCCACTATGTATCTCAAAATTCTATCTCCACCTTGAGATAAGAACATATTATCTCCTCATAGATCTTGATGGCTAAAATTTCCAAAATGTTTGTAGATGAGGTCTCAACCAACTAAAAAATCCATTGATCATCCCATCCAAATCAAGGAAATTTTTTAAATAATTTTGTGAACTCCTTGTGATGTTCATCTCATAGCTTCCCACAAATTCACCATAATTTTTATTTAACTTAAAGAATTCCATTTCCATCTATTTCGTATGGTTTGATGAAAGTACTTATTGGAAGATACAATTTTAAATCCTTCCCAATTAATAGAATCTATTTCATCATTAGGATTCATATTTTTTTTTGTTAAAACCCACCATTAATATGATTCTCCCTATAAACAATTACTATTAGGGTGACATTAGAATTCATTGAAAAACGTCATAAAAAATATATCTTTTCAATAAAATTCAACCATTGTCTCTTGATAAATGGGTTTAAGGGTCCACTAAAAGATGGTGGGTGTTGGTTCATGAATGATTCAACAGATAGTTTTTCCTCCTAAATGAAACAATATTCTATATGTAGTTCATGTTTTTCTTCATAAAATTTGATATTTCATTCAACATCGTAATGAAAGTTTCTACCACTACTTCCATCATATTAGGAAGGCCATAATTTCATTTTTTGTTACATTTATTGTTCATTTGGATGCTTCTATTTACTAATTTCTTTTAAAAAAATTATGTAAATAAAAAAATAGAATCTATTTATAATAAATTATAATGGTAAGTTAAAATCTAACATTTTTACAATATTTCTCTTTTAGGATCATATTCATTGTATCCTTTTATTTTTTAATTTATAAAATAAAAAATTACTTTAATTATACATCCTCTCATTATTGTCTGTTAATATTATATGATGACCAAAGAATATCTCATAGTACTATTAAAATACATCTATAGTAATTTCTCTTTATTGTACACTAGGCGACGATCAATTTAATACCCGATGAAACCTTTTCAAGGTTATTTCCCCTATGTAAAATAATTTGAGAGCCAAATCCACTTGTAATATTCAAATGGGGATTCTGTTTTTGGGAAACCCCTCACTTTTTACATCACTGAAATTTCATAATGTTTTCCTATATTTAGAATTACCGTGGTTTTATTACTAATGTTTCCTAGTCTTATTTCCGTAAATAACAAAACATTCCTTCAAATACAACAATGGCATCCCGCCTTTTTATATATGGTTTCATACATAATTCGTTGACAAAATATTACATAAATAACCATGAAGGAACATTTTATTTTTAGTTCCTTGGATACTAGGTATGTAGTTTAATAAATAAAAGGTATAAAAAATAAATCATAAACTAATCTTCAAATCCCATGAAAGTCAAATTTATTACCATATCCTATATTACCTCACTACATGGGATTTCCTTAGGCCATTTATTAGAAGAAATGGGTGATCATAAAGCCAAATAATCAATAATAAATGTAAGATAATATTATTGGTTAAATATAAATAATAACATAATAAATTGTACAAAATAACTTGAGGCATAAGATAAATACATGAACCTAATAACATGGAGCATAATATAGAAATTTTGCTACAACATAATATTATACATTCATAAACATATCACAAAAGAACATCACTAAGGATTCATAAAACATATTACCAACTATTTTGGCCATGGTACTATAAATAATTACCATTTTATACACCAATGGAATCATGAACTTGTTATATTTAGAAATTATTTTTTTTACTCAATTCATTGGAGTACAATCAGGGTTCACTTTTCATATGAATAAATTCTTGTATGCCACAATGATCAATGATCATAAGTAAATATCATTTTAACCCATGAATAGAGAGTTTGAGTCTAATTAATGTATTCCTAAAATAAATAATTTAAATATAATTCTACATGAATACACTTTAAGGAAAATGGGTTTGGTTATTCCTAACATAAAAATATAGCAGGGAAAATCAAATATTGATTTTGGAATCATAAAAGGGTATAAAAAAAGTGATCTTTGAATAGGTGTAATTAGAAAGAAATGATTTCCTTCATTGGATATAAATCATATATAGAATAGGTTTTTATAAGCACTTCAAAAAACAAAATAAATTTAGAATCAAAATTATTATAGAAAATAGTAAGTTAAATGTGAAAAAGTTGTATAATAGAACACATTCCTTGAGAAGATGATTCTTAGAGCTCGAGATAGACTCCATATAGCCTTATAACCCCTTTGGAGAGACTCATTAGAGGGATATTTATATTTTATTAATCCTCAATGTCTTTGGAGTGGATACTTGAGATATAATTCTTGGATATTTATACTTGATGAAAAGTGGATTTGAGAAATAAAATAATGATTATTTTTTATTAAAGATAAAAACTTTTGGGTGTAATTAATTTCAAATAATTTGGTTTATTATTAATTTTTAAAATTTTTAATATTTAATTTAAATACCTAAACCACCCATTAAATATATTTTTTAGTTATCCTTTGACTTTCTCTTTTAATTTTAACTTTTCTACATTCTTTTACCATTAATACATGAACTCTTTTTTTACCTCAGTTACCTTTTTGTGTATAAAAATTATATTTACCATATTAAATATTTTTGAAATTTTAATTATAAATATGAAATATATTTTAATTAATTAAATTTATAAAGTTGATCAAAATTTATTCCTATATATTTCATGTATAACACATAAAACCATTTGTTTACAAAAGTTAAAATCGTGATTTTAAAATGCTAGGAAAGTGTTTATAAATTTAATTCCTTATAAATGTATTTTATAAAATGGTATTTTATTTCTTTTTCCCCCAAAATCATTTTTTGGAAAATTCAAATAAATTCTTAAGAAGATAATTTATGTATAATTATTTAAAAATTCTTTTTATGATTATTTCATGCAAAAAAAATTTATTGAAAATGTATAAAGTTTTCATAAAACATATTTTTAATGTAATTTCAATATATTTATAGTTTCGATAAAAATAAACTTTTTTCTTTATCACAAAAAAATCCAAATAGTTACTTTATTATGTCTACATAACTAACAATAATAGAGATAAATTATCTTATTAAAAATGTTTATAATTATCATAGACCATATTGGTTAATATTCATAATGTGGAATGTCCATATATCCCTATAAATATAACAACATTCTAACTTCATCATTCACTACTTATCTTATAAACTTTCTTATACACATTTTGATGATATCTATCATTTTCTTATTACATGTCTTTTTTTATATCCATTATGGAAGGGGTGATATTTACGAGGGAGTTCGTTCCAATAGAGTTTTTTTAGTGTGTTCATTATTATTTTTCTTTTATCTGCATTTACTAATCATAGGGGTTATTGTAAATATATTTTCATGATGTACAATGTTATTATAAACTGTAACAGTCTTTAGTTTTTCTCATAATAACAATTTTATTAAAAAATATGAGTTATTTTATTAGTAAAATAAAATAATTTTAAGGAAATTTTATAATCTTTTTTAAATTCCTTTTAATTCACTTATTACCATGACATTATTAATCACTTAATTAATTACGTTTATTTTTTTTTTATTTTGAGGATGTTTGGTTCATAGGTCTAAAAATGAATTCAATTAGTTTACTATAGTAAAATGGATCATGATTATATCATTTATTTAATCTTATTAATGTTTTCATTATCATTTTTATAGATTAATTATACTCTTAGAACCAACAACATACGTTTTGATGAAAAAACATTATTCTACAATATCATGAAGGCAGTTTGTATTTACGTATGACTAACCTTTCCAAGTTCCAATAAATATAAAGGAAATAAGATAAGTATTATTTTATCTTCCAACAATGATAATTATATAACATATATCATATTATTTCATTAAATTTTCCTATATATACCAGCCACGGTGGCGGCTATGAAAAGTAAAATACATCAGTTAATTAGTTGGTAGTCCACATGTACACACAAGTGACGTTTTTATTTTTCATTAAATGGAAGATAAATATTTATAATTTTTATTTAACATTATAGGATGAAATTTATATTATATATATCATATTATTTTATTTGGTTCTGAATTTCCTTTAGATCATGAGAACCATTAATAAGGGTGGGTTGAATCATTGGTGATTTTTAAAAATTTATTTTCACTTGAAATTAACAACTTAAAATTGTTAGATTTCTTATCCTTATATACATTATATAAAAATCTCACACCCATGAAAAAATTGGAAATTAAATCTTGAAACATAGGATTTAAAAGGTTCTCCATTAGTATGGGTGACTATATCCTTTTCATGGAAACTCCCTTCAGTCCATGGAAATTCACTATTTATAAGAACTGGATATAACATTATCCAAATCTCGTTTGACCCCTTATATCTATTGATAGAAAATATTATACTAACTCTCCTTAGTTAGGAATAGTTTTCTTGTTTCTTTATCCAACACAAGTATGTGAAACTTTTTAAAATATCCCATAAAAATTTTGTTTGTAAATCATATGTCTAGTTTTATTAATTATATAATAGATTTTATGGTGCACCTAACTTCATCCAATGTACTACAACCTATGTGCCTCACTTACTCTACCTATGATCTACATACTATCCATTATACAAAACCATTTAACATTACTCCTTTCTTGAAAACCCAGTTTGATATCTTTGATCAACACTTCTAAAATTTAAAATCTCTCAGTCATCTAAAATTCTATGGATGGTTGTCAAAAAATCTAGAGTCTTATTGAATATTCTTTAACATAATTGAAGCTTCATGAAAACTCTAGTATCATCAACATTTTTCAAACATTCACAACCCCAACATTAAATAACTTATTCATACTTCCTTTTCTCATCTAGATAACAAACATTTTATGATTATGTCATTATCATAATTGTTATAACATTTAATAAGTTTAGGCAAGGCTTTTCAAAAAATCATTTAGTGCATGTATTTCTGATGCATTCTTTAAAAATCCTCTATCTAATGATTTTTCTCCACTATTCCACTATTTTCTTCAACTGATTAGCTATGTATGGTGGACTCATATTCTCTATGACTGGTGCCCGTTAAATGATTCCTTTAACAAATGGACTTTAGATATGTTGGTTTGATGTTATTTTTTTGATGATTTCGTACACCTCTAACCGATCATCCTACCTTAGATAAAATTGCACACCATGTTCAAAAATCCTATTATAGTTTTTACAATAGTTATTTGAAAAATCAGCATATCTTGTAAAACTCATTCAGAAAAATTCATTATTCATTTTCATTCTATTTCCAATGAAATACCCCGAAACTATATGTTTTTTTGATATTTTTAAGGATATATAAAAACAATCCTTTTGTTTTAGGGACTTCATTTCTATAAAATTGAAAACTTATCTTGATGGTTCTTTACCCAATAGACATAAACTGATGCCTTCATACCAAAACTCCCTTTATGAATTCAAATTTTATATATCTTATAACAAAGTCTTTCCCACTTTAAATTTATAGAAAATTTCAAATGAAATTGCTGTAGCTTCTAAATACTTAAATCACAAAGGTATAGTCTATAGGGTTTCCTTCAAAACATGGTTTTGAATTTGTTTTATATAGTGTTCCTAATTCATCGAGTTTAATAGCTTCAAATTGGTATTGTTTATCAAACATTAATCTTATAATTTTATATTTTTACACATTATACTATTTTATACAAACATAATATCAAGGAATTAATGCATAAATTTATATAGTAATAATCAACATCATTTTTTATGATAACATTGTACAACTTCATCCTTAGAACTCTTGTTGTTCTTTGTCAGATAACCATATACACAAGAAATCAGGGATCAGTGCACTCTTGGGGGTAAAACCATGCACACTCATTATGATTTTAAACCTATGATGGAAGGTCACGTCTCTCTATTCTGGTCAGATATCTCACACCTCACCTCTGAATTGTACCAACTTTCTCAATAGAATATAGGGTGGGGATATACATCCTTCTGGAACCACAAATGGGAGGGTAAGGTGCTTGGGTTTCTGAGATATCTCGGCACTACCCGAATGTTCACAAAAGCCAAAATGTATTTCTCCTTCATTAATGCAGTGTTGGACGAGGATCAGTATGACACCTTTAACCTCATTGACCTCTCTGCAGATCATGGTTGATGTGTGTTTGCCCCCTCCCCCTCAGGGGATTTTAACACTTGGGAATACCAATGCTCATGGTAGGTTCCTACTCATGTAGACTACTGGAATGATATTTTATAGTCCAAACTCATTCCCTATAAATACAATTTTCTATTGTGGAGAATTAGGAAAAGAGCCATCTCAACAGATGATAATATTAGAGGAAGTGGGATTCTGACCGTGTCCTGTTTCCCCTATTGTGTAGCCAGCGATGAGGAGAGTGCCGACCATATTTTCTTTTGAGAAGACTAGGAATATAATATTTGGAGCTACTTTGGGGAGTTTACTAGATTTATTAATCATAACATGGTGGAATCACCTTTCCTAGATAGGTGGTTCCACAGCTCAGGGGATAGAGGTTTGGAGAATATGGCTTGCACTTTGATCATGCATAAAGGGTGTTGGTATATCTGGAAGGCCAGGAACAAGATAAGGCATGAATGGGGTTAGATATTCTAGTCACTATATCATTCTCAAGACAAATAATCTCCTCATCAACCAAGTGCGCCTCTTCAGAAAATGGTGGGATGCCCACTCCCTTCGTTAAATGAACATGTGGTCTCAAGCCACATAGCCAAACAACAATAGTTTTGGAGGCCATTGTATTCATTGGAATCCCCACTCTAGGGGACTCAACCACAATACTGATGGGTCCTATAGCAGGGGGGTCTTTCACGGAGGAGGAGCTATCTAGGACTCTCAAGGCTTGGTGGTTTTGGCCTTCTATGCTCGCCTTGGCCATGGTTCATCACTTCTGGCCAAAGATAATACTATAGTGCAGGGTTTAATTCTTTGACGACGGAAGGACATTGTTATCTTAGATATTGAAACAGATGCTAAATCCAACATGATGTTCTACACAACCTTTTCCCAACTCCATGGTCAATCGCCTATATCATCAGAAAACGCAGAAATATTATCAACAACAACAATAAAGTAATTCACTCCTAGAGAGAGGGAAATCACGTTGCGGACCACCTAGCTACACTAGATTTCATTGGGCCTGACCCGGTTTGTATACATAATTTGTGCAATTTGAAACCCTATGGGGTAAACCTGATCAGAGGGGATGCCCTCAGTATTCACCATTTTAGACCACCTTAGGCTTCTTCCCTTTCTGGTGGACTTGTTGGTTTTATGTTTTTCTCCTTCATTAATAAAAATTAAAATGATAAAGGATGAACATATCCACCAATAACTTAATGCTTAATGAAATTATACTTGATATCAATTCTATTTAATATTTAACATTTTATAGGGTTTTTGGAAAGATAAATGGAACTTTTATTTACCCAATAAATCTTTAATATTTTACAAACATTCACCCACAAATATTCCATCTAAAAATTCATCCATAGCATTTTTGTACAAAATTGGGTAGAGGAAACATGCTATACTTATGTTATGATCATTTTAATAAAAAAATTATTATTATTCCAACTTACACAATAATATCCCAAGAATAAATTTCCATCTTTTTTTTTCCAATACAAGGATTTCTTTAACTTACACACCATGGTTCCATCATTGTCAATAAAGAACCCACGAGGCTTCTCAGTATAAAGTTTTTACAAAATTTACCTATTAAATATATCTAACTCAATATCCATATAAAATAATTTGTAAAAACTATTTTTAGGAACTTGGATGAACATCTTTTAATTATTGGGCGTCACAACAAGGAAAAGTTTCTTCAAAATCAACACTTTCCACCTATTAGTAACCTTTTCAAACTTGTGAAAAAATTTGTATAAAAAATTAGATATGTTTTTTAAGATTTTTTATAATCAGCCAATTTGTTCCTCAGATATTATTTCCTAGTTTTAATGGAATAATATCTCATGTTTTAGTTTTCTCATTTTGATATAACTCTTAATTTAATGTAATTTATCCACTCTTTATGTTCAACTACCTCTAAAATAGATTTTGATTCCACCTATGATATATGTGGTACCTAATTCTCTACCCAAAAAAAATTTATAGTCTAAATTGGAGTTTTAAATTTATAATGATATTGTTAGATTCAACATATTTCTATATGTAATGAAATTTTAGAGAACTTCTACCTGCCCCATTTTTTGACACATGATTCATATGAATCTTCATGCAGATGATTTGATTACCACACATCTTCCCATTCATTATCCTCATTGGATGTATTCAATATATACTATATAACACCTTAAACAAATTTTTTATCGAATTATTATCTTTAACAACATTCACATCATAGGAATCAGTTTAAATTTTTATTCATTTATTCCAACACCTTTTATTATTTCATCAGTTGAATATCCCTTGAAAATTATTTCTATAACTTTTTCATCCATCCTTACATGATCCATATTTTTTATCTTTAGAAAGAATAGACTCCCAAAAAAATGAAATATTTTACTATTGGTTTATTTCTCACACCATATTCCATCAGAAGGTAGTTTATATTATGAGCAAAGAAAATATCTATTTTCATCATGAACCACTACACTTATAGATTATCTCTAGAAGAATTTATAATATTTGTATTCAAGGAGCATGATTCTTCCAATTTCTAAAAAAATATGTTTTTACTGTTAATACCGCATTTTTTAAGGAGTTTATGAATAATTGTATTATTTTTTAATTCCATGTTTTCTCTTATAGTTTTTGAAATCAATAATTCTTCACTTCATTCTATTGTGAGTTCTCATCATCATTATCTAAACACTCATCTCTCTTTTAACATCCCGTATGAAATATCTAAAAATAAATATAGCCTATAATTTATTCTTCATAAACATTATGTTATACATCTTTGTCTAGTAATAAATATATGTGAAAATTAAAAAAAATATTTTTTGATTTTTGTCTCATCAGCCGACAATATTCAGAATATACGATCTCCTGAGGTATGGTGGATTGGAATTAAAATTTATAAAGTTTGCGACAAACCATATTCCCATTCTAAAAAGATAAAAAAGATACATTATATAATCTCATTAGTTGTGATATGTTTCCTATATAATATTCTTTAAAAATTGTTCTTATATGTTTTGGGTCAAGATTCCCAAGCCTTCAATGCCACAACTTATTTTTATCCTTAATACTTAAGTAGCATGAGTTATAAAGATCTCTAATCTAGAAAATATTTCTACAAGTTTTTTCTCACTTAAAACTCTTTTCCATATTTCAATATTTTAAATATATATGAATATTTCCTAAAGATAAAGTACTTACCTTAGTCACAATGTTTTCTAAAATTTAATAATTTTTGTTTGAACCCATCAACATAGAAGACATACTTTTAATTAAATTTTTGTGAGAGACATGTTTTCCCAATGATTATAATATTTGTACCATCTATAAGAAAAAAAACTAAAAATATATACTAAATATAAATCTTCAATATAAAAATAAACCTTCCTAGTAAACAATTTTTTGAGGTTTAATATATATTTATTTATAAGCAAATTCATGGAGTTAGAAGTCTTTATTATATAGGTTATTTTCAAATTTTATTCATGTGATGGATATGTCGCAACCCTTCTAAAACCATGACATCCTAGAGTTTTTTCTTTCACCTATATGGTTAGAATATTCAAATGAAAATTTATATTTAGTGGGTATAGATTTAACCTGATTTATGGAATGAATCTTTTCAAAAACATTAGATGATATAGCCTTTACCTATGAGGCCATTTTAAAAAAAATCTCATATATTATAAGGTAATTTCAACCATAAAAATCATAATTGAGTCTTAAAAACCTCATATTTATTAGAAATAATTTGTTTACTAAGATTTTTCTATATCATTCATTTCTATAACTTTCAGTTTGAGGTTTTTAATCTTCCCAATGTACACATATATCATTTTTAGAAGATATTAATTTCCTTTATTATTTTTCACAATTTATTTATTCAAAATTATATATTATTTCTATATTTGTTTTGTTTTAAAAAATACATGCAACAAGTTCTGATCTAAAATGATATTATTTGTAGGTTTCTTCACAATCTTCTTCTTCAATGTTTGAGGAATATTATTTTATCAAAACATTTTTAAACAAAATTATAAAATTTCCTAGATTTTAATCTTCTAAATAATTTTTTTTAGTAGAGTTTTATTCAATTTTATTAATCAATATACTTCTTTTATTACTTCTAGTGATCCTTTTCAAAATTTAAATAGATATATTAAATTACTTGGAATGTTTTATTCACTAATTCCAAACAATATTTCTTCGAGAATAATCCTAAAATAATTTGACATTATTCTTAGGATAATTTGAAGAAAAAAAGAAAAATTACTCTAGACTCACAACATTTAAGTGGGAGTTTTCCTCCATATTTTCCCTTACTTATCTGGTAATTTTTGCAGATAACATATAGGATTTTTTGAATGATTTCATCATTTTAATAATCATATGAATCAATAAGGAAGAAAAATCTTTTCATCACCATCTTGGATTTTCTGATTTCCCATATCTTGAAAATCTATTTCATCATTGATCTAATTTTCAAATATTATATATTTTCTCATAAAATATGAAAAAAAACTTATTAAATTCATCTAGAGATAAATCATCCTTATCTTATAAAGTATAAATTTTAGAATCAAAACTATCTAGGAAGTTTTACATAAGCCTTTTAAAAATAGTATTATTTTCCAAGATATATACAAATCCACTGATATTTTAAATAAAATAATTTACTCTGGTGATTTACTCATAAAAAATTTCATAATCTATCATTCTAAAATATTCAAACTTACTTTTCCATATTTTTATATTTTCATCCTTTGCATTGATATTTAACACAAAGATACTTTGGAGTTTGTCTTATGTTTCCTTAGCTGTCTTGATACACATCAGCTTCATAAAAACATTTCTTACAAAGGTATTATAATTTAATTTCTATATTTCCCATCTACCTTGATATTTATTTTGTCATTGAATGTAATAGGTTCATCTTTATTAATGTGTGTAAACCCAAATGTTTCTATATCAATTACCGATTGTAAAAGAGACATAAGATAGTGTATAATTTTATTTTTCCAAGAATGATATTTTTCCATCAAAGGTATGAATACCTTTGTAATTTAATGAGTATAAATTTCCCATGATAAGGATATGATAGGGGGAACCTTCCCTTTAAATGCACAAAAGGTTCCGTAGGATTGTTAGCACCACTAATAAGGGGGGTTGAATCAGTGGTGATCTTTTTTGAATTTATTTTTAAATAAAATTAACCCCATAATCTTATTACATTTTTTTTATCCATTTCAACTTCATATAAAAATCGCATAAAAATGAAATGATTGGAAAGAAAAGCATGGAATGCAATATTTACAAGGTTTACCCCATAGTGTGGGTGACTATTTCATTGTAATATATACTCACATTGGTCCATGAGAATTCAATATTAATAATTAGTGAATACAATATGATCCTACTCGCATTAGACTCATTCAATCTCCTGATATAAAAGATTATATTAACTGTAATTAGTAAAAAAAAATATTATGTTTCTATGATAATATAAGAATTTGAAGCTTCATATAACATCCCACAACCATTTTTTTTGGAAATAATCCAATCAATTTTCTCCATCCATCAAGATTCTTTTTTGTTTTCCCTGCCTCCATAAACTACGCCTCACTTATTGTGCCTCTGATTTTCATACTGTTTGAAATCCAAAACCACTGCCCCTAAATAGCCTACATGAAAACTCTATCAAATATCTCTAATCAGGTCCTCTATCATGTACACTTCCCACTACACCTTTGTCTGGTGTTATTTAAGACAAACCAAAACTTATCCTGGTTGGAAACTCGCACTGCATAGAAAATTTGATGTATCGTCTATTTTGTATGGTTGAATACTGTTATTATGCATATTACTTCCACCGACTTTTTATGGGAATTATTTTAGGAATAACGTAGGAACTAAAATACATATTCCATCTCAAATTTTGAATCTCGAACTCATATTAATTTCATTGAACTCTTCTCAAACATACTAGAGTCTTCTTGAAAATTCATAAACACACATGAAGCATCATTAAAACTCCAGCATCTACATAATTTTTAATGAATCTTTAACATCATAATTAAGAAAATTATTCATAATTATTTATCTCATCTAGATAAAAAAATGTTAAAGGATACTGTCAATCTAATCTTTGGTATGGTATTTACTAAGTGCCTGTAAATCTTCTCAAAACTGCATCTGGTGTAAGTTTGTTTTGATGGATTCTTTAGAAACTCTTATGACCGATGATTGTACTCCAATTTTCCAATATTTTATTTGAATGATTAACTTAATTTTGTAAACTAAACATTCTTATCAATCAATTCCCTTTAAATTCATTCTTTGATTGATGGTATTTCAATATGTCCATATGATGTGAATTTTTCTATTATTTGGTATGAATTAGTCTAATCAACTTGTCGTAGCTAAAACATCACACTAGGTCCACAAATCTCGATATCATCCATCCAATAGTTTTTTGACGGATGCACTTCCTAGAAATTTATCATATGATGATAATTGTAAGGATCTATAAAACCCATTCCTTTAGTTTGGGGTAATTCATTTCTATCAAAATAAAACTCATTCTGATGGATCTTTATATGATGGACTCAAATTGGGGCCTTCATACCATAATTCCCTTTATATATTTGATGATTTCAAAACTTATAATAAATAACTACCACTTTAAATTCATATAAACTACCTAATAATATTGTTTAAAATTTCAAGGATTATTTCAAATTGTTATTCTCAATTGGGATTCAGTAAAAACATTATTGTAAATTTTATATCTTTCCCTTTTATGGATAAAGAAATCAGAATTTGTCTAATTTTACAACATTATCTTTATACTCCCATTCAAACATTAATCACTCCCTTTTTATTTTTACTCTTGTATGAGTGTATAGTAACTCATTAGTGAAGACTTCATGCATACATTCATCTTGTTTCGTTTATTGATCAGTGTAAGGATTGATTTTTATTCAAACTGAATTTTTTATAATAAATTTGAATCCCTTTATTTTAGATGATTTTAAATGAAAAATTTTCTTTTCCCCTTGCATGTGATCTCAGATAATTTCTCTAACCACACCATTAGTCCTAGAATAGGGTGCTTACCCATGGATAGGAGTTTGGTGGAATTATGAGCCATTTGAATTTTAGAAGAATACTTAATATTTAAAATTTAATAAGTTCTATATTAATTTCTTTGATATGGTTAATTTAGTCATATCTTTTGAAATGGGAATCGGATTGATATTTTTTCTTCATCATTGAGTTGGGAAGAGTGAGTTTCTCTTAGGCATGTCATAAACTCAAGTTGGGCACCATAGCCACCCTATTATTTTCATTCTTTTCTTTTCTTTCTTTTCCTTCCTTGTCTTATCACATAAAACCTTGTGGTTTCCCATTCAAATGAATGATAGAGTGGGAAGGAGAGGGATAAAGATAAATAGATATTGAAAGAGGGAGGTACCTCTATAGAGATCGAGATCCATTGGATCATCGTGTGGAAAATGTTGGCCGTGGAAATGGGTGACGCTTCAGCGGATTCTGCCCAAAGGTAGTCCTTTTTGAGTTTTATTATAGAGCCCCATATATTTTACATTTTATGTTTCAACCCCATTTTATGATTTATTATGACTCTTCATGGTCGGATCTATTGAGATAATGTTTTCTATTCATACAACCAGGCTTCTTAGGGATGAGATGGATTATGGTGAGGATATTATAAGGACTCTTATTTTCCTAAACTATGTTTTTAGAATAGATTTGAATTTTTTTCTTTAAAATTCTTGTAAGGGGTAAATTTGTCTTTTACCATTACATGTGATCTAGAATAATTTCTCTGACCTTTTTTTACTCCCAGAATAGGTTGTTTAACCAATTATAAGAGTTTGGTCGAATCATGAGTCGTTGGAATTTTAGAAGAATAATTAATACTTAATATCTTATAAATTAAATATTAACTTATTTTTTTAATTTAGTTCAATCATATATTTTAAAAGTATAATTGTACAGAGGTTTATTCTCTTCCATTAATTCTAGAATATGTAATTTTTCCTAGGAGAGGCATAAACTCGAGTTGGGCATCAGGGCCAGCTGGGGGCCCCCATTGTTTTCAATCTTTTCCTTCCATGGCTTCTCACATACTCCCATGTGGCTTCCACATCATGAGAATGAGAAATAGGATAGTTACAGGGATAAAGATAAATATAGATGGAGAGAGGGAGGTACCTTTTAGGAGCTTAGGATGAGTTGGATAATCATTCGACAACCATTGATTTTAGAAACAAGTGATGCTTCTATAGATTCGTCCCAGAGGTATTCCATTTTTATGTTTTTTCATAGACCCACTGTATATTTTCTATTTTTATGTTTTAAACCCCTTTTATGATTTTTATGACCCCTCATGGTTTGATCTATTATTTTCGGAGAGAAAACAAGGGTTTCTAGATCTTCTGAGTTTCTCTTTTTAGGAAAACCTATCTATACGGTGTGTGATTAAGGGAACACGCACCATGTGTTCTCCTAGTTTGAGGAATTTGAATGTTTATATGTACATTTTGTGTATGGAGTATATGTGTCGTGTACTAGTACTCATCCATGTAGCCGAGTACCCGACTAGGCAACCCGTGTAGGGGTGTATGCCCATGTAGAGTATACAGCCAGACCCTGTGTGGGTCACACACCATGTACATGTACACAGCCTAGACAAGTACATGGTAATGTCTCGTGAGGTGTAGGGGAAGGCACCCTATATAGGGAACATTCCATGTACCCACCTTCATGCCATGTACTTGAACATTTACAAGCCCAGTCTGGTAGAAGTACACGCCCACTTGGGGCTTTGGAAGTACATGTAGTGTACTTAGGGAGACACGATGTGTACTTCTCTCTTGTAACCCTTTTTGGGTTTTTAATATCTTTTCATCTGTGAATCATAATTTGACCTATAATTAGTCCATTAAGATTATCTTTTTGTGTAGATCACAATGGTATTACTCATGAGGTGTTTTGCAGTCTCCTAGGTGGAATTTATTGAATGGATAAGTTCTTCCTCTGGTAATAATATCCAGTGTATCCTAAGGGTGAGACCTATACTGAGATGAGACATGTGTATCTCTATTTAATAATTCCTATTTAGAATTTATTTTTAATATATCTCCCTTGAGAGATTTTCCATTCTATCTTATGAGGTCATGAGACAAGTTGTCCCAATGATTTCTTGTATCTATTACATTTCTACCTAGAGGATCCGGTGTAGGATGCCTCTATCTTATTTTTGTACTAAGGATCCCCTGAGGGATTCATTAACTTATGAGCTAATATTGGGATTCCATTGTGGGATCCCTTTACCTATATATCATTATGAGGAATGAATGTGGGATGCACTTCTTCTTATACTGGCTTGAGGGTCCTGTGTAGGATACCTTTTCCTAAGTAACATTCTGGGGATCCCCTACAGGATGTATCTATTTTCTTGTAGTTATTGGATCCCATATAAGATTACTCCATTTCTATATAGCTAAGGATCCCTAGTAGTATACCTTCACTAGTTTGTAGACCTTGAGGATCCCAAGTAGGGTGCGTATTTAGTGTTCAGACTTGAGGGACACAATGGGTGCCTACTTTTTGACTGACCTTGAGTTAATGTGTTAGGTTTTGGTAGATATGGTAGTGTGATTCTCCTCAGAACATGTGGAAAAATTTTAAGCATGTGGGGAAGTGGAATTAGTATGGGGTTTCGGTGTTTGACCACCATCAATCTTTATTTTTATACTTTAACATGATTATTGTTGATACAGAATTAATTACTAGAGGTGATTCATATTGGTCGCAGTTCATCTTAACACAAGGTGTATTTATTTACCTTCGAGATGCCTAGAATATCTTCTTGGGATCCAGTTTCTGAGCCATGTTATTTTTATACGTTTAATTGTATTCCTAGGGGTATTACTTGGGATTTGTCTATTGAGTTGTATATGTGATGATTATATTTCTAATATGTCCAATGGTGTTTCTTGGTTTCTAGATGTTGAGACTATAACAATGATATATATGGAATGGATCCCCTAGTAATGATACTCATGGATGATTCTACTCTCTTAAGTGGTGAGGATCATTCTGATCTCCTATATTAGATATGTGATGTGGATGATTCTACTCTCCTTAGTTTGATATGTGATGAGTATGATTATTATCTCCTTGATATTATTATACACATGGATGATTATGCTCTCCCAAGTGATAGGGTTGATTATGATCTCCCTGATCAGTTACATAACCTCGGTGTTGGACATAGAATTTCACATAATTGGATACCTAGAGGTATTCCTCTATTCCATATGATATATATGATTACACTCTCCCTTATTAGTAACTCTGGGGGGTGGGCATGGAATCTCATAGGTGATTTCTACTTACATATCATGTAAGGGTTAGACACTTAAGTATTATCCCAATTCCAAATGGAATGACCACATATGGACTCAGACCCAGGGCTTAGACATTGAAATTGATTTACATGTCCTAAGTATCATGCTATCTAGATCAGTGACCATTTATAGTATATCTGGATGTAATTCCCTGGAATCATTCTTTATGATGATTGGAAGTGATTACAGGTGAACCAAGGTGTAGGCTGATTATCCCCATGTGGTGATGTATCTCTCTCATAGAAATTTTAATCATTGTTTGAAGTAGGTATATGTAGATTGTAATTACATATATAGATATTGATTTAATTATACAAGACTTGAGTGGAACGACGTCTAGCTCAGATCCCTTTCACATGATGTTTGAGCGATCTGGATTACAGAACATAGGATCAAATACTGTTTGGTTTTATGTTATTTTATTCACTTACACATGAATATTCATATTTATTTATATATGTATAGTTATGAGACTATACATGTATCCACATATTGATATAGACATCTGTGGTGGAACCTACCCGGTTGACTGGGATTACTGACCTGAGGTTCGACTAGGGATTCACCTTTATTAGATTTAGTTATATTTTTAGTTATGTCTTAGCTAGGCTATTTATTTTTCTTTTTTATACACTCATAAAAACATACTTTTAAAATTCCATTGTCAGGGTGGATTGCTGAGATTATTTCTCACCCTTGTACGTGCACCTCGATGTACATGTAGACATTATATCTTCTTTACAGGTTGAGCACAATTGCATAGTGGATATTTTTAAGGCCATGCGCTAAATATTATAGTGGAGATGTTATTTTGGGTTCTTTTTTTTGGGATCATATAGTTTGATAGTGTCTAGATACCAGATACATGGTTTGTCTTAGAGTTAGTAGTTAAGAACGGTGCTTTTATTTTAGATTCTTTTTGTACTCATATTTAGGTATGGTCATCACAGTGGGTGACCAGTGTTGTATGAATGGTATAGTTTTTCATGACAGTATATAAATTTCATTTATTATTATATCATGTTCTATTTTAGTTTATTTACTACATCTATGACCAATTTATTTAATTTTGTGTATGATACTTGGTTATTTCTACTATTTTCTTACTCTGATATAAGGGAAAAGTCTCCTTGATATCACACCATTGGCCATCACTGATAGTCGAAAGCCTACATAAAAGGGGAGGTGTGATTGAGGCCAAGTAATAAAGTAGCCGAGAAAACTATTTTGGTGTCACACATGTTGGGATGTTACAATCAGTTTCTGATAACCTCAATGTCCAAGCGATAACTTCAGCTTTCTGGTTTCTCTCCATTTGAAAAAAGGTGTAAAAATTAATCTTGAATCATGAGTTTCTTCATGATGTTAGGAACTTGAAGAATTATATAGAAACTTTTAACTTAATTAATTTTACCTAATTTCATTAAGGAATGTTTTTGTTACCTTTTTCAACATCTCATTAGAAAAATGTTTTTAAATACTCCAGAAAATCTTTCCTACATTAAATAAAAAGTCACAAAAATTTATATTGAAAAAAAAATAACAAAATTGTTATAAAAACATCCTAAAAGTTCTTTAGGATCAATAATTATTACCAACCATATGATTCGATGATGAAAAATTAAATACATCATCTTTTATAGAGGTAGTCTGCATATACACAAATGAGCGATATTTTTTAATTTTATTATTAGATTATTTGGTATATGAAAAAGGGTTAAACCATAAACACAATAAAATTATGATATATTAGATATATTGATGTTATTATATGAAAATGGTAAATATAATATTTAATTAGTTAAAATAATAAATAAAAAAACACTCAGTTAATAATAATACCTCTTCTTGGAATAACCTTCTTAGGTTTATACCTAAAGTTATCTTGGGATGTTGTTATGGTAAAAATAGAACCACTAAAACCTGAGGGATGTTAGGAAATAATTTGGGAAGGTATTGAATAATCTATTATTCTATTTATGTGATGAAAAATATAATATTATATGTATTCTTATAAGTGGGGGAGAGGTCACACTTGGAATTGTCAAAAAAAACTATAATGTATTGGTGTCTTGCTCAAGAAAAATGGATTTAAAAAGACTCATTTTTTTTATGCAAGTATATTTTAGGGTATAAATATAACCAACCATGGGATTTATACATGGTTTTAGGCTATTTTATCCCTTATCATTTTAGTTTTGAACCATTTTAACTCTTACAAGGGTAAGTATATTTTTTTACCAAAGTTAATATTCATAATTCTAAAAAATGAAAGTGAAATCATTATCAAATTTGGAACTGATGATTCCAAATATGGATTTAGTTTTAAAAAATTTTATTTCTATAATTGGTAGAAATTAATTTAATAACAAAACCATAATACATGATGAAAAATAGTTTTCTAGAATAATGCATTTTAAAGTATAAAAATGTTTTTTCAAAAATTAACTGTAATTTTGATTCTGATGACAATAAATTGACTATTTATAATAAAAAATTACTAATCAAATTTCAATAACAATCCATAATATAGTCTAAAATTTTAAATATATGAAAATAAAACATTTTTTCTTAAAAATGGTATTTTCTACTATTTATCCAAAAGTCACATTTTTTTTAAACTTTATAGAAATTAACTCTAAGATAATATCGATTTTTGATTTTAAAAATAAAGCTCATTTTTTCAAATTAAAATTATAATATTTTGAAATTAAATTTTTTAATATGACCTTATATTGTTTGAAACTCAATTTAGTTACAACAAAACTATTTTCTTCTTGACTAAAAAGTTATGTACTATTCTTATAATGAATATAAATCTATAAAATATAATTATTTAATTTATATAAGGAATAAAATTTATCTATTATAAAAATTAAAAAGGTTGTTAAAATTGAGGATGAATAATGTCTATGATGGTGGGAAAAACTATCATGCAACAAATGTTAAAAAAATATTCTTTTTTTGATTTTATAAAGAAAGTCAAAAATGACCTGTATTAAAAAATTAAAAATTTTATTTTAATACCTTTAAAAATAAATCAATAAACTGTTTAAATTAAAATTTAATAATATTTTATATATAAATAATAATATTCTTGAAGCATTTTGAAGAACATGGATATAGAAGAGAAAGAGTTAAAAACGTTTAAAGAAATTTTTTAAATAAAAATATGTTACCTCTGGTCCAGACTCACTAAGTATGTATTTAACTTTCTTTAATAATAAAATTATATTAATTATTAAATTTCTTAAAAAATCATTTTTATTCCATTATCCTTATACGTTTTATTTAAATTATTATCCTGTTATATTTAGTTACTAAATTGGTTATTTCCAGTCAAACAGTTTGGGGATATTCAGTCCCGAATAGCTTTGGTGTGTCGACCATGGTCAAAGGGGTCATGGTTACATCGAATAAAAATGGTAAATTTTTTATAATTATATATGTATTCAATAAATATACTTTTAAAACCATCTATTAGAATAGGTGATAGAAATTAGATACATCGTTTAGGGAAAATGTATTTTTCACGTACTCATGAAAGATGTTTAAATGTTTATAATAGATTAAAATGAAATAAAGTAGATAAATATTTAAATTTATAGAATAATAATAAAAATATAAATATCATATTTATTCAATAAATTCATCCTTATAAAATTCCATTTTACAAGGTGGTAAAACAAATGCATCACTTAGTGGAGGTGGTATTCCTCACATATTCATGAGTTATGTTTCTATTTTCCAATGGATATAAGCTTAAGAAGGTAGATAATATTTTGTCCTTAAATAATAAAAAATATATAATTAAAATTATATATATCCATTACATACATATTTATAACAGTCCATCTGAGGTAGTGATGAAAAAATATAACATCATTCCATGGAGGTGGTAGTCTGTATGTAAACACAAGGGATGTTTTCATTTTCCATATGATAGAAAGGAAGAATAAAATAGTTTCTAAATAAATTAAATAAACTTTTAATGTTGTAAATATAAAAATCTCAGTATATTTAAATAGATAAAATATAATTTAAGGATGTTTAATAATAAATAAACTTGTAAGAGTTCAATTTAGACTTATACCTCCTCCTTGGATGTCTTCCATTGGATTTTAACTTATGCCTTTATGGATTTGTCTTTTAGTGATACCAAGACCAATAAAACATTACTATTAGTGTTATTGATGTTTTTTCTCTGATATTTTTCATTATAAGGATATCAAACAATGTGAGGAAGTGAGAAGGGTAGGTTCCCTTTTATAAGTGAAAGAAATGGTACCGTTATAAATACTAATAACTTTAAAATATAATAAATGTATTTCTATTGTAAAGTGGATATAATTTAGATAAATTAAAAATATACATAAATTTAAGGTCCAAATACACTCATATAATCATATCTAGACAAGTTTAAGATATATTTTAAGTGATATCTATTGTTTTAACCCCCTCTAACCCTTTTTAGACTTACTATGGTCACTTACTTTTACAATGCTAACTTAATTGTATGACTAAAAATGAGGTGTAGATTGTTAAATAATTTAAATGTGATAATTCAAAATATTTAATCCATTTTAAAATATTTAATTTCTCAAATTGGTAAAAATATATTTTAAAATAAGTTCAGAAAACACAATGAAAGACTGTTTGTAAATAAATGTGTTTTTTAACGATAAAAATGATTTTTCACCAAAATCATGTATAGAATTGATCCACATGATATTTATTGTTATATTAATAAAAAATTGAGTTATGAGAATTTATAAAAAATAAAAAAAATCCTTGTGAATACTTAATTATGATATAATAACCAAAAATAGTTTTTATTTGAATAATAACATTTCTTAGATTTCCCAAATATTGAACATAGATTTCTATATTTAATATTACATTTTTAAAGTAAATATATTTATTAATAAATATATTTTTATTTTTAGAAAAAAGGTTTCATAAACTTTATTTCCACTCTTGTATCATTATAACGTCATAAAAGTGACGTTGTTTGTAAAAAACTGTATTTTTCACTAATCTTTAAAAATCAATTATTACAAGAAATTGCCAAAAATTAAAATTCATATTATTTTAACATGATGATGTAAAAAATGATGTATATTTTATCAATTTAAAAATTTGAAATTAATAAATTTGAATTTTAAATAAATCTATGAAGTACTTGAAAAAACAATTTAGTTAAATAAAACTATTCCTTTTTTTGATTAAAAAAATAAAAAAAATTATTTTCAAAACTATGATGAATATGAATTAATAAAATGAATACTTATAAATAAATAAAATTGACCTATTTCATGGATAAATTGGGTTTTCTCATTCTTCCCCATAAAGAAATTACATCCCTCACAATTTTATTCATTACCTAAATCAGTAATGTTTTTATCTCAAAACATTTTTAGATTCTCAAGTGGCTTCTTAAATCATATGATTCTTTCATAAAACCATAACATGGTGATTTTCTTTATTATGTAACCTTCTATCCATTTTCTAAAACCTTAACTGGATTTTCTTCATTAGAATGATTTTTCTCTAACTGAACTACTTCTGAGCACAAAACATGGGATGTATCCAGTACAAATTTCTTTAACAAAGAAACATGGAACACATATTTTTCCTGAGATGAAATAAGAGCTAAGGATACTCAGTAAGAAACTAATCACACTTTCTCTATAATTCCACACAAACCACTAAAATTTTAACATAACTTCCCCTTTATCCCAAAATATAGTACCAAAAAATAGGCATTTAACAATGGTTATTTAGTGACGGTTTTCAAAAACACTACAAACCACTTCATTTTGTAACTTTTTTAGAGGTGGTTTCTTTAAAACTAATATCATTATATAATGGCTTAAACCATCACCCAATTTTTAAAAAAAGGCAAAAAATATTTTATTAATTTTATTAGTGATTTTAGGAAATAGATGAAAATAAGACAAGGATTTTTAATATATTTCCACTAAAAATAATGATAATTTTTTTTAGAATTAAATAATCAATTTTTATATACAATTTAATAATTATTACATGTTATTTATAATAATTTATTATTTTTTATTTTTTATTTTTTATTTATTATATAACATTTATTATTGATATTTATTATTTTTAATCATATATTATTTATTATTTACAATTGTAATTAATTATAAAGTGTTAGTTATTAATTATTATTTTTTTATAATTATTTATTAGTAATTATTTGAAAACTAATTTAATTTTTAATCATTAATTGGTAATTATTAATTATTTATATATGTATGTATTTACATATAAACACACACAGACATACATATATACATACATACATTGATATATATTTATATATATATATCCAAATCATGGCCAAAACATCCTCAATAAACTTATGATCTGAGAGAAGATGAAAATAATCCTTCAGCATCAAATAACCATGAATTTTGATATGGATGTCCATTTATTCTCTATGACCAGCCAAGTTGAAGGTTACAAAAAGGATAAAGATAAAAGTGAATAATAATTTTGTAATGGTTAATAGTAAAAAATAGTAATGTTCTAAGAGAAGTTAAAAATAAAACTTCATTTTCAAATAGTCATAACTTTTGATCTTGGTGATCGTTTGAGCTTCTTGGAAAGTCAAATTGTAGATGAAAAAAATCTATACCTTATATAAATTAAGAAATCATTGGTTATAATATTTATTTAGTCAAAAAAGGAACAGAAGTCCTCAAAAACTAAGTTTTAATTGGGATACGCTAATTTGTGAACATTTTATAGATTATCAACTTTGTTAAAGATAATTTTATTATGCTTCTTGGGTGGTTTATTATTTTATTCCATGAGTTCACATTCATATAGATATAATGGTGTTTCCATTTATGTAGTTTTACAACTATTTTTGATTTATTATGTATTATATATATGTGGGTGTATTCATATATATTTATTCATTTTTATTTACAATTTATACAGATTTATCTATATTTATTTATAATTATATATTTTTATATTTATTTATATTTATTTATTTAAATTTTTTGTATATTTATAATTATATATATTTTTATATATTTATACTTATTTATATAAATATTTATTTTTTGGGTGTATATATATAGATATTTATATAGTTATATTTATATATATCAAAATGTATTTATTTATATTTAAATGTTTATATGTATATATTCAATTATATTTAACTGTATATACATGTATGTTTATAAGCATTTAGGTAAATTTAGATATGTGTGTGTGTGTATATATATATTTATATCCATTTATGTTTATTTATGTTCATTTATATATATTCATATATAATTATATATATTATGTCGATATATATGCATATATTTATCTCTCTGTGAAAATTTATATACATTAATGTAAATTAATTTATATTTATATATATTTATACTATATTTATATATATTTGCATGTATTAATTATCAAGACCCACTCAGTCTAGAGTTACTCCTCCTGGGATGGCAATGAAGGAAGAGACACGATGACCCTCGAGTCCCACCTCTAATAGGCCCCAATTTGGTGACTAGCATAGAGGGTATTCAAATCTCACATATATGGAAGGAATTTCCATTTATAACACATTATTAGGTGAAAGAATATCAATGATTAGTCAAATCCTTGACATAATAAAAAATAAATATCTCAAGCCATCCAAAAAAGCATGAATTGTGGGAACAAATTCAAAAAATCTAAAAATAAATTCCTAAAAGAAAATATAAGGAAGCGAAACAGTAATTGCCTCAATGGATGAGCTGGTAATATCAAACACAATCCATGTAATCCGCTTGGTGACATGAAAACTGTTTGTATAAATTTTGGGTTAAAATACAAGTATTCTTAGTAGGATCACACCCAAAGTATCATGTGCACATGTGAAAAAAGGTATGCTAATGAACCGGTGTGAAAACAATCAAACTAAAAACTCCTATGTAGGTCAACTAACCAATATCATTTTCACCAAAGCATGCTCACCAAATAAAACATCCATGTATAATAACAAAATAATAAGCATTATGATAAAAAAGGTACCATGTACTATTTTCCCATTAATATAATACTTTCACCACCCAATGTTATATGTCATGTCACTCTCATATCTTGTATAAAGTAACCTTCCCAAATACACATGGGCAATAACATCATATTACATCACATATAATGTTCAAAAACCTAGTTCATCATATCACATCGCATCACAACCATAACCAGAATATGCGGGTATCGTGAACATGAATGTCATCAACTTTGTTCCCTCCTTATAACATACATGACCTCCACCATAAAACAGCTCATAAAACATCACCACGGGGATCTTTTTAATTCAGTTTATCACATCCCATGTATGCCAACTTCTCCTATAAGAGAGAACAAGTAGGAGTGGGTAACTAACTATCCATAATCACCATCAAGATATTGGGAAAACACCCCCCCCCCAACATATGGTTGTCAATACAAATTCCTTGACATGTGTGAGGTCTGTATAGAAATAACAAAAAACATACAAATATATATATATATATTACTATGCACAATCCCAACCTATGGGTTCACAACAAATGAACTATACCAACACACAACGTCACCACCAAGCCTCATAACCTATTCAACTATCTCTTCCACCACTAAATTCATAAAACTGCATAATAAATCCACAAACCACAAACTACATTTTTTTTCAATAATGTTAATCCAATTCACATATTTTATATTATCAACCCATTTTATTAATTAATCTCATCCATTTAGCATTAATAATCAACCAAATGTTACCATAATTATCATTTTAATTAAACCATTCATTTATCCATATCAACCAATACCATTTCAGTTCATTATTAACAATTAATTCCTTTACTACCCAGGAAACTAGAATAACACATCACAACACAGAAATAATCCTCCTTACCACAATAATCCCCCACATTTCCACCATATCATAACCAAAACCACCTTCTCATCACAATAACCACATACCACACCCACATCTCATCACATCAACCCCACACACCACAACTACACAACACAATTATACATCACAACCAAACATCACATATTCACATAACTTATTTCTAATTATTCTATTAGATTCAGTCACATTACTCTTTAAATTTCTATGGAATTATCAAACAACCCATAATTTCCTCATTTAGCCAATTTATTATCTAGATATAATTGGTTGGCCATTTATTCAAGATGATAACAACCAATCTCACAAAAAAGAGTTCCAAAAAACATCAATTTCAAACACAAAGGATCCCAATATACATTATTTTCAATGGTAAATTAATAATTCATAAAATCAATAACAATTTAAAGAAAATATATAAAACTTTCGATTTATTCCCCCTTCCCCTTAAATTCAAATTGAAAAGTTCTGTATATTTATTAATCCAGTGCATACCATCTTCCTAAATAATAATAATAATCTTGATCCCCCTCACATAAACACCAATAAGAGAGATAAAGGATCCCTTACCTCAAAAAAGATTTCTGAACCACTACATGAGGTTTAAAGGAGAGGGAGACCATCACCAAGCAAAACAATAAATTATAAAACCTTTATCTCCCTAATCACAACACAACCAAAATATACCCATACCAAATTATTGTCAAAAAAATATTTTTGTTCTGAAAAAAACCTTCAACAAAGAAGGAAAATGAGAAAATAGGGAAGTTGGAGGATAGAACATTACTTATAACCTCCAAGGACTAATCTCCCAAGGTTGGGATGAAATCCAGTGGAATGGGTTGAAATAACTAATTGGGACACACTTGTGTCACCAAACAATATAGAATAAAATCAACATATTGATGTGATTTTAGGAGGTTTTGTGTTTCATAAGAGATTTGGGAAACATATGCCTTTGGTGAAACCTCCAACACCATACTGTATAATTTCTAAAATAGGAGGACCACAACATAAAGTGTAGATACCTTACAGTAGAATGGATGGCCATAGAAGCCTCTAAGAATTGTCATTTTCTCTATGTTGTAGATCTGATAAAACAAGAGAAGGGAAAATGGTGTAGAGTGAAAGACCATTCCACAGAACACATTCTCCAAGAATAGGTCATGTAGCAACCCTTCTCCATGGAACAACTATGCCAAAAAAATCTAGAACAATTTAAAACTCACCACGAGGATTCCATTCCACATCCAAGGTCTCCATGCTATATCTATTCAAATTTTGGAAGTTGTACCAAAAACCTCCTCAGGAACCTATGTACCACAGCCAACCTCTCCACACTATACTTGCCTCTATTATATGGTGCATCCAATGATCCACACCATATTACTACTTCTTACTATATTCTTAATCCAAATCTCCTTTTTTACATCCAAAATCCTCAAGACACCCCTTAGACACTTACACAACCATAATTACAATAAATTAATTGGTTGTAAGGTCTTGATGATTCCATCATATACCTCTTGAAATATTCTCATCCTTGACAATAAAAAAACAATGCCTAAAAAGGAAAGGAAAAAGATCTGAAAAATGATACCATCATATATCTAACAAGTATAATGTTACAATTGAAACCCTATAGTCAACTAAACAAACCAAGATGATAAGAAAATTTTCACCAAACATCCCATGTAACCATGTCACTACACCACTCTACCATCAACATAACCACCCTTTTCAAATGATCATCTACACCACCATCTCAACGTCTACAAATCCAAATCCAAAAACTAAAAAAAAAACAAAAAACAATCACACCTCAATCAGAAGAATCATGGAGTTCCATCTTCCATATCAAGATATTATCCAATCAGGGCAGCACTGACTCACCCATATAGTTTATAAATGTGACATTATATAATAAATATTGATTAGGAATTGGGTTTCCCCATATCCATATATATTAATATTAAATAAACATCACATTAAGGAAATATAACATTTCATCAACTAACAAGATTTAATATTATATAAAAAAGGTTCGAAAAAACAAGAAAAAACTCAAAAAAATAGGTGAATTTGGAAAGCATATTTGTCTTTTGCTCCCATGTACTCTCCTCTATGATGCCAAGCCTCCACAACACATGGGACAAAGTGATGGTTACTTTACATAGGACTTTATTCATATGATCTTGGATCTACAATATATTATCCACAAACATTTTTTCATCCTCCATGTCCAACTCTCTAAAGTAAATGTCATGGGAGTTATCTGGAAGTTACAGACAGAGTTGAGAGAAATGGAAGATGTCACGAATCTAGTCCAGTCATGTAGGAATCTCTGACTGATAAGACACATCTCCAACCTGACCCAAAGCTTCAATAGTCTCAAAAAATTAAAGTGATATCTTACTCCCCCAACCTACTAACCATGTGGAGGAAAATCCTTTAATAACACATGGTTTGTAACCTCAAACTATAAAGACCTACTCCTATGATTGGTATTGTAATTTTTTCAGTCATGTGCTTCCTTCACCCTCTCTCAAACAACCAAAAACATCTATGTCATTCTCAACACCACATTGGCATTGAAAACTTATGAATCTTCAACCTCAGACTAACCGAATGAGGATTGATATAGATACTAGTAAAAAGATTCAAATGGGTTCATTCCAATGGATGTTTGATGACTATTATTATAATAAAACTCAATCAAATGAAAGTGATTTTACCAAGATCCTCTAAATTCTAAGATGCACAATTATATTATATCCTTTGGTATCTAGAAATTATAATCCATCTTCCCATATTTATGAAGGTAGAAAAAAATGTTAAGATGCAACTAAGTATTAAAAGCATATTCCAATCCTCTTCAAACTAATGAGGTAAAATGAGCATCTTGGTCAAAAAAATTATACCTTATAACTCCATTCTACTTCATCAAATCATCCATATATCTCCCCACTAAAAATACACATTTTCCAACTCCTTCATCTCTTGGGAGTGCGCTTATTTCATCAACTGGTCCATGATCACCCAGATAGAATCTCAAATTCCCTGAGTTCTCGGTAAAAATATGATGAATTCCTTCAATATGACATCCCATTTCTATATGTGATATCTAATGGATGCATCAAACCACTATTAACAAAATACTCTACCTTTACTAGTTGGAAAACCAAACACTAAACTACAAATTCTACCACCAACCATTTTATCCTAGGCCAAAAAAACTATTTACTCAAGCCACAATACATCTTAAACACTAATGTGTATACTAAAAAAGGTGTGCTATGAAACTCATAAGTAATACCTCATGCATCACTGCCAGAATAAACAACATCCCTATAAAGAACATCAAGTTTTGACCATCCTCCATCCATGATTCAGTTATACCTCTAGAGCATCACCATGGCCAACATTATTGTTCATCATTACTACCTATGAGTCTCTCCACTAAGACTCCCCCACCTGGCTGATTAAATAATACTACACTATCATCTAAAATAATAACATCCACTATAAACCACCCTACCATATAAGTGTAGTGATTTCAAGTCCTCTATCAACCTCTAATACTATCTAAACTCATGAACAACATCCTTCTATGAAAGATTTCTCAAATAATCATACATAATATTCACATTTCCTAAGGTGTATATTATATCAAAGTCATAATCTTGTAAAAAATGCATCAACAAATGTTACTCCATATATTTCATGTTATGAAAAGTTTTACCAAATATCTTGTGATCAGTTAAGACCACAAATTTCTCCATAATGCGATAATTTAACAATAATTTTGGCACAAAAACAATATATTCTAAATCCATATCATCAGAGGAAATAGTTCTAGTCATGTGGATATAAATTCCAATAACCATACTAGATCATTTCCTTATGCTACATTAATATTCATCCCATGCTTAATTGGAAGCTGTCATAGAACACTTCAAACAGCACCCCTTCTTCTAAAAACTGAAGCAGTAGTGAACTAATCAATCTCTTCTTCAGGTAGTTAAACAATATCTGACACTAATCAATATAGCTAAAAGCATGGTATTTCCTAGTCATATCTTTACATGTGGTCTCAATCCATAATAAATTAGACATGAACCTTCAATAATAGCCTGTGAGACAAAGAAAACAACAAACCTCTTCCACATTCTAGGGTGATTCCCAAGAAATGACTACCTTGAACTTTGAATATTCCATGGAAACACCCTACTAAGACACTATGTTCCCAATGAAATTCACCTATCATGTTCATAACATACACTTGGAATAATTTCCATAGAGTTGGTAGTGTCGAATAATCTACAATATAGCTCTAAGATAACCAAAATGATCCTCCTATAACATTGATTAAATCAACATTTCATTGATGAACATAGAAATGAAAAAGTATAAGATCTCATGTAACATATATTTCATAAGCCTCATGAACATAGCTAGTGTGTTCGTAACACCAAAAAGAAAAACCACAAATTTTAAGTAGCCATACTTGCATATAAAGGAAGTATTCCGGATATCATCCTCCTTCACCCTCAAACTGTGATATCCAGACTACATATTTTTCTTAAAAACCCAACTAGATCCTCTCAAAATGATGAAAATATCATCTATACTTGGAATATGGTATTGATTCATGATTTTCACCTGATCCAATATTTGGTTGTCTATATATTGCCTCATACTGTCATCCACATTCTTGATGAATAATACTAGATATCCTTTTTCAAACATGCTTGGTATGATTTAAACCTTCTTCATGAAATAATCTATCTGAATCCTAAAATCTTGCAATTCATAGGGTGTTATATGATTATGAGATAATTAAAATCATAAAAGCACCAGGTATAAGTTTATTCTGAACTCGATGGCAAATTGAGGGGGTAACATAACAATGTCCTGAATAAAAATATCTATAAACTCCATAAAATCCCTAGTAAACTTCACAATAAATGTTCTATATATTCCATAAAAAAATCAGAGATTAATGAAATGAGGGGCTCGAAACACATACCACCCAAATAAAAACTCTAAATTCCAATGAAAACAACATGTTGACCATCCAAATCCAATATCATGATTCTCCAACAGAAGTAGTCGATAATTGAAATAATAGAATGAAACTAGTTGATGTATATGATTACATTATTCAACTACATATATAGTAACAAAATATCGATATATAACTTATGGTCCCCATCATTAGTTTTCTCCCCCTACACTGATCAATCAATTTTTTATAGACTTCAAAAAATGTAGTAAACACCATGTGGATGGTAAGCCTTCTTATGTCGAGTCCCAGAAAACAGAGTAGAGTGGGCGTAACAAATGAGTGTAAATATCCTTAGTAAAAAAGGCACTCACAGGGGTAGATGATAATATTGATCATACCTATAATGATATTTGGACCCTATGGTGTTTCCACCCCCACTACATGAAACTGAACATAACCAAGTCATCCACCTTTTAGCTGAAAGTGTCCTCCATTACCATTCTTAATTCAAGGTCGCTAAATACAATGGATATCATGAGGTTGAACTCTTCCTCTCCTATCTACTCTTGGAGGAGTATAATCCTACAACCCCTACTGATTAAATGGACCTTCTAGTTATTGTTGATAAGGATGATGTTAAAATGGTCCACCTCCAACATACTAATCGTAAATATCTATGGGTAACAAATTATAATAATGGAAAAGGCATCTATGGTAAAAATAACACTATCCCAAGACCACTAGGAAAATTGGGAAAACAATTAGACCCTGATGGCTGAGAGGGAAGCTGTTGAGGTTGACTATTGGTTGGTCAAAACATTGAAGGACCTAGTAGCTGACACCAACCACTAAAAACTCCTTGAGGGACCAGTTTGGTTCACCTATCATAGTAAACCTCCTCACAAGTTGATACAATCAATCACCTTTTCCTTATTTTACCCCTCTAGAGATATTTTCAACAAAAAGGGAGTAACTACATACAAGATAGAAGGATGGAGTGCCTCCTCAAGATGCCACACTTAGGACTCCTCATTAGGTAAAAGATCACGAGAAATAAAAAATATCCTTGAACATGAACCCGTGTTATCACATATACATACTCACCTACTAAAGAGAGATCATCTCATTCCTATTCAGTACCTTCATGTTCTATGAAAGGAACACTGCATGAAACTCCTTCTAAAATTAAACCCATAAAACATATGCCTAAATCCATTCACAAATAAATAACATCCACCACTAATATGAAACTACAATATTTTTAGTAGCCACCAATGGGACCCAGTTCTCTACATGGGCCTATATAAAATTGAATTCAATATAAAGCTCATTCAACCAAAACTATGTATCCATATCAAATACATTTCCATCAAAATTCCCCTAATTCTTTCATTTAATGGTGTGAAACATTCACTAACACAGATAATCCTTCTCAATCTGATCAACCCTCTAGAAATAAACAAGATTATCCTAATAGACATCACCACCGAGAATTAGATTTTGACCATGTCCAGGATCCATAGTTGAAAGGGGAACAAGGATTTCAAAGTCCCAATATTATGGAATTTCATACGGATTTATTTAATTCATTTTACAATTCACAAAACTGCCCAATTCGATTAATAAAATAATAAATCATGATACATGTACCTCTCATATATGTATACCCTTAATGTGATTCCACCACATTTTTTTATTCCATAAGATCATATTCCTTCCATTGGATCATGGGGTGATGGGGCCTAAAATCCCATCTTATAACTAGTCTTACCTAGCCTATTTCATGCACAAAGATCAATTTACACTCTTTATCTACAAAACTATTTAATCCTCATATTTCTTAACTAAAAACTATATCCAATATCTCAACCAAAACACTAATGTTAGCCTATCGTGACACCCTCTAAAAAGAGGTACCCTTCCTAGGATAGAAATTGAGGATGAGAGATGATGATCCATGAGTCTTGCCTCCAGTAGGCCTTGGGTTTGGGGCTAGAACCAGGGGTTTAAAAATCTCACATAAATAGTAGGAATTTCTCTTTATAGTACATTATTGAGAGATAAGATATCAATGATCAATAAACTCCGTGAAATAATATAAAATATGTATTCAAAACCATTCCACATTCTATAATTAGTGTTAATAGATAAAATTAATATCAAAGTAAATACAGAAAAGAAAATGATAAGGCCACTACATAGAAACAAGCCCAAAGACCAAGCTTGTAATATCAATAATAGTATATGTAGTCATCCTAGTAACCTGAAAAACTATTTGTATAAATATAGGGTTAGAATATAAGTATACTCTATAAGATCACACCCAATTCCTCTTATGCGCATGTCAAAAAGATAACACTAATGCACTAGTGAGAAAATTGGAGAACCAACAACACCTAATCAAGTCAGTTAACCAATCCCATCCTCACCTAGTCACACTCACCAAATAATGTATCCAAGTATAATAACATAATATGAATCATATTGATAAAAATGGTTCCATGTACCACCTTCCCATTGATTTTTTAATCTGACACCCCAACATCATACATCCTATCGCTCCCATATCTTCCATATAGTATCCTTCCCAAATACACCTATTCCAACACATGATATTATATTAGATCTTTCTCATAAATGAATGGGATATCATATCAAATCATATAAAACCCATAACTAGAGTATTGGGGTATCTTGAACTTAAAGGACACAAACCTTCTACCATCCTCTTATCATGCATAACCCCTACCATAATCTATGTCATATAACATCACTACAGTTAACTTTTAAATTCTATCCATCACATCTTGTGCATGTCAACATCTCCAAGAAGAGATAGTGGAGAAGATGTGGTACCTATCCATCCATCCTCACTAGTGGGATGATGTGATAAATACACCCAAATCATTATTTTATTGGTAGAAAGTTTCCAACTTGGATGAAATGCATTTTAAAATCACAATGAAAATATATATATATATATATATATATATTTATATAACCACACATAATCCCAAAATATGGTTTTTAAACAAAATAAATATCCAAACACAAAACATCACCACCAATCTTCACAAAATCCAAGACTATTTCCACCATCACTAAATGCATACACCACATAAGAGAGCTAGAAACCACATTCTTCCTTTCATTCAAGTTATTCCAATTTATAGATTTCCCCTTACCAACCCATTTCAATCGTTGATCCCATTCATTTCTCACTAAGCATAAACCACATTTAACCACACTTCTAAATTTAATTCATGCATTCATTTATCCATTTCAACCCATTATAATCCAACTCATCATGAAAATTTTATTCCATTATTGCATGAGTAACTTGAAAAATGAATCAAAACACAACAATTATACTCAACACCAAAACAATCCCCCATATTAACACCATTTCATAGCCACATTCTCATTAAAATGACAACATACCAAAACCACATCTCAACACATCCTCCCCACACACCATAACCACACATTGATGCCAGAAATTACAACCACCTATCACATACTCACATAACATATTTCAAATTTTTCAATGGGATTTTGTCATAGTACTCTATAATTCTCAAGTAAATTATAACAAAACTAATAATTTATATGTGAAACCAACTTATTATCCAAATAAAAGTCGTTATCCATTTATTCGAGGTGATATAAACCAATCACACAAAAAAGTGTTCAAAAAACACATCAATTTTCATCACAAAAAATTGTTCCCAACATCCTTGATTATCAGTGGTACATCATGTATACATAAACTCAGAAGTAATAGTAACAAAATCAATAAAACATGTGATACATTCCCACTTCCCCATCAAATTCAATCAAACAATTCCATATCTTTATTAAGGTTGTAGATACCATATTCCCAAAGAATAAATAAACCTGGAAACCTCCCACATGTACAACTATAAGAGATATGAAGGATCTCTTAACAAAAAAAAACATTCCAAAACACTATATAATGTCAGAATGGGAGGGAGGAAATCCCCAAGAACCTCTATAAAGGAGAACAAATTTATCACACTAACATCATCTCCCTATAAATATAACTACATAAACATTATCAGAAGAATAATTTTCTAGATAATAGCCCTTCCTAGATGAAAGATAAGAAGAAAACAAGGAAGAGGGAAGAAGAAAACTTACTTGAAATTTACAAGGATTGATCTCCCAAGGTCAATGATAAAATTAATTGGAATGGTATAAAATATTTCTTTGATATTCCCTTGGGTATCCTAATAATTGATAAGAAATTCAGTATAATTAGAGAATTCAAGGGAATTTTGGCACCTACAGGTGGTCTAAAAAATATATAACTATGTCACAGCCTAACACACTACATCACAGAATTAATAAAATTTGGAAGACCATGGAACAATTTGGGGAGACCAATCCATATTATATATAATAAAATAATACTCAAAGAATTCAAACCATCTCTATGCTTTATTTTCTATAAAATTAGAGATGGTACTGTGAAATAGTGTAAAGATCCATGTCGCAGAACCCATTCACCAAGAGGAGGATGTTTTACATCCCTACTCCATAGTGAAGTTATTCAAAAAAAATGGTAGAGTCACTAATAAATATCTTCTGGGACTCCATGCCATACCTAAGGTCTTCATTATATTGCTTTGATAATTTTTTTGTATCCAGTTATTGGAACCATGTTTCTTTTCATAATTCTAAATGGATTGGTTTTTTATAATAAATACACACTTGGTTGATAAAGAAGTTTTCAAGGTAAGTGATCTTATGGTGCATGTGGCTTTAGTGCTAAAGGTGGTATCATTTCCGAATATTTGCCATATATTTGGAGTTTAAAAAAAGAAAGAAGGAGAAATATTCAAAAAAAGATGTATTTCTAGGAATGAATCCTGAAAATAAGTTAAATACATGGAGTTTTTTTAAGGCTATAGTTTTTTTAAGATGTGTTGCTTTACGGGGTAATATATTGTTGTCAAGGGTTGACGATTCATGAAATAGGTTTCATGAATAATGGATGAGACACGATGAAAAAATGGTAATATAAATTACCATGAGAAGATTCGTGTAGGGAATAATTTCTCTAATTATTTAAAAAGAATAGAAGCCTCATGAACATGGATGTAGAGGTTTGAGAAAAATATTTTTTGATCCAAAAACATCACGAAGGATTTGTTTCCCATAAATAGATGATCACACATCATTTGAGGCATAGAGAGAATATAAAAAAAGGGTGAATCACCCTTATTTCTTGATAGTCAAATTATTCTCAAATCAAGAACTATTTAAAAAAACATTTTGAAAATATTGGTTTAAAACTGACTGACCATAAGGAATTTTAGAAAAATGAGTTTTAAAAATACTAAGAGATTCATGATTCTTTGGGGCTCCAGGAATTCAAAGATATTTGTGAATGATGGAATCTTTGTGATGTCTATGATCTTGATGAAAATGATTTAGTTCACAAAATATAAGACATATTTAAAACAAAATAGAAGTTTTGTGAAGGCTAAGAGCTTCGAAAATAGTAGTCTTGAACATTTGGTATGAGTGAATAATGCATCAATTCTATAATATGGTGCAAAAATTGTATCGTTATAATTAGAGATAAATACTTATATTCCCACTTTATTAAGGTAAAATTCAAGTCTAAAACCCGATCAATACATCTACCAATGGAGTGGGAAAGGGGGAGTTGACATTAGTGATCTACGAGAGGTAGTGTTTTATCCCTAAAATTCTATTAAGGTTGTGTTCTTGGCATAGAGTGACCATGTATGGTATTTGTAATCAATAATAACTAGTGAATATTAGTGGATTCTCATATAGTTGACATAGTATTTATGTATTCCCCTTAGACTAGCCCTTATTATTGAACCCATTAAAACTGATGTGCTTCATCTCAATTTCTTCATAGGATTTTTTATTATTACGTTATTCCATTAGACAGGTTTGACAATTTCTTAAAAATGTTGGGAAAATATCCATATAATTCAAAGAATAATTTGAAACCATGATAAAACCCTCCCCTCTCATGGTTTTCTAGGATTATTTAAGTGGTGTCAATGGGTAAAGGTTCAATGTGTTTAATTTTTCTTCGGTTTTTTTCATGGAGAATTCAGTGAATGTTAAGGTAGTTCCCCTCTTTGAGGGAAGAAAAAATCATATTTATAATAATAAAATGATTTATCATTTACAATCCATTAGGATGGAATATATTTATGCCCCATCTCAAGGGATTCAGGTCAGCGATGTGACTCATATTTTTATGACTGAAACAGATAGAAAAATAGATGATGTGTATGCCAAAGCTCAAAATTGTCTTACTGTAACACTATCTAATAAAATCTATTTGAATTTTATGAGTTTCACTATATCCATGTCCTTGGGGGAGAAACCTGAAAATATATAAAAGGGTAATAACCATGTAAAGGAGGAAAAACATAAATTATTTCACAATTAGTTCAAATATCTAAAAATGCATGCAGATTAAATTCCAGATCACTTCTTTAATTAGATAACTAAAGCTATTAGATCTATTCAGGGACTTGAGGAAGAAATTAATGAAATTGACATTTTGAATAAAATCATGAGAAGTATCCTTCCTCTTTATCATTATAAATATTCATCCCTTAAGGAAAGACATTTTTCTATGATTTCTTTTTGAAATATATTAAGAAGTATAGTGGCTTGTGAAATAAGATCCAATCCAGAAGATTAAAAATTCAAGAGGGGAAATTGAATTCAATTACATGTCAAAAACATGACATTTCCAATGTTAATGATGAGGGAGATTATATGGATGATGAAATTATTTCTCTTTTGGATAATAAATTCAATTGAGTAAAAATATGATTATAAGAAAAAGTTATATTCTATTTTTTATATCTAGTAAAGTAAGGCACATTGTTGCTCGGTGCACAAGGAGATTTTATGATATAAAAGGTTAAGTAGAATCCATGAAGAGGTCTGATAGGAGGTTCCCTAAAAAGAAAGAAATAAAATCAAGAAATGAATTTTAGTTGAGGATATTTTTTTAGAAAGAGGAACAAGATAATAATGACTTTTTTGAAGATAAAGAACCAAAGTTTAAATATGATGTTGAATATTCCATGATGGATATAGTTGAAAAGGTAAAACCTACAAAAGATAAAGATAATCATTATAATGATGTTATTGATCTCCAGGTGGATCTTGGGGGTTCTAAATATGATATTGATATTCAAATAAATAACAATAAAATATGTTATATTTTCTGAAAGAGTCATCTGAGTATGTGGATCTGCTTGAAGTGGATATTGATCTAGTGTAAAGAGAGGAAGAAGAAAATTTAGGAACTCCTAAAATATTATAAGAGGTTATGGAGTTTAAAATCAAGATTTAAGAGTGGGAAAAATCATCAATAGTATTACATAAATACTGGAGGAAAGGGATAATATATTTTATATCCTTGAAGAAGAATAAATCATTACTTTAAGGAGTAAATTGGAAAATGAATCAAAATCAAGGGAAATGAAGAAGAAATTATAGTATTAAAGATTTACATATATAGAGATTTGGGAAAGAGATAAAAAAATTCCAAAGGACTATAGAAATCATTAATGATAAAATATATTTATTTATGGGAAATTGTTAAATTGGATATGATATAGAAATATCAAAGGATAGAAACTGGATGAGCCAAAGAAAATCGAAGAAAAAAGATGGACATATCATAAAGGTATCTAATGTCCTAATAGAGATAGATCCAAACCAAATATAGAATAGAGTTTAAAATAATTCTCAATTACCCTGATAGTATCACTGGTCATATACTTATAAAAAATGAAGAGTACATGTGGATGGATATAAGTGATAAGATATTTCCTATCATTAAATTTCAATTCTATGGATTTTTAGGCCGTACCTTGTCATTTTTTGAAGAGGCGAGTATTTTTCTAAATGGTGAAGAACTTGGAATTCAAAAATGGAGAATGAGACCATATCCACAGTAATGTATAAGAAACTATTTATTTGGATATTTTTTCACTATTCTAATGTTGGCTATAAATTTATTCATTGTACGTAAGGGAAAGTTGGGAACAATCACTATAGATCTCTGAGACAAGTCAATATCAGTTAACTAATAAGAATTACCCTCTAAAATATTTATTCTTCTCTAGAATAAGAATATGATTATTATTCAAGAATTAATATTGAAAATAGATTGTAGAGGACATCTTTTTCCTCCACTCAATCAAGTATCTCATGGAAGGAAAAGAAGAGAATCAAGAAATCCAACCTATAATAAATCACTCTCAAAGATATAAAGAATAGTATCACCTAGATTATTGATAGCGTATTCTCATCCCACATGAAAGGAAGCATATATTTGTTGGAAAATATTCAGTAAAGGGTTGATGGAATAGTTAGATGTAGAAATGTGGTGCATTTAAGATCAAAGGCAGTGGAAATATAGAATTAATAAATGATGAGATAATGAATACATAATTTCTCTACATAGATGGTTTTCCTCACAATCTTCAAAGTTTGATTAAACTCTATTACTTAGTATTTGTACTGAAATTTAATCATAATGGGTAAATTATAAAATGGAAGATAAGTAATTCTATCAAGAAAAACTCAAAGACAAATGGTAATTTATACTAGGTATAAAATAAATAAAAAAGGTTTTTCTTAACAATTGAAGAGGAAAACAACTTATAACATCGAAGGATTGGTCACATTAATAAAAAACCATAAAAAATCATTTCCAAGTTGAAGTTTGTTGTTGAACATCCCAATCTGAAGCAAGATCGAGAAAATAGATGTGATACTTTCATGTGGGGAAAGTTGTTCCTTCATTCTTATCATTCAAATAAATAAAAGGAATCAAATCATCTTGATCTAATCCACACAAATGTGTAAGGTAAAATGAATGTGTATGATACATATGGAGAGTTGTAATTCGTTATTTTTATTAATGATTATAATATAATGGGATGTGTGATGGTTATGAAGCATAAAAAAGTGCTTGACTATAAAAATAAATATCGTTACATAATTGAGAATGAAAATGGTTTTGTAATCAATATTTTATTATACGATAATGGAACATAATACACATACATTTAATTTTAAAATTACCTCAAAAAATGGGATCAATAATGAGGTGTCTCCAGTAATAACAACTCAACAAAATTAGTTCATTGAACACATAAATAGATTGGTGAATAATATGTCCATAACTATGGTGATTGAGATTTGTGTTTCTCATCATTACTGGAAGGATTTCGTTCAAGTTTTGGTGTATACTAAAAATTGAACTAGACTTTTTATAGGAGAGGACAATACATCATATATGATATGGAATGAAAGGAATAACTCTTTAAATTATTTTCATTTTTTAAGTATATTTTTCATCTGAAATAAAGAAGGCAATCAAGGAATTTATGGGGACGTTGTAGATGGAGGAATGTTCCCTGAATATTCAATCAAGAGTAAAGCCAAAACATTAAATAAAAATCATATTTGAAATATTTTGGAAAGGAATTTTGTCAATATCATTAAGGATAATACCACTAACAACTTGTGGATATCATATATTGATAATATTGATATTGCTTAAGATATTGAAAAATGAAATATTCAAATACTGAAATTGTGGAAGGATTTACCAACAATCTGGGCTCTCAAAATGATGATGATTCATAAGTTGAATTAGAAGAGGAAACCATTACATGATAATCTATACTATAACCTCATAGGATAATTAGAGGAGTAGAAGTTGATCGATACAACTTCATTGGGGAATGGAATACACCAACACAGAAAAGTATAATGGGGAATGTAGCACATTATTCTCTCTTAACAATTTTAGAACCAACCTCATATAAAGTAGTAGTGAAAGATGAATCATGGGTTAAATTCATGAATCGATAATTGGATCATATTAACAAAAAAGGGACTTGGGATCTTGTTAAAAGACAATAAATTCAAAATGTGATCAGAAAAAAGTGGATCTTCGACGATAAATTTGATGATCTTGAAAATGAGATTAAAAAAAGGAATGCATGGTGTATACATTCTATTAAAAAATTGAAGGCATTGATGTTGAAAAAAATTATTTGGTAGCTTGACTAGAGTCGATTAGGATCATCCAATCAATGTTGATTCAAATAAGTTACAAATTTTATCAGATGGATTTCAAAATGGAATTCTTAAATGGATTTCTTGAAGAAAAAGTCTATATTAAATAGTCATTGGGTTTTTAATCAGAAATTATCAAACGATGGTTTTTAGAATAATGAAAGAACTTCATCATCTAAAACATGCACCATGAGAATTTTATTCTTCATTCAATAATTATCTGAAGAAGATAAAATTTAAAATAGGAGGTTTTTATCATTATATCTATATTAATAATTCTCAAGGACATGAAATTATGGTGTGTGTATATGTTTATGATATTATATTTGGTGGAAGAAGGTATGGATCAGGGGAAGAATTTTCTAATCACATGAAATCATAATTTTAAATTTCCATGATTGGTAAACTGACATTCATTTTGGGGTTGCATGTGATTCAAAATAAGGGCTACACCTTCATTTCTCAAGAAAAGTATGCAATATAGCTTTTGAAGAATTTCAACATGCATGACACTAAACCAATGTCAAATCTGAATGTGGTTGGGAAGAAACAAGGAATGAATGAGGATGAAAAATATGTGGATCCCAAATTGTACAAGAGGGTCATTGTATGTTTATTATACTTGACTGTAACATGGTAAGATACCATCTTTGTAAAAAATTTAGTGGTTCTCTTCCAAAGTAATCTGAAGGAGGATCATTGTGCAGTAGTTAAAATAATCCTCAAATATATTCAAGGAACTATCAACTTTGGATTATTCTTTGTAGTAGGTAGAGATAATGAATTGTTTTAATTTTATTATTCTTTTTGGGTAGGTGATGTAGTGGATTGAATGTCAACAAGTGGAGGTTCATTCTTCATTTGAAACAAATGGGTGGTCTAGTTTAGAAATAAATAAGAAATCAATTATCTTAGTATGTATAAACTAGATTGTATATCAGGGAGAAAGGAATTCACTTAACAATTTTGGATGAAAAAACAACTGTCTAACAATGGTTATTTGGTGGCATAGCCAATGGTTATCCACTATGATAATTAGAGAAGGACTGAACTTGTAAGAAATCTAATTCAATACTATCATACCAAAATTATTGAGATTAGATATCACTTAATCGAAGAAAAATTTGAACAATGTGTAATTAAAATGGAACACGTTCGAACTAATGATCAAGTTGTTGAAATTTTTTCTAAGACTTTGGAAGCACAGATATTCTAGAAACATTGATTAAACCTCAGTGTTCATCTAACTCACAGTGCATGAGTATATTGGTCTTTATACCTTATCCTCATTTATGTTAACTATATTAATTTGATTGTGGATGTTCTTCCGATCTATGGGAAATATATGATCCATGGGTTTTTTTGTTTTTGTGTTCTAAGTTTTTAATAGAGTTTATTTGGTTTTATTTCTAAAGGGGGAGGTAAATGAAGTTCAATGAATTTTATGTTTCCAGGATTGGTGTTGGTTTATTAATTCATTAATCTCTCTTATGAAAATCTTATATTCTACAATGAGATTTGATCACATAGATTCAGAGTGATGGAGGAGATAATTCTCAATTTTCAGGGTTTTTTTAGGATGGAGATTTATTGAATTTATTTATAGATTACCAACAAATCTAAAGGGGTAGTTATTTTGAACCAAGGTACTTTACAAAGCTGTAAATTGATATTTTCTTTTAAATACAGACTAATTTGATCATTTACTTTTCAAGCTAAGAGATCTTATAGTGAAGATGGATTCAGTACTGAATGTTGCATTAGTTCCCAATTTTTTCCGAATTTTTGGATCACAAAATCAGGAGGAAGTTGAAAGCTTCATAAAAAGTGCAATTACCATATTTACTCTTTAAAATATGTTATTGGAATGGGCTTTTGAGAAGGTTGGAGTTTCATAAAGATTTGGAGGTTCAAAAAGGAATTTGGTGTCACATAGGTTTAAGGTTTCAGGAAAGAGGTTTCATTAAGAATTGCTCAGTAATGATTGGAAGAAGGTAATTTACATGAATATTATAAACTCAATCAATGGAATAATTTCATTGAATCTTAATAAAGAAAAGAATCATTGAAAAAAAAATTATAGGTTTTTCAAAAATATATATTGAGCCCAAAATCCTCACGGAGGAGTTGTTTCCAATAAATAGATGATTGAAAATCATTTGAGGTGTAGATAGAATTTGGAAAAATGGTGAATCACTCTGATTTCATGATGGTTAAATTCTTCATTTATTATGAACTATTCATGAACTGAATCATTTTAAAAATAATGTTTTAGGATTAATTGAACTTATGTAATTTTGGAAAAAATGTTTTCATGAATACTGATAGCTTCATAATTATTTGGGGTTCCAAAAATGTCGAGATCTTCTAGAAGGAATATAGCTTCATGAATGTTTATATGTTCATAAATGTGTGGTGTTTTTCAAAAAATAAAACATCTATGAAACATAATGGGTGTTTCATGAAGGTTGGGAGCTTCATGAATAGTGGTTTTGAACATATTTTTTGAGTGAACAATGCAATCAAGTTCATCAATTTTGGACTATAGTGAAAACATTGTCTCATTCTAATTAGGGAAAAAAGGCTTATATGTAAAATCTATTGAGTCGACCTTCGAGTCGATAAATTGAGAAAGACATCTCCCAAGGAACTAAGCACGGGGGATTAGATGTAAATGATTCGAAGTAGGAATTATGTTATCCCTAAAATTATTATTGAGGTAGTGTAACTAGATTACAGTGATTGTGTTCAATCATTTTTAATCCATAATAACAAGTTATTCTTAGTGGATTCAAATAATATTGACTCATAGTTGGTTTAAACTTCTTGGAATATCCCATAGTTTTAAACAAAGTAAAACTACAATGTTGTGTTTATTTTTCTTCATATGGGTGTTTGACTATTTCATGATTCCATTAGATAGGTTTAACCAGTTCCTACCAATGTGGTGATAAGATCCTTCTCATTGAAATAAAAATTTGACACACTAATTCACCACCCCCATCTGAGGGTGTTCTAGGTTACTTCATCCTAAAAACATCCTCGAAAGCCTCTACACCAAATATTTCCTCTTCATTCCATAGATACCTCTCTTCTTTGGAACATCCAAGTATCTACACCGCAGAACTCCTCCATTCTTAATTATTAATCCCACTCCCCCTTTTCAAAAAAAACTCCTCAAGAATCCCCCCATACACCTCTAAAACAAGAATTCATGCAAAGTAACGGGTCAAAATTTCTAGAACATTACATCAATAAATTTTTATATAATAGTATTTAAATAAATTTATATATAATTATATTTTTTATATGTGTGTTTGTATATATAAATTATTGATGGAAGAGGATGAAATCTTAGGATCTTAGCAATGGTGGTCTATAACGTTCCTCAATTTTATCTTTAGACTTGGTCATTACACATTACTTGGGTTTTAATCACCAGCCTCAAAGTGTATTCTTGTCTATGAATCCTTCTAATAAAGATTTGGAGAGGATTCAAGGGTCCTTTATGAGTTCTCAGGATGGGTTACTTCCAACATAATATGAAAATTAAAATTTCCCCACAACATCAAAGGATTATAATTTGAAAACTAATAAAAACCTTCAATTGTTGTTTCCAAGAAATTAGTGATGCATGGTTAGAGTCCAATGGCAGGGGATAAATGTCAACCCTTTTTCTTGTTTAGGGATTTAATTACCTGGGGTACTGTTAATAAGGTCTCAATAACATATATCATGGTGAACATAGATGTGATTTTTAAAATATAGGTGATGTATAATAACTCTCTTGTACATAATGTTCTTCTTGTTTTTGTTTTTTCCAATTAGTATTATATATCAATTGGTAGTGGATTTTAAAATTATTACTTCCTATAGAGGAGTTGATAAAGTGTACCGAGACTTTTGGTTCTCTTTTTCTAAAACCTGGTGTTCTTTGAGTCCATCAATGGTCAATTAATTTTGACTCATCATATATGAATAATTATTTTCACGTGTCTAGATTCGGTTGTATGGTCACAGTTGGGTTTTATGACACACAAAAATCTTGTATGAAACTACTTCAACTCTTGTATATTCTATTCATCCTAACAGGGATATTAAAAATTAATGGTTTGGGTACTCTTCCTTTTTAGTGGAAGTAGACCTTATTGAGGTTCTCATATACATGGTCATTATTCATAATCCCAGTGATGAGGTTGATTATCATGTTGTTTATAAAAAAGCTTCCTAACTTATATGATGAATGAAACTCATCTAGATATTCAAATGAAAACTATCATAGGGTGATTAATTGTGGAAATTGTGGCTGGAATGGGAACTTAGAACCAAATTGAAAATTACATGGGAAGAAGTGAATTACTAGGACTAAGGATACTTTGCAATTTGAACATGATAGAACCCAAGTGTTTAATGATTCTAAGGTATTTTAGGGTAATCATACCCCCATTCTAATGTTCCTATACCTTAAAAGAATTGTTATTTCTAGGGTTCTGACATGTGACCTTATCCTAAACCAAATATATAATATTCCAAAATCGTAGATTCTAAGGAGATTGAGGATAGACTGATTTAGGCCAAAACCTCTTTTAAGGATGTTCTCTATATGTTTTTTATAGAATGATAATTCTTTGGTTGACTAATCTAATGTAAAATTAGAATATGATACTGCTACATAGCCTTAAGTGGGCATAGATCTTTGAAAGGAAAATATTTTGGCCACTAACAAAGCCAAAGTAAGAAAATTAAATTGGTCACTACATCTTCATGAAAACTCAGGTTTCTCATAACCCTCGATAGGATTAAAATTATATATATATTATAAAGATACTTGAGGTTATCACAGTGTCTCATGCTCTATCTAAATTCATATTTAAATAAACATATAAAGGCATATTGTCGGTTCCTTAATAGTGCTTAAAATAATCAACCCCATTAAAGAAGCTATTAAGGACTTTGTAGTAGTGTAGATAAAGGATTTTTTGGTTGTTACCATGGAGGCCCCGTAGAGGACACCGAGGATATTCTAGGATCTATTTGTGAAGTCCGCAATGATTTCATTCCCATTACAATGGACCAAAGGCCTTCATTTTTTATTGATTTTTGATAATCCACCTTTTAAGGGGTGAGGTGGAACCCTTACAAGGCTCGTAGGCATAAGTATTACATGGCCCATATGCCTTAGAGGAATTCATTGCATGTAGGCTTCAACCATTACATACAAACCAGACTAGCTGCATGGAACTGCTCCTCCTGAGCATCTTCATCGTGAAATCAGCTCTCCACCTTTGCATGGTAATTCGGCTAGGATTTCTCATGCATGCATAGTCTTTTCCCGATGGTAGGTGATATACCCTCTCATTCTTGAAATCTATTTTTCTTCTGCTATGGTGAAATCTCCTTGCTCCTCCACCTTCTGATGTTTGTTCCTTGTAGGTTATCTGGTTTGCATCTATACATAATGTGGCTCGAAGGACTTGAGGTGGCCCTAAGCCCTTACTGGCCCGAAGGCCTGGGTGTATTGAAGGCCATAAAGGACTCGAGGACCAAATCGGTGGCCCAAAGGCCAAAACAAGGGAATATTTCCAACTACTACAGTTCCAAACAGTTCCTGCTATAGTACTACTACAGTACCCAGAAATTAGCCTCCTCCTGGATTTGATCTCGGGTCTCCAAGATTCACTTAAGGAGTCTTCACCAACTGGTCTAAGTCTTATGTGCCGCAATTATTCCATCATCGAAATATCTATAAAAGTTGGCAAGATCTCTTCCTTAAGGGGTGGGAGGTTGCATACCTCTTTTGAGTAGCCTATATCTGAGATAAGAAAAGAGGATGAATATATGAGTATTAATGATTCTGAAATGATTTTTTGCGTGATGGATGTGTTTTATAATGAAAATCCAAATTATGTAGGTGGACCATGCCATCCCCTAATCACATCATAAGTAGATAGTTTTGAGTTTTTTGACTTTCTTGTTATTATATGATTGATTTTGTTTTGAGAAACTTCTGTCATTTAGTAACTCCTCTTGCCCCACCACCAATACTTATTTTAATAAAATTGGCCCTTAAACCTCACACACACACACATATATATATATGGATAATAAATATTAAATAATATGTTAAAAATAATACTATAAATTTTTTAAAAATTGTGTTAAGTGTTTAATGACGATTCAAACCACCTCTGAACGATGGAAAAAGTTCATGAAATAGTTCCATAATGCTTTTTCAAAAGAATCACAAAAATATTCATGACACTACATCTCATAGTGGTTTCACAAAAGCAATTTGAAACAATTTTGTGGTGGAATAAACCATCACTTAATCTAAAACAAACTGATGCTAAATGTATATTTTGGTGTAGTTATGTATTTCCCCTTTCCATGGAGATATTTTATGAATAAAATAATCATCTACCTCACAAAAAGGATATTTCCTCAGTTTAACATCAGAACACTAATGACTACTTTTATTTTTCCTCATATTGTGTTGATTCATATTTACCTTTTTAACCATATCTTCCTTCAATTTAGTCATCAACAACTTTATCTCCATTACTTCATACCAACATAATGGAGTTTGAAACTGCTTTCCATATAATGCCTCAAATGGTATGATCTATATACTAGAATTGAAATTTTAGTTATAAGAAAATTTAAAAAAATGAATGATGTCTATCTCAACATTCTTTGTAATCTAATATAAAATCCCTAAGAATATCTTCAAAAGTGTGAATTTTTTGCTTCTAGTTCCCATCAGATTTGAGGATGAAAATCTATATTGAAATTTAATCCAGTTCCAAACAACTTCTAATGTACATTCTAAAAATTGGATGTGGATCGTGTTTAAATAAAATATTGACAGTAAATACATGAAAAATTACTATCTTTTTAATATATATTATAGAAAGATTATCTAAAGGTATAATATCCCTAATAGGGAGAAAATGTGAAAAAAATTTAAAAAGTAAAAAATTACCCATATTGCATTATTACCTTGATATTTATTTGGTAACATAATAATAAATTCCATTGATGTATTCTATTATTTAAATTTAGGTACTGAACACAGTTAAAGAATCCCATTTGTGAGTTATCATTCAGCTTTAACCTATTGAAAACTCAAAAATTTCATTGTAAAATCAATAATATCTTTATGCATTCATTCCCACTAATAATATTCCAAAATGTATCTATATATATTAGTACCACCCTAATGAATGAAAAACTTGGAGATATGATATTTATTCAATAATTCCGTTATCAAATGACAATCACTCAGTATACACACCCTCTTTCCAAATATAAAAACACCTTCTCTTTCAACATCAGACTCAAGAAACATTTCCTCCATAAACAATTTTACATTTCTTTTAAAATAATTATCTTCAATCTAAGACTTCTTTATTCTTTCTGACAATGATTATCGTACTAATATTTGATGCAATTGAGAATGTTTTTTAGATACACAACTTTCAATCCCAAATTCAATAAATCACCAACTAAAGAATCATGTTCCAAATGTATCAAGGTTAATGATGCTTTATCCTTTTGAATCAAAGAAACTACTACATTTTTACATTTATTAGAATGATATTGAATCATGAATTAATGATTATTTATTAGTTTTTACAATATTATCAACCACATTTCAACACTTTTTGGATGAATATACACTACAAACTTTTGAGATCCATGTTTATTTAACATTTCTCCCCATATAGAATATACCTATAAATTTTCAAAGAAAAAAACACCATTGTATGATAATGATTATGTATTAGATAATTTGTTTCATGAAGTTTCAATTGATGTGCTGCATAAGAAATTATTTGATAATTTTTCATCAAAACACACCCAATGCCATCCAATTAAGAATCACTAAAAATAAAATATTTCACTATTTATCAATGGAAGGCCTAATACAAGTGCATTAACCAATATTATTATCAATTCCTAATAATATTTATATCACCCATTTTTAAAAGTGAATTTAACTCCCTTTTGTGTTAAATTGGTAAATGGTCTAGATAATTGAGTAAATTTTTCAACAAACTATCATAAGTAACCAATAAATCCATGAATAATTATAATCTTAGGGAAATTTTTGGTCTTTTATACTCTTCCACCATTTTAGTTTTAGTAGTTTTAATTGTTATTCCATAATTAAAAACAATAATCTCACCAAACAAATTTTTTATTAGAAAAAATTTAAATTTTTTAAATTTTCCATACAAATTCATTTCTTTGAAAGTCAATAGAATAATGCTTGATTATTCTAATGATCCTTAGAACTTTTCAATTATACTAAAATTTCATTAATTAATATAACTATAAATTTATTAAAATATTTATGTAAAGCTCTATTCATTAGATCCATAGATATAATAGGTTCATTAGATAACCAAAAAGTAATAACCAAAAACTTATAATGGTCATACATATTATAAAACAAAGTCCTTATAATATCCTTTTCATTCACTTTAAGTTGATGTTATCTAGATCTTTGTTCAATCTTGAAAAAATATTCAGCACCTCAGTGCTAATAAAAAAATCATTAATATGAGGAAACAAATACTTATTCTTAACAGTATTATTATTTGGTGCTTTAAAATCAATTAAAATTCTCATAGTACCATCCTAATTTAAAAAAACAGAATCACTATAAGGAGAAGTTATAGGGTAGATGAAACTCTTATCAAGTAATTATTGTGATTTATTTTTAAGTTCCTATAGTTTTACTATATCTATTCAATAAAGAGGTTTTGATTTTAGCATAGAATCTAGCATGAATTCAATGGTAAATTTAGGATCCCAATCAGGAATAACACCAATAAGATCATTAGGAACAACATTTTTAAACTTCATTTTCCATAGGAAAATTACTAAGTTGAATAATTAAATTTTTTAAATGGAATGTACAAGATAAATTTTATGCTGATATTTAATCAATTTCTCAACTTCTTGATATGCTATCATATGTATGAAATAATAAATGAATTTAAACTCCCCTTAAAAATTAAATATGACTTATTTAGCAACAAATTATATCTTATCATGAAAAAATGAAATCCATTCCATAGTGAAAATAACATCAAACTCTAAAATGGGTACGATTATAATATTATAAGGAAAAAACATTCCATATATTATGATTATAATATTTTTATAAATCTTTATTTATTTAATACTTCCTCCAAGATTTTTAACCAAAAATTATGTCTCCACTTCTTAAGAATATATTTATATATTAAAATAAAACTTCCCAAAAATAAAATAATTTCTAGACCTCGACTCAAACTATACATTGGCATAATCTGAATAAATAATTAATATACCTAACACCATATAATTTGATGATCTAGTTTTAACTAAGGTAGTAAAAATGAATTTTATGCACCCTTTTTCTTATATTCTGGATGATAGTCATCCTTTATAAGTTTTTTTGTGCATTCATATTCATAATAGATAATCTCTAATATCAAATATTTATTATTTGTATAACCATTTCTATTTCTATTTTCCTTAAATTCACAAGATAGACATGTTATTAATATGTTAATCCAACAATGTTCCTTAAATTATCATTGATTTTGTTACTAACAAAATACAATAATATGTTTTACTCATAAAGTTACCTTAAGTGAATTTCATGAATATATTTACTGGATTATTTATTTATCTATAATTCTGGAAGCTTTTTGATTATATTTTGGTAAAATCTATGGGTTTTCTAAGTATTTTGGTTGTTTCAATGTACCTTGTAATCATTATTCAAAACCCTATGTTTCAAGTAAATGATAGGATCATAAAACCCAATTTTTACAAGGATTTCTACTTTTGAACCCTACTTTCGAAGTAAAAGAAAGGACCAAAAACCCATACTTTTAAGAAGAACCCTACATTTTTGTACTTATTGTATAGATCGTTAACATGATATTTGGAACAAACAATACATTTGATGTTTATCAATATGAAGTGAAACTCTACATGTAATCTAATCCCCTATGATATTTAAAGATGGATTATTTCCCAAATTTTTAAAATGGATTCATCAGGTTTTTTATCTTTTAAATTTATTTATAGTTTTATTCAAAGTCCCTTATTCAATGGATTAAATTTTTCTTATTTCTAAGGAAATTTATGATTTTCCTTCTGAATTTAAATTCAAATGATTCGGTTTTATAAGTATGATTTTCTATATTTTCTTAACCTGATTTAGATAAAGATTATATATAAGTAATAAGAGTTATATCTTCTAAAGGTTGTCATCTTTTTTCCTATAAATAGATACAATTTGGATACATACATGTTTTAATATTTTTATGTTTTGATCATTGTGTTGTTGTTGTGGTATCCATTTTCAATATTTTGTATAGTTTTTTGATGATACTATAATAGATACGCTTTGGAGATATATTGTTTTATCATCTACTAAGGGTTTCCTCTACTGCTGTTTAATTTATCCCAATACAATATTGAAGATTATTTTTTTGTTTTTTTTAATGAATAATATAAAAATATATCAGTTTTTGTTGTAATAATTAGATTAACCTGTATTCAACTTCTACATATACTCTATTTTCTTGAAGTATCATCTTCTTTTACTCTGTAATGGTATATTTTTTGATTCACATACTAAGATGTGTATATTTTAGTTCCCAATAAAATAATCCTAATTCCTTGTAAAATAATTGTTTTATGGTGTCAACTTCTCACACTCATCTCTAGTGGTCCTTGATAAAACGAACTGCTTGTGAAAATCACCAAGCTCATAAAGAGACCATTATTTGAGAGTAATAGTTGATTTATGTGCCCCAAACCACTCTATATCAACATGTCCAATTCTTTTTATTATTTATTTTCTGGTGTTTAATTTTCTTTAAGGGAAGTTGAATGAATCACTTTATTTTAAAGGGGAATTTTGAATTTCTTGTGATTTTTAAATGGAAATAATTCATCCCTATCTTGTGTAATCATCATCATCATTCTGACCTAACAGTTGGTATCATAGGTTGGGCCCTATTGGATATATCTCCCTTTTTGGAAATCCATTAATATTTTACTATTTCTATCCAATACTAACAATCAGTATCATGCTCAAGGATCTAGAAGTTATATTTATTTTGGCTCTAAAAAGTCTTATTAAAATATCGAATTAAAGAAAAACATTAATAGATGATCTTTGAGAAGGTTTTTTGATGATCAGTTCTCATTATTTTAATGGTTATAATTATGGATGATACAAAGCATGAATAATTTTTTATTTAAAGAATATTGGAATAAGGGTTTATTTGAATGTATTCAAGAATTAAAAAATTCATAAATAATATCCAATGAAGTGGAATACTAATCCAAATTCTGATTATGATCTTAATTTGAGAGCTATGAATGTTATTATTTTTGGATTAGTAACTAATTAATTTAATCGAGTTTCTTATTGTTATACTGCATATGATATGTGACAAACAATAATTGTTTCCTTATGAGGTGACCAATAATATCATATAGCTGAGGTATAACACTTTAAAATTAAAATTTGATAATTTTAGGAAGTATGATGGTGAAAAAATCACTTAAATGAATTAAAGATTAACTGTTATAATCAATGGTGTAGGAACTTTGGGAGAACTAATTCCAAAAATAGACTTGTCTTTAAATTTTATAAGAGTTTTATCCTCAAAATTGAATAGAATATCTTTTATAATCATATAATTCATTCCTATAAAAAATAAATCAATAAAGGAATTGATTGAAACCATAATTATGTATGAAGTTGATATGCAAGAAAAAGCTGAAAATCATATTTATATTAAAAAATGATTCAATAAAAGTTATGATGGATGGATATTGATATTCTGGTCATTTATGTTCAAGTGATGATATAGGAATTATTATAGAGAATTATCCAAGATGTATAAAAATATAAATGAGAAATTACATATGAGTAAAGGAAAATAAGTCGTATGCAATGAATGTAAGAACAAAGGTCACTTGATACATAGCTTCCCAATTTGTAATGCTCAATGGATCTCAGATTATAAAATAAAATTTAATAAATTAAATAATGATACTTTGATTGATTAATACCATTCAAGTGAATAATATACTATGAACTCTAAAGTTGAGTAATAAAATCAAAAGAAAAATCTTTCTCTTATGAATCACACTGATGTGGTACAATCAACTTTATATCAAAATTCTAATTGGGAAAATCCTTCTTATATTGAACTTATTAAATTTTTTTGGATAAAAATTAATTAATATCTATAAATATAGATCATAATAGTGTATCAACCTTATGATTCTATTTCTATCAAAAAAGATTGTTTTTCAAATCAAATTTTAGATTTAAGATCAAATTTTTCAAAAAAAATTCCTTGAATGAAAATTAATTAAAAAAATTATTAGATAAAGTTAATACATTTATAAATATTTTAGTATGATTATCATAGGATGAAATTATTTACATCAGATTTTGGGAAAAAAATAAAAATAATAAATGAAATTACTGTATTGGTTAAAATGGAGAAAAAACCAAATTATATAGGAATTATTTTGTTCTAGTTTCTAAAATAAAATGCATTTATCCTATTAAATTTTCTCATTACGATGTTAATGAAAATTATACTAATGAATGTGGCTTTATAAACCATCAATTTTTTGGTGTCAATTATATTCATTATTCAAAAGTCTTATTTGAATCTATATTTCAAATATTTTCAAAAAGTAAATATATTTGATCACTTCAGTCTTTATTCGCTAACACTATCAAACCTAAAGACATATTTGTACCAAAAGTAACTTTTATTTTATATATTTCATATGTTCTCCACTAATGTTAATTTTTATATCAATATGTCACTAATTGAAAAATAGATAATGATTTATATTAATTAAGATCATAATTATTTTACAAATATTGACAAACTCTACAAAAGTTTCTATACTTGAACTATTTAATTATTTTATTATTTTATGCTGCGAATTAATCCCTAGAATTATTTTGATAACATCATTCATACTCTTTTAAAAAAATTGTGATTTATATGTGTTATATATTTAAAATGTTTTTGTCATTTTTGAAAAACAATAATGTTTTAAATTCTTGGAAAATATTTTTCTTTAATATCTTTTATTAGTCTTAGGGGGTCAATTTCTCAATTTATCATGTGTTTAAATATTTTATTATTGTGGCATAAATTAATCAAATTGATATATATTTTAATTCATTATAAAAACAATATTATTCACTGAATAATATATTAAATGATTTTATAGCTCCTGGAGTCTATCTTTTTAAGGAAACAATGATAAATAAGGAGTTTATAATTTTTTTGTATTGGAAATACAATTTGGGGATGTTGGGTTTATTGAATGTAAAACATGTAATTTTTATTTATTTTTATTTATATTATTTAAAATCAATCTATTTGAGAAATAAAATTATGTTAAATTGATTATTAAATTCATTAAAATATTACTTATATAATTCTTCTTATGCAAAACTATCTTTTAAATTGTAAAATCCAAAATTATTACACTGTAATTTTGGCTTGAGAAACTAAAACGTCACCAGAGAATGTTCAAAATAAAAACATTCTTTCATCTTACCTTGAACCTACACCCTTTCACTCTCTCAATCTCCCTAAAACCTACTATATTTAGTCCTTGTAATTCCAAATTTAAAGACCTTAGATAAATCCATCATGATAACCAAGAAGAGGCTAAATCAATCTATTCTAGAAGTATATATTCCTAAATTATTAATCTTTCAAAGTCTAGAAAATCTATTTAATAATGGTTGTTTAGAATGTGTTTATGAGGAAGAGATTAAATAAATATATAATTAACATATTGCTTTTTATTTTGTTTTAACCGATCTATTTAAGGAACAATTAGTTTCTTTAGTTTAAGAATATTTAGATAATCCTTCTAGAAAAAGGTGAATAAATTCTTTGTTATCAAGAACTAGACGTTCAACTATTAAAATATTTAAAGGTGGAATTCCTTCTCCTAAATATCTAAGAATGTAAATATGATAATTATGAGTTATTTTTTAGTGAGAATTATCATTCATTTATATATAAATGGAATTTGTGTTTTATATTTTGAAATGATAACCAATTAGTATGCATAAAGATCTTAACGGTTATAGGAAATATTTTGACGAGTTTAAAAACTCTTCAATTATAAAAATAAATTTGAATCACTTCAAGTTAATTATCAAAGTGTATATAAGAATTCAATCTCAATAAGAGGTTTTGATTATATTAAAATTGAAATGTTTTATCAAGTGGACTAACTCGGATGATATTTTTTTCAAAATTAGATCTTGATGAGTTGAAAGTGATCTTAGTTAAAAATTATTCTTCATCTTAAAGTGGAAAAATATCTACAAATATTGATAGAAGAGTATATATTTTTTCAGGTGTTTTAGCTTAAATGAGTAAAATTGTTCATATTTTAGATTGTGAAGATGTTTCCCGTAGCCTATCTGAATGGACCAATCATTTTTCTCATCCTAAACAAAAGTTTATTTGAAATATTGAGTCCAAAATATATTTTTATACTTGGTTGATTAATAAAACATCCTATATTATATGATATTTATTATTTATTTATTTATTCTCATACTTTTTTTTCTAAATTTACTCATTCTATAGAATAAATTTTCATAAACAAATATAAAGTTCACTAAGTTTGTTTTTCTATATTAAATGTATATTAATATATTTTATAATTTTTTTAATAACTCAAATGGGGATAAATTTGTATAAAATCAGCATTTTTTATCTTTGAGGAGAGATATAGATAAAAAACTTTTTTAAAATATTATACATTTTTATGGGTGAACTTTAGATAAATATGATATAAAAAATATGATATTTGTATTAATATTTTATGGAGGATAAGTATGTTTATTTGTTATTAAATCTATAATTTTTGTGTTTTATAATTTTTGTGGTCATAGAAAATGGGGGGGGGGGGGTGTTAGGTAATATATTAATCCAACAAAGTTCTTTAAATTTTCATTGACTTTGATGATATAAAAACATGGTCATATATTTTACTAATGAGGTTATATTAAGTGAATTTCACAATTATATTTAATGGATTATTCATTTATCTATAATTATGGAAGATATTTCATTATATTTTGGATAAATATTTTATTTTTTAATTATATTGATTATTTTGAAGTAGTCAGGAATCATTGTTCATGGCCATTTGTTTGAAATAAACATTAGGATCAGGAACCCTAATTTCAACAAGGATCACTACTTTTGAACCCTTCTTTTGAAGTAAAAGGATTATGATCCCTAATTTTGAGAAAACCATATTTTTTTAATACATAACATATAAATCATCAGTTGGATGTTTGGAATCGATCTTACATAATCAACCATACTTCTGATGTTTTTCCCTACACAGTGCAACCCTACATTTGAACATGTCATCTATGAGATTTAAATTATGAATTATTTCAAGGATTTTTACAATGTTTTCATTAGATTATTTTCTTATAATTAAAATATATATATACCAATTCAAATTCTCTAATTCAACATGTTAACTCTTTCATATTTATATGAGAATTTATGATTTTTTGGGTGTTTAAATTCAAATGATCTCATTTTATTAGGAGGAGTATTTGGATTTGTTTTCCCGTAAGTAAATAAATCTTATTATAAAATACTATGAGAGTTATATTCTAAAGTATGTGATCTATGGTTCTCTATAGAGCTACATTTTTTTGATATACATGTTTTGAAATTTTTCTATTTTGATCATCTTTTTGACTCTATTATATCTATTTTCAATCTTTTATTATAGTTTTTTGAAGAAACTATCAAATATACACTTTGTAGATATGCATTTTTATCATATATTGAGTGTTCAGTATACTATTATTTAAAGTAATTAAATTAAATATTGAATATTATTTTATTTTTGTTGTGTTTTATTGAAGATCATAAGCATCTATCAGTTGATGGCACAACTATGTATTGAAATAGTATTCAACTTCTACATATCATCTATTTTCTTAAAGTATTATTTTTTTATACTCAATCATGGTATATTTCCAGCTAATTATACTAATCCTTGGATATCTTTGTTCCCTATAAAAGATCTATAATTCCCTGTAAAATCCTTAATGTAAGGTGTTAAATACCTACTTTCAATTGTATATGTCCTCGAAAAGGGACTTACTAGTGAAAATAAAAAATCTCGTTGAGAGATAATTATTTGAGTAGAATAATGTATTTCTATTCCCCAAACCACTATATATATTTATGTCTAGATTTTTATTTATATATTTTATGTTTTTTTATCATCTTTAAAAGAAAAGTAAAGAATCAATTTATTTTAATAGGGGAATTTCTATTTTTCCAAGATTTTTAAAATTAAATAATTCACCCCTATTGTTTCTTAATAACATTAATATGTTGTAAAAAGATTATATAACTTAACAAACTATTTATACTTTCTAGATCTCGTAATAAATTGCAAAAATTTATTCATATCAAACTTATCACATTTGGTTAATTTGATTTTATTGCCCTAAAATTTATTTGATGAATGCTTCCCCATTACATTCCACATGGTCCACTTCTTTTCCTTATTCCTATAAGTCTCAAAAAGCATTATATATTACTTATTATTCTATTGAAAAATTTACTCATAACATATAAATAGTAATAAAAGTAATTTATTTGTAAAACTAGTTTTAATATTGAGAATAGTCAACTAATTTTTCTATCATAATCCAAAATAAAATTCAATGCATACCTAGCTAATGTTGTAAAATTTGCATCATGGGTGGAAACTAAATTCTCATCCTTATACTTTAACTCTAGAGAAATAATTTCCATTCAATGTTGAACAACATTAGTAAATGTTAAATAAAAAGAGTCAACTTATAATTCAATGAACATCCCGCTACTTCAGATATCTTCTCCAAATAATTGATCTATCTTTCATAAGCAACTAAGTCTATGGTTTCACCAAGGGTTGAAACATACTGATTTATGAAATCCTCCATTATATAAATGTTTATATATAGATAATAAGGTAACTCCCATGCATGGATAAAAGTATTTATACCCTACATCAATTAAGTTAAAATAGTTAAAAGCTCCTAAGTTCTAATTATAAACATTACAAACGGTTGGTTATTAAGGATATTTTCAACTTTTTTTCCTTCCAAATTACTTATCCCTATTTCATATATGGAAAAATATTTTAAAATAGACATACTTTTAGATAAAGGAGCCTTGAAATATTCAATGTATATCCCCTGATATTATAACTATAAATTAGAATCACTAAGTGTCATTGAACATCATAAAAAACTCTAAATTTATCTAAATATTTACTATGATAACAACTATAAAAACCTATAAAATAATAATCCTTTAATTTTGAGTCAAATAACAAGGATTTAACATCCTTAAATTTCCAAGATATTTATGTTTTATTGTTTTTGATATTTAATAAATCCATTACATTAAATAAATATACACTTCCACATGGTGTAACTGTTTTCCACAAAAATATGTTCTTATGTTTATACTTATATTTCATTCAGGATACATGTGATTAGGTTAAGTAATTTCACCATTTAAATTTATATAATACCTAAAAATCCTTAATCCTGATTAAAAACTTTTTAAAACATTGGATGAGAATAAAAATCTCAATAAGGTATATAATAAGAAGAGAAAATTGTTAGTCATAGTGAAAAACCTATAAATCCATAAAGAAGTTTCAAATTTTACAATAATAAGCTTTAATCTCAAATAATAATTTATATATAAATTAAATTAAATTTATTACCCAAATTTTATCATAATATATATGTAGCAAGTATAAATTAAAAAATATAAATGTGATAGTTTCTTGAGGAAACATGACAACTCATGAAAATAATTCTATGAGAACAAACCTTCCACCTTTAAAAATTTCATAAGATAATTTTATTAACTTGTTAAATAAAAATATTTACAATAGAACTCATATAAATAATATAGTAAACATATATGCATCTTGGAAAATTTTCCTTACAATCACCCTCAAAAGTACTCCCACAAAGGAATGACCTTTACAGTTAATTCCAACATAAATCCAGTTGAGAAATTATTGTTACCCAATGCATTGGAGGGTTATATTAGACCAGCACATCATGATAAAAATTTATAATAATTATATAATGATAATAACATATGAAATCATTTATTTCCATCTTAATACTCATAAAATTTTCATTATATCCCATAAGAAAAAACACTTTCTTGTATCTCCTAAAATGAGAATAAAAATATCATTTTCTTTTGAAAAATATTAAGTGTTCCCAAATAATGAGAATTTATATTAATTGAAACCTAATAAAAAAATAAAGTAATATTTATAATTAATAATGGATATTATGGTGGGAAAAATCAAGTGGTAGATATGAAAAAAAACATTCTTTCTTCACTTTTATAATGAATGTCAAAAAAGACTTAAAGGAAAAAATTTAAAATGTTTCCTCTCTAAACCTTTGAAAATAAATTAAATACTGTTTTAAAATATAATTTAAAAAGATAATTATAAATAATAACATTCTTTAAATATTTTTATGAATATAGATATTGGGAAATGAAGGGTTTAAAACTTTTAAAAAAAGTTTTAAAGAAAACCCCATACCTTGAGTTCTGAATCACAGTGTAAATAGTTAACGTTACTGAATAATAAACCTATCTTAATTATTTATATTCTTAAGAAAAAATTTCATGGTCATTATATTATCACTATTACTTTTATTTAATTTATCATCATATTCTATTAAGTTTCTAAATCACTTAATTTCATGTTTGATGTTTTAGAGTTTTTCAATCCAAAATAGCTTTGGGGTATTGATCATGGTAAAATGGTAAATGGTTACATTATATACATAATATTAGAAATGATATAATAATAATTTTATTCAATCAATATACTTTTAAAATCATCCACATAAAGTATTGATGAGAAATGAGATACGCCATTTACGAAGGTGGTAGTCTTCATGTATGCATGATCGATGTTTTCATTTTTCTAATGGATGAAAAGAAAATAAATTATATGAATTTTTAAATTTATAAAATAAAAAAATATTGTAAATATCATATTTATTCCTTAAATATATTTTTATAAATGTACAAGTGAGGCAGTGATAAAAAAATAATTACATTGTTTTGTGGTGGTGGTCGTCTGTACGTACACATGAGCAACGCTTCCATTTTCCAATGGCTAGAAGGGTAATAATTTATATAATATTTTATCATAAAAAAACATATATATATCATATATATATATTAAATTAATTTTAAAAACTATCCTGGTGAGGTGCTAATGAAAAATGAATCACATCACTTCATGGAAGTAGTAGTTCACACGTACACATGAGAGAGATATTCATTTTCTATAAGACAAAAAAAAGTCAAAAATATTTATATCATCAACATAATAAAATAAAAGTGTGATAAATATACTAATTTTATTATATTATGGTGGATTTTAAATATTTAAATTATTTAAATGAAGAAATAAACTTGAAGGTGTTAGGTTAACTCCACTACATTTTTCATTGATATATTTCTTTGAATTAAACCATAAGCCTTCTAGGATTAGTATTTTTGTTTGATAAGTACCAGTATGTCATGAAGAGGATATTTTAGTTATTATTTTGTCAGATCTCATTTTAGTTAAAGTTTCAAATTGTGTGAGAAAATTAGGAGATGAGGTTCCTTCAATAAGATGGAGGAGTGGACCCTTATAAATATTAAGAACTTAAAAATAAAATAAAAATATATCCCATTTATATTGGATAAAATCTACTCCAATTTTAAATATAGGGTATCTTATTTTCTAAATACACTCTTTTTCCAAATTTCGACAAGTTTTAGAGATATTTTAATTGTTATCTCTTAGTTTAACCCCCCCCCCCCTCACTATTTTAACCCTTACTCTTTTTACTAACTTTTATTATGGTGGATTAATTTCATGAAGAATAATTAAATGGAAGTTATTAAATAATTGATATATAATGAATAAAAGTATTAAATTTATTTTATAATTTTAAATTTATAAAATAGGTAAATATTTATTTTCATATAAGTTCTCAAAACACGATAAAAATTTATTTTTGGAAAAATACATTTTTAAGCATATGGGATATTTTACACAAAAAACTATATTAAATTGATATCCATGATATTTACTAATTTATTAACAAAAATGAGAATTATGTTCATTTAAAAATACTTTAAAACATGATTTTACCTTGTGGATAATTGAATAAAATAGAGGAACCATTTTTTTAATAAAAACATTACATAGATTTCAAAATTCTCAAACAAGGATTTATAAGATAAAAAATTTAGTTTCAAATTAATTATATCACCTATTCTATATATATATATATATATATATTTATTCTATAAATAATTTTTCATAAAATTCCAAGTCATCCTTCTATTATGATATTTTCCTAAAAGCGACTTTATTTGTAAAAATCTATATTTTTCAACTATTCACCTAAAAGTCAATATTTTAGAAAAATACAAAAATATTTTCTTAAGATTGTTCTGAAATTATGATGTAAAAATTGAATTTAAGATTATAAATTTCAATTTATAATGATATGAAATTTAAATTTTTAATACATTTATGTAATACAATAGAAACAAAATTAATTAAATAAAATTATTCCTTATAATATTCATAATATATATATATATATATAATTATGTATAAAACTAAGATGAATTTGAATCCATAAAATGAATACCTATAGAATTGATTTATTTCTAGATTACCTAGGTTAGGGCATCAATTATTCACCCCTCCCCTTCTAGTTCATCTAACTAGAACTTGGTAGTTCAATTGGTATCAAGTTGAGGTTCCCTATGAAAGATAAATGAAGTAGTTGATGATGAAAAATATAAATTTTATGAATATTATGTGTGTTATTAATTTTTATGGAACTAACTATCATATATTGAGTAATAAGATGTTACTGTACCTCTTCCCTCTTGGTCTGGATATTTGAGACAATAAAATATTATTATTTCCACCCATTCGTAGGGAAGATTCGGTGAAACGAATTGATAATATAAATATATATAATGGTTGTATGTATCAAAATGAATTTTTTTTATGTCTCTTTCAAAAAACATTTGTACAAATGTCATGGGACTTGAAACGACCAAGTAAATTTTTTGAATGTTGAGAAGTAATTTTAAAGGTAATGTTAAATATAAATAATAAAAAATACAAGTTTGGAGAAGAATATTTAAAGACATTAAAATGAATGATGATGAGAAAATTAAAGAATAGTTTACAATGGTTAATGAGATTATGAGTAATATATGAGGTTTGTTGAAAAGTCGGTACGTTCTACGCTAGTGAATAAGCCTATATGAAATTTCCCAAATAGATTTCATCCCAAGGATTCAACTTTAGATGATAGGAAATATATATCTATATATTAACTTTATAATAGTTTCATATAACAAGAAATGATAATGGAAAAAGCTATCAATGAAAATAATAACAATTAGATTGATTTTGAGTCCATGAAAACTATAAAGGCTATAAAGGAGGAAGTTTTAGATTCAAGATATTCTAATGTGGATAACGATAATTAAGACTTCAATAAGATTATTTCAATTTATTCAAATATATTTTGAAAATTAACATGGAAAATAAAAAAGGAAAAAAATTACCAAATTGTTGGAATTATTGTAAAATTGTTCACTTTACCTATGATTGCAAAAATAATAAGGTCATGCATTCTGATTTATATGAGGAATACAATAGGCCTCAAAAAAATATATGTAGAATAAAGTTTATTATTATAGAAGGAAACATATTTTTATAAGAAACTAAGCTTAAATAAATTTATCAACAAATATATCTTCATAAGTTGAAGTAAATTTATATTTCCTTGTTAAAAACACTTTAATTATTAAATAACTGATGATTATGGAAAATAAAATATTGAGGTCTAATGGATATTGAAATAGAATTTTGAACAAACTCTTGAGATTAATACATAACTCAAAAATTGAAGGTGAAAAATGGTGAAATTAAATAAAAAGTTATATGTTGAAAATGAGGTGTTTGATAGAAACAAAATTTCACTTTTTGATGATAGGAAGAAGAATAGATTGAAAGTGGGCTAGCATGAGAAAATAGTATGTGATCTTAATGAAAAACCAGTATAATTGGAAGAAGAGATGTCTTAGACACAAAATATCTATCTAGAATCCCATAATGATCTAAATAATAGTGTATATGAGTTAACCTTATTAAATGAGGTCAAAAGTGAGTCTTTTCATATTGGTGAGGAAAACGTTTTAAGATAACATAGTAAATCTACACCAAATTTGTTTGATAATATATCTATTATTTAAAATATCATAGATATTAAAAATTATTATTGAATTATTTTAGACTAAGAATAAATATGGAGCATACTCTCCCACATAAATGGAAGAAAATAAGTCTAGAAGGCCACTTCCCCCTAGTAAAATCATGTATCATGTAGAAATAATATAGAACCACTGAAATTCATGATATATTTATAGAAGAAAAACATTATAAGGATTCTTCTGGTAATATGGAAGGTGTGGACACAAATATTAATCTTTCTATAATAACACTTCTTTACCATATAATTGAAAAAAATTAAAGGGGAGTTTTAATGAGAATAAGATGCTATGTACCCAGAGAAAGAAATCCACGACCCAGATTTCGTATAATTTTTTCACCAAAAATAAATTTTCATGTTAATAAGAAGTGTGTGGAAGATTAAGAAAAGAAAGTTATAAATAAAATAAATGCATGACAAGGTTTCTTGGTAGGGTTCCTTATATATTGTAAGGGAATAGAATATATAAGGAATGTGAGAACCTATGTAAATCGGAAGGATAAAAAATAATATATGTTAGTTTTGATTGAATAGATGGTATTATCTTAACCAATGGATAAATCTAAGATAAGTGGATCTAAGAAGGTATAGAATCTGAGGTCAAAATAATGGATAATTGTTTAGGAGAAGTAATTTATATATGGTGATTTAAGATTCAAAAGAATCTATGTAAGAGTAGTTTTCAGCATCGGAATAAAATACAATAGTGTATAAAAATTATATTATCTCAAGAAGAAAGAAAGAAAAGGATGATGCAAGAAAAGAATTAATTTTCTTTATAATATAAGGTCAAGAAAAATACTTCACCCAAGGAAACATAGGAGAATATGAACTCATAACCTGTTAGTTCTTCTAACAAGAGAATTAGTGATGAGTGTAGAAGAAAAGAGAAACTCGGTTTGAGAGAAATATCTCAAACTTAGTAATACTTATTTGAAACCAAGAGGTAACACCTTATTCACTTTTATTATATTTGTTTTTTACCATAACATGTAGGTAATTTAAGGAGTAAATTGAGATGTTACACTACTAAATAACGAATAATATGTTCTTTATTGTACATCTAAACTTCCAAAATTTGAAGGAAATGATTTCTTTTTTTGGGTGAGAAATAAGCAGAATCTATTAAAATTCACAGGCTATGTGAATCTAGAATTTTTGGGGATCCCTATGAAAAATGAATAATGGGGTGTGTAAGAAAACTTACATCCATTTTTTATGTATGTATCAAATATTTTTATAAAGGGGTTGTTTTTTTATGATAACATGTAGAAAATTAGGAGTCATATGGCATTTACATGAACTTTTTTGATGTGTTTATTAAAATGTATAAGATTAATTATTTCTTAAAAACATTTTTTATATATCTCATACTTTTAGAAATTAGAATATATGATCATGGAATTTCATTTTTATATATTTATATATATAATTGGAATATTAGTTAAATCACTCTTGTTTTCTACACTAGGTTATCCATCATAGACTTGGGTTGGACCATATAAAAGAACATTGCTATGAAAATCCATGTTTTTCCATCATTCTCTAAAAAATTGTTCATGTTTTTATTAAAAAATAAATAGGGATAATTTGGAGCTTTTTTGAAAAAATATAAATGAATAAATAGATAAATATAATTCTAGTACATTTTCTTTGTTTTTTTTCAATATGGTGGAGAAATAAAAGAAGTATGAATATTGATATACGAACCATTTTTTTTTATTGTTTCTTCTATTAGATTAATAGTATTTGTCTTAAAAAAATAAAAATACACTTTTATTGAGAAGATGTCAATATGTTTCAGTGAGTATCTATAAAAAAAATTAGGCAATACCTAGTAAATTTATAAATCAATTTGTGCCTACATCTTGGAGTTCTTTTGTGGATAGATTCATGACACTTTGGAATATTCAAAAATAATTATTATGTTTATTATATAGTTAATATTGAAAGTAATTAATGGAGTTTATTGATGAATTAAGCAATAGTATTTACAGTAGTTTAAAAAATTTTATGAATGGTTTAAAAGGCCATGAAATAAGAAAAAACAGTTCTGTGTTAATTTTAGTGAAATCAGTACTTTTTGTACATATTGATAAAAATGATAAAATATGTCATCCTACACATTTAATATTTTACCTACACATAGGTTATTTTAATTAGGGTAGTATATTTTTTCAGGAACATACGATATTTCATCTATGAATATAAATTAAAAACAAATGGGGGAAAGGATTTATTTTTTCCATAAGATAATCTACCTATGCAGAGTTCATAAGTATTTTTAGACAATGGAAAATTGAATTATTATACATTGAAGATAATTTTCTGAGGAATAATACATATCAACCATATAGAAGTGAATTTTCTAGTGTGTAAGTCATTTTGAGAATTCGTATGATAATTGGGTTTGTTGAAATTTTTAAATTCAAACATTCATATGACATATGCAATTTTGAGATGTTTTAAGAAATTTGAGAGGGACTCAAGACATTTTGAATCCATGTACAATATTTATTTACAAGTATGATATTCACATTTAGAAAACATCTATAAAAAACTATATATTGAAGATAATCTTGTAAGGATTACTTATCTTGGATAATATGAGTAATATTCAGAATTAATATTTTAAATAAAAGGAATTTAAATCAGATAAATTTCATGATATTTTCTTTCTCAAAATATATACCATATTGATTAAAATGATCTATGAATCATTCTGAAATAGGAAAAAATATAGAAACCATGGCACAATGATGTTTTTAGTTTATATAAAAAATGGAGAAGAATAACATCATGCCATTGTGTATTTTATGTGGTTATTTATTGGGTATTTCATATAAAAACACCACATTTGAGAAATTGTGAGTTAAAACATGTTATGGTATATTATTTTCATTATTTTTGAGTTTTCCAAAACAATGGAAGTCTAACTTGGGGAGTTCAAAACCAAAAATAGTAATTATACATGATAATCAAGAATTTTTCCATTCACATAGAGTTTTTAAAGGAATTAAAAGTAATTTATTTTATAGCGTTTTTGATAAGTTTTAAAATAGAAAAAATCATTGATATCTTGAGGAGGCTCGACTTAATATTTTAGATGAGAAGATAGAACTTGTTTTTTGTCTATTTTTTATGTTATGAGAGAATCATTGAGATAACATCACCTTGAATTTAGTATTATAAAGTATTTTTTGGAAAAAATATATCTTGATAATCATGAAACTTTCATGGGAGAATTTGTGGATTTTCCATGAAGAAAATATTGAGAATAATATTCATAATATATAATATTCATATATGATTAATATAATTGGTTATTTTATATTTAGTGTTCTATATTTTTATGAGAGACCGATACACTAAAGTATCAAGTAGAAGAGAAGATTCGGAATCCCAGAGTTCTAACATAAGAGAATATGTCTTTCATCCTAGAGTATTCATAAAATTGAGAAAGAACTAGACTACATAGAATTTAGAGTGAGTTTTAATACTAGAATACCTATTTAAGAAACTATCCATGTTCTTGAAAGATTACATGAGTAAAACTCATCCTATATCCCCATAAAGGAATATCATCTCAAGGAGGAACATAAAAACCCTATATAAGATGGATATTTTTATATTAGTAGATTAAAATTGAAGGATATTTTGATTGGGATGTCTAAACAGTCATTTATATTGAGTTTTCAATTGAGGTGTATAGCCATTTTTTCATGTGAAGATTTGGTACTGAGGTGTATAACTGATTTTTGAATGATTGTAATAGGGGTTTATAAACAAATCTTATTATAAAAGACTGGTACTATATTATTTAATCCATTTTAGGATTCTAACCAATATATTAATGATTTATTATTTAATTCAAAACCGAATAAATCATTATTTCACTTTTATATGGTTTCATTTTCATGCATAAAATTAAGGGTGAAATAATTATTTGAGTGAAGAAAGATAACTTAAATACTCACAAAGGATATGTTCAAAGTGAGTAACTCCTAAAAATAATAATAGATCTTTGATTCACCCCCTCACCTTCTCAATGATCCAACTATAACTAGGAACTTAAATATTCTATATATATCCTTGTGAAGATTTCACATATGAAACTTTTTTTTGGGTGATATATATTCATTATTCCATTATATTTTATCTCTAACTAGTTTAATTTAATATTATGCCTCATGATATTGTTAAATAACTCACATTAGTTCCATAGGAAGTCATAATATTAATTATTTTAATATATGATCATATTTATAGAATTATTTATATTCCTTAAATATATTCATGAGAAAAGTAAAATGAAATAAGTGTTCCTATAAATATACATCTTTTAAATTCACGTTTAGTGATTATATCACATGGGATGAAATGTATGGGCATGGAGAGGGATATATTTCCATTATGTTATGGTGTCTTAGAAGGGATCATTATTTTAATCCTATTATGCCAACTTATAATCTATAATTCAAATTTATATAAAATGATTCATGGTTTTCATATTTTAATAGTTTTATGATATACCTCATGATCTTGTCTACTCATAATTTTAATTTATCATTTCATTTTACCAATTTTTTTCCCTTACTGGTTTGTGAGATAAATAATTCCTATTATTATGTGTGTCACCATGATTTACTATGTAGTTAGATATTTATGATGGGTTCATTGGATGATTTGTATGAATTAATAAGTAAATTTAATTTATGTATATGAACTTAAAATGAATGAAAATTGAAAAACAAAAATATTCAATGAGTAGATCATAATTCACAAAGCTAAGGAGGATGAAAATAATGAAGTTATAGGGAATCCCCTAAGATAAAATTAATGCTTTAAAGTGAAAGAGATCCATTATTAAAAAAGAAACCAACCTCTCAATCAGATCTTCCTTAGAAGGAAGAAAATAAATAACCATATTTCCAAACCACAAAGTCTGAATAATATCCCCACCCTAGTGGAGGATAGTACTATAAGAAATAATGGAATAATAGATCACCCATGGACTAGAATATATGACTAGTAAGGCATTGATCACAAAATAAAATCCAGACTCTATAACTAAAAGGAAGATTTTTTTCCTAACATAGATAAATATCATGGTTCATATTATGGGATTTATATTAAATATAGTTTTCATCCCTGAAGAAAGATGATAAGGCTGGGATGACTGATCCCTGGGGTCCTAGAAAAAACTAAAACCACACATGATTCCACATCCACAGGAGTCATTCATGTTCAATTTTATACCTTACTTAGGTGCCTTTAAGTAAAACTAGGTTCCCACCCCCCCCCCCCCATGATCACCCAATATATATGTCATGGGATCTCCCGAGATCTTCCCATGAAGAATATGTGGTAACATGGACTCCTTACATAGAGATAAAATCTAATTAATGGGGGATATTAATCTATCTTGAAGATATAAATAGTCGGGACTCAAAACATGGTGATTCACAACATTATGAGTTTTCCATAACACCCAGTAACTAGAAGTGAAAATGATCTTCCTCCCGTGAAATTAAATCCTACTACAATGAATAAAGATATCACCTTGTAAGATATCCTCCCTTGAATTATGGATATCATTGATCCAACAATATTTATGAGGGAAGAAAAAATGTGAATAGATCAATAAATTTAATATAAAAAATGAATCACTGATTCAATATGTTCATTTATGTAACATCTATATTTAGAAGCAAGATGGATACATCTATTTTTCAAATTCACTTCAGTTGAGATGGATTATTTTTCATTCCCCAGAAAAGGAAATTGTTTATAATTGAATTTCCTTGAAAAATGTTTGTTGGAAAGATTGTATAAATTCTATGAACTATTAAGAGTATTATAAAATTTTGATAAAATGAACATAATTATTAGATAGTTTATGAATACATAATGATATAGTGATCTACTATTTGGATTCTTTAGAATAAATTGTTCTGATCATTACTAAAAATCGTTTCAATGAAAATTTGAATGGGATATACTTATTTTATGTTAAAATTATATATATGAAAACCACCTTAAGATAATGGATAACCCACACAATTTTGATAGAGAATTAGATATCCCCTCTACCATAATCAACTATAAGTTATCAAGAATTATTTGACCGTAGTCTTGGAGGATGCTCTATAAGTGATAAGCAGTGGTAATTTATACCTATTTTGGGGATGAGATATGATAATTTGTCTTAAAAACCAGAAAAAATGGGGTATCCTAATATTTATACCAAAATAATATTTCTTTTCATGAATATAATTTTCTCCTCTTCACTCATCTTGTTGATACCCCCTACACCAATTGGATTGTAAAGTCTCGTCCAACTGGATTGGTGAAGTTGAACTACCTGGGGGTTATCTCAAACGAATATGTTAAGGATTATTTTGATATTTTAAATTACAATCTTGGGGTTATTCACATAGAGATAATGTGAATGCGAATAGAATATAGTATGTTATCCACCAAGGTGATTTTTCCTTCAAAATAAATAAAGTGACTCCACTAATTAAGGATATTTTACATGATCATATTCACAACACCATCAAAGAAATGGATGTGGATCCTTCCATTGGAAAGTGGGGAACCAATATAATTCATAGGGAAATACCTTAATTAAATTTCAAGACATTATTTGTTATGTTTGTATATCTTTATTTTACACTTGTTTGAGATATGAAAACAAATTTTATTGGCATTAATGATTTAGTCATTTCTACTACTATAGTTATTCAATATTAGCATGATGTTTCTTATTTAGATGTTACTAACATTAATGATGAAGAGTAAATATTTAGTAAATATAAATATTATATTCCATAAAAACTATATGATCCTATAAAAGAATGAAACAAACTATTATCAATTCCTTTATTGATATTTTCTCTCTGGTCATCTTGTACAATAATAAAATGACTCAATGAGTGTGTATCTCCTTAATAGAGATCCCTAATAGAATTTAATAAGAGAATTATTTTGTACATGTTGGTTAAAGGGAACCAAGGTGGTGAGAATAATTAAAATAAGGTTACACACACACTTATATAATCCATTTATTATGAGTACTTTGAGAATGAAATTCCATTCTATTTTATCATAATCCTTCTCCATATAAATTTTGATCAGGATGTTGGATCTAAATAAACTTATATCAATTTTTAATATCATCACATGGGTGAGGTCAATGGCTCCCTAAATTTTCACCCTTTTAAAAATACATGATTCTCCTCATATATCTAAAAAGGAAAGTATTGATTAAAACTTTTGTTTAGGACTGTGTTTAGTGAATTTTATAATAAATTACATATAATTAAAGGAATAAATTGTAAAAAACCATTATGATGTCTAACCATAACAATAAAAAAAATTATAGTGGTCGGGTTTGCCTTTAGAAAAGAACCACCTCTAAAATTATCTTGGATAACATTAATAACCTATTTCCTAATAATTTTCTAATAAGTACAATAAAAATACCTTGGTAAACAATCAGTATTTGGGGAAATAATAAGGAAAATATCCTAAGTGGTTTCTGGAATTTCATACTCATCTAGGATGTATTCTAGTGTGAAATATTCCTAGGATCATACTAACTTTGGGATATTATCAACGAGAGTTATCCTCATTCATATTAGAATTCTCATCCCTTAAAACAACAGCGGTCCTGGAAGGATATCATAAAATAAGTGTGTCTCAAGAGGTATATTAATATTAATATCACATGTGTGGGATCCATCTTTCTAGATCCTATTTATTTTTCTCATAAATTTTTCTCTAATTCATGCATGAAAATAGACCTTATTGTAGTCTCCTTTATTAATCCACTTTGATCTTGATTACTCTCTGGAGTCTCTTTCGATGTCATTAAATATATCCTATAGTTTATTTTTCTTTTGAGAGAAGAGAAGGAAAGAGTAATATTCTTATTTGGTCTAAAATATATTGTTTACAAGACTAATTTCCACCTAGTGAACATCTAAACTATTATTGGTGTCTTGGTGGTTTTCTTTCCTAGATATAATATCACTCTTTAACATTCATATATTGTTTTTAAGAGCCACCGAATAATGAAAATGCCTCGGTGACCTCTAATATGCATGAATAATACCCATGGATCATTTCACGTCAATCAACTGACTAGACAAAAATTGAATACACTATCTAGATATATCAAAGTCTGCATTTGAAATAATAATGGAGAATTATTGGATAAATATTTCCCCATACATTTCATATAATGACTCAAGTCATTAGAGTCATCATGGATGTTTCCGAAACATTTATCAAGTATACTCCAAACATTGAGTCTTCTATACTTATTATTGTACCAAGTATATATCTCACATATAAATCCAAATTCCATTAGGTATTTTATGGAAGGAAATTATTGGTACTCAACTAGGAATTTTTGGGATAGATATCCCCTCCTAGTTTCTCATATTGGTTTACGATGGTATAAAAATCACCTCTAATGAACCATGAATTGGATCCTGGGTTGAAGGTAGATAAATTAAAAATTATATTTTTATAATAATTGATTGAATTCCCAAATAAACTTGGCCTTTATTTTCTGAGGTATATTTTATAATTTAATTATTATAAATATTTTTGAGAAAAATTTAAAAAAAATAGGCAATTAATATTGGGTCCTTATAATTTCTCAATCCATGACCGATCAATAACAATTTCTTAATGATTTATAATCTATAAAACACTGACATAACCCTAAAAAAATGTTTCACATTGATTAAAAATTAATTATTAAGTTAAATCCCACTTTTCCTATGTAATTATAATTAAATAAATCATATTAAATAATTAAATAAATAAATAATAAAATTCAACAATTTCTCACTAAACATTTATAGTAAGTTTTCAATGGTTTTACTTAGAGAAACCCAATCAGTGTATTTTATATCAAATGGTTGATGGATATGAACTAGGTATCTAGTTTGAAACATGTTCCCAATGATCTATTATTGGGTACCTTTTGGGATATAATTTCATTCATTTCTTAAAATCCTCACATAAATAGTATAAATTATCATAATTACAACACAAAACTCAGAATTTTCCTATATTCATAACTCAATTGATAACATAACATGTCATCTCAAATATCATTAATAATAACAATAACATAAAATATCTATCATTATTAAAACATAAATAACAAAGGGTTTACGAGGTTATTTTATTATATCATGTAGATATACTCATCCATTAATAATTTTTTTTCATTTAAAGAATATAGATATTATAAATATAAAATAACAAAGCATTTCATTAGTTTATCTTGTCTATTGTTATATCTAGTAATTAATACATTCCATTCCAACACAATATTAGTTTATCATGTTAAAATATAATGATTTGATATCATATTATTTCTATTATAATAGTATCATTGTGTAAAATTAGTCTTGATAATAAATCATAGAAATAAATGAAACATAGTAATTGGGATGAAGATATTAATTTAATTCAACCCAAAATCCTTCCTCCAATTAAAATCACTGTATTATATCAGATTATATCATTATTAATAACATTTATTCAAAGAATTTCTTATATGTTTGAAAAAGATTCATGAGACTCAATTAAATACCATCGCAACCCACCCTTATAGTGAACATATCATAGCCCTACATTGAAGATGATAGTGTCCCATGAAACATGACTCTGATAAGTGTAACATCCTGAACTATATAAATCTAGTATCAATAGTTATATTATATTATAGAAATACAATATAAGTGTTTTTTAAAGATCCAACGACTTAGTAGTATTGGAAGACTATATAAATACATATATTCAATTTGAAAACATATGATACATCATGAAATTATTATGATAACATTTTTATGCCTTCCATAATATCACATTAAAATGTACATATCTCTCCTCTAGGTTTCTTGGGAATGAAAAAAAAATAAAGGTGATCTAAAATACAAAGGGGAAGAATATAGTGGAAACAATCATTACATAAACTAGTCATAAGTGATATGGAATGAATAAATAAATAACATGAATTAATAATATAATAAAATATAGAGAATAATATACCAATGTATAGAAATGAAAATAAACATATCATTAGAATAAAAATAAACGGTTCTATAAGGATGAAATTTATAATGTCGGATAGTTAATTTTATATCATTTGACAAGAAATCATGATCTTATATATAATGATCTTATAGTCAAAGAAAAATATTGTTCTAGGAATTCATAAACCAAAATACCAAATCATTCATATCTAAAGAGACTTACCGATTAATTAAGGGGATATACAATGTTGTGCCCCATCCATCATTTTTTTATGTATAATGCACTCATCTTATGAGAAAATGATTAAAAAAATCATAATCAATATTACAAATAATCATCCATGATGGAATAATATCATATAAAATTCCAATAATTTTAACTATATCAACAAAGGGATAAAATGGTTATAACCCATCAAGATAAATAAGGTTTATGGTTAAACAATTCATTGCCTAGTTTCCAATAATCAACCATATTGAAACAATGATATATGTAATTGCAATACTTTTATCAATGTAAATAAAAGGGAAAATATGATCATAACCGATCTGGAGAAAGAATATTTATGGTTAAACAATATATATTTGACTTTCCTATATTCATCCATGTTGTAATAATGACATATGGTACTCCAATCCACTTTGAAATTTCAATAAAAGGGATTATATGATCATAACTCATCCAGCTAAAGAAAGAGGATGGTTAAATAATAAATTTTCAACATAAAAACTTTGGGGTACTATAAATGTAAAAGAATGTGACCTTATCAATTAAATATATATATGGTAGTGGTGAATATTTCCTCTAATGTTTTGGTTTATCAATTGAAGATGGCAATTGAGTTCAATGTTTTTCATCGATATGAGACCAAATCAATGGTAGAAAAAATTCTTCATCATGGTTTACAAATATCATATGAATTTTATAAATAATATTCCACATGAGTTTCAATCTATGTGTTTATTATTTATCCTACTCGTAATTTATTTTGGTGATAATTAATCCATTGATTCAACTGACCCTTCATAGGGTGAATAAACCAAGGTGAATTGTTTTCATAGTTGTATCCATTTTCTAGTATCCATAAAGGTATCAAATTTCTAGAAAAACCAAAAACTCTTAAATTTCCAAAAATTCATGATTTTTGGGTAATATGGTGGCTTAATAAAAGGATTTGATAAAAGGAAATATAAATTTAGATACATAAAAATGGGGATAATTTGATAGAATTATAATAATGATAACATTATAATAAATTTTTGTAATTGAAAGTGGAAGGAGTGGAATGAGGTCCCGTATTTAGTCATAACAAAATCATATGAAGAAAGGTAATAATGAGAGGTGATGAGTAGTTTATCATTAACAAAATAAAAAATGTGAAATAATTTCATGAAATTACCATCAAGGAAATATGTGCACATGGTATTATAACAAAATAATTTAAGTTGAAAAAGGAAATAAAGAAGGATTGGAAACCCTAACCTTGATAAGTAGCTTCTTAACACTTCAGAGGAATCCTTAGAACATTAGGAACTCAATTGGAGGTATTTAGAGAGGGAGAGGGAAGAGAAATACATGATCAGTGACTTTAGGTGGGGACTTGGATAAGAGAATGGGCAGGAGTGATATCCTTTTATATGTGAAAAGGAGTGTCATTTCCATTGAAACTAATGTTAGGTAAGGCGTAGGAATGGAATCGCATGGGTGTTAGGTGGGTTAGGTGAGTTAGGGAAGTTAGGTGAGTAAGGTATAGTAATAGTAGGTGGTATATGTGGGTATGACTTTCATACCAAGAAAGTATTTTTAAACAGTCTAAGTGAACATTTAATTATAAAAAAATCGAGATAATTCATTTACCCATTTATATCGTTATTAATATTTATTAAAAATTAATCAGGGTAATTATTTTATTACTAAAAAATAATATGACACCTATTAAAAAATTGAACATTATAAATCTAAAATGGACTCCATTAAATCTAATTATAATTCTAAATTTGATAAAATAAAATTTTAAATTAAAATATAAGGTATAGGGAAAATTGATTTCATAGAAAAAAGTTTTTATAAATTGAGTATTTTTATTCTTAGTTATTATTAATTATTAATTGAATGAATGTTTATATTTTTATATATATTTAAATATCATATTAGATTCATGATTTAAATTGTGTTAATATAATTTATTTAATTGAAATTTATATAAAACAATTCGTTGAAAACAACCATTATACTTTTACCGTGGTAAGTAATAATTATTCTAACTAATTTATTAATAATGCATAAAAATAATACTGGTCATGATAAATAATTTAGGCTTACTGATTCAAAAGATAAATTCCATTTTATTAAATAAAATTAATATTTGGCTGGAAAATTAGAATTAATTTTTATATTAGCATGGATAAAAACAATTTTTTTAAAAAGTGTATTTTCAATCATAACAATTATGCTTATAATAAAGTTATAAATGATTTTTATTATCATAATATAAATTGTATTATTATAAAAAATACATTTTATTTTTCTTCTAAATAAATATAAAACTGAATTTTACCAAAAAAATATTTTATTACAATAAAATGCCAAAAACATTTTATTTTAATGGAAAATATTGCTTAAGTTCATAAAAATTTAAACATAGGCTTTATAATTTAAGAATAGTACTTAAAAATAAACAGTTTTACTCATTAAAAATCATTTTCCATTTAAAAGGTTTTATAAACTTCTAGGTATTTCTAAAAAATAAAAGCCTTAGTTTTGGTAAAAACTGTATTTTTTACTATTCACATAAAAATCAACTATTTCTAAAAAACCAAAAAATCTATCTTAATATAAAAAATTTATTAATAGTAAAAATATGAGGTTTATTTTGTTAAAAATAAAATTCAAACATTCATAAATGAAAATTTTATATCTAATTATGAATAAAGGCTATTTAGACTGCACATTGTGTAATATGCCAATATATGGTGTTTACCAGCTATAGTAGGGTATCGAGTATTACCTTCCCACACTAAATAAATTCAAACATTAATTGGGGTTATATGTATTATATAATTTAAATATATGTATATTCCATCCTTATATCTTATTTAGACTCCTGATTTTCCTAGAAATCACCATATCCATCTTTATTATATCACTGTATATAGGATCCTTGTTAATCCTCATCGTGGAAAGAATTTAATTGTCCCTACCACTCAATGAATTGGACACCTTTTTCTCCATCCCAAGGTTGTGGTGTATCGATAAATCATAGTCCTTGATTTATTCTAACTATCTTCATCTCCTCATGTGGAGCTTCTTTTGAGAGAAGATATACTTCAAACTCTTATGGATCATATATATATATCATATCTTTTACCATAGATATTATATATCTATATTTAAAAAGTAAATATTACAAATTCTAGATCAATTTCATGAGTTCAATTATTTTTTTTATGCATTTTATGTTACATTTATGAATAAGTATCCACGATATCATTTTTCATAACAAAACAACCATGTTTTTTCTTCAATGAATCACTATATATTACAAATCCTTCCTTACATGGTAGTAAATTTAATACTGATACATTAATCAATATCCTTTTCAAATATTCAAAACATTCCTCTCATTTACTTTCCCATGTAAATTTGACCCCTTTACTTCTTAATTTTGTTAAAAAGTTGAAAAATCAGGAAATATTGAATAAATTGTTGATAGTAACCTGTTAAACCTTGTAAACTTCATATTGTTTTTATGTTCACTGATGTAGACCATCATTTTGTTTCCTTTTAATTTGAAGTGTTAAAATATATTCCATACTAGGAGATAATATGGAAAATAAAAGAAACTTCGTTGATTCAAAATTCAAACATAATATATTTCCCATATAATTCCTTTTTAAGTGTCTCTAGAATTATTTGTAGAAGACTCTAATGATATTCATAGCCTTTGGAGTGTATCAGGATATCATAAATGGATACTACCACAAATTTAATCCTTTAATACTCTATTTATTATATCCATAAATGTAGAAGGTGTGGTAGTCATTCCAAAATGGATTATTTTAAACTCAAAATGTACATAACTTGTTCAAAATGTCATTTTTTGGTATATCATCCTTATTCACCCTTAGTTGATTATTACTAGATCAGATACTGATCTTCGAAAATTATTTGTATTATTGAAGTCAAATAATACAGTCAACAATTAATAGTAAAGGATACTTATTATTTATAGTGATGGAATTGATCTCCCAACACTACCAGAGTTTTATGATCTTGTGATGGATCATTAGTAACAGATTCCCCTTAAAAAAAGTAATTTTTTATGGGAGTCTATCACTAATGAACCATTATAAAAAATAGTGTCAAAATTATAGTTTTTTTATGTCCTTTCACAAATAATTAGTATCAACGATGATGGATTCATCTGTCATAAATAATATTTGAAATTATTTTAAATAATCAATTTTAACAGGTCCATCAAAAATATCCAATTATGATGGATACATATATCTATAAAAATTACTAATACTATCAAAAACATACAAAAAATAATTAAAAATAATTCAAACAAACACAAAATAAATACATAATTTCAAACATAATATGTTTATCACCCCAACATAAAGAATAGTAATAAAAAATAATAGAGGATCAACTGGTATTAGGTGGATAAAGATAACTCAAAAGATCTAGGGGAGTAAACCTCGTACCAATGCCACACATAATCCATCTCGTATACTTCAACATCTACTCATCTCACTGTCACTGCTGCTCACACTCCTCCTCCCTCTATATGTACATCTGTTTTATCATCTCATCCAGATCTCTCAAGCCCTCCTCATACAATGAAGCGAATGATGATAAATACTCTTCATGAGATCACTTTTAACTAAATTTTTTCATCATAGTAATACCATAACAACTCATAGGTGTGAATTGTGAGCCAACTCCAATCACCTTGAATTTCTCAACACCATGAAATTTTGATTCTATCCAAGCCCCCTCATCAAAACCTAACTCACCATTATCATCTTCTTATCTCTTGGGTTGACTCTCTCATGAATTAGAAGATGCAATATCATACATTTCATTCAAATATAAATATAAATTAGAATAATAATAAAGTTTACATTAGTGAAATTTTTAAAAGATTATTAAACCCAATATAGAATTGTTGGTATCCTACAAGTTTTCTTATATGGGTATCAGTGTAAATATTCCTATAAACTTCAAAATTCATAATAGAGGGATTATTAATGGATGATATAATATAATAAAAAATTTATATTTAAATTATATAAGCATTAATAAATAATATTACTTACCATATGTTGTTGATATATACCAAATGCGCAACTTTTTCCCTATATGTGACCTCCTACCTTTCCTAGATCTGATATCCAGATGATAAACTTTTCCTAAAAGTCTCATTTATCTAGTAGAAGTAAAATCCATCACATACCTAAGCTGAGATATAGTCTGGTCAATGGGAGAAGAAATACAGGTTGAAAATTGTAGTGGAAGCTTTATCTATAGCTCGCTTTTTGAGGTTTTATAAAAATTAATGAAAATGATCATGTATATTAATCTCCAAATCCACCAAGACAGGATCTATCAGGATATCTGAAATCAAAGACCCCAAATTATACAATAAAATTAATAAAAATATATCATTATTTAAATAAATTTTAAATATATATATATATATAATTTAATAACATACAATTTAGTTTTGAAACATCTACTAATGAATGCAAATGGGAACCTAATACCATGACACCCATGGCTCAAAAAATAACTTCTTAGAAATATCACCATCCTACCTAAAAAGTTAATGAGAAAAATGTGAAAATCAGAAGAAGAAAAATCAGAATATGATTACCAAAATTAATACCAAAACTTAATATAAAATTAATATCCTAAATAATTAAACATGCCTCCATAAAAAAGGATCAAAATCATGATATGGGTGTATCTCTAGAACAGGGTCTAGAAACATCAATGGATAAATACCCCACTGCCTTCTAATAGGCACAACATCTTACGAATTAGATGAATTGAATTCCTCAGTAGGAACACCGGAATCAACGATAGAATGAAACAGATCATCGGGAGAATCTCAAGCCATCCAAAACAAATAATATTATGTATAATAAATTACTAATACAGATATAAAATATAAAAAAATAATAAAAACCATAATATAATAGTTTTACATTTAAATAAATTTTAATAAATATATCAAATATAAAAAACTAATAAATACCAAAATATAAGAATTACCTAAAAATAAATACTGGAACATAATATTTTAATCTATAAATATTTGTTAGTATAGGTATCAAATATAAAAAAAATACCATAAATAATATAATTTTATTCCTTATCAATAACTTCTAATACATATATAAAATATAAAAGGCTAATAATTACTACCATCAACGAAGGAACAGAATAGATCATTGTGTCCAGCCATCTAAAACAAACAATCTTACCTATAAATAATTTTTTATACAAATATAAAATATAAAATTTTAATAAATACTTGAATATAATAGCTAACTTTTCTTCATCTTACTTATATTCATCTAGAACAATGTCATCATATTCATCCTCAGTATCATCAAATTCTATATGAATTCCTATTTCACCAACCATTATTAGTTCATTAAGATCTTCATTATCATTGGCCCTTAACTAGGGGGTTTCATCATTAATATTTTTTTCTCATTGGTTGAGAGATATATCTTGTTATGTTTCTTGAAAAATTTTAATATGGTTAACTACTACATAACCATTTTCTTTTTCAATAAATTGATTTTCATGAGATTTCATTTTTATTATACTTCACCAGTCATTCAAAAATCTCAAAACCATATAGTAATTTGTATAATAAACATGATGTGCTTGATCTGCTAACATAAATGTTTCCTTTGATATAATAATATTTCTATATTTAATGTCAATGACTCCATCTTGTGGATAAAATCAAAACCCTCAATAAGTATTGAACCAATGGAATTTAACAATTGTTACATAATTTTTTCTTTGATAACATAACTCAATTATTTTATCCAGTATACCATAAAAGCCCACATCACTTTTATTATGATTATATCCTTTCAAAACAACCACTATTCATTGATTTATTTGATTTATAATATATGTGTGCGTATAATTTAAATACATTAATCACATACTAATTATAAGATTTTAAAATTTTCAACGGAGGTTTTTTGAGCACGCATAACGGACTATCAATTTTATTTTCATCTTTTTTTTCTGCAAAAAATAAAAATTATTAATAGAATATATAAATAAAAAAATTATTAAACTTTTTATCAAAAGTAAGAAAACTTACAAGTCTTTATTACTAATATTCAAAATTTTGTTGATGATGTTCTTCAAGAACAGAAAATGTAAGTTTTATAAAATATTTCTATATGGTCATCATATAATCTAAAAAAAATAATGTAAATAAATATATCTATTATAAAATTTAGAGAAATACTAAAAAGTAAAGCTTACTTCACAAATCATGTCATTTATTCACAATAAAGAAGAACATATGTATAAACTCTATGCAGTTCTTCATCTAATATCCATCATTTATGCTAACTAACAAAACCAAGCTCGGTCTGATTAAAAACTAAAAATGGATGTTTTGTGAAATCATCAACATGTTTCTCATTACGGCTATTCCGGTTATGTTTTAAAGGATATTTCAATTGAAAATAATAAGAGTGGAATTTTCAAATTTCCTCCTACAAGTATACATCTGCAATTAACCCTTCAACTGATGCTTTGTTAAGTACTTTATTCTTTAATTTTTTAAACATATCTCAAATGGTTATATCCATATAAATTGTGCAGGACCTCTACATTTCTCTTCAAACATAAATTTCAATATTAAATCTTTCATTGAGTAAAATAATACTCATGGGAATATTTTATCCAACTTATACAAAATTAAAATGAAACCTTTTATAGCATACTCAATACTTGATAATTTAATTTTTTGATAAAAATATCTCAATATAAATATGATATTTTATTCCAAACATCTCAAATTGAATAATTCAGTAGTCCTCTAAGACCCACAGGTAGTAATATTTTCATTATGACATGGAAGTAATTGTGTTTTAACCCGATAATATGCTCATTTCCATTGTAATAAGAAAACTAGAAGCATAACCATATGGTAACCTAAAATCTTGAATTCATTGATAGAATAATAATAGATTTTTTTATGAAAGTGCATAAGATACTTTTGTATTCATTAAATTTTGTGATGTTTCAACTTTAAAGAATTCAAGTTCAAGACATCTGTAAATTTGGGAAAGATCTATATGTGCCTTTACATTATCTTTGGTCTCACCAGTTGGGTCAAACAATTTGTAAATTATGTTTTCAAAATAATTCTTCTCAATATACATTAAATATAACATTTAATGAAACAAAAAAATCATACCAATGTGGAAGGTCCAAAAAATACTCCTCTATATCCAATTATGACCTCTCCCAAAAACATTTATTTTTTTCATTTATGTTTGGTGAAAAAGTTACAAGTGGTAATGCAGATATGATAGATTTTACTTGAATACCTAATAGCACATTTTATGGTTCACCACTTTCAATTGAATTTTTATTTAATTAATTTATGTTCCTTCAAAAATGGTGATCCACCGGGAAAAAATATTTGGCGCTAGTCAAAATATATATTCTTTATCCCAATACTAAGAATAAATTAATTTTTCTTAGACATGTAGTATGGAAATGATTTTATACCATTTGTACTCCACCCACATAATATACCATACATTGAAAATTAAATTATCATCCATATTAATGAAAAAATCAGTGTAAAATTATAATCTCCCACTATATCAAATGTATTTATACCATTCTTCCAAAATGATGTTAAATAATCAATTAGTATATGTGAATAAACTTTGATACTCTTATTCATATGTCCTGGAATTAATAGAACTAAATATATATATGTATCCTTCATCAAAATCTAATCAGGTAATTTTTGTAAAGTAATCAAAACATGCCGACAAGAATATTGACTTCTAAAAGCACCAAATGAACAAAAACCAACTGTCAAAAGACTCAACCATATTTTATGAGGTTCTAAATAAAAATTAGGATGAATCTGATCAATGTGCTTCCATAAATAACATCACATTGATTAATCATTTTCTGATTGAAATATTTAATTTATACCATGTCATTAATGTAGTTGTGTTGCGAGACATAAATAAACACTATAAAAATGTATAATTGGAAAACACCTCAACTGTTTCATATGAAATATGGAATTTACTTATTTTTCTACTTTATACATCGATTATCCATGTGTTATAAAATTATGTAATGATTTTCAATCTCTATAATATAAGAGACATTCATTTCAAAATGAATGGATCTTTTGATAACTAAGACACCAAATATGGACCATCCCCTTACATTCATAGAAACATGGAGGTATGGTATTTTTGTTAAGAAAAAAAAATTTAACCAGAGATAATATTTGGTTGAAACAACCATTTTACATTCCAAAATGAAATTTAATAGCATAAATTTTTTTATATCTTCACATTTTATCATCTGACACCCTCGATATAAAGCCTCTTTAGAAAATTTCAACAAATTATAAAATTGGGAAGGTTTGCATTCAGGATTTAGAATATCATTCTAAGTTGTTTCCTAAATAGATAGGTCAGTATACTCATGTAAAAAAAATTAAAATGATGGACCAAAACAATAAAATTTATATTATATACTGAATTATATTAAATATTTTGATACCAAAAAATTTAATCCTTCTGAAAACCAAAAACACAGTTGATAAAGTCCAAGATTCTAAAACTTTTGAAATCCCCTTAGATCATATTTATTACAAAGAAATTTAATTCTTCCTTTTGAAAAAAATTCATAATTTGATGATGAAAATGATAAAAATGTTTAATCACCCTCAATGTAGAAAGTATTTATACCAAATTTGTGGGTATTTTTTGGATGATTTATCCAATCATGATCACATAATAGAAACTGGTGTATACTTATTGATTCCATAGTTATCTAAAAAACAACAGATATGTGAATGATTATTATTCATTTTCACTAATCAAAAACAATTATATCTAACACCATTTAATATTCTATAAAATATTTTTAGAGTGGGGCATTGAGTTAGCATGAGATCCCAAGGCTCGTATACACTCGATGCTGGTTGAATAAAAATATTAAACATATTATATCATGAGCATGATATTTTCCCAAAAAAATTGAATATATTCAAAATTACTTCTTGTGTGGGAAATATAAGACCACTGTTAGATATGGGATATGGGGTTTACCCTAGGTGTTACATAACAGTTGTGCATGTTAGGTGTTTGGTAACATTTCATGTGAGGGTAATTAATTTAATATTTGTATTATAATTTTTTACAAAAAAAAGTATATCCCGAACAGTGTATCATATGAGTAATATGTGACTACTGTTAAGTCTAAAATATGGGTTTTACCCTAGGAGCGACATAATAGTTGTATGTGTCAACTATTTGGAAACATCTCATGTGAGGGTAACCTTTTAAATATTTTATTAATATTATATGTATATATATTATAATTTACTAATATTTACAATTTATTACTAATAGTGAAAAGTTATTTATTAATTATGACCAATAATTTAATAATTATTAATATTATTTTAGTTGTTAATATATTTTTACTAAATAATGTGAATTTTTAAAAACTGGTGATTTTTTTATATTTTAATTCAAGTAATTACAAACTATTTACTAATTAATATTTATATTTATTATATAATACTAATTATTTATTAATTATAAATATAATTTTTCAAAACATATTTTAATTAATATTAATTTTTTCAATTTAATGAAGTCTAACAGATATTATACGTTAACAAAAAATGCTCAAAATATTTATGAACCTACATAAATATTATTAACAGATAAATATATCATTTATTAATTGATAATCATTATAGTTATATTTTTTTTATAAATTTTTTTTATTAAAATAATTTTATAAAGTTTATATATAAAAAAATTTAAATAAATATTTTATTCAAACATTTTATTTAAATTTATTTTCTTGTCATTTTTATAAAACATTCACTTTCTATTTATTTCATATGTTATACATATGTGTGTGTGTGTTTTTTTGTATTATATTATTTATTAACCACATATATATACATCAACTATATTTTTACACATTTTTTTAAACATTTTATTAAACAAATACACATATAAAATATATTTATATACATACATATAAATATATCAAAAACTATAAATTTTTTTAACATTTTTGCATACGTATATATACATGTTAATATATATATATCAAAAATTTAAAAAAAAACATTTTCATGTCTTTTAAATTAATTAAAATCAATAAAAATATATCAATCAAACATGGTTAATATCACTTCTGCAATCCATGAATTATTATAACACATAAAAAATTATACCATCAAAAGGATGCTTTCAAAATAATAATAATAAGGCTTAATGTTCAAGATTTTCTTTAAACAAATTAACCAAAATTCACATTTCACTAGATTATATATATATATATTATACATGTTACACATAATTATATATATCTATATATAAGACTAAAAAACATTCAATACTTATATACATATATATATAATATTAAAAGGTTTCATTGTTTATATTTATACATATATAACATGATATATTTATCAATCATATATATATCATATATATATATATTATATATATATATAGTGTGTGAGTTGTTATGAAGTGCAGACGCGTACATACACATCGAGAGTCGGCAGGGTGGCTAGATATCTCAAAATAAAGAGACAAACATTTAAATAAAAACATATCTTAAATGTAATGGTCAAATATTATGAAAAATTCCACAAATCAATTATAATGAAATTATGTGGAGCGGAAACAAATTTTATTCGATGGTGGATACCCAAATACAGAATAATAAACTTGCACTAACCCAAAATAGAAAATAAACCATAAAAATCCAGTAAATTTATTGAGATGGGGTTTCAAAAAACCAATTTCTATATGATTCAATGGAAAATAAAAAAAATAATGATGTAGGAGAAAAGAGGAGTGCGTAATTTGGAGATTCAAACATAAATTCACAAGATAAAAATTTCAATGGGTGATTTTTCCTTTAGTTCATCTGATGATTCTAGGATCATTTAGGGTTTCATGGGGGTGATGAAAATTAGCGGATAGAAGGAGAATGTCATTTTTATTTACGTTAATATTTTTGTAAAGGGGTTAATCATGATGGAATTTAATCCATCCCAAAGAAATTGTGAAATATTTTTAGTGACAGATAATAAAAACCATTGTTGATACACCTTTACTATGACTATTAGCAACGTATAGAACAGTCCATTATTAATAGTCATCGCAAATAAGATTATTGTGGGATGTCACGCAAGCATGGAAAATAATTTGTGATAGAAAACATTTTCTATCATAAATGATGATAAAAACACTTATTTTAAAAATATAGTCCTTTATTCCACAAATAATTCTTTCAATTGGTCTATTTGTAATGGAACTGTTTTTATTCACTACTAGATCATCGCAAATAACCATTTTTTCAATAGTGTTATAATCCATGAACAATCTTAAAGACCCATCCTTATTTTTCATGAAAAAAATTGTGGCTCCCCATAGTGAAGCACTAGGGAATATAAATCCCTTGTCAAATAAATCTTATAGCTATTTCTTCAACTCCATCAACTCTACTAGTTACATTATGTAGGAATTTTTAGATATATGTCTTGAATCAAGAATGATTTCAATGGAGAACTCATTTTTTAGCTCCATGGTTCTTAAGAATATATCCCTATATAATGAAAAGTTCTGAGATACCATTTCCCTTTGAAGTATTATATTTAAACCATAAAATAAATGAAAAATTATTCTATTCAGTCTACATATATAGTCTATATAATATCCATATAAACATGTAAAGTGATCCAAAAACTTAGGTATATTTTCTCCCTCCTTTGGTATAATATTGAAAAACTGCCTTTCCATTACATATTTTTGCTCATGATGAAAGTATTTTTCATATAATAACTCCTAAAAAGATCCATATTCCATGCACTTTATCTCATATTCCTCTTTTTATTTTTTATTTTTTGAATTAGAGTCCACCGTCGGTTCATATCTACCTTCATAAAATAGACTGTTGTGATGAATGTTTCCTTCTTAGTACTTCCCAAAGTAGGAAATAAACTCTCTAGGGCCTTGATCCATTTTTCATCTACTGATGTAGTAGTAATTATAATTAATGATGGAGGTTGTTGTCATATAAAGTGGTCCAACATAGTAATATCATGGTGTTGATCAATAGGTTACTCTATGTGGTTGAGATTATTTTTCATAAAATAATTCAATATCCCTAATATTTTTATGATATGATTAACCTCAACTCTAGCTTTATTTAATTTCTCAAGGAGAACATCCCAAAATTGACTATAGGTGTTGATATATTTCCCATTCCACCTGTTAGTCGCCATCTCTTTATAATGGAATACACATAATTATCTCAAGATATTGTTTTTTAAAATAAATTCTTATTAAGTTGTCTAGAGTATTCCCAAGATATATTGAGGTTTTTTTATAGTACATGTGTAATCATACTTGGATCATCTAAATCAATTCTCCAAATTTTCTACAAAACATTCTCTAATACCAACTATAATATCCTGGACTCCCAAAATACAAATCTATAATTTATATTTCAATATTGATACAGAATACAAGAGTTTCCATATGATCCAAAAGATTAGTAGTCTTTTAATACTAGATACATACATATATTATATTTCAAAACATAATATAAATCATAAACACATTGAGATAACATTATTTTACCATCCATCATGTCCCAAACATGTATACATAGTTCTCCTATAGAATTCTTAGGGAAAGGAAAAAATGTATATTTGAGCACAGATGACTATTAAGGAGTAGAATAATGTGGAAGTTATCATAACATAAACTTGAAAAAAGTGATATGGAAGGAATAAATTTATAATATAAATCCATAATCAATAAAAATTGAGATAATAATATATTTATGAATAGAAATGAAAATAAATAGATCACATGGAAAACAATAATTATTTCCTTAGTGATGAAAATTATAAATATATATAGTTAATTTGATATCATAATACAATCCATCATGATATTAGACATCATGATCTTATCCTAATGGAAATATATTAGTATGGGTAGGAATACCCCAAAATACCCAAACCTGTTTGTCTCATGAAACATAACAATGCATTTAAGGGAAATATAATGTTAGGAACCATCCCCCATTTGTTTAAACCCAATGAATTAATTATATGAAACAATTAATAAAAAATTCATAGTCAACTTTTTGAAAAATTATCTATATTGGAATTACAAAATAAATAATGCCAATACTTTTCTCAGTGTTAATAAAATTGATAACATTATTATAACCCATCCATAGAAAGAAGTTGTATGGTTAAAAAATATATAATAACGTTTCGAATAATCATATTTTTTTGGAATAATGACATATATAATCCCAGTACTTTTTCCCTTATAAATAAAAGGTATTAAAAGATCATAACCCATTCGGATAAAGAAGTTGCATGATTAAATAATACATATTCAACTTTTTGATAATCAATTATATTGGAATAAAGACATAAATATTGAAAATAATTTTCCTAATGCCAATAAAATTTATAACAAGATAATAACACATCTAGATAAAGAAGGTGGATGGATAAAAAATACATATTCAATATAGAAACTATTGGGTACTGTCAATGTAAAAGGAAGTACCACTATCAAATAAATATAGATAAGTTTTTAGTGAAGGGTACTTTAAAATTATTGGTTTATCAATAGAAGATTTTAATTGTGGTTAATTGTTTTCATGAGTAGTAGACCATAGTAATGGTTGGAATAATCATCCATCATGATTTATAAAGAGAAAGTGAATATTATAAAGAATATCCCCTAGGAGTTTCTATCCAAGTGTGTAGTCTTAGTCCCACTCATCAGGAATCAGGTTAATTTTTGAGTCAATACTTCAACCAAACATTTTTGGGGTGACTACCACTAGGTGTGTCTATGCCACAGTCACATTAACTTTCTAGTATCCAAATAGGGATATAATTTCTAAGGAAACAATACAATCATTACTTTCCCAAAATTTAGGTTTTTATGAAATTTTGATGGCTTAAGAAAAGGATTTAATGAAAGGAAGTATCATTTTAGATATTTCAAATGGATGATAATTGCATATAAATATAATCATGATTCCTTTAAAATAATTATTTGTAATTAAAAAATGTAAGGGGTAGAATGAGATACCTTTTGTAGAAAAAATAACGGCATGGGATAAAGGCTATATTGAGAGGGGATAAGTAGGACCTTAATAAAAACATATCAAATGTGGAATGATTCTATAAAATTACAACCAAGAAAATTTTATTTCATGTTATTGCAATAAAATAATTTCAATTAAATAGGAAAGAGAATGATTTGATACCAATACATTATTATGTAGATTTTTAATGCTTGAGGGGGCTCCATAGAACTTTAGAAACTCATTGGAATGTATTTAGATAGGGATAGGGAAGATTAATTCATGATCAATTCCTTTTGGGTGGAGTGGGTTGAGATAATAAGTGGCAGTTAGTTCCTTTTATAGGTGAAAAATATTGTCTTATTCATGGAAATTATGGTTATGTAAGTGGTAAGAAGGTAATCACATGGGTGTTGGGTGAGTTGTTTTTTTAGGTGAGTTAGGTGGAGCAATGGTTTTTGATACATTTGGTTATTAATTTCAGACCAAGAAATTGTTTTTAGAAGATTCAAATGACCTTTTAATTATTAAAAATTAGAGATACTTCATTAACCTATTTTTACCATTATTAATCAGGATTAAAAATTAACTCTCGTAATTATTTTATTGCTAAAAATAAAATATGACCCATATTACCATATATATACATTTTAAATATTAGTTTTTAACCCATTTAATATAATTAGACTTCTAAATGTGATCAAATTAACTTTTAAATGAAACATAAGGTATAGAAAAAAAAATTATAGATAAATTCTATTTTATGAATTAAGTAATTTTTATTCATATTTCATATTAAATAATAATTTAATGAGTGTTTAGATATTTTTTATATGTTTGAAAAAAACATTAGAGTTATTATTTAAATTATATTAATCTAATTTATTTTTATGAAATGTGTATAAAATTATTTTTTTAAACAACCATTTTAATTTTACAATAGAAATTAATATTTATTCTAATTGAATTAATTCCAATGCATAAAAATAATATTTTCCTTGTTAAATAATTTTTCCTAATGATTAATAAAATATATTACATATTATCAAATAAAATTTTATTTTTCAGGAAAATTAAAATTAATTTTAACATTATCATGCATGAAATCCATTTATATAAAATGTGTATTTTATGGAATAAATATTATTTTAAGGATAGTTTTATCCATTATTTTGATTTTCATGGCACAGATTATATTATTATAAAGAAAATAAATCTTCTTTCTCTTTCAAAGTAATCCAAAATTGAATTTTACCAGAATAATATTTTATTAAAAGAGAAAACCAAAAACATTTTCTTTTTTTGGAAAATATTATTTCAGTTTATAAAATGTCAAACATATATTTTATAATTTAAGAATAGTATTTCAAAATTTAATATTTTAACTCCTTAAAAATTATTTAACCATTTATAATGTTTTATAAACTTATATTTTATGATTATGAATAAAATTTATAGCTTTTGTAAAAACTATATTTTCAACTATTCACTTATAAACCAACTTTTTTGAAAAAAATCCCAAATTTTATATAATGATAATAGGATTAAAAAAGATTCAATATGAGGTTTATTTTTCTAAAAATAAAATTAAAATATTCATAAATTAAAATTTTAAATATACTCATGAATAAATTCCATTTAGAGTGAAATATGTGTGATAGATTAGGATATGGTGTTTACCTACTACAGTAAGGTCTGAGGTATTACAATAGGCCCCCAATTGTTGACTGGAACTATGGGTATAAAACATTTAAATATGTGGCATTACGATATTATAAACGATGAATAAAAAAATAAAACCACCAATAAACACCATGATATAAGTTTACTAAGACTCATAATGATCCCAAAATTTATGAATAACGTATAAAAAAATTATAGTAAAGTATCATGACAATATCATTATAATAATATATACACTACTATATATTATATCCCAACCACATGTCACATTTCAATTGTAGTAAAGTATTATGAACATGAAAGTCACAAACCTTGTGTAATATTCCTACCATGCATTACCCCCACAATATATCATCATTCCAATTCCCCAAGAGGTTTTCAGGTATATCAGATAATTTAATTTAATTTTTTATCATATATATCATCACTCCAATACCCTATGGAGTTTTACAATACACCTGATACTAATCAACTATTATTATACCTAGCTCAATCCATCATAGTATATACCACATCAAGAAGGGATAGTATGGATGAGGGGTAGTTAGTCATCTATTATCTTTACGGTCTAGATGTTGGTAAACCAGCCATAGTATAACATATTGTAATTGGTAAGGTTATTATATTTTGGTGGAATGTATATAGAAATTTAAAAAATGTATAAAAATACACACACAAGCCCCGCCAATAAGGTTTACACCAAAATGGACCCATCACATCCCAAAAGAACTATTGTACCTCCACCACTTTCCAATATCAATTGTTTCCCCCTACCTTATCCACCCGAACACTTTTCCCCCAAAAATATACACAGCAGACAATCACAATTTCTACTTAATCATGACATCCTTCCATTTTTATATTTACCATTTACAAACCATTTTACATTCATTTTATTTTTCATTTTCATATTTAAGGAAAAACAATTATCATCCATTTCCACTATTTAAACAAGTATTTACCCATTTAATTCAATCATTAGTAATTCATTTACAAACCATTATTATTAAATTTTAACCATACCCATTACTCATTAAAATAATCCATAATATTTATCCAACGAAAGAAATATAATTAAAATTTAATAGTTTACACGTAAAATAAAATAGATCTCGACCCCCCAACCATAATTAGTTCTTCAATAACTGCTATAAAAAAAGTGAGGTGAAGAAGAGATGATAGTAAGAAAAATCCCACAAAAGGGAAACCCAATATCAATCTATATCATAGAAACCCTCATCACAATCCATCCCCCAAACTGGACAACCATTGTCTAGTTAACCTTTCCATGAAAATAACATGGAGAAAACCCAAGAAAATCAAGGAAACTCACCTATAGTTTCTATCGGTTGGTCTCTAGAATATGATTTCCCAAGAAAAAAATTTGAAGGAACCCAAGGAACAGTAGAATTATGAAACACTTGAAATTTAAAATTTTGTGTTTGGATTCATGTTATAAACATTTAATCCACAAAACCCATTACTTGTATTTCTTAAAAGATCATGTGTAATTCAATTTAATCAGGAAAAACTAAAATATAATGACATCGTAAATGGTACCATCTTCGATTTAATTCACAAGTTTAATTCGCTAACAGTTTATTTTTCATGAATGAACGGTTAGAAACTAGGAATCCTCTAGATCATTTACATGTTCTCTATGATTCTTGTATCATCGATATACATTTCTTGGGTTCTATCATGTGAAATTGAAGAGCTTTAAAAATTCCCATTGATCACTTTAAGAACATAGATTTGATCAAGAAATTAGGATCGATTTGACCTTCTTCTTCTTTCAGAATATCTCTCTAAGAAATTGAGAGGAGATAAGAAGATGGTTTCTCTCACATAGTTCATCAAAATGGGTGATATTACTATTCGAGAGGCTAAAATGATCTTTTATACTTAGGTTACACTTTCCAAAATTTTACTTTGGTCCATGGAAACTAATAGCCTTCATTTTATAACTTTCCACACATTCATGACTTAATAAACTTATAATAAATGTCAAAAAAAATTTATAAATCACTTGTAACACTATAAAGGTTATGTGATAAAATACAACCAATAAACTCAGCCTGTAATCTCCCTTAATAATTTAATAAAACTTTCACATTCTATGTTCATTTGAAAAATTATATTTTCTCATATTCACTTTTATGATAAAACAAATTGTGAATAACTTAAGAAATAAATTTAATCATAATTATTAAAAACATTAATAATATAATTGAATTAGTTTTACTTATGATCATTCATAATTGAATGTTCACCATCCCACGCATGTGGGGCCACTCCGTCATAAACTCTTATTCATTAGAATAGGTGGAACATGTGGATACACTTAGTGAGTTACCCTCTATTTTCTTATCTTGATATAAGTGAGTCCATCCCATAGACTAATAGTGGAGTATGTCAACCCCTCATGGCCTCAAAGTAGATAATGAATGTCATAGCTACAAATACCTCCTACAAACATGTTCTGTGTATTATAATCTATTTGTCTCACAATATCTCATAAAGTATGATGTGCACTTGTGTTATCATCATTTTTTTCCTTTATATATTTCCTGACCTTATTGGATGGACTTACCTTATTATACCATATCCATGGATTTAAGAAGGTACTACCATCCTGTTCAAGCTAGTCCCATGAGATATCTCTCCTAAACATGGAAGAAAAAAATTATATCTTGATCATTCAACCAATGCCATGTCATCAATAACGCACCCAACACAAGATATCTTGGCATGATTTCATTATCATGGATTTTTCCTTGCATCAAGATATGTGATTAATTTGAATAGATTGATGATGATCTCAAGTCATTAGACCAATACCCATGTTTGTAAATATGAACATCCAATGACACATGAAATGTGTGGTGCTCCTATTGGTAGGTATTTCCTCATGATCTCATCAACTCAAGATCACCAATTGTGAACTTCATGAGAAGAAGTCACAATGATTATGATCCACCAGAACCTTCTAGTTAGACATCATATGTGTCCTATCAGTATGATATATCTATACCATAGGACATATTTTTAGAAGTACTGTCATGAGATCTCAAGGCTCTCATTATAGTAGGGTACTACTATAACCTTTTGATATGACACATAATTATAAAGAAATTTCCATGTAAATATTGGATGTAGAAAAATAAATAGTGTTATAGTATGAAAAAAAACATGCATATATCAAACTGTATAAATATAAAGGGAATCAAAAGTACTTTTCAATTTGGGAGTAGTGAACCCACAATGAAAACTCTCCCACACTCACTAAATCCCAATTTCCAACCATCTTTATTAGATATTTTATGATAAGATCATGTTTATATAGAGAAATAAATTTAGTCAAGGTTTGGTAATATTTGAACTGTGTCTATTCATTTATCTGCAACTTTACCTCTTTTTATAAGACTTATCAAGAGATAATGTCCCTAATTATATCCCTTTTTTCCAATTTTTAAACTTGAAATATAGTCTAGTTTAATAATATAACTATCATGATGATAAAACTTTACATACTAGTTGTGATTCCATGAATTGGATCAAATTGTTTTGTATTTTACAATGCTTCTTTAGCTTCGGCAAAAGATGCAATGAAATTGATATTTTTAGATATGGATACAAATAACTTAAATGACCATTTCTTTATCATTATTCTTATCCGAACTATAGTATTAAATCGTATTGACCTAATCAGAATACTAGTTTTTCCCCCTGTAACTAGAATCATTTTCTATCCACAAACTAGGTTCATATCATTTGTACTTGGTCAAGTAAAATAAAATAGTTCTAAATACTACTCTTTTAGTTCTCCTAGATATATCTAATATTTTTATACCATATAGTATATGTTGGAAATATATAATCTTATTCAAATCATGTAATATGTTACTGATTCGTCGCATAAGCTCATGGAATTAAACTCACTACATTAATCTCTTCCTATGCGCATTCATGTCTTCTTGGATAGATTTATTCCATGTGACTCTAAAAACAATTCTCTATTGAATTGTTCCGACTTTTATTTCATCAATACCTTATCAGTGTATGTACTATTTACTAGTTCTAAGAAACCATTAGATCTACCTTAGTATATATCATTACCTTGAAATTTGGTTGCTACTTCAATCCAATCGCTATAGAATTACAATCATTCGGTTCATAACTAACTGTATGACCAGTAGTGGTTTTCCATATATTATCAAACATATTTTACATCAAAAACGATGGTGATCCTACTAACCTCTGGTAGTCACATGGAAAATATTCTTTCTAAAGTAATATTCTATGATCTCTATTCATACATTAATCATGAATTGGATTTCAATAACATTCTCCCTTATTTGAATTATATGATGTTACCATCCCTTTCTAGTTGCGTCGTATAGGCATATTACATGAATTTTGGTCTTGAAATCCATTTCTCAATTTATTGACCATATAAAATAGATATGAAAAGTAAAACTATAATGATTTTGGGAATAATGACTTGATATTACCAATCAAGCCGTCTTAGTACCAAGATTGTACCATCCTTGTATAGTCTCACTTGAATACCCACTAAAGTAATCAAAATAATAAGACTCATGTACTTTGATACAAGGAACTTTAATTGATATTGTTAATTTTATCTAATTTCCATAAACTACCTACTTGTATAAATTATTATTATTATTAAACAATATATCACTAGCCGTAGTGAATATAACTTCATCACCATGGTTTTATCCTTCACATGCAGTATGTATCTCTGGAACATTATTTTTTCACAAGGTCTCATGGAAAGTTTTCTGATTTCAACAATTTTTGTATCTCTAACATTGACTAATCCCAATTCCATCTTTCCCCCACTATCTCGAATGGATGTGTTCACCCTTTTATAGAAATATTGCCTATAACCAGACCTTATCTATACTTTCATATGGATTTATGTAATATTATTTGAAAAAATTATGATGATTACTACAGATGTGAATTATGTTTTTATTAATGAATTTTTTTTCACATACAAACAAACTCTTTTCATCTAAACACATGTTCTTATGGTAAAAGATTTATATCATACTAAAACTCATATGATATAAATTTTTCATTATAGTTGAAATATGGATTTATATCATACTAAGACTCATAAAATATCAATTTTTTATTATAGTTTTCATATGGTTATGGGATAATGTTGTTATTTTCAAAACATGTCTACAAAAATGGAAGTATCCGTAAAGCATGAGTTTTAACATTGATTCTCCTTTTACTTACACCAGGAATCTGATGTGTATAAGAAAATATATGTTTAGAAATTGCTCCATGTTATATTTTTTGGATAAATTTTAATATTTAAGACTCATAATCAATCCTCCTTATTATCACCATAGCTTTGATGTATATAAGGTAATGTGAATTTTAGAATTATTCCACCCTACATTATATTGATCAATGAATGCTTATTCAAGATATTATTTACCACACCAATATGAAGCATCTCAAATCTTCAGATCATGCATATACCAAACTTCATTTTCTCATTCCATGAATACTTAAATGAATATTTTGAGGTATACTTACCACTAGATTACTCTAGGAATAATTCACACTCCCTAGATGAACTAATTACAAAAGCATTACGGTTTACCTTTATTTTAAATGGTTTCTTTGTCCAAAACTAAGTAAATAAGTGTTTCGATATTACCTAAGGTCTTTAACTCTACAGATTCTAAAACCATATTGGGTATATCCTGTACAACTGTTTAGTTTTTCATGAAAAAGTATTATCTTTACACAACAAGGTTTATAAGTCTTACATTTTATATTCATCATGTATTGATAATGATTCTAACACTATATAAAAAATTAATTCCAAAATTATAATAATGTATCCTTATGTCCATAGGACATGTGATAATTCAACTAGAACTATTTAATTGGAAATTATAAGTTTTGTTCTTCTCGTGACTGGATTAGGAACCACCCCATCACAATCGCTGGGAGAAGACAAATTACATCTAGTAACATAAAAAATAATAACTAATATACCAAAGAATTATAATATACATATGTTTCTCATTACAATTTTTTACTAAATTGTTTAATTTATTTTAATACACATTTTTTATGGGAATGGTTCATTTAATAACCATGAATTATATCAGAAACATAAAAAATAATATTGAATATACCTGAAGAAGAAGTGACTCATTACTTATTAAATTTAGTACATTGCATTTATCTTCTGTAGAATTATTATATGATATTAGAATAAAATAACATCCTATTTAATACCTCTTTTATTTAATGTAATTTGTGAAGGTTCCTTTGGAATGACACTTTCCATTAGCATTTTCTCATTTTCTTTCAACATGTTCACCATAATAAATAAATATTAAACTCTATTGAATTTATTATTTCATGGAAAACCATACCCAAATGTTAATGAAACATTTTACCCATAATATTTGTTTTTTAATCTTAAATAAAACATGATTAAATGGGTAAAAGTGATATGAGAATATAATTCATTAAAATATTTTGGTTTCCATACAATGTAATCATCATCCATTAATATCTCACTTCACTCTCTCCTCAAAATATTCTTAAAGATGAGAGAACATGTAAAATCATCCATGTCCCCTTGTTGTATCCACAACTCACATTAGGGGTTGATGATAGAATTATGAGATAAATATCATATGTTTCATACATGAGTCTCATATTTTTATTTTACACCCTTGCTTTCTGAGGTAGCTTAATAGGTATTGTGGACACAATCACCTTGATTTTCCAATATCTTAGTCCATTGTGTAAGTTCTTATACAACTCTATGAAGACTCGTGATATTCTGGACCTTTTCTTTGTACAATATTATCATAGTGTACTTGTGTTATTACCTTCCATTTTCTATAAAAATAAAATCTAGAATATTTTTACTTTTATCTTTATTACTAGAAAACATTTTCAAATTATTAATTTTAAATGTCTCTCACTATTTTATAAAATCCTAGTGGACCTAAAATATTGGATTCAGGATACCAAATATCTTGATAATTTTAGTGGAAAGAATCCTTGAAACCACTCCTCATTTTCTAAATGCTATGGTAGAACCACTACTCAAAGATTCCAAGGTAAGAGTATGACTGACCAACTGTATTAACTTGTGGATCCTTAATTTGTTTAGTGGATTCACATCTTTTACAAAAAATTACATTGAATTGAAAATTTATTTTCCTATAAAGCTGAAAAAATATTGATATAGATACACCTTTCCTGCTAAAATTATTTAATTTTACCCACTACTCTAATAAGAACTCCATGAAAGTAAGATTCTCCCTCAAATATGGCTGATGAGCACCCCGGACACCTGGTTTTTCTTAAATTTTATTAATATAAGGAATTTAGTGATTAAATATTATATTTTAGGGGTTTGATAATTTAATAAAGGTGAATATAATCCTTTTATATTTAACATTATTTCTCCATGTGATTACACTCACAACTAATACATGCACTTAAATAGAATGCATTCACCAAATAAGTTCATTTTATCTTTGCATGATTGTTTATTATTATACAATGTGAACACGCATAATAAAATCACATTCATAATATAATCAATCATTCACATGATAATCTAAATAAATAATGATGTTATAATAATACATTAACTATTTATTAATTCATTGAGTAAATAATAGATTAACTGAGACCTTAGAAAAATTTTTAAGTTAATACCATACTTGATTTATAGTACTCGTAACTCATGTGCACTTCACTTGTTTGTCCTATGCTGGTTCTGAACTCGAACTATGCCGCCACAAAATTCTATGATCTTTAGGATGTATACTCACACATATGTGAGAGGAACTTGGGGTCAGAAAATCATTTTATCAATTCAATGTGGACACACATTCCCTTATACAAATTAAAGATGGAGAGATGATGTGCATATCATAAAAATAAAATAATTTTTATATTTAATAAAAGATAAATGAAATAATTAAATTAAATAAAGAATAAACAAAACATTCATGGTTCGGCCTTAGCTCATGATCATCCAATATGAAATTATATTAAATATGACAAATTAAGTTTTCTAAAATTCAACTTGAGTGTATTTTTAATGCATTAACTTGCATTAAAATAATTTTAATTAATTATTGATACATCCTAATGCATCCAAAATAATTTTATTAAATCACAGAAAATTAAATTAGATTTTTAAAAATTATTTATTTATGTTTTTATGTCTATTTAAACCTAAAGAAGATCGTGGGAAATTAATTATGGATTAGTGACGGGTTAAATGGGTCAGTCTGGTTAGAACTAGAATGAATTGGTTTAACCCAAGATGGGTCATTCTTATAAAGTACATATATAATTTTTATATAATAATAATAAATGATAACAAGATTCTAATAGAATATTTGTCCTTTTTAAATATATTTCAATCAAGTTTCCATGGGAAGCATTGAATGAGCTTCCAAGGGAAGATTTTTCCATTTATTTAATCAAGAATATATTAGGAGATTTAAACTATATTCCATGTAAATATTTATTCTTTTAATAAAACAAACTTCCATGATAATCTTTAAATTTTCCACCATGGGAATATTTATCCTTTTAATTAAACAAGCTACTTATATTTCCAACAGATACCCCAACTGTATTTTGGTATATCTAGCTAAATTTTAATGTACTCATGTCACACTTTGGATACAAATCTATCACACTGGTATCCAATAAAGTGAGAAAAAAATTAAACATGAATTTTCATAGTATATTTACACAAAACCTATCAATATTCGATCAACTATATCTTGGTGATACGAAATCGGATCGATGTGTCGTCGGTTGAATTAGAAACGTATCAAAACCCTGTTTATGAATCATAGAAAATTAAATTGAAATTATATATTTTTGAACTTAAATAATTAAATATCTATCATATATCAGTTAAAGGAACTTAAGGTGCAGTAGAAGCGTGAAGACACGCAATATAAAGTTTTTTTATTCTTGTTAAAAACATTGAATCTTAAAAAATAATTTCATAGATTTATAAAATAATAATGTGTAATTATATTGAATAATAAAAAATAAAATTGAACAAAATCATAAATGGTACGTTTTTATTGAATTCACTAGTTTGATTTGTTCACTATTGATTTTTCATATCAAAATGGCACCAAACTATGAATCATCTAAATCATCCATACATGCTCCCTAATCCCTGGATCATCGATCTAAATTTATTGGGTGTTATCATGATAAATCAAAGATCTTTATGACATCCCTTCGATTTCTCGATGAACGTGAACTTGGTCGAGAAAGAGGGATCGATCATAACATGTTCTTCCTTCAAAATCTCTCTCTAAGAACATAATAGGATAAGAGAAGATAGATTATCTCACTAAATTCATGAAAATGGAATAGATTACTATTCAAGAGTAAAAAATGATATTTTATACTTAGTTTATAATTTCATAAAATCATTTTGGTCCCTATAAAGTAAAACCCTTCATTTTAGACCTTTATGCACCCATAAGACTTAATAACCTTGTCAAAATTGTGACAGATTGATCCCAATATGTTAATAAAATGTTTATTTTAAAAGAGATCAAATGGATATCATAAATCTATTATATTTCCTATGCTAGCACCTAGGAAACATAGATCAATGATCTAATAATTGTGGGGCACCTGTGGGCAATCTAGAGGAAGCCTAGTTTAGAACCTTTCAACTATGACCAATCAATGGTGAAAAAATAAAATTGATACATTTAATTGAAAAAGGAACCATTTATGGTTTAATTTGATATTATTTTTTGTGCTTAAATTGAATTACATGATATATTTTTATAAATATAGGAAATGGGATTTATTGATTTATTTATTTATCATTAATCTAAACAAAAAAATTAAATTGGGTGCGTTTTACACTTTCATTACACCCCATGTTCATTCATAATATCTCTCTATGAACTTGAGAAGAGAGGAGAAGAGAGATTCTCTCTACAGATTCATAAAAATAGTGGATCTTACTATTCAATAGGCTAAATTGATCTTTTATACTTAGGTTATAGTTTCCAAAATTACACTTTGGTACCAGTATTGTAATATCAATCATTTTGGACCTTTTTGCACACTTACAACTTAATAACCTTGTCGTATATGTCACAAATATTTTATCACTCACTTCTAACACTATAAAAAGTTACATTGTAAAATATGAACTATTAACGTGGCTCAAAAGATCCCCAAATTATTTAACGAACCTTGAACATCCTATATTCACTTGAAAACTGTATTTTCTCATATTCATATTTATCATCAAACAACTTGTGAACACCTGGATAAATCAATTAAATCATCATTATTATATTAAATAAAATTATTGAATTAGTTTTAATTTAAATAAATCATACACGGACGTTCAACTTCCCCTACACATGGGGTGACTTCATCATAAACTCCAATTCATTATTAACGGTGGAACATGTGGATACACTTAGTGTGTGACCTTCTAGGTTCTATATTGATCATTCAACCAAGGTCATACCACCAATGACACATCCAACATAATCAACCTTTCCACAATTTCATTATCATGGTTTTTTTGCATCAAAGTACATTATTAAATAGTAAAAATTGATAATGATCTCAGGTCAGGAGACCAATACACATGTCTATAGATAGGAACATCCAATGTCACTAGAAACATGTGGTGTTCCTATTAGAGGTTCTGGCCTCATAATCTCATCTACTTGAGATCACCAAGTGAGAACTTTATTTGAAGAATCCTAAATGGTTATGAGCCCCAAGAACCTAATATTCAGACACCATATGTGTCTAGTCAATACGATTTATTTAGACCATAGGTAATATGTTTAATATTACATTCATGGTATCTCGAGGTTCTCATTATAGATGGGAAATACTATAACCTTTTAATGTGACATGTAATCTAAGGACATTACCAACTAAATAGTGGATGTAGAAATATCAATATTATTATGATAAGAAAAAAACTTGTATATATAAAACTATATACATGTAATGGTAATCAAAAGAACTATTCATGTTGGGTTAAGGTAACCCACTGTTACAACATCATTGGGGGCTCAAAGACTTTTAAAGACACGGTTTTGATCTCCCAATGGAAGAGATAAAATGAGGGAAATAAAAAGAAATTTAAGGGGATTATAATTTATATCATGCTAGAAAGATGTCCTATTATAGAATGATTGAAGAAGGTCAATCCATTATGGGTCTATTTCCATTAAACAATAGAAATAATGTCACAAATCTTCATATCTTATAACATTTAAGACATTATCGACATTTCAAATCTGATATGACTAAAGTAAATTCATGCCACAACTCCATTCTCCATTCCAAAATGCTACTCGTAATAGAACCATGAAATCTATACTCTCAATATATGTTTCACGGTGAACATGTTCATGTGAACATCAAACTCATGTCACAACCAATAAATCAGTAATGAAACTTTAAAAGGATAAAATGAAAAATTATAGCGTTTATTAAACCTTTTTAGGGTTCCATAATTTATTAATAATCTACCTTTAAACCCATAGAGTTATGAAACACACCATTATGTAGAAACTAAGAACTACACATTCACCCCTCAACTACAACCAACCACATGTACCAAGACCTTGATAACCACACAATGACATCATATTTGCAACTGATATTTTAGAGCCAAAAAAACATCACCTCCTCTAAACTCCTCCTGATACCTCCATTATAGAAATTAAAAAAAAATGGATATAAAATTATTGGTCATTATAACTTATGTCACTCAAACAATTCTATTACTAAATAATTCTAGAAGTAAAATAAAATGACCTGACTCATCAGGGTCCCACCTAGGATGGTGGTATGCCAAGAGTACCGCCTCAAGCCTTCCACCAAAAGGCCAGTAGATTATGGCTATCACCATGTAGTAATATATCTCAACATGGCAGGTATTGCCCTAAATAAACATATAATGAACACATATTCATAAAAAAATATAACTAAAATACTATTATTATATATAAATGATCAACTGAGCTACGAATAATTCATGTGTGATGAAAAAAGTGCAAGAATATCCCATAATCTAAATATAAGTGGAACGATGCATCAAAAAATATCTTTTACAAAAAATTATTGGGAAGATACTCTACACTACAAGTAATATAAGAACACACTCCATTCATAGTGGTCCCTACCACTATCATGAATCACCATTCTCTTCAATGTGTTGTAAAGTATCACTAGATGGAAAAAATAACAATCCTTTCCATCTCCATGTATAACCAGAACATATTTGAACCTGTGGAACATCTAAAAAGACACAACACGTGTAATAACATGATATTTAAATATATAATTTCATCAAATAAATAATTTTTTTGGTAGCTTCGTCCACATGCAACACCAATCTGAAATAAAACTGCAACATGTTTATATGGTAAAAATTTGGTTGTTTAATTAGTTGGAATAAATTTGAGTAACCTCTTTAAAAAATATTTATAGAAATAAAATTAATTAAAATATTAATATGAATTAATTTAAATTTTTATAGTTAAAATAAATAATAAGATCATTCAATAGTTAAAAATACATATCTCTAAATATTTATTTTTCATATTATATACATTTCTATTTCTAGAAACTTTTTATTAATGGTAAAAAATTATTTTATTTCAATAATTGGTTAATACTAATAAAATTAGTAATTGATAGGAAATATGGATGATAATGGTTAATATTTTAAAAATATATTTTTTCTATAAAAATTGTTTTTTATTATATATCAACTCTTTATTTAGAATTTAAATTTATAAATTTAGAATTTTTATTTTAAAAATGAAAATTATCTTTGCATTTATCTTAGAAATATTTTCTTAAAATTAATTTTTCTTTTCTTTCTAAAAATATTCATTTTTAGTTAAATAGTGAACAAATATTTACAAATAACATGACTTTTATAATATTATTTTAATATAAGTATCAATTGGAAATTAATGAATCATTTTTTAATAAAAAATATGCATTTTATAACAAAATTTATAATTTTAAAAATGTTTTTTTAATTTAGAAACCAGTATTTAACATTTTATAAATTAACCTTATCCATCCCCCTATCTATTAATTCCAAATTTTGGAGCTATTTTCATTCAAAGTGACTTCTGATTATTGAAATGTTTTGGGTATTTTCAAAAATTTCATCCCTTTTAACATATGAATGGGGAACTCCTCTCCTCACGTCCCCTCACAAAACAAACAACTTGTTTAGGAAAAAACTCTACCAAAAACTATATTAAATATTTCTAGAAACCATCAAGATGTTTTGGAATTCTCAAAAGACCATCCATCAATGGATTAACCCCCTTAGAAAATGAGATAATCCAAAAGGCGAGGTATACATTTCTAACCACTCCTTTCTCAATATTATTTATTTATGTACACTTAATCTTCTTAAAATTACAATACACCATAAAAAATGATAAAATTTTAACCATTAATATACTTTTATGTTTTCATAATGATAGAACAATCATTAACCACCATTCTAATTTCTATTAAGAAAAATGAAATTGTTGTTTGTGTGTTGTGCAGCCTACCGCCTCCACAAAGCAACATGTTAATTTTCCTTAACTATACTACAAGGATAATACTAATAGGGAATTTAATATTTAATTATGATATTTATGAAACATCTTGTATTCTAAAATGATAAAAAATATTATTCATTTTCCTTGTTCTATGTAAAATGAAATCATCATCCATGCGTATATATGGACTACTGCCACCACAGAAAAATTGATATCTATTTTTATTTTCATCACCGTATTACATGTATGGTCTTGAGAATGGATTTAAGGTATAAATATTTTTATTATAAAATTATTAAGGTTATTTAATGACAAATTAGAAAATCTATTAACAATATGAACAATAAACAATTGTGGTAAACTAAACCTTCTAAAATAGTGTTCTAAGAGAAAGAAATGACTTCTTCATACTGGAAAATAAATAATTATATGTTATATATATATAATAATTGTTTAAAATTATGATATATATTACAAAAAACACTAAATAATATCATTATTCTTTTGGTATAATTATATTTCACAAAATCTCTTTGTAATCATTCATTAAATATGTTATGTTCTTGTTTATGTTGGTTTTACCACTAACTTGAAAAATGATATAAATTTATATCATGGATAACTATGGGATTTTAGTTTCTATTAACATATCATATGAATAAGTAAATAATGATTTTTTTATTATTTAATGGAAAAAAACTTAAATAAAATCACTAATTAATAAAAACACCTTTTATTAATTAAGAATCGCTGAAACATGATTGTTTTCAAATTCATGTTCATGATTTTTAACCAAAACTACAAAATAATGAAATTATAACGTTATAAATATCATTTAAAATCTATTAAATTAATTTTAATTATATTTATTGTTGAAATGTTTATCAATAATGAATACCAATACCATTTTTAACAAAACTTGTTCAGAATGATCAAGATTACTTACACCAAATATTGATAATATGTAATAACATACTTGAATAGTAATAAAGAATGATTATAAATAAATAGAATAAATGAAAAATATATGTGTATGGTTATGAAATAATTTTTTAATATATTTGTGTTTTTATAAATGAGTTTAGAGTACCTTCATAGAAGCCGAGACAAAAGTTATGTGTTTCTTGTCTCAATTTTAAATTCTCAATTCCATGAGACATACTTCTTATTATACACCATGTTTTATTTTAAATAGTGTATAAACTCACCATTTAATATTTTCTATCATTATTATATCATTATTAAATGTATTTAATGTTTCATTTTAATCAATATCCTTCATGGGGTTTTCAATCAAATGTTTCTAAGTTTGTAAGGGTTTTTTGGACTCAATTCTGATTCTTTGCTACATAATACATTTTATACATTGTGTTTTCCTTGTAAGGTGTATTTAAAACCCATGAATTTGTCATAATATTTTTTCTTTAATGGGATATACCAATTAATATAATATTAACTTGTTCAAATGGCTATTGATTTAATTTTTTCCTTAGTAGTAAGGTTTTATAGTAACTCGATTTTCATTCATTGAGCTATAATGTTTTAACTTGATATTTTCTTGGGTTCTCCCAACATAATATTTTATCATACGGTATTTTATATATATCTTCATTAATATTAAATTTAAAATCAAATAATATTTTATAACTATTTTTAAAATTTGTGATCTCAACAAAGGTATTTTTTTAATTATAAAAAAGGGGATTTCCTTTCACATTCATATGTTTTGTCTTCCTCTGAAAATTTCTACAAGATAAACATTATTCCTTTTAAAGGTATGATTATTAAATATTATTTTTAAAATTAATGGTTTTCAAATAGTTTTCAGTTCACCTTTTTAAAGAGAAATTAAAAGTGAGCTGTAACTTTTCGTTTTATGAAAATGTTAAAAAAATATAAAAACAAATTTTTGTTTACAATTCCAATTTTATTTTCATATTCAAAAGTATTTACCTTCTTCATATTTATGTTTTTTGATAAAATATCTTATTTATTTTTATTTTTTTGATAATTTAACTCATGGTACCAAACAATCCATCCCCCAATCCTTTATTATGTTGTATCGTACAAGCATTATTTTGCAATAATGTTTTTGACTATATCAACATCCTTCTATGTTTCCTTGGTTACATTGGGGTTGTGTTATTTTGAAGCCATATACCTTATTTATCTAGATAAATTATGACTATTATTGTTTCTAAAATGTGCATTCTCATAATATTCTATCAAGGCACGACCGTTTCAGGGAGAATCTGAGAAAAAATGGCCCAAAATCTATCTAAGGGGTCTATTTTATGAAACTTCCACCTTCATGAATGGAATCACCTCATGAAGGACCTGAACACATAGAGACCTAATGGTGATCCCCAAAACAAATCATCCAATGTCCATGTAACTCCTTCACGAGTTTGGAAAGACCTAATGGTAACCTTCACACAGCGTCAAGGCTAGTCACATAGCGATTCCCTAATGAATGAAGATTTGATGGTAATATCCATTAATGTGACATTCAGACTCACATATTTGTGCCCACTTTAAAATTTCAAAGCATTTCTCAAATCATCTGAGCTTTATGAAACCCCCATATATATAAATACCCCCTAATTTCCTATATTTAATGGAACAATGACCTTTTGACTTCTAAAAATCGCTCTTTTTTCATGAACCACCTAAGATTCATGAATGTAAGTGAAAAAAGATCCACCAAGGTACCCAATCATCTCTAAACCCCCTCCCTAATATTCTTGAGAACCTCCACCTAATGTGGATATTAGTTTCAAGAATTTATATTCCCTTCACAGAAGAGTAAGGCCCTCTGAGGCACTTGAGGCTCCACGAATCATTCATCCTTCGTAAAGTAATTCCCTTGTGAATCAGGACTTCACTCTAAGGTAGGGGAACCCTATTTTGTGAATCATACTCCATTTTGAACCCCCTAAACTCCATGAATATCCTGATACTTAGAAATAACATCTCTATAAGGCTACAATCTTTGTGAAACCTCTCTCTTAGGGATCTCCATGTTGTATCCCTTTTGCTAACTCCCCTTCATGAATGTTGAGATCCTAGGGTCTCCATACCAATCCAGTGTCGGTCCAGCTACACCTTAGGTCCCCAGATGACCAATTTCACCCACTCTTGTGCCCATCCACTTAACTCCAAGTGATTATTGGTCCTTTGCACTACCTTATTATTCCAAGAATAGGTACTCTAACCCCTATTTCTTTTAACAATATGGGATCAAACATGGACCTCGTGATTCACCACTCCTCCATGGCAATGCCAACATCTTTACCCACCTAAAGAATCATGATTGGTGGTCATGTAAGCCCTAAGGGTAAGGATTGAGTCCACCCACATTCAATCTACATGACATAAGGCTACCTAGCTCCACATACTAGTTGTATGGTGTTAACCTATACAACAAATTCCTCTGCGCATGACGTAAAACTGTATTCATACCCTATGAAATAGACATGGGATGCCTCTTCTATAATCATCATGGGATACATCACTCTCCCACCATTGGTTATAAGTAACCTCTATAGGAGTTAAATTCACCCCTAGAGGGTAGCTACCCAGGGTAAGCCCTATACGGTTCCATAAAGAGTAAAAATCTTGTGAAGGGTAACTTCCATGTGTAATCCATATTCCATCCTTCCATATTAGAGGATGTGACTCCAATAATGGGAATTTTCCATGTGTAATCACTAAACAATTCTCCCCAAAATAGATCCTCTTGTGAAAGGAATCTTCTATGCATAAATCCCACACCATCCTTCATATATTCTCCGTTCACAACACGAGTGTCCTTACCACAAAGACATTATAATGCATGAATTAGTCTTGTCACCTTACCTTAAACAGTGGAATATAACTATTTGGGTTTCTGTCCTCGTCTTCTATATATGGTACATAGGATTCATCCTTCAGTTTCCATCCCAAAAATGGTAAAATTCTCAAGTGTGAAATCTTCTCCCCTAGGGATTCACCTATCAGATCCGCCTCCACAGGGTGTTCTGATCTATCGGTAAACTATCTAGGTGTTTCATCTTCTCTCCTAGGAATAAACCTACCATATCTTCCTCTATGGGACGTTTTGATCCATTTGTAAAATATCTAGATGTTATATATTCCCTCATAGAGATTCGACTCCAAGATCCACCTCTATTATGCATTTTGATCCATCTGTAAACTACCTAGGTGTGACAACCTCCCTCCTAGGGCCTCTTAGATCTTCTTCCATGGTAAATTCTGATCCATTGGTAAATTAATTGGGTGTAAAATATTCCCTCCTAGGGACACACCTCTATGATCTACCTACATGGGTTATATCATTCATCCAATCCTATATTTAGAAGATGTTAAACCCATGCCTTGATCCGACACAACAAGACATTCTATTCCATATCCATAGAATGTAGAACTTGTGATCTTACCCAAAATACATTCCTCATGAAATAAACATGGGATACCTAAGGTAAAAATGAATTTGAAGACGTAAAAACGTGGTGTTAATTTCCTCATGATCTAAATGATATTATTATTTTTTTACCTAAGACTCCTCATATGAGATTTCATCCTAAGAGGAAGATTCACATGTGACCAATGTGCCCAATATCCAAGCATTCCCCACGCTGCCCAATGTGACTACTCTCCTAAACACTAATTGTTTCCCTACCAACATAGAAGCAGATTAATTAATCAATGTCCACATAGATATGGAATCAAGAAAGATTTCCATGAACCTAAATTAAATCTATAATGGATACCCATACTATGAAATGATTTCTATAGATGAATCCATGGAAAGAGTAATATATGTCATATTATCCCATTTTTAGAAAGTATAAGACATAGCCATTTAAAGTGATGAGATCTACTCACCTTTGGAACGTGAGAATGTGGGGCAATAGGAAGCAATGCAGTGCAATATGATGTGAAGATATGGGGGATTCTTGATTCATTTTGCTCGTAAATATTACCCAAGAGCTTCCACGGAGGTCTCCACCTGGCCATGTCAACACCAGGAATGACTAGTCCCTCAGACCGAAGATCATGTGGTTTTCAACCCCACTATGTTATCCCCCGTTTGAAGCACTTGATGCCAACATCAAGGGAATGCTTAAGATAATTCCTAACTAGGGGAATATTTCATGGATTTTGTGGCTTCTTCCACTACTGGAGTATCCCACTAGGTCCTTGCAATAGGAAAATTCATATCTATATTCTCATGTTTGTGATCGATACCCCATACACCTCATAGACATGTCGAGTTGACTCTTTCAATCGCTAAAACAACTAAAACCCATTATTATACAACTCGTGATAGTGAGAAATAGTGTGTAGGTCCTCATCACATTATCATCAACCCAACCGTAGGACCTTTCCATTCTTCTAATAACCCAAATGATGGTCCTCCCTGTGTCGTTACCATCCATAGTGGAGGTTCTCCTACTACATCACCAACCCAAGAAGAGATCCTTCCTACTTCATCAAAAATCAGAGTGGATGTCCTCCATACTCTTTCAAAAACAAGCATGGAGGCCCTCCCCATACTCCTATATCTCAACATGGAGGTCCTCCTCGTGTTCCTACCAACTAGCATAGAGGTCCTCCCCATGTTCCTACCAACCAGAGTGGATAACCTCCCCACTCCTTCACCAGTCAAAATGGGGGTCCTTCCTACTCTAATTATAGTTATCATATAGATACTACACATGTTATAACCCACTATCATAAAGGCACTCCCCATGTATAATAGGAATCCTACCTTGAATAACTATCTTGATGAAGGAGAGATAATACTCCCCGCAAAAGGAGAGACCCTAGGAAATGCCAACTCACCATCGACCTCATTGATCTATCAGATTCTAAGGGGATAGAATAATAAATGATGGGGTCTCCACCCCAACTACTAGAGTCTGGGGAAGGATCCTAACTTCTAAATTTAACCATATGGGAAACTGAGATCCATAGGATCCCCAAATCCCTCTGCATATACTTGAAAGTGGGGTAAATTCTTGGTCCCTTCTAGGGGATCATAGTTTAGTTGTCCACATCATATCCAGTTACCATCTTCTCTACCTCATCCAAAGACATCAGAGATATATTGGGGTCTAGAATGATTTCTTATGATGGAGGTCACTCTACTGAGCCATAAATAAATGCCCCAACCATTGTAGATGAGGTAATAGTGAATACCCTATCCTACAATGATGTTGATTATGTGGTTGGAACTTCTCCCAATATAAATCTAAGCATGTTGGGATAATTTGACTCACATGGTGACTCCTCTATCGTAAATCTATCATCAAATATGTTCTAAATAAGTACCACCACCTATCTCTTAGACAGTGTTGATTGGAGCATGGGCTGACTAACAAAATGATTCTCCCTCTAAGAAAGAGGGCTTGTGGGAGGTTCTATATACTAATCAGATATCAGTAGTTTTCTAGCCACCTGAAAGCCCAAACATTGAATTCCCAGATTCCCTTAAAAATGGAAAGGCTATTTTGTCCACTAGATCATCTGGTAAATTCTCCACCACCTCTGTGATCATCAGTTGGCTACCCTAGAAGTCAGTAGCACCTTGAGGCCATCAAATAGCAATGTAGAAGGGTGGAGTTTTCATCGTTCATAATGGATCGGTGCCTTGAGTCATATGGATATTTCTGTAACCTCTAACAGAGATTCATCAAGAGTCTCACAGTGCTCTTATATATTTTGGAAGTAACATCTTTGCACGTACAAATGATAGTCTAGGGAAAGCATGTTTCACTCCACTTCATCCCTATCATGCAACATCTTGGGCTATATTTCAACGATGAATGTTCCCCTCTAGGTACCATCATAATGAACATGTTTTTTTCCAAGCTACCTGAGAATAGGGACCTTAATATAGTCCTTTATGAGTAAAATACACCTCAAAGGGTTGACGCAACACTATACAAATCTTTCGTCATGTGTCCTCACCCATCATCAGAGGCTAGAACATGGCCTCGACAATCCTTCGGATGATACATTGCTACTTTCTCATAAAAATAAAAACAAGGTTAAATGTAATGTTGGGATTTCCAATCCTTCATAGGTTTCACCAAAAACAAAGGCAGTGGCCATGGTATTTTCCTTTCTCTAGAAACTTCAAGAGAAAATGCTTATCACTAACCTTATTATTGATCGGTGCCCTGATTATAGTAATGCCACAAGGGAACCCATTTTTCATCCTATGGGGAAACAAGACCTCCATGACCAGATACCCCCAGTCATGCTTGGTGTACCTCTCTACTCAGCTAGTGTAGAGGTTGTAAGTTATGGAAAGCGACTAAATTTTGGGTTTTCAAACCCATCAGAGCATTGTAATTGCCCTCGTTAGGATCCAGGTCATGGGACTTCAAGAGTTTATTATCTTTATCACCAATTTGATGAGCCTCTAAATTATTTTTTGGTTAGGGGTCCACATTGAGAAATGGAACCTCACCAAGATGACATTATATCCACACACACCTCTCTTCTTGAGGCCCTAGAAACATGACAGGAGGGGATCCTTCCTGACAAAAAGTTTTACCTTACATGTGTGGACAACATCCAAGTACCCCCATAGTTTTAGAATACAATATTCATCTCTTAAATGTTATGTGTGATCCACTCCAACATTTGTAAAAAATATATATCAAAGTTTGGAACAATGTTGGGAACCCTGAAATAGAAGGAGGTCATCAAGCTTTGGTGTTTTGTCCAGAAACTGGAATGACCTACATTTGTATAGTATAGCTAGCTGCCTATAGGTCCATTTATTGATTGGTAATACCATCATAGAAACTTAATCTACTATTTCATCTCCACCATGCACAAGATAGGTATTTCCAACCACTTAAAGTGTGAGAAGAGGCCTAATGAGTGATTTGTATACTTTTTTCCTGGTGGAAAGGGATCACATACCCACTTGATATGTCGTTGACTCAATAGTATATGCAAATGATGTGTGTGGGGAATATAAATGCTAATATAGTCCCTACCCCCATCACCCAAACTTTCTAGGTGGATTTAGAGTCTTTTTTGATAAGGAACATCATCTGTAAGAAGCCATACATAAGACTCAATAGTTCGGCCCATTTCCTCTTCTGGTTTCTGTGAGAAGGCCTTCCAAAGTAGATAATACAACTGCCTTATTGGTAGAGGTCCCAAATCCAGTAGATTTTGTTTCTGATGCTTTCATTAGGGTGCATGCATCCGTCAATTTCAGAAGATGCACAGCTTGTTGCCCAGCATTCTCACTTTCCAAAGGTGGGTGGCATGTGTCACTTATTCAGGGACTTTTTCTCCTTGATTGAAACAGGTTGATGGGATGTTGATTTATCCTTCTATGGATTCCTCTTCTGAACTAGTCACCTAGTCCGGGTATCCCTTATATATTATGATGTTGTTTGTGAAACTCTTCTCAGTGCCATTTCTTCATGGAAACTAGTTAATTACAATGCTCTGTCAGGATATTCCAAGGGGTACAGTCAGGGTAGAAACCTTCAGTTAGGGGATTAGTCACGTCGGACATCACTGGCATGTCTAGACGCTAGAAAACTGGCACATATAGGTTTCTTCCCCTTATTATAGGGCTTATTGAGGGCGTAGAAGCCTGAGGCATCCCACGTCGAAAGCGGAGAATTATATGCTATATGCATGTCTTTGAGGTTTTCCTCAGCTTCCTATGTTTGACACAGGGTATTTTGTAGGTTTAACGTCTAGCAGAGATGGATTGAACTTATCCGAACACTAATGGGAGTGGATTGGATTAGTTCAACCCCTAGAGGGAACACCAATGCTGGGACTAATGTGTGGTTAGTTACCCAGTTGGTGTTAGGAGAAGCAAAGAGGTGGATGATATGATATCACTAGTATGTGGCATCCCTTGTAAGAATCAGGATAGATATGGGTTGCTTAGAGTGGATAGGGAATGAGATGGAGCTGATGTGATGGTGGTGTTGATGTTGGGCTTGAGCCGTGAAGAGACTTCCTACGTATCCCTATGGCAGGGAATCAAAGTCCGCGTAGTTCAGCGGGGGTGATGGGATGCATAAGGAGGCGACCCGTATAGAGGGGACCTAGAGGATGTGGAACCTCCAGGTTGGGGTATGACCTTCCTGAAACACATAGGCTCCAGGGAAAGACTAGGATGAGACATGGGTGATGGTCTTGAGCGAGGATTATTACATATCCTCGGGAAGGGAATCAAACTCCACGTAGTTCAGGATGGGGGAATATAATTGGGGTGTGCATAGAGGGAAATGACCTGATGATATACTGGGGATTACACATAGTTAGAAGCTTGGTTTGGTCTGGCGCTCAAGGGGCACACTGGAGATTTGGGTCCCAACAAATGGGACTACAACAGCTTACCGTCGAATGGGAAACACAATAGATTACTGCTAGTTGGTTGTGACAATGCATTACCATCGATCAGGGTACACAACAGCTTACCATCGATTGGGAAACATAATGTATTACCATAGATAGGGGAACACAGTGGATTACCGTCAATTAGGATTGACAGTGGATTACCGCTGATTGGGGTTGAATATGGCTTACCACTAGTCAGGGAACACAATGGATTACTACTGGTCGGGGAACACAATGTCTTATCACTTGTCGAAGTTAGACCTTAGGGAGGATTCTTGCATACCTTGCGTTGGAAAGAATCATAGCCCACATATTTCGAACGGGTACATTTTAACATCTTATGGGATAAGGATGGACCGACGTGAAGTGGTCAGAAATGATGGGTGTTGGGCTTGAACCTCATGGAGGCTTCCTACATACCTTGTCTTACCAAGGATAAAAGTCCACATAGTTCGGGGGAGTTGGTGAACTGATGTGAAGGGTTCGGGACCAATAAGTGTTGGGATAGATTCTCAGGGAGGCTTCCTATGTACCTTTCCCTGGAAAGGATCAATGTCCACGTAGTTCATATGTGGTTTTGGTATTATGCTCTTGGGCGGCACAGAGAGGATTCCATGTTCAATGCTTACTCTAAGCCCATGTGATTCATTGTCAGTGTGAGAAACAAGAGGCAACGAAGACCTGACAATCACGTCGTGAAAGGTGCATCCATGGGAGGTGAAGTGGGGATTACCCATGGTTAGCATACCAAAAAGGAAATAGGGTCTTACGTGTGGTTCGCGGCCCAAAGAGGAAACAGGGGCTTACGCGTGGTTAACAGCCTAGGGAGATGGAGATTGGGACTTACTCCATGATGGACGCCTGGTGGAGACAAAGCCCAGAGGGAGAGGGACAAGATAACGAGGGTCCTGATGCCCATAACCCCTCGGGTCTTTGGCACGGAAGAAGAAATTAGGAGTAAGGGTACTACCTCCTACATCAAAGGCTAGGGGCTTACACCAAGGTGGTTGACCTTCCCCGCGGACAGACGTCGCTTTGGCAAATATGGTCTCATTCCATGTGAGGAAGATCTCACTCCCATGGAGACGAGTTGGCATAAAGAATGTCTAAGATGGGGAACCCCATATATGACTCATGGGTAGAGCCACAGTTTAATGTCATGTGATGGGGACGATGGTGCTTGACAGTTTAACGTCATGCAGCTCGAACAAGGCAGGCTCACTCCGCACCCCTAGGACTTACATAACCAGTGTTCTTTAACCCTTGGTGTTGGGAAGGCATCATTAATGTCTTGGTGAGGGGGTTCCTTGGAGTGATCCATTGAGGGGTCCACAGTAGTGTGTCTATGTGAAGAATCAATAGTCGTTAGAGTCCCTCTATGTATCAGCAATGGTGTATGGGGTCTTACGCATGGAAGCTACCCGGGTTCCACTAAGGAGCGACAACGGTGGATGGGACTTACGCATGGATGTCACTCAGGTGTCTCTAAGGAGCGGAAATGGTGGATGAGTCTTATGTATAAAAAAAACTTGGGTGCTACTAAGGAGCAGAAAATGTGGATGGGGCTTCCGCATTAAAGATTCCTTGGTGCCGCTAAGGAGTGGCAATGGTGGATGGGTCTTACATGTGGAAGCTTCCCATAATGTCTTCCTCATGACTGGCCAGGGGGGCGTCCCATCTCATAAGTGGGTTGAGGCACAAAATTGGGGCCTACACCTATGCACTAGTGAAAAAGTGGGATAATGCCAAGGACATTGGAATTAGTCCGAACAAATGATGATGAAAAGTTTGAATCACATGGCCAACATTCGGAATGGGGTGATGATGGAATCACGATGGAGGAGAACCATTGAACATGTTCAAAACACAACATCCATATCTCATTATCCATAAATGTGGAAAAAGAAATGAGGGTCAACTATTGACCATGTTTTAAAAATAGGACCTAACTCAAAGTGTCATCTAAAGTCTTCCAAGATGTTGGCACATAACGGTAGGTGAGCCGATGCGGCATGGGACCCGACCATTTGGGAGTCCCTTCAGACATTAAAGAGGATGAAGATCCAAATTAAGGACACAATAATCATGAGGTGTGGTGGTGGAATTCTTGAACGGATTCCAACGCTCTTTAAATTACTCCATTGTAAACATGACATGAGGCATCTAATGCTTCTCACATAAGCCATCACCTATTTGGAACAAGACACATCCTATTATTGAATGATAGGGCATGCTATAGTTTATAGTAATTTAGATAGGACTATTTTCATCTTATGATTGGTGAATAAGGAATATCTTGTTTGGAGAAAGTGACATCTTATGTTTTTAACATAGTGTGTACTACAGTTTATTGTCATGTAGAGAGGATTGCTGGAATCTTATGGTTGGAGCATAAGGAATCTCTTATTTGGATCAAAGGGCATCCTATGTTTTCATATAGAGGGGAACTATAGTTTATAGTCATGTATAGAGGACTTTTACATATAAGGCACCTAGAAATGGTTGGTGTTGGGACTTACGAAAGGGTGTCCCTTTTTGGTTCAACATGGCATAGAAGTCAGATGATGGGGTTTAGACGAGTTGCTTGAGAAATGGTTCGACTCAAGGTACTTGGGGAATTGATTATGAGAATCTCAACTCATGACATGGGAAACAAACCAAGAGGAATATATAGACTCAAGGTGTTTCATGGTGTGTGTGGGGGAGTATCTCAAATCATAGTATTCAATAGGTGGATGGTGGATGTGCATAAGGGCGTAATAGAGAATGTCATAATCCCGGCCCGAAAACATCATGGTGCAACTCTCCATTCTTCATGGGGATTAGTGATGGTAGATAAGGGACCGACCTAGAGGGTCAGGACCATTTCTCAAGAGTGATCCCGATCGGGGTGCGGGGGTGAAACCCCCGCGGTATGGGCCAGTGGGTGCAGACCTGTATATTATTTCATGTAAGATGGGATACACGCAGGATGGACTACGCGCAATATTGGACTGTGTGGCATAGGTGTGCAAAAGATTCGACACCATGGTACTTTTTAATGCAAGATTTGTGTTTTGCATGCAAGATTGGTAGTTTTGTGCATATTATTGGAATCTTGCGTACATTTGACTTAGGAAGAAAATATGTCAAGCGAGGATAAAACCATTGTGGGCATATGCGAAAGAGGACCCATATTGGACCTGTCACGAAATATCTCACATGGAGGGTTACATCCAACCACACGGGCAAGGAATAGGTGGTATTACAAGCAGTAGAGCGGCGTCCAACCTCCAAAGACCTCCCTCATGGAGGTGAACTTGTATTTAAAGATGAACCTGGGAGTGGTTGCACATAAGATCTCGGGTAAGGAAGTGATCTTACACATACCCTACGGAAATTGCATGTGAAAAGGGGAGTTTGAAGTCACATTGGGTGCATAATAATCTTGTGCATGGATTCTAATCTTGTATACACATCTCAAAACTTGTGTGAACCTTCCTTAAACATTTTTCAGGTGGTCTGGGCGGAAGATGACATCTCATTGGGTGTGTAAAAGGTTTGTGCGACATGTTGCATGAAAGATTTTTTTTCACATGTAATATTCCATTCTTGTGCACAAACCATCCATTCCTATGGGAAATATTTTAATTCTTACATGCTAAACTATAATTTTCCCCCAAATCGTTCTGGATGGCCATTTCTAGTAGTCCGGCTTTGAACGGCCCTAAATTTTTATCTGTAACTCTTTTTGGGCTCTATTACCAATAAAATAGAATATTTTGAAAAACTATATGCTCCATGATCATGCTCTGAAGAGTTTGATGAAATTACATGGACATGGTTTCTAGTGCCAACAAATGCCCCCCTTAGAATGGTGTCCAACAAGGATGAGGCAAATCACATTCTGAGAAAACTGCAAAGGAAAACATCCTACCTAGGAGCCTATTTATCTAGAACGTATTGAGGAATTAGAAACTTAGGCTGCTAATCCCACATGAGTAACGTTCAGAATGAGAAACAACATACAATAGAAAATCTTTCACCAATACGAGAGTGCCAAAAAGAGGAAGATTAGTTGGGATCAGAATGAGACATCGATCACCGTTGGGAGTGCCTAGGATGAGAGAGGCTGTGAATGGATAATAGGGTTCTTGGAAGAAAACAACATTCATTTCCCAACGTGCTCTAGTACACGAGCATAGTAATTCTAGGGGCGTTAGAATCGATCCGAACATAGGGGAGTGAAAATTGTTAATCACAATACCCAAAATTCAGAACACAGTGAGGGTGGCGTGACAAATAAAGATAACTATTGACTGTGTTCGAAACACAGCATCCCTATTGAATTATCCTAATATGGGGATAACAAATGAGGTCCAACCACTAAAAATGCTCAAAACATGGGGTCTGACTCAAAATTTCATCCATTAGTCTTCTAGAACACTGAACCAGGATAGTAGGCAGTCCATAGGCTAAGCATCCTTACTATTAGGGGGTTCTTTCAGATGTTAAAGGAAATGAGGATCCAAATAATGGAATGAAAACTGTGGAGAGTGGAGTTATTTTTTGTTTGATTGGAGTCCATCACTCATGAAATTATTCCACTGTGGTGGAAACACATTGGGTGGGAACATCGGTATAATCAGGGATCAAACATACTTTTGAACATGACCTCTCTAGTGAGAATCTGGAACACATCATACGGATGGGGACGATGAATGGAATATTTCAATGTCATATGACCTGGACCGAGGTTGGGGATAAGGGGCCAGAAGGACTAATGATTGTGGGGTTGGGCCCAATGTAAATAGCCCAGACATCGCTTTGTATCCCATGCGGATGAGAATCAAACCAACGTAGTTCTTAAAGTACACTGTGGTTAGAGACCAATTCCGGTAGGGGGAATCCCCTCTGGCAAGGAAACTAGTGCATCCAATAATTATTATGGGGCATCCTAAAATTTTTCAGGGTAGAGATGTAGTCACATAGTTCCCCAAAAGTGTTCGGACCAAGGGGGAGTAAAAGAGGGGGAAGGATTTAAGATTCCTGGGGCTGGACCTGAATATAAGATGCTTGGGCGTTTTTACGTATCCCATGAGGATGGAAATCAATCCATACGTAGTACTCGAATATTTCGTGTCGTTTAACATCTTGCAATAAGGAAACGGAGTGGTATTAGTTTATGGTAATAGATCTTGAACCATATATGGAAATGAGTGAGGGAGACACATGTTGTGGTAAGTATAGAACTAGACATGATTGATGACGTAATTCCATACCATAATGTGATCACCTGGAAGATTTTAGGTCTAGGGACCAAAAGTGAATGTAAGGTTGGGCCTGAAGCAAAGTGTGTGGGAATTCCTACATAACCCATGATGATCAGGATTAATACATACGTATTTCTAGATATATAATGTTAGGGTACTGGTTTTAAGGATAATAAATTCATGTGGGTCTAGTCCATGCACCAAATGAAGTAGAATTTGATAGATATTGTTTGTCCTTTAGGATAGATGTGTGTTTTTTTTGTAGCGATAAACCTTGGACATAGAATCCTGGTATCTCTATAGAATTCAAGATGTATGTAGGCATTGACAAGTGGTATGGTGGAGGACCAATACCCAACATGATGTCCCCCCAAGTGACGACATCACAATGAAGTGTCGTTTTTTTCCGTGCGACCAGGATGATAATATCATAGTTTAGGGTCATGTGACAGGACCAACCAGACATTTTTGACTTAATTCAATAAACACACAATAGTCCAAAGTCATGTGGGACCAGGATTCATAGGTTAACATCAAATGGATTGGACACATACATGAGAAACAAGGTTTTATGGGAAATTTGCATGATGTGATAAAGCATACCCAACGTGAATGGGGACGAGGTCCACATCACACCATGCAAAAATTCTGAGGAAGGAACCTCGGGATGAGGGGCTAGAAAAGGTCAAAAAATATGGGGCTGGACCTCTAGACGAAATGTCTATGTGACAATCAGGTCCCAATAACAACACAGACACCCCGCCTTAACATGGCCGTCAGGTCCTGGCCTACTAGGTACCACCAGTTGCCCCGTAGACACGTGGGGCCCACCCCAGGGTCCACCCACATGCCTGAATAGGTCATCTGACTAATGAAAGTCCCCACAGGCCAACACATGTCCTTTCCAGTGTGGTTTGTCCTCACCCACTCACACCCTGGGAAACTATCCAGAAGGCCACCCATCCTGATCACTACTCCAGGACAAGCACGCTTAATTGTGGAGTTCTAATCAGACGGGCTCCCGAAAAGGAAGGTGCACCTTGTTTACATGAGTCATATCATTTAGTTATTTAACCCATTATCATTTTGGGATGTTACAATCACCCCCCCCCCCCAGAGCACAACGTGCTTGTTGTGAGACCTACATCTCAACCCAGGTAGTGCACTGCACTTAAGGCTGGGTACCACCTCTGATACCAAATGTGACAACTGGGTCCCAGTGATAGCACAGACACCCCACCTTAACATGGTCATCGGGTCTTGGCCTACCAGGTACCACCAGTTGCCCCGTAGACACGTGGGTCCCACCCCAGGGTCCACCCACATGCCTGAACAGGTCATCTGACTAATGACAGTCACCACAGGCCAACACATGTACTTTCTAGTATGTTTCTTCCTCACTCACACACACCCTGGGAAACTTTCCAGAAGGTCACCCATCCTGATCACTACTCCAGGCCAAGCACGCTTAACTGCGGAGTTCTAATCAGACAGGCTCCTAAAAAGGAAGGTGCACCTTGTTGACATGAGTCATATCATTTTTTCATTTAACCCTTTATCATTTGGGGATGTTACAGTCTAGGTGTTCCAACGCATCCCATGAGGATGGAAATCATGTCGTACGTAGTTCTAGGAATGCAGTTTAATGTCATGCGGGACAAGAGGTAGAAGATACTATCCCCTATAAGGGGACTACATGGTGCGACTATTGCAAAACCGATGTGAATGATGGAATAATCTCACACACACCGCACCACACAATCTTATAAGATTCATGTCCTGAAAGGCTGAGCATAAGAGATAATTAGTGGAACCTGAGTAGGACTCAAAGACAGGATGTCCAAGCGTTCCTACGTATCCCATGAGCATGGGAAAAAATATAGACGTAGTTATAAGGAGAGTACGTATTAGGAGATCATAGTTTGAGGTCATAGATCTTCGACCATGAAGAAGAAAAACTCTTCCAAGTGAGTGCAGACCTCGATCTGATCCCTAAGCCCACATGAGCCAAAACTCAGTGTGGGAAACAAGGGCGGAATAGGTCTTTGAATCACATGGGATACACATAAAGGGGAAGTCGGTGTGGAGCCCCGAATGATGACTTACCACAGTTTTGTCCTCTTAATTTGCAAATGTGCACTAAGGGATAGTACCAACAGTGTCAAAATTCCACTTGGACATGATGGGGTGGAAAATGATTTGAATCATGCAACCGACATTTTAAAGCTTGATGGGGTTGGTGTGACAGTGGAGGACAATTGTTGACTGTGTTTGAAACATAGCATCCATATCGTGTGACCTAAAATGGAAACAACAAATGAGCGTTAACCGCTGACCATATTCGCAACACGGGAATTGTATCAATTTGTTATATGAAACCCTAAAGGAAGTTGACACGTAATTGTGGGAGATCCCTTGGGCCAAGAATCCATGCAATTTGGGGGTCCCTTCATATTTTAAAGATAATTAAATCCCAAATTAAGGGGAACACGAAGCCTGAAAAATGGGTGAAACCATGTCCAGGTAGAATTCAACACTCTAGGTTCTAAACCAGAGTACTCTTGGGCACACCAGTGAATCACTGAAGAGGGTTGAGGGGCCCAACATAAGAGCAGCTGACATAAAAAGATGAGTGTAGGGAAAGGAAGTGAAGTTCACTTGGGAGAGAGAGGTATGTGGCATGGTTGTTACAAACCTGACGTGAATGGGGACATAAGCCCATACCACACCACGTACCCCTCCCCTGGAAGGACTTGGGCTAAGATGCCAAAATGATAAGGAGGTTTCTAATAGATGGGTTTGTACCTAATGACTAGATGTTCGGGTGGTCCTATGTATCCCATAAGGATGAGAATCATGCCACACATAGTTATGAGGAAGGATGCTGGGTAGTTTATCATCACACAGTAAGGAAGAAAATAGGGGCAAGTCACCCCAATGAGGGATGTGTACAGCACAGTGAGTAGCCTAAGGTGAATGAGGGCATAATCTCATACCACATCATACAATCCTGAATGAACACTTGGGCCGAGGGGCCGAAAAGAGTGAGGGACCTGAAACAGGAATTCCCAACCAGTTCGCATTTTAACGTCTTGTGGGGAGGACAATGGTGCTCTTAGTTTAGGTTCTTAGGGATTGGGCCATAGATGCCTAGTTTAATGTCATATGTAGGGGACTGACTTGTGGAGAGGACGAATCATTGTGCTTGTGGAAAACCAAGAAACAACGACGATGATAGAGCATAACTGTTAACCATGTTCACAACACATTATCTGTATTTATGTGACCAAAGTTCGGGGGAAAACAATTGAGCATCGACCATTGACTCCATTCGCAACACGTGACTTGTATCAATTTTTCTCTCTAAATCCTCGAGGAAGTTGTCCCAAAATGGTAGAAGATCAGTTGGTCCAAGAATCTACGTTGTTCGGGGGGTCCTTTTGAATATAACAGATGATGGAAACCCAAATGATGGTGCGTGCAAAGCATGGTGGGGTCTGTGCTCACATAAAATACGATAGATGAAGGAGGGATGTAACACCCCAATATTTCCTAGTATGTTATCTCTTCAAAGTAATTCAAATAACTTGTGTTATACACAACACCGAGTTCGAGCGCACCATGACTTATCAAACTACCCGTTCAAAAAATAGTTATGAATAGTATTAACTAAATTTTGAATTTTATATACTTCATATAATTTTAGAATCCATATTATGTGTTTCTTTAAGATAATATAATAACAAATTCATTTTTTCAGATAAAAGAAGTATTTTTCAAAAAATGCAATTTTACCGCCTTTTAATGGAGAACCTTTTTTAAAACCAGTAATTGACACTTTTATATATTCAATTTAATGAAATTAAATTATTCTTTATAATCAGGACATAAAATTTTGTTTGGATAAATTTTAGGTACTTTTCTGATAACCTTCATATTTGGATGAATAGTGAAAAATACTAAATTTTAATTAAAAACAACTTTTTTAATCGAAATAATTTATAGTGTTAAATTATAAATTTGAGTGGTTTTAAAGTAACATTAGATTTTATTTTTATCATTTAATATAATTTAGTTCATTGGATGTAATTTCCCATTTAAACTGGACATAAACAAGTGTCAATCTTTTGATAGTTATTATTTCTTAAAAACACGCTTTCGGTTTTGACAACGGGGATTAATTTTAAATTAATTTCTGCCACCTCTATGTTTTGAATTTGGAAAAATGGATTCCATATTTGGAATTAGGAGGTCCAAATTTTTTAAATATTTAACTTTTAGTTTTTGACATTATGAATATTTACTTCAGTAAATATTTTATTTACCATGGTTAAAGGGTAAATCTGGTAAATAAGGGTAAACAAATATTTTTATAATGATATTAAATTATCCTAACATGTGTCTTATTCAAATTTTATGATACCTATCCAACCATTTTCATCCTTGGGTCAATTTTGGGACCTCATGGAGCCACTTGAGGGTGATAATGACATTTTATATTAAATAATCTAAAGTAATGACAAAAATATCAGAAGTATATAACTTTTAGAAAAACAATTTTTATGTGAGGTTATATAATTGACCTATTCAACTATAAATATTCATTAGAAATAAAACAAAAATTTCCTACATCATGATATTTTATTTATAATTTTTATACATAAAATAAATATATTTATATATGACACAATAATGATGGAGTATTTCCCTTATTAATCAAAGAATAAAATAAATGATATTTATAAATATTAAAATAAATATAATTTAAAGTTTTTATGCCCTAAAAGAATTTTATGGGGTAATATGACATGTTATTGTCTAGTCACTTGTTGTTTTCTAAGTAATCGAGTTGTTGTGACTTCCAGATAAACCAAAAACTAAATAGTGTCAAAATTGACATAAATGTGTTTTTAAAACAAATATTATATTATTAAATTATATAATAGTAATAAAAATATAATATCATTCCAAAGAACTTATATAATGATAGGTATATCATTAATTAATCACTTTGGGTTCTCTTGGCTTATTATAGTAAGTTTATTAGCCATATAATATAGAAATACAAAGAGACATGGTAAATGTCAAACTATTTAACTAAGAGTTAAATCTAAAACATAAGGTTAATATGGTGACCTAAACCTATATAAAACCTATTGGTTGAGATTTTTTCGACCCATACCCACCTTAACCTTGAAATAAATCATTATTTAGCCATTAGAAACCGAAAATAATTTTATTATAAACTAATATTTCAAGCTTTTCCTAAAGTAACCCTCACCTCTCCTATAAGAGGGTGCTTCCCCTTCTCTTATTTTCACATTTAAAAATCCATTTGTCTCAGCCAAACCTTGCACAAATATCCTCCCAAATTCCCTTTAATCAACCTAGAGTCCTTAATTTGAACAGAAATCCCACCTAAGGAGCCCTTTTGATCAACTCAAAAGGAAACACCCAAATAAGAGGTAATAATTTCACCACCTCTTTCAAGTTATTTTCTTCTTCAACTTCTTATTTCTTTGTTGTTTCTATACCAAAATAATAAATCCAGTACCTCCTACATACTGTGATGTTACAATAAATATGGTACAACCATATTCTTTATTCTCTCTATCCACTAAACGACAAAGTCACCATACGTGCGTACGTACGGCTTACCGTCTCCATGTCATAGTGTAGTTTGTTATTCAAACACTACATTATTTGGATGCACATAATAATGAGTATAACTTATGTAAATAATAAATATAACATGTTAATGATTATTTATATATGATATAAAATCCAATTACATATGATTTCACCATCAATATAATGATATTGTCGCTCGTGCGTATGTAAGATTACCGTCTCCACGACGTGATGAGATTCATTCCCACGTTCACCATTCAACGATGATTATAAAAATATATATTATTAATAAGTTTGTAATATTTGAAATAATAATTCTACTGGAGATATATGTGTGTGTGTGTGTGTGCGTGTACTTACATATATCTTATTCACTTACTTCCGTTCAATATGATATGAAAACAGAAACAACGTTTATGCGTACGTACGACATATCATCTCCATAAACGGTGCCTTCCATTTCTGGTATACATATATTATAAATATTTATATTATAAATATATATGATATATAAATCATGTTTTCTATTCTTGAAGTATTTAAATAATGATCTAAATGATACGATCAAGAATAACAAGTTAAAACACTTATGATAAAAAAAGCGATTATTAACCAAAATGTTAATTTAACATCGAAATTTTTATTAAATGAGTATTATAAAGTCATAAATGAATCCTTTACGATATAATAAATATTAATATGGTCCTGTTATAATTTAATAACATACTATGGTCATTATCCAGGAGGTTAAACGTACCCTCAACCAAAGGAAAGTTCTAGGTAAGGGTTAATTTCACAATATCTTTATTATCCGAGGTTGTTTTTATGTAAGTATCTACTGGGACATATTTATTATCCATTTCCATGTTTCATAAAAGAGTTTTCAATGGGATTATTTTTAAGGTACTTTTTACTAAAACATCATTTTAAATGTTAAAAATATTTATTCTTCTAAACCTTTCTCATTAATGTCCATGTTTTCAAAATGGTTTTAAGGATTTATTTATATGGAAATGACTGTTTTAAAATGTTAATTCCTTTCAAAAGTTTAAATGTGGTATGGGAAAATTTGATTCAAACCTATATTTTAAATGACTTCCTTTATACGACTTAAATTATTTCATGAAAATGGGATATTTCTCTTAATGATTTTTACTGACCATTTTCAACTATGTCAACATCCTTTACGGGATATTGTTCTTGATCAAGGTTGATTTATTATGATACAATTATTAAATATTATATTAAAGGTTTTGTGATATGATTGAATATGGATGTGTTATTTTTATACCATTTATGGTTTATGGATAAAGTATTGACATTTATTTTTCTAGTTTTAGTTAGAATGTTTATGTTATGCTTAAACATTTTCATATGAGGAATGCATTGGAATTAGTAAGTGATGGGTGGAGCCTGATATAGCTCCTCAATGCATCGGTCGGTCTCATCAGAAAAACTAGTGTCTTGGCACATGTCCTTGACAAAATCATATTTGTAGTCTTCGCACAAGGCTTTGACTATGTGGTTATGAAGTCTGGAATTATGCATTCCAACATTATGAAATTGGATATTGATATTACATGTGATTATTTGACTAGAATAATATTCCTGTGAATAAGTAAATGAAGTTATTTGATTTATCTTTTCCATGTTATGCTAATGTTTATGTTTAAAAGTCTTTTGTTTTAGTCTTATACATTGATTTAAATGTTTATGTTTATTTATGAAAGTTTCTGCTATATTGTTATCCTTATTGAGCATCTGAGCTCACCCCTTTCTATGTTTTATTTTTCCCAGGATTCTAAGAATTTTATTATGAATGATAAGAAGGGTAAAGCTATGAGGTTAATGGAATTCTCAAAGAATTATTTATGTTGTGTTTTATATTCTAATGTGTAATGTAATGTTCATGTATGTAATCTATTTTCTAATACTGCTAAACTGATAGGTCTTTCGGGACTTGATTCCTTGTAATCATACCTATGTATTAAAATAATGCCCCGACTCTGGGATTATGGGGTTGGGGAGTTACAAGGGATGTCTCAAGGGGATCTGTGTGGCATGGAAAAATATCCCGACATGAATGAGGACATGAGTCCAAACCACACCACACAATCCAAGATGAGAACTTGGTCCATGGGGCTGAAAGCGTCGAGGGACCTAAGGCTAGGAGTCCTGGGCAACTGTATCCATATGACCCCTCAAGCGGGTATTTACTTACCACAGCTCCACGTGAGCAATGCACAGTGTGTGAAAAAAGGAGTAGGACCGGGATCTCCCTATCATATAGGGGTACAACAGCTGCACTCACACTCCTACCTGAGGTAGATTGAAGCTTGAAGAGACAGTGGGGCAGAATGAACCACTACACTCAATATTTGAGACATATGGGGATGGTAAAAATGACCAAAATGATAGGATAGACATTCCACTAATTATCTATACCATTCAGGGGCCCTTTTTGATGTAAAAGATGGTGGATTCCCAAGTACAAAGAGTGTGTGAAGCATAAATGTGCCCCTGAAATTTAACGTCAAGAAGGACGGTGAAAGAAGTGGAAATCTCCAAGGAATGGGATATGTGGTGCGGTCATGATGAATCTTATGTAAAGGAGGGAAATATCTGGAACCACTCCATGTTTTTTGACCTAAGGGGGGATTTTTAAGTTGGGGCTGGGCTGACAGACAAAAATGTTTAGGCATTCGTACGTATCCCATAAGGATGGGAATAAATCCATATCCATTTCTTGAAGGCCATGCAGTTTAGCGTCGTACAGTGAGGAAATGGGAGAGTAGAAGAATGTATAGAGGAGAACATGGTGCAATCATCATAATCCTGACTTGTGTGGGGCCAAATAATCCTACACGACACCATGCGGGATCCTCCAAGAGAACTATACCTAGGGGGATAGTCAAAGAGGAAATTGGGGGGGCAGGACTCAAGACAGAGCGTTCAAGAATTCCTATGTATCCCATGAGGATGGGAATCAATCCATACATAGTTCTTGCAGTTTAACATCTTGTGGGATGACATACAGTTTAATGTCATGCAGGACATATTAGTTTAAGGTCATGTGGGACCAGATAAAATTTATTTTCTTGTGGGATGAAATGTAGGTTAATGTCATGCGGGACATAACAGTTTAAGGTTGTGTAGGACCCGACATTTTAAGGTCATGTAGGAAAGGACAGTTTAGGGTCATGTAAGACCGCATTATCTGATGAAAATTATTTCTTGAGGAACTTGGCATTGGTGGAAGGAGTTATACCCTCACCATCCAAGGTAACTAGGGAGTATGTGCCATTGGGATAAACCTTGTGAATAATACACGATCCTTCCCACTTGGGCTCCAACTTGGGTGGTTTTCAGCTAGGTATCATTGGTTTTCTCAAATACAACACCAAGTCACCTTGTAAGAAAGAGAAGATGCGAACTTTCTTGTTGAAATCTCTAGTTATCTTGTTCTGATGCCTCTTCAGATTGTGCAGGGCATGAAGCTTGTTCTCGTCGAGGGATTCCAATTCAGCTAGATGGACTTCAGCTACTTTATCTTGTGTTTTCTGATCATAGATAGTTGTTTTCAATGACAGAAACTGAATCTCTATGGGTAGGAAGACCTCTGTTCCATACACCAGGGAGTATAGGGTCACCTGTGTGGAATTACGAGTCATCGTTTGATAATCCCAGAGGTCGTTTGGGAGATTTTCTTACCAACTCTTCTTTTTCTGACCAACCATTTTCTGTATTATGTTAAATAGGGTTTTGTTTAATTCCTCAATATTCCCATTTTCTTGCGCATGGTAGTGTAAGGTATGGGTAGAATGGATGTTGTAATTGGGGTACAGTTTCTTCGACTCTACTGGCCGGAAGTTGGTGTCGTTATCAGTGAGGATGGTGTGAGAGACTCTAAACTAGTAAATGATATTGGAGCTCACAAAGTCAATGATAGAATGGGTTGTGACCTCCTTGAGTGGAATCACTTATTCCCACATTGAAAATAAATCTGTAGCGGTCATGATGAACCTCAATTGGCGATTTGTCACTAGTGGATATAGTCCTATGACATCGAGTCCCCAGACTGCAAAGGGCCAAGAGTACTTGGTAGTGTGAAGAGGATTTGGTGGCTAATTCACTATGTTGGCATGAATTTGGCACGCATGGCCCCTCTTGGAAAACTTGATGAAGTCATGGATCATAGAGGTCCAATAATACCCCAATCTCCATATCTTGTGAGACAGTTTTGGCCCGGTCTGATGAGCCCTGCAAGAACCGGTATGAACCTCCTACCTGACTTGGTAAATCTCAGGTCCTTGAATGCAACGGAGGAGAACTCCATCAAACCCACTCTTGTAGAGTATCTACTCAATACTGGGACCACTCTGGAGGGTAAACTGTAATGTGCGGTGTCGAATTTTCTCATGCTCATCTTGATCTACCAATAGATTACTGTTTTGGAGTTATTCGACAAAGAAGGTCCTCCAGTTTGGAGACACTTCAATCACTTCATCTGGGGGGACCTATAGGTATTGATATGGAGGTGATGGAGTTAAGGAGGCTCACCTATGGGCTTTCATTTTCATTTGAGTGATGGGAGTGATGACTCTCCGGTGTGCCACATGGATAATCAAATCATCTTGTTCAGGCTCTGCAAGTGATGCATCTTGCCTGGCCAAGGAGTTAGCTCAATCGTTATGGGATCAAGGGACATGAGTAACTTTTTTCCAAGATGGGAACAAGGCCATCAGCTAGAGGGTACGTTCCAATAGAGGTAGGACCTCTGGATTCTGGACGACATAGTCATCGTTGATCTGCTTGATAACTAGTTTGGAGTCCCCTTTCATATACAACTGGGCACATCGATCTTGAGGTCCAGCTCAAGGCTAGTTATGAGAGCCTGATAATCTACCTCATTGTTGGTGCAACCTTCTGATAGCAGGAATTAATATAGTATAATGGCTTGTGTTGGGGTAATTAATACGATATCTTGGACTACTCTATTGAGCCTGGGGAATTGAGCCTTCTACTGGTAGGGCACTAAGAAGCACCATCAAAGTGCATTTTCTAGCATGGGGTGGCTTGATCTACAGAGAGGATGGTCTCGTTGGGAAAATCAAGGTCCAGGGACTGGTCAGTGAGAGCTAATCGGGCATCAAGAAAATCGTCCAATGTTTTACCCCTAATATCCTTCTAAGGGACAAACCTAATGTCAAACTGATGAAGGATTACTGCCCACTAAACTAGATGGCATGTCAGCATGGGGTGGTTCGGGATGTACTTCAATGGATCCACTCAGGACACCAACTGTACCTTATGGTGTTGCAAGTAATGTCACAATTTCTATACTGTGAATACTAGCACGAGGCATCTCTTCTCGATATGGGATTATCTAGTCTCCGTATCAAGGAGAATGCGACCGATATAGTAGAGACTATTCTCTATTCCATCGGTGTTCTTCTGAGTGATAAGGGCGTCGAGATATCATTACAAGGTAGTCACATAAATGACCAGTGGCTTTCCAGAGACAGGTGGAATTAAGACCGGAGGATGGAGTAGATATTTCTCGATTTCCTCAAATGTAGTCTGACATTCTTCGTCCCACTCATAGACAATGCCTTTCTTCATGATCCAAGAAAAGGACTAACACATGATGACCAAATTCCCAATGAATCGGTGTACATAGACCAAGTGGCCTTGGAAACCTCACATATCTCAGATGTTCCTTAGGGTAGACATCTGGATAATGTCCTTGATCTTCTCCGGGTCGATCTTAATTCCCCTGTATCTGACAACGAAGCCAAGAAACTTCCCGGAGGTGACCCTAAAGCCACACTTTAATGGGTTCATCTTCAGGTGGTGGGAACGAAGGAAGCTAAAAACTTTATCAAGGTCTTTGATATGGTCCTGATGCTGGAGATATATGACCACTAGATCATCCACATTGCATTCCACTAGTGTCCCAAGGATTGGATTAAATATGCGATTCATAGCCTACTGATAGGTGGAACCTGCATTCTTTAAACTGAAGGGATTGGATTGGTAATAGAAAGTACCTTGTGGTTCCCTGAAGTCTGTAGACTCCTCTTCCTCTAGGGCCATTCTAATCTAATAATACCCAGAATATCCAACCATGAAGGAGAGGGACTGGAACCCAACCATAGCATTGATCAAAAACTCGATCACTGGTAGGGGAAAATAATCCTTCAGACACTAAAGGTTAAGATTTCAGAAGTTGATACAGACTATGATATGTCTATTCTTCTTCCTGACTGGCACAATGTTGGCTAGCCATATGGGTTAATAGACCTCCTTAACAAAATTATCTTTGATGATCTTATCATCTTTGGCCTCGACCATGGCACCATAGGAAGGGTGCATCTTTCTTGGAGACTACTTAATCCCTGGGTGATTTACTGGGAGGCCAAGGCGATGGATGGATACCTGAGGATATAGCCCTGGAATCTCATCATAACTCCAGGAAACTACATCAGGGTGCTGTTTGAGGATGTCCACATACTACTATTTCTCTTCGAGAGGCATATCTGCACTGATTAATGTGGGTTTCAGATCCACCATGCTACTAAGGTTCACCTATACCAATTCATCAACTGTGGTGGATATTCCCTATTTGAATGTGGGAGGAGAATCCTCTAAATCCTCTTATTCACTTATAGGGGATGGATCCTTGATGGGAGTAGTTTCCTCTAAGTCAACAGATCCTGATTGGAGACTGGTACCAGCCTGAGTGGCGGTGGACACTACAACGGGGGACTCCTGTGCTGCCAAAACAATGAAGATGAAAGTTTTTGATCTGATCCCATATGTTCTCCAGTCCAAGGGGCCATGCTTGATGATATCGAATAGATAGTGACGCGTCATCTTCATCTAATTTATCCCAGCCTGTAAAAACAAGAATGTATGTTGTATTGTTGTTGCCATGGGGCGGACATCCTGGTACCTTATGGTGTAGGGGGCTCTACAATCACCCGATCCTGATTCGTGTAGGAATATGAGGTGATCTTACGAAATCTCTTGGACATGGGAATGTGCTCCCCCTCATTCCAGAAACAACAAATCATTGTACCTTTTTCGGGGTTGTAGCCTCCAATAAATGGATTGGAAATATGTAGGCATCATCTATATCTGTCCAACAGTCGGTCACGGCTGGATCATGCATAACCTCGTTAGCTTGAATCTGCTTTTCCTTGATCTTGTAATAGTTGGCGTCCAGATAGTGTGCTTTACAAGAGTAAAAGGGAGATGTTTCTCTTTGAAGTACACCCACTCGTCCATTAAGGGAGTACTTGAGGCACTGGTCACACAATGAAGGAACCGCCACATATAGGTGGAGCCATGTCCTTCCCATCAATGCATTGTAGGCAGTGTCCTGAGATACAACCATGAACACGGTGTTAGAAACTAGGCCACCAAACTAGGTATTTAGGCGGATAATGACGACCGTTGTATGTTCCATCCTATAATAACCTTGAATTTTTAGGTCAAAGGGACTCAAATCATCCTCGTACAACCCTTGTTTTCACAGTGTATGAGTCGGGATTAGGTTGATCTTGAAGCCTGTGTCAACAAGATAGTGATGAAACTCCATGCTATTAAAATGGATGGTGATTTAAAATGGGCGGATGTGCCCCAATATAGGGGAGCCTTCATCTAATCTAGAGAATGAGATAATGGATTGGCATTCAGTGTGCTCGACTACCTCAGCATGGAAGGCTTCTGCAGCTGCTACCTCCTTTTCAAATTAGAAGGGGCATCTTAAAGCCTCGGTGAGGGATTCACGCATATTTACTTATAGGTGAAGAGACTCAAGGATGGAGAGCCTTGATGGAATGATGGAAAGATGTTTGAGGACATCATACATTGGTGCCATGCATGAGATTATTCTTATAGGAGGTTGATCTATAACATGAGGTATGGTGGGCCCTTTCTGCTGGACCGGCGATTGGCCGGTGTTGGAAATATCCAACTGCTCACTATTTGAAGTCTGTGGAGTGAATACCGGATAAGGGCCAGATGACTAATAATGGACCCTAGAAAAGCGTGGCTGATCACATCACGGTCAAGGTGGATCTTCCTGATCAAGAAACACAAATGGGGGTGAAGGAAAACCTGATGACACCAAATGAGAAGGTTATGCATACTGAGATTCGTGCTAGGCATGCTGCCTAGTTTCGGTAGCATACATAGACTGGCTGGAAATACTAACTGACACACTTCGAAGACCCATATTGTTGTGGCTCCATCGACGCTGATGACGACTGCGAACATTAGAAGGATATGCTCGGTGCTCCTCGCCATCAAAAAACATGTAGGGGTTTACCATCTCTACAGTGTTAACCGAGGTTTACCCTGGATTGTCACTTGAAGATTCATCCACTAATGGACGGATTCTAGGAGGAATCTCCATCTATGGGGGAATGAAGTCCCCAAGAGTACGGGATGACGACGAAATTGGTGGGGGACTTTGTTTTCATTTGCGTCATCGATGCTTTCTCTTCTGGGGAGAGTACGACTGACCCATTGATGCATAGGTACTGGTTGTGGGTGAATTGGCATTTTCTGAAGGATTAGGTTGATTTAGACATACATGTATAATGCCATGGGAAAAGGTGACCACCTTATGATCCATCCAGTCACTGAACTTCTTGGACCCGTAGTTAGAAACCTAATTCTATTCACCTTCATTATCATTGCTTATATCGTTCTTCACAAATACCCATGCCACATGTGCTGGTGCTGGGCCCAACCTAACTACACTGTTATCAGCCAGGTCTTGAAGCCAGTCTACAAACACATAGCACTGTTTAAGGGTGTGCCCCATGATCTGGTGATAGGGGCAGTAATTGGGGAGATCAATGAGACCCGCCTCTTCTGGCCTCCTGCATTCAAGAAAATGTAGTGTCCCCTGTTCCAAAGCACTACGAATAAAGCTGCGAACCTGCACCTCATTAAATGAGTAGGTTCGGTTTCTCCTATCTAGGAAGGGTTCTATGGGAGCCTAACCCTGATGAGGGGCTGGAGGATCCTTTCAAGGATTCTTATCCTTGTTATCCCACCTAGGTAATGGTGGAATGTTATGTAGGGGCACCTACTGATTCTGAGGAAGATGGTTTTGGGCTGGAGGCTTCTTCTGAGTTTGAGGTCCTCTATGAGGCTGTATAGGAGGATCCACTGGTAACAATTCTAGTTTCTCAGGGACTCTATTTGGGCCACTGTGGCGGGATTAGCCTTAGCGGACCTTCTTTCGGGAATCACAAGAGGCAATAGGCGTGCCTACTTGGCCTACTATAAGGCTTCCTCTTGGTATTGTTCCTTATCAGAGAAGTCTCAAAATCCCATAGGGTAGTTATGGGTGATCATAGAGGGGACCATTTCTATATTGACATTCTCTACACACATTTTTAGAAGCTGTTCCTGAGTCACCGGCATGTTAAGGGATTATGTGAGCCCTTTCCATCGAGAAACAATGTCTGTGACGCACTCATCAGGCCTCTTCTTTCACATGAAGAGTTCCGCAATACTCGTCTTTTGAGTAGTAGAACTGAAATGTTAAATAAATTTCCTACAAATATATTTTGAGATAGCTAATGATCTGATGTGTAGATGGTTGTACCAGACAAATACAATCCCTTCCAATGTCTGTATGAAGCATCGGAGTTTGGTGGCATCTTGTTGCGCTGGAGCTCCCAACATGGTTCCTCGCCTTGAAATGAAATGGGAAAGATGCGGCAGTGGGTCACCCATCCCATTAAAGGGGGAGAAGGTGGGATTTCCCAAACCCTTGGGTGTTGGCATATCATCCCTCCACACTGAATATGGATTTCCATCATGCAGGATTGCCACTTGTCGCATTTACAATGCCTTGATGTGAGCAATGAGTGTTGCCATGGGATCATCTGGTTGGGGGTTCCTATCTTGACCGGGATCCCTGACCACCAGTGCATTGTTGGGTTCTTCAATGTGATAAGCAGACCCAGTGACTCATGGAGTAGCTGGTGGGATGACCTACGGAGCAGCTAGGGGAACCTGAGCTAGATCCCGGGGATTATCTCGCTGCTCTGGTGGATTTGGAAACACATACCGCACCCCCTTACCTTATTTTCCAGCCTCAACCTTCTACCTGGACAGGATGGTCAGGGTCACATGGAGGCAATTTTTTGGGGAGAATTTGTGTCTACCCATGCTGCCCTAGTTGAGGATCACCGTAGTCTAGCCACCGCTTCATGGCATGCTCAAAAAGGAGGTCATCGACTATCTTTATATGCTCCGTGAGCTGTTGATGCAATGCAGATTTCTTTGGATCGTCCTTCGTCTTTTTTACTCATCCAGAAGGGTAAGAGGGATTGATGGCTTCGAGGTGCTTCTTACCCTTGTTGAGATTTTAGCAAAGGACCAATGCCTCGGTGGGTACGGGAAGACCCAATATATTTCTCTGCTAGTGAGTAACCCTTCCTAATGGGTCCAAAAGTTGTGGCACTCCCCCATAGTGGTAAGTTTTCCCCCAAGAGTTATGTCTTTGTCTCTTCCTTCGATCAATCGGCCATGTTAACCGTGACTCTACCTAGAGTCATATCCCCGATATCGCGGGGAAAGTTAGGCTGGCACCGGATTGAACTGAAGTGGAGGGCAGCATACTTCCCCCGTCCACAGATCAACACATGGGATCAATCATCCTTGATAATCCTACAGAGCACTTTAAATATCTGGATGCATCATTGTTGGAGGGTCTTATGGAGACCTGGTGACTCAAGACATTGGGCCACAAGTAGTGCGACCAAATCAACCAATTGGAATTGTTAAACAATGTCTTTGAAGTGTGACTGACTCTTTAGGTAGGCCACTCATCAATGACGAAGATGAAACAGAGTCACCCATAGGGTCTATAGAAATCATCCAACCTCCTCCTGGGTGAGTGATTCCGGTGCACAGAAGTTTGGTGCTATGACTGGCCAAAACACCTCCAGGAAATGGTCTACCACAAGAATGTCCCACAAACTCCTCAGCCCAGATTTGGGGTCTAGTCCCTTTTTGTCCTACTCCCAAACTTGAGGTAGTTGGGGAACCAGTATCTATACAGAAGAAGACCACTGAGATGGAAATCTGGCCGATGGAGAATACGACGAGCGAGCTGAAAAACCGCTGCATCTCGAGTTATCCTCCAAAGAGTGCAGTGACTTGTCCACAACATCATGATAAGATGGACTGGTGACCATAGTTTCTAGTGCATGGACTACGACTACTGACGGTGGGCCATGCTGTTGTTTATTCTCTATCGGTCCTCGGAATAACTGTCTGTGATCTCTGGTTAAGGCAGATAATTCTCCTCACGATGATGGTGGCGATTGCACGGTTCGACCCGGGGGAGACGCCAAATATTTTTCCTCCTGGATGTATCTACGGAGGGAGGTAGGGATCCGGTGTACCTTGCATTCTGGAATTATGAGGCTGATGCACCTCGTTTCTGCCCCGTCCCTTGACACGGAGGATCGAGTTGAGGGTTCCATTGCTGAGTCATATTCCGCCTCAGAATTAGAGAAGCATACAGGTTTAATCTATGTCTGAATCTTCCCGGAATTTTTTTATGGAAACTAAAACTGGACTTCCTCCCCTGATATGGATCTTTGGGATAGGGTAGATTCATGGCTCGGGGAGGTCCTTCGGCCGAATAGGTGATGCGATGGAGATGGCTTCTTCTTGAGTGAGCCAGGGTGTAAGAAGCACCTGTACAGATGTCAAAAGGAACATGGGGAGGACCTCTTTTTTCCACTAGCTGATGCATGAAGAGGATCTCTGTGGGAAGTGTTGGAGTGGGTAGGAGCAAGGGTAGGGCCTCCATGCTTATTTCCCCTATCAGCGTCAGTGCGAGGAGGGTCCTTGTACTGGTCGAGCCGAACACAAGTAGGACCTCTATGTTGGGTGCCTATGGAGTGAGGCTGACCTTCACTTCTCTAATTTATGGAGTGAGGAGAACCTTCGATGGCCTTTGTAAGGTCATGGGGAAGGTCCCCACGCTGGAGATTGACTGGATGTGTAATATCGCCATGTCGGAAGCCTATGGCAGGAGGAACGACTCCATTCCCAATTTTATGACTGCGGAAGAGGCTTCTGTACTGAGTGTCACTATCATGGGGGGCCCTCATTTGAATTGAATGTAGAATAGGGGGGACCTCCATGCTGATATTGGAAGTGGGGAGGACATGTGTTCTCAATGGTGATAGTATGGGGAGGACCTCTGTATTGGGTTTTATTTTCACGGGTCGGTTCGCAATGGGCACTACCTGCGCCAGTAACCAGAAGAGTCGACCCAACCTACTTGTGGGGTGGTTGGGTCTTGATCCGAGTTGGGAATCTACATTCCCCTACTTGTAATAATTAGGGAATCAATGGTATATGTAGATGGTGGCATGAGCCATGGTAGTCATTAACATTGACACCCCTTAGTTAGCATCCTCCTTAGCCTACGCCCAATGCTGGCGTCGGGTCAACTGGACTGGGGCTATTGGTGTAGGCGCATAGCTTACCTGTTCCACAACTCGTGGTGTCGGGTGGTGGTGCTGGCATAGCCTAGTGGGGGCCCTCCTTTGGAGCCCATGGAATTGGATCCAGGTCAGGCTAGCCCAAACATCCCCCATCTTGTTAGCATATGGGAGGAAGTCATCGATGCATTTTGGGGAGAGGCTCTTGAAATGGTTTTTCATCGAAGTGGTGAGCAGTGGCTCCCTGCACAACCCTTGGGGGCAGTGGTGGCGATGAGGCACATACACCACTAGGTCCTGTTGGGCCATGTCTCTGGTTGGGATTATCCTCGCCTCCTCATATCAGTGAATGAGGTAATTTATCACCCTTCGCTGAACAAACTCGAATGGGGAGATGGGGTGTAGGCACCCAGCAGCTGTGGAAACTGAGGCTTCCATGGGGGAAATGAGGTCACACGGGATTTCGGCGATGAAGTGTCCCATGCCCATGCCTCAATAGGTGGGTGGTGATTGGTTTCCTAATATGGCAGCGTGGGTCCTTGACAGAAGGGAGATTAAACCATTAGTGCTGAAATAAAGAAATCATCATCCAGTGCCCCAATGCCATTACATCTTCTATGGCTGGTAAGAAGGATCCACACTTACAATGTCACAGACATGGATGTCCAACATTCATCTTCCCCAACTTCGGATGAGTCTCACGCGAGACCCACTATTTTCTTAGCATGAATTGGCACCAGATACATGGATCTGGTGACATGGTAGTCTACTAATTTCTCGAATGCTACTAATCTTCACATCAAGGATAATAAATTCACATCGGGTTCACCATTTCTATTTCCGACACTTTCACTAGGGCGTGCACATCTGTCTATTTTGGAGAATGCACTACTTCTTGCCCTGTATTACCACTATCCAAAGGCGGGCAGAATCCGTTGCTTATTCAGGGACATTTTCCCCTTTATCAAAATGGTATGATGGGATATAGGTTTCTCCTTCCATGGATTCCTCCTCTAAAATCTGCACCTAATATGGGTCTCCCTTATAGATTAAGACGTTTTTCATGAAACTCTTCCCAATTACATGTCTTCATGGATGCCAGTTAATTATGCTACTTCGGTCAAGACATTCTAAGGGTTCCGGTCAGGGGAGCTACCTTTATTCGGGGGAGTAGTCACGTTGAACATAACTGGCATGTATAGATGCTGGAACACTGGAACATCTGGATTTCTTCCCCTTATTATAGGGATTCTAGAGGGCATAGTAACTCGAGAAATCCCACATAAAATTCTAGGAATTGTATGCCTTGGGTATGTCTCTAAGGTTTTTCTCAGCTTCCCATGTTTAACACAGGGTATGTCGCAGGTTTAACATCTATCGAAGACGGATCCGACTAATCAGAACACTGACAAGAGTGGATCAGGTTGGATCAACCCCTAGTGGGAACACCGATGTTGGGACTAACGTGGGGTTAGTTACCCGGTTGATTCTAGGAGAAGCAAAGAGGTGGATGACATGATCTCACCAGGATTTTGTGGCCCGGGTAAGAATCAGGATGGATATGGGTCACTAAGAGTGGATGGGGAATGAGATGGATCTTATGCGAGGGCGGTGGTGATGTTAGGCTTGAGCATCGAAGAGACTTCCTATGTATCCTCGTGGCAGGGAATAAAAGTCAACGTAGTTCTGCAGGGTGATGGGATGCCTAAGGAGGAAACCTGTACAGAGGGGACCCAGAGGAAGTGGAACCTCTAGGTTGGGGCATGAACTTCCCAAAACACATAGGCTTGTGGGAAAGACTAGGATAAGACATGGGTGATGGGCTTGGGGCTCAGGGAGGCTTCCTACGTATCCCTATGGAAGGTAATCAAATTCCACATAGTTCATGATGGGCGCATAGAATCAGAGTTTTTGTAGAGGAAAACGACATGGTTATATACTAGGGCTTACGCGTAGTTATCATTCGGGGTTGGTCTAGTGCTCGAGAGGCAGAACAAAGATATGGGTCGCAATAAATCGGACTATAATGGCTTACCATCGAATGGGAAACACAATGGCTTACCATCGGTTGGTTATGACAATGGCTTATCGTATATTGAGGTATACAATGGCTTACTGTCGATTGGGAAACCCAAAAGCTTATCATCGATAGTGGAACACAATGGCTTACTGTCGATTACGATTGAAAATGGATTACCACTGATTGGGGTTGAAAATGGATTATTGCTGGTCAGGGAACACAACAGCTTACCGTTGGTTGGGGAATACAACGGATTAATGCTGGTTGGGGTTGGACCACACGTAGGCTTCCTACGTACCTTGCCTTGGCAAGGATCAAATCCCACGTAGTTTGAATTGGTACAATTTAACGTCTTAAGGAACAATGGTGGATCTATGTGAAGTGGTCGGTACTAATGGGTGTTGGGATTGAACCTCAATGAGGCCTCTTACGTACCTTTCCTTGGAAAGGATCAATGTCTGTGTAGTTTGGGGGAGTTGGTGAACCATTGTGAAGGGGTTGGGACCAATAGTTGTTGGTCTTGAACCTTAGGGAGGTTTCTTACATACCGTTCCTTGGTAAGGATCAAAGTCCACATAGTTTAGAAGTTGTTTGGGTATTACACTCCAGGGAGGCCTAGAGAGGACTTCAGGGTCAATGATTACTCTAAGCCTACGTGAGTCATGCTTAGTGTGAGAAATAAGAGGTAGCAAAGACCTGAGGATCATGTTGCAAAACTGTGTCTGTGGGGGGTGAAGTCGGGCTTACACGTGGTTAGTGTCCCAAAAAAGAAATAGGGGCTTACGTGTGGTTCACAACCCAAAGTGGAAACAGGGGCTTACATGGGGTTAGCAACCCAGGGAGATGGGGATTGGGACTTACTCTAGAATGGAGGTCCAGTGGAGACAAATCCTATAGGGATAGGGATAGAATAACGAGGGTCCCAATACCCATAAACCCTCTGGTCTTTGTCACAGAAGAATAAAGGAGTATTAAGGGTACTACCTCTTGCAAGAAAGGCTAGGGGTTTGCACCAAGGTGGTTTCCCTTCCCCGCAGACAGGCGATGCTCCAGCAAAGAGGATCTCATTCTTTGTGAGGAAGATCTCACTCTTGTAGAGATGAGCGAGAGTAGAGAATGTCCGAGATGGAGCACCCCACGTATGATTAATGGGGAAAGGCCATAGTTTAATGTCATGTGATGGGGACGATGGTGCTTGGAAGTTTAACGTCTTGCAACTCAGATGATGGAGGTTCACTCAAACCCCTTAGGACTTACATAACTGGAACTCTTTAACCCTTTGTAAAGGGAAGGTTCCATCAATACCGTGGTGAGGGGGTGTTGTGGAGTGATTTACTAAGGGTTCCACGTAAGTGTGGCTATGAAAAGACGCAATATCCATTAGCATGCCTCTATGGATCAGAAATGGTGGATGGGGCCTAAAGCATGGAAGCTACCTGGGTGCCACTAAGGAGCGGCAACGATGGATGGGGCTTATGCATGGATGCTTCCCAGGTGCCACTAATGAGCAGAAAAGGTGGATGGGGATTAATAATGAAAGTTTCTCGGGTGCTGCTAAGAATTGGAAAATATGGATGGGGCTTCGCATTAAAGCTTTTTGGGTTCCGCTAAGGAGCAGGAATGGTGGATGGGGATTATACATAGAAGATTCCTATAATTTCTTCCTCCTGTCTGGCCATGGGGGAATCCCAACTCACTTGTGGGTTGAGGCACAAAACTGGGGCCTACACCTATGGGCTAGTGAAAAAGCAGGATAACACCAAGGGCATTGGAATTAGTCTGAACAAAGGGATATGAAAAGTGTGAATCACATGTCCGGCATTCGAAATAGGGTATTGGTGGTTTCCTGATAGAGGATAATACTTGACCCTATTCTAAAGATAGCATCCATATCTCTTTATCCTAAAATTGGGACAAACAATTGAGGGTCGACTGTTGACCATGTTCAAAACACATGACCTAACTCGAAGTGTCGTCCAAAGTCTTCTGGGACGTTGGCCCAAAACGGTGGGTGAGTCGATGCGGCATGGGACCAGGCCATTAGGGGGTCCCTTAGGACATGAAAGAGGATGAAAATCCAAATTAAGGACACATGAATCATGAGGTGGAGTTGTGGAATTATTTAACGGACTCCAACTCTCTTGAAATTACACCACTGTAAACATGGCATGAGGCATCTTATGCTTGTCACATAATCCATCTCTTATTTGGAACAAGAGGAATCCTATTATTAAATGATAGGGCATGATATAGAATATATTCATGTAGAAAGGACTATTGTAATCTTATTCTTGGTTCATAAGGCATCTCTTGTTTGGTGAAAAAAGCATCCTACGTTTGTAACATAGGGTGTACTACAGTTTACAGTCATGTAGAGAAGACTATTGGCATTTTATGCTTTGTGAATAAGGAATCTCTTGTTTGGAGAAAAAGGAATCCTATGTTTGCCATATAGAGGGGGAACTACAATTTATAGCCATGTAGAGAGTACTGATAGGCATAAGGATCCTAGAAATGGTTGGTGTTGGGACTTATGCAAGGGTGGACCTTTCTGGTTCAACCTGGCATAGAAGTCAGGTGATTGGGGTTTGGATAAGTTGCTTGAGGAATGGTTCGACTCAAGGTACTTGGGGAATTGATGGTGATAATCTCAACTCATGACATGGGAAACAAGACAACCGGAATATATCGACTCAAGATGTTTCATGGTGTGTAGGGGAGTATCTCATATCATGGTATTCCATAGGTGGAAGCTCGACGCGCAGAAGGGAGCAATAGAAAATGTCAGTGTCCTGGCCCAAAAACTTTGTGGTGCGACTCTCCATTTTTCATGGGGTTCAGTGATGGTAGTGAAGGGACTGGCCTGAGGGGTCGGGCCCGTAGCTCGGTAGTGACCTCGGGTGGGAGTGCGGGAGCACAGCCCCGGCGGTATGGACCATCGGGCACATGCATGTATACTATTGCGTGTAAGATGGGCTACACGTAGTATGGGATGCATGCAAGATTGGACTGTACCTCATAGATGCGAGCAAGATTTGGCACCTTGGTACTGTTGTGTGCAAGATTTATGTTTTGCATGCAAGATTGGGAGTTTTGCACACATGATTAGAATCTTGCACGCACATGACGTAGGCAGAAAATATGGTAGATGAGGATCAAACCACTGTGGTCCCACATGAAATCAGACCCATATGGGACCTGTTGCAAAAGATCTCACATGGAGGGTTCCATTCTTCCACATGGGCACGGAAGAGGCATTCATAGGTGTAGCAGATCGGCGGCCAAACACCGGAGACCTCTCTCGAGGGGAGGTGCAATTGTATTTATATACGAACCCGGGATCATTTGCACGTAAGATTCCAGGTGCGGAAGTGGTCCTACACGCACCATGTGGTGGGTGCACGTGCAAAGGGGTGTTTGACGTCACATTGGTCACATAAGAATCTTGTGTGTGGATTCTAATCTTTCATGCACTTCTCAAAAACTACAGGCACCTTCCTTAGATGTTTTCAGGTGTCCTAGGTGGAAGATGACATCTCATTAGGCATGTAAAAGGTTTGTTCGACATGTTACATGTAAAATTTTGTTGTTGTGCACACAATTACATTACATCATGAAAAAAACCATTCTTGCATGCAATATTTCAATTCTTTTGCACAAAAACATAATTTTCCACAAAATCGTCCAGGATGGACATTTCTAGCAGCCTGAATTCGAACGGCTATAACTTTTTATCTGTAACTTCATTTGGGCTCCACAACTAGTCAAATAGAAGACTTTGAAACGATCTACACTCCAAGATCATACTCGGAATCATTTAGTGAAATTACATATATGTATTTTCCAGTGCCAACCTATTTTTGGACCCTTTTCCATAGGATCCTCTCTAACTGCATTCTTACCAAGCATTGCATCGCCTAGTACAACCCTATTAGGTGCACCCTCACCTGGAACAGAACCACCGTGCACCACTTAGAAGATAAATTGTTGCTCATGCCCCCTGTCAAGGCCATGATCAGAGAGTTCACTCCCTAAAAAAAGGAACCATGCCTATTTCTTCAAGGATGTGTAGTTTTTGGATATTTTATTTATTCCCTATATATGGGGATTCTAAATCTTCCCGAGTGAAAGAATCCCCAGGAAGTTGGATTTGTTTATCACCCCGACCATTTCCCATACCACAGGATCCTAGGACATACCATATGTGAATTATACGTGTTCGAGGATTAGATCCAGAACTAGGTGGATTGTGTTTTTTTTCTTGTAAATAGATTTCATAGTCTTGGTGACCCATACCTCCACCAACCCCAATAATGACAACAAAGGGTCGGGTGAATCACAGTAAGCTTCCAACCATGGGACCCAAAACTGTGAAGACTAGTTGACCTACAGAGTGGTTTATTACACCCATTGATTAATCTAGGCCTTCCTAGGAAGACCGGATTCTCTTCTAGTCATCGCACCTCCCTTGGTAAATAATTTTCCATCTACATCACATCCTTCCAAATCCTGGAAGAATAGGTGTTTACAGTTCAAGGGAAATCAAAGTCCCCTAGTAGTGTTGAGGCCATCCCACACCCTCAATGATTTGATGATTCTTAAGTTGGGAACCACACCCATAGATCACCCATCCCTAGATTAACTCACTAATGATGAGCTAGAGTACACCTCTATGAATTCCATCGATCTAGTAGACCACTTCATGATGCCTATTAGTAAATAATTCCATGAAAATCCGATGGATGCCTCTGTCTAATGCCATCAAAGTAAAGTTTAAGGATGTAGAATCCTATAGAATTCTCATAGAGGTGCCTCAAATTGATCCTTAAATACTACTTAGAAGAGGTATCCGTTTTTATTTAGATCATAGAAAGCATTGTCCTACCAACCTTCTCTGTCAGTTATGGCTCTACAGCTAACAGTGTTAATAAGCATAATAGCTCAGCTGATACTACGTCATGAAAAACCACTTAAAATGACACACCCTTATTACTTTCATACTTTTAAACAATTTTCAACAAATTTTGAAGTGTTTTTAATAATAAATCCCCTTAGTTTCATTGTTTTATTGAAAAATTGGAAATTTTTAATCCAAATTTTAAATGGATTTAAAAGTTGTTTCTAATATTTTATTTTATATTGGAATAAATTTCAAGAATGGTTGATGGTTTTTGGTCAAGTATTTTGAAACATTTTCTAAGTTTTTATTATTATTTTAGGTGTTAAATAAAAAAAATGTCCAAGCATGGCCAGCCCTCAACCAAAAAGGCCCAAGTATTATACTCAACCCTTATAGAGCTAGCTAAGTATAGACCAGTGGGAAGGCTAGAAACTAACTGGAAAATCACAGGGGCATCAAGACCATTTAGTGGCCCATACGGAGTCAATCCCATGGGAAGAATAGGTAGGTCGAATTCATGTGTGGTTCAGGTTGTGAGGCATTCCCATATGAGTGTCTGTGTGTGTGTGTATTTTTGTGTTTTTTTGTTTTTGGGAGCCCACCCCAGTCTAGGATTCTAAGAAAAGAAGCACACACCTTATATGATATACCAGTACATATCCCCTAATCCAAATTACATTGGTAAAATGATATAATCAACATAATCAATTTTTACAAATACAATTCCACTTTGTGCCACCTCACACGAACTCTCCCTTAAAAAGACACCTTCACCGCTCTCTGATGTCCTTTGCTGCTCGAAGTCTTCTGTTTCCTCAACCACTCATTAAAATACACTATTTTCAATGCCATCAAGAGTTCAGGGTCAATCCATACACCACTTCCATCACCGAAAACACCATGTATCGTCACCTTAAACAAGAGAAACCTCCATGAGACCATTTGGAGCTTCATCTGGACACTATGAAGGCCAGATGAAGAAGGAGCCTCTGTTTCCAGAGTTCTCTCACCAATGCCGCGTTCGAACACCACTTCCATGTCCTCACCCCATTCAAACATGCACTAAATCCATAAATGACATGAAAATATGCTACCCCCTTGGATTTCAGTCCATGAAAAAATAGAAATACCTCATATCCATGGTTTTTTTCAAAATCTTAACACATGGATCTCATGGGGGTTTAACGAAAGATCTTTATTCAAACTTTAAATATTTGGGAAGATCCTTTGGCCAAGGAAGATGATTCAAACACTAAAGTAAATACTCCTCTATAAATAGAAGATGTATCTATGCTACCAAAGGGAGTTTGACTACCACCCATGGCTGGGAAACCACCACAAGGAGAGGCCACTACATGGTCTTCAATTTTTTTGTTTTATTTTTATTTTTATTTATTTTTTTATTTTAACTGTAATTTAAATTTTGTTTTCTTAATAAAATATATTAATTTTAATTCAAAATTCATCCACCATTATCCTACTTATTCTTCTTCTTCTTCTTCTTATTCTTCTTCTTCTTCTTATTTTTTTAATTTCATTATTAACTATTTTATAATTTTAATTTCTCTTATTCTTCTTTTATTATTTTATTTTATTTCTTATTATCTAGTTTCTCCTTATATTTTATTATTTCATGTGTTTAACATTTCTTTATCTCATCCTCATTATATTTTCTTTTTATTTTATTTATTTATCTTATTATCTTTTTTACTATTCGACCATTGTTACCTCTTACTCTCAATAATGGGAGGCTGACCTGAATCTTGGCCTGAGGGAGGTTAAGGTGTTATTGAATTCTTTATTAAATTGTATTTTATGTTTTTGGTATATATGAGTGGTATAAATGGGTTTTTTGATTCTTTTCTTTTCCCTCTCTTTCATTGGTTATATCTACACATGATAGAGTTGATCCAGTTAGTGGATGAAATGGCATTTGATAGAGATGGGTCCTGGAAGATATCACACCTTCGACTAAGGTGATCCATCATCCCAGATTAAAGGAGGATGTGGAATTTAGATTGAAAAAGTAATTTTAGATTTCACCACTTCTAAATAAATGGATAGTAATTCATCATAATATTTCATGATTAGATTATCAAATTAAAATTAAATAGATAAAGGAGAATAATGATCGAACACATAATAATGTCCAAGTTCATTCTTTTTCTAATCACATTATACCATTTCATGTTATTATAAATATTATAATTTAATTTATATTTTCAAAATTCATTGCTTTTATAGAATAAATAAATCAAATCAAAATGAAGTAGTTTATTTGGATAAGATTAAGTAGACGAAAAACTGTGAATCTCTTCAAGTAAGATGACCTTGGTCATCTACTGTGGTGCAATAGTAAAATAATTTGATTTAGACACACCCTCTGGCCGACGTATGTCAAAACTAGCATCATTTTAAGGATATAATAATTAGTTTATTTACTTTTTATATTTTCACATAGTCTATAGTTTTTGTTTCTTTAAAAACCATAAAAAATATTTTTCTATTATGGATTCAAATGATTATTATTCAACATGGAATAACTTATCACAAGTGTAGGAACCCATAGTTGAATCAATCTAGTATATATAAGAGGTAGTTTCCTTATGGGATAGAAAGATCAGGGGAGCCCAATTATAAATTAGAAAATATGATAAATTCAAGGACCTAATCCAATATCACAAAAATACCCTCAAATAACAAGTGGTTGTCGTATTTTCTAGAGATTTAATTGAATTCTGGGAGTACATCCCCGAATTTTATCAAGAAATGTCCAAGAAACTATTAGAGTACTTCTTATTTCCTACCAACATTTCTAAATAAATACACTAGGTACAAGTTCCAAAATCAAGTGACCAACAAAAAACTAAAATATTACATTCAGAATCTCGATGATATGGTATAATATCTATAAGTAAAAATGTATTGGGAAACTAAGAACTTCATGGTATCCCCCGAGAAACCTAAACATGAAATATAAGATGATTCATTGGTTTATCATGGTTTTTATAAGGAAATACAAGAAGCTGAGGCCAATACAAATGAGTATCCAAATCCCAACCATCTAAAGGATTAGATCCAAGATGTCCATGGTAAGATAGAGTGGATTCATGATGAAGAAAACTTATTTGTTAAGCTACATGTGGGAGATCAACATGATCTAGATGAATTCTAGAATGAGTATGAGGTACAAATTGATCTCCTCATTCTCTAAAAATTATAATATCTATCACCTTTGAAAAAAAATATCCCTAGTGTAAGACACCACCCTAGTGGTGGAATTTAAATAAAATATGGAGGATCCCGACTACCTATGACCACTTGCCACCATCAAATCCAAGAGGCGCTCACCATTGAATAAGAGATTGAAGATGATCCAATTAAAGGAGTTAATATTATTTAAAGATATATTTCATTTTATTTTATTCAATCTTATATGAGTATTAATTCCCAATACAATAAATTTTCTAATTCTAACAAACATTGTTATTCCTTGGAGGAAGATGAAGAAACAGCACATGCACCTATTGTGGAACACATGGAGCTCCCTAATTTTAGTGAACTTACATTTGAGGAAGCTCAGGAAGAGGTTAAGTAGTTGAGCCTGAGTAAATAAAGATAGAGTATTCTCCTTGTGAAATGAATAATTTATATTCCTATTTCTATTATATTCATGTACAAATAAATTCTTACATTCCCTTTGATCAATCAAATAAAACTGTTCTCATTGAGTCGGTGCTGGAAAAGAAAGATTGTCTACAAGTAGAAACCAAGAATTAGGATGACTAATACTTCATCCAACCCCATCCATGACAGTTTTAATTAATTATGGAGGGGTTTGATCTAGAATACTCTATCCATGGATCATTACTCACCATGAAAGAAGAATCACAAACTGGGAAAATCCACATGCGGTGGTTTAAATACAAGAAAATCCACCCCCATCAGATTATGGATAATAGGTGGTACTACCCTCTGGAGGTAGTAAAAAGTTAGGTCCCACTTGGGGACCATTCCTACACTTATCCATGTGATTTATCTCTAGTACTTTCAGTTTCAGTGTTGGTAATTATTCTAGTAGCAACCCACTCCCTCGTATCTTTTAAAGATTAAATGACATGATTCTTATTCTTAATTGAGAAATTCTCTTTTATGGGAAAATGATGGAACAATTCAGCCACCAAATAGTGAATGTGGATCAAAATCTTCATTTAAAAATGGATTTCAATTTTAATATTTATCTTTTAAAATCCCTATATATATTTTTCAAAACCTATTTTGAGATTTCTGTGGGAAAATTGCATTCTCGTGCTTGAATTTATGATTTACATGACTTATCTTGGAGACATGAGTTTATTAGAAATCCAATTATTTAATATTTTAGATTTCAGTTCTAATTAAATTTATTTAGTGAAATGGAGAGTTTAATTATTGAAGTGAAATTTGGATATTAAAATGAGGACTTATGATTTGAGGGAGTTATTTTATTCAGGTAAGTGAAATTTCCCAACCATTTTTCATGATTTGAATTTAGAAAATCCATGTGAATTGATTGGCTATTATTATTCTTTCCATGAGTGATTTTATGAAATCATATGTCCCATTCCCAAGTGGATTTCTAGATCATGTTCTTCCTATATATTCTTAATCATATTTATTGAGTGATCTTGGGACATGTCACTTTCTGGAACTTGTATTTGAACTTTTCAAAGCTATGCCTGTGCAAAAACATAATTAAATTGATTAAGGAATCTTTTGAAAAACACTTATATTTGAATACCTCATTTACATTAATCATTTTTTATCCCATAGAAACCATGAATGTACTTTTTACGAATGATCTGTGTTTCAAGAAATTTTAATCCATTCCTACCCACCTCTTGGTATTTTCATGATATTTTAATGTTATGTGTGGGGGTGATGGGATTAATGAATAAATAGATGATTTACATTGTAAGGATGATGTATGGAGTGCTACATATAGAGATTTCGAAATTTTTATAATCATTATACTCATTATTTTTTGTTCCGCCTCTGAGGTGGCGTGTTTAAGGGCGGTGCGGAAATGGTTTGACTAGGATCATCACCCACCCCTTTTCGATATAGATAGGTTCTCATAGAATTTACCATTCCTTTGTTTCAACCTTTTCAGCATCATTATCCTTTAAAGAAGGTTGAATTAACCCTGCAATAACTTTTGGTCCCAGTAGGACCTACTTTACAAAGGCAGGTTCTCGTTGGCTGACGATTTGTCCAACGACACTTAAGGACTCCATTGGTCGAGAGGATGGGAGGTAAGGCTCACCACACCCTTCTGGGGGAGGATTGTTTTCTATTTTGAGACTCTCTTATAGATTTATGTCGTGTTCATATGTTCATGATTCCTTGGTCCATTCATGAAGAGTGTGTCCATGGGCTACCCTTGGTTTTCAAAATCGTCATAAGCATGTGTATATTTGATGCTACAGAGGTGATGATGACTTGAGCCACATTATAAGGCGCTCTGGAGCTTATCGTCTTCCAGGGAGAATGGAAGTTGACTTGATGTTGGTATCGAGCCCATGATAAGGGTTTCATACATATCCTCAGGAGTGGAATCAGAACCCACGTAGTTCGGATTTTTTGGGGCTTGCGCATAGAAGCTTCCCATTTGGCAGGACATGATTGTGTGGACCCTTTTGGATGGGCATCATTTTGAGATCGAGCCTTCTAGTAGATGTCCTACGTATCTTATTTTCATTAAGAATTAGAGTTCTCATAGTTCAGAATCATGTGTACATTGTAATACTCCCAAGCCTCTAAGCCCACGTGAGTCATTCTTGGTGTGAGAAACAAGAGGATGTGAAAGATTCAACAATGCACATACCTACTCCCCTGTTGGTGGGGGAGGGAGACCCTGTAGTGGAAGAGTTTAGGGAAACCTTGAGCGAGGGTGTAGAGAAATTAACCTTTCCATGTTAGATGGTATTAAAGGTCATCCAGCCTATCCTCAGAAGATTGGGGACTTACCATAGTGGGAGGGCCCCAGAACTCATTCTGGTAAGGGGAGGAGTTTCATCCTCATCAAAGGGGGGAGTGAACACAACCCCTCTGACTGATCACTATTCCTAATTTAATGGAAAAGAAGTAATCACCCTTATTCGTGAGAATAGGGAGGTTCACATCAGCATCCCAAGGTCAGGCTCCAGGTTACCATGGGAATGTAGCCTCACAAGCATTCCTGAAGCCTACACCTTTATGGGGAGGGCCTTCATGACTCTGCTTACCGTGGGTATGTAGACTCAATGGGGCGAGTTGATGCACCTGATTGTCTGATCATATGGGTCTTGTGGATTTAGAGGAGGCTTTGGCCTAATGTTGGAGTACTGGTTAGCAAATGGACAATAAAGGATTGGATGGTAGTGGAGGGGTGAGGTTGGAACTGGTGGGAACAATACACAAAAACACCCCACTGTGCATACTAACTTTTTATGCAGGATGGGGGAGGCTCTGCATACCATAGTGGTATGTTGGAAGAGGGGTCATCTGCGTACCAATTCATTACACGTGCATGGGTATAAGAAAATGCATACCATAGTGGAACGTAGCCCATCGTTCCTCTTTGGGTTCCATTCACGTATGGATGCAGTACGTAGTGCCGGTTTAAGTCTGCATAGTGGAACGCTACGCGGAGTACCATATTGAAGGGGGGGTCAGGGGATCATCATTTGTGGGAGTTCATCCATGAAAAGACCTTGGTTTTCGATTCACCATTTAGGTTCGCGGTTCAATTATTTTTCTTCAATTCCCCCGTTTTATGGTTCATGGATGGATATACCTATAGAGGGAGTGGTTTTCGGTTCATCCATCACCAATGAAATAAGATGGAAGCCAGAGTGAAACCTACAAGTCTCCCTCAAATTTTTATTATCTATCTTTATCTCTATATGTCTCAATTTCCATGTGTGTTTCCTACTTCTACTATTCTCATTTTAAATATTATCAAATTAATTGTATCTATTGTGCACATGAAACCATTTGTGGAGGCCCATTAAAGCAATATCCTAACCCACGGAAGACTCAGTCAACCGAGCTTTGCGGTGGCTTTGGTTTGCGATAATGGTGTGCGGAACCCTACTGATTCTCTTCGTCCGTGAACTGATAAGTTCACGACATGGTACACAGATGTTCCTCATGCTTATAAATCCACTCGTGACTCGGTTCACATTTTTCGTTGCTCACTGGCCATCACCTCATGGGCCAGTGGTTTGCATATCACCCCACATACCTGGAAGTTCGTGATCCTTCTGCTCCACATACATTTCCTGGTGATGGTACATGAGGCACTTAAAAACCTTGAAAACATGAATTCCTTCAAGTTCCTTTAAATAATTTCAACTCAATTTGAGTCCATTCACCTTTTTAGACTTGTAGAATCACTTTATTTCTTATGAAAATTGTTTGTGGGGGTATTTTCTTCCCTTGGTGGAATTTTTAAAACCTTAAAAATTCCCCCAGTTGAAATGGGGTCTGTTCCGAATGAAAAGGGGACTATTTCGATATAGAAGCAGTCCTGAACTGAAATGGTTCGCGGTGTAATAGATGGACCTGTTTGGAGCGAACCACACATATATATAAATGCCCATGTCATTTTTCTTTTACTGTTTCTCACGGAAAAAATTACTCTCAATTTCCCCGACTTCCTCTGATATCACATACTATGCTCCTTGTGCAGAATCCCATTCTCGAACTGCTTTATACGTTTTGAGAACCGGTTTTCTCACCATTTCTCTACCCGCGTACCACATTTTGGAATCCTCAAATGATACTATGGAATTTTAAGACGTAAAATATGGATTCCATGTAGGAGGGTTCTACATGGCTGGTTTGTCCGTATACCGCACTTGGATCGACGAGTAGGAATTTTAAGAATATTAACAATCTAAAACATGTGATACTAAATATTCAAATTTCAAAAGATTAAAATTTGAAACATAAAAATTTAAAAGAATTCAATGTGGATATTTAAACATTACATATCCCATGATTTTTAATATAATTTTTCCTAAAACACTTTCAAATTAATTTTATTATAATGAAAATAATTAAAATTTAATTATGAAATAATTATAACAAAATAAACAAGTAAAATAAAATTATAGTAAATCAAAATTAAAAAATTCAATAAAAAAATATGATATTTTAATTTTTATAAAAATAAAGTGTTAATTATTATGAATCATGTATGGATTTTTAAACTTTTATATTACTTTAGGTCAAGTAGGAATTTTGTTTATGAATGACTTTATACTTTTCCAGAAATTCGACTATGTAGGATTTTTTTATAGAATGTAAGACTTTAAATTTAGTGTGTATGACTTTATAAGATGCATAAAAATTTACAAACCATGTATAACTTTATAATTTGAAGAAAGTTAATTTTTTTAATATTTTAAGTCTGGTCTATATGACTTTTCTATAGTTTTCCTATGACTTTATATTCCTGCATATGATTTTCAATTGCTACAAATGGCTTTCTATGGCCACATATGATATTATACTTTGTGAAAATTTTAAAATTAAAAATATAAGACTTATAAATTATGTATGTCTTCAGAGAAAAAATAAGTATTTTAGATACATGTCATAATACTTTTTACATAGAAAATGTTTATTACTTAAAGAAAAAAATTTATTCTATCCAGAATTATCAAAATAAGAGATAAATAATACATATTAACAGCATCAATGATGATTAATAAATAATTAAATAATATTATGAGAAAATATAATTATCCAAATATGAAAAATTCATTGTATGGTTCATAAACCAATTCATACTTATGTTTATTTTCTAGGAAGTCGGTTCATACGACACATAAATAATGTAAAGAAAAAATGAATCAATGAAATATTTTCTTATATTTGTAGTGCAAGATTAAAATAAATTTCCTCACTTGTGTTGGAGAAAGTAAAATAATAATTTTGGAATTATCAAAACACAATTGATTGAATTGTCAATGAGACACTCAACAGCATTAAAAAGGTCACCTCATTCCATTATGGATTCCTCACACTAGCCTCAATTGTATAAACCCTCATTGTTTGGACCTTACTATCATCACACTATCACCATCCACCAAGTTTGTGGCCTCTTCTCACCCAGGCCTCCATTCTCCATTAACGACTCATGGTAGGGTTGGTGGACATCATTCATGTGTGAGGAAAGGATAAAATAGGGGATAAAGGTAAAAGTTGGATATAGGATACTTTATTCACAATGATATATATCTATATCTCTTTTTATTTCATTATCTCCCTCTCCCTCTCTATCATTTATCATATTCAACATATTCTCACAACTAAGAAAATAAGGGGGTAATTTTATCAACCCTAATTGATGAATCCAATAAATGAAATTTATAGGGATCCATAACTATATGAACTAATCTCTAAGAAAAGGGATCCATGGAACTCAACATAAATATGTGAAAATATAATTTGATAAACACAAATAATAATCATGAAGATGAAACCATAATAAATCAAAAACATAAAATGGTTCTCTAAAGAAATTGATCAATATGTGATTCACCAAGAATAGAGAAAGGACTCAAATAACGAACCTTACCTCAAGTTTGGATCAATTTTAGGAGATGATTAAAATTATTTCTTTCTTTGTTGTCAATCCCCTCGAAGAACATCATCGTCAGATTTTCTATCCTCCCCCAATCACCCTCCCAAACTCCCCATAATTTTAATTTCCATATCCCATTAAGATTTATATTTCAATGGGATTATAAGTAGGGATATTTAGGGTTTTCAATGATAATGTAAAATAATTTTTTTTCAATTCATTAATAAAATCCATTAGTAATAGAAAAAACCCATAAACTCTGATACAAAATCCAAAATTACAAAATTTCTAGGGTAAACCCATTATACCTAAATAAACTATTGTATTGGTTTCCCATATGACACTTATTTTATGTGATATAATAAATTTTCCATAAAGACACATTTTTGAGCTAAAAACATATTTTTATAATTAATATATTATTATTGAGGCCCTTCTGCACTCGTAATTCTCTGTGAGATTAAAAAAATGGTGAACCCCACACCCCAAAATCAACGAAACCATCAGATAATTTTTAAGAGGTTCTATGATAGGGTAAATTTATTAATTTACCCCTTGGAATTTCTTAGGATTTCAATACTCAAAATTAATATGACACTCATTCGTAAAAAATCTAGTTCTCTACCTCTTCCCCACTATAAGACCATTTTTCACCAAATTAGAAATAGCTAGTTCCATCAAATAAGGAAAATTAAATAATTATCTTGTGGTAAACCACCGTAGTCGAATGTTCGTTATTCACCTATGGAGTTCCATACTCTAAATTAACTTGGTAATCAACCACCAAGGAAAGAAATAACCTCTTGCATATATAAAGATACCAAATCCATCCCATATTAGAATAAAGATTATGGGAAAACATGCATCCACTCTGAATGATACTTTCCATGACTCACCACCCCAAACCTTTACTCGTTTTTAGTTCTTCCTCCCACAAGGTATGAAATGAAATCATGATCAATTGACACCCATTACAAAAAGGTTCCATCAAAAAGGTTATCATTGGTGGCAGAAACTTTCTCCCCACTTTACAAGAGTGTTCTTGATTGTTTTCATATGAGAATAATTCATCCACACCCAAAAATGAGTGCTTATAAAAATTACATATTGACTCTAGAAGGTTTTCTAAGAAGAAAATTACACTTATTTGATGTCATTTAAATTTTTATCTCTTATCTGTAAGTCATGGAAACCTATTTCTTTAGCTCAGGACTCAAAGTTCATACAAGCCCTATCCTCTTACATCAAAACTCACAAGAATCTTCCCTCCCATTACTGATCCCCATAAATTTTCACATTCACTATCGAAGACAGCATGGTTGTGTTTTATTTACTCTTTCATGAAATATAACTATGATCACCATAGGTGCAACACCAACCTCCTTCTACTTCTCAACATCACAACATAGCTTGTCAGATAGCCCAATCTACCATGATCTGAAATGGGAAATATTAACCAATTAGATGACCCTACTATATTAGCTTGAGACTAGAGGATAACACATACCAAAACATAAACCAATAAGAAAATCACAACCTTCTAGGAAGATATTCCTCCTTCATTGCTTATAAATAGTTTCCATGATATGGGTACAACTACATATATCCATTGGGCATGACATACCATGGATAATTATTTAATATAACATTTTTCATTAAAAATTCTCATAATGATATTCAATATAGGAATCATGAGAAACCCATTATCCACTTGGTAAAGTGGTTAATGTTCCCCACATCATCAGGATAACCCTTTAGTTTTTATGTCAGTGAACATTCAATAATTTTGAATAACTATATGGACACCATAACCATTGTGGAATATCACACATAATGAAAGATTGTGGGGACATCATCGTCAATCATTAGTGAGAAACAACTCACTTAACACATAATATTCACTACTCCATAGTTATCTATTCACATGCCTTCATCAAAAACCATACACATGTTCCTCCACTAAGAATCAAAAAACACAATGCCACTGTTTCACCACTCTAATCTCACCATCAACCATAGCTTCAACCTCCTAAATGATAACTTTTCCACATGAATAAGAATCCCACACTATGATATTTTATTACCTGAAAAACACTCTTAATGTAAGAGAATGGAAACCTTAAAATGCCTAATAGGATTAACCCCAAATTTCCTCAAGGAAAAGTTCATCTAATAAGCTCACAAACTCTACAAAGGAGTTCACCATCTCATTCATCGATATATAAAAATCATTAAAAGGTAATACATTTTGTATACTATCACCTCATCAATGTTGAACCATATGAAAACCTTAAAAAGAACTCACGTATTCCTCAAAATTCATAGGAATTTGATTCACATCGATAAACTCTGTGTAAAAGCTACACTTACCATCTATTGGTTAGTTATTTTTTCATCCATGGGGTTTTTCTGTAATCTATAAACCTAAGGTGGGTATCTATTACTATTATATACATAACCCTCCTCACCAAATCAACAACCAAGACCTCATGACACTAGTGATGGGTAATAATTTCATACCGATGTGTGTATTATAACACCTCTTCTCTATCATGAGGGATCTCTATAAAGACCCCTTTATCCACTAAGGATATAATTGCCTCACCATAATGGGTGAGAGATTAACATTCACCATAAATGGAAGTTCCCCTAGTTAGTCAGGGTTAGGTTAGTGGTTCCTCCAGAATCTCCATCTCATGAACATATAGTGTAGGATGAATAATTCATTCCCACACTGACTAGTATAAGAGTCCATGAATAACAAACACAAATCATAATATGATTTACACTAGTTGACTCTTGGATATAAGAATATACTAATAATTCCATAACACATCTATAATTATCATCACACAGTAATGAATATGATCTAACCTAAGGTGGCAGTCATGGGACAGTTTTGATGTGTCATCCAACTCCAACTTCTCTCCCTTCAAGTGATCTCTATCGAGGTTTCCCTATCTACCAATGTTCACTTAGGTGACTTTAGAAAAGGTGGTAATGCATAAAATCATAAATATGGACTATAATATATTTTTTTCAGTTTCCTTTCCCAAATCCAAGATATCAATAATTTCACCACATAGAATGCCCATAAAAAACCACAAAAGGTCTGTGGAACTCAAGGCATACTGAAACACGGTTGTGTTACCCAGTGGAAATTTAATCATCCTTCATTACACCCCATCTCAGATATAGGGATCAAACTATAACCACCATAGAGTAGTCTCATCGTGATTTCAAGAAAATAACCCATGTCAATGGCTTATAGTGTTGTGTAAGCAGAATACAGTAAGACTCATCATCAAGATGTTGAATTATTAACCAGAAGAAAAAGTACTAGACTCTAGTAGATTTCCTATCGCCCGAGGATCATTCTCATTTCTATCAAAAAAAATTACTCTACTTATATTACCATGGAAATTTTCATCTTAGTCAAAAATAAAACAACATCCAATCCAAAAAAATCCTACACTAATCATGATGGGGGGAGAAGTTTCCATAGACTAAAAGGTAAATACATCTGTCAACTGAATTATTGAACTAACGACTCATCACACGCTATGTAGTGGTAGAAAGTCCCAAACAAAACCCCAAATGACTACTAATATCAAAATTTATCCTTAGAACAACCCACTCTGATACCACTCGGACATGATAAGACCAACCAGGGCCCTACCAAGGATGGAAATAGGATGAGAGTGCCAAACCAAGCCCACCTTCAATATGTTAGGGTCTAGTGACTAGCATTGAGTAAAAATATATTTTTACATGGGAGGCCCTAGCCTATAGAAACCTGGAATAAGAATTTTTCTAACACATAACATTACAAAAACACTGTCAGGATATATAAATGATTAAATAAACTATATATAATGCATTCCTGAATAAATAAGTACCATTATACCCTATAAGGTAAATAAAAGGGGTATAATGCATGCAACATGTATCTGAAAAATAGTGCATTGAGAATATCCTCCACATCACAATTACACTTTGATAAAAATCCATTTTAAGCATTCACCACCAATATCATGAATCATCATTCTTCATAATGCATCACCCAACACCACCAATTTCCCACTCTGAAAAAGAAACACAAGTTCCACATATACCCAGATCATCATCGAACCTTGGCATCATCTACACAAACATAGAACATGTAGTAAAAAATATCATATAGAGGTAAGTATAAACATACCTAGTAGGATTAACCAAAAAATATAAAGAAAAAACAAATATTACATATAAAATATTAGTAAAATAGGTGTATATGGGGAAGAAAAATGGTAATGATCAAAACACCTATCCAACTCAAAGCTACCGATACAAAAGGGTAGTTGAAATAATGATAAGGAAAAGTAGTCTATATATTCTTAACCATAATATGTATTAGGAAAATAAAAGGAAGATCTGATTATCTCATCTCTAACCTATGAGGGATGAAATCTCATGATCAACTAATGAAACATAGAGAGGTGAAAGGTACAGGAAGTATAAAGTAGATAGAATGTCAATCATCACATCTCAAAGGCCACTGAGTTTGCCTAAGGGGTTAAAATACTTGATGAATCCCAAATATTTACCATTAACAACTACTACATTACAACCAAAATCCATGGAGTGGTGTATTCTCACTGATACATTACATTATCTAATTAGGGGAATCTTGTATCCTTAATCCTATAAACACTACTATAGATATTCCCTTTAACATAACACAAAAAATATTTTAATAGTTATAAAAAAGTTTTGTTATCCTCATTGCTGTTAAAAGGGGGTCCCCTTTATTAGTTCTAAAAAAGTGATGATAAAGGCCCAAACTACTACAGTGTGTTGTTTTTATAACCCCACATTGAAGAACATACCGATAAACTGTATGAAAAATATATACTTCAATAGAAAAAAAAATTACATTAAAAATAAGAAAACAATACTATATACATTTCAAACAATGTTTTGTATTGTTATATTTAAAATTATTGTCCACAAACATTTAAAAAAATTAATGTTTCATCATCTTTGGCACTTGTGATCCCCTCTAAAGAATTCCACCCATGGTATTAGTTGCTGAAAAATTCACCTCAAGCTGAGGAAAATAATCCACCAATATTAGAAAAAAAAAATATTATGTTTGTAATACTATAAATAACTAAATTATACATTAATATGAAAGAATTAATTAATAAAATGTCAATTTTTAGTAAAAAAACACACTTGGAGTTATACTGGTCATACCATGTGTTGTATTGAGGTGCGATTGATTCTTATTTTTTAAAAATGTGTTATGGATCATTTTCTTAAAGTATCAATACAATCCAAATGAATTTTCTTATGTTTTGAGTGTGTCACTTATTCTTTTAACTAAAATTAAGGTCAATTTTAAATAATGACACAGTTGGAGTTATACTAGTCACACCATGCATCAGATTGAGTTTTATCTAATTCCTACCTATCAAAAATTACTTATGGATCATTTTTATAAAGTATCAAACCAATCTGAATTTGTTTTCTTCGTTTTTAGTATATCACTTTTGTTTTTTAGAAAAATGTAATTTAAAACAGGAAACACATACTTTCAGTCATACCAGTCACATCGTGTATTAGTTTTATGTGAGACTACTTCCTACACATCAAAAGTAACTTATGAATCATTGTACTAAATTATAAAGAAAATTGGAGCATGTTTTCATGGAATTTAGTGAGTGACACACATTTTGAACTAAAATGTAAATTTTAAACTGATAATGGAAACTTTGAGTCATACTGGTCACAGTATGCAGCGAATTGAGATTCAGTTGGTTCCTACATGTCAAAAATGACTCATGGTTCAGTTTTTAAAGTATCAAAATGATATGAATTTATTTTCTCAGTTTTCATTATGTCACTTGTTCTATTTACTAAAATTATTTTAAATTTGAAATGAAAAGAAAAAAATGCAGTAATATCAGTCACACTATTAATCAGATTGAGTTTCAGTTGATCATTACATGTCACAAATTACTTATGGATTGTTTTACTAAACTACCAAAATAATATGAATATGTTTTCTTGGTTTTCAGTATGTCACTTCTTAATTTTACAAAAATTAATGTCAATTTTAAATAAAAAACTACACTTTGAGTGGTACCATTCACACTGTTCATCATATTTAGGTGAGGTTTATTCCTACGCATAAAAAATGACTTATGTCTATTTTTTATAACATATCAAAACAATATGAATGATTTTTCTTAGTTTTCATTATTCCACTTGTTTTTTACTAATACTAATGTCAATTTTAAATAAAAAAACTAATATTTATACCAATCACAACATGTGTCTGATTGAGGTGGGGTTCATTCCCAAACATTATAAATGACTTATGTATCATTTTCCTAAAGTATGAAAACATTTAAAATGTGTTTGCTCTATATTTACTATTTCACTTGTGTTTTTTTTTAAATTTAATGTCAATTTTAAATAAATAGAAAAACTAGGAATTATACTGGTCACAACGTGCATTGGATTGATGTAATGTTAATTTATACATTCCAAAAATGACTTAGGGATCATTTTAATAATTTATTAAAAAATCAAAATGTATTTTCTCAGTTTTGAGTATGTTACTTTTATTTTTTTATTAAAATGTCATTTAAAATTAGAAACATGATCATTGAGTCATAACGGTAACATCATGTGTCGATTTTACATGATACCTATTCCTATACATAAAAAATTACTTATGAATCATGTTCCTAAATTATCAAGAAAATATGAGTGTGTTTTCTCAGTTTTTAGTAAGTCAAACTTTTTAAACTGAAATATGAATTTTAAATTGATAACATACACTTAGAGTCATACCTGAAACATCATGTATCAAATTGAGGTGAGGTTAATTCCTACATGAAAAAATTGAATAATGGATTATTTTCAAAAATTATCAAAATAGTCTTATTGTTGTTTCTCATTTAGAGTTTTTCAGATGTCGTTTTCACTAAAATCAATGACAACTTTAAATAAAAAGATGCACATGGATTCATAGTAGTCACTCTATGTATCATATTGATGTTTGAATTATTCTAACACATCTCAAATGACATATGGATCATTTTCCTAATGTATCGAAACACATTGAATTATTTTTATTGGTTTTGAGTACATCACTTGTCTTTTTTACTGAAATGTCATAAAAATGTAAACATGTATTATGAGTCATAACGATCACATATTGTGTCAGTTTGATGTGATCATGATTACTACATGTCAAAAATGACTTATAAATCATTTTATTAAATAATATAGAAAATTTGATCATATTTTATTGGTTTTCAGTGAGTAAAACTTTTAAAAATAAAATGTTGATTTTAAACTAATAACATTTACTTTGAGTCATACTTGGAATATCATGTATCATACTGAGGTTTTGATGACTCCTATATATTAAAAATGACATATGGATCATTTTCCTAAATTATCAAAACAATCGGAATTCATTTTCTTAGTTTTGAGTATGTTAGTTGTCTTTTTTACTAAAACTAATATCAACATTAAATAAAAAGACACGCTTTGAGTCATACCGATCACACAGCTCATAGGATGGATGTTTGGATTATTATTACACGTCCAAAAATATATATGGATTATTTTAATAATATATCAAAACAACAAAAATGTGTTTTCTTGGTTTTGAGTATGCCACTTGTCATTTTTACTAAAATTTTATTTTAATCTAGAAACATGCACTTTGAGTCATACATGTCACATCATGTATCGTTTTGATGTGAGACTAATTTATACACATAATAAATGACTTTTTAATCATTTTCTTAAATTATCAAGACTATCCGAGTGTGTTTTCGCAGTTTTCAGTGAAACATTTTGTATTAAAATATCAATTTTAAACTGATGATGGACACTTTGAGTCATACCGGGCACATAGTGTATCATAATGAGGTGTTTCTAAATACCACATGTTAAAAATTACTTATGGATAATTTTACTAAAGTATAAAAGTAATCCAAATGTTTTTCTTGGTTTTCAGTATGTCACTTGTCTTTTTTACTAAAATTAATCTCAATTTTAAATTAAAAAAAGAACTTTGGGTCATACCAGTCACACTATGTGTCATATTGAGGTATGGTTGATTCCTACACATCCCAAAGTCTCAAAAAGATATCAAGTACCAATGTTACCATTCTTTTCATTTGATTTATTTTTTGAATTTCCAACCTTTATATTTAGTATATGTTTTTAGCTGAAAAAAAATTAGCTAAGAACATCGGATCAATATAGAGTGTTGTAATTCGATAAAAAAATTCAATGGAAACTATGGTAACATTAGAATAAAGAAAAATATTATCACTTTTGTTTCTTGTTGAAAAAAATTTCAAATAAAAATATGAATTCTCAAAAGATTTCTGAAAATAATAATAATAATTAGATAAAAATGATAAGAAAATTTACATAAAAATAGTAGATAAATTGATAAAAAAAATTAGTTAAAAAAGTTATATGAACTCACATTTTCATTATTGTTTTATACATTCTTAACCCATTTCTTTTTTTTCATTATCTCAGTTAAATTTTCAAATGATCATGAGCAGCTTCAAACAAAACACCCAAACTCAAACAAAATTATTAACCTGTATAAGATAACAATTATTATGTGAGTAATACAAAAAATAAATAAATAAAACATAAACATGAAACAATAAATTATTTATATGGAAAATTATTTTTCTTTACAAACATCAAGATTACCTATATGATTGATCAGAGGCATCATCTTTTCTCTTCCTGTAAATGTAGTGGAGGTAACTTGAAGCAAAGTGATAAATGACAACACTATAGGGGTTAAAAGGTTTTGAGGGAGAATAATTATGTGGAAGTTTTGGAGAAGAAAGGCATGAAATATGGATATAAATATTCTAAAAAAATGAAATCTTTAATAAATAATGAAAATTAAATCAATGTTTCATTATATAATTTTTCGTTAAAAAATATAATGTATATCGTAACATTACCTTTACATATTCCCAAAGCCTTTACTTTGTTATAGTCTATTCTTTTGTAGGATTAGTAACAAAATAATGTATAGAATACATTGTCTACATGAGTAGTAAAACATTTAATTTATATCATGTAAATTCATTAGAAAACAGATAATATTATGAGTAAAAACATAGTATATTAAAAAAACACTTGTACCTTCTCATTTAACTCTTAGTTTCATCCTTGAATTCCAGTATCCCATGAGCATGAGAAGCTTCGAGAAAACCACCCCAACTCAAACAAAGGAATATATCTTTATAAGAAAAAAATTATTATATGGGTAATAATAAACAGAAATAAATTAAACATAAATATGAAATGATACATTACTTTTATGGAAGTTACATATTCATTTTATATGTGTACATTCTTGCATCTGTTATACCTCCCATTATTTACTAAGAAAATCTATATTATCTTTTGAATATGATTATTTTCGATTATCACAGTAGTACTGGAAAAATATAAATACACAAATGATTAATAAATATTTTAAATAAAATAACAATTTTCTTTGAGAATACCTCTTGGTAGATACTAGTTTGTTGATGGAATATGATCTATCTTACAAATATACAAACATAATAACCATAATATTTTCCTTTTTTTTTATAATAATTGAAACATTTAAAAAAATAAGAATTCTGTTTTGATATGTGTCTAGATATTGAAATCGTATTATATATACCCTAATAAATCATCCAACACCACTAGGTGACCACTATGAATAAGACACGCAAGTTCCACATATACCCAAATCATAATTGAACCTATGCATCATCTACACAAACACGACATTTGTAGGCACAAATCTCATATAGAGGTAATTATAAAAATACCTAGTAGGATTCCCCAAAAACTAGAAATCAAACAAAAACATTACATCTAAATTCTTAGTAAAAAATGTGTCTATAGGGAAGAAAAAGGGTAATTGTCAAATCACCAAGCTAGATCAAAGCTACCAATACAAAAGGGTAGTTGAAATAATGATAAGTAAGAATAGACTAGATATTCTTAACCATAAGATGTATTATGAAATTAAAAGAAATATCCAATTATCTCAGCAATAACATATGAGGGATGAAATACCATGATCAACTAAGGATACATAGAGTGGAAAAAGGTCTATGAATTGTAAAGTAGATAGATATCCATGCGTCTCATCTCAAATGAAACTTAGGGGGCCTAAGGAGTCAGAGGAGTTGATGAATCCCACACTACATACCATTTACAATTGCTAAATTTATACTAGAATATATGGAGTGGAGTCTTCTCACAGCTGCAACACAATATTCAATGGAAGGAATCTTGTATCCTTAAGACTATAAACACTACTAGTGATATTCCCTTTAATATCATGCAAAAGGTCTTTTAATAGTGCTAAAAAAGTTTTTTTATTCTCAATACTGTTAAAGGGGGGTACCATTATTAGTACTAGAAAAACATTGATAATGGTCCCCCTTTATTAGTGTTATTTCTAGAACTCAAAAATGGGGGCCTTTATCAATTATACAAATAGCATTGATAAATGCCCAACCTACTGTAATGTGTTGTTTTTATTACAGCACACTACATCACATACCTATAATCTGTATGCAAAATATATAATTTAATTGAAATAATTTTTAACTCGTGATTAAAAAAACACTACTATATATATTTAAAAAAATGTTTTGTGTCAATAAATTCACAATTACTATCCACAAACATTTAAAACATTAATGTTTCATAATCTTTTGAAATCGTGATCCCCTCTCAAAAAAATTCACCCATGGTATCAGTTTTTGAAAAAATCACCTCAACCCATGAAATATAATCGACCAATGTAAGGAAAGAAATATTATGTTAGTAATGATATAAATAAATAAATAAATAAATAAATAATATGAAAGAATTATTTAATAAAATGTAAATTTTTAATAAAAAGACACACTTTGAGTTATATCGGTGACACCATACATTGTATTGAGGTGTGTTTGATTCCTACATGTCACGAATTAGTAATGGGTCATTTTTTTAAAATATGAAAACAATCCAAATGCATTTTCTCAGTTTTTAGGATGTCACTTATTATTTTAACTAAAATTAATTACAATTTTAAATAATGACACACTAGGACTTATAACGGTCACACCATGCATCAGATTGAGGTGTAGTTGATTGATACCTAATAGAAATTACTTATGGATCATTTTTATAAATTATCAAAAAAATATAAATTTGTTTTCTCGGTATTCAATATGTCTTTTGTTTTTATTACTAAAATGTAATATCAAACTAGAAACACACACTTTTAGTCCTACTAGTCACGTCATGTGTCATTTTTATGTGAGAAAACTTCTTATATGTCAAAAATAACTTATGAATCACTTTCCTGAATTATCAAGACAATCAGAGCATGTTTTCATGGTTTTCAGTGAGTGACACATGTTTTGAACTAAAATGTAAATTTTAAACTCACAATGGACACTTTGAGTCATACCAGTCACATTGTGAAGTGGATTGAGGTTTAGTTGGTTTCTAAATGTAAAAAATAACTCACGAATAATTTTTTGAAAGTATTAAAAAATATGAATTCGTTTTCTTAGTTTTAAATATGTTACCTTTTTTTCTAAAATTATTGTTAATTTTAAATAAAAAGACAAACTTGGAGTCATATTAATCACACCATTCTTGAAATTATGTTTCGGTTAATTATTACATGTGACAAAAAACTAATGGATTTTTTTCTTAAATTACTAAAATAATCTGAATACTTTTTCGTGGTTTTCAGTATATCAATTTTTTTTTACAAATATTAACGTTAATTTTAAATAAAAAAAGATACACTTTGAGTTAAACTGGCCACATCATGAAAAATATTTAGGTAAGGTTTATTACTATACATCATAAATGACTTATTGATATTTTTTCTAAAGTATGAAAACAATATAAATGCTTTTTCATTGTTTTTAGTATTCCACTTGTTCTTTTTACTAAAATTAATGTCAATTTTAAATAAAAAACCCACTCATAGTCATACCAGTCACACAATTTGTCTTATTGAGGTGGGTTTTATTCCTAAACATTATAAATGACTTAGGGATCATTTTCATAAAGTATAAAAACAATTTTAATGATTTTTCTTAGTTTTTATTATGTCAATCATGTTTTTTTTATAAAAATAATGTCAATTTAAAATAAATAGAAAAACATGGATTTATACCGGTCACAACATGCATTAGATTGATGTGATGCTAATTGAAACACATAAAAAATGACCTATGTATCATTTTAATAATTTATTAAAATCACCCAAATGGATTTTCATGGTTTTTCGAATGTTACATTTGTTTTTTTATTAAAGTTTTATTTCAAACTGGAAACATGAACTTTCAATCATACTAGTCACATCGTGTGTCTATTTAACATGATAATAATTAAAAATATAAAAAATTCCTTGTAAATAATATTCCTGAATTATCAATAAAATATGAGTGTGTTTTATTAGTTTTCATTTTAAACTAAAATGTCAATTTCAAATTGATAACGGACAATTTGAGTCATACCGAGAACATCGTGTATTAGAATGAGGTGAGTGTAATTCCTACATGTCAAAAATGACTGATGGATCTTTTTCCAAAATTATCAAAACAATTAGAATGTTATTTATCATTTTGGGTATGTGGGTTGTCTTTTTTACTAAAATCAATGTCAAATTTAAATAAAAATATGTTCTTGGAGTCATACCGGTCACACTATGAATCAGTTTTAGGTGTGGATGATTCCTACACATATAAAATGACATATGTATAATTTTCCTAAATTATAGAAAAAAATTTAATTATTTTTCTTGGTTTTGAGTACATCACTTGTCTTTTTCCTAAAATGTCATTATAAACTGGAAACACGCACTATGAGAAATACTGGTCACATCGTGTGTCAGTTTGATGTGATCCTGATTCATACATTTCACAAATGAATTATGAATCATTTTCTCAAATTATATAGACAATATGATCATGTTTTCTCAGTTTTCATTGAGTGAAACTTTTTAAACTAAAATTTCAATTTTAAACTAATAATAATTACTTTGAGTTATACCAAGAACATCGTGTATCAGATTAAGTTGTAGATTTCTTCTACAAATCAAAAATGACATATAGATCATTTTCTAAATTAATAAAATAATCTAAATTGTTTTCTCATTTTTGAGTATGTCAGTTGTCTTTTTTAGTAAAATTAAAATCAACCTTAAATAAAAAGATGCACTTTGAGTCATACCAGTCACACCGTGCATTGGATTGGGGTGCATCTGATTCTTACACATCCAAAATGACATATGAATCATTTTAATAATGTATCAAAACAATCCAAATTTTTTTTCTTAGTTTTGAGTATGTCACTTTTCATTTTGACTAAAACTTCATTTTAAATTGGAAACATTCACATTGAGTCGTAACGGTCACATCATGTATTGGTTTGATGTGAGACTAATTCTTACACCTCATAAATTACTTATGAATAATTTTCATAAATTATCAAAGCTATTTGAGTGAATTTTTTAAGTTTTCAGTGACACTTTTTCAATTATAATGTCAATTTTAAACTGATGACTAACACTTTGAGTCATACTAAGAACATCATGTATCAGATTAAGGTGTGGATGATTCTTACACATCAAAAATGACTTATGAATCATTTTACTAAAGTTTCAAAACAATACAAATGTATTTTATTGGTTTTGAGTATGTTAGTTGTCTTTTTAACTAAAATTAATGTCATTTTTAAATAAAAATAAGAACTTCGAGTCATACCGGTCACATTTCATGTCGAATTGAGATGCAATTGATTCTTAGACATCCCAATGTCTCAAAAAAATCTCAACTATAAATGTTACAATGATTTACATTGGATTTATTTGTCCAATTTTCAACAATGCATATTGAGTTGATGTTTTTAGTTGAAAAAATTTTTGTAGCTAAAAACATGGACTCAATATGTAGTGTTGCAGTTTGATAAATAAATTCAATGAATGTGTTGTAACATTTCCATAAAAGAACATGTTATCACTTTTTTTTCTTATTTAAAATATTTCAAATAAAAAATATGACTTCCAAAAATATCTATGAAAAAACTAAATAATTATTAAATAAAAATGTTAAGGAAATTAACTAAAAAATACTAGATAAAATGACGAAAAAAATAATTGAAAAAGTAATATGAACTCACCTTTTCATGATGGTTGTATGAATTATTGACCCATTTCCTTTTATTCATTATCTTAGTTACATTTTTGAATGAGCATGAGAAAATTCGAACAAACCACCCCAACTCGAATAAATGAATCCACCTGTATAACGAAACAATTATTATATAAGTCATACTAAAAAGAAATAAATTAAAAATAAATATGAAAAAATAAATTAATTCTGTGGAAAATAATTTTACTATGAAAACCTAAATATTAACACTATGATTGATCATATGAAATTTCTTTTCTATTCCTCTAGAGTCTGTGGAGGGAACATGAAGGAAAGTGATAAATGCCAACACTATAGGGGTGAAAATATTTTGAGGGATAAGAAATTTGTAGATGATTTGGTGCAGAAAGAAATTAAATATTGGTATAAATATTATAAAATAAATTAAATCTGTGAAGATTAATGAAAATTAAATCAACATTTCATTATATAATTTTTGTAATAATAGAGAAAGTATATCGTATCATTACCTTTACATCTTCCCACGTTGTTTTCTTCATTATAGTTTGTTCTTCTATGGGATTGGTAACATCATTATGTGCAGAATACATAGTATAAATGAGTAGTCAAACATTTAATTTAGATTATGTTAATTCATTAGAGAATATATAATATTATGAGTAAAAACATAGTATATTAAAAAATACTTTTACCTTATCATTGAACTCTTAGTTACAACCTCGAAGTTCAATATCTCATGGGTATGAGAAGCTTCGAGCAAACCACCCCAACAAAAAAATGGAATCCACCTGTATAAAAAAACAATTCTTATGTGAGTAATATTAAATATAAATAAATTAAACATTAATATGAAATGATAAATTACTTCTATGGAAGTCACTTCTTTATGTTATTTGTGTCCATTCTTCAATCTGGTATGTGGACCATTATATTCTAATAAAATTTATATCATCTTTTCAATATGATTATTTTTTAAATTCATGGTAGTATTGGAAAAATATAAATACACAAAGGATTAATAAATATTTTAAATGAAATAGTAATTATCTTAAAAAATGCATCTTTGTGGATGCTAGATTATTGATTGAATATGATCACTCTCATAAATTGAAGAACATAATAACTATAATATTTTCTGATTGTTTGTTTCAGACACTATAGAAACATTGAAAAAAATTATTAATTTTTTTTATATGTGTTTGGATAGTGAAATATTATTATATAAATCATGGTACCTGTCTACTTTTAGAACTTGTCAGGATCCTTGTGTGCATGGGTTATCCTCATGCCGTGAATTTCACAATATTTAAATATTACCCTATAATAACATAATTATCATTAAAACACAATATAAAATATAAAAATTCAATTTTAGTTAAAAAACATTGGATGTTGTGCATTAAAAATTTAAAAACCCCATTATGTTTGGTTAGTTTGTTGGGTATCCATGTATTGAATCTATGAAATAAATCTTTGGAGTATCCAAATTGACCATAATGATCATCCAATATTACATAAAAATATCAAAAGGAGTAAGTAATGAAAAAAAGGAATATATATTTGATATGATTAAATTTTATATTTTTACCCCTACATCGTTGGTATTAAAAGGATTATGTCATTTGTAAGTCTTCTTTCAAACAATTTGGCCATTTTTTCACTATTTTGTCCTTTTTTATCTATATTTTTTTGTTCTATAGAAGTGATGTGAGGAATAATGAGTCCAAATTTATGTTCATGGGTTTAATCCCTTCAATTGGTATTCATATAGAATACTGAAAAAAATGAAATGTATTTAGTCATAATTAACATAGTATATCATCTAATGGAAAAATAAATCATCAAAACACACCTCATATATAAATTTACCACTGAACCTGATATCCATTCATACTTTAGGATTTAATTTACATTCTCAAGGAAAAGTTTGTCTATATATGCATCTCCATAATTTTTTTCTTCAAAATAAACTATGTGATTGTTGAAATTTTTTAACTTTATATCTACATGAACCTTCAATGCTAGCAAATATGGATATTTAAAGGGCTGGGTAAATGTGATTTCAGAAGAAATTGTTGATCAATTGGTTGTTCATTTATAAGTTTTTCAGTTGACCTTTCATTTATCTGCCTTCCCTTTGTCTGTATATAATAACATTCATCGGTTCAGGCCTTTTTTCATTAATTGTTAATGGTTTGCATTAAAAAAATAGAAATGAATAACTCCTTGTGGACATGTTCTTTTACAAGATCCAACAATCATGATATGAGTGTTCTAATAGCTTGGTGGACCGTAAGAATATATGCTTCATCAAGTGGAATAGGAAAATCGGTGCTTGACTCATGTGCTATGGTAATCCCCACTTTCACGTGTCCTGTTGGAAGTGGTTTTTGGTGTAGACTTTTATCTTGGATATTGAACATAGTGTCCCTAAGAACAAGGTGATGGGTGGGTGTTGATAGATATACATAGTAATTTTCACCCAATATAATATCATTATAGGAAAGGTATAAATGTCTATTTTAGTCACATTTCATAGAAACAATTATTAGAGTATTGATTACCTTAACTAGGACATCTCTTTGAGGGGAATGGTTCACCTGAAAGACAGTGGGATGGGGAGGGATTGTAACGACCCAAGAATTCATTAATGAAAATTCCTCTTGAATCTAATTAAATTTATTATTATGTAATATGATTTTATAATATATTCACTTCCTTGGTTTTATGTTTTGGGATTTTAAAATACCGTTAAGAATTGTGATTATTGCTAATGTATTGGTTAAACAGTGATCACATGATTAGTATAAATATAGAGCTTTAACAAATCCAATTTACTCAAAAAAGGAAGCGATGGCCTCATAAAGTAGAATTTCCTCATACGAAGACCACTTTTTTGGAGCTCAAAAAGGAGGTGGAATCATCGGGATTCTCTCTTGACCAAGCCCAATCTGAGCTTCAATACGTTAAGCTCATGCGGAACCGCCTACGAGAGAAGTGGAAGTTGATAGAAATTACCACCCGAGTGATGTTATCTGATTTACCCCAAGATTCTATCCCCATCGCACACCTTACCCTTCGGTCTTATGCATGTGTTATAAGGGTTTATCTAACAATACTCTATCACTATGATTATGTACATTATTTTTTTATAAAAAATATATATTCATTTTAATAGTGTTACTTTGTAAATAGTTTTTAAAGAAAAAATAGCATTTTTAGTTAATATTCAATTAAGAAATCTATTTTTATGAATTAATGGATTTTTTAATTAAATAATATTTTCCTTAAATATTATTACTGATATAATTTTTATTAAATATAAAAGATCGTGTAATTTTTATGAAGACAATGGAAATTTTTATTAAGGTTTGAAAGTTGTTTTTGTCAAAACCCAATAATTTTCGATAAATGTAGGTTTTTATTTTAAAAGTAAAAATTCAAATATTTATAAAATTATTTAGATAAATTAATATTATATTTATAATTAAAACATCAAAATTATCCAACGGTGAACTTTTCATAATTTTATGAGACAGTCGAATTTTTGGGTTAAAAATAAATACCGTTCAAATATATAATGTGTTTTATGACATCATAATGACCTAAGAGTGATGTAACAAAAAACTATAAACATTATGTTCAGAAAATATATGTTTTAACATTAAAATAATGTGATTCTAGGTTCTTTTTATTTATTTTACAATGATTTAATGGACCCTCAAAAACTTATAAAACATTTTATCTATTTAAATTAATTTCCTTGTGAGTGTGACTCACCTTCACATAATCAAGACTAATATTTTAAGAAGTTCGTCCATTGGACTTATAAAATAATTTTTTCCAATCCCCTTTATAAAAATCCACGGGCAAAAACCATGGGATGGTTTTTTGTTTTGATTTGTTTAATGTGTGGTATCCAAAACCTAAATAATAACGAATTCCCTCCCTTTTACTATATAAACCCACCCAAGATCCCACTTCCTTTTCACTAAAAGCCTTTGGAGCTTGACCAAAACCTTCCCTAATCTCTATATAATCCTCTCAAGGTTCCCTAAGCTCCCAATAATCCTCTCTCAATCCCCTCTCAAGCCTTTCAAATCACACTTCCAAGAAAGTGATTCCTTCCTTTTTTATTTTTATCCAAGTTTACTTATATTGTATTACCCTTTTACTTTCAATTAAAAATTATGAGGTATGATTTATAACATCCCTTATATTCCCCTACCTATTTTGTAATTGATTAGATACCTATTTCTCTCTCATTAATTCCTCCCATACACACTCATTACCATGCTGAAATTCCGTAAGGAATTTCTCTCTTCTCATTCACATTCAAGCAATTGTTTTGTATTATAAACCTAAATTCCATTGAATTTGTTGGGACATGTATCTATATGACCCCATTACTATCCATTTCATTTAAATATTATGAGACACCCCTTTATCTCTCATCAACCATTTTTATGAATTCTTATGTCATGTCGTTATGCTGCCGAAATTGCACTGTGATTTTTTCTCAAGACAAATTCATTGTGTATTGAATACCATGCACATTTCTCTATCAAGGATATTCACCTTTATTAACATTTACTTATTTATTATATAGTTTCATGTATTAATTAAAAATTCCTTTATCATGGAATAAATTATGATTTTTAATTAATCTGTGTTGTATAATCCATGTGGCACACTTATGAATGAAATGAAATGTTTATGAAGGGTGCGCCCTGATAGCACTCCAATGCATTCAGTAAAGAATAGTATCATCATACGTAAGTTTCAATGAGGTTATAATCATTATAATTCAAGTGTAATGAGTTTTTACTCATGCTCTTTGTGAAATAATCCTTGGCTCATGATAATACCATGTTAAGTGTTGTTACCACATTTCTATGTTATGATAATCATGCTATATCATGCCTTTATGTTCATGTTTCTATTATTCTCATTTGATATTCCAATCTCCTAACATGTACTATATTATTCATGTTAGTTCGTGCTTACTCCCTTACTGGGCTTTATAGATCACCCCTTTCTTATGCATTTCCTCAGGTTATCCCATGCAATGCTAAGTACGAGGGAATGTAGTGGTCTTGTAAAGGAAGTTTTCAATAAAGATGTTTTGTTTCATGTTTTTAGTCGTTATGTAAATTTTCTACAACCCAAATACAATAGACCACTCATTCTTGTATGTTTTATCATTTAAATATTTTATGTAATAAATCATGTTTAAGAGTTTAATAAAAATTAGGGTTGTTGTAGTCAGTATCATAGGATAGGTTTAGTTATTTTTGGGATTGAGATTAGAAAACCCTGGGTAAGCCTTAGAGATAAGAATAAGTTTAATAAAAACATCCCTAGATTTTTGTGAGTATTTAAAAATGGTTTACCAAGTACATATATCCTTGTCTAGATACGAGTAGGTAGAGGTGGCTCTGGCACAGATGTACCTAGGAGTGAAAACTTTGATAAGGAGATTTGGGCTTGACCTAGGGTATCCTGATACACGACAATAGGTCGTGCTGCACTCTTGGTTACGACACTCTCGGGGGATATACTATGGTAAATTCATAATCTTAGTATGAACCATTATTAAGGGAATAAAAACAATTCCCCTAAGAATAAATGTTGGGAAGTAGATCATGGGTAACATAGATTGAAGCCTACAGATTCATAAGTTAAGGAAATAAAAGTTATATTTAATTCATCCATTTTTTCCCTTGGATTACCCTTTATGTGTTACCCCTAAATTTCTTTTCATTATAGCCAATGTCTAGTAATAGGAGGACTCAGGCTAACAACCAATGTGAGGATCAATGTAATGACTATTCTAATGAGATTCCCAATACAATGGGAGCAGGAATCGTGAACTTTTTCACGATACTCTCTCAGTTAACTCAAGATTTGAATAGAAACATGTGTCAAGAGGAACATTCAACCCCCCTAATAAAGAACAAGTTGCAATCAATATCTTCATGATACAAAGGCCTCCTACTTTTAATGGAACATCTGATCCCTCAATTGTTGAACAATGGATTGAATCCTTTGAAAATATATTCTCCATCCTTAAATGTTCCGAACAAGAGAAGGTTCTTATGGATGCTTATCATGTGGAGGGTGAAGTTGATCAATGGTGGACATTTATCAAAAATAAAAATCCTTAGGAGGATATCTAGTTTTTGGAATGGAAGGATTTATAGAAAATGTTTTTCAATAAATATTTTCTCTGCACCCTCCGACTTACGATGGAAAGGGACTTCATTGACCTCAAGCAAAAAGAAGACGAATACATCAGAGCGTATGAGGCGAACTTCAAAAGGCTTGCATGATATGCCTTCAGCTTTGTCGTTACCCCTTAATACAAGGTTGACTGCTTCTTTGGTGGTCTAAAATATAGCCTATAGAAAGCCCTGGAGATCCGTGACTTCGATAGCTATGTGGAAATTTTATGGTGTTCCCTCAAGGTCAAAATGGAGATCGGTGAATATAAGGGGTATCATGGGGATAATAAGCGTACGGTGGACTTCAATTCTTGCATTCTGATTGATAAATCCAATAGTGATAACAAAATCCAGCACCACACTTTCCAAAGGTGCAGAAATAAGCATCATGGAAATTTACTAAAGGGGATGAGGAAGTGCTTTAGGTGTGGAAGAGAAGGGCACCTAGCCAGTAACTGGCGACAAGAAAAAACCATGGCCATGATAGAGGAGAGGAATGTTCTATTTAACCCTCAATTCTTTGTTCATTACTTCAACTACAAAAAACACGGGCACCATGAAAATTAGTAACTTAAGCCAAGGGTTTTCAGAGGGAACCAAAACCCTCCAAGGAAGAAAGGGTGAGCTTTTTCCATCCCTACTTCCGAAGTGAACCCTGAAAACGAAGTGGTGAGAGGTGCACTTGTTATTCATTCAAGAATAGTGAATGTACTTATTGATTCTAGTTCTACGCATTCTTTTATATCCTAAAAGTTTTTTAGAACAATCCCAACACCACCACAACTCTTGGAAGTAAAGATTTCAGTGAGAACAAAAAATGGGGAAATCATTGCATCCTGTGAATATAAATACTCCCCAGTCACAATATGTGGATTTAACGTTTTTTCAAACCTCATCATACTCCCTATGGTGGAATTTGATGTAATTCTCATCATGGATTGCCTTTCCTTATATAGAGCTTACACAAATTTCCGTGAGAGATAAATCACTCTCCAAATGGAGAATCGACCATGGATTCTATACAAGTGCAAGGGAGAAGATTCATCTTCTTTATCACCATCATCCCAAGAGTGGATATTACTTTTCTATGATAATTCATATCTGGCTCATATGATTGTGTCTAAAGAAGAAACCATCCTTGAAGACATGCCTATTATGAGGGAATTCACTGAGGTGTTTCCCGAGGAATTTCTTGGTATTCCTCTTAGAAGAGATGTGGAATTATCAATTGACCTTATACCTAGGGCATTTCCAATATCCAAGACTCTATATAGAATGAATTTTGTGGAGCTTGGGGAGCTGAAGAAACAACTATAAGAGAATCTGGGTAAAGGGTTTATACGCCCAAGTGCTTCACCATGGGGTGCACCAGTCCTCTTTGTCAAGAAGAAGGACTAGTTAATGCACATTTTCATTGATTATTGTGACCTCAAAAAATCATGATAAAGAACAAGTATCCTATACCATGAATTTATGAATTGTTCGATTAGCTACATGGAGCACAATAATTTTTCAAGGTGGATTTGTAGTCAGGATATTACCATGTAAGGTTGAAGAAGGAGGATATCCCCAAGACTACTTTTCTTACAAGGTACGGGCACTATGAAATCATTGTATTTCCTTTTGGACTCACTAATGCTCCATAAATCTTCATTTACTAGATGAATACAGTCTTTAGATATTACCTAGAAAAATTTTTTTTAGTCTTTATACACAATATTCTAGTATACTCAAAAACCAATGAGGAGCATGAGGAGTATCTAAGCACTGTACTAGAGACATTGTGAAAGGAGAAGCTCAATAAAATGTACAGAAAGTGAGAGTTATGGTTGAAGGAAGTCTCATTATTGGGTCATATCATCACAATAAATGGGATATATATATGGATCCCTCCAAGATAGATGCAATTTAGGGATGGTCAAGTCCAACATTAGCAACAAATATTTGTAGCATCCTAGGGTTAGCTGGATATTATCGCCGATTTGTGATAAATTTCTCACGATTGTCCAACCCTCTTACTAAACTAACTTGGAAGGGAGTAAAATTTTCTTAGAGTGATGAATGCGAAGAGAGGTTCAAGTAGTTGAAAAGGAGGCTTATCGCTGCGCCCGTGCTCACACTACCCACAAGTGGAGAGCTCTTTGTGGTATTCAGTGATGCTTTGAAGAAGGACATCGGATGTTTGTTGATGCAAAATGAAAAAGTCATTGCCTATGAATTAATTTAATAGAATGTTCAGGACAGAAACTATCCAACGCATGACCTGGAGTTGGTTGCAGATATCATCGCTTTGAAAATTTTGTGGCATTACCTCTTTGGAAAGAACTGTGAAATATACACGGATCACAAAATCATCAAGTATATGTTCACAAAGAAATAGTTGAACATGAACCAACGAAGGTGGTTATAGCTGATAAAATAATATGACTTCTCAATCCATTACCACCCTGTGAAAGTGAACAGAGTGGTAGATTCTCTAAGTAGAAAGGACCTAGTAATTATATAATTGATGAGAATTTAAAAGGATCCAATCTTCTTAGACTTGGTAAATATAGACATGGGACTCACAAAGAAGTGAACATCATCAATCCTTTCACAAATTATTGTTCAACCGTCTCTTTTGAAAAGGTTAAAGGATTCTCAAAAAGATGATTTGGGAATTCAGAAGAAGGCAGAAACTATCAAAAAAGGGAAATACATGGATTTCAATGTCAATGAAGAAGAAATTGCGAGATTTGGTTCAAGACTATGGGTTCAATCGAATCCAGAGTTAAAGAAGGAACTTTTGGATGGTTCACATAGTTCAAATTTCTCTATTCACCTAGGAAACATAAAGACGTATTGAGATCTCTGAGAGATTTATTGTTGGGATAACATGAAGAAGGAGATCGCTGAGTATACATAAAAGTTCCTGGTATGTCAAAAATTGAAGGTCAAGAGGTAGAAGTCTAAGGGGTGATGCAACCATTACCAATACCAGCATGGAAATGTGAGAGCATCACCATGGACTTTGTCACCGGACTTCTGAAGACATCCAATGGAAGCAATGCTATCTAGGTTGTTGTGGATAATCTTACAAATACTACACACTTCATTGCAATTTGGGAGGATTTATCACCGGATCAACTAGAATGGATGTACATCAGAGACATGGTAAGGCTACATGGAGTACCACTATCGATTGTATCCGATAAAGATTCAAAGTTCACCTCTATGTTTTCGGAGAGTTTTCAACATGCTCTGGATACTGATCTAAACTTTAGTATGTCTTTTCATCCTCAAACTGATGGAGAATTTGAGCGGACTATCCAAACATGTGAGGGCATGTTGAGAGAATGCTCAATAGACTTCAAATGAATATGGAATCACAATTTCCTCTTATCGAGTTCTCTTACAATAAAATTTTCCACTCAAGCAATTAAATGGATCCTTATGAAGCCTTGTATGGGAATAGGTGCAGAAAACCGGCATATTGGGATGAAGTTGGGGAGTAAAAACTCCTAGGTCTAGAAATGGTTGAAGAAATTGTGGAGAAGGTTAAGACCATCCAGCAGAACATTAAAGCATCTCAAAGTCAACAATGAAGATATTCTAATAATCATCGATGAGACCTAGAGTTTGATGTCGTAGACATGGTATTTGTCCACATATCATTGTGGAAGATAGTTATGAGATTTGGGAAGAAGGGAAAGCTTTGTCCAAGGTACATAGTCCCTTTTGAGATCCTTGATGGTGAACCTATCTCAAGTACATGATGTATTCCATGTATCACTCTTGAGGAAGTATGTATCTGACCCATCGTATGTACTCAATCCAAAGGTGGTACCAATGGTGAATGACCTCTCCAATGAAGAGAAGCCAATGGAGATCATAGATCATAGAGATAAAGTTCTATGAAATAATAAATTTCCCCTTGTCAAGGTGTTGTGGAAAAACCACAAGTTTGAAGAGGCAATGTAGGAATCAGATGAAGTGATGAAGCAAAGTTACTCGCATCTATTTCACTGTGGAAAAAGGAAATTTCAAAGGTGAAATTTCTTAAGGGGGGAAGATTGTAACGACCCAAACATTCATTATTGAAAATTACTCTTAAATCTAATTAAATGCTTTATTATGTAAGATGGTTAAATAACATATGTTCTTATTTGGTTTTATGTTTTTGGATTTTAAAATACCGTTAAGAATTGTGACCATTTCTAATATAGTCGTTAAACAGTGATCACAAGATTAGTATAAATATGGGGCTTTAACAAATCCAATTTACTCTGAAAAAGGAATTGATAGCCTCATCTAGTAGAATTTCTCCATATGAAGCCCAATTTTCGGAGCTTGAAAAGGTGGTGGAATCATCGGGCTTTGCTCTTGACCAAGCCCAAGTTGAGCTTCAACGCATTAAGCTCGAGCAGAATCGCCTATAGGAGAAGTGGAAGTTGATAGAGATTATCAGCTGAGTGGTGTTATCTGAGCCACCTCAAGAGTCTGTCATCATCACACACATTACCCTTTGGTCTTATGAGGGTGTTATAAGGGGTTATGTAATAAGACCCTGGCACTAAGATTATGAACATTATTTTTGTATAGAGAATATACATTCATTTTATTCATGTTACTTTTTAAATAGTTTTTAAAGAAAAAATAGAATTTTTTTAGTTAATATTCAATTAAAAAAATCTATTTTTAATGAATTAATATATTTTTGAAGTAAATAATATTTTAATTAAATATTTTTAAAAAATTACTTTTTATTAAATATAAATTATCAAATAGTTTTATTGAACACAATTGAAATTTTTATTAAGGTTTGAATGCTGATTTTTTTAAAACCCGTTAATTTTCGATAAATGTCGGGTTTTATTTTAAAAGTAAAAATTCACATATTTATAGAATTATTTAGATAAAATGAATATTATTTTTGTGGTCATGATGTTTAAATTATCCAATGGTTAATTTTTCATAATTTTCTGAGACAGTCGAATTTTTGGGTAAAAATTAAATACAGTTTAAATATATAATGTGTTTTAGGACATCATAATGACCCAATAGTGATGTAATAAAATACTATAAACATTATTTTCGTCCAATATCTATTTAAACATTAACATAATGTGATTTAAGATTTTACTGATTTATTTTACAGTGCTTTAGTGGACCCTCAAATACTTATAAAACATTTTAACTTTTTAAATTAATTTCCTTGAGAGTGTGACTCACCTCCACATAAGAAACACTAATATTTTAAGAAGTTAGACCATTGGACTTATAAAATAATGTTTTCCACTCCCTTTTGGCAAAAACAATGGGCAAAAACCATGGTATTGTTTGTGTTTTTGATTAGTTTAATGTGTGGTGTCCAAAACCTAAATAATAAAGAATTCCCTCTCTTTTACTATATAAACCCACCCAAGAGTCCACTTTCTCTTCACTAAAAGCCTTTTAAGCTCGACCAACCCCTTCCCTCATCTCTCTATAATCCTACCAAGTCACCCCAAGCTCCCAATAATCCTCTCTCAAGCCCCTCAAAATCCATTGGTATCACAATTCCAAGTAAGGGATCCCTTCCTTCCATATTTTTATCTAAGTTTATTTATGTTGTAATACCCTTTTACATTCAATTAAAAATATTGGGTTATGATTTCACACCTCCCTTATATTCCCCTACCTATATTTTGAAATTATTTGATACTTATTTATCTCTCTTTAATGCCTCCCATGTACACCACTTACCATGCCGAAATTCCAGAAGGAATTTCTCTCTTCACATTCACATTAAAGAAATTGTTTTGTATTATGAACATAAATTCCATTACATTTGTTTGGAAATGTATATATTTGACCCCATTAATTTCAATTTCATTTACATATTATGAGAAACCCTTTTATCTCTTATCAACCATTTTTATGAATTCTTATGTCGTCGTTATGCTGCTGAAATTGCATCGCGATTTTTTCTCAAACCAAAGTCATTGTGAAGTGAATACAATTCCCATTTATCAATCAAGGGTATTCACCTTTATAAACATTTACTTATTGATTATATAGTTTAATGTGTGAATTCCACATTAATTTATCATGTAATAAATGATTATGTTTAATGAATTCGTGTTGTATGATCTATGTGGCACACTTATGCATGAAATGAAATGTTTAATAAGGGTGCACCCTGATAGCGCTCCAATGCATTTGGTAAAGATTAGTATCATGGTACATAAAACAAAATGAGGTATTACTCATTATAGTTCAAGTGAAATGATTGTTTAATCATTATCCATGTGTAATGATCCTTGGATCATGCTAATACCATGTTAAACGTTGTTTCCACATTTCCATGTTATAATGATCATGCTATATCATGCATTTATGTACATGTTTTTCTTATGCTCATTTGATATTCCTATTTCCTAACATGTACTATATTATTCATGTTATTCATTGTTTAATACCTCATAGGTCTTTATAGCTCACCCTTTTCTTATGCATGTCCTCTGGTTATGTCATGCAATGCTAAGTACGAGGGAATGTAGTGGTCATGTAAAGGAAGTTTTCAATAAGGATGTTTTGTTTCGTGTTTTTGGTCATTATGTAATGTTCCTAATCCCCAATACAATAGAAATCTCGATATTCTATGTTTTATCAAGTGAATATTTTATGTAATAAATCACATTTAAGTGTGTAATAAAAAGCAGGCTTGTTATAGGATCTCCATGCAATTGTTGTTCCTGAGTTGTTTCTTCTCTTTTATTCCCCTGCAAAAGTTGCTAGCAACTCATTAAGCTATTGAAACATTTCATCAAGGGTAGATAATATTGTTTTAAACTCTTAAATTTCATTATTTTTATCCTTCAATTGTTTTTTTCTCAAAATATGTTCTCCTTTTCACCCTAAAACACTCACCTCTAACGTGACCATACTGTTTTATCCACATCAAAGCCACCGAGAGTATGTGTTCATCAGTTAAAGGTGTTGATTATTCCTATGTCTAACTCAGATTTAAAATATAGGAAAATAAGTAATCATTGTTATGTAATAGGGATTTAAAGTAGAAAAAAATTATTATGTCATACTTACTCATGTTTCCCACACATTTTCTGTATTTTCATATATTAGTATTTCATATTTATTTACATGTGCCTCATTACATAGAATATGGAATTGGGTGGAAGTGGATTTAGATTTGGATTAATTAATCTACATATAAACATAGGAACATAATTTTATTTTCATTTCATGTCACATAAAAGTATTGTGGTAAATTGAAAATACTTACCTTTTTTCAAGTGAAGCATACCCCCATCCTTACTTTACGGTAGGGGTATGTTGGTTTTTCTTACCATTACTTATTTTCAACGCTCAATTGTTGTTTTATAAATATAAAATTCACAATCAAAGTGATGAATACACATATTTTCAAACAATGTATTACTATCCACAATGTACCTAAAAATTAATCTTGACATGATGTCTAGTGAACGCATCTCATGATTCTTGGATAATTAGGTGTTCATAGATAAGCGGTGGGTGCATATTTATTTTACCCCCAACATCATTAAGATGAAATGTAATTAGAAATATTTAAAATCCTATATGAATCCTTCCTTAAATAATTAATAAAAATTTATTATGGTAGTCATCTACTATAAATGCACTCTACAAGGGATACTAAAGAGTAAGTCAATGTTTTATTATTTTATTTTATTTTTAAATAAAGAAAGGATATCATAATTTTACCATTATATATTCCCAAATGATTGTACTAAGAGTTATAACAACATGGATCCATGAATCTACATCAATCAGTATGCAAGTTTAAGTGATGAGCCCAATGCAACTTCTTACCAGGGCCTTTTTGGTGTTAACAGCTTGACCCCGCACATTCCATACTACATTGAATTTTATGACTTTTCTTTTTTCCTTAATAATTTTTGCTAACACCATCACACTTTGGATATCTTGTATTTTATACATCATTGGTTCTTAATAACCTACCAATTTCTCATATTCAACATCACCAATATGTTTTTCCTCTGGATTGGTATCATTGGTTTGTGTAGAAGGTCTTTGCGCCTCTACACTAGGAGTATCAGTAGGTTGAGAAACCTATTATTCCTCAGGATTAGGAGTAATAGCACATGTAGATGGTCATTTTACCTCTTCATTAGAATAAGTATAAGGTTGAGAAACTTATTGTTCCTTAGGATTGGGATCACCATCACCTTCAGAATTTTGTTTTTCCTCTGCACTAGGAGCAGCAGAAAGTTGGGAAACTTGTTTTTTCTTCAGGATTGGGAGCACTAGCACTTGAAAAATTCATTATCTAAAAAATTGGTTTAACATTCAATTTATATTAGATAAATGAATCATTGAATAGATAATAACATGAGGTAACACAATTTATATTACAAAAAAAATATATCCTGATTGTTGAACTCTCTTTTTTTAAAGGATGAAGTGATTCCACCCCTCTATCGAGTATCCAAATCCCTTTATTGCGTTATTGTTAGGTCCACAAGGCTAAATACACTGAAAGGGGGGGTGAATCAGGGTATGAATAATTAAAAATTATAGCCCGTTATGATCTTGTTTCGGTGTTAAGAAAAACACTCTTCTCTCTCTTTCCCGCAGCACAATATAAATAGAAAGTAAAACATGCATAGGACACATCAATTTTTACTTGGTTCACCCTCACTGGGCTACGTCCAAGGAGCATACAATGGTGATGAGACGATGTACCAAATTCACTAAAGCACACTGCTGTTTACAAAGTTCGTGCTAGATCACTTCTATGCCTAGGATCACTTCCTTTACAAGATTTAGGGTCAGCTCACTTCTTTCCCAAGGGTCACTCCATGTCTATCTCTCTCTGGATCACTGCAGGTGGAGAGGATCACCTTCTACCTCTTCCTTTGCTCACTGCTTCGGAAAGGATCCACTCATAGTTTATAGACCTATAGGTCTCTTCACTTGCATGAAGGAATGGATATTTCTCTTTATGTAGATGCTCTGTTGAAGACCAACTTTCACCTGTAGATGAATTTTCACTTTGCACCAAAGGTATCAGGCAATCTTCCAGCTTCCACATGGCCCCAAAATAAGGCCGAGAATCAGCCTTTCTTGGTGCCCTTCTCTAAGGCGGCGCGCAAGTCTCGGAGCGCAAGTCAACACTGGCGCACAAGTATTTCTTAACACTTGCACGACTCAAGCTTAAGCTTCTCCAAACTTGCATGACACACTTCCTTTTCTACCCAAACCACCTTAGGTGCGCAACTAACTCTTCGTGTGAAACTTCAAACACTAGTGCGCAAGTCCCACTAGCGTGACACACCACCACTTATGCGACCACCGCACCTGCACGACCGTTTTTCTTCCTCTCTGGATAAGAGGCACATATCTTCTTCTCCACTTACAAGGTAGAGATTCCCTTTTTTCCTTTTTCCATACAGAACAACTTCTCCGTCGTTTCCTTTCACAACACACAACTTCTTGGTAAATCGGATAGAATTTCCAGAGTCACATAGTTCACTTACATTGAGCAAGTTATGAATAAGACCCTCTACTACCAAGACATCAGCACATCTCATTTCTTTGCCCCCAAACATGGCTTCCCATGAGCCAACAATCTGCAGGCCTTCATCATTTTCAAATTTGACAACTCCTTCTTTGTCATATTTTATGCCTGTAACAATATCCTTATTACCCATCATGTGAGATGTGAACCCACTATCAAGGATCCAGACACCAGAGTGATCTGATGCTTTAAGGGCAATCTCTACCACCACGGCCTTCTCATTTTTCTTCTTCTTAGTCCATACTTTTTCCTTCGAACTCTACGTGGATTGAGACTTCTGTTCTTTCTCAGAGTATGATGGACCAGCTTCATCTTGCAAAGCCGCAAATCTATTCTGCATTTTTTACTCACCTGTAGGTTTATTGATCTGCAGTCTGCGAACTTTTTGATTCAGAATTGGCTCATTTCTCTGTATGGTCAAAGTATGATACCTAGCCATGTGTCTAAATCCTCCACACCAAAAACAGTGTCCTTCGAAGTATGTTCTGGAAAACTGTTCTCGATTTGGATGTCACCTCTGTTCTTGTTCCCATCTATATCTCTTAGCTATGGAACACACATATTGTAAATGTCCCATCTTCCCACAACAATAACACCTGATATAAGGTGCATTAATTCATGTTACTTTAGAAAAACTATTTTCTCTTTGGGATCTTTGAATATTATGATTTTTATTTGTGCCCAAATCAACCTTCAATTTTGGGATGGGTGCTTGCGGTCTAACCTCAATTGTTACAGATTGTTTTTTCTGATTAAGCCCTGAAACAGCCTTAACTTCTGAGATCAATTACTGCTTATTCCCGACTGAAATACTAGGTTCCTCTTTCATCATTTCAGTCTTTGTAACAAACTACCTTCCCAGGAATGTGTTAGGGATCAAAGGTTTTCCTGATCTTTGACTTTTCTCCACATACCGACAACTTCCTCTTCAAGCTCTTCGATACGATTAACGTCATCATTCAATTTTCCACTCAATCTATTGATCTCCCTTTTCTGTTCTTCAATCTTGAGCTTATGCTCATCAACCTTTTCTATTCTCTCTGTACTTGAAGACTTAAGGTTTTCTATTTCTTTTAAAAGTTCGGACTTCTCATCTTCATGTTGTTGCAGGTAGAGTTTGGCATTGTGCACCACCTTGTTAGCTTTCTTTGTTTTTTCTCTCCAAATATCTATCTCTTCAAGAGCTGCTTATAATTCAGCTTCCATGTCAACTCTACCTTCAATTTCTTCTTCTTCTTCAACAACATCGGTTTCTTCCTTTTCTTGAGAACTACCGACAACAGCCACCATTTCATTTTGTCCATGATCTTTACAATTTTCAAACTCCTCAACCTCTTCATCCTCAAACTCATATGAACTGCCTATTTCTTATGAAAAAAGATTCTTCTTCTTGAATTGTTTCTTCCCTTTCACAAATGCTAAAGACTCTTTCTTGGGAATTTTGACTTTGCCATCATCATTATCATTATCTTGAAACTTTTTGGGGCACCATGCTGCAAGATGGCCAACCTTTCCACATCGAAAGAATGCTAGTGGAAGTTTCCCTTTACACTTTCCTTTTCCTCTTTGCAAATTTGAAGAGAGGAATGAAATCACCTCATCTGTCTCTTCTTCTTCCTGAGAATCTTCAATGGTGAGCTTCTTCATGGACTTAAATGACATCTCTTTGGATTTTCCATTTTCCACAGCCTCGTTATCATTATTCCTCATCTCATATGCAACCAAGTTACTGTGCAAATTGTCCAATGTCAGCTCTTTGGGATCTTAATCTTCTAGTACTGAAACTTATGGATTTAACCGAGGTGGAAGCTTCCTCAAGATTCTCTTTATGATCTTTATGTCTTCAATAACTTCACCAAGTCCTCGCATATCTTCCACAACAATATTTACCCTGTCAAAGAATGTATCAATAGACTCATTCGGGTTCATCTTCAGATCTTCATACTTATTCCACAGCACTTGTAGCTTTTCCCCTCTGACCTTTGTATCTCCTTCATATATATTCAATAGTTTTTCCCACATGGCATGTGATGCTTTTCATGACATCACCTTTGTGTACATGGGATTGGAAAGGTCTCCCCCTAAGGCACAGATTACTTTTGCATCAGCATACAACTCTCTATTCTCAGCTTCTGATAATTCACCACTATTAATATTAGTTGTGATACCATCCATAGCTGCTAAAAACACATCCATTCCCAATGATCGGAAATAGTGTTGCATTCGATTCTTCCATATATGAAAATTACATCCGTCAAAGATCAGAATACCTTTATTATTAGTGACCTCCATTGAGAGAAGAACAAATCTCAACCTTCCACTATGATACCAATTTTTAGGTCCACAAGGCTGAATACCCTGAGAGTGGGGGTGAATCAGGGTATGACTAATTATAAATTATATCCCTCTCTGATCCTGTTTTCCTATTAAGAAAAACACTCTTCTCTCTCTTTCCCGCTGCACAATATAAATAGAAAGTAAAACATGCACAGGACACAACAATTTTTACTTGGTTCACCCTCATTGGGCTACATCCAAGGAGCATACAACGACGATGATCCGATGTACCAAATTCACTAAAGCACACTGTTGTTTACAATGTTCGGGCTAGATCACTTCTATGCCTAGGCTCACTGACTTTACAAGATTAAGGGACATCTCACTACTTTCCCAAGGGTCACTCCCTATCTCTATCTCTTTGGCTCACTGCCGATGGAGAGGATCACCTTATACCTCTTCCTTTGCTCACTGCTTCGGAAAGGATCCACTCGCAGTTTATAGACCTGTAGGCCTCTTCACTTTCATGAAGGAATGCATCTTTCTCTTTATGTAGATACTCTGTTGAAGCCCAACATTCACCCATAGATAAATTTTCACTTTGCACCGAAGGTATTGGGAAATCTTTCAACTTCCATGTGGCCCGAAAATAAGGCTGAGAATCAACCTTACTTGGCGCCCTTCTCTAAGGCGGCGCTCATGTCTCGGCACGCAAGTTAACACTGGCGCAAAAATATTTCTTAACACTTGCGTGACTCAAGATTAAGCTTCTCCAAACTTGCGCGACACACTTCCTTTGCTTCCCAAACCACCTTAGGTGCACAACTAACTCTTGGTGCATGACTTCCAACACCGGCATGCAAGTCCCACTAGCGCGACACACCACCACTTGCGTGACCACCACACCTGCATGATGGGAGCTCTGAATATTTTAAGTGTTGAACTCCGTGAGAAATGAGGAGGTTTGGTCCAGTATTTATAGGCATTTGAACTACCTACGTGACGGTGCACAATTCCCTCTCTAGTGCGCAAGTCTCAGCGTGCAGCTCAACCGCCCTAACCTCTGTCGCGCTACTCACTTGTGCGACCAAACCAATAGTTGTGAAACCCACCTTCCTTTGCCATATTTTTAAGTTCTGATCCTGAAAAACAACAGCCTCGCAAGTTCCCAAGCTTCCGAGGCATCGGCGCGCGAGTCTCTTCACGGTGCGCAAGTACTTGCGCGACCCTTCTTCCTTTTCCATTTTTAGATGTTCTGATCTTGAAACACATATGGCGTGCAAGTTTCCTATTCTCCAAGACCTCGACGCGCAAGTCCCTTTGCCAAAATCACTCTTCTTCATTTGTTGATTTTGAGGCCCTGAAATTTGGAAAACACTGGAAAACGGCACCACCTTGTATTTGTTTTTTTGTACCACCTCAAGATCATCCATTCCTTTGTCGAAGTTCTTGAATCAAACTTGGATCGTTGACCACAGATTTTGAAGTCGACATTCCATTATGAATTCCTATTTCTCAACAAACTTGTACGTCGTTGTTTTCTTTGTCAACAATCACGGAACATATGTCCACTTTGTCAACAAACACAATCACCTAAAAAATGGTTCAATGATATCTTGAGGGACTTTTTCCCAAATGTTATCCTATGTCATAAAAAACACTATATATGTTGGAACTGCTGCAAAATGATTTCAACTTCCAAAAGAAAGGGTCACCCTCAATTGAATCTTTATTTGGAACCTTTAGTGGTTTTGGTCGATAGAAGAATAATTGAACACTTTTTTTTGGGATATGAAACATAAAATAGTTGTACTACTTGTAATACCATTATAAATGGTTCATCTTTATAACCTTCCATACTAAAATTCACTTTCACAGATCTCAATTCATCTATTTTAACATCACTATGATTATAACTCCACATGCATTGAAAAATCATCACTTTGAATGTAATATAATCCAACTTCAATATTTGTTTGATGATTCCAATGTATGACATGTTTTCAGGGATTGGATTTCTTTCCTTAGTACCAGAAACATGCATCACTTTATCCACATGTGTATCTCCATTATTTTTTAGGGAACTACCTTCATCATGTTCATTTGTAGAGAATGTATAATCATAAATTACATAACCATTGTATGATAATACCCACACACTTGGTTCTCTGGATAACCATAGTATTCATTCTGAAATAGAATCTAGATTTTAATCTGTCTCCTTAAAAATATGGTCTCTAAACCATCCTATAAACTATTTATTAGGTGCATTTGGTATCCATCATTCATTCCTTGATGGATTCAAATGCCTAAGAATTTATTTGTGGGTTTCAACATATAGAGAGACCTCCAAAATGTTATGAAAAATATAAAGGTGTTCCTACACCAAATATATAAAATTTATTGTGGAAAAATCTCTTCCATAAATTCATTCACCCACAATATGTCGAGTGTGATGAGATTTCGGTAGACTAATGTTTTCCACACCAGATAGGTAGTCAGTACAGAATTCAATAGCTTCCTCAAAAATATATTTCTCTATAATAAAACCCTCTAAATGACTTATATTTTTGACATACCCTTTCAAAATATTCATATACAGTTCAATGGGGGTATATCCATCTATATTTTACTAGAACACATAATAAAATCTCTCTCACTAAGTGACCCATCATATCAAGTAATGATGGTGGGAATAACATTTCCAATTCACATAATATGATAGCAATCTCCTCTTCTATATTTGTAAATTTCTTTGAGTCTATAACATTGTTCCATATATCTTTGAAAAATAAATAGATCATGGTTATTTCATGATATAAATTATTGGGAAAAATACAATGTAAATCTATAGGAATTAGATCTTACATCAAAACATGATGGTCATGTGATTTCATACCCTTTAACTTTAAATGAGTCAAAGACATGATATTCTTAATATTTGATTAATACCCCACTAGAACCATTATATCATTCAAGAAGATCCAAAAATGATATATCTCCTACCTCGAGAGTGTGTAAGTAGATAGAGAAAGAGAAGTTCATTTTTCACCCTTCACTAGCACCAAGTCTTCCTATATTCCCATGTCAATCAAGTCCAACCTAGCTTTAATTCCATCCATTGTTTCTTCAGGTTCATTTAGTAATGTTCCAATTGCACTATGACATACATTTTTTTGAACATGCAAAACATCAATAAAATATCTAACATACAAACAATTCTAGTATGGTAATTCAAGAAAATTGATCTCTTTTTCCTACCAGTTTTCGTAAGGTTTTTTAATAAAGGTTTACCAATAATAGGGTCCATATATTTTACATTCTCAAATATTTTATCTCCTATTAGTGTATATGGTGTTGTAAATTATTCTCAACATCCATTAAATGATTTCATCCAAGATCGGTACTTATGTCATCAGGATAGAAATTTGTGCTGTCCTAGAAGCACAATCTTCGATGAATGTTCCAACCTAATTTATTGTGTACCTTGTTTGAAAATAGGAAACCCTTGAGTTACTTTAATGTTATATCCTGATAAATTTATATATATAGGAAAGTCATTTATCATCCCACACAACATGGATCTCAACATGAAATCTTCATTTTTATAAGCGTCATACAACATAACACCTTAATCCAACAATAATATCAGATATTTGATCAATGGATCCAAATAAACATCAATATCTTTAACTAGTTTTTTTCTTGATATAATCATAGATGACATAATATATTTTTGTTTCATGCATAACCATGATGGAAATTTTTATTTTACCAACATAATTGTCCATGTACTATGAATGCTTCTTTGAAAACCAAAAGTATTCACTCCATCTTTAGATAACATAGGATAAAGGTTTCATGGCTTCCAAATTCAAGATACTCATGATCAATTCTCTTACACTGAGGAGAGTCTTCTATTTGATGAAGTTTTCCATATTTATTTCTTGTATCTTCATGCCACATCAATTTACTTGTAATATCCTCACTTTAATATAGGTGCATAAACCTTGGAATGATTTGAAAATACCACAAAACTTTAATAAGACAAAATTCATCTTTCTTTTATCGATAATCAATACAGTTTGGGAATTATTTAAGTGATTTGTGGTCCTTGAAAAAACATATACATTCATTTGTATAGGCATGTATTCTTTTTGAGATTATACCCATCAAATGTAGAATTCTTTTAGCATTGTATGTTTGGATAGGGAACTCATTATATTATGGGATCATATCATTTAAGATATAAATTAGTTTTTTAACATTGTAATCACTCAATCAATTTCTTAATTTAAAATTATATAGCTTTAGTATGGCTGACATGTTGTATATTTAGTTAAACCCTCATACAATGATGTCTTTGCACAACTCTTTAACTTCTCAAACAATTTTAAAAAACACGAAGTTTGTCTTAAAATATTTTTTTTATTTTCTCAATATGATCTTATTCATAATTAGCACCTGAAATCACATCTTGATACATTCATATTCATTTTCCACACTTGAAATCATACCAGATGATCCAAAAAAAGAAATGTTATCCCAATCACTATTTATGTTCACTTTTTCCCCATGTATATTCTAACATTTATAACTTTAATTGATTCCATGAAAGATCAAGTGTTCTTATAACACCTATAGAATAATTATTCTTAATTAAAAATAGTGTAAACATAGACAAGGGATTTTAGAAGGTTCATATCCATGATCTTTTCCAAACTTAATGAACTCTTTCACCCCATCTTCATAATCTTTTGTTATGTGATTGGAATCTATCCATTCTCTATTCACATCCATCATATTTGATTCAATAATATTAATATTTAACAAAATAAATACAAAAAATATATTCAATTGAATATAGAATTCAAGAATTTCTTGAAAGAAAGTTTAAAGATTGAAAATGGTTTATTATCCCACATGATCAAAAATAAAACTTATTGAAGAAAAATTATAAATATAATAGAGGATATTTCAATTTTAAAAACTATTTTTTTCACTTCATATTTTTAATGATAAAAGCACTTTTTTTATGAGTATAAATTAAGTATAAAATCACATTTACATTATAAAAAATATGATTCAATAGTTCTATTGAATTTAATAATGAAAATATAAAAAAATAATAGTTATATTATTTGAAAACCCTTTTCCTAATAAAAAATATGTCTATTGAATATAATAATGGTTTCTTAAATAGAAAAAGAAATTATTATATTTTTTAAAATATTTTCAACATTGACAATGAATTTATGAATGTATAAAAGTATTAAACAATTGATAAATTGAAAAAATTATACAAGTATAAAATTATAAATTAAAAATGTATATATATTTATATTAGTATATAAAATTAAATATGTATATAGAAGTATAAAATTATATATAATTTATAAAAGAATATATATTTTAAAGAAATATACATTATTTATAAATGAATATAAATTTTTAAAACAATATAAAACTATATATATGTTATAAAATTATACATAATTTATATAAGTGTATAGTTTTACCCATTTATAGAAGTATAAAATTATATTATATAAAATTAAAATTTATGAAAGTATAAAAGTATAAAATTATTCGATTTTAGTCCATTGATGTAACGATCGATCTTGATTTTACGGTTAACAGGACAAATCTAGGTGTACCTTGTGAGTCTCATTAGGTTTAATTTATAGGTACAACTGGATTCAAAATAATTTGTTTTTAAAAATATCTCTCTATTTTTTGGTGATTAGATTGGGGAAAATATTTAAAGAATAATATTTCCTTAAAACCCTCCCATTTGATACTATAAACTTCTTCATTTTTCTTTGTATTCATAATCATAACCCACCATCTATCTAATTCACCTTACAAATTCTAATTGGATATCTATTTCTTCAAAAAATAGTTGATCAGAAGAACACAATTAAACACAAAGGGTTAGAGGGAATTGAAACATGATTGAATCAATGGTGAGTTGTTTCATCCTTAACATGTTTGGGATTTTGAAATGGTTCATATTATTTTACATTTCTTGAGAATTTTAATTAAGTATTATCATGATATATGTCACTCCAACTCTCTTCCTGTTTGGTTTCCAATTGGTATAGTCACCTCATTTTCCATCACACCCATTGTTATATTGGTTCCTTCTATATCCAGTCATTACTAAAACCAAAAGCATGAATTATGTGTAATAAACAATAATATCTCCTAAAGATGTATCTAGATAAGTATTACTTCTAAAAATAATATTTTATATGATTTCTTATGGAAAGGGAAACAAAATGAGGAGGAGGGATATCAAATTATTAGTAAGGTATGACATATAAATGTATCCTAAAGTTGTTAGATCAAAATAAAATGAGAAAATGATCATGGAAGAAATATCATATTAAAATTAAAATGGAATCATAATATATTCTATAAATCATTAAAGAATCACATATAACCTGAAGAGATAAAAAATATACCATGGAATCAAAATTTAAAGACCTGTGATAATAATTATGAGCCCTAGAGAATTACATAAACATTTTTTATAACTTAGAAATGTGGCATAGAAATTGGGGCACATATATAATCATAGAAGATCATAGCATATGAAGATTTTATCTAAGAATACCATCCTAACATAATGGATCAAGAACCAAAAACTATTTCTTATAGTTTTTTAATCACCATAACTAATAACATATAGTGGATCAAGTATCACAACTTTTTTTCCATAGTCTATCAAGTATCAAAACTCGTTTCCCATTATGGATCAAGCATCAAAACTTGTTTCCTATGGTAATATCATGATTTTTTATGCTTTACTCAATACATTAGAGGGATATGTAGGTAACACTCATCATATAATGATAAAATATACATATGTTTGCCCTATTAACTTAATTATATATCACATTTTAAAAACAAACCATATAAATAATAAAATACATAACATTTTCCAATGACATCAAGAATGAGATCATTTGATGCCAAAATCACATTTTTCTAGAATAATTGTATCAAGTTATAATTTATATGGATAACTCGTGAATCAAAAATAATTAGGAGATATATCATTTAGATATAGAGAGGGAAACTCAATTTAAATTATAAAAAAAAATCATAAAAAATTGAACATTATCATAAAAAAGGCAATTTTACGAGTAACATTCAAAAATCATTTTTGAGATCATGAGGAGAAGAATTTTTGAAACATTTTTTTCATAATAATAAATAAGGTATATTTAATAGGTTATAAATTTAATGTTTTTAAATGTGTATTATAAGATATAGAATTGATGAAAGTGGAATGAAAGTTTCTTTTAAGCATTTTAGGTTGTTTTTTGAAGAACCTACATTGATGAAATTGTTATAAAACTATCATTTGAAAGGAAATAAAATGAAATAATAATATTATAAAAGATGATACACATTTAACATTTTGAAATATAATATTCAAGAATTTTTTGGTGGATGTAAAATAAAAAAGGAGGAAAAAGATTCATTAGATTTGATGAGAATTATTCTTAATAATTTCAGATTTTATGATGAAAGTAATACAAGAAAGAAAAAGAATATGACAAGATTTTTTTTAATTATCTTGAAAGGAAATAAGGAATAAAATTATACAATCATATGTTAAAAAATAAAAACATAAAAATATATATTCAAATAGGAAATATTATGAAAGTATAAAAGTATTAAACTATTAATAAATTGAAAAAAGTATACACGTATAAAAGTATAAATTAAATATATATTTTTTTATATTAGTATATAAAATTATAGACATATATAAAATTATAAAATTATATAGAATTTATAAAAAAATATAAATTTTAAATAAATATACATAATTTATTAAAAAATAGGTTAATCATTTATTTCTTGGACTCATAGATGCAGTATTAGTAATTGTACTCTATCTCTATTTGAGATCATTGATTTTATATCTTAAAAGGTAGAAACTCATTTCTAGATTAAAATTTATAATCCTTTGAACTTATTTTACTAATTAAAACTTAATTTGAGCCTTCTTACTTTGATAAGGAACTTACTATAACATCAAAATTGATTTATGTTCAAGAAAAGGTGAAAAGGGGAGAAAATTTAAAATATATAGTTTACAAAACGATACAAACATCATTCAATATATATTGAATCTATTTTTCCAAAATTAATGATTTATAAACCATGTATTAGATCATATAATAACTACCATTATATTTTTGTTCTCAAAAGTATGGTTTACAATATATAATTGAAAAATTGATGAATATAATAACTAATAAAATGGATTGGATGAACAAAAAATACTAAAATTAATTATATGAGCACTAAAATGGAGAACTCAAGTTGTGGAAAATAGTGGCGTGAGTATAAGATGAGAAAGGCGGTTCCACACACACTATTGTCTGATAAGAACAAAAAAAGTGAACCATGAAGATCATTAGTTGAGAAATACAGAAAAATAAGATTCGAATAGCATACCTTTATTTTTTTAGGGACATGATTCGTCAAAAATGCTCAATAAAGTCACAAAAGAGACTGAATTCCATGATAATCTTGAACAGTGAGTGGGTTAGGTGCCCCAGTGGTAGTGTTCGGCAAGGTGGCATGATGACATTGGGGTTGTGTTAGAGCAGTGATAGTGATAGGCATAGGGTTCTACGATAGTGGTGGACCGGCGCCGGTGTGATTCAACGAGAGTGATGAAGTGGCAGTGTGATGATATTGAGGTTTGGAGAGAGCGGTGGTTTGGTAGTAGTCAGGTTCCATGAGAACTTGAAGGTGTGTGAGAGAAGACATCTGATTTGGGTTCTTTCAAAAAAGGGATAAGGCTTTTATCAGTGCTATTAAAAAGTGATGATAAAGGGCAGTTTTACCCGCAATAAAATAGAAATAATTGATAAAACTACAATTTATTAGTGTTTTTTGTAACACCCCAAGCTTCCACGGTACGTTTCCCTTTGAATAATGCAATTGCTTGCATTGTACGCAACTTGGAGTTTTAACACACCACGACCAATCAAACTAGTCATTATGAATAGTAATACCCACTTAATAAAATTTTATAAATATTATTTTTCAAAATGGACTTTATTTTTGGATTCTGAATATCAAGATTAGCTTAGGGTGAATTTTTGGTATTTTTCTGAAAACTTTCAATTTCTAATGAATAGTGAAAAACAATGCGTTATTATTTAAAACTAACATTCTATTTAAATAATTAGTTATTTTATTTAAATTTATATTAGGAAAAAATAGATACATAATACCTATATATGTTCAATGTAATTCATTGGAGTCATTTTATAATAATATTAGATATATTAAATTTTATTAATCTTTTTAACGTCTTTTACCCTCCATCTAGGCACATTTAAAAATTTGCATAAAACGTAATTTTACCACTTCTCTAAATTTAATTTCAAAAATCCAAGAGACATAGTTGACATTATTATGTAAAATTTGGTTCAATAAGACTAAAATAATTTTTGGTGAATAGAAACTTTTGACTTTTATTTACCATAGTTTAAAGTAAATAGGGTAATTAAAGGTAAAAAATGATATTATAATTACCCTAACACATATCCTAATTCTATTGGATAAGTTTTTTTCGACCAAAAGAAACCTTAGGAATGAAATATGATCCTTTTGACCCACTTGGATTAGATTAGGACATTTATTATTATTTTATTTAAAGAAGAATTAAAAGTGTTAAACTCAAATTTTAATAACTAAACCATTTTTAATATAGGGTTATACATAAGATAAATTTGACTATAAATATTCATTAAAAATATAAAAATATTTCCTACAAAATGGTCTTTTATTTATAATTTTTATACATTAAGTAATTAAATTTAATTATGACACAATGATGATGTAGTAATTACCTTATTAATGGAATATTAAAATAATTGATATTATAAATATCCAAATAAATGTAAATTCAGACTTATGATGAATTCCACTAATTCTATAGGTTAATATGAAATTTTTTTTTTGATTAAATAAATTTTATTCAAAGTAATCCAGTTGCTGTGACTTTCACAAAAAAATACCAAATAGTTTCAAAATTTACAAAAATAAGTTTTTAAAACAAATACTATATTATTAATTGATATAATATTACTAAAAATCAAAGGTTTGTCCAAAGGACATAGACATGGATATATATATCAAACATTAAACACATGGGGTTCTCTTGGATTTTTATTTTAAATTTATTAACCATTTATTATAATAATACAAGAGGACATGGTAAAAGTTAAACTATTTAACTAAGAGTTAAATATAAAATATAAGGTTAATATGGTGACCTAAAACTATCTAAAACTGATTTTTTGAGCGTTTTTCGACCCATACCTACTATATCCTTGAAATAAATTATTTTTAATCCACTATAAACCGAATATTATTGTATAATAAAATAATATTTCAAGCTTTTCCTAAAGTGACCTTCACCTCTCTTATAAAAGGGTACTTCCCGTTCTCTCAAAATCAACTGCCAAATCCATTTGACTCATCCAAAACCTACTCAAATATATTCCCAACTACCCTAAATTCTTCTTAGAGGCCTTACTTTGGTCAGGAAACCAACTTAAGGATCCCTTTTGATCAACTCAAAAGGAAACACCCGAAGAAGATATAATAATTTCAAAACCTCTTTCAAAGTTCTTTTCATCTTCCAATTCCTCTTTATTTGTTGTTTCCATACCAAAATATTAAATACAGTACCTTATACATACTTTGATTTTATTATAAATATGATACAACCGTATTCATTATTCTATCCATCCTATGAATGAAAAGTCTCCAAACGTGTGTACGTACGGCTTACAGTCTCCACGTCGTGGTGTAGTTTGTTATTCAAACACTTCATTATTTTTATGTGTATAATAATGAGTATAACTAATGTAAATAATAAATATAACATGTTAATGATTATTTATATACTATATACCATCCAATTACAAACTATTTCACCATCAATATAATGATATTGTCGTTCATGCGTACGTACGGATTACCGTCTCCACGAACGCGATAAGATTCATACCCCATCGTAACCATTCGAGAATATTTTTCATTCTATGATTAATAAAATGTTTAAGAACTTAATATCACTCTGAATATGAATAAAATACATCCTATCCATAACAAACATGGATTATGTAACCAAATATATAAAGTAAAATGAATCAGTTAACACCTGAAACAATGATACTACTAAAATATTATTAACAAAGCAATATTAGAAGATCATATATGATATCATATTTATGTATGTGGTTCTTGTATAATAACAATTATTTAACTATTATACAGAATTTTAACATACCCTCAATCAAGGAAAAGTACAAGGTAAGGGTTAATTCTACAATCTCTTTATTATCTGAGGTTTTTTTACATTAGTGTCTACTAGGACCTCTTTATCTTCCACATCCGGGTTTATTATAAATATATTTCAAAACAATTTTATTATTTCCTATACTATGGGTTAAATTAATTTACACCCTTTTGACTTTTTATAAGATGTTTATAAAGAAATATTTCTATCATTTTACAAACAAGGTCATTTACGACCTTTTCGACAAAATTAAGGAAATAATGATTTTTTTAACTTATATGACGAGCATTGCTATTTTCCACCGTTATAACACCTTATAAGATTCCCTTGCAAGATTATAAGAATATTTTCAAAATAAATGTTTTATTATATAATTAAAATACTTTTAAATGATTTCAAAATAGAAATAGATATTTCTCTCAAACTGTTTTGATTTCATCTATGTCAACATCCTTTGATGGATAATACACTTGTTTAAAGTTGATTTCTTATGATACAATCTTCCATATTGTATTGAAGGTTTTGTGATATGTTTGACTGTGGATGTGTTATTTTTATACCATTCATGGTTTATAGTTAAATTATTAACATTTATTATGCTAGTTTTAATATGAATGTATATGTTATGTTTCAACCTTTTCATATGAGGAATGCATTGGAGTTAGTAAGTGACAGGTGGTGCCCGCTATAGCTCCTCGATGAATCGGTAGGTTTCATGAGGAAAACTAGTGTCTTGGCACAATTCCTTGACAAAATCATTATTTTTAGTCTTGGAACAAGGCCTTGGCTATGTGGTTATGATGTACGGCATTATGCATTCCATAATTATGAAATTGGCTATTGATATTGCATGTGATTATTTGACTAGTATAATATCCATGTGAATAAGTAAATGGAATTATTTTATTTATATTTTCCATATTATTCTGAATTTTACATGTAAAAGGTTGTTGTTTTAGTCTTATACATTTCCTTAAATTTTTATGCATATTCATGAAAGTTTCTGCTATATTGTTATCCTTACTGAGCATATGAGCTCACCCCTTTCTATGTTTTATTTTTTTCCCAGTATGTGAAGAAGTATTTTATGGTTGACCAGTAGGGATAGGATAAGGGATATAAGTGTGTTCAAAGGGGAAAAAATGTTGTTGTTGTTTTATTTCATTATGTAATTTAAAACTTATGTATGCATCTAGTACTTCCAAATCGGTCCTTCAGGGTTTTATCCCTTGTTTTCATTCCAATGTTATGTAATAATGCACCGAATCTGGGTAACTAGGGTCAAGGAATTAATGTTTTTATTAGAGGAAGTTTAGTAAAAACCTTGGAACCTAGATTTAGAAAAACTCTAATTAGATAACATTACCCTAAGATAGACTTTGAGGATTAGTATAGAAGAACATCCTAGAATTTTGGTAATGTAGAGATTTCGTGTATTTTCCAAGAAATACATCCCTATCTGGATATGAATAGGTCTCTGGAACAGATGTATCTAAGAGTGAAAACTCTGATAAAGAGTTTCGTGCTTAACCCGGGGTATCCTGGTACAGGACAACGGGCCTTGTAGAACTCTTGGTTATGACACTTTCGGGGTATATGATTAGGATAATTCACATTCTCTTTACAAAAAATTATGAAGGATTTATGAGAATATACCTCCTCAAATAAAACATTTTTATGATTATGGATTATATCCATAAACATTTCAATTTATGTTAAGTGTTTTACAAGTTTGGAATTATGTATTGTGATTCATAAACAAATCTAGTGTGTGCCATTATTTAGAAATGGCACCTAGTGGAAGGAATGGAAACTGTATCAACGCATGTAATCCATGTAGGGATTTTCCTCCTACTCAAGATAATTATAGTGGAGTTGGTGATGCAACTGGTGCTGACCAGCTTATAACTATACTGGGACAACTCACATAGGTTGTGAATAATAACCTTACTCGTATAGAGCACCTTGATCCACAATGTATAAGATCAATGTTAGACTGATTCTTGAGGAAAAAAACACCAACATTCAATGGTAATACAAACCCATTTGTATCTGAGTAATTGATAAGTTCCTTAGAGAAAATATTTCATGCTCTGGGGAGTAGAGAAAGGGAAAAGGTTTTCATGGCTGTTTATCACCTCACAGGATATGCAAATCAATGGTGGTCATTAATTCAAAACACAGAGGAAGATAAAGAAGTATCAAATATGGAATACAGGGAGTTTGATGAGATTTTCTTAGAAAAATACTTTCCTTATGACCATCGAGCAGATATGGAAAGACAATTTTTCAGTCCGAGGGAAAAGGAGGATGAGAATGTCGCAATGTATGAGGTTAAGTTTACAAGGTTATAAAGGCATGAAGCAGATTATATATGTGAACCAAGGATTAAGATTTATAGATTCTTAGATGGGTTAAAACCATTTCTCTATAGAGCATTAGTCTCCCAATCCTTCTCATCATACAAGGATATTGTCTCATGTGCTATCAAGGCAGAAAAGGAATTCTCTAAATCTTACAACATTAAAGAAAAGCTAGAGAATAAGAGATCTTCTGAATAGTTTGGAAATGAAAATAAGGGGAAGAAGAGAAAATTTGAATATCCATCTTGTAGTAAATGTGGGAAGAAACACCTCAGTACTTTTCTGACGGGAATGAGAGTCTCTTACAAGTGTGGTGAAAAGGTCCACCAAGCTCGTGATTGCAAGGGAAAGAAAGAGGATGTCAATGATGAATGCTACAATTGTAGAGAAATGGGGCATTATGAAAATGAATTTCCAATGTTCTTGGGAAAATTACCTCAAAAAAGTCCAAGGGAGAAAGGAAAAGCTCATGCGATCACTACTGCTAAGGTTGAAGCTCCGAAAGATGTGGTGGAAGGTAATTTAATGGTGTACTCAAGTTTAGCCAATGATTTATTTGATTCTGGATCATCCCATTGTTTCATATCTTCCCAGTTTTCTAAGAAAATTAGATATTCTTATTTTGATTTAACAAGGGAGTTGTCAGTCAGAACTCTTAAGGGATGTATCATTGCAAGAATGTTTTGTGAATCATTCCCCATTAGGGAAAATAAATGTTCTTTATCTATTGATCTCATCGTCATACCCATGATTGAATTTGATATAATCCTCGGTATGGATTGGATTTGGTACCATGATGTGAAAATTTATTGTAAGAAGAAGGAGGTTACAATTTTTTATGATGATAAGGAGTACCTTATCTTTAGATCAGAAACGTCACCACCTGATTCTTATCTAGATCCACCCCTAGTAGTTCTACTAAATTCAATTCTTGGGGAGTAAGAGAATGAAATAATTATGGGTGAGGAAAGGAATGTTCAAATAGAGGATGTACCTATTGTGAAAGAATTTGTTGATGTGTTTCCAGAGGATTTACCAATACATCCTCCAGAATGATAAATTGAGTTTTCAATTTATTTAAATTCTGGTTCAAGGCCCATATAAAATACCCCTTATAGAATGGACACTGTAGAATTAGTGGATCTAAAGAAAAACTAGAGGAATTGTTTAATAAAGGATTAATTCTCCCTAGTGTTTATTTATAGGGAGCCCCTTTTCTTTTTGTTAAGAATAAAGATGGATATATGAGGTTGTGCATTGACTACAGGGAGATCAATTCTATAACAATAAAGACCAAGTATCTCATACCTTGCATTGATGATTTATTAGACTAACTTCATGGAGCTCAATATTTTTCAAATATGGACCTTCGATCTGGATGTCATCAGTTGTGTGTGAAGAAGGAAGACATTCCAAAAACAGCATTTCGAACTAGGTACGGGCATTACCAGTTTACAGTAATGCCTTTTGGATTGACTAATGTTCCCTATGTCTTTATGGATATAATGAATAGAGTTTTCAAGAAATATCTTTATGAATTTTTAGTGGTATTTATTGATGATATCTTGGTATACTCAAAAAGATACTAAAATCATAAAAATCACTTGTGCACTATTCTGAAAACCCTCAGAAGAAATGAATTATAAGGGAAGTATAACAAGTGTGAATTCTGGATTTAGGATATTTTATTTTCTTGTCCATATTGTCTCTAAGGATGGAATCTCTATCGATCCTTCAAAGACCAATGCTATCCAAGAATGGCCAGCATCAACTAGTATAACTAAGGTATGTAGTTTTATTGGTTTAGCAGGTTATTAATGGCATTTCGTCCATAATGTTTCCCGATTGGATAACCCATTAACCAAGATCACATGTAAAGGGGTTAAATTTGATTCTAAAAAAGTGTGTGAATAATGTTTTGAAGAACTGAAGAGAAGATCAGTCAATTCTCCTATATTGACTCTACCATCGGGGAATGATGGGTTTGTTATTTATAGTAATGCATAAAATAAAGGACTTGGTTATGTATTTATGCAGAATGATAGGGTTATTTCCTATGCATCATAATAACTAAAAAAATCATGAGAAAAACTATCCCACTCATGATTTTGAGTTAGCAACTATAATCTTTGCTCTGAAGATATGGAGACACTATCTCTATGGTTAAAAATGTGAGATATATTCCAATCACAAGAGTTTGAAGTATATTTTCTCACATAAATAACTCAACATGAGCCAAATATGATGGTTTAAACTACTCAAAAATTATTATTGCGCTATACACTACCACCTGGGGAAGGAAAATAAGGTAGAAGATGCTTTGAGCAGAAAGGATCATGGATTTTTGAACAAGATGAGAGTTGAAAGAGATCCTATGTTTCGGGATTTAGTAAATATGGATATGGGAATAATAATTGAAGGTGAAACAGAAATACTTTTTCAAATGGTTGTCAAACCATCTTTACTAGAAATGATAAAAAGTTCTTTGACTGATGATGAAGAGTTTCAAAAGAAAATTAAAGCTGTGAACGATGGGAGATTGATCGGCTTCATATATGAAGATGGGATTTTGAAATTTGGGAAGACACTTTGTGTTCCTGACAAACCTAATCTAAAAATGGAATTATTGGATGATTCTCATAGCTCCAATTTCTCTATACACCCTGATAGAACTAAAATGTATAGATATTTGAAGGAACATTTTTGGTGGGACAACATGAATAGAGAGATTACTAATTATGTGTAAAGATGTATGGTTTTTCAACAAGTGAAAGATAGAAGACAACATCCTAGATGAGTTATGAAACCTCTTCCCATACCTGAGTGAAAATGGGATGATATTATAATTGACTTTGTCATGGGGCTACCAAAGACTCCTAGAAGGAATCTTTCAATATAGATCATTGTTGATCGTTTTACCAAGTCAACACATTTTCTTGCTATAAGGGATGATTTACCACTTCAATGTTTAGAAAGAATATATATTAATGAAGTTGTAAGACTTAATGGAGTATCCCTATCGACTATTTCTGATCGTGATCCCTATTTTACATCAAGATTCTGAAAAAGTTATCAAAGGCCCTAGATACTGAACTTCGTTTGAGCACTGCCTACCACCCTTAAACTGATGGACAATCAGAACAAACTATTAAAACCTTAGAAGACATGTTGAGATCTTACTCACTTGATTTTCAAGGTATGTGGGATCAGTATTTACCTCTGCTAGAATTTTCCTATAACAATAGCTTCCATTCAGTTATTCATATGGAACTATACAAAGCTTTGTATGGAAAGAGATGTCACAAACCAACTTGTTGGGATGATGTTGGTAAAAAAACTCATAGGCCTAGAACTTTTTGAGGAAACAATGTAAAAGGTGAAGGTTATCCAAACCCACATCAAAGCAGCTCAAAGTAGGAAAAAGAGCAATGTCGATAACTGAAGGAATGATTTGGAATTTAAAGTAGGAGATCATTTTTTCTTAAAGGTGTCTCCATGGAAGGGTGTTATATGTTTTAGTAAGAAGGGTAAATTGCGTCCCAGGTACATCAGACCTTTCAAAATTCTATAATGAATTGAAGTTGTAGCTTATCATTTGGTAATTCCTTCAAGTCTCTCCAAATATCGTGATGTGTTCCATGTATCAATGTTGAGAAAATACATTTCTAACCCAATGCATGTACTCACCTATGAAGAAATAGAACTTGAACCCGACCTATCTTATTGGGAAGAGCCTATCAGAATTCTTGATACCAGAGAACATGTGTTGAGAAACCGAGAAACTCATCTGGTAAAAGTTCTATGGAGAAACCATAATATGGATGACGCAATGTGGGAACCCAAGTAAATTATGATGAAGAACCACCCAAATCTTTTTAGGTAGTAATATCCTATAAAGTTTTACAAAGAAATTATTTTAAGGAGGAAATAATGTAACACCTAAAGCTTCCACAGTACATTTTCCTTTAAATAATCCAATATCTTGCATTGTACACAACATGGAGTTTTAACACACTACGACCAATCAAACTCGCTGTTATGAATAGTAATACTGACTTTTTGAAATTTTATAAATTTTATTTTTCAAAATGGACTTCATTTTTGGATTTGGAATATCGAAATTATCTTAGGGTCAATTTTTTATGTTTTTCTGAAAACTTTCAATTTTTGATGAATAGTGAAAAACACTGCGTTATTGTTTAAAACCAAAATTTTATTTAAATAATTAGAAATTTTATTTAAATTTATATTAGGTAAAAATAGATACATAATACCTATATATTTTCAATTTAATTCATTGGAGTAATTTTATAATAGTATTAGATATTTAAAATTTTATTAAACTTTTTAACAACTTTAACCCACCTTCTAGGCACATTTGCAAATTTGTATAAAACATAATTTTACCACTTCTGTGAATTGAATTTCAAAATCTGAGAGACACGGTTGAAAAAAGTAAGTAAAATGTGGTTCAATAAGATGGAATTTGTTTTATGAATAGTAACTTTTGACTTTTATTTATCACTGTTAAAAGTAAATAGGGCAATTAAAGGTAAAAATGATATTATAATTATCCTAACACATATCCTTATTCTATTGGATAAGTTTCTTTCAACAAAAATAAACCGTATGAATAAAATATGATCATTTCTACCCACTTGGATTAGATTAGGACATTTATTATTATTTTATTTAAAGAAGATTTAAAAGTGTTAAATTCAACGTTTAATAACTAAACCATTTTTAATATAGGGTTATAAATAAGATAAATTACACTATAAATATTAATTATAAATATGAAAGGATTTCCTACATAATGGTATTTTATTTATAATTTTTGGACTTTAAATAATTAAATTTAATTATGAAATAATGATGATGAAGTAATTACCTTATTAATGAAATATTAAAACATTTGATATTATAAATATCAAAATAAATGTAAATTGAGACTAATGATGAATTCAGATAATTTTATAGTTTAATATGACATGTTAGTGCTGATTAACTAAATTTTATTCAAAGTAATCAATTTGTTATGACTTTTACAAAAACAAAATACCAAATAGTGTCAAAATTGACATAAATAAGTTTTTAAAACAAATACTATATTATTAATTGATATAATATTTTTAAAAATACAAGGTTTTGAAAAAGGAAATATATAAGGTTATATATATCAATAATGAACCACATGGGGTTCTCTTGGATTTTATAGTAATTTTATTAACCATTTATTATAATAATACAATAGGACATGGCAAAAGTTAAACTATTTAACTAAGAGTTAAATCTAAAAGAAAAGTTTAATATGGTGACCTAAAATTTTCTAAAACCTATTGGTTGAGAGGTTTTAGATCCATCACCACCTTATACTCTAAATAAATCATTTTTGAGTCATTATAAACTGAATACGATTGTATAATAAAATAATATTTCATGATTTTCCTAAAGTGACCCTCACCTCTCTTATAAAATGGCACTTCCCCTTCTCAAAGGCACACCTCCAAAGCCATTTGGCTTGGCCAAAAACTGATAAAATATCCTCCCAACTATCCTTAATTCTAACTAGAGGCATTACTTTGATCAGAAAGCCAACCTAAGGATCCCTTTTGATCAACTCAAAAGGAAACACCCGAAGAAGGGGTAATAATTTCACCACCTCTTTCAAAGTTCTTTTCTTCTTCCACTTCCTCTTTCTTTGTTGGTTCCATACCAAAATAATGAATCCAGTACCTTATATATAATATGATGTTATTATAAATATGTTACAACCATATTCATTATTATGTCCATCCTATGAATGACAAGTCACCATACGTGCGTACGTACAGCTTACCATCTCCACATCGTGGTGTAGTTTGTTATTCAAACACTTTATTATTTGGATGGGTATAATTGATGTAAATAATAAATATAACATGTTAATGGTTATTTATATATGATATACCATCCAATTACATACTATTTCACCATTAATATAATGATATTGTCGCTCGTGCGTACGCACGGATTACCATCTCCACGAACGCGATAAGATTCGTACCCCATCGTAACCATTCAAGAATATTTTTCATTTTATGATTAAAAATATTATTTAAGAACTTAATATCATTATGGATAATAATCAAATATATCATATCCATAGCAAACATGGCTTACGTAACCAAACATATAAAGGAAAACAAATCAGTTAACACCCGAAACAATGATACTACTGAAATATTATTAACAAAGAAATATTAGAAGATAATATATGATATCATATTTATGTATGTGGTTCTTGTATAATAACAATTATTATCTATTATAAAGTAGGTTAACATACCCTTTATCAAGGAAAAGTACACGGTAAGGTTTAATTCTACAATCTCATTATTATCCTAGGTTGTATTTACGCGAGTATCTACGAGGACCTCTTTATCATCCACATATGTGTTTCTTAAAAATGTATTTCAATAAACTTTTACTATTTCCTAGAATATGAGTTAAATTCGTTTACACCCTTTTTTTAATTTTTATAATATGTTTATAAAGGAATCTTTCGGTCATTTTCCAAACAAGGTCATTTACGACCTTTTCAACAAAATTAAGAAAAGAATGTTTTTTAACTTATACAGTGGGTGATGCAATTTTCCACCATTATGACACCTTTGAAGCTTCCCTTACATGAATATAAGAATATTTTTAAAATAAATGTTTTAGTTTATAATTACAAAACTTTTAAATTATTTCAAAATAGAAATAGATATTTCTCTCGAATAGTTTTGATTTCAACTATTTCAACATCCTTTGATGGATTTTACACTTGTTCGAAGTTGATTTATTATGATACAATCTTCCACACCGTATTAAAGGTTTTGTGAAATGTTTGACTGTAGATGTGTTATTTTTATACCATTCATGGTTTATGGTTAAAGTATTTACATTTCGTATGCTAGTTTTAATACGAATGTTTATGTTATATTTCAACCTTTTCATATGAGGAATGCATTGGACGTAGTAAGTGACGGGTGGAGCCCGCTATAGCTCCTCGATGCATCGGTAGGTCTCATGAGAAAAACTAGTGAATTGGCATAAGGCCTTGGAAAAATCATTATTTGTAGTCTTGGAACGAGGCATTGACTATGTGGTTATGATGCCCACCATTATGCATTCCATCATTATGAAATTGGTTATTGATATTTCATGTGATTATTCGACTAGTAGAATATCCATGTGAACACGTAAATAGAATTATTTGATTTATCTTTGCGATATTATGCTGATGTCTAAGTTTAAAAGGATTTTGTTTTAGTCTTATACATTTCCTTAAATATTTATGCTTATTTATAAATGTTTCTGCTATATTGTATTCAATGGGGACAAAATGTTATTGTTGTTTTATTTCATTATGTAATGTAAACTTATGTATGTATATAGTACTTCCAAGGATACTAAACTAATCGGTCTTTCGGGATTTGATCCCTTGTGATCATGCCAATGTTATATAATAATGTACCGACTCTGGGTAACTAGGATCAGGGCGTTATATTTTTAGTGCTGATAAAACATGTCTTTATCAGCTCTAACGTTTTAGCCCTGATAAAGAATAGTATTATCAACACTTTTTTAGTGCTGATAAGGGACTATTTTTATCAACGGTAAAAAAGTGTTGATAAATTTCTAATGTTAGTAATTTATTTATATTATTACATATATTTATAAAATTATATATATAATAAATACATATTTATTTATAATTATAATTATAAATAAATATATTTTTATTCATAATTATAACTTTTAAAAAATATATATTTATAATTATATATAAAATAAATATTTTTATAAATATTTTTATATATTTATATAATTATATAGATTTATGAAATAAATAATATTATAAATATATATATTTATTTTGTTAATTTTAATTATAAAATTATAGTTTATACATTTATTATTTTTATTATTTTATAATTATATATGATAAAAATATTAATTATATATATTTATAAAATTATTAAATATATTTATTACAATTTAATAATTATTTGAATAAATGTATATTTAGTTATAGTTATAATCAAAATTAATTATTTACTTAAAGTATTATAAAATTATAATAAATATATTTATTATATTTATTATTTTATAAATATTTATAATTAATATATTTATTATATATAATTATAAAAATATTAATATAATAAATATATTATAATAGTTTTATAATTATAATTTAATATATATTTATTTATAATGTCTATAATTTCGTAATTATATATAATAAATATATTTTTATTTATAGTTATAATTATAAATAAATATTTATTTATTTAAATAATTATAAAATTATAAAAAATATATTTTTTTATATTTATAATTTTATAATTTATATAATAAATATATTAATTATATATATTTATAATATTATAAATATAATAAATATATTTATTAAATATTATAATTATATAAATAAATAAATATTTATTTATTTATTATAAATATATTTATTATAATTTTTTAATTATAATGATGGGGAAGATTCTGGGAGTCTCTCAACATTTATCTAGTGATTTCCTTACAATTTGTGAGGTCAACTAATTTTGAACCCTCTGGATTGTTACTTCGCTCCCAAGGACGTCTTTATTCCCCTTTTGAAGGTTGTATCATCAGATGGTGGTGTGGTGCAGCAAACTCAATCAGGTCATGTTGGTGAGCTGAAGAATGAACATATTCTTGTGGGGAAATCAAATGGGTTTAAGATTAATGCCTTAAAGAATAGGTTTTTTCAGATCTATATGATGCTCCAGCATTGCTTCATAAGAATATTACCGGGAATTCCTTCATCGCCTTTTTGGAGATGAACCTTAAGATCTTTGAGGACCACCTTGGGGAGTGTAGATTCTCTCTCCTTGATCGGATCTCAATTCCTCATAAGGGGCTCCATGGAAGCTTGAGGATCTGAGGAATCATCTTTATCGGTGTTGGGGTTTTGATGACTGGAGCCTGGTTTATATTGGTAAAGTAATTTGACATATTTTTTTCCTTTGAAGGAACTCAAGTTTTTTTCATAGAGTTTTAGTCTAATCTCTCTTAAACCTGGGTTGCATACCTTTCAAGAACGGGATCCTCTGGCTAATCTGTTTTTGTCCAGGAACTCCTCTACTTAGGCTTGAATTAGAATTTGGGGCTTGAATTAGTTCTTCTGGAATCCATCGATACTTTGGTGAGTTGCATCCACTATAGGGGTACCGATCAAGATTGATAAAGAGACCAAGCGATCTCGGTATGGCCATTTTTTCATATTACTGGTTGAGATTGATTTGTTTCATAACCTCATTGACACTTTTTCTTGGTCGTGAGTGGATTTAAGCAGAATCTATCAATTCAACTTGAGTGGCTGCTAGGTTTTTGTAGTAATTGTTTTTGTATTGGACATTCTATTTCTCAATGTTGGAAGATAATTCAATTCTCTCATTGCAAGAAAATGTCCCATGTCATTGACAAATGTAGGTTAAAGCGATTAGTTGGTGTGAATAGTATGGTGGGTCATTCTTGTCCCTAGAGGTGAAAGTGGGTCTTCAAGAAGGTGAATAAGGGTGAGGCTACCCCTAATATCAATGATCATGTTGGAGGAACTTCCTCCTTTGTTTATGCGGTCAAGTAGGGAACTATTTTTGAGTCAGGATCTCCTACTGAGATGGAAAAGGCCCCTCTATTAGGTCACCTTAGAATTTATCATCATTTCTCTTTGGCACATGGAACTCAGAAGGTATTATAGGTTGATCTTACCATCAAGGAGGATGATGACCAGTATTTTATAGGGTTCCATCCAAGAGGAAGTTGACCATGACATAATGTGTGACTTACTAGATTCTATTGGAAGGAATGAATGGACTAAGGTAGTGTACGATGAGGCCTTCTAGTTGATAATGCCTAAAATGTCTTAGGATCTTACATTTTTACATCAACCAATTCAGGTTGAACAATGCAAGGTGATCACTACAAATACCAATAATTATATCATGGAGTTTCCAAAAGAAATATGTGGGCTCTCCACATGGTGAGACCCCTTTGGTCTTGACAGATATGGAAAACGTTGAGGGAGGTGATGAACCACCTAGTGAGTCTTTACAGGTCTCTCTTGGAGTTGGTACCCTAAAAATAACATCTATTTACTTTATGATAACATGTATTCATTGATTTTAATATTAACAAACCTGTTATCACATCATGATTATTCTTCTACATAACATAGTATGTGATAATGTCCCAATAGTAGTTGTCACATTAAAAGGTCATAGGAGTTCCTTGGTATGATGAGAACCCAGAAATGCTACGACACTATTCTTAAATACATATTCTATAGCCAGGTGATATCATTTGATGGACAAAAATGATACAGGATATCAAGGGTGGAGACACATATAACTTTGAGTAACCTTCTCATGGTGTACTCCCTTGGTAATATCCAGTAGAATATTATGAGAACGAGACCCTCATGTTTGAAATCCACATTTATATATGTCATTAGATGTTCCTATCTTCAGATGTCTGTATTGGTTCTTATACTTTAAGATAATTATTAATGAGTATTATGAGTCACATAATTTGATGTATTGACAAAAACCATGACAACAGATGTTCGCTGTGAGGTAGGATACATTGGGTGTGTCACGATTAATATTTAAGTAATTAATAATGTGAGAAAGGATTCACCCTTTCTGTTCTTTAATAGAAGTTTATATCTAATGAACTTTTATGGAAATAATATGTTCTAAATAAATCTAATTATCCAATAAAAATACATATTTTAATTACATTTTAATGGTATTAAATGTTCCTTTTTTATCTTATGGTCCTAAGTTAGTGGATTTTAATTTTGAACATCCATTCTTATCATATGTACACTTCATGCCTAATGTACACCAATTCAGGCCCAATAATTCATCTGATTATAAGGATTGTAATTATCCATATTTTAATTTTATATTTTTTTAACTGTATTTACACTTAAATATGAACATTTTTCATTCAGGGATCAATTGAGGATTCATAAAGGATGGTGGAGATATTTGGTGATGAAAGGAAATAATTCTGGAGAAGGAAGATTGTACACCAACCCACTGATGAGAATGTGAGACCCATAATACAAACCCAATGAATCACAAATTTCGGGGGATTCTATAAGACATACAGAGGAACAAATCATTATTTATGATCCAGTGCCAATTCGGCCTCCATTGTCGTTATTTAAGCGGTCCAAGTTGAATATAAACTTCTGGGCCAGAATCTGTGGCCTAGATAAACAGCCCACCATTTTACACATATCTCGCTAACAATAAACTATTTTGGGATGAAGCTTTATATATGGTTAAGGGACATCTTAAGATTTAGTTTTTTATTATATGTCCCACTACAATTTGTCCATCTATAAGGTCTTCTAGGTGCATCTGTTCGGTGGAAGCAAGCTGGCTGCAACCTCAGGTCAAGGGTGGAAAAGTCTCATCTCCCTTACTTTCCACCACCCTAGGCCTACCATACACAAGTGGGATCATTTGTACTATTGGGAGGTAGACCTAAGACTCTGTAAATTCCTGTTAAAGGCAGCGGTGGTGGAGGAGTTGATCATCTTTTGATCTTTCATTCATTGTAATGTTATGCTGCGATTTTGTTGTCTCAAATTTGTCTTCCACATGTAAGTTGTTTTAATTCATCCTTGTTTCTTAATAAAATTTCTTCTTATCTTATTATTATGTTCTTATCCATATCAATTTGATACTGTTTCCTCAAGGTGTGAATTTATTAAAACCAAACCTTGTGAAATTATTCACACAACGGTGGAGTGATCATTTCCTTTTTATTATTTTCTTTACTTCTTCAATTCCTCCCTCATGAGTCTACTTCCTGCTTCCATTGAAACCATATCATCAATGGAGGGCTAACAAACTTATGGGTTTATCCAAGGGAGTAGCAAGGGGTTGGTTTGGATGTTATTTATCACCCCATCAATGTATCATCACTTCTTCAATTGATATTTTTATTTGATGATTTTTAAACTCCATCGTCCTTGTTGAATTTAAGGCCACACACTTCAAGTGATAATATGAACCTTTACCTTGAAGTTCTCAAAAAATTGATCCTTCAAGTGTATAGGTGATTAGAATTAATGTTTTAGGTATTAAACTAGTAAGTGATGATATTTTTTGATCTTATTAAATGAACCCATCTCAAATAAAAGAAATTGAAATCATTTAAAAAGGATTTCATCCAATCAACCCCGAGCGATAACCTAGGATCAACTCATTAAATTAATTTGAATTAACTTAAATCTTTTAGTGATCCTTCACAACCATCATAAATCAAACCAAGTTGGCCACTTAATATCCAAAAACAATCCATATAATGTACGTGTCTGTAGGTTACTTCTTAGGTCTCTCAGGATTCGATAACCCAAGCTAAACTATAAGGACCGTTCTACCTTCATCTCTTGGGTAAATTTGAGTGAGAATCAAATTTTGGCGCCATTGGTGGGTACCCAATTAAGTAATATAAACACCCATTCTATTCTCCCTCATTTCTTATTTTCTCATACGAATTCTCTTGTCTTGTCCCTTTCTCGTTTTTTTTTCTTTTGGAGCTTGTCCGCCTACACCCACGATCAATCAAACTGTCTAGTCAGGGTGGATAGTCTTGGGGTTGGGGAGTCAAGTACACCAAAGAAACTCTTTACATTAGATATGAATCTTCCTAATACCCCCGAGTCAAAAAATGATCCCATTTCAATGTAAGGTCTTCAAATACACCAACTCATAAACCCTGGTGGAAACCAAAATGGAAATCCAAATGAGGTCGCCCCAAACTTGGGGAATGCGGTCGATCAAACCATGAATGACTACCTCACACCTTCCAGGACCAATGCCCCCTCATGCATTAGAAAACATTCCCTAGGACATTCCAACTACATCTTTAAACCCCATGTCCTAAAAAACCTTCTCACATTCCATGGAATGGAGTCCGAGATGCCCTACCTTCACATTAAAGAGTTTAATGACATTATACAAACCATGTGTCCCCCACATCAACTAGAATTTTCTAAGATGACGATATTTCCTTTTTCTTTAAAGGATAGAGCTAAAAATTGGATAAAAAACTTGAGACCATCATCCATAAAATCCTGGGACCAACTACAAAGAGAATTCTACAAAAAATACTTTCCCCACCACAAAACAATTGCACTTAAAAAGGGAATCCAAAACTTTTTTGAAAAATAGGGAGAGTCATTCTATGAAACATGGGAGAGGTTCAAAGACACTCTAAACATGGTTACACACCATGGTTTTTATATTCCTAAACAAGTGAGAATTTTCTATGAGGGTTTGGGTCCAGATAACAAACAATTCATTAACATGATGTCTAATGGAACCTTTCAAAACAAAGCCCTAAATGATGCTTACGAGTATCTAGAAATCCTTTCTCAACAAAACCAAACATGGGGAACTTCACCTTATTCTAAAAATACACAAAGAACTACTGTAATTCATACACTTAGATAAGAGGAAATCCTTAGGGCTAAACTCACAGCACTCTCTAGGAAGGTTGAAGTGATAGACCTTAGGAAAGTCCATGAAATCGAAACTATAGACCTTGTTTGCACAATTTGTGACAAACATGACCATAAGATAGACAATGGACCGACCATTCCATCCATCAAGTATGTTATATTAGAAGGACCCCCAGTGGAAGTAAATTCTTTGAACTTTTAAAAGCCTCAATACCAAAACAATTTAAACCCATTGTAGAGACCCGAAGCTTATCGTACATGGACATTACATTACTTTTGCGGAATACTTAGTACATAACAAAAACACACACTAAAGGATCGTAATAGTTTAGTGTCTTTGGAAACTCGGAACGTAATCTTCTAATCGTGGTGAAAGATCTTCAATATCTCCCATAAAGATCTTCCCTTTTTTTACCTAAAACCTTTATTTATATCCTGGGGAAAAGAAAACATAAAAGGGTGAGCTCAAATGCTCAGTAAGGGTATACAAAAGAAATAAAAATCATATCATATCTTTTTGAAAATCATAACCTGCAAAAGATATCATAATATCTTAACATGGAACAAATCATAGAAGTGAAAATGAGATCACCATAATCATAACGTGAAACTTGAAACTTTGTGGCATGCACACATAATCATGGAAAATCATTTCTTGTTAGTCATGACTCATTGCCAAGACTATCTTAGTGGACAAAGTCCCTTTCTGAATCGAGTAACCCTCGTTTCAGTCCTGTTTCACTGAACCGGTATAACCTACCATTTCAGCCATGTCTATCTCATGAGATATAAAAACTTTACCCAATGCATTGGAAGGAGATATAGGTCCCACCCATCTTATAATGAATCATTTCTTATGTGTGCCACATAATCATAAAACATACATCATCGCATGACACATGTAACAAAAATGGGATTCTTGAAACATCATGACATCATAAATCAATTCATATAAGATAAAGGAATTCATAAAAATAATTCCATCACAACATGATCAAATCAATTTAATAATAGGGATAAAAATAGAACCCTTTATTATCTTAGATGGAAAATAATTTTGATAAAACACTTGAACTCCATTCTTGAGGAAAATATCCTTTCTTCTTCAAAAAACATTTTTCCTTTCATAACATGTCATACTACTTTAAAATAAAAGAAGTTGATTAAAAATAAACTTGAAAACTTGTAAAGTAAGCTTCTTGGAAATAATGTTTTAAAAATCCATTCATGCCGTATAAGTTAAAAAAACATTCTTCGTACTTTTGTCGGAAAAGTCAAAAAGTACCTCGTACGAAAAACGACAAAAGATTCCTTTCATATCTTTTACAAAAAAACTTACCGAAGGGTAAAATTGGATATAAAATATTGTAGAAGGATGGAAATAATATTACATATTGAGGAAACATGGATGTGGATGATAAAATACACCTCATTAATTACCAATGTAAAAACAATCTCGGATAAAAGTGAGATTGTGATATTTCCCTTACCTTATGTCCGACTTGCTTTGTAAGTGTCCGAACCTCCTCTTCTTTGAAGTGCCTCTTTGAGACCTCCTCTTAGGGCACTAGAATTGGTCTTTGAGGAAGTCCAGAACCTCTAGGATGTTGCTAGGGAAGTGGAGAAGAGATTTTGGCAGGGGTTGGCCGAGATTGAGTGCTCAAATTGGTGTGAGGAGGAGGGGGAGGAGGTTTCCTTTTATAGGGGAGGAGAGGGGCACCTTAGGAATATCTCAAAATATTATTTTATATTAAAGTAAAAATCGGTTTATAATGGTTCCAAAGGGTCTTATTTCGAAGCTAAAGTGGGGATGGGTAGAAATTATATCAACCAATAGAATTTAGACATGTATAGGATATTATTTTAACCTTATCAATTAGATTTAACTCTAAGTTAAATAATTTAACTTTTACCATGTCTTTTTGTTTTCTTTCACTATATGGTTAATAAACTTACTATAACATGCCAAACGAACCCCAAATTGTTTATTATTAATATATATATCCTTATCTAAGTCATTTTGCCAAACCTTAGATTTTTAGGAATACAATAACAATTAATAATATAATATTTGATTTAAAAACTATTTTGTGTCAATTTTGACACTATTTGATATATGATTTTTGTGAAAGTCATAACAGAATTAAATGTTCGAACCAAGTTGATTAAATCAACATTAATATATCATAGTAACCTAGACAATTAGTGGAATTCATAAAAAATCTCAAATTACATTTATTTTGGTGTTTATAACATCAATTATGTCAATATTTCATTAATAAGATAATTAATGCATCATCGTTGTGTCATAAATAAATTATATTATTTGATGTCTAAAAATTACAAATAAAATACCATCATGTAGGAAATCTTTTTATCTTTCTAATTAATATTTACAATCGAATTTATCTTATGTATAACCCCATATTAAAAATGATTTACTTATTAAACTTTGATTTTAACTATTTTAACCTTTCTTTAAATAAATTAATAATAAATGTCCTAATCTAATCCAAGTGGGCCTAAATGGTCATATTTTATTCCTAAGTTTGTTTTTGGTCGAATTACACTTGTCCAATAGAATTAGGACATGTGTTAGGGTAATAGTAATATCATATTTACCCTTAGTTACCCTATTTACTATTAATAGCTGTAAAAAAAGTAAAAAGTTACTATTCACCAAAAAATTATTTTCATCTCATTGAACTACATTTTAGTCCTTGATATTAACCGTGTCTCTCGGATTTTCGAAATTCCATTCACAGAAGCGGAAAAATTAAGTTTTATGAAAAATTCAGTTTTTTTAACTACCACTTAGTAGTTTCACTATTCATCAAAAATTGATGTTTTTCAGAACAATGCCAAAATTTCATCCTAAGCTATATTTCATATTCCGAATTCAAAAATGAAATCTATTTTACCAAATTCATAACATGGAAGTTGCATTAATTAATTTTATAATTAAATCCCGCTGTTAAAATAAATAGCGTGTTTTTAGGAAACAATATATATCAAAAGATTGACACTTGATTATGTCTGGTTTAAATGTGAAATTACAACCAATGACCAACATTGTATTAAATTGTAAAAATATATTCTAAATATACTTTAAAACCACTCAAATTAATAATTTATCACTATTAATTATTTCGATTAAAAAAGTTGTTTTTACTTATAATTTAGTAATTTTCACTAGTCATCATAATATGAAAGTTATCCGAAAAGTACCAAAATTTCACCTTAGGCTAAATTCGATACTCCGAATCCAAGAATGAAGTTCATTTTGAAAAATAAGATTTACAGAATTTTAAAAAGTGGTTATTACTATTCATAACGGCTAGTTTTAATAATATTTTAATAGCACATCGTTGTTTAGTGAAACTCGGTATTGTGTATTACACACGCTATCGAGGAAGGTCGCGATTGCGTGTAATGCAAGGCAAGACAAGGATGCGTGTTGTGCAAGCTCCTTTTGGTGTAGCGTACAACACAAGACATTAATAAAATTAAAAAGAAATTTTTTTTATAAAATCTTGGGCTGTTACATTCTACCCCCCTTAAAATGAATTTCGCCCTCAAAATTCGTCGGGGTTATAAATGGTTTACTATTCGAAAGTTTCTTTAATAGAAACCCACATCGTAAAAAGGAATATCAAAACCAATCTTTAAAAACAAAAGTATGAAACGTAACGATTATCCAAAAAAACTAATCATTGGGTTTCCACATAGGTGAAAATATGGATATGGAAGAGAAATCTAACCATCATGTTATGATGGAGAGTGGTAGAGAACATGGCTATGGAAAAGCCAGTAATCACAAATCCATAGATTTGTGATCACTAGGACAACATTTTTGGTTTTCAAGATCATTTCCCCTAAAGTTGAAAATTTGAATTAGAATAAATACTTACTTTATTTTGGTACAATCTCACTGTTGTTCGTGCCTTGAACAATTTCCACTTAATCTCTTAAATAAATGAAGTTGAATTTGTTATTCGTGAAGTGTTAGCAGATCATGTGATAGAATGACGGGTCATTCCATCTGTCTCAAACAAAAGGTTAGCAAAAATTATATGCATAAATCGATCTATAGTGAGATTAATCATATATGGTTCCTAAAATGGACTTATACTTCATATATCATACTGCTTAATATAATAAAACTAGTTTCTACTAAACAGGGACTTCCTGTAGGCCAGTGGTAGGCGATAAAGGCCAGTCGCACTTCGGTTGTGGGTTCGATTCCCACAGCCTTGTCCGAAGCGATGGGCTGTCGCCCGTCCTGCAGGTTGTCCTTTTTCCAAAACTATATTACTATAACATCCCATCAATAATATCGAAAAAAATTTCTATCCTTAAACAATACTAACTTACGTCCAACACAATCCATTCCAATCTTTAGGCTTATCCATAATACTGCAGTCCACTCTCATAAGATAGTGAAAACAATTACCAGAGATTTAATATCATCGTTGATCCCCATATATCATAAGATATGTTTTGTTGGTCACATTCCAAACATTCAAAGTCCTTAATCATGTATACTCTTGAATACCCATTGAACCTTAGTGAAAACTTGAATGCAGTTAAAAGTTAACACTTTACACATACCAAACTCCTCAAAATTATTTATACTCAAACCATGATATCACTTAGTCCTTATATCAATCATGAGCTCATGAATAGAATCAAACATCTCATTATCTTCTTATCCTTTTATTATGCACTTATCTACTTTCCAAAAGTATCTGAATAACCTTTCATGGTTACTGGTAACATTAATCAGACAACAATGTAACAATCCTTACAAGTCTCTTTATTCCATAGTACCATGAGATTACTTATACAACATTACACATGATAAACATGTAATCATTCCACTACATTCTTAAACCATTGACCGAGCTTCAACAATTCTTTCCTCTCACATATCATTTGTAGTCTCTTCATCATCATCCACATAAATATTTCCCATACGACCATACTGATTATCTTCATGAGACTTTCCCTTAGGGCATTGGTTTGCATAATGCCCGTACATTCCACATTTAAAGCATTTAACCATTGTTGATGTCATAGCAATACCATTATCCTCATCCATGGTGTTAACTGAACCTTTTCCTTTGCACTTACTTGCTTTGTGTCCTTCTTTTCCACACCCAAATCATCTTCCAGTTCCTTTGAAACATTCTCCTTGATGCCTCTTCCCACATGATTTACATAGGGGAAATTGAACTTTCTTTCCTCTATGATCATCATGAAACTCCATCTTTCTCTTATTAGCCGAGTCAGGAAACTTACCAAATTTTACTTTATTGATCATATTATGAGATTGCTGATTTGGAATAATAATGATGTTTGGACTTCCAAATCCCATTTCATTATGAAGAATATCATTCCATTGTCCATCATATCCTCCATTATCGTGAATCATCTTGTTTCCAGCCATTTTCTAAAACCCAAAAAAAGAATAGTGTGAGAGGCAAAAATCATGCTAGGGAAAACAACATAATAAAGGTGGAGTATCCTCAATATCTAACATCTTAGGTTAAATTCTATGATCGTTACCGTAGTTCTAGGACTCTATCCTATACGTATACTTATCCTTAGGGACATCCCTATACCTTATAAATATCTCTAAGGATCTCACTAAAGTTCTCGCATCCTAGTTTCCAAAGGTTGACTAAACCTTTACTCTGATACCAACTGTAGATACCCGAAGCTTATCGTACATGGACATTACATTACTTTTGCGGAATACTTAGTACATAACAAAAACACACACTAAAGGATCGTAATAGTTTAGTGTCTTTGGAAACTCGGAACGTAATCTTCTAATCGTGGTGAAAGATCTTCAATATCTCCCATAAAGATCTTCCCCTTTTTTTACCTAAAACCTTTATTTATATCCTGGGGAAAAGAAAAAATAAAAGGGTGAGCTCAAATGCTCAGTAAGGGTATACAAAAGAAATAAAAATTATATCATATCTTTTTGAAAATCATAACCTGCAAAAGAGATCATAATATCTTAACATGGAACAAATCATAGAAGTGAAAATGAGATCACCATAATCATAACATGAAACTTGAAACTTTGTGGCATGCACACATAATCATGGAAAATTATTTCTTGTTAGTCATGACTCATTTCCAAGACTATCTTAGTGGACAATGTCCCTTTCTGAATCGAGTAACCCTCGTTTCAGTCCTGTTTCACTGAACCGGTATAACCTACCATTTTAGCCATGTCTATCTCATGAGATATAAAATCTTTACCCAATGCATTGGAGGGAGATATAGGTCCCACCCATCTTATAATGAATCCTTTCTTATGTGTGCCACATAATCATAAAACATACATCATCGCATAACACATGTAACAAAAATGGGATTCTTGAAACATCATGACATCATAAATCAATTCATATAAGATAAAGGAATTCATAAAAATAATTCCATCACAACATGATAAAATCAATTTAATAATAGGGATAAAAATAGAACCCTTTATTATCTTAGATGGAAAATAATTTTGATAAAACACTTGAACTCCATTCTTGAGGAAAATATCCTTTCTTCTTCAAAAAACATTTTTCCTTTCATAACATGTCATACTACTTTAAAATAAAAGAAGTTGATTAAAAATAAACTTGAAAACTTGTAAAGGAAGCTTCTTGGAAATAATGTTTTAAAAATCCATTCATGCCGTATAAGTTAAAAAAACATTTTTCGTACTTTTGTCGGAAAAGTCAAAAAGTACCTCGTACGAAAAACGACAAAAGATTCCTTTCATATCTTTTACAAAAAAACTTACCGAAGGGTAAAATTGGATATAAAATATTGTAGAAGGATGGAAATAATATTACATATTGAGGAAACATGGATGTGGATGATAAAATACACCCCAGTAATTACCAATGTAAAAACAATCTCGGATAAAAGTGTGATTGTGATATTTCCCTTACCTTATGTCCGACTTGCTTTGTAAGTGTCCGAACCTCCTCTTCTTTGAAGTGCCTCTTTGAGACCTCCTCTTAGGGCACTAGAATTGGTCTTTGAGGAAGACCATAACCTCTAGGATGTTGCTAGGGAAGTGGAGAAGAGATTTTGGCAGGGGTTGGCCGAGATTGAGTGCTCAAATTGGTGTGAGGAGGAGGGGGAGGAGGTTTCCTTTTATAGGGGAGGAGAGGGGCACCTTAGGAATATCTCAAAACATTATTTTATATTAAAGTCAAAATCGGTTTATAATGGTTCCAAAGGGTCTTATTTCGAAGCTAAAGTGGGGATGGGTAGAAATCCTATCAACCAATAGAATTTAGACAAGTTTAGGATATTATTTTAAGCTTATCAATTAGATTTAACTCTAAGTTAAATAATTTAACTTTTACCATGTCTTTTTGTTTTCTTTCACTATATGGTTAATAAACTTACTATAACATGCCAAACGAACCCCAAATTGTTTATTATTAATATATATATCCTTATCTAAGTCATTTGGATGAACCTTAGATTTTTAGGAATACAATAACAATTAATAATATAATATTTGATTTAAAAACTATTTTGTGTCAATTTTGACACTATTTGATATATGATTTTTTTGAAAGTCATAACAGAATTAAATGTTCGAACCAAGTTTATTAAATCAACATTAATATATCATAGTAACCTAGAAAATTAGTGGAATTCATAAAAAATCTCAAATTACATTTATTTTGGTGTTTATAACATCAATTATGTCAATATTTCATTAATAAGATAATTACTGCATCATCGTTGTGTCATAAATAAATTAAATTATTTGATGTCTAAAAATTACAAATAAAATACCATAATGTAGGAAATATTTTTTTCTTTCTAATGAATATTTACAATCGAATTTATCTTATGTATAACCCCATATTAAAAATGATTTACTTATTAAACTTTGATTTTAACTATTTTAACCTTTCTTTAAATAAATTAATAATAAATGTCCTAATCTAATCCAGGTGGGCCTAAATGGTCATATTTTATTCCTAAGTTTGTTTTTGGTCGAATTAAACTTGTCCAATAGAATTCGGACATGTGTTAGGGTAATAGTAATATCATATTTACCCTTAGTTACCCTATTTACTATTAACCGCGGTAAAAAAAGTAAAAAGTTACTATTCACCAAAAAAATTATTTTCATCTCATTGAACCACATTTTAGTCCTTGATATTAACCGTGTCTCTCGGATTTTCGAAATTCCATTCACAGAAGCGGCAAAATTAAGTTTTATGAAAAATTCAGTTTTTTTAACTACCACTTAGTAGTTTCACTATTCATCAAAAATTGATGTTTTTCAGAACAATGCCAAAATTTCATCCTAAGATATATTTCATATTCCGAATTCAAAAATGAAATCTATTTTACCAAATTCATAACATAGAAGTTTCATTAATTAATTTTATAATTAAATCCCACTGTTAAAATAAATAGCGTGTTTTTAGGAAACAATATATATCAAAAGATTGACACTTGATTATGTCTGGTTTAAATGTGAAATTACAACCAATGACCAACATTGTATTAAATTGTAAAAATATATTCTAAATATACTTTAAAACCACTCAAATTAATAATTTATCACTATTAATTATTTCTATTAAAAAAGTTGTTTTTAATTATAATTTAGTAATTTTCACTATTCATCAGAATATGAAAGTTATCCGAAAAGTACCAAAATTTCACCTTAGGCTAAATTCGATACTCCGAATCCAAGAATGAAGTTCATTTTGAAAAATAAGATTTACAGAATTTTAAAAAGTGGTTATTACTATTCATAACGGCTAGTTTTAATAATATTTTAATAGCACATCGTTGTTTAGTGAAACTCGGTATTGCGTATTACACACGCTATCGAGGAAGGTCGCGATTGCGTGTAATGAAAGGCAAGACAAGGATGCGTGTTGTGCAAGCTCTTTTTGGTGTAGCGTACAACACAAGACATTAATAAAATTAAAAAGAAATTTTTTTTATAAAATCTTGGGCTGTTACACCCATGGTATAATGACCACCGAGGCTTCCGCTGGAAAGATAACTAACAACCTAGCCAACCACATGGAAAAAATACTTACCCCATCAGAACTACCAAAACCATAACCAGTTCCAAACCCAACCTATCCAATACCAACATCCACCAGTCCATTTTTAAAAAAACCATCCACCTCCAAAATATCCCCCTGGGATAAACCAATCTTCTCAAGCACCAACCCAAACTATTCCACAAAGCCTACTAGAACAACTGTGCAAAAAAATGGAAAGGATGAACTTGGAAGTCTCTTCCCTAAAACAATAACTTCAAACCATAAAAATTGGAAAGGCAACCATTCCTACTCAAGTGGTACCATCCTCAAATTCAAGGGGAGAGTCCAGTTGTACTCAAACAACTCATGAAAAACTAAAGGTTGTGACTATTTTAAGAAGTGGGAAATCAGTTGAGAAACCTGAACAAATAAGTCAGAAACCATTTTAAGATTCAAACTCTAATGAAAATTCAAATAAACCACAATATAAAACTGAGGAAATTGATAACAATTTGAAAGAAACAACTCTTCAACAAACAACCCCACAACCTACACCATTTACTCAATGTAGGAGGGGGAAAACCAAGCCTGAATTGAGTGAAACATTGAGGGAAATATTCTCACAAGTCAAGTTGAACATTACCCGTCTTGATTCCATCCAAACCATACCTTCCTACTCAAAGTACCTTAAAGACTTGTGCACTTTTAAAAGAAAATTTTCACATAAAAACCATGTCCTTTTGGCTGCTAATGTGAGTACCACCATTCAAGGGACCATTCCTCCTAAGTTGAAAGACTAGGGTTTCCCTTACATCAATGTTGAACTAGGAGAGGGAAAAGTTATCAAGGCCTTGTGTGACCTAGATGCTAGTTTCAATCTCATCCCATATGTTTTGTACTACCAGTTAGGCCTAGAAGAGCTCCAACCCACATCTGTCACACTTCAGCTTGATGATCATAGCATTAGGGTTCCAAAGAGGATTTTAAAGGATGTTCTGGTAAAGGTTGAAAACATCATCTACTATGATGACTTCATTGTCCTTGACAACCATACAAACTTAGGAAATAAGGAACAAACCCCAATCATAATTGGTCATCCTTTCCTTGTAATAATCAACTCTATTATCCGATTCTGATATGGGACTATGACCATCACCATTGGAAACATGAGCCTAGAATTGAATATATATAATTAAAGCTCACAAATAGGGGATGATGAGGATGTTCATGGAGTAAACATGATAGGAAGCATTGATAATGAATCTATAGAACATCAAGGAATATTTTATGGATGTTTAAGTCAGGATGAGATTGATTTCATTTTTTCACATAAAGGAAGTCTATCTCCTTGGATTGAATCATTTTTAAATTACTCTTATGATGAAGTATTAGGTCCAACAATCATTGAAACCTTTTGGGAAACCACATTCATAGAGACCAATCAAACATCCTTCCCTAAATATGATCAAACCAATCTTATAGATGAAACTTATATATGTGGGGAATCAATCCTCTCTGAAACTCTAAAAAAAGAAATTGATATTGATACAATGTCCCAATATTCTGCTGAAATTCTGAACCATCCGGATCTTGAATTGAAGTAAATTCCCACTGCACTCAAGTATTCCTTCCTAGGGGACAATCAAACACATCCTATTGTAATTTCTTCTTATCTTGAAGCCAATCATGGTAGGATGCTTCAAGATGTCCTTAGGAAACATATAAAATCCATTGGTTAGACCCTGTCTAATATTCCTGGGATTAGCCCACTTTTCGGGACTCATAGGATTGTTCTGGAATATGATTCAAAGCCATGTCGTCAACCTTAAAGGTGACTCAATCCTAATCTCATGGGGGTAGTAAGGAACTTCTGAAATTGTTAAAATCTGTTATCATATATCCCATAGCTGATATTGAGAGGGTCAGCCCAATCCAAGTGGTTCCCAATATGGAAGGAATCACAGTGATAACTAATAAGGATGTAGAGATTCTTCCAACTAGGGTGAGTAGTGGATGGAGGGTTTTCACTGACTATAGGAAGCTAAACTCATTCACCAAGAAGGACCATTTCCCCTTACCATTCATTGACCAAGTCCTTTAGAGAGTGGCAGGTCATGCCTTATTCTATTTCTTAGATGGGTACACGGGGTATAATCAAATTGAGGTCTCCCTAGAGGATCAAGGGAATACTACATTCACCTATCCATTCGGCACCTTTCCCTTCAAACGTATGCCATTCGGGTTATGAAATTCCCCGGGAACCTTCCAGCGGTGCATGATGGGAATCTTCTCAGACATGGTAGGGAATTTTCTAGAGGTCTTAATGGATGTATTCTCTATGTTTGGGGATAAATTTGAGGGATGTATGGGGAATGTGGAGAGAGTCTTGTCAAGATGTGAAGAAAATAATCTGGTCCTAAAATGGGAAAATATTCATTTCATGGTTAAAGATGGACTAGTTCTAGGCCATCTGGTCTCAGGTAGGGGGATTGAAGTTGATAAATCCAAGGTTGACATCATTAATCACCTTCCATCACCCAAAACTATCAAGGAAGTGAGGTCTTTCTTAGGAAATTCTGGTTTCTATAGAAGATTCATCAAGGACTTTCGTTCAATCTCTCATCCCCTTTGTACTCTCTTAATAAAGGATGATCCATTTGTTTGGACAGAAAGCTGTGAGGGTTCATTCTCAACCCTCAAATCTTCTCTCACCTCTCCTCCCATTATGAAATCTTTAAATTGGAGCCTTCCTTTTGAACTTATGTGCGATTCTAGTGACTTTGTTGTAGGAGCTGTGTTAGGACAACGTAGTGATAAAAATCCTTATGTCATTGCTTATGCAAGAAAATCCTTAAATGATGTCCAAATCAACTACACCACCACTAAAAAGGAGTTACTTGATATTGTGTTTTCCTTAGAGAAGTTTAGGTCCTACCTCTTAGGATCCCCCATCACTATGTTCACTGACAATTCTGCACTAAAATACCTCTTCCAAAAACAAGATGTTAAGGCTTGATTGATTAGGTGGGTCCTTCTCTTACAAGAATTTGACCTCACAATCAAGGATAAAAAGGGTGTGGAAAATTTTGTAGTTGATCACCTATCTATTATGGAATTCAAAGAGAACTCAAATCACATTTCTGTGTCTGATTCATTTTCTAATGAACACCTTTACGCTATGAGTGACTTCCCTTGGTAGGCTGACATAGACAACTTCTTAGTTATAGGAGTAATTCCAAAATTATTAGGGACTCATGCTCAAAGAAAATTAATTTCTAATGTTAGACACTATGTGTTTGATGATCCATACCTCTATAAGTTCTTCCCTGACCAAGTCATTAGGAGGTGTGTCCCATAATATGAAAAAGAGTGCATCCTTAAATTCTATCATAGTGAGGCATGTGGAGGTCAGTTTTCCTCTAAGAAACCTTATGCTAAAGATCTTTAGTGTGGTCTCTTCTGGCCCACCCTCTCAAGGGACTCCTACACATTTTTCAAAGTTGTCCTAAGTGTCAACAAGTAGGGTCAATCACGAAAAGGAATCAAATGCCACTCACTCCCATATTAGTGATTGAAATCTTTGACTGCTGGGGAATCAATTTCATGGGTCCTTTCCCAAACTCTAGGGGATACCTCTACATCTTCTTAGATATTGATTGTGTCTCAAAATGGGTTGAAGCAACTCCCACCATGTCTAATAACCATCATGTTTTGATCTGATTTCTGAAAGAGCACATATTTTCTCGATTTGGAATTCCAAGGGCTATAATCAGTGATTGAGGAACCCATTTCTGCAACCGTCCATTCTCTTCACTCATGTCTAAGTATGGGATTTCTCATAAAGTTTCCACTGTGTACCATCCTCAAACCAATGGTCAAGTTGAATTAGAAAATATGGAGATTAAGAATATTCTTGATAAAACTGTCAATCCTTCTAGGAAAGATTGGTCTGAGAAACTCTTGGATTCTCTTTGGGCATATCGTACAGCATACAAAACCATCCTAGGAATGTCACCATATAGGTTTTTTTATGGAAAAGCATTCCATTTAACTATTGAATTTGAGCATAAGGCCTTTTGGGAAATTAAGAAAATGGATTATGACCTCTCATTGGCTGGAACAAAAAAAGGAAATTAAATCTCAATGAACTGGAGGAACTAAGGATGGAGGCTTATAAAAATTCATCGATCAATAAATCTAGAGTTCAAGCCTACCAATGTAGGAATATCAAAGTCAAACATTTTGAACTGGTAAAATTTGTGCTCTTGTATTGTTCAAAACTTAATTTACACCCAGTAAAGTTAAGGTTTAGATGGTCAGGACCTTTCATAGTGCATCATGTGTATCCCTATAGGGCAGTCTAGATTCAAGATCCCACATGTGGTTACATTTTTAAGGTCAATGGTCAAAGGTTAAAACCATTCATTAAATCATTCAATAAATAGAAAATAGAGGTTGAGTTAAGTGAGGCAACCTATGAACCAGGAAAAAATTGATAGATTTAGGATCCATCTCGGGCTAACGACATTAAACAACGTGCAGCATGGGAGGCAACCAATGGTTTTCATGTTTTCAATATTTTCGGAATCATTTTTTTTATTAATCATTTTGATTTTTTTTAAAAAATAGACTGTTTATATGTTCTTCTATTATGAGTATGGATGGGTATGAAAGGGGAGCACCATATTCATTCGTGTCATGTGGTGTGATCCTTGAGTAATACCTTACCCAGAAATTTAAAAAGAAGACAATGTATCATCAGTTTGTTTTCTTTATGTGTCGGTTGGTTAAAATAAAAATACAAAAAAAATTCAAAGTATATTAATAAAAAAAGGGACACATCATAGGTCATGGGTCAAACCCCGTCACAACCAGCGAAGCCGTGTGGAATCGAACCCGGGATCGAAGGGAGACAGGGGCTCGCGATTACCACTGACCTGTGGTTTTTTGTGCTTCCTTATTCTATAATTTTTATATATATACTTTTAGAATTCTCTGATTCTGATTTTAATCCATGTATAATTTCATGCGCATCGATTTTGGAAAGTGTGGCTGTCCAATGTGATATTTCATTGTTTATATTTTCATCCAAATAAAAAAAGAATCACAATGCATGTCCTTTGGATAGTGAGGTATTAGTTTGAGTTCATAGGGTCCCCAAAATAAATAGCATAGGTTTGGTGATCATTTTAGTTTTAATATGAGTATTCAAAAAAATTAAAAAAATAATAAATTTGTGCATAGATCAATGAAGTGACTTAATGCGTGGCTTTCGGCACTTGGGGATTGTGACTCCATAGTTGTCTGGCCCAGAGTTAGTAATTTTATCTCTATTTTTTGTAATTTGAATTTTTTTGACTGAATTAACTCGAGATGATGCCCGAGTATGTGGGCTTTACTTGGTTCCCTATGGTCTTTAAGCCTGGGAGTCATCGGAAAAGTCTTGCTAAAGGGGTTGACTCTATTGAGTGCAATTTCAATTACCATGGGAAATTGAAAAAACAAAAAAAAATACATTACATTATTATTTTTTTGAATACTCATCATAATATTGAAATGTTATTCTAGCTAGCGCTTCCATCATTTCCCCCTTGAATAAAGATGAACCCCCATGTCTATTGTGATACACAACACATCCTCATACTTAATTGATATTGGATGAAATATGGCAATGAATTTGAACAAAGGAATGGGCTTGAATTGTGATATGGTTATGGAACTATCCAGTATTGAAATATTTTTATGGGTTTCATGATTTTTTGATATAAGGGTTTTTGGTGACCATTGTGTATTAAAATGTTTTTGGAAAAGAGATTCAAATTTCATATTGTTGAGATAAATTTTGCTCAGGACTAGCAAATCTCAAGTTGGGGTTGTGATTAGCCAATAAAAATACATATTTTAATTACATTTTAATGGTATTAAATTTTAAGTTTTGATATTATGGGCCTGAGTTAGTGGATTTTAATTTTGAACATCCATTCTTAACATATGTGCACTTCATGCCTATTGTACACCAATTTAAGCCCAATGATTCATCTAATTTTAAGGATTGTAATTTTCAATTTTTTAATTTGATATTTTGGTAACTTTATCTAAACTTAAATATGAACATTTTTTATTCAAGGATCAATGGAGGATTCATAAAGGACGCTGGAGATATTTGGTGATGAATGTAAATAATTATGGAGAAGGAAGATTGGACACCAACCCACTGATGAAAATGTAAGACCCACAATAAAACCCCAATGAAGCCCAAATTTCTTGGGATGATATATTAAATACATAGGAACAAATAATTATTTAGGATCCAGTGCCAATTCGTCCTCTATCGTGGTTATTTAGGCGGCCCAATTTGAAGATAAACTTCTTGGCCAGATTCTGTGGCCCAAAAAAACAGCCCACCATTTTACACATATCTCGTTAACCATACACTATTTTAGGATGACCATTGTCAGAAGGTAAGGTGACATATAAATATAAATTTTAGTATTCTATGATCCATGAAAATTCGGCCATATAGAAGGTCTTACAGGCGCATCTGTTCGGTGGAAGCAAGCTGGATGCCACCTCGGGTCAAGGGTGGAAAAGTCTACTCTCCCTTACTTTCCACCACCCTAGGCCTACCATACTCAAGTGGGATCTTTTGTACTATTAGGAGATCGACCCAACCCTCTAGAAATGTCTATTTAAGGTAGTGGTGATAGAGGAGTTTATCATCTTTTGATCTTTTTTTTCATTGTAATGTTATGCTGCGATTTTGTTGTCTCAAATTTGTCTTCCACATGTAAGTTGTTTTAATTTATCCTTGTTTCTTAATAAAAGTTATTTATATCTTATTATTCTGTTTCTGTACGTCTCAATTTTATACCGTTGCCTCAGGGTGTGAATTTATTCACACCAAACCTTGTGAAATTATTCACACAACGGTGGAGTGATCATTTCCTTTTTATTGTTTTCTTTACTTCTTCAATTCCTCCCTCATGAGTCTACTTCCCACTTCCATTGAAACCATATCATCAATGGAGGGCTAACCCACTTATGGGTTGATACAAGGGAGTAGAAATGGGCTGTATTAAATCTTATTTATCACCCCATTAATGTCTAATCACTTCTTCAATTGAGATTTTTATTTGATGATTTCTAAACTCCATCGTCCTTGTTGAATTTAAGGCCACACACTTCAAGTGCTAATACGAACCTTTACCTTGAAGTGCTCAAAACATTGATCCTTCAAGTGTATAGGTGATTAGTATTAATGGGTGTAGGTTTTACACCAGGATGTTATGATGTTGTTTGATCTTATTAAATGAACTCATCTCATATATAAGAAATTAAAATCATTTAAAAAGGAATTCATCCAATCCACCCTGAGCGATAACCTAGGATCAACCCATTGCCTGAATTTTAATTAACATAAATCTGTTAGTGATCCTTTAAACCCATCTTAAATCAACCCATGTTGTCCACTTCATAGCCAAAATAAATCCATAGAATGTACGTGTCTGTAGGTTACTTCTTAGGTCTCTGAGGATTCGATAACCCAAGCTAAACTACAAGGACCATTCTACCTTCATCTCTTGGGTAACTTTGAGCGAGAATCAAAATCCATGGCCATGGTGTTCTATAGGAAAGTTCAATTTACAAGAAGTTAAATAAAAATACATCGATCACATAGGTTGATGGCACCAGCATGCAACATGCCTGATTTGAGATATCATGATAAGGGGATTATATTGCAAAGTAAGTATTCGTATGGGGTATCATATCGTTGTGGTATCAACTTCCTTTTCTATGGATGCCTTGGCATTTTCTAGATGTTAACCTTGGAATTTAGGCTGTTTTTCCTAATTCCACTGATAAAGAGGCCTAGAAGGCCACACACTAAGTGTATCTAGAATCTCAATTAAATAATATAATATTATTTATTTTTAAACAAGCTGAATAAATATTATTCCCACACATTGTTTAATAATTATTCATGTTTTTCTGTATTGTATATATATTCCTTCACCAGTTATTCGAGAGAATATAATGTGATTTGACTATTTAATAATTTTTTTTATTTAGTGAATATAATAGTTATTTATTTATTAGCGAATAATGTAGTGAAAATTAATTAATAAATAACTAGTCATTATTCAAGGATCGATATATATTGTGGATAAATGACGGACCGAGTTCAAATGGTCTATTGAGAAATAATAAATAATAAATATTATTTGATTAAATAATTTAATTCACAAGTTTAGTGCATGTCGATTATTATTATTATTATTCTTGTTTTTTTTACATGGGGTTTTGTAGGGATTAAATAAATAATAATGTCACTTATGAACTTTTTTTATATTAACTCTCACGATATATAAACTCAATTATATTATTTTCTCAATAATCTAATTCATTTGTTTGGTTGTTCACAACAGATATAGAGAATCCTCCGAAGACCTAGAGAGCTCCCTTCTCTAAGAACAATCCAAAGAACGGAGAGTGATCTTTTTCTCACTATGCCAAAATTTGTATTTAGTGGTGGTTTTGGAAAATCATCACTAAATAATGTGTTGGGAAATAATTAGCCGCAGTTTTTTAAAACCTTCATAGAACTATTTAGCGGTGGTTTTTTAGCAGCTGTTTAAACCATCTCTAAATGGTATTTAATTTTATTTTATTTTTTTTATTTTTTTTATTTTTTTTATTTTTTTATTTTTTTTATCTTCATAATTTATTTATTTTTTTATTTATTATTACCATTCTCATGCTCATATCCATGCACAAGTCCACGTCCATGCACATGTCCATGCCATATATAGAAATTCTGTATTGGGCGAGATTTGAACCCCTTACCTCTTGCTTAATCTCCAAAGACTTTACAACTCCAGCAGGCTCTTCAAGTGGTTAATAAATCGAATTTAATATACTTATATGGGTGTCTATATATATATATAAATTGGAAAACCAATAATACAGAACAAATAAATACATACTAAATATTTACTAATCAATAATTATTAATCCATAATTGATAATTGATAATTAATAATTAATAATTAATAAGTAACTATTAATTATTAATAAGTAATTATTAATATTTTATAATTAGTAATTAAAAAATACTAATTAATAAATAGAATATAAATGAATAATAAATAAAGAAATTTATAATATGGAAAAAATGGTAAATAAAAAATGGAAAATAATAAATAGTAAACAGTAAATAATAAATAGTAAATTGTAAAAAGTAAATAGTAACTTCTAAATACTAAATACTAAATACTAAATAATATATAATATGTAATATATAATATATAATATGTAATATGTAATATATAATATCTAATATCTAATATCTAATATCTAATATCTAATATCTAATATATAATATATAATATATAATATATAATATATAACACATAATATATAATAAAATATATATGATATATAATAGATAATAGATAACATATAATATATAATATATAATATATAATATATAATATATAATATGTAATATGTAATATGTAATATATAATATGTAATTTCTAATTTCTAATTTCTAATTTCTAATATATAATATGTAATACAAAATATATAATATGTAATATATAATACATAATATATAATATATAATATATAATATATAATATATAAGTAATGTATAAATAATAAATTGATTAAAAATAATTTAATATATGATAAATAAATAATAAATAAATAATAAATTAATAAATAATAGATAAATAAATATTAAATATTAAATATTAAATATTAAATATTAAATAATTGATAATTAATAATTAATAATTAATAATAACTTATAATTAATAATTTATCATTAAGAAATAATAATTAATATTTAATATTTAAAATTTAAAATTTTATAAATAATTAATAAATTATTAATAATTTTTTCATAAATAAATAATAATTAATTAATAATTAATTAATATTGAATAAATAAATAAATAGTGAATAATAAGCTAATAATAAATTAATATTTAGTAAATCAAAAATAAATTAATAGATAAAATAAAAATAATCAATAATAAATATTAAGGAATACAGAATAAGGAATAAGGATTAAATAATAAATAAATAAATAAATAAATAAATAATTAGATAATTAATTAATTAATTAATTAATAATTAATAATAACTAATAACTAATAATTAATAATTGATAATTGATAATTAATCATTAATAATTCTAAATTCATAATTAATATTTAATATTTAATACATATATAATAAATAAATAACTATTCATTAAATAATTATTAATGAATAAAGAATAAATAAAGAATAAATAAATAAATAATAAATGAATAATAAAATAATAATAACTAATTAATTAAAAATTAATTAATTAATTAAAAATAAATTAATAATTAATGTGGACATAATAACTAAATGAAAAATAAATGAATAAATTTATCAATAAATAAAATGATAAATAATAAATAATACATAAATAAATATTAATTAATTAATTAATTAATTAATAATAAATAAATTAATAAATATTATATAAATTAATAAATAAATAACAAATAAACAATTAATTAATTAGTTAATTGAATAACTCATAAAATATTAAGAACATCTAAAAACCCTAAAAATGATAAAGTGACCATAAAATCTAATATGATACTCCCTTTTTAGGACCACAACCAGTCAAATCAAAGATCATGAAATGATCTTTGATTTGATATGTGGTACAAGCTGAATGAATACCTGGATCGAATGTTGTAACTATTTGAATTTTAAAAAATTGGAGGCTGCAACTAAAACCTCTGTTTCATAGGCCTTATAGGAATTTATCGTGGAATAGAAAGTGTTACAATACTTATAGACTTGGTACCAGACCTAAACGGCATAGAGCTTGTTGTAGGCTTTGATTTGATATGTGGTAGAGCCCAAACTGACACCTGGATTAAAAGTTATGGTCGTTTGAAGTTTGAGTTCGATTTTTGACTTTTAAAAATAGAATATATTTTTTCCCTTTTATTATCACATGATTTAAATTTTTCTTGGTTATAGGTTATTTGATAAGCTTCGATTTGACTGGTTGTAGAGCTGAAATGGACTCCGGGATCAGAAGTTATGGTCATTTGATGTTGAAGTCTGTTATTCTACTTCTTGGAGATTTGTTTTCAGTTTAAAAATATTATTAAATAATAATTATAAATATTTATTAATTGACACGTTATAAAAATTAAAATAATAAATAATAAACTATATTTTATTGATAATAATAAATAATTAATTATAATTAATAAATAAATAATTTTTTAAAATTTTCTTTCCTCAATTTCGCGGTGGTTTTGAAAAAATAGATGCTAAAAAATTGTAATTTTTTTTGGAATAAATTCTAAAAAATTTATAAAAAATATTTTAAAAACATTTAGCCGCGGTTTTTTCACGGAAGTTTTCAAAACATCCACTAAATTTTTTTCGATCAAAAAAATAGCGATGGTTTTGAAAACTGCTGTGAAAAAACCCACTGTTAAAACATTGTTTTCTTTTAGTGTCTACCTCCAACTCTCAAGTCAACAGAGATCCAAGAGACAATTTGGAAGCGTTTCTCGAGGTGATAAAAGGCGGGTGATGCAAGTGATATGATCTTCCGTGCTATTACCTAGATATTCCTACGATGAAATTCAAAGATTTGTAGAACATGTGTGGATCACCGATAGAGGGAATCTACCATTGATTCCCACAATGCAACGATGGTACAACGCAGATCTGTTGACAGGTCCATCAATGAAGAATAATTCCATCAAGTTAATTCTTTAATTAATTAAATTTATTATAAATAATATGTGATGATCCTCTCTCTGGTTTTGGTGTTTTATCCCTTGTTTATATTCTTTGATTCGGTTCTATAGATCACAATATTTTTGTTTGTGTAAATCTCAGATTGAACATCGTTCCTGGAAAAATAAAAGTTGGGCATGTCCCATTGCAAACTTTTGCTACTTCTTGAACCTACAAGTGGTATCAAAGGGGTCACATAATTAATTATAATTATTTAAATATTTTTGATGATTTACACATTTATGATTTAGTTTTTAAATTCAAGTTTAATCATTCTTTTAATCTGAATTGTGAGATCCGATTCTTCCTCCTTCATTTCTCATAGATATAATCAATGAGATTAATTTTATGAATGAAATAATGTCAAAGAACTCATTCGGAGGTGCTAACGATTCTAGCCGGATAAAATAGGATTACACAATGTGTAACCGGAGTTATGCGTTGTGTACTTGTATTTAATGCATTTGGAATTAATTCGGTAGTTAATTCAATGTGTGTGAATTAATGACATACAATGTAGTTAATTATAACACATCATGTTGACCACTCTATCCTAGTGCATGGTTAGTAATAGTACATTCTATTTAGCCCATATACACTATGTGTAGTCCCATTGAGTCATAGACAGGCTGTGTGTTTTATACATGGTCTACCTGGCTGGTGATCATGTAACTCAGAGTCCACATGTCATGTAGTCCCTTTTACACATCGTGTACTCCATTTTTTGGGGTACAATTTACATGTCGAGTCCCTAGGCATGTACCTCGGATAGATGCTGAGAGATATACACATCGTGTAGCTCATTTGTACAAATCGTTCACTTATAACAAATTATGCAGACTTCAAATTTATTTATAATACAGTGTAAACCTTGAGACATGTTCTTGTGTGTGGTAATTAAGTTGATAGGACACACCATATGATGGTTTTTTGATATATATATATATCTGTGTGTGTGTGTGCTTAATTAATATTTTTTGTAGTCTTTGGATCTGTATATCATGCATGAGTTGTATTATAGTTGTTCCTCTACATGCATTGAAGCATAACATGTGACCAAAAAATAATTTAATTCATGTAATCATTAAGTGTATAGTGCACATCATGAAAGTATGTGATAAGTCATGTATGTAATATGTCACAAAAGTAAAACTATATATGAGTATAATACATGTTGGGTGGGTTCGGATGGTTATCCATCGTGTTTCCTCCAAACTATATTTAATGTAAACATTTAATTTTAAATAAATTTATTAAATTTATTTAAAATTATGATGGATGCTAATCTCAAGGAAATTCGGATGAGAAATAAGATAAAATAATTGATTAATTAAATATAATAATTAATTTATTTGAGTTCGGTTTATCTTAATTAAGAAAAATTAAGAATTGAATGTGAGTTTTATTAAATGTATAATTTTTTGTATGCATGTGGATGATTATGAGAATATACTAGACCTTTGTATGTGATTGGTTTCATTTAATTTATTATTAAATTAAATTTTTGTCATGTGTGTCTTCTCTCCTCTTATTATATAGGGCATGCTTGGCCATGGTTTCTTTTATATAAACCATTTCCCCCCACCTTCGTATGAGTAAAATCATATGTAATAGATAGAGATCCCAAGCTAGTGCAGGTAGTTCAAGTTTGGAGTTTAGGTAAAACCAATTCAAGAGAGATACATTGGTGTACAAGTGGAAAGCTGCCACCCGAACCATAATTGGTTCAAGGTATTTTTCCTCCAGGTAGGTGGTTATTTTTTCAACCACTATAAAAACTAACCATTAGTAAATTCTCATGATCATACCACTTTATTATTTTATTTCTATCAAGTTTTATGGTTATTTCATTATGGATGTTTTTTCGCGATCACATGATTTTATGAAATTAACTAGCATGCAAGATAGAACTAAAATAAATTGGTTTATGCATAAATATTATATAATACATGGTTAAACACTTAAGTAAATCCACTTAATATTAAAAATTCATTTAATAAAGATAATAATTTGAAATTTACGCATAAAATGGTAAAATTACTCAATAATATATATTAATTTATTATATTACTCCACTCTCTTAGTTAAAATCAAACCATAGTTCAAAATTCTTGACCAGCCAAAGTTGGGGTGCTTTCAATTATAGGGGAATTCTAACTTGATGTTTTGGGTTGACTTAACATAACTTAGTTAACGTCAAGGGTTGGCTATCAAAGTAGGACTTGGTGTGACTCATAGGTAATGGTTGAGGAAATCCAATTTAAGGATTTTAGGATTGTGGCATCCACTCAACATATCAAGGATATGTGAGTTGATGCATTTGGCATTTAGAATTCCTACCTATAAACATTCATGTTGCTTGGCCAACCAAAGTTGGGGTAATAACATTCGGAATATAGATCTTTTCTAGTTGAATATCCAAGAAATAAGATATTCCAAAACCAATGGTGAGGACTTTTGAGTTTTGATAAAATAGAAGGAGATTAATAAATATAATATTTATTTATTTATCTAAATTTATCAGATAAAGTACTAAAATTCTGATTATCTAGTTTTGTAGAAACAACCATAAAATGACATCAAATATATCATTTTAATCTATATTTGATATAGAAAACCTTCTCAACAGCTCAAATTTCCAAGAATGGAAAAGACACCTAAGTGTCATCATTCTCCTTGAAAGGAAATTATATGTGCTGGAAGAACCTTTTCCTAAAGTCCCTAGCAATGAGGCTAGAGTTGAAGTGTTAAAACTCTATGATAAACATTTTAACGATTCCACAGATGTTCATTGTTTCATGTTATCATCCATTTCCAATTATCTTCTGAAACAACTTGAGGAAATGGATGTATATAGAATGATGTCTCAGTTTTGAGATATCTATCAAGAGAAGGCAAGTCAAGAGAGGTACGATATCTCCAATGATTTGTTTACAACTGAATAAAAATTAAATTTTTTATTACAGAAACAATTTTGTGGGAAAAGTAAGAAACCAATTGTTCATGCACAAAAGGAAATAGATGAACCACTGAAGAACAGTTTGAGCCAGTTAGTGTTAATCTCTCTACTTAGATTCCAAGAGATAATGCTAACCTGAGTATCAGAATCATCCTTTAGAAGGTCTTCAAAATGGTTTGCCAGTTTGTTCCAAGCCTGGATGTACTCTTCTTGGTTGATCTTCCCATCATTAAAACCCCTAATCAAAATCAGATCCTGTTTCTCAATCCAATTACTCTGCTCCTCATTGGTGACTACCCTTAAAGGTCTTCCCATCATCCTATTAGCTTCTTCATCGGTAGCATTAATTATTAAAACAATTTCAACCGTTTCTTCTCCCAAGTGCATAAGAAGCTCCAAATAAGGGTATGTCTCCATACCGGACTCGCATGGTTGGCCAATTTCAGCCTTGGAAGATGAAAGGGGGTCATTGACCCCCATGTTAACCTTGGATTTATTTGATGATCTAGTCTCCCTTGGCAGTGGTAAGTAAGAATAGTCTTTCCTCTCTTTCCAAGAGCCCCTCCGACTCTTACTTCTCCTCGGGCTTATCGGATCCCCTTGGAATTCTGCTCCTATATCACCTGAAAAAATCTCAGATTTCCCATCACTGGTTTCTGTCCCGGATTCCCTCTTCTTCAGTGAGGACCTATCCGGATCAGCCTCCTTTTCCGAGTTATCCTGTGAAAGCCCTTCAAATTTATTATTAATCAAAATTGCACCCATTTCTCTACTTGGCAGATTACCTAAATCCTGATGCAGTACCTTACTGCCAGGAGAGCCACCCTCCCTTGATGCCTTGGGTTCCAGGCCTTTTTCATTGGTTCCAAGCCCTGCGCGCACAGCCTCTTCATATGAAGTTGTCTGAGGAGTCCTACTTTGTTGACAACAAATATTGAAGAGTTTGTGCCAGTTTTACCTCATATAGTTAAGATTATTGGATAAATTTAATGCTTATACATCTTAGGGATTAAATTCCCATATGAATTTCATACATATCTCATACTTTCATCACTTTCCAATACCTTGTCCATTTTTATTATTAATTACAACATGATAAATAATGAGAAGAGTATTTCTAAAATTCTTACTTTTATTCTTCAAGTGGATAAGGACATGGGGTGTGATAAACCCACGGTCCTGATAGTGAATAAGAAAATTAAGAAAAGGGAAAAGGTTCCCAAGGCCTATAAATAGTCTAAATCTTCTGAGCACCATCCTTCCAATAAGAGGAAGATCTAGAGGCAATGTAAGGAAAATGAGGTAGTATGTTTTACATGTGGAAAGCTAGGATACTAGAAGAGTAACTAAACCCATAAACTAGGGGAGATAAATGTACAATCGTTATCGAGTGTAATCTTTCAATATCTAGGCAATGGAAATTAGATATATCTTGGGGATCTCACATCTATATCCAAATATAAGAACCAAGTATATACCAAAATATTTACAGAGGAGTGGTGGATTTGAGAGTTTCTAATGGTGCGAGGATGGATGCTATAGCCATTGGTGACTACCAACTTTCATTTCAAACTATAATTATTTTGGTTTTAAAAGATTTTATCATGTACCTATGGTTACCAAGTACATAATTTTTGTATAATTCCAATATGTAGATGGGTTTATTTTCAAGTTTGTAAGTAAAATTTTATTCTTTTATAAGTACAACATATGTTATCGTATCGTAAATTTAAATAACGATCCTTATGTATTAAATTTCAAAACCCAAGTATTGTAAATTGATAATGAATCATGCTTACATGACTCATATGACACCCATATTTGGTATCACCATCTTGGTTATGTAAATGAGAAGTATTTAACAAAGCTCTGTCAAGATGGTTTTTTAGAATCATCTAATCTAAGACCACTTGAAAGACAACATGGTTATTTACAAGGAAAATGAACAAAGGACCATTTGGAGGACAAGGTGAAAGGGCCACAGAGCTTCTATGATTGGTACACACTAATTTGTGTGGACCATTTCTAGTAAAAGTTAGAGGTGGATATTCTTACATCATAACTTTTACTGATTAATTGAGTAGATATGGTTATATCTACTTGATGAGGTATTTTTTCAAGTCCTTTGAGAAATTCAAGGAATTCATGAATGAAGTAAATAATTAGCATGTAAAGATGATAATGAATCTTAAATTTTATCGAGGTGGTGAAGATATTAACCAATATTTCATCAACTTCCTACAAGAGTTTTGGATTCTATCTCAACTCACTCCACCTTGTACACCATAGTGGAATGGTGTTAGTTAAATGAGGAACTATACCTTGTTAGACATGTTAAAGTTGATTATGAGTCATGAAGATCATCCATTATATTTTTGGAGATATTAATTAAAACTCGTGGCATATATATTAAACTAAGTACTATCTAAATTGAGAAATAAAATTCCTTTCAAGCTATAGAGTGGAAAGAAACCCATTTTTTCACACACACGTGTATGGGGTTTCAAGGCATTTTTAAGGCCCTCTCTAGAAACAAACTAGAACCTTAGGGAATAATTTGTATCTTTATAGGATATCCCAATGAAATAAATGGATACACCTTCTACAACCCCTCAGACAAGATAGTGATCATCACCAAAAAATCACATTTCTTGAGCGAATAAAATCCTCAAAAAGTATACTCAGATAAAGATTGACTTCAATGAAGTTGATTCTAGAGATATATAGGAGTTGGTATAAGAATAGATTCAATATATCCCCATGGAAGAAGTAGTTCCTAAAACAAAAATACTACATAGGATCATAAGAGAGGTAAGAGAAACAGAGATATATGGTTTTCTAGTCACTGAAGATGGTGTCTCATTATTGGTTGAAAATGATGAACCTCTCTCCTACAAAGAGGAAGTAGAGAGATTAGAAGCTTCAAGATGGAAGGAAGCCTTGAACTCTGAAATGGTTTCCATGTATCTGATCCATGTTTGGGTTTTAGTCAATGTTCTTGTTGATATAAAGTCAAAAGGTCCCGACCCAGCTGACCACTAGACCAGTAGTTGGACTGGTAGGTCACATGACCTCAAGTGCATCTCCCGAAATGCCAGAGGTAGCCGAAAAGTAGCGAGGGCCTAGGGTGTCTCTATGGGAAGACTATTCCATCATAGATTTGAGTAAAATAATTGTATAACAGAATAAATAATAGTAAACAATGGAAGTAGTAATAAATAAAGGGAAAAACAGTGGAAGACAAATTTTATAATAGCTAAATTTAAAGTGGATAATGATGATTTACACATTCCATGTATGAAATATGATGTTGTAAGTGCAATAAGTAAGAAGTAAAAAATATCAATATGATGTAGTAGAAGAAAAACTTCCCAACAACTAGCTTCATGAGAATCTCAATAATGGGATCAATCCTTTGCTTCTAACCCCCCCCCCCCCCCATAAATACAAAGTTGTAAATTACAAGCAATGAATTCCATAACTTGCAAGCATGTAGGACTGCTCGGGTACCCCATTATAATGGTGTCCCAAGTAGGGTGTGAGACATAAATTTTAGTAGGAAGGCACCACCATTGTCTATCCCAATCCAAACAATGAAATATAAATTAAGAAGTCTTCCGTATATAATAAATATAGATTGGTAACAAATTAATAATAGAAACTTGGTCTAGGTTCCTAAACGTTCACCTGTCTCATGTCACCTACTTCGGCCTAAGCCAGATGTCTAAAAAGTATACATGTGCAAGGAATAATATATATATATATATAAGGTTCAATGGTAACATGAAAAATCAAGGAAGGCATACCCCCAATATTGTGCTTTCACTTGGTTTCTAAATCCCATTTCATCACATTAGAGTTCTAGTAAAGTATGGAAAACATCTCAAGTACAACAATAATACATAATAACAATGAAGGATATATCTCATATGATTAAATAATCAAAAAATATAAAATCTAAACAATCCATCAAATCCAGGTGTGGAGTCTTATGCCTGTCCAATGCAATCTATAAAGAATACCAAGTACTGTAATGGGAACATCCAATATAATACAATACCTCTGAGCCCATCCAAGGTGACCCTCATGGTGTCCCAAGTATCATTTCAAGGCATGGTAACTCTAAGTATTTCTTAGGTATCTCATTAGAGGACCGAGTATCACCCAAGGGATGGTGTATCCATCTTGCCAAAGGTTCCATCCATAGTTGCTCCCCTTGAGAACTGGTATCACTTAGGAGTATGTTAAAATACCTGGGAAAACCTCACCTAGAAAACCAAAGCATCTCTTCTGATGCATCATGGTATAACCATCAAAGCACAATAGTCCATCCATGAGTCCTTAATACAGAACCCACATTCTCACCTGTCCCGCATCAAGTGAAATAAGCCACCAAGGACCATTGAAATGAAAACATAAATACATGTATCACATGGAAAGAATATATATAAATCATGATATCAAACATGAACCATGATTCAAATGTTATTCTAGCTATCAAGTAAAATTATTCAAGCCATCAACATGGCGTAATGAATTTAGCACAAAAGTAACTCAAGGATCTAAGCCATATCACAAGGTATTAAGAAAAAAATAAGCAAGGTTTGATAAATATTCTTAGAAAAAATGCATAATCTATAATATTGAAATGAAACTAAAGTCACATGGAATTATCATGCCTTTAACCATATGTTATGAATGACATCTTGAGGTCTCAAGATATCAAGATTTTCAATGTAGTTTATACAAACAAGCTTAACCACTTCAGCACAAACAAAAATGAATACATAGTCATATGCATAGGGAACAAGGAACAATGGTATTTAATATGAGCCCATGACATTGGAAAAAAGGTGAGAAACATTATTTATTAATAATTTAAATTTATACAACCAACTTGAATATGAATTTGTATAAAAGGCATATGTAATCCAATGTGAATCATCCATCATGAGGAATTATATATAAGGCATTCACATGAGTTTAAAAGTGAGTCATAAGTCTCTATGTTCAATCTCTTAGCTAATCATTATCCTTAATTAAATTAATAATGTAAGTCATTTAATCAAAATAACCTCTCAGGTGGTGATTTATCATTTAAGGAAAATGAATTTATGTATTCGATACATGGCCATGCATTCCCCCGACTCACTCTTCTCTCCTTATTTCTCCTCCCTCTTGGAATCTAGTATTTTCTCCTGACCTCTCTATTCAGGCTTCCTCCCGTATCTTCACCTCCCCCATCTTTCCCCATCTTTCCATGGCTTCTCCTATGGTCTATTCCCCTGCTTACTTCTACGGCTAGTCCGCACTGGTTTTCTCTTTGGTCATGATCATCAATTTTAATTTGCTGGAGCCACTTCGATCTTACCCTATAACATTATTCCATGCTCTTACCTCACGTTCCAACACTCTCCTCCAGGTCGGATCTAAACAATAGATACTCAGAGGTTTCGGGTTGAGTCTCGGTGATTTTGGGTTCTCCCGGTATCTTCTTGCCTCCTCTTTTTAGGTCTCTTCCCCTATTTTCCCTTATTTTTCCTCGATTATGTATTCCCTTAGGTTTTCATACTCATTTCTATGTTATTAATTTAGGCTTCATTCTCGTTTTTGCTATTATTTTTTGTTTATTGGGTTCTTTGGTTTCATTTCCTGGTTTGTTTTCGGGGGTCTCATAGATGAGCTCTGTCGTGGTCTTCACCCACCTATTTCTCTCTGGCTCCAGTTCTCCACCACTCTCTCCAAGGTGGATTTTCATGGTGGTATCCTTAGTGCTTTGGGATGTGATTTTGATCGGTCTTGTTACTCTCGGTGGTTTCATATTCACTGGCCCCAGGAGGATGAAGGTGACCTTTAGTTCTCTGGTGTGGGGTATTTAGATTCTGTGTGCTTTGTCGATGATGAAGGTATACTACGATGTTGATGGTGATTTCAGTGGTTCATTTATGGCATTATGTTGGTCTGTGGAGTTTCATTTTGGTTGTTTATAGTGGTGAAAATGGACTCCAATGGTGATGGGATGGAGATGTGGGTGACAGGATGGAGACGTGGTTAACTGGATAGAAGTTTGTCAGTCTTGGGTTCAGAGGGACAATATTATTGGGTCGGGGATGGGGGTGAAGATGTTGATTTCTGGCTGGAGTGTTTTGTTCTAGAGATACTCTGGATGTGATGTGTTTCTCCCTAGTGGTTGTGGAGTGGAGTAGATCAGCTCCGACATAAAGCTTTCTCCGGCATATGGGTATGATGAAGGATGAAGATAATCATAGCGATGATAGTTTGGCATCAATAGAAGGTGTGAATCATGGTATAAGTCATATCTTTGGTTGATGAGGATCCTCATTGATCAAGGATATATTGTATTATGTGTTGTTGGTGTGTTTTAAAATTGTTAATTTCAAATCTAGTTTGTATGTTTTGTATCCGGCGTGTTATGTTTTGGTTTCCACTCATCCTCAAATATTTCTTTTGAAAATAACAAAAAAAAGATGATTTGGATAAGGCATGGTCATTTAGGGCCATTTAGTATATCACAAACAAAGGGGTGTCCAAGTGGAAAGGCCAAAACCCTGAATGGGTTTATCCATAAGAAAAGGTCACAATGGACATAATAGATCAAACCAAATGATTTAATAAGTGATAACAATCCATCACCAAAAATTTTTGGTGAGCGGCATAATGGTGTGACATTAAATAAGCAATGAATTAAAGGGGTAGAAGCTAGACGCCCTACACTGGTACTTCTAATTAAAATTTGGGCCACACACTTAAGAGATTATTTGGTTCATCAATCATTTTTCAAAGAAAGAAACTCCATTTATAAATAACAAAAAATGACATGTACAAGAATTCCATAAATATAGACAAGGAATTTAGCAATGAGGAAGAACTTAAGCAATGATTCCAAGAAAGATAAATAAAAATAAACTATCAGTGTGAGTTTTCACAGATATCACAATACCGTTGGAGGGGTTTTATTATAAAAAGATGACTTTATTTATCAAAAAAATCATTTAATTATATTTAAATTTTTTCGTAAACTCATTTATCCCTAAACAAAATCAATGATCATAGAAAACATAAGAAAAATAATCAACCATCACTATGATCATTTGCAGATAGCGCAACTCTGTTGAAGGGGTTTTATTATAAAACCATGATTTGTTTATCAACCAAAACATTTATCATGACTAAACACTTATTCAAAAAATAAAGCATCATAAATAAAAATCCAAATGAAGTGTCAGAAGCTATTAATTTAATTCATTATTAAATTAAAGGCAAATGATAGGGATCCTACCTCAAAAGGGACCAAACTGAACACTCAACACATGATGGATTTAGTGGCGACCACTCAAAACAACTCGGTAAAAACTAGCACACAAAATTTTAATTACTAGGGAGTTAAAAAAACATAAATAACCTAAATAAAGAGGTGGTAAAAAATAAAATAGAAATGAAACCACACCTCGGATAGTGGCGTTGAATCAAATTGGACCTAATCTACTTCACCTTTGGTGATAGATGTTGGAATACACACAATCATGACTTGAGGAGACAATTGAATATGCTAACCATAGATGAAGGAATAGAAAAAATTGATTAAACCCTAACCTAGGTTTTGGAAAAACCAAAATAAAGTAAGAGAGAAAAAAACAACCGGACATACATGGAAGGAGGTAAGGGAATAAGCTCTTACCTCGAAGGATCAGATGAAGAACCGGTGAAAAAATCATCGCAGAAGGAGGTTCGTCCAATGGAGGTTACATGCCATAGGGAGGTTTAGTTGAGGGAGGTCACATGCCATAGGGAGGTTCGAGATATGGAGGCTGTATGAGGGAGCTTTCACGTGCCATGGGAGACACAGGGGGTGTGTCACGAGTTAAGGGGGTTACAAGGGGGAAGGAACCCTCTTTTGTTTCTTATAACTTAAACTAAATAATAATAATCATCATCATCATAATCATAATAATAATAATCATCATCATCATCATCATAATAATATTATTATTCTTATTATTTTATTTTATTTATTTTTATTTTATTTTTATTTAATTTAATTTTTTTTTTGAAAAAAACACACTTTTAGTGTTCCGACTCTTAGAAAAAAACATTATGATGCTCAGTTTTAAAAACTGCTCATCCAGTAAATGAAAAAAAATCAAATTTCCCTGGAATTTTTTCCCATTTCAAAACAAGGGAAATTACAACCTCCCTGCCTTAAAAATTATCATCCCCATTAAGCCTTTGGGAAAATAAAACTTCACCCAACCTATAAGGGTCATTAAATTTTGTTCTAGCAGTTTTGTTTCATTTACAAACCACCCAACTCACCTTCTTGCATTACTTAATCACACGAACCTTAATCTTTCAATAACCGCCAACACTCAAATCTCCATACGAACCACCAAAAAGGTGCTCAAATGATCCCTTTTAGTTAGAGACATGATCACAATTTCATCTCATGAAACATCCAGCCAAAGGTTCTCCCCACCTTAGGCATTAATGTTATCAAAAGGGCCAATTCCAAACTATGTCTCCTCCAACATTGGAATTTTCTAAAAAGAATTCCCTTAAGAATTTTACAACACTCCTAGCATGATTTCATCAAAATGGGATGGTTGAATCCCAATAGACCAGATGGAAACTGGTCATGCATGGTTTCTTTGAAGGGTAAAGCTTTTCCTTCAAGCCACAACTTTCATAACCCAATGGCATGTTTAAATTGGTTCCTTAAAAGCGTTCGCAATGAATAAGGATGGAAATTCATGCCAATTTAGGATAACCATTATTGAAGACACTCATCTTAGGCGGTCGTTGTTTTATCAACAGAATGATGATGCCTCCTCCCATGACATTATTCATTTAGAATGAACATGTTCACTGAAGCCTCCACGAAACTTTCGGTGACATTCCTCGATCAAAAGCATCACCTATGAGTTTGAAAACAAGTCTAGGTTAACCTAAAATTTATTTAAATTGAACAATTAGGATATAACCAAGGTATTCTATACTCCATGATCATGATTGGAATGTTGGTACAAAGTAATACATCCACAAAAGATCATTGACTGAGCCCAGAGCGGCATCTGCCTGGCGGTCCAGTTGAAGAAAATAGATAGTGTTTGAGAGTCTGTCCAGAGAGTTCCTACTTGGGGACCCAAGGGTCCCTTATAACCACCATTCCTAAAATAAAATCCATTAATCCAGTATGTAACACTAATATAACCAACCGAACAAGCCCAACAACTTTTAATGTTTTAATGCAGCGTAAGACCGATACTCTCTTAGTGAATCAAGGATGATGTCATGGTAGGGGATATGATCGTCACTAGAAAAGATTACACAAAGAGGGTTGAAAAAATTCCAACCAACAACCCAGGTACTAGAAAGAAGTGTATTTGAACTACAACAATGTCGGGTTTCCTCTAAATCACTTATACATATTTAAAACTTGCAGGCCTCAAAGGAATTCAAACTAAACTGACCATCTTCCAATGGTCCTCCTTGGTTGCGTTCCTTCTACTTGGAAGGAGACATTTACCATATTCATCATGAAACTCTCCACCTTAGGATTTTCCTATTCGTTGAAATAAATGATAGGACAACCACTCATAATTCTGCTATGACAAAAACACCTTAAACACATGTGTGTTTCTCCTCCGAGTCGCGATTACACACATCAAATCATACAAAAAAAATCTAAAACAAAACCAACCGGCATGTCAAAACACTCGAGTCTCTAGAAATTTCTCTCAAGCATTGGGGAGAACTTGTTTTCCAACTCACAAGTCACTCTACAATGTAGATGACCAGAAACAAACTCAATAGTGCAAGGTTCAACATTTTCACTGAACTTAACTGGTATGTTTCAACATTTAACAACTTGATGGGCACCGCATACTTGACCGCATACTACCCTGATATTACACAAGAATGACGGAACATCCCAAATACTACCTATAGGCTTACCAGCCCTATGCATTCATGTTTTGGATGGTCTAAAAAAAATATTTAACTCCAAGTCATATTGGCCCATACAACCATTGATTTGGACTATGCCATTCCTGAGGCATGTCTAACCATCTAAAACCGAGCACTACTTAATTCTAGTTCCCATAACAAGGGTCAAAGATACCATGACCACCCATCCGAAAAAGGGTGTCATTCAGGAACTAAGAGTCTTATAAGGGACAACAGTACCCAATCGACACCAAACATCAAACAGGGTCACAACATTTAGTAAGGAACTGAAACTCTAAGGGAGCTACCTATTACGGTCCAGCCACTTATGAAAGAAAAATGTCGACCCTATCACTAGGTCACACCAACAAAATTCAGAAGCTCCAAACCCTATCATTTAATCCATTTCTTAAAAAATTATGCCTATGGAATACACCTATGGTTTCATTCTGAGGAAAATCAAATAGAAAAGCTCAAGATACCCTTACTTGAGGGTTTTAAACAAACGACGCCACATAGAGTTATATTAACAATCCCCTTACATTTAATAATAATTAATCTTTAAACACTTAAAATATTTAAACAAGGAACCAAGAATAATAGGCAAGTATTATAAAACTTACTTTTAAAACATTTTACATTAATTGATATCCCATCATCATTAGGAAATCTATTAAATAAATTCCTCTTTATGTTATAACAAATAAGGTGACCTACAAGGTTCCCACTAAGAAAACATGGGTTCATAAAAAAGCAACCCAATAGCAGTTGTTTAATTATTTATGCTTCAAACACCCATAGCAGGTTATCAAATAAGAAACATACCCCAACTAACCTACTTGGGTCCAGTTGATATCATGGTCATTAAATTTAATATGGGTTTTCATTTCCAAATTCATGAAGCTCCCATACACTTTATAAGTTGAAAATTTGCTCTCATTTATCAAAACCAAATACATTTTCCCATTCCATCAATTACATATTTAAAATAAAGTGAAGCATGTCACTACAAGAAAATAACACAGAGAAGACATGTTATAGGAAAAAAAGTATGGCATATTAACACCTAATCATGTTATATAAGTAAGCATGATAAAGAAAATAAAAACATGGCATATCACTCAAAGCACACAATCCAAATCAGAAAGTATCCTACATATGCAACTGCATGGAATTGAATACGCATGGCATTTTAATATCTATTTTCATACAATGATGCATGTAATGCTTCATCGTTTCCATACTAGGTCATGGGTAAAATGTCTTAATCTCATAAATCGATAAGCAGTGGAAGATACACCATTAAATTAAGGTGAAATCACATCAACTATAATAAAAAATAGCAAGAACATCAATTCCCAGTCCTGGACACTTGGTCATTTCCCATACGTGGTGTGATCAATTCAAAAAATGGATAATAACCAAGAACTGACACATTACTAGTCTCATTTCCACCAACACAAAATAGTAAGACAAAGGAAAATAAGCTTTGATACAACTTTGTAACATCCCATCCTAGCTGACCACTAGATTGGTAGCCAGACCGGTGGGTCACAAGACCTCTAGCGGATCTCCCCAAACTCTAGAGGATGCCGACTAGCAACGAGGGATTAAGGTGTGCCAATGGGGAGAATATTCCATCATAGATCAGAGTAACATAGTGATATAATAGAATAAATAATAGTCAACAATGGAAGCAGTAATATATAAATGGTAAAACAACGGAAGAAAAATTATATAATAACTAAATTCAAAGTGTCCAAAGACAATTTAAAACATTTCATGTATTAGATATGATGATTCAACTTCAAGTAGTAAGAAGTACAAATATTAATACCATGTAATAAAAAACCTGCCCAATAACTAGCTCCATGAGAAACTCTAGCATCATCTCGATCCTCTGCTCCTAACTCCCATGTACAAGAAAAAAAGAAAATCACAAGAAATGAATCCCAAGACCTGTAAGCATGTAGGAGTACTTGGGTACCCCAGTGAAATGGTAGCCCGAGTAGGGTTTGATACATAAATATTAGTAAGCCGACACCACAGATGTATATCCCAATCCAAAAAATGCAATATAAATTAAGAAGTGTTCCATATACAATAAATGTTGAGTTATAACAAATTAATAATAGATACTTGGTTTGGGTTCCTAAAATGTAAACCATACCATGTCACCTTCTTGGATATAATCTGGAATTCAGAAATGCATACCTATTCATGGAATAATATATATATATATATATACAAGGGTCAATTGTAACATGGAAAACCAAGGATGGAATACCCCTAAGCTTGTTCTTTGTCTTGGGGTCTAAATCCCATGTCATCACATAATCATTCTAGTAAGGTAAGGTAAGCATCTCAAGTACAAGAATAATACATAATAATAATGAAGGATACATCTCATATGATTCAAAAATAAAATAGACAATGCAATTCAAACAATCCGTCAAATTCAGGTGTGGATTCCCATGCCCATCCAAGGTGATCAATAAAGAATCCCAAGTATCGCAATGGAAACATTCGATATAATCCAATACCACCGAGCCAGTCCAAGGTGACCCTTATGTGTCCCAAGTATCATTGTAATGCATGGTAACTATGAGTCTGTCCCAAGTATCTCACTAGAGGACTGAATATCGCCCAAGGTATGGTGTATCTGTATTTCCAATGGGTTCATCCAGAGTTGCTCTCCTAGGGAACCAGTATCAATCAGGAGTATATTAAAACACCCAAGAATCACTCACCTAGAAATCAAAGGCATCACCGGTGTTGTGTCATGGTATAACCATCCGAGTATGGGAGTCCCTCCATGAGTCCTTAATAAGAAACCCACATTCTCACCTAGCTTGCATCAAGTGAAACAAGACACCAAGGACCATTGATATAAAAACATTAATAAATGTATCACATAGAAAAGCATATATATAAACCATGATATCAAAAAAGCACCATGATCCACAAACTATTCAACAAATGGTAAAATTTGGTGCCCCCCCCCCTATTGGGACCCACATCTCTGGTCCACCCCTCGAGCATCAGATGAACCCTGGGCTACTAACCACATGTAAGCCTCAGTATGTCATCAGGTCGCTATCCTCTATGCACACCCCAATTCTATACCCCCATTCTGAACTACGTAGACTTTGATTCCCCGCCTCAGGGATACATAGGAATCCTCCATGAGGTTCAAGCCCATTTCCCATGTCTTATCGTGGCCTCTTTCCCTCGATCCTATGTGTTTCCTGAAGGTCATATCCCAACCTAAAGGTTCCACTTCCTATGAGTCTCATCCATGCGTTCATTCTCACAGGACACATCCTCAGGTGTCTCATCACCCCCACCGAACAACAGGGACTTTGATTCCCTACCATGAGGATACGTAGGAAGTCTCTTAGAGGATCAAGCCCAACACTACTGTCGCATTCATGATGGTTCAATCTCATTCCCTATCCACTTTCAACAATCCATACCCATCTTGATTCTTACCCAGGCCACCACATCTCTGCGAGATCATTTCACCCAGTTTCTCGCTGCTCCTAATAGTAATCGGGCTACTAACCACATGTTATCCCCAGCATCAGTGTTCCATCCAGGGGTTGCACCCATCTGTTCCACTCCCATCAGTGTTCTGATCAGTCCGATCCATCTCTGCTAAATGTTAAACTCGTGGAATACCCTGTGTTAAATATGGGAAGCTGATGAAAACCTTAGAGACATGCCTATGGCATATAATTCCATAAATTTGATATGGTATGCCTCAAGATTCCACACCCTCTAGAATCCCTATCATAAGGGAAAGAAACCCAGACGCGCCAGTGTTCCAGTATCCAGACATGCTAGTGATGTCCAACGCGACAACTCCATCGACTGAAGGTCGGTACCCTAACCAGACCCCTTGGAATGTTCTGACAGAAGCACTTTAATTAACCGATGTCCATGAAGTCATGGCACTAGGAAGAGTTTCAGGAACAACGTCTTAATATTTATGGGAGACCCCGACTAGGTAACGAGTTCCGAGGAGGAATCCATAGAAGGAGGAATCAACATCCCATCATCCCATTTAGATCAAAGAGAAAACATACTTGAATAAGAGATGGATGACACCCACCTTTTGAAAGTGGGAATTCAGGGCAACAACTGCACGTCCTCCTCCTAATAATGGATGGATGTGCGTCCTGACGAAAGTGTCGGAAATAGAAATGGTGAACCCAACGTGAATTTCTTCTCCTAAAATATATAGATTAGTAGCGTTCGAGACATTAGGGGACTAGTGTGTCACCGGATCCATTTATCTGACACTGGGTCCTGCCAATAAAATATTGGGCCTGACGTGAAACTCATCGAAAAGTGGAGAAGTTGAATGTTGGACATACCGGTTTGCGACGTTGTCAGCGTGGATCCTTCTTACCAACCATGGAAGATGGAATGGCACTAGGGAACTAGATGTCGATTTTCTATCTTTCGGCACTAATGGTTTAATATCCCTGCCTTCTAGGACCCAAGATACCGTATCAGGAAATCGATCACCACCCACCTACCGACGCAGTGGCAGGGGAAATGTCATCGCGGAAATCCCACATAGCCCCATAGCTTCTGCGACAACTTCCACACCCATAGCTGATGAGCGCCCATGCCCCATCTCCAATTCCGAAATCATTCAAATAAGAGTGATAAATGACCTCTTTTGATGATAATAGGAGGAGGGGATTATCCCAACCCAGGATATGGCCTGTCAATATTTAGAGGCGTATGTGCCTTTTCACCACTGCTGCCCCCAAGGTCCATACATGGAGACAATGCTTCCCACTCTGACGCACAACTATTTTGGGAGACTCTCCCCAAAATGCTTTGATGACTCCCTCCCCTACATCAATGAGGTGAGGAATGTCTGGTCCAGCCCGGCCTAGATCCCGTTCCAGGGGCCCCTAAGGAGGCCCCCCACTAGGCCACGCCAGTGCTGCCACCTAGCCCCATGATATGAGGAACATGTAAGCTATGTTCCTGCACCGCCAGCCCCAATCCAATTGACCTGGCACTAGCATCGGGTGCAGGACAAGGAGGACGCTCTCTGAGGGGATTCAACATCAATGACTACCGTGGATCGTGCCACCACTAACGTATACCATCAGTCCCCTATTTATACTGAGTTGGGGTACTCATACACCCATCCTGGATCGGGGCCCCAACTACCCCATGGATAGGATGGGTCGACTCTCCGGGTTGTCGGCGTGGGTAGTGCCCATTGTGGACTGACCCGCGACAACGGAACCCAGAACGGAGGTCCTCTCCATACCGCCACCATTGAGAACGCGGGTCCTCCCCACTTCCAAGATCAGCATGGAGGTCCGCCCCTTTCCACCTTCAGTCCGAATGATGTTCCTTCCCGTTGTAGTAACACATAGTAAATAAGCCTCTTCTGTGATCATGACATTGGGTATGGAGTCATTCCTCCTACTACAGGACGTTGTTGTGGAGATGTTACACATCCGGTCAATCGCTATTGTGAGGGGCCTCCCCATATCCTTAAAGTAGCTGGAAAAGGTCCTCCTCATCCCCCGCAATCAGAGGAGTAAAGATCAACCTCAATTCATTGGCACCCATCACGGAGGTCCTACCCATGTTTAGATTGTTCAGTACGAGGACCCTCCTCACATTGACAATGCCAGGGGAAATAAGCATAGAGGCCCTACCCATGCTCCTACCTGCTTTAGCAGAGGTCCTACCCGCTCCAGCACTTCCCAAGGAGATTCCCTCCACACATAATCTACTGGAAACAGAGTTCCTCCCCGTGTTCCCTTTTACATCTACCCAGGTGCCCCTCTCACCCCGGCTTACTCAGGTGGAAGCCCCCTCCATCCCAACACCAGTTTGGCTGAAGGTCCTCCTCGAGCTCAAAACCTACCCTATCCCAAATAGCCATCCTGGGGAAGAAGGGTGGGTCGTCGCCTCTATAAGAAGAATATCAGGAAGGATTAGACTGAGATTAAACCTTCCTGCTTCTCAGATTCTGAGGTGGAATACGAATCAACAATGGAACCCTCACCTTGATCCTCCGTGTCAAGGGCCAAGGCCAGAACGAGACGTGTCAGCCTCATACTTCCGGAATGCGAGATACATCATATCCCTGCCTCCCTTCACAGATACATCCAGGAGTATGAGGATTTGACATATCCTTAGGTTCTGGTTGCATAATCACCACCATCATCACCAGAAGAACTCTCTACCTCAACTAGAGATCACGAAGAGTTATTCTGGGGACCAATGGTGGAAGAGCAGCGACATGGTCCACCGCCAGTAGCTATAGTCCCTGCACCAGAAATTGTGGTCACCAGCCCTTCTTATCGCGATTTGGTTTCCATGTGACTACAATCTTCATAGGATACCCCAACATGTGGAAGTTTTTCAGATCACTCACCATATTCTCTACCGACTGGCCTATCATCTCAGTAGTCTACTTCAGTACCGCTATTGGTTCCCCAAATGCCTCCAGTTGACGAGTGGGGAAACCAAGGTCTAAACCTCGAGTCTGGGCTGAGGATCTTGTGGGACATTCTTGTGGTAGACCATTTTCTGGAGATTTTTTGGCCATTCACGGCACCAAACTTTAGTGCACCGGAATCGCTCACCCAGGAGGAAGTTGGTTGCTGTTTCCAGACCCTCTAGGCGACACACTTCTATATTGGTCATCAATGAGTGGCTTACCCAAAAATCCAAGCACATTTTGAAGACAATATCCAACAATGTCATATGGTTTATTTGGCCGCACTCCTCATGGCCCAAAGCCCTAAGTCACCAGGCCGCCATAGGACCCTCCAACAATAATGCGTTTAGAGTGCTCCACAGGATTATCAAGGAGGCTTCCCCCCACGTGCAGATCCTAGGATGGGGGCAGTATGCTGCCCTCCAATTCAGTTCTATCTGGTGCCAACCTGACTTTCTAGATGATATTAAGGACATGCCTCAAGGAAGAGTCACGGTTTACATGGTAGTTCTATCGGAGGGAGAGACAGATAGGGAACTCCTTGGAGAAAGATTACCCCCTAGGGGAGTGCCATAACTTTTAGATCCATCAGGAAGGTTTACTCGCCAGAAGAGAAATCTACTCGGTCTTCCCATTCCCACTGAGTCATTGGTCCAAAGCTGAAATCCCAAAAAGGGCAAGGATAACCTTAGAGCCATCAAACCTTCTAACCCTTCTAGCCCTGTGCAAAAGACGGAGGATGGTCCCAAAAAATCTATGTTGTGCCAACATATTTCAGAGCATAAGAAGATGGTTGATGACCTCCTTGCTGACCATTCTGCAGAGAAACATCCAGACTACGGTGACCCTCATCCGAGGCAGTAGGGGTAGGAACAACATCCCCTCATCGAATTTCCTCTAGGAGACCCTGACCATCCTACCCACGCATACAAAGTTGAGTCTGAAACTTATAGCAAGAGGGTGCGGTATGTGTCTCCAAATCCACCAGAGCGGCGGGATAATCACCAGGACCCAGCTCGGGTTCCCCCAGCTGCTCCATAAGTCATCCCACCAGCCCCTCCATGAGCCACTGGGCCTGCTTATCACGTTGAAGAACTTGGAAACACACCGGTGGTCGGGGATCCCCACTAAGACAGGAACCCCCACCCAGATGATTCCATGGTGGCACTCATTGCTCGCCTCGAGGCATTGGAAATGTGAAAGGTTGAAATCCCACCTAATGGAAAGCCATATCCAGTATGGGTGGATGATATTACTGCACCCTTGGGTTTCTTAAATCCCACCTTCTCCCCATTTAATGGGATGGGTGACCAGCTGCGACATCTAGACCAATTCATTTCAAGGTACGGGCCCATGCTGGGAACTCGAGTGTAGTAGGAGACCGCCAAAATCTGATGTTTCGTACAGACATTGGAAGGACCTGTGTTTTTCTGGTACAACCAGCTATCCATCAGGTCAGTATCCGGCTAGGAAGATCTTCGTAGCCAATTTATTTACTAGTTTATTTCCACCACTCAGAATACAAGTATTTCAGACCTTTTTAAGTTCAAGAAGAGGCTTGATGTGTATGTCGTGGACTTTGTCTCCCGGTGGAAAGGGATCACATAATCCCTTGATATTACACTGAATCAGAAGAAATTTCTAACAATGTGTGTGGGGAATGTCAAGACAGAACTGGTTCCCTCTCCCATTACCCATAAATACCCTGAGGGATTCCAAAATTTTTATGATAAGGCCTAGCGCCTAGAGGAATCCTTATAGCAGGATAAGTAGGCATGTATGTTGCCTCCTGTAATTCCCGTGAGAAGTTCCACTAAGGATGATCCTACCACGATGTCCCAAATAGAGGCCCCCGGGCAATTGGAGTTATTACCAGTGGATCCACCTCTATAGACCCGTAGTGGCCCTCCACCTCAGGTGAAACCTTTGGCCCACAAGCGCCCACCTCAGAATCAGCAGGCGCCCCCGTGTAATGTGCCGCCACCATCTAGGAAATATAACCAGGCCCACCTCCTTGACGGGATCCTCCATCCCCTCGTCAAGGCCAGCCTCCCATATCCCCCTTCCTGGACAGCAGAAACCAGACCTACTCATTCAACGAGGCTTAGCTCCCCAATTATTTCTATAGTGCCTTGGGATAGGGAATTGTATGGTAACCCGAATACAGGATACCAGAATAGGCATATCTAACTGATCTCCCAAACTACTTCCCCTATCACTGGATCCCGGGGCACACCCTTAGATAGTTCTATGTGTTTAAGAACTGTCTTCAAGACTACGTTGACAAAAATTTAGTTAGTTTAGTGAAGTTATTAATATTTTCAAAAACAATCATATACTCCATTTACTAATTTTATATGAAATGTGCATAATTTGTGTGAAATATTAATGTTTAAATAATAATTATAATTTTTGAGCACTATTTCAATTTATTTAGATTAAATTTAGTTTACTTGTTTAATAATAACAATCACCCTACTAATCTAAATTATGTGGTACTTTTTTTTTATTCCTTATTGAATTTTCCATATATCATTAGAAGGAATAATTGGCCAATTTTTCCATTTGAAGGGTCATATTAACCACACAAGGAGGCCCATAGAATCTATAAAGAAACTAGACGATCCATGAAGATGGAATTGCTGGGATCAATCCAGAAGTTAAGATTCATTCATTCTCCTCAAATAGTCAGATAAAAATTCAGGGAGTCATGGATAAAAATTTCAGGACCCAACTCCAAAAAAGGGGCCCAAATGAATCTTTTAATTCTAGCCCACGTTTCTGTCTGATAATTGAGATCAGCACACAAAATTTTATATTTCTCCTAATAGAGGCATCCATTTGAGTTGATATTTGGTAGTGTGAAATAGTAGATATAGGAGGAAAACGTTTTTTAATAAATCAATCATATTTTAGGGCATCGTCTTATTGAAAAACCCATTCATATTTATACTTTCTGAAAAGTCTGGATTGAAATGGACAGATTACAATTATTTACTCTAACTATCACAACATTGGTTCCATAGGTCCAAATGGCTCCAAATTTTGAGATCCGACCGAAAAGTTTTATATATAAATCTTTTAAGAAGATGTTATCTCAATATTAGGCTATCTGGATGTCCAAATTTCCAACGTAATTGAAGGTATAGTTTTGAAATGAAAACGGTCCACCTCCTTGGGCTATAAAGAAAACCCCTCTTATTCTTCCATGTGGTAGGAATTTCAGAAGATAGGAGAATATATTGGAATGACCAAAGCGTATAAAAAGTATTGGTAGGAGCTGACATACTCAAGTTTTTTACTTGAGAGACCTTTCCTCCTCTCTTTTTTTCATTTACTTTTGCCTTCTTCATTGTTGTAATCTTGTAAGTCTTTTTTTTGTAATTCTATTTTAATGAAAGTTTCTTCTTCAATATATCTTATTGTCATACAAATTATGTAGTTTAATATTAATGTTCTTTAAATATTCGAAATCAATTTTAAAATCATTCTCTTTATTCACTTTCTCATTCAAGAAAAAGTGTGTTTTTGTTATTTCACTTCGTCACTCGTGTGTGTGTTCGGCGTACCACTCTTTTCTTATCCCTTTATTTTTCTTCTCTTATTAATTCATATTCATAAACATAATAAATCATATTACTAATCATTTAAATGGATGAGTAAATCTCTCATTGGGTTGAGTTATAATTTAGGTATGTTAAGTGATTGAGATCTTTTTCTGGTTGAATATTCTTCGAATTAACATTGTGTATGTTAGACTTAACATGTCGTGTATTAATGACTTGTTTTATTTGATGTGTGGTTTCCATGGATTATTATAACCATAAGTACACTACCATAAATTATCTCTGATTGATATTATAACATTAATCTAAGTTAAGTTTTGGATTAAATCCATAACACTTAGGAATTCCAATCAACGTTATCTTGTCAAGTGGATGTTAATTTAATGAAATATAAAGCAAGGCTCAAGGATATCACAAGCTTAAATACCTAATGATGAACACACCCAAATATTTATTAAATTGTTAAATCAATCAATCATTTCAATTAATCTTTTCCAACAAACCCCCTAATGAAAATACAATCAACAAAAAATAATTGACTATTAAAAAGTATCATCACCAAGGATTCGACCCGAGTGCTGCTATACACATTAGCAGAGCATCAGAACCTTGAACGGTTGATAGGAAAAAATCTTCCTCGCTTTAAAATGGCATTGTAGTCCGTGATGGTGTAATTAAATAGTCTTTAGTTTCTATTTATTGTTAAAAAAATTAAAAAAAATTAAAAAATAACTCAAAGAAAAACTCATCTTCTCATAAAAATCATAAAAGAAAAAAAACGAAGAAAAAACCATCTTCTTATTTCTTAAAAAATCTCTATAAATTCGCCGTATCCTCTCAAACAATATCTCTAATTTTTTTGACCCTAAAATTGAGCGAACACTTCACCAACTTAGGAGTAACATAATTGATAATCAACAAATTCAAGAAGCAGTCCTTGTAAAACCAATTGAATTAGATATAGAAAATACTAAGGAACAACCACTTGAAGAACTTGCTTCCCCTGATATGAATTACCAACCCCTTGGTATTCAATATCCAAATATAGAGTCTGACTTCAAGATAAAGTTGGTTTTGATTCATCTTCTAACCCATTTCCATAGGCTAGCCGGTGAAGATCCACAACTTCATCTTAAAGAGTTCCAAGTGGTGTGCTCTACCATAAAGCCTCAAGGGGTTTCTGAGGAACAAATCAAACTTTGAGAATTCCCTTTATTCCAAGATGACTCTGTCAAGTCATGGATTTACTACCTCCCTCCTGGTTCCATAACCACATGGAGTGACATGAAGTGACTCTTCTTAGAGAAATTCTTCCCTGCTTCTCATACTACTTCTATCTGAAAGGAAATAAGTGGTATCTGTTAATTCCTAAATGAATCACTCCATGAGTACTGTGAGAGGTTCAAGTGGAAGTGCTCTTGTTGATAAAACTCTTGTAGATGCAAGATATCTCGTAGGTAACATGGATTCAAACACACAAAAATTCCATACTCGAGCACATGATCAAGTCGAACAAGACCAAGATAATAAATCTATAGAGCCAAACAAGATGACAGAGTGGATAACTGAACTTACAAGTCTTGTGAGACAACTAGATGTGGCTACCAAAGCCCCAACCTCATATAATCCAAAATCTCTATTCCCTAGAACTATAAAGAACTGTGGAATATGTAGCTCCCCATATCATCCAACTAACACGTTTCCACAACTTCAAGAAGATCAATCTGATTCATCTAGACCAATAGAGCTCAATGAAACATATTCTCATAGGAACATCACCCCCAACTATCAGTTAAGTTCATTAGAACCTCTAGCCAACCTCACTTTTATCCCTTATCTTCTTCTTATAACCAAGGCTTAAGGTGTAGAAACCCTGTCTCTTATCCCCCTCAATCCCCTACTCAAAACCCAAACCATTTCCAATATGGACAAGGTGTTGATAACTTCCAACAACCATACCCTTTTGTTCCTCAACCTCAAAGGATCAATCCTACTCTTCCTACTCCTAGATTCCATTATCCTACTAAGCCTTCCCAATTCCCAAACCAATACAGTTTCTTTACCAAGAATCAAAATCAAGGTAATCCCAATCCGGGACAAGCCTCTTCTTCCAAGCAACCATGGGAAAGTTTAGTGGAAGATCTTTCCACCTTCCCCCATTCCAGCCTCAAAAACATTAAAACAAAAATTGATCAACTTGCATCCCACCTGAGCTAGAAAAAACAATCAAATTCTTCCCATATCCCATCTCAACCTTTACCCAACCCAATGGTAATGTTAGTGCAATTTCACTTAGATCAGAAAAGAAAATTACTATGCCTCATGATAAGTCCTCCAACCCCCCTTAGAATGTTGACCTAGAAAATGAAAAGAAAAAGAAACTTGAAAAGGAACCTAAAGTCATTCCCTCACCTCCTTCCATTCCACTTAGTAATCAAATTCCTTTTCCTTAAGCCATTTCTAAGCCAAATAAGTCCTTTGAACTCGATCCTAAAATGGTCGACATGTTTAGACGTGTTGAAGTCAGAATTCCCTTCTTAGATGCCATAAAACAAATAACTAAGTATGATGAATTTATTAAGGAATTTTTCACCCACAAATGGAAACTTAGGACCTTTGAAAATGTTTCCACCCAAAATTCTATTCCCATAAATTGAAAAGATCCATGGACCTTTACGGTTCCATGCCAAATTGGAAGTTCCAACTTTGATGATGCACTCATAGACCTAAGAACCTAAATTAATGTCATGCCTAAATCCATCTTCTCCAACCTTGGTCTTGGTATCTTACATTCAACGGGTTTTTTCATTCAATTGGCCAATCAAAGCACTTCTAGTCTTGAGGGTATAATCGAGGATGTCATTGTTCGTGTGAATGATCTTATCTTCCCTGCGGATTTCTATGTCCTTGACATGGAAGGTGATACGTACTCTTCTCGATCTCCCTTAATTCTAGGTAGACCATTCTTAATGACAGTGAGAACCAAGATTTATGTCTATTCAGGAATCTAATCCATAGAATTTGGTGACCAACTACTCAAGTTCAACATTTTCCAGGCCATGTGATACCCATCAGAGGATCACTCTGCATTCTCAATCCATGATTCCGAGGACACTTCTGAGAGTCAATTGAACCCTATTCCATCATGTTCATCGTGTTCTAATGAGATAGAATATTGTGAAATCTACACCATGATTATCCAAGTTATAAATGGTGAAGTTTATGTAGACCTTTGATTTATAGACTCCATCAATCTACAGGAACATGAAAACTCTGTTGAATCCCAAATCAATTATGATCTCTACTACTCCACCTTGGACAATATTAAGGAAACTTAATCTGAAGCAACTGAAAGCCCTTCCTCCATTCCTGAGTTATCTAACCCGCAAATGAGAGATGATACTGATCTAAAACCTCTTTTTAAACACCTAAAATATGTATTCATTTTCCTTGATCACTCTTATCTTTTCATTATCATCGCTTCACTTACTGAAACTGAGGAGAACAAACTTTTTTAGGTGTTAGAGGAAATAAAAAATGCCTTAGGTTAGACCCTATATGACATTCCAAAAATCAACCCTATCCTTTGCATGCACCACATTCATCTTGAGGAATCATCCAAACTAATTAGACAACCACAAAGAAGACTCAATCCAATCATCCTTGAGGTAATTAGGGAAGAGATCACCAATATTCATCAAGATTGTATTATCTACCCTATTTCTGATAGTTAATGGGTTAGTCCAATTCAAGTTATACTTAATAAGGGTGGGATAATTGCTGTCACAAATGAACATGGGGAGGTAGTCACAACTCGAGTGAAGAAAAAATTATGTATGTGCATCGATTACCAAAAATTGAATGTTGAAACATGAAAATATCACTACCATCTTCCATTACCTGATCAAACGCTAGAACGATTAGCTGGAAAGTCACACTCACTATTGGAAATCCCATTTTTACCAATGCTTATATCCCATCGGTTTATCAAACCGTTGGGAATGGTCATGTATACCAACGGTTTTAAGAAAACTATTGGTATAGAGGATTTTATGAAGAATTTTACCAAACGGTTTGTAAAACCATTGGTATAGGCCTCAATTAAGACACTTTTACCAATGGTTATACACTAACCATTTGTATATGTTGCTACATTCTCAACGGTTTTTAAAACCGCTGGCAAATTTTTCCCCTAAATCAAGTATCCCCTCTGCTTGATTGTAGTCCCCCTCCGCTCGACTGCAGCCCTAAATTGAACCTCTCCCGACGCTCTCTCGTTACCCAGCCTCCGAAACTCCATCCATCCTCTTCAATCAAACAATTTTTCTGTTCTACACTTCAAATCTGTAAGTTCTACCTTAGTTATAATGTTCTTTATCTATTTTTTTATTTTCTATTTTGATTTGACCTAAACATTTGGGATCTCTCTATACAAAGACTCAGAAACTCATTCCACTCATAGATCCATCTTAAATAAAACAATTTTGTATTTTTACACTATAAATCTGTAAGTACTACCATAGTTTTAATGTTTTGAATCTATTATTTTTGTTTTCTGTTTTAATTTGGTATAAACTAGGTTGTGTTGTTTATGGCATGAAAAGGCTAGTGATATTTAGGATGAATTGGATGTTGGTTGGGTGATGGATTGGAATTGTGATGTTTTTTTTGGATTAAGTTTAGTTAATTTTCAATGAATTATTTGGGGATTGCCTCCCTTTAACAGAGACCCCACTCCTCATGGACTCTGGACACCCCCCTATTGGACCCTGGACAGTCCCCCCCTCTTGGAACATGGACAGACTGACCCCCCTCTTTCATGAAACTTGGACATCCCCCTCCTAGACCCTGTACAACCCCCCTCCACCCTCCTCCCAGGACCTTGTATAGTACCCTCCTTCCTAGACCCTAGGAAGCCCCCCACCCTCCACCATGGACCCTGGATAGCCCCGTCCTCGATGGACCCTAGACAGCCCCCTCCTTCCTGGACCATGGACAACCCCTTCTCCCCTTCTCCTTGACCCTGGACAGCCCCCACCCCCCTTCCTGGACCCTGGACAGACCCCACCCCTCCTCCTAGACCTTGGACATCCCCCTCATCCCCCTCCTCAACCACCAAATACCCCCCCCCCCCACATCAAAACATTGACCACCAAACTTGGACATGCTGGATTTTCTCTAAAAAGATAGATTTGATCCTCAAACCACCTCAATAATATCCTAAACAATACTTATAATGTGGTTTTCACCACATAGCATCCAATTGTATTCCAAGTCACTAGTCTATCCTCTCTTGGCTTGATTTTACAAAAAGCGTTCAACCTTAAGGATCCAAATAAAAATAAATTGATATAAGACATTAGATAATGGATTAAAATTTCAAATTGGGATCCAATGAGGAATATTTGAGATATTATGCATCATGCCCATGAGTAAATCCATTTTTATATATCCGATAAGTTATTTTTCACAATTTTTACACATTAATTGTTTTTAAAAATGGGACAAACATTTATAAAGGTTATAATATATAAAAATGAATCTATTTGTGGATCCAGCTTAACCAACAATGTCTAGCTTGTCTGCCTCTTCCATGATCATCGATGTGCACGTCCCGTCTCCATCTGACCTCGCACGACGGGTGAATCAGCGTCTGGCTGATGACGAGCACCAGATTCTCTTACATCCACACCAGATTCACGCCCGCTATGCTCCTGAAGTGATCAATCCCACTAAGCGTCCTTGTGAGCTTGATGACACGACCACCTGTTCTTGTAAGAGGTAGAAGAGTTCTGAGCTAATGGACCCGAATGATTGACCAGTGTCCACCCATCTGGCTGAAGACGTAAAACTTTGCGCTTCATGGGAGGAAACCCATGTTCTAAAGTTTCATCATTTTTCTTTTTTTACTTTGTTTTAGGAAATAAACATGGCATGTATGCAACAATTGTTTAGCTGCTTCTGATCTGTATGTTCACTTTTCATTACTCTGCATGAATTCTTCTATTTTTTCTAATCCATGGTGTTATTTTTTTATGAAAAGATGCGGTTATGTGATTTCTATGTGTAGATTTTACAGGTACATAAGTATGTGAACTTTTCATTATTCCATTCTTTCAGTGCGTAGGCCGATGGTACGAGGGAGGTTCATACCAGAGGTAGACGAGCATCTCTGCGTACCCGACTAGACCCTTCCCCTCTGACAAAACGCATTATGATTCTATTGAAACATAAGGGAAATGATCCATGGGTCAAATGTGATGTTTATAAGTCAACCCCGCCTCAATAAAAGGCACGGTGTGGCCAGGATCACTCAAACTGCCTCTCTTTTGTACAAAATTGACTTATTTTTAAGTGAAATCAACAACTGACATATGGGAAATGGAACAAACGCCTTAGGATTGTGTTTACACTTTAGGAAAACGATCCATGGATCATATGTGACATTTAAAAGTCAACTATACCTCAATCTGATGCGCGGTGTGGCCGGTATCACTCCATGTGTATGTATTTTGTTTAAAATGGACAATATTTTACGTACATACGCCAATCCAATAAAACAGTTTTTGATTGTGTTGATACATTCTCACAATGATACATGACTCATATGTGTCATGTACGAGTTAACCCCGCCTCAATTCGAGGCCCGTTGTGGCCGACACCACTCAAAGTGCCTCTGTTTTGTTAAAAATGGACTTAATTATAAGTGAAATCAACAACTAACATACGGAAAACCGACCAAACACATTCGGATTCTGTTGAAACTTAAGTAAAACGATACATGAGTCAAATGTGACATGTATGAGTCAACTCCGCCTCAATATGACGCTCTGTGTGGCCAACACCACTCAAAATGCCTCTATTTTGTTAAAAATGGACTTAATTTTGAGTGAAATCAACAACCGACATACGGTAAATAGACCAAACGCATTCGGATTCTGTTGATACTATAGTAAAACGATACATGGGTTATATGTGACATGTAGGAGTCAACCCCGCCTCAATACAAGGCGCGGTGTGGATGGTACCATTCAAAATGTCTATTTTTTGTTCAAAATGACTTTAATTTTAAGTGAAAACAACAACTGGCATACGGAAAACTGACCAAATGCATTCCAAATTTGTTTAAACTTTAGAAAAATGAACCCTGGGTCATATGTGACGTGTACGAGTAAACCCCGCCTCAATCCAAGGCACGGTGTGGCTGGAACCACCCAAACTGTTCCTCTTTCGTTTAAAATGGACAATATTTTACATACATATGCCAAACCGATCAAACGGATTATTATTGTGTTTATAATTTTGCACAACGATAAATGACTCAGATGTGATGTGTAAGAGTCAACCCCGCCTCAATTAGAGGCCCGGTTTGGCCGACACCACTCAAAGTGCCTCTGTTTTATTAAAAATTGACTTAATGTTAAGTGAAATCAACAACTGACACACGGAAAACTGACCAAACGAATTCGGATTCTATTGAAACTTAAGGATAACTATACATGAGTCAAATGTAATGTGTAAGAGTAAAACTCGCCTCAATAAGAGGCTTTTTGTGGTCAAAAACACTCAAAATGCCCATGTTTTGTTAAAAATGGACTTAATTTTAAGTGAAATCAACAACTGACATACGGTAAACCGACCAAACGCATTCGGATTCTGTTTATACTATAGGGAAACGATCCATGGGTCATACGTGATGTGTACGAGTCAACCCTGCCTTAATCCTAGGCGCGGTGTGGATGGTACCATTCAAAATGTCTCTCTTATGTTCAAAATGACTTTAATTTTAAGGGAAAACAACAACTGGCATAAGAAAAACTGACCAAATGAATTCTGAATCTATTTAAACATTAGGAAAACGATCCATGGGTCATATGTGACGTGTAAGAGTCAACCTCGCCTCAATCCGAGGTGCGGTGTGGCCAGAAACACCCAAACTGTCCCTCTTTTGTTTAAAATGGACAACATTTTACGTACATACGTCAAACCGATCAAATGGATTTTGATTGTGTTGATACATTTGAACAATGGTCCATGACTCATATTTGATGGGTAAGAGTCAACCACACCTCAATTCGAGGCCCGATGTGGCCGACACCACTCAAAGTGCCACTATTTTGTTAAAAATGGACATAATTTTAAGTGAAATCAACAACTGACATACAGCAAACAGACCAAATGCATTAGGATTATATTGAAACTTAAGGAAAACGATACATGAGTCAAATTTAATGTGTAAGAGTAAACCCCACCTCAATACGAATCTCGGTGTGGCCGACACCACTCAAAAGGCCTCTGTTTTGTTAAAAATGGACTTAATTTTAAGTGAAATCAACAACTGACATACAGTAAACTGACCAAACACGTTCTGATTCTATTGATACTATAGGACAACGATGAATGGGTCATATGTGACGTGTACAAGTCAACCCTGCCTTAATATGAGGCTCGGTGTGGATGGTACCATTCAAAATGTCTCTCTTTTGTTCAAAATGACTTTAATTTTAAGTGAAAACAACAACTGGCATACGAAAAACCAACCAAATGAGTTGAGAATCTATTGAAACTTTATAAAAACGATCCATGGGTAATATGTGATGTGTATGAGTCAACCCCTCCTCAATATGAGGCCAGGTGTGTCTGAAACCACCCAAACTGTCCCTCTTTTGTTTAAAATGGACAATATTTTACGTACAAACATCAAACCGATCAAACATATTCTGATTGTGTTGATACTTTTTCACAATGATGCATGACTCATATGTGAGGTATACGAGTCATCCCCGGCTCAATCTGAGGCCCGGTGTGGCCGACACCACTCAAAGTGCCTATGTTTTGTTAAAAATGGATTTAATTTTAAGTGAAATCAACAACTGACGTACGAAAAACTGACCAAAGGCATTCGGATTCTTTTGAAACATAAGAAAAAAAGATCCATGGTTCAAATGTGACATGTACGAGTCAACTTAGCCTCAATATGAGGCACGGTGTGGCCGGGACCACTCAAACTCCCTCTCTTTTGTTCAAAATGGTCTTATTTTTAAGTGAAGTCAACAACTGACATATGGGAAACTGACCAAACACCTTCGGATTGTATTGAAACTTTAGGAAAATGATACATGGGTTATATGTGATGTGTAAGAGTCATCCTCGGCTCAATATGAAGCATGGTGTGGCCGGTATCACTCCAAGTGTATGTATTTTGTTTATAATGGACAATATTTTACGTACAAATGTCAAACCAAACAAACGGCTTCTGATTGTGTTGATACTTTTGAACGGAGATCCATGACTCATATGTGATGTGTATGAGTCAACCCTTCCTGAATCTGAGGCCCAGGGTGGCCGACACCACTCAAAGTGCCTCTGTTTTGTTAAAAATGGACTTAAATTTAAGTGAAATCGACAACTGACATACGAAAAACCGACCAAACGCATTCGGATTCTTTTGAAACATAAGGAAAATGATCCATGGGTCAAATGTGACATGTATTAGTCAACTTCACCTCTATCCAATGCGTGGTGTGTCCGGGACCACTCAAACATCCTCTCTTTTGTTCAAAATGGACTTATTTTTAAGTGAAATCAACAACTAACAAACGGGAAACCGACCAAACGCCTTCATATTGTGTTGAAAATTTAGGAAAAGGATCCATGGATTATTTTTGATGTGTATGAGTCAACCTCACATCAATCCAAGCCTCAGTGTGGCCGCCAAGTCACAAAGTGACTCACTTTTCTTTGAAGTGGAAAACATTTTAAGTGAAAACAACAACTGACATACTAAAACCCAACAAAACGCATTCAGTTTCCATTTAAACTTTAGGAAAACGATCCATGGGTCATTTGTGATGTGTACGAGTCAACCCCGCCTCAATCCAATTCTTAGTGTGGTCGGGATCACTATAAGTGTCTCTCTTTTGTTAAAAATGGAAAACATTTTAAGTACATACGGAAAACCGACCAAACGGATTCTGATTGTATTGATACATTAGCACAACGATCCATGAGTCATATGTGATGTGTAAAAGTCAACACCTCCTCAATCCGAGGTGCGGTGTGGCTGAAACCACTCATAGTGTATCTCTTTTGTTTAAAATATACATCATTTTAACTGAAAAGAACAACTGGCATACGAAAAAATGACCAAACACATTCGGAATCGGTTGAAACTTTAGGAAAACGATCCATGGGTCATATATGACGTGTACCAGTCAACCCCACCTCAATCCAAGGTGTGGTGAGGCAGGAACTACTCTAAGTATCTCTCTTTTGTTTCAAAAGGACATCATTTTTAGTGAAAACAACAACTGGCATATGGAAAACTGACCAAATGCATTTTTATTCCATTGAAACGTTAGGTAAACTATCCATGAGTTATATGTGATGTGTAGGAGTCCACCCCACTTCAATCTGAGGAGCGGTGTGGCCGGAACCAATCGAAGTGTCTCTCTATAGTTTAAAATGAACTACATTTTAAGTGAAAAGAACAACTGACATACGGAAAACTTTCCAAACACATTTGGATTCTGTTGATACTTAAGGAAAAGGATCCATGGGTCATTTGTGACGTGTATGAGTCAACCACACCTCAATCCAATCCTCGGTGTGGCCGCCATGACTCAAAGTGACTCACTTTTCTTTGAAATGGAAAACATTTTAAGTGAAAACAACAACTGACATACTGAAACCCCACAAAACACATTTGGATTCCATTGAAACTTTAAGAAAACAATCCATGGTTCATTTTTGATGTTTATGAGTCAACCGCGCCTCAATCCGAGCCTTGGTGTGGCCGGGACAACTCAAATCGACTCACTTTTCTTTGAATTGGAAAACATTTTAAGTGAAAACAACAATTGACATACTGAATACCGACCAAATGCATTAGGATTCTGTTGAAACTTTAGGAAAACAGTACATGGGTCATTGTGACGTGTAAGAGTCAACCCCACCTCAATCCGAGTCGCGGTGTGGCCGAGATCACTCTAAGTGTCTCTCTATAGTTTAAAAGGGACTTCATTTTAAGTGAAAAGAACAACTGACATACGGAAAACCGACTAAACACATTCAGATTGTGTTGATACTTTAGGACAAGGATCCATGGGTCATTTTTGATATGTACACGTCTACCACGCCTCAACTTGAGCCTCGATGTGGCCGCCACAACTCAAAGTGGATCACTTTTATTTGAAATGGAAATCATTTTAAGTGAAAACAACAACTGACATACAAAAAACTAACCAAACCCATTCAGGTTCTATTGAAACATTAGTACAACAATCCATGGGTTATTTGTGATGTTTACGAGTCAACCCCGCCTCAATCCGTGTCGCGGAATGGCGGGGATCACTCAAAAATGTCATTTTTTTAAATAAGCCACATTTTAAGTGATAATAACTAGCATACGGAAAACCAATGAAACCCTTTCGGAATATGTTGATACTTTAGGAAAATGATCAATGGGTCATGTGTGACGTGCACTAGTCAATCATTCCTCAATAAGAGGCATGGTGTGACCAGTACAACTCCAAGTGCATGTATTTTGTTTCAAATGGATATCATATATAGTAAAAACACCTGTATTCAAAAAACCGATCAAATTATGAATTGAATTCCAAATTTCACATATAATTAGCATCTAAATTTGAAATTTAATTCTAAATGAATTTTAAAATGAATTATAAATGAATTCTAAATGAATTTTAAAATGAATATTAAATTATGTGTCTTTATAATTACATTATGAATTCTGATTTAATTCTGAATGTGTATAGTTTCAGGATGTATTATATGTTAAATGTATATGAAATTGTTATGTATATGTATATGTTAGTTGGTTACTGCAGGTAAAGGAGAGGTATTGAAGAATCACAGGTGAATGGAGACCCTGCTCCTCCCCTATGCAAATTGCTGTCTGCTATGCAAATTGCAGGCTGCTGCACAATTTGCACAGCATAAGCTATGCCAATGGTTTGAAACCATTGGCATAGTCTTCTAAGGAGGTTTATACCAATGGTTCATATGGAACCGTTGGTATAAAATCTTTCCCAATGATTTCAAACCGTTGGGAAAAGTTGTATAGTTGGATTTTTCCCAACGGTTTTGAGTGAACCGTTGGGAAAAGCTAGAGATTTTTTTGGGTTTTCCCAACGGTTTACTTAAAACCGTTGGGAAAACATATTCCAACGGTTAATGTTAACCGTTGGGATAGGTTGATTTTTCTAAACTATCCCAATGGTTCTTGGTAAACCGTTGGGAAACTTTTTCCCAATGGCTTACTTCCCCACGGTTTGCAGAACCGTTGGGATAGATATTCCCAACGGTTCTGCGGCCTTTCCCAACAGTTGTGAACTGTTGGAAATGCCTCTTTTTCCAGTAGTGACTATTGATTTCTTGATGGATACACTGGCTACTTCCAAATCCCAATCGAGCATTAGGGACAAGAAAATACTAATTTCACATTCTCCTTTGGAACATATGCATATAGAAGAATTCATTTTGGCCTTTGTAATGCTCCTGCAACATTCCAGAGGTGTATGATGAGTATCTTTTCTAAATTCCTTGAACACTGCATGGAAGTCTTCATCGATGACTTTACCATTTATGGTGAGTCATTTGAATCGTTCTTGCATTCACTCTCTATAGTCCTTCAAAAGTGTGTCAAGTGTAACCTTGTGTTAAATTTTGAAAAGTGTCACTTCATGGTTGGAAATGGGATTTTTCTAGGGAACATAGTTTCAAAAGATGGTATTGAAGTTGATCCTATCAAAATTGAATTGATCCAATCACTTCCTGACCCACTACTGTTCGATACATCCGTTCATTCCTCAGTCATGCCAGTTTCTATCGGCAATTCATCCATAACATCATGAGTTTTTTCCTCCCACTCACTCGGTTTCTCCAAAATGATGTCACTTTCCATTTCGATGAGGTTTGAAAGAGTGCCTTCATTGAACTCAAAATTACTCTTACATCTGCCCTGATAATCCAACCCCCAGATTGGTCCTTACCCTTTGAGTTGATATGGGATACTTTTGATAGATCTGTTGGGGCTGTTCTAGGTCAAAAAAGAGAAAAAATTCCTCATGTCAGCTATTATGCCTAAAAAACTTTTAATGAAACTCAATCTCACTACACTATGACTGAAAAAGAACTTTTAGTATTGGTTTTTTCCTTAGATAAATTTCAGCCCTATCTCTTAGGTTCCAAAATCATCATCTTCATAGACCATTCTTCTATAAAGTTCTTACTCAATAAAAGTGATTCTAAACCGAGGTTAATAATATGGATCCTAATGCTCCAAAAGTTTGACCTTGAAATCAAAGATTGACCAGGAAAAGAAAACCCTATGGCTGATCACTTGATTAGAATTTCTAATTCTCCACATTTGGAAATCATTGATCCTGAATTCCCCACTGAGAACCTTTCATCCCTCACTCCAAAGTCACCACAGTATGCCCCAATTGTAAACTACTTGGTTTCTGGTTTTTTTATTGATTTTTTTTTAAAAGAACAAAAAATGAAGTTGAAAAGTAATTCATAATATTATTTTTGGGAAGAAAATAATCTTTGAGAAATTGGGGTAGACATGGTAATTAAGAGATGTGTTAAAGAATAAAAACATTCCTCCATCATAGAATTCTGTCACTCACTTCCTGGAGGTGGCCACTTTGGACCACAAAGGACCTCTCGAAAGGTCATAGTATCTAGATTCTTCTAGAATTAACTCTTCAAGGACTCACATGAGTTCTGTAAATCAGGTCCCACTTGCCAAAATTTTGGCACAATTTCCAAGATAAATGAAATTTCCGAAAATCCATTAATTTTCTGTGAGATCTTCAATATTTGGGGAAATGATTTCATGGGACCATTCTCCCTTCCAATGGATTATCATACATTATTCTTGTGGTTGATTATGTTTCTAGTTGGGTCGAGTCAAAACCCACTAGAAAGGATTATTATCATAATGTTAGTGAGTTCCTAAAGACACACATCTTCCACTGATTTGGCACACCACATTCCTTGATAAGTGACTTAGGAACCCATTTTTGTAATAAAAGCATGGAATCTCTTTTGAAAAAGAATGGTGTTGTACATAAAACATCAACTGCATATCACCCCCAAACAAATGGCATGGATGTACTTTCTAATAGAGAAGTGAAAAGAGTGCTTGAGAGAATTGTAAAATCCACCATAAAATATTGGCCTAAAAGACTTGGTGAAGCACTTTGGGCTTATCGAACTTCCTTTAAAACACTCCTTGGGATGTCTCCTTTTAGGCTAGTTTTTGGTAAAGCATGTCATTTACCAATTGAAATCCAACATAAGTCATTTTCGGTTGGGAAAACCTATAATTTTGAATGTGAAAAATCTAGTGAAGAAAGATTTTTGTAATTGGCTGAACTGGAAGAGCTTTGACTTGAATCCTATGAGAATTCAAATCTGTACAAAGAAAAGGCTAAGGCACTCCATGACAAACAGATCTTGATAAAGGTATTTCATGAAGGTGAAAAGGTAATTCTGTTCAATTATCAATTTCAGATTCACCCAGGTAATCATAATTATCGTTGGGAAGGTCCTTTTGTTATTATTAATGTTTACCCATTTGATATAGTGCAAGTTCAAGAACCCTCTTCCAAAAGGACATCCACGATTAACAGACATCAGTCAAAGCATCACCATAAGAGGACACCCAATCCAAGAACAACATCAACTTCTACCGGATCTAACACTTCAACAGTAAACACACCACTGGATGAAAGCAAAGACCCACCAAATCCAAACCAGGGGAATCTCTTTCCATTTAACTCTCTCTCTATCTCTTCCTATCTATCCCTATTTCTTCTTCTTCTCATCTCTTTCATTTTTTTAACAATTTCTTAGTAAAACAATTTTCTTTTTCTATTTCTCTTTTGTCTGGGTGTGTATTTAAAACACACTAAAAAACTAAAAACAATAACCTAAAAAAACTGAAAATAATAATAAAAATCACTTCAAAAATATGGAAAAGAAAGAGTCATAATTACTCAACTTAAACTTTTGAAATTTTTTTTAACCATTTTGGGGAGTCAAAAGACATGATTTCATCTCCAAAATCTTGTTTTTTCTCATATATTTGGATAAAGAATATTGTGTCAAAACCAAAAAAATTTGAATGCTCAATTTTTTTTTTTTTTTGGAAAATTATTTTCCCCACCCATGAGGAACAACATTTTCTTTCATTACAAGTCTACCTACTACCATATTTTCAAAATGTGTGTTTTTAACCCGCATTTGTGAATCTTGAGTTTGTGGACCTTCGAGTTTAATTTCCATCTTTGGTGTGCATTAATATGATTGAGGCATTTTATGAACCTCATGAGAATCACAATAGATAAATATCCTCCCATTACCCTTGCATTAATCCTCCTTTTGAAATCCCCTTCAAGCCTATTAAAAGCTTTTCTTTTTTAGCCACATTACAATCCCAATACATTATCCCACCCAATATCAACATGGTTTTCATTGCATATTTTTTTGAAATTTAAGTGTGGGGGAAATGGATTTAATTTTGGGTACCCTTTTGTTGATTTTCACCATGTTATCATATGCTTCAGGGAAAGCATAAATTTAAGTGTGAGGTAGAGGTTGTCCTTCAGTGGGTTTTGGGAATGTATATATGTTTATCTTGTACAAATTATATTGAAAAGTGTTCAAAAAATATCAAAAACAAAAACAAAAAACAAAAAAAAATGAAAATACGAATGGGTTGTATCATGGACGGGTCAAAAATCACTCTTCCTAAACCTATGATCTATTTATAACTATTACAATTAGTGTTTTTATGAGATCAATAATGGTTTGGGATATGAGTCTGAGATCTTTTTTCAAGTTAAACTTTCGAAAAAAAAATGAAAAGAAAAAAAAAAAAGAACGCTTGCATTATATATTATTATGTCATTGGAAGAAGTTTTGTGTTTTGTAAATATTACATAATCTCATACCATTAAAATTGTAATCCTCTCTTGTATCTTTCTTCACAAAATCATTCCCTTGTAAATATGTGCTTCCATTTCCTTCCATGTTTCATTTAAAAAAAATGTGCATTGTTTTACCCATGCGGATGTTTTACACCTCTTCTTCTATCTCTTGTACATTATATTACTACCATCCCATAGCCATAGAAAAACCACTTAAAAATACCTCTTTATGCTTGTTCACTTTAGGATAGGTAGTGGAAGTTGAGAGCTCTTACAAACTCTAAGATTTTCACTTTTGGTTGGTGAATAAGTGAAGCTCTATAAATTAATTTTATCATCTTGAGAGGAGTATGTTTTGTGTGCCACCATTTTCCATTTCTAAATTTGAGAATGAAAAAAATTAATTTATCTGTAACATTTTTTCTATAACAACTTTTGGTGGAATTCAATATGGATGAGTGAAATTGTCTAAACCTCCCCTGATTGAGGAAACAAAATTTTAATATTTGTTGGTGAGTAAAAATGATTTTGTCATGTTTTTATATTTATTGCACATGAGGACATGAACAAGACTAAGTGTGGGGGAGTTCATGTTATTAATATTTTTATCACTTTTTATATAGTCCCTTTACCGAATTTATATGAAATTTTCATAATTTGTTTGAAATATTAATGTTTAAATATTAATTATAATTTTTGATAACTATTTGAATTCATATAAATTCAAGTTAGTTTACTAGTTTAATAATACCTATCACCATAGTGATCCAAATTGTGTGGTTATTGTTTTTTCTTGGATTCCTTATTCAATTTACAACATATCATTAGAAGGAATAATTGGCCAATTCTTCTATTTGAAGGGTCATATGGACAACACATGAAGGCCCATAGAATCTGTGAAGAAACTGGACCATCCATGAAGATTGAATTACTAGGATCATTACATAAGTAAAACTTCATTCATTCTCCTTCAACATTCGGATAAAAATTCAAGAAGACATGGATAAAACGTTCAGGTCCCAACTCTAAAAACAAGGGTCCCAAATGAAGCTTTTAAATCTAGCCCACATTTCTGTCTGGGAATTGAGAACAGCACACCAAATTTAATATTTATCATGATATAGAAATCTATTTGAGTTGGGATTTTGCAGTGTTAAAGAGGAGATATATTTGGCCGGCTTTGTTAAAGAAATCATCCGGATTTGAAGGCGTATTCCTATTAAAAACCATTTACATTTCGACCTTCTGAAAAGTATGAATTGAAATAGACATATTACAATTGTTTATTCCAACAACCATAACTTTGGAAAAATAGGTCCAAATGGATCCAAATTTTGAGAGATTACTGAAAACTTTAATATCTACAACTTTTAAGATAAATATATCTCGAGATTATGGTTTATGAATGGCCAAATTTCCGATGCAATTGGAGGGATAGTTTTAGAATGAAAACAATCCACCTCCTTGGGCTATAAATACAACCCCATATTCTTCTTGCATGTGGTTGGAATTTAAGAAGAGAGGATAATATATTGGCCCAAAAAAATCCTTGAAAAATGATTGGGAGGACCTTATATACTATAGTTTTCACTTGAAAGACCTTTTCCCCTCAATTTTTTTCATTTACCTTTGTATTCTTCGTTGTTGTAATCTTGTAAGTCTTTTTTTGTAATTTGGTTTTAATGCATGTTTATTATTAAATATCTCCTATTCTCATCCACATTTTGTAGTTTAATATTAATGTTCTTTAAATATTCTAAATTAATTTGAAAATCATTCACTTTCTCATTCAAGAAAAAGTGTGTTTTTTTATTCTCTTCATTGCTAGTGTGTGTGTTCGGTACACCACTCTTTTCTTATCCCTTTATTTTTATTCTCTTATTAATTCATCATCATAAACATAATAAACCATATTTATAATCATTTCAATGGATGAGTAAATTTATCATTGTGGTGAGTTATAATTTAGGTATGTTAAGTTACTGAGAGCTGTTGCTCGATGAATATTCGTTGAATTAACATTGTGTATGTTGGACTTAACATGTCATGGATTAATGAATTGTTTTGTTTAACGTGTGGTTTACATGGATTATTGGAACCATAAATACACTACCATCAACATTATGTGATTGATATTAGAACCTTATGTTAAGTTAAGGCTTGGATTAAATCCTTAACACTTTGGAATTTCAATCAACGTTATCTTGAGAAGTGGGTGTTAATTTAATTCAATATAAAGAAAGACTCAAGGATATCACAATATTAACTACCTAATGATGAACTGACCCCAATATTTATTAAATTCTTAAATCAATCATTCATTTCAATTAAGCTCTGCAGACAAACACCCTAACCAAAATATAATCAACTAAAAACAATTAACTATTAAAAAGTATCATCACTGAGGATTAGACCAGTGTGATGATATACACATTAGGAAAGTATCAAAACCTTTAATGGTCGATAGGTGAAAATCGGTTACGCTTTCAGTTGGGCCCAACTCCATCACAAGTGGTTTCTGTATTCGTGAAGCCCGATAGCAGTAGTGATAGCGAAGGAGAGTGGCATCAGGTTTCTAACCATGGTTCCCAGAAGTTCGATGACTGGATGGATCGTAAGGCAGTCGCTCATGCCTATGGTATTATTTATGGACATATGAATTGACCTAAACCTTCAGAAGATGTCGTGTCACCTGCAGCTGGTACCTCTGCGTCAACGGCTCAGGCATCCTCTTCCCAGAATATCAAGAATCAACGACGCAAGGGAAAATAAAGTCCCCCACCGATGTCATCGTCATCCCATACACTCAGTGACTTCATGCCCCCAGATATGGTGATTCCCCCCATAATATTTCCAGTAGTGGATGATTCTTCAAGTGAAATACAAGTGTATGCCTCAGTTAAAACCGTAGAGCTGGTAAACCCCTATATGATTTCTGATGGTGAGAAGTGCCAGGAGGATCCTCCCAACATCCCCAACTGTCGCCAGCGCCGATGGAGCCATGGATATATGGGTTGTCAGAGTGCCTTAGTCATCACTTACATCTAGGATATGTAGGCTACTGAAACTAGACAGTAGTCCCAATGTAGACCTCAGCACATGAAACCTTCTCATCTGATGTCATCAAGTCCGCCTTCACCACCGTTTGTGCTACTGGATCAGGCAGAGTCGCCCCAACCATGCCGTGTACAACCACGCTCCGTTATGGAACAGTATCATCCATCTATACCTCATCTTTTAGTCACCTCACGAGATTTGACTAGTGAGAAATGGGACATTTCTTGCACCATTCAGCCGTCGGTCCGGCCGGCAGAGCCCACTATACGTCCTGTCATAGAGTGAACTCTTGTAAGAAGAATATCATGCCTGGAACGGAAGTATGATATCTTCAAACATATTTCCAGCATTGCACTAGGGATCTCTATCCTTGAGGCTCTTTTCCTATCAAAATATATGTGTGAATCCCACACTAAGGCTTTAATAAGCCCCCTCCAGTTTGAGATGGAGGTAGTAGATGCCGAAGCCTTCCATGATGAGGCAGTCAAGCATGATGAATTCCAGGACGTTATCTCATTCTATTGAGAAGATTAAGGCTCTCCCATACATGGGAACATCCACCCATTGTACATCACTGACCATTTTAATGGAATAGAGGTTCGTCGTTGTCTTGTCGACACAGGTTCCGGGATCAACCTAATACCGACTCAGACACTGTGAAAATTGGGGTTGTCTGAGGATGATCTGAGTCCCTATGACCTGAAAATTCAAGGTTATGATAGGAAGGATCATACACCGATTGAAAAGATCCACCTGAAGACCCATTTTGGTGGCCTATTATCCATCCCTGAGTTCATGGTTGTATCCCAGAACACTGCCTACAATGTGTTAATGGGCATGCCATGGATCCACCTGCATGCGACGATCCCTTCATCATATCACCAGTTCCTTAAGTACTCCTTTAATTTTCGAGTGGTCATACTCTAAGGTGACACATCTCCTTTTGCCTCTTGTGAAGCCCGCTACCTAGATGTCGACTATTATAAGAGCAAGGACACGCAGATTCAGGATAACAAGGCCGAAAACGCAACAACTGCAACTTACCCGTGGACAGATCGGAATGATGCCTACATCTTTCTAATCCATTGATTGGAGTCTATGACCCCATATATGGGACAATGCTTCGTTGTTTCTATAACTATGGGTAAGTACATTCCCAAGTTTAAGTGATGTCGGAATATCACCTCATACTCCTACATGAATCAGGCTCGGGTGATCCCAGAGCCCCATACACCCATAAGGTATCAGGATGTCCGCCCCATGGAAACAACAATACTCCATACTTTCTTGTTTATATAGGGTAGGATACAATGGATCAAGACAACGCATCACTATTTCTTCAATATCATCAAACATGGTCGCTTGGGATGAAGACCATATGGGATCAGATCAACACCTTTCATTATTATGGTTTCGGCAGTATAGGAGTCCCTCGATGTAGTGTCTACCATTGCTCAGGCTGGTACCAGTCTCCCATCGGGATCTATCGAATCAAAGTAAAATCCTCCTGCTAGGAATCCCACCTCTATATGTGAAGAATAGTATTTATAGGATGCTCCTCTTTCCTTAAAAGAGGGTTTCTCTACCACAATTGATGAATTGGTGCAGGTGAATCTCAATAGTGAGACAGATCAAAAACACACATTGATCAGTACCTCTATTCCTCTCAAGGAGAAACAATAGTATGTGTACTTACTAAAGTAGAAACATGATGTATTTTCTAGGAGTTATGATGAGATTCTAGGGCTAGATACTCAGGTAGCCTTCAACCGCCTCTGTCTCCCAGGAAATCACTACGGGTTTAAGCAGCCTTCTAGAAAGATGAACCCTTCTCACAGTGCCATGGTCGAGGAAAAAGTTGATAAGATCATAAAAGCCAATTTCATTAAGGAGGTCTAGTACCCCAAATGGATATCCAAAATTGTGCAAGTCATGAAGAAGAATGTAAAGATCAGAGTCTACATCGACTTCCGATATCTCAACCATCAATGTCTGAAGGATGATTTTCCCCTTCCTATGATGGAATTTTTGATCGATGTTATATCTGGGTTCCAGGCCCTCTTCTTCATTGATGGGTACTCTGGGTATAACCAGATCTGAATAGCTCCTGATGATGATGAGACTACGGCCTTCAGGGCACCACAAGGTACTTTTTGTTACCAAGTTATGCCCTTAGGTCTAAAGAATGCAGGTTCCACCTATCAATGGGCTATGTATCACATATTTAATTTGATCCTTGGGAAACTGGTGTAATGCTACGTGGAAGATCTGGTGATCAAATCTCGCCATCGTCAGGACCATCTCAAAGACCTTTATAAAGTGTTAATCTTCCACTATTCCTTCCACCAGAAGATGAACCCATTGAAGTGTTCCTTCGAGGTCACCTTTGGAAAGTTGTTCAGCTTCGTTGTCAGATACTGGTGCATCAAAATTGACCCATAGATGATCATGGCCATCCTCCATATATTTCCCCCAAGCAACATCTAGGAGCTTCAAGGTTTACAAGGCCACTGGGCCTACATGCACTGATTCATTGCGAATTTTGCCAGAAATTGTAATCCCTTTTCTCAGATCATGAAGAAAGGCACTATTTATCATTGGGACGAAAAATGTCAGATATCTTTTGAGGAAATCAAGAAGTATCTACTCCAGCCTCTAGTCTTGATGCCACCCATTTCTTGAAATCCACTCTTCCTTTATGTGACCACCCTGTAATGATCCCTCGTCTCCCTTATCGCCCAAAAGAACGACGAGGAAACTGATAAAGGTCTCTACTATCTCAGCTGCATGCTCCTTGATACGGGGACTAGATACTCTCCTACAAGAAAATATGTCTCGTGCTGGTATTCACAGTATAGAAGTTGCGACATTACTTGTAGCGCCATGAGGTACAAATGGTGTCCCAAGTAGATCTGCTGAAGTACATCCTGAACCACCCCATGTTGACATGTCATCTAGCTCAGTGGGTAGTGATTCTCTAGCAATTCGACATCATGTTTTTCCCTCATGACTATCATGGGGAAAGAATTGGAAGATTTCTTTTCCACCCATCCAGCTTCCGCGGACCAGTCTATGGACCTTGATTTTCTTGATGAGGCAATACTCTCAGTAGACCAAGTCATCCTGTGTTGGAAAATGCACTTTGATAGTGCTTCCTAGATCCCTACTAGAAAAAGGCTCAATGAACTCATAATCAATAGAGTAGGATTGGGTATCATCTTCATCAATCCTACATAGTCTATTTTTCCATATTCATTCCTGTTCTCAGAGGGTTGTACCAACAATGAGGCAAAGTAGTAAGCTCTCATCGCTGGCCTCAAGATGGCCCTCGAGATTAACGTTCCCCACTTGAATGTGAAAGGGGACTCTTAACTAGTCATTAGTAAAATCAACGGTTACTATGTTGTCAGAAATCCAGAACTTGTACCATTGTTGGAATGAACCATCCAGCTGATGGCCCAATTCCCATCTCGTCTAGAAGTTACCCATGTCCCTCGATCCTAGAATGGTCAAACTGATGCTCTGGTCAGCCTAGATGTGTCTCCTACGGAGCCTAATTAGGGTGATTTGATTATCCATTTGGCACTCTGGAGATTCATCACCCCCATCACTCCGGACGACGATGATGGCCCGTAGGTAAGCCACCTTACCATCGGCGCCTCCATGCCAGGACCCCCAGGTCCCCCTGACGTAGTTCTTGAAGTAACCCCTTATTATAGGACACCCTAGGTTGAGTATCATCAGCACAATAATCTTCTGGTAGATCGGGCCAAGTATGAGCGAATCTGACACCTTACATTACAGTTTACCCCCCAGAGTGGTCCCACTCTTGAGAAAATTCTCTATAAGCGTAGGTTTGATGGGGTTATACTCCATTGAATTCAAGGAATTGATATTTCTTAGGTCACGCAGGAGGTTCATGTCAGTTTCTGTAGGGCTCATCAGATCGGGCTAGAACTATCTCACTAGATCTAGAGATTGGGGTTTTTTTCGGGCCCTCCACGATCTGTGACTGCATAGAGTTTTCCAAGAGGTTCCATGCATGCCAAATTCATGCCAACTTTTACATTGGCTGCCAGAGCCTCTCCACACTACCAAGTAATCTTGGAACATTGTGGTCTGGGACTTGATGTTGTGGGACGGTATCCACCATTGACGGCTCAGCAGTTCCAGTTCATCCTGACCGCTACATATTTCTTTTCTAAGTGGGCCGAAGCGGTTCCACTCAAGGAAGTCAAGTCACATTCTATCGTTGACTTTGTGAGCTCCAATATCATATACCAGTTCATATTCCCTCACACCATCATCACCGATAACAACACCAATTTTCAGGTGGCCGAGTTGATGAAATTGTATGCCAAGTACAGTATCCCTTCTAACCATACCTCCCTCAATCACCCGCAAGCAAATGGGCAGATCGAGGAATTCAAAAAAACCCTCTCTAAAATCCTGAAAAAAATGGTTGGACATAACAAGAAGAGTTGTCCGGAAAATCTCTCCAACACCCTCTGGGCTTATCGGAAAATGACTCATAATTCCACACAGGTGACCCCATACTCTATGGTGTATGGAATAGAGGTTGTCCTGCCCATCAAGATTCAGTTTCCTTCATTACTTATTGCTGTCTATGATCAGCAATAACTAGATAAGGTAGTTGAAATATTTCTGGCTAAATTGGAATCACTTGATGAGAATAGGCTTCGCACCCTTCATAATCTGGAAAGGCATTAGAACAAGATATCTAGAGCTTTCAACAAGAAAGTTCACCTCCACTCTTTCTTGCAAGGTGTCTTGGTGTTGGCCTTGAGAACACCAATGATACCTGGATGAAAACCACCAAAATTGGAGCCCAAATGGGAAGGACCTGACATCATTCACAAGGATTACCCCAATGGTGTATACTCTCTAGTGACCATGGATGGTGAGTGTATATCTCCTCCCACCAATGCCAAATTCCTCAAGGAATACTTTTCCTGAGCACTTCGGTCCTACATGACCTTAAACTCTATGTCATCCCACATGATGTTAAACTGTAGACAGTGCCATACAACCTTAAACTATCTAACATCCTTGATGCATGATGATAAACTACACAACACATCCAAGAACTATCTATGTATTGATTCCCATCCTCATGGGATACGTAAAAATGCTTAGATGCTTCGTCTTGGAGCCCAACCCCAACTTTTCTCTTTGACTACCCCCTGGGTGTAGTTCTCTCAGAGGATCTTGTGTGGTGTAGCATAAAATTATTTGGCACCATTGGTGCTAGGTTTATGATAACCACCCCATGTGCCCCTCTCATTCTTCAATTTTCCCTCGTCCTCACTGAATGACGTTAAACTACATGGCCCCCTCAAAACTACATATGGCTTGATTCCCATCCTCATGGGATACATAGGAATGCCTGGATATTTTTGTATGTAGGCCCATCCCCAAGCCTTAAGATCACCCCCTTTGGTCTGACCCCTTAGCCCGGATACCTCCCCAAATTCATGGAACAGTGTGGGATTATGTCCTCATTTCACAATAGATTTATCATAACTACACCATGTGTTCCCTTTCTTGGAGGTCTTCACCCATAATCATCCTCACTGAAATACATTAAACTATGAGCTGGCTGGGACATCCTAGCCTTAATTACCTCGAACTTTTCTACCCTTGGCCTGAGTTTTTCTAAGAGATGGGTATGTGGTGTGGTTTGGGCTTATGTCCCCATTCACGCTGAGTTTATAATAACCATGCCACACACCACTTCCTCTTGACATCCCTTCGCTCCCCTATCATACACTTATATTTTCGAGTCGGCTGCTCTTCAGTTAGTCCCCTTGAACCTCTTCGGTGATTCATCAATGTGCCCAAGAGTACTCCATCTTAGGACCTATAGTGTCAGATTCTACCTAGACATGCTCTCACCCGCTTTTCAGGCTTCATGTCCCCTTTATTTGGGCTTTCATTATCTTTCACATCTGAAAGGACCCCCAAATGGCATGGATTCTTGGCCCAAGGGATCTCCTACCATTTTAGGCCAACTCCCTCGAGGGTTTCGAATGAAAAATTGATACATGTCCTGCATTGCAAATATGGTTAGAGTTTGATGCTCATTTTTTCCCATTTCAGGTCACATCATATGGATACTATGTTTTGAAAATGGTCAACAGTTATCCTCCATCGTCACGCCACCCCATCAAGCTGTAAATTTCAGTTGCATGATTCACATCATTTTCCACCCCATAACGTCCAAGCGGAATTTGAACACTCTTAGTACTATCCCTCAGTGCACATTTGCACATTAGCAGGACAAATCTGCAGTAAGTCATCATTCGGGGCTTCGCACCAATTTCCCCTTTGTGTGTATTCCATGTTTTGTAAAGACCTTCTCCACCCTTTTTTCCCACATCGAGTATAGCTCACGTGGGCTTAGGGATTCATTCGAGGTTTTCACACATTTGGAAGAGTCTCATTTCTCTATAGTCCGAGTTCTAAGACCTTAAAACTAATATCTCTTCATGTCCTTGTCGTAAGAAATAAAACTGCACAACAGTCCTAGAACTATGTATAGCATGATTCTCATCCTCATGGGATATGTAGGAATGCCTAGTCATCTTGTCTTCATGTCTAGCTCAAGTTCCAATAATTACCTCTTATGTTTGGCCTTTTGGCCCAAAATTTAATAGGATTGTATGGTGTGGCATGTATGGACTCTATGTCCACATTCATGTCGGGTTTAAAATAGTCGCACCACGTATTCCCTTATTAGGATCTAGTCTCTCCTACCTCTTGTCCTACATGATGTTAAACTTCAAGACCTTTTTAAAACAACATATGGCTTGATTCCCATCCTCATGGGATATGTAAGAACACCTAGAAATTTCTTCCATGGGTCCAGCCCCATATTCTCTGACCCTCTGGGTCCCTCATCCCCGATTTCAGTCCAGGTATTATGACCTCTAAACTATGTTCATCGTCCTCACTATACGACATTTAAAACTATGTGTCTATCATCCTTATAGATATGACATAAAACTATAGGGAATTATAGGTCCTTTCTAGAGAGGTCATGTTCAGAAGTAAGTCTGATCCCCGATCAGACTAAAGCACCCACCAAATGTGTTTCCACCACAATGGCGTAATTTCAAGAGCGTTGGACTCCATTCGAGCAACCCATCACTCCACCCTCTAGGCTTTGTGTGGCCTTTATTTAGACCCTCATCCTCTTTCACGTCTGAAGGAACCCCCTAACAGAATGAGGGCTTGGCCTATGGCTTGCTTACTATCATGGGATAATTTTTCGAAAGACCAATGGATAACATTTCGAATCAGGCCTCATGTTTCGAACATGGTCAGCGGTCGGCCCTCATTTGTTTCCCCGCACCAGGCTAACGCAATAGGGATACTGTGTTTCAAACATGGTTAATATTCATCCTTCATTGTCACACTACCTTCACAACATTCAAAATTTTTGGTATTGTGATTCACACTTTACACTACCCTATGTTCAAATTGATTTTAACGCATGTGGCATTGCCCCGCTCGAGCACTAGAGCACGTTGGGAAAATGGAAATTCTACTGTTCTAAGACCATCATTATCCAGTCATGCCTCCCTCTTTCTTCCCGAAAATCTGGAATGGTTGTTCAAACCTTGTATGCCTGGAGATTGTTTTTCACTCTCATATTCGGGTGGAATAACAAGGTGGGCATGCCTTGTTTCTCACATCGGGCCCAACCCACGTGAGCTTAGGGATTGATTGTTGAATGTTTCACGAATATGACAGACATGCAGTAGGGTGAAAAAAATAACAGAACTCATGCATGAATCCAAAATAAAAAATTAAAGCAAGAAAGTATGCTCGGAGGTTTACAAGAATTAAAACACCCGAGGATTGACCCCTCCCATGGATGGGTTGACCCCATCAAAAGAGTGTTGTAGCTCTACCACTCATTGGATTGTGGCGTCCAGGATTTGTTGTCACCTATTTAGTTCCTGCTCCTCTTCGAAGAAAATGGGGCATAGTTCATTAGCTGCAATTCAGGCCCAGTCTTCATCACTCCGAATGATATCCATCTCCTCGGAGGCTTGCTTCATCCATTCTTCAGCCTCTACCAGCTGGGCCTTCAGCTGCGATATAATCTCTGATTGTGCATTGAAGAAAGAAGAATGCTCATCTGCCTAGACCTGTATCCATTGAATCTCATTTTAATCCTCCTAGAGCCTCTTTATATTCATTTCTTTTCTCCAATTCCAACCCACACCAAGGCCACGGTCATATTCTCGAATCGTCTCCGCTATGAGATCTTGGATGAGCATATGAGGAAGTTGGGAATCTACTCCCCCGACGTATAGTTCACGCAGCCAGGACTGAAGCCTCCCCATCTGGTTTTCCATTGTGTTTAAGGGGTCTCATCGATGAAGTTCTTAATCAGCTTCCAAGACCGGCGATGAGTGATTTTGCTATCCTCCGCATCAGAGGTTGTCTCGTCCCGATCTGCTGGGTCAGCAGGTTCATATGCAGGAAACGCCCCCAAGAACTCATCAGTAGGGTCTTCATCGAGTGTCTAATCGGGTATATTAGGATCCATGTCATCTGATTGATCCTTGTCATCATTTTCTACCTCAATGACTTCAGCTGTGGCCCTGCTTACAGTCCCACCTATGATTGGGAGCACCGCAGCTAGGTCAGCCTGGGTGTCTGCTTCCACGACCACTGGTGTTCCCCTAGGAAAGGCATCTTCATGAGATCCATCCAACCTCACTAAGTTAGTCCATGAAATTGGAAGAACTGTGCATACAAGAGCCACACAGGCATCAGTTATTATGATCCATGGATGAAAATTACTTATTCTATGAGGAATACTTACATAGAGAAAACAGTTGGTATCTTTCTGGGTTTGTTTCCATTTAAACCCTAATGTGTGTCCCTCTATATATTTTCGGTAATTCTGAAGGTTCTAGGAGGACCACCTTGGATGTCGTGGCACCTCCCGGTATGATAATTGTCGTAGCCATGGGTGCAGATCCCAAAGTTCACGCAGTTCCATCTACTACTGGGCGTGAGTGGGTTTTACGTATGAGGCCATCCTATATAGTTCAAATTTAAGTTGATATGTCCTAAAAAACCCAGGTGAAGACTTTGGGGAAGGGGTTAGGATTTTACTTCAAGGGCCTCCATGAATTCTTCCAGCTTCGGGTCTGAATCTCTGAACTCACCTTCCTCAAAAGGGCTCCCTCCACTGGCTTCCTCCCCCATGAGGACTCATCTGATTCTTCCAGAAGAGGGAAGAATTATTTTAATTTAGGGGTAAATAACTGTGGAGGGTTAGTTTTATCCAAAAAAACCTTTACCCAATCCGTTATTAGACATGGAGAACCCCGGGAGTGCACAAAGTCTTCTATCTCAGCCAGGTTCTACTACCCCTCCACCTGGGATACTACAAAGCTAACCCTGACAGGGTCTATTCCTGGAAAATCCATCCAGAGATGGTTCAGGTGTTTCCACATCTCGGACGAGCTGAATAATTTCATGTTGACATACCATATTTCCTAAGCCTCAGGGAAGACATCATTCTCTGGAATGTCTATATGGCGCAGCCGCTTCCTCGGAGCCCGGGTGGATATCTTGCAGAACCCCTTGGGTAGCCTTCCCTACGGATGACTGTATCCCTCTAGGATCGCTGGATCCACCGCTACTATCCCCCTTTCGACTGGAGCAGGCCTCACCACCACTGCAGTCCCGTCACCATGAGATGTACTCTCCACCTTCTGGCCTCGACCTCAAGGTTGGGGAGACACCCTGTCACCAACCCTAATGATTTGCTGCTTTAGCATCTCCCCTGGGTAGGATACCTCCCAACTCTTGGTGTACTCCTTCACTAGCCTAAATACGGTTCTGGGTGGAGGTATATAATTCTGCATCTTCACATCCTCCCACATGAACATGAGCCACAACTTCCTCATCACGCATGGGTGCTCCTCATGGCGTACCCCCAAGTAGACCCGCGGGGTTAGACGCTGCATACACTAAAACTGTCTCACGAACCGATGTGGGGTGTATGGTTTACAGAGAGACTCTCGGTCAACCCACACTACCAGGACTCTACACCGAAAGGACAAGAGGTAGGATTGATGCTCATCCATTCCCTGACTTTCATCAGTGACCACACCTGTTGGCAACAGGAACAGGTGAAAGTTGAACTCATCCGCCTTCCAGACCCAGTTTAGCAGCAACGGCGAGGTCAACTTAGTTGGAAAGATCCTTGCCACTTCAGAATGGCTGGGAAAAAAAATCAATCATGGAGGGGAGATGAGGTTCAAATATTCATAGATATCCATAATATATTCCATTATCCACCCATACAGAAGGTGAAATGGCCCATATATCCTATGCATCCTCTTCCCCTCACTGATGTGCCACAACATCTTGTACAACTTAGAGAGCATCGAGATTTCGAGATTGACCCATCCCCCTATCACCAAAATGGATTCCACGATAAATATTCTCGGTCGCACGCCCATGTTCGTGTCCCTCACTGGCAGGATCCAACCGCAGATAAGCACCGCAATGAATACAGCCAACCTGACCACCGGTTGCTTCTTTATACTAACACTAAACCCCTAGGTTTTCCATGGGATTTCCTCCAAGAGCTTCTAGTATGAGTGCTCTTTGCCTCATTGATCCCCCTTCGGTCAAGTACGAGGCCTCACGAGAAATTGCCTATTTTTTGGGAAATTCATGAACTACTTGAACCATCGTTTGAAATAGACATCCATCACCGATTTTTTGTCCTCCCCCGGCACCAGGTCCATCAATTCCCTTTCCAATGGAAGCATTTTCTCTGGGTCCTCCCAAGCACTAACAACGGGAATAAACTCATCATACATCACCCCTAGTATTAGGACCACGAGATCTGATGCAGGTCCTATAGGATGATGTCAACCTCCCCATAATGCAAATAGAAAGTGTTGGTCCTCAAAGACCATTTTCTCATTAGTTCTAGCATCAACTATTTTGGCAGATAAATATGTAATTGAGAGGCTCAAGCTTCCTTATATGGATCCACTCACCTCATCTCTACCCTAAAATCCTCGCACGAGGCACCTACCCAGTAGGCCCAAGCCCAATCATCCGTAAAGTTACTGTCCTAGGGTAGATCCCACTCATCGGTCCACCCCTTCTCTGGGTTCCCCAAGGCCACCTTTAGAATATTTTGGTGTAGTGGGGTAGATTCATATTATTTCAATACTTTCCCATCAACATTATTCACATGGTTTCATAGGAAATCAGTGTTGACGGGTGTGAAATCCTCCCAAGTATGGCCGTCGGCCGCTCTGAACCACTGGCGCTGGCACGACGTGCTCCTAAAATAGTAAGTTGGTTAATCCCTACTCTCTTCCAGAATGAACAGGTCATCCCTCAGACCAAATCCGTACAGAGGAAATCTTTTGCAGAGTGATTAGTTATTTTATCTCTCTGATAACAACTTTACTAGTGAATCATGATCTGAATGGCTTCAAATAAATTCCTCGATGCCCGGGATATTCACCACCTCCTCCCTTTGGGAAGAATTCACAAGGATCCCTCTGGTAGCTTCCGAGTGAGCCATTCAATTTTCAGAATTTGGACCCTTTCTGTTCTAGTTCGCAAAGATTGTTTGTGGATAACATTCATAGAGATCGTTCACGGAGCTCGGTCCCTACCGAAAATCGCGAAGCCCTACCCCCAACCTAGAAAACACAAGCTATGGAGAGAACCCTCACAGAGTCAAAGGACTCTCTGTGTGTCACTATGTAGAAATCCTGATTCATGGAGAGAAATCATGGAGCACGAGAAACTTTGAAAATTGAGATCACTAACACCAAAATGAAGAGGTGATAAAAGAAAAAAAAGAGGTCATCCTCCCCCCATTTATAGTTGATGACCCCTTGTCCTTCGCAGATTATCCGGTCGTGGCAAGCTTCGTGGCGCTCTCAACCCGTGTGTCACCTCTCTGCCTCATGACCCTCCTTTGCGATCCTTCTTTGCGATTGGACCAAAAGTTTTGGTGATTGACCCTTATACTTAGACCCTCATTTTCTCCTAAGATCCATGTCTAAGGGGGGAATTTTTTGGGGCCAAAATATGGGGATAGGAATAGAAAAAAAAAAGAGGAAACCAACTCCTTTGGGGCTACCTTGTGAATCTTGTTCATGGAGACCACCCAGCATCGCGGCCAGTGCAAAGATGCTTCTTTTGTAGTCACTACAAAACAAAGAGGTGGGAGGCTCCGTGATTCGAAAAGACATAGGCAACGCCGCCACAAAGAAAAGAGGTGGGATGCACCACGATCCAAAAATACATATACAAAGCCGCCACAAAGTAAAGAGATGGGAGGATCTGCGATCCAAAAATACGTTTACGAAGCCGCGATGAAGAAAAGAGGAGGGAGGATTCACAATCTAAAAAGATGTTTGTGAAGCCGCTGCAAAGAATATAGGAAGGAGGCTCTACAGTTGCGACAAAGTTCCACATAACTTGGCGTCGTCCGATCCCTGCTTCCCGACACCTCTTGCCTATAAATAATGGGATCCCCTCGAGCCCAAAGGACGGATTCTTTTACCTTTCACCTTCTCCGCTCTCAAATCATGAAGCAATTTCTGATCTACGAAGAATGAGATATTTAAGGTACTTGAGCATCGTGAAGTGCCTTTCCCTTGGCTTAAATTCAACACCTCTTAAAAGACGGATGCCCTTCACGGATCCCACAGGACTTTGTGAAGGAAGTAGATCCCTAAGGTGACTTGATTATTCACAAAGCACTCATGCTTCACGAAGTACCTTCCATGAACTTGTGAACCAAATGATAAGGCAGAGTCACTTTTCTTCGTGAGGTATACTGCTTCGCAGTTCTATGCTTCGCAAGACACCCTTGCTTCACAAAGCCTTACTCCGTGAGAGCCTTTATACTTTGTGAGGCACCCTCCATGTGCACCTATTCCTTGTTCCTAGGCTAGGGCACTCCAATTCAAGAATCATACCCCTTCGCGAAGCCCCTCACCTATGTGGACCACCATAGGTTCACAATTTACTTTACTGTAGGCATGTTTTCTTTGCAAAAACTTTTCCTGTGTGACCCTCTAGGTTTGTACAAAGTGATTTCAAAGTCCCTTGGGTGGTGCTTTACATTGTGTTTCTTAGCCTTATGCTTCTTTTCATAGGCATGATAATGACAATTGCTTCTTCTCATAACCATGCTAACATGGTCCCCTTATTGGATCACTCCATGATACCCCCTCACAATGGCATTACCGGTGCCTTCCCTTCACAAAGGGTTAAAGCATGCCAGTTATGTAAGTCTTAGGGGTGCGGAGTGAACCCACATCATCTGAGATACAAGACATTAAACTTGTTGGAGTTGGTGGCCAAGAACCAACTACTTTGTACTTTATTAATTAATAAATACCTTATAACATCTTGATTGTTCTTTTGTGTGACAATTCATGTGATAATGTCCTAAGGGAAACTGTTACATTAAAGGGTCATAGTGGATCCCTGCTATGATGAGAACCCGAAAGTTCCATAACACTATTCTTGAATATATGTTCTATGGCCGGATGATGTTATTTAAGGGACACAAATAAATATAGGACATTAGGGGCCAGGACTCATAAAACTTTGAGGCACCTTCTCATGGTGTGCGCCCTTGGTAATATGCAGGAAGATATTATGAGAATGAGACCCGCCATTAGGAAATCCACATTTCATAGTGTCATTGGATGCTCCTATTTGAGGATGTGTGTATCAGTCCTTAGACTTTAATATTATTATTAATGGGTATTACAACTCATGCACGTAGATGTATTGATGAAAACTATGATGAGACACTATTCACAGCAAGGTAGGATACGTTGGGTGCGTCACGAGTAATACTGCATTAATAGATAATGCAATAAAGGATTTGTCCCTTTTGTTCCATAACGGAAGTAGATATCTCAAGCCCTTTGATGGAATTGATATAGCCAAAATAAATCCATGTCCATGGTATGGTATGGGCAAGTTCAATTCCGTAAAGTAAAAGAAAGAATAATCGAGCACATGGGTTAATGGGACTAGCATGGAACCCGCTTGATTCGAGATATCATTACAAGGGGATTATATTACATGATAAGCATTCGTATGAGGTGACACGTCAATGTGGCATCAACTTCTTTCTCTTGGGTGCCTTGACCCATTGCCAGACAGTAATCTTGTACTTTAGGAAAGCCCGCCTAATGCCAACAAGAAAGAGGCATATAGGGTCACACACTAAGTGTGTCCATGTATCTCAGTTAAATATTAATTTAACAAGTTAAATAAATATTATTCCCGACTGTGGTTTAATAATTATTTAAGGATGTCTGATCGCATTTATTTCGACACTAGTTATTCAAGAGAATGTATTGTGGATGGAATAATATATATTTATTAGTGAGTAATGCAGTTACATTTATTTAAGAAATAAATAGCCATTACTCAAGGACTAATAAATGTGATGGACGAAATAAATTAAAATGGAAAATAATAGTACACGCCGGGTATATTAAATATACACGCCGTGTAGTTTTATGGAAAACGAGTACACATCGTGTGTTAATGATTACATGGCATGTAGTTTTTCCAGTCGGGATTTTGAGGAAATAATATCGTTTTATTAAATGATATTTATTATAATCAGCGTGGGCGCATGTCAAGGAATTAATCATTCGATGTGGGGGTTTTCCATGAGAGTTAATGAAATAAATAAAACGCGTAACGCGTTTATTTATTGTCATAACTCTATAAACTCAAACGCGATTATAAATATCCTCACAACCCCAACACTTTTCCTAGTCGTTGTGCATAAAAATTCTAGAGAGTTCTCTCAACGTCGAAAGAACTCCTTCCTCCAAGAACTCTCTCAGGACGAAGATAGATCCACCACCACCGGATCAAGGTGATCGAAGGAAGACATCGCAAGTGATGGTTCTTCAACGCTAGCACAAGGAGATCCCTTCGGTGACATTCATAGATACGTGGATCACGTGTGGGTCACCTCTATAGGAATTCTACACTAGGATTCTATGATGCAAAGACGAATCACACCGTATCGTGACCGGAGACATCAACGAAGAAAGAATTACATCAAGGTAATTCTTATCAATTAATTAAATTAATTATAACCAATATATTATGATCCTATCTCTATGGTTATGAGACTCCCTCTTTTGTTTTTCATTCTTCGTTCTATTCCAAAGATCCTGTGTTTTACATCGTGACAGATCTCAGATTTAAAGTTGTTAACGATAAAATTAAAGTTGGGCACTCACAGTAATGTGATTCTGCGGCACCCAAAACCTAAAAGTGGTGTCAGAGGGGTCATATCGTTGATTGTAATTATTTAGTTTTTTGATGGTGGTTTACGCATTTAATAATTTAGTTTTTTTAATTGAAGTTAATCTTTCTTTAAAAATATGAATCTCGAGATTTGTTCCTCATCTATCATTTCTCGTTCACCATACAGAAACAACCTTTTCTTTTAATTTTTAATTAAAATAAAATAGAGGATCTCATACGGAGGAGCTAAATGTTCCTGGCCGTACAATACGAGAATACACGGCGTGTATTCAGAAGTACACGCTGTGTAGTCTCGGTTCATGAATCGGACTAGTCTGCCAAATCAGGTCATGTATTGATCTTATCTAAGTCATTTATGACACCGTGTGTTGACCAGGAATAGGTGGAACACCGTTTCTAGATTACACACAGTGTGGTCCAACAGAACACGGAATGTAGTCCCTTTGGGCTGGGATTGGACCGTGTACCCCATACACGACTTACCTGGCTGGAAACCATGTAACACGGATACAACACGGCGTGTGTCCAACTGAACACGCTATGTAATCTGAAATATTCTGAAGTACATCAACATTCCATGTCCCCGGGTGTGTACTTTGGATGGACGGTGAAGAAAAGTACACACCGTGTAGTCCAAACTACACTCCATATACTCACCCAAATTACACAGATTTATTAAAATTTATTATATTATACAAACCCTTGGGACGTGTACTATAGTACAGTCGTAAAGATGAGGCACAACACGTGATAGGTGTTTTATATATATTAATTTAATTTAACATCTGCATAATGTACAAAAATTCAACGGGTTGCCTCCAAGGTACAAGTTATGTACAAAGATAATTTTAAATGAATTTATTTGTTTAAAATTATGATGGATGAGAATCTCAAGGAAATTCAAAAAAGGGTTTAAGATAAATTGATTGATTAATTAAAGATAATTAATTTATTCGAGCTTGATTTATCTTAAACATGAATGATTAAAGAATTAAATGCTGGTTTTATTTATGCATAAATATCGTTGAATTTATGGATGATCATGAGATAGACCAAGACCTTTATATGTGAATGGTTTCTTTAATTTTTTTATTTAAATTAACTTTTATGGCATGTGATCCTTCTCCTCATCAATATGTAGGGATTGCGCACCCAAGGATTATTTTATGTAGAAATCCGTTTTTACCCCTCACCTGCGTGTGAGATAAATGAATATGTAATGGATGGAGCTCCCAAGCTAGTGGAGGCAGATCAAGCCAAGAGCCAAGGGGAAACCAATCCAAGGAGATACAAAGGTGGACAGGTGAAAAGCAGTAAACATGAACCCAAAACCATTCAAAACTATGTGGACTTTGATCCTTGCCAAGGCAAGGTATGTAGGAAGCCTCCCTAAGGTTCAATCCCAACACCTATTGGTCCTGACCCCTTCACATCGGTTCACCAAACCATTTAGAACTACATGGACTTTGATCCTTTCCAAGGCAAAGTGCGTAGGAAGCCTCCCTGAGGTTCAAGACCATCACCTACTGGTCCCGACCCCTTCACGTCAGTTCTCCAAACCATTCAGAACTATGTGGACAGTGATCCTTGCTAAGGAAAGGTATGTAGGAAGCCTCCCTGAGGTTCAATCCCAACACCTATTGTTCATGACCCCTTCATGTAGGTTCTCCAAACCATTCAGAACTTTGTGGAATTTGATCCTTTCCAAGGAAAGGTACGTAGGAAGCCTCCTTGAGGTTCAAGCCCAACACCTATTGGTCCTGACCCATTCAACTCGGTTCTCCAAACCATTCATAACTACATGGAATTTGATCTTTACTAAGGAAAGGTACATAGGAAGCCTCTCTGAGGTTCAAGCCCAACACCCATTAGTCCCAACCAATCCACATAGGTTCACCCTAGTCCTAAACGACATTAAACCGTACTCCCCTTTTTTCCCGCATGATGTTAAATTGTACCCATTCGAACTACGTGGTCTTTGATCCTTTTCTCCCAGACAAGGTATGTAGGAAGCCTCCCTAAGGTCCAACCCCAATAGATGGTAAGTCGTTGTATTCCCCAATCAGTAGTAATCCTTTGTACCCTATCCAGCAGTAATCTGTTTCCATCCCCAAATGACGGTAAGCCGTTTTATGGTTAAATATCTGGGTTTGATCCATTTCTCTTAGACATGGTACATAAGAATCCTCCATGAGGTTTAACCCCAAACAGTGGTAAAATTTTTGGTCCCCCCTATTGGGACCCACATCTCTGGTCCGCCCCTCGAGAATCAGACCAACCTCAGGCTGCTAACCATGCGTAAGACCTAGTATGTCATCAGGTAGTTATCCTCTTTGCACACACTGATTCTATGACCTCATTCTGAACTATGTGGACTTTGATTCCCTACCTCAGTGATACGTAGGAAGACTACCTAAGGTTTAATCTCATTACCCATGTCTTATCGTGGCCTCTTTCCCTCGATCCTATGTGTTTCAGAAATTCATGCCCCAATCTGGAGGATCCACTTCCTCGGGGTCTCGTCCATGTGTCAATTCTCACAAGCCACCTTCTCAGGTGTCCCATTGCCCCACTAAACTATGGGGACTTTGATTCCCTGCCATGGGGATACGTAGGAAGTCTCTTAGAGTCTCAATCCCAACACTACCATCACCATCATGATGGTTCCATCTCATTCCCCATCTAATCTCAACAATCCTTATCCATCCTGATTATTACCCAGGCTGACACATCCCAGTGAGATCATGTCACCCACTTTCTCACTAATCCTAGTAGCAATCAGGATACCAACCATGCATTATCCCCAGTATCAGTGTTCCCTCTTGGGGTTTCACCCATCTGATCCACTCCCATCAGTGTTCTGATCAGTCTAATCCATCTCCTCTAGACGCTAAACTCGCGGCATACCCGGTGTTAAACATGGGAAGCTAAGGAAAACCTCACAGACATGCCTATGGCATATAATTCCCCACATTCGACGTGGGATGCCTCGTGATTCCCCACCCTCAAGAAGCCCTATCATAAGGGGAAGAAACCCAGACACGCTAGTGTTCTAACATCCAGCCACACCAGTGATTTCCAACATGACTACTCTTCTGACCAAATGTTGATGCCCTGGTCGGACCCCTTGGAATGTCCTGATAGAAGCAGTGTAATTAACTGACGTCCATGAAGACATAGAACTGGGAAGAGTTTCATGAATAATGACTTAATTTTAAGGGAGACTCGGACTAGGTAATGATTTCTAAGGAGGAATCCATGGAAGGAGGAACCTACATCCCATCATCCCATTTTGATCAAGGAGAAAACATCCCTGAATAAGCAACGGATGTTGCCCGCCTTTGGAAAGAGTGAATGTGGGGCAACGGTTGTGCGTCCTCCTCTAAAAAATGTATGGATGCGAACCCTGATGAAATCATCGGAAATATAAATGGTAAACCTGATGTGAATTTATTCTCCTCAAATATGAATATTAGCAGCATTCGAGACATCTGTGGACTAACGTGTCACTAGATCCATGTATCCAGGACCGGGTCCTGCTAAGAAAATAGTGGGCCTGGTGTGAAACTCATTGGAAAGTGGGGCAGTTGAACGTTGGACATACGGTATGTGATGTTGTTAGCATGGATCCTTCTTACCTACCATGGAAGATTTAATGGAACTGGGGAAAACGGTACCAGAATGACACCAAACATCAAATGGGGTCACAACATTTAGTAAGGAACCAAAACTCTAAGGGAGATACCTATTACAGTATAGCCACTTATGAAAGAAAAACTTTGAACCTATCACTAGGTCACAATTACTAAATTCACTAGCTCCAAAACCTATCAATTAAGCCATTTATAAAAAAGGAAGCCTACAAAATACACCTATGGTTCCATTCCAAGGAAAATCGAAGAGAAAAGCTCATGATACACTTACTTTAGGGTTTAAACAAAAGACACCACCTAGTGTTACATTTACAATCCCCTTACATTTAATCATAATTAATCTTTAAACACTTAAAATATTTAAACAAGGAACCAATAATAATAGGCAAGCCTAATAAAACTAACTTTTAAAACATTTTACATTAATTAACATACCATCATCATTAAGAAATTTTTGAGATAAATTCCGATTTAAGTTTAAAAAATAAGGTGACCTACAAGGTTCCCACTATGAAAACATAGGTTCATTAGAAATAAAACCAATATAAGTTGTTTAATTATTTAAGCTTCAAACACCTGTTGCAGGTTATCAAATAAAAAACATGCCCCAACTAACCTATTTGGGTCCAGTTGAGCATTTAGGAATTTAACCAATTAATTTTATATTAAAACTAAAAATATTTTACATTTATAACCATTTAAAAAATAACATGTTCATTACATTTAATGTGGGTTTCCATTTACCAATTCATGAAGCTCTCATACACTTCATAAGCTGAAAATTGGCTCTCATTTATCGAAACCAAATACATTTTTCCCATTCCATCAATTACATATTTAAAATAAAGTGAAGCATGTCATTACAAGAAACTAACACAGAGAAGACATGTTATATAAACATAAGCATGGCATATTAACACCTAATAATGTTATGTAAGTAAGCATGCTAAATAAAATAAAAACATGGTATATCACTCAAAGGACACAATCCAAATCAGAAAGTATCCTACATATGTAACTACATGGAATTGCATATGCATGGCATGTTAATATATATTTTCCTACGTTGATTCATGTAATGATTAATCGTTGTCTTACCAAGTCAAAGGTAAAATACCATAATCTTATAAATCGATAAGCAGCAGAAGATATTCCATTTAATCAAGGTGAAATTACATAAACTATAATAACAAACAGTGAGAACATAAATTCCCAACCCTGGATACTTGGTCATTTCAAATACGAGGTGTGATCAGTCCTAGGAACAGATATTAACCAAGCACTGACACATTCCTAGTCTCATGTATACCAACAAAAATAGTAATACAATGGAAAATAATCTCTGATACCACTTTGTAACGTCTCATCACAGCTGACTGCTAGGCTGGTAGCCAGACCGGTGGGTCACACGACCTCAAGCACATCTACCCAAATGTCAGAGGCTTCCGACTAGAAGTGAGAGACTAAGGTGTGTCCATGGGGAGACTATTCCATCATATATCATTGTAACATAGTGATATAACAGAATAAATAATCGTCAACAATGGAACCAGTAATATATAAATGAAAAAAAGAGGAATAAAAATTCTATAATAACTAAATTTAAAGTGGCCGAAGACTATTTGCAACATTTCATGTATGAAAGATGATGCTTCAAATTTTAAGTAGTAAGAAGTACAAATAGTAATAACATGTAATAAAACAACTTCCCAATGACTAGCTCCATGAGAATCTCTAGCATTGGCTTGATCCTCTGCTCCAAACTCCCATGTACAAGCAAAGCAGAAAATCACTAGAAATGATCCCATGAAATGTAATCATGTAGGACTGCTTGGGTACCCTAGTGTAATGGTGACCTGAGAGGGGTGATATACATAAATCTTAGTAGGAATACACCACTGATGTATAACCCAATCTAGAAATTGCAATATAAATTAGGAAGTTTTCCATATATAATAAATGTAGAGTTATAAAAAATTAATAATAGAAACTTTGTTTGGGTTCCTAAATTATCACACATCCCATGTCACCTTCTCTGGTCTAATCCATATGTCTGAATAGTATACCTATCCAATGAAGAATATATATATATAAGGTTCAATAGTAACATGGAAAACCAAGGAAGCAATACCCCCAAGCTTGTGATTTGGCTTGGTGTCTAAATTCCATTTCATTACATAACCATGATATTAAGGTAAGGGAAAAATCTCAAGTACAAGAAAAATACATAATAATAATGAAGGATACATCTCATATGATTCAAAAGTCAAACAAACAATGAAATTCAAACAATCTGTCATATCCTGGCGTGGATTCACATGCCCATCCAAGGTGAACTATAAAGAATCCCAAGTATCGCATTGGGAACATTTGATATAATCAAATACCACCAAGCCAGTCCAAGGTGACCCTTATGGTGTCCCAAGTATCACTGAGTGGCATGATAACTATGATTCCATCATAGGTATCTCACTATAGGACCAAGTATCACCTAAATCATGGTGTATCCATCTTCCCAATGGGTTCATACACAGTTTCCCCCCTAGGGAACCAGTATCACTAAGGAGTATATTAAAACATACGATAATACCTCACCTATAAAGACAAGGTATCTCCCTCGATGCATCATGGTAGAACCATTCGTGCATCGGAGTCCATACTTGAGTCCTTAATATGGAACCCAAATTCTCACCTAGCTTGCATCAAGTGAAACAAGCCACCAAGGCCCATTCCAATGAAAATGTCAATAAATGTATCCCATGGAAATCATATATATAAACCATGATATCAAACAAGCACTATGATCCACAAAAATATCAAACTATCAAGTAAAATGATCCAATCCATCAGCATGGCATAAGGAATTTAGCATGAAAGTAACTCAAGGCTCTAAGCCGTATCACTAGGTAATAATCAATAAACATAATCAAGGTTCAAGAAAGAGGAATAGAAACATGTAATGAGATATAATAATGAAATGTAACTAGAGTAACATGGAATTATCATTCCTTTAACCATATGTCATGAATAACATCTCAAGGTATCAAGCTATCAATCTTTACCCTGTAGTTTCTACAGCCATGAAAAACCAATTTGGAACAAAAAAATGCATACACATTCATATGAAAAGGGATCAAGGAACAATGGAATTTAATATGACCCCACGACATTGTAAAATATGTGAGAAAATTTATGTGGAAAGAAGCTAAGATGTACAACCAACATGGATAGGAATTTGTATAAAAGGAATAAGGAATCCAATGTGAAGAATCCATCATGATTAATTTTATATAAGGCATTCACTTGAGTTTAGAAGTGAGGCATACAGATCAATGGTAACTCTCCTAGCTAACCATTATCATTAATATAATTAATAATGTAGGTCATTTAATCAAAAGAACCTCTCATTTGGTGATTTATCATTTAAGGCATGGACATTTAGGGCCATTTAGGATAGCACGCCCAAAGGGGTGTCCAAGAGTCAAGGTGAACACCCTAAAATGATTTCACCATAAGTTAATGTCACAATGAACATGATTGAAAGAAACAAACAATTTAATAAGTGATAAAAAGGCATCATCATAAGGTTTCAGTCAGTGACATAAGGAAACAACAAGAAATAAGTGACGAATTAAAGAGGGAGAGGGTAGACTCCATACACTAATAATTCTAATTAAAATTTGGACCACCCACTTAGTAGGTTCCTTGGTTTATATATCATTTTCAATGGAATAAATGTCATTTAGAACTATACAAAAGTGCCATGCACAAGCATGCTAGAAATCTTGACAAGGAACTAAGCAATAAGGAAGAACTTAAGAAATGATTCCAAGCAAGCTAAATAAAAATAAACTATCATTGTGAGTTTTTGTAGAAAATGAACCTCCATTAGAGGGGTTTTATTATAAAATCGTGACTTTATTTATAAAAAAATAATTTAATTATATTTAACATTTAATCTAAATTCATTTATCACAAATCAAAATCAATAATCCATGAAAACATAAGAAAAATCATCAACCATCACTATGATTTTTCACTGAAAGTGCACCTCCGTTTGCAGGATTTTATTATAAAAACATGATTTTTTTATCAAACAAAACATTTATAATAACAAAAAACTTATTATTAAAATAAAGAAGAATAAATATTTATCCAAAGGAAGTGAGGGAAGTGAGTAATTTAATGAAATATTAAATTAATGGAAAATAAAATTATAGGGATCCTACCTCAAAAAGGACAAAGCCAAACACTTGGTACATGATGGATTTAGCAGCGACCACTCGAAACCACTCGGTTAAAAACAACTCACTAAATATTGATTAGTAGGGAGTAAAAAACACTTAAAGGCCCTAAATAAAGAGGTGGTAAATAATATATCAGAAAGAAAACCTCACCTCAAATGGAGGCGGTGAACCGAATCAGACTCAATCCTCTTTGCCATCAACAAAGGATGTTGGAATATGCATGAACACAACCCGAGGAGCCTGTTGCATACCCTAACCACATATGAAGAAATAGAAAAATTGGTTAAACCCTAACCTAGGGTTAGGATGAACCAAATTAGGGTGATGAAAACCCAAATAAAATTGACTATCCATAGAATGAGATTAGGGAAGGTCATACCTTGAAGGATCAGACAAAGGGCTGGTGGAAAAATCATTGCAGAAGGAGGCTCGACCGAGGGGGTCATGCGTCATAGGGAGGTTCGTCCATGAGAGGTCGCACGGCCTAGGGAGGTTCGGTTGAGGGGTTTGATCTCCGTAGAGAGGCTAAAGAGGGGGAGTCCATAGGGGGAGCTCGTGCATTCCATGGGAGACCTAGGGGGTGTTGTGTCGCGAGTTGAGGGGGAGATAAGGGGGAAGGACCCCTCTTTTATTTTATAAAACTTAAATCAACCAGTAATAATAATAATAATAATCATAATCATAAAAATAATAATAATCATAATCATAATGATAATAATAATAATAATATTATTATTATTATTATTATTAACTCATTCAATTTTTTTTCTTTAATTTATGCTTTTTGAAAAAAAACACACAGTGGTGTTCCAACTCTCGGAAAACAAACATTCTGATGCTTGGTTTTAAAAATGGCCTATCCATTAAACAAAAAAAATAAAATTCCCCTAGAATTTTTTGTCTGGTTCAAAATACAAGACATTACAAATGCCCATTGGATGAAAATGGGTAATTAAGAGGAAACTGGACAAGGAAAGTAAATTAAATACCTATAAAGCAATACAAGTGGGTAATGGGTTTAAACAACATCATGGAATTGACTACGATGAAAAATTTTCACTAGTTTTGATGATTAAATCAATCATAATTATACTTGGTATAACCGCTTACCATGACTTTGAGATTTCGAAGATGGGTGCGAAAACTGTATTCCTTATTGGGAACCTTTAGGAAGATGTCTATATAACACAACCATAAGGGTTTATGACTCCAGGTGATGCCAATAAGATTTTCATGTTGGAGAGATCAATTTATTAATTGAATCATGCATCCATGGAATGGAACATTCGATTTGATGAAGCCATAAAAGAATTGTGTTTCATTAAGAATGACTGAAAGTCATGTGTTTATAAGAGGTTTAGTGGAAATGCATTCATTATCCAGTATTATATGTTAATTCAATATTACTTATTGGAAATGACATGAAAGTCTTATTGTCTACTAAGGACTGGTTAAACAATAGTTTCTCCATGAAGTAATTAGGTGAAACAACCTATATTCTAGGGATCAATATCATTTTTGATAGATCCAAGAGGATTCTTGGACTAAGTCAAAGTACATATGTTAACAAGATACTAAAGATATTTAGTATGGAACAATACAAGTGGGTATTGGTTCCAATGTCATATGGTTTACATATTTCTAAGAAAATATGTCCCCAAACACAATAAGAGAAAGAGATAATCAGAAATATCACATACGCTTCAGCGATAGGATCAATAATGTATGCCATGTTATGTACTAGACTTGATGTTGTCTATGCATTGATCATGGTAGGAAGATATCAATCAGATCTAGGAGAACATCATTGGAATATTGTTAAGGATATCCTTAAGTATTTGAGAAGAACTAAGGATATGCTCCTAGTGTATGGAGGAGACAAGGAGTTGGTCATCAGGGGTAATACTAGTGCTAGTTTTTAGACAAATCAGAATGATCTAGTGTCATAATTAGGATATTATTTCTGTCTCAATGGAGGAGTTGTGAGATGGAAGAGTTCAATGAAGTCAGTTGTCACTAATTCTATAGTTGATTCTGAGTATATAGCGGATTATGATGTAGCCAATGAAGATGTTTGGATTAAGAATTTTGTCTGGGAGCTTGATGTGGTACCTAGAAGTAAAGATCTGATCACATTGTATTGTGATAATACTGTGGTGGTGGCTCTTGAAAAGGAAATAAGGTCACACCAACAGAAAAAGAACATACTCCAGAAGTATCGCATATTGAAGGATTTTCATCAGATGGGTGAAGATATATTACACAGAGTACCCATGGAAGAGAACATGGTTGACCCCTTTACTAAAGGCATATATCATCATAATCATTAGTATCATGCGAGAGCTAGCAAACCGAAGGTTATTATCAGCTATCTCTAATGAAAGTGGGAGTCTGTTGGAGTTGTTTCCCTAGAACCAACTTTTATGTACTTTATGATAACTTTTATTAATAGTTTTGAATATTAACAAAATTATTATCACATCATTATTATTATTTTGTATAACATAGTATGTCATAATTCTCAAGGGTAGTTGACATACTAAAAGGTTGTAACAGTTCCCCACTATGACGAGAACCCAAAAGTGAAATGATACTATTCTTAAATATATGTTCTGTAGCTGAATGATATCAATTGATGGACATAAATGATATAGGTTATTTGGGGTGGATATTTATAGGACTTTGAGTAACCTTCTCATGGTGTACACCCTTGGTAATATTCCGTAGGATATTATGAGAACGAGACATGCCATTCAGAAATGCATATTTATATGTGTCATTGGATTTTCTTATTTGTGGAAGTTTTTATTGGTCCTTAGACTTTAAAATTATTATTAATGAGTATTATGAGTCACATAATTTGATATATTGATGAAAACTATCATGACAGATGATCGCGGTGATGTAGGATATGTTGGGTGTGTCAAGATTAATATTGCATTAATGAATAATGTGAGAAAGGATTTGTCCCTTATACTCTTTAATATAAGTTGATATCTTAGGACCTTTGATTGAAATGATATAGCCTAAATAAATCTATGACTGTGGTATTATACAGGCAAGTTAAATTTCCAAGAAGCCAAAGAAAAAGACATCAATCACATAGGTTAATGGAACCAGCGTGCAACATTCTTGATTTGAGATATCATGATAAAAGGGTTATATTACATAGTAAGCATTCGTATGAGGTATCATGTTGTTACGACATTAGCTTCTTTCTCTATGGGTGACTTGGTGTGTTGCTAGGTGTTAACCATGGACTTTAAGCCACTTCGCCTAATGACTATGAGAAAGAGGCTTAGAGGTTCATGCACCAAGTGTATCTAGAATCTCAGTTAAATAATATAATATTATTTATTTTTTAACATGTTGAAAAAATATTATTCTCAAAAGTTTTTTTAATAATTACCCATGTTTTTCTTGATCGCATATATTCTATCACCAATTATTCGAGAAAATATAATGTGTGTGGAATATTAAATAAATATTTATCATCTATTTTGTGAATATAATATTTATTTATTTATTGATGAATAATGTAGTGATATTTATTCAATAAATAAATAATAAATATTCAAGGATTGATAAATATTGTGGAGGAATGAAAAAATGAGTTTAAATAGTCAAGTGAGAAATAATAAATATTGAATAATATTTGATTAAATAATATTTAATTTAATTATCAAGTTAAGTGCATGTGGAGAAATGATAGTATTATTATTATTATTCGACATGGGGTTCCACAGTGATTAAATAAATAATAAAGGGAACTTTTTTAATTATTTTATTTTAACCCTAGAAATATATAAACCAAATTATATTATTTTCTCAATAAGCTATTTTTTTTTGGTTTTGCCAACGGATTTGGAGAATCCTCTCAAGACCTAGAGAGCTCCATTCTCCAAGAACGCACCCAAGAATGGACAGCAGTCTTCCTCCACCTTTCACGGTCAAGTCAAAAGAGATTCAGGAGAATGCATTGGAAGCGGTTCTCAAGGTGATAAAAGGCGGACGACACAAAAGATATGATCTATCGTGCTAACACCTATAGATTCATACGAAAAAATTTAGAGATTTGTGGAACATGTGTGGATCACCGCCAGAGGGAATCTACCCTTGATTCCTAAAACGCAATGACAGTACAACATAGATCTGTTTTGAGTTCCATCCACAAAAATAATATGAACAAGGTAATTTTTAATTAATTAAATTGATTATAAATAATATATGATGATACTCTCTCTGGTTATGACATTATATCCACTCTCTATATTCTTTGATTCAATTCCGTAGATCATGATTTTTATTGTTGTGTAAATATTGGATTGATCGTCGATCCTGGAAAAAAGAAAAGTTGTGCACGACCCATCGCATGCTTCCATTGCACCCAGAACCTATAGTCTCCCCTTTACAGATTGAATTATCGTGTAAGAGTGCTTGTGGTTCTGAGGATATGGCAAGGTCATTTCCACCTGAATTCAATGATTTAATGAAAAATGTATATGCTTATTTTTACAAGTCATCAAAAGGGGAACGTGTTAACGCACAGAAACAAACCACTAATACAATAACCCCTAAGGACCATGAAGTTGAGAGGCCCATTGCAAGGATCACCAAGGATATAGAAGAATGGTATTTTTCCCAACTCGAAGGAAATTTTTCATCAATGAAGTTGGAGGTATTTGGCTTCAATGACTATATTGTAGTGCAGAAGTTCTTATCTGTAATCTTTGAAAATGGACTTCATTTTAATCCAGAAATGGATTTCTGAGATTTATCTTGGAAATTTAGGATATTCTCTATTATGAAGGACTCGTATGAATCATCATCGAATGACGACGATAATGCCCTACAGAAGGCCAAGATATGGTGGCGTGGTCGACACCCCAAAAGAAGAGGATGATATACTAGGATTTTAGGTTCCATAATGGTTTGAATTGATTGTCATTGTCTTCTGTAGTGGGCATTTCATGTCTGTTTACATGATTCCCCCTTTTGATGTATGTTTTAGTTTTTCAATAAATTTTGGGGTCATGAGTTTGGTCTCCAAATCAATGAATGAACCGTTTTGGGTATAATTTTATAATTATTTAAATATATATATAAATATATTTGTAATTATAATTATAAATACTTGTATATATTTATAAATATATTTATATAATTATATATATTTATTAAATTATAAATATAATAAAAATATTTATTATAATTTTATAATTATTTAAATATATTTATTTATAATTATAGTTATAAATTAATATTTGTATAAATATTTGTATATAATTATATATATATATATTATATTAATATATAATTATAATTATAATAAGTGTATGTATTATAATTTTATAATTATTTAAATATATATATATATTCTTATAATTATAATTATAAATAACAATATTTATATAATATTCATATATAATTAAAAATTTATAATTATAAATATAAAAAATATATTTATTATTTAATTATAATTATTGCAATTTTATAAGTATTTATGAGAACATTATATGTTCATGGGTATAACATGAATGAATCATACCTAGTAAAGTATACATCATAAAAAATGAGTCATTACATATATGGAAAACATGAAAAATAAGGGTGTTAATTTATAAATGAACATTAATGGCGAATACATAACATATGCATGTGTCATCATAATATAGGTAATCTTAACATTTGGAATATAGAAATCCAAAATCATGCTCACAAATAAACTTATGATCACATAACATTAATTTTACTCACACACCAATATGTGAATATAAATAATGACAATAATGTATGTGAATATCATCATTATCTCATGATATATATATATATATATTTAAAGCATTTGAGACATATTTATTTATAATAATAATTATAAATAAATATATTTAAAAAGCATTTTTATATAATTATAAATATATAATTATAAATATACCAAACATATTTATTATTTAAAAAAATATTATAATTTTATAATTATTTAAATATATATTTATTTATTTATAATCTTATAAATACTTTTTTTTAAACATTATATATATATTTTATTTATTCAAAAATATATTTTAATATATCATATTTATATTAATTATAAACATGTGTTTTTTAATTAATTTATAAAAATAATAATTATTCATGAATATAAATATAAAAATTATATATATATTAATAATATTTCTTATTAAAAACTTTTATCAGCACTGATAAACGTGATCTTTATTAGTGCTGATAAATATTATGCTTTTATCAATGTTTTCTGTTTAGCATTGATAAAAGTATGCGCTTCTCTTATGCTGATTTGTGGTAGTAAAATATTGTACCAATGATCACATATATAAACAACCTTTGTTTGAAGTCCACATAACCTCTCTATAATTACAGTTAGGGACCTGTCACCTCACTAATGGGTATGTAATGCTTGAGGAAGTACTGACCTTAGTAGAGGTCAGACGCCCCACCGGGGCTCTTAGACAGGATAGTACCAACTCCGGTGATAGAGGGCTCACCCCCCATGTGTCTAGGGGGATGACTGAAGTTTTTTTGTATAAAGGCAGCAGGGGACACGTCCTCTGACATAATTGTACCACCAAGAGAGTATGGATCCCAATAACACTCTGCAGATCACACATGAATGATATAGCTGACTATCTATAGATAAATATGAAATTTATCAATCTCACCTCACAAAAAGTCTTGGATGGATGAACTGACCACAACATATCAATCTATGTGGAAAAATACTTAGAATATGCTATTCATTTATTCTAAACGTCCATCAGATGAAAAATGCATATTTTATCATAATACAAATGAGTGGTATTCATGTTCATGATCACGATCGAGAATCTTTCCACGATAGAGAATTAAATATCAAATTTTGGTTTTTAATCGTTTGTCTTAATATATGGGTCATGATTCCATAGACAAGCTGTCAATCCGACGTCTCAGTATAAAAGTTACACCCAAAACAAGAATTATAATAATAATAATAATAATAATATTATTATTATTATTATTATTATATTATTATTATTATTATTATAAAATATGTTTAATAATTCAAATATTTCATATATATATATATTAATACATACGAATATGAAATGTTGCAGAAGAAATTTACACATCCCCCAGATCTCCCCGCGCCCCGCACTCTCTCTCTCTCCGGTCATTTTAGTGAAATTATTCTTTTATTTCTATTTAAATATGAGGAATCACTTTGATAGAGCAGGATCACGATAATCGCCTGAGTCACTCCTCACCATTCCCACCCATGCTAGGGTTGTCAGCCGAGTAAGGGATCAAAAGTGCATCGAGAGGATGATATTGGATAATCCATTATCATTATGTTCATTTATTATGTGCGTATTTATGTGCATCTTGGTGAAAGTTTACCTTAATAATTTTATCAAGATTTAAGGGAAGTCCAACACCAATTTTCCATAGCCCAGTAGCATAGGTGTTGGGGAAATTGTAGGGATAATTTGCAGATTGAAGAAGAATTAATTAATAAGTGATCATGTCAGCACTTATTGATGTGAATAGAAACGATTTGATTTTACCATTTTGAACAAAAAAATATTCTGGTTTGATCGAAGCGAGTCAACTCTTGGTGGGGAGAACCCCTTTGGATTTTGAACATTCAAAATCCAACCATTACTACTAATCACATTATTAGTCATTTTTATAAATTATTTTGTTTTTTTTGTTTTTTTTGTTATATATATATAACAAAACATTTTACTAAAAATATATATATTTTTTAAAACAATTTAAAATCAATTTTGAAATATATATTTTTTAAATGAAAAACCCAATTCCCAAATCCCCATTTACAATGGAGGATCTTTGAGGATTCTACTCACATTTTCAACTTGGGATTCCCAAAGGATTTTCCAACTCATCAATCCAAACCACCAAATGAGTCACACACAAAAAATTATTTATTTTATTCATAAAAATTATAGCAATCCCCCACTTTTTATTCGTAAAATTAACTCTCTAGATCACAAGTGAATCATTATATATAATAAATGTATCTTTCGATTTAAACCATTACATAGTATCAATATCTCAAAGAATTATTAGATGTAAAAGTTATCAAAACAATAAAATTGTTAATATTTAAGGTAAATCAAAGATATCATACATACAATTATCTTTCCATCCAACATCTCATTTTGTAGCAGTTTTATAGCCATGTGCTTATATCCTTTTCATGAACTCTATGAGGAGTAAACTCATTAACTCCTGTAAAAAGCGACACCACTTTTAAGTTCACATACACAAAATTTCACAACATGATTCCATTATTAGAACATACAACTCATTGAGTCTTAATATTTTGTTAAGAGTTTATAACTCAACCTTTAGTCATAACAGATGATATTCACACCAAGTAGTTGGGGTTATAATTTGCAATATCCACAATCATCTTCGCAACTTGTTTTATCCCATTAAATTTTTTGATTTGGATCTACCTAAAGAAAGTGTTGGGTTTCCATTACAAAAATGATTTATTATATGGTTTTTAACCCCATCACTTTATTAGTTGCATGAATGATCCCTCTCGGTAGAGATTTTGTACAAGGATCCAAATGGTTTTTACATGATATCACATAGACAATTGTTATGGAATAATCTTGTAAAGATTATCTCACATAACCGTGTCTCAAACTCATGTGTCTAGACTTTCCATTATACATAAAACTATATTTCTTTGATAATGTTGTTCCACTATCACAATTGATAAAGATTTGAGGCATCGGACTAGGACACAATCTAATATCCAATAATAGATTCCTAATCCACTCAGATTCCTTTTTACATGTTGTTAGGGTGAAAAATTATGAATCCAAAGTCAAATGTGAAATATATGTTTGTTTATTGCTCACCCAAGACACAACACAACCTGGAAGAGTAAATAACCATCCATATGTGGATTTATTATCACTAATATCGGTAATCCAACTCACATCGGTGTATCCTTATAATACATCCAAATAATCATTGTATTATAAACTTAAATATTTTGTATTTATTTAGTATCCAAAGGTTTTTGTTATATATATCCAATGATATATACAATGATTACTAGTATATTTACACATTTTACACACTGAAAAAGCAATATCAAGTCTAGTACCATTGATTTCATACATTAAATAATCAATTTCACTATCATACTCAAGTTGTCCTACAAGTCTTCCCATATTCATAAAAAATTTAACACTAGAATAAAATGGACTATTAGAATCCTTGAAACCAATATGATCAAATATATTTAACATTTTTCCTATGTAATGAGACTAATTTAAAGAATACCCCCTATTGGCACCAAAATATGGGGAGAGGAAGAGAAAATGAAAAGAGGAAAACCACCTCCTTTGCTGCTGCCTCACGAAGCCTGTTCGCAGAGCCTACCCAATACCATGGCCAGCGCGAAGCCACCTCCTTCGCGAGTGCTGCGAAGCAAAGAGGCGGGAGGCTCTGTGATTCGAAAAGATGTCTGTGAAGCTTTCATGAGGCAAAGAGGTGGGAGGATCTGCGATTTGAAAAGATGTATGTGAATCCGCTGTGAAGCAAAGAGGCGGGAGGCTTGGAAATCCGAAAAGTGATTTGCGAATCCACTGTGAAGCAAATAGGTGGGAGGCTCTGCAATCCAAAAAGACGTTTGTAAAGCTTCTGCAAAGCAAATAGGTGGGAGTCTCTTTGGTTAGAATGAAGTTCCACATAGCTTGGCGATGCGTGATCCCTACTTCGCGATGCCTCTTGCCTATAAATATCGAGCTCCCCTCGAGCCCAAAGGATGGATCCTCCGACCTTTCACCTTATTCGCTCTCAAATCACAAATTAATTTCTTCTCTATGAATAATGAGCACTTTAAGGTACTTTATCATCGTGAAGTTCCTATCAATTGGCTTAAATTCAACTCCTCTTCAAATAGGGAGGACCTTCGCAGAGCCCATGGACCTTCACGAAGGAATGAGATTCCTAAGGGGACTCGGGTCTTCACAAAGCACTCATGCTTCATGAAGTACCTTCCATGCACATGTGAACCACATGTTAAGGAAGGGTCACTATGCTTTGCAAGGTATACTACTTCGCAGTGCTATGCTCTTCGAGAGCCTTTCTGCTTCACGAAGCACCCCCCATGTGCACCTATGCCTTGTGCCTAGGCTAGGCCACTCCACTTCGTGAAGCATACCCCTTTGCGAAGCCCCTCTCCTATGTGGAGCACCAGAGCTTCACAATATCTTTTTATGTAGTAATGTTTTCTTGGAAACCCCTTTTCTCGTGCGACCCTCCAGGTTTTTATAAAGTTATTTCAAAGTCCCTTTGGTGGAGCTTTACGTTTTTTTGTTTAGAATTTTGATTCTTCTCATAGGCATGCTAATAGCTATTGATTTTTCGCAAAGCCACACTAACGTGGGCCACTCAATGGATCACTCCACAACACCACCTCACCACAAAATTGTCGGCACCTTCCCTTCACCAAGGGTTAATGAGTGCCGGTTATGTAAGTCATAGGGGTGCGGAGTGAACCTGCATCGTCCGAGCTGCAGGACATTAAACTGCCAAGCACCATCGTCCTTAGCACATGATGATAAACTGTGACCTCATGACGTGCAGTTTATGTAGGGTTCCCCATCTCCAAAATTTTCTACACCTGCTCGTCTCCACAGAAGTAAGATATTACTCACATGGAATGAGATCCTCTTTGCTGGAGTGGCGCCTGTCTGCAGAGAAGGGAAACCACCTTGGTCTAAGCCTCTATACTTTCTTGAAGGAGTTAGAATTCCTAATCCTCCAATAATATTTTGTGCCAAATACCAGAGGAGAGATGGGCATCGGGACCTTCGTTATCCTGTCCCTCTCCCGTTGGGATTTGTCGCCAACCGAGCATCCATCCTGGAGTAAGTCCCAATATCCATCTCCCTGGGATGCTAACCACGCATAAGCCTATGTTTTCTCTTTGGGATGCTAACCACATGTAATCCCCATTCCACTTCCCACGGATGCACCTTTCACGACGTGATCGTCAGGTCTTTGTTGCCTCTTGTTTCTCACACTGAGCATGACTCACGTGGGCTTAGAGTAAGCATCGACCATGACATCCTCTCTAGGAAGTCTTATCATGTAAGCCTTAAATCATTTGGAACTATGTGGAATTTGATATTTGCCAAGGAAATGTATTTAGGAATCCTCCTTGACGTTAAATACCAACACCTATTGGTCCCGACCCCTTCACATTGATTCTCCAAACCATTCGGAACTACATGGACTTCGATCCTTGCCAAGTCAAGGTACGTAAGAAGACTCCCTAAGGTTCAATCCAAACAATTATTGGTCCCGACCCCTCCACGTCAATTCTCCGAACCATTTAGAACTATGTGGACTTTGATCCTTGCCAAGGCAAGGTATGTAGGAAGCCTCCCTGAGGTTCAAGCCCAACACCTATTGGTCCCGACCCCTTCACTTCAGTTCTCCAAACCATTCGAAACTATATGGACTTTGATCCTTGCTAAGGAAAGGTATTTAGGAAGCCTCCATGAGGTTCAAGACCAACACCTATTGGTCCCAAACCCTTCATATCGGTTTGAAAAACCATTCAGAACTACGTGGACATTGATCCCTTCCAAGGCATGGTACGTAGGAACCCTCCCTGAGGTTCAAGATCAACACCCATAGGTCCCGACCACTCCATGTTGGTTCACCCTAGTTCCACATGAGGTTAAAGTATACACCCCTTTTTGCCCCTCTTAACATTAAACTGTACCCATTCAAACTATGTGGGCTTTGATCCTTGTCTCCCAGACAAGGTACGTAGGAATCCTCTCTGAGGTCCAACCCTAATCAACAGTAAGCCATTTTATTCCCCAATCAGCAGTAAGCCATTGTACTCCATCCAGTGGTAAGCCGTTTCCATACCCACATGACAGTAAGCCATTGTATGGTGAAATACGTGGGTTTGATCCATGTCTCCTAGACATGGTATGTAGGAAGCCTCCCTGAGGTTCAACCCCAAACATTGGTAATCTTTGGTGTCCACCCTATTGGGACCCACATCTCTGGTCTACCCCTTGAGCGTTAGACCAATAACGGGCTGCTAACCATGGGTAAGCCTTAGTATGTCGTTGGGTCGTTGTCCTCTGCACACACCCCAATTCTATACCCCCATTCTGAACTATGTGGACTTTGATTCCCTACCTCAGGGATACGTAGGAAGCCTCCATGAGGTTCAAGACCATTACCCATGTCTTTTTGTGTCCTCTTTCCCTCAAGACTATTGTTTCCTAAAGGTCATGCCCCAACCTGGAGGTTCCACTTCCTCCGGGTCTCATCCATGCATTCATTCTCACGGGCTGCCCCCTCAGGTGTCCAATCGCCCAACCGAACTACGGGGACTTTGATTCCATACCATGAGGATACATAGGATGTCTCTTTGAGGATCAATCCCAACACTACCGTCATATTCATGATGGTTCCATCCCATTACCCATCCAATCTCAACAATCCATATCCATCATGATTCTTACCCGAGCCACCACATCTCGATGAGACCACGTCACCCAGTTTCTCGTTGATTCTAGTAGTAATCGGGCTACTAACCAGGCATTATCCCTAGAATCAGTGTTACATCCTGGTGTTTCACCCATTTTATCCACTCCCATCAGTGTTATGATTAGTTCTATTTTTCTCTTCTAGACGTTAAAATCACGGCATACCCTGTGTTAAACATGGGAAGCTGAGAAAAACCTCAAAGACATGCCTATGGAATATAATTCCCTGCATTGGACGTGGGATGCTTTGGGATTATGCACCCCCAATAATCCCTATAATAAGGGGAAGAAACCCATACGTACTATTGTTCTAGAATACATATGTGCTAGTGATGTCCAACGTGACTACTCCCCTGACCGAAGGTTGCTGCCCTGACCAGACCCCTTGGAATGTCCTGAAAAAAGTAGTGTAATTAATCGTCATCCATGAAGGCATGGCACTGGGAAGAGTTTCACAAACAACAACTTAATATTTAAGGGAGACCCAGAATAGGTAATGATTTTGGATGAGGAATCCATGGAAGGAGGAACCAACATCCCATCATCCCATTTCGATCAAGGAGAAAAAATACCCGAATAAGAGATGTATGCCACCCACCTTTGGAAATCGGGAATTCGAGGCAATAGTTGCACATCCTCCTCCGAATAATGGATGGATTTACACCCTGAAGAAAGCATCAGAAATAAAAATGGTGAACCCGATGTGAATTTATTCTCCTAAAATATAGATATTAGTAGTGTTTGAGACATCAATTGACTAGTGATTCACTAGATCCATGTATCTGGCGTTGGGTCCCACCAAGAAAATAGTCGGCCTGACGTGAAACTCATCGGAAAGAGGGGAAGTTGAATGTTGAAAATTCCGGTCTGTGATATTTTCAGCGTGGATCCTTCTTACTAACCATGGAAGACGGAATGGTGCTGGGGAACTGGATGTCAATTTCCTTTCGTTCAACACTAATGGTTTAATCTCCCTACCTTCCAGGACCCAAGCTGTCATATTAGGAAATCTATCACCACCCACATACCAGTGCAGGGGCTGGGGAAATGTCATCATGGAAATCCCGTGTGGCCCCAACACTTATGTGATAGCTTCCACACCCACGGCTATTGGTCGCCCACACCCTATCTCCCCTTCTGAAATCATTCAAAGAAGGGTGATAAATGACCTCGTTCAGCAATAGGAGTAGGAGGGGATTATCCCAACCTGGGATATAGCCCGTTATGATTTGGAGGCTTTTGTGCCTCATCGCCACCGCCGCCCCAATAGGCCATGTAGGGAGCCACTACTCCCCACTCTGACACACAGCCGTTTCGGGAGCCTCTCCCCGGAATGCTTCGATAAATCCCTCCCCTACGCCGATGAGGTGAAGGATGTTCAGGTTAACCTATCCCGGATTCCATTTCAGGGGATCCCAAGGAGGGCCCCCACTAGGTTTTTTCAGCACTGGCACCTGGTCCCATGGGATGAGGAACAGGTAAGCTATGCGCCTTCACTACCAGCCCCAGTCCATTTGACTCGATGCCAGCATCGGGTGTAGGCCAAGGAGGATGCTGGTCGAGGGGAGTCAACATCAATGACTACCATGGCTTGTGCCACCACTGATGTATACCCACAGCCCCCTGTCTATGCTAAGTAGAGGAACTCATACACCCAGCCCGGATTGAGGAACCAACTGCCCCATGGATAGGCTGGGTCGACTCTCCTGGTTTCCGGTGCGGGTAGTGCCCACTTTGGGCCGACCCATGACAACAAATCCCAGAACTAAGGTCCTCCCCATACCGCCACCGTTGAGAATGCGGGTCCTCCCTACTCCTAAGATCGGCATGGAGGTCCACCCCATTCCTCCTTCAATCCGAATGAGGGTCCTCCCTATTGTAGTGACACTTAGTATGGAAGCCTCTTTTGTGCTCATGACATTGGGTATGGAGTTGTTCCTCCTACCACAGGTCACCGGTGTGGATATGTTACACATCTAGTCAATTTCTAGTGTGGGGGGCCTCCCCATGTCCTTACAGTAGCCATAGAAGGTCCACCTCGCCCCAAAAATTAGAGGAGTGAAGTTCACTCTCGCTTCATCGTCACCAAACATGGAGTTACTACCCGTGTTAAGATTGAGCAGTACGAGGACCATCCTTGCACTGACACTGCTGGGGGAAATAAGAACGGAGGCCCTACCCATGCTCCTACCATCTCCGATGGAGGTCCTACCACCTCCAACACTTCCTAAGGAGATTCCCTCCAAACATTAGATATTGGACATGAAGGTCCTCCCCGTGTCCCCTTTGACATCTATCCAGGTGCTCCTCACACCCCGTCTCACTCAGGCCGAAGACCTATCTGTTCCAGCACCAATTTAGCTGAAGTTCATCCTTGAGCTATAAACCTAACATGTCTTGAAGAGGAATACTGAGGATAGAGGATGGTTCATAGACTCTATAAGAAGAATTATAGGAAGGTTGAAGCTAAGATTAAACCTGTATGATTCTCAGATTCTAAGGTGGAATATGAATCAATGATGGAACCCTCACCTCGATCCTCCGTGTAAAGGGCCAGGGCAGGAATGCGGCATGTCAGCCTCATAATTCTGGAATGTGAGATCCACCAGATCCCTACCTCCCTTTGAAGATACATCTAGGAGGATGAGGATTTGGCATCTCCCTAGGGTCTGGCCACGTAATCACCACCATCATCACCAAAATCAATCTCTACCTCAACTAGAGATCACAAAGAGTTATTCTAGGGACCAATGATAGACGAGCAGTGGCATGGTCTACAGCTAGTAGCCATAGTCCCTACACCAAAAACTGTGGTCACCAGCCCGTCTTATCGTGACGTGTTGGCCAAGTCACTACACTATTCAGTGGATATCCCGAGATGCAGCAGTTTTTCAGCTTTCTCTCTATATTCTCCACCAGCATCCTACCTTCTCAACGGTCCGCTTCAGTGCTGCTACTGGTTCCCTAGCCACCTCCAGTTGATGAGTGGTGAAACCCAGGGACAAATCCCGAGTCCATGCCGAGGAGATTGTGGTACATTCTTGTGGTAGACCATTTCCTAGATATGTTTTGTCCATTCACAACACCAAACATTAGTGCACCGGAATCGCTCAACCAGGAGGAAGTTGGTTACTTTTCCCAGACCCTTTGGATGAAACACTTCCATCTTCTTCCTCAGTGAGTAGCTTACCCCAAATTCCAAGCACATTTCGAAGACATTGTCTAACAATGCCATTTAGTTTATTTGGCCGCACTCCCTGTGGCCCAACACCCTGAGTCACCAGGTCGCCATAGGACCCTCCAACAATGATCCATTCAGAGCTTTAAAGTGCTCTGCAGGATTATCAAGGAGGCTTCACCCCATGTGCAGATCTGTGGCTGGGGGTAGTATGTTTCCCTCCAATTCATTTCTATCTGGCGCCAGCCTGACTTTCTAGGCGATATTGAGGACATGCCTCCAGTTAGAGTCGCAGTTAACACAACCGATCTATCGGAGGAAGAGACGAAGAAAAAAATCCTCGGAGAAAGCTTACCCCCTAGGGGAGTGCCACAACTTTTGGACCCGTTGGGAAGGGTAACTCACCAGGATTTAAATCTACTGGGTCTTCTCATTCCCACCGAGGCATTGGTCCTCAGCTGAAATCCCAATAAGGGCAAGGAGCACCTTAGAGCCATCAAACCCTATGACCCGTCTAGATCAGTGAAAAAGACAGAGCATGATCTTGAAAATCCACTTTGCGTCAACATATTGCAGAGCATAAGAAGATGGTCGATGACCTCCTTGCTGATCATGCTGCGGAGCAACAACCAGACTACGGTGACCCTCATCTAGGGCAATAGGGGTAGGCACAACTTCACCTCAGTGAATTACCTCTAGGTAACCCTAACCATCCTGCCCATAGAGACAAGGTTGAGGCTAGAACATAGGTCAATAGGGCATGGTATGTGTCGCCAAATCCACCTGAGCAGTGGGATAATCCCCAGGACCCAGCTCGAGTTCCCCCAGCTGCTCCGCAGGTTGTCCCACCAGCTGCTCCATGAGCCTCTAGGCCTACTTATCACATTGAAGAACTCGCCAACGCACTGGTGGTCAGGGATCCCCATCAAGATAGGAAACCCCACCTAGATGATCCCATAGCGGTGCTCATTGCTCTCCTTGAGGCATTGGAAACGTGAAAGGTGGAAATCCTGCTTGATGTCAAGCCGTATCCAGCATGGATGGATGATATTCGAACACCCCCGGGTTTCTAAAATCCCACGTCTTACCCCTTTAATGGGACGGGCGAACCGCTAATGCATCTGGCCCACTTCATTTCAAGGTTTAGACCCATGCTGGGAACTCCGGCGCAGCAGGAGTCTGCCAAACTCTAATGTTTCGTACAGACATTGGAAGGACCTGCATTTGTCTGATACAACTAGCTACCCATCAGGTCAGTAGCCTGCTGGGAAGATTTTCGTAGGCAATTTCTTTACCATTTTAGTTCCACCACTCAGGAGATGAGTATTTCATACCTCTTTAAGTGCAAGAAGAGTCACGATGATCACGTAGCGAACTTTGTCACCCAATGAAAAGGGCTCATAAACTCCCTTGAAATGCCACTGAGTTAAGAGAAACTGCAAGCAATGTGTGTGGGGAATGTCAAGACATAACTGGTTCCCTCTCTCATTACCCAGAATTACCCTAGGGGATTCCAAGATTTCTCTGATAAGGCCCAGCACCTAGAGGAATTCTTACATCAGGCCAAGAAGGAACGCTCGTTGCCCCTTGCAATTCCTGTGAGAAGGTCTACTAAGGATGAGCCCACCGCGGTGGCCCAAATAGAGGCCCCCAAGAAACTATAGTTATTACCAGTGGAGCCACCTATATAGCCTCGTAGGGGACCTCCACCTTAGGCGCAACCTCCGACCTAGCAGTTCCCACCTCAGAATCGACAGGCACCCCCCACGTAATGTGTCACCACCACCCAAGCGAGATAACCAGGTTCTTCCTCCTCAATGGGCTCCTCCAGCCCCTCGTTAGGGCCAGGCTCCTAGAGTCCCCTACCCGGACAGGAGAAATCGGACCCACTCATAAAATGAGGCTCAGGTACTTGGTTATTTCTGCAGTGACTTTGAACAAGGAATTGTATAGTAGCCCGAATACATGAGACTAGAAGAGGTATATCTCACTGATCTCCCCAACTACTTCCCCTATCACCGGATCCTGAGGCACACCCTTAAATAGTGTTATGTGTTTACGAACAGGATTAAAGACCACATTGACAACAATTTAGTCAAGTTAGTGATGTTATTAATATTTTCATAACTTTTTATATACTTCATTTACTGATTTTATATGAAATGCGCATAATTTGTGTGAAATATTTATGTTTAAATATTAATTATAAATTTTGAGCACTATTTGAATTCATATAGATTCAAGTCAGTTTACTAGTTTAATAATAACTATCAACATACTAATCATAATTGTTTGGTTGTTCTTTTTTAGATTCCTTATTCAATTTCCCACATATCATTAGAAGGAATAATTGGCTGATTATTCCATTTGAAGGGTCATATAGACCACACAGGGAGACCCACAGAATCTGTGAAGAAACTGGACCATCCATGAATATTGAATTACTAGGATCAATCCAGAAGTTAACATTGTTTCATCCTCCTCTAAAATTCGGATAAAACTTCAAGGAGTCATGGATAAAAATTTCAGGGTCCAACTCCCGAAACAAGGGGCCCAAATGAAGTTTTGAAATCTAGTCGACATTTATGTCTGGAAATTGAGATCAGCACAAAAAAATTGATATTTCACCTAATAGAAACATCCATTTGAGTTGATATTTTTCATTGTGAATGAGTAGATATAGGCAGATTATGTTTTTGAATAAATCATTCATAATTGAAGGCATATTCCTATTCAAAAACCCGTTCACATTTAGACCTTCTGAAAAGTCTAGATTGAAATGGACATATTAAAATTGTTTACTCCAAATGCCATAACATTGTCTCCATAGGTCCAAATGGCTCCAACTTTTGAGAGACGACTGAAAAAATTACTATATAAAACTTTTAAGTAGAAGATATCTCAATATTTGTCTGGATGGATGGAAAAATTTCTAACGCAAGTGGAGGTATAGTTTTTGAATGGAAAAAGTCCACCTCCTTGGGCTATAAATAAAACCCCATCTTATCCTTGCATGTGGTTGGAATTTCATAAGAGATGAGAATATATTGGCATGACAAATGCATTGACAAAGGATTGGGAGGACCTGACATACTCATGTTTTCACTTGAGAGACCTTTCCTCCTCTCTTTGTTTTCATTTACTTTTGTGTTCTTCATTGTTGTAATCTTGTAAGACTTTTTTTTGTAATTTTGTTTTAATGAAAGTTTCTTCTTGAATATATCTTATTCTCATCCACATTATGTAGTTTAATATTAATTTTCTTTAAATATTATAAATCAATTTGAAAATCATTCTCTTCATTCACTTTCTCATTCATAAAAAGTGTGTTTTTGTTATTTCTCTTTGTTGCTTGTGTGTGTGTTCGGCGTACCACTCTTTTCATATCCCTTTATTTTTCTTGTCTTCTTAATTCATCATCATAAAAATAATAAGCCATATTACTAATCATTTCAATGTATGAGTAAATATCTCATTGGGTTGAGTTATAATTTAGGTATGTAAAGTGATTGAGAGCTTTTGATCGATTAATATTCTTTGAATTAACATTGTGTATGTTGGACTTAACATGTCATTAATTAATGACTTGTTTTGTTTAACATGTAGTTTCCATGGATTATTGGAACCATAAATAAACTACCATAAACAATCTCTAATTGAGATTATAACCTTAATTTAAGTTAAGTCTTGGATTAAAGCCTTAACACTAAGGAATTCCAATCAACGTTATCTTGTGAAATGGGTGTTAATTTACTGCAATATAAAGCAAGGCTCAAGGATATCACAAGATTAAATACCTAATGATGAACTCACCCCATTATTTATTAAATTGTTAAATCAATCAATCATTTCAATTAAGATTTAAAAACAAACCGCATAATCAAAATACAATCAACTAAAAACGATTGACTATTAAAAAGTATCATCGCTGAGGATTCGCCCCGAGTGTTTCTATACACATTAGCAGAGCATCAGAACATTGAACGGTCGATAGGAGACAATAAGCCTCAATTTCCAATGGTTCTGTTTCCGGTGATGGTGCAATTAAATAGTATTTAGTTTTTGGTTACTCTAATAAGATAAAAAAAACAAAATTTAAAAAAAATTGAAAAAAAACTCAAAGAAAAACTCGTCTTCTCATAAAACCATAAATGGAAAACAAATAAAGAAAAAATCGTCTTCCTCTTTCTTCCAAAATCTATATGAATTCCTTGTTTCCTCTCAAACAATCCCTCAGATTTGTTTGACCTTGAAATCAAGCAAACACTTCACCAACATAGGATGAAAATAAGAGATAATCAACTCATTCAAGAAGGTGTATTTGTACAACAAATTGAATTAGATATGGCCAATACTAGGGAACAAACACTTAAAGAACTTTATACCCCTGATATTAATTACCAACCCCTTGGTATTCAATATCCAAACATATAGTCTGAATTCGAACTCAAATCAGGTTTGATTCATCTTCTACCCCATTTCCATAGGCTAGCTGGTGAAGATCCACATCTTCATATTAAAGAGTTCCAAGTAGTGTGCTCTTCCATGAATCCTCAAGGTGTTTCTAAGGAACAAATAAATCTCAGAGAATTAATTTTCTCCCTAGCTGACAACACCAAGTCATGGATCTACTACCTCTATACTGGTTCCATAACCACATAGAATGACACGAAGTGACTTTTCTTAGAAAACTTCTTTCTTTCTTCTCATACTGCTTCTATCTGAAAGGAAATAAGTGGTATCTATCAATTCCCAAGTGAATCACTCCATGAGTACTAGGATAGGTTCCAAAATATTGTTGCAACCAACCCACATCACCAAATCCATAACAAAATCTTAATCCAATACTTCTATGAGGGGTTATTTTCTATGAAGAGAACTCTCATTGATGCCACAAGTGGCGGTGCTCTTGTTGATAAAACTCTTGCAGATGCAAGAGATATTATAAGTAACATGGCTGTAAACACACAACAATTCCATACTCGATCACATTCTCAAGTCAAACAATCTCTAGATAATCAATCTATAGATCCAAATAAGATGATATAGTGGATGAGTTAACTTAGAGGTCTTGTGTGGAAATTAGCCATGGCTACCAAAGCCCCAACCTCATATTCTCCACAATCTATGTTCCCTAGACGTATCATGAATTGTGGAATCTATAGCTCCCCATATCATCCAACTGGCACATGTCCATAACTTCAAGGGATCAATCTGATTCATCCAGACCTATGGAGCTCAATGTAGCATATGCTCATAAGAACACCAACCCTCAACTATCTATTCACTTCATTAGAACCTCTAACTAACCTCACTTTGAGACCTTCTCTTCTTCTTATAACCAAGGATTAAGGTTTATAAACCCTATCTTTTATCCCCCCTCAATTCCCTCCTCAAAACCCAAACCAGTTCCAATATGGTCAAGGTGTTGGTAACATCCAACAACTTTACCATTTTGTTCCTCAACCTCAAATGATCAATCCTCCTCTTCCTCCTCCTAGATTCCACTATCCTAGTGATCCTTCCCAATTCCCAAACCAATACAATCACTGTCCCAAGAACCAAAATAACTGTAATCCCAATTTGGGACAAACCTTTTATTCCAAGAAACCATGGGATTGTTTAGTGAAATATATTTCCTCCTTCACTCGTTCCAGCCTCAAAAACGTTGAAACACAAATTGGTCATCTTGCATCCCATCTGAACCAGTAACAACAATCAAATTCTTCCCAACTCCCAGCTCAACCTTTACCCAACCCCAAGGGTAATATAAGTGCAATTTCACAAAGATCAGTAAAGTGAATATATATGCCTCATGATAATTCCTCCAACCCCCATGTTAAACTAGAAAATGAAAAGAAAAAGAAACTTGAAAATGAACCTGAAGGCATTCCCTCACATCCTTCCATTCCACTAAGGAATATAATTCCTTTTACTCAAACTGTTTCTAAGCCAAAGAAGTCCTTTGAACCTGATCCTGAAATGCTCGACATGGTCAGACGTGTTGAAGTCAACATTCCCTCTTAGATTCCATAAAATAAATCCATAATTATGCCAAGTTTATTAAGGAATTTTTCACCCACAAGAGGCAACTTAGGACCTTTGAAAATTTTTCCACCCAACAGTCTATTCCCATAAAGTGAAATGATCTAGGGACCTTTATGGTTCCATGACAAATTGGAAGTTTCAACTTTGATGATACACTCATAGACCTAGGATCCCCAATTAATGTCATGACCAAATCCATATTCTCTAACCATGGTCTTGGTACCTTACATCCAATGGGTGTTTTCATTTAATTGTCCAATCGAAGCACAACTAGTCCTGAGGTTATAATCAAGGATGTCCTTGTTTATGTGAATGATCATATATTCCCTGTTGATTTCTATGTCCTTGACATGGAAGGTGAGAGGAACTCTTCTCGATATCCCTTAATTCTAGGAAGACCATTCCTAATGACAGTGAGAACCAAGATCGATGTTTATTCAGGCATCTTATCAATGGAATTTGGTGACCGACTAGTCAAGTTCAACATTTTACCGTCCATGTGATACCCATCTAAGGATCACTATAAATTCTCAATCTATGCTTCCGAGGACACTTCTAAGAGTCAATTGAACCACATTCCATCATGTTCATCATAATCTAATGAGAGAGAATCTTTTAAAATATTCCCCATGATTAACCAAGTTATAAATGGTGAAGTTGATGTGGACCTTTCATTCATAGACTCCATCAATCTAGAAGAACTTGAAAACTCTCTTGAAGCCCAGATCAACTATGATCAATACTGCTCCACCTTAGACAGTATTGAGTAAAATGAATCTGAAGAAACTGAAAGCCCTTCCTCCATTCCTGATTTGTATAACCCACAAATAAGAGATGATACTAATCTAAAACCTCTTCCTGAACACCTCAAATATGCATTCATTTTCCATGATCACTTCTATCTTGTCATTATCTCTGCTTCACTTACCGAAACTGAGGAGCCCAAACTTGTTCAAGTGTTATAGGAAAACAAAAATGCCTTAATTCAGACCCTAGATAACATACCAAGAATCAACCCTGCCCTTTGAATGTATCACATCAATCTTGAGGAATCATCCAAAACAATTAAGAAACCACAAATAAGACTTAATCCAATCATCCTTGAGGTAGTTAGGGAAGATATCACCAAGATTCTTCAATATGGTATTATCTACCCAATTTCCAATAGTGAATGGGTTAGTCCAATTTAAGTTGTACCTAATAAGGGTGGGATAATTGTTGTCACAAATGAACATAGGGAGGTAGTCACAACTCGAGTGAAGACAAAATGGAATGTGTGCATCGATTACCGAAAATTGAATGTTGAAACATGAAAAGATCACTACCCTCTTCCATTCCGTTATCAAATGCTAGAATGATTAGCCGGAAAGTCACACTATTGCTTTCTTGATGGATAAACCTGCTACTTCAAAATCCCAATCGAACCTCAGGTCTAAGAAAATACTTCTTTCACATGCCCCTTTGGAACATATGAATATAAGAGAATGAATTTTGGCCTTTTTGATGCTCCTACAACATTCTAAAGGCGTACAATGAGTATCTTTTCTGAATTCATTAAAAACTGCATGTAAGTCTTCATGGATGACTTTACCATTTATGGTGAGTCATTTGAATAATGCATGCATTCACTCTCTCTAGTCCTTAAAAAGTGTGTCAAGTGTAACCTTGTGTTAAATTTTGAAAAATGTCACTTAATGGTGGAAAATGGGATTATTATAGGGAGCATGGTTTCAAAATATGGTATTGAAGTTGATCCTTCCAAAATTGAAGTGATCCAATCACTTCCTGAACCCACCACTATTCGAGACATCCGTTCATTCCTCATTCATGCTAGTTTCTATCGACGATTCATTCATAACGTCAGTAGTATTTCCCTCACACTCACTCATTTTCTCTAAAATGATGTTACATTCCATTTCGATGAGGTTTGAAAGAGATCCTTCATCGAACTCAAAATTTCTCTTACATCTACCTTCATAATCCAACCCCTAGATTGGTAATTACCCTTTGAGTTGATGTGTGATGCTTCTGATAGAGCCATTGGTGTTGTTCTATATCAAAGAAGAGAAAAAATTATTCATGCCATCTATTATGCCTCAAAAACCTTGGATGAAACTCAATCTCACTACACTGTGACTGAAAAGGAACTTTTAGTAGTGGATTTTTCCTTAGATAAATTACGGCGCTATATCTTAGGTGCCAAAATCATCATCTTTATAGACCATTCTGTTATAAATTTCTTACTCATGAAAATTTATTCCAAATCGAGGCTAATAAAATGGAACCTAATGCACCAAGAGTTTTACCTCGAAATCAAATATAGACCAGGAAAGGAAAACCCTGTGGCTGGTCACTTGAGTAGAATTTCTAATTCTTCTCATTCAGAAATCATTAATCTTGAATTCCCCACTAGGAACCTTTAATCTCTCACTCCAAAGTCACCATGGTATGACACAATTGTAAACTACTTGGTTTCTGGTATTTTTCTTGAATTTTTTTCAAAAGAACAAAAAATTAAGCTAAAAAGTGATTCAAAATACTATTTTTGGGAAGAAAGTAAACTTCGGAAACCTGGGGAAGACATGGTAATTATGATATTTGTTGAAGAAGATGAACATTCCTCCATCTTAGAATTTTCTCACTCACTTACTGGGGGTGGCCACTTTGGACCAAAAAGGACCTCTCGAAAGGTCCTGGACAATGGATTCATCTAGCATTCACTCTTCAAGGACTCACATGAGTTCTGTCAATTATGTCCCACATACCAAAAGTTTGGCACAATTTCAAAGAGAAATGAAATGTCCCAAAATCCATTAATTTTATATGAGATCTTTGATGTTTGGGGAATCAATTTCATGGGACCATTCCACCGTTCCAATGGATTCTCACACATTCTTCTTGTAGTTGATTATGTTTCTAGGTGTGTCGAGTCCAAACCCACTAGAAAGGATGATTCTCATAATTTTAGTGAGTTCCTAAAGACACACATCTTCCACCAATTTGGAAAACCACATGCCTTGATAAGTGACTTAGGAACCCATTTTTGTAATAAAACCGGGGAATCTATTTTGAAAAAGAATGGTGTTGTACATAAAAATTCAACTTCATATCACCCCCAAAAAATGACATGGATTAACTTTCGAATATATAAGTGAAAATAGTTCTTGAGATAATTGTAAAACCCACTAGAAAAGATTGGCCCGAAAGACTTGATGAACCACTTTGGGCTTATCAAACTGCCTATAAAACAACCATTGGGATGTCTCCTTTTAGGCTAGTTTTTGGTAAATCATGTCATTTACCAGTTGAAAGCCAAAATAAGTCATTTCGGGTTGTGAAAACCTATAATTTCTTTTGTAAAAAAGATGGTGAAGAAATATTGTTACAATTTGCTAAACTGGAGGAGCTTCGACTTGAATCCTATTAGAATTCCAGTCTATACAAAGAAAAGGCTAATGCACTCCATGAAAAACACATCCTGAAAAAGGTATTTCATGAAGGTGAAAAGGTAATGCTCTTCAATTCTCAATTTCTACTTCACCTAGGTAATCTTAATTCTCGTTGGGAAGGTCCGTTTGTTATTATTAATGTTTACCCATTTGGTGCAGTGCAAGTCCAAGACCCCTCTTCCAAAAGGACATTCATGGTTAAAGGACATTGGTTAAAGCATCACCATTAGAGGACACACAATCCTAGAACAACATAAACTTCCACCAGATCCACAACATCTACAGTAAACACACCACTAGATGGAAACAGCGACCCACAAAATCCAAACCATAGGCACCTCTTACCCTTTAACTCTCTCTCCATCTCTTCCTCTCTCTCTCCATCTTTCTTCTTCTTCCCCTTTCTTTCATTTTTTTACCACATTCTTCATCAAACCCTTTTATTTTTCTCTTTCTCTTTTTTATGGGTGTGTATTTTAAGAAAACTAAAACACTAAGAACAATAACCTAAAAAAATTGAAAATCATAATAAAAAACACATCAAAAATTATGGAAAATCAAGAGTCATAATTACTCACCTTCAACTTTTAAAATTTTGTCTAACCATTTTGGGGAGTCCAAAGACATGATTTAATCTCAAAAATCTTGTTTTCTTCATCATATATTTGAATAAAGATTTTTTTTGTCAAAACCAACAAATTTTGAATGCTCAATTTTTTTTTGATTTGGAAAATGATTTTCCCCACCTATGAGGAACAAAATTTTCTTTAATGAAAAGTCTACCAACTACCATATTTTCAAAATGTGTGTTTTCACCCCCATTTGTTAATCTTGAGTTTTTGTACTTTCGAGCTGAATCTCCAACTTTGGTGTGCATTAATATGATAGAGTCATTTTATGAACCTCATGAGAATGACAATAGCCAAATATCCACCCATTTCCCATACGGTAATCTTCTCTTTGAAATCCCCTTCGAGCCTATGAAAACCTTTTCTTTTTTAGACACATTACAAGACCAATACCTTATACCACCCAATATTAACATGGATTTTCATTGCTTAATTTTTTGAAATTTAATTATGGGTGGAATGGATTTCATTTTGGGTACCCTTTTGTTGATTTTCACCATGTTATCATATGCTTGAAGGGAAAATCTCAATTAAAATGTGGGGGAGATTTTTTTCTTCAGTGGGGTTTGGGAATTTATATATTTTTATCTTGTACAAATTATATTGAAAAGTGTTCGAAAAAATATTAATAAAAAAACAAAAAAACGAAAAAAAACAAAAAAAAGAATGGGTTGTATCTTGGGTTGGTCAAAAATCACTCTTCATCAACCTTTGATATAGTTATAACTATTAAAATCAGTTTCATGATGTGATCAATCATGGTTTGGGATATGAGTGTGATATATTTTTCAAGTTTAGCTTTTGGAAAAAATGAAAAAAAAGAAAAGAAAAAAAGAACACTTGCGTTATATATTCTTATGTCATTGGGAGAAGTTTTTTGTTTTGTAAATATTCCATCATCTCATCCCCTTAAAATTTTCTTCCTCTCCTGTGTATTTCCTCACACAATCATTCCCTTGTAAACATGTTTTTTCCATTTCCTTCCATGTTTTATTTCAAAAAAAATTGTGCATTGTTTTACCCATGCTGTTGTTTTACCCCTATTCTTCTATATCTTGGACATTATATTCCTACCATCCCATAGCCACAGAAAAAACCCCTTTAAAATACAACTTGATTCTTGTGCACTTTAGGATAGGGAGTGTAAGCCGATAGCTCTTACTAACTCTAAGATTTTAACTTTTGGTTGGTGAATGAGTGAAGCTCCATAAAATAATTTTATCATCTTGAGAGGAGTAAGTTTCGTGTGCCACTATTTTCCATTTCTAATTTTGAGAATGAAAAAAAATAATTGTTTTTGTAACATTTTTTCTGTAACAACATGTGGTGAAATTGAATATGGATGAGTGAAATTGTCTAAACCTCCCCCGATTGGGGAAAACAATATTTTAATATTTGTTGGTGAGTAAAAATGATTTTGTCATGTTTTTATATTTTTTGCGCATGAGGACATTCATAAGACTAAGTGTGGGGGAGTTGATGTTATTAAAATTTTCATAAATTTCTATATACCCCCTTTACTGATTTTATATGAAATGTGCATAATTTGAGTGAAATATTAATGTTTAAATATTAATTATAATTTTTTAGCACTATTTGAATTCATATGGATTCAAGTCAGTTTACTATTTTGATAATAAATATCACTATACTGATCCAAATTGTGTGTTTATTATTATTTTTGATTCCTTATTCAATTTATAACATATCATTAGAAGGAATCATTGGACAATTCTTCCATTTGAAGGGTCATATGAACCATACAAGAATTCCTACAGAATCTTTGAAAAAACAAGACCATACATGAAGATTGAATTACTAGGATCAATCAAGAATATTAAATTAATTAATTATAATCCATAATTCGGATAAAAATTCAAGGAGTCATGGATAAAAATTTTAGGGTCCAACTCCAAAAACAAGGGGCCCAAATGAAGCTTTTAAATCTATCCCGCATTTCTGTCTGGGAATTGAGATCATCACACAAAATTTGATATTTCTCGTGATAGAGACATACATTTGAGTTGAGATTTTTCGGTGTGAAAGAAGGGATATAAGTGACCGACTTTATTGATGAAATCATGCATATTTTAAGGCATATTACTATTAAAAAACCCATTCACATTTTGACCTTCTGAAAAGCCTGGATTGAAATGGACAGATTACAATTGTTTACTCCAACCGTCAAAAAATTTTCTACATAGGTCCAAATGTCTCCAAATTTTGAGATCCTACTGAAAACTTTAATTTATACAACTTTTAATAAGAATATATCTCAATATTAGGTTGTCTAGAGGACCAAATTTCCGACGCAAGTGGAGGGATAGTTTTGGAATTAAAATAGTCTACATCCTTGGGCTATAAATACAACCCCCTATTCTCCTTGAATGTGATTAGAATCTTAGTAGAGAGGATCATATATTGGAACAAACTAAGCCTTTAAAAAGGTTTGGGAGGACCTTCCATACTCATGTTTTCACTTGAGAGACCTTTCCTCCTTTTTTGTTTTCATTTACTTTTGTGTTCTTCTTTGTTGTAATCTTGTAGGTATTTTTTTTAATTCTGTTTTAATGCATGTTTATTCTTCAATATATATTATTTTAACCCAAATTTTGTAGTTTAATATTAATTTTCTTTAAATATTTTGAATCAATTTGAAAATCATTCTCTTCTCTCACTTTCTCATTCAAGAAAAAGTGTGTTTTTGTTATTTCTCTTCGTTGCTCATGTGTGTGTTTGACGCACCACTCTTTTCTTATCCCTTTATTTTTCTTATCTTATTAATTCATCATCATAAACATAATAAACCATATTACTAATAATGTAAATGGATGAGTAAATATCTCATTGGGGTGAGTTATAATTTAGTTATGTTATGTGATTGAGAGCTTTTGTTCGATGAATATTATATGAATTAACATTGTGTGTGTTGAACTTAACATGACATGGATTAATGACTTGTTTTATTTAACATGTGGTTTCAATGGATTATTGGAACCATAAATACACTACCATCAACAAGATCAGATTGATATTAGAACCTTAAGCTAATTTAAGGCTTGTATTAAAGCCTTAACACTTAGGAATTCCAATCAACATTATCTTATGAAGTGGGTGTTAATTTAATGCAATATAAAGAATGGATCAAGGATGTCAAAAGCTTATATAACTATTGACGAACTCACCCCAATATTTATTAAATTTTTAAATCAATAAATCATTTCAATTAAGATCTTCAAACAAACCCCCTAATCAAAATACAATCAACTAAAAATATTTGACTATTAAAAAGTATCTTCGCCAAGGATTCGACCCGAGTTCTTATATACACATTAGTAGAGAATCAAAACCTTGAATGGTTGATAGGTGAAAATTGGGAACACTTTCAGTTAAGCCTAGCTCTAGCACAAGTGGATCTTGTATTCGTGAAGCCTGGTAGCAGTAGTGACAGTGAAGGCGAGTGGCATCAGGTTTCTAACCACGGGTCCCAGAAGTTCGATGAATGGATGGATCGTAAGGCAGTCACCTGTGCCCATGGTATTATCTGTGCACATATGAATCAACTTGAACCTTCAAAAGATGTCGTGTCACCTGCAGCCAACACCTCTGCTTTAACGGGTCAGGCATCCTCTTCCTAGAAGAGAAATCATCGGCAGCGTAAGGGAAAACAATGTCCCCCACCGATGCCGTCGTCATCTCGTACTATCAGTGACTTCATGCCCCCAAAGATGGAGATTCCCCACAGAATATGTCCAGTAGTGGATGATTCTTCAAGTGACATCCAAGGGTATTCCTCGTTTAACACCATAGAGCTGGTAAACCCCTACATGATTTTTGATGGTGAGGAGAACTAGGAGGATCATCCCAACATCCCCAGCCGTCGCCAGCATCAACAGAACCATGGATATATGGGTCGTTAGAGTGCCTAAGTTAGCACTTCCATCCAGGCTGTGTATGCCACTAAAACTAGATAGTTGGCCCAGTGCAGAGCTCAGCATGCGCAACCTTCTCATCTGATGTCATTAGGTCCGCCTTTTCCACTGTTTGTGCTACTAGATCAGGCATAGCCGCCCCGACCGTACCGTGGACATCCACGCTCTGTTATGGACCGGTCTCAGCAATCTAGCCCGCATTCGGTAGTCACCTCACAGGCTTTGACTAGTGAGCAGTGGGACATTCCCAGCACCAGTCAGCCACCACCAGTTTGAGATGGAGGTAGTAGCTGAAGAAGCCTTCCATGCTGTGGCAGTCAAGCATTATGAATGCTAGGCCATTATCTCATTCTCTGGAGAAGATTAAGGATCTCCCATATAGGGGAACATCCTACCACTGTACATCACCAACCATTTTAATGGCATGGAGGTTCATCATTGTCTTGTCGACACAGGCTCTGAGATAAACCTAATCATGACTCAGACACTGCAAAAAATGGGGTTTTATGAGGAATATTTGAGTCCCTATGACATGAAAATTCAAGGTTATGATAGGAAGGAACAGACACTAGTCGACAAGATTCGCCGGAATACCCAGTTTGGTGGCCTATTTTCCAGCACCGAGTTCATGGTTGTTTCCCAAGACACTGCCTACAATGCATTGACGAGAATTCCATGGATCCACCTGCATGTGGTGGTCCCTTCATTGAATCACCAGTGCCTTAAGTAATCCCTTAATGGTCGAGTGGGAATAATCCAAGGTGACATGTCTCCCTTTTCCTCTTATGAAGCCCTCTACCTAGATGTCTACTATTACAGGAGCAAGGACAAGCAGATTTAGGATAACGATGTAGAACACACGATGGCTGCGACTGACCCGTGGACAGATCTGGATGATGCCTACATTTTTGTAATCCATCGATTAGAGGCTATGACCCTGGATATGGGAAAATGCTTCATTGTATCTGGAATAAGGGGGAATTACATTCCCAAGTATAATCGACGTCGGAAGATCACCTCATACTCCTACACGAATCAGACTTGGGTGATCTAAGAGCCCCCCTACACCCATAAGGTATTGGGATGTCCACCCCATGGCAACAACAATACTCCATACTTGCTTGTTTCTCTAAGATAGGAAAAACCGGATCAAGCTAACGCGTCCCTATTGCTTCAATATCATAAAACATGGCCTCTTGGGCCGAATACCAAATGGGATCAGATCAACACCTTTCATTGCTATGGTTTTGGCAACACATGTGTCCCTCGATGTAGTGTCTTCCATCGCTGAGGCTGGTACCAGTCTCCCATAGGGATCAGTCAACTCAAAGTAAAGTCCTCCAATCGAGAATCCCTCCTCTATAAGTGAATAAGAGGATTTAGAGGATACTCCTCCTGCCTTCGCAGAGGGTGTCTCTACCATAGTTGATGAACTGGTGCAGGTGAATCTCGGTAGAGAGATAGATCTGAAACCCACATTGATCAGTGCCTCTATGCCTCTCGAGGAGAAACAATAGTATGTGGACTTCCTAAAGTAGCACCATGATGTATTTTCTTGGAGTTACGATGAGATTCCAGGGCTAGATCCTCAGGTAGCCTTCCACTGCCTCAGTCTTCCAGAAAATCACTGTGGGTTTAAGGAGCCTCCCAGAAAGATGCACCCTTCTCATGGTGCCATGGTCGAGGCTAATGTTTATAAGCTCATCAAATCCAATTTCATTAAGGAGGTCCAATACCCCAAATGGCTAGCCAACATTTTTCCAGTAAGGAAGAAGAATGGACAGATCAGAGTCTGCATCGACTTCTGAGATCTCAACCGTCAATGTCTGAAGGATGATTTTCCCCTTCCTATGATATAATTGTTGATTGATGATAAAACTTGGTTCCAGGCCCTCTCTTTCATGGATGGGTACTCTGGGTATAACTAGATCCAAATATCTCACAAGGATGAGGAGTCTATGGACATCAGGGCACCACAATGTACTTTTTGTTACCAAGTCGTGACCTTAGGTCTAAAGAATGCAGGTGACACCTATCAGTGGGCTATGCATCACATATGTAAGATGATCCTTGGGAAACTGGTGTAATGCTACATGGATGATCTGGTGGTCAAATCTCGCCACCATTAGGACCATCTCAAAGACCTTGAGAATGTGTTTGTCTTCCTCCGTTCTCGGCACCTGAAGATGAACCCATTGAAGTGTGACTTTAGGGTCACCTATCGAAAGTTTTTCAGCTCTATTGTCTGATACAGGGGCATCAAAATTGACCGGAAAAAATCTAGGCCATCATCCATATGTCTCGCTAAAGTAACATCTAGGTGTTTCAAGGTTTCCAAGTCTAATTGGCCTACATACACCGATTCATTATGAATTTGTCCAGAAAGTCTAATCCCTTTTCTCAACTCATGATGAAAGGCACTGTTTATTAGTGAGAATAATTCCAGAAAACTTTTGAGGAAATCAAAAAGTATCTACTCCAGCCTTCGGTATTGATGTCACTCATTTCCGGAAAGCCACTGGTCCTTTATGTGACCGCCCTGGAATGATCCCTCGACACCCTTATCGCCCAGAAGAACAATGATGGAACTAAGAACAGTCTCTACTATCTCATATGCATGCTCATTGATACAGAGACCAGATACTCCCCTATTAAGAAAAGCTTCCCTCTGCTGGTATTCGGAGTATAGAAGTTTCAACATTACTTGCGGCACCATGAGGTACAGCTGGTGTCCCAAGTAGATTCGTTGAAGTACATACTGAACCACCCCATGTTGAAATGCTATCTAGATCAGTGTGCAGTGATTATATAGTAGTTCGACGTCAGGTTTTTTCCCTCAGAAAGCTATCAAGGGGAAAGTGTTGGCAGATTTTCTTGTGTCCCATCCATCTCCCATGGACCAGTCTATGGAAATTGATTTTCATGATGGGGAAATCCTCTCAGTAGTCCAAGCCATCCCATATTCGAAAATTCACTTTGATGGTTCTTCCCAGAGCCCTACTAGGAAAAGTCTCAATGACCCCAGACTCAACAGAGTAGGCCAAGGTATCTTCTTCATCACTCCAGCACAAGTTGTTTTTTCATATTCATTCCTATTGTACGAGGGTTGTACTAAAAATGAGGAGGAGTACCATGCTCTCATCACTGGCCTCGAGATGGACCTTGAGATTGACATTCCCCACTATCATGTGAAAGGGGACTCTGAACTATTCATCAGGAAAATCAATGGTGATTATGTTGTCATAAATCCAAAACTCGTACCATTATTGGAACGCACCCTTTGGATAATGGCCCAGTTACCATCTCTTCCAGAAGCTACCCATGTCCCTCAATCCTAGAATGGTCAATCTGACGCCCTGAATAGCCTAGATGCATCAATTGCAGAGCCTAATTAGCGTTATTTGATTATCCATGTGGAACACCGGAGAGTCATCACCCCCATCACTCCAGACAATAATGATGGCTCGCTAGTAAGAACCATACAGTTGGCTCCTCCATTCCTAGACCCCAAGGTCCCCCTGACATAATGTTTTAAGTAACACCTGACTAGAGGACACCCATGGTTGAGTATCTTCAGCACAATAATCTTCCGGCAGATCGAGTCGAACGTGAGTGAATCCAACAACACACATTACAGTTTACCCTCCAGAGTGGTCCCACTCTTGATCAGATTCTCTACAAGTTCGAGTTTAATGGTGTTATCCTCCATTGAATTCAGGTAATTAAGATTTATTAGTTCATAGAGGAGGTTCATGCAAGTTCTTATAGGGCTCATCAGATCGGGCCCGAACTATCTCACTAGATCTAGAGATTGGGGTATTTTTGTCCCTCCATGATCCATGACTACATCGAGTTTTCCCATATGTTACATGAAAGCCAAATTATGGCCAACGTTGTGCATTGTCCATCGACGCCTCTCCACACTACCAAGTACTCTTGGACCATTGCAGTCTGGGGACTCGATGTTGTGGGACCATATCCATCAGTGATGGCTTGCCAGTTCTGGTTCATCCTGACCGCTACAGATTTCTTTTCCAAGTGGGAAGAAGTGGTTTCGCTCAAGGAATTCAAGGCCCATTATATAATTGACTTAGTGAGATCCAATATCATCTACTGGTTCAGATTCCTTCACACCATCCTCACTAATAACGACACCAAATTTTTGGCGGCCGAGTTGAAGAAATTGTACGCCAAGTAAAATATCTGTCCTAACCATACCTCCCGCTATCACGCGTATGAAAATGTGTAGATTGAGGTGTTTAACAAAACCCTCTCTAACATCCTTAAAAATGGTTGGTCAGAATAAGAAGAGTTTTCCAGACAACCTCCCTAACACCCTCTGGGCTTATCGGATGATGACTCGTAATTCCACACAGGTGACCCCATACACCCTGGGTATGGAACAGAGGTCATCCTTCCCATCAAGATTCAGTTTCCTTAATTACGTGCTGCTATCTATGATCAGTAAGCACTAGATAAGGGAGCTGAAATCCATCTGGCGGAATTGGAAGCACTTGAAGAGATCAGGCTTCATGCCCTACACAATTTGGAAAGGCATTAGGACAAGATAGCTAGAGATTTCAACAAGAATATTTTCCTCCACTCTTTCTTACAAGGTGTCTTGGTGTTTGCCTTGAGAACACTAATGATACATGGATTAAAACCACCCAAATTGGAGCCCAAATGGGAAGGACCTGACATCATTCACAAGGTTTACCCCAATGGTGCATACTCTCTGGTGACCATGGATGGTGAGCGTATAAATCCTCCTACCAATTCTAAATTCCTCAAGCAATACTTTTCCTAGGCTCTACAGACCTACATGACCTTAAACTATATGTTGTCCCAAACAACTGTATGGCCCTTTCATAACTATGTACGGCTTTATTCTCATCCTCATGGGATACATAGGAACGCCCATATATTTTTGTTCGTAGGCCTAGCCCCAAGCTTCAAGATCACCCCCTTTGGTATGGACCCTCGGCTCAGAAACCTCCCCAAATGTATGGAGAAGTGTGGGATTATGTTCTCATTTCAAAACGTGTTTATCATAACTACACCATGTTTTCCCCTTCTTGGAGGTCTTCACCCATAATCATCCTCACCGCAAGACATTAAACTACGAGCTGATTGGGACATCCTACCCTTAGGTCCCTTGACCTTTTCGGCCCCTAGCCTAAGTTCTTCTAGGATAGGGGTATGCGGTGTGGTATGTTCTTATGTCCCCATTCATTTTGGGTTTGTAATAACCACACCACGTACCTCTTCCTCCTGATATCCCTTTTCTCCCCTATCCTAGACTCATTTTTCGAGTCGGATCCTCTTAAGTTGGGCCCCTTGACCCTCTTCGGCGATTCATCAATGTGCCCAAGAGTACTCTGGTTTAGGACCTAGAGTGTTGGATTCTACCTAGACATGCTCTCTCCCGCTTTCCAGGCTTTGTGTCCCCTTAATTTAGGCTTTCATCATCTTTCACATCCGAAAGGACCCCCAAATGGCATGGATGCTCGGCCCAAGGGCTCTCCTACCATCTCAGGCCAACGTCCTCAAGGGTTTCGAATGAAAAATTGATACAAGTCCTGTATTTTGAATATTTTTAGAGGTTTATTCTCATTTTTTGTTCCCATTTTAGGCCACACGATATGGATACTTTGTTTTGAACACAGACAACAGTTATCCTCCATCGTCACACCAACCCCATCAATCCCAAAATGTCGGTTGCATGATTCACACCATTTTCCACCCCATCACGTCCAAGTGGATTTTTGGCACTATTGGTAATACCCCCCAGTGCACATTTGCACATTAGGACTACAAATCTACAGTAAGGCGTCATTCGGGGATTCGCACTGCTTTTCCCTTTGCGTGTATTCCATGTGTTTCAAAGACCTTGTCCGGCCTTGTTTTCCACATAGAGTTTAGCTCACGTATGCTTAGGTATTCAGTCGAAGTTTGCGCTCATTTGGAAGAGTCTCATTTCTCTATGGTCCGAGTTCTAAGACCTTAAAAATAAGATCTCTTCACATCCTTTTCGCAATACATAAAACTGCACGACACTCCTAGAACTACGTATAGCATGATTCCCATCCTCATGGGATACGTAGAAACTCCAAGGCATCTTGTATTTAGGTCCAGATCAGGTTCCACTAATTACCACTTATGTTTGGCCTTTTGGCCCTGAATTTCATAGGATTTTGTGGTGTGGAATGTATGGAATCTGCGTCTTCATTCATGTCGGGTTTGCAATAACTGCACCATGTACTCTATTCGTTGGAGCTAGTATCTCCAACCTCTTGTCCCGCATGATGTTAAACTTCATAGACTTTTTAAAACTACATATGTCTTGATTCCCATACTTATGGGATATGTAGGAACACCTAGATGGTTCATCCACGGTTCCATCCCCATATTCTCTAACCCTCCTGGTCCCTCGACCTCGGTTTTGGTCCAGGTAGTATGAAATTTAAACTATATGCACAGTCCTCACTATACGACGTTTAAAAATATGTGTCTATCATCCTTATAGCTATGACATAAAACTATAGGGAATTATAGGTCCTTACCAGAGAGGTCATGTTCAGAAGTAAGTATGATCCCCGATCAGACCGAAGCACCCACCTAATGTGTTTCCACCAAGGTGACATAATTTCAAGAGTGTTGGACTCCATTTGAACAACCCGTCACTCCACTCTCCATGATTTGTGTGCCCTTTATTTAGAAACTCATCCTCTTTCATGTCTGAAGGAACCCCCAAACAGTATGGGTGCTCGGTCTATACCTCGCCTATTATCATGGGCTATTTTTTTCGGAAGACCAATGGATAAAATTTTGAATCATGACCCATGTTTCAAACATGGTTAGTGGTCAGACCTCTTTTATTATCCCTATTCTAGGATAAAACAATAGGGATACTGTGTTTCAAACATATTCAACATTCATCCATCATTGTCATTCTACCTTCACAGATTTCCAAATTTTGGGTATCTCGATTCACACTTTACACTCCCCTGTGTTCGGATTGATTTTAACACCCATGGAATTTCCCCACTCGTGCACTAGAGCACATTGGGAAAATGAGAATTCGACAGTTATGTAACCTTAATTCTCCAGTCAGGCCTCCCTCTATCTTCTCAGAAATCTAGAGTGGGTTTTCAAACCCTAGATACCCGAATCTTGGTCGGCACTCTGTTATTCGGGTGGAATAACAAGGTGGTCATCCCTTGTTTCTCACATCGGGCCTGGCCCACATGAGCTTAGGGATTAATCGCCAAATGTTTAATGAATATGAAAGACATGCATCAGGGAGTAACAAATTATAGAACTCATTCATGCATCCAACATAAAAAATTAAAGCCCAAGAGTATTATCGGAGGTTTATAAGCATTACAACACACAAGGATTGAACCCCCATGGATGGGTTGACCCCTTCAAAAGAGCAGTTTTGCTCTGCCACTCACTGGCTTGTGGCATCCAGGATTCTCTGTCGCCAGTTTAGTTCCCACTCCTCTTCAAAAACAATGAGGTGTATTTCATCGTCCACAATCCATGCCTACTCCTCGTCGTTCCGGATGATAGCCATCTCCTTTGAGGCTTGATTCATCCATTCTTCAGCCTCCACCGGCTGGGCCTTTAGCCACGATATAAGCTATAATTGTGCATTGAGGAAAGTGGAATGCTCATTTTCCTGGACCTACAGCCATTGAAAAACATTTTCATCCTCCTGGATCCTCTTGATGTTCATCGTTTTTACTTGATGCCAACCCACACCAAGGCCACGATCATATTATTGAATATTCTACGCCATGAGATCTCAGACGAGCATATGAGGACACTGGTCATCTACTCCCCTAGCACATAGTTCACGCAGTCGGGACCAAAGCCTCCCCATCTAGTCTATCCATTGTTTTTGAGGGGTCTCATCGATGAAGCTCTTAATCAGATTCCAAGACCGGCGATGGGAGACTAATCCCCGTCATCATATTACACCTCAATGACTTCAGGTGCAACCCTGTTAATGGTCCCACCTATGATTGGGAGCGTCGCTGCTTGGTTGGTCTGGGCATCAGCTTCCATGACCACTGGTGTTCCCCTAGGAAATGCGCCTCCATGAGCTCTAGCCAACCTCTCCAAGGTAGCCCATTCCATTTGAAGAAATGTGCATAAAAGAGGCACACAAGAATCAGTTAATCTGATCGATGGATGACAATTACGTATTCTATGAGGGATTATTACAGAGATCAAACAATTTGTATCTTTCCTAGGTTTTTTCCATTTAAACCCTGAAGAGTGGCCCTCCACATATTTTAGGGAAGTCTAAAGGTTCTGGGAGGACTACCCTGGGTGTCACGGCACCTCCCGACATAATAATTGTCATAGCCATGGGAACAGATCCCAAAGTTCACGCAGTTGCATCTACTACTGGGTGGGAGTGGGTTTTACGTATGAGGCCCTCCTGTATAGTTCAAATATTAGTTGAGAAGTCCTAAAAACCTGGTTGAAGAATCTGGGGATGTGTGTTAGGATTTTACTTCAAGGGCCTCCGTGAATTATTCCATCTCTGGGTCTGAATCGCCGAAATCACCTTCCTCCAAAGGGCTCCCTCCACCGACTTCCTCCCCTGAGAGGACTCGTCAGATTATTCTGATAGAGGTAAGCGTTCTCTTAATTCAGCGGCCAAAAACTATGGAGGGGATGTTCAATCCAACAACACCTTTTCCCGATCCTTCATTGGACGCGGAGCGCCCCGGGAGTGCAAAAAGTCCTCTATCTCGGGTAGGTATTGCTCCCCCTGCACCTGGGATACTACAAAGCCGACCCTGATAGGTTCGATCCCCAGAAAATACATCCCGAGATGGTTTAGTAATTGCCACATCTCGGATGATCCGGGGAATTTCCTGTTGAAATCCCAGATGTCTCAAGCCTCTGGGAAGACAACATTCTCCGGAATGTCTGTATGGCGCATCCATTTCCCCAGAGCCCCAATGGATATTTTGTGGAACCCCCAGGGTGGCCTCCCCTCCAGATGACTCTATCCCTCTGGGATCACTGGTTCCACCACTACTGTCTCCCTTTCGACTGGTGCGGGCCTTGTCACCACTACAGCCCCGCCACCATGAGATGTCCTCGCTGCCTTCTGGTCCCGGCCACGAGGTTGGGGAGACACCCCGTCACCGACCCTAATGGTTTGTTTCTTTAGTATCTCCCTTGGGTAGGATGCCTCCCAACTCATGGTGTACTCCTTCACCATACTGAAGATAGATGTGGGTGGAGGTAGCTCATTTTGCATCTTCCCATCCTCCTGCGTGAACATGAGCCACAACTTCCTCATCACGCAAAGGTTCTCCTCATGGCACACCCACATGTAGACCCGCGGGGTCAGCCACTGCATGCCCCGAAACTGTCTTGTGAACCAGTGCAGGGTGTACGATTTTTTGAGAGACTCACAGTTAACCAACACCACCAGGACTACACCTAGAAAGGACAAGAGGTAGGACTGATGCTCTTCTGTTCCCTGGATTTCATCAACGACCGCACCTATTGGCAACAGGAACGAGTGAAAGTTGAACTCATCCACCTTCCAGAACCAGTTCAGCACCAAGAATGAGGTCAACTTTGTTGGAAATCTCACTACCGCATTCAGAATGGATGGGAAAATATTCAATCCTGGAGGGGAGATGGGGTTTTTTTTTTTTCTTCTTCTTTTTAATTAAAGGTAGGGGCCGGGAAACAAAGCGGGTGATGGCCCAGCCCCCGAGTGGGTACGCGGTCAGGCATGCAGTGGCCCGAGAATCCCCTACCTTCCCCAGGCCCACCCAAGGGGTGAAGCCCAGTTCCCCACGGGGGCCGGCGCCGCGTAAACGCTTGGGTAACCGGCATGCAATACGTGCACCGCGTGTGGTGAACATGCTTTTTACAGCATACCCCCTGACAGGGTTCGAACCCCCGACCTTCCCGATGGGAAACGGAGCCTTCGACCACTCCACCACGCCCACGGGGGCTGGAGGGGAGATGGGGTTTAGATATTCATAGATACCCCTAATATGTTCCACTACCCACCCATACAGATGGTGAAATGGACTGTATATCCTATGTAGCTTCTTCCCCTCATTGATGTGCCACAAAATCTTGTACAACTTGGCGAGCATCGTGATTCTGATATTGACATGTCCCTCTATCTCCAAAATGGACGCCATAATAAACGTGCTTAGTCGCACGCTCATGTTCATGTCCCTCACCGGCAGGATCCAACTGAAGATAAGCGCCGCAATGAATCTAGCCAACCTAACCACTGGTTTTTACATGATACTAACACTGAACCCCTAGGTTTTACATTTGATGTCCTCCAAGATCCGCCAGTATGAGTGCTCCCTGCCTCATTGAGCCCCCTTCGGGAAAGTCTGAGGCCTCACAGGAAACTGCCTATTTTTCTAGGAAATTCATGAACGGCTTGAACCATCATTTGAAATGGACATCCCTCACTGATTGTTTGTCCTCCCCAAGCACCAGGTCCATCAATTCCCTTTCAAGTGGAATAATTTGCTCTGGGTCCTCCCATTCACTAACAATGGGATGGAACTCATCACACATCACCCCCAGTATCAGGACCCCCAAGATCTGATGCAGGTCCCATAGGTTGATGCCAACCTCTCAATGGTGCAAATGGAAAGTGTTGGTCCTTGATGACCATCTTCTAAGTAGCTCTAGAATCAATTGTTTTGGATGATAAATATGTATTTGAGAGGCCCAAGCCACCTTATACAGACCCACTCGCCTCAGATCTGCCCCAAACACCTCGCACGAGGCACCTACCCAGTAGGCCCAGGCCCAATCGTCCGTAAAGTTGCTGCCCTGGCGCATATCCCACTCATCGGTCCACCACTTGTTTGGGTTCCCCAGGGCCACCTTTATAATATTGTGGTGTAGTGGGGGAGATTTCGTTTGTTTCAATTCTTTCCCATCAACATCATTCACATGGGTGTAAATGCAATCAGTGTTGACGGGTGTGAAATCCTCCAAAGTATGGTCGTCGGCCGCCCTGAACCACTAGCGCTGGCACAGAGTGCTCCTAAACTAGTAAGCTGGTTCATCCCTTCTCACTTTCGAAATGAGGAATTCATCCCTCAGAATAAAGTCGTACAGAAGCAATCTTTTTCAGAGTTGGTAGTTCTTTTGTCTCTATGACAATAACTTTACCAATGAATCAATATTTGAATGGCTTAAAATAAATTTCTTGATGCCTGCGATATTCACCATATCCTCCCTCTCGGTAGCATTCGTAAGGATCCCTCTGGAATCTTCTGAGTAAGCCATTTACTTTTTAGAATTTGGACCCTTTTTGTTATGGTTCGCGAAGCTTGTTCACAGAGCTCATTCACGGAGATCGTTCACAGAGCTCGGTCCCAACCAGAAATCGTGGAACCCTAACCCTGACATAGTAAACACAATCTTCAGAGCTTACCCTCACAGAGTTAAAGGACATACTATGTACCACAATGTAGAAATCCCGATTCAGTAAGAGCAATCACAGAGTACACGAAGCTTCACAAATCGAGAGCACTAAAATCAAAATGCAGAGGTGAGAAAGGAGAAAAGAGAGGTCAGCCTCCCCCATTTATAGGAGATGACCCCTTGTGCTTTGAAAAGCGTCCGGCTACAACGAACTTCATGGCACTCTCAACCCGCATGTCGCTTCTCCGCCTCGCGACCCTCCTTCACCAGCCTTCTTTGCGATTGGCCCAAAAGTTTTGGCGATTGACCCTGAGACTTAGACCCTCGTTTTCTCCTTAGCTCAATGTCTGAGGGGGGCCTTTATTGGCACCAAAATATGGGGAGAGTAAGATAAAACACATAAAGAAAACAAAATCATTTGTGTCTTCCTCGTGAAGCCTATTCGTGGAGCCCACCTAGCACCACAGCCGGCACGAAGACGCCTTCTTTGCAGGAACCACAAAGTAAAGTGGTGGGATACTCTAGGATCCGAAAGGAGGTATGTGAAGCTGCCACTAAGTAGAGAGGTGGTAGGATTCACGATCAGTAAAGACGTATACGAAGCGACCACGAATAAAAGAGGTGGGAGGCTCTGTGATCTGAAATGAAATTTTCTAAGCCACCATGAAGCAAAGAGGTGGGAGGCTCCACGATCAAAAAAGACATTTGTGAAGCTATCGCGAAGAAAAGAGGCAGGAGGATCTGTGGTTACAAAAAAGTTCCACGTTGCTTGAAGTCGTGCGATCCATACTTCGCGGCGCCTCTTACCTATAAATATTGGGCTCCCCTCAAGCCCAAAGGATAGATCCTCTGAACTTTCACCTTCTCCACTCTCAAATCATGAAGCAATTTCTACTCTATTAAGAATGAGCTCTTTATGGTACTTGAGCATCGTGAAGTGCCTTTCCCTTGGTTTAAATTCAACCCCTATTCAACGTGGGATGCCCTTCGCAGAGCCCACGGGTCATCGTGAAGAAAGGAGAACCCTAAGGGGAATCTAGTCTTTGCAAAGCACTCATGCTTCATGAAGTACCTTCCATGCACTTGTGAACCAAATGTTAAGGCAAGGTCACTATGCTTCGTGAGGTATACTTCTTCACAGTGCTATACTTTGCAAGGCCCCCTTGCTTCGCGAATACTTAATTCGTGAGAGCCTTTCTTCTTTGCGAATCACCCTCCATGTGGACCTATGCCTTTTTCCTAGGTTATTCCACTCCACTTTGTGAAGCATACCCCTTCCCAAGGCCCTCTCTTACGTGGAGCACTAGAGCTTTATAATGTCCCTTACTATAGGCATGTTTTCTTTGCAAAACCTTTTCCCGTGTGACCCTCCAGGTTTGTAAAAAGTGATTTCAAAGTCCCTTGGGTGGTGCTTTACGTTGTGTTGCTTATAATTATGCTTCTTCTCATAAGCACGCTAATAGATATTGCTTCATTTCATAGCCACGCTAACGTGGCCCCCTCAGTGGATCACTCCATGACACCCCCTCACCACGAAATTTCTTGTGCCTTCCCTTCACCAAGGGTTAAAGCATGTCAGTTATTTAATTCCTAGGGGTGTGGAGTGAACTTGCATCGTCTGAGCTCCAGGACGTTAAACTTCCAAGCACCATCATCCTCAGCACATGACATTAAACTCTGACACCACCCCGTGCACTTTATGCGGAGTGTCTCGTCTCAGACATTCTCTATGCCTTCTCGTCTCCACAGGAGTGAGATCTTCCTCACATGGAATAAGATCTTCTTTGCTGGAGCGACACCTGTCCATGGGAAAGGGAAACCTCCTTGGTGTAATCCCCTAGACTTTCTTGCAGGATTTGGAATTCTTGCTCCTCCTCTCTTCTTCAGTGCCAAAGAATAGATGAGAGATGCATACCAGGACCTTTGTTATCTCGTCCCTCTCCCATTGGGCTTCGTCTCCACCCAGGCCTTCATCCTAGAGTAAGTCCCAATCTCTATCTCCCTGGGCTGCTAACCACTCATAAGCACCTGTTTCCTCTTTGGGACAAAAACCACATGTAATCCCCATTCCACTTCCCATGGGTGCACCATTAGCAACGTGATAGTAACTTCTTTTCTTCCTCTTATTTCTCACATTGAGCATGACTCATGTGGGCTTAGAGTAATCATCGACCATGACATCCTTTGTGGTCCACTATAGTGTGTAATCCCCGAATCATTCATAACTACATGGACATTGATCCTTGCAAAGGCAAGGTACATAGGAAGCTTCCCTGAGGTTTAATCCCAACACCTATTAGTCCCAACCCCTTCACATCGGTTCACCAAACCATTCAGAACTATATGGACTTTGATCCTTACCAAGGAAAGGTACGTAGGAAGCCTTTCTGAGGTTCAACCCCAACACCTATTCATCCCGACCCCTTCAGGTCAATTCGCCAAACCATTTAGAACTACGTGGACTTTGATCCTTGCCAAGGCAAGGTATGTGGGAAGCCTCCCTGTGGTTCGATCCCAACACCTATTGGTCCATAACCCTTCACGTCGGTTCTCCAAAACATTCAGAACTATGTGGACTTTGATCCTTGCCAAGAAAAGGTACATAGGAAGCCTCCCTGAGGTTCAAGCCCAACACATATTGGTCTCAACCCCTTCATGTCGGTTCACCAAACCATTCATAACTATCTTGAATTTGATCTTTTCCAAGTAAAGGTACCTAGGAAACCTCCCTGAGGTTCAAGCCCAACACCCATTGGTCCTGACCACTCCACATCGGTTCACCGTTGTCCTGCATGACATTAAACTGTACGCCCATTTTTTACCACATGACGTTAAACTGTACCCATTCGAACTATGTGGTCTTTGATCCTTGCCTCCCAGAAAAGGTATGTATGAAGCCTCCCTAAGGTCCAACCCCAATCGACGGTAAGTCGTTGTATTCCCCAATCAGTGGCAATCCATTGTACCCCATCCAGCGGTAATCCAATTCCATCCCCACATGACGGTAATCCGTTTTATGGTGAAATATTAGGATTTGATCCATGTCTCCTAGAAATGGTACATAGGAATCCTCTCGAAGGTTCAACCCCAAACATAGGTAAACTTTGGAGTCCCCCCTATTGGGACCCAGATCTCTTGTCCACCCCTTGAGCGTCAGACCAACCCCGAGCTGCTAACCATGCATAAGACCTTGTATGTTGTCAGGTCGATGTCCTCTATGTACACCCTGATTCTATGCCCCCATTCTGAACTACATGGACTTTGATTCCCTGCCTCAGGGATACATAGGAATCCTCCCTCAGGTTTATGATCATTAACCATGTCTTATCATGGCCTCTTTCCCTCGAGCCTATGTGTTTCCAGATGGTCATGAACCAACCTCAAGGTTCCACTTCCTCCAAGTCTCATCCATGTGTCCATTCTCACGGGCCGCCTCCTCAGGTGTCCCATCACCCCACCGAACTACGAGGACTTTGATTCCCTACCATAGGGATACATAGGATGTCTATTCATGGCTCAAGACCAAATCTACCATCACCATCATGATGGTTCCATACCATTCCCCATCCAATATCAACAATCCATTCCATCCTGATTATTACCTGGGCTTCCACATCCCAGTGAGATCATGTCACCCACTTTCTCACTGCTCCTAGTAGCAATTAGGCTACTAACCACACATTAGCCCCCACATTAGTGTTCCCTCCAGGGGTTGCACCCATCTGATCCACTCCCATCAGTGTTCTTATCATTTCAACCCATCTCTGGTAGATGTTAAACTCGCGTAATACCCTGTGTTAAACATGGAAATCTAAGGAAAACCTCACAGACATGCATATGGAATATAATTCCACCATTCGATGTGGGATTCCTCGAGCTTCACCACCCTTGAGAATCCCTATCATAAGGGGAATAAACCCAGACACACCAGTGTTCCAGCATCCAAACACGCTAGTGATGTCAAATGTGACTACTCCCCCAGATAAAGGTTTCTGCCCTAATCGGACACCTTGGAATGTCCTAATCGAAGCAGTATAATTAACTAGTGTCCATGAAGACTTGGAACTGGGAAGAGTTTCACGAACAACGACTTAATATTTAAGGGAGACTCAGAATAGTTAACGAGTTCCGAGGAGGAATCCATGGAAGGAGGAACTGACATCCCATCATCCCATTTCGATCAAGGAGAAAACATCCCTAAATAAGCGAAAAATGTTACCCACCTTTGGAAAGAATGAATATGAGTCAACATCTGCGCATCCTCCTCTGAATAATGGACAGATGTGCACCTCGATGAAATCATCAGAAATAGAAATGGTGAACCAGATGTGAATTTATTCTCCTAAAATATAGAGATTAGTAGCATTTGAGACATCAGTGGACTAGCATGTCACCAGATCCATGTATCCGGAACCGGGTCCCACTAAGAAAATAATGGTCCTGGCATGAAACTCACTGGAAAGTGGGGCAATTGAACGTTGGACATCCCGGTCTATGAAACTGTGGGTGTGGATCCTTCTTACCTACCATGGAATATGGAATGGAACAAGGGATAACGGTACCAGAATAACACAAAACATCAAACGGGGTCACAACATTTAGTAAGGAATTGAAACTCTAAGGGCGCTACCTTTTACGGTCCATCCAGTTATGAAAGAAAAACATTGATATTATCACTAGGTCACACCAACTAAATTCACTTTCTCCACAGCCTATCATTTAATCCATTTCTAAAAAGAGGAAGCCTACGGAATACACCTACGGTTCCATTCTAAGGAAAATCGAAGAGAAAAGCTCAAGATACCTTTACTTGAGGGTTTAAACAAACGACACCACCTAGGGTTACATTTACAATCCCCTTACATTTAATCATAATTAATATTTAAACACTTAAAAATATTTAAACAAGGCACCAAGAATAATAGGCAAGTTTAATAAAACTTACTTTTAAAACATTTTACATTAATTGTCATCCCATCATCATTAAGAAATTTATGAGATAAATTCCTCTTTAAGTTTAAAAAATAATATTACCTACAAGGTTCCCACTAAAAAAATGGGTTCATCAGAAAGAAAACTAATATAAGTTGTTTAATTATTTAATCTTTAAACACCCGTAGTAAGTTATCAAATAAGAAACATGCCCCAACTAACCTATTTGGGTCCAATTGAGAATTTAGGAATTTGACCAATTAATTTTATATTAAAACTATACATATTTTACATTTATAACCATTTCAAACATAACACGGTCATTACATTTAATATGGGTTTCCATTTACCAATTCATGAAGCTCTCAAACACTTTATATGTTGAAAATTGGCTCTCATTTATAGAAACCAAATACATTTTTCCAATTCCATCAATTACATATTTAAAATAAAGTGAAGCATGTCATTACATGAAACTAACACATAGAATACATGTTATAGGCATAGAAGCATAGCATATTAACACCTAAGAATGTTATGTAAGTAAGCATGCTAAAGAAAATAAAAACATGGTATATCACTCGAAGCATACAATCAAAATCAGAAAGTATCCTACATATGAAACTACATGGAATTTTATATTCATGGCATGGTGATATCTATTTTCCCACAATGATGCATGTAATGCTTCATCGTTGCCTTACCATGTCAACGGTAAAATACCAGAATCTCATAAATCAATAAGAAGTAGAAGATACGCCATTCAATCAAGGTGAAATCACATCAACTGTAATAACAAATAGCAAGAACATCAATTCCCAACCCTGGACACTTGGTCATTTCCCATACATGGTGTGATCAGTCCTAGGAACATATATTAAACAAGCACTGACACATTCCTAGTCTCATGTATACTAAAAACAAAATACTAAGTCAATGGAAAATAATCTCTGATACAACTTTGTAATGTCTCATCCCGGCTAACTGCTAGGCTGGTAGCCAGACCGGTGGGTCACATGACCTCAAGTGCATCTCCCCAAACGCCAGCGGTTGCCGACTAGTAGTGGGGGCCTAAGGTTTGTCCATAAAGAGTCTATTCCATTATAGATCAGAGTAACATAGTGATATAACAGAATAAATAATAGTCATCAATGGAACCAGTAATATATAAACGAAAAAATAGCGGAATAAAAATTCTATATAACTAAATTTAAAGTGGCCAAAGAAAATTTAAACATTTCATGTATGAAATATTATGCTTCAAGTGTAGGTAGTAAGAAGTACAAATAGTAATACCATGTAGTAAAAACAATTCCCAATGACTAGATCCATGAGCATCTCTAGCATCATCTTGATCCTCTGCTCCTAACTCCCATGTACAAGCAAAGCAGAAAAGAACTAGCAATGATCCCAAGACCTATAAGCATATAGGAATGCTTGGGGTACCCTAGTGAAATGGTGACCCGATAAGGGTGTGATACATAAATATCAGTAGGAATACACCACTGATGTGTAGCCCAATCTAGAAAATACAATATAAATTAAGAACTGTTCCATATATAATCAATGTAGAGTTATAACAAATTAATAATAGAAACTTTGTTTCGGTTCCTAAATTGTCACCCATCCCATGTCACCTTATTTGGTCTAAGCCAGATGTCTGAACAATATACCTATGCAATGAAGAATATATATACACAAGGGTCAATAGTAACATGGAAAACCAAGGAAGGAATACCCTCAAGCTTTTTCTTTGTCTTGGTGTCTAAATCCCATGTCATCACATAACCATTCTAGTAAGGTAAGGTAAACATATAAAGTAAAAGAACAATACATAATAATAATGAAGGATACATCTCATATTATTCAACAATCAAAGAGACAACGCAATTCAAACTATATACTAAATCCTGGTGTGGATTCCCATGCTTATCCAAGGTGGACTATAAAAAATCCCAAGTATCACAATGGGAATATTCGATATAATCCAATACCACCGAGCCAATCTAAGGTGACCCTTATGATGTCCCAAGTATCACTGAAGGGCATGGTAACTATGAGTCCATGCTAGTTATCTCACTAGAGGACCAAGTATCACCCAAATCATGGTGTATCCATCTTTCCAATGGGTTCATCCATAGTTTCTCCCCTAGGGAACCAGTATTACTCAGGAGTATATTAAAAAACATGATAATCCCTCACCTATAAAACCAAGTCATATCCCTTGATGCGTCATGGTATAACCATCTGAGCATAGGAGTCCATCCTTGATTCCTTAATATGGAACCCAAATTCTCACCTAGCTTGCATCAAGTGAAATAAGGTACTGAGGCCCATTGCAATGAAAACATCAATAAATGTATCCAATGGAAAGCATATATATAAACCATGATATCAAAAAAGCACCATGATCCAAAAACTATTCAATCTATCAAGTAAAATGATCTAATCCATCAACATGGCATAAGTAATTTAGCATGAAAGTAACTCAAGGATCTAGGCCATATCACTAGATAATAATCAATAAACATAACCAAGGCTCAAGAAAGATGAATAGAAACATGTAATAATCTCTAATAATGAAATTAAACCAGAGGCTCATGGAATTGGCATTACTTTAACCATATGTCATGAATGACATCTCAAGGTATCAAGCTATCAATATTTACCCTATAGTTTATAGAGCCATGAAAAACCAATTTTGAACAAAAAAAATGCATACACATGCATATGAATAGGGATCAAGGCACAATGGAATTTAAGATGATACCATGACATTGGAAAATAGGTGAGAAAAATTATGTGGCAAGAAGCTAAGATGTAAGACCAATATGAATAGTAATTTTTATAAAAGTCATAAGGAATCCAATGTAAAGCATCCATCATGATGAATTTTATGTAAGGAATTCACTTGAGTTTAGAAGTGAGGCGTAAGGATCAATGGTAACTCTCATAGCTAACCATTATCCTTAATATAATTAATAATTTTAGGAATTTAATAAAAATAACCTATTAGGTGGTGATTTATCATTTAAGGCATGGTCATTTAGGGCCATTTAGGATAGCACACCCAAAGGGGTGACCAAGAGGCAAGGTGAACACCCTAAAAAGATTTCACCATAAGATAATGTCATAATAAACATGATAGAAAAAAAACAAACAATTTAATAAGTGATAACAAGGCATCATCATAAGGTTTCGGCGAGTTCCAGAAGGACACAACATGAAATAAGTGATGAAGTATAGAGGTAGAGGGTAGACTCCCTATACTGATAATTCTAATTAAAAGTTGGGCCACCCACTTAGGAGGTTCCTTGGTTTATCTATCATTTTCAATGGAAGAAACGTCATTTAAAACGTTCCAAAGGGCCATGTACAGGCATTCTAGAAATCGAGAAAAGGAACTAATCAATAAGGAAGAACTTAATAAATGATTCCAAGCAAGCTAAATAAAAATAAACTATCATTGTGATAATTTGTTGAAAATGAACCTCTATTAGAGGTTTTTTCTATAAAACCATGAATTTATTTATCATAAAAATCATTTAATTATATTAAAAATTTACTATAAACTCATTCATCACAAAAAAAAAATAATCCATGTAAACATAAGAAACATCATCAACCATCACTATGAGTTTTCACTGACAGCGCACCTCCATTTGAGGGATTTTATTATAAAAACATGATTTTTTTATTAAAAAAAACATTTATCATAACCAGAATCTTATTCTAAAAATCAAGAAGAATAAATAAATATCCAAAGGAAGTGTGGGAAGTGAGTAATTTAATGAATTATTAAATTAAAAGCAAATTATAGGGATCCTACCTCAGAACGGACAAAGCCAAACACTTGACACATGATGGATTTAGCAGCGACCACTCAAAACGACTTGGTAAAAAAACTCACTAAATATTAATTAGTAGGGAGTCAAAAATACTTAAAGGCCCTACATAAATAGGTGGTAAATAATGCATCGAAAAGAAAACCTCACCTCATATGCCGGAAGTGAACCGAATCAGACTCAATCCTCTTCACCTTCAACAACGGATGTTGGAATATTCACGAACATGACCCGAGGATCCTTTTGCATACCCTAACTGCATAAGAAGAAATAGAAAATTTGTTTAAAACCTAACCTGGGGTTAGGCTGAACCAAAATAGGGTGAAGAAGACCAAAATAAAATCGACTAGCCATAGAATGAGATGAGGGAAGAAGGTCATACCTCGAAGGATCAGACAAAGAACTGGTGCAAAAATCATTTTCAGAAGGAGGTTCGACCGATGGGGGTCATGCATCATAGGGAGGTTCATCTATTGGAGGTTGTGTGACCTAGGGAGGATCGGTTGAGGGTCCCACTCTCTGTAGGGAGGTTATAGAGGGGAAGTCCATAGGGGGGAGCTCTCGCATTCCATGAGAGACCGAGGGGGTGTTGTGTCGCGAGTTGAGGTGGAGACAAGGGGGAAGGACCCCTATTCTGTTTCTTAAAACTTAAAGCAACCAATAACAATAATAATCATAATCATAATCATAATAATCATAATCATAATAATAATAATAATAATAATATTATTATTATTATTATTAACTCATTCAATTTTTTTTAATTAAATGTTTTTGAAAAAAACACACTGCGGTGTTCTGAATCTCGGAAAACAAACATTCTGATGCACAGTTTTAAAAATGGCCTATCTAGTAAACAAAAAAAATTCCCCTAGAATTTTTTTTCTGATTCAAAATGTAGGATTTTACAAATTCCCATTGGATGAAAATGGGTAATCAAGAAAAAACTGGACAAATAAAGTAAATTAAATACCTATAAAGTAATTCTAGTTGGTAAAACGTTTAAACAGCATCAAGGAATTGACTATGATGAAAATTTTTCACCAATTTTGATGTTTAAATCCATCAGAATTCTACTTGGTATAACAACTTACCATGACATTGAGATTTGTAAGATAGGTGTGAAAACAATATTCCTTAATGGGAACCTTTAGGAAGATGTCTATACAACAAAACCATAAGGGTTTATGACTCCAGGTGATGCCGAGATGATTTTCATGTTGGAGTGATAAATTTATGAATTGAATCATGCATCCATGTAATGGAACAATAAATTTTATGAAGCCATAAAATAATTGTGTTTCATTGAGAATGAATGAAATTCATGTGTTTATAAGAGGTTTAGGGGAAATGTGTTCATTATCCAAGTAGTATATGTGAATGAAATATTACTTATTGGAAATGAAAAACCAGTCTTACAGTCTGTTAAGGACTGGTTAAACAACAGTTTCTCCATGAACTAATTAGGCGAAACATCCTATATTCTAGGGATCAATATCATTCCCGATAGATCCAAGAGGCTTCTTAGACTAAGTCAAAGTACATATATTAACAAGATACTAAATATATTTAGTATGGAACAATACAAATGGGTATTTGTTCCAGTGTCACATGGTTTACATATTTCTAAGAAAATATGTCCCCAGACACAACAAGAGAAAGAGTGAATCTGCAATATCACATACAATTCAGCAATAGGATCAATAATGTATGTCATGTTATGTACTAGACTTGATGTTGCCTATGTATTTATCATGGTAGGCAGATATCACGAAAATCCAAGAGAACATTTTTGGAATATTATTAAGGATATCCTTATTTATTTGAGAATAACTAAGGATATGTTCCTAGTGCATAGAGGAGGCAAAGAGTTGGTCATCAGGGGTTACACTGGTGCTAGTTTTTCGAAAAATCAGAATGATCTGGTGTCATAATCAGGATATCATTTATGTCTCAATGGAAAATATGTGAGATGGAAGAGGTCAAAGCATTCAGTTGTCACTAATTCTATAGTTGAGCCCAATTATATAGCGGCTTATGATGTATCCAAGGAAGGTATTTGGATTCCGAATTTTTTCTAGGATCTTGATGTGGTACCTAGCAGTAAAGATTTTATCACATTGTATTGTGATAATACTGTGGTGGTGGCTCTTAAAAAGGACCTAAGGTCACACCAATAGAAAAACACATACTCCAGAAGTATCACATATTGAGGGATTTTCATCAGATGGGTGAAGTTATAGTACACAGATTACCCATGGAAGAGAACGTGGTTGACCCATTGACTAAAGGAATATCTCATCATAATCACAAGTATCATGCTAGAGCTAGCGAACTGAAGGTTGTTATCAGCTGTCTCTAGTGCAAGTGGGAGTCTGTTATAGTAGTTTCCCTAGAACCAACTTCTGTGTACTTTATGATAACTTGTATTAATAGTTTTTAATATTAACAAACTTCTTATCACATCATGATTATTTTTTTGTGTAACATAGTATGTCATAATTTCCCAAGATTACTTGTCGCACTAAAAGGTTGTAAGATTTACCCTCTATGATGAGAACCCAAAAGTGCTATGATACTATTCTTAAATATATGTTCTATAGCTGGATGATATAATTCATGGACACAAATGATACAGGCTATTAGGGGTGGATATTTATAGGACTTTGAGACACTTTCTCATGGTGTATGCCCTTGGTAATATTCAGTAGGATATTATGAGAACGAGACCTACCATTAGGAAATCCATATTTATATGTGTCATTGGATTTTCTTATTTTTTGAATTTTTTATTAGTCCTTAGACATTAAGATTATTATTAACAAGTATTATGAGTCACGTAATTTGATATATTGATGAAAACTATGATGACAAATGTTCACAGTGAGGTAGGATATGTTGGGTGCGTCAAGATTAATATTGCATTAATGAATAATGTGAGAAAGGATTTGTCCCTTATTATCTTTACTGTATGTTGATATCTTAGGACATTTGATGGAAATGATATAGCCTAAAAAAATCTATGACCATGGTATTCTATAGGCAAGTTCAATTTCCAAGAAGTCAATGAAAATGACATCAATCACATAGGTTGATGGCACCAGTGTGTAACTTTATTGATTTGAGATATCACGATAAAAGTATTATATTACACAATAAGCATTCATATGAGGTTTCATGTTGTTAAGAAATTAACTACTTTCTCTATGGGTGACTCGGCATGTTGCTAGGTGTTACCCATGGACTTTAAGCCGCTTCGCCTAATTCCACTGAGAAAGAGGCTTAGAGGGTCACACACCAAGTGTATCTAGAATCTCAGTTAAATAATATAATACTATTTATTATTTAACATGTTGAAAAAAATATTATTCTCACATGTTGTTTAATAATTATTCATGTTTTTCTTGATCTCATATATTCTGTCACCAGTTATTCGAGAGAATATAATGTGAGTGGAATATTTAATAAATATTTATCTTTTATTTAGTGAATATAATATTTATTTATTGATTTATGAATAATTTAGTGATATTTATTTAATAAATAAATAATCAATATTCATGGACCGATAAATATTTTTGAGGAATGACAAATCGAGTTTAAATAGTCTAGTGAGAAATAATAAATATTGAATATTATTTGATTAAATAATATTTAATTTAATTCTTGAGTTAAGCGCATGTGGTGAAATAATAATAAAATTATTATTGTTCGACATGGGGTTACATGGTGATTAAATAAATAATAAAGAGCACTTCTGTAATTATTTTATTTTAACCCTAGTGATATATAAACCAAATTATATTATTTTCTCAAAAAGCTATTTGTTTTGGTTTTGTACAACAGATTTGGAGAATCCTCTCGAGACCTAAAGATCTCCATTCTCCAAGAATGCTCCCAAGAATGGAGAGTAGTCTTCCTCCACCTCTCACTATCAAGTCAAGAGATATTTAGGAGATTGATTTGGAAGAGGTTCTCGAGGTGATCAAAGGAGACTGTGCAGTTACGAAAAGACGTTTGTGAAGCAGCTGTGAAGCAAAGAGGCGAGAGAATGTGCAGTTTCGAAAAAGTGACACGTATCTTAGCGCTGTATGATCCCTGATTTGTGGCGCCTCTTGGATATAAATACTGGGCTCCCCTCGAGCCCAAAGGATGGATCCTAAGAACTTTCTCCTTCTCCGCTCTCAAATCACGAAGCAATTTTTTCTCTGTGAAGAATGAGCTCTTTAAGGTACTTGATCATCGTGAAGTGCCTATCCCTTGGCATAAATTCAACTCCTCTTCAAAGAGGGATGCCCTTCGTGGAGCCCACAGAGCCTTCATGAAGGAAGAATATCCCTAAGGGGACTTGGGTCTTCACAAATCACTCATGCTTTGTGAAGTACCTTCCATGCACATGTGAACCACATTCTAAGGCAGGGTCACTGTGCTTCATGAGGTATACTACTTTCTTGTGATATTCTCTGTGAGAGATTTTATACTTCGCGAAGCACACTCCATGTGCACCTATGCCTTGTGCCTAGGCTAGGCCACTCTTATTCGTGATGCATACCCCTTCGCGAAGCCCCTCTTCTACGTGGAGCACCAGATCTTCACTATGTCCTTTCATGTAGGAATTTCTTCTTTGCGAACCCTTTTCCCATGCGACCCTATATGTTTTTACGAAGTGATTTCAAAGTCCCTTGGGTGGTGCTTTACACTGTATTTCATAGCCTTATAATTCTTCTCATAGGCATGCTAACGACTATTACTTCTTCGCATAGCCATGCTAACATGGGCTTCTCAGTGGATCACTCCACAACACCCCCTCACCACGGCATTGTCGGCGCCTTCCCTTCACCAAGGGTTAAAGTGTACCGGTTATGTATATCATTTGGGTGCGGAGTGAACCCGCATCGTCCGAGATGCAGGATATTAAATTGATAAGCACCATTGTCCTTATCACATGACGTTAAATTATCACCTCACGACCTGCACTTTACGTGCGATGCCCCATCTCAGACATTCTCTATGCCCCCTCTTCTCCATGGGAGTGAGATCTTCCTCACATAGAATGAAAATTTAATGCAATTATAATAAAATATTATAATTTTTATTAAATTAATTTTTATTAAATATAAATTATCTTATAATTTTATGAATGCAATTATAATTTTTATTAAGGTTTGAAAGCCATTTCTGTCAAAACCTGTGAATTTTCGATAAATGTCGGATTTTATTTTAAAAGTGAAAATTAACATATTTAGAAAATTATTTAGATAAAATAAATGTTATTTCTGGAATCATGACGTCAAAATTATCCAACGGTGAATTTTTCATAATTTTCTGAGACAGCCAAATTTTTGGGTAAAAATTAAATACCGTTTAAATATATAATGTGTTTTATGACATCATGATGACCCAATAGTGATGTAATAAAATACTATAATCTTTTTGTTAGGCCAATATATGTTTTACCATTAAAATAATGTGATTTTGGGTTTTTTTGACCTACTTTTCAAAGCATTAATGGACCCCTCAAGACTTATTAAACACCTTGTCTTTTTAAATTAATTTCCATGGGAGTGTGATCACCTCCACATAAGAAACCCTAATATTTTAAGAAGTTCGAACTTTGGACTTAAAAAATTTTGTTTTCCTCTTCCCTTTTCCAAAAACCGTGGGCAAAAACCATGAGATGGTTTGTGGTTTGGATTAATTTAATATAAGGGGTCCCAAACCTAAATAATAAAGAATTTATTCAGCTTTCCTATATAAACCCACCCAATCTCCCACTTCCTCCTCACACAAAGCCTTTTGAGTTCGTCCAAACACTGCCCAAATATCTCTATAATTCTCCCAAGGTGCCCCAAGCTTCCATGAATCCTCTCACAAGTCTCTCTCTAGCCTTTGGAAGCACACTTCCAAGTAAGAGTTTTTTCTTCCTTTCTCATTTTTGTCCAATTTTCTTTATGGTGTTTTCCCTTTTAATTTCAATTACAAATGTTGGGGTATGGTTTCTAACCTCCCTCATAGTTCCCTATTTATGTTTTAATGATGGGAGACCCTTTCTCTTTCATTAAATTCCTCCCATGTACACCCGTTACTATGCCGAATTTCTGAAAGGAACTTCTCTCTCCTCTTTTACATTCAAGCAATACTTTTGTATAATGAATCTAAATTCCATTAAAATTGTTGGGAAATGTATATATATGACCTAAATACTTTCCATTACATGTATATATGATGAGGAACCCCTTTATCTCTCATCAACTATTTTTATGAATTCTTATGTCACGCCGTTACGCTGCCGAAATCGCACCGATTTTCTAAGACAATGTCATTGTGTAGTGAATACCATGCCCATTTCTCCATCAAGGGTATTCACTTTTATGAACATTTACTTATTGATCGTAAAGTTTCATGTATGAATTTCACATTCCTTTATCGTGGAATAAATTATTATGTTTTATGAATCCATGTTTTATGATCCATGTGGCACAGTTATGCATGTAATGAAATGTTTAAGAAGGGTGCACCCTTATAGCGCTCCAATGCATTGGGTAAAGTATAGAATCATGATACGTCATGTGAAATGAGTGTTGAATCATTATAATTCAATTGCAATGAAGGTTTACTCGTGCTTCATGTGCAATGAGGATTAACTCATGCTCTATGTGCAATGGGCCATGGCTCATGCTAATTCCATGTTAAGTGTTGTTGCCACATTTCCATGTTATGATTATCATGATTTATCATGCCTTTATGTTCATGTTTCTCTTATGATCTATTGATATGACTATTGTATAATATGTATTGTACTCCTCATGTTATTCCATGTTTACTCCCTTAATGGTCTTTATAGCTCACCCTTTTCTTATGCATGTTCTCAGGTTATCCCATGCAATGCTAAGTATGAGGGAATGTAGTGGTCATGTAAAGGAAGTTTTCAATAAAGATGTTGTATTTTGTGTTTTAAGTTTTTATGTAATGATCCTAATCCCCAAAGACACTAAACCTCTCTATATTCTTTGTTGTATCAAGTGATGTTTTATGTAATAAATCATGTTTAAGTTTGTAATAAAAATAGGGTTGTCATATAAAACCCAACACCTATTGGTCCCGACCCCTTCACATCGGTTCTCCAAACCATTCGGAACTACATGGACTTTGATCCTTGTTGAGGCAAGGTACGTATGAAGCATCCATGAGGTTCACGCCCAACACCTATTGGTCCTGACCCCTTCACGTCGATTCTCCAAACCATTCAAAACTATGTGGACTTTGATCCGTTCCAAGGAAAGGTATGTAGGAAGCCTCCCTGAGGTTCAAGCCCAACACCTATTGGTCTCGACCCCTTCACTTCAGTTCGCTAAACCATTCGAAACTATACGGACTTTGATCCTTGCCAAGGCAAGGTATGTAGGAATCCTCCTTGAGGTTTAAGCCCAACAACTATTGGTCCGAACCCCTTCTCGTCGGTTCTCCAAACCATTCAGAACTACATGGTCTTTGATGCTTTCCAAGGAAAGGAACACCGGAGGCCTCCTTGAGGTTCAAGACCAACACCCATTAGTCCTAACCACTCCATGTCGGTTCACCCTAGTCCTGCATGACATTAAACTATACACCCCTTTTTGTCCCGTATGACGCTAAACTATACCCATTAAAACTACGTGGGATTTGATCCTTGTCTCCCAGACAAGGTATGTAGGAAGCCTTTATGAGGTCCAACCCCAATTGACGGTAAGCCATTTTATTCCCCAATCAACGGTAAGCCATTGTACCCCATCCAACGGTAAGCTGTTTCCAGCCCCACATGATGGTAAGTTGTTGTATGGTGAAATATGTGGGTTTGATCCATGTCTCCTAGACATGGTACCCGAGGTTAAAACCCAAAAAATGGTAAACTTTGGTCTCCCCCCTATTGGGGCCCACATTTCTAGTCCACCCCTCGAGCATCAGACCAACCCTGGGCTGCTAACCACGTGTAAGCCTCAGTATGTCGTCAGGTCTATGTCCTCTGTGCACACCCTGATTCTATACCCCCATTCTGAACTACGTGGACTTTGATTCCCTACCTCATGGGTGCGTAAGATACCTCCCTAAGGTTCAAGACCATTACCCATGTCTTATCATGGCCTCTTTCTATCAAGCCTTTGTGTTTCCTGAAATTCATGCCCCAACCTGGAGGTTCTACTTCCTCTAGGTCTCATCCATGTGTTCATTCTCATGGGATGCCTCCTCAGGTATCCCATCTCCCCACTGAAGAACAATGACTTTGATTCCCTACCATGAGGATACGTAGGAAGTCTCTTCGAGGCTCAAGCCCAAAACTACCATCACATTCATGAAGGTTCCATCTCATTCCCTATCCACTCTCAACAATCCATATTCATCATGATTCATACCCAAGACCCTGCATCTTAGTGAGATCATTTCACCCAGTCTCTCGCTGCTTCTAATAGTAATCGGGCTACTAACCACATGTTATCCCCAACATCAGTGTTCCATCCAGGGGTTTCACCCATCTGATCCACTCCCTTCCGTGTTTTGATCCATCTGATCCATCTCTACTAGACGTTAAACTTGCGGCATACCCTGTGTTAAAAATGGGAAGATGAGAAAAACCTCAGAGACATGCCTATGGAATATAATTCCCCGCATTCGATGTGGGAAGCCTTGGGATTCCACACCCTCGAGAATCCCTATCATAAGGTAAATAAACCTAGAATTGCTAGTGTTCCAGCATCCAGACACTCCAGTGATGTCCAATGTGACTACTCCCCTGACTGAAGGTTGTTTCCCTAGCCAAACCCCTTGGAATGTCCTAATAGAATCAGTATAGTTAACCGGCGTCCATGAAGACATGACACTGGGAAGAGTTTCACGTACAACATCTTAATCTTTAAGGGAGACCCCAACTAGGTAACAAGTTCTGAGGAGGAATCCACAGAAGAAGGAATCAACATCCCATCTTCTTGTTTAGATCAAGAAGCAAACATACCTGAATAAGAGACGGATTCCTACCACCTTTGGAAAGTGGGAATTTGGGGAAACAGCTGAATTTCCTCCTCCGAATAATGGATGGATGTGCGCCCCAACTAAAGTGTCGGAAATATAAATGGTGAATCCGATGTGAATATTTTCTCCTCAAATATATAGATTAGTATCATTCAAGACATCAGTGGAATAGTGTTTCACCAGATCCATGTATCCGGCACCAGGTCCCGCCAATAAAATAGTGGGTCTGATGTGAAACTCACCAGAAAGTGGGATAGTTGAATGTCGGACATCTCGGTCTGTGATGTTATCAGCGTGGATCCTTTTTACCAACCATGGAATATGGAATAGCACTAGGGAACTAGATGTCTATTTCCTTTCTTTCAGCACTAATGGTTTAATATCCCTATCTTCCAGGACTCAAGCTGTCGTATCAGAAAATCGATCACCACCCATCTACCAATGCAGGGGCAGTGAAACCGTCATCACAACAATCCTGCATGGTCCCATCTCTTCTGCGACAGATTCCACACCCACAGCTGCTGGGTGCCCACACCCCATCTCCCCTTCCGAAATCGTTCAATGAAGGGTGATAAATGACCCCGATCGATGATAGGAGGAGGAGGGGATTATCCCAACCCGGGATATGGCCTATCATGATTTAGAGGCTTATGTTCCTTGTCGCCACCGCCTCCCCCAAGGGCCACGTAGGGTGCCACTTCTCCCCACTACGTCGCACAACCGTTTCGAGAGCCTCTCCCCAAAATGCTTCGATGAATCCCTCCCCTATGTCGATGAGGTGAGGAATGTCCGGGCCAACCCGGCCTCGATCCCGTTCCAGGGGCTCCCAAGGAGGGCCCCCACTAGGCTATGCTAGCACTGCCACCTAGCCCCATGGGCTGAGGAACATGTAATCTTAGCTCTTGCACCGCCATCCCCAGTCCAGTTGACCCAATGCCAACATCGGGTGGAGGTTAAAGAGGACGCTCGCCATAAGAGTCAACATCAACTACTACCGTGGATCGTTCCACCATTGACGTATACCATCAATCCCCTAGTTATGATGAGTAGAGAAACTCATACACCTGGACCGGATCGAGGCCCCAACTACCCCATGGACAGGCTAGGTCGTCTCTCCTGGTTGCCGGTGTGGGTAGTGCCCATTGCGGGCCGACCCGCAGCAACGAAAACCAAAACAGAGGTCCTCCTCGTACCTCCACCATTGAGAACGTGGGTCCTACCCACTCCCAAGATCAGTATTGAGGCCTGCACCATGCCACCTTCAATCCAAATGAGGGTCATCCCCATTGCAGTGACACTCAGTACAGAAGCCTCTTCTATGCTCATGACAACGGGTATAGAGTCGTTCCTCATACCACAGGATGCATGTGTGGAGATGTTACATATCCGATCAATCGCCAATGTGGGGGGCCTCCCCATTTCCTTACAGAAGCCAGAAAAGGTTCTCCTCGCTCCAGCAATCAGAGGAGTAATGATCAGCCTCACTTCATCGGCACCCAACACAGAGGTCCTACTCATGTTCAGATTGACTAGTACGAGGACCCTCCTCACATTGAAGCTGCTAGGGGAAATAATTATGGAGGCCCTACCCATGATCCTACCAACTCTGGTGGAGGTCCTACCCACTCCAGAACTTCCCAAGGAGATTCCTTCTACACATCATCAACTAGACACGGAGTTCCTCCACATGTTCCCTTTGACATCTATCCAGGTTCTCCTCGCACCCCGACTCACTCAGGTGGAAGCCCCCTCCATCCCAACACCAGTTTGGCCAAAGGTCCTCCTCGAGCCAGAAACCTACCCTGTCTTGAAGAGCCATCCTGGGGTAGGAGGGTGGGTCATCGCCTCTATAAGAAGAATTTCGAGAAGGTTCAGATTGAGATTAAACCGGTCCGATTCTCAGATTCTAAGGTGGAATACGACTCAACAATGGAAAACTCAAATCTATCCTCCGTGTGAAGGGTCGGGGTAGGAACGAGGCGCATCAGTCTCATACTTCTGGAATGCGAGATCCATCGGATCCCTTCCTCCCTATACAGATACATCCAGGAGGATGAGGATTTGGCATCTCCTTAGGGTTTGTCATTGTAATCGCCACCATCATCACCAGAAGCACTATCTACCTCAACTATAGATCACGAAGATTTATTCTGGGGACTTATGGTGGATAACCAGTGGCATGGTCCACCGCTAGTAGCCGTAGTCCCTGCACTAGAAATTGTGGTCACTATCCTGTCTTATCATGATATGCTGGCCAAGTCATTAAACTCTTCAGAGGATATCCCGATATGTGGTGGTTTGTCAGCTCGCTTTCCATATTCTCCACTGGCTAGCCTACCATCTCAGCGGTCCTCTTCAGTACTGCTACTGGTTCCCCAACTGCCTCCAATTAATGAGTGGGGAAACCAAGGGCCAGACGCCGCGTCTGGGATGAGGAGCTTGTGGGACATTCTTATGACAGACCATTTCTTGGAGATGTTTTGGCCATTCATGGAACCAAAATTCAGTGCACCGGAATCGCCCACCCAAGAGGAAGTTGGTTACTTTCGCCAGACCCTCTGGGCGACACACTTCTGTCTTTGTAATCAGTGAGTGGATTACCCTGAAATCCAAGCACATTTTGACGACATTAGCTAATAATGTCATCTGGTTTATTTGGCCGCACTCCCTGTGGCCCAACGCCCTGAGTCACCAGGCCGCCATAGGACCCTCCAACAACGATGTGTTCAGATATTTAAAGTGATCCGTAGAATAATTAAGGAGGATTCCCCCCATGTGCAGATCCGTGGATGGGGGCGGTATGATGCCCTCCAATTCAGTTCTATCCGGCGCCAGCCTGACTTTCCAGGTAATATTGAGGGCATGCCTCCAGGTAGAGTCGGGGTTAACATGGCCTATCTATTGGAGGGAGAGAAGGGGGCATAACTCCTTGGATAAATATTACCCTCACGGGAGTGCTACAAATTTTGGATCTGTCAAGAAGGGTTACTTGCCAGCAAAGAAATATACCCAGTCTTCACATTCCCACTGGGGCATTAGTCCTCAGCCAAAATCCCAATAAGGGCAAGGAGTACCTCAGATCCATCAAACCCTTTGACCTGTCTATCCCAATGCAAAATATGGAGGATGGTCCAAAAAAATCCACGTTGCATAAATATATCGCAGAGCATAAGAAGATGGTCTATGAACTCCTTGCTGAGCATGCTGCAGAGCAACATCCAGACTATAGTGACCCTCATCTGGGGTAGTAGGGGTAGGCACAAAATCCCCTCGACGAATCGCCTCCAGGTGAAATTGACCATCTTACCCATTCATACAGGGTTGAGGTTGGAAATTACAGCAAGAGGGTGTTTTATGTGTCACCAAATCCACCGGAGTGACTGGATAATCCCTGGGACGCAGCTTGGGTTCCCCCAACTACTCTGCATGTCATCCCACCGGCCAATCCATGAGACGCTGGGCCTTCTTATCATGTTGAAGAACCCACCAATACACTGGTGGTCGGGGATCCTTGTCAAGATAGGAACCCCCACCCAGATGATCCCATGGTGGTGCTCATTGCTCGACTCGAGGCATTGGAAATGCGAAAGGTGGAAATCCTGCCTGATGGAAAGTCGTATTCGGCATGGGTGGATGATATTCCCACACCCCTGGGTTTGGGAAATCCCACCTTCTCCCCCTTCAATGGGATGGGTGACCCGCTGCAGCATCTGGACCTTTTCATTTCAAGGTGAGGACCCATGCTGGTAACTCCATTGCAGTAGGAGACCGCCAAACTCTGATGTTTTGTACATACATTGGAAGGACCTGTGTTTGTCTCGTACAACTAGATACCCATCAAGTTATTAGCCTCCTAGGAAGATCTTCGTAGGCAATTTCTTTACCAATTTAGTTCCACCACTCAGAAGATGAATATTTCAGACCTCTTTAAGTCCAAGAAAAGGCCTAATGAGTACATCACAGATTTTTTTTCTCGGTGGAAAGGGCTTACATACTCCCTTGAAATGCCACTGAATCATGAGAAACTACTGAAAATGTGTGTGGGGAATGTCAAGACTAAACTGGTTCCCTCTCTCATTACCTAGAATTACCCTGAGGGATTCTAGGATTTATCTAATAAGGCCTAGCACCGACAGGAAGCCTTACAGCAGGCCAAGCAGGCATGACCGTTGCCACTTGCAATTCCTGAGAGAAGGTCCACTAAGGATGAGCCTGATATGGTGGCCCAAATAGAGGCCCCCAAGCAACTGGAGTTATTACCAGTAGAGCTACCTCTACAGCCTCGTAGAGGCCCTCCACCTTAGGCGCAACCTCCAACCCACCAGCACTCACCTCAGAATTAGAAGGTGCCCTAACGTAATGTGTCGCCACCACCCAGTAAAGATTACAAGGTTCCGCCTCCTCGATGGGCTCCTATGACCCCTCATCAAGGCCAGGCTCCCAGAGCCCCCTTCCCAGACAGGAGAAACCAGTCCAACTCATTCTACAAGGCTCAGGTCCCCATTTATTTTTGTGATGCCTTGGAAAAGGGAATTGTACGGTAGCCCGAATACAGGAGACCAAAGAAGGCATATCTAACTGATCCCCCCAACTACTACCCCTATCACCGGATCCTGGGGCACACCCTTAAACAGTGCTATGTGCTTAAGAACTGGATTCAAAATTAGGTTTACAACAATGTAGTCAGGTTTGTGATGTTATTAATATTTTCATAAATTTTTATATACCCCATTTACTGATTTTATATGAAATGTTCATAATTTGTGTGACATATTAATGTTTAAATATTAATTAAAATTTTTGATCACTATTTTAATTCATCTAGATTCAAATCAGTTTACTAGTTTAATAATAATTATCACCCTACTGATCTAAATTGTGTTTTACTTCTTTTGTTTTATTCCTTATTCAATTTCCCACATATCATTAGAATTAATAATTGTCCAATTCTTCCATTTGAAGGGTCATATTGACCACACAAGAAGGCCCACATAATTTGTGAAGAAACTACATCATCCATGAAGATTGAATTACTGGGCTCAATCCGAAAGTTAACATTCATTCATTCTCCTCAAAAATATATATAAAATTTCAATGAGTCATGGATAAAAATATCAGGACCCAACTCAAAAAACAAGGGGCCCAAATGAAGCTTTGAAGTCTAGCCCACATTTCTATCAGTTAATTGAGATCAACACACTGAATTTATTATTTCTTCTGATAGAGACATCCATTTGAGTTTATCATTCTCAGAATGAGGGGATATAGGCGGACAACTTTTTTGAAGAAACCATTCAGATTTGAAGGCATATTCCTATTAAAAAACACATTCACATTTCGACCTTTTGAGAAGTCTGGATTGAAATGGACAGATTTCAATTATTTAATTCAACCACCATAACTTTGGATCCATAAGTCCAAATGGCCCCAAATTTTGGATCCAACTGAAAACATAAATATATAAAACTTTTAAGTAGAAGATATCTCAAGATTAAGCTTTCTAGATGGTCAAATTGCTGATGCAAGTGGAGGTATAGTTCTGGAATGAAAACAGTCCACCTCCTTGAGCTATAAATACATCCCCCTCATCTCCTTGCTTGTGGTTATAATTTCAGAAGAGAGGAGAATATATTAGCACAACCAAAGACTTTAAAAATTCTTGAGAGGACCTTACATACTCATGTTTTCACTGAGATGCCTTTCCTCCTCTCTTTGTTTTCATTTACTTTTGTGTTCTTTATTGTTGTAATATTGTAAGTTTTTTTTGTAATTATGTTTTAATGAATGTTTCTTCTTCAATATATTTAATTCTCATAAACATTATGTAGTTTAATATTAATTTTCTTTAAGTATTATAAATTAATTTTAAAACCAATCACTTCATTCACTTTCTCATTCAAGAAAAAGTGTGTTCTTTTATTTATCGTCGTTGCTCGTGTGTGTGTTATGTGCACCACTCTTTTCCTATCCCTTTATTTTTATTCTCCTCTTAATTCATCATCATAAACATAATAAACCAGGTTACTAATAATTATAATGGATGAGTAAATATCTCATTAATTTGAGTTATAATTTAGGTATGTTAAGTGATTAAGTGATTTTTCTCTATGAATATTCTTTGAATTGACATTGTGTATGTTGGACTTAACATGCCATGGATTAGTGACTTGTTTTGTTTAACGTGGGGTTTTCATGGATTATTTGAACCATAAATACACTACTATACAAAATCTTTTATTGATATTATAACCATAAGTTAAGTTAAGGTTTGGATTAAATCCTTAACACTTAGGAATTCCAATCAACGTTATCTTGTGAAGTGGGTGTTAATTTAATGTAATATAAGGCAAGGCTCAAGGATATCACAAGATTAAATAACTAATGATGAACTCACCCCAATATTTATTAAATTGTTAAATCAATAAATCATTTCAATCAATCTCTTAAAAAACCCCATAATTAAAATACAATCAACTAAAAATAATTAACTATTAAAAAGTATCATCACCAAGGATTCAACCCGAATGCTGCTATACACATTAGAAGAGCATCGAAACCATGAACGGTCGATAGATGAAAATTGACAATGCTTTAAAATGGTTCCATTACTGGTGATGGGGTAATTAAATAGTCTTTAGTTTCAAGTTATTGTAAAAAACAAAAAAACAAAATTTAAAAAAAATGAAAAAGAACTCAAAGAAAAACTTTTCTTCTCATAAAAATAATAAACGAAAAAAAAAGAAAAACCTATCTTCCTATTTCTTCCAAAATCTCTCTGAATGCCCCGTAGCCTCCCAAAAAATCCCGTGGATTTGTTTGAAATTGAAATTGAGTGAACACTTTTCCATATTAGGAGGAACATAATAGATAATCAACTCATTCAAGAAGTTGTCCATGTCCAACCAGATGAATTAGATATGGACAATCCTGGGGAACAAACACTTAAAGAACTTGTTGCCCTTGATATAAATTACCAACCCAATTGTATTAAATATCCAAACATAGAGGCTGACTTCGAATTCAAATCGGTTTTGATTCATCTTTTACCCCATTTCCATAGGCTAGCCAGTGAAGATCCACATCTTCATCTTAAAGTGTTCCAAGTGGTGTGCTCTACCATAAAGTCTCAAGGGGTTTTTGAGGAACAAATCAAACTTCGAGCATTCTGTTTATTCATAGCTGACTCTTCCAAGTCTTGGTGTTACTACCTCCCTCCTGGTTCCATAACCACATGGAGTGACATGAAGCGAATCTTCTTAGAGAAATTCTTCCCTGCATCTCGTACTGCTTCTATCCTAAAGGAAATGAGTGGTATATGTCAATTCCCAAATGAACCACTCCATGAGTACTGGGAGAGGTTCAAAAATATTGTTTCAACCTTCCCACATCACCAAATCCCTAACCATATCTTGATCCAATACATCTATGAGGGGTTATTATCTATGGAGAGGACTCTCATTGATACCGTAAGTGGCGATTCTCTTGTTGATAAAACTCAAGAAGATGCAAGAGATATCATAATTAACATGACTGCAAACACACAATAATTCCATACTCGGGCACATGATCAAGTCAAACAAGATCAAGATAATCAATCTATATAACCAAATAGGATGAAAGAGTGGATGAGTGAACTTACAAGTCTTGTGGGAAAACTAGTTGTGGATACCAAAGCCCCAACCTCATATTCTCCACAATCTCTATTCCCTAGACCTATCAAGAACTATGGAATCTGTAGCTCCCCATCTCATCCAACAGACACATGTCCACAACTTCAGGAGGATCAATCTGATTCATCTGGACCAATAGAGCTCAGTGCAGCATATGCATATAGGAACACCAACCCTCAATTATTAGGTCAGTTCATTAGAACCTCTAAACGTCCTCATTTTGAGCTATTCTCTTCTTCTTAGAACCTAGGCTTAAGGTATGGAAAACCTGTCTCTTATCCCCCTCAACTCCCTCTTCAAAACCCAAACCATTTCCAATGTGGTCAAGGTGTTGGTAACTTCCAAAAACCTTACCCTTTTGTTCCTGAACCTCAAAGGATCAATCATCCTCTTCCTCCTCCTATATTCCACTATCCTAGTGAGCCTTCCCAATTCCCAAACTAATACAATTTCTTTCCCAAGAACCAAAGTCAAGGTAATCCCAATCCGGGACATGCCTCTTCTTCCAAGAAACCATGGGAAGGTGTAGTGGAAGATATTGACTCCTTCACCCATTTTATCCATAAAAACATTGAAACACAAATTGGTCAACTTGCATCCCACCTGAGCCAGCAACAACAATCAAATTCTTCCCTTCTCCCAGCTCAACATTTACTTAACCCAAGGGTAATGTAAGTGAAATTTCACATAGATAGGGAAAGAAAATTTATATTCCTCATGATAATTCCTCCAACCCCCATTGAATGTTGACCTAGAAAATGAAAATTAAAATAAACTTGAAAAGGAACCTGAACCCATTCCCTCACCTCCTTGCATTCCGCTTAGTAATCCAATTCCTTTTCCTCAAGCCATTTCTAAGCCAAAAAAGTCCTTTGAACCTAATCCGGAAATGCTCGACATGTTTAGACGTGTTGAAGTCAACATTCCCCTCTTAGATGCCATAAAACAAATCGCTAAGTATGCCAAGTTTCATAATGAAATTTTCACCCACAAGAGGAAACTTAGAACCTTCAAAAATGTTTCCACCCAACAGTCTATTCCCATAAAGTGAAAAGATCTAGGGACCTTTACGGTTCCATTCCAAATTGGAAGTTCCAACTTTGAGGATGCACTCATAGACCTAGGATCCTCAATTAATGTCATGCCCAAATCCATATTATCTAACCTTAGTCATGGTACCCTACATCAAACAGGTGTTTTCATTCAATTGGCCAATCTAAGCACTTCTAGTCCCGAGGGTATAATTGAGGATTTCCTTGTTCGTGTGAATGATCTTATCTTCCCTGTTGATTTCTATGTCCTTGACATGGAAGGTGAGACAAACTCTTCTCAATCTACCATAATTCTAGGAAGACCATTCCTAATGATAGTGAGAACCAAGATTGATGTCCATTCAGGCATCTTATTCATGGAATTTGGTGACCAACTAGTCAAGTTCAACATTTTCCAGGCCATGTGATTCTAATCGGAGGATCACTCTGCATTCTCAATCCATGCTTCTAAGGACACTTCTAAGAGTCAATTGAACCCTATTCCATCATGTTCATCATGTTCTAACGAGAGATAATCTTGTGATATCTGCACCATGATTAACCAAGTTATAAATAGTGAAGTTGATGTGGACCTTTCATTCATAGACTCCATCAATCTAGAGTAACTTGAAAACTCTCTGGAATCCCACATCAACTATGATCTCTATTGCTCCACCTTTGATAGTATTAAGTAAAATTAATTTGAAGCAACTGAAATACCTTCCTCTATTCCTGAGTTATATAACCCACAAATGAGAGATGATACTGATATAAAAACTCTTTCTAAACACCTGAAATATGCATTCCTTTTCCATGATCACTCCTATCCTGTCATTATCTTCTCTTCACTTACCAAAACTAAGGAGTCCAAACTAGTTCAGGTGTAAGAGGAAAAAAAGGCCTTAGGTTAGACCCTAGATGTCATACCAAAAATCAACCCTGCCTTTTTCATGCATCACATCAATCTTGAGGAATCACCCATATCAATTAGACAACCACAAAGAAGACTCAATCCACTCATCCATGAGGTAGTTAGTGAAGAGATCACCAAGATTATTCAAGATGGTATTATCTACCCAATTTCTGATAGTGAATGGGTTAGTCCAATTCAAGTTTTACCTAAGAAGGGTGGGATAACTTTTTTCACAAATGAACATGGGGTGGTAGTCACAACTCGAGTGAATAAAAAATGTCATGTGTGCATCGAATACAAAAAATTGAATGTTGAAACCCGAAAAGATCACTACCCTCTTCTATTCCTTGATCAAACTCTAGAAGGATTATCCAGAAATTCACACTATTGATTTCTTAATGGATACACTAGCTAATTCCAAATCCCAATCATGCCACATGGATAATAAAAGAATACTTTTCACATAACCCTTTGGAACATATGCATATAAAATAATGCATTTTAGCCTTTGAAATGCTCCTGCAACATTCTAGAGGTGTATAATGAGTATCTTTTCTGAATTCATTGAACACTGAATGGAAGTCTTCATGGATGACTTTACCATTTATGGTGAGTCAATTGAATCGTGCTCTCTTTCACTTTATTTAGTCCTTCAAAAGTGTGTCAAGTGTAACCTTGTGTTAAATTTTGAAAAATGTTACTTCATGGTTGAAAATGGGATTATTCTATGGAAAATAGTTTTAAAAGATAGTATTGAAGTTGATCCTACAAAAATTGAAGTGATACAATCACTTCCTGAACCCACCACTGTTTGAGACATCCTTTCATTCCTTGGTCACGCTGGTTTCTATCAGCAATTCATCGATAAATTCATTAGGATTTCCTTCCCACTCACTCAGTTTCTCCAAAATAATTTCACTTTCCATTTCGATGAGGTTTGATAGAGAGCCTTTGTTGAACTCAAAATTTCTCTTACATCTACCCTGATAATCCAACCCCCAGATTGGTCCTTAACCTTTGTGTTGATGTGTGATAATTTTGATATAGATATTGGGGATTTTCTAGGTCAAAGAAGAGAAAGAATTCCTCATGTCATCTATTATGCCTCAAAAACTTTGAATGAAACTCAATATCACTACACTATGACTGAAAAGAAACTTTTAGAAGTGGTTTTTGCCTTAGATAAATTCTGGCCCTATCTCTTAGGTGCCAAAATCATAATCGTCATAGACCATTATGCTATAAAGTTCTTACTCAATAAAATTGATTCCAACCCAAGGCTAATAAGATGTATCCTAATGCTCCAAGAGTTTGACCTTGAAATCAAATATTTACCAGGAAAAGAAAACAATGTGGCTGATCACTTGATTAGAATTTCTAATTATCCTCATTCAAAAATCATTGATCATGAATTATCCACTGAGAACCTTTCATCTCTCACTCCAAAGTCTCCATGGTATGCCCTAATTGTAAACTACTTGGTTTATGGTATTTTTTCTGAAATATTTTCAAAAGAACAAAAAATGAAGCTGAAAAGTGATTCGAAATATTATTTTTGGGATTAAAATAAACATTGGGAAACTGGGGCATACATGGTAATTAGGAGATGTGTTGAAGAAGATGAAAATTCTTCCATCTTAGAATTCTACCACTCACTTCCTAGAGGTGGCCACTTTGTACCATAAAGGACCTCTCGAAAGGTCTTAGACTTTGGATTCTTCTAGCATTCACTCTTCAAGGACTCACATGTGTTCTGTCAATCATGTCCCACTTGCCAAAAGTTTTTCACAATTTCAAAGAGAAATGAAATGTCCCAAAATCCATTAATTTTCTATGAGATATTTGATGTTTGGGGAATCTATTTAATGGGTCCATTCCCCCTTCCAATGGATTCTCATACAATCTTCTTATGGTTGATTACGTTTCTAGGTGGGCCGAGTCTAAACCCACTAGAAAGGATGATTCTCAAAATGTTAGTGAGTTTCTAAAGACACACATCTTCCACCGATTTGGCGCACCACATTCCTTTATAAGTGACTTAGGAACCCATTTTTGTAATAAAACCATGAAATCTCTTTTAAAAAAGAATGGAGTTGTACATAAAACTTCAACTGTATATTAACCCCAAACAAATGGAATGGATTAACTTTCTAATAGAGAAGTTAAAATAGTTCTTGAGAGAATTTTAAAACCCGCCATAAAATATTGTCCTGAAAGACTTGGTGAAACACTTTAGGGTTATCAATCTACCTATAAAACACCCATTGGGATGTCTCCTTTTAGGCTAGTTTTTGGTAAAGCATGTCATTTACCAGTTAAAATCCAACATAATCCATTTTGGGTTGTTAAAACCTATAATTTGGATTGTGAAAAATCTAGTGAAGAAAGATTGTTGCAATTGGATGAACCGGAGGAGCTTCGACTTAAATCCTATGAGAATTGCAATCTATGCAAAGAAAAGGCTAAGGCACCCCATTACAAAAACATCCTAATAATGGTATTTCTTGAAGGTGAAAAGGTAATGCTCTTCAATTCTTGATTTCGACTTCACCCAGGTAATCTAAATTCTCGTTGGGAAGGTCCTTTTGTAATTACTAATGTTTAAACCTTTGGTGCAGTACAAGTCCAAGAACCCTTTTTCAAAAGGAAATCCATGGTTAATGGACATTGGTTAAAGCATCACCATGAGGGGACACAAAATCCTATAACAACATCAACTTCAACTAGATCCACAACTTCTACAGTAAGCACACCACTGGATGGAAACAGAGACCCACCAAATCCAAACCAGGGGCACCTGTTTCCCTTTAACTCTCTCTCTATCTCTTCCTCTCTCTCCCTCTCTCTCTTATTATTATCCTTTCTTTCATTTTTTTAACACATTATTCATTTAACCCTTTTCTTTTTCCCTTTCTCTTTTGGGTGGGTGTGTATTTTAAACACACTAAAAAACTAAAAACAAAAACCTAAAAAAACTGAAAATAATAATAATAATCACTTCAAAAAATATCGAAAAGCAAGAGTCATAATTACTCACCTTCAAAATTTTGAAATTTTTTATAACCATTTTGGGGAGTCAAAAGACATGATTTTATCTCAAAAATCTTGTTTTTGTATCATATATTTGGATAAATAATATTGTGTCAAAACTAACAAATTTTGAATGCTCAATTTTTTTTTTATTTGGAAAATGATTTTCTCTACCTGTGAGGAACAACATTTGCTTTCATGACAAGTCTACCTACGAAAATATTTTAAAAATTTATATTTTCACCCCCATTTGTCAATCTTGAGTTTGTGGACCTTACGAGGTGAATTTCCTACTTTGGTGTGCATTAATATGATTGAGGCATTTTCTGAACCTCATGAGAAACACAATAGCCAAATATCCTCCCATTTCCCTTACATTAATCCTCCTTTTGAAATCCCCTTCGAGCCAATGAAAACTATTTCATTATTATCCACATTACAAGCCCAATACCTTATCCCACCCAATATCACCATGGATTTTCAATGCATAATTTTTTGAAATTAAAGTGTTGGGGGAATGGATTTCATTTTGGGTACCCTTTTGTTGATTTTAACCATGTTATCATATACTTGAGGGAAAGCATAAATTTAAGTGTGAGGGAGAGGTAGTCCTTCAGTGGGGTTTGGGAGTGTATATATGTTTATATTGTACAAATTATATTGAAAAGTGTTCAAAAAAATATAAAAAAAATGAAAATAAGAATGGGTTGTATCTTGGGTGGGTCAAAAATCACTCTTCCTCAACCTCAGATCTCGTTATAAATATTACAATTACTGTTTTGAGGAGATCAATCATTGTTTGGGATATGAGTGTGAGATCGTTTCCAAGTTCAACTTTCGAAAAGAAAAAAAAGAAAAAAAGAACACTTGCATTATATATTCTTATGTCATTGGAAGAAGTTTTGTGTTTTTTAAATATTCCATCGTCTCATCCACATAAAATTTTCTTCCTCTCTTGTTTATTTCTTCAGAAAATCATTCCCTTGTAAAAATGTGTTTCTATTTCCTTCTATGATTCATTTCAAAAAAAAAATTGTGCATTGTTTTACCCATGCTAATGTTTGACCCCTCTTCTCCTATCTCTTGGACATTATATGACTACCATCCCATAGCCATAGAAAACCCCCTTAAACACACCTCTTGATTCTTATGCACTTTAGGATAGGGAGTTGAATTTGAGAGCTCTTACAAACTCTAATATTTTCACTTTTGGTTGGTGAATGAGTGAAGCTCCATAAATTAATTTTATCATCTTGAGAGGAGTAAGTTTCTTGTGCCACCATTTTCCATTTCTAAATTTTATCATGAAAAAAATTAATTGTTTTTGTAACATTGTTTCTGTAACAACTTGGGGTGGAATTAAATATGGATGAGTGAAATTCTCTAAACCTCTCCCGATTGGGGAAAACAAAATTTTAATATTTTTTGGTGAGTAAAAATTATTTTTTCATGTTTTTATATTTGTTGCACATGAGGACATGAAAAAGACTAAGTATGTGGGAGTTGATGTTATTAATATTTTAATAAATTTTTATATAATCCATTTACAGATTTTATATAAAATGGTAATAATTTGTGTAAAATATTAGTGTATAAATATTAATTATAATTTTTGAGCACTATTGGAATTCCTCTAGATTCAAGTTAGTTTACTAGTTTAATAATAACTATCACCCTACTGATCCAAATTGTGTAGTTCTTGTTTTTTTTAATTCCTTATTCTATTTCCCACATATAATTATAAGGAACGAATGCCCAATTATTCTATTTTAAGGTTCATATGGACCGCACAAGAATGACCATAGAATATATGAAGAAACTACCCCATCCATGAAGATTGAATTACTATGATCAATCCAAAAGTGAAACTTCTTTTATTATCATCCAACATTTGGATACAAATTCAAGCAGTCATGTATAGAAATTCCGGGTCCCAAATCTAAAAACAAGGGGATCAAATGAAGCTTTTAAATCTTGCCCACATTTCTGTCTGGGAATTGAGATCAGCACACCAAATTTAATATTTCTCCTGATATAGACATCTATTTGAGTTGATATTTTTCAGTGTCAAATAGGATATATAGTTTGAAAACTTTTTAAATAAAGAATCCATATTTGAAGGCATATTCCTATTAAAAACCCATTCACATTTCAACCTTCTGAAAAGTCTGGATTGAAATGGACATATTACAATTGTTTACTCCAACCACTATAAATTTGGATCCATAGGTCCAAATGGGTCCAAATTTTTAAATCCAATTGAAAACATTAATATCTAAAACTTTTAAGAATAAGATAACTCAATATTCTACTTTCTAGATGGCCAAACTGCCAATACAATTGGAGAGGTAGTTTTGGAATGAAAACAGTCCACCTCCTGGGGCTATGAATGGAACTCCCTCTTCTCCTTGCATGTGGTTAGAATTTCAGAATATAGGATCATATATTGGCACAACCAAAGTCTTTAAAAAGTCTTGGTAGGACCTACTATACTTGAGTTTTCATTTGAGAGACCGTTCCTCCTCTCTTTCTTTTCATTTACTTTTGTGTTCTTCATTGTTGTAATCTTGTAAGTATTTTTTTTGTAATTATGTTTTAATGAATGTTTCTTCTTAAATATCTATTATTATAATCCACATTTTTTAGTTTAATATTAATTTTCTTTAAATATTCTAAATCAATTAGAAAATCATTCACTTTCTCATTCAAGAAAAAGTGTGTTTTTGTTATTTCTCTTCGTTTCTCGTGTGTGTGTCGAGCGCACAACTCTTTTCTTATCCTTTTCTTTTTCTTCTCTTATTAATTCATCATCATAAAAATAATAAACCATATTTCTAATCATTTCAATGGTTGAGTAAATCATTCATTGGGGTGAGTTATAATTTAGGTATGTTAAGTGATTGAGAGCTTTTTATTGATGAATATTCTTTGAATTAACATTGTGTATGTTGGACTTAACATGTCATGAATTAAGAACTTGTTTTGTTTAACCTGTGGTTTTCATGGATTATTGGAACCATAAATATACCAACATCAACAAGATATGATTGATATTATAACCGTAAGTTAACTTAAGTCTTGGATTAAAGCCTTAGCACTTAGGAATTCCAATAAACGTTATCTTGTGAAGTGGGTGTTAATTTAATGAAATATAAATAAAGGATCAAGGATATAACAAGATTAACTAACTAATGATGAACTCATCCCAATATTTATTAAATTGTTAAATGAATCAATCATTTCAATTAAGCTCTGAAAACAAACCCCCTAATCAAAATACAATCAACTAAAAACAATTGACTATTAAAAAGTATCATCTCCGAGGATTCGACCCAAGTGATACTATACACATTAGCAGAGTATCGAAACCTTGAATAGTTGATAGGGGACAATTGGCCATGCTTTCAGTTGGGCAAAGATTCAGCACAAGTGGCTTGTGTATTCATGAATCCCGATAGCAGTAGTGACATCGAAGGTGAGTGGCATTAGGTTTCTAACCACGGGTCCCAGAAGTTCGATGACTGGATGGATCGTAAGGCAATTGTCTATGCCCATGGTATTATCTCTGCATATATGAATCATCCTAAACATTCGGAAGATGTTGTGTCACCCGCAGCCGATACCTCAGCATCAACGACTCTGGTATCCTCTTCCCAGAAGAGGAAGCATCAGCGATGCAAGGGAAAACAAATTCCCCCACCGATTTCGTCGTCATCCCCTACTATCAGAGACTTCATGCCCCCAGAGATGGTGATTCCCCCCAGAATACATTCAGTAGTGAATGATTCTTCAAGTGACATCCAAGGGTATGCCTCGGTTAACACCGTAGAGATGGTAAACCCCTACATTATTTCTGATGGTGAGGAGCGCCAGGAGGATCCTCCCAACGTCCCCACCATCACCAGTGTTGACGGAGTCATGGCTATATGGGTCAATGGAGTGCCTCATTCAACACTTCCATCCAGGCTATGCATGCCACCGAAACCAGACAGTAGGCCCATCACAGAGCTCAGCCCACACAACCTTCTCATATGATGTCATCAAGTCCACCTTCGCCACTGTTTGTGCTTCTGGATCAGGCAGAGTCGCCCCGACCGCGCCGTGGATAGCCACCCTCCATTATGGAACGGTCTGATCCTTCTAGACCTCATCTTGTAGTCACCTCGTAGGCTTTGACTAGTGAGAAATGGGAAATTTCCAGCACCAGTCAGCCACCAGTCCGGCTGGCAGGGACCACTATACCTACGGTCATAGAGCGACCTCCTATAAGCAGATTTCCATGCATAGAACGAAAGTATGATTTCCTCAAACATATTTCCATCATTCCAGCAGGGGTCTCTATCCTTGAGGCTCTTCACTTGTCAAAATATATGTGTGAAGCCGATACTGTGGCTTTAAGAAGCCCCCTCCAGTTTGAGATAGAGGTAGCAGTTACAAAATCCTTATATACTGAGGCAGTCGAGCATGATGAGTGCCAGGACATTATCTCATTCTCCGGAGAAGATAAAGTCTCTCCCATACATGGGAAAATCTTCCCACTGTACATCAACAAACATTTTAATGGCATGGAGGTTTGTCACTATCTTTTCGACACAGGTTATGGGAAAAACCTAATCCTGACCGAGACACTGCGAAAAATGGGGTTGTATGAGGATGATCTGAGTCCCTATGACCTAAAAATTCAAGGTTATTATTGGAAGGAACAGACACCAGTCGACAAGATCTGCTTGAAGACCTGGTTTGGTGGCCTATTTTCTAGCACCGAGTTCATGGTTGTATCCAAAGACACTGCCTACAATGTGTTGATGGTCATTCCATGGATCCACCTACATGTGGCGGTCCCTTCATCGTATCACAAGTTCCTTAAGTACTCCCTGAATGTTTGACTGGGCATAATCCAAGGTGATGCATCTCCCTTTTCCTCTTGTGAAGCCTGCTACCTGGATGCTGACTATTACAAGATCAAGGACAAGCAGATTCTGGATAACGAGGTCAAAAACGTGACAGCTGCAACCTACCAGTGGACAGATCTGGATGATGCCTACATCTTTTCAATCCATTAATTCGAGGCTATGACCCTGGATATGGTACAATTATTCATTGTTTCTAGAATGAGGGGGGAAGTACATTCCCAATTCTAAGTGATGTCCGAAGATCACCTCATACTCCTAAACGAATCAGTCTCAGGTGATCCCAGAGCCCCCTACACTGATAAGGTATCGGGATGTCTTCCCCATGGCAATAGAAATATGCCATACTTGCTTGTTTCTTTGGGCTAGGATAAACTGGATCAAGAAAACACGTCTCTATTGCTTCAATATCATCAAACATGGCCCCTTGGGCCAAAGACCAGATGGGGGTAGATCAACACCTTTCATTGTTATGGTTTTGGTAGCACAGGAGTCCCTTGATGCAGTGTATACCATTGCTCAGGCTGGTACCAATCTCCCATCAGGATCTTTCGACTCAAAGGAAACTCCTCCCACTGGGAATCCTTCTTCTACAAGTGTAGAATATTATTTAGAGGATTATCCTTCTACCTTCGAAGAGGGTGTCTCTACCATAGTTGATGAACTTGTTCTGGTGAATCTCATTAGTGATACATATCTGAAACCCAAATTGATCAGTGCCTCAATGCCTCTCGAGGAGAAACAACAGTATGTTGACTTCCTAAAGTACCACCGTGATGTATTTTCTTGGAGTTACGACGAGATTTTAGGGCTAGATCCTCAGGTATTCTTCTACCACCTTGGTCTCCCAACAAATCACTACGAGTTTAAGCAGCCTCCCAGAAAGATGCACCCTTTTCATAGTGCCATGGTAGAGGATAAAGTTGATAAGCTCATCAAAACCAATTTCATTAAGGAGGTCTATTACCCCAAATGGTTATCCAACATTTTGCCAGTTAGGAAGAAGAACGGATGGATCAGAGTCTACATCAACTTCTGAGATCTCAACTGTCAATGTATGAAGGATGATTTTCCCCTTCCTATAATGGAATAGTTGATCAATGATACCACTGGGTTCTATACCCTCTCCCTTATGGATGGGTACTCTGGGTATAACTAGATCTAAATAGATCCCGATGATGATGAGTCTATGGCCTTCAGGGAACCACAACATACTTTTTGTTATGAAGTCATTCCCTTAGGTATAAAGAATACAGGTTCCACCTATCAATGGGTTATGCATCACATATTTAAGCTGATCCTCAGGAAACAAGTGTAATGCTACATGGATAATATGGTGGTCAAATCTTTCCATCATCAGGACCATCTCAAAGACCTTTAAAAAGTGGTCATATTCCTCCATTATTGCCACTTGAAGATGAACCCATTGAAGTGTGCCTTCAGGGTCACCTCTGGAAAGTTTTTCAGCTTCGTTGTCAGATACAGGGGCATTGAAATCAACCCGAATAAGATCAAGGCCATCAACCATATGTCTCCCCCAAGAACAATCTATGAGATTCAAGGTTTCTAATGCCACTTGGCATATATACACTGGTTCATTACGAATTTGGCTCGAAATTGTAAGCCCTTTTCTCGGATCATGAAGAAAGGTACTGTTTATCAGTGGGATGAATAATGTTAGATATATTTTGAGGAAATCAAGAAGTATCTACTCCATCCTCCGGTCTTGATGTCACCCATTTCCAGAAATACACTGGTCCTTTATGTGACCACCCTGGAATGATCCCTCAGTGCCCTTATCGCCCAGAAGAACAATGAGGGAATTGAGAAAAGTATCTACTATCTTAGTTGCATGCTCCTCGATATAGGTACAAGATACTCCCCTATCGATAAAATCTGCCTCGCACTGGTATTCACAGTATAGAAGTTGCGACATTACTTGTAGCACCACGAGGTACAACAGGTGTCCCAAGTAGATCCGCTGAAGTACATCCTGAACCGCCCCATGTTGACATGCCGTCTAGCTCAGTGGGAGGTTATTCTCTAGCTGTTAGACATCAGGTTTATCCCTTAGAATAATATCAAGGGGAAAGCATTGGCAGATTTCCTTGATGCCCATCTAGCTCCCACAAACCAGTCTCTGGACCTTGATTTTTCTAATTAGGCAACCCTCTCAGTAGACCAAGCCATCCTGTGTTGGAAAATTCACTTTGATGGTGCTTCCCAGAGCCCTACTAGAAAAAGTCTCAATGATCCCAAACTCAACAAAGTAGGCATGGGTATCGTCTTCATCACTCCAGCACAAGCAGTTTTTCCATATTCATTCATGTTGTTAGAGGGTTGTACCAACAATGCTGCGAAGTACCAAGATCTCATCACTAGACTCTAGATGGCCCTCGAGATTGATGTTCCCCACTTTCATATGAAAGTGTAATCTGAACTAGTCATCAGTAAAATAAACGGTGACTATTTCGTTTGAAATCTAGAACACATACCATTATTGGAATGCAACCTCCAGCTGATGGCCCAGTTCCCATCTCTTCCATAAGTTACCCATGTCCCTCGATCCCAGAATGGTCAAGCTGATTCCCTAGCTAGCCTAGCTACATCTCTTGTGGATTTTAATTAGGGTGATTTGATTATCCATGTGGCACACTGGAGATTCATCGCCCCCGTCACTCTGGATGACGATGATGGCCCGCGGGTAAGCCACCTTACCATCGACGCCTCCACGCCAGGACCCCCAGGTCCCCCTGACGTACTGTTTGAAGTAACCCCTGATTAGAGGACACCCTTTTTTGAGTATCATCATCACAAAAATCTTACAATAGATCAGGCCGAGCGCGAGAGAATCAGACATCGCGTATTACAATTTACCCTCCAGAGTGGTCCCACTCTTGAGTAGATTCTCTACAAGCACGGGTTTGATGGGGTTATCCTCCATTGAATTCAAGGAATTGATATTTTTTAGGTCATGAAGGAGGTTCATGATGGTTCCTGCAGGGATCATCAGACCTAACTAGAACTATCTCACTAGATCTAGAGATTGGGGTATTTTTGGTCCTCCATGATCTGTGACTGCATCGAGTTTTCCAAGAGGTGCCATGCATGCCAAATTCATGCCAACTTTGAACATTGGCCACCAAAGCCTCTCTACACTACCAAGTACTCTTGGACCATTGTGCTCTGGGGACTCAATGTTGTGGGACTATATCCACCGGTGACGACTCATTAGTGTCGGTTCATCCTTACTGCTACAGATTTCTTTTCCAAGTGGGAAGAAGCAGTTATGCTCAAGGAATTCAAGGCCAATTCTATCGTTGAATTTGTGAGCTCCAATATCATCTACTAGTTTGGAGTCCCTCATTCCATCCTCATGGATAACAACACCAATTCCTAGGAAGTCAAGGTGAAGAAATTGTACACCAAGTACAATATCCCTTCTAATCATACCTCCCGCTATCACGTGTAAGAAATTGGGAAGATTGTGGAATTCAAAAAAACACTATCTAAAATCCTGAAAAAAATGGTTGGTCAGAACAAGAAGATTTGGCTAGAAAATCTCCCCAACACCCTTTGGGGTTATCGGACGATGACTCGTAATTCCACACAGGTGACCCCATACTCCCTGGTGTACGGAACAGAGGTCGTCCTGCCCATTGAGATTCGGTTTCCTTCATTACGTATTGCTAATTATGATCAGCAAGAACCGGATAAGGTAGTTGAAATCCATCTAGATGAATTGGAAGCACTTGACGAGAACAGGATACGCACCCTGCACAGTTTGGAAAGGCATCAAAACAAGATAACTAGAGCTTTCAACAAGAAAGTTCTCCTCCACTATTTCTTGCAAGGTGTCTTGGTGTTGGCCTTGAGAACACCAATGATACATAGATGAAAACCACCCAAATTGGAGCCCAAATGGGAAGGACCTAACATCATTCACAAGGTTTACCCCAATGGTGCATAATCTCTAGTGATCATGGATGGTTAGTGTATAACTCCTCCCACCAATGCCAAATTCCTCAAGAAATACTCTTCCTGAGCACTGCGGTCCTACATGACCTTAAACTTCATGTCGTCCCGCACGAAGTTAAACTGTAGATGGTCCCATACAACCTTAAAATGTCAAACATCCTTGATGCATGATGATAAACTACACAACACCTCCAAAAACTATGTATGGATTGATTCCCATCTTCATGGGATACGTAAAAATGATTGGATGCTTCATCTTGGAGCCCATACCCACCTTTTCTCTTTGACTACCCCTAGGTGTAGTTTTCTCGGAGGATCTCGCATGGCATAGCATAACATTCTTTGGCCCCATTGGTGCTAGGTTTACGATGACTACCCCATCTTCCCCTCTTGTTCTTCAATTCTCCCTCATCCTCACCGAATGACGTTAAACTACATGGCCCTTTAAGAACTATGTATGGATTGATTCACATCCTCATGGGATACGTAGGAATGCCCAGATATTTTTTTTCGTAGGCCAAGCCCCAAGATTCAAGATCACACCCTTTGGTCTGGCCCCGCGGCCCAGATACCTCCCCAAATGCATGGCACAGTGTGGGATTATGTCCTCATTTCACAACTAGTTTATCATAACTGCACCATGTGTTCCCCTTCTTGGAGGTCTTCACCCATAATTGTCCTCACTGCAAGACGTTAAACTGTGAGACGGCTGAGACTTTCTAGACTTAGGTCCCTCGACCTTTTCGCCCCCTGGCGTGATTTCCGCTAGGAGAGGGTTATGCGGTGTGGTATGGGCTTATGTCCCCATTCACTTCGGGTTTTTAATAACCACTCCACTCACCTATTCCTTTTGATATCCCTTCTCTACCTTATCCTACACTCATATTTTTGAGTCGGATTCTCTTAAGTTGGGACCCTTGACCCTCTTTGGCAATTCATCAATGTGCCTAGGAGTACTCTGGTTCAGGACCTAGAGTGTTGAATTCTACCAAGACATGCTCTCTCCCGCTTTTCAGGATTCTTGTCCCCTTCATTTGGGATTTCATCATATTTCACATCTGAAAGGACCCCCAAATGGCACAGATGCTCAGCCCAAGGGCTCTCCTGCCATTTCAGGCCGACGTCCTCGAGGGTTTCTAATGAAAAATTGATACAAGTCCTGCATTGCGAATATGGTTAGTGGTTTATGCTCATTTTTTTCCCATTTTAGTTCAAATGATATGGATACTGTGTTTTGAACATGGTCAACAGTTATCCTCCATAGTAATGCCAACCCCATCAATCCTTAAATGTCAGTTGCATGATTCACATCATTTTCCACCCCATCATGTCCAAGTAGAATTTTGGAACTCTTGGTACTATCCCTCATTGCACATTTTCACGTTAGGAGGACAAATCCATTATAAGGTGTTATTCGGGGCTTCGCACCGATTTCCCCTTTGCGTGTATTCCATGTGTTGCAAAGACCTTCTATGCCCTTGTTTCCCACATAGAGTATAGATCATGTGGGATTAGGGATTCTGTTGAGGTTTTCTCCCATTTGGAATAGTCTCATTTCTCTATGGTCTGAGTTATAAGACCTTAAAACTAAGATTTCTTCACATCCTTTCTGCAAGATATAAAACTGCATGACACTCCTAGAACTACATATAGCATGATTCCCAACCTCATGGGATACGTAGGAACACCTGGGTATCTTATCTTTAGGTCCAGCTCAGGTTCCACTAATTAACTCTTATGTTTGGCCTTTAGGCCCTGAATTTCATAGGATTTCATGGTGTAGAATGTATGGACTCTATGTCCTCATTCATGTTGGGTTTATAATAGCCTCACCACGTACTCCCCTCCAAGGGGATAGTCTCTCCTACCTCTTGTCCCATATGATGTAGGAACTGCATGGCCTTTTTAGAACTACATATGGCTTGATTCTCATCCTCATGGGATACATAGGAACACCTAGAAGTTTTATCTATGGGTCCAGTCCCAAATTCTCTGACCCTCATGGTCCCTCGGCCCTGATTTTGGTCCAGGTAGTATGACCTTTAAACCATGTGCACCGTCCTCACTGTACGATGTTTAAAACTACGTGTCTATTTTCCTTATAGCTATGACATAAAACTATAGGAAATTATAGGTCCTTACCAGAGAGTTCATGTTCGGAAGTAAGTCTAATCCCCGATCAGACTAAAGCGCCCACCTAATGTGTTTCCACCACAGTGGCATAATTTAAAGAGTGTTGGACTCTATTCGAACAACCCATCACTCCACCCTCCATGCTTTGTGTGCCCTTTATTTAGACCCTCGTCCACTTTCACGTCTGAAAGAACCCCCTAACAGTATGGTTGCTTGGCCTATGGATCACCAACTATCATGGGCTAATGTTTCAGAAGACAAATGGATAACATTTAGAATCATGCCCCGTGTTTCGAACATAGTCAGTGGTTGGACCTCATTTGTTGTCCCCACGCCAGGATAAGGAAATAGGGATATTGTGTTTCAAACATGGTCAATAGTCATCCTTCATTGTCATGATACCTTCACAACATTACAAATTTTGGGTATCGTGATTCACACTTTACACTCACCTGTGTTCAAATTGATTTTAATGCCCCTGGCATTGCCTTGCTTGTGAACTAGAGCACATTGGGGAAATGGAAATTCAACTATTCTAAGACCTTTATTCTCTAGTCAGGCCTCCCTCTTTCTTCCTGGAAATCTGTAATGGTTGTTCAAACCCTGGATGCCCAAACCTTGTTCGACACTCTCATATTCGGGTGGAATAACAAGGTGGTCGTCCCTTGTTTCTCACATCGGGCCCAACCTACATGAGCTTTGGGATTGATCGTCGAATGTTTCACAAATATGACAGACATGCATCAGGGTGAAAAAAATAATAGAACTCATTCATGCATCCAACACAAAAATTTGAAGCACAAAAGTATGCTTGGAGGTTTACAAGCATTACGTCACCTGAGGATTGACCCATCCCATGGATGGGTTGACCCCTTAAAAGAGTGTTTTAGCACTACCGGTCACTAGATTGTGGCATATAGGATTTTCTGTCTCCTATTTAGTTCCTACTCATCTTCGAAGACAATGGGGAATAGTTTGTCAGCCGCAATCCAGGCCCACTCGTTGTCGCTCCGAATGATATCCATCTCCTCAGAGGCTTGCTTCAAACATTCTTAAGCCTCCACCAGTTGGGCCTACAGTCGTGATATAATCTCTGATTGTGCGTTGAGGAAAGCAAAATGATCATCTGCCTGGACCTGCAGTCGTTGAATCTCATTTTCATCCTCCTAGAGCCTCTTGATGTTCACCTCTATTCTCTAATGCCAACCCACACCAAGTCCATAGTCATAGTCCTGAATCTTATCTACCATGAGATCTAGGATGAGAATATGAGGACACTAGGCATCTACTCCCCCAGCGCATAGTTCACATAGCCGGGACCAAAGCCTCCCAATATGGTCTATCTATTGTGTTTAAGGGGTCTCATCGATGAAGCGCTTAATCAGATTCCATGACTGGTGACGGGCAATTTTTCTATCCTCCTCATCAGAGGTCATCTCATCCTAATCTACTGGGTCGGTAGGTTCGTATGTGGGAAACACCCCAAAGAACTCATCAGTAGGGTCTTCATCGGGTGTCTGATTGGGTAGGTCAGGATCCATGTCATACGATTGATCCTCCTCATCATACTCCACCTCAATGACTTCAGTTGCGGCCATACTGATGGTCCCACCTATGATCAGGAGCGCCACAACTTGGTCGGTCTGGGCCTCTGCTTCCACGACCACCGATGTCCCCTTAGGAAAGGCACCGCCATGAGCTCCAGCCAACCTCACCAAGGCAGACCATGACATTTGAAGAACTGTGCATACAAGAGGCATACAAGCATCAGATAATCTGATTGATGGACGAAAATTACGTATTCTGTGAGGGATGCTTAAATAGATCAAATAATTGGTCTTTTTTCTGGTTTGTTTCCATTGGAACTCTGAATCATGGACCTCCATATATTTTCGGGAAGTCTGAAGGTTCTGGGAGGCCCACCTTGGGGTTCGCGGAACCTCTCAGCACAATAATTGTCATAGCCATAGGCGCAGATCCCAAAGTTTACCCAGTTGCATCTACTACTGGGTGGAAGCGGGTTTTACGTATGAGGCCCTTCTTTACAGTACAAATGTTAGCTGAGAATTCCTAAACAACCCAGCTGAAGACTATGGGGAAGTGGTTAGGATTTCACTTCAAGGGCCTTAGTGAATTCTTCCAACTCTAGGTCTAGATCGCCGAACTCACCTTCCTCTAAAGGGATCCCTCCACCAGCTTCCTCCCCCAGGAGGACTCGTCCGATTCTTCAAGCAGAGGGAAGAGTTCTCTTAATTCAGCGGACAAAAACTATGAAGGGGCCGTTCAATCTAGCAACACCTTTACCTGATCCTTCATTGGATGCGGTGCACCCCGAGAGTGCACAAAGTCCTCCATCTCATCCAGGTATTTCTCCCCCTCCATCTGGGATACTGCAAAGCTGAACCTGACAAGGCCAATACCCATAAAATTCATCCCGAGATGGTTCAGGTGTTGCCACATCTCAGATGGGATAAGGAATTCTTGTTGACATCCCATATGTCCCAAGCCTCTGGGAAGACAACATTCTCCAGAATGTTTATATAGAGCAACCGCTTCCTCGGAGCCCGTTTGGATATCTTACAGAACCCCCTGGGCGGCCTCCCCTCCGGATGACTCTATCCCTCCGGGATCACTGGATCCACTGCTACTGTCCCCATTTCAACTAGAGTGGGCCTCGCCGCCACTGCAGACCTTCCACCATGAGATGTCATCACCGCCTTCCGGCCCCAGCCACGAGGTTGTGGAGACACCCCGTCATCGACCCTAATGATTTTCTCCTTCAGCATCTCCCCTGGGTAGGGTGCCTGCCAACTCATGGTGTACTCCTTCACCAGCCTGAAGAAGACTGTGGGTAGAGGTATCTCATTACGCATCTTCCCATCCTTCCGCGTGAACATGAGTCACAACTTGCTAATCACGCATGGGTGCTCCTTGTGGCGCACCCCCAAGTAGACCCGTGGGGTTAGCCGTTGCGTACACTGAAACTGTATCGTGAACCGATGAGGGGTGTATGATTTACAGAGAGACTTGTGGTCAACCCACAAAACTTGGACTCCACCATGAAAGGACAAGAGGTAGGACCATTTCTCTTCCATTCCCTGGCCGTCATTAGTGACCACACCTATTGGAAATGGGAAGAGGTGAAATTTGAACTCATCCGCCTTCCAGACCCAGTTTAGAACCAATGGAGAGGTAAACTTAGTTGGAAAGATCCACACTGCATTCAGAATGGCTGGGAAAAAATTCGATCCTAGAGGGGAGATGGGGTTCAAATATTCGTAGATACCCCTAATATGCTTCACTATCCACCCATACAGAAGGTGAAATAGACCACATATCCTATAAAGCATCTTCCCCTCGTGGATGTGCCACAACATCTTGTAAAACTTGGAAAGCATCCAGATTCTAAGATTGAACCATCCCCCTGTGGCCAACATGGATTCCATGATAAACGTGCTCAGTCGCATGCCCATGTTCGTGTCCCTCACCAAAAGGATCCAACCACAGATAAGCACCGCAATTAATCCAACCAACCTTACCACCAGTTGCTGATCAATTATGACACTAAACCCCTTGGTTTTCCACTAGATATCCTCCAAGAGCAGCTAGTATGAGTTCTCTTTGCCTCATTGATACCCCTTTGGGAAAGTATGAGGCCTCACAGGAAATTTCCTATTTTCTAGGAAATTCAGGAACTACTTGAACCATAATTTGAAATGAACATCCCTCACCAATTGTTTTCCTCCCCTGGCCCCAGGTCCATCAATTCCCTTTCCAATGGAAGCATTTTCTCTAGGTCCTCCCATGAACTAACAATGGTAAGGAACTCATCATACATCACCCCCAGTATCGGGACCCCAGATCTCTGATGTAGGTCCCATTGGATGATGCCAACCTCTCTATGGTGCAAATGGAAAGTGTTGGTCCTCAACGACCATTTTCTCAGTATCTCTAACATCAACTCTTTTGGCTGATAAATATGTAATTGAGATGCCCAAGCTTCCTTATACAGACCCACTCACCTTAGCTCTACCCTGAACTCCTTGCATGAGGAACCTACCCAGTAGGCCTAGGCCCAATCATCCATAAAGTTACTGCCTTGGCGTAGATCCCACTTGTCAGTCCACCCATTCTCTAGGTTCCTCAGATCCACCTTTAGAATATTTTGGTGTAGTGGGGGAGATGTCTCTTGTTGCAATTATTTCCCATCAACATTAGTCACATGGTTGTATAGGCAACCAACGTAGACGGGTGTGAAATCCTCCCATGTATGGCCATTGGACACCCTGAACCACTGGTACTGGCACGATGTTCTCATAAACTAGTAAGCTTGTTCATCCCTACTCGCTTCCAAAATGAAGATGTCATACCTCAGACCAAAGACGTACAGAGGCAATCTTTTTTAGAGTGGTTAGTTATTTTATCTCTATGACAACAACGTTGCCAGTGAATCATGATCCTAATGGCTTCAAATAAATTCCTTGATGCCCAGGCTATTCACCACCTCCTCCCTCTTGGAAGCATTCACAAGGATACGTCTAGTATCTTCCGAGTGAGCCATTCAGTTTTTAGAATTTGGACCCTTTTTGTTCTGGTTCACGAAGCTCGTTCCCAGAGCTCGTTCACAAAGATCATTTGAGGAGCTCGGTCCCAACCAAAAATCATGGAGCACTGCCCCAAACTTAGAAAACACAATCTTTGGAGTGCACCCTCATATAGTCAAAGGACTCATTGTGCGCCATGAAGCAGAAATCCCGATTCGCAGAGAGAAATCATGGAGTACGTGAAACTTTTCAGATCGAGATCACTAACGCCAAATGCGGAGGTGAGAAAGGACAAAATAGAGGTCATCCTACCCCCTTTTATAGGAAATGAACCCTTGTGCTTCATAGAGAGTCCAGCCATAGAGAGCTTCGTGGCGCTCTCAACCCATGCATCACCTCTCCGCCTCGCGACCCTCCTTCGCGATCCTTCTTTGCGATTGGCCCAAAATTTTTGGTGATTGAACCTCAGACTTAGACACTCATTTTCTCATCAGATCCATGTCTAATGGGGGAATTTGTTAGTGCCAAAATATGGGGAGAGGAAGAGAAAACAAAAAGAGGAAACCAACTCCTTTGGGGCAACATCACGAAGCATGTTCATGAATCCCACCCAGCAGCGTAGCCGATGTGAAGACGCCTCCTTTGTAGGCACCACAAAACAAAGAGGTGGGAGGATCCATGATTAGAAAAGATGTATGCGAAGCCACCACAAAGCAAAGAGGTGGGATACTCCACGATACGAAAAGACGTATACGGAGCCGCCGTGAAGCAAAGAGGCGGGAGGCTCTGCAATCCAAAAAGACATTTGTGAAGCCACTGTGAAGCAAAGAGGCGAGAGGCTCTGCGATCCAAAAAGATGTTTGTGAAGCCTCTGCGAAGTAAATAGGTGGGAGGATCTGCAGTTGCGACAAAGTTCCACATAGCTTGGCATAGCATGATCCCTACTTCACGGCACCTCTTGCCTATAAATAACGGGCTCCCCTCGAGCCCAAAAGACATATCCTCTAAACTTTCACCTTCTACACTCTCAAATCACGAAGAAATTTAATATCTATGAAGAATGATCTCATTAAGGTACTTGAGCATCATAAAGTTCCTTTCCCTTGGCTTAAATTCAACCCCTCTTCAAAGACGGATGCCCTTCACGGAGCCCACAGGCCTTCACAAAGGAAGGATATCCCTAAGGGGACTTGAGTCTTCACAAAGAAATCATGCTTTACGAAGTACCTTACATGCACTTGTGAACCAAATGCTAAGGCAGGGTCACTGTGCTTCGTGAGGTATACTGATTCACAGTGCTATGCTTCACAAGGCACCCTTGCTTCATGAAGCCTTACTCTATGAGAGACTTTCTACTTCACGAAGCACCCTCCATGTTCCTAGTATAGGTCACTCCACTTCATGAAGCATACCCCTTCACGAAGCCCCTCTCTTATGTGGATCACCGGAGCTTCACAATGTCCTTACTATAGGCCTGTTTTATTTTCAAACCCTTTTTCCGTGCAACCCTACAGGTTTGTACGAAGTGATTTCAAAGTCCCTTGGGTGGAGCTTTATGTTGCGGTGCTTAGACTTATGCTTCTTCACATAGGCATGCTAACAGTTATTGCTTCTTCACATAGCCATGCTAACATGGACCCCTTAGTGGATCACTCCATGATACCCCTTCACCACGACATTACTGGTGCCTTCCCTTTACTATGGGTTAAAGCATGCTGGTTATGTAATTCCTAGGGGTGTGGAGTGAACCCGCACCATCTGAGCTACAGGACGTTAAAATTCCAAGAACCATCATCATCAGCACATGATGATAAACTATAACCCCACCCTGTGCACTTTATGCAGGGTGCCCCATCTCAGACGTTCTTTATGATTACTCATCTCCATGGGAGTGACATATTCCTCACATGGAATGAGATCCTCTTTGTTGGAGTGGTGCCTGCCTGTGGGGAAGGGAAACCTGCTTGGTGTAAGCCTCTATCCTTTCTTGTAGAAGGTGGAATTCCTGCTCCTCCTTTCTTCTTCGGTGCCAAAGACCAAAGGAGAGATAGGCACCAAGACCTTTGTTATCCCATCCCTCTCCCATTGGGCTTTGGATCCACCCAGGCCTCCATCCCAGAGTGAGTACCAATCTCCATCTCCCTGGGCTGCTAACCACGCATAATCCCCTGTTTCCTCTTTGGTAAAAAAACCACATGTAATCCCCATTCCACTTCCCATAGATGCACCATTTGCGACATAATTGTCAGGTCTTTACTGCCTCTTATTTATCACATCGAGCATAACTCATGTGGGCTTAGAGTAACCATCGACCATGACATCCTCTCTGGTCCGCCTTAGCGTGTATGCCCCAAACTATTCAAAACTACGTAGACTTTGATCCTTGCTAAGGAAAGGTATGTAGGAAGCATCCCTGATGTTCAAGTCCAACACCTATTGGTCTTGACCCCTTCACATCGGTTCACTAAACCATTCGGAACTACATGGAATTTGATCCTTTCCATGGCAAGGTACGTAGGAATGCTCCATGAGGTTCAAGACCAACACCTATTAGTTCCGACCCCTTCATGTCAGTTCTCCAAACCATTCAGAACTATGTGGATTGTGATCATTTCCATGTAAAGGTATGTAGGAAGCCACCCTAAGGTTCAAGATAAACACCTATTTGTCTTGACCGCTTCACGTCGGTTCTCCAAACCATTAAGAACTACATGGACTTTGATCCTTGACAAGGAAAGGTACATAGTAAGCCTCCTTGAGGTTCAATACCAACACCTATTGGTCCCAACCCCTTCACATAAATTCTCAAAACCATTCATAACTACATGGAATTTGTTCCTTTCCAAGGCAAGGTACATAGGAAGCCTCCATGAGGTTCAAGCCCAACACCCATCGGTCTAGACCAATCCACATCGGTTCACCCTAGTCCTGCATGATGTTAAACTGTACGCCCCTTTTTTCCTGCATGACATTATATTGTACCCATTCAAACTACGTGGTCTTTGATCCTTGTCTCTCAGACAAGGTATGTAGGAAGCCTCCCTAAGGCCCGACCCTAATCAACAGTAAGTTGTTGTATTCCCCAATCAATTATAATCCGTTGTACCCCATCCAACGGTAATCAGTTTCCAGCCCCACATGACGCTAATCCGTTTTATGGTAAAATATGTGGGTTTGATCCATGACTCCTAGACATGGTACATAGGAATACTCCTTGAGGTTCAACCCCAAACACTGGTAAACTTTGGAGTACCCCCTATTGGGACCCACATCTATGGTCCGCCCCTCGAGCATCAGACCAACCCCGAGTTGAAAACCATGCATAAGACCTAGTATGTCATCAGGTCGATGTCCTCTGTGTACACCCCGATTATATGAACCCATTATAAACTACGTGGACTTTGATTACCTACCTCAGGGATACGTAGGAAGCCTCTCTGAGGTTTAAGAACATTTCCCCAGTCTTATCGTGGCCTCTTTCCCTTGAGCCTATGTGTTTCAAGAAGGTCATTCCCCAACCCGAAGGTTCCATTTCCTCCGGGTCTCATCCATGTGTCCATTCTCACGGGCCACCTCCTCAGGTGTATCATTTCCCCACTGAACTACGGGGACTTTGATTCCCTACCACAGAGATATGTAGGAAGTCTCTTTGAGGCTCAAGCCCAACACTACCATCACCATCATGACGGTTTAATATCATTCCCCATACAATCTCAACAACCCATATCCATCCTGATTATTACCCGGGCCACCACATCCCGGTGAGATCATGTAACCCAATTTCTTACCAATTTTAGTAGCAATCAGGCTACTACCCACACATTATCCCCAACATCAGTGTTCCCTACTGGGGTTGCACCCATATGATCCAATCCCATCTATGTTCTGATCAGTCTGATCCATCTCTGCTAGATGTTAAACCCATGTCATACCCTGTGTTAAACATGGGGAGATGAGAAAAACCTCATATACATGCCTATGGAATATATTTCCCCACATTCAGTGTGGGATGCCTCAGGATTCCCCTCCCTCGAGAAGCCCTATCACAAGGGGAAGAAACCCAGACACGCCAGTGATGTCCAACATGACTACTCCCCTGACCGAAAGTGGATGCCCTGGCCGGACCCCTTGGAATGTCCTGACAGAAGTAGTGTAATTCACTGGCATCCATGAAGACATGGCATTGAGAAGAGTTTCACGAACAACAACTTAATATTTAAGGGAGACCTGAACAATGTAATGAGTTCCAAGGAGGAATCCATTGAAGGAGGAACCGACATCCCATCATCCTGTTTTGATCAAGGAGAAAACGTCCCTGAATAAGCAATGGATGTTACCCGCCTTTGGAAAGCGGGAATGCGGGGCAACGATTGCGCATCCTTCTCTGAATAATGGATGGATGTGCACCCCGAAAAAATCATCCGAAATAGAAATGGTGAACCTGATGTGAATTTCTTCTCCTCAAATATGGAGATTAGTAGTGTTCGAGACATCTGTGGATTAGTGTATCACCAGATCCATGTATCTGGCACCGGGTCCCGTTAAGAAAATAGTGGGCCTGGTGTGAAACCCACTGTAAAGTGGGGTAGTTGGACGTTGTACATCCTGGTATGTGATATTTTTAGCATGGATCCTTCTTACCTACCATGTAATATGGAATGGAATTGGGTACAATGATACCATAATGAAACCAAACATCAAACGAGGTCACAACATTTAGTAAGGAACCAAAACTCTAAGGGCGCTACCTATTATGGTCTATCCACTTATGAAAGAAAAACATTGACCCTATCACTAGGTCACACCAACTAAATTCACTAGCTCCACAACCTATAATTTAATCCATTTCTTAAAAAATAAAGCCTATAGAATACACATACAGTTCCTTTCCAAGGAAAATTGAAGTGAAAAGCTCAAGATTCCCTTACATGAGGGTGTAAAAAAAGACACCACCTAGGGTTACATTTATAATCCCCTTACATTTAATCAAAATTAATCTTTAAACACTTAAAATATTTAAACAAGGAACCAAGAATAATAGGAAAGCCTAATAAAACTTACTTTTAAAACATTTTACATTAATTGACATCCCATCATCATTAAGAAATTTATGAGAAAAATTCATCTTTAAGTTTAAAAAATAAGGTGACCTACAAGGTTCCCACTAAGAAAACATGGGTTCATTAGAAATAAAACTGATAGAATTTGATTAATTATTTAATCTTCAAACACCTGTACTAGGTTATCAAATAAGAAACATGCCCCAACTAACCTATTTGGGTCTAGTTGAGCATTTATGAATTTAACCAATTAATTTTATATTAAACCTAAACATATTTTACATTTATAACCATTTAAAACATAACATGGTCATTACATTTAATATTGTTTTCCATTTTCCAAATCATGAAGATCTCATACACTTCATAAGTTTAAAATTAGCTCTCATTTATCGAAACCAAATAATTTTTTCCCATTCCATCAATTACATATTTAAAATAAAGTAAAGAATGTCATTAAAAGAAACTAACACAGAGAAGACGTGTTAAAGGAACAGAAGCATGGCATATTAACACCTAGTCAAGTTATGTAAGTAAGAATGCTAAATAAAATAAAAACATGGTATATCACTCAAAGCACAAAATCCAAATCAGAAAGTATCCTACATATAAACCTACATGGAATTGCATATTCATGGCATTTCAACATATATTTTCCTATAATGATGCATGTAATGATTCATCGTTGCCTTACCAGGTCAACGGTAAAATTACAGAATCTCATAAATCGATAAGCAGTAGAAGATACGCCATGCAATCAAGGTAAAATCACATCAAATGTAATAACAAATAGCAAGAACATCAATTCCCAGCCCTATACACTTGGTCATTTCCCATACGTGGTGTGATCAGTCTTAGGCATAGATATTAACCAAGAACTGACACATTCCTAGTCTCATGTATACCAACAAAAAATATTAAGACAATGTAAAATAAGCTATGATACCACTTTGTAATGTCTCATCCCGACTAACTGCTAGGCTGGTAGCCAGACCAGTGGGTCACATGACCTCAAGTGCAACTCCACAAATTCCAGATGCTTCCAACTAGCAGCGAGGGCCGAAGGTGTGTCCATGGGATGACTATTCCATCATATATCACAGTAACATAGTGATATAACAGAATAAATAATAGTCAACAATGGAACCAATAATATATAAATGAAAAAAAATGGAATAAAAATTCTATAATAACTAAATTTAAAGTGGCCAAAGACAATTTACAACATTTCACATATGAAAGATGATGATTCAAGTGTAATTAGTAAGAAGTAAAAATAGTAAAACCATGTAATATAAAAACTCCCCAACGACTAGATCCATGAGCATCTCTAGCATCAGCTGGATCCTCCTCTCTTAACTCCCATATACAAGCAAAGTAGAAAATCACTAGCAATGATCCCAAGACTTGTAATCATGTAGGACTACTTGGGTAACCTAGTGTAATGGAGACCCAAGATGGGTGTGATATATAAATATTAGTAGGAATACACCACTGATATAAAGCCCAATCCATAAAATGCAATATAAATTAAGAAGTGTTCCATATATAATAAATGTAGAGTTATAACAAATTAATAATTGAAACTTTGTTTGGGTGACTAAATTATCACCCATCCTATGTCACCTTCTTTGATCTAATCCAAATGTCTAAATAGTATACCTATGCAATGAAGAATATATATATACAAGGGTTAATAGTAGCATGGAAAACCAAGGAATGAATACCCCCAAGCTTGTGCTTTGTATTGGTGTCTAAATCCCATGTCATCACATAACCATGCTAGTAAGGTAAGGGAAACATCTCAAGTAAAAGAAAAATACCCAATAATAATGAAGGATACATCTCGTATGATTCAAAAATCAAACAGACAATGCAATTAAAACAATATTTCAAATCCTGGTGTGGATTCCCATGTCCATCCAAGGTGAACTATAAAGAATCTCAAGTATTGAAATGGGAAAATTTGATATAAGACAATACCACCAAGCTAGTCCAAGGTGACCCTTAAGGTGTCCCAAGAATCACTAAAAGGTGTGGTAACTATGAGTCCATCCCTGGTATCTCACTAGAGGACCGAGTATCACCCAAATCATGGTGTATCCATCTTGCCAATGGGTTCATACACAGTTTATCCCCTAGGGAACTGGTATCACTTTGGAGTATATTAAAACACATGATAATACCTCACCTATAAAGACAAAGTCATCACCCCCGATGTGTCATGGTATAACCATCCGAGCATGGGAGTCCATCCTCGAGTCCTTAATACGGAACCTAAATTCTCACCTAGCTTGCATCAAGTGAAACAAGCCACCAAGGCCCATTGCAATGAAAACATCAATAAATGTATCCCATGGAAAGAATATATATAAACCATGCTATCAAACAAGCACCATGATCCAAAAACTTTTCAAGCTATCAAGTAAAATGATCCAATCCATCAACATGGCATAAGGAATTTAGCATGAAAGTAACTCAAGGATCTAATCCATTTCACTAGTTAATAATACATAAACCTAATCAAGGTTGAAGTAAGAGGAATAGAAACATGTAAGAATCTCTAATAATGAAATGAAACCAGATTACCATGGAATTTTCATGCCTTTAACCATATTTCATGAATGAAATCTCAAGGTATCAAGATATCAATATTTACCCTGTAGTTTATACATCCATGAAAAACCAATTTGGAACAAAAAAAATTCATACACATGCATATGAATAGGGATAAAGGCAAAATGGAATTTAATATGATCCCATGACATTGGAAAATAGGTGAGAAAAATTATGTGGAAAGAAGCTAAGATGTACAACCAACATGAATAGGAATTTATATAAAAGGAATAAGGAATCCAATGTGAAGCATCCATCATGATGAATTTTATATAAGGCATTCGCTTGAGTTTAGAAGTGAGGCGTAAGGATAAATGGTCACTCTACTAGATAAACATTATCCTTAATATAATTAATAATGTAAGGCATTTAATCAAAATAACCTCTTAGGTGGTGATTTATTATTTAAGGAATGGTCATTTAGGTCTATTTAGGATAGCAAACTCAAAGGGGTGTCCAAGAGGCAAGGTGAACTCCCTTAAAAGATTTCAACATAATATAATGTCACAATGAACATGATAGAACAAAACAAACAATTTTATAAGTGATAACAAGGCATCATCATAAGGTTTTGGTGAGTGACACAAGGAAACGACATGAAATAAGCGACGAAGTAAAGAGGAAGAGGGTAGACTCCCTACACTGATAATTCTAATTAAAAGTTGGGCCACCCACTTAGGAGGTTCCTTGGTTTATCTATCATTTCCAATGGAAGAAACGCCATTTAGAACTAATCAAAAGGGCCATGTACAAGCATTCTAGAAATCTAGACAAGGCACTAAACAATAAGGAAGAACTTAAGTAATGATTCCAAGAAATCTAAATAAAAATAAACTATCATTGTGAGTTTTCATAGAAAATAAACCTCTATTAGAGGGGTTTTATTATAAAACCATGAATTTATTTATCAGAAAAATATTTTAATTATATTAAACATTTACTCTAAACTCATTCGGCACAAAACAAAATCAATAATCCATGAAAACAAAATAAAAATCATCAACCATCACTATGAGTTTTCATGGATAGTGCACCTCCATTTGTGGGATTTTATTATAAAAACATGATTCTTTTATCAAACAAAACATTTATCATAACCAAATACTTATTCTAAAAATAAATTAGCATAAATAAATATCCAAATGAAGTGCATGAAGTGAGTAATTACTGAATTCTAAAATTAAAGGAAATTATAGAGATCCTACCTCAAAAGGGACAAAGCCAAACAATTGACACATATTGGATTTAGCAGTGACCACTCGATAAAAAACAACTCACTAAAGATTAATTAGTAGGAAGTCAAAACACTTAAAGGCCCTAAATAAAGAGGTGGTAAATTATGTATCAGAAGTAAAACCTCACCTCATATGGTGGCAGTGAACCGAATTAGACTCAATCTTATTTGCCTTCAACAATGGATGTTGGAATATGCACGAACACAACCCGAAGATCCTGTTGCATACCCTAACCACATAAGAAGAAATAGGAAAAATGGTTAAACCCTAACCTAGGGTTAGGCTGAACCAAAATAGGGTGATGGATACCCAATTAAAATAGACTAGCCATAGAATGAGATGAGAGAAAAAGGTCATACCTCAAAGGATCAAACAATGAACCGATGCAAAAATCATTGTAGAAGGAGGTTTCATTGAGGGGGTCATGCATCGTAGGGAGGTTAATATGTGGGAGGTCGCGCACCCTAGGGAGGTTCGGTTGAGGGGTTCTCTCTCCATAGGTAGGTTAGGGAGGGGGATTCTACAAGGGGGAGCTCACGCATTCCATGGGAGACCCAGGGGGTGCTGTGTCGCGAGTTGAGAGGGAGACAAGGGGGAAGGAACCCTCTTCTATTTCTTAAAACATAAATCAATCAATAAAAATAATAATCATAATCATAATAATAATCATAATAATAATCATAACAATAACAATAACAATAATAATAATAATAATAATAATATTATTATTATTATTATTAACTCATTCAATTATTTTAATTTTTATTTAATTTATTTTATAGAAAAAAACACACTACAGTGTTCTAACTCTTGAAAAACAATCATTCAGATGCTCAGTTTTAAAAATGGAATATCCAGTAAACAAATAAATCAAATCCCCTTATAATTTTTTGTTCGGTTCAAAACTTAGGATGTTACAAATTCCCATTGGATGAAAATGGGTAATCTAGAGGAAACTGGACAAGGAAAGTAAATTAAATACCTATAAATCAATTCTAGTGGGTAAAGGGTTTAAACAACGTCAAGGAATTGACTATAATGAAAAATTTTCACTAGTTTTGAGGTTTAAATACATCAGAATTCTACTTGGTATAACAAATTACCATTACTTTGAAATTTGGTAGATGGGTGCGAAAACTATATTCCATAATGGGAAACTTTAGGAAGATGTCTATATAACACAACCATAAGGGTTTATGACTCTAGGTGATGCTGAGAATATTTTCATGTTAGAGAGATCAATTTATGAATTGAAGCATGCATCCATGTCATGGAACATTCGATTTGATGAATCCATAAAATAATTGTGTTTCATTAAGAATGAATGAAATCCATGTGTTTATAAGAGGTTTAGTGGAAATGCGGTCGTTATCCAATTATGTTAATGAAATATTACGTATTGCAAAAGATATACTTGTCTTACAGTCTGTTAAGGACTTGTTAAACAATAGTTTCTTAATGAAGTAATTAGGTAAAATAACCTATATTCTAGGGATCAATATCATTTTTGATAGATCCAAGAGGCTTCTTGGACTAAGTCAAAGTACATATGTTAACAAGATACTAAAGATATTTAGTGTGGAACAATCCAAGTGGGTATTGGTTCCAGTGTCACATGGTTTACATATTTCTAAGAAAATGTGTCCCCAGACACAATAAGAGAAAGAGATAATCAACAATATCACATACACTTCAGCGATATGATTAATAATGTATGCCATGTTATGTAATAGATTTGATGTTTCCTATGCAATGATCATGGTAGGAAGATATCAAGCAGATCTAGGAGAACATCATTGGAATATTCTTAATGATATCCTTAAGTATTTGAGAAGAACTGAGGATATGTTCCTAGTATATGGAGGAGACAAGAGTTGGTTATCCGGGGTTATAATGGTGCTAGTTTTTAGACGCATCAGAATGATCAGGTGTAATAATTAGGATATTATTTTTGTCTCAATAGAGGAGCTGTGGGATGGAAGAGTTCAAAGAAGTCAGTTGTCACTAATTCTATAGTTGATTCCGAGTATATAGCGGCTTATGACGCAGCCAATAAAGTTGTTTGGATTCAGAATTTTATTTAGGAACATGATGTGGAACCTAGAAGTAAAGATCTTATCACATTGTATTGTGATAATAAAGAGGTGGTGGCTCTTGAAAAGGAACTAAGGTCACAACAACAGAAAAAGAATATACTCTAGAAGTATTTCATATTGGGGGATTTTCATCAAATGGGTGAAGTTTGAAGGTCCTGGGAAGAGTGGAAGCTCGTGGGTGGATGTGCCCTCTTGGCTTTTTTTCATTAGCAATGATCTATCCGGGATCAATATGAAGATAAACACCATACTCCACAGAATGAATCATAGAAATAGATAAAGAAGAAGAATAGTCTCGGAACCACAAAGGAGGATCAACATAGGTTGATTATAATTAATTTAATTAATTGACAAGAAGTGCCTTTTATAGCATTCTTTCTTCGTTGATATTTTTTTATCATGTTCCTATGTGATTTGTTGTTTCATCGCAGAATCCAAGTGTAGACTTCCTCTAGTGGTGATCCACACATGCACCACGTATCTCTGGATGTCACCAAAGGAATATCTGGGTGCTAGAGTGGAGAAGCCTTTGCTTGCATTGTCTGCCTTAGATTTACTTGATCTGATGGAGGTGGATCTCTCTATGTCTTGAGAGCGTTATTAGAGGATGGAGTTCTTTCAATCTTGAGATAATTCTCCAGAATTGTTGTGTACAACAATTTTGGGAAAAGTGTTTGGGTTGTGAGGATATTTATAATCAGGTTTGTGGTTATAGAGTTATGACAATAAATAAACACGTTACGCGTTTTATTTATTTCATTAACTCTTATTGAAAATCCCCATGTCGATTCATTAATTCCTTTTCATGCACCCACGCTGATTATAATAAATATCATTTAATAAAACGATATTATTTCCTTAAAATACTGACTGGAAAAACTACATAGCGTGTAATCATTAATACATGACGTGTACTCATTTTTCATTTCCCTTACAAAATGAAAACTACACGGCATGTACATTCAATGTACATGACATGTATATCTTGTTTTCATTTAATTATTCCTCCAACATTAAAACTATTTAGGATTCCTTGAATAATTATTAAACCACATACAGGAATAATCTTTATTCTACTTGACATACTTGGATACACTTAGGGTGTGACCCTCTAGGCCTCTTTCTCATTGGCATTAGGGGGGATAAAGTCCATGATTACTGTCTATAAATAAATCATGGCACCAAAGAGAAAGAAGTTGACACCGCATTGATGTGTCACCTCATACGAACGCTTATCGTGTAATTTAATCCCTTTATCTCAATATCTCATCAAGAAGGTTTCATGGCAGTGTCATAAACCTATATGCTTGATCTGTAATTCTTTGACTTCCAGAAATAAATTCGTCGTGAAACCATGCTCATGGAATTTGGGAAACGATTCTATTTCAATAAAAGGACCCAAGATATCTACTTCCATAAATATGGAAGGGAAAAATCCTTCCTCAACTTATCCATTAACAACATGTCATTCGTGACGCACCCAACATACCCTACTTCCCACCATTTGTCTTCTTGATGGTTTTCCTCAGAAAATATAAATGTGTGAGTCATGACATGAGTTAATGATAATCTTCCAGTCTAAGGACCATTATGCATGCTCGTAGATAGAAATGTCCGATGACACCAAGACATGCGGAATTACTACTGGTGGGTCTGTTCTCATAATCTCCCATCTTGGAGATTACCAAGTGAGAACTCCATGAGAGAGAGTCTCATCTTCTTACGAGTACTCGCACATGACGGTCTATATACTATGTGTCCTATCATAGTATGTCATCCAACTGTAGAACATTATTTAAGAATATTGTTATAGAATTTCAAGTTTCTCATCATAGTGGGGATCTGCCATGACCTTGTTAATGCAACAAATATTTTAGGACATTATTATATTATAGTCATTCAGAACAATGAAAAATATATAATAAGTGTACATTCATGTAATCAAAGTACAAACAGTTGGTTCTGAGGACACCAACCCTAAAAAACTCCCACTTGGACTAGAGACAATAGCCTATGAGTTTTAGCCCGCTAGGCCTCACATGATGATCATGTTTCTGTTGAGTCAAGGATTTAGTGAAGGGGTCTGCCATGTTGTCTTCCATGGAAATACTTCTCACTACAGCTTCAACTATCTAAGAAAAATCCCTCAAGAGATGATAATTTTTAAGTGTGTGCTTTTTCCACTGATGCGAACTTGACTCTTTCGCAAGTGCCACCACTACAGTATTATCACAATAGAGTGTGATAGGATCTTTACTGCTAGGTACTACATCTAGATCTTGGACAAAGCTTCAAATCCGTACTACTTCTTTATCTTCCTCAGAAGCAATGATATACTCCGACACTACTTTAGAATATGCGACCACACATTGCTTTGAGCTCTTCCAGCTCACTGTACCTCCATTCAAACTAAAGATGTATCTAGTTTGTGACTTCATGTCATCTTGATCAGTCTGGAAACTATCATCTACATGTCCTCTAATGACTAGTTCCTCATCTCCCCCATAAACCAGGAACATATCCTTAGTACGCCTTATATACTTAAGGATAGTCTTGACTGTCATCCAATGGTGGTCTCCTGGATCAGCTTGATATCTTCCTACCACACTTATTGGGTAAGCAACATCTAGCCTTGTACATAGCATAGCATACCTGACTAAACCAATCACAGATTCTTAAGGGATACATTCCATTCTCTTTCTTTCTTCATGTGTCTGAGGACACATTTTCTTGGAAATATGAATGCCATGTGACATTGGAAACAATCCCCTCTTGGACTATTCTATACTGAATCTCTTCAGTATCTTGTCAATGTATGTACTTTGACTCAGACCTAGCATTCTCTTGCATCTATCATGATGGATCTTGATCCCAAGAATATATGTTGCCTCACCCAAGTCTTTCATAGAGAGGAATTTATCTAACCATTCCTTAAATGACTGTAAGATAGGTACTTTGTTTCCAATTAGTAATATGTCATCAACATATACTATTAGGAAAATTACTCCACTTCCTCTAAACCTTTTGTAGACACAAGGATCACATTCGTTATTAACAAATCCAAATTCTGTTACGGCTTCATCAAAATGAATGTTCCATGACCTTGATGCTTTCTTTAATCCATAAATGGATTTCTGCAACTTTTATACCTTGTTGGCATCCTTTGGAGTCACAAACCCTTCAGGTTGTGTCATGTAGACATCTTCCTAGAGGTTCCCATTAAGGAATGATGTTTTGATATCCATTTTCCAAATTTCATAGTCATGGTAAGTGACAATGGACAATAGGATTCTGATGGATTTCAACATCGCAACCGGTGAAAAGGTTTCATCATAGTCAATTCCTTGACACTGTCTAAAACCTTTTGCAACCAGTCATACCTTATAGGTGCAATCCTGTCCCTCCATGTCAAGTTTCTTCTTGAATACCCATTTATTACCAACATGCTTTACATAAAATGGAGGATCTACCAAAATCCATACTTGGTTTTTGGTACATGGAATCTATTTCAGAATTCATGGATTCTTCCCACTTGGAAACATTGGTGCCTTTAACTACTTCCTTGTAGTTAAGAGGATCATCATTGTCAACCAATAATGAGTTACCATCCTCGGTGACTAGAAAACCATATCATTCTGGTTCTCTCACCTCTCTCGTGCTTCAACACAGTTCTTGTGTCTCTGGAACAGATTGTTCTTCCATGGGGTTTTGTGGAATCTGTTCTTGTACCAACTCCTATGTATCTTGAGCCTTGACTTCATCAAAGTCTATCTCGCTCCCACTATCTATTTTGGAGATGTCCTCCCTCTCAAAGAATATAGCATGACTTTCCATTGTAACCTTTTTATCTGAGGGGTTGTATAGCTAATATCCCCCTGTTTCCTTGGGATATCCTATAAAGGTACACTTTGTGCCTTGGGGTGCAAGTTTGTTACCTGAAGAGGCCTTAACAAATGCCTCATTACCCCACACATGTAAATTTGATAACATGGCTTTGCGTCCACTCCATAACTCATATGGAATACCATTTATTTATTTAGTTGGTACTTGGTTTAGTATGTGTGATGTTGTTTGTAATGCATATCCCCAAAAGTATAATGGAAGACTCGCATGACTCATCATTGATCTCACCATATCCAAAAAGGTGTGGTTCCACCTTTCACTTACACCATTCCACAGAGGTGTGTAAGGAAAAGTTAGTTGAGATAAAATCCCAAACTCCCATAAGAAATCAATGAAGTCCTGATTAAGATATTCTCATCCTCTTTCTAAGTGGAGTTTCTTAATATTCTTACCAAGCTGGTTCTCAACTTCATTCTTGTATTCTTTGAACCGATCAAAAGAATCTGACTTATACCTCATTAAGTAAATATATCCATATCTACTAAAATCATCAGTAAAAGTTATGAAGTGAAAGAAACCACCCCTTGATTCAACTAGAAATGGTCCATACACACCTATGTGAACTAATTATAGAAGCTCTTTAGCCCTTTAAACTTTCCCACTAAATGGGGCTTCGGTCATTTTACCTTGTAGACATGCATGACATACACCGAGTGGTTTTAATTCGAAAGAATCTTAATACCCTTCTTGATGTAATTTTTTCAAATGTTTCTCATTGACATGACCTAGCCGGTGATGCCAAATTTAAGTGTGGTATGAGTCATGTGAATTAACTTTTTCATCGATTTCTATTACTTGGTTTGTGTAGTCTAACACATAAAGGTTGTTATACAAATGTGCCCTACCAAAACAAATGCTATCTTTATAAAAGTAGAAACATTCATTTCCATACATGAAGATGAATCCATTATTATCTAATCTAGATACTGAAATAATGTTTTTGGCTATAGAGGGTACATAATAAAATCCTTTTAATGCCAATACCATCCTAGTAGGCAATGTGAGGTGGTAGTCTCCGACAGCTACATCAACGAGTATGGCTCTGTTGGCTGCTCGCAGATCCACCTTACCTCGGTCAATCTTTCTGAATCTACTTGGTTCCTGTATTTGGATACAGATTGGAGCACCACAAGTAGTATCTAATACCAAATTGGTAGAAATAGATAGATTTCATTTGATAACAAATTCACCTAAAGCTTCCCCTTGCTTCCTTGGAAGGGTGCAGTTTTTCTTCCAGTGACCCTTCTTGCCACATGTGAAACAAACAACCTCATGTTCTCTTGCCTCCCCTTTGATCTTCCTTTTCTTGGAAGGCCTTAAAAAAGCTTTGGGATTAAAGATATTCACCTTCCCTTTAATTTTATTCACCATAAGGATAGAAGGATTTTCAAGATTCATATCATTGTCCACTTGGCGAATGAGGATAAGAAGATCAGATAGAGACTTATCAATGTTGTTCATGTTGAAATTTACAACAAAGTTAGAGAATCTCCGGGGAAGTGATGCAAGAATGAGATTAGTACCCAGTTCTTCGGGAAGTTTAAACCCTAGAACCTAGAATTTTTCAATGTAGGAAATGATCGTGACTATGTAACACCCCAATCTTCCACGGTACGTTTTCCTTTGAATAATGCAATGGCGTGCATTGTACGCAACTTCGAGATTTTAACACACCACAACCAATCAGACTAACCGTTATGAATAATAATACCTACTTTTGAAATTTTATAAATTTTATCTTTCGAAATGGACTTAATTTTTGGATTCTTAATATTGAAATTAGCTTAGGGTGAAATTTTGGTACTTTTTGGATAACTTTCATATTTTGATGAATAGTGAAAATTAGTAAATTTTAATTAAAAACAAATTTTTTAAATGAAATAATTAATAGTGATAAATTATTAATTTGAGTGGTTTTAAAGTATATTTAGAATATATTTTTACCATTTAATACAATGTTCATCATTGGATGTAATTTCACATTTAATCCAGACATAAACTAGTGCCAATCTTTTGATAATTATTATCTCTTAAAAACACTATTTGTTTTGACGACGGGAATTAATTTTTAAATTAATTAATGCAACTGATATGTTTTGTATTTGGTAAAATAGACATCATTTTTTGAATTCATAATATCAGATATATCTTAGGCCTAATTTTTGGTATTTTTCTGGAAACTTTCATTTTTTGATGAATAGTGAAACCACTAAGTGGTAGTTAAAAAACTGATTTTTTCATAAAATTGAATTTTACCGCTTTTGTGAGTGGAATTTCAAAAATCCGAGAGACATGGTTAACATTAAGGAGTAAAATGTGGTTCAATGATATGAAAATAATTTTGGGTGAATAGTAACTTTTTTACTTTTATTTACCATGGTTAAAAGTAAATAGGGCAATTAAGGGTAAAAATGATATTAATACTACCCTAACACATGTAATAATTCTATTGGACAAGTTTATCTCGACCAAAAACAACCTTAGAAGTAAAATATTATCATTTAGGTCCACTTGTATAAGATTAGGACATTTATTATTATTTAATTCAAAGAAGAGTTAAAAGAGTTAAAATCAAAGTTTATTTACTAAAACATTTTTAATATAGGGTTATACATAAGATAAATTATATTATAAATATTCATTATAAAGTTAAAAATATTTCCTATATAATGTAATTTTATTTATAATTTTTAAACATTAAATAATATAATTTATTTATGACACAATGGGGATGGAGTAATTACCTAATTAATGAAATATTAAAATAATTGATATTATAAATATCAAAATAAATGTAATTTGAGACTTTTTATGAATTCCAATACTTTTATAGGTTAATATGACATATTAATATTGATTATATAAATTTTGTTTAAAGTAATAATGCTGTTATGAATTTATCAAAAACAAAAAACCCAATAGTATAAAAATTGACATAAAAGAGTTTTTAAAACAAATATTATATTATTAATTTATATTCAATTTCTAAAAATCTAAGGTTCGGCCAAGAGACTTATATCATGATAGGTGTATCATTAATGGACCACTTGGGGGTATCTTGTATGTATATAGTACGTTTATTAATCATATAATATAAAAATACAAAGAGACATTGTAAAAGTGAAACTAATTAACTAAGAGTTAATACTTAAAGATAAGGTTAATATAATGACCCAAACCTGTCTAAATTCTATTGGTTGAGTGGTTTTAGACCCATACCCACCTTAAACGTTAAATAATCTACTTTGTAGCCATTAGAAACCGAATATGAATTTATTATAAAATAATATTTTTGGCTTTTCCAAAGGCCCCCCTCACCCCTCTTATAAAAGGGAACTCCCCTTTCTCACTAATTCACACATTCAAAGCCTTTTGGCTCAGCCAAAACCTGCCCAAATACTCTATCAACTTCCCTGACTACAACCTAGAGGATTTATTTTGATCAGAAAGCCAACCTAAAGATCCCTTTGGATCAAATCAAAAGGAAGAACCCGAAGAAGAGGTAATGTTTTCACTACGCTCTTTCAAGTTCCTTTCTTGTTCAACTTATTCTTTCTTTGTTATTTCTCCTCTAAAATAATAACTCCAGTATCTTCTATATACTGTGATGTTATTATAAATATGGTACAACCATATTCAGTATTCTATCCATCCTTTGAATGGAATGTCACCATAGGTGCGTATGTACGGCTTACCGCCTCCACGTCGTGGTGTAATTGTCATTCAATAAATTATTAATTTGATGGGTATAATAATGATTTTTAATTAATTTAAATAATAAATATAACATGATAATTATTCTTTCTATAGGATATACCATCCAATTATATATTATTTTAACATCAAAAGAATGGTATTGTCGCTCGTGTGTACGTACGGACTACCGTCTCCACGAACACGATGAGATTCATTCTCTGTCGTATCAATTCAAGTATAATTCTCATTTTATGATTAAAAATAATGTTTAAGGACTTGATATTCTGGATATGAATAAGATACAACCTATCCATAATAAACACGGCTTACGTAACAATGAATATAAAGGAAAACGAGTAAGTTAACACCTGAAATGACGATAATACTAAGATATTATTAACAAATCAATGTTAAAAGATCATATATGATATCCTATTAATGTAAATTATTCTTGTATAATTCAATAACAATTATTTCATCATTATACAGGAGGTTAACCTACTGTCGACCAAGGAAAAAGTACAAAGTAAGGGGTTTCTTATCTCACTCTTAATTTCGTGAGAATTCCATTTTTCACCACTTATTTATTGCATGTGGTGTATGTGTATTTCCCATGATTGTATTCATTGTGTAATACACTTTAATATATGGATATTTACATCATTATTGTATTCTACTTCTTTCATGGGTGAATGTTTCATAAGTTACCAAATCGATAAGGGAATTTGAAATTTCAATTTCCACTCATTCGGCTTTACGCATACTTCATTGATTATTTTACTCCAAGATTATGTGTGGAATCACTATTCATTTGATTATTTCATAATTTACACTCCCCTTTCTGTGGATATACATTTTATACACATAATCACTCCATTGATAAATTCTCAAGTCATCGGTATGAACTTGATAAGAGTAATTTTTACTCAATCTCGATTTGTTGAGATAAACATCCAATTCATTGGTGTTGTTTTTACAAGAATATGTGTGAATGTCCTTTGATTGTTTTAAACTGAATATCCAATCATATTTAGTGTATTTATATTTTTCACACATAATTATGTCGTTGATTTATCCTTAAGCTAAGGATACGGCCTTTATGAGAGATTTCATCTCAATTTACATTCCATTGAGACTTCTTTGTTGTTATACACCAAATCACTTTTACGTGGTGTATATAATGTACTTTGACATAGTATATCATGAATCCCTTTATTCTCATGATATTATAATGTTTTTATTACCTCAATTATTTGTATTCAAGTGTCTCTATTTTGGTTAGAAACTCTAACTAAAATACATTTTTAAGTGTTTTAAAGATTTATTCTTCTAAATATTTCTCATTAATGTCCATGTTTTAAAAATGGTTTTAAGAATTTATTTATATAGACATTAAAGTATTAAAATTAAAATTACTTTTAAAAGTATTAAAGTGGTATGGGACACTTTGATTCAAAAATCTATTTTTAAATGGCTTCTTGACAAATAGTGTGACTTTTAAATGATTTCAAGAAAAGGGGGATATTTCTCTCTAATAGTTTTGACGATTATTTTCATCTATGTAAATATCCTTCATTATTCTTGATTGAGATTAATATGATTCAATAAAATCTTTTATATTGTATCTAATGAGTTATGTTTGACTGTGGATGTTCTATTTTTATACCATTCATGGTTTTTCGATTAAGTATTGACATTTCGTATGATAGTTTAATACGAATGTTTATGTTATGTTTAAAACTTTTCATATGAGGAATGCATTGGACTTAGTAAGTGACGGGTGGATCCCGCTATAGCTCCTCGATGCATCGGTAGGTCTCATGAGACAATCTAGTGTCTTGGCACGAGGCCTTGACAAAATCTTATTTGTATTCTTGGCACGAGGCCATGGCTACGCGGTTATGATAGTCTGACATTATGCATTCCGTCATTATGAAAGTGGTTATTAATATTTTCATGTGATTATTCGACTAGTAGAATATCCATGTGAATAAGTAAATGGAATTATTTCATTTTATCCTTTCCATATTATGCTGAAGTTCAAGTTTAAAAGGCTTTTCTTTTAGTTATACATTGCTTTAAATTTTTATGTTTATTTATGAAAGTTTCCGCTATATTGTTATCCTTACTGAGCATCTGAGCTCACCCCTTTCAATGATTTATTTTTCCCCAGATGTGAAGAAGTATTTTATGAATGACCTGCAGGGATAGTATGAGGGGATATGAAGACAATATTTTGTTGTAGTTTTTTAGTTACTGATGTAATGTAAACTTTATGAATATATCTAGTGTTTCCAAGGCTACTAAACTAATCAGTCTTTCGAGACTTGATCTTTCTTGTGATCATTACAATGTTATGTAATAATGCACCGACTCTGGGTATCTTGGGCTGGGGCGTTACAGTTGGTATCATAGAATGTTTAGTACAATTCTTGGAATCTAGATTTAGATAAACTCTGATTAGATCACATAGACCTAAGATGAACTTTGTGGATTAGTATAGAAGAACTTCCTAGAATTTTGGTATTGTAGAAATTTTGTGAGTTTTTTGATCAATAAATCCCTGTCTGGATACGAGCAGGTAGAGGCGGCTCTGGCACAGATGTACCTAGGGGTAAAACCCGAAAACACCACTTTGAGCTAGACTCGAATAGGAATTGGTGCATGACAATGGGCCTTGATGCACTCTTGGTTACGACACTCTTGGGGGATATGATTAAGATAGTTTACATTTTCTTTACAAACCGATTTGAAGTATTATATATATAAGATGAGAGTAAATGACCTTGGTTAATCCTAATGTGTTTCAAATTGAGAATATGGTGACATGTTAATATATAAATGATTTTATTACTACTGTTACTCACGCAATGCTTTCTGGTTTTAGTCAATGCCTGGATTCCAAGGAAGTCATAGTGACTTTGAGAATGATGTACAAGATGGGAACGGTGGTGTCAATGAGAAACAAAATGGAATGTTGACAGGCGTAAAAGATATCATCTTTATGACAAATCAATTTTCCAAAAATATGATCAACAATATATATATTTACCAATTCCCGGACTCAACAAAGAAGAGAAAGGTGATGAATGATAAGAGCTCCAACAGTGGAGACCATGGAGAAAGGAATCCTCAATTTCCATCATGCAAGAAATGTGGAAGGAGACACCCAAGAAAGTGTCTCAATGGGACAAAAAAATGCTTTACGTGCGGGAAGGAAGGACATAAAGTGAAGAATTTCCAAAGAAAAATGAAGATTACTATGGAAGAAAATAAAAATGGTCCCAAGGATCCATTTATAGTCATTTTCCATAAATGTAGGGGACCTGGCCATTACCCAAGTGAATGACCTATTCTATAGGATATTTTCTTAGTCAAAGAAGAATCTATGTGGAAATAAATGGTTGGAGAAATGTTTAAAAGGTATTAGTGCTCCTTGTTGATGAGTTTACTTTGGAATAATTTTCTCTTGTATTTTTAGCCCTGCAGTTTTCCATGTGAGAATGATATTTGAGGAAGAATTATCTTTTACCTTGTGGATATAGTTATAAATAACCATTTGGTTTTATATGATCGTTGGGTTTGAGGCAATTATATGTTATTATAATTTGGGATGAAAATGAAAGGTATGAGATAAGATTTGTGGTTAAATTATGTTATGGTTATTTTGAGAAATTTATCTCGTTTTGGTAATGTTATAAAATATAGTTTTTGAAAAAGGAAAACACACAGACCGTGTGACAACCCATCGCGTCGGACAAAGTTGTGGGAATTGAACCCACAACCAAAGTGCGATTGGAATTTATCGCCTACCACTAGACTACGGGAAGTCCCTGGTTACTGTGACTATTATTTTTAGTTAAATGATTTTATTGATCAATAATAATTTGATTTGGGATCTTATGTCTTTGAAATGAATACCATTAGTATAGGAAAATGATTTGGTGATTAAGTGATAAATGTTATTTTGGAAGTTGTTGGATTTGTTGTGAACACTATATGCCCAAGGAAAATAGAATAGTATGAGATTTAATTTGAGGAGTAATGGTGGATTTTTATCTATGTTTTTATTGTGGATTTATAGTGATTTGGGTTATTTATGGAAATTATTAGGTTAATTACTTTTAAGTATGTGACTTTAAGAGTAATTAATGTCATTTTGAGATACAATTTAACGTGGAAGACTACCTTCTTATAATTTTTGGGTTTCAATAATAGTTTGGATTATATTGAAGGATTTTAAGGACAATTGATTATTTAATGGTATTTATTTAACTTTGGGGTATTGATGGTTTAATTTTAGAAATTAAGATTAGTGTTGTTTTTCTGTAATGGAATATCCATTTGGGGGATCATCTGATATTATACTAACCATTTGGGTTTTGATTAATCTCTAAAGACAAGGTAAATATATAGTTTATCCTACATGGATAATGTATTTCTATAGAAGTTTATTCTAGCTCTTCCATTGTGACCAAGTCTTCTTGAATACTCATTGTTAAAAAAATGAGTTAGTGGTAACAATTTATTAAAGAATGAAACTCTAATTAAAAAGTAAGTATATCTCCTTATGTTCTTAGTCAATATCATAAATTAATTCATCGTCCTTATGTAATGTAACTTAAAACAAGAAAATGTCATCCGTTTACTTTTCCTACTAGGAGACTAATGACCGTTTGTCCCAACACAAGTTTTTGATTTTCTTATTGTTATCTTTCTCCTTATCATGTTTTCTATCCCTCTCCATCAGAACTTAAAACTTAGTTTATCATCCATATCCATGTTTTCCTACATGGAATCCTAGTATGGGTTATCTTGGATGACCTTTATACCTCTCTTCCTTTCTTTTAAAGTGATAGTTTTATTGACTCTTTTTCCGATGTGGGACTTTCCATTATATTATAAAGACCTATTTTAAAAAATTTCGAGGACGCAATTTATTGAAGGTGGGGAGAATGTAACACCCCAAGCTTCCACGGTACGTTTCCCTTTGAATAATGAAATGACGTGCATTGTACGCAACTTCGAGATTCTAACACACCACAAGAAATCAAACTAACCGTTATGAATAGTAATACTTACTTTTTGAAATTTTATAAATTTTATCATTCTAAATGGACTTCATTTTTGGATTCGTAATATCGATATTAGCTTAGGGTGAAATTTTGGTACTTTTCGGATAACTTTCAAATTTGGATGAATAGTGAAAATTACTAAATTTTAATTAAAAAAATTTAATCGAAATAATTAATAGTGATAAATTATTAATTTGAGTGGTTTTAAAGTATATTTAGAATATATTTCTACCATTTAATACAATTTTGTTCATTGTATGTAATTTCACATTTAAACTAGATATAAACAAGTGTCAATCTTTTGATAGTTATTATCTCTTAAAAACACGCTATTTGTTTTGAGGATGAGAATTAATTTTTAAATTAATTAATGCAAATGATATGTTTTGTATTTGGTAAAATAGAAATCATTTTTTGAATTCATAATATCAAATATAGCTTACACCTAATTTTTGGTATTTTTATGGTAACTTTCATTTTTGATGAATAGTGAAACCACTAAGTGGTAGTTAAAAAACTGAATTTTTCGTAAAACTTAATTTTACCGCTTCTATGAGTGGAATTTTGAAAATCAGAGAGACACAGTTAACATCAAGGTGTAAAATGTGGTTCAATGAGATGAAAATAATTTTGGGTGAATAGTAACTTTTACTTTTATTTACCACGGTTAAAAGTAAATAGGGTAATTAAGGGTAAAATGATATTAATATTACCCTAACACATGTCCTAATTCTATTGGACAAATGTATCTTGACCAAAAAAAACCTTAGGGGTAAAATATTATCATTTAGGTCCACCTGTATTAGATTAGGACATTTATTATAATTTAATTCAAAGAAGAGTTAAAAGAGTTAAAATCAATGTTTATTTACTAAAACATTTTTAATATAGGGTTATACATAAGATAAATTCGATTGTAAATATTAATTATAAATATAAAACTATTTCCTACATAATGGTATTTTATTTATTATTTTTAAACATTAAATAATATAATTTATTTATGACACAATGGTGATGCAGTAATTACCTAATTAATGAAATATTAAAATAATTGATATTATAAATATCAAAATAAATGTAATTTGAGACTTTTTATGATTTCCAATAATTTTATAGGTTAATATGACATATTAGGATTGATTAAATAATTTTTTTTCAAAGTAATAATCCTGTTATGAATTTATCAAAAACAAAATACCCAATAGTGTCAAAATTGACATAAAAGAGTTTTTAAAAAAATTATTATATTATTAATTTATATTAAATTCTTAAAAATCTAAGGTTCTGCCAATAGACTTATATCATGATATTTGTATCATTTATGGACCACATGGAGGTCTCTTGGATGTATATAATAAGTTTATGAACCATATAATATAAAAATACCAAGACACATTGTAAAAGTGAAACTAATTAACTAAGAGTTAATACTTAAAGATAAGGTTAATATAATGACCCAAACAAGTCTAAATTCTATTGGTTGAGTGGTTTTCGACCCATACCAACATAAAACTTTAGATAATCCACTTTGGAGCCATTAGAAACCGAATATGAATTTATTATAAAATAATATTTTTAGCTTTTCCAAAGGTCCCCTCACCCCTCTTATAAAAGGGAACTCCCCTTTCTCACTAATTCACACATTAAAAGCATTTTAGCTCGGACAAACCCTGCCAAAATACTCTCTCAACTTCCTTCACTACAACCTAGAGGCCTTAGTTTGATCAAAAAGCCAACCTAAGAATCCCTTCTGATCAAATCAAAAGGAAGAACCCGAAGAAGAGGTAATGTTATCACTACCCTCTTTCAAGTTCCTTTCTTCTTCAACATCTTCTTTCTTTATTATTTATTTTATAAAATAATAACTCCAGTATCTTCTATATACTGTTATGTTATTACATATATGGTACAACCGTATTCAGTATTCTATCCATCCTTTTAATGGCATGTCACCATACGTGCGTACGTACGGCTTACCGCCTCCATGTCGTGGTGTAATTGTCATTCAATAAATTATTATTTGTATGGGTATAATAATGATGTGTAATTCATGTAAATAATAAATATAACATGATAATTATTCAGTCTATAGGATATACCATCCAATTATAAATTATTTTAACACCAAAATAATGATATTTTCGCTCGTGTGTATGTACGGACTACCGTCTCCACGAACGCGATGAGATTCAGTCTCCATCATATCCATTCAAGTATAATTCTCATTTTATGATAAAAAATAATGTTTAAGTACTTATATAATTCTTTATATGAATAAAATACAACCTATCCATCACAAACACGGCTTACGTAACAAAGAATATAAAGGAAAACGAGTAAGTTAACACCCGAAATGACGATAATACTAAGATATTATTAACAAATCAATGTTAAAAGATCATATATGATATCATATTAATGTAAATGATTATTTTATAATTAAATAAAAATTATTTAACCATTATACAGGAGTTTAACCTACCGTCGACCAAGGAAAAAGTACAAAGTAAGGGTTTTCTTATCTCACTCTTAATTTCGTGAGAATTCCATTGTTCACCACTTATTTATTGCATGTGGTGTATGTGCATTGCCCCTGATTGTATTAATTGTGTAATGTACTTTAATTTATGGATATTTACATCATAATTTTATTATCCTTCTTTCATGGGTGCATGTTTCATAAGTTACCAAATCGATAAGGGAATTTGAAATTTCAATTTCCACTCATTCGGCTTTACCCATACTTTATTGATTATTTTACTCCAAGATTATGTGTGAAATAACTATTTATTTTATTATATCATAATTTACACTCCCCTTTCTGTGGATATACTTTTTATACACATAATCACTCCATTGATAAATTCTCAATTCATCGGTATGAACATGATAAGAGTAATTTTTACTCAATCTCGATTTGTTGAGATAAACATCCAATTCATTGGTGTTGTTTTTACAAGAATATGTGTGAATGTACTTTTATTGTTTTACACAGAATATCCAATCATATTTAGTGTATTTATATTTGTCACACATAATTATGTCGTTGATTTATCCTTAAGCTAAGGATACGGCCTTTACGATAGATTTCATCTCAATTTACATTCCATTGAGACTTCTTTGTTGTTATACAACAAATCACTTTTATGTGGTGTATATAATGTACTTTGACATAGTATATCATGAATCCATTTATTCTCATGATATGAAAAAGTATTTATTACCTCAATTATTTGTATTCAAGTGTCTCTCTTTTGGTTAGAAACTCTAACTAAAATACATTTTTAAGCGTTTTAAAGATTTATTATTCTAAATATTTCTCATTAATGTCCATGTTTTAAAAATGGTTTTAAGAATTTATTTATATGGACATTAAAGTTTTAAAATTAAAATTACTTTTAAAAGTATCAAAGTGGTATGGGACACTTTGATTCAAACATCTATTTTTAAATGGCTTCTTGACAAATAGTGTGACTTTTAAATGATTTCAAGAAAAAGGGGGATATTTATCTTTAATAGTTTTGACGATTATTTTCATCTATTTCAATATCCTTAATTATTATTGATTGAGATTAATTTGATTCAATACAATCTTCCATATTGTATCTAATGAGTTTTGTTTAACTATGATTGTGTTATTTTTATACCATTCATGGTTTGTCGATTAAGTATTGACATTTTGTATGATCGTTTAATATGAATGTTTATGTTATGTTTAGAAATTTTCATATGAGGAATGCATTGGACTTAGTAAGTGATGGTTGGATCCCACTATAGCTCCTAGATGCATCGGTAGGTCTCATGATACAAACTAGTGTCTTGGCACGAGGCCTTGACAAAATCTTATTTGTAGTCTTGGCACGAGGCCTTGGCTACGTGGTTATGATAGTCTGACATTATGCATTCCGTCATTATGAAAGTGGTTATTAATATTTTCATGTGATTATTAGACTAGTAGAATATCCATGTGAATACGTAAATGACATTATTTCATTTTATCCTTTCCATATAATGCTGAATTTCAAGTTTAAAAGGATTTTGTTTTAGTTATACATTACCTTAAATTTTTATGTTTATTTATGAAATTTTCCGCTATATTGTTATCCTTACTGAGCATCTGAGGTCACCCCTTTCAATGTTTCATTTTTCCCAGGATGCGAAAAAGTATTTTATGAATGACCTGCAGGGATAGTATGAGGGGATATGAAGACAATATGTTGTTGTATTTTTTCACTTATTGATGTAATGTAAAATTTATGAATATATTTAGTGTTTCCAAGGTTACAAAACTAATCGGTCTTTCGAGACTTGATCTTTCTTGTGATCATGACAATGTTATGTAATAATGCACCGACTCTGGGTATCTTGGGTCGGGGCGTTACAGACTACATGAGGCCCAAATGGGGAACCCTCACCAAGATTTCTCTGAAATAGAGTCTTGGAGATCTCAAACCTTTCATGTATTTCTCTATCTTGGTATAGACCACAGAGGTGCTCGAGCATGCTATAGGAATCCATGTCTTCATGAGACTTCATGAGCACACTAGACATTGATGACAACATCAAACATTGAATGTTGAGTGCATCATTCAAATGTTGATCATAGACCATGAAATCTTCATCACTCGCCCCTTGGGCAGGTGAATCAGGATGTGAGGACTCCAGTACGTAAAACATTCGTTCATGGAATTGGATAACCCAAAGGTGCCTAAACCATTTCTGAAAGTTACTGTCGGTGAGGATATTGTCTTTATCCATAATTGATCGTTGAGAAAATGTGGTTGACGAGTTTTTCATATTGATTCTAAAAATTAAAAGAGCAGATTTATCAGCACATTTTGATTACATTTTATGAAAAATAATAAATGAATTTATTAATTCTCCCAATATGTTATCATGTCACAATGACCCCCACTATTGAACTTAGAATGCCTAGTTTCTATGACATTCTAGTGTCAAGGATCCATATTCCCCTTCTCATAACCCCAAAAAGGGTTGGTCAATCTATTTAAAGGTATTTAGGTAGGTAGGTCTTTTCCAACTGTGAGCTTACAGTTCCTTGATCTGTTGAGTGGACTCCCCAATCCTGAAATCCTGACTTGGATTTCCTCAACACTTGCCTCCATTTTATAACAAGTCTAGCAAGGGCTAATTCTCTTGATGTAAAATTTTTAAGTCAACCCGAAACATTCATAAGATCTTCCTTTATAAAAGTAAGTGTCCCAAAAAGGGTTGTTTAAACACATAGTTTTATTGAGTCTTTCCCTTAATCAAGTAACGGAAGGCTTGGTCTGACTTAATATGTCATTTGAGGGATTTTAATCTTTTATGCGTTTTTTCACATTATCACATGATTGTTAATATTAAGTGAGGCTTTCTTAAGTGATTAACCATGTTATGATAATGTTTATGCATAGTACGGTTTTTATTTTATTCCATCTTTTCATGCTTGTTTATTAATTATGTGAACACGAAAACACATACATAATATATGAACCATGAAATCAGATAGAAATAAAATAAGATGGCATGATCATGAGCTTCTATTGGTTAGCTTATCTATCAGTTTTGATAAGCTAAACATGACCTAGGAAAAAACACCTTAAATATGATGGTTCGTGTTTTTGCAGCTCCCACTTGTCCACCTTTGTATCTTCTTGGATTGGTTTCTTCTCAGCCTTAGATTTTGAACCATCTCCTCTGGCTTGGGAGATCCTCCATTACATGGGGTTTACATTAAAGAAATCATGGGCACGCAGGCCCTACATTTTATTTGAAGAAGGCTCGTAGTCCAATGAATTTAAATTAAATAAATTTAAATTAAACCATACACACACAAAGAGTCTTTGGTCTAGCTCATGATCATCCATAGCATGCAACAACATTTATGAATATTTAGTATTAAAATTCTTTTAATCGTTCTTTTATTCAAGATAAGTCATGCTTGAATTCAATTAATTATGATCTTATAATTAATCAATTCTTTATCTTAAATTCCTTTCTGAATTTCCTTGAGATTCCTCTCATCCATATTCATTATACAAGTCTTTGTACTTTGTCATGTTTTCTGTTCTTTGGAAATTTTGGAGTACACGAAGTTTAGATTAATCTAACACAGCGTGTATTTCCTTGCTATGCGGTTACCGGCCTGGTAATCCCGTATACGTGATACATGGATTCTCCTTTTACATGGTTTCACCTGGTCTGGATTGGACTACAGGACATGTATTCCGGTTTCCACACGCCATTCAGTTTTGGTCAACATGGTGTAATAAAAACTTAGGTATGCTCAATTCACACAACGTGGGTTTGGCAGACCAATACCGGTTTGTAGAACCTAAGTACATGGCGTGTAGTTTTTACTACATTCCGTGTATTCTTTTGTTGTACAGATAGAATGAGAGGATCCTCTAGATGAGTTCCTCATTTTTATTTTAATCAAAATTAAAATTAAAATGTCGTTTCTGTGATGTGAATCGAGAAATGAAGGAGGAAGAACATATATAATTCATTAAGTTTTATAGAATTATTTACCTTGAATTGAATCAAATATAAATACATAAATTATCAAAAAAAATTAAATAACTATAATACACATTGTGACCGCTCTGATACCAATTGAAGGTCCCGGGCGCAGCAGAAGCTCATGGGTGGATGTTCCCACTTGGCTTTTTGTCATTAGCAATGATCAATATGGGATCAATACGACGATAAATGCCAAAATCCACAGATCGAATCATAGAAATAGAAAAATAAGAAGAATAGTCCCAGAACCACAAATGAGGATCATCACAGGTTGATTATAATTAATTTAATTAATTGACAAGAAGTACCTTTTATGGTGTTCTTTCTTCATTGATATTTCTGATCATGTTCCGATGTGATTCATCATTGCGTCGCAGAATCCAAGTGTAGACTTCCTCTTGCGGTGTTTTAAATGTGCACCACGTATCTCTAGATGTCACCAATGTAATCTCCAGGTGCTATCATGGAGAAGCATTTGGTTGTGTTGTCCGCCTTAGATCACCTTGATTCGATGGAGGTGGATCTTTCTCGGTCTTGAGAGCATTCTTGGAGGACAGAGTTCTTTCAGTCTCAAGAGAATCCTCCAGAATTGATGTGTACAACAATTTTAGGAAAAGTGTTGGGATTGTGAGGATATTTATAATCGTGTTTGAGGTTATAGAGTAATGATAATAAATAAATTCATTACGTGTTTTATTTATTTCATTAACTCTTATTGAAAACCCCCATGTCGAATCATTAATTCCTTGACATGCGCCCACACAGATTATAATAAATATCATTTAATAAAATGATATTATTTCCTCAAAATCCTGACCGAAAAAACGACATGGCGTGTAATCATTAATACAAGATGTGTACTCATTTTTCATTTCCTTTCCATAATGAAAACTAAAAGGCGTGTACATTCAATGTACACGACATGTATACCTTGCTTTCATTTTATTCTTCCTCGATCATTAAAACAATTTAGGCTTCCTTGAATAATTATTAAACCAAATACAGGAATAATCTTTATTCTAATTGAGATAATTGGATACACTTAGTGTGTGCCCCTCTAGGACTCTTTATCATTGTCATTAGGCGGACTTTCCTAATGTCCAAGATTACTGTCTAGCAGAGGGTCAAGGCACCCAAGAGAAAGAAGTTGATGCCGCATTGATGTGTCACCTCATATGAATGCTTACTGTGTAATTTAATCCCTTTGCATCAATATCTCATAAATCAAGTTTCATGGTAGTGTCAAAAACCTATATGCTTGAAGTGTCATTATTTAACTTCCAGAAATAAACTCATAGTGACACCATGGCCATGGAATTGGGGTGACAGTTTTATTTCAATAAAAGGGCTTGAGATATCTACTTCCATAAATATTGAAAGGAAAAATCCTTCCTCTACTTATCCATTAACAACATGTCATTCGTGACGCACCCAACGTACCCTAATTCTCGCCATCTGTCTTCATGACGGTTTTCATCAGCAAATATAAGTGCGCGAGTCATGACATGAGTTATTGATAATCTTCCAATCTAAGGACCATTACACACGCTTGTAGATAGAAATGTCCGATGACACAAAGACATGCAGAATTACTACTGGCGGGTCTGTTCTCATAATCTCCCATCTTGGAGCTTACCAAGTGTCAACTCCATGAGAGAGAGTCTCGTATTCTTACGAGTACTCACACATAATGGTCTGTATACTATGTGTCCTATCATAGTATATCATCTAATTGTAGAACTTTATTTAAGAATATTGTTATATCATTTCAAGGTTCTCATCATAGCGGGGATCTTCCATGACCTTATTAATGCAATAAATAGCCCAGGACATTATTATATTATTTTCATGCAGAACAATGACCAAGATATATTAAGTGTATATTCATGTAATCAATGTATAAACAGCTGGTTATCAGGACACCAACCATAAAAAAGTTGTATGTGCACAGATTTCCCATGGAAGATAACATGGTTGAACCCTTTACTAAAGGAATATATTAGCATAATCATGAGTATCATGCGAGAGCTAGTGAATCGAAGGTTGTTATCAGCTGTCTCTAGTGCAAGTGGGAGTCTATTGGATTTGTTTCCCTAGAACCAACTTCTGTGTACTTTATGATAACTTGTATTAATTGTTTAGAATATTAAAAAACATCTTATCACATCATGATTATTCTTTTGTGTAACATAGTATTTCATAATTTCCCAAGAGTAGTTGTCACACTAAAAGTTTGTAACAGTTCCCCGCTATGACGAGAACCCAAAAGTGCAATGATACTATTCTTAAATATATTTTATATAGCTGGATGATATCATCTGATGGACACAAATGATACAGGCTATTAGGGGTGGATATTTATTGGACATTGAGGAACCTTGTCATGGTGTACACCCTTGGTAATATTTAGTAGGATATTATGAGAATGAGACCCGCCATTTGGAAATCCATATTTATATGTGTCATTGGATTTTCTTATTTTTGTAAGTTTTTATTGGTCCATAGACTTTAATATTATTATTAACGAGTATTATGAGTCACATAATTTGATATGTTGATGAAAACTATGATGACCGATGTTCGCAGTGAGGTAGGATATATTGGTTGCATCAAGATTAATATTGCACTAATGAATAATGTGAGAAAGGATTTGTCCCTTTTTCTCTTTAATGTAAGTTGATATCTTAGGACCTTTGATGGAAATGATATAGCCTAAATAAATCTAAGACCATGTTATTCTATAAGCAAGTTTAGTTTCTAGGAAGTTAAAGAAAAATACATCAATCACATAGGTTGATGGCACCAGCGTGCAACTTTCATTATTTGAGATATCGTGATAAAAGGTTTATATTACATATTAAGAATTCGTATGAGGTATCATGTTGTTACAACATTAACTTCTTTCTCTAGGGGTGACTTGGTGTGTTTATAGTTGCTAACCATGGACTTTAAGCTGCTTCGCCTAACGCCCGTGAGAGAAAGGCATAGAGGGCCAGACACCAAGTGTATCTAGAATCCTAGTTAAATAATATATTATTATTTATAATTTAACATGTTGAAAAAAATATTATACTCACATGTTGTTTAATAATTATTCATGTTTTTCTTGATCGAATATATTTGGTCACCAGTTATTCAAGAGAATATAATATGAGTGGAATATTTACTAAATATTTATCTTCTATTTAGTGAATATAATATTTATTTATTTATTGATGAATAATGTAGTGATGTTTATTTAATACATAAATAATCAATATTCAACGACCGATAAATATATTGGAGGAATGACAAACCATGTTTAAATAGTCTAGTGAGAAATAATAAATATTGGATATTATTTGATTAAATAATATTTAATTTAATTATCAAGTTAAGAGCGTGTGGAGAAATAATCGTATTATTATTATTATTCAACATGGGGTTCCACAGTGATTAAATAAATAATAAAGGGAACTTGTGTAATTATTTTATTTTAACCCTAGTGATATATAAACTAAATTATATTATTTTCTCAATAAGCTATTTGTTTTGGTTTTGCACAACAGATTTTGAGAATCCTCTCAAGACCTCGAGAGCTCTATTCTCCAAGAACGCTCCCAAGAATGGAGATAATTCTTCCTCCACCTCTCAATATCATGTCAAGAGAGATTCAAGAGAATTCTTTGGAAGTGTTTCTAGAGGTGATCAAAGGTGGATGACACAAACGATATGATCTATCATGATAGCACCAGTAGATTCATACGAAGAAATTTAGAGATTTTTGTAACATGTGTGGATCACCGCTAGAGGGAATCTACCCTTGATTACTACAATGAAATGATAATACAGCATATATTTGTTTTCAGGAACATCCACAAAAAATAATTTGAACAAGGTAATTTTTAATTAATTAAATTGATTATAAATAATATGTGATGATACTCTCTCTGTTTCTGACGTTCTATCCTCTCTCTATATTCTTTGATTCAATTCCGTAGATCATGATACTTATCATTTTGTAAATCTCATATTGATCTTCGATCATAGAAAAAAGAAAAGTTGGGAATGACCCATCGCATGCTTGTCGTGCAAGAGTGCTAGTGGTTCTAAGGCTATGGCAAGGTCATTTCCACCCCAATTCAATGATTTAATGAAAAATGCATACGTCGATTTTTACAAGTCATCAAAAGGGGAACGTGTTAATGCATAGAAACAAACCACTAATATCATAACCCCTAAGGACCATGAAGGTGAGAGTCCCGTTGTAGGGATCAATAATGATATAGAAGAATGGTATTTTTCGCAACACGAAGGCAATTTTTCATCAATGGAGTCGGAGGTATTTGGCTTCAACGACTATATTGTAGTGTAGAAGTTGTTATTCGTAAACTTTGAAAATGGACTTCATTATAATCCAAAAATGGATTTCTGAGATTTTTCTTGGAAATTTAGGATATGCTCCATTATTAAGGCCTCATCTAAATCATAATCTAATAACGGGTTTGTCAAATAGTGATAAATTCACTCTTAGGAAATACTTATTTTAATGACTTTTAGCCCTTTTTTCTTATCATTCCTCAGATTCAAAAATTATTAAGTCATAGTTCACTTGTTTTCCCCCATACTTGAATATGGAAATCTGTTTTCAGATAAATTATCAAGGAATTGAGTCAATTTAAATCCATTCGTTCAAAGATATTCGACCTTAAAAATTAGCCTTTTTATGTCCGAAGTGCATGGCTTTAAACTGCCCATAAAAGACAAGGGAACTCTGAACAAAAGTCAAGTCCCAGCTCACTAGGCATACATTTTGTATGATTTAGGTAATATTGAGCAATAAAAACATTCAAAGTTTGTAGGGTTATTTTTATAATCCTAGCAAAATCAAACTATGCTTACTAGGCCCATTGGCTTGGGTAAAAATTTTAAGCAGGTTGTAAAAGAATACTGGCACAAATGATTGAAGATGAAAGTGTTTTTCATTGATGCACAAGAGTTAGAAGGACATCCATAGAATGGTGTCTCTTATCTTTTCCATGAATTACAAGAGGCTTTCAATATGACTCTTCATTTTATTTACGGCATCCCGAGCTTCATCAGAAACCACCTAGAATTCATTCATTCAACTGGATACAATAAGAGACGTAGTGATATCAGCTCTTCTTGGAACAATTGTAAAAGAATATTCTTGAGTGCAGTTTGAGAAAATTTTCTACTGATCAAATAGTGACTCTATTTCGGTCCAAGAGACTTGGAAGATGGATACATGGATTTGAGAATGGAGCATTGGAAGTAAAGAGCCATTTGGAGAGAGTATTCTTTTTATATATTGTTTCTAATGTCATGATAGTCTTCTATCCATCAACCGGCAGCGGAAAACATATCAGCCCATGGTTTTTCATTTTCATATCTACAAGGAAATGGCATGGAGGAAAATTTTGAAAGTTCACATCATTTTTGGTGCTCTTAATGCATAGCATAACCGAAATAGAGGATTAGTTGTGTGGCTGCATCTCAGGCATATAATTCTTTGCATCTGGAACATTGACTCCTTGCAGATGACTATGTCCATATAAAGGCAAGTAAATGCTTTGTGGAAAATTAAGATGATATTTCTTCAAGTACTTGGCCAAATCTGGGAGGGTGTTGTCCCAGATATTGTAATAATCATGGTCAACGATGCTCATCATGTAATCAATCCACTTGCTAGCCAGCTCCTTAGCCGTTATAATTCTTATGGGAGCCATTGAATCTGCACAAAGGTCAAATAATTAACTCTTAAGTAAGTTGATTTTTCATAAAATTTGTGAAGAAATTCGAAAAAATGGTAAAGGCATTAAGGCGCGCAAGTCCCATGTTGGCGCGCAAGTCCAAGTCGGCTGCCTAAGTTTGGGAACGTAGGTATCACCGCATAGGTCCAAATACCTCTGTAGAAGCGAGACACAAATAGAAGCGCGAACCAGTGGAAAAAAAGTCACTTGCGCAAACAAGAGCTACTTGCGCACCGATAGCTCAGAAGTGTTCAAAGTCGGGTGCTTTGCGCGGGAGTGGAACCCATATTTATAGGTGAGGCCATACCCCTACGCGCTGGACCCTGCGCACTAGAAGCATACCTGCGTGCCTACTACTTGCGTGCCGCAACACCTTATTTCTCGTTTTCCTTAGAGTCAAATCCTATTTCCTTTTTTGGATCCAACTTTGAGGGGGGACTTTTGTTGACACCCTTTTCCGTCACAGAGTCTAATGAATGAAAAAGGGGGATACCTTAAGCACAAAGAGATTCATCCTTTGAAGAAACATCAAAATATGAAAAAGTTCTGAACAAGTATTTATTTAAGCATGGATCGCGCAATTTTCACTGTGGTCGCGGAAGTAGACTTACATGCCACATATTGGTCGCGCAGGTGACTTGCGTGCCCTAAACGTTTTTTCCCAAGGTCCTCAATGGCCTATAAATACCCCTTGTGGGCCCCCCATTTCAAGGACAAAAAATCCAAAAGTCAGATTTAAGCTCTCGGCACCCTAGTCTCTATGTGAATTATTTTGAACACTTATAAGGTAATTTCTTACCTAGAATGGAAGATCTAATGAGGTGGAACAAGGACTAAGTGTGGAAATTCTTCAACACTTGCACACCTAAGTGTCTAACCCTTAAGGGAAATGAAGACACTTGCACGCCACCTTATCCCATCAATAGATCTTGAACTCCACCATTTTGTAAGCCTCTAGGGATAATACTAAGGGCTCGAGCCAAGCCTCTCCCAAGTATTACATTATGGGTTAACCGTCACCCAAGTACACATGTGTCGTGCAAGTATACTTGTGCGACCAGGACTTGTGCACCCAAATAAGACTTGCACGCCTGCCTCTTTTTGGGTGTCCCTTATGCCTATTCAACTCTTTTCTTCAAATCCACCTCTCCTCTTCAAGGTTTAGCCTTCAAAACCCTCTTCAATGCCATTTTTTAGGCATGGTTCCTTTGTTGGATTCCTTATCTGAAAGGAATTCTCTGGAACATCTCTCAAAACCTAGTGATTTACTTATCTTTATGTCACTAAGGTTAGATATTTCATTCATTAAACCTCATCATTTAAGATGAGAAGATCTTTAAATATGGGCATTCTCTTTAGGAATAAGCCCCAAGTCCCTTAACCTTGGCCTCCTTTTCAGGAGTCAGCCCCTGTCATAATTTCTCTTAACCTGGGCCTCCTTTTCAGGAGTAATCCCCAGTCACAAGTCCCTTAACCTGGGCCTCCTTTTCAAGGGTAAGCCCTAGGATTAATTTCTTTTGATTTGGGTTTCTTTCTCAAGAATAAAACACAATCATATGTCCCTTCTAATTTGGGCATCCTTCTTAGGAATAAGTCCTAAGTTAAGTATCCAAATCTCCATAAAGCACATATACCTTTATAGACCTTGTTCCTAGGTTTCTTCCCTAAAGAGAATCCCAATCTTAATCTATCTGTGTAGTTATACATACATAATCCCCACATCATATCTTATGATTACATTTTTTGTGGCACAATTGTTAGGTTTTACTAATACCTCTTATTTCTCACACCGAGCATGAATCACGTGCACTTAGAGCGTAAAAGTAATTATGACATCTTTATTTTGGACCATCAATTATGCATAAACCTCATACTTCTTTACTCAAAATATGTGGGTTCTGATTCCTTTTCTAAACAAGGATACGTAGGTAGCCCATCTACAGGTATGATCCCAAATCTGAAATAATCCATTTCCTTCTGAATGACAATAAACTTTAAGTGACCCACTGAGTGGATTTAAAACCAGTACGGTTATCATAATGACCAAGATATTTCTATATAATGTGTTAAAGGATACCATTGACTAAGAATCTCTAACAAATACAGATGATTCTCTATTGATGAAGAACCTCAAATACAAATAAAATATTCTCTAAATCTCATACATATCAATCATTGATTGTCAGATCTAAAGGAAAGCTCATTTTCATACTTGGTAATTTAATAAGGATTCATGAACATAACTCAAATCTATAAGAGAGTCCTGGAGTAGACAATAATTCCCCCCAAAAAGGTGTGATGAGTCCGACCTCCCATCCTATCGACCAATGAAAATTCTTAAGCCTCATCGGTCTATAACTAATGAGCACCTACCTTTGGAAATTAGGTCCAAATGGATATAAAATCATTGTATGTTTCCGGTTCTACGAACAAACCCGTTAGAAACCTATTGGAATGTTTGAACCATAAACAAACAACGTCATCCCCATTTTTTGGAGGAAACAAAAATTGTGAATCTGACGTGCATCCTTAACCAAGTTAAAATTATGTTTTACTTATTTGTTAGGCACCTATTTAACTCAATGTGAGGGCCATCAAAACAATCAGTAACTTATGTGCTCATCCGAAAGATGTAGTGGCCGAAATTATCATGATTATGTCTGTTATATCAAACAGGAACTCGTTTCCAAGATCTCTCTGTGTTACAGAAATGGCTTCTCTAAAGTTCACACCTATGAATGCATCTACTGCTACTCCTGCTAGATCTTCATCCACTCTGAGGACGACATCACCTAATCAGCGACTTCAACGCTAGGTCTCAAATGACCTTGTTAAGGAATATCGTCAACACAGTACCATTTCAACTCTAGAGTCTGCTCGACAAGCCCTCCAAGTAGATAATTCACCCTGGTTGTCCGGAAAGTGGCAACCAGTGATCAAGAAGCATGTGGTTCCAACCACCGTATCCAAGCGTTTCAGGATGTTATCCCAAAAACTCAATCACCAGTCCCTCCCATATTATGGGTAGGTGAATGAGAAGGTCACTCAAGGCCTTAATTCGAGGAAACAGAAGTCCTTCTCGTGGGTTCCCATCAACAATCACCGCCAGACTCATGCAGCAGTGCGCCCTCAACATGATGAGGGTATCACCTTTAGGGGTTCGTCTCAGGTTCCACACACTTGAGACTGCAAGATGAACCGCCAGAGGTGAAATCTGGTCAACAGGGAGTAGGTTCTTACTTCATCCCCCTCCAGGGAAGTCCATGAATCCAACTTGATGGCAAACAATGAGCGTGCATATACACCTGTCCGTCCTGATGTTATTGCCCAGCAGTCACATCTGGAAGTAACATGCCAATCCCACCAGGAAATTCCGACGGAGTATTATAGACAAAAATATACACCTTCTTATAACTCATCAGCTAGTCAGCAGGCTCATCTGACTACACCCAAATAAGCTCACCAATTTAATATGGTGGCAAATGATTAGTAGCGACATACACCTGTTTACAATCAACAATTCTGTTAGCAGTCTCGTCTGCCAGTATTAAAGGAAATTCATTAACCATGCTTAATGAAAAATAAAAAGCAGGCACATACACTTGCTAATGTTCATCAAGCCTACCAACAGTCTCAACTAGTAGCACCCATAGAAGTCGGCCGGAAAGCTCTGACGACAAATTTGGAGCAGACTCAACTCTCTGCCCCCACACATGAGTACTTTCAGAATCCACTGACAAGAAAAGGAATACAGGAGCAGGAATAGACACCTACTCCAAGAACAGAATGGACATATATTCCCATTCTGGAAGCTGAAGTCACCAAACACGTTTTGACAATGGTGAAAGAGCAGAAGAAAATCCCTGGTCATATTCTGGATGCCTATCAGAATATTATAATAGCTTTAGTCATTTTAGTGAAATTATTCTATTATTTGTATTTAAATTCAAGGCATCACCTATATAGATCCAACTCACAATTTGGGGGTTGCCTCGCTGTCCAGGACTTCCCATCTCGGTGGTGTTGTCGTCAACCTGGTGTGCGGCCTCCACTCGCCTGAGTCTCCCCTCACAGTTGCCCACCCATATGCTATGGCTGTTGGCCATCATCAACACCTGAGAAAGGAATAATCACCTGAGTCACTCATCGCCATTCCTGCTAGGGTTGTCAGCCAAGGAAGGGATCAAAATGGAATTGGGAGGAGGATATTGGATAATCCACTATCATTATGTGCATCTCTTATGTGTGTATTTATGTGCATCTCAGTGAAAGATTACCTTAATGATTTTATCAAGATTTAAGGGATGTTGAAAAACTATTTTCCACCAGTGTTGGGAGAATTTTAGGGATAACTTGAGGATTAAAGAAGAATTAATTAATAAGTGATCATGTCAGCGCTTATTGATGTGAATAACACCGATTTTATTTCACCGTTTCGACCAAAAAAATATCCTAATTTGATCGAATAAAGTCAACTCTTGGTGGGGAGCACCCATTCTGATTTTGAAATTTCAAATTCCAACTATTACTACTAATAACATTATTAGTCATTTTTATAAATTATTTTATTTTTATGTTTTGTTTTATTATATATATATATAACAAAATATTTTACTAAAAATATATATATTTTTTAAAACACTTTAAAATCATTTTTTAACTATATATTGTTTTTAAATGAAAAACCCAATTCGCAAATCCCCTTTTACAATGGAGGAGCTTTGAGGATTCTACTCACATTTTCAACATGGGATTCTCAAAGGTTTTTCCACCTCATCAATCCAAACCACCAAATGAGTCACACAAAAAAACTTTATTTATTTTATTAATAAAAATTATTGCAATACCACACTTTTTATTCATAAAATTAACTCTCTAGATCATAAGTGAATCATTATAAATAATTAAATTATCTTTTGATTTTAAAATTTACTTAGTATCAAGATCTCAAAGTATTATTATATTTACAAGTTTTCGAAACATTAAATTTGTTAATATTTAAGATAAGCTGGAGATATCATACATACAATGATCTTTCCATCCAAAATCTCATTTTGTAGAACTTTTATATCCATGTTCTTATATCATATTCATGAACTCTCTGAGGAGTAGACTCATTAACTCCTGTAAAAAGCGACACTACTTCTAAGTTCACATACACAAAATATTACTACATGCTTCTATTATTAAAACATACAACTCATAGAGTCTTAATATTTTGTTAAGATTTTATAACTCAACCTTTTGTCATAACATATGATATTGACATCAAGTAGTTGGGGTTACAATTTTCAATATCCACAATCATCTTCGCAACTTCTTTTTTCCCATTAAACAATTTTATTTGGATCTACCTATAGAAAGTGTTTGGTTTCCATCACAAAAATAATTTATTCTATGGGTTTTAACCCCATTTCTTTATTAGTTGCATGAATGATCCCTCTTAATAGAGATTTTTTAAAAGGATCCATATGATTTTTACATGATCCCACATAGACAATTGTCATGGAATTATCTTGTAAAAATTATCTCACATAATCGTGTCTCAAAATCATGTGTCTAGACTTTCCATTATACATACAACTATATTCCCTTGATAAAGTCATTTCACTATCACAACTGATAAAGATATGAGGAATTAGACTAGGCCCCAATCTAATATCCAATAATAGATTCCTAATTCATTCAGCTTCCCTTTCACATGTTGTTAAGGTGAAAATTTATGACTCCAATGTCAAATGTGAAATATATGTTTGTTTCTTGCTCACCCAAGAAACAACACAACCTTCAAGAGTAAATAACCATCCAGGTGTGGATTTATTATCACCAATACTGGTAATCCAACTCACATCAGTGTATCCTTCTAATACATTCTGATAATCATTGTAATATAAGATTAAATATTTGGTATTTATTTAGTATCCAAATATTGTCGTTATACATCTCCAATGATCTATACCATGATTACTAGTATATTTACTCATTTTACACACTAAAAAAACAATATCAACCTAGTACAATTCATTTCATTCATTAAAGAAACAATTTCACTAGCATACTAAAGTTGTCCTTGAGTATTCCCATATTTATAAACAATTTAACACTAGAATCAAATGGAGTATTAGAATCCTTGAAACCAAGATGATAAAATATATTTAACATTTTTTCTATGTAATGACGATGATTTAAAGAATACCCCTCCTATGTTTTCTAACTACAATACCTAGAATAGTATCAACTATTCCAAGATAATTAATTTTAAATATAAAAGAAAAACAATTCTTTGTCAAATTTACACCAATCATATTGGTTTCATAAATTAACATGCCATCCATATATAAACTCACAATAACTCCACATTCTTCTGTAAACTTTGAATCAACACATTTATCGGTGTTTTTATGAGTAAATCCATTAGATAAAATAATAAAATCAAATTTCTCATGCCATTTCTTTAGAACTTGTTTATGGCCATACATAGATTTAACTAGTTTACTTACTTTATTTTTATTACATTGGAAAACAAACACTTATAGTTTTTTCATATAAATATCTTCATTTAAGTCTCCAATTAAAAAAAAGTTTTAACTTCCATTTGATAGTCATAAATATGATTAATTTAAGCTAAATAAAATAAAATCATTATTGATGTAATTGAAACTGCAAGTGCATAAGTATCAAAATAATCCATCCCATTTTTATATGAAACATTTAGAAACCAATCTAGATTTAAAATCTTCAATGTTAACATTAGAATCATACTTCTTTATGAAAACTCATTTAAAACCAATAGGTTTTGAACCACTTGGTAAATCTTTTATGACCCATGTATTATTCCTCATAATGGAATCCATGCAATCATTAATTGATTCTATATAGAAAGAAACATATCTAGAACTTGTAGCTTCTTTGTATGTATTTGCTTCATCTTCTCTAGTCAATACTATAGGATTCTTATTTAGAAGATGATCACTTTGATCTCCCAAAAAAATGAAAACAATGGAATCAAACGAAATAAAATCTAGATGTAGATGTTTCTCCTTCATAATTCTTGTACTCCATTGTAGAGACCCGAAGCTTGAAGTACATGGTCATTACATTACTTTTGCAGAATACTTGGTACATAACAAAAACACACACACAAGGATCGTAATAGTTTAGTGTCTTTGGAAACTCGGAACGTAATCTTCTAATCGTGGTGAAAGATCTTCAATATCTCCCATAAAGATCTTCCCCTTTTTTTACCTAAAACCTTTCTTTATATCCTAGGGGAAAAGAAAACATAAAAGGGTGAGCTCAAATGCTCAGCAAAGGAAAATAAAGGAAATAAAAATCATATCATATCTTTTTGAAAATCATAACCTGCAAAAGAGATCATAATATCTTAACATGGAACAAATCATAGAAGTGAAAATGAGATACCCATAATCATAACATGAAACTTGAAACTTTGTGTCATGCACACATAATCATGGAAAATCATTTCTTGTTAGTCATGACTCATTTCCAAGACTATCTTAGTGGACAAAGTCCCTTTCTGAACCGAGTCACCCTCATTCCAGTCCTGTTTCACTGAACCGGTATAACCTACCGTTCCAGCCATGTCTATCTCATGAGATATAAAATCTTACCCAATGCATTGGAGGGAGATATAGGTCCCACCCATCTTTAATGAATCCTTTCTTATGTGTTCCACATAATCATAAACCATACATCATAGCGTAACCCATGTAATAAAAATGGGATTCTTAAACAACATGACATCATAAAACAATTCATATAAGATAAAGGAATCCATAAAAATATTTCCATCACGACATAATCAAACCAATGTAATAATAGGGATAAAAACAGAACCCTTTTATTATCTTAGATGGAAAATAATTTTGATAAAATACTTGAAATCCATTCTTGAGGAAAATATCCTTTCTACTTCAAAAACATTTTTCCTTTCATAACATGTCATACGACTTTAAAATAAAAGAAGTTGATTAAAAATAAACTTGAAAACTTGTAAAGGAAGTTTCTTGTAAATAATGTTTTAAAAATCCATTCATGCCGTATAAGTTAAAAAAAACATTCTTCGTACTTTTGTCAGAAAAGTCAAAAATTACCTCGTACGAAAAACGACAAAAGATTCCTTTCATACATATTACTAAAAACTCACCGAAGGGTAAAAATGGATTTAAACAATTGTAGGTGGATGGAAATAATATTACATATTGATCAAACATGGATGTGGATGATAAAATACACCCCAGTAAATACTTACGAATAAACAATCTCGGATAAAAACGAGATTGTGATATTTCCCTTACCTTAGGTCCGATTTGCTTTATAGGTGTCCGAAGCTCCTGTATAATGATTTCAATCATGTTATTGACTTATTCCAGAATCATATTCATTGTTATTATATCATATATGGTCCACTTATGACTTTATATTACCCGTTCTTTTGTAAATTCATGTTAAAGTAGCGTTTTGGGTAAAATCGTCTCATTTGTCGTTCATGTTTTTAACTTGTAATTATTAATATGATTACTTGGATCATGATTACTTATATCCAGAATGTAAAACATGATTTATATATAATATATATTCAGAATATATATATATATATATATCGATAAATGGAATGAAATACACCGTTCATGGAGACGGTAGTCCGTACGTACGCATGAACGCTGTTTTCGTTTCCTTATTGAATTGAATGGAATTAAGTAGATGACATACATATAAATATACATAAATCCAGTATCATTATTATGTCATATATTTCATTAGTACTTATTATATATACTTTATAATCATTCATGAATGGTTAATCATTGAGAATGAATCTCATTACGTCGTGGAGACGGTAGTCCGTACGTACGCACGAGCGATGATATCGTTCCCATGGTCGTGGAATTGTGTTGAAGTGTATGTATACTATTTAAGTATCAATATCACTTTATAATAATCATGTATATTTACACATTACACCATTATACCCATACAATTAAGGTGGTGACGGAAAATAGATTACACCACGGCGTGGAGACGGTATTCCGTACGTACGCACGCGTGGGGATTTCCTTTCTCCGTAGGATGGATAGAAGGTTAATTAGAGTTGTTTCATATTTATAATAACATATCAGTATATAATAAATACATATGTTATTACTTTATCATGAAACAACTAAACAAGAAGAAGTTGAAGAAGAAAGAAATTGAAAAGATCGGTAATGGATATTACCTCTTCTTTGGAACACCTCTTTGAATCCTCCACTTAGGGAACTAAGATTGGTCTTTGAAGAAGAGAAGGAACTCTAGGATTATTCTAGGTAAGTGGAGAAGGGATTTTGGTAGGGGTTGGCAGAGCTTGATTGCTCAAATTGGTGTGAGGAGGAGGGGGAGGAGGTGCCCTTTTATAAGGGAGGAGAGGGGCACCTTAGGAATATCTCAAAATATTATTTTATATTAAAGTCAAAATCGGTTTATAATGGTTCCAAAGGGTCTTATTTAGAATCTAAAGTGGGTATGGGTCGAAATCCTATCATCAAATAGGATTTAGACAAGTTTAGGGTATTATTTTAACCTTATCAATTAGATTTAACTCTAATTTAAATAATTTAACTTTTACCGTGTGTTTTTGTTTTCTTTCACTATATGGTTAATACACTTACTATAACATGCCAAAAGAACCCCAAATTGTATATTATTAACACATATATACTTATCTAAGTCATTTGGACGAACCTTAGATTTTTAGGAATAAAATAACAATTAATAATATAATATTTGATTTAAAAACTATTTTGTGTCAATTTTGACACTATTTGATATATGATTTTTGTGAAAGTCATAAGAGAATTATATTTTCGAACCATGTTGATTAAATCAACACTAATATATCATAGTAACCTAGAAAATTAGTGGAGTTCATAAAAAGTCTTAAATTACATTTATTTGGATATTTATAATATCAATTATGTCAATATTTCATTAATAAGATAATTACTGCATCATCTTTGTGTCATAAATAAATTAACATATTTGATGTCTAAAAATTACAAATAAATTACCATCATGTAGGAAAGCTTTTTAGCTTTCTAATGAATATTTACAATCGAATTTATCTTATGTACAACTCTATATTTAAAATGTTTTAGTAAATATACTTTGATTTTAACTCTTTTAACTCTTCTTTGAATTAAATAATAATAAATGTCCTAATCTAATCCAAGTGGGCCTAAATGATAATATTTTACACTTAATGTTGTTTTTGGTCGAGATACACTTGTCCAATAGAATTAGTACATTTGGTAGGGTAATATTAATATCATTCTTACCCTTAATTACCCTATTTACTTTTAACCGTGGTAAATAAAAGTAAAAAGCTACTATTCACCAAAAATTATTTTCATCTCATTGAACAAAATTTTACTTAATGACATCAACCGTGTCTCTTGGATTTTTGAAATTCCATTCACAGAAGCGGTAAAATTAAGTTTTATGAAAAATTCAGTTTTTTTTACTACCACTTAGTAGTTTCACTATTCATCAAACATTGATGTTTTTCAGAACAATGCCAAAATTTCAACCTAAGCTATATTTCATATTCCGAATTTAAAAATGAAGTCTATTTTACCAAATTCATAACATATAAGTTGCATTAATTAATTTTATAATTAAATCCCGCTGTTAAAACAAATAGCGTGTTTTTAAGAAACAATATCTATCAAAAGATTGACACTTGATTATGTCTGGTTTAAATGTGAAATTATGTCCAATGACCAACATTGTATTAAATTGTAAAAATATATTCTAAATATACTTTAAAATCACTCAAATTAATGATTTATCACTATTAATTATTTCGATTAAAAAAGTTGTTTTTAATTATAATTTAGTAATTTTCACTATTCATCAGAATATGAAAGTTATCCGAAAAGTACCAAAATTTCACCTTAGTTAAATTCGATACCCCGAATCCAAAAATGAAGTCCATTTTGAGATCTAAAATTTCTAAAATTTAAAAAGTGGTTATTACTATTCATAATGGCTAGTTTTAATAATATTTTAATAGCATATCGTTGTTTCGTGAAACTCAGTATTGCGTACTACACACGCTATCGAGGAAGGTTGCGATTGCGTGTAATGTAAGGCAAGTCAAGGATGCTTGTTGTGAAAGCTCCTTTTGGTGTAGCATACAACACAAGACATTAATAAAATTAAAAAGAATATTTTTCATAAAATCCCGGGCTGTTACATTCTACCCCCCTTAAAATGAATTTCACCCTTGAAATTCATCGGGGTTATAAATAGTTTACTATTAAAAAGTTTCTTTAATAGAAACCCACATCGTAAAAAGGAATACCAAAACTTGGCTTTAAAAACTAAAGTATGAAATGTAACGATTACCCAAATAACCTAATCATTGGGTTTCCACATAGGTGAAAATATAGATATGGAAGAGAAATCTAACCATCATGTTCTGATGGAGAGTGGTAGAGAAAATGGCTATGGAAAAGCCAGCAATCACAATGCCATAAATTTGTGATGATCTAAGGTACCATCTGATTCATCAGATATAAGATCACTAGGACAACATTTTTGGTTTTCAAGATCATTTCCCTAAAGTTGATGAATTAAAAGAAATACTTACATGATTTTGGTACAATCTCACTATTGTTCGTGAATTGAACAATTTCCGCTTCATATTATAAAGAAATGAAGTTGAATTTGTTATTTGTGAAGTGTTAGCAGATCATGTGATAGAATGACGGGTCATTCCATCTGTCTCAAACAAAATGTTAGCAAAAGTTATTAATCATATATGGTTCCTAAAATGGACTTATACTTCATATATCATACTGCTTAATATAATAAAACTAGTTTCTACTAAACAGGGACTTCCTGTAGGTCAGTGGTAGGTGATAAAGGCCAGTCACACTTCGGTTGCGGGTTCGATTCCCACAGCCTTGTCCGACGCGATGGGCTGTCGCCCGTCCTGCAGGTTTTCCTTTTTCTAAAACTATATTACTATAAAATCCCATCAATAATATCGAGAAAACTTCTATCCTTAATCAATACTAACTTATTTCCAACATAATCCATTCCAATCTTTAGGCTTATCCATAATACTGCAGTCCACTCTCGTAACATAGTGAAAACGATTACCAGAGATTTAACACCATAGTCGATCCCCATATATCATAAGATATGTTTTACTGGTCACATTTCAAACATTCAAATCCCTTAATCATGTATTCTCTTGAATACCTTAGTGAAAACATGAATGTAGTTAAAATTTAACACTTTCCACATACCAAAATCCTCAAAATTCTATATACTCAAACAATGATATCACTTAGTCCTTATATCAATCATGAGCTCATGAATACTGTTAAACATTTCGTTTTCTCATTTTCCCTTCATTATGCTCATATCATCTTATTTCCAAAAATATCTCAATCACTTTGAATACCACATTAGACCAATACATAAATATTCCAATACATTATGATACAACATTATTTTGGAATCCCATTACATAAACACTTAATCATTCCACCACATCGTTATCATATTCAACATCACCAATGGTGATCGCATGTGACTTCCCTTTGTCCTTTGCCTTAAGCGGTTGCTCATGTCGATCATCACTAACCCTTGGATTAGGGCATTTATTAGCATAATGCCCCATTTCCTTGCACTTGAAGCATTGAAGTGTTGGTGGTGCGTTCTCTGCAGTGTTAGCTTTATTCACATCATTAGAAAACCTTTTTCCATTACTTCGACACTCAGCTGCTCGATGACCTTCTTTTCCACACATAAAACATATTCTAGTCCCTTTAAGACAATCTCTACCATGCTTCTTTCCACACTTTGTGCATAAGGAAACATTCATCTTCTTTTCACCATTATTCTGATATTTCTCCTTGAACTCCATCTTTCGTTTCTTGTCAAAACCATGAGATGGATATGTAACACCAACTTCCATTTCTACCTTGATAGCACAACGCAAAATTTCTTCATAGCAACTGAAGTCTCTTATAGATAATTCCCTTCGAAGAATTGGTTTTAAGCCACTGAAAAATCGATCAACTTTACTTTCAGGTTGGATGATAATGCCAGATGCATACCTTGCAAGTCTTGTAAAATTTTCTTCGTATATACCAACAGATTCATCATCCTTCTGCTTCTTCTCAAGAAACTCCTTTTCCATCTTTGTTCGAAGAATACGAGGGAAGTACTTACTGAAAAACAAGTTCTTGAACTCGTCCCATTCCATGGACTCAATTTCATCTCTTTGGCTCGTATTCTTGATAAGATTCCACCATTGATCAGCTTCACCTTCCAAAAGATATACTGCTAAGATGACTTTATTATGTTCAGAACATTGAAGAACTGAAAATATCTTTTCAGTGGTACTGATCCATTGTTCAGCAACAAGTGGATCGGAAGTCCCACTGATAGAAGGTGGACGTTGCCTCATGAAGGACTCAATAGAATATTGTTCCCTTCTCTACTCATTTGGAAGTCTAGAATGATTCATAGCTTGTGTAAGGATAGCAATAAGATTTTTCACTCCATCTCCCATAACATTTGTTTGTTCAGGAGGACAATCATTGCATTGTCCATTGCATTGATCAACACGGTTCCTTCAGGTTCCAGCCATCGTCTAAAACCCAAAAAGAATAGTGTGAGAGGCAAAAATCATGCTAGGGAAAACAACATAATAAAGGGGGAGTACCTTCAATATCTAACATCTTAGGTTCAATTCTATGATCGTTAGCGTAGTTCTAGCACTATAGCCTATACGTATACTTAACCTTAGGGACATCCCTAGACATACCTTAGAAATATCTCTTGGGATCTCACTAACGTTTTTGTATCCTAGTTTCCAAAGGTTGACTAAACCTTTCCTCTGATACCAACTGTAGAGACCCGAAGCTTGACGTACATGGTCATTACATTACTTTTGCGTAATACTTGGTACATAACAAAAACACACACACAAGGATCGTAATAGTTTAGTGTCTTTGGAAACTCGGAACGTAATCTTCTAATCATGGTGAAAGATCTTCAATATCTCCCATAAAGATCTTCCCCTTTTTTTTACCTAAAACCATTCTTTATATCCTGGGGAAAAGAAAACATAAAAGGGTGAGCTCAAATGCTCAGCAAGGGCAAATAAAGGAAATAAAAATCATATCATATCTTTTTGAAAATCATAACCTGCAAAAGAGATCATAACATCTTAACATGGAAAAAATCATAGAAGTGAAAATGAGATCCCCATAATCATAACATGAAACTTGAAACTTTGTGGCATGCACACATAATCATGGAAAATCATTTCTTGTTAGTCATGACTCATTGCCAAGACTATCTTAGTGGACAAAGTCCCTTTCTGAACCGAGTCACCCTCGTTCTAGTCCTGTTTCACTGAACCTGTATAACCTACTGTTCCAGCCATGTCTATCTCATGAGATATAAAATCTTTACCCAATGCATTGGAGGGATATATAGGTCCCACCCATCTTATAATTAATCCTTTCTTATGTGTTCCACATAATCATAAACCATACATCATAGCATAACCCATGTAATAAAAATGGGATTCTTAAACAACATGACATCATAAAACAATTCATATAAGATAAAGGAATTCATAAAAATATTTCCATCACGACATAATCAAACCAATGTAATAATAGGGATAAAAACAGAACCCTTTTATTATCTTAGATGGAAAATAATTTTGATAAAATACTTGAACTCCATTATTGAGGAAAATATCCTTTCTACTTCAAAAACATTTTTCCTTTCATAACATGTCATACGACTTTAAAATAAAAGAAGTTGATTAAAAATAAACTTGAAAACTTGTAAAGGAAGTTTTTTGGAAATAATGTTTTAAAAATCCATTCATGCTGTATAAGTTAAAAAAACATTCTTCGTACTTTTGTCGGAAAAGTCAAAAAGTACCTCGTACGAAAAACGACAAAAGATTCCTTTCATACATATTACTAAAAACTCACCGAAGGGTAAAAATGGATTTAAACAATTGTAGGTGGATGGTAATAATATTACATATTGATGAAACATGGATGTGGATGATAAAATACACCCCAGTAAATACTTACGAATAAACAATCTCGGATAAAAATGAGATTGTGATATTTCCATTACCTTAGGTCTGATTTGCTTTGTACGTGTCCGAAGCTCCTATATAATGATTTCAATCATGTTATTGACTTATTCAAGAATCATATTCATTGTTATTATATCATATATGGCCCACTTATGACTTTATATTACCCGTTCTTTTGTAAATTCATGTTAAAGTAGCGTTTTGGGTAAAATCGTCTCATTTGTCGTTCGTGTTTTTAACTTGTAATTATTAATATGATTACTTGGATCATGATTACTTATATCCAGAATTTAAAACATGATTTATATATAATATATATTCAGAATATATATATATATATATATATATAATATATCGATAAATGGAATGAAATACACCGTTCATGGAGACGGTAGTCCGTACGTACGCATGAACGCTGTTTTCGTTTCCTTATTGAATTGAATGGAATTAAGTAGATGACATACATATAAATATAAATAAATCCAGTATCATTATTATGTAATATATTTCATTAGTACTTATTATATATACTTTATAATCATTCATGAATGGTTAATCATTGAGAATGAATCTCATCGCGTCGTGGAGACGGTAGTCCGTACGTACGCACGAGCGATGATATCGTTCCCATGGTCGTTGAATTGTGTTGAAGTGTATGTATACTATTTAAGTATCAATATCACTTTATAATAATCATGTATAGTTACTCATTACACCATTATACCCATCCAATTAAGGTGGTGACGGAAAATAGATTACACCACGGCGTGGAGACGGTATTCCATACGTACGCACGCGCGATGATTTCCTTTCTCCGTAGGATGGATAGAAGGTTAATTAGAGTTGTTTCATATTTATAATAACATATCAGTATATAAGAAATACTGATGTTATTACTTTATCATTATACAACTAAACAAGAAGAATTTGAAGAAGAATGAAATTGAAAAGATCGGTAATGGATATTACCTCTTCTTTGGAACACCTCTTTGAATCCTCCACTTAGGGAACTAAGATTGGTCTTTGAAGAAGAAAAGGAACTGTAGGATTATTCTAGGTAAGTGGAGAAGGGATTTTGGCAGGGGTTGGCAGAGCTTGAGTGCTCAAATTTGTGTGAGGAGGAGGGGGAGGAGGTGCCCTTTTATAAGGGAGGAGAGGGGCACCTCAGGAATATCTCAAAATATTATTTTATATTAAAGTCAAAATCGGTTTATAATGGTTCCAAAGGGTCTTATTTCGAAGCTAAAGTGGGGATGGGTCGAAAGCCTATCATCCAATATGATTTAGACAAGTTTAGGGTATTATTGTAAACTTATCAATTAGATTTAACTCTAAGTTAAATAATTTAACTTTTACCGTGTCTTTTTGTTTTCTTTCACTATATGGTTAATACACTTACTATAACATGCCAAACGAACCCCATATTGTATATTATTAACACATATATCCTTATCTAAGTCATTTGGCCGAACCTTAGATTTGTAGGAATAAAATAACAATTAATAATATAATATTTGATTTAAAAACTATTTTGTGTCAATTTTGACACTATTTGATATATGATTTTTTTGAAAGTCATAAAAGAATTATATGTTCGAACAAAGTTGATTAAATCAACACTAATATATCATATTAACCTATAAAATTAGTGGAATTCATAAAAAGTCTTAAATTACATTTATTTTGGTATTTATAATATCAATTATGTCAATATTTCATTAATAAGATAATTACTGCATCATCTTTGTGTCATAAATAAATTAACATATTTGATGTCTAAAAATTAAAAATAAAATACCATAATGTAGGAAATATTTTTATCTTTCTAATGAATATTTAAAATCGAATTTATCTTATGTACAACCCTATATTAAAAATGTTTTAGTAAATATACTTTTATTTTAACTCTTTTAACTCTTCTTTGAATTAAATAATAATAAATGTCCTAATCTAATCCAAGTGGGCCTAAATGATAATATTTTACACTTAATGTTGTTGGTGGTCGAGATACACTTGTCCAATAGAATTAGGACATGCGTTAGGGTAATATTAATATCATTCTTACTCTTAATTACCCTATTTACTTTTAACCGTGGTAAATAAAAGTAAAAAGTTACTATTCACCAAAAATTATTTTCATCTCATTGAACCACATTTTACTTACTGACATCAACCGTGTCTCTCGGATTTTTGAAATTCCATTCACAGAAGCGGTAAAATTAAGTTTTATGAAAAATTCAGTTTTTTTTAACTACCACTTAGTAGTTTCACTATTCATTAAAAATTGATGTTTTTCAGAACAATGCCAAAATTTCATCCTAAGCTATATTTCATATTCTGAATTTCAAAATGAAGTCTATTTTACCAAATTCATAACATAGAAGTTGCATTAATTAATTTTATAATTAAATCCCGCTGTTAAAACAAATAGCGTGTTTTTAAGAAACAATATCTATCAAAAGATTCACACTTGAATATGTCTGGTTTAAATGTGAAATTACATCCAATGACCTACATTGTATTAAATTGTAAAAATATATTCTAAATATACTTTAAAACCACTCAAATTAATGATTTATCACTATTAATTATTTCTATTAAAAAAATTGTTTTTAATTATAATTTAGTAATTTTCACTATTCATCAGAATATGAAAGTTATCCGAAAAGTACCAAAATTTCACCTTAGGTTAAATTCGATACTCCGAATCCAAAAATGAAGTCCATTTTGAGAGCTAAAATTTCTAGAATTTAAAAAGTGGTTATTACTATTCATAACGGTTAGTTTTAATAATATTTTAATAGTATATCGTTCTTTCGTGAAACTCAGTATTGCGTACTACACATGCTATTGAGGAAGGTTGCGATTGCGTGTAATGCAAGGCAAGTCAAGGATGCGTGTTGTGAAAGCTCCTTTTGGTGTAGCGTACAACACAAGACATTAATAAAATTAAAAAGAATATTTTTCATAAAATCCCGGGCTGTTACATCCATTTAGGTTCAACTTGAGAATCATCATTATTCTCTGTTATTGTTGTTGAACCAGAGGGACTAAAAGAGATATGGGTACGAGGAATAACCTCCTCCACATCATATTTATAAAATTTATTTTCAAAAAAATCTACATCCCTTTATTCAAAAATTATATTAGCTCTTAAATTCATAATTATAATACTTTTCTATTTTCTGCATATCCAACAAAACACCTTTATTTGATCTATGAACAATTTTAGTTATTTTAGGCTCAAGAACTGTATGATAAACTAAACACCCCCTCACTTCAAAATATGCAAGATTAGGTATTCTACCTTTCTAAATTTCATAAAGGGACAACTTTTTTATTAGAAGAATTCCTATTATGAATATGTCATGAAACCAATAAATCTTTAATCCATAAATTTAATGGTAAATTAGATATATTAATCATTCAATTTAACATTTCTACTAAAGAATGTCCTTTTTCCTCTCAGCTAATCCATTTTTTTGAGGTGTGAAAGGATAATTACTTTGATGAATTATTTTAGTTTCCCCACATAACTCTTTAAACTCATTCATAAAGTATTCACCACCAATATTTGAGTGTAACACTTTAATATTTTTGTTTAATTGGTTTTTAAATTCATCTCAATACTTCTTAAACATATTAAAGGATTCACCCTTTTTCTATGAAGATATATATGTAAATATATCTGGTAGTTATCAATAAAATTAATAAAATAACTTTTTCCTCTATGAGTTAATATACCATTTAATTCACAAATATCATAATGTACAAATTATAATATATAATAATTAATTTCAACACTTTAAAAAGTTTTCTTAATAGTTTTAGATTATACACATGTTTCACATTTATTAAATTCATTTACAAAGTTAATTAAGTTTATATTATTTATTACTTTTAATAAATTATAAGAAATATGTGCTGAACGACCATGCCATAAATTAGAAGAATAAATTAAGTAAGTATAAGATTAAATCATATTATTAATGGAAATTTGACAAATTCCATTATTTGAGTAACCATTCCCCATAAACATTCCTCCCTTTGACAAGATAACCTTGTCATATTCGAATGAAACCATAAATCCCTTTTTACATAGAAGTTTGAAAGAGACTAAATTCTTTCAAATTTTAGGTACATAAAATACACTAAGAAGCGTCAAATTATTCCAAGAAGTAAATTCTATTTACAAATTTCCTTTTCTACTGACATTTATGCATTCATTATTTCCAATGTATACTTCCTTTGTGATAGTACAACCATAAAATGTTTTGAACACAGAATGATCCATGCACACATGAATTGTTTCACCAGAATCAAGCCACCATCCCATCTTCATTGTAGTCATATTGACTTCAAATATCATTGACACTAGATTATCTTCATTAATCATATTTTCACTAAGCTTATCAACTTTATTTATATAGATACATTCCCACACAGAATGTCTTGGTTTTCCATAGACAAAGCATTCTTCTTTCTTCTTGGAAGGATTTACTTTATTCTTGAATTGTTGAATTTTATTCTTAACATGTAAGGAATAGTTTTTTGTGCCTTTACCTCAATAATATAGATCTTGGTATCAAATTGTGAAGTCATAAACACATCTCTCAACATGGATTCTTCCTCATTGAGAAGAAGATTTTGTAGTTGTTCCAAGGAAATATCATCACATTTTTAATGAGTGAGTTACCAAATTCCTTCCAAATAGGCGGAGATTTATCAATAATTACACCAACTTGTAAAGTTTTTGGTATATTAATATTAAGGGAAAAATATTGTTTACAATTAGTTGGATCTCATGAAATTTCTCCAACATTGTCATGTTATCAACCATTTTGATGTTAAGATACTTTTCAATAAGAAATTAATTGGTACCTTCTTCCTCATATTTTTACTTGAACTCGAGCATATACCATATCTATCGAGAAGACTTTATTTATAAAAATAATCATAAAGACGATTTGATAATTTTTTGAGAATATTTCCTTGAAATAAAACACGATCATCATCCTGTTTCTTCCTCATTTCCAAAATTTTCTTGACTTAATTAATCTTAACTGGTGTGCTATTAAGATTTAGAGCTGGCTCATTGGGAATGTGAGGAAAGTTTGGTTTGAGGATGTAAAAAATCTTAAACATAGTAAATAGAAAATTCATCTTGTCCTAACACTGGGAGAAGTTGGTTCCATCGAAATGGTCATGTTTGACCATGTAATGGTTTATCACTTTTAGGTATTTAGATTCCATATTATAGTTTGTGACTTTATTCAAACCCTTTTGATTGTTTGAAAATAAGTTGGCATACAGAGAAGACATATCGAATCGTGATGCATGCATTCAATTAATTGTCCAAAGGTGTTTGATCAACCCCAATTATTGGTGTATGGTTCTCAGTAGAATTTTCCATTGGGGATATAGAAAATATTTAGGGAAATAAAAACACAAATTTCTGACATCCCTACAACACAGATGTTGGGAAAATTATGTGGATAAATTTTAGATTGAAGAATAAATAAATAATAAACAATATCATCATCACATATTTATAGATCAAAATTAGTGTGTATTTAAACACTTTGATCTCACTATTTTGATCAAAATATACCTTGGTTTGATCAAAGTGTGACAACTCTCAGTGGGGGGAACCCATTCAGATTTTGAAAATTCAAATTCCAACCCTTATGACTAATCACTTTATTAGTCGTTTTAATAAAATATTTTATTTTATTCTATTTTTATTTCTAATTTTTTTTGGTTATATATATATATAATATAAAAAAACATTTTACTAAAAAAAAATATATTTTTAAAAAACTTTAATATCATTTTGAAATATATATTTTTTTAAATGAAAAACCCAATTCCAAAATCCCATTTTATAAGGGAGGATATTTTGGAATTATTCCTACATTTAAAATGTGTAATTCCTGAAGTTTTATCCACCTTATCAATCTAAAATTTAAAATGGGTCCCACAAAAAAACTCTATTTATTTTATTCATAAAAATTATAACATCTCTCTATCCCTCTCTCTTGTTTATCATTGTTAAAAAAATTCACACAGCCAATAAAAAGTTACGGAAAAATTTTATTAACCAAAACGAAGAATCCATGATATGGAATTTCCAAGGATCCATTATTCTATAAACTAATAACTATGAACAGATATCCATTGATCTCAATTAAAATTTGAGAAAATAGAATTTAACAAACATGAAGAATAATCATGAAGACGAAACATTAATAAATAACCCACAAAAAATATAGGTCCCAATCCATCGATAATTATGTGGTTTACCAAGAATGGAGATAAGAACAAAATAAATAACACTACATCATATTTGGATTGATTTCTAGAGATAATTGCATTGTTTTCTCACTCTATCGTTGATCCCCTTCGAAGTACAACATCGTCTGATTTTCCAGTGTCTCCCAATACCCTTTTCAAACTCCCCAAGCATTACATTGGAAAATACCCCTAATATTGATAGTTAAAGGGAATTATAAGAAGGGGAGTTAGGGTTCAAACTGATAAAGGTTAATAAATTGATTAATTTATTGAATCAATTAATTAAATTAATTATTTCCATCCCTGATATCATAAACCTGGAAACTCTGATGTGAACCCAAATTACATCATACTTGGGATAACCCCACCGTAAAAGAATCAATCAAAATTTCAGTTTTCTCATATGATGCTATATGTTTTAGATAAAATAAAGTTATGGAAAATATTTCCATGAACCAAGATAGAGTGCCAACTAACCAGACACCCAACCCAGTTCATGGCATGGCCTGAAGGGCATTCCTGACCCCCATAGGTAGGCAACTAGTACTTGGGTATCAATAACATTCTTTGGGAATGATTTCACCAATTTTCATAAGAATAAATAACCAATAGAATCAAACAATACATAGCTGAATAGCCAAAACCAAACATGGTTCCACAATTTTTAGATTCTAGGTTTACAATTTTAAATAAAAACCAAAAATACCATAAAGTAAAGAAAGCTCCAAACATCCCAATAACCTCTGTGTGACATGAGGAGAACAACCACCACGCCACCACCACCATCTACAACAAGGGGAACACTAGCAACACAAACCACCAACATAACCAAGACTCGTATTTCCTTTAATTGGGTCATACAAACAATGTCAACATAAACCCAACTGTGTATGTATGATGTAAGCCAAATCCCAATAGGATTCCACCCAAAAAAAAATATTCCATGCTATAACATTAGAAGACAAATTAACATTCACTTTAATACACAAATTTTGAAACATTTTAAGAAATCATTTTAAGGAAAATCATCTTCAAGGAACCATTTTTAGAAATACACTTTTAGAGGAAACACATCTTGGAAAAACCATTTCTCAACAAACTTTCTTAAAAAAATAATATAAAATTGAGTTCCATCGTATGATGATATATGAAACCAAATCACATAAGTCTCTTGTCACATTAGAGCACCATGGGTAAATCCCTAAGGGTAATCTAGCTCGAGTGATAGACTAAAACCTTATACCTCGATGGAAGGTGGTATAATAACCAAAACCACCAAATTTGTTATGGACGAGCCACTAAGAGGGGACACCCCATGGGACTAGTGGTATCCAATAATCATAATTTAGTTAGTGTTGTAATAATCAATCCAGCTAAGTGGAACTTGGAATTTCCACTTCAATATCACTAGCGTACTAGATATAGTCAGCCCACCAAGATACCTAGGATTAATTTGGTGCTCAAATTCTCATTCAACATGTCACAAAATAAACCTTTTCACACACACATGCCAATAATTATAAATACATTATAAAATCATTATTTTCTATAAACCAAATCACTTTCTATTTTACACAAACCAAAACCACTTTCAAATACATTTACCACCACTTATGCAATTCATAAATCCCTATTGAAAAAACACAAGAAAATAACACCTTTGTTCAATCAATTCAAGGGTCCAAGACCCTTTCAAATCCACACATAGACCAAGTTGATTTTTAAAACTTTCTTTCCATAAATCAAATAATTTACAGTTCATACCAAAGGTGCACACCAGGGGAATAAATATGCAAAAATTCTCATTTCGTTTAGAAAACTCATTCCCACCTTTAAACCCCTTTGGATCTCATTTAGCACATTCCACACAAAGCATAAAACATTTTTTTAAGAAACATCATAATAAGACATTCAAAAACATAACCTTTCCCTTTAGAAAGTCCAATTTCATCAGGAATTCATTCGAAAGAACTTCAAAAATATATTTCTCACCACAAAATTCAACCATTGAACATGCTTAAATACATAAACAAGAATATTAGAATCATCTAAAAATGTTAGGGCATGGAACCACCCACCTCACACTAGGAACATTCTAGAAATTGGAGAAAAATCGTAACCACACAACCAAAATACCCTAACAAAGATTGATTTAACAAAAACCATCAACATATCACTCAAAAAGATAAGAACAAAGCCTCCCTAGGTTATACAACCCACTGGAAATTAGGAACTCAAGAGGGGAGGAAGAAAAACCATAAAGAGAGGGAGAAATCAAGGTAGAAACCACTTACTTGAAGATTCAATAAATAATCAAGGCCAAAGCAACCCAAGGATTGAGGTACAAGGGGCCTATGAAAGCTTATAGGGAGATCCCATGGATGAAAATCTTGGATGGGGTAGAATGGGAGTGGTTTAGGGTTAAATACCGAGAGGACACAAAGGAAATTTTCATATTTTTAATGACCTAGACATTGCACATGGTTGGTCCACATAGTTTTCTAAACCATGTGGAAATAATACACCCTCATTGTCTAAGTGGTATAAGCCGCATGATTATCCCACATGGTTTGGAAATTTGTGCGATAACTATGTGTTAGCCACAGTCTGAAAACACCCAAATGGATGCATAGTTACCTGTGCAGAGTGCATGGTTTTTCTAACTATGCACCAACCGTTCGTTAGCTGCTGTTTAACCCAAATTATCCATTTCATCAAAAATCAAGGGGAAACCCAAGGATAAGTTTTAAACTGTAAATAAACAGAGGAAATTCCTCAAAATTCAAGCATGTCACATCCATGACTTGAGAGAGAGATCGAGATCCAAAAGTGAACTGAGAAAAATGAATGAGAAAAAAATCCAAGTGTGAAAATTATCCCCACCATAACGCTTTCCACCCCTAAAAATAAATTACAAGGTTTGATTTGGAAACAAAAACTGAAACACCTCTACAAAAAATAAAATAATTAATAAACATCAAATGAGAATTAATTAAGAACACCACAAAAAAATATAGATTCACAAGATTTAACTCAGGAGGCCTGAATGGACTTCCAACTATAAACCATCTTATCCTAGAAATCCACAACACCTCCAATTGATCAATCAAAAGAAAATGAATTATCGCAGCTGCATAATCCAACCTCTCGTGCTAAGAAAACATTAGACACTACTAAAACAAACTCATACGACAAACCTGGAATGAACAAACGAACCCAAACCACTTCTCGAAGAGTGTCAGAAACCCCAAGCCTTAACCTTTGAAATTTTTAATCCAAACAAGACCACTGGGAACACTCCAATAGCCCTAAGTTTACTTGGAAGGGAGACTCAAAGCTAATATATCGAAATAAAATTTCTCAATACCAGGATACCCCAAGGAATGAACCAGATTATTGAAATGAGAGGCCCAAAATGACTCCCAACCATAAATACCAACTAACACCAACCAACACAAGAAGAGACCATACTGATACCTAAAATTTGTATCCCCACTATTTTAAAACTTTAACCAGTTTTCCACACAACAACACTTGCAATGGGACACCCTGGAAACTTTCCCCACTAACCATCAGGCATAGTTTAATAAATTGGTATCCTTTCCCACAGGCTAACAAACCCCCACCAAATAGGGTCCGATGAAAGAAACTAAAAACATAGAGGAAATAAATTCACAATTTACCATCCACATAGGATGTGTACATCTACAGATGAGCACAAACCGAAACCAAATTTGATTCATAAGGCTAACTACACAAGGACAACCATATGAAGAATTTCATCGAGAAAGAAACTACCACTAAAATCTCAATGATATGGGACCACCCCACATCTTTACACCCTTGGAAGAGTTTTCAAATCACAAATATCACAACCAAAAATGATATCTATGCACCCCTTTCCACAAAAGAGACCTTTCAATAAAAAGAATCTATAACAGAGAAGCTTAGAAAATATCTATTTTCCACACTAGAGATAGAATCTAGACCAAGGTCCCTCACCGCACACAAAATTAAAAACTATGTACCAGCTTCACTCTAGGTCCTACGGCTAGATCCCTGATGTTTGAAGCATCTACATCCTCGCAGTTAGTGTTTGAAGACCCCTAGTCAGAACTCCTTCTTTTTGGGCCATAAGAAACCACACAGTAATCTAGACAGAACTAAAAGAAGAAAACACATCATGGAACAAACTTTTCCTCAATAAGGAACTCCATTATGACACTTTTACCATGACATTGACTAAGAATATGTACCCAAATCAACCTATTTCTCCTTGAATGATAAACGACAGAACAAATATGGCCACAGAAACACACCTCTGTTTAAAATGGAACAAATTCCTGGATTTCCAAAGGAAAAATCGCTTCGATTAAATCAGGATATATGAAAAGATTCCACAAGATTCACTTTTTTATTTTAAAATACGACACCAAAAAACCCCTCTAGACACGATAACCCCTTATGACCAGACTCACCACACTAATGGATCAAACAAATCCTATGCCCGAAAGGAGAGATGATTAAAGATCTAAATTCCTTTTTTAATATGGAAACCAACACCAATAGCTTTAGGATGATTCCCTATCTATTTTAACGACACTACCTTCTCCGCTTCTAGAGACCGAAGGAAAACTAGCTACCTCAAGCACTTCTATTTAACACAGTTTCAACACAGACTACCTACCTCACCACATCAGAAAAAGATGTCAAATATTACTCTAGCTCGATTAATCATAAATGTGGAAAACCCCACCTTTACTGACTCATGAAACACAATAAAACTAAATTTCTTTACATCTTTTGCATCAACACTTACACTTCAAGAGGGTCTGCTTGACCATGAAAAGAGAAGAGGAATCAACTTCCAGAACTCAATTAGAGTATATATGGGCTGATCAACTAGAGGTTCTGCCAAAGGTGAACTAACCATGACCATAATTTGAATATCCATAAAATCTATGTGGTTGTGTGCACTAGCCAATTGAGAAAACCAAGAACCCAATCAAACTAGTACGTCAGAAAAAACACACCCCACACAAACACAAAATACATGAAGGGAACTAACTCAAAGGATTACCAAAATATTTTTCAAATGAACCCACTAACCATTATCTCAAAACCAACTCATCAACAAGAACTCAAACTTGAAACACCATTTAAATAGAACAGTTTTCAAACTGAAAACACTTGGAAAGAAACATTACTAAATCACAAGGAGACACACCATGCAACCACTGGTTATCAATATATCACAATTTCTCTTGAAAGAAACTTTGAAAATAAAATAGACTTGTTGGTTTTCACACTCACCAATGGAATTCCATGAAGACCCACCCATTCATATTCTTTTTCCAAACGGGAACTTGTCCACTCTTCCACACATATCCAATGCATGTGGTTATTAGAGTTGGTGTCCTATAACCAACTAATTTGTACTTTATTCATTAATAAATACCTTATCACATCTTGATTATTCTTCTATGTGACAATGCATGTGATAATTTCCTAAGGAGAGCTGTTTCATTAAAGGGTCATAGTGGATCCCTACTATGATGAGAACTCGGAAGTGGGATAACACTATTCTTGAATATATGTTCTTTTTATGGATGATGTTATTTTAGGGACACAAATAATACAATCCATTAGGGGTGAGGAATCATAAAACCCTGAGGCACCTTCTCAGGGTGTGCACCCTTGGTAATATCCTGGAGGATATTATGAGAACAAGACATGCTGGTAGGAAATCTACACTTATAGTGTCATTGTATGTTCCTATCTGTTGACATGTGTATTGGTCCTTAGACTTTAAGATTATTGTTAATGGGTATTGAAACTCACGCACTTAGATGTATTAAAAAAACAGTGACGACGTGCTGTTCGTAGTGAGGTAGGATACATTGGGTGCGTCACGAGTGATACTACATTAATAGATAATGAGAGAAAGGATTTGTAACAACCTGAGATTTTATAAGATTTATTCTTTTTAATTTATTTCATATCTTCGGTTGTAGGCTAAACAAAGATTATCTTGCGCTATACGCAACACCGTATTAGCTTGCAGTATACGCAACACTAATCTTGGATCTTGTTACACACAATTTCATGTTTGTTTGATAGTAGTTATTCTACGCAAAATTGAGTATATATATATATATATATATATATTTTTGTTATACGCAAAAAAAGGAGTCGTGCACTACACGCAACTCTGACTTGTCTTGCATTACACGCAATCACGACCTTCCTCGATAGCGTGTGTTGTACGCAATACTAGGTTTTACTAAACAACGATATATTATTATAATATTATTATGAACTAGCCGTTATGAATAATATTAACTAAATTTTTAATTTTATAAAATTATTATTCATCTTACACATTTTCTAGAACATGGTATAAGAACAAAATAAATTTTTTGGGTAAAATAAGTATTTTTCAAAAAATGCAGTTTTGCCGCCTTTTGATGGCACACCCACTTTAAATCTAGTTTTTGACATGTTTATAAGTTCAATTTTACAAAATAAAATTATTATTTGGAATAAGGAAATAAAATTTTACCTTGGATAAAATTTTCATATTATTATGATAACTTTCATATTTTAATAAATAGTAAAAACACGCTATATTTTAATTAAAAACCACTTTTTTCATCGTAATAATTTATGTGGTTAAATTATAATATTGAATGGTTTTAAAGTATAAATATAATATATTTTTACCATTTAATATAATGTATGTCATTATCATTGATTTTACATTGAATTCGTAGGTTAAATAAATTCAATCTTTTGCAATGTTTTAAACAAAACCCCATTTTCCTTCGACAATAAGATTAATTTTAATTTAATTTCTGAAACATCTGTGTATTGAATTTGGAAAAATGGATTCCATATTTGGAATCATCGGGTCCAAATTATATTAATATACTACTTTTTATTTTTGGGCTTTATGAATAGTACCAACGGTAAATTTTATTTACCATAGTAAAAGGTAAATTGGGTAATTAAGGGTAAATATAATATTATACAATTATCCTAAAACTTGTATTAATACAATTGGATGATTATATTTCGTCCTAATTCATATTTGGGTCGAAATGGAATCCATTAGAACCCACTTGGAGGTAATTAAGACCTTTAGTTTATTTTATTTAAAGGAAAGTGAAATATGTCTCACTCAACTTTAATAATTAAAGTATTTTTAATATAAGTTTATACATAATATAAATTTGGTTATAAATAATAATTTGAAAGATAAAATGTTTTTATTTATCATGGTAATTTATTTGTAAATTTTAAGAGTTATTTAATTACCTTATTATCTTATACATTAATGATGCATAAATTATTTATTTAGTGAAAAATCAATAATATAGTTTTTATTGAAATAGTAATACATATCAAAAGGCCCAAAAATCTGCACAAAACTTATTATTAGTGTATATTTAAACCCTAATCATACCCTAGACAAATTTTGGACCATTTGGATCCTTATTACGACGATTATGGCACTTATAATATTTTATTTTAAATGATTCAAAAGTTTTCACCTTCATAATTTAATAAATATAACAATTTACATGTTGTTATTTTAAGACGATAAATTCGAGTAAAATTATTATTATAAAATATTTCATATTTATCTTCATCAAAGGATTTTATTTTTAATTTTTATGCAACAAATAAGTATATTAAATAATTATAAAAAATTGTTGTACTAATTATTTTATTAAGAGATATACCAAATAAATGGTTTTAAAAATATTAAAATAAATATTATATGAACTATTTAATGTTCTCCACGAATTTTCTGGACATATTTGACATGTTATAAATCTATTAAATATTTTATTTCGAATATATCCTCTGTGTAGATTTTATTTAAATTCCAATAAATGAATAGTGTCAAAATTGAAACTATTGTTATTTTATAAAAATAACTTATTATTAAATTGTTTAAAAATCACAAAAATATTTAAAAATTATAAATTGAAATTTATATAGTAGAAAATGTCATAAAGTATCCAATTATAGAAAATTAACAACACATAAGTGATTATCTGTAATCATTTAAAATATAGAATTTTATTAACACAAATAAACTTAAATAGATTAAATAAGGATAAATCAAAATGATAAGGTTTAAAATAAGATCAAAAAGTGTCTAAATTTTATTGGTTGTTGAGATTAAAACCCTATCTCATCTAATATTTTAATTGAGTCATTTTTGGATGTTCTTATGTGGGGTTTGAATTTATATTAAACTAATATTTTTGAGGATTCCAAAGGTGCCCCTCTCCTCCCTTACAAAAGGGCACCTCCTCCCTCTCTTCCTCACACAATTTTGAGCCTTGAAGCTCGGACAAACTCTGCCCATTTCACTTCCCCACTTCCCTAGAAACCTTATAGAGGTACTTTTATTCTTAAAAGACCAACCGTAGTTCCCTAAGAATAAGTTTAAAGGAGGTGCGTCGAAGAAGAGGTAATTTCTTCTACCGATTCTTTCAAGATTATTTCTTCTTCAACTTCTTCTTATTTAGTTAATTCATTATAAAGTAATAACATAAGTATCACTAATATAATGATATGTTATTATAAAAAATAAACAACCCCATTTCACCTTCTATCCATCCTACGGAAAATGAAATCAGCGCGCGTGCGTATGTACGGAATACAGTCTCCACGTCGTGGTGTAATCTGTTTTTCCAACACCACCTTACTTGGATGGGTATAATGTTGTAAAGAATAACTATATATGGTTGATTAGTCATTGTAAGTGGCTAATATTAATTTTTAATATATTTATATTCATTTTCCAAAGTTCATAAACATTGTTTTTAGTGCATTACATAAATAGAACTTCATTTCTCATCAAAAATGCAATTCATGTTTAAAATGCAAATTTGGGCCCAATAATTCATTTGTTTTTTTGACAATATTATATGCATTTTATGAATTTTTAATTTTGTGATATTATTGATCACTTTGTTTGGAACATTTTATCTTTTAGGTCTGCTGGATGAATCCCAAAGGAAGATGGAGAATTTTGCTCCTAAAGGCGGAAACTTGCTTGAAAAAGCATAATGGGTCTAAGGCCCATCAAACAAATGTGGTGCCCAGAAACCAAGGAAAATGAAGCTCAAATTTATACAGTAGAAAGATAAAAATATTAGGATAATTTTATTCGACTGTGTCCAGAGCTAATTCTGATGTTTTCATGACGATAATGGGATCTTAAGTTGAGATTTAAATGGTGGACTCGACATTAATGCACAGAAATCCGTCCCACCATTTCGACCATAACATCCAAACGGATGGGGAAAATTTCCTGAACGTTTTACAGATCATAGAGGACAGATGGACAAAGATAGTTCCCTTCTACAACCCCTCCGGATTCGGCCTTCTTCATTTTCGAATTCACACGTCAATATGGTGGACGAATCTGGACAGTTTTCCGGGTCAAATTTGAAACATCAATTTCATTTTGATTATTCACCCTCCATTTGACTCTATTAATTGTTGGGGGGTGAATTAATTATTGGGGTATGGACCTAAGGCTCCTAATATGCCTATATAAGGAGCTATTGGTGAAGGGAATAGGGTGGATATTTTTCATATCAACTTTGGTTTCTTGTTTCATTGTAAGGTTATGCTTCCAAATTTCTTTTGTAATGTTTTCCATTTCCATGTAAGTTTCTTTTTTGTATCTTTATGTTCTTAATCAAATTCATTCACTTCTATATTTTCCATTTCTTTTATTAAAAATTTATTATCCCAAAGCACAATGATATCTCTGTGTTGTTGTGAATTAGTTCACACATAGGTGTGAATTTCATTCACACACACAGAGGAGTGCTTGTTATTTCCGCGGTTTTAATTTCTTCAATCCAATTCTTGTTAGCCATATTCCGCCCACCATTGATATTATACCATCAATGTAGGGCTAAAACCTTAAAGGTATGATCTTAGGAGGATGAAAAGTCTGGATTGAATGTTATTTTATGAACGAATTGTTGTTAATTGGATAATTAATTTAAGATATCCATTCTTCAATTATTTCTACTCTTCATCTTTACTGTGTTTGAGAAAACTAAATTCAATTACTAAATGACCATATACCTTAGAGAGATCATGAATTTGGTTCTCTAAGTGTATACGAGATTAGTAATTGTGTTTAGTAAGCACCAAACTGGAAAATGATGAATCTAATGTTATTTTTGAAGAATGGATTCATCAATAATTAATAAAACCAAAATTGTCTAATGAAGTAAAATTCATTCAATCCACCCTGAGCATAATCCTAAGATCAACCCATTTTCATTTAATTGAATTCACTTAGGTTTATTAGTGTTTTTTAAAATCCATCCAAAATCAAACCCAAAGTCGGCTACTTCATAGCCCATCCTTCTCACAATCATAGCGTCTCAAGGTTACTTGTTCGGTCCCTGTGGATTCGACCCCTACATGTACTACATCGATCGCTTTTACCAGTAGGGTAAATTTGGTCACAACCAAATTTTGGCGTCATTTCCAGGGACCAAGTATGTTCCTTAGACCAAAAACCTTTTTTCTTACCCCCATTCTTCTATTCTCATCCCAATTCTCTTATCTTTTCCCTTTCATGCTTTTTTTTCTTTTGGCGCATGTCCGCCTACACCCGCGATAACTCAAACAGATTAGTTAGGGTGGATACTCCTAGGGATGGGAAGTCAAGCACTAAAAGAGGTCTATTTCCTTTATATCCAAATCTTCTTAATACTCCAAATTCAGATGTTGAGTTCGATACAATGGAGAATCTCCCACAAAACCAAATTATAAATCGGGGAGGGAACCAAAATAACGGGCAAGACCCTAACTTGGGAATTGTTGCAGACCCGACCATGAATGACTACCTCACACCAACCTGGACCAATGCACCCTCATGCATTAGGCATGATAACATAGGATATGCCCAATATGTTTTCAAACCCCATGTCCTGAACCACCTTCAAAACTTTCATGGGATGGAGTCTGAGATTCCTTACCTTCATGTTAAAGAATTTAATGACATTGTCGAAACCATGTGCCCACCAAATCAAATTGAATCTGCTAAAATGATATTTTTCCCTTTTTCCCTTAAGCGCTGAGCAAAGAATTGGTTAAACAATTTGAGACCAGCATCCATTCACTCTTGGGACCAACTTCAACGAGAATTTTATAGAAAATACTTCCCCCATCACAAAACAATTGCACTTAAAAAGAGCATACAAAACGTTTTTGAAAAAGAGGGAGAAACATTCTATGAAACATGGGAAAGGTTCAAGGACACATTAAACATGGTACCGCACCATGGTTTCTTAATCCCAGAACAAGTGAGAATTTTCTATGAAGGGTTGGGTCCCGGAATGAAACAATTCATTGATATGATGTGTAATGGAACCTTAAAAAACAAATCCCCAAATGATGCTTACGAGTATCTAGAAAATCTTGCTGAACAAAACCAAACATGGGGAACATCACCATACTATGAGAAGCCACCCAAATCTGGTGGAATGTACAATCTTGGAGAAGAAGAAAACCTTAGAGCAAAACTTGCTGCACTCACGAGGAAAGTTGAGGAGATTGATCTTATGAAGGTCCACAAAACCTAAACTGTTGAGCTTGTTTGTACAATTTGTGACAAGAATGACCACAAGACTGATAATTGCCCAACAATTCCTTCCATCAAGGATGTTCTTTTAGGAGGACCACCAGAAGAAGTTAATTCAATGAACTTTCAAAATCCACAATTCACGAACACCTTCAATCCAAGGTATAATGACCATCTGGGCTTTCGTTGGAAGGACAATCAACAACCAACACAACAACAATGTATCAACCCATACCCTCAACAAAAATTTCAACCTCATAATCAGTTCCAACCACAATAGGTCCAATTATAACATCCTCATGTCCAATATCAACAACCTATCCAACAACCCATTCAACAACCTATCCAACAACCAAAGTATCCTCCTAGGATAAACCCAGAAGCTCAAGCACCAACCCAAAATGTTCCACAAAGCCTACTAGAACAACTGTGCAAAAAAATGGACAAAATGAACTCAGAATTCCCATCAATTAAACAAGAACTTCAAACCATAAAAACTGGAAAGGAACCCATGCCCACACAGGCCATTCCACAACAAACATCAAGGGGAGAGACAAGTTTCACTCAAACAACTCATGAACAACTAAAGGCTGTGACAGTTTTAAGAAGTGGGAAATCAATTGAAAAACCTGAAAAGATAAGTCATAAACCATGTGAAGCTTCAAAATCTAATGAAAATTCAAATGAACTACAAGATCAAACTGAAGAAACTGATATTAATGTGAATGAACCAACACTTCAACAAACAACTCCACAATCTTCACCATTTCCTCAATGCATGAGGGGGAAACCAAGCCTGAATTGAGTGAAACATTGAGGGAAATCTTCTCACAAGTCAAGTTGAACATTCCCCTTCTCGATGCCATCCAAACCATACCTTCCTACTCAAAATACCTTAAGGACTTGTGCACTTTTAAAAGAAAATTTTCACATAAAAACCAAGTCCTTTTGGCTGCTAATGTGAGTACCACCATTCAAGGGACCATTCCTCATAAGATGAAAGACCCAGGATGCCCTTACATAAATGTTGAACTAGGAGAGAAAAAAGTTGTCAAAGCCTTGTGTGATCTAGGTTCTAGTGTGAACCTCATTCCTTATGCCATGTACTGTCAGTTAGGGCTCGAAGAACTCCAACCCACATCTGTCACTCTTCAACTTGCTGATCATAGTGTTCGAGTTCTAAAGGGGATCTTAAAAGATGTTTTGGTGAAAGTTGAAAATTTCATTTACCCAGCTGACTTCATTGTTCTGGACAATCACCCAAGCTTAGGTCCTAGGGAGGAAACCCCAATCATACTTGGTCATCCCTTCTTTGCAACAATCAACTCTGTAATCTGAGTCTGAAATGGGAACATGACCATCTCCTTTGGGAACATGAGTCTAGACTTGAACATCTACAATGAAAACTCTCAAATTGGGGATGATGAAGAGATCCATGAGGTTAATTGGATTGGTAGTGTTGATAATGAACTCAATGAACATCAAGGTGTCACCGAAGGATGGTTAAGTCAAGAAGAGATTGATATTCTTTATTCACATGAGGGAAATTTGCCTCCTTGGATTGAATCTCTTTCAGACAGCTCTATTGATGAATTTCTAGAATCACCAATCAATGATAACATGGTTGAAATCAATAACCTTGAGTCCATATCCATTCATGACACTGCTCTGGAAAATTTAGTGGATGGAAATTATGTTCACAAGGAACCAATTTTGTCAAGAAATTTGAACAAAGAAACTAAGTTCAATTCAAAGTCTCATCCATTCTTGGAAAGTCATGGCCAATCTGATCTTGAATTTAAAGTCTTACCTTCATCACTAAAGTATGATTTCTTAGGGGACAATCAATCCTTTCCTGTTTTCATTTCTTCCTCCCTTGAAGCTGATCATGAGAGGATGCTTCTAGATGTTCTTAGGCGACACAAGAAATCCATTGGATGGACCTTATCTGATATCCCTGGGATTAGCCCACTTATCAGGACTCATAGAATTATTCTTCAATTTGAGTCAAAGCCATGTCGTCAACCTCAGAGGCGACTCAATCCTAATCTCATGGAAGTAGTGAGAAAAGAACTTTTGAAATTGTTAAAAGCTGGTATCATCTATCCTATAGCTGAGAGTGAGTGGGTTAGCCCAATCCATGTGGTTCCAAAGAAGGTTGGAATCACAGTAATAACCAACAAGGATGGAGAGATGATTCCAAAAAGAGTCAGTAGTGGATGGAGAGTTTGTATTGACTATAGGAAGCTCAACTCTTATACCAAGAAAGTCTGTAGAGACCCGTAGCCTGACGTACATGGACATTACATTACATTTGCGGAATACTTAGTACATAACAAAAACACACACACACAAGGATCGTAATAGTTTAGTGTCTTTGGAAACTCGGAACGTAATCTTCTAATCATGGTGAAAGTTCTTCAATATGTCCCATAAAGGTCATCCCTTTTTTTACCTAAAACCTTTCATTATATCCTGGGGAAAAGAAAACATAAAAGGGTGAGCTCAAATGCTCAGTAAGGGTATACAAAAGAAATAAAAATCATATCATATCTTTTTGAAAATCATAACCTGCAAAAGAGATCATAATATCTTAACATGGAACAAATCATAAAAGTGAAAATAAGATCACCATAATCATAACATGAAACTTGAAACTTTGTGGAATGCACACATAATCATGGAAAATCATTTCTTGTTAGTCATGACTCATTGCCAAGACTATCTTAGTGGACAAAGTCCCTTTCTGAATCGAGTAACCCTCGTTTCAGTCCTGTTTCACTGAACCGGTATAACCTACCATTCAAGCCATGTCTATCTCATGAGATATAAAATCTTTACCCAATGCATTGGAGGGAGATATAGGTCCCACCCATCTTATAATGAATCCTTTCTTATGTGTGCCACATAATCATAAATCATACATCATCGCATAACACATGTAACAAAAATGGGATTCTTGAAACATCATGACATCATAAAATAAATCTTATAAGGAAAATGACTTCATAAAAATAATCCCCTCACAACATAATCAAATCAATGTAATTAAAGGGATAAAAACAGAACCCTTTATTATCTTAGATGGAAAATAATTTTGATAAAACACTTGAATTGAATTCTTGAGGAAAATATCCTTTCTTTTTCAAAATCAATTTCTTTTCACAAAACATCATGCAATTTTAAAAGAAAGATATTTTATTGAAAATAGTCATGAAATCTTTTAGAGGAAGCTTTATGAAAATAAGGCTTCATAAAACAGTAGAAATCCGTTCGTGCCGTATAAGTTAAAAAAACATTCTTTTTTACTTTTGTCGAAAAAGTCAAAATGTACCTCGTACGAAAAACGACAAAAGATTCCTTTCATATCTTTTACTAAAAACTCACCAAAGGGTAAAATTGGATTTAAAACATTGTAGATGGATGGAAATAATATTACATATTGAGGAAACATGGATGTGGATGATAAAATACACCCCAGTAAATACTTACGAATAAACAATCTCGGATAAAAATGAGATTGTGATATTTCCCTTACCTTAGGTCCGACTTGCTTTGTAAGTATCCGAACCTCCTGTATAATGATTTAAATCATGTTATTGACTTATTACAGAATCATATTCATTGTTATGATATCATATATGGTTCACTTATGACATTATATTACCCGTTTTTTTGTAAATTCCATGTTAAAGAAGCGTTTTGGGTAAAATCGTTTCATTTATCGTAGGTGTTTTGACTTGTTGTTCTTGACATCATTATTACTTATATCATGATTTACTTACTTCCAGAATATAAAATATGATTTATATATCATATATATTTAGTATATATATATATAATAGATAGATAAATAAAATGAAAAACATCGTTCATGGAGACGGTAGTCCGTACGTACGCATGAACGCTGTTTTTCTTTCCTTATTGTCTTGAAATGGAAGTAAGTAGATGACATACATATGTATATATATACATAAATCCAGTAGCTTTATAATGACATATATTTCATTATTATTTCTTATATATACATTATAATCATTCTTAAATGGTTAACATGGAGAATGAATCTCATCGCGTCGTGGAGACGGTAGTCCGTACGTACGCACGGGCGATGATATCATTTCTATAAATATTGAATTGAAATGCAGTGGATTATACAATATATCAGAATAAATATGATGTTGTAATAACTATGTATAGTTATTCTGTACACCATTATACCCATCCATGTAAGGTGGTGGTGGAAAATAGATTACACCACGGCGTGGAGACGGTATTCCGTACGTACGCACGTGCGGTGATTTCTTTTTCCGTAGGATGGATAGATGGTGAAATAGGGTTGTTTCATACTTATAATAACATATCAGTATATGAGTGATACTGATGTTATTACTTCATAATGAAACAACCTAAGAAGAAGAAGTGGAAGAAGAAATAAAGATGAAAGAATTGGTAACGGTAATTACCTCTTCTTTGAAGTGCCTCTTTGAGACCTCCTCTTAGGGCACTAGAATTGGTCTTTGAGGAAGACCAGAACCTCTAGGATGTTGCTAGGGAAGTGGAGAAGATATTTTAGCAGGGGTTGGCCGAGCTTGAGTGCTCAAATTGGTGTGAGGAGGAGGGGGAGGAGGTGTCCTTTTATAGGGGAGGAGAGGGGCACCTTAGGAATATCTCAAAATATTATTTTATATTAAAGTCAAAATCGGATTATAATGGTTCCAAAGGGTCTTATTTCGAAGCTAAAGTGGGGATGGGTCGAAATCCTATCAACCAATAGAATTTAGACAAGTTTAGGATATTATTTTAAACTTATCAATTAGATTTAACTCTAAGTTAAATAATTTAACTTTTACCATGTCTTTTTGTTTTCTTTCACTATATGGTTAATAAACATACTATAACATACCAAACGAACCCCAAATTGTTTATTATTAATATATATATCCTTATCTAAGTCATTTGGCCGAACCTTAGATTTTTATGAATAAAATAACAATTAATAATATAATATTTTATTTAAAAACTATTTTGTGTCAATTTTGACACTATTTGATATATGATTTTTGTGAAAGTCATAACAGAATTAAATGTTCGAACCAAGTTGATTAAATCAACATTAATATATCATAGTAACCTATAAAATTAGTGGAATTCATAAAAAATCTCAAATTACATTTAGTTTGGTGTTTATAACATCAATTATGTCAATATTTCATTAATAAGATAATTACTGCATCATCGTTGTGTCATAAATAAATTAAATTATATTATGTCTAAAAATTACAAATAAAATACCATCATGTAGGAAATATTTTTATCTTTATAATGAATATTTACAATAGAATTTATCTTATGTATAACCCCATATTAAAAATTATTTACTTATTAAACTTTGATTTTAACTATTTTAACCTTTCTTTAAATAAATTAATAATAAATGTCCTAATCTTATCCAAGTGGGCCTAAATGGTCATATTTTATTCCTAAGTTTGTTTTTGGTCGAATTACACTTGTCCAATAGAATTAGGACATGTGTTAGGGTAATAGTAATATCATATTTACCCTTAGTTACCCTATTTACTATTAACCGCGGTAAAAAAAAGTAAAAAGTTACTATTCACCAAAAAATTATTTTCATCTCAGTGAACCACATTTTAGTCCTTGATATTAAACGTGTCTCTCGGATTTTCGAAATTCCATTCACAGAAGCGGCAAAATTAAGTTTTATGAAAAATTCAGTTTTTTTAACTACCACTTAGTAGTTTCACTATTCATCAAAAATTGATGTTTTTCAGAACAATGCCAAAATTTCATCCTAAGCTATATTTCATATTCCGAATTCAAAAATAAAATCTATTTTACCAAATTCATAACATAGAAGTTGCATTAATTAATTTTATAATTAAATCCTGCTGTTAAAATAAATAGCGTGTTTTTAGGAAACAATATATATCAAAAGATTGACACTTGATTATGTCTGGTTTAAATGTGAAATTACAACCAATGAACAACATTGTATTAAATTGTGAAAATATATTCTAAATATACTTTAAAACCACTCAAATTAATAATTTATCACTATTAATTATTTCGATTAAAAAAGTTGTTTTTAATTATAATTTAGTAATTTTCACTATTCATTAGAATATGAAAGTTATCCGAAAAGTACCAAAATTTCACCTTAGGCTAAATTCGATACTCCGAATCCAAGAATGAAGTTCATTTTGAAAAATAAGATTTACAGAATTTTAAAAAGTGGTTATTACTATTCATAACGGCTAGTTTTAATAATATTTTAATAGCACATCGTTGTTTAGTGAAACTCGGTATTGCGTATTACACACGCTATCGAGGAAGGTCGCGATTGCGTGTAATGCAAGGCAAGACAAGGATGCGTGTTGTGCAAGCTCCTTTTGGTGTAGCGTACAACACAAGACATTAATAAAATTAAAAAGATATATTTTTTTATAAAATCTTGGGCTGTTACATTCTACCCCCCTTAAAATGAATTTCGCCCTCGAAATTCGTTGGGGTTATAAATGGTTTACTATTCGAAAGTTTCTTTAATAGAATCCCACATCGTAAAAAGGAATACCAAAACTTGGCTTTAAAAACTAAAGTATGAAATGTAACGATTACCCAAATAAACTAATCGCTGGGTTTCCACATAGGTAAAAATATGGATATGGAAGAGAAATCTAACCATCATGTTCTGATGGAGAGTGGTAGAGAACATGGCTATGGAAAAGCCAGTAATCACAAATCCATAGATTTGTGATGATATAAGGTACCATCTGATTCATCAGGTATAAGATCACTAGGACAACATTTTTGTTTTTCAAGATCATTTCTCTAAAGTTGAAAATTTGAATTAGAATAAATACTTACTTTATTTTGGTACAATATCACTGTTGTTTGTGCCTTGAACAATTTCCACTTAATCTCTTAAATAAATGAAGTTGAATTTGTTATTCATGAAGTGTTAGCAGATTATGTGATAGAACGACGGGTCATTCCATCTATCTCAACCAAAAGGCTAGCAAAAATTATATACATAAGTCGGTCTATAGTGAGATTAATCATATATGGTTCCTAAAATGGACTCATACTTCATATATCATACTGCTTAATATAATAAAACTAGTTTCTACTAAACAGGGACTTCCTGTAGGTCAGTGGTAGGCGATAAAGGCCAGTCGCACTTCGGTTGTGGGTTCGATTCCTACAGCCTTGTCCGAAGCGATGGGCTGTCGCCCGTCCTGCAGGTTGTACTTTTTCTAAAACTACGTTACTATAACATCCCATCAATAATATCGAAAATCTTCTATCCTTAAACAATACTAGCTTATGTCCAACATAATCCATTCCAATCTTTAGGCTTATCCATAATACTACAGTCCATTCTCATAACATAGTGAAAACGATTACCAGAGATTTAATACCATCGTTGATCCCCATATATCATAAGATATATCTTGTTGGTCACATTCCAAACATTCAAAGGCCTTAATCTTGTACTCTCTTGAATACCCATTGAACCTTAGTGAAAACTTGAATGCAGTTAAAAGTTAACACTTTTCACATACCGAAATCCTCAAAATTCTATATACTCAAACCATGATATCACTTAGTCCTTATATCAATCATGAGCTCATGAATACTATTAAACATTTCATTTTCTCGTCTTCATTATGCACATATCATCTTATTTCCAAAAAATATCTCAATCACTTTGAATACCACATCAATAAATATTGCAATACTCAATGATACAACATTATTTTGGAATCCCATTACAAAAACACTTAATCATTCCACCACATCGTTGTCATATTCAACATTGCCAATAGTGATCGCATGTGATTTCCCTTTGTCCTTTGCCTTCAGTGGTTGCTCATGTTGATCATCACTAACCCTTGGATTAGGGCAATTATTAGCATAATGCCCCATTTCCTTGCACTTGAAGCATTGAAGTGTTGGCGGTGCGTTCTCTGCAGTGTTTGATTTATTCACATCATTAGAAACCCTTTTTCCATTACTTCGACACTCAGCTGCTCGATGACCTTCTTTTCCACACTTAAAACATTTTCTAGTCCCTTTAAGACAATCTCCACCATGCTTCTTTCCACACTTTGTGCATAAGGAAACATTCATCTTCTTTTCACCATTATTTTGAGATCTCTCCTTGAACTCCATCTTTCGTTTCTTGTCAAAACCATGGGATGGATATGTAACACCAACTTCCATTTCTACCTTGATAGAACAACGCACAATTTCTTCATAGCTACTGAAGTCTCTTATAGCTAATGCCCTTCGAAGACTTGGTTTTAAGCCACTGAAAAATCGATCAACTTTACTTTCAGGTTGGATGATAATTCCAGAAGCATACCTTGCAAGTCTTGTAAAATTTGCTTCATAGGTACCAACAGATTCATCGTCCCTTTGCTTCAGTTCAAGAAACTCTTTCTCCATCTTTGTTCGAAGAATACGAGGGAAGTACTTATTGAAAAATAAGTTCTTGAACTCGTCCCATTCCATAGACTCAATTTCATCCCTTTGCCTCATATTCTTAACAAGATTCCACCATTGATCAGCATCTCCTTCCAAACGATACACTGCTAGGATGACTTTATCATGTTCAGAACATTGAAGAACTGAAAATATCTTTTCAGTAGTACTAATCCATTGTTCAGCAACTAATGGATCAGTAGACCCGCTGAAAGAATGTGGACGCTGCCTCATGAAGGATTCAACAGAATGTTGCTCCCTCCTTTGCTCGTTTGGAAATCCTGCATGATTCATAGCTTGAGAAAGTTGTGTGAGCATGGCTACAAGATTTTGCATTCCAGCTCCCATATCGTTTGGTTGCTCAGGGGGACAATCATTGCATTGCCCATCTCATTCCGCATTAACACGGTTCCTTCGGGTTCCAGCCATCGTCTAAAACCCAAAAAGAATAGTGTGAGAGGCAAAAATCATGCTAGGGAAAACAACATAATAAAGGGGGAGTACCTTCAATATCCGTCATCTTAGGTTTAATTCTTTGATCGTTAGCGTAATTCTATTACTATAACCTATACGTATACTTATCCCTAGGGACATCCCTAGACATACCTTAGAAATATCTCTAGGGATCTCACTAACGTTTTCGCATCCTAGTTTCCAAAGGTTGACTAAACCTTTCCTCTGATACCAACTGTAGAGACCCGTAGCCTGACGTACATGGACATTACATTACATTTGCGGAATACTTAGTACATAACAAAAACACACACACACAAGGATCGTAATAGTTTAGTGTCTTTGGAAACTCGGAACGTAATCTTCTAATCATGGTGAAAGTTCTTCAATATCTCCCATAAAGGTCATCCCTTTTTTTACCTAAAACCTTTCATTATATCCCGGGGAAAAGAAAACATAAAAGGGTGAGCTCAAATGCTCAGTAAGGGTATACAAAAGAAATAAAAATCATATCATATCTTTTTGAAAATCATAACCTGCAAAAGAGATCATAATATCTTAACATGGAACAAATCATAGAAGTGAAAATAAGATCACCATAATCATAACATGAAACTTGAAACTTTGTGGCATGCACACATAATCATGGAAAATCAATTCTTGTTAGTCATGACTCATTGCCAAGACTATCTTAGTGGACAAAGTCCCTTTCTGAATCGAGTAACCCTCGTTTCAGTCCTGTTTCACTGAACCGGTATAACCTACCATTCCAGCCATGTCTATCACATGAGATATAAAATCTTTACCCAATGCATTGGAGGGAGATATAGGTCCCACCCATCTTATAATGAATCCTTTCTTATGTGTGCCACATAATCATAAATCATACATCATCGCATAACACATGTAACAAAAATGGGATTCTTGAAACATCATGACATCATAAAATAAATATTATAAGGAAAATGACTTCATAAAAATAATCCCCTCAAAACATAATCAAATCAATGTAATTAAAGGGATAAAAACAGAACCCTTTATTATCTTAGATGGAAAATAATTTTGATAAAACACTTGAATTGAATTCTTGATGAAAATATCCTTTCTTTTTCAAAATCAATTTCTTTTCACAAAACATCATGCAATTTTAAAAGAAAGATATTTTATTGAAAATAGTCATGAAATATTTTAGAGGAAGCTTCATGAAAATAAGGCTTCATAAAACAGTAGAAATCCGTTCGTGCCGTATAAGTTAAAAAAAACATTCTTTTTTACTTTTGTCGAAAAAGTCAAAATGTACCTCGTACGAAAAACGACAAAAGATTCCTTTCATATCTTTTACTAAAAACTCACCAAAGGGTAAAATTGGATTTAAAACATTGTAGATGGATGGAAATAATATTACATATTGAGGAAACAGGGATGTGGATGATAAAATACACCCCAGTAAATACTTACGAATAAACAATCTCGGATAAAAATGAGATTGTGATATTTCCCTTACCTTAGGTCCGACTTGCTTTGTAAGTGTCCGAACCTCCTGTATAATGATTTAAATCATGTTATTGACTTATTACAGAATCATATTCATTGTTATGATATCATATATGGTTCACTTATGACATTATATTACCCGTTTTTTTGTAAATTCCATGTTAAAGAAGCGTTTTGGGTAAAATCGTTTCATTTATCGTAGGTGTTTTGACTTGTTGTTCTTGACATCATTATTACTTATATCATGAGTTACTTACTTCCAGAATATAAAATATGATTTATATATCATATATATTAAGTGTATATATATATATATAATAGATAGATAAATAAAATGAAAAACACCGTTCATGGAGACGGTAGTCCGTACGTACGCATGAACGCTATTTTTCTTTCCTTATTGTCTTGAAATGGAAGTAAGTAGATGACATACATATGTATATATATACATAAATCCAGTAGATTTATAATGTCATATATTTCATTATTATTTCTTATATATACATTATAATCATTCTTAAATGGTTAACATGGAGAATGAATCTCATCGCGTCGTGGAGACGGTAGTCCGTACGTACGCACGAGCGATGATATCATTTCTATAAATATTGAATTGAAATGGAGTGGATTATACAATATATCAGAATAAATATGATGTTGTAATAACTATGTATAGTTATTCTGTACACCATTATACCCATCCATGTAAGGTGGTGGTGGAAAATAGATTACACCACGGCGTGGAGACGGTATTCCGTACGTACGCACGCGCGGTGATTTCTTTTTCCGTAGGATGGATAGATGGTGAAATAGGGTTGTTTCATACTTATAATAACATATCAGTATATGAGTGATACTGATGTTATTACTTCATAATGAAACAACCTAAGAAGAAGAAGTGGAAGAAGAAATAAAGATGAAAGAATTGGTAACGGTAATTACCTCTTCTTTGAAGTGCCTCTTTGAGACCTCCTCTTAGGGCACTAGAATTGGTCTTTGAGGAAGACCAGAACCTCTAGGATGTTGCTAGGGAAGTGGAGAAGAGATTTTGGCAGGGTTTGGCCGAGCTTGAGTTCTCAAATTGGTGTGAGGAGGAGGGGGAGGAGGTGTCCTTTTATAGGGGAGGAGAGGGGCACCTTAGGAATATCTCAAAATATTATTTTATATTAAAGTCAAAATCGGTTTATAATGGTTCCAAAGGGTCTTATTTCGAAGCTAAAGTGGGTATGGGTCGAAATCCTATCAACCAATAGAATTTAGACAAGTTTAGGATATTATTTTAACCTTATCAATTAGATTTAACTCTAAGTTAAATAATTTAACTTTTACCATGTCTTTTTGTTTTCTTTCACTATATGGTTAATAAACTTACTATAACATGCCAAACGAACCCCAAATTGTTTAGTATTAATATATATATCCTTATCTAAGTCATTTGGCCGAACCTTAGATTTTTAGGAATACAATAACAATTAATAATATAATATTTGATTTAAAAACTATTTTGTGTCAATTTTGACACTATTTGATATATGATTTTTGTGAAAGTCATAACAGAATTAAATGTTCGAACCAAGTTGATTAAATCAACATTAATATATCATAGTAATCTAGAAAATTAGTGGAATTCATAAAAAATCTCAAATTACATTTATTTTGGTGTTTATAACATCAATTATGTCAATATTTCATTAATAAGATAATTACTGCATCATCGTTGTGTCATAAATAAATTAAATTATTTTATGTCTAAAAATTACAAATAAAATACCATCATGTAGGAAATCTTTTTAGATTTCTAATGAATATTTAAAATAGAATTTATCTTATGTATAACCCCATATTAAAAATGATTTACTTATTAAACTTTGATTTTAACTATTTTAACCTTTCATTAAATAAATTAATAATAAATGTCCTAATCTAATCCAAGTGGGCCTAAATGGTCATATTTTATTCCTAAGTTTGTTTTTGGTCGAATTACACTTGTCCAATAGAATTAGGACATGTCTTAGGGTAATAGTAATATCATATTTACCCTTAGTTACCCTATTTACTATTAACCGCGGTAAAAAAAAGTAAAAAGTTACTATTCACCAAAAAATTATTTTCATCTCATTGAACCACATTTTAGTCCTTGATATTAACCGTGTCTCTCGGATTTTCGAAATTCCATTCACAGAAGCGGAAAAATTAAGTTTTATGAAAAATTCAGTTTTTTTAACTACCACTTAGTAGTTTCACTATTCATCAAAAATTGATGTTTTTCAGAACAATGCCAAAATTTCATCCTAAGCTATATTTCATATTCCGAATTCAAAAATGAAATCTATTTTACCAAATTCATAACATAGAAGTTGCATTAATTAATTTTATAATTAAATCCTGCTGTTAAAATAAATAGCGTGTTTTTAGGAAACAATATATATCAAAAGATTGACACTTGATTATGTCTGGTTTAAATGTGAAATTACAACCAATGAACAACATTGTATTAAATTGTAAAAATATATTCTAAATATACTTTAAAACCACTCAAATTAATAATTTATCACTATTAATTATTTCGATTAAAAAAGTTGTTTTTAATTATAATTTAGTAATTTTCACTATTCATTAGAATATGAAAGTTATCCGAAAAGTACCAAAATTTCACCTTAGGCTAAATTCGATACTCCTAATCCAAGAATGAAGTTCATTTTGAAAAATAAAATTTAAAGAATTTTAAAAAGTGGTTATTACTATTCATAACGGCTAGTTTTAATAATATTTTAATAGCACATCGTTGTTTAGTGAAACTCGGTATTGCGTATTACACACGCTATCGAGGAAGGTCGCGATTGCGTGTAATGCAAGGCAAGACAAGGATGCGTGTTGTGCAAGCTCCTTTTGGTGTAGCGTACAACACAAGACATTAATAAAATTAAAAAGATATATTTTTTTATAAAATCTTGGGCTGTTACAAAGTCCATTTCCCCTTACCCTTTATTGATCAAGTCCTCGAGCGAGTGGCGGGTCATCAATTCTATTGCTTCCTAGATGGATTCTAAGGGTATAATCAAATTGAAGTCTCCTTAGAGGATCAAGGGAAAACAACCTTCACTTGTCCATTTGGAACTTTTGCCTTCAAGCGCATGCCCTTTGGGTTATGTAATGCCCCTGGTACCTTCCAGCGGTGCATGATGGGAATATTCTCGGATATGGTGGGGGATTTTTTAGAGGTCTTCATTGATGACTTCTCCATCTTTGGGGATACTTTTGAGGGATGCCTTATAAATGTTGAAAAGGTTTTGTCAAGGTGCGAGGATAAGAATCTCATACTAAATTGGAAAAAATGCCATTTCATGGTAAGGGAAGGACTTGTTCTAGGTCATCTGGTATCTGGTAGAGGGATTGAAGTTGATAAAGCTAAGATTGACATCATTCGTCACCTTCCCTCTCCTAAAACTGTTAAATAAGTGTGGTCCTTCTTAGGACATGCTGGTTTTTATAGAAGGTTCATTAGGAATTTCAGCTCTATTTCTCAACCACTTTGTGCTCTATTGGTAAAAGATGCTCCGTTTTTATGGACAGAAAGCTGTGAGGAATCATTCTCTACACTCAAGTCAACTCTTATATCTCCACCTATCATGCAATCTCCAAATTGGAAACTTCCTTTTGAGCTCATGTGTGGTACAAGTGATTTCGTTGTAGGAGCATTCTTAGGACAACGATGTGAGAAAACACCACATGTCATTTCTTATGCAAGAAAATCTTTAAATGATGCACAAATAAACTACACCACCACTGAGAAAGAGTTGCTTGCTGTTGTCTTTGCCTTAGAGAAATTTAGGTCTTATCTCTTAGGATCACCCATCATTGTCTTCACTGATCATTCAGCCCTAAAATACCTTTTCCAAAAACAAGATGCCAAGGCTAGATTGATTAGGTGGGTCCTTCTTCTTCAAGAGTTAGATTTAACCATTAAGGATAAAAAGGGTGTGGAAAATATTGTATCTGATCACCTCTCTAGGATGGAATTCAAAGACAACTCACACCACCTCTCTGTGTCTGATTCATTTCCTGATGAGCACCTCTATTCAGTGACTGATTTCCCTTGGTATGCTGACATAGCAAACCATTTGGTGATGGGTGACATTCCAAAATTCATGGGGACCAAAGCTAAGAGGAAATTTCTTTCTGATGTAAAACACTATTTGTTTGATGATACTTACCTCTTCATGTTCTGTCCTGATCAAATCATCAGAAGATGTATTCCCGAGTCTGAGCAAGAGTCAACTCTAAAATTTTGTCATGGAGAGGCATGTGGAGGCCACTTTTATACAAAGAAAACCACTACAAAGGTCCTCCAAAGTGGTTTCTACTGGCCGAACCTCACTAAGGATTCCTTCCAATTCTGAAAAAGTTGTCCTCAGTGTCATAAATTAGGATCCATTACCAAAAGGAATCAAATTCCCCTCACTCCCATTCTGGTCATTGAAATCTTTGATTGTTGGGGAATTGATTTCATGGGACCCTTTCCAAACTCTAAGGGATACCTCTACATCCTCTTAGCTATTGATTATGTCTCAAAATGGGTTCAAGCCATTCCCACCAAGTCCAATGACCACCATGTTGTGATCCGATTTCTGAAAGAGCTTATATTTTCTCGATTTGGAATTCCTAGGCCTATAATCAGTGATCGTGGAACCCATTTCTACAACCACCCATTCACTTCACTCATTCTAAGTATGGTATTACTCATAAAGTTTCCACTGCATACCATCCTCAAACCAACGGTCAAGCTGACTTGCAAATAGAGAAATTAAGCAAATTCTTGAAAAAACTGGCAATCCCTCTAGGAAAGATTGGTCCGAGAAACTCTTAGATTCCCTTTGGGAATATCGAACGGCTTTCAAAACTACCCTAGGCATGTCACCGTATAGATTGGTTTATGGAAAAGCATGTCATTTACCGGTTGAAATTGAGCATAAGGCCTTTTGGGCAATAAAAAAATGAACTTTGACATTTCCTTGGCTGAAACAAAAAGGAAATTAGATCTTAATGAACTCGAGGAACTTAGGATGGAGGATTATGAAAATTCAAGGATCAATAAATCTAAAGTTCAAGCCTACCAATCTAGAAATCTCAAAGTCAAACACTTTGAACTGGGAAAATTTGTGCTCTTGTATAGTTCAAAACTTCATCTACACCCAGGAAAGCTACGGTCCAGATGGTCTGGTCCATACCTAGTGCATCATGTGTACCCTCATGGGGCAATAGAGATTCAGGATCCCATAAGTGGTCATGTCTTCAAAGTCAATGGTCATAGGTTAAAACCATTCATTGAATCATTCAATAAACAAGAAACCAAGGAGGAGTTAACTGAGCCAACATATGAACCAGAGAAAAAAAGATATATTTAGGGTACAAGTCGGGCTAACGACGTTAAACAAAAACGCTGCACGGGAGGCAACCCGTGGTTTTCATGTTTCCAATCACTGTGAATCATCTTTTGTTTCCTTCTGCTTAATTTTGTTATTTTTTTTATATATAGACTGTTGACATGATCTTCTTTTATGAGTAAGGATGGTTATGAAAAGGGAGAACCGTATTCATCCGTGTCACGCAGTGTGATCCCTGAGTAATACCTTACCCAGAAATTTAATGAAGACAATGTATCATCATTTTATTTTATTTATGTTTTTGTAGGTTAAAAAAATGAGACTCTTGACCTGTTCTTCTTTTATGAGTATGGATGGGTATGAAAGGGGAGCACCGTATTCATCTATGTCACGCGGTGTGATCCCTGAGTAATACCTTACCCAGAAATTTAAAATAAGACAATGTATCATTAGTTTGATTAAAAAAACATGAAAATGATGGTACTTGGAATTAAATAAATCATTGTGTTGTTTGTTTTCTCTGCTTTGTCCTTATTTTTATGGTTCAAGAACTATTTTGTGTGATATATGTTCAATCAAGGAGGTGCCTACATCCCCAAAGATATCAATGGAGTAATATGGAGCATCATGAACCTCAACTTTAAAAACCAGGTGAATTTGTTCCATGTTTATCATTCTCAATTTCATCTTTGAACTCCTCTCCTACCCACTTCTAACTTTTCTTTTCTTTTCTGTAAACACTGGGGACAGTGTTATTCTAAGTTGGGGGGAGATAAAAAATGATTTTTTTTTATTTTGTGAATAAAAACATGCATGAAAAGAAAAATTCCATTAACCATAAACATGATAAACACACATTGCAAACTCTAAAATTGGATATCAAATAAATTTTGCATGCTTTCATTCTGATTTTAATGCAAGTTTAAGTTCATGAGCATAGTTTTTGGAAAGTGCGGTTGTCCGATGTAATTTTTCAATGTTTACAATTTTATCCTCTTAATAAAAATTCCACAATGCACGTCTACTGGATCGTGGGTGTAAATTTGAGTTCTTGGGTCCCTTTCATTATAACATAGGGTTCTAGGGTCACTTTTAGTTTAATTTGAGTATCAAAAAAAAAACAAAAAAAAACAAAAAAAAATGACCACATAGAGCAATGTTTTGTTCAAATGCGTGGCGTCCGGCACTTGGGGATCGTGACTCCATAGTTGTCTTGCCCAGAGTTAGGCTTTATATCTCTATTGTAGAGCATGAAATTGACAATATGTGTGGCGTCCGACACTTGGGGATCGTGACTCCATAGTTGTCTTGCCCAGAGTTAGTCTTTTCATATCTATTGTGGTTAAAAAAAATAAAATCAAAAATAAAATAAAAAAGGATACTCATCTTAAGGTTTAATGTGATTCCCACCTAGTGCTTCCATTTTTCCCCTTGAACAATAAAATGGGCCCCATATCTTTTATGGTGCACACCACTTTATCATGCTTAATTGAAATTTGATAAAATGTGGCGATGAATTTGAACAAAGGAATGGGCTTGGGATTGGAATATTCTTATGGACCTAGCTTTTTTTAATGATTTTGATGGGTTTTCATAATTTGTTTTGGTATTAGATATTTGGGTGAGCAATGTGTATTAAAATGTTTTTGGAAAAGGGGATTTGAATTTCATATTTGTAATTTATTTTGCTCGGGACTAGCAAAACTCAAGTTGGGGGGTGTGATTAGTCACTGAAAGTGGCTAATATTAATTGTTAATATCTTTATATTCATTGTTCAAAAGTCTATAAACATTGTTTTTAGTGCATTACATAAATAGAACTTCATTTCTCATCAAAAATGCAATTCATCTTTAAAATGAAAATTTGGGCCCAATAATTCATTTTTTTTGACAATATTATATTCATTTAATGAATTTTCATTATTGAGATATGATTGATCACTTTGTTTGGAACATTTTATCTTTTATGTCCGCTGGATGAATCCCAAAGGAAGATGGAGAATTTTGCGACTAAAGGAAAAAACTTACTGGAAAAAGCATAATGGGCCTAAGGCCCATCAAACAAATGTGGGGCCCATAAACCAAGCCCAATGAAGCTCAAATATATACAGTAGAAATATAAAAATATGAGGATCATTTTATTCAACTGTGGACGGAGCTAATTCTGATGTTTTCATGATGATAAAGGGATCTGAAATTGAGATTTAAATGGTGGACTCGACATTAATGCACAGAAATCCGTCCCACCATTTCAACCATAACTTCCAAACGGATGAGCCAAATTTCCTGAACGTTTTACAGATCATATAGTACCGATGGAAGAAGATATTTTCCTTCTATAACCCCTCCAGATTCGGCCTTCTTCATTTTTGAATCCACACGTCAATATGGTGGACGAATCTGGACAGTTTTCTGGGTCAAATTCGAAACATCAATTTCATTTTGATTATTCACCCTCCATTTGACTCTATTAATTGTTGGGGGGTGAATTAATTATTGGGGGATGGAACTAAGGCTCCTAATATGCCTATATAAGGAGCTATTGGTGAAGGTAATATGGTGGATATTTTTCATATCATCTTTTGTTGCTTGTTTCATTGTAAGGTTATGCTTCCAAATTTCCTTTGTAATGTTTTCCATTTCCATATAAGTTTCTTTTTTGTATCTTTATTTTCTTAATAAACTTCATTCACTTATATATTTTCCATTTATTTTATTAAAACTTTATTATCACAAAGCACAGTGATATCTCTGTGTTGTTGTGAATTAGTTCACACATAGGTTTGAATTTCATTCACACACACGGAGGAGTGCTCGTTATTTCTGCGGTTTTAATTTCTTCAATCCAATTCTTGTTAGCCATCTTCCACCCACCATTGAGAGTATTCCATCAATGGAGGGATAAAAACTTAATGGGATGATCTTAGGATGATTCAAAGTCTGGATTGAATGTTATTTTATGAACGAATTGTTGTTAATTGGATAATTAATTTAAGACATCCATTCTTCAATTATTTCTACTCTTCATCTTTACTGTGTTTGAGCAAAATAAATTCAATTACTAAATGACCATATACCTTAGAGAGATCATGAATTTGGTTCTCTAAGTGTATACGGGATTATTAATTGTGTTTAGTAAGCACCAAACCATAAAAATAATGAATGTAATGTTATTTTTGAAGAATGGATTCCTCAAAAATTAATAAAACCAAAATTGTCTAATGAAGTAAAATTCATTCAATCCACCCCGAGCATAATCCTAAGATCAACCCATTTCCATTTAATTTAATTCACTTAGGTTTATTAGGGTTCTTTAAAAACCATCCAAAATCAAACCCAAAGTAGGCTACTTCATAGCCCGTCCTCCACACAATCATAGCGTCTCAAGGTTACTTCTTCAGTCCCTGTGGATTCGACCCCTACATGTACTACATCGATCGCTTTTACCAGTAGGGTAAATTTGGGTGCAACCAATGGTTAATATAACATCATACATATTCTGATATAGTATACCATCCACTCTAATTCTATTCAATAATTATGGGAATGATATCATCACTCATGCGTACGTACGGACTACCGTCTCCACGACGCGATGAGATTCATTATCCATATTAACCATACATGAATGATCATAAAGTTTATATAATGAATAATAATGAAATATATGATATAATAATGCTACTGGATTTATGTATATATATATGTATGTCATCTATTTAGTTTCATTCAATTTAATAAGGAAACGAAAACAACGTTCATGCGTACGTACGACCTACCGTCTCCATGAACGATGTATTTCATTCCTTTTATCGATGTATAATATATATGTATATGATGAATATATATTATATTTAAATAATGTTTTACATTCTGGAATTATTTAAATCAGGATATAAGTAATAATACCAAGAATGACAAGTTGAAACACATACGATAAATGAAATGATTTTACCCAAAACGCTGCTTTAACATGGAATTTACAAAAGAACGGGTAATATAAAGTCATAAGTGAAACATATATGATACCATAACAATTAATATGATTATTTAATAAGTCAATGTCATTATTTAAATCATTATACAGGAGGTTTAGATCCATACGAAGCATATCAGACCTAAGGTAAGGGATAACTATTCCAATCTCGTTGTTATCTGAGATTGTTTATTAGTAAGTATTTAGTGGGGTTATTATCATCATCCATGTCCATGTTTTCTAAAAATGTTTTCATATATGTTTAAATTCCTTTTTACCCATTTTTGACTTTTACTACATGGTATGTAAGGAATCATTCTTTTGTTTACGTTACGAGATACTTTTTGACTTTTCTGACAAAAGTATGAAGAGAATGTTATTTTTAACTTATACAGCATGAAAGGATTTTTACAGTGTCATAATGCCTCATTTTAATGAAGATTCCTCTTCAATATTGCATGATTATTTTCAAAAAAACCCTTTTCTTTTAAAATTTCAAGGCATTTTGTGAAAAGAAAATGATTTTGAAGAAGAAAGGATATTTTACTCAAGAATTCATTTCAAGTGTTTTATCAAAACCATTATCCATCTAAAATGACATTATTTCATATGTGTATGTTTCAAGTGTAATGCCTCTATTAATTACATGGTTTCAATTTTCTTATGATGAAATATCCATTTGTTTTATATGGATTATGTGATGATGGGATGATGTTTATGAAACCCATTTTATTCTTTGGGATATGATGAATGTTTTAAGTTTATTTTGTTGCACAAGTAAGAATGATTTCAATATGATATGGGTGGGACCTATATCTCCATCCAATGCATTGGGTAAAGATTTATATCTCATGAGATAAACATGGATGGAACGACAAGTTAAACCGGTTCAGTAATACAGGACTGGAACGAGGAGTTAACTCGATTCAGAAAGGGACTTTGTCCACTAATATGGTCTTGGAAGCAATGCCTTGGCTAATATGGAAATCAAAACCTGTGCTTAATGGTTTTCCACAATTACATGATTTATTCCCATGCTATTTTATCAATATTGATGTTCCTTTATGATATATGCCTTACGTACTACCAAGATTTATGTCTTTGCTCAAGATTTTTATGTTTAGATTTTATGTTCAAGATTTTGCATTCAAATGATTATGGATTGTTTTATGTTCTCTATGCTTACCCTTACTGAGCATTTGAGCTCACCCTTTATATGTTTTCTTTTCCCCAGGATTTAAATAAAGGTTTTAGGTATGAAAAAAAATGGGAAGATCTTTATGGGAGATGTTGAAGATCATTCAACATGATTAGAAGATTATTTTCTGAGTTTCCAAAGGCACTAAACTATTACGGTCCTTGTATGTCTGTTTTTGTTATGTATTATGTATTCTAAAAAAGTAATTTAATGTCCATGTATGTCAATCTATGGGTATCTACAGGATTTTTTCCTTATCTTCCATAACGAAAGTAGATATATGAGGCCCTTTGATGGAATTGATATAGCCTAAATAAATCCATGGCCATGGTAAGGTATGGGCGAGTTCAATTCCAGGAAGTCAAAGAAATAATAATCGAGCACATGGGTTGATGGCACTAGCATGAAACCCTCTTGATTAAATATATCGAGACAAATTGATTAAATTACACAGTAAGTGTTCGAATGAGGTGACAAATCAATGCGGCATCAACTTCTTTCTCTTTGGTGCCTTGACCCGTTACAAAATAGTAATCTTGGATGTTAGGCAAGCCTGCCTAATGCCAATGAGAAAGAGTCCTAGAGGGTCACACACTATGTGTATCTAAGTATCTCAAGTAGAATAAAGATTATTCCCGTATATGGTTTAATAATTATTCAAGGAAGCATAAATTGTTTTAATGTTGGAGGAAGAATAAAATGAAAAAAAGATATACATGCTGTGTACATTGAATGCACACGTCATGTAGTTTTCATTATGAAAAGGAAATTAAAAACAAGAACACACCGTGTATTAAGGATTACTTGCCGTGTATTTTTTCCAGTCGGGATTTTGAGGAAATAATATTGTTTTATTGAATGATATTTATTATAATCAGCATGGGTGCATGTCAAGGAATTAATGATTCGACATGGGGGTTTTCAATAAGAGTTAATGAAATAAATAAAACGCGTAACACGTTTATTTATTGTGATAACACTATAACCTCAAACCCAATTATAAATATCCTCACAACCTCAACACTTTTCTATGAATTGTTGTGCACAAAAATTCTGGAAAATTCTCTTAAGGCTGAGAGAACTCCTTCCTCTAAGAACGCTCTCAAGACTGAGAGAGATCCTCCTCCATCAGATCAAGGAGATCTAAGGTGGACAACACAATCAAAGGCTTCTCCACACTAGTACCAAGATATTACTTTGAAGATGTATAGAGATATGTGGCGCACAAGTGAATCACTACTTGAGGAAGTCTACACTTGGTTTCTATGGCGCAACGACGAATCACATCGAAACATGACCGGAAAACATCAACGAAGAAATAATTCCATCAAGGTAATTCTTGTCAATTAATTAAATTAATTATAAACAAAAAATGATGATCCTCTCGATGGTTCCAGGACCCTTCTCTTTCTATTCATTCTTCATTCTATTCAGAAGATCCGAAGTTTTATTATCATTATGGATCTCGGATTGAACATTGTTTAATGTTAAAATTAAAGTTGGGAAAACCCACCAACGCACTTACACTACGCCTGGAACCTACAAGTGGTATCATAGCAGTCATATCGTTGATTATAATTATTTAGTTTTTCGTTGGTAATTTACCCATTTAATAATTTTTTCTTTCAATTCAAGTTAATCATTCTTTAAATCTGAATATCGAGATCTGTTCTTCCTCTCTCGTTTCTCGTTCACCTTACAGAAAAATTTTTTTCTTTTAACTTTTATTAAAATAAAATAGAGGATCTCATCCGGAGGCACCAAACATTACTGGTCGTACAAAAAAAGATTACACGACGTGTATTCACAAGTACACTCTGTGTAGTCTAGGTTCAATGCATCAAACTGGTCCGCCGAATCAGGCCATGTATTGGAGTATAGCTAAGTAATAAATGACACCGTGTGTTGACCAGGAAGAGGGGGCACACGGTTTCCGGATTACATGTCGTGTGCTCTACTGAACACAGCGTGTAGTCCCTTCAGGTTAGGGTTGGACCATGTACAATGTACATGGCTTTCTTGGCAGGAAACTATGTAACATGGATACTACACGGCGTGTGTCCCACTGAAAACACCGTGTAATCCGAAAATTTCTGAAGTACATCTACACGCCATGTCCCGGGGCGTGTACTTAGGGTAGACGGTGAACAAAAGTACATGCTGTGGAATCAGAACTACACGCTGTGTACTCATCCAAATTACGTAGATTTATTAAAATTTATTATTATATTATACAAACCCTTGAGATGTGTACCATAGTGCAGGCATAAAGCTTAGGCGCAACACGTGATAGGTGTTTTACATATATGTGTTTAATTTAACATCTGAATAATGAATGAGAATTCATCGGGTTTCCTCCAAGATAAAATTTACATACAAATATAATTTTAAATGAATTTATTTGTTTAAAATTATGATGGATGAGAAACTCAAGGAAATTTATAAAAATGGTTTAAGATAAAAGAATTGATTAATTAAAGATAATTAATTGATTTGAGCGTGATTTATCTTAAGCAAGAATGATTAAATAATTGAATGCTAGTTTTATTTATGCATAAATATCATTGCATGTATGGATGATCATGAGCTAGGCCAAGACCATTGTATGTGAATGGTTTCTTTTAATTAATTTATTTAAATTAAATTTGTTGGCCTACGAGCCTTCTCCTCCTTAATATGTATGGCCTGCGCGCCCATGTATTCTTTTATGTAAAAACCCCTTTTAAACCTCACCTGCATGTGAGATAAATGCATATGTAATGGATGAAGCTCCCAAGCTAGTGGAGGTGGCTCAAGTCAAGAGACAAGGTGAAACCAATCCAAGGAGATACAAAAGTGGATAGGTGGAAAGCTGTAAACATGAACCCGAAAGGTTCAAGGTTTTTCGACCCTAGGTCATGGGTTAGTTTATCAAAAGCTAGATAAACTAACCAATAGAACAATATCATGATCATACCATTTATTTTATTTCTATCTGTTGCAAGGTTTATTTATTGTGGGTGTGTTGTCACGATCACACAATTAATGAATTAAACAAGCATGAAAGATGGAACTAAAATATGACCGACTTATGCGTAAATATTATCTTAGACATGGTTAATCACTTAAGTATATCCCACATAAAATTAAAAAGCATGTAATCAAAGATAATAAAATGGAAATTTACGTATAAGGATAAAATCCTTCAAAGAAATATTAAGTCGGTATAGCCTTCCATAATCTTGGTTAGAATCGAACCATAGTTCAAAGTGCTTGACCAAAACTAGTTGGGGTGATTTATATTATCGGGGAATTCTAATTCAAGGTTTTGGGTTGACTTGACTTGGTTCGCATCAATGGTTGACTGCCACAACCGGACTTAGTGTGACCAAGAGGCAAAGGTTAAGGAAATCCAAAATAAAAGGATTTCAAGATTGGGGAGTCCACTCAGCGGATCAAGGAGATGCGAGTTAATGCAGTTGGCATTTGAAATTCCTACCTAAAACCCTTCAAGTTTATTGACCAACCCTATTTGGGGTAATGCGAATGGAAATATGGATCCTTTCCACTAGAATATTCAAACAACAGAATATTCTGAAGTCAATGGTGAGGGTTATTGGATTTCGATAAAATAGTGGGAGACTAATAAGGATTAATTTATTTATTTGTCTATGTTTTATAAAGTAATAAAACCTTTGCTCATATTAATTTGTAGAAACGAAAAGAAAAATGACCCCAAACATATCATTGTGAACCATACTCAAGAAGGAAAACCACTTCACTGGCACCAATTTCCAAGAGTGGCAGAGGTGTTTATGCGCCATCCTTCGCCACGAGTGAAAATTTTATGTATTGGAAGAGCCTGTTACAGTTGCACCTAGAAATGTGGATAGTGATGAGAAAATATCTCTCTATGCAAAAAATATGGATGATGCCACAAATGTTCAGTTTTTCATGATATCGACCATGTCTAATGAACTCTTAAAGCAATATGAATACATGGACATGTGTACCATGATGTCTCACCTTAATGATCTATACCAAGAGAAGGCAATAAAAGAGAGATATGAGATCTACAATGCTTTGTTTACAACTAAGCTTGGAGAGTCTGCACCAGCTGGGCCTCATGTAGTCAAGCTTATTGGCTATATTGAGCGTCTGGGCATCTTAGGGGATCAAATTCCTGGATGAGTTGCATGCAGATCTCATCCTATCATCACTGCCCAAGCCCTTCTCTAGATTAATTGTCAATTATAACATGAGCAAAAATGAGAAGATTCTATCGGAATTTCTGACCATAATTCTCCAGGTTGATAAGGACATGGGGCGTGACAAACCCACAGTCCTTATGGTGAATAAGAAAGGGAAGGACAAGGAAAAGCGGACAAATACTTATAAATGGTCCAAAGCCCTCGAGTGCCATCCCTCCATGAAGGGGAAGATCTATAGGTAGGGCAAGGAATGGGAGGGAGTATGTTTTGCATGTGGAAAGCAAGGCCACTGGATGAGGAAGTACACTCAGAAGCGTAGGGATGCTAAATGTGCATTCGTTATCGAGTGTAATATTTCCATTTCTACACATTTGGTATTAGATACCGCTTGTGGGGATCACATCTATATTCAAATGCAGGAACCAAGTATATTTAGAAATATTTCTAGAGGAGAGGTAGATCTTCGAGCTGCCAATGGCACAAGGTTGGCTGTGTTGGCTATTAGAGATTACCACCTCTCATTGCTAACTTGGATGATTTTGGTTTTACATAACTGTTATTATGTGCCTAGTGTTACCAAGAACATAATTTTTGTATCTTTTTTGGATATGGATGGATTTATTTTCATCTTTGGAAATAAGGGTTGTCTCTTTTATAAAAAGAATGTATTTTATGGTATTAGACATTTAAATAATGGTTTGTATGTATTAAATTACTAAAACCAAGTGTTTACAATCAATAATGAAACAAACTCACATGACTCATAAATCACCCAGTTGTGGCATCACTGTCTCGGTCATGTAAATGAGAAGCACTTGACAAAGCTCTGCCAAGATGGTTATTTGGATTCTACTGAGCTAAAACCACTTGATAGATGTCACACTTGTCTATAAGGAAAAATGACAAAGCAACCCTTCGGTGGACAAGGTGAAAGGGACACCGAGCTTCTAGGATTGGTGCATACGGATGTGTGTGGACCATTTCCAACAAAAGATAGAGGTGGATATTCTTACTTCATTAGTTTTACTGATGATTTGAGTAGATATGGATATGTCTACTTAATGAGGTACAAGTCAGAATCCTTAATGAAATTTAAAGAATTCAAGAATGAAGTAGAGATTCAGCTTGGTAAGAAGATAAAGAAACTTTGAACTGATCGAGGTGTAGAATATCTAAACCAAGAGTTCATCGATCTTCTACAGGAGTTTGGGATTCTATCTCAGCTCACTCCTCCTTATACACCACATTGGACTAGTGTTATTGAAAGGAGTAACCGAACCTTTTTGGACATGGTTAGGTTGATGATGAGTCATGCAGATCTTCTATTATCATTTTAGGAATATGCATTAAAAACTGCAGCATACACATTAAAACGAGTACCAACTAAGGGGGATAATGGAATTACCTCCGAGTTATGGAATATAAAGAAACCCATTTTGTCGCATACACGTGTATGGAGATGCAAGGAATTTTTTAAGGCCTTATCAGGAAACAAACTAGAACCCTGGGGAACGAGGTGTATCTTTATAGGATATCCCAAGGAAACAAAATGATATTACCTATATAAACCTCAAGACAAGAAAGTGACTGTCACCAGAAAATCCATCTTTCTTGAGAGGGATAACATCCACAAAAGGGATAGTGAGAGTAAGATTTACATTGATGAATTTGATTCTCAAGATACACATAATTTGGTACAGAAACAAGTTCCATAGGTCCCCATGGAAGAGGTTCCAGAAACAAAAGTATTGATTAGGAGCTCTAGAGAGGTAAGGGAACCAGAGAGATTTAGTTTCCTAGTCACTGGGGATGGGGAATCATTATTGTTGGACAATGATGAACCTCTGTCCTACAATGAAGCATTAGAAAGCTCAGAAGCTGCAAGATGGCTAGAAGCTATGAATTCTGAGAGGGATTCCCGGCATCAAGACCATGTATGGGTTCTGGTCGATGATCCATTTGATGTAAATCCTATTGGATGAAAATGGGTATTCAAGAGAAAACTAGACATGGAAGGTCAAGTTAGCACATATAAATCAAGGATAGTGGCTAAAGGATTCATACAACATCAAGTAATTGAATATGATGAAACCTTCTCTCCAGTTTCCATGTTTAAATCCATAATAATCATACTTTCCATAACATCTTACGATGAATATGAGATTTGGAAAATGGATGTCTAAAACACATTCCTTAACGGGAAGCTTCATAATGATGTCTATATGGCACAACCAAAAGGGTTTGTGATACAAGGTGAATCCAAACGGGTTTGCAGGTTACAGAAATCAATTTATGGATTAAAGAAAGCATCCAGGTCATAGAACATTCGATTTGATGAAGCCATAAAGGAATTTGGTTCCATTAAGAATGAATGTGAGCCATGTGTTTATAAGCGGTTTAATGGGAATGCGATCTTTATCCTAGTAGTATATGTTTATGATATATTGCTTATTGGAAATGACTTACCAGTATTACAGTCAGTTAAGGACTGGTTGAAAAAGTGTTTCTACATGAAGGACATGGGTGAAGCATCCTTCATTCAAGGGATCAAGATCATTCGTGATAGATCCAAGAGTCTACTTGGATTAAGTCAGGGTATATACATTGAACAGATACTAAAGAGATTTATTATGGAACAATCCAAGATGAGATTGGTTCCAATGTCACATGGCCTACATATTTCTAAGAAAATGTGTCCTCGAACATGATAAGAGAAAGATAGAATGAGTAAGATCCCATACAATTTAGCTATAGGATCCATCATGTATGCCATGTCATGTACCAGGCTTGATGTTGCCTATACATTGAGCATGGTAGGAAGATATCAAGAAGATCCAGGAGAACAACATTTCACTATTGTTAAGACTATCCTTAAGTGTCTAAGAAGAACTAAGGATATGTTCTTGGTGTATGGAGGAGATGAAGAACTTATCATCAGAGGGTATGCTGATGCTGGTTTTCAAACAGATCAGAATGATCTGAAGTCACAATCTGGATATTTTTTCTGTCTCAATAGAGGAGTTGTGAGCTAGAAGAGTTCGAAGCAGCCAGTTGTCATTGATTCTACAATAGAGTCCAAATATATAGCGGCTTCCGATGCAGCCAAGGAATCCATGTAGATTCAAAACATTGTCCAGGATCTTGATGGGTTTCCTAGCAGTAAAGATAATATCACGTTGAATTGTGATAATACGGCAGCGGTGGCTCTTGCAAAAGAACCAAGGTCACAACAACAGACAAAGCATATACTCCGGAAGTATCACCTCTTGAGGAATTTCTATCAAAGGGGTGAATTTTTAGTGAGTAGAGTGTCCACGGAAGGGAACATGGTGGACCCCATGACTAAAGGCATATCTTAGTAGAAGCATGAATATCATGTGAGAGCTAGCGTGTTAATGGTTGTTAGCAGTTGGCTCTAGTCCAAGTCAGAGTCTTTTGGAGTTGGTGGCCTAGAACCAACTAAATTTTACTTTATTCAATAATAAATACTTTATCTCATCTTGATTATTCTTCTACGTGAAAATGCATGTGATAATTTCCTAAGGACAACTGTTGCATTAAAGGGCCATAGCGGATCCCTACTATGATGAGTACTCAGAAGTTCCATAACACTGTTGTTGAATATATGTTATATGGCCAGATGATGTTATTTGAGGGACACAAATAATACAGGCCATTAGGGGTGAGGACTCATAAAACTTTGAGGCACCTTCTCATGGTGTGCGTGCTTGGTAATATCTAGGAGGATATTATGAGAACGAGACCCGCCAGTAGGAAATCCACATTTCATAGTGTCATTGGATGTTCCTATCTGTGGGTGTGTGAATTAGTCCTTAGACTTTAAGATTATTATTAATGGCTATTTCAACTCACACACTTAGATGTATTGATGAAAACTGTGATGACACACTGTTCACAACGAGGTATGATACATTGGGTACTTCACGAATGATACTGCATTAATAGATAATGTGAGAAAGTATTTGTCCCTTCTGTTCCATAACAAAAGTAGATATATCAGGCCCTTTGATCGAATTGATATAGCCTAAATAAATCCATGTCCACGGTAAGGTATGGGCGAGTTTAACTCCAGGAAGTCAAAGAAAGAATAATCGAGCACATGGGATGATGAGACTAGCATACAACCCGCTTGATTAGAGATATCAAGACAAAGGGATTAAATTGCACGGTAAGAGTTCATATGAGGTGACACGTCAATGCAGCATCAACTTATTTCTCTTGGGTTTGTTGACCCATTTCTATATAGTAATCTTGGACTTTAGGCAAGCCCGCCTAATGCCAATGAGAAAGATGCCTAGAGGGTCACACGCTAAGTGTATCCAAGTATCTCAAGTAGAATAAAGATTATTCCCGTATGTGGTTTAATAATTATTCAATGAATCCTAAATCGTTTTAATGTTGGAGGAAGAATAAAATGAAAAACAAGATATAAACTCCATGTACATTGAATGTACACGCTGTGTAGTTTTCATTATGGAAAGGAAATGAAAAACAAGTACACGCCGTGTATTAATGATTACACGCAGTGTAGTTTTTCCAGTCGGGATTTTGAGGAAAAAATATTGTTTTATTAAATGATATTTATTATAATCAGTGTGGGAGCATGTCAAGGAACTAATGATTCGACATGGGGGTTTTCAATAAGATTTAATGAAATAAATAAAACTCGTAACACATTTATTTATTATCATAACTTTATAACCTCAAAATCGATTATAAATATTCCCACAACCCCAACACTTTTCTATGAATTGTTGTGCACAAAAATTCTGGAAAATTCTCTCAAGGCCGAGAGAACTCCTTCCTCCAAGAATTCTATCAAGGCCGAGAGAGATCCTCCTCCATTAGATCAAGGTGATCTAAGGTGGAAAATGAAATCAAAGGCTTCTCCACGCTAGCACCCGGAGATTCCTTTGGAGACATCCATAGATACGTGGTGCACATGTGGATCACCGCTAGAGGAAGTCTACACTTGGATTTTGCGATGCGATGATGAATCACATCAAAAAGTGACCAGAAAACATCAACGAAGATAGAATTCCATCAAGGTAATTATTTTCAATTCAATAAATTAATTATAACCAACATATGATGATCCTCTCGATGGTTCTGGGACCCTTCTCTTTCTTTTTGTTCTTTGTTCTATTATGAAGATCTGGAATTTTATTATCATGATGGATCTCAGATTGAACGTTGTTTAACACTAAAATTAAAGTTGGGAAAATCTAGCAATGCACTTCCGCTGCACCTAGAACCTATAGTGGTCACTTATGGAAATACCGTACTTCAAAACAAAAAATTTCTACTTTCCAAAAAAATATATTCCACCCACACTTTCAACTGACAAAAATTCACAAAACCTATAAATAGTTTACTAACCACAAAATCAAAAACCATTTTCAAAATCCCCACATCAATAAAAAACGTATAATACCCTTTCAAAACGTTTTTCAACGATTCAGAAAATTTCATTTAAAACATATTTCCACAACCCATCATGAAAACAAAACATGATTTCCAAACAGCCAATTTCAATGAACCTGAAGTTTTATTTATAAAAAATTAATCTTGATAAAATCATCCCCATTTACTCAATATCATTTTATGAAAATCCACTTTCCTAAATCCTAATTCAAATGATTTCTGAAAATCCATTTTACATCTTCCTAGAAACCAGATCATTACAATTTTAAGATCTATTTTTCACAATTCCAAAACAGGGGTTTTCAAAACAATTTTCCAAAACCTAAGAAAACACACAATAATTTACAGGAGGAAACTAGTGTCGATGGGTGTCTTGACCATATGGTTTGTGTCCTTATTCCAAACACATCATCGTCATAGAGAGTACTATAGGACCATGTCCCTAGATCCACATGGATTTACATGCCTTATGAGCTCATTGAGGCTATTGACATTACTCTATTTTCATTTCCCAAATACAAAACAACCCGCATGAACCAAAGAAACCAAAAGAAAATTGGCTTCCCATGGAAACTCAAGTATTTTCATGAGGTGTGCTGGTTAGGAACCCTAATCGTACTTGGAACATCAAGTGTCTACAATCCTAGATCTATAATACCCAGACTCTTTCCCAAATAACATGACCTAAAAATATCGTAACCTGCTCTGATGCCATTTCTTCCCAAACAAATCCATAGTCCCAACTAACCCGACACCCGACCCAATTCATGACATGGACCGAAGGGAATTCATGATCCCCATGGTCTAGAAACTAGTTCCTAGGTATCAATAACATGATTTGAGAATTATTTTAACCTTTTTCATAAGCATAAATAACCATTATAAACAAATGATACATAACTGAATAACCAAAACCAAACATGGTACAATAATTTTCAAATTCAAGGTTCACAATTTTAAATAAAAATCAAAAATTCCACAAAGTAAGGGAAACTAAAAACATCCCAAAAACCTCTGTGTGCCATGAGGAAAATCACCCTCAAGCCACCAGAACCACCTACAATAAGGGAAACACTAGCAACCCAAACCATCCACATCTCCATGACTCATCTTTCATTTAACCAGGTTATACAAACAAAGTCTACATACACCAGAAGTTGTATATAGGGTGTGAGACAAAGCCCATTAGGATGACACTCAAAGAAAAATATTCCATTATATAACATTTGATGAAAAATTTACATGCACTTTCATACATAAATTTCAAAATATTTTAAGAAAGCATTTTAAGGAAAATCATTTTCAAGGAATGATTTTCAAAAATACACTTATGAAGAAACATTTCAAAGAAAACCCATTTCTCAAAAAACTTTCTTAAAACAATACACTCAATTTCCACTATATGCCGATAGATGGAACCTCATCAAATAAGTCTCATGTCACATTAGAGAACCATGGTCAAATAGCTAAGGGTAATCTAGCTGAAGTGAGACACCAGAACATCATAACTCAATGAAAGGTGGTATAATAACCACAACCATCACCTTTATCATGCACATGACACTAGGAGAGGACACCCCATGGGACTAGTTTTATCCAATCATCATAATTTAGTTAATACTATAATCATCAATCCAAATAAGTGAAATTGAGAGTTTCCACTTCTTTATCACAATCGTACTAGATCTATTCATACCATTTAGACATTCGAGATTCCCTTTGTGATCGAATTATCATTTCCCATTTTGCACAAATCACCTTTTTCTCATACACGTGCCAATCATTATAAATACACTAGGAAATCACCATTTTTCATAAACCAAACCACTTTCCATTTTACACAAACCAAAACCAATTTCAAATACATTTACCACCAGATATGAAATTCACAATTTCCCATTGGAAAAACACAAGAAAAGAACACAATTGATCAACCAATTTCAAGGGACATGCCCCTTTCAAATACACACATAGAACAAGTTCCTTTTTAAAAAATGATTCCCATAATTTAAACAATATACAATTCATACCAAAGGTAAAAAAGGAAACAAATATGAAACAAATTTTATTTCATCTAGAAAACACATTCTCACCTTTAAACCCCTTTCAAATACTATTTAGATTTTTCCACACAAAGAATAAAACTTTTTTTTAAGAAACATCATAATAAGGCATACAAAATCATAACCTTTTCCTTTAGAAAATAAACTTTCATCATGAATGCATGATAAAAAATTTCAAAAATATATTTCACACCAAAAAATTCAACCATATAGCATGTTTAAATACACAACCAAGCATATTAAAATCATTTAAAAATGTTATGGCTTGGAATAACTTAGCTTACACTTGGAAAATTCAAGAAATTGGTGATAAACCACAAAACAACCACCACAAGACCCTAATAAGGACATATTTAACAAAAACCATCAAGATCTCACTCAAAAAAATAAGAACAAACCCTCCCTAGTTTATACAACCCACTGGAAATTAGGAACATGATAGGGGAGGAAGAGAAACCATAAATAAAGGGATAAATCAAGGGAAAACCACTTACTAAAAGATTCCTTAAATTATAGGGTCCAAAACCACCCAAGGATTCTGGTACAGGGGTCCTAGGAAGTATTGGAGGGAGCTACCAAGGCTGAAAATCCAGAATGGGGTGGAATGGGGGTGGTTTAGTGTTAAATATCGAGAGGAAACAAATGTCATTCTCAGATTTTTATTAACCTATACAGCGCACATGGTTTGCTCATACAGTTTTCTAAATTGTGTGGAAACCATTCTCCCCTCACTATTTAAGAGGCACAGGTCGTACGGTTATCCTACATGGTTCAACAAATCATGTACTAACCATGCATTAGACACTATCAGAAAACACCCAAATGGACACACAGTTTCTTGGGCAGGGCATATAGCTTTCCCTAACCATGTGCCAACCATAGGCCACCTACTGCTTAACCCAAATTCTCAAATTTTCATCAAAAATCAAGGGGGAAACCCAAGGATAATTTCTAGACTAGAAATAAACAAAGGAAATTCATCAAAATTCAAACACCCCACACTCTAAACTTGAGAGAAAAATTGAGACCCAGAAGTGAACCAGGACAAATAATGGAGAAAAAAATCCGAGTGTGAAAAATATGCATGTTTATGATACAAATAAATTTTTATTATTAATATATTTTTATTGATGCCTTACTGTACAATCAATTCAATTCCATATCAACCTAGGGATAAAACCACACCTTAGAATTAAAAAAACTATTGATTAATTTTTTATAGGTCACATGTTATGGGAAATTTACTATTTTACCCAAAGAGAGGTAGACTATAAAACTAAAAATTAAGAAAAGTATTATCCATAAGAAACTAATGTCACTTTAAAAAAACCAAAACAATCCCCAACAAATCACCCACATAATATACATCTCAAATAAAACAAAGATACCACTAAACTACACAAAAATATCAAAGGAAAATACTCATTAAAACAGCCCTAAAAAACTCCCCATTCAATTCAATACAAAATCAAATATCCCATCAATAAGAAAAATATGTTTAAAAAATAGTTTGGGATATTGATTCTGTATATACAAATTAAACTCCCTAATACTCTCCTTTAGGTCTTTATGCCTCTATATAATGTAAACTAAGGGAATAAAGAACCCACATAGTAACATCTCTAACTAATCCTTACTCTGAATAAACCACTTCAGGAATTTCATGTCCCCCTTGACATCCAAATTATTTTAATTTAAGACATGTTAGTCATCATGAAGATACCATAGAAGCTGTGACACATGGAACACATCATAAATCTGGTCCATATATAGAGGAAGTTCCAACCACTATACTTCCTCATGAACATTCTAAAACACCTCAAAAGGAATGATAAAATGATGAGATATCTCACTCCCCCTATTTAAAATCTACAACCCATTATATGGGGAAAATCTTAATAAAATACAATCCCTAAACACAAAATAAATAGGTATCCTTCTATAATCATTATAAGACATATAATGGTCATGAACCATCTTTATCCACTCCCAAATCATATGGACCTTCATTTTCATGCTTTTCACTACATCATGTCTAAGGACCATTGACTCCCTACTATCAGTATAGAAAAATGGAGGTTGATAGGGTCACCCATAAAATGCCTCCAATAGAGTCATGAAATTGGATGGGTGGTGTTTTTTAAGAAACCTCAACCATGGTAAAGTGACACACCTAAGATCCACCAAATTCCAAGACGCAAGCCATGGACATATCCTCTAACATCTGAATGGACTACTCTATTTTCCCGTCAGTTTGAGGGTGGAAAGTAGTAATGAGAAAGAGTTGATAACCAAAATAATTATGGATATATCCCCAAACTCTCAAGGTTATATAGGATATCAATAATAATTTATGGACCTATGATCCATGTAAATCCACACCACCTCATCCATATACCACCTCAAAAAAACTGCACCACCCCTAACTCCCCGATAGATAAAAAGTTATCAGACTACATCAACCAATCCATGGTCACACAAATAAAATAAAATCATCCCTAGGATAAAGGTAAATTGGTAAAAAAATACATTGATATTTACTTCAATTTCCACTCCGAAACATCCAATTGGTGTGAAAGACCACCCAAAACATGATGATTTTCCTTTATCTGTTGGAAAACTTCACAATGTAAAATGAACTCCACAACTGAACACTTTTCCAAGGCCCCCACTTATGACCCCTAAATGTGTGATAAATATGGGATGTAATAGGGCTAACTACCAATTTTGAGTTATGGAACTAATGGGGAACCTCCTCACACATCACTATCAAAACATACAACCTCTCATGAAACATCATCTGATATTTTCCATCCTTTGACTATCCCTCTAAATCATCACCATGGATGATATAGTCCAAAATAACCTATATTTTTGTGTCTCCCCCTTAAGACAACTATACCTTATGCATAAAGGATGATTAAACTACCATATGAAATATACAACATCAACCACTGGCCTCCTCCCCAATGACATACATCACTACAAGACCCTCCATCACCCTCCAAGCATCTCTAGATTTCTGAAAAATTTCTCTCTATGTATTTTTTCTCAGGGAATAAATAACAACATTCCCTTTACATGTGGTTTAGGATATATAAAATTGATAATATTGTAAGAACTCCATACATAACCAACATCAAATTTTCATATATTTCTTAGAGAAAGTATACCACAGACACTTGTTATTTGTGAAGATGGCAAATCAATCAATAATAAGGTAATATAACCACAACTTCATAGAAAATACCACCACCACCAGATCAATATCACACTACTAGAAAAATGGGTAAGGGAAGTGCCACGTTTTATCAGCGCTAAGAAAAAAGCGCAGATAAAGGAACCCTGTATCAGTGCTAAAATTTTAGCGCTGATAGAGGGATTCTTTATCGGCACTTTTCTAGCACTGATATAGAATCCCTTTATAATCACTAGAGAAGTGCTGATAAATAATCCCTCTATAAGAACTAAAATTGTAGCGCTCATAAAGGATACCCTTTATCAGTGCTAAAATTTTAGTGCTCATAAAGGTAGCCTTTATTAGTACTTTTTTAGCGCTGATAAAACCATAGTCCCATATTTTATAAAATCAGGCACACAGTATCCTCTATTTATTGCACCCTCAAGCCCTCGCGGTACTATACCCCTATGACAACTCCCCCCCGATCTTCTCATTACTGGACCTCCACCGCAATCCCTACTCCTTATCCTCCCCCTCGAACCCCTTCTACAGATACTCCTCTCCGCTCGACCCTACTTCTCCTCCTCTCCGCTCAACCCTACTCCCTACAAACCCTAATACTCCATTTCTCAATGGCTGGAAGCTCCACTCATGCACCTCCCCCTCTGGCGGTCGTGCCTTCCCATCCTGACGCAGTGAAGAAGGATTCCTGACCTCTCAACGCTTCTTCTCTCCCTCCATCGCGGGTGCACCTCCCCCTCTAAGGTGAAATTATTTTCTCTTCTTCTTGATTCTCTTCTTGAACATTCTTCATAGGAAGGATGTGACAACATTTCTTAGTCAGTTTCTTTTGTTTTTTGTTATGGTTTTAATTGTTAATAGTCATACATAGGCCTTTTAGATTACCCTCATGTGTTAAGTCATGTTTTATTTGAGTATTCTTCTCATTCTTATGAAATATTTATTAAATATTTAATTGAGGTTGGGGAAATGAAATTTATCCTTCTTTATTATGTGTAAATTGCGGAATTATAATGTTATTTTGTTTCCATTGGATGGATTGTACTGATTAACCTAAATTCTATAATGAATTACACTAAAATAAATTATGTGAAGAGGGAGTTTTTCATGTGATTTATGAAGTTCCATAATATTTATTATATATTTATGGATTTATTGGTGTTGTTGCTAAGTGATTTATTCTTGATGTTGTGAAAGAAATTTCTTACTACTAATAATATGTTATAATCACCTTTCATAATTTTCTAGTCAGCTAAGGTTGGTAATGAATTGGTTGTATGGAAATCTGTAATTAAAGTGTTATATTTAAACTATAAATCCTACTTTAATTTAAAATAATTTTTAAGGGGGAGTTTTTAGTGTGAATTTCTTATATGTTTTCCCTTTCATCCTACTATGTATGGGGTATTTATCACTATGATTATAAGGGTGATGGTTTATTGATGTGGTTGGGAGCATGTGGTGTGGTAATTAATACGGTAGTGATGGATGTATTATTGTGTGGTTATGATAGAAATGATATGGTTATTTAGGCAGAAAATAAGTGGTTTAATGGATTTTAGAATGTGTTTAGTTGTATTTTATGTCATGAAAATTTAGTTGTTATTGGGTGGTTTTATAGTTTTTTTAGCATGGAATATGGTTGGAATCAATGAAAATAGTAATGGGTAGTGGGTTGGAAATGATAAATGATGGTTTGATAAATGATTAATGATAATGATTGGAATAATTATGTTTAATAAGTGGATAAAGATAGAATAAATGTTATTAATGATTAATGAATCGATTATAGTGGGTAGTGATTTTATGATTGGTTTTATATTAAAATGGTTAACAATTGAAACGAATATGGTAATAAAAATCCAAGAAATTATAATGTTAAATGAAATGGGAAGTTGGTAATGTTGATATGAATGCTTATGTGATTTGTTGGGGATTATTTATGGCATTATAATGGAAGTGGTTATTAGAGGGTGGTAGTAACAAGGAAATGGTTGACGTGGGTGTTTTCAGTGTTAATTTTTTGTAAACCCTTAGGAAAGATTTATGTGTGACTATATACTTATTATATTTTCTTATTATTTCTTACGCACCACCACTTGAGTCGAGTAACCTGATTGAAATACATATGGGTACTTTGGTTCTGATTATTTTTCTTAATATCTAGGTTATGTGATTTAGGTGTTATGTTGTATGATGCTTATAAAAGTGAATACTTTACGTTGAGAGCGATGTAGTATGGGATGAAAAATGATTTCCCTGCTTATGGAACTTTGTCAAGCTATATCATTAAAGGAACTCAAGGGTGTCCTGTGTGTAAAGAAGATACAGAATCAATTAGGTTGAAACATTCATCGAAATCTATGTTTTTAGGACATCATATATTTCTACCCCATCAACATAAGTACCGATCATGGATTACATCATTCAATGGAAGTTCAGAACAATGCATAACACCGTCTCCACTAAAAGGTGATCAACTATTTGAGAAAGTAAAATATGTGAACACTGTTTTTGGTAAACCATTTTCAAAAAACGTTACAAAAATCGGTTGGAAAAAGTGATCAGATTTTTTTGAATTACCATACTTGAATTGTTTGTACGTAAGACATTTTCTTGATGTGAGGCATGTGGAAAACAATGTATGTGACAATGTTATCAGAACGTTGCTAAATTCCCCTAGAAAAACAAAGGATGGAATTAAGTCAAGTTTGGACATGGTTGACATGGGAATATGAGAAGATTTGGCTCCCGTGTAGGGTGAAAATTGAATGTTTCTTCCTCCAGCTTCTTACACTGTTTTTAGGGAGGATAGATATCAGTTTTGCAACTTCTTCAATGATGTAAATGTTTTAGATGGGTATTCATCAAATATCAATAAAATTGTGTCAATGAATGATTTGAATTTAAAAGGTTTGAAATCAATTGACTACCATGTTTTGATGCAAGATTTAATTATCATAGCTTTACGTTGAATTTTTCCCAAGAATGTTCATCATACGTTAACCAAACTTTGTTTCTTTTTCAAAGCTATATGTAGAAAAGTTTTAGACATGGAAAAATTTCCAGCTATGGAAAAAGAAATTTTCATCATATTATGTGAATTTAAAATGTTATTCCTGCCAATATTCTCTGATAAGATGGTTCATTTGATGATTCACTTAGTGAGAGAGATTCGACATTGTGGTCCTGTGCACAATAGATGGATGTACCCTATTAAACGGTATATGAATATTTTGAAAGGGCATGTCAAAAATTGAAGTTTCCCATAGGGTTGTATAGTGGAGTGATATATTGTTGAGGAAACCATTGATTTATGTACCAAATACCTATCTATTGTGGAAAGCATTGGTCTCCTGAAATATAGTCACACTGGATGCATTGAGGGTGATGGAATTTCTATAAGAGTTGTTGTGACAATCAGTATTACAGATTGGGAACAGTCCCACCTTTATGTTTTTCATAGAAGTTGGGAGGTTTCTTCATAAATTGATAATCACAAAGAAATTCTTAGGCAATTGAATCCATCAAGGTCTGAAAAATGGATATCTAATACACATAATCACCAATTTATAGGATGGTTTTAGGACCATATTTTTAAGGAGTTAGATGAGAATCTGAATTGAATTTCAGAATGACTTCGATGGCTAGCCGCCAGACCAAGTATGTATGTATTATCATAAAATGGTTATGTAATTAATGGGTATACATTCTATACAGATGAACATTATGAAGATATTACCATGAAAAATAGTGGAGTTACACTTGTGGATGAAGTGATTCATGTTTCTGGTAGTAAGGAATGAAATCCAATTTATGAAAATATGTTATAATTTGGAATTATCAAACAAATATGGGATTTGGATTATATGGCATTCCAATTGCCGATTTTTTAATGCAAATGGGTTGATAACAACAGTGGGTTAAAATAGATGAACGAAGATATGTGAAAGTTGATTTTAGTAAATAAGGGTACAAATACGAATAGTTTCTAATGGTATCACAAGAGGTACAAGTTTTTTATGTTCTAGATCTCGAAAACCAAAAGTGGTTGATTGTTCTATTATCGTCCAAAACTACTGAAGGGTCTAATGAAAATTCAGTTGAGGATTATCCTTTCAGTGGTACGTCACAATAATTTCGCAGCGGTACCAACGTATATGATGTTTTTTATGTTAGAGGAGACCACAATTAAGGGATTTGGATAATCGATAGTGGTTTCAAATCCCTTCAGCCTTTGAAAAAAAGAAAGAGAGTTCAATAAACAGGTTGTATTTTGTTTGTAATATAGATCTTATTATCTCATGTTATTATCTTATCATTACATAATTTATGTAATCTAAATTAACCGTTATAACACTTTTTAATATAATGACTTCTTCACATTCTGGTTCTCCTAACCTCAAGGATGAATAAGTCTCTCAAGATGCTGTTGTTGCGGCTGCTCACAGTGTAGAGCAACAAAAAGTTTCTGAACCTGTTGCTGCTCCAAGTATTGAGGTCCAACAACCATCAGCACATTCCATTAGTACCATTTCAGATGAACATATAGATGATTTTGATATCAATTAAATGGTCATGGATGAAGGACCGACGTCGCAGAAAACACAGGTGCATCATAGTTTGATGGTGTTATCCGAAGTTCTTAAGGTGAAAAGCAAAGAAATCAAATTTGATGTTGGATGGAATGCACGAGGACAACATGTGAATCCCAACAAGGCTATGTTTAGTAGTTACAATGGAGTTTTCACTGGTAAACTCATGACGATTGACATAGATTCCTGGCACCATGTTATGTACGGGCTGAAGTCTATGATATGGGAAGAAATTACGGTAACATTATGATATTATTATTTTTAATTTACTAGAAAATAAAATAATGAAACAATGTCTTACTCTTCTCAATATCTTGCAGAGTACATTTATAGTAGATGGTCCACACAAGAATTATGTACTAAGGCTTTTAGGAAGAAATCATCGAGGTTTTCGCACTATTTTAACAAAATTTCTCCTGAAAGATTAAAAAGGTAAAATAAACCCACACCTACCCCTTTTCTATGCTCACCCAATATCCCAAGAAGCATGGGATGCATTTATTGGCTGTCATGGGGATGAGAAGTTTTAGGTACATTGTGGGTGATAATATGTTGTTTGAGGATACATGTATTCATCACTTTGATTGTTAATATTTCATTTATGAAATAGAAACTCAGTACTGGAAATAAGGAACGTGCATCAAAACCAACATACCCCTATCGTAAAGCAAGGATGGGGTACGCTTCACTAGAAATGAAAATGGTACATATTTTAAATTTACAGTAATATTATTAGGTTCCAAGAAACAACATCATAATTATATTTCTATATTTATATGTAGATTGATAAGTCTAAAACCAAAGACACTTCCATCCCACTTCATGTGCTATAGAAGGAGGCACTTGTGAATAAGGAAGGTAAGATAGTATATGAAAACACACAAAAAATTTGCGAAATATGTGTAAGTATGACATGATGGTAAAAATATTTGTTTTAAATTGATATTACATAAGAATAATTAGTTATATTCCTATATCTGATAGTCATAGGAATCAGATACTCCTATAGTATATGCAAACCTATTATCGACAGCTTTGAAGCAGCCAGAACAATATGGTCATGTTAGAGGTGCAGGGTTTGGGGTGACACCCTGAGCATATTTTGAGAAAAAAAAATAAACGGATGATAGAGATGAAAAATTGAAACAAATGAGCGAAAGACTAGAAACTCTTGAAAAACAATTTCAATGGCAGGGAGAGTTTCTAGCAACTTTTATGGGTGGGAAGCAAGGAGAAGAAACAGATCAGGAACAACCAGTACGTAAAGATCCTGCCCCACCCCCACCTGCTTTGAGGTGAGCCGTTCCCCTCAAAGAGACCTCTTATCTGTGGTAATCAACATTCTAATAATTGTTCCCATGAAATGTGAATCAAACAAACACTGATACTTTTCTTGTACTGATCTTATATTGGGTGATAATGACTGTGATTTATATCTATCAACACCCACCTATAACCTTGTAGCGAGGACTACAATGTTCAACATCCCAGAAGACAAGCTGTATAATAGAACACTTCCGAAAGATCATCTGAATGTTACGATTATTGTAGCTCATGATCCAAATGCTGAGATACTTATTCCACTTGATGATGATGATATTTATATGGTCAAAAAGGATATCGGGGAATCATTGCATGGTCGTCATAACATGTAAGAGTACATGGGGATAAAGAGGTATTTATTTCCTTTTTTTCAAGCTAAACATTTAACAATCAATGAAAAAAGGGTCTAAACCAATGAATGTTATTATAAACAGAGAAAGGGAAGGGGGTGATAAGAAATGTTGGATCAAAATCATCTAAAGGATTGACCAAAACATCCCAAAGAGATACTGAAAGCACAATAACACCACCTTTTCTCTATCCACATTTACTAGCATTGAAGAATCATGTGGATATGAAGCTAAGAGGTGGTATTTGTCATATAGTGGTTTTTAAAAAGAATATATACAGAGAGGAACATCAAGATTTCATTGCTGCTGAAAATGTAAATGAGATCCTTGAAAATGGTTAGCTAGGCATAATAGTTGTAAATTTATATATGAGGTATGTTTTCATGAATTGATTTTCTAAAAGTTGATATAATGTGAAAATTATGACTAAATGCATTTTATATTATTGATAGACGTATATATGAAAAACACTTGAAGGAATTTCCCCATTTGAAAACATTTGGACTCATTAGTCCTCATACCATATCAGCACATCTAATGAAATTAGATCCATAAAAAAGGATGAAATAGTGAACGACTTGCTGAAAACATTTCAAAGAAATATTACAGATGACAGACTCTTCCTAATACCAACCATGCAGGGGTAAAACTCTACGATTAAAGATTATAAATTATATTTTCACTTTTTTTATTACTTATTCATTTTTGTGTTTTTAGGAAACATTGGCTGATAATTGCAATGAACATGGATACTCCAAATATTTATTTTCTGGATTCAATGTAAGGATATATAAAAAACTGACCACACATGATGAAGTTTGTGAATCTGTAAGAAACTACATCCTACGTTTTAGATCTAAACATCAGGTAATATAATTTATATTATCTTTTACTGATGATTATGTTATGATAGGGCGGTGTATCATTATCATCTAAAAAAGGAATGAGGATAGGGGCTAAGCATAAGGAGGTGAGAAAGTACTATCTCTAAACAAATATCAGGGTATATATAATAAAATTTCACTATCCATACACATATCAACAAAAGTTACTTATTCTCCGAATGATCAATTTTTTTTGAAACATCCAAAACAAACAAACTATAATGATTATGGTTATTATGATTGGAAATTTATGAAAGAGACCATTTTTCATCAACAAACTAGCATCCCTAAAGAGGTATTTTAAAAAACAACTACTATTTCTTTTAAATTATTTATTAATTATTTATTTATATATTTTGCAGTACTACAATAACTATTGAAAATATTCATACTCCCAAGACAATATATATTATTTAAGAAATGAGTGAGGCTGCATACCTGATGGAAGATTGTACACAAATAGCATAAAGACCTGACTTGGGGACGTGTACAATTGGCGGTCATTTTTTGGGAGGGGTTGAGGGGATCAAAAGATGAAACTTTTTTGTATGTAAATGTTTGTAGGAAAATTTTAATTATTATTAAATAAAACATTATTTATCTAATCATTCATTTTCCCGTTTTAACAGATGAAATTCACCAACAACATGCAAGAATGATGAACCAATTTTCTTTGGGCATTGGATAAAAAACCCAGTAAAATCTCTAAAATACCTTCATATCTGAAGAAACTAATTTGGATTGTGTTGATCTTTTAAGAGAATAATCCATGGGTGAGTTGGTGATGTGTATGAGTCAACCACGTCTCAATCCGAGGCACGGTGAGGCCAGTATAACTCAAAGTGTCTCTTTTGTTTAAACTGGATAGAATTTTATGTGAAAACCACAACCGTCCTATGGAAAATTGAAAAAACACATTTATATTGTGTTTATACATTAGGAAAATGATACATGGGTGAATTGGTGATATTTATGAGTCAACCCTGCATCAATATGAGGCACGATGTGGCTGGTATCACTCAAAGTGTCTCTCTTGTTTAAAATGGACAGAATATTAAGTGAAAACAACAACTGACATACGAAAATATGACAAAAAAAATTTGGATTGTGTTTATAATTTAGGAGAATTATCCATGGGTGTGTTGGTGACATGTACGAGTGAACCCCACCTCAATCTGAGGCATGGTGTGGCCGGTATCACTCAAAGTGTCTCTCTTTTATTTAAAATGGACAAAATTTTAAGTGAAAACAACAACTGATGTATGAAAATATGTCAAAATGCATTTGGATTGTGTTGATCCTTTATGATAATGATCCATGGGTGTGTTGGTGACATGTATGAGTCAACCACACCTCAATACAAGGCATGGTGTGGCCAGCATCACTCAAAGTGTCTCACTTTTGTTTAAAATGGACAGAATATTAAGTGAAAACAACATCTGACCTACGGAAATCTGACCAAACACATTAGTATTGTGTTGATACATTTAGAGAAAAATACATTGGTGAGTTGGTGACATTTATGAGTCAACCCTGCCTCAATCCGAGGCACAGTGTGACTGGTATCACTCAAAGTGTCTCTTTTTGTTTAAAATGGATAGAATTTTAAGTGAAAACAAATATTGAGTTACATAAATCCCACAAAAATCATTTGTATTGTGGTGATACTTTAGAAGAACGATCCATGGGACATTTTTGACATTTAAAAGTCAACCACAACTCAATACGAGGCACGTTGTGTCCGTTATCACTCAAATTGTCTCTCTTTTGTTTAAAATGGAGAGAATTTTATGTGAAAACAACAAATAACCAACGAAAATCAGACCAAATGAATTCAGAATGTGTTTATAATTTAAAATAATGATCCATGGGTGAATTGGTGATGTTTAAAAGTTAACACTGTCTCAATCTGAGGTATGGTGTGACTGGTACCACTCAAAGTGTCTCTCTTTTTTTTAAAATGGACAGAATTTTAAGTGAAAACAACAACTGACATATGGAAATCCGACTAAATGCTTTTGGATTGTGTTGATCCTTTATTAGAAAGATCCACGGGTTACTTGTGATGTGTATGATTCAACCACTCCTCAATCTGAGGCATGATGTGGCCGGTATCACTCAAAGTGTCTCTCTTTTGTTTAAAATGGACAGCATTTTAAGAGAAAACCACAAAAAACCTATGAAAAAATAACCAAACACATTTGGATTGTGTTGATAATTTAGGGGAACGATACATGGGTAAATTGTGATGTGTAGGAGTCAATCATGCCTCAATCTGAGGCACAATGTGGCTTGTATCACTCAAAGTGTCTCTCTTTTGTTTTAAATGGACAGAATTTTAAGTGAAAACAACAACTGACCTATGGAAATATAAACAAATGCATTCAGATTATGTTTATCATTTAGTAGAACGATCCATGGGTGTGTTGGTGATGTGAAAAAGTCAACTCTGCCTCAATATGAGGCATGTTGTGGCCAGTATCACTCAAAGCGTCTCTCTTTTGTTTAAAATGGACAAGATTTTAAGTGAAAACAACAATTGATGTATGGAAATACAACAAAATGAATTCTTATTATGTCGATACTTTATGAGAATGATCCATGGGTGTGTTGGTGATGTTAAAAAGTCAACTCTTCCTCAATCTGAGGCACGTTGTGGCCGGTATCACTCAAAGTGTCTCTCTTTTGTTTAAAATGGACATGATTTTAAGTGAAAACAAAAATTGATGTATGGAAATCCAACAAAACGCATTATTATTGTGTCGATAATTTATGATAATGATATATGTGTGAGTTGGTGAAGTGTACGACTCAACCCCACCTCAATCTGAGGCACGGTGTGGCCAGTATCACTCAAAGTGTCTCCCTTTTGTTTAAAATTGACAGTATTTTAAGTGAAAACAACAATTGAGGTATGGATATCTGACAAAGTGCATTATTATTGTGTTGATACTTTAGGATAAATATCTATGGGTGCATTGGTGACATTTATGAGTCAACCACACTTCAATACGAGGCACGGTGTGGCCGATATCACTCAAAATGTCTCTCTTTTGTTAAAAATGGACAGAATTTTAAGTGAATACAACAACTCACCTAAATTAATCCGACCAAACACACTAGTATTGTGTTGATCCTTTATGAGAACAATCCATGGGTGTGTTGGAGGACATGTAGGAGTCAACCCAGCCTCAATATGAGGCACAGTGTGGCTGGTATCACTCAAATTGTCCTCATTTTGTTTAAAATGGACAGAATTTTAAGTGAAAACAACAAGTGACCTACGGAAATCCAACCAAATGCATTTGTATTGTGTTGATACTTTAGGATAATGATCCATGCGTGCGTTGGTGACATGTACTAGTCAAGAATTCCTCAATCCGAGGCACGTGTGGCCGGTATCACTCAAAGTTTCTCTCTTTTGTATAAAATAAACACAATTTTAAGTGAAAACAACAATTGATGTATGGAAATCTGACCAAACGCATTAGGATTGTATTGATACTTTAGTATATCTATCCATGGGTCAATTGTGATTTGTACTAGTCATCCAATCCTAAATCTGAGGCACGGTGTAGCTGGTATAACTCAAAGTGTCTCTCTTTTGTTTAAAATGGACAGAATTTTAAGTGAAAACAACAACTGACGTACGAAAATCAGACCAAATGTATTAGTATTGTGTTTATCCTTTAATATAATGATCCATTGGTCACTTTTGATGTTTAAGAGTAAACCATGCCTCAATCCGAGGCACGGTGTGGCCGATATCACTCAAAGTGTCTCTCTTTTGTTTAAAATGGACAGAATTTTAAGTGAAAACAACAACTGGCCTACAAAAATCCAACAAAATTAATTCGGATTGTGTTGATAATTTAAGATAAAGATCCATGGGTGAATTTTTTATGTTTAAATGTCAACCCTGCCTCAATCCGAGGCATGGTGTGGCCAGTATCACTCAAAGTGTCTCTCTTTTGTTTAAAGTGGACAAAATTTTAAGTGAAAACAACAATTGACGTACATAAATCCAATCAAACTCATTCAGATTCTGTTGATACTTTATTATAATGATCCACGTATCATTTTTATGTGTAATAGTCAACCAAGACTCAATCCGAGGCATGGTGTGGCTGGTATCACTCAAAGTGTCCCTATTTTGTTTAAAATGGATAGAATTTTAAGTGAAAGCAACAACTAGCCTACTAAAATCTAAATAACATGTTCATATTGTGTTGGTAATTTGGAATAACGATCCATGGGTTCATTTTTTATTTTTAGGAGTCAACCCTGACTCAATCTGAGGCACGGTGTGACCGATATCACTCAAGGTGTCTCACTTTTGTTTAAAATGGACAGAATTTTAAGTGAAAACAACAACTGACATACGGAAACTTGACCAAATGAATTCAAATTGTGTTGATGCATTAGGAGAATGATCCATGGGTAACTTGTGACATGTAAAAGTCAACCACACCTCAATCTGAGGCACTGTTTGGCCGGTATCACTCAAAGTGTCTCTCTTTTGTTTAAAATGGATAGAATTTTAAGTGAAAACTACAACTGATGTACATAAATATGACTAAATGAATTCAAATTGTGTTCATACTTTAGGAGAACGATCCATGGGTCACTTGTGATGTGTACGAGTCAACCACGCCTCAATTAGAGGCACGGTGTGGCCGATATCACTCAAAGTGTAACTTTTTTGTTTAAAATGGACAAAAGTTTAAGTGAAAACAACAACTGACCTACAAAAATATGAAAAAACACATTCAGATTGTGTTGATCCTTTAGGAGAATGATCCATGGGTGCGTTGGCGACTTGTATGATCCAACCCCGCTTCAATCGGAGGCATGTTGTGACTGGTATTAATCAAAGTGTGTCCCTTTTGTTTAAAATGGACAAAAGTTTAAGTGAAAAAAACAATTGACGTACCGAAATCCTACCAAATTCATTAGGATTTATTTGATCCTTTAATAGAATGATCCATGGGTCATTTGTCTACGATTAAACCCCCTTGTACACTAACCCACTCCTCGGGACACCCCCATGGACAGCCTCCCCCCCCCCCCACCCCTAGATTCCCACCAACCCCCCTGGATGGCACCCCCACCCCTCCTAGACACCACCTCACCACCTGGACACCCCCTCCACCCTGGACAGCCCCCCACCCCCACCCCCATGGACACCCCAACCCACTGGACGACCCCCAACCCTGGACACCCACCCCCCTGAACACCCCCACCACCCTGGATGCCCCCACCACCCTTGACGCCCAACCCCTCCTAGACACCACCCCACCACCTAGACACCTCCCCCACCCCCTGGACACCCCCACCCCCATGGAAAGCCATCCCACCCCCTAGACACCATCGCACCCCCTGGACACCCCCACCCCATGCAAAGCCCCCCCCCCCAACACCCTGGACACCAGCCCACCCCCCGGACACCCACATGGACATCCCCCCATGGACAACCCCCCTGGACAGCCCCCCCTGGACGGCCCCCAAACCCCATGGATGGCCCCCCACCCCCTGGACGCCCCCACCCCTCCTAGACACCACCCCACCACCTGGACACCTCCCCCACACCCCTGGACACCCCCACCCCCATGGACAGCCCCCACCCCCTAGACACCACCCCAACCCCCTTGGACAACCCCACAACCTCCTGGACCACCCCCAACCTCCTAGACCTCCCCCACCCCCTTGGAAACCCCTATCCGCCTGGACACCCCCATCCCCCCGAATACCCTCTACCACCCCTTAGACAGCCACCCCAAACCCCTGAACAACAACCCCAACCCCCTAAATTCTGAATTGAATTTTTTTATGTATTTAATTAAATTATGAATTATGTGTTAATGGTGTATGGGTATACTTGTTGTATGGGTATACTTGGTGTAATTTCCTTATTAATTATGTGTTAATTTTGTATGGGTATACTTGTTGAGATGCTGAATTTTTTTCAGGTCTTGTTTAAGTGTACTGCTACAGAATTGGGTGTGCTGCAGCAGAATTTTGTGTTACAGCAGACAGGGCATTTATCAGGGATTTTTTAGCACTGATAAATGCTCCCATTATCAGTGCTAAAAAATCACTGATAAAAAACACATTTATTAGTCCTTTTTTGGCACTGATAAACGATACCTTTAATAGCACCTTTTTATCACTGATAAAGGATACCTTTATCAGCGCATCTTTAGCTCTGATAAAGGACCAATTTATCAGTTCTTTTTTAGCGCTGATAAAGGCTCCCTTTATCAGCGCTTATTGAGTGTTGATAAAGGGGACCCCCCTTTATCAACACTGAGCTTTACAATGATTTTTTAGCACCATTAAAGCCCGTTTTGAGCATGGATAAAGGCGGTTTTTGTAGCAGTGTCATTAGTGGTGTTGTTATGCTCATGGGGATATGAGTTCCTGAACCCATATTATATAACCACTATAAACAACATCAATATACAACCTAACTCAAAATGATATGTGTCACTCAATACTTCAAACATCACTCCCTCCTTAAGAAGCTAAAGGACATGAGCATCGATCAACCTCTTTTATAGGTAGTTGAAATCATCCTAAAAATAATAAATCCAAATGAAGGATTGGGAATTCCTAGTAAAGGATATTAATTTGGCTAAACTTCATGATAAGTTAGACGCAAACCTCCAATAATATCCCATGAGACCATGGAAGTTACACTACTACAAAAACGGCCTTTATCAGCGCTCAAAACGGGCTTTAACAGCCCTAAAAAATAAATATAAAGCTCAGCCCTGATAAAGGGGGGTACCCTTTATCAATGCTCAATAAGCACTGATAAAGGTATTCTTTATCAGCACTAAAAATCACTGATAAAGGCCCCCTTTATCAGTTCTAAAAAAGTGCTTATAAATGGATCCTTTATCAGCGCTAAAAATTCTCTGATAAAGGTTTCCTTTATCAGCGCTAATAAAGCGCTGAAAATTGTGTTTTTTATCACTGATTTTTTTACAGTGATAAAGGAATCCTTTATCAGCACTAAAAAAGTCCTAATAAATGCCGTGTCTACTGTAACATTAAATTCTATAGCAACACACCCAATTCTGCATCAGCACACCCAAACAAGACCTGCAAAAAATTCAGCATCTCAACAAGTATACCCATACAAAATTAACAGATAATTCATAAGAAAATTACACCAAGTATACCCATACAACAAGTATACCCATAAACCATTAACAGATAATTCAAAAGTTAATTAAATACATAAAGAATTTGATTCAGAAGTCATGGGGTTGGGGGGTGTTCAGGGGTTTGGGGTGGCTATCCAAGGGGGGTAGGGGGTGTCCGGGGGGATGGGGGTGTTTGGGTGGATAGGGGTGTCCAGGGGGGGTTAGGGGGCCGTCCAGGAGGTTGGGGGGAGGGAGGAAGTCCATGAGGTAGGGGGGCTATCCAAGGGGGTGGGATGGTGTCTAGGTGGGTGGTGGGGGCGGTCAATGGGCGTGGGGGTGTCCATGGGGTGGGGGTGGGGGAGGTGTCCAGGTGGTGGGGTGGTGTATAGGAGGAGTGGGGGCCATCTAGAAGGTTGGGGGGGGCTGTCTAGGGGGGTGGGGGTGTCTAGGGGGGGCTGTCCATGGGGGTGTCCAGTGGTGGTGGGATGGTGTCCATGGTGTTGGGGGGGGGGGCTTTCTAGGGGGTGGGGGTGTCTAGGGGTGGGGTGGTGTCCATGAGAGTGGGTGCGGTCCAGGGGTCAGTGGGGATATCCAAGGGGTGGGGTGCTGTCCAGGTGGGTGGGGGTGCTGTCTATGGGGGTGGGGGTGTCCGGGGGGTGGGGTGGGGTGGGGGAGGTGTCCAGGTGGTGGGGTGGTGTCTAAGAGGGGGGGGGGGCTCCAGGGTGGTGGGGGGGGGGGGGTGTCCAGGGGATGGGTATCCAGGGGTGGGGGACATCCAGTGGGTTTGGGGTGTCCATGGGCGGTGGGAGTGGGGGATTTCTAGGGTGGTTGGGGTGTCTAGGTGGTGGGGTGGTGTCTAGGAGGGGCAGGGGTGCCGTCAAGGGGGGTTAGTGGGTGTCAGGGGGGGGGGGGGGATTCCAGGGGTGGGATGGTGTCCAGGGGGTTGAATCGTACACAAATGAAATATTGATCATTCTTATAAAGGATCAACACAATTCGAATACATTTCTTTGGATTTCCGTACATCATTTGATGTTTCACTTAAAATTATGTCCATTTTAAACAAAAGATTGACACTTTGAGTGATACCGGTCACACCGTGCATCGGATTGAGGCGGGGTTGACTCATAAATGTCACCAACGCACCCTTGGATCATTCTCCAAACGGATCAACACAATATGAATATGTTTCTTTGGATTTCCTTAGGTCTATTTTTGTTTTCACTTAATTTTTTTCCATTTTAAACAAAACCGAGACACTTTGAGTGATACCAGCCACAATGTGAATTTTATTGAGGTGTGGTTCACTTGTACACATATAAAGTGACCCATGGATCATTTTACTAAATTATTAACACAATCCTAATGTGTTTGGTTGGATTTCAGTTTGTCAGTTGTTGTTTTCACTTAAAAAATTATGTCCATTTTAAACAAAAGAGAGACACTCTGAGTAATATTGGCCACACCGTGCCTCAGATTGAGGCGTTGTTGACACATACACATCAATGTGTGACCCATGGATCGTTCTCCCAAAGGATCAACATAATTAGAATGCGTTTTGTTGGATTTACGTTTTTCAGTTGTTGTTTTCACTTAAAATTCTGTCCATTTTAACCAAAAGAGAGACACTTTGAGTGATACCAGCCACACCATGCCTTGGATTGAGGCTTGGTTGACTCTTACAAATCAAAAGTGACCCACGTATTGTTCTAATAAATGATAAACACAATCCAAATGCATTTGGTCATATTTTCGTAGGTCAGTTGTTGTTTTCACTTAAAATTCTATCCATTTTAAACAAAAGAGAGACACTTTGAGTGATACTGGCCACACCATGCCATAGATTGAGGCGTGGATGAATTTTAAACACAAAAAATGACCCATGGATCATTATCCAAAAGGATCAACACAATCCAAATGCGTTTGGTCAGATTTCCATAGGTCAATTGTTGTTTTCACTTAAAATTCTATCCATTTTAAACAAAAGAGAGACACTTTGAGTGATACCAGCCACACCGTGCCTTGGATTGAGGTGGGGTTGACTCATACACATCACCAAAGATCCCATTGATTGTTATCCTAAAATATAAACACAATACAAATGCATTTGTTTGGATTTTCATAGGTCAATTGATGTTTTCACTTAAAATTATGTCCATTTTAAACAAAAGAGAGACACTTTGAGTGATATCGGCCACATTGTGCCTCAGATTGAGGCGTGGTTGACTCATACATGTCACAAGTGGACCATGTATAGTTCTAAAAAAGTGTAAATACAATACTAATCCGTTTGGTCTGATTTTCGTACGGCAGTTGTTGTTTTCACTTAAAATTCTGTCCATTTTAAACAAAAGAGAGACACTTTGAGTGATACCAGCCGCACCATGCCTCATATTGAGGTTTGGTTGACTATTACATTTCAAAAGTGACCCATGTATCGTTCTAAAAAAGGATCAACACAATATGAATGTGTCTGGTCAGATTTCCGTATGTCAGTTGTTGTTTTCACTTAAAATTCTGTCAATTTTAAACAAAAGAGAGACACTTTGAGTGATACCGGCCACACCGTGCCTTGGATTGAGATGTGGTTGACTCTTAAACAACACCAATGCACTCATGAATCGTTATCCTAAATGATAAACACAATCTGAATGCATTTGGGCGGATTTCCATAGGTCATTTGTTGTTTTCACTTAAAATTCTGTCCATTTTAAACAAAAGGGAGACACTTTGAGTGATACCAGTCACACTGTGACTCGTATTGAGGCAGAGTTGAGTCCTACACGTCACTAATGTAGACAAAAATTGTTATATTAAAGGATAAAGACAATCAGAATGTGTTGGGTTGGATTTACATAGGTCATTTTTTGTTTTTACTTAAAATTCTTTCCATTTTAAACAAAAGAGAGACACTTTGAGTGATACCGGCCACACCGTGCCTCGTATTGAGGCGTGGTTGACTCATAAACATCATCAAATCACCCATGGATCGTTCTTATAAAGGATCAACACAATATAAATGTGTTCGGTTGGATACCCCAACGTCAATTGTCATTTCACTTAAAATTCTGTCCATTTTAAACAAAAGAGAGACACTTTGAGTGATACCGGCCACACCATACCTCAGATTGAGGTGGGGTTGACTCATACACATCACCAACACACCCATGTATTTTTATTATAAAGGATATACACAATATAAATTTTTTTGGTCATATTTCTGTATGTCAATTGTTGTTTTTACTTAAAATTCTGTCCATTTTAAACAACAGAGAGACACTTTGAGAGATACCGGCCACACTGTGCCTCAGATTGAGGAGGGGTTTACTCTTACATGTCACCAATGCACCCATGGATCATTATACTAAAGAATCAACATAATATTATTTCATTTGGTTGGATTTCCGTAGGTCGGTTGTTGTTTTCACTTAAAATTTAGTCCATTTTAAACAAAAGAGAGACACTTTGAGTGATACCGACCACACCGTGTCTCAGATTGAGGTATGGTTGACTCGTAAATGTCACAAGTGACCCATATATCATTACACTAAAGTATAATCAAAATAAAAATATGTTTTCTTAGATTTCCGTATGTTAGTTGTTGTTTTCACTTAAAATTCTGTCCATTTTAAACAAAAGAGAGACACTTTGAGGGATACCGGCCACACAGTACCTTGAATTGAGGTGTGGTTGACTCATACACATCCCAAGTGACTGATTGATCATTATCCTGAAGTATAAACACAATATAAATGGGTTTGGTCAGATTTCCGTACGTTAGTTGTTGTTTTCACTTAAAATTCTGTCCATTTTAAACAATAGAGAGACACTTTGAGTGATATCAGTCAGACTGTTCCTCAGATTAAGGCAGGGTTAAATCTTACACGTCACCAATTCACCCATGGATCATTATCCTAAAGTATCAACACACTCTTAATGAGTTTGGTCAGATTTTCATAGGTCAGTTTTTGTTTTCACTTAAAATTATGTCCATTTTAAACAAAAGAGAGACACATTGAGTGATACCGGCCACACAGTGCCTCAGATTGAGACGTGGTTGACTATTACATGTCAAAAATGACCCATGTATCGTTCTTATAAAGGATAAAAATAATTTGAATATGTTAAATCAGATTTATGTATGTCAATTATTGTTTTCACTTAAAATTCTGTCCATTTTAAACAAAAGAGAGACACTTTGAGTGATACCGGACACACCGTGCCTCAGATTGAGGCGGGGATGACTCATACACATCACCAATGCACCCATGGATCGTTATCCTAAAGTATCAACACAATTCTAATGCGTTTGGTCAGATTTCCATTGGTCGGCTGTTGTTTTCACTTAAAATTCTGTCCATTTTAAACAAAAGAGAGACACTTGAGTGATACTGGCCACACCGTGCCTCATATTGAGGCGAGGTTGACTCGAACAAATCAACAATGGAACCATGAATCATTTTAATAAAGTATAAAAACAATACGAATGTGTTTGGTTAGATTTCCATATGTCTATTATTGTTTTCACTTAAAATTCTGTCCATTTTAAAAAAATGAGAGAGACATTGAGTGATTTCGGCCACACCATGCCTCAGATTGAGGTAGGGTTGACTCATAAACATCACCAATGCACCCATGGATCATTAATTTAAATTAGAAACTCAATAATAATTTGTTTGGTTGGATTTACATAGGTCATTTGTTGTTTTCACTTAAAATTATGTCCATTTTAAACAAAAGAGAGACACTTTGAGTGATATCGGCCACCCCATGCCTTGGATTGAGGTGGGGTTGACTCGTACACATCATCAACGCATCCATGTATTATTATTCTAAAGGATAAACACTATAAAAATGCGTTTGGTCAGATTTCCATAGGTCAGTTGTTGTTTTCACTTAACATTCTGTCCATTTTAAACAAAAGGGATACACTTTGAGTGATATCGTCCACATCGGGTCTCAAATTGAGACGTGGTTGACATGTACACATCACCAATGAACCCATGGATCTTTCTACTAAAGGATCAACACAATACAAATCTATTTGGTCAGATATGAAGGTATTTTGGATATTTTACTACTTTTTCTTATCCAAAACCCCAAAAAAGTGGTTCGTCATTCCTGCTTGTTGCTGGGGCATTTCATTTGTTAAAATGGGAAAATGACTCATTGGAAAAAAGAATGTTTTATTTAATTACAATTAAAATTTTCCTACAAACATTTACATACAAAAAAGTTTTATCTTTTGATCCCCTTAACCCCTCCCAAAAATGACTTCCAATTGTACATATCCCTAAGTCACATCTTCATGATATTTGTGTACAATCTTCCATCAGGTATGAGACCCACTTGTTTTTGAAAAAAATCTAAATCATCTTAGGAGTATAAGGATATTCAACAGTCATAGTAGTACTAAAAAATATATAAATAAATAATTAATAAATAATTTAAATGAAATATTAGTTTTTTTTAAATACCTCTTTAGGGATTCTAGTTTGTTGATAAAAAATGATCTATTTCATAAATTTACAAACATAATAACCGAAATCATTATTGTTTGTTTGTTTTGGACACTGCAAAAAAACTGATCATTAGGAGAATAAGTAACTTGTGTTGATATGTGTTTGGATAGTGAAATTTTATTATATATACCCTAATATTTGTTTAGAGGTAGTACTTGCTCACCTCCTTATTCTTATCCCCTATACTCATTCCTTTTTTTAGACCTAAAACGTAGGATGTTGTGTATTACAGATTCACAAACTCTATCATGTGTGGTCGGTTTGTTGGATATCCGTGAATTGAATCCAGAAAATAAATCTTTGGAGTATCCGAGTTCACCGTAATTAGCAGCCAATGTTGTCTAAAAACACAAAAAGGAATAAGTAACAAAAGATGTGAAAATATAATTGATATGCTTTAATCGTAGAGTTTTACCCCTGCATGGTTGGTATTAGGAAGAGTCTCTCATCTTTAATCTTTCTTTCAAATGTTTTCAGTAATCCATTCACTATTTCATCCTTTTTTGAGGGCTTGAATTTTGTTAGATGTGTTCATGTGGTATGAGGACAAACGAGTCTAAATTTTCTCTCATGGGGAAATTCCTTCAACTCTTTTTCATATATACACCTGTCAATAATATAAAACTCATTTAGTCATAATTTTTACATCATATCAGCTTTTAGAAAATCAATACATGAAAACATACCTCATATATAAATTACAACTTTGATGCCTAGCCAACCATTTTCAAGGATCTCATTTACATTTTCAGCAGCTATGAAATCTTTAATTTTCTCTCCGTATATATTCTTTTTGAAAACCACTATATAACTACTACCACCTCTTAGATTCGTATCCACATGAGTCTTCAATGATATTAAATGTGGATAGAGAACTGGTGGTGTTATTGTGCTTTCAGTAGATCTTTTGGATCGGTTGGTCAATCCTTTAGATGCTTTTGAGCCAATGTTTCTTGTCACCCCCCTTCTATTTCTCTGTCTATAATAACATTCCTTGGTTCAAACCCTTTTTTCATTAATTGTTAAAGGTTTAGCTTGAAAAAAAGGAAATAAATACCTCTTTTTCCCCATCTACTCTTACAAGTTTTGAAGGCCATGCAATGAATGTCCCAATATCCTTTTCAACCGTATGAATATCATTGTCATCAAGTGGAATAGGTAGCTCCACATTTGGCTCATGAGATACAGTAATTGTCACTTTCAGATGATCTTTTGGATGTGGTCTATTATACAGCTTGTCTTCTGGGATGTTGAACACTGTAGCCCTCACTACAAAGTGATAGGTGGGTGTTGAAAGATATAAATCACAGTCATTATCACCCTTTAAAAGATCAGTACAGGAAAAGTATCAGTGTTTTTCTGATTCACATTTCATGGGAACAATTATTAGAATGTTTATTACCATGGCTAAGAGTGCTCTTTGAGGGGAATGACTTGCCTCAAAGCTGGTGGGGGGTGGGGCAGGATCTTTACGCATTGGTTGTTCCTGAGTTGTGTCTTCTCCTTGCTTCCCACCCATAAAAGTTTCTACTAACTCTCCCTACCATTGAATCATTCTTCAAGAATTGCGTTCTTTTCCTCATTTGTTTCTATTTTTCATCTCTATCATCCGTTTCTTTTTTTCTCCAAATATACATGGGGTGTCACCCCAAACACCACACCTCTGACACGAGCATATTGTTCTGGCCGCTTCAAAGCCGTCGATAATAGGTCTGCTTCCACTACTGGAGTAGCTGATTCCTATGATTTTCGGATATAGGAAGATAACTAATTTTTTTATGTAATAGGAATTTAAAACAAATATTTTTATCATCATGTCATACTTAAACATATTTCCCACACTTTTTGTCTATTTTCATCTACTAGCTTCCCTTACTTATTCACACATAAATCCTTCCACAACACAGGACATGGGATGGAAGTGTCTTTGGTTTTAGAATCATCAATCTACATATAAATATAGAAATATAATTAGATATTATTTCTTAAAACCTAACAATATTACTATAAATTTAAAATACGTACCATTTTCTTTTCTAGTGAAGTGTACCCCATCCTTTCTTTAGGATAAGGGTATGTTGTTTTTGATGCATGTTCCTTATTTCTAGTACGAAGTTGCTGTTTCATAAATGAAATATTGACAATCAAAGTGATGAATACACGTATCCTAAAACAATGTATTATCACCTACAATGTACCTGAAACTTCTCATCCCCACGATGGCCAATAAATGCATCCCATGCTTCCGGGGATTTCAAGTGAGCATAGACAAGGGGTGGGTGTTGGTTTATTTTACCTTTGGAATCTTTTAGGTGTCATTTTGTTAAAGTAGTGTGAAGACCACAATGAGTCCTTCCTACAAGTCTTAGTACATAATTATGGTGTGAATAATCTAATATAAATGTACTCTACAAGAGATTGAGAAGATTAAGACACTGTTACATTATTTTATTTTCTAGTAAATTAAAAAAATAATACCATAATGTTACCGTAATTTATTCCCAGATCACATCCTTTAGCCCGGACAAGACATGGTTCCATGAATCTATGTCAATCGGCACATGTTGCTGAGTGAAAAATCCAATGTAAATACTAAACATAGCCTTTTTGGGATTAACATGTTGGCCTCGTGCATTCCATCTGACATCAAATTTGATGCCTTTGATTTTCACCTTAAGAAGTTTGGATAACACTGTCAAACTACGACGCACCTGTGTTTTCTACGACCTTAGTCCTTTATCCCCAAGAAAATCATCGATATCAACATCATCTATATGTTCATCGGAAATGGTTGCAGTGGAATGTGCTGATGGTTGTTGGAGCTCAACACTAGGAGTAGCAATAGGTTCAGAAATGTGTTGTTGCTCTGCACTGTGAGCATCCACAGTAGGAGCAGCAGCAGCAGCAATAACAGCAACTTGAGAGACTTGTTCAGCCTTGAGGTTAGGAGAATCATAACGTGCGGAAGTCATTGTCTTCAAAAGTAGTTGAACAATTAATTCAGATTACATAAATTTAATAATGATAAGATAATAACATGAGATAAAAAGATCTACATTACAAACAAAATATAACATATTTATTGAACTCTCTCTATTTTTTTAAATGGATGAAGGGATTTGAAACCTATATTGATTATCCAAATCCCTTCATTGTGGTCTCCTCTAACATAAAAAACATCATCTACATTGTGACTACTGAGAAATGATTGTGACGTACCACTGAAAGGATCATCCTCAACTGAATTTTAATCAGACACTTCAGTAGTTTTGGATGATAACAGAACAATCAACCACTTTCAGTTTGCAGGATCTAGAACATACAAAACTTCGACCACTTGTGATTCCATTATAAACTGTTTGTCTTTTTACCCTTCTTTACTAAAATCAAATTTCAAAAATCCCCATTAATCTATTTTAACATCATTGTTGTTATCAACCCATTTTCATTGAAAAATCATCAATTGGAATGTCATATATCCAACCCCCATATTTGTTTGATAATGCCAATGTATGACATATTTGGATAAATTAGATTTTTTTCCTTACTACCAGAAACATGAATCACTTCATCCATAAGTGTAACTCCACTATTTTTCATGGTACTATCTTCATCATGTTCATATGTATAGAATGTATAACCATTAATTACATAACCATTGTAAGATAATACATACACACTTAGTCCGACCACTAACCATCAAAGTTGTTCTAAAATTGAATTTGTATTTTCATCCAACTCCTTAAAAATATGGTCCTGAAACCATCCTATAAACAGGTGATTCTGTGTATTAGATAACAATTTTCAGCCCTTGATGGATTCAACTGCCTAAGAATTTCTTTATGAATTTCAATATATGGAGCAACCTCCCAACTGTAATACAAAACATAAAGGTGGGCCTGCTCCCGATATGTAATACAGATTGTCACAATATCTCTTCCAGAAATATCCTCACCCTCAATCCATCCAGTGTGATGAGATTTCCGGAGGCCAATGATTTCCACATCAGATAGGTATTCGGTAAAAAATTCAATGGCTTCCTCAACAATATATCGATCCACTATACAACTCTCTGGCCAACATGGATTTTTGACATACCCTTTTAAAATCTTCATATACCGTTCAACAAGTTACATCCATCTATAGTGCACAAGAATAAAAAGTCGAATCTTTCTCACCAAGTGAATCATCAAATGAACCATCATATCAAAGAATGTTGGCGGGAAGAACATTTATAATTCACATAATATGATGACAATTTCTTTTTCCATAGATGGAAATTTTTCCGTGTCTAAAACATTTCTACATATAGATTTGAAAAAGAAACAAAGTTTGGTTAACGTATGATGAATATTATTGAAAAAAAATGTAACATAAACCTATAGGAATTAAATCGTGCTTCAAAACATGGTTATCATGTTATTTAAAACCTTTTAACTTCAAATCATTCATTGACACAATGTTCTTGATATTTTATGAATACTCCTATGGAACCTTTACATCATTGAGGAAGTTTCAAAACTGATATCTCTTTTCCCTATAAAGAGTGTAAGAAACTGGAGGAAGAAACATTCAATTTTCACCCTTCAGGGGAGCCAACTCTTCTCGTATTCCCTTGTCAACAATTTCCAACCTTGCATTAATTCCATCCTATTTTTTTCAGGGGAATTTAGCAACCTTTCGGATAACACTATCACATACATTTTTTTCCACATGCATTACATCAAGAAAATGTCTGACGTATAAACAATTCCAGTATGGTAATTCAAAAAAACTAATCTCTTTTTCAAACCGATTTTCATAAGGTTTTTTGAAAATGGTTTACCAAAAATAGTGTTCACATATTTTACATTCTCAAACAGCTGATCACCTTCTAGCGGAGACAGTGTTGTGCATTATTCTTAACTTCCATTGAATGATGTCTTCTAAGATTGGTACTTATGCTGATGAGGTAGAAATCTACAATGTCCGGAGAACACGGATTTCGAGGAATGTTTCAACCTAATTGATTTTGTATCTTATTCACACATGGGACACCCTTGAGTTCCCTTAATTCTATCAGCTGAAAAATTTCCATAAGAAGGGAAATCATTTATCATCCCATAAAACATCACTCTCAACGTGAAGTATTCACTTTTATAAGCATCATACAACATAACACCTGAATCCCACAATAACTTCAAATCCTCGATCAAAGGAGCCAAATAAACATCAATATCGTTACCTGGTTGTTTTGGTTCTAATATAAGAATAGATAACATGATGAATTTCCGCTTTAGGTATAACTTGGGTGGAAAGTTATAATTTACCAGCATAACATGCCATGTACTGTGAGTTCTGGTTTGAAAACCAAAAGAATTCACTCCATCTGTAGATAATGCAAGACGACGGTTTCTCGGCTCTTTTCCAAATTCAGGATACTCATGATCAATTTTCATCCATTGAGGAGAGTCATCCGGATGACGTAATTTCTCATCTTTATTTCTTTTATCTTCATGCCACGACAATTTTCCTACAGTTTCTTCACTTCCATATAGATGCCTAAACCTTGGAATGATTTGAAAGTACCATAAAACTTTTGTATGACTGGATTCATCTTTCTTGCTTCAAGAAGAACCACACTTTGGGAATTCTGCAAGTGATTTTTTCTCCTTTTGAAACAATAAACAGTCTTTCGGGCAGACGTGTATTCTTTCAGAAATCATACACATTGAGCGTAGCATTCTTTTTGCTTCATATGTTCGGCTTGGGAGCTCATTATCTTCCGAGAGCATGTCATTCAAGAGATCAAGTAGTTCCATAAAACTGACATCACTCCATCCATTTCCTGCTTTCAATTTATACAACTTCAGTACAACTAACAATTCTGTATATTTATTTTAACCAGTATACAATGGCGTCTTTTCACAACTCTATAAATTCTCAAATAATTATGGGAAATCACAGAGTTTATCTTCTATTATCCTTGTCATTTCCTCATTATGATCATTATCATCATTGACATCTATAATCACATCCTCCATATGGTCTTATTCATTATTCATATTTTTATCCATATCTGATGATCCCTAAACCACAGTTTTATCCCAACTAGTAGATACATTCACTTTTTCTCTGTGTTTATTCCAACATTTATAACTCTGATCTATTCTGTGACATATCAAATGTTCTTACAACTTCTATGGAGTAATTAGTCTAGAATAACAACAATGTAAACATGGAAAAAGAAATTTAGAGGGATCCTTTGTGTGATCCTTTGAAAACTTGATGAACTCTTTCACTTTGTTCTCATACTCTATTGTCAAACAATTAGAATCTATAAAATATTTATTTATCTCCATCCTATTTGAATCTCAAATATTAGTATTTATGGTTCAAATACACAAAAAAGACTTCAAAATAAAAGAATAATGTAGAATGATACATCCACCACTCCTAGGTCTCTTTCCTACATTCAATATCATCATCCCTAATATTTTTGGTAAGCTCAAGTTACTTACTTTAAATCATAGGGGGGATAATCACTTGTGTCATTGATGGTCTCCCATGTTATTGACCTATCATCCCATTCAATCCTCGTGAGTTTCTAATTCCAAACTCCATCTTAAATACCAACTAATACTCTGATACCACAATATCATAACTCACCACCAATAGGAACCACTCCTAAAATGGCAGTGAAAATAAGTGTAATTCATGAATCCTACCTCTAATAGTACATAGGTTGGAGACTAGCACTGAGGGTATAAAATAAAGAAATGGGAGGTGTTTCCCTCATAAATCCCAAGAACAGAGATAAACCACTAATCAACTCCATATAATATAAAATAAAACTCAATCCTTGATTCACGTGAATTTCATACATAAAAAAGGAATCTAAAATAAAATATCAAAAACAAATCCTACACTAGTGGCTATGGCAGTAACTCCTAGCCTCAAGATAGTAATTTCTATCTTGGTCACCAAATACATCTTCAAAAAACTATAAAAATAATTATATAAATATGGGCGAGCATACAAGTATACCCAGCAGGATCCTTCCCAAAACCTCTCATGAAAATGTGTATGAAATATATTAATACCTTAGTAAATAAATAACAGAACTAATACACGCCAATATATGGTCATATATCACCCAACCTCACCAAGGATCACTCACCCAATATTACATTCAAGTATAGTAACATAATATCAAAAGAATATATATTAATGCATTACCCCACATCCACATCCCCACTAATCTGGTCATTATCACACTCTAATGGAATATTTCTTATGCTTCAACCCCTTCTATATAATCTTATAACCATATATCCACACATAAACATGTCACAAACACATAAAAAATCAAATCCACATCCCAACCACACATCAAATCCTCATCACAGTATGATATCGTGAACATGAAGGACATAAACATCATACTCTCCTCCAACAATGCACAACCCCCACTATGTATCCACACCAAATACACATAATCATGTCAACAATAATATATATACACCAAAAACTAAAATCGTTATAGGTCGTATATATACACAAAATGTGAGCCATTACAACTCATACTAAGTGTTAAGGGGGAGAAGGGAAGAGGGAGTGGTTCTATATGTGTTCCCTCTATAACCAAGATATTTAGAAAAACACTCAGAACCAAAGTAACCATATGGATTTCAATCAGGTTACTCGACTCAAGTGGTAGTGCGCAATAAATAATAAGAAAATATAATAACTATATAGTCACACATAAATCTTTCCTAAGGGTTTACACCAAACTAACACTGCAAACACCCACGTCAACCATTTCCTTGTCACTACCACCCTCTAATAACCACTTCCATTATAATGCCACAAATAATCCCCAACAAATCACATAGGCATCCATATCAACATTACCAACTTCTCATTTCATTTAACATTATAATTTCTTGGATTTTTATTACCATATGCATTTCAATTGTTAACCATTTTAATGTAAAACCAATCTTTAAATCACCACCAACTATAATCCATTAATTAATCATTAATAAAATTTATTCTATCTTTAACCATTTATTAAACATAATTATTCCAATCGTTATCATTAATCATTTAACAAACCATCATTTATCACTTCCAACCCATCACACATTACTATTTTCGTTTATTCCAACCATATTCCATGCCAAAAGGAAATTATAACACCACCCAATAAAAACTAAATTTTCATGACATAAAATACAACTAAACACATTCTAAAATCCATAAACCACTTATTTTCTACCTAAATATACATATCATTGCTATCATTACCACACAATAATCCATCCATCACTACGGTATTAATTACCACACCACATGCTCCCAACCACATCAATCAACTGTCACCCTTATAATCATAGTGATAAATACCCTTTACATAGTAGCATGAAAGGGAAAACATATAAGAAATTCGCACAACCCCCCCCCCCCTTAAACATTCTTTCGTATTAAAGTAGAATTTATAGTTCAAATATAACACTTTAATTACATATTTCCAGACAACCAATTCATTACCCTCCTTAAGTGACTAGAAAATTATGAAAGGTGATTATAAAATATTATTAGTAGTAATAAATTTCTTTCACAACATCAATAATAAATCACTTAGCAACAACACCAATAAATCCATAAATATATAAGAAATATTTTGGAACTTCATAAATCACATGAAAAACTCCATCTTCACTTTAATTTCCTTTAGTGTAATTCATTATTGTGTTTAGGTTAATCAGTACTATCCATCCAATGGAAAATAAATAACATTATAATTCCACAATTTACAAATAATAAAGAAGGATAAATTTTATGTCCCCAACCTCAACTAAAGATTTACCAAATATTTCATAAGAATGAGAAGAATACTCAAATAAAACATGACTTAACGCATGCGGGTAATCTAAAAGGCCTATGTATGACCATTAACCATTAAAACCATAACAAAAAAACAAAAAACCGAATCATCACTGTAGTCACATCCTTCCTAAGAAGAAATTTCAAGAAGAGAATAAAGAATAATAGAAAATAAATTCCCCTTATATGGGGAGGTTCACCCACGAGGGAGGGAGATAAGAAACATCAAGCAGTCAGGATGCCTTCTACGCTACGTCAGGAGGGTAAGGCATGACCGCCAGAGGGGGAGGTGCACAGGAGGAGCCGTAAGCCATTGAGAAAGGGAGTGTTAGGGTTCACGGGGAGTAGGGTTGAGCAGAGAGGAGGAGAAGTAGGGTCAAGTGGAGAGGAGGATCCACATTAGGGGTTTGAGGGGGAGGATAATGAGTAGGGCTAGCGGCAGAGGTCCGACAATGAGAAGAACGGGGGGGGGTAGTTGTCTCAGGGGTACAGTACCACGAGGGCTTGAGGGTGCGATAAAAAGAGGACATTGTGTGCCCAATTTTATAAAATATGGGACTACGGTTTTATCAGTACTAAAAAAGTGCTGATAAAGGCTACCTTTATCAGCGCTAAAAGTTTATCCCTGATAAAGGGTACCCTTTATGAGCGCTAAATGTTTTGCGCTTATATAGGGATAATTTATTGACGCTTTTCAAGCACTGATAAAGGGATTATTTATCAGCATTAGAAAAGTACCGATAAAGAATTCCTCTATCATCGCTAAAATTTTAGTGCTGATATAGGGTTCTTTTATTGGTACTTTTTTCTTAGCGCGGATAAAAGCTGGCGCTTCCCTTGCCCGGTTTTTTTAGAAGTGTTATGAACCTCTTAAATATTCTTGGGCACTCTAGAATAAATAACCAACATAGTATTTTAATAATTGACAACCACTTTATTTTGAGACACTACATTCTTGATAAAATATACCTCTTTCATCCAAAACATAAACTTCAAAAAAATTTAATAGGGTTAGTGGTGATAAATGACCAAAAACCCCCTAATATTCTTTACATGATCCTATGAACTCAATTATATGAGTACGTAATCTATGAAAACTTCCAAGAAAGGTCCTCGGAACTCATGGAACACAAATTCTATGATTCCCAAAAAAATAGTCGTGGAATTCATGACACTGAATGAAATAACCTCAAAATCAATGTTTTCATAGCATTATCTAAAACTAGTCATCATGATATCTTCCTATTTCACCCTCATTTAGTGATATATTGATGACAAATAAATATTTAAAAACCAACTGGATCCCTTCAATTTTTTAAATTGATTATCAATCGTTAAATGAGGGTAGTTTTTCTTAAACATTTCTCGATTCAACCGTCAATAATCTATACAGAACCTCAACCTACTATATTACTACTTATAAAATATAACTAGAGACACCTATAATGATACACTAGGTTATATGAAATCATTATACATAAAATTATTGATCTAAATTCACATAACCTATATCTTATAAGATTTTATCTAGTAGGATTCATAAAAATTAGAGAGGCACTAGGATATATCTCAATCAAAAAATTGATATCACATCGAGGTGGTAGCATCACACCCCCCTCAGTGAAAACATAATGAAATTACTCTATGACTATAGATAACTTCTAAAACTTAAACTCTACCAAATAAAAGGATAAATATACTAGATAAGACAATAAAAACTTCCAACATAAATATCCCATTCAATGATTTCACTCACCATTGAATACTATGGGTTATCCCTCCGCATTGAAAAAAATTAATCTCCTCTAAAAGTAGTTAATAATTTCATTCAATGAATAAAATCATTCAATTCTAAAAGTGACACCATATGGTTGTATCCACAAAAAGTAGTAAATAACCATATGAATGATTTTTTCCCATCATTATCTCAAAACCTTGAAAAAATTAAAGAAAACTTGTCTAACCTTCGACTGGCATAGTCAACACCAAGGGAAGAGGAACCCTCTCCACTTAAAATCATAAAAACAAACCAAAGTGGGTGGAATAAAGGATTTTGCTAATCTAGAATCATAAAAATAATAATACAAGGTAGAATATAAACACATGATACCTCATATGATTTTTAGCCCATCTGGTGTTGGTATAACCATAACATTAATTTTTTCACATCCATATCCTCTGCCTTGTTGCAGAAAAACACCTCCACAGCTGCACTGAGACCTATGTCCCTATGGGTAGGGGACATAACGGGGTTGTACTCTACCATATCCAAATAATCTTAATGGAATATTGTTATGTGGTCCTTGATGTTGATATGGACTCTGAGTCAACCAATGTTTAGGATGTAATGGAAAATGACCACTCACAACACCAAAATACCCAATGATGATTGAGGACTAAAACCATTGGTGATCATGTCTCCCATAACCAAAACATGATCACCCATAACTCTCTCTAGATTCATAAGAAATAATAGCCCTAGAAAAATGAGAAAGAATCTATTAAAGAAAAGTTCCACACTAGAAGAAACCTGGACATCTTAGAAACATGGGATCCTAAACCAATAGTTATTCCCCTCCGGGAGCTCTGATGAATACCATTTCATGACACCCAAATTCACATTAATAATCTCAATAAAAAAAATTATTTTTATCCACTAAGTATATGGGTAATGTAAATAGGGTGACCATATATCAAATAATGAAATGGAGGAACTCCTCTATATGATGTTGTCTAGATTCATCATTTAGTAAAAATCACAGGAAAAGTGAATAAGGTCCTTGAATCTACTCTATATATCCTATACAACCAGTCTATCCTACTGAAGGGAGAGAAAATCATGCCACTTTGTTTCCCTTAATACCAATAACTGGAACTACACATGAAATTACCATTCAAAATCATCCCATGAAACATCCTCCTCATTCTGCTACTCATGATACAAGATCCACCACTTTCACAATGCTCTCAACATCTATATAATATCCAAATGACATATTACTCTACCATGGAATGAATCAAAGTAAAGATAATATCAAGATCCTACAACTAATGACCAATCTCAAGATCAATGATGACCACATATAATTACCAAACCCTTAATGCTCGAACTGATATGTCGAGCTCCAATACTCATCCTCCTTAGATGAGTTGAACCTCTTACAGTCAAAGAGATCATCCTCCCAAACCTCACAAACCTGACCCACTCATGGATGATGACCATAAAGAATAAAAAAACACTAGTACCATTATTATGGAATTTATTTAATCAAATTAATTAATCCAACCAATTTAATTTCCCAAAATCATCCCCAATTCGAACACAATAAAAAAACTTATTCTTTATGCACATTTCCTAGGTATCTATGCTACCATCAATATCACTTCCCTTAAAATATATTTATATCTTAAGGTTCTTAAATCAGACCACCAGGGGGCATAAAATATTATTTCCTAGTTGGTCTACCTTTCTTATATCACAGACTACATTCAATCAATATTATTTCTTTACCAACTCATGTGATCATCACATGTTACAAACCCCAATATCCACCCTAAATCTTACCCAAAATTTTGGATACCAATTTTTGGTGACCCACCCCCAATAAGAACCCCTCATTGTCCTGTATTGAATATGAGAGTGCCCCTAGAGGCATACCTCTAATAGGCCTCGAGTTGGTGATTGGAACCAAGGGTATAAACATGAAAATAGGAGGCATTACCATCACATAACCTAGGAATAAAAAAATAAAAACACAAATAGACACCATGATATAATAAAAAAATATCCAAACTGATCCCATAATTCATGGATATTTCATACAAAAAAATATCCCAAAATATAAAATACCAAAATGAACTCTTAAGAAATAGCTCTGACCATTATTCCAAACTCCAAGCTAAAAATTCCTTGCTCAATCTCCAAACTCACCATGTACACCTAAAAAATAGTTTATATATATAGAGAGAGAGTTTAGAGTAAAATGTATACTTAGTAGGATCACACATGAATCCTATCATGGAAATATGGAGGAATCATACTGATGATTCAATGAATAAAAAACAGAACCAACAGACACTTAACAGGTCAACTACCACCCAACCTCACTAAGTTCCACTCACCAAATGTCACATCACAATATAATAAAACAATATCATTCATATAACAAAAGGGTGACCTACAACTCTTCCCCTCTATTTTATCACTCTCATTCCCCAACAAAAAATATTTTATGCTCCTAGTATCCTCAGCGGTCATGTAGTAATATTCCATATAAACTTCATATAAAAATCATTCCATATATCATAGTTATATCATAATAATCATTATATATATACCAAAACATACCATATCCCATCCATACATCAAATTTCTATTATATTAAGTCCTCTTGAACATGAAAAACATAAAACTTGTGCCCTCCTACTGCCAAGAATAACCCCAACCATATCTAATCATACTAATATATCAAAATGTTTTATAGTACATCAAATACTCTATACATGTGATTACACCCACCATCACACCAATACACCATAAGGTCTTTTAGTATACCACATACTATTCTAGATTTATTGTACCAACATCAATTCATACCATTCCATACAAAACTTAGAAGTGGGGGTGTGGAATATGGACTCTCTATCCATCCATTTCCTCACCCGCCTGGATGTTGGAAAAAGTACCATGAACCTAACATCTAGGCATAAGTATAGTTATCTAACTCAGGTTTTGGTGCCTAAAAATTCACTGGAAATTAAATTTATAATAAATCTTTACAAAATACCCACCTAGAATATTTACACAAAAATAACCATATCACAGTCCATAAGTATTATCGAACCTCCACTACTTTCCAATAGAAACCACTCCCACCCCTACCTTATCAACTATCCCACTTTCCCTCACAAAAATAACCACACTATCTAATCACAATTCCCCATTTAATAACATTATCCATCCATTTCTATATTTATCATTTAACAACTATTTTACATTAATTATGTCGGTCAATTAGATATTTAATGAAAATCAATTATCATCCATCTCCCCAATTTAAATTAGTTATTACCCGATCAATTAAAGTATTGGAAATCCATTTAAAGCCCATTTTTATTCAATTATATCCATAAAAGTTACCAAATAAACATTAAAAACAATATTCCATTGCTAATGGGTAACTATGAACATAATTCCTTCATAATACAATAACATCTCCCTTTCTAGTCATGGAATGACAACCATTTCCCCACTACACAACCCATTCCAATAACCCTTATCTAACCACAAAATTACCACATAAAACCCCCACAATAACAATACAAACATATCCACATAACAATATTTTCAACATCACACATCAATATATCTTAGCATCAATCACTTTCTTATTTCAAGGAATATCTTTATATCAAACAATTTTTCCACAAAACTATTTTATTACTAACTTAAAGTTGTTGAACTTTTATAAAAAGAGTTTATATCATTTAATCATAGTAATTTTCAATTGATAATAACAACAACAAAAAAATTCAACAGTAGCAGTAAACACACATCAATTTCAAAGCAATTTGATGGAAAATATATAACCATAATAGATTCACCCATCCATTTTCATTTTTTATAATTTATTATATTTATTTGGAAAATGAATAATATCCACCCAATGATATCAAGAACATGAAACTTATATAATTTACACATTAAATAAGAGAGTTCTTGAATCCCCTACCTCAACTGATGCTTTGACAACCACTGCATATAAGTAAGGTGAGAAAAATACAATATTAAGACAAATCCTTTGTGTGGGTAACCCTATATCAAACTAGATTACAATAAATACCATCAAAATACATCCATTAGAACAAACCAACGCCATTTCCTGAACCTTCCTGGGTGAATAATAGGGAGAAAACTCAAGATAAATAAACGAAAACCCACCCTAGATTACTATTTGTTGATTTCCATAAGTTGAGGGATACACATAATAAATGGGGGATAAAATAATTCCATAAAAACACCTCTGATTTTCTATGTCCTAATATAAAATTAATTAAATAATGGGTAATTGTAGGGGATAAAAAAATTTATATAGATAGAACAATTCTCTATCGTGGGGTGATAGACTATAGTCATGTATTTGTTGGTAAAATTCCACTAAAATCATGAAATCATTAAGTGAATATTTATATATTCTCTTATTTAAGACTCAATTAACATTCCAAATCATATACGATCAATGTAAGTTTGTTTTGCGACTCCATTTACCACACTACCACACTACTTTCTTAAGAACCACTGAATCTTGACTCCCAGTCTATGTGTCGTGAAGAATATAGTCGCACTATGATACCAATCTATGGATAAAATCCACCACTATCAAGAAAAATTTCTCTAAGAAATTAAAACTCATGACACATCCAATAAATTAGTAAATAAACTTTATAAGTTTAAAATGAACATTTGTAGGGTTTATTAAACCACTGTAGGGTTCCATACATTTCAAAAATCCTTCTTTGAACCCCTCACATCATGAAACACCCCACCATGATTTGAAAAATAACTACATATTAACTATCATACTAAATCCAACCTCTTACACTATGAACTAAAGGGAAAAACCAGTATATCTTATTCCTAGCTAAGATATCATCTCCAACGAAACATTTCTTCCTCTAAACTGCACCTAACACCCCCAACATCCAAATCACTCAAAGAATGGTCTAGAAAATTATGGTATATTATAAATCCTATCTATTTTATTGGTAAATATATATAAATTATACCCATATAAAAATTGTTCTAAATTAAATACACTTTTCAAAACTTCCCTAGAATCTTTGAATTCTATTCAAGTTATAATATTTTAAAAAATTATAGTTAATCACTCAAGTATTAGTACTGATAGATCTGAACTTATATTTGATTAAAATTATATAGAAATTATAATACCATTTATAATGAATTGTATTAGAAATTAACTATTCATCTCATTTTTTTATTCCCCATGGATTTTAAATAACCCCTGGAACCAAGGGTTTAAAAATAATTTCAAAAGAAACGTTTCTCTATGATTTAATAAAATAAATTTTTTATCAACAATCAAAAAAATAATAATTATTAAAACTCTAAATGAGGAATATGTATATGATACTAACCCTAAATTCCAAAATAAATCCAAAGTTTAGTTTATTAAAAATACATTAGTACAGAAAAAACAAAATTTCTTCAAATACACCAAGAACTCTATTATATGGAATATGTGTATTTTTGTGATTATTTTGTTGAATGTAATGAAATACCCTCAAAAGATATCTCAAGACCAACACATAAAAGATATAACATAATGATATAAAATATAAAAATCAAGTTTAGTATGCATTATAATTATAATATTTGAAGCATAATTGTGTTGATGAGATATAATAAATCACAAAAAATAGGGTAATAAATAAATAAATTATCCATTAATAAATAATGATATTGTATCAAGTCTTAACTTACCATTAGAGTATAATAAAACGTCTTACATTGAATCACTTAACATATGGAACGATTAAGTATAATTTTTCAAATATAATTGATGGGTTTTAGTTCAATGACTAAGACAGTTTGGACACACCTCTTAAACTATCTTTCCAGTGTATAAGTAGGGACATGGACCAACCCCAAGATCAATTATCTTTGATTATAATAAATTAAATTTATAAAGGTGTTCATATTTCTTAATGATTTTAAAAAAATTATAGTTACACATTACCTCGTGTCAATATGTTTATTATAGTATAAGAACTAGATCACTCAAAGTTCACATTTCAGAGATATAAAAATAATCAAAGATTGTATCTTTATAGTTATTTGAATAATAAGTTCCCACATATCATTAGGTAAACATCTAAACTACCCATAATTAATTTATATCTCCACCTAAAATTATTTTAACATCTATCTTCATATCATATAGAATAAAAAATTCTTATCTAGATATTAAAAATCATGGAGTTCACACATGGAATGAAATATAATAGAAAATATAATGTACATTATATCTTAAACTACCTAATACGATAAGTAAAATATATATCATGGTTTATATGTATTTTAAACCATAGAAAATATCATTCATATCTAAGACACATAACTTATAAAATATTATAAAATTATAAAATGATCATAAAAAATCTATATAAAATTATTATCAATGTAACATAAGTGATCAACCATATATGGCATGTAAAAATTATTTCCAATATATAAATTACAAATAAAAACCATCAAATTTAATGATAAAACTAAACTACAAAAAAACATTGTGTCAATCTAAATGTTAATTAATTCAATATGGTAACACTATTTTTTATCAAACCCATTTAATTATCATACCTTATAGTGTTTTAATTCATTAAATACCCAATAATATTTATCCCATTAATAATTTAGTAATAGCTAAAATCAAAAAATATAGTACATGAATAATAATTGAAATATATTTATAATACTACCTCGTGAGTTTCATTCCATTTTGAGCCCTTTGGTTACCCATCATGTGTCACAATTATAAATGCTTCCAAATCCAAAATTTGGATTTACAATCATGTGATAATTAATAATAAATAACATATTAGAGTATCAATACCACATAAATATTATTCTTTATAACATTATTTGGTGGTGTTATATGAAAATATCATACTCAGTTGGATAATTCTCATAAAAACCAACAATTTTGATCATAAATAAAATTTATAATAAATATAAATAGGGAAGAACAATGAATAGAATATGATGGAGTAATTAATTAATTTCTACCTCTATTAGAATTATAAAATTGTTTTTTGATATATTTTTTTTAAAACTTATTTAATTAAATCACCTCAGTCCCCACCAAATAAACATCATAATGCATCATTTATAAGGATAATTCAATCTCTACTGAGTCCTCAACGGTCCCCTGTGAAAAACTTAATAGGGTATATTTTTTTCATAAAGCCTTTATTACTCAAATTTATCATATAATAATAATCATATTATTAATAACTCATAAGAACTATTACTTCTATAATATTTAATGAATTAACACCAAATTAAATAAATAATTTTAACTAACTTTAGAATGGAGTGTATTGATTTATGTGTCCTATGTTGGAAAAATATTAATTCCATTTGTTGTTTATATTTTTATTTATTTAAAAGTTAATTGATTTTTTTATTTATATAAGAAGAAATATATCCTCTAAAAATTATACATTTAGAAAAAAAAAATTAAACATCTAAAAAAATATTTGAATATGAAAAAATATAAAGGTCATGAAATGAAATAAATTTAGTATATTAAAAAAATTATAGGATATATATTTTATTATTTATTTATTAAAACCAAAATTTATTTACTGCTAAAGAGGTTATATTTCTATCTATGAAAAATATAAAAATGATCATTAATACTAAAAAATAGTTGTAATTTTCCTTATGTAAATGTTATTTAAAAATATCAAAATTGATATACCTTCAGTGAAATGGTTTGGGACTTTTTCCCTTTCCTTTATAGTTTTCCAAGGAATGGTTGTGCCGAGGATGGATTTGCGAGTGTTCCAAAGGCTAGGGGTAGTGTTCTGGACATTCAAAGGGCTAATAAACCCTCATGGAGGGTATAGTGATGGCCATTTATGTAGGATGTGGTTGAACCCTGAGCATGTTGGTTGGACATTTTGGTGATAGGGTGTTCCCTAGTGATGGAAACTACTGTCAAGTCATTTTGAAAGGTGTCCAGTTTGGAGTTCACCATATGTAAAATAAATATTTTTAAATGCACAAGGTGGGTATGGCACTAATAATCATTATTTTTGAGATCACCTAGGTAAAATGGGAAGAATGATCTCATCACATCATGGTACTGAGATTTTAGAGTAGGAAATAGATATCTTATACATGTCCTATCATTTTGGATGGAAATGGAAGATGTAGAAGATGAAACCACATATTAGTTCATGTTTTGGTTTAGGTAATGGTTATTATCAAAATATGTTTTTAAATCAATCGGGTTTCTGGGATATAGGCACTGGGGGATTCAGATCCCCCTTTGACTAAGGGAACCATAATGTATTAGGAGGCCACTACACTGTGGTGAAGTCTATTAGATCAGTCCATAAATTAAATTTTTTAATAATCATAAATAATTCTTAATTTATTACTAACTGTTAATGTTTTGTATGATAGAACTTCGTAATTATGAAATTTGAATAAATTTTTCTCAGTATAAACTACTGCCATTTGATGCACCTACTTTCATGATATTTTTTTACACTATGACTTAAGCAGTGAAACCGTGCACCATAATCTACTACTGTGAAGAAGTTATTTGTGTTTTTGTGTTAAACCAAAAAAGCAAAACTTTGTGACTTTGTGTTTTCTCATTCAATCTCCTGAGGAATCATGTGATACCCTCTAAAAAATTATGAAACTATGAAGAAAATTCTATTACTATGTGCCTACTATGAAACCATGAATAGACTTCTTCAACTGTTCAGAGAAAGTGTGACCATCATGAAAGATATTCCAATGTTATGGAATATGTGAAAATATGAAGGATGTGTCACTAAGACAAAATATGTGACCGTGAGATGAATGTTATGTGACCATGCTTAACTTCTAGTTCTATGAAGATATCTTCTATCATGGATAAGTAGATCCATGCCTATATGAGATTAAATTAAAATTAAAATTACAATGTTTAGTTTATGGAATTTAATGCTATATATAAATTTAGTCAGTATGAGGATTTAAAAATTATTATTCTTAAATGGATACTTTAGATCATTAATTAAAAATTCAGAATTTCCCTGATTTCCTACTCAGTATGAGAATTTATTTATTTTGTTACCAACAAAGTATAATTAGAGTTTTGAAAATTATTTATCTGAAGAACCTCACATGCACTACTATAGTTATTCAGATATCTGATAGTGTGGAAAGTTTCTCTTGTGGATAGTGGATGATATAGTGCCAACTCAAAAGAAGAAAAGGATTGTATAGTGATATTTTGAGATTTCCATGACACTATATCTTTCATGTAATAAATTAACCTTTGTGAAATAATTTCAAAGATTCATTGAATTAAAAACAAGGAATGATTTTAAGAAATCCAATAGAAGATGAAAATCATCATTGATCATATCAATCATGATCAGATAAAGTGAACTTAAAAACAAGTTTAAATTATTTATCCCTTATTCTATATAATTATTTACATTAAAGTTGTGCTTTATTTACTTTTTTATACTTTAGCACAATCTATTGTACTGCATTTGAGAGTACTGTGATACTCTCCTTTCATTTATTTTATTTATGTCATCCCATGGATAAAATTAGAAGAGGATGGTTATAGCCTCGACTTTCATGTGTGTAGTTGTTTTTATAGAAGTCAAACTAGGTTATGGATCATTATGTTTATTTCAATAAAATTTATTGATAACAGACTTCTGTCAAGTGTGGAGAACTAAGTCTTAGCTTGAGAATACATATCTTGCTTTAATTTCACTATTTTTTTAATTTATTTTTCTTTCTCTATTTTGAATAATAAAATTCTTCTTGGGAAAATAATATAATAGGTATCTTTTAATTATGATATAATTATTTTTGGTGTGAGTAAAATAATTTCAATAATTATTTTTTTTCAAACTTTTTAGCTGAGTTTTGATCATATTTTTAAGAAATTATTTTAAATATTTAATTTATTTATACCTACATTATTAGTTAACATAGATGTATTATTTTTTTGTGCATGTTAAATTTTACAGTTAAAAATATAATTTTAATGAGAAAATTTTGAATAATCGATTCACCATCCTCTTAAGTAATTCACGTTAATCATCATTTGGTATTATATGTTTTTTTTGTTTTTAATCATTGTCTATGTTATTTATGGACCTTGATAAAGTCTCTTAAAAAGATCATTATTCCCACTGGGCATTCGGGCTATGTAATGGGTTTACCTCTACCCAGTTAAAAGAGGTCTTTTTTTGATTTAATAATAAAAATGAGGCTTGGGCCCCAACCATTAAAAAAATGGACCCTTCTAAGAAAAAACGTTATTATACTAATAGACCACCATACTTTAATGGTATGAACTATACATGGTGGTAAATCAAAATGAAAATACATCTTGAGAGAATGAGTTTTGATATTTGGACTATAATTGGAGATAAATTTGACAAACCAAAAGCATTTAGGCATGAATGGAGTAATGCAAAAAATACTACTTATAATTTTAACTACAAATTTATGAATTATTTATAGTATTATTTGGGTGAAGATGAGTTTAAAATAATTTATTCATGTGATACTACTTATTAAAAATGGGATACACTTTTTCTGTCTCATGAAGTCACATAAAATGTAAAATAATTACATATAAATATTTATACTATTAAATATGAAAAATTTAAAATGAATCCTGATGAATTTATTTCTAAAATGTTTCTCAGGTTTAATGAAATCATCAATATGATATATATGCTTGTAAATAAAATAGAGTATAAAGACCAAGTGCTGATAATATTGGAATTCTTACTAGATCAATGGATATGAACTGTTATCTCCATTCAAGAATCACATGACATAATAAAACTACCAATTTTATAGTGGATTTAAAGGATAATGATGTGAATGTAAGAGTTGATAGTGAATAATGAATATGATAAACTAAAAATAAATTAAATTTCTTTCAAAATATATAATTTAAAGATGAATAAGAAAATAAAAAAAGTACCTAAAATAAGGATGATTAGTCTTATGATAGCGATGAGGAAATGAATAATCTACCCCTTAGATTTATGAAATTATATAATAATAATAATAAAATCTTTATGAAATAAAACCATGGATGAAGGTATGGAAATTTCGGAATTTTGGAAAAGGAAAATGAACCTCGAGAGGTGACTTGTTATGAGTACAAGAGAAAAGGGAACATCAAAGTTGAATGTCCAAAACAAAAGTAAAAAAAGATAAATGAATATAGAAGAAAAATACCTATCAAATATATAAAGGCAACCTGGAGTTCCTCTAATAATAGTTCTAGGGAATATAATTCAAGCAGGGAATACTATAATGAATGGTTTAATATGTGTTTTATAGAAAAAACATATAAGGTAACTTCTTATACTTTACTTATCGAAACTCCTCATAAATGAAAAATAACTAATGATGGATTGGAGAAATATTAGGATATTATTTAAGACACTACGAATGAATTAAAAGATAAATATAAAAATATAAAATGGTACTTGTTTAACATGATAATGATTAGAGTTCTTTGTCTATAGAAAATGAAAAGAATGTGTCTTTTATAAAAGAGAACAATGAGCTTAAAATTTAAAATGAGAAACATAAAAAGGACCTTTAAAAATTTTAAAATGTAAGGGAAACATTTACCATGATTCTTGGTAATCTGACCACACTAATGTATACAATTGGTATTGGGTAACAATCTGGTTAAAGGAACCTTTATCAACAACAAGTTTGTTCCTAGTTCACATTCTTCCAATTCTATGAACAATTCCTATACTTATGTCCCTAATAATGTGTTTTTCTGAAATCTATTAAATATTATATTTATGTAACTTTTAAATTGGTTGGGATTCAAAAATCTATTTTTTATAACCTTTCTGAACCCAAGAAAGTGTGGGTTTCAAAATCATTTCATGTTTAAATTTGTTATAGAAAACATAATTGAAGAGTACCAATAAAAACATATGGTATCTGAATATTTGATGTTCTATAAATATGAATAGATAATACTCATGTTTCAAGATCCTCAAAAAGGTGTGTGAAAAACATGTCACATTCAGTGACAATTATAAAAGAAAAATAATTAGACATGGTCAAATCTGTAATTCAAATTTTATTTTAATGTAATGAGTTTTATTCAATGATGGATTAAAATATAATTTATTTAGAATCTCATAATTATTTGATGAAGGTTACCATGTTACTTTTGAGAATAATAATTTAAATATCTTTTATTCTAAGAATGCCTTAGTATTTACTACTTTATACAATGATAATGTTTATGTTGTTAATACATATTAATTGTTTTCTAAAAATGTTTCTTGCTTAAGTTCCTTTAATAAATAATATTTGTTGTGGAATAGAATACTAAGACACTAGAACTTACACTCACATAGAAAGATAAAAAGGAAAGGTTCAGGAAATAATCTTCCTAAAATAGAATTACCAAAAGACAAAGTGTTCAATTCATGTCAAAAAGGGAAATAATAGAATATTTATTTCAATCCAAATAAAAAACTTTCAAATTCTCATCTAATATAGTTAGTTCACATGGATTTGTTTTGACCTTATAGAGTTTATATCTTATATGGTAATCATTATACATATTTTCGTGTAGAATACTTATCTAGATTCAATAAGGTATTATTTTTTTCTCAAAAAAGTAAAGCTTTCTCTTGTTTTTCAAAATATTCAAAATATATATAAAACTATAATGGAATTACCATTAAAACTTTGAGGAGTGATCATGGTTATGAGTTTTAAAATCAAGACTTTGAAACTTTATGCTCACAACATGACTATACTAACAACTTCTCTGCTCCTAAGACTCCCCAAAAAAATGGATTAGTTAAATGAAGGAATATGAAACTTCAAGATACTTCTCAGACCATGATTTATGAGTATGGTTTACCTGTTTATTTGTAGGTTGATGATATTAATACAACTTTCTATGTCATCACTAGGGTTCTTATCAGACATATTTTAATGAATACCGCATATGAGTTATGGAATGGAATAAAACCAAAGGCTAATTACCTTAATGTTTTTGGTTGTAAGGTTTTTATTCTCAACACAAAATAGAGTTTAGATAAATTTTCATCCAAAAGTGATAAATTAATTTTCTTTTTTTATTCAACCTCCAATAAATAATATAGTGTTTTTAATAAAAAAACAAAAGTTATGGAATAATATATACATGTTAAGTTTTATGAAACAGATCCACATTAGCCTAAAACTCCTTTATAAGTCCCTGAGGATGATTTTTCACACGTGAATATAAATAATTTATCCAACTATAGAAATTTCCCAATAGAAATAATTATATGCCATCCAAAAAATCACTTGGTGCTGAGGAAGTGACTGAACTAGACCCTGATGAAGAAATTGAAGTACCGAGTACTTCTATTCCAAGAGTCATCATAACCTGTAGATAAAATACTTTAGATACTATTGTAGGAGACCTAAATATGGGTACTGAGACTAAATAGGATTTTGGAAAATAGGTTGAACCTCAAGATTTCTTATCAAATATTGAACCAAAAAACATTATTGGATCCATCAACGATGCATTTTGGTCCATGGTTGTGCAAGAAGAGTTAAATCAGTTTGAAAGAAAAAAAATTCCTGGAACTAGTGGAATAACCTAAAGACTACATGATTATTGGAACTAAATGAGTGTTTATAAATGTGTTTGATGAATATATAACATTAGATAAAAACAAAGATAGACTAGTTTCATAGGGTTATATTCAACAAGTAGGGTTTGATTATGAAGAAACATTGGAAACTATATCTGGACTTAAGGCTATTAGAATACTATTTTCTTATGAAAATCACTTTAATTTCAAACTATATCAAATGGATTTCAAGAGTGTGCTCTTAATGGGTATATTTATGAGTAAGGTTTTATGGAAGAACCTGAAAATTTAAAAATAATCAATTTCCAATTTTATTTTTATGCATTATAAATGTCTTCATGTTTTAAAACAATCTTCTAGAGCTTAGTTTGATAGGTTTATATGATTATTGATTTCTAAAGATTATTGAAAAGGGATAGAAAATCCTAATTTTTTAATAAAAAGGATTTATAAGGATATTTTTATAGGAAAATATATGTTAGTGATATTACTTTATGGTTCATCCAAAAACTCATTGTGTATAGAACTTTCAAAAAATAATGAAAAATGATTTTGAAATAAGTTTAATGGGTGAGTTAAAGTTATACCTTAGTTTTAAAAATTTTCAAATAAAATAAAGGAATTATTTTAAATTAAATTAAATACACAAAATATCTTTTAAAAAAATTTGGTCTGGATTGTACAAAAGGAAATGATACTCCCATAAGTACTACTTGTAAGCTAGATTTGGATGAAACTAGGAAACTAGTTGATCAATCAAATTATATAGGTATGATTGGAAGTTTACTTTACTTTATTTCTAGATGAACTAATACTATGTATTGTGTTTGTGTAATCATTTTCAATAAGACACTAGGTAATATCAGTTGAATTTTTTCATAATAATTTTTAAATACCTCAAGAATATAATTAATTTTGGATTTTTTTACTCTAGGGGGAAATGATTTGAAATAGTTAGTTATTCAGATATAGATCTTGGTATATTTAAGTTATATAGGAAGAGAAACTATGGAACAAGTCATTTTTTGTTCAAGTATCTAGTATAATTTCATAAAAAAAAATAATTTTATTGCATTGTCCACTAATGAAGCTGATCACATAGCCACATGCAATTTCTATGCACAAATTTTATTGATTTAATACACTTTTCTAGACTATGGATATCAATTTATACATGTACCTATAAATTTTAAAAATAAAAGTGATATTAAAATTTATAAAATCATATATATCATTCATGGAGAAAATAATATTGATATAATACATCATGTTTTGAGAGATAATTTTCAACAGGGTGATATAACTCTTGAATTCGTTGGTACTGAACATAAAATTGCGAATATTTTTACAAATTTTTTGAATACTAAGAGACTATGAAATATCGTAGATTAGAATTGTATGATAAATTCTTCTTAATCTTTTATTACATCAATTAATTTTAATCTACTATAATTAAGTCATGTGTCACGTGATATCAAGAGATTTCTACCATATTGGTTTTCTACTGAGGTAAGTTCTACCTTAGTAATTTATATCATGGTGAGTGCTACCATGCATGTTCTACTATAGGGAGTGATACCATGCATGTGCTACTATGTGTGTGCTACTGTGGTAAGAGTTACTATAGTGTTATATCAATTGAGCTTTCTACCATAGATGTTCTTCCCTGACATTTGATACTATGAGTAATTTCATTATTTTAACTCTTAAATTTAGTATTTTATTTGGATTAAAATTATGTTTATATTTTATAATAGTTTCTTTCCCTAAATTAATTAATTAATATTTATATTCCAAATCAAATCAAATCCCTCATGCACCATTCTAACTTACTCTCCCATTATCTATTGAACCCAACATTATGTCTTTAAACATTTTAATCTTTACTAATATGGAGAGGTTGAAATAGTCAATTCTTTCTAGTTGTCCCAAAAAATATTTACCATTAAATAGATCCATAGGTGGATATAGTCATCATTTGGAGAAGAATACGAACCTATTTTCAACTCATATAATTGTTTAAGAAAAATAACAGATTCATCTTGGTTGGAATCTAGAAGATTGATAGTGTTGAGATTTATTAATGAACAAGAATAAGCAGTTTGGTTATCCAATAATGATCATACATTCTATCCTATACTATTTTATGATTTATACTTTTATGTTTAATATGAGTTTGGAGAGAAAAAAGACTTCATAAGGACTTTCGTTGATGTAGAAGATCTAGTTTTATCATCAAATCAATGGGATAAGTGAAAAAAGGTTTCCTATGAAAGAGTATATTAATATTTTTAGGTTATTACACTATTTTAAATTATACTTTTGTTATTAAGGAAGCTCTTATATATCTCATTGGAGATACTAACCCAAGGTTACTTGTAATTGTGGAACTTGATTATGAATATTGAATTCTTTTGAAGTTTATCAACATATGATATATCTATAGAAGGGTGACATGATAATCCTAAGGTTCTAGGATGTAATGTTTTTATAAGACATAATGAAACGATCCAAGGTGAATTTTTATAGGTATATTATGATTTATATGAAGTAAATGTGTAAATACTACTTTAAATTTAACTCCTGATCATATCCCAAAATGATCTCAAATTTTCTAGAAGTGAGAGGACTTTTTCTTGAAGTGGAAGAATGGATTACACAATGTGTTGAATTTTGTTTGACCCAAAAAAACTTAGAGGAGGCTTAATGTAAAATATTGCCCTTGGATTAATTAGTGGCATGTCAATTTTGAAAGTATTTATGAGAATTTAAATCTAATAAGAACACCTATCAGACTAAATGATATGGTTGTTGACACCTTCCAAATGTTCATTAGAAAAATTATAGTTGAGAAAACCACACAAATAGAAAGTGGCATTTTTTTGGGAAAAGGGTAAAGAAGAAGGAATGATCATCTAGGGATCAAGTGTCTAGGTTACAAAATCATGTAACCCTTAAAGGTACACACTATCATATTACCCTTACCAATTGATCACGTGATTCATCAAGGAAAATTTGGTTTAATTTCCAAGACAAGGTTTGCATGTTGTCATGTTACTTAGGACCAATCATGTGATTTTATGATGATATTTGGTGTATGAATACCAAGGGTATATAGTGATCAAGGATATCCATGACTGGAGGATTACACAATCAATATTTCTCATGAGACGCCCCATGCAGTTATGCGATCAACTCTATGCCAATCATGTTGTGAGATTTGGCTGGGTGAGGCTTCCCATGATAGGGCCTTCATGCACTAATGTACGCAAAAGGGTAGGTCACCAACTGCATAAGGTTCACCACATACTATGTAAGGGTCATCACCCAAAATTTAAGGGTAGGATAGACCTCACATAAAGGTAATTCATTAGGGCTATTATATTATAAGGTGAAATCCTATCCTTCATGTGATTGATGTTCTATAGGCAACACCCACTTGGTTCATGTGATGTCCCCAAGAAAATCAGGTCACTTAACTTAGTTGGGCAAGGTTTTCCATGATAAAATCTTCTTGCAATCATTGTTTATCACACGATGAATGGGAAGACATCACCGATGATGTCCTACTCGGTCATGTGATGATCATGAGTTATCCTTGATTTATGAGTATGGTCCTTCCACCGACTTAATACAAGTTATGTGTATTTTTATATATAAAAAGTTGTACTGATATTTATGTGAAACCTATACCCCCCCCCAACAAAGAGGAAACATATACAACATGTTGTAGAAGAGGATAATGAGAGATAATTTCTTAGAGTGGAGTGATCACATGACCTCAATATATTCCATTTAAAAAATATCAATGAGTAACTTAGGAGAAATAGAAAATTAATGAGTAGTATAAATGACCATCGCATAATAACCCTTGGTGATGTGAACAAATGAAAACTTCCTAGTCATGTGATAAGTATGTGATTGTGAGACAACCTCTAGGTCATACGATAAGCCCATGTGATAATCCAACCCCTTATCGCCTATGTGATTTCATGGTCCTCAAATGGTTTTGTCCTCACATGACTCCATGAGATTTATATAAAGTGAATGACTATAGAAACTTCATGTGGAGTGTGTAATCATTTCATCTTCATGTGAAGAATATGACCTCGTAACACCCACATGAGTGCATGAATTACAAGGATTCCACCCATCTAATCCTAAGTCATTCATCTTCCATAAAGGCCATAAAACTATAATACCCTCCAATACTCCCTAAATTCTATGGCTAGTGCCTCTGTAATCTCAATTGTGACTTCTTTATCATCAGTAGGTAAGGAATATGTGAATTACCAGGACTCTGATTCCTATTATAAGTAAGACACATAAGACGCCTTCCTAAGGATTGAGCTCCATACCAAATATATTTTTAATTTTCTATTTCTGAACTACCATATTCCACATGAAGACCTTTATCCTCCCATATATCCTTCAAATTATAACGACTATTATGAAAGATCATTTATTTCACCATGAATCTATATTCTTCATAGAACTTGTAATTACATTTCTTTCAGGGTATCTTCAGTTTGTAAGACACATAAAAATTCATTTTTATATCCATTGAAACATGTTTAATCTTCTGTTATCTATTGTTCCTCACATTATGAAAGACTCACATGGTCTTATAGATTTTTGGTAATGATATTAATATCACGATACAAATGACTCTAATCATGGGCATCCACCTTGGTATAAGTCCCTAGATTTCTTAAACCTTGGGGAAATAATACCTTTTACTGTAATCATTCTGTCTTACCTATTAGTGGGTCAGGAATGTATGAACTACAAGGACTATGATTCCCATTAAAATATTGGATATGTAGTATGCCTTCTTAAGTCTCAACCTACATAAGAAAAATATTTTTATTGATAATTCTACGATTCTATATTCCTAATAATGTCATAAATATATGAAAGAAACCATAATCAAATTCCTTATACAACAACAAAGTAACTATAATTTTCATGGTAATTTTCCTAATATTATCTTTTAGGAGCCTTACTGTGTAATACCTACAACCATATAAAACATGTTTGATTCTATATAATCTATTTTTAGTCATAGTGAACATGACTCATGTGGTCTTAGAAACTTGCAATGATTGTGGCATTCACATAATGAAAATCTCCCATTATTTTCATCCTCCTTACGTGTGAGTCCCAAATCTATTTTCCTTCAAAGGGGAATACTCATGATGAAGCATATCAGGGTGGCCTTATATGAATAATTCCTTCCAAAATCTCTATCATCATAAATTTTACAATGAAATTTTCTATAACATCAGAACTTTTTGGATTACAATTCATGTCATCACAAGATGCATATGAGCCCTCTCCAAGGCATGATACCTACACTCAATATTCAAATTACATCATATACATACTTGTTTCATAATGTTAAACTACAAAGTGCGATCTTATAATATGACCTTAAAAGGTGTAATACAAAATATGTGGGATTTGATTCGTACACTCATGGGATACGTTTGAAACCACTTTGAGGTTTAATCATAATTCCAAAACACCAACCACCTCCTTGGATGGAAATAAACTCCTGAATTCCCAGTCACATGACTTTAAAGCATTCCAAAATACCAAACCAAAATAGCAATGTAATAATGGGTAGAAATATGAAGAACCTATTATATATGAATATGGTTTTATTTAAAGGATTTCCTCTGTATTTATATGGATTTATATTATAAAAATCCAGAAACTGATAATTTACATTAGGGTAACCAGTCCGACATCAGGATCTGGTAAAGTATAATGTACATATAATAAATCTATAATAGAGTCCCAGAGTATAAAATACTCCCCCTCAGAAGGCGGTTTTGAGATTTACCTCCCATCCTATCAGTTTTACTCATATTCAAGGTGTCACTAGTATTTCCGGGTGACCCCCAACCGTTGGAAAGTTGGACCACACACTAAGAGTAAACACCATGGGACTGAATATAGTCAAAAAAATAGCGAAACTAACATGAATACTTAAATAATTAAATTTAATCATGTTTCTGATGCGATGGTTCATTTAATTATGAAATTTACACATGAACTAAATGGCTAAATGAACTACAAGAGTACACAATTATGTTACAACTGCATAGTTGATTGAAATTTTTTATCACTTGTAATGATCCAATGATTGGTGACCTTGTATATTATTATCCTTATGACGGGATATACTATTTGAAAAAACATTCATCATGAGATTAATACATGACATCATTAAGAAAATGTTCTAGAACCTATGTTGTAGTAGTGTCCTCTACAAATTGTGAAACAACATCACCTTCTAGACACCATCAACATCATGTGGAAAACAAGATATTCAAGGAGTACCACTAACATGGTACGATCCTAGCCCTTGAGGATATGCATAAGGGTCTTAGGGATCTAAATCCCTCAATCCCACCTCATTAAAAGAATTCCATCATGAAACTAGTGATGCTAGTCACCATTGTTAACTGCTTTGGAAGTCTATCTATAGAGTGGGAAAAGTAACACCTTCCTTATCTAAGGAAGGTGGATCAAGGAGTTTACCACAACTCCATCACAATTTAAGAGACATATAGGAGGTTTACTATCAACCATCACAACTTAAATCATCCTACTAATTCCCCTCAGTTTCCTGTTGAGGGAATTGTATAATAGATCTCCTCCCCAGACACTCAGAACTGAGCGTCAAGGAGGACTCGTTAGGTGTGACAAGCTATGGATCAAAGGGAGAGGGATCATATCCCTGCTCCATTGATGAATTAAACCAAAATATTCTGGTATAAACCATTGATAATTCCCATATACCTACATTCCCAAACCATTTCTTTCAATATATATCGGATGCATGCATGGGGTAGGCAAATAACCCACCCCTAAACATGAAGCTCATAGGTATATTCCGATTGTAAAAGAGGAAAAGAGTAAGAATATATCCCCAAATTAACTAAATAAATCTACTAGAATATTCTGGAATTAGAGAATGTATAGGCTTATATCCCTACTCATACCCTTATGAAGTGACAATATGTTATGGTATTAATAGAGGATATTTTCCAGCACATTATGGCGATGATACAGGGAAAATAACATATTATTATCCAAATAACCAAAAAAAATATCAACAAGATCAACATTAAATAATGGATACTCTAGGGAAAGTGAATATTCTTTCTCCCATATGAAATTATTATCGATATATTTCAGTAAGGACGTGGTACCTGACCATGCTCATATCCCCGTTTTGATTGGGGGTTTTCAATCAAGTTTGATGATCACATCAGGATAGGTGCATATTCCTATCGAATGAGGCCAATAGCATATTCCACTGGCTAACCAGGATCATTCCCATATCCCCACTCCAATTGAGGCTCTTCATCATTTCCTAGTTGTCACGTTAGGTTAAGATCATATCCCTTGTAGAATATATACTCAACATATTCCATCATCTTAAATGAGCCTAGTGAATATTCATACTCTTCCTAATGAAATATTACACTAAAATCTATTAGAGGGTATACTATAGGAGGATCATATTACTTCTCACATTCCTGAGGTTTATGGAAGGGAATGAATATTTTAATCAGCTCATGCCTTCGCTTTAACCAAGGTTAACCACCCAGTGGTAGGATCATATTCCTACCAACAATAGAGAAGCTCACTAGTGTACTTTGACATTTTCTCATCAACAAGTTAATATTCCAAAAATAGGAAACAGTCATTGGTATAATCCATCAACCAACACATGGCAAGAGAATACTTCTGATCAATCCAAAATGGTTGGTCAATATATTCTGTCCATTATGTTGGATGAGAATCAAATTCCTACCCTACTTGATGCTAGTATCCTTGAGGGAATACAATGAATATCTACAACTCCCTAAGGGTATGCTGACATTTCATCTAAAAAAAGGTGATAACTACCATGATATCCCTACTCATGATAGTATGGAGATGAATTATGGGGAACCTACCCCTGACATATTACATGGATGACCTCATCACAGTGATATTTCTCCCAAATAGGGAAATCCTCTGCTTTTCAAGATACCTTTATATATAGAGGTTCAAGAAAAAATATATTTAACCACATATAGTTCCCCATAAACCACCATCAACAAATCTCATTGGTAAGAAGGTTACCAAAATAAGTGACTTATGTGGTCTGACCAGGTGGAGGAATATGACTCTAATAAAGAAGGGGTTGGCATGGATATATAAAGGAATATATATTAAAACAAACTTCCATCCATGTTTTTTACCATCACCACTTCTAATTAATAATTCTTAGATGACATTAAGGAAGATTTCAGGAATTATACTAAAACAAATAGGAAACATTTAAACGGAAATATATTAGACACCTCATTTATCATGAATTTGAGGGTCATATCTAGGCCATAAACACACTTTATTATTTGATAATCCTAGAAACTTTATCTATAGAATGAGTCCCAATATTGTAAAGGAATAGTAAAATCCTATGACCTTATTTCCACCACATCCTAGAAACTCTTTGAAAACTTATTTTCAAAGACTTTTAGGACATCCATATCTAGGGATGCAGTGAGTAGAGAGCATGCCACTTCACCCCATCACCTGGATAGAAAAATATCACAAAAATGGTATCCTATAATTTCATACTCTTTAGAGTGATCATGGGATAAAATAACATGTCCAATGAAGCTCAAACATTTTTAAAACACAAAATAATTATGATAATATGGAGAGGTCCACCAAAAGGCTCTTAAGATAAGCCTCTCAATGGAAGGGAAACACATCTTAAGTAAGGAGGTCAAAGTCTCAAACTGCTCAAGAACTCCTAATATCAAGTGACTCTCATTACAAGAAGACACTATACCTGACTAATGTGTGAATAAAATAGTTCCAAATAAGGAATATCATGATGTAAGCTGCCATGGTAGACATTTGGGAGAAACCGCATCCTGCAGGGATAGGGGAGGTTTTACCACTGCCTTCGTACCAAGGTTATTAAATTACACGAGGTTACAAAATAAATTAGTGGTAGATCCAAATAAAACCCTTCCTATAGTATTGGGGGTATTTTAATCATGAATTACATAGAAGGTGTCATAAAGTCCTCAATAACTAGATCAAAAAATACAAATGGTGGCCCTACATCAACCACATTCATCAGAAATGGGTGAATTTTTATCATCTCCCCCAAGTAGATCAATATTCTCTAGGATAGGCATGGGATACCAATTTTCCACACCCCAAAATTCCCTCCCATCACATTTCATACCCCTAATATTTGAGGCTCACTTGGAAATTATGGTCAGATACTCCCTCAAAGTCACTATTCACAAACTAAAATTAGGGGAGCATTTGGAAAAGAAAATTAAACATTGTAAGGGTTGTAATTGAAGATGAACTAATAATACAAAGTGACAAATGGAAGATCCATATGTAACTATAAAAGGGGAAGCAAGAAGTACAGAATTTCCCAATTACTCGGAGAATGATAAGATGATCTTTTTCACCTGATATACTTCAGTGAACATCATTACCATCAATATGGTAGATGATAAATACTGAGATAGGAATTATAAGGGGAATAATGTGGAAAATCTACCTTAATAGGTGGTTTATGTTGATTTAAAAACCAATGATGTATGTATGTAGAATTAGAGGAGTAACTAGAACATGGAAGCTCCAAATGATGAGTTTACACCTCCTCAACAACATTCTACCAAGGATAAAAGGAATGTCATATCTTCAACAACTTACTACTTAGAAAGGATAAAATAACCTTATAAATTAATTAAAATCATAGTTTGAGTGTGATATATACAACCTTACATGGATCAATGAGGAATTACTTAGGGTAAACATTCTCTCAAGGCACCACCTCCAAGTAGAGGAAAATGCTATTCCTCCCACTAATTGGGAGGGAGATAATCTTCTTAAAAGGATTCGATATAAGCAATAAGATATCTATGGATCTAGAAAATGGACTTATGTAAACATGAAAATTGAGGAATATCCTGATTTTAGTGAAAAACCCCCATTTATCAGGATGATCATTTGGTCTTAGTAGGAATAAAAAATCAGAAGGATGTGAAGGCCGGGAAACCACATCAATCCTTACCCACTACCCGTGCTTAGGGTTTAGTCCGGATGGAGGTACCTCCATAACTCCTCAACACTATCGAGTCTCTATATTCTTATATAGAATCCATGGAGGGGTGATGTTCCCCCATATATCCTAAAATGAGATTCTACCCTAAATTGGTGGAAATATTTTTTTCCCTCATCCAATTTTGAAAATGCTACCATTTCAACCGTTGATGACGCAGGGGATCTAGAGAAAAATATAATGCATTTAATTTCCCGATGCAGATCTACGAAGGTACCTAAAGATCTGTAAGAATAAATGAAACTAATAATATTTATATAGAATCTAGTGGGAATAAATTTTATTTGGTATAATAGCCTTTTAGAAGGATCTATCGCAAGCTGGAAATTGTTTTGATCAATTACACTATCAATTTATCCCCTCTATATAGAAAAATATGATCATTGACCTCACAAATTGAAGACAACATGAAAATGAAATATTCTAAAACTTTATCACCATATGGAAAGTTCTAACATACTCACTCAACATTCCACTCCTACATGAGTATTTTTTGGAAGTTTTCATTGAGAACCTCTTGTATGATCAACATAAACCTTTGGCCCCATTGAAATACCCAATTTGATTTGTAGACTTTTTAGAAATGAAACAACATGTATAATATTTAATTCAAAAATAAATGATAAAATATTTACCCACAACCGCAACATATGGGAAAAGGTATGAAAATAAAAAACCACTGATGTCACAATCAACCAAGTAATGGTACCCGTCAAAACACTCATGTAGGACCCGCAATATCTGGAACCTCCCACTGAGTGAAAATGAAAACAAAACCTTCCTTTATAGGAAGAAAAGATAGATCAGGGCATCCCATGATTCGATAAATGAAAGAACAAAGTATACTCCTATCAAAATTAACAGGTCCATGGAACTTTTCTTTCAACTAAGGAAAATAATCTCCACATATTGCCCGAGCTTAGGAAACCCAGTGAGGCTATCCTTGGTGATCTTCTAAAATATTTCCCTTTTCATAGGATACTTGGTTATATATTCCGAGACTGATTCATCTTTAAATAAATTCTCTAGGGTTTGGTTGATTGTGGATATGTGATACTGGGAAAAGTCCTTACAATTGGCCAATGTGACCACCATCCATCTAGAAGAAGAAGGTGTCTGACAAGAAGTTTTGGATAGGTGTGAATATAAGTTTGATAAATGGATGAACCAAAATATAGTTGTCTAATACCATGACACCATTAGAGAACATCTTCATAGATCGATCACGATTCCGAAACCTATGAGGACTCTACTAAATCCACCATCTGGAGGTAGATGTAATCATCAAAAGCAGAAAATGTAACAAGAAAAATAATCATATCCAACCACAAAACTGACTCTAACTCTTGAATATTTCTTTCTCCCATAATATGGGGTTTAGGTACTGTCCAAAAAAAGTTCCCTCATTAAAAGATGATCTTATTTTTGGATTTTTTAATGTTATTCACTTAACATACCCTTTATTTGATGATGAATATACCCATGAACATGAGTTCCATATACTTGACCAGTTACCCAAATGTTGGGGATTCAGAATCCAAGGGCATACGAGATGGTGCGGTCATGGAATAACCCAATATCCCAGCCACACCCCTCTTGAATCTATATATACTATCGATACCCATGGGAGAGAACTTTTGTGTTCCTAATAATATCATGGAGGTAACTCATAATTTTTAGTGGTTATCCAAATCCACCTATATTATATGACTATATAGTGGGTGTACAACTGTGTGATCATCTAAAAAAATGGGTATACCATCATGGACCATGTCATTATCAAAATATTTTCCCTCGATCTCTATCCAAGTTCCCAACCTATTTACCCCAAGCACTTTAACCCTTAAGAAACCTAACAAGGATAGTCCCCATGTTGGGAAGTGTTGTCCCCTAATTTAGAAATATGACATTTTGTAATAGTTGGGGTTTATCCTAGCTGGGCTCTTAATCTTGGATTATCTCTATATTTTGAAGATATTAGAGGGGGGATTTATCAAGGTCCTATAAATTACCCAAGGGTTTGATATAGAATTCACCATATCTAAGGTTTATCGAGTAAAAACTACTCCAAAATAATTTCATTCCACCATCATGTTCATAGATAAATATTGGGAATAATATATTAAAGGATATATCATACCCTTTTACATTTTAGGAAATTTTAACAATGTCAACATCCAATGAGATTTGGATAAATTTTTTTGGGTGTTCAATCTCATCCAAGTCTGGACCCTTTAACATTTGGTATATAAAAAGGATTATTTTTCTCCAACAAAGAAGAAAATTCAATGGTACGATAAGAGAAAAAATCACCCCTTGGAAAGATCAAGCTCGAGGACCAATCCATGGACCTCATATATAATTTTGAGTTCATAGTTATCCAGTAAGACATAACATAAAATTCACTACTCAAGATACCTTGAAATAATATACACATGGTGATGGAATTAATAGTACATCAATGTTTGAAATACCCAATTAATTCAAAGGTTGGCATGATATGTAGAGATAGTCCCCTCTTTGAATCTTGTGAATACTGATAATATTAGAATTTTTTATGGAAGGGAAGGAAAAAATCCAATGACAGAGGGTGACATGTATGTTTTCTCTCTCAATGGATTGGGAATCCCCACTGCAAGCCCTTGGATCTTGCTTATCAGTGACTATTTACAGCCTATGAACCTGATTGAGGCAATAGATCTAGTGTGGATAGGATATTACGAACTATAAACTTCACTATCCCATTGATATGAAATAAAATTCATGTCGAATGATATTGTCCCATAAAAATAAAGTATAGAAATGCTCCACCTGAGTTATAAATTTTCCCTACTATATTAATAGAAATTAGTAGTTTCCTTAAAAAATTACCTACAACTCAGGATTCCCATACATATCCTACCCCTAGTGGGAGAAAAAAAGGAAATAAAGTATCTCCAAAATACCCCAAACCATCCCTGTTTTTTCAAGATGATAATCCTTACTATCATATACTCTTACCCTTCATTAGGAACAGAGATACCCCCTTTTATCCCTGGTGTTGTAAGATACTTTCACAAACACAATGATGGAAGGGGAAAAGTATGACCTAGGTACACCCCTCTAGAATTTGAGGATGGAATCTCCACCACCAGAAATGTGCTTAGGAAGATAAATCTAGTAATGGAAGAATACACATGTCCTATATTTATTAGTGTATGTATTCCTCTTGAAGAGTAGGAGATTTATATTTCTTTTTTTAAATAAACATTGATTTGTATTCACTTGGAATTATATATAGATTCCTAGGATAGAACCTGATGTATCTATCCATCACTTTGACCTTCCAAATGGCCATCGAGGTTTCAAATTGGAATCCAGGATAATTCATACCTCACACACAACCAAGGTAGAATCTGAAGTTGAAAAATTGATCAAATCCAACTGCATTCGAGAGGTGAAATACCCAAAATGTTTTCCAACAAAGTTAATGTTAAAAAAATAATGGGAAAATTTGATTCTATATTGATTATAGGGATCTTAATTGATGATTTATGAAGGAAGATTTCCATATACCATTCATAGAACACCTGATAGATACGACCATGGGATTCTAAGCCATTTCCTTTATAGATGGTTATTTAGGGTATAATCATATCTATATGGATCCTGAATATGAGGAAGCCACTACCTTTAGAGAACCTCATGGAATATTCTATTACTAGTTCATTCCCTTATCATTAAAAAATGTGGTAACTACATATCAATTCACCATGAATTCTATAGTCAATCCCTCTATCGGATGAATCCTGGAGTGCTAAACCAATGACCTGGTGGTTAAATTTTGACTATGTTTTTATCACCTCGCTAATCTTAAAACAATCTTTGGAAAATTCTTGTAGCATAGTTTGAAGTCAAATCCCCCAAAGTGTTCATTTTGAGTAACATCAGGGAAATTTCTCTACTTTTTAGTAAGACACCATGGAATCAATATTTATTTTTAAAAAACTAGTGAAATGATATTAATTTCACCACCTCATATTCTTAAATAATTGATAATGATCCATGGTTACCTAACTTATATTAGGAATTTTATGGAAAACTTATTAGAAGAAGTCTCCCCTTAACAAAATTAATGAAGAAGGGAGTCACGTACCAATGGGCCGAGGACTGCTTGAAATATTTTTGAGAACCTCAATAAGTACCTGATATATCCACCGGTCTTAATTTCATTGGTAGAAATAAATCCACTCATACTATACATGGCCTATATGGAGTGATCACTCAGTACCCTACTCACATGAAAGAATGATACATGGAACAAATATTTTCTCTACTCTCTTAGTTGAATGTTTCTATATACTGAGACACAATATTTTGATATTGGGATGAAACACCATGCCCTTATATTAATGGTGTGAAAGCTGAGGAATTACTTACAACATCATGAAGTTAACTTGGTCTCTCATATCAACTTGATCAAGTATATTATTGTCCTCCCTATACTAAATAGGCATTTAGACTGATGGGAAGTTATCCTAAGACAATTTGACATCTGATTTGTGTCACCAAGGAAATCAAAGGGAAGGTGCTGGATGATTTACTCATGGCATGTTCTACCCCAAAAAGTAAACTAATGAAAATATAACTTCTAGGCGAAGAAGTTTTCAATTCCCATTAAAACCCCCCAATGTGGGAGATTTATTTAAATGGGGAATATTTAAGTCCAATTAGGAATAAAATTGAAAACCTAAATCTCAAATGTGTTGATCTAGGGATTTTTTTCTTTCCTTATGCAAGGAAACCTTTCCCAAATCCTTCTTAATGTACTATGACTACACTAATAATTAGGTGGAATACCAATCCATTATTTCAATCCCATATCTAGCCTTGTTTCTAAATATATACTATCTAAATGTCAAAAAGAGAATCATAGGTAGTGATCAAATAGATCAATGGTGAATATTCTATCAAGGAGGAATAATTAACCCCTCTCATAAGTTATCTAAGGTGGATAATGGTGGAGTTACCATTTGAACTAATGACACATTATGTCCCCTAGTCACAAAATGTTCAGCCTAATGCAATATCAAATGGATCAATAGTCGTATCCAATCCCCACCAGGATGAGGTAGTTTTTTCATCACACATTGAAGGTTAGTCTCAGCAGTCATCATCTGTGACATGAAGGAAATCAATTAGAACAATTCTTCTCCAAGTCATGATGAGTCGAAATCCATTCCTGGATGGATGAACCCTATAATAAATTACCACCAAGATGGAACCCTCCTATTATATTGAGAAAAAAGTAAAAGAGACCCAATGTAAGAAAGTGAACTCCACACTTCATGATGGTCCAAATGAACAAAAATACCTCTATAAATGATGATTTAATAGAGTCATCCTCGGATGATTTATAGAAGGAGAGACCCAACTATTAAGTAGGAAGTCCAAATAGGATCCTTCAGTGCACACTCATCCAAAACCAATCTCTCCAATGAAAATATGAGTGCCGGTTACTTCTAGTAAATGATGATACATGTATTCATAGAGTTCAACAAGAAATAACATGCACTTTAGATACATAAAAACTTCATCCATCAGCCCTTAGAGTTACTTCATACTACAAAATATTACTAGACATTTTCCTTGTTGGGAATAGATGTCTGAGGCCATACCCCCAGTTAAAGCTAAATAGTTTAAGTATATCCTTACTTCTATCGATTTATTTTCTAAATGGGATAAGGGAATACCATCATGGAAGTTATAATAAAGAGTACCAAAAACTTCTTTAATTCCAATACCATCACCAAATTTTATGTCCCTCACAAAATATTGACAGACAACAACACAAAATTATGCTCTTTCAAGTTGAAGAGGTTTTATCAGTAGTATAAAATCAAAAAAAAACCATTCATATTATTATCGTTATCTGGTAAATGGGATGATAGATGCATTCAATAATACTCTGTCAAATATACTTCATAAAATAATGAACAAAAAGAAGATTCATTTTTCAAACAATGTATTTCATTCTTTATGAGCCTACAGTACCACAACCCACACTACCACACAAGTGGCCCTATACTCATTTTTATATGGAATAAAGGTGTTATTACCCATAAAATTATAGTTACCCTCACTTAGAACTAAAATATATAGAAAATTTTTGAATATGAACAATCAAAAAAGCATCTTTAGGAGTTAGAATGACTTTATGAAAAAAATTTGTGTACAATACAAAACCTCAAAGTCTATCAAAATAAAATTGCATGATCCTTCAACAAAAAGGTCCACCTTTTCTAGTTCTTGCAAGGATAATTGGTACTATTTTTGAAAAACCATGATGATAACAATGAAAAAACCCACAAATATGGAACCAAAGTGGTAAGGGAATTAAATCTTATATATGGTCTATTCCAATGAAGCTTACACATTAACTAAGCTATATGGGGAACGCGTTACGACACCCCACCACTAACGCAAGGTTTCTTGAGAAATATTTTGAATAATTTTCATTATTAAACTATGTACTAGTGTCCATACATAAAACTACACACCATTCCTGCATCCTTAACACATGATTTTAAATTACATGGTGTATTGACTTAATTAATGACATGAAACTGCATAGAATTCATCCTTACCGCATGATGTTAAACTACATGGAACATGTCTTGGTCACATTATGTTAAACTACACAACATATTAAATCTTTTCTACATGAATTTATTGTACCTAGTAGTCCTTATTTCTAGACCTTAAACTAAATAACATATGTTTACCTTGTGGTACATTCATTACCTTTTACATATAATCTATAACATCATAAAATTTTTATGATGTGCATGTTTTCTGATTCATTATGTGTTTTCTCCAAAAATCCCCACACTAGGACAATGTAGCCATGATTTATCCTAGAACTGGAACCTCATCCATGTTATGTTTCCTTCCTTCTTAATCCACGACCCCTATTCATTAGAAATTCACTACGTATGAGCTAGATCTATACATAAAATGAGATTCCCCAATCCCTATGTGATAACCAGATCTATATATGGGGATATATATAAGAACTACATAAATCTTGATTATTATACTATGAGATACGTAGTGATACCTAGATATTCCATTTTTAGGACCATACAGGAATTTTCATCATTCCCCTCCATGAGTGTCAAATATGTGTTGGTATTATAAATTATATTAAAATATGAATGTCCTCACAAGTTACCTATCAAGTACAATCATACATCTCAATCATCTTCCTAGTCATCACTTATTTATCACATAGATATTTATTATTTAAGCTTATAAAACCAAGAAAACCACTCTCAATAGCATGATTGAGATGTATTTTATTCAAATAATGGGAAGAAGATCCTTGTTGCATAACAATATACTCTAGGACACTCAAGCCCCATCACATGACCTCAAACTAAAGGACACCAATATCCTAGACACATGAAATTAAACTATGCAAAATATCCTATTTACAGGATGATAAACTATGCAGCATATGGTGAATCCTGTATGACCTTAAACTGGTTAGAGTGAGCCACCCTATGGGATCGATAACTCACATGAGATCCAATTCCATGAAAAATATATTAGCTCTCTCTGTAATTGGACAAGATTAGAATGAGGATATTTCTTTTCAAAGAACTATGCGTGTCTTGATTCATGTCTATGTGAGATATATAGTGATAATCAGATCCCAAATCATAGTCCCAATCATAATGTCAAAAACTTCCCTCTCCTTACATATGGAACTTATGCAAGGAGTTTCCTCAACAAAAACAATATGTGGATTGATTACGATTATCGTATAACATGTAGTGACACCTGGATTCCATGATCTTGGAACCATATGTAATTCTAAGAGAAGAAAATGCATCCTCCTCTGCATATGAGTCAGATCTATGTGTGGGATCATTTATTTAATAACTACGTGTGTATTTATTTCTGACATATATGGATACATAGTGATTCATGTATATATTATCTCAGGTCTTTCTATAGGGTTTTCACTGTCACAACCCTCCTTGGTGCTTAGACCATATTTAATGTTGTAATCCTTGTTTGGAAATATTATTGTAAAAATGTCCCCACCATTTAATTCCACTCCTGATATGAGTGCCCTATGCCTTAATGAAATTGTTGACTGTTGGGGATCATGTACCTAAATGATAGTGAAATCATTTTTATTTCAGGAGTAACATTACCCTCTTCCCTACACATGAGATAGATCTCTGTGGGGGACAATCTCTTAAAGAATAATGTGAAGGGTTTTATTTCCAAGACTATAGGATAACTAATAACATGAAGGTACTATACCATGGACCCAACCACCATATCTATAATCAAAATGATAACATCCACCCAATCCTGCATGTGATTCTGGTCTATATAGGATATTTGGACACGAGTTCTCTCATTTAGGAAACTTTTCACAAAATAAAATTCCATTTCCACTATATACGAGTCAAATTAATATTGGGGACCCTTAACTTTTCTATAACTATATAAATATTTATTTCTTTCCGCATTGGATATGGAATGATGATCAAATTTCTTATTATGGGACCAGCCACAATTCCTAAGAATGATAATACCTACTTTACATTAACCTTTATATAGCCAGGGGAGAATGGATCATTTCCATTAATGTGATCGTCATAATAATAAATAATGGATATTACCCTTTCACATTGATTTATTGGAACCCATCACCTCAATAAATGGTCACGTCCTAATGTGTAACCCCTTATCATCTCCTCTTTAGATGAGCTAGATCTATGTAGGGGATATTTATCTTTAATTACTATGTATGGATTGATTCATACCCATACATGATACATAGTGTCACTTAGTTACACATCATTGGGCCTAGCCACAAATTTAAAAACAAGAATCCAACCTACAACCATAGTGTTTGAACCTTTATAGTGACACTTCACTTCCCTGATGGATTTTCACTATCGAATGACTTAATTATCTATTTGTACATGTGAGATTGTATATATAGTGGGGATCCATAAAAAACTATGATTTTTTTATTCATATCACTATAGGATATGTAGTGATTCTAAGATTCTCCACCATAGGCCCAAGCACAGTTTCAAAATAGAAAAGTTCTTCTCCCCTTACTACATATGATCCGGATCTATGAAGTCAAATTTATTTGAAAGAGATATCTATGTCATGATTCATGCCCTCATGAAATGCATATGTAAAACCAAGGGAAACCCAGTCACAGAAATTGAATATTCCCCTAGATTACCTTAGTTATCAATCAAGTCACATGTCATTTACATCAGCCCTTTTTCATTCTCTACACCAATACTAATTGATTTCATAAATTTGCACCCCTAGCCAACACAATATGGGTCATTCCCCCATTCACCTATTTTTTATCACATCAAATTCCACTCTTGTGATCTTAGAGGATTAGACTGACCCATTTGACGTGGCTAGGAATATCATGACCAAAGGTGGGTGGAATCTATTGTCTACCATGACATACCATAAAATACTTAAGAAGGGTCGAGTTATACAAGATATTTTTTCATACATATAAATAATATCTATGTATGAATTAATTTTATATAATTCATATATAAAAAAAAGTGGACCCAAAATATGGTTATTTACCCATAAACCTATGCAACGATAGAAATTCCTCCCATATATGAATTCCCTTGACCGATGATAGGTGTATCTAAAGACACACTATATAAATTTCATGTTGGTTATTAATGTTCTAACCACACATTATTAAAATATACGACCCTCATCCTTGACGTATAATGTTAAACTTTACAACATTAAATTATTATCACAAAACATTAAACTACATGAAAATTTCATCTTTATTTGATAATATTAAACTACACAAACCATCAACCATCATCACTCTTTATCAAAGGACCACAAGATTCTAACAATGGTTAACTATATTTGAGGTTATTTGGTCACATTTTTGAATACCTCAATCCATAAATCATACTTAGTTTCTTGATTATCTTATATTATTGAAAATATTCTAGGGACCTTAGAAAAGAACAATCTACTTCAAGGGACCGTTTGTTTAAATATGCATGTCTACCCCTAGATCATATATATGATCCCCTATCCTGTGAACTAGATGTGTCCTTTACTTAAAAAATGGACCCTCTAATCCTCTTGACCCTTGAAAAGATTAAAATAATACTTATCACCCCAACATGATTCACTACCATCCTCAGCGTGGTTATCCCATACCACCACTCAAGATCTAAGAAGCATGATCCATGATTTACATTACCTTCATTCTCTATCCAAAATGGTTTTGGAGTAATCTTAACTTTGTAATTACTAATTACTTTATTATGTAATAATAATTTGATATTAGGTCCATGTACCAAGACCCTAAATAGTGTTCACTTTTTTCAAAGTTGAATGAGCTTAAACTCTATCCCTCGGTGGTCCAAATTGGAAGACCCTAAACTGCTAGTGAAATAGACAAAATTTTTGTTTGACTAAAAACCCATGAAGTGTGTCTAAGTATAATTTTGGTCTTTGATTTATAAGATCCTTATCTCCAAATTTTAGGAGAAATTTAGAGAAAAAATAAAAATGATAAATGATCATAGGTAATATCTTATGACCCTTGTATAATATGATCCATGATCTCTAGACCCCTACAGTCCTAGAAAAAGTCATATAAATGATTTATCACATCCGTTAAATTTGATAACATGTTTAGTATGCAGAATAACAACTTATAGGGTGATCTAATCCTTTGGGAATTTTATGTTTCCCATAAAACATATTCATGTATTTGAACTCTGTTTTGATACCCACAAGTTACTCGAGTTTATACAATTATATTGGAATTTCATAGCATTGATTTATTCCTATCAGTTATCCCTGGTATAAAATTGGTAATAAGGACTAGCTAAACTAAATGGACCCCCTAGGATTCACTGGTGAATAACATAATGTCTCAGAGCTTGTGCCTAGGGTATTTATTGGTCTTGGAAGAGATGTCCCACTTAGACCAATGATCTATTGTACTAACTATGTGTAAATATGGTTTATACCATTAATAATGGTCAATATATACCCACCAATCACTACTTCACATTTACTATGATATTCCTAGATCCTAATTTACAGGCCCCCTAATCCAAAAATTCATGTAGATGCAATATCCTTGATACTAAGTCAACATGTATTGTATCCATTATAAAAAATGAAGTGTGATACTCCATTATTAAACCTATTGGAGGTCCTCATTATGAGTCCCTAAACCACATGATAAATGGGATCAATATTTACAAGCATAAAATGAATGCCCCATTATCTGGGGCAGTCCATGAACAACCCCCAGGGTTCGAGAACCATTTTGGATGATATTTTCATTATAACCTACATCACTAACCAAGTGTTTGAAAGTTAAAAAAAATTATATAAAACTTATAAAGGAGTGGGTACACTTTTATTGACCATGCATGTAATCCCACTTTGGATCATGCATTAGGACCCCCAAACCTTAAACCAAAGGAATCTTATCCTCATAGGAAAGTACCTCCAATCCCTATGATCCCTAGTAACATCATAGTGGAACTTGACATGTTAGTGTTTTTTTAGATCATCCCTAGTGTGTCGACCCAATCTCATCATCCTTGAATCAATATCCTTAAGGAATGATTTAAATAATCTATAATCTAACTACCAAAGAGGATTCAACATCCCTAAAATCACATCACAATATTCTACATTCATTATTAGTAAGGATTCAAGGTACTAAAAAACATCATGAATACCCATTCTCCATAACCCAATAATGGATGAAGCATGCCAGAGACCTTCATGAATACCCATACATCATATCCCAAGAAATGATATTTGGTACTAGAACCCTTCATGAATTCCCATCCATTATAACCCAAGAAAGGATGTAGGGCTCCAATGTTATGACTCCCACCATCCAAAGATACCACAGTGATGGGAGGGGAGTATGACCCCCTTTGTCCCACCACCAGTAGGCCCCAGGTTAGAGACTAGCATTGAGAGTATAAAAATATCATGTATGGGAAACATTATTCTCTATAGCAAAAAATATCATGGGATTGGATATATCAACTGCAAGAAACTCCAAAAAAATAATATAAAAGAAAACCAAAACCATCACACAATACAAGAATAAAGTTAGCAGGTATAGATAAAAGTATCCAATGTAGTAACCAAAAGAAAAGATAAAGTTTTGTCACAATAATGACCCAATATTCATAGAAATTAATATCCAACAAGGTCAACATAATCCTCCAAGAAACCTAAAAATTATTTTATATACATAGAGTGAGCATACAAGTATACTCGGCAGGAAAACTAAAGTCTCTCATGCACATGTGAAAATATAATACTAATACGCCTATGAATAAACAGTAGAACCAAAAACACCTAAATAGGTTGACTATATAATCACATCCTCACCATGTAATGATCACAAAATAACACAATCCAAATATAGTAATATAATAATAATAATAATAATAATATCGATAAAAGTGTACCCGCACCAGTTTTCCACTCGGATGCTACTCTCACACCCCAACATCGTATTTCAGGGTGCTTCCATACCATCTATATTACATTACATCACATAAAATTACATCACATCCCACCCGCATACACCTGGTTGATATCATCACATGACAACCATATCTAGAATGGTAGGGAATTTTGAACATGAGTGACATCAACCTTGTGACCTCCTCCTACCATGAACAACCCCTACCATAATCCAACTCATTGTCTCGCCTGAAAACACCTGGTTCATCACATGACACCTTACCCGAAGACAAGTGGGGCATCTTGTCACATCACATCTCAATAGTTCACTTTTAACTTCAGGCCATCACATTCCATGATTGTCATCATCACCTAGAAGAGAGTGTAGGAAAGAGAGGGTAACCAACAATCCATCTTCATCACTAGGATGTTGGAAAAAAACAACCCCATTATATATATATATATATATGGGCGTCGACTCATGGATCTTGACTAGAGAGGCGTGCATATAGAAAAAAAAAGTAACATGCATGGTACATATACATATCCACATACAAGCCTATCCTATAGGTTCATAATAAAAGAAAAAACCATCTCACAACATTTCCACCCAACCTCACAGCACCACCACTTCCACTCCCACAACTAAATTCACAATATCAAACAAGAAAAAGACAAGACACAACCACTTTCTAATTTTCATTACAAGCCAAACCAATTCCCATTATCCATCCAATTTAATTTTACATTCATTTATCATTTCAGAACATTCCATTTCAGTTTCAACATTATCATTTAATTGCAATTCTACATGGGAAACTATCATAACACAACCATTTTCATCTCATTCACCACTATCACAACTACAAATATCATCACCATACATCGATGCCCCATTGCATGACCATACCACAACACGTCACCACCCTACATCACAACTGCACAACACCAGCTCACAACATGGTCACATAACTCATTATCCCCCATGCACCACAACTACACATCCCCACCCCATAGTGTGACCTTATACCAACCACACATCGCATCAACATTATTCATGGTTATTGAGGGGATTTTCAAATTCCAAATTTTTTAAAGGGAATTCTCATACATGCTATAAATATTGAGGCAACCATTTTAGTTACTAAATATAAGTGGTTAACTAATTTTCATTTTATAGAGATAATAAATAGTACAAAACAAGATTTCCATAGAACATGTGAAATAAACTTGAAAAAATCCCCCAATAACCAATATTTTCAGAAGGGAATCAAAACCATAAAATCACAACGTCATAATAATATCAAATCTCTAAAAACATGTGAATAATTCCCCCTTACCCATCAATTTCAAATTTGAAAAATTATTTTTCATTAATTAAGATGATGCAAACATATTTCCAAGAGATAATAAGAGCAACCCCCCTCAAATGATATAAAAGATGTGAAACAAGGGGAAACCAACCTGAAATAGTGTTTTCTGATCTCAATGTGCACCAAAAGGAAAATGAAGAATCTCCCAAAATACAAAACCGCATAAGAAAACCCTAGATCAACATGTTCTACCCCAATTTATTATCAAAATGAAAACCAAAAACACCCAAAACATAAGGAACAACACTGTAATGAATCCCAAAGAATAACTAGAGGAAAAAATTCATAAGAGAGGAAGGATTAACATGGAATACTAAAAACCCACCACCAAAACCCACAAATCAAAGTAGGAGAAAAAAGGGTTGGGAGACCCTTTAAAGGATCCAAGGGTTTTCCAAAATATGAGAGGGAAAATTGGTTGAATAAAAAAATTAGGCTGAGAAACCCTATTCAAAATATTAGATCCACTATATTTATGGTGTAAACCACACTTTTATGGTATAAAATGCATGGGATCTACAAAACTAACACTGTAAAAGAAGAGTTTAGGATATAGAGCCTTAAAACCTCAACTATCACTGAAATTCAAGGTGCCTAGGGAAAAAAATTTATTACACCATAAACTCATAACATATAGTGTAAAATCATGTATCACATTCCCTCCTCTTTTGAACTCAGGCTATTATCCACCATCCCTAGAAACCATAAAACACCATATTACACCATAAATACCACTTTTATTATGTAATAATATCTGAATACTCCACACATATAGCTCCAACTCCACAGAACCTCCTTGACACTCCACTAAAGTACCCCCAACACCCAAACCAACAAATTAAAAGTTTGGTAAGGAATAAGTAGTTATATTAGACACATATCAAACTAATCTCATCCTTAAGAGTCAAATCCAAGATCGATGAAAAGAATGGGGTTTGAAACCCCATGGAAGATATCTATCAAGGTTCCCATTATATATCAAATTCGACTACTAGCCAAACAAGCCAAACCTAAATGACTAAACAAATCCAACAAAACCACTACACAAACACCTCAACCTAAATTTACCCCAAAAAAACCACCGACACAACCAAAAAATGAAATTTCACCATCCAAACACATAAATCATAGAATTCCATCTTCCAAGTCAAGACACTATCTTCTTTGGGTGGTACTGAATCACCTGGACAATTTCAATCATATTAAGGTATAATGAATCCTAATTAGGATTCAGGTACTCTCATTTTATATGTTAATAGTTTTATGTCACATCACAAAACATGGAAAAATACATCACATATTAAATACCAAGGTCCAAAAACCACATAAATAATTAAAATAATGAAAAATAAGACAAGATAAAAACAACTGAGGGCACTGGGCATGGATCTTCATCTCACTCTCCCATGTACACTCCTCTAGGAAACCATGCCTCCACAACACATGAATCAAGGGGCTGGTTTTTTCTCAAAACACCTTAGATCGATGATCCTAGATCTCCACTGGATGTTTTGTGCGTATTTCATCATCCATTGTATAAAAATATCCCCAGTCAATGGAATGGGAGTCATTATGAAGATAATGATAGAGTTGATAAATGTGGAAGTCATCATGAACTAGGTATAATTATGGTAGAAGTTACAAAAAGTAATCCAACTTTCTAATGCTCCCTAACACCACAAAAGAACCAAGAAAAAAGGGTGAGATCTTACTCACCTCACCAAACCTTTTCTACCCATGTCGAGTATAGATCTTTAATCATACATAGTCTCCAACCTAAAACTCAAAGGGCATCCTCCTACAATCAATATATGACCTTTTATAGCATGGCATTACTTTTATCCTCTCATGAATGAGATGAAGCTTATCTTTTGTTCTCTACACCACATTTTTTATAATGAAATGATGACTCCCCAACCTTAGCCTAGAACAATGGAGAATGAATTGACTAATCATACAAAGCCTGAAATGGGATTTGGTCGATGGATGAGTGATAAATGTGGTTATGAGAAAAATAAACCAAAATAATATGGTGTGTCCAAGATATAAAAAATTCTAAGATTCATTCCCATAACATGTACTCCAATGTATGAATAGTCTACTCCATCTGTCCATCCTTTTGATAGTGGAAATCAATGATGAGGCATAACTGAGTTCCAAAATCATGTTAAAATTCCATATATAATCATGAATTAAAAAAATTATATAGATCCAAGAAAATGGAATAAGAAACTCAATGAAAATGTACCACCATATCCAAATACCTCTTATCCAAAACTGCCATAATACTTGACTCCTAGATTGCTAAGAAGTGAGTTGATTTCGTCAACCTATATTTGAATACCAAGATAACATCAATAACTCCCTGATTTTGGTGTAAACCTATGATAGAGTCCATAAATATTTCATCCCATTTTCACTTGGGAACATTAAAAGGATACAAAGAATCTCCAAGAATACAATTCTCTTCCTTTACCTATTGGAAAACTAAACATCGAGCCACAAAATCTTCCGCCGCGTCTTTCATCTCGAGCAACCAAAGATATGCTCTCAAGAAACAATAAATATTTTTAATTCAAGTATGTATTGTTAATGGTGATATATTAAACTCATCACTGCAAGAGAAAATATACACACTTGAAACAACATCTGATTTCAACCATCCCTCTAGAGCATCATCAAAACGGGCTTTAACAGCGCTAAAATAGCGCTGTAAAGCTCAGCCCTGATAAAGGGGGTCCCCTTTATTAGCCCTAAAAACCCGCTATAAAGGCTCCCTTTATTAGTGCTAAAAAGGTGCTGATAAATGGATACTTTATCAGCGCTAAAAAGGCACTGATAATGGTATCCTTTATCAGTGCTAATAAAGCACTGAAAAATGTGTTTTTTATCAGCTTTTTTTTAGCACTGACAAAGGGAGACTTTATTAGCGCTAAAAAAGTGTTGATAAATGCCTTGTCTACTGTAACATAAAATTCTACAGAAACACACCCTATTCTACAGCAGCACACCCAAATAAGACCTGCAAAACATTCAGCATCTCAAAAAGTATACCCAAACAAAATTAACACATAATTCCTAAGGAAATTACACCAAGTATACCCATACAACTAGTATACCCATACACCATTAACACATAATTCATAAGTTAATTAAATACATAAATTATTCGATTCAAAATTCTGGGGGTTGGGGGGTTGTTCAGGGGTGTGGGTGGCTATCTAAGGGGGGGTAGGGGGTGTCCGGGGGGATGGGGTGTCTGGGTGGATAAGGGTGTCCCGGGGGGTTTGGTGGAAGTCCAGGAGGTTTGGGGGGCAGTTCAGGAGGTTGGGGGTTGTCCATGTGGGGTGGGATGGTGTCTTGGGGGGTGGTGGGGGCTATCCATGGGGGTGGGGGTGTTCAGGGGGTGGGGTGGGAGAGGTGTCCAGGTGGTGGGGTGGTGTCTAGGAGGGGTGGGGGAGCCATCTAGGGGATTGGGGGGGGGTTGTACAGGGGGGGCTGTCCAAAGGGGGGTGTCCATGGGGGGTGTCTAGGGGTGGTGGGATGGTGTCCAGGGTGTTGAGGGGGGGGGGGCTTTCTAGGGGGTGGGGGTGTCTTGGGGTGGGGTGGTGTCCAGGGGGTGGGGTGGTCCAGGGGGTCAGTGGGGCTATACAATGGGCGGGGTGGTGTCCTGGTGGGTGGGGGTGGATGTCCATGGGGTGGGGGTGTCTGTGGGTGGGGTGGGGTGGGGGAGGTGTCCAGGTGGTGGGGTGGTGTCTAAGAGGGGGGGGGGGCGTCCAGGGTGGTGGGGGCGGTGTCCAGGGGGGTGGGTGTCTAGGGGGTGGGGGGATATCTAGTGATTTGGGGGGTTTACATGGGTGGTGGGGGTGGGGGATTTCCAAGGTGGTGGGGGTGTCCAGGTGTTGGGGTGGTATCTAGGAGGGGTGGGGGTACAATCCAGGGGGTGGTGGGTGTCCATGGGGGTGGGGGGGGGGGGGGGGCTGTCCAGGGAGTTGTCCAGGGGGTTGGATGGTGGTCAGGGGGGTTAACTCATACATGTCACCAACACACCCAAGGATCATTATCTTAAAGGATCAACAGAATATGAATGTGTTTCGTTGGATTTCCGTAGGTCAGTTGTTGTTTTCACTTAAAATTTTTTCCATTTTAAACAAAACGGAGACACTTTGAGTGATACCAGCCACAACGTTCCATGGATTGAGGTTTGGTTGACTTTTACAAATCACAAGTGACCCATGTATCTTTTCACTAAAGGATCAACACAATCCTAATGAGTTTGGTCAGATTTCAGTACGTCAGTTGTTGTTTTAACTTAAAATTGTGTCCATTTTAAACAAAAGAGAGACACTTTGAGTGATATTGGCTACACTGTGCCTCAGATTGAGGCATGATTGACTCATACACGTCACAAGTGACCCATGGATCGTTCTACCAAAGGATAAAAACAATAAAAATGTGTTTTGTTGCATTTCCATATGTCAGTTGTTGTTTTCAATTAAAATTCTATCCATTTTAAACAAAAGATAGACACTTTGAGTGATACCGGCCACACCATGCCTTGGATTGAGGCGTGGTTAACTCTTACATGTCACAAGTGACCCAAATATTGTTCTAAAAAATTACAAACACAATACAGGTGCGTTTGATCAGATTTTCATAGGTCAGTTGTTGTTTTCACATAAAATTCTATCCATTTTAAACAAAAGAGAGACACTTTGAGCGATACTGGCCACATCGTGCCTCAGATTGAGGTTTGGTTGACTTTTTAACATAAAAAAGGACCCATGGATCGTTCTCCTAAAGGATCAACATAATCCAAATGTGTTTGGTAAGATTTCCGTAGGTCAATTGTTGTTTTCACTTAAAATTTTGTCCATTTTAAACAAAAGAGAGACATTTTGAATGATAAAGGCCCCACTGTGCCTTGGATCGAGGTGGGGTTGAATTGTACACATCTCCAACACACCCATTGATTGTTCTCATAAAGTATCAACACAATCCAAAATCGTTTGGTTGGATTTCCATAGGTCAATTGTTGTTTTCACTTAAAATTCTGTCAATTTTAAACAAAAGAGAGACACTTTGAGTGATACTGGCCACACCATACTTTGGATTGAGGTGTGGTTGACTCATACACGTCAAATGTGGCAAATTTATAGTTCTAAAAAAGGATAAACACAATCCTAATGCATTTGGTCTAATTTCCGTACATCAGTTTTTGTTTTCACTTAAAATTATGTCCATTTCAAACAAGAGAGAGACACTTTGAGTGATACCAGCCACATCGTGCCTCACATTAAGGTGTGGTTGAATATTACACGTCACAAGTGACCCATGGATCTTTCTACAAAAGGATCAACACAATCCTAATGTGTTTTGTCAGATTTCCATACGTCAGTTTTTGTTTTCACTTAAAATTATGTCCATTTTAAACAAAAGAGAGACACTTTGACTGATACCGGCCACACCGTGCCTCGAATTGAGGTGTGGTTGACTCATAAACATCACCAACGCACTCATGGATCATTATAATAAAGGATTAACACAATACAAATGTTTTTTGGTGTATTTCCGTAGGTCATTTGTTGTTTTCACTTAAAATTCTGTCCATTTTAAACAAAAGGGAGACACTTTGAGTGATATCGGCCACACCGTGCCTTGGATTGAGGTGGGGTTGACTCTTACACATCACCAATACACCCATGGATCGTTATATTAAAGTATAAACTCAATATGAATGCATTTGGTCGGACTTACATAGGTCATTTTTTGTTTTCACTTAAATGTTTTTCCATTTTAAACAAAAGAGAGACACTTTGAGTGATAACGGCCACACCGTGCCTCGGATTGAGAATAGGTTGACTCATACACATCATTAACACACCCATGGATAGTTCTCCTAAAGTATCAACACACTCTGAATGTTTTTGGTCTGATATTTGTATGTCAATTGTTTTTTTCACTTAAAATTCTGTCCATTTTAAACAAAAGAGAGACACTTTGAGAGATACCAGCCACACCATGCCTCGGATTGAGGTGGGGTTGACTCGTACAAGTCACCAATGCACCCAGTTATTGTTATTCTAAAGGATCAACACAATACTAATGATTTTGGTAAGATTTCCATACGTCAATTGTTGTTTTCACTTAAAATTATGTCCATTTTTAACAAAAGAGAGACACATTGAGTGATACCGGCCACACCGTGACTCAGATTGAGGCCGAGTTGACTCGTACACATCACCAACGCACCCATGGATCATTATAATAAAGTATCAACATAATACGATATCATTTTGTTTGATTTTCATAGGTCGATTGTTGTTTCACTTAAAATTCTGTCCATTTTAAACAAAAGAGAGACACTTTGAGTGATACCGACCACACCGTGCCTAGGATTGAGGTGTGGTTGACTCGTAATTATCACAAGTGACCCATGGATCGTTACACTAAAGGATAAAAAAATCATAATGTGTTTTCTCAGATTTATGTAGGTCAGTTGTTGTTTTCACTTAAAATTCTATCCATTTTAAACAAAAGAGAGACACTTTGAGTGATACTGGACACACCGTACCTTTAATTGAGGCGTAGTTGACTCATACACATCCCAAGTGACCCATGGATTGTTCTAATAATGTATAAACACAATTTTAATGCGTTTGGTCATATTTCCATACGTTAGTTTTTGTTTTCACTTAAAATTCTGTCAATTTTAAACAAAAAAGAGACACTTTGAGTGATATCGGTCACACCGTGCCTCAGATTGAGGCTAGGTTAACTCTTACATGTCACAAATGCACCAATGTATCATTCTCCTAAAGGATCAACATAATCCAAATGAGTTTAGTCAGATTTTAGTAGGTCTGTTTTGGTTTTCACATAAAATTATGTCCATTTTAAACAAAAGAGAGACACTTTGAGTGATACCGGACACACCGTGCCTCGGATTGAGGAGAGGTTGAATCGTACACATCACCAATGCACCCATGGATTGTTATCATAAATGATCAACACAATTAAAATTCATTGGTCAGATTTAAGTAGGTCATCTGTTATTTTCACTTAAAATTCGGTCCATTTTAAACAAAAGAGAGACACTTTGAGTGATATCGGCCACACCGTGCCTCATATTGAGGCGGGGTTGACTTTTACATGTCACCAATGCAACCATGGATCGTTATCCTAAAGTATAAACACAATACGAATGTGTTTGCTCAGATTTCCATACGTCAGTTGTTGTTTTCACTTAAAATTCTGTCCATTTTAAACAAAAGAGAGACACTTTGAGTGATATCGAACACACCATGCCTCATATTGAAGAGGGGTTGACTCTTACACATCACCAACGCACCCATGGATCATTAAACTAAATTATAAACACAACTAATGTGTTTGGTAGGAGTTCTGTAGGTCATTTGTTGTTTTCACTTAAAATTCTTTCCATTTCAAACAAAAGAGAGACACTTTGAGTGATATCGGCCACACCATGCCTTGGATTCAGGTGGGGTTGACTCGTACACATCATTAAAACACCCATGGATCATTATCCTAAAGGATCAATACAATCCAAATGCATTTGGTAAGATTTCCGTAGGTCTGTTTTTGTTTTCACTTAAAATTCTGTCCATTTTAAACAAAAGGGAGACACTTTGAGTGATACTGCCCACATCGTGCCTCAGATTGAGATGTGGTTGACTTTTACACATCCCCAATTCACCCATGGATCATTCATCTAAAGGATTAACAAAATCCTAATGTGTTTGGTCATATATTAAGGTATTTTGGATATTTCACTGGTTTTTCTTCTCCAAAACCCAAAGAAAAGTGGTTCGTCATTCGTGCATGTTGCTGGTACATTTCATCTGTTAAAATGGTAAAATGACTCATTGGAAGAAGGATGTTTTATTTAATAACAATTATAATTTTCCAATGAACATTTACATACCACAAAGTTTTATCTTTTGATCCCCTTAACCCCTCCCAAAAATGACTACCAATTGTACACGTCCCTAAATCAGATATTCCTGTTATTTGTGTACAATCTTCCACCAGGTATGTGGCCCACTCATTTCTGAAAAAATCTATATCGTCTTGGGAGTATGAGGATTTTCAACAATCATAGTAGTACTGAAAAATATATAAATAAATAATTAATAAATAATTTAAATTAAATATTAGTTGTTTTTTAAAATACCTCTTTAGGGATTCTAGTTTGTTGATAAAAATGATCTCTTTCATAAATTTATAAACATAATAACCGCAATCATTATCGTTTGTTTTGGAAACTGAAAAAAAAAATTGATCATTAGGATAATAAGTAACTTGTGTTGATATGTGTTTGGATAGTGAAATTTTATTATATATACCCTGATATTTGTCTTGACATAGTACTTGCTCACCTCATTATGCTTAGCCCCTGTCCTCATTCCTTTTTTTAGATGATAATGATAAACCACCCTATTATAACTGAATCCTTAGTAAAAGGTAACATAAATTATATTACATGATGTTTAGACCTAAAATGTAGGATGTAGTGTCTTACAGATTCACAAAATCCATCATGTGTGGTTGGTTTGTTGGATATCCTTGCATTGAATCCAGAAAACAAATATTTGGAGTATCCAAGTTCACCGCAATTAGTATCCAATGTTTCCTAAAAACAAAAAAAAGGAATATTTAATAAAAGAAGTGAAAATATAATTATTATGATTTAATCGTAGAGTTTTACCCCGGCATGTTTGGTATTAGGAAGAGTCTATCTTCTGTAATCTTTATTTAAAATGTTTTCAGTAAGACATTCACTATTTCATCCTTTTTTGATGGCTCGAATTTCGTTAGATGTGTTGATGTCGTATGAGGGCTAACAAGTCCGAATTTTGTCTCATGGGGAAATTCCTTCAACGGTTTTTCATATATACGCATGTAAATAATATAAAATTCATTTATTCATGATTTTCACATTATATCAGCTTTTGTAAACTAAATTCATGAAAACATACCTCATATATAAATTTACAACTATGACGCCTAGCCAACCATTTTCAAGGATCTCATTTACATTTTCAGTATCAATAAAATCATGACTTTCTTCACCATATATATTCTTTTCGAAATCCACTATATGACTACTACCACCACTTTGCTTCATATCCACATGAGTCTTCAATGATACTAAATTTTGATAGAGAATAGGTGGTGTTATTGTGCTTTCAGTAGCTCTTTGGGATCGCTTGGTCAATCCTTTAGATGCTTTTGAGCCAATGTTTCTTGTCACCCCCTTCCCTTTCTCTGTCTATAATAACATTCCTAGGTTCATACCTTTTTTTCTGTAATTGTTAAAGGTTTAGCTTGAAAAAAAGGAAATAAATACCTATTTTTCTCCATGTACTCTTACAAGTTGTGAAGGCCATGCAATGAATGTCCCTATAGGCTTTTTGACCATATGAATATCATCGTCATCAAGTGGAATAGGTAGCTCTGAATTTGGCTCATGAGCTATAGTAATCGTCACTTTCGGATGATCTTTTGGAATTGGTCTATTATGAAGCATGTCTTTTGGGATGTTGAACACTTTAGCCCTCACTACAAGGTTATATGTGGGTGTTGATAGATAAAAATCACAGTCATTATCACCCTGCAGAAGATCAGTACAAGAAAAGTATCAGTGTTTTTCTGATTCACATTTCATGGGAACAATTCTTAGAATATTTATTACCATGGCTAAGACAGCTATTTGAGGGGAATGGCTTGCCTCAAAGCTAGTGGGGGGTGGGGTGGGATCTTCATGCACTGGTTGTTCCTAAGTTGTGTCTTCTCCTTTCTTCCCACCCATAAAAGTTTCTAACAACTCTCCCTACCATTGAAATCATTCTTCATGAGTTGGGAGTCTTTCACTAATTTGTTTAAATTTTTCATCTCTATCATCCATTTTTTTCTCAAAATATACTCTGGGTGTCACCCCAAACCCCACACCTCTGACAGGACTGTATTGTTCTGACTGCTTCAAAGCCGCCGATAATAGGTCTGCATCCACTACAGGAGTAGCTCAATCATTTTTATTTCCAGATAAAGGAAGATAACTAATTATTTTTATGTAATAGCAATTTTATAAAAATATTTTTATCATCATGTAATACTTACACATACTTCCCACACTTTTGTGTGTTTTCATCAACTAGCTTCCTTTCCTTATTCACACATAACTCCTTCCATAACACATGACGTGGGATGGAAGTGTCTTTTGTTTTAGAATCGTCAATCTACATATAAATATAGAAAGATAATTATGATGTTATTTCTTGGTAGCTAATAATATTACTATAAATTTAAAATACGTACTATTTTCTTTTCTAGTGAAGCGTACCAATCCTTGCTTTACGATAAGGGTATGTTGGTTTTGATGAACGTTCCTTATATCTAGTATGGAGTTGTTGTTTCATAAATGAAATATTGACAATCAAAGTGATGAATACATATATCCTAAAAAATGTATTATCACCTACAATGTACTTGAAACTTCTCATCCCCATGGAAGCCAATAAATGTATCCCATGCATCTTGGGATATCAGGTGAGCATAGACAAGGGGTGCGTGTTGGTTTATTTTACCTTTGGAATCTTGTAGGTGTCATTTTGATAAAGTAGTGCGAAAACTTGAATGAGTCCTTCCTAAAAGCCTTAGTACATAATTATTGTGTGAATCATCTAATATAAATGTACTCTACAAGATATTGAGAAGAGTAAGAAACTGTTTAATTATTTTATTTTCTAGTAAATTAAAAAAATAATACCATAATGTTACCGTAATTTCTTCTCAGATAACAGCCTTCAAACCGGAAACAACATGGTGCCATGAATCTATGTCAATTGGTACGCGTTGCTGAGTGGAAACTCCAATGTAACTACTAAACTTAGCCTTGTTGGGATTAACATGCTGGCCTCGTGCATTCCATCCAACATCAAATTTGATGCCTTTGCTTTTCGCATTAAGAAGTTTGGCTAACAGTGTTAAACTACGACGCAGCTGTGTTTTCTACGACGTCAGTCCTTCATCTCCAAGCATTTATTCGATATCAACATCATCAATATGTTCATATTAAATGGTAGAAATGGGATGTGCGGATGGTTGTTGGACCTCAACACTAGGAGAAGCAATAGGTTCAGAAACTTGTTGTTGCTTTACTCTTTGAGCAGCCACAGTAGGATCAGTAGCAGCAGCAGCTGCTGCTGCTTGAGAGACTTATTCAGCCTCGAGGTTAGGAGAACCAGAACATGCAGAAGTCATTATTTGCAAAAGTGGTTGAACAATTAATTTAGATTACATAAATTTAGTAATGATAGGATAATAACAGGAGATAAAAAGATCTATATTTCAAACAGAATATAACCTATTTATTGAACTCTCTTTCTTTTTTTCAATGGCTGAAGGGATCTGAGACCTCTATCGATTAACCAAATCCCTTCATTGTGGTCTCCTCTAACATCAAAAACATCATCTACATTGGGAATACTTCGAAATGAATGTGACATACCACTGAAAGTATCATCCTCAACTGAATTTTCCTCAGACCCTTCATTAGTTTTGGATGATAATAGAACAATCGACCACTTTCTGTTTGCGGGATCTGGAACATAAAAAACATGTACTTCTTGTGATTCCATTATAAATTGTTCGTCTTTGTACCCTTATTTACTAAAATCAAATTTCAAAAATCCCCATTCATTTATTTTAACACCACTATTTTTATCAACCCATTTGCATTGAAAAATTGGTAATTGGAATGTTGTATAATCCAAATCCCATATTTGTTTGATAATTCCAATGTATGATATATTTTAATAAATTAGATTTCAATCCTTACTACCAGAAACATGCATCTCTTCATCCATAAGTGTAACTCTACTATTTTTCATGGTACTATCTTCATCATGTTCATCTGTATAGAATGTATAACCATTAATTACATAACCATAGTTAGATAATACATACACACTTGGTCCGACAGCTAGCCATCTAAGTCATTATGAAATTGAATTCAGATTAACATCTAAATCCTTAAAAATATGTTCCTGAAACCATCCTATAACCATTTTCAGCCCTTGATGGATTCAACTGCCTAAGAATTTCTTTGTGAGTTTCAATATATGGAGAAACCTCCCAACTGTAATACAAAATATAAAGGTGGGCCTAATCCTGATATGTAATACTGATTTTCAAAATATCTCTTCTATAAATTTCCTCACCCTCAATGCGTCCAGTGTGATGAGATTCCTAGAGACCAATTCTTTCCACATCAGATAGGTATTCGGTACAAAATTCAATGGCTTCCTCAACAATATTTTTCTCCACTATACAACCCTCTGGACAACTTCAATTCTTGACATACCCTTTCAAAATCATCATATACCGTTCAATGAGGTACATCCCTCTATAGTACATAGGACCACAAAGTCGAATCTTTCTCACCAAGTAAATCATCAAATGAACCATCATATCAATGAATTTTGGCGGGAAGAACATTTCTAATTCACATAATATGATGACAATTTCTTTTTCCATAGCTGGAAATTTTGATGGGTCTAAAACATGGCTACATATAGCTTTGAAAAAGAAACAAAGTTTGGTTAACATATGACGGACATTCTTCGAAAAAATGTAACGTAAAGCTATGATAATTAAATCTTGCATCCAAACATGGCTGTCATGTGATTTCAAACCTTTTGACTTGAAATCATTCATTGAAAAAATGTTCTTTATATTTTAAAAATACTCTTCTAGAACCTTTACATCATTGAAGAAGTTGAAAAACTAATATCTCTTTTCCCAATAAAGTGTGTAAGAAACTGGAGGAAGAAACATTAAATTTTCACCCTTCACGGGAGCCAACTCTTCTCGTATTCCCTTTTCAACCATGTCCAACCTTGCCTTAATTCCATACTTTGTTTTTCTTGGGAATTTTTCAACATTCTGATAACACTATCACATACATTTTTTTCCACATGCATCACATCAAGATAATGTTTGACGTATAAACAATTCTAGTATGGTAATTCAAAAAAAAAAACCGATCTCTTTTTCAAACCAATTTTTGTAAGGTTTTTCGAAAATGGTTTACCCAAAATAGTGTTCACATATTTTACTTCCTCAAACAGCTGATCACCTATTATTAGAGACAATGTTGTGCTTTATTCTGAAATTACATTGAATTATGTCGTCTAATATTGGTACTTATGTCGACGAGGTAGAAATCTATGATGTCCTAGAAACACAGATTTTGATTAATGTTTCAACCTAATTGATTCCGTATCTTCTTCGCACATGGGACACCCTTGAGTTCCTTTAATTCTATAGCCTGGAAAATTTATATAAGCAGGGAAATCATTTATAATCCTATACAACATTGCTCTTAACATGAATTATTCACTTTTATAATCATCATACAACATAACACCTGAATCCCACAATAACTTCAAATCCCCGATCAAAGGAGCCATATAAAAATCAATATCATTACCTGGTTGTTTTAGTCCTGATATAAGCATAGATAAAATGATGAATTTCCTATTTGGTTATAACCAGGGTGGAAAGTTATAATTTACCAACATAACATTCCATGTACTGCGAGTGATGGTTTGAAACCAAAATGATTCAATCCATCTGTAGATAATTCAAGACGAAGGTTTCTCAGCACTTTTCCAAATTCTGGATACTCACGATCAGTTTTCTTCGATTGAGGGGAGTCATCCGGATGACGTAATTTCCCATATTTATTTCTTTTATCTGCATGCCACAACAATTGTCCTGCAGTTTCTTCACTTCCATATAGATGCATAACCTTGGAATGATTTAAAATCATCATAAAAATTTTGTAGGACTGGATTCATCTTTCTTACATCAAGAAGCACCACACTTTGGTCATTCTGTAAGTGATTTTTTCTCCTTTTGAAACAATATACAGTATTTTGGGCAGGCATGAATTATTTCCGAAATCATACCCATCGAGCATAGCATTCTTTTAGCTTCACATGTCCGGATTGGGAGCTCATTATCTTCTGGGAGAATGTCATCCAAGAGAGAAATTATTTCCGTAAAACTGACATCACTCCATCTATTTCCTGCTTTCAATTTATACAAATTCAGTACAGGTAACAGTGATGTATATTTAGTGCAACCAGTATACAATGGAATCTCTTCAAAACTCTATAACTTCTCAAACAATTTTTGGAAATCACGGAGTTCATATTCAATTGTCCTTGTAATTTTCTCAATACTATCTTCATCATCATTGACATCTATTACCACATTCTCTATACGGTCTTCTTCATTATCCATATTTGTATTCATATGTGATGATCCATAAAATGCAGTTTTATCCCAACCGGTAGATACATTCGCTTTTTCTCTGTGTTTATTCCAACATTTATAACTCTGATATATTTTGTGACATATCAAATGTTATTCCAACTTATCTGAAGTAATTAGTCTAGAATTACAACAACTTAAACATGGAAAAAGGATTTAAGAGGGATCCTTTGTGTGATCCTTTGCAAACTTGATGAACTCTTTCACTCTATTCTCATACTCTATTGTAAAATAATTAGCATCTATCCAATATTTATTCATCTCCATCCTATTTGAATCTCAAATATTAGTATTTATGGTTCAAATACACAAAACAAGACTTCCAAATACAAGAATAATGAATAATGATACATCAACCACTCCTAGGTCTCTTCCCTACATTCAATATCATCAACCCTAATATTTTTGGTAAAATCAAGTTACTTTAAATCACAGGTGGGATAATCACTTGTGTCATAGATGGAACCCATGTTATTAACCTATCATCCAATTCAATCCTCATGAGTTTATAATTCGAAACTAAATCTAAAATCTCAACTATAGATCTGATACCAAACTATCATAACTCACCACCAGTAGGAACCGCTCCTAAAATGGTAGTGAAAATAAGTGTTGTTCATGAATCCTACCTTTAATAGTACATAGGTTTGAGACAATAATTGAGGGTATAAAATAAAGAAATGGGAGGTGTCTCCCTCATAAATCCCAAGAACCGAGATAAACCACCAATCAACTCCATAAAATATAAAATAAAACTCAATCCATGATTCATGTGAATTTCATACATAAAAAAGGTATCTAATATAAAATATCAAAAACAAATCAGACAACAGTGGCTCTGGAAATAACTCCTAGCCTCAAGATAGTAATTTCCATCTTGGTCACCAAAACCATCTTCAAAAACTTATAAAAAAAATTATATAAATAGGGTCGACCATACAAGTATACTCAGTAGGATCCTTCCCAAAATCTCTCATGAAAATGCGTATGAAATATATTAATACCATAATGAATAAATAACAAAACTAATACACACCAATATATGGTCATAAATTACCCAACCTCACCAAGGATCACTCACCCAATATTACATTCAAGTATATTAACATAATATCAAAAGAATATATATTAAAAAATTACCCCACATCCACTTCCCCACTAATCTGGTCAATATCACACTCTAATGGAATATTTCTTATGCTTCAACCCCTTCTATATAATCTCATAACCATATATTCACACATACATATGTCATAAACACATAAAAAATTATATCCACATCACAAACACACATCACATCCTCATCACAGTATGATATCATGAACCTGAAGGACATAAACATCATACTCTCCTCCAACAATGCACAATCCCCACTATGTATCCACACCAAATACACATAATCATGTCAACAAGAATATATATACACCAAAACCTAAAATCTTTATAGTTCGTATATATACACCAACTCTGAGCCATTACAACTCATACTAAGTGTGAAGGGGGAGAAGGGAAGAGGGAGTGGTTCTATATGTGTTCCCTCTATAACCTAGATATTTAGAAAAACACTCATAACCAAAGTACCCATATGGATTTTAATCAGGTTACTCGACTCAAGTGGTGATGCGTAAGAAATAATAAGAAAATATAATAAGTATATAGTCACACATAAATATTTCCTAAGGGTTTACACCAAACTAACACTTCAAACACCCACGTCAATCATTGCCTTGTTACTACCACCCTGTAATAACCACTTCCATTATAATTCCAGAAATAATCCCCAACAAATCACTTAAGCATCCATATCAACATTACCAACTTCTCATTTCATTTACCATTCTAATTTCATTGATTTTTATTACCATATGAATTTCAATTGTTAACCATTTTAATGTAAAACCAATAATTAAATCACTACCCACTATAATCCATTCATTAATCATTAATAACATTTATTCTATCTTTAACCATTTATTTATCATAATTATTCCAATCGTTATAATTAATAATTTAACAAACCATCATTTATCACTTCCAACCCATCACCCATTACTATTTTCATTTATTCCAACCATATTCTAGGACAAAAGGAAACTATAACACCACCCAATAACAACTAAATTTTCATGCCATAAAATACAACTAAACACATTATAAAATCCATAAAACCACTTATTTTCCACCTAAATATCCATATCATTACTATCATAACCACACAATAATCCATCCATCACTACTGTATTAATTACCACACCCCATGCTCCCTACCACATCAATCAAACATCACCCTTATAATCATAGTGATAAATACCCCATACATAGTAGCATGAAATGGAAAACATATAATAAATTCAAACTAAAAACTCCCCATTAAACATTCTTTCATATTAAAGTAGAATTTATGGTTTAAATATAACACTTTAATTACAAATTTTCATACAACCAATTCATTACCTACCTTAAGCGACTAGAAAATTATGAAAGGTGATTATAAAATATTATTAATTGTATGAAATTTCTTTCACAACATCAAGAATAAATCACTTAGCTACAAACCAATAAATCCGTAAATATATAAGAAATATTATGAAACTTCATAAATCAAATGAAAAACTCCCTATTCACTTTAATTTCCATTAGTGTAATACATTATAGTATTTAGGTTAAGTAGTACAATCCATCCAATGGAAACAAAATAACATGATAATTCCACAATTTACACATAATACATAAGGATAAATTTTATGTCCCAAACCTCAACTAAATGTTTAACAAATATTTCATAAGAATGAGAAGAATACTCAAATAAAACATGACTTAACACATGAGGGTAATCTAAAAGGCCTATTTATGACCATTAACCATTGAAACCATATAAAAAAACACAAAAACTGAATCAGCATTGTTTTCACATCCTTTCTAAGAAGAAAGTTCAAGAAGAGAATAAAGAAGAAGAGAAAAGAAATTCACCTTAGAGGGGGAGGTGCACCTGTGATGTTGGGAGAGATGAAGCGTTGAGCGGTCAGGAAGCCTCTTGTGCTATGTCAAGAGGGGAAGGCGCAGACGCTAGAGGGGGAGGTGAACGAGAGGAGCTGCCAACCGTTGAGAAATGGAGGAGTAGGGTTCATGGGGAGTAGGGTTAATCGGAGAGGAGTAGAAGTAGGGTCGAGCAGAGAGGAGGATCCGTAGAAGGGGTTTGAGGGGGAGGATAATGAGTAGGGCTAGCGGTGGAGGTCTGGCAATGAGAATATCAGGGGGGTAGTTTTCATAGGGGTACAGTACCGCGAGGGATTGAGGGTGCGTTAAACAGAGGATACTGTGCTTCTGATTTTATAAAATATGGGACTACGATTTTATCATCACTAAAAAATCACTGATAAAGGCTATCTTTAACAGCGCAAAAAGTTTAGGGTTGATACAGGGTACCATTTATGAGCGCTAAATGTTTTGCGCTTATAGAGGGATTCTTTATCGGCACATTTCTAGCACTGATAAAAGGATTCATTACCAGTGCTAGAAAAGCACCGATAAATAATCCTTCTATCTATGCTAAAATTTTAGCACTGATACAAGGTTCGTTTATCAGCGCATTTTTCTTATCGCTCATAAATATTGTGACTTCCCTTGCCCATTTTTGTAGTAGTGTTATGAACCTCTTAAATATTCTTGGGTACTCCCCAAAAAACAACCAACATAGTATTTTAATAATTGACCACTACTTCATTTTGAGACACAACATTCTTGATAAAATAAACCCATTTCATCAAAAACTTACACTTCAACAAAATTTAATAGGGTTAGTGGTCCTAAATGCCCTAAAACCTCCTAATATTCTCGACATGATCCTATGACCTCAATTATATGAGTATGTAATCTATGAAAACTTCAAAGAAAATTCCTAGGAACTCATGGAACAAAAATTCTATGATTCCCCTAAAAATAGTTGTGTAATTCATGACACTAAATGAAATAACCTCAAAATCAATGTTTCCATAGGAGTATCTAAAAATAGTCATCATGATATCTTCATCTTTCACCCTCATTTAGTGATATATTGATGACAAATAATTCTATAAAAACCAACTGGATCCCTTCAATTGGACAAATTGATTATGAATCCTTAAAGGAGGGTAGTTTTTCTTAAACATTTCTCGATTTAACCATCAATAATATATACAGAACAAAAACCTACTATATTCCTTATTATAAAATATAACTAGTGAAAACTATAAGGATACACTAGGTTAGATGAAATCCTTATACACAAAATCATTTATCTAAATTCACATAACCTATATCTTATAAGATTTCATCTAGTAGGATTCATAAAAATTTGAGAGGCACTAGGATATATCTCAATCAAAAAATTGATATCACATCAAGGTGGTAGCATCACACCCCCTCAGTGAAAACATAATGAAATTACCCTATGACTATAGGGAAATTCTAAACCTTCAACTCTACCAAATAAAAGGATAAAGCTACTATATAAGACAACAAAAACTTCAAACATAAATATCCCATTCAATGACTTCACTCACTAATGAATACTATGGGTTATCCCTCCTCATTGAAAAAATAAATCTCCTCTAGAAGTAGTTAATAATTTCATTCATGGAATAAAATCATTCAATGATAAAAGTGACACCATATGGTTGTATCCAAAAAAGTAATAAAACACCATATGAATGATTTTTTCCCATCATTAGCTCAAAACCTTGAAAAAATTAAAGAAAACATGTCTAACCTTTGACTGGCATAGTCAACACCAAGGGAAGAGGAATTCTCTCCACTTAAAGTCATAAAAAACAAACCAAAGTGGGTAGACTAAAGGATTGTGATAATATAGAATCATAAAAATAATAATCCAAGGTGGAATATAAACACATGATACCCCATATGATTTGTAGCCCATCTGGTGCTGGTATAACCATAACATTAATTTTTTCACATCCAGGTCCTCTTCTTTGTTGCTGAAAAACACCTCCACAACTGCACTGAGCCCTATGTCCCTATGGGTAGGGTACATAATGGGGTTCTACTCTACCATATCCAAATCCTCTTCGTGGAATAATGTTATGTGGTCCTTGATGTTGATATGGACACTGAGTCAACTAATGTTTAGGTTGTAATGGAAAACGACCACTCACAACACCAAAATACCCAATGATGATTGAGGACTGAAACCATTGGGGATCATCTCTCCCATAATTAAAACATGCTCACCCATAATTTTTGATAGATGCCTAAGAAATAATAGCCCTATAAAAAATGAGAAATAATCTACTAAGGAAAGTTCCACACCAGAAGAAACCTTGACATCTTAGATACCTGGGATCCTAAACCAATAGTTATTCCCCTCAGGGAGCTCCAATGAATACCATTTCATGACACCCAAATGCACATTAATAATCTCAACAAACTAAAAATTATTTTTATCCTCCAAGTATATGGTTAATGTAAATAGGGTGACCATATATCAAATAATGAAATGGAGCACCTCCTCTGTATGATGTTTTCTAGATTCATCATTGAGGAAAAATCAAGGGAAAATTGAATAAGTTCCTTTAATCAAATACATATATCCGATAAAACCAGTATATCCTAATTAAGGGAGATAAAATCATGCCACTTTGTATCCCTCAATTCCAATGACAGGAACTACACATGAAACTACCATTGAAAATCATCCCATGAAACATCCACCTCATTCTGCTACTCATGATACAAGATCCACCACTTTCACACTGCTTTGAACATATAAATAATATCCACAAAACATATTTGTCTACCATTGAATGAATCAAACTAAAGATATTATCAAAATCCTACTACTAATTCTCAATCTCAAGATCAATGATGACCACATATAATCACCAAACCCTTAATGCTCAAACTCATATGTCTAGCTCCAATAATCATCCTCCTTAGCTGAGTTGAACCTCTTACAGTCAAATAGATCATCCTTACAACCCTAAAAAACCTGAGCCACTCATGTATGATTACCATAAGGCATAAATATAAAAAAAACACTAGTCCCATTATTATGGAATTTATTTAATCAAATTAATTTAATCCAACCAATTTAATTTCCCAAAATCATCCCCAATTTGAACACAATAAAAAAACTTATTATTTATGAACATTTCCTAGGTATATACCCTACCATAAAAATCACTTCCATTTACATAGTTTTCTATATTATGGTCCTTAAATCAGACCACCAGGGGGGCCTAAAATCTTATTTCCTAGTTAGTCTCCCTTTCTTACATCACAGACTACGTTCAATCAATATTATTTCTTTACCAACCCATGTGATCATCACATATTCCAAACTCCAATCTCCACCCTAAATCTTACCCAAAATTTTGGATACCAATTTTTGGTGACCCACCCCTAATAGGAACCCCTCATGGTCTTGTAGTGAATATGAGAGTGTCCCTAGAGGCCAACCTCTAATAGGCCTCGAGTTGGTGAGTGGAACCAAGGGTATAAACATGAAAATAAGTGGAATCACCATCACATAACTTGGGAATACAAACATAAAAACATAAATAAACACAATGATATAATAAAAAAATATCCAAAATGATCCCATAATACATGGATATTTCATACAAAAAAATATCCCAAAGTATAAAATACCAAAACGAACTCTTAAGAAACAGCTCCAACCATTATTCCCAAATCCAAGATAAAAATGCCTTGCTCAATCTACAAACTCACCATGAAAACCTACAAAATAGTTTATATATATATAGGGTTTAGAGTAAAATTTATACTTATTAGAATCATACATGAATCCTATCATGGAAATATGGAGGAATCATACCGATGCTTCAATGAATAAAAAACAGAACCAACAAACACTTAACAGGTCAACTACCACCCAACCTCACTAAGTTCCACTCACCAAATGTCACATCACAATATAATAAAACTATATCAAGCATATAAAAAAAGGGTTACCTACACCTCTTACCCTCTAGTTTATCACTCTCATTCCCCAATAAAAAATATTTTATGCTCCCAGTATCCTCAACGGTCATGTAGTAATATTCCATATCAACCTCTTATCAAAACCATTCCATATATCATATTTATATCATTATAATCCTTATATATATACCAACACATACCATATCCCATCCATAAATAAAATTTACATTATATTAGGTCCTCTTGAAAATGAAAAACATAAACCTTATGCCCTCTTACTACCAAGCATAACCCCAACCATATCTAATCATACTAATATCTCAAAATGTTTTATAGTACATCAAATAATATATCCATATGATTACACCCACCATCAATCCAATAAACCATAAGGTCTTTTAGTATACCACATACTATTCTATATTTATTGTACCAACCTCAATCCATACCATTCCATACAAAACTTAGAAGTCGGGGTGTGGAATATGGATTCTCCATCCATCCATTTCCTCGCCCACCTGGATGTTGGAGAAAGTACCATGAACCTAACATCTAGGCATCAATATATTTATCTAACTCTGGTTTTGTTCCTACAAAATTCACTGGAAAATAAATTTATAATAAATCTATACAAAATACCCACCTAGAATATTTACACCAAAATAACCATATCACAGTCCATAAGTATTATTGAACCTCTACTACTTTCCAATAGAACGTACTACCACCCCTACTCTATCAACTAGTCCACTTTCAATCAGAAAAACAACCACACTATCTAATCACAATTCCCATTTAATAACATTATCCATCCATTTCTATATTTATCATTTAACAACTATTTTACATTAATTGTGTCGGTCAATTAGATATTTAATGGAAAACCATTCTTATCAATCTCCCCAATTTAAATTAGTTATTAACCAATCAATTAAAGTATTGGAAATCCATTTAAAGTCCATGTGTATTCAATTATATCCACAAAATTTACCAAATAAACATTAAAAACAATATTCCATTTCTAATGGGTAACTATGGACATAATACCTTCATAATACAATAACATCACCCTCTCTAGTCATGGAATGGAATCCATATCCCCACTACACAACCCATGCCAATTCCCCTTATCTAAACACAAAATTACCACATAAAACCCCTAAAATAACAATACAAACATATCCATATAACAATCTTTTCAACATCACACATAAATATATTTTAGTATCAATCACTTTCCTATGTCAAGGAATGTCTTGATATCAATCAATTTTTTCCACAAAACTAGTTTATTAATAACTTTAATTTGTTGAGATTTTATAAAAATAGTTTATATCATTTAATCATAGTAATTTTCAATTGATCATAACAAAAACAAAAAATTTCAGCAATTGCAGTAAACACGCATCAATTTCAAAGCAATTTCATGGAAAATATATAACCATAATAGATTCAACCATCCCTTTTCATTTTTTATAATTTATTATATTTATTAAGACAATTCATACTATCCACCTAATGATATCAAAAACATGAAACTTCTATACTTTACACATTAAATAAGATATTTCTTGAATCCTCTACCTCAACTGATGCTTCAAAAACCATTGCATAAGAGTAAGGTGAGGAAAATACGATCATAAGACAAATCCTTTGTGTGGGTAACCCTATATAAAACTAGATTACAACAAATACATTCAAAATACATCCCTTAAAAAAACCAACACTATTTCCATAACCTTCCTGGGTGAATAGTTGGGAGAAAACTCAAGATAAATAAAGGAAAACCCACCATATATTACTATTTGTTTATTTCCATAAGTTGAGGGATACAAATAATCAATGGGGGATCAAATAATTCCAGAAAAACACCTATTATTTACTAATTCCTAATATGAAATTAATTAATTAAATGCAAATTGAAGGGGATAACAATTTTTATATAGATATAAAAATTCTCTATCGTGGGGTGATAGACTACGGTCATGTATTTGTTGGTCAAATTCCACTAAACCCCTGAAATCATGAAGTGAATATTTATATATTATCTTATTTAAGATTCAATTAACTTTACAAATCATATATGGTCAATGTAAGTTTGTACTGTGACTCCATTTACCACACTACGACACTACTTTATTCAGAACCACTTAATCTTGACTTTCAGTCTATGCATCGTGAAGAACATAGTCTCACTATGATACCCATATATGGATAAAATCCACCACTACCAAGAGAAATTTCACTAAGAAATTAAATATCATGACACATCCAATAAATTATTAAATAAACTTCACAAGTTTAAAATGAACCTTCGTAGGGTTTATTAAATCATTGTAGGGTTCCATACATTTCAAAAATCCACCTTTAAACCCCTCACATCATGAAAAACCCCACCATGATATGAAAAATAACTACATATTAACTATCATACTAAATCCAACCTCTTACACTACGAACTAAAAGGAAAAAACCAGGATATCTTATTCCTAGCTTAAATATCATCTCCAACGAAACATTTCCTCCTCTAAACTACACCTAAGGCCACCAACATCCAAATCACTCAAAGGAATGGTCTAGAAAATTATGGTATATTATAAATCCAATTTATTTTATTGGTAAATATATATAAATTATACCCATAAAAAAATTTTATAAATTAAATACACTTTTCAAAACTTCCCTAGAATCTTTAAATTCTATTCAAGTTATAATATTTACAAAAATTATAGTTAATCACTCAAGCATTAGTACTGATAGATCTGAACTTATATTGGATTAAAATTATATAGAAATCCTAATACCATATATAATGAAATATGTTAGCAATTAATTATTCATATCATGTTTTTATTCCTCATGTATTCTAAAGAACACCCTGGAACCAAGGGTTTAAAAATAATTTCAAAAGAAACATTTCTCTATGATTTAATAAAATAAATTTTTTATCAGCAATAAAAATATAATAATTATTCAAACTATTAATTAGGAATATGTATATGAGATTAACCCTAAATTCCAAAATAAACCCAATGTTTAGTTTATTAAAATTACATTAGTATAGAAACACAATATTTCTTCAAAAACCCCAAGAACTCCATTATATGGAATATGTATATGTGTGTGATTATTTTGTTGAATGTAGTCAAATACCCCCACAATATATCTCAATATCAACACATAAAATATATAACATAATGATATAAAATATAAAAATCAAGTTTCGTGTGCATTATAATTATAATATTTGAATCATAATTGTGTTGATGAGATATAATAAATCACAAAAAATAAATAAGGTAATAAATAAATAAATTATCCATTAATAAATAATGAGATTATATCAAGTCCAAACTTACCATTAGAGTATAATAAAACGTCTTACATTGAATCACTTAAAATATGGAATAATTTAGTATAAATATTCAAATATAATTTATGGGTTTCAGTTCAATGACTAAGAAAATTTGGCCACACCTCTTAAACCATCTTTCCAGAGTATAAGTAGGGACATGGACCCACCCCAAGATAAATTATCTTGGATTATAGTAAATTAACTTTATAAAGGTGTTCATATTTCTTAATGATTGTAAAAAAATTAAAGTTACACATTACCTCATGTCAATATGTTTATTATAGTATAAGAACTAGATCACTCAATGTTCACCTTTCAGAGATATGAAAATAATAAAAGATTTTATCTTTATAGTTATTTGAATAATAAGTTCCCACATATCATTATGTGGACATCTAAACTACCCATAATTAATTTACAGTTCCACCTAAAATTATTTTAACATCTATCTTCACACCATATAGATTAAATAATTCTTATCTAGATATTAAAAATCATGGAATTCAAATATGGAATGAAATATAATAAGAAATATAATGTAAATTAATTCTTAAACTACATAATACTATAAGTAAAATCTATACCATGGTTTATATGTATTTTAAACTACATAAAATATCATTCATATCTAAGAAGCATAACTTATAAAATATTGTAAAATTATAAAAGGATCATAAAAAATCTATATAAAATTAATATCCATGTAACATAAGTGATCAACCATATATGGTATGTAAAACTTATTTCCAATATATAAATCACAAATACAAACCATAAAATTTAATGATAAAACTCAACTACAAAAAAACATTTGTCATTCTAAATGATAATTAATTCAATATGGTAACACTATTTTTTATCAAACCTATTTAAGTATCATACCTTATAGTGTTTTAATTCATTAAATCCCCAAAAATATTTATCCCATTATGAATTTAATAATAGCTAAAATAGAAAAACTATAGCACATTAATAATAATTAAAAAATATTTATAATACTACCTCATGACTTTCATTCCATTTTGATTCCTTTGGTTACCCATAATGTGTCCCAATTATAAAATCTTCCAAATCCAAAATTTGGATTTACACTAATGTGATCATTAATAATAAATAAATATTTAGTATCAATACCACATAAATATTATTCTTTATAACATTATTTGTTGGTGTTATATGAAAATATCATACTTAGTTTGATAATTCTCATAAAAACCTACAATTTTGATCATAAATGTAATTTATAATAAATAGAAATAGGTAAGACTAATGAATAGAATATTATGGAGTAATTACTTAATTTCTTCCTCTATTAGTATTATAAAATAGTTTTTTGATATATTTTTTAAAAACTTATTTAATTAAATCACATCAGTCCCCACAAAATAAATATCATCATGCATCATTTACAAGGATAATTTAATATCTACTGAGTCCTCAATGGCCCCCTATAAAAAACTTAATAGGCTATATTTTTTTTCCATAAAGCCTTTATTACTCAAATTTATCATATAATAATAGACATATTATTACCAAATAATAAGAACTATTACTTCTATAATATTTAATGAATTAATACCAAATTAAATAAATAATTTAACTAACTTAGAAATGGAGGGTATTGATTTATGTGATCCTATGTTTCCAAAATATTAATTCCATTTTTTTTGATATTTTGATGTAATTAATAGTTAATTGATTTTTATATTCACATAAGAACAAATAAATACCTTAAAAAGTATACATTTATATAAGAAAATTTAAACATCTAAAAAAATATTTGATTATGAAAAAATATAGAGGTCATGAAATGAAAAAAATTTAGTATATTAAAAAAATTATAAGATATATATTTTATTATTTATTTTTTAAAACCTAAATTTATTTACTGCTAAAGAGGTTATATTTCTATATATAAAAAATATAAAAATGATCATTAATACTAAAAAATAGTCATAATTATCCTTATATACATGTTATTTCCAAATATAAAAATTGATATACCTTCAGTGCAGTGGTTTGGGACTTTTTTTCCTTTCCTTTATAGTTTTCCAAGGAATGGTTGTGCCGAGGATGGATTTGGGAGTGTTCCAAAGGCTAGGGGTTTTGTTCTACACATTGAAAGGGATACTAAACCCTCATGGAGGGTATAGTGATGGCAATTTTAGGTAGTATATGGTTGAATCCTGAGCATGTTGGTTGGACATTTTGGTGTTAGGGTGTTCCATAGTGATGGAAACTGCTTGTCAATTCATTTTGAAAGGTGTCCAGTTTAGATTTCACCCTGTGTAAAATAAAAAATGTTTAAGCGCACAAAGTGGGTATGGTGATAATAATCATTATTTGGGAGATCACCTATGTAAAATGGTGAGAATGATCTAACCACATCATGGTACTAAGATTATAGAGTAGGAAACATATATCTTCTACGCATCCTTCCATTTTGGATGGAAATGGAAGATGTTGAAGCTGAAACCACAAATTATTTCTTTTTGTGGTCCAGGTAATGGTGATGATCAAAATATGTTTTCAAATCAATCTGGTTTTAGGGATATGGGAATTGGGGGACTCAGATCTCCCTTTGACCAAGGGAACCATAGTGTATTAGGAGGCCACTACACTGTGGTGAAGTCTATTGGATCAGTCCATAAATTCCATGTTTTAATAATAAAAAATAATTCTTAATTTATCACTCACTGTTAATGTGTTGTATGATATAACTTAATAATTATGAAATCTACCAAAATTTTTCTCAGTATAAACTACTGCCCTTTGATGCACCTACTTTCATGAGATTTTTTTACACTATGACTTAAGCAGTGAAACTGTGCACAATAATCAACTACTGTGAAGAAGTTATTTGTGTTTTTGTGTGAAACCATAAAGTAAAACATTGTGACTATGTATTTTCTCATTCAATTTCATGAGGAAGTATGTGATACCCTATGAAAAATTATGAAACTGTGAAGAAAATTCTATTATTATGTGCCTACTATGAAACCATGAATAGATTCTTCAACTGTTCAGAGAAAGTGTTACTATAAAGAAAGATGTGCCAATGTTATGGAATATGTGAAACTATGAAGAGATGTGTCACTAAGACAAAATATGTGACCGTGAGATTAAAGTTATGTGACCATTCATAACTTCTAGTTCTGTAAAGATATCTTCTCTCATGGATAAGTAGATCCATACCTATATGAGATTAAATTAAAATTAAAATTACAATGTCTAGTTTATGGAATTTAATGATATATATAAAGTTAGTCAGTATGGGGATTTAAGAATTATTATTCTTAAATGATTAATTTAGATCATTAATTAAAAATTCAGTATTTCCCTGATTTTCTACTTGGTATGAGAATTTATTTATTTTGTTACCTACAAAGTATAATTAGTGTTTTGAAAATTCTTTATCTGAGGAACCTCACATGCACTAATATAGTTATTGTGATATCTAATACCATGGAATGTTTCTCTGGTGGATAGTGGACGATATAGTGCCAACTCAAAAGAAGAAAAGGATTGTCCAGTGATATTTTGAGATTACCATGACACTATATCTTTCATATAAAAAATTAACCTTTGTGAAATAATTTCAAAGATTCATTGAGTTAAAAAAAATGAATGATTTTATGAAAAACCTATAGAAGAAGAAGATCGTCATTGATCGTATCAAGCATGATTAGATAAAGTGAACTTAAAAAAAGTTCAAATTTTTTCTCCCTTATTCTATGCAATTATTTACATTAAAGTTGTGCTTGATTTACTTTTTTATTCTTTAGCACAATCTGTTGTACTGCATTTGAGAGTACTATGATACTCTCCTCTCATTTATTTTATTTATGTCATCCCATGGATAAAATTGGAAGAGGATGGTTATAGCCTATACTTTCATGTGTGTAGTTGTTTTTATAGTAGTCAAACTAGGTTATGGATCTTTGTGTTTATTTTAATAAAAAATTTTGATAACATAATTCTTTCAAGTGTAGTGAACTAAGTCTCATCTTGTGATTACATATCTTGTTTTAATTTCACAGTTTATTTAATTAATTTTTCTTTCTCTATTTTGAATAATAAAATTCTTCTTGGGAAAATAATCTAATAGGTATCTTTTAATTATGATATAATTATTTTTTGTGTGAGTAAAATAATTTCAATAATTAATTTTTTTTTCAAACTTTTTAGCTGAGTTTTTATCATATTTTTAAGAAATTATTTCAATTATTTATTTTATTTATACCTACATTATTAGTTAACATAGATGTATTATTTTTTTGTGCGTGTTAAATTTTACATTTAAAAATTTATTTTTAATGAGAAAATATTAATTAATCGATTCACCCTCCTCTTAAGTAATTCATGTTGAACATCATTTGGTATCAAATAATTTTTTTTGTTTTTAATCATTGTCTATGTTATTTCTGGACCATGATCAAGTCTCCTGACAAGATCATTATTTTCATTAACTTAGTTTCTTTTTTATCATGGACCTTTCTAATAGAAAAGGTTATTATACAAATAGACCACCATAATTTAATGGTCTGAACTATGCTTGGTGGGAAATAAAAATGGAAATACATCTTGAGAGAATGGGTTTTGATATTAGGACTATAATTGGAGATAAATTTGACAAACCAAAATCATTTAGGCATGAATGGAGTAATTCTAAAAAGACTACATATAATTTTAACTACAAAGTTATGAATTATTTATAGTATTCATTATCTGAAGGTGAGTTTAAACTAATTTATTCATGTGATACTACTTATCAAAAATGTGATACTATTTTTGTGTCTCATGAAGTTACATAAAATTTTAAAAAATTACATATAAATATTTATAGTATTAAATATGCTAAATTTAAAATGAATCCTGATGAATTTATTTCTAAAATGATTCTCAAGTTCAATGAAATCATCAATATGATATATATGCATGTAAATAAAATAGAATATAAAGACCAAGTGTTGATAATATAGGGATTCTTACCAGATCATTGGAGAGGAACTGTTATCTCCATTAGAGAATCACATGACATAATAAAAATACCAATGAAAGAGAGGATTTAAAGGCTAATGATGTGAATGTAAGAGTTGATAGTTAATAATGAATATCATGAACTAAAAATAAATTAAATTTCTTTAAAAATATATAATTTAAAGATGAACGAGAAAATAAAAAAAGTACCTCAAATAAGGATGAGTAGTCTACTGATGGTAATAAATAAATGAATAATCTAACCGTGAGATTTATGAAATTATATAATAATAATAAAATATTTAAAAAATAAAACCATGGATGATGGTATATAAAATTATGAATTTTGTAAAAGAAAATTCAACCTAGAGAGGTGACTTGTTATGAGTACAAGAGAAAAGGGAACATAAAAGTTGAATGTCTAAAAAAAGGTAAAAAAAGATAAATGAAGATAGAAGAAAAATACCTATCAAATATATGAAGGCAACCCAGAGTTCCTATAATTATAGTTCTAGGGAATCTAATTCAAAGTAGGTAATACTATAATGAATGGTATAATATGTGTTTTATAAAGGAAACATCTAAGGTAACTACTTATACTTTACTTTAAGAAACTCCTCATAAAGAAAAAATAACTAATGATGAATTGGATAAATATTAGGATATGATTTAATACACTATGAATGAATTATAAGATAAAAATAAAATTCTAAAAAGCTATTAGTTTTACATGATAGTTATGAAAGTTCATTGTCTATAGAAAATGAAAAGAATGTGTCTTTTATAAAAGAGAAAAATGAGCTTAAAATTTCAAATGAGAAACTTAAAAAGGACCTTTAAAAAATTTAAAATTTAAGGGAAACCATTAACATGATGCTTGGTATCTGACCACACTAATGTATAAAATTTGTATTGGGTAACAACCTAGTTAAAGGAAAATATATCAAAAAAAATGTTTGTTCCTAGTTCACATCATTCCAATAATATAAACAATTCCTATACTTATGGGCCTAATAAGGTGTTTTTCTGAAATCTATTAAATATTATATTTATGTAACTTTTAAATGGGTCAGGATTCAAAAATCTATTTTTGATAACCTTTCTGAACCCAAGAAAGTGTGGGTGTCAAAATCATTTCATGTTTAAATTTGTTATAGAAAACATGATTGAAGAGTACCAATAAAAAATTATGGTATCTGAATATTTTATGTTCTATAAATATGAATGGATAATACTCATGTTTCAAGAACCTCAAAAAGGTGTATGAAAAACATGTCACATTAAGTGACAATTATAAAACGAAAATAATTATACATGGTCAAATATGTAATTCAAATTTTATTTTAATGTAAAGAGTTTTATTCATTGATGGATTAAAATATAATTTAGTTAGAATCTCATAATTATGTGACGAAGGTTACCATGTTACTTTTGAGAATAATTATTGAAATATCTTTTATTCTAAGAATGTCTTAGTATTTACTACTTTATACAATTATAATGTTTATGTTGTTAATATATATTAATTGTTTTCTAAAAATGTTTCTTGCTTAAGTTACTTTAATAAATAATCTTTGTTATGGCATAGAAACCTAAGACACTAGAACTTACACTCACTTATAAAGATAAAAAGGAAAGGATCCATAAAGAATATTCCTAAAATATAATTCCCAAAAGACAAAGTGTGTAATTCATGTCAAAAAGGGAAATAATATAATATTTATTTCAATCTAAATAAATATCTTTCAAATTATTATCCAATATAGTTAGTTCAAATGGATTTGTTTTGACCTTATAGAGTTTATATCTTATATGGTAATCATTATACATATTTTCATATAGAATACTTATCTAGATTCAATATGGTATTATTTTTTTCTAAAAAAAGTTAAGCTTTATCTTGTTTTAGAAAATATTCAAATTATATAGAAAATTATAGTGGAATTACCACTAAAACCTTGAGGAGTGATCATGGTTATGAGTTTGAAAATCAAGACTTTGAAACTTTATGCTCCCAATATGGCTATTATAACAACTTCGCTGCTCCTAAGACTCCCCCAAAAAATATATTCATTAAAAGAAGGAATATGTAACTTTAAGATACTTTTTAGACCATGCTTTATGATTATGGTTTACCTATTTATTTTTAGACTGATGCTATTAATACAACTTTGTATGTCATCACTAGGGTTCTTATTAGACATCTTTTAAAGAATACCCCATATTAGTTATGGAATGGAATAAAACCAAAGGCTAAATACCTTAATGTTTTTGGTTTTAAGGTTTTTATTCTTAATAAAAAACTCATTTTAGATAAATTTTCATCCAAAAGTGATAAAGTAATTTTCCTTTTTTATTAAACCTCAAATAAATCATATAGTGTTTAAAAAAACCAAAGTTATGGAATAATATATACATGTTAAGTTTTATGAAACAGATCCGTATTAGCCAAAAACTCCTTTATAAGTCCCTGAGGATGATTTTTCACACTTGAATATAAATACCTTATCCAACTATAGAAATTTCCCTATAGAAATAATTGTATACCTACCAAAAAATCACTTGGTGCTGAGGAAGTAACTGAACTAGACCCTGATGAAGAAATTGAAGTACCAAGTACTTCTATTCCAAGATTCATCATAACCTGTACAGAAAATACTTTAGATACTATTGTTGGAGATCTAAATATAGGTACTGAGACTAAATAGGATATTGGAAAATAGGTTGAACATCACGATTTCTTATCAAATGTTAAACCAAAAAAATATTATTGGATCCATCAATGATGCATTTTGGCCTATGGATGTGCAAGAAGAGTTAAATCAGTTTGAAAGAAAAAAATTCCTGGAACTAGTGGAATAACCTAAATACTACATGATTATTTGAACTAAATTAGTGTTTATAAATGATTTTGATGAATATATAACATTATATAGAAACAAAGATATACTAGTTTCATAGGGTTATAGTCAAGAAGCAGGGTTTGATTTTGAAGAAACCTTGGAAACTATATTTGGACTTAAGGATACTAGAATACTACTTTCTTATGAAACTCACTTGAATTTCAAACAATATCAAATGGATATTAATAGTTCATATCTTAATGGTAATAATGATGAGGACGTTTTTATTGAAGAACCCCAAAATTTCAAAATCATCATTTTCCAATTTTATTTTTATGTATCATAAATGTCTTCATGTTTTAAAACAAGATTTCAGAGCTTAGTTTGATAGGTTTATCTCTTTATTGATTTCTAAAGGTTATTGAAAAGGGATAGACAATACTAATTTTTTTATAAAAAGGATTTATAAAGATATTTTTATAGGTTAAATATATGTTAGTGATATTACTTTTTGGTTCATCCAAAAACTCATTGTGTATAGAACATTAAAAAAATTATGCAAAATGAATTTGAAATAAGTTTAATGGGTGAGTTAAAGTTCTTCCTTTGATATAAAAATTTTCATAATAAAGAAGGAATTATTTTAAATTAAATTAAATACAGGAAATATCTTTTAAAAAAATTGGTATGGATCGTACAAAAGGAAATGATACTCCCATTAGTACAACTTGTAAGATAGATTTGGATGAAACTAGGAAACTAGTTGATCAATCAACTTATATAGGTATGATTGGAAGTTTACTTTAATTTTTTTCTAGATGAACTGATATTATATATTATGTGTGTGTGATCATTTTCAATAAGACTCTAGGTAATATCAGTTGAATTTTGTCATAATAATTTTTAAATACCTCAAGAATATAATTAATTTTGGATTTTTTTACTCTAGGGGAAAAGGATTTGAAATAGTTTTTTATTCAGATATAGATTTTGGTAGATTTAATTTATATAGGAAGAGAACCTATGGAAAAAGTCATTTTTTGGACAAGTCTCTAGTATCATTGCATAATAAAAATAATAATTTTATTGCATTGTCAAAAAATGAAGCTGATCACATAGCCACATGTAGTTTCTATGCACAAATTTTATGGATGAAATACAATTTTCTAGACTATGGATATCAATTTATACATGTACCTATAAATTTTGACAAGAAAAGTTCTATTATAATTTATAAAATCATATATATCATTCAAGGAATAAATAATATTGATATAATACATTAATATTTCAGAGATAATTTTCAAAAGTGTGATATAACTCTTGAATTAATTGGTACTGAGCATCAAATTGATAATATTTTTACAAAGTCTTTGAATACTAAGAGACTATGAAATATCATAGATTATAATGGTATGATAAATTCTTCTTAATCTTTTATTACCTCAATTAATTTTAATCTACTATAATTAAGTCACGTGTCACGTGATATCAAGAGATTTCTACTATATTGGATTTCTACTAAGGTAAGTTCTACCGTAGATATTTATACCATAGTGAGTGATACCATGCATGTGCTACTATGGGGAGTGATACCATGCATGTGTTACTGTGTCTGTGATACTGTGGTAAGAGTTACTATAGTGTGATATCAATTGAGATTTCTACCATAGATGTTATTCCACGACATTTGATATTATGAGTAATTTCATTATTTTAACTCTTAAATTTAGTATTTTATTTGGCTTAAAATTTTGTTTATATTTAATAATAGATTATTTCCCTAAATGAATTAATTAATATTTCGATTCCAAATCAATTCAAATCCCTCATGAACCTTTCTAACTTACTCTCCCATTATCTATTGAACCCAACCTTAAGTATTTAAAAATTTTAATCTTTACTAATATGGAGAGGTTGAAATATTATATTCTTCCAGTTTCCCAAAAACTCATGACCATTAAATATATACATAGGTTGATATAGTCACCATTTGGAGAAGAAGAATATCCTCTTTTCATCTCATATTATGGTTTAAGAAAAATAACAGATTCAACATAGTTAGAATCTAGAATATTGTTAGTGCTGAGAGTTATTCATGAACACGAATATACAGTTTCGTTATCCAATAATGATCATCCATTCTATCCTAGACTATTTAATCATATATAATTTTATGTTGAATATGATTTTGGAGAGAAAAAAGACTTCATAAGGACTTTAGTTGATGTAGAAGAGCTGGTTTTATCATAAAATCTATGGGATAAGTGAATAAACGTTTCCTATGAAGGAGTATATTAATATTTTTTGGTTATTACACTATTTTACATTCTACTTTTGTTATTAAGGAAGCTCTTATATATCTTATTAGAGATACTAACCCAAGGTGACTTGTAATTGTGGAACTTGATTATGAATATTGACTTCTTTTAAAGTTTATCAACATATGATATATCCATAGAAGGGTGACTTGAGAATCCTAAGGTACCAGGATGTATTATTTTTATAACACATAAAGAAACAATCCAAGGTGAAGTTTTATAGGTATATTATGATTTATATGAAGTAAATGGGTAAATACTACTTTAAATTTAATTCTTAATCATATCCCAATATGATCTAAAATTTTCTAGAAGTGAGAGGACTTGTTCTTGAAGTGGAAGAAAGGATTACTCAGTGTGTTGAATTTTGATTAACCCACAAAAAATTATAGGATAATTAAGGTAAACTATAACCCTTAAATTAATAAATGGAATATCAACAATGAATTTATTTATGAGAATTTAAATCTACTAAGAAACCCTATCAGACTAAAAGATATGGTTGTTGACACCTTCCAAATATGCATTAGAAAAATTATAGTTGGGAAAAAGACACAAGGAGATAGTGTCATTTTTTGGGACAAAGGGAAAGAAGGAGGAATGAACATCTGTTTATCAAGTGGTTAGGTTACACAATCATGTAACCCTTAATGTGACACACTATCATATCACCCTTAACCATTGATCACATGATGCATCAAGGAAAAATAGGACGAATATACATGACACGGTTTGTATGTAGTCATGTTACTTAGGACCAATCATGTGATTTTATGATGATATGTGGTGTATGAATACCAAGGGTATCTAGTGATCCAGGATATCTATGATAGGAGGATTACACAATCACTATTTTTAATGATATGCCCCATAGAGTCATGCGATCAACTCTTTGAAAATCATGTTGTGGGATTTGGCTTGGTGAGGCTTCCCATTATAGGGCCTTCATGCACTAATGTATGCAAAAGGGTAGGTCACCCACTGCATATTGTTCACCACCTACTATGTAAGGGTCATCACCCAAAATTTATTGGTAGGATAGACCTCACATAAAAAAAAGTCATCTGTTCTATGCTCTTATAAGGTGAAATCATATACTTCATGTGATTGATGTTCTATAGGAAACACCCACTTGGTTCATGTGATGTCCCCATGAAAATCTGGTCACTTAACTTGGTTGGGAGAGGTTGTCAATGATAGAATATTATTGCAATCATTGTTTATCACACGATGAATGGGAAGACATCACTGATGATGTCCTACTCGGTCATGTGATGATCATGAGTTATCCTTGATTTATGAGTATGGTCCTTCCACCGACTTAATATAGGTTATGTGGATTTTTCTATATACAAATTTGTATTGATACATGTGTTAAACCTATACCCCCACCCCCCCAACAAAGAGGAAATAGATACAATATGCTGTAGAAGAGGAGAATGAGAGATAAGTTCTTAGAGTGGAGGGATCACATGACCTCAAGATATTCCATTTAAAAAATATCAATGAGTAACTTAGGAGAAATAACAAATTAATGAGTAATATAAAGGACCATCGCATAATAACCCTCGGTGATGTGAACAAATGAAAACTTCTGAGTCATGTGATAAGTATGTGATTGTGAGACAACCTCTAGGTCATACGATTAGCCCATGTGATATTCCAACCCCTATCACCTATGTGATTTCATGGCCCTCAAATGCTTTTTTCCTCACATGACTCCATAAGATTTATATAATGTGAATGACTATAGAAACTTCATGTGGAGTGTGTAATCATTTCATCTTCATGTGAAGCATATGACCTCGTAACACCCACATGTGTGCATGAATTACAAGGATTCCACCCATCTAATCCTAAGTCATTCATCTTCCATAAAGGCTATAAAATTATAATATCCTCCAATACTCCCTAAATTCTAAGGCTAGGGACTCTGTAATCTCAATCGTGACTTCTTTCTCATCAGCAGGTAAGGAATATATGAATTACCAGGACTCTGATTCCTATTATAAGTAAGACACATAAGACGCATTCCTAAGGATCGAGCTCCATACAAAATATATTTTTAATTTTCTATTTCTGAACTACCATATTCCACATGAAGACCTTTATCCTCCCATATATCCTTCAAATTATAACGACTATTATGAAATATCATGTATTTCATCATGAATCTATATTCTTCATAGAACTTGTAATTACATTTCATTCAGGGTATCTTCAGTTTGTAAGACACATAAAAATTCATTTATATATCCATTGAAACATGTTTAATCTTCTGTTATCTATTTTTCCTCACATTATGCAAAACTCACATGGTATTATAGATTTTTGGTAATTATATTAATATCACGATACAAATGACTCTAATCATGGGCATCCACCTTGGTATAAGTCCCTAGATTTCTTAAACCTTGGGGAAATAATACCTTTTACTGTAATCATTCTTTTTTACCTATTAGTGGGTCAGGAATATATGAACTACAAGGACTATGATTCCCATTAAAAAATTGGATATGTAGGATTCCATCTTAAGTCTCAACCTACATAATATAAATATTTTTATTGATAATTCTATGATTATATATTCCTCAAAATGTCATAAAAATATGAATGAAACCATAATCAAATTCCTTATACAACAACAAAGGAACTATAAGTTTCATGGTAATTTTCATAATATTATCTTATGGGATCCTTACTGTGTAATACCTACACCCATATGAAACATTCTGATTCTATATAATCTATTTTTAATCATAGTTAACATGACTCATGTGGTCTTAGAAACATGCAATGATTGTGGCATTAGCATAATAAAAATCTCCCATTATTTTCATCCTCCTTAGGTGTGAGTCCCAAATCTATTTTCTTTCAAAGGGGAATACTCATGATGAAGCATATCAGGGTGGCCTTATATGAATAAGTCCTTCTAAAACCTCTATCATCATAAATTTTACAATAAAAATTCCTATAACATCATAACTTTTTGGATTACGATTCATGTCTTCACAAGATGCATATGAGGCCTCTCCAAGGCATGATCCCTACACTCAATATTCAAATTACATCATATAAATCCTTGTTTCATAATGTTAAACTACAAAGTGTGATCTTATAATATGACCTTAAAAGGTGTAATACAAAATATGTGGGATTTGATTCATACACTCATGGGATACGTTTGAAACAACATTGAGGTTTAATCATAATTCCAAAACACCAACCACCTCCTTGGATGGAAATAAACTCCTGAATTACCAGTCACATGACTTTAAAACATTCCAATCTCCCAAACCAATATAGCTATGTAATAATGGGTAGAAATATGGAGAACCTATTATATATGAATATGGTTTTATTTAAAGGATTTTCCTTGCATGGATATGGATTTATATTATAAAAAGGCAGAAAATGATCATTTACATTAGGGTAATTGGTCCGACATCAGGATCTGGTAAAGTTTCACGAACATATCATAAATCTATAATAGAGTCCCAGAGTAGAAAATAATCCCCCTCAGAAGGCTTTGTTGAGATTTACCACCCATCCTATCAGTTTTATTCATATTCAAGGTGTCAATAGTATTTCCTGGTGACCCCCTACCATTGGAATGTTGGACCACACACTAAGAATAAACACCATGGGACAAAATGTGGTAAAACAAATAGTGAACCTAACATGAATACTTCAATAATTAAATTTAATCAAGTTTCTGATGTGATGGTCCATTTCATTATGAAATTTCCACATGAACTAAATGGCTAAATGAAATACAAGAATACACAATTATATTACCTATTCATAGTTGATTGAATTTTTTATCACTTGTGGTGATCCAATGATTGGTGACCTTGTATATTATTATCCTTGTGATTGTAGATACTATTCAAAAAAACATTCATCATGAGATGAAGACATGGCATCATTAAGAAAATGTTCTAGAACCTTAGTTGCAGCAGTGTCCTCTACGAATCGTGAGACGACAACACCTTCTTGACACCATCAAAATCAGGTGGAAAACAAGATATTCAAGGAGTACCACTAACATGGTACGATCCCAGCCCTTAAGGATATGCATAAGGGTCTTAGGGATCTAAATCCCTCAATTCCACCTCATTAAAATAATTCCATCATGAAACTAGTGATGTTAATCACCATTGTTAACTACTTTGGAAGTCTATCTATGGAGTGTAAAAATTAACACCTTCCTTAGATAAGGAAGGTGGATCAAGGAGTTTACCACAAATCCATCCCAATTTAAGAGACATCTACGATGTTTCATATCAACCATCACAACTTAAATCATCATACAAATTCCCCTCAGTTTCCTGTTAAGGGAACTGTCTAATATATCTCCTCCCTAGACACTCAGAACTGATCATCAAGGAGGACTCGTTAGGTGTGACAAGCTATAGATCAAAGGGAGAGGGATCATATCCCTGCTCCATTGATGAATTCCACCAAAATATTCTGGTAGAAACCACTGAGTATGCTCATATACCTACTTTCCCAAACCATTTCTTTCAATATATATCGGATGCATGCAAGGGGTAGGCACATAACCCACCCCTAAACATGAAGCTCATAGGCATATTCTGATGGTAAAAAGAGGAAAAGAGTAGGAATATATCCCCAAATTAACTAAATAATTCTACCAGAACATCCTGGAATTGGAGAATGTTCAAGATTATATCCCTACTCATACCCTTATGAAGTGACAATATATTATGGTATTGATATAGGAGCTTTTCCATCATTTTATGGCGATGATATCGGGACAATCACATATTATTATCCCAATTACCAGAGCAACATATCAACATTATCAACATGAAATTATGGATACTCTAGGGAAAGTGAATATTCTTTCTCCCATATGAAAGTATTATCAATATATTTTAGTAAGGACGAGGTACCTGACCATGCTCATATCCCCGTTTTTTATTGTGGTTTTTCAATCCAGGTTGATAATCACATCAGGATAGGCGCATATTCCTATCGAAAGAGGCCAATAGAATATTCCAATGGCCAACCAGGATCATTACCATATCCCCACTCCAATTGAGGCTCGCCATCATTTCCTAGTTGTCACGTTAGGTCAATCTCATATCCCTTCTAGAATATATAATCGGCACATTCCATCATCTTACTGAAGGACCTCGGGACACCCTGAGAGGGGAGGGGTGAATCAGGGTGAAAACATTTTCTTCTAATGTGATAGATCTTTTTCCCACGTTGGTAGGAACATGTTGAACCTGTATAATGAAAAATATCAGAAAGCAAACATGCACATGCACAGAGAAGACACTATGCTTCACTAGCTGGAGAATACAAATGTTTGGGCATAGTCACTCTGTCCCAGGCTCACTGGCTTTACAAAGGTTCAGGCAAAGCTCATTGCTTCCCTCGGGTCACTCCCATTGACTCCCCCTAACTCACTACCATTGGTGAAGTCACACTCAGTTTATAGACGTGAAGGTCTCTTCAATAGGTAGACATGAAGTTCATCGTCTCCTGTTTAGCATGAGACTTTGCTTGCATCAGAGTCCTAAGTTAATGCTCTGTTAAAATAAAAATTCCAACCACTAATGAATACCCCCTTTTCCCTTGTCCACAGGGAAAACAACCTTTGGAAGAGGCCTTCACAAAGTACCCTACTTCGCAAGGCTCCCAATTTTTCAAAGCTCAAACAAGACTTCGCAGAGCCCCTGCTATTTTGCGAAGCTCAATCACGAAGCACTCTCGTGATGCTCCATCCTTTGAAATGCTTGGCTATCGCGAAGCTCCTGCCTCTTCCTGAAGCTCACTAAGCCAAAGTGGGGCGCTCGTCTTTTGCGGAACTAGAATAGCCACCGCGAAGCTCCTCTTTCGTGAAGCACACTGCCTTCGCGAGAGACCTTTGTGAACCGAGAGCAAAGGACTTTCTCTGAAATTATCTCTCCTTCTCTTGAAGGGGTCGACCTCTATTTATAGGCAATTTCACGGACCCTCGACCCTTCCACGCGAAGTCAGCGCCATGTCATCTGAAATCGCGAAGCTCCAAAGATTCCACTGGAATTCTGTCCAAATCGCGAAGCACCACGGCACTATGCCGTTCGAGAATCTTGACGTAGTCGCAAAGAATCACCGTCAACATACCTCTGCGCCTTCGCCGCGAAGCTCCCTCGTGAAGCCCTTCATTGCCGCGAAGCTCTCCAGCCTCTACCGTTCGCGAAGCTTGACGTAATCGCAACGAATCACCGCCTCCATTCTTCTGGTCTTCGCGATTTCCAAACCATGCATCCTCTCTTCGTGAAATTCATGTCTTTGCCATATTTAATTATTATCTTCATGGAAATCCACCTTTCACGATTCTCAGAAACTTCCAGATTTTGGACCCCAAAAATTTGGCAAACACTGGAAAACGGCACCACCTTCAATACTGTTGTCTGCTTGAATGGTATGATCTCGTTGCTGGTACACGATCCGAACAACCATTGATTATTGACAACAAACACAAACCATACTCCAAATAATGCATAGAATACCATGGTTCCAACAATCTCCCCCTTTGGGTTTGTTGGCAATCAGAAGATAAATTCAATAGATCTCCATCTATGTGAAAACCAAAAACGCAGGAACCAACTCAGCCAACACTCTAAGTCTACGTGAGCAATGCTCGGTGTAGAAAACAAGAGAGGGGGCTTGAATTGGGTTCCACTATTTTCCTTCTCATTCTTCTCATCCCAGAAGTTGCCTGAATTTATGCTATATGCTATTCTCCTTTCTCCCCCATTGACGATAAATCCAAATACTAGTAAATTTTTCATGTTCAGCTCAAACCATACTCCCCCTGGATAGTATCTCCCCCATAAACCTATATCACAGCCATAAATAGATTAAAACAGTTATAACAAATGGGGAGAGGGGTATTCCGTATCCTCCTTATGGACTGGGAGGTGGTCGAACACCGAGGTTCAACCGATGCTTCTCAAACACATCCACTGACAGTGGCTTTGTTAGGATATCAGCCACTTGCTCATCTATTCCCACATGATCCAATCTAATCACGCTTTTCTCAACTTTCTCTTTGATAAAGTGATACCTAATTTCAATGTGTTTTGTATGAGAATTCTGAACAGGATTCTTTGTAAGATCAATTACGCTCTTATTGTCACAGTAAATCACCATTGGTTGCGTCACCTCATTGCCAATGTCAGTTAATTGATGTTTCATCCATAGAAGTTGAGTGCATGCCTTTCTGGCGGAGATATACTCGGCTTCAGCAGTACTAAGAGAAGTACTTTCTTGTTTCTTGCTCAACCATCCAACACATTTCTGCCCAATATAGAAAGATCCACCACTAGTGGACTTTCTGTCTACTACATCACCAGCCCAGTCAGCATCAGAAAATGCTGATAATTCACTGTCCCTACCTAGAGCAAAAAATAACCCGAAGTTATGTGTACCTTTAATGTACCTCATGATTCTTTTTACTGCTGCCATATGTTCCTCCTTTGGATTACTCTGAAAGCGGGCCGCAAGGCATGTTGCAAAGACAATATCTGACCTTGTCGCTGTCAGGTACAGTAGGCTTCCAATGATCCTCCTGTACATGGTGGGATCAACAGAGTTCTCATCCTCTTGCTTTCCAAGTTTAGTTCCAACTGCAATCGTAGTTGACATTGGTTTGGATTCTTGCATATTGAACTTCTTCAACAACTCTCTTGCATATTTTTCCTGAGAAATGAAAGTGTATTCCTTCTTTTGAATCACTTGCAGCCCCAAGAAATATGTGAGCTCCCCAATCATAGACATTTCAAATTCTGATTTCATGTGGTTGGAAAATTCATCCATTGATTTCTGCCTGCTGCCACCAAATATGATATCATCAACGTAGACAAGAACCATGAATTGATCTTTTGGAGAATTCTTCACATAGAGATTGTGATCAACTCCTCCTCTTTTGAATTCCAACTTCTTGAGATATGAGTCCAGCCATGAGTACCATGCCTGTGGTGCCTGCTTCAAACCATATAGAGCTTTCTTCAGTTTACAGACCTTTGTTTCATCAGTACCCAAAACAAAGCCCACTGGTTGTGCAATATAGACTTCGTCTTCGAGTACACCATTCAAGAATGCTGTCTTGACATCCATTTGATATACTTTATATCCTCTTTGGAGTGCCATGGAAAGGAGAATCCTGATTGACTCCAGTATAGCCACTGGAGCAAAGGTTTCTTCAACATCAATGCCTTCAATCTGGGAGTATCCTTTACATACCAGTCGTTCCTTGTTTCTGATGACACTTCCATGCTCATCAAACATATTTTTGAAGATCCATTTGGTACCAATCACATTGTGACCTTCGGGTCTCTGGACAAGATCCCATGTCTGATTCTTGTCAATTTGATCTAATTCATCATTCATGGCTTTCACCCAATATTTATCTTTTGCAGCTTCTTCGAATGAGGATGGCTCTACAACCGATAGAAATGCAGATTTCATGGTATTCCTTATCCTTCTTGTTTGAGTGGGTGCACTAATGTCCCCAATTATATTGGATGGATCAATCTCATATCTTCGATTTCTCCTGCGAGGTTCAGTAGTATTCTCTTCAGCCATAGTTTCTTCTTCAGATTCTTCTTCTGAGTCAACATCTTGATGTGACTGTTGAGTGTTTTGAACAGCTTCCTCAGCTTCCTCTATTTCTGCATTTGTATTTTCTTCACGTTCACATTCTTCCTGACCTTCTATCACATCAGCATATGACGCCCTTGAAACATTTGTGGTTTTATCTTCAATTATCTTAACATCACTGCTTTCCACAATCCTTCCCAAACGCTTGTTGAAACATTTGTAGGCTTTGCTGTTCATTGAGTAACCGAGGAAAATTCCTTCATCTGCATTGTCTCCATATTTCACTTGACTTCCTTCTTTGTTCCAGATGAAGAATTTACTTCCAAAGACACGAAAGTATTTTAGAGAAGGCTTCCGTCCATGCCACAATTCATATGGTGTCTTCGTCTCACCCATATAAAGTCATGTTCGATTTTGAATGTACACTGCAGCTTGAACAGCCTCTTTCCAGTAATGGCGTGGAATACGTCTCTCAATCAGCATAGTTCGTGCCATGTTGTTCACCTGTCGATTCCTACGTTCAACAACGCCATTTTGTTGTGGAGTTCTCACAAAAGCTACCTCATGCTGTATCCCATGCTTCTCCAGATAATTCTCGAATTCAATTGACGTGTATTCTCCTCCATTCTCAGATCGCAACACTTTGATTGTTCGTCCAGTATCATTCTCGACGATTTGCCGATATGTTTTCATGCAGTCAAGGACTTGTCGTTTCCTGTGAATGACCATCACACATGCCATTCTACTGTAATCATCTATGAAAAGGACAAAGTACCTTTCTCCATGAGTTCCGGCAACATTTATTGGCCCACAAACATCTGTATGAATCAGATCAAGAAGGTGAGACACTCTTTTCTTCTTTGGCCGATATGAACTGCAGACCAGCTTCCCACGAATACAAGCATCACAAGATTTTTTACGCTCACGCTTCAGGTTGGGAATGTCCATGACATTTCTCAATTTTGATATTTTCTCCGTGTCTTGTTGATTGATTTGTCCCAGTCTCTGATGCCACAAATTGTTTTCTTAATCAATAGTCATGTAACATACATTTTATTCACTATCAACCTGATACAAGTTGCCTTCTGTTCTACATCCCTTCATAAGTGAATTGACAGTCTTTCCCTTGATAGTGCAGCCTTTCAGATTAAACGTGACTATAAGTCCTGAGTCACAAAGTTGACTCACACTGAGGAGATTATGACGTAGGCCCTCTACGTAAAGGACTTCAGTCTTCTTTATCTCTCCATTAGCTAATTCGGTACTTCCACTCCCTTTGATTTTCAGAGCCCCATCATTACCAAATCTTACTGTACCATCGACATTCCTTATGATATTCATCAGTAGGCTAGCATTACCTGTCATATGAGATGAACAACCGCTATCCAGAATCCAGGTACTGTTGTTCTTTGTAGCTTTGAGGGCCACCTCCGCAAGGTTGGATTTCTCAGTCTTCTTCCTTTCCTTCCATGAGACATTAGATTGAGTATAGAGAACTGACGGTCTTTCAATTATATCTTCCGCATACCCAGGTTCTTCATTGTCAAAGTCTTCTTTTAGAGATGAAAACCTGTTTGAAAGAGCAACACTGTCTTGCTAACGAGACTTGACTTGTCTTGAACTTCAGTATGAGGTGTCCATGTCCCTTCTCTGCCTGCAATTAGCGGCCTTATGACCAAAGTTAGAACAATAAAAACAATATCCATAGAAATTATTTCTTCTATAAGAATTAAGATATGAAATTGTTCTCCTTTGTTGAGCTTCTATATCTTCTCCATTCAGATAGCTTCTTGCCTCTTCAAAATATGACATGTTATGGCCCAGATAGCCACAGAACTGACACTTCATGAGAGGAAATTTCATCTCACTTGAATTTCTCCTCATACCTTTTTCCTTGGGAGAATAGTAAGACTGTCTATCATTTTTGAATGTTTGAGGATAATTTTTAGGTCCCCTTTTAGTTTGGATTGAGGGTTCCTTTTTCGGCACTCTAGGCAACGTTTCAACATGTTCAACTTTCATCCTATCTTTCTTTTGGGTCTTTTCACTTCTAGCAGTTGATGTCTCAGCCTCATAGCCAATTCCACTCTTTCCCATGCAAGCAGGTCTTTGATTACTCATGATTTTTCCAACCCCATATGAACCACACTTGGCTCTTGCTAGTAATTCTGCATCTGAGAATCTTCCAAACTGTATTTTCTTCTTCGATTCTTTTGGAACTGATTCAGTGTCCAGTTTGCTCCGTAGAGTAACTACTTCCTCCTCAAGACCATCAGTAGTCTTGGATTTTTCATCCAGTCTAGAGGTGAGGTCATTGATGACCTTTGCCTGCTCTTCAATTTTCAGCTTCAGATCTACTACATCATCATTACTTTCAATTATTTTAGACTGTACCTTCAAAAATTCTTCCAGTCGTTCAATTTCAACTTCAAGTTGATCAACGTATTCAGTTGATTATTCTACAATTTATTTCCAATTATCGCAGCTCTTACGTTTAATCTTGAGCTTACTAACCGCATCCTTAAGTTGTATCTCAGGATTTACACAAGTTCTCAGTTGTTTTTATCCTTCAGTATCTTCTGTCTTTTCAACAGTGGCCATCATAGAAGCATGGTTCCCAGTTTTGAATTCTGGTTCTTCTTCATCACAGAATTCATTATCATCTTCTTCCTCTTCACAGTCAAAACTCTTCCTTTTCATTTTCTTACCATATTTGAAGTCTCCCTTTTTGAAGAACCTTCTCTGAGGCTTCTTGAGGCTTTCATCCTCACTGTCTTAATCATTGATCATTTTTAAGCACTGAGAGGCAATGTGCCCAACTTTTCCACAATGGAAACACGCGAGAGGTAACTTCCCTTTGAATTTCCCTTTCCCCTTCTGAAACTTCTTTGCAATGAGAGAAAGAATTTCTTTTTCTTCATCATCTTCACCGCTACTATCCTTTGAGATTTTTATTTTATCCATGGCCTTGAATTCCATTTCCTTGCTCACCTGAGTCGTAGAATCTTCTGGTTTGACTCTCATTTAATATGCTACCAAGCTGCTCAGTAGATCATCTAGAGAATGTTTGGAAAGATCTCTTTCCTCAAGGGCTGACACCTTCACATTATATAGAGGTGGAAGTCTTCTCAATATTTTCTTTACAATATCAATGTCTTTGATTTCTTCACCTAGACCCCAAATTGCTCCAACTACTTCAGTAATTCGATTGAAGAATGAGTTTGCATTCCCGTCTGGATGCATCTTCAGATCATCAAACCGATTGTGCAGCACTTGTAGTTTCGCCTCCTTCACTTTGCTATCTCCTTCATAAATATTTTCAAGTTTATCCCACGTGGATTTTTCTGAGGTGAAATTCATCACCTTTAGGTAGATCTGATCAGAAAGGGCTGCAGTGAGTGAATTCTGTGCTTTAGAATCTGCATCAAGAAGTTTCATGTCTGTTTCAGTCATAGCTAGGCATGTTGGATCAGTGACTTGTATTCCTTGCACAGTAGAAAAGAGAACTTCCATTCCAAGAGATCTTAGATGAGATCTCATTCTGTTCTTCCAGATCTGGAAATTTCTTCCATCGAAGGGAGGGACTCCCCTGACATTGACCGCGTTTTCCATGATGAAAAAGGTCAGATTCAAAACCAGCAACCTTTACCCTCTGATACCACTTGAAGGACCCCAGGACACCCTAAGAGGGGAGGGGTGAATCAGGGTGACAAATTTTTCTTCTAATGTGATATATCTTGTCCCCACGTTGGTAGGAACTTTTTGAACCTGTATGATGAAAAAGATCAGAAAGAAAACATGCACATGCACAGAGAAGACACATCCCTTTTTACATGGTTCACCACTAAGGGCTACGTCCAAGGACCATATGCCGACAAGTTGTCGGCCGTACCAAAATCCACTATGCTTCACTAGCTAGAGAATACAAATGTTCGGGCACAGTTACTCTATCCCAGGATCACTACCTTTACAAAGGTTTAGGGAAAGCTCACTGCTTCCCTCGGGTCACTCCCGTTGACTCCCCCTGGCTCACTACCGTTGGTGAAGTCACACTCAATTTATAGACGTGAAGGTCTCTTCAATAGATAGACATGAAGTTCATCGTCTCTTGTTCAGCATGAGACTTTGCTTGCATCAGAGTCCTGAGTTAATGCTCTGTTAAAATCCAAATTCCAACCACTGATAAATACCCCCTTTTCCCTTGTCCACAGGGAAAACAACCTTTAGAAGAGGCCTTCACAAAGTACCCTAATTTGCAAGGCTCCCAATTTTGCAAAGCTCAAACAAGACTTCGCAGAGCCCCAGCTATTTCGCGAAGCTCAATCGCGAAGCACTCTCGCGATGCTCCAGCCTTCGAAATGCTTGGCTATCGCGAAGCTCCTGCCTCTTCGCGAAGCTCACTGAGCCAACGCGGGGCGCTCGTCTTTCGCAGAGCTAGAATAGCCGCTGCGAAGCTCCTATTTCGTGAATCACAATGCATTCGCGAGAGACCTTTGCGAACCGAGAGCAAAGGACTTTCTCTGAAATTCTCTCTCCTTCTCTTGAGGAGGTCGGCCTCTATTTATAGGCGATTCCACCGACCCTCGACCCTTCCGCGCGAAGTAAACGCCACGTCATCTCAAATCGCGAAGCTCTAAATATTCTGCTGGAATTCTGTCCAAATCGCGAAGCACCACGACACTTTGCCATTCGCGAAGCTTGACGTAGTCGCGAAGAATCACCGTCAACATACCTTCACGCCTTCGCCGCGAAGCTCCCTCACGAGCCCCTCATCGCCGCAAATCTCTCCAACCTCTGCCGTTCGCGAAGCTTGACGTAATCGCAAAGACTCACCGCCTCCATTCTTATGGTCTTCGTGATTTCCAAACCATGCATCCTCTCTTCGCGAAATTCATGTCTTTTCCATATTTAATTATTATCTTCATGGAAATCCACCTTTCACGATGCTCAGAAACTTCCATATTTTGGACCCCAAAAATTTGGCAAACACTGAAAAATGGCGCCGCCTTCAATACTATTGTCTGCTTGAACGGTATGATCTCGTTGCTGGTACACGATCCGAACATCCATTGATTATTGACAACAAACACAAACCATACTCCAAATAATGCATAGAAGACCATGGTTCCAACACTTACATTATCCTAGTGAATATTCCTACTCTCCCTAATGAAATATTACACTAAATTCCTTTAGAGGATATACTATAGGAGGATCATATTACTTCTAAAATTCCTGATGTTTATAGCAGGGAATGAATATTATAATCAGCTCATGCCTTATCCTCAACCAAGGTTGACCACCAAGTGGTAGGATCATATTTCTACCAATAATAGAGAAGCTCACTGGTGTACTTTGACAGTTTCTCATCAACATGTTAATATTCCCAAAATAAAAAATAGTCATTGGTATAATCCATGAACCACCACATAGCAATATAATACTCCTACTCAATCCCAAAGGGTTGGTCAACATATTTTGTCCAAGATGTGGGATGAGAATCATATTCCAACCCTACTTGATGCTAGTGTACTTGAGGGAATAAAATGAATATCTACAACACCCTAAGGGTATGCTACCATTTTATCTAAATTAAAAAGGTGATAACTACCATGATATCCCTCCTCATGATAGTATGAAGATGTATTATGGGTAACCTACCCGTGACATATTACATGGATAACCTCATCATGGTGATATTTCTCCCAAATAGGGAAATCATTCTGTTTTCAAGATAGCTTTATATATATAGGTTCAAGAAACACTAGAGTTAACCACATATAGTTACCCATCAACCACCATCAAAACATCTCATTGGTAAGCAGGTTACCAAAATAAGTGACCTATGTGGTCTGACCAGGTGGAGGAATACACCTCTAATCAAGAAGGGGTTGGAATGGATATATAAAGAGAGCTATATTAAAACAAACTTCCAACTATGTTTTTCCCATTACCACTTCTAATTAAGAATTCTTATATGAGATGAAGGAGGAGTTCATGACTTATACTAAAACATATTGGAAAATGTTTAATGGAAAAAGGTTAGACACCTCATTTATCATGAATATGAGGGTCATCTCGAGGCCATAAACACACTTTATTATTAGATAATCCTATAAACATTACCTATAGATTGAGTCCCAATATTGTAAAGAAATAGTAAAATCGCATGACCTTATTTCCACCACATCCTAGAAACTCTTTGAAAACTTATTTTCAAATACTTTTAGGACATCTATATCTAGGGATGCAGTGAGTAGAGATCATGTCACTTCACCCCATCATCTGGATAGAAAAATATCACTAAAATGGTATCCTAAAATTTCATAGTCTTTGGAGTGATCATGGGATAAAATAACATTTCCAATGAGGCTCCCCCATTTTTAAAACACCGAAAAATTATGATAATACAGAGAGGGCCACCAAAAGGCTCTTAAGAAAAGCCTCTCAATGGAAGGGGAATACATATTATGTAAGGAAGTCGAAGTCTTAAACTGGTCAAGAACTCTTTATATCAAGTGACTCTCATTACAAGAAGACACCATACCTAAACCATGTCTGAATAAAATAGTTCCAAATAAGGAATAACATGATGGAAGCTGCCATGGTATCCATTTGGGACCAACCCCATCCTGCAGGGCTAGAGGAGGTTTTACAACCACCTCCATACCAGGGTTATTAAATTACATGAGGTTACAAAATAAATTAGTGGTAGATCCAAATAAACCCCTTGCTATAGGATTAGGGGTATTTTTATCATGAATTACATAGAAGGTGTCAAAAAGTCCTCAATAACTGGATCAAAAAATACCAACGGTGGCCGTACATCAACCACATTCATCAGGAATGGGTGAATTATTATCATCTCCCCCAATTAGATCAATATTATTTAGGATAGGTAGGGGATACCAATAGCCTACATCCCAAACTTCCCTCCTATCACATTTCATACCCTTAATATTTGAGGCTCACTTGGAAATTATGGTCCGATACTCCCTCAATGTCACTATTCACAAACTAAAATCGGGGGAGCATCTGGAAATTGAAAATTAAACATTGTAAGGGTTGTAATTCAAGATGACCTAATAAAACAAAGTGAAAAATGAAAGACCTGTATGTAACTATAAAAGGGGAAGCAAGAAGTATAGAATTTCCCAATTACTTGGAGAATGATAAGATGATCTTTTTCTCCTAATATGCTTTAGTGAACATCATCACCATCAATCTGGTAGATGATACATATTGAGACGTGAACTCTAAGGGGAATAATGTAGAAAATCTACCTTAATAGGTGATTGATGTTGATTTAAAAACCAAGGATGTATGTTTGTAGAATTATAGGAGTAACTAGAACATAGAAGCTCCAAATGATGAGTTTCCACCTCCTCAACAACATTCTACCAAGGATAAAAGGAATGCCAGCTCTACAACCACTTACTAATTAGAAAGGACAAAATAAACTTATAGAGTAATTAAAATCATAGTATGAGTGTGATATATACAACCTTATATGGATCAATGAGGAATTAATTAGGGTAAATGTTCTCTCAAGGTACCACCTCTAAGTAGAGGAAAATGCTATTCCTCCCACTAATTGGGAGGGAGATAATATTCTTAAAAGGATTAGATATAAGCAATAAGATATCTATGGATCTAGAAAATGGACTTATGTAAACATGACAATTTAGGAATATCTTGATTTTAGTGAAAACCCCCATTTATCAAGATGGTCATTTGGTCTCAGTAGGAATCAATAATCAGAAGGATGTGAAGGCAGGAAAAACACATCAAGCCTCACCCACTACCCGTGTTTAGGGGTTAGTCCAGATGGAGGCACCTCCATAACTCCTCAACACTATCGAGTCACTATATTCTTATATAGAATCCATGGAGGGGTGATGTTCCCCCATATCTCCTAAAAGAAGATTTTACCCTAAATGGGTGGTCAAATTTTTTCCCTCATCCAATTTTGAAAATGCTACCATTTCAACCTATGTTGACATAGGGGATCTATAGAAAAATCTAATGCATTTAATGTCCCGATACAGATCTATGAAGGTACCTAAAGATCAGTAAGAATCAATGAAACTAATAATATTTATATATAATCAAGTGGGAATAAATTTTATTTGGTATAATAACCTTTTAGAAGGATCTATCGCAAGCTGGGAATTTGTTTGATCAATTACACTATCAATTTAGCCCCTATATATGGAAAAATATGATCATTGACCTCACAAATTGAAGACAACATGAAAATGAAATATTCTAAAACTTTATCACCATATGGAAAGTTCTAACATACTCACTCAACATTCCACTCCTACGTGAGTAATTTTTGGAAGTTTTCATTGAGAACCTCTAGGATGATCAACATAAACCTTTGGCCCCAATGAAATACCCAATTGATTTGTAGACTTTTTAGAAATGGAACAACATGTATAATATTTAATTCAAAAATAAATGGGAAAATATTGACCCACAACCGCAACATATGGGAAAAGATATGAAAATAAAACACCACTGATGTCATAATTAACCCAGTAATGGTACCCGTAAAAACACTAATATAGGACCCACATTATCTGGAACCTCCCACTAATTGAAAATGAAAACAAAACATTCCTTTATAGGAAGAAAAGATAGATCAGGGCATCCCATGATTCGAGAAATGAAAGAACAGAGTATAATCCTATCAAAATGAATAGGTCCTTGGAAAGTTTCTTTGAACTGAGGAAAATAATCTCCACATACTGCTCGAGCTTAGGAAACCCAGTAAGGATATCCTTGGTGATCTTCTAAAATATTTCCCTTTTCATAGGAGACTTGGTCATATAATCCGAGACTGATTCATATTTAATACATTCTCTAGGGTTTGGTTGATTTTGGATATGTGATACAGGGAAAAGTCCCTGCAATTGGCCAATGTGACCACCATCCATCTAGAAGAAGAAGGTGTCTGACAAGAAGTTTTGACTAGGTGTGAATATAAGTTTGATAAATGGATGAACCAAAATATAGTTGACTAATCTCATGACACCCTTAGAGAACAACTTCCTAGATCGATCATGATTCCAACACCTATGTGGACTCTACTAAATCCACCATCCGGAGGTAGATGTAATCATCAAAAGCAGAAAATGGAACAAGAAAAATAATCATATCCAACCAAAAAACTAACTCTAACTCTTGAATATTTATTTCCCCCATAATATGGGGTTTAGGTACTGTCCCAAAAAAAGTTCCCTCATTAAATAATGATCTTATTTTTGGATTTGTTAATGTTATTCACTTAACATAACCTTTCTCTGATGATGAATATACCCATGAACATGAGTTCCATATACCTGACCGGTGACCCAAATGTTGAGGATTCAAAATCCAAGGGTATAGGAGATGGTGTGGTCATGGAAAAACCCAATATCCCAGCCACACCCCTCTTTAATCTATATATGCAGTCGAGACCCATGTGAGAGCAATTTAGTGTTCCTAATAAGATCATGGAAAAGCCTCATAATATTTTAGTTGTTATCCAAATCCACTTATATTATAGGACTATCTAGTGGGTGTACAACTATGTGATCATCCCAAAAAAATGGGTATACCATCATGGACCATGTCGTTATCAAAATATTTTCCCTCGATCTATATCCAAGTTCCCAACCTATTTACCCAAAGCACTTTAACCCTATAGACATATACCAAGGATCGGCCCCATGTTGGGAAATGTTGGCCCCTAATCTAGAAATATGAAATTTTGAAATAGTTGGGGTTTATCCTAGCTAAGCTCTCAATCTTGGATTATCTCCATATTTTGAACATATTAGAGGGGGGATTTATCAAGGTCCAATAAATTCCCCAAGGGTTTGATATATAATTCACAATATCTAAGGTTTATCAAGTAAAAACTACTCCAAAAGAATTTCGTTCCACCATATTGTTCATAGATAACTATTGGGAATAATATATTCAAGGATATATCATACCCATGTACATTTTAGAATATCTTAACAATGTCAACATCCAATGAGATTTGGTTGAATTTTTATGGGTGTTCAATCTCATCCTAGTCCGGACCCTTTGACATCTGGTATATAATGAGGATTATTTTTCTCCAAAAAAGATGAACATTCAAGGGAACAGTAAGAGAAAAAATCACCCCTTAGAAAGATCAAGCTCAAGGACCAATCCATAGACGTCATATATAATGTTGAGTTCATAGTTATCCAGTAATACATTTCATAAAATTTACTGCTCAAGATACCTTGAATTAATATACACATGGTGATGGAATCAATAGTACATCAATGTTTGAAATACCTAATTAATTCAAAGGTTGTCATGATATGTAGAGATAGTCCCCCATTTTAATATTGTGAATACTTATAATATTTGATTTTTTTTGGAAAGGAAGGAAAATATCTAATGACAGAGGGTGACAGGTAGGTTTTCACTCTCAATGTCTTGGGAATCACCACTAAAATCCCTGGGATCTTGCTTATCAGTGACTATGTACAGCCTATGAACCTGATTGAGGCAATAGATCTAGTGTGTATAGGATATTACGAACTATAAACTTCACTATGCCATTGATATGAAATAAAATTCATGCACAATGAAATTGTACCGTAAAAATAAACTATAGAAATGCTCAACCTGAGTTAGAAAATTTCCCTACTAGATTAATAGATATTAAGAGTTTCACTAAGAAATTACCTACAACTTAGGATGTCCATACATATCCTACCCCTAGTGGGAGAAAAAAAGGAAATAAAGTATCTCCAAAATACCCCAAAACATCCCTAGTTTTTCAATATGATAATCCTTCTTCTCATATCCTCTTACCCTCATTAGGAACAGAGATACACCCTTGTTATCCCTGGTGTTGTAAGATGCTTGCACAAACACAATGATGGAAGGGAAAGAGTATGACCTATGGTACACCCCTCCAGAATTTGAGGAAGGAATATCCACCACCATCAGTGAGATTAGGAAGATAAATCTAGTAATGGAAGAGTACCCATGGACTATATTTATTAGTTTCTCTATTCCTATTTAAGAGTAGGAGATTTATATTTATTTTTAAATAAACATCAATATGTATTCCCTTGGAATTATATATATTCCTAGGATGGACCCTGATGTTTTTATACATCACTTAGACCTTCCAAATGACCACTGAGGCTTCAAATAGGCTTCCAAAAGAATTCATACCTCAGACGCAACCAAGGTAGAATCTGATGTTGAAAAAATGATCAAATCTAACCGCATTCGATAGGTGAAATACCCAAAATGTTTTCCAACAAAGTTCATGTTAATAAAAATAATCGGAAAATTTGATTCTATATTGATTATAGGGATCTTAATTGATGATTTATGAAGGAAGATTCCCCAATTCCATTCATAGAAAACCTGATCCATAAAATCATGGGATTCTAATACATTTCCTTTCTAGATGGTTATTTAGGGTATAATAATATCTAGATGAATCCTAAAGATGAGGAAGCCACTACCTTCAGAGAACCTCATGGAATATTCTATTACTAGGTCATTCCCCTAGCATTAAATTTTTTTTAACTACTTATCAATTCACCATGAATTATATAGTCAAACCCTTCTTTTGATGAATCATGGAGTTCTACACCAATGACCTAGTGGTAAAATATTGACTATGTTTTGATCACCTCACTAATCTTAAAACAGTATTTGTAAAATTACGGTAGCATAATTTGAAGTCAAATCCCCAAAAGTGTTCCTTTTGAGTAACATCAAGAAAATTTCTCTAATTTTTAGTAGGACACCATGGAATCAATATTTATTTTTAAAATACTAGTGATATGATAGAAATTTCACCTCCTCATATTCTTAAATAATTGAGAAATATCCATGGGTACCTAACTTATATCAGGAATTTTATGGAAAACTTATTAGAAGAAGTCTCCCCATAACTAATTTAATGAAGAAGGGAGTCACCTACCAATGGGTCGAGGACTGCCCGAAATACTTTTGAGAACCTCAATAAGTACCTAATGCATCAACCAGTCTTTATTTCATTGGTAGCTAGGAATCCACTCATATTATACATGCCCTACATGGAGTGATCACTCAGTACCCTACTCACATGAAGGAATGATATATGGAACAAATATTGTCTCTACTATCTTAGTTGAATGTTGATATATACTGATACACAATATTTTGATATTGGGATGAACAACCGTTCCCTCATATTAATAGTGTGAAAGCTAAGGAATTACTTACAACATCATGAAGTTAAATTGGTCTCTCATATCAACTTGATCAAGTATATTATTGGACTCTCTATACTAAATAATCATTTAGACTGATGGGCAGTTATCCTATAATAATTTGACATCTGATTTGTGTCACCAAGGAAATTAAAGGGAAGGGGCTGGATGACTTCCTCGCGGATTGTCCTACCCCAAAAAGTACACTAGTGAACATATAACTTCCAGGTGAAGAAGTTTTATATTCCCATTAACCCCCCCCCCCCCCCCAATATCAGAGATTTATTTAGATGGGGCATCTTGAAGTCCAAATCAGGAATAAAATTGAAAACCTGAAGCTCAAATGTGTTCATCTTGGGATTTTTTTCTTTCCTCATGCAAGGAAAATTTTCCCTAATCCTTATTCATGTACTATGAATAAACTAATAATTAGGTGGAATACCAATCCATTATTTCAATCATGGATCTAGCCTTGTAGATAAATATATACTATCTAAATGTCAAAAAGAGAATCATAGTTAGTGATCAAATAGATCAATGGTGAATATGCCATCAAGAAGGAAAAATTAACCCCACTCATAAGTTATATAAGGGGATAATGGTGGAGTTACCATTTGAACTAATGCTACATTATGTCCCCTGGTCACAAAATGTTCATCCTAATGCACAATCCAATGAATAAATAGTCCTATCCAATCCCCACCAAGATGAGGTAGTTTTTTATCACACATTGAAGGTTAGTCTCAGCAGTCATCATATGTGACATGAAGGAAATCAATTAGATCAATTCTTCTCCAAGTCATGATGAGTCGACATCCATTACTGGATGGATGAACCCTATAATAAATTACCTCCAACATGGAACCCTCCTATTTGATTGAGAGAAAAGTAAAAGAGATCCAATGTATGAAAGTGAACCCCACCCTTCACGATGGGCCAAATGAACAAAAATACCTATATAAATGAGGCTTTAATAGAGTCATCCTATGATGATTTATAGAAGGAGAGAACCAACTTTTAAGTAGGAAGTCCAAATAGGATCCTTTAGTTCTCACTCATCCAAAACCAATCTCTCCCATGAAAATATGAGGGTTGGTTACTTCTAGTAAATAATGATACATGTATTCATAGAGTTCAACATGAAATAACATGCATTTTAGATACATGAAAACTTCATCCATCATCCCTTAGAGTTACTTCATACTACAAAATATTCCTAGACATTTTCCTTATAGGTAATGGATGTTTGAGGCCATACCCACAATTAAAGCTAAATAGTTCAAGTATATCCATACTGCTATTGATTTATTTTCTAAATGGGATGAGGGAATACCGTCATGGAAGTTATAATAAAGAGTACCATCTACTTCATTAATTCCAATATCATCACCAAATTTGATGTCCCTCACACAATATTGACAGACAAGACACAAAATTAAGCTCTTTCAAGTTGAAGAGGTTTTATTAGTAGTATAACATCAAATAAAACCATTCATATTATTATTGTTAAGTGGTAAATGGGAAGATAGAGGCATTCAATAATACTTTGTCAAATATACTTCAAAAAATAATGAACAAAAACAAGATTCCTTTTTCAGAAAATGTATTTCATTCTTTATGAACCTGCAGTACCACAACCCACACTACCACACAAGTGACCCTATACTCATTGATCTATGGAATGAATGTGTTATTAGCCATAAAATTCTAGTTACCCTCACTTAGAACAAAAATATATAGATAAATTTTTGAATATGAACAATCAAAAAATCATCTTTATGAGTTAGAATGACTTTATGAAAAAAACTTGTGTACAATACAAAACCTCAAAGTCTATCAAAATAGAAGTGTATGATCCTTCGATAAAAAGGTCCACCATATCTTGTTCTTGGAAGGAGAATTGGTACTATTTCTGAAAAAACATGATGATACCAAGGAAAAAACCCACAAATATGGAACCCAGGTTGTAAGGGACTTAAATCTTGTATATAGTCTATTCCAATGAAGCTTACACATTAAGTAAGCTATATGGGGAACGTGTTATGACACCCCACCACAAAATAAAGGTTTCTTAAGAAATATTTTGAATAATTCTCATTATTAAAATAAGTCCTTATGGCCATACATTAAACTACACACCATTCTTTCATCCTTAACACATGATTTTAAATTACATGGTGAATTTCCTTAATTAATGACATGAAATTGCATAGAATTAATACTTACTGCATGATTCTAAACTACATGGAACATGTCCAAGTCACATTATGTTAAACTTTGCAACATATTAAATCTTTTATACATGAATTTAATGTTCCTAGTGGTCCTTATTTCTAGACCTTAAACTAAATAACATGTGTTTACCTTGTGGTACATTCATTACCTTTTACATATAAGCTATAAATTCATAAAATTTTTATGATGTTCATGTTTTCTGATTCATTATGAGTTTTCTCCAAAAAACCCCATAAGAGGATAATGTAGCCATTCTTTATCCTATAACTAGAACCTCATACATGTTAGGTTTCCTTCCTTCTTAATCCATGACCCCTATTCATTGGAAATTCACTATGCATGAGCTAGATCTATATAGAAAATGAGATTCCCCAATCCCTATGTGATAGCCAGATCTATATATGGGGCTATTATAAGAACTGCATAAATCTTTATTATCATACTATGAGATATGTAGTGATACCTAGATATTCCATTTTTAGGACCATCCATGAATTTTCATCATGCCCCTCCATGAGTGTCAAATCTATGTAGGGATTCTAAATTAGATTAAAATATGATTGTCCCCACATGTTACCTATCAAGTAAAATCATACGTCTCAATAAACTTCCCAGTCATCACTTATTTCACACATAGATATTTACTTATTTAACATTATAAAACCATGAAAACCACTCCCAATAGCATGATTTAGATGTATTTTTTTCGAATAATGTGAAGGAGATCCTTGTTGCATAACCTTAAACTGTAGGACACCTGATGCCCATCACTTTACCTTAAACTAAAGGACACTAATATCCTAGAAATATGACATTAAACTATGAAAAACATCCTTTTTACATGATGTTAAACTATGCAGCATATGGTGAATCCTGTATGACCTTAAACTGGCTAGAGTGAGCCACCCTATCGGATCGATAACTCACATGAGATCCAAATCCATGAAAAATATATGAACTCTCTCTACAATTGGACCAGATTAGTATAAGGATATTTATTTTCAAAGAACTATGTGTGTCTTGATTCATGTCTATATGAGATATATAGTGACAATCAGATCCCAAATCATAGTCTCGATCGTAATGTAAAAAACATACCTCTCCTTGCATATGGTTCAAACTTATTCAAGGAGTTTCCTCTACAAAAACAATGTGTGGATTGATTACTATTATCGTATGACATGTAGTGACACATGGATTCCATGATCTTGGGCCCATATGTAATTCTAAGAGAAGAAAATGCATCATCCTCTGCATATGAGTCATATCTATGTGGGGGATCATTTATTTAAGAACTACATGTGGATTTATTTCTGACCTATATGGATACATAGTGATTCATGTGTATATTATCCCAAGCCTTTCTATAGGTTTTTTACTATCACAACCTTCATTGGTGCTTGGACCATATTTAATGTTGTCATCCTTGTTTGGAAATAGTATTGTAAAATTGTCCCCACCATTTAATTCCACTCCTGATATGAGTGGCCTATGCCTTAATGACATTGTTGACTATTGGGGATCATGTTCCTAAATGATAGTGGAAGAATTTTTATTTTAGGAGTAACATTCCCCTCTTCCCTACACATGAGATAGATCTCTGTGCGGGACACTCTCTTAAAGAATAATGTGAATGGTTTTATTCCCAAGACTATAGGATAAATAATAACATGTAGGTACTATACCATGGACCCAACCACCATCTCTATAATCAAAATGATAACATTCACCCAATCCTGCATATGATTCTGGTCTATATAGGATATTTGGACACGAGTTCTCTCATTTAGGAAACATTTCTCAAAATAAAATTCCATTTCCCCGATATACGATTCAAATTCATATTGGGGACCCTTAAATTTTCTATAATTATATACATATTGATTTCTTTATGCATTTGATATGTAATGATGATCAAATTCCTCATTATGGGACCAACCACAATTCATAAGAATGATAATACCTATGTTACATTCACCTTCATATAGCCCGGGGAGAATGGATCATATCCATTAAGGTCATCATCAAAATAATAAATCATGAAGATTCCCCTTTCACATTGATTTATTGGAACCCATAACCTCATTAAATGGTCATGTCCTAATGTGTAACCCCTTATCATCTCCTCTTTAGATGAGCTAGATCTCTGCAGGGGATATTTCTCTGTAATAACTATGTATGGATTGATTCCTACCCATACATGATACATAGTGGCACTCAGTTACACATCATTAGGCCTAGCCAAAAATTTCAAAACAATAATCCCACCTACAACCATAGTGTTTGAACCTTTATAGTGAAACTTCACTTCCCTGATGGATTTTCACTATTGAATGACTTAATTATCTATTTGTACATGCGATATTGTCTATATAGTGGGGATCCATAAAAAAATATGCTTTTCTTGATTCATATCACTATAGGATATGTAGTGATTCCAAGATTCTCCACCATAGGCCCAATCATAGTTTCAAAAGTGAAAAGTTCTTCTCCCCTTACTATATATGATCCGAATATATGTAGTCAAATTTATTTGAAAGAGCTATCTATGTCTTCATTCATGCCCTCATGAGATGCATAAGTAAAACCAGGGGAAACCCAGTCACAGAAATTGAATATTCCCCTAGCTTACCTTAGTTCTGAATCAAGTCACATGTCATTTACATCATCCCTTTTTCATTCTCTACACCAATACTAATTGATTTCATAACTGTGCACCCCTAGCCAACACAATATGGGTTATTCCCCCATTCACCCCTTTTTTCTCACATCGAATTCAACTCTTGTGATCTTAGAGGATTAGACAGAACCATTTGACGTGGCTAGGAATATCATGAACAAATGTGGGTGGCATCTATTGTCTACCATGCCATTCCATAAAGTACTTAAGAATGGTCAAGTTATAAAAGATATTTTTTCATACGTATAACTAATATCTATGTATGGATTACTTGTATATAATTCATATATAAACAAAAGTGGACCCAAAATATGGTTATTTACCCATAAACCTATGCAAGGATATAAATTCCTCCCATATTTGAATTCCCTTGACCAGTGATAGGTGTATCTAAAGACACACTACATAAATTTCATGTTTGTTATTAATGTTCTAATCACACATTTTTAAACTATACAACCTTCATCCAATATGTATAATGTTAAACTATATAACATTAAATTCTTATCACAAAACACTAAACTACATCAAAATTTCATCTTTATTTGATAATGTTAAACTACAAAAACTATCAACCATCATCACTCATTATCAAAGGACCACAAGATCCTAACAATTGTCAAATTTGTTTGAGTCTCTTTTGTCACATTTTTGAATACCTCAATCCATAAATCATACTTAGTTTCTTGATTATCTTATATTATTGAAAATATTCTAGTGACCTTAGAAATGAACAATCTACTTCAAGGGAACATTTGTATAAATATGCATGTCTACCCCTAGATCATATATATGATCCCCTATCCTGTGAACTAGATGTGTCTTTTCCTTAAAAACATGGCCCCTCTAATTCTCATGAGCCTTGAAAAGATTAGAATAAGACTTATCACCCCAAAAAGATTCACTACCATCCTCAGCGTGGTTATCCCATACCACAACTCAAGATCTAAGAAGCAAGATCCATGATTTATATCACCTTCATTCTCTATCCAAAATGGTTTTGGAGTAATATTAACTTTGTAATTCTTAATTAGTTTATTATGTAATAATAATTTGATATTAGATCTATGTACCATGACCCTAAACAATGTTCACTTTTTTCAAAGTTGAATGAGATTAAACTCTATCCCTCAGTGGTCCAAATTGGAAGACCCTAAAATTCTAGTGAAATAGACACAAAGATTGTTTGACTAAAAACTCATGAAGTGTTTCTAAGTAAAATTTTGGTCTTTGATTTCTAAGCTCTATATCTCCAAATTTTCGGAGAAATTTAGATAGTGAAGAAAAATGAGAAATGATTATCGGTAATATCTTATGACCCTTGTAAAATATGATACATGATCACTGGATCCCTACAGTCCTAGAAAAAGTCATAGAAATGATTTATCACATCCGTTAAACATGATAACATGTTTAGTATGCAGAAAAACAAATTTTAGGGTGATCTAAACCTTTTGTATTTTTATGTTTCTCATAAAACATCTTCATGTATTTGAACTCTATTTTAATACCCACAATTTACTTGAGTTGATACAATTATATTGGAATTTCATAGCATTGATTTATTCCTCTTAGTTATCCCTAGTATAAAATTGGTAATAAGGACTAGCTAAACTAAAGGGACCCCCTAGGATTCACTGGTGAATAACATAATGCCTCAGATCTTGTGCATCGTGGATTTATTGGTCTTGGAAGAGATGTCTGACTTAGACCAATGATCTATTGTACTAACTATGTGTAAAGTAGGTTTATACCATTACTAATGGTCAATATATACCCACCAATCACTACTCCACATTTACTCAGTTATTCCTAGATCCTGATTTATAGGCCCCCTAATCCAACAATTCAAGTAGATGTAATATCCTTGATGCTAAGTCACCATGTATTGTATCCATTATAAAAACTAGAGTGTTATACCCCATTCTTAAACCTATTGGATGCCCTCATTATGAGTCTTTAAATCACATGATAAATGGGATCAAGATTTACAAGCATAAAATGAATGCCCCATTTTCTAGGGCAGTCCATGAACAACCCACAAGGTTCCAGAACCATTTTGGATGATATTTTCACTATACCCTACTTCACTAACCCAGTGTTTGAATGTTAAAAGAAATTCTATAAAACTTATAAAGGACTGGGTGCCCTTTTATTGACCATTCAGGTAATCCCACTTTAGATCATGCATAAGGACCCCCAAACCGTTAACCAAAGGCATCTTATCCTCATAGGAAAGTACCTTCAATCCCTATGATCCCTAGTAACATCATAGTGGAACTTGACACGTTAGTGTGTTTTGAGATCATCCCTAGTGTGTGTACCCTATCTCATCATCCTTGATTCAATCTCCTTAAGGAATGATTTACATACTCTATAATCTGACTACCCAAGAGGATTAAGCATCCCTAACATCACATCGCAATATTCTACATTCATTATCAGTAAGGATTCAAGGTACTAAAAAACTTCATGAATACCCATTCTCCATAACCCAATAATGTATGAAGTGTTCCAGAGCCCTTCATGAATACCCATCCATCATAACCCAAGAAATGATGTTTGGTACTAGAACCCTTCATGAATTCCCATCCATTATAACCCAAGAAAGGATGTAGGGCTCCAATGTTATGACTCCCTCCATCCAAAGATACCACAGGGATGGGAGGAAGGTATGATCCCCCATGTCCCACCACTAGTAGTCCCCAGGTTAGAGACTAGCATTGAGGGTATAATAATATCATGTATGGGAAACATTATGCTCTATAGTAAAACAAATATCATGGGATAGGATATATCAACCGCAAGAAACTCCAAGAAATAAAATAAAAGAAAACCAAAACCATCACACAATACATGAATAAAGTTAACAGGTATAGATAAAAGTATCCAAAGTAATAACCAAAAGAAAAGATAAAGTAGTGTCACAATAATGACCCAATATTCCGAGAAATTAATTTCAAACAACGTTAACATAATCCTCCAAGAAACCTAAAAATTATTTTATATACATAGAGTGAGCATACAAGTATACTCAGAAGGAAAACTAAAGTATCTCATGAACATGTGAAAAGAGAATACTAATGCACCTATGAATAAACAGTAGAACCAAAAACACCTAAACAGGTCAACTATCTAATCACATACTCACCATTTTATGCTCACCAAATAACGCAATCCAAATATAAAAATATAATAATAATAATAATAATAATAATAATAATATCGATAAAAGTGTACCCGCACCAGTTTTTCACTGGGACGCTACTCTTACACCCCAATATCGTATTTCTGGGTGCTTCTATACCATCAATATAACATTACATCACATCAAATCACATCACATACCACCCGCATACACCTGGTTCATATCATCACATCACAACCATATCTATAATAGTAGGTAATTTTGAACATGAATGACATCAACCTTGTGACCTCCTCCTACCATGAACAACCCCTGCCATAATCCAACTCATTATCTCACCTGAAAACACCTGGTTTATCACATGTCACCTTACCCGAAGACACCTGGCCCATCTCGCCACATCACATCTCAATAGTTCACTTTTAACTTCTGGCCATCACATTCCATGTTTGTCATCATCACATAGAAAAGAGAGTGCAGGAAAGAGAGGGTAACCAACAATCCATCCTCATCACTAGGATGTCGGAAAAAACCACCCTCATATAAATATAAATAAATATATATATATATATATATATATATATATGGGCGTCGACACATGGATCTCGACTAGAGTGGGGTGCATATAGAAAATAAAGTAACATGCATGGTAAATATACATATCCACACACAAGCCTATCATATAGGTTCATAATAAAAGAAAAAAACCATCTCACAACATTTCCACCCAACCTCACAGCACCACCAATTCCACTCCCACAACTAAATTCACACCATCACACAAGAAAAAGACAAGACACAACCACTTTCTACTTTTCATTACAAGACAAACCAATTCCCATTAACCATCCAATTTAATTTTACATTCATTTATCATTTCAGAACATTCTATTTCAGTTTCAACATTATCATTTAAATGCAATTATACATGGGAAAATATCATAACACAACCATTCTCATCTCATTAACCACTATCACAACTACAAATATCATCACCATACATCAATGCCCCACTGCATCACCATACCACAACATGTCACTACCCTACATCACAACTGCATAACACCACCCCACAACATGGTCACATAACTCATTATCCCCAATGCACCACAACTACACATCACCACACCATAGAGTGACCTTATACCAACCACACATCACATCAACATTATTCGTGGTTATTGAGGGGATTTTCAAATTCCACATTTTTAAAGGGAATTATCATACAAGCTATAAATATTGAGGCAACCATTTTAGTTACTAAATATAAGTGGTTAAGTAATTTTAATTTTATAGAGCTAATAAATAGTACAAAAAAAGATTTCCATAGAACATGTGAAATCAACTTGACAAAAATCCCCTACTGACCAATATTTTCATAAGGGAATCAATCCCATAAAATCAAAATATCACAATAAAATAAAATCTCGAAAAACATGTGAATCATTCCCCCCTTACCCATCAATTTCAAATTTAAAAAATTATTTTTCTTTAATTAAGATGAGGCAACCATATTTCTAAGAGATAATAAGAGAACCCCCCCCCCCCAAATGATATAAAAGATTAGAAACAAGGGGCTCCCAACCTGAAATAGTGTTTTCTGATCTTAATGTGCACCAAAAGGAAAAATAAGAATCTCCCACAATCAAAAACCACATAAAAAACCCTAGATCAACATGTTCTGCCCCAAGTTATTATCAAAATGAAAACCAAAAACACCCAAAACATAAGGAACAACACCATAATGAATCCAAAAGAATAACAAGAGGAAAAAATTTATAAGGGAGGAAGTATTACCATGGAATACTAAAAACCCACCACCAAAACCAACAAATCAAAGTAGGAGAAAAAAGTGTTGGAAGACCCTTTAAAGTATCCAAGGGTTTTACCAAATATGAGAGGAAAAAAGTGGTCAAATGAAAAAAAATAGGCTGAGAAACCCTATTTACAATATGGGATCCACTTTATTTATGGTGTAAACCACACTTTTATGGTATAAAATGCATGGGATCTACAAAAATAACACTGTAAAAGAAGATTTTAGGATATAAATCCTTAAAACCTCAATTTTCACTGAAATTCATGGTGCCTAGGGAAAAAATTTTCTTACACCATAAACTCATATCATATAGTGTAAAATCCTATTTCACATCCCCTCCTCTTCTGAACTCAGGCTATAATCCTTCAGCCATAGAAACCATAAAACACCATATTACACCATAAATACCACTTTTATTGTGTAAAAATCCCCAAATACTTCACACATATAGCTCCAACTCCACAGAACCTCCTTGAAACTCCACTAAATTACCTCCAACACCCAAACCGAAAAATTAAAAAGGTTGGTAAGGATTAAATATTTATATCTGATACATATCAAACTAATCTCATCCTTAAGAGTCAAATCCAAGATCAATGAGAAGAATGGGGTTTGAAACCCCCTGGAAGATACCTATCAAGGTTCTCATTACATCTCAAATTCAACTACCAGGCAAACAAGCCAAACCTAAATGACTAAAAAACATCCAACAAACCCACTACACGAACAACTCTACCTACATTTAGCCCAAAAAAACCATCAACACAACCAGAACATGAAATTTCACCAACCAAACACATAAATCATAGAATTCCATCTTCCAAGTCAAGACACTATCTGCTTTGGGTGGTACTAAATCACCTGCACAGTTTCAGTCATGTCAAGGTATAATGAATCCTAATTAGGATTCAGGTACTCTCATTTTATATGTTAAAATATTTATGTCACATCACACAACATGGGAAAATACATCGCATATTAAATACCAAGGTCGAAACATCACATCAATAATAAAAACAAGGATAAATAAGACAAGATCAAAACAACTGAGGGCACTGGGCATGGATCTTCATCTCACTCTCCAATGTACACTCCTCAAGGACACCATGCCTCCCCAACACATGAATCAAGGGGATGGTTTTTTCTCAAAACACCTTAGATAGATGATCCTGGATCTCCACTGCATGCTTTGTGAGTATTTCGTCATCCATAGTATCAAAATATCCCCACTCAATGGCATGGGAGTCATTATGAAGATACCGATAGAGTTGATAAATGTGGAAGACATCATGAACTAGGTCTAATCGTGGTAGAAGTTACAAAAAATAATCCAACTTTTTAATGCTCCCTAATACCTCAAAAGGACCAACAAAACATGGTGAGATCTTACTCACCTCACCAAAACTTTGCTACCCATGTTGAGTGTAGATATTTAAGCACACATAGTCTCCAACCTCAAACTCAAAGGACCTCCTCCTATAATCAACATATGACCTTTTATAGTATGGCATTACTTTCATCATCTCATGAATGAGATGAAGCTTCTCTACTATTCTCTACACCACATTTTTCATAATGAAATGATGACTCCCCAACCTCAGCCTAGAACAATGGAGAATGACTTGACTAATCATACAAAGCATAAAATGGGATTTGGTCGATGTATGAGTGATAAATGTTTTTACGAGAAAAATAAACCAAAATAATGTGGTGTGGCCAAGATACAAAAAAGTCTAAGATTCATTCCCATAATATGTACTCCAATGTATGGATAGTCTACTCCATCTGTCCATCCTTTTGAGGGTGGAAAGCAATGATGAGGTGTAACTAAGTTCCAAAGTCATGTTTAAATTCCATATATAACCATGAATTAAAAGAATTATATCGATCCAAGAAAATTGAACAAGAAACTCTGTGAAAATGTATCACCTCATCCAGATACCTCTTATCCAAAACTGCCATAATTCTTGACTCCCAGATTGCTAAGAAGTGTGCTGATTTCATGAACCTATATTTGATTACCCAGATAACATCAACAACTCCCAGATCTTGGTGTAAACCTATGATAGAGTCCATCAATATTTCATCCCATTTTCACATTGGAACATTAAAAGGCTACAAAAAATCTCCAAGATTACAATTCTCTTCCTTTACCTATTGGAAAACTAAACATCGATCCACAAACTCTGCCACCGCCTATTTCATCCTGAGCCAGCAAATCAATGTTCTCAAGAAACAATACATATTTTTAACTCAAGTATGTATTGTTAATGGCGATCTATTAAAATCATCACTGCAAGAGAAAATATACACACTTAAAACAACATTTGATTTCAATCATCCCTCTAGAACATCATCATGGACAACACGATCATGCATCACCTCTACCACAGAGTCTCTCCACTAATACTCCTCCACTTTCTACATTAGATATGACTATAATTTTTTATGAAATATTCAAATTACACCATAAACCACCCTAACATCTAATTGTATAGATTACAACTCCTCCATCTCATTCCAATAATCCCCATACTCCTGAACCACATCCTTCCATGATTTATTACTCAAAACAACAGTCACAACATTTCCATTTCATGAGGTATAAGAGATCACAAAATCATAGTCCTGAATAAACTCCATACACCTATACTAATAAAAATTCATATGACACTATAAAAAGACATAACTCAAACTCTTATGATCTATAAAGTCCAAAAATAATTCCCTTATAACGTAATGTCACCACATTTTTAGAATAAACAGAACCACAACTAGATCTAGATCATGGTAAGAATAGTTATACTTGTCTAAAACCATAAGATATCACTAGCTACTTTAATGTCAATATGTACACCAACAATAAATTGGAATCATTACAAAATAACTCAAATGACACACCCTCCGTTGGAAACTGAAGCACTATAGTACTGACCAATTTTCCATTTATATAGTTTAAATCTTCCTAAAACTAATTAGTCTAAATGAAATCCTGGTCCTTTATAATCAAATCTACCAGTGGTCTTCAATCCCTAATAAGTCGAGAATGTACCACCAATAATATCCCACAAGACTAAGAAATATATGAAACTCCACCACATTATTAGGTGTTTACCGAGAAGCTACCACCTCAACCTTAGATGGGTCTATGGAAACACCATGTTAGGACACCACAAGCCAAAATAAATGAACCTCTTGCATCTAGAACTTGAACTTTGAAAATCTTAAATTTATATGGTGGTGTTAAAGAACCAGTAAAATGGATCTTATATGATAAAAATTATCCTCCTATGAATTTGAGTATATCATTATATTGGCGATGAACATGACCGTGAACTGGTCTAAGAATTCACAAAATGTAAAGACTTGTAAATTTCAAGGAATTTTTTTTAATTTCTTTGGGATTTTACGAGTATGTTGTTTCTGATGGAACCTGATTCCGAGGCTCGGTGTGCCTAGAATCATTTTCCAAAGTTTAGCTCGGGTACATTTAGTGAACAAACGAGCGGGTTTTCCTAACTTTTGAACCGATGCTCAGAATCGAAACTTGAGGGCACCGATGAAACCGCAACACGAGTAATTGCTTAGGAACACCTTTTCTAGAGTTGTGTTTGCTTGGGTGAGGTTATTAAATAAATGGGTTAACTGATGAGTGAAATAAAAATTTGTGCTATAATTTTTATTTCTAATCTAAGTAGTTATAACCTATGCATGGAAGTTGGAGTGGGACCCACTACATCCTAACTCCACAAGGTAGGATATTAGTGAAGTGGTGCCCACACGAGCCCCACCCCTTCATTTCCATTTAACCTCCCTTTTTCAATTTAATTTGTAACTCACCCACACCCCCAATTTAATGACATGTCAACTCTCGCAATTAATTTGATTGTTAAACGCTCTTCAATTAAGTCAATTAATTGAATGAGGTCTTTTTATTTTCAAATTAATGTTGGCATGTGTGTGTGTGAATAAAATAATACAAGGTCTTATTTTATTGTTGGTGGATTCATTGCATGGAAAAGAGGAGAGAACTCTTGCAGTCTTGAAGAACATCTTCTTCCTCGTTGAAGAACGCGAAGAACATCGGAGCACCAAGGAGAGACGACGTGTCGATATCTCCCTTATCTGCAGCCGGTGTGAGACGACATCCTCTTCTTGGACGCTCACCAACGATGTCAATGAACCACCCTTGCGACACTGTTTTCCACAAAAATCTTCTTTCGACAACTTCTTCGAGGTAGGGGTTTGGTTTTGTGTTCATGAATTTTTTTTGTCATCCAACGTTAAATTCTTTAGACGCTTATTATCGAATTAATGGGAGGGGGCCAGACCACACGAACACGGCCGACCCTCCTCCCCTTGTTGTTGATTATCGACGTGGTTTGGAACGGAGGTGGCGCGGTGCAACGACACCCCATGGAAATGAGGATGAACGCGGCGACAGTGTGTGGTGCTGTTGCGCCGCGCCGGCGAAGCCTTAGGAAGCCGCGGCCAAGGACGAGATGCGGTGGAGGATCGCAGCGCCATCGCGCCGCGCCGAAGCATCACGAAGGGTCGTCGCCGGGGGGAGCCGTGGCGGAGGGGTGCGGTGTCGTCGTACCACGCCGATTGGACAAGCCCGCAACTTAAGGCCGCGACGGTGCTGGGAGGGGCGGCCGGAATCGCCGGTCACCGGTGGATGGCAGGCAAGACCCACGGGAGGTCCCGCGGTGGCACACCAGCCGGACAACTCGGTCGGCCGTTTTCGGAAGATCTGGGGGTCGTAACCGCTAGCTGGAAAAGGAGCGGGCCCCCACATGGGGGTCACCGTTACAAAACAAGGGTGCAGCACGCCCCCCCCCCCCCTCCCCCCCCCCTTCCGCGTCTGCTCGGCCTGTTCCGAGCCGCCCCGCTCAGCCAGCGCCGAGCCACCCAGGCCGGACCGGCCGCACTGGGCCGGGCCGCCCCGCGCCGGGCTGGGCCGCCTTCACCGGGTCAGGCCGCACCGGGCCGCTACCTAATGGGCCGGACATGGACCCAGGTCGGGTCAACATGGTTTGGGATGCCCCATGGGGTCTCGGGTCGGGTCGCTCCGGGCCCAAAACCCCCTAAAATCAATCAAGTTCGTTCAAACACCCTTAACTTGGGCTACAGACATCCTATTGATGCACCGTCAGTTGAGATGAGATCCTTGTATCGAGATGGTCGTTTCGATAAATTACACTGAAGGTTTCGGAGGACCTTGGGTATGTTCATCTTGGTTCGAACACAAAACCAACCGATCCCTCGGAGTGGAAACACTTATAACATGAGCTCCGGATGTCCGATTGACGTGTCGTCGACTTTGTTGGTTTCCTCTTAGTGAGACAGACCTTTTGGCTTACTACACTCAAGCTTTGGATGAATTTGGAGTGCGGTCAGGTTGGTTGTGAAATAAAAACCAACCGGGACCCTGGGACGGAAAATCCAATAACTCTCAGACCAGGCGTCCAATTGACGCGCCGTCGGTCACGTTGAGTTCCTTTTGAGGAGACGGAACATTGTGATACATAAACTCAAGACTACGTGTCAGTTGATGTATTGACCCCCCTTGGCTCGTGGTGTAGACCCTCCCGGAATCGAGCATACTGTGTGCGGGAACCCTAGAGCTGGCTTCGACTGCGACGATGATGACGACTGTACTGAAATCCTCCATTGGTTCAGCAGCGACGACGACTGTACTGAAATCCTCCATGGGTTCGACAGTGACGACGACCGTACTAGAATCCTACGTGGGTTCTATGATGATGACTACTGTTCTTGTATCCTTTGTGGGTCCGGCAATATGTGACTACTGTTCTTGTATCCTACGTGGGTCTGGAAGTATTTGAATCCGTACTTGTATCCTACGTGGGTCTGACAGAGTAGCTGGTCTTGTATCCTTTGTGGGTCTGACAGCTTAGCATGTCTTGTATCCTACATGGGTCTGACAGCTTAGATGAATCAGTGGCTACATCAGATCATCTTTATCGTCTTATGAAGAATTATACCTGTGTGAGATGAGTCTTGACTTTCAATCATTATCTTCGATATGATTGACTTGCTTTCCTAAGTGGATTGGGTTGTGTTATCCTGTGTGGATTGGATTGTGCTATCCTATGTGGACTAGATCGAACTTGGGCTCGGATGTTGGAGTCGATCTAGAATTGATGACTTGGGTATATGTATGGGCATATACCTAAGTAGAGTTGGATGTTACTTTGTGATTGTATCTTTCCTTCGTGGATTATCCTTTATGGATTATAGGAGACCTTCGGGGGTATCGGGGTCCCTACTGAGTAGTGTATACTCACCCCTGCATGGGATATGCCCACACTACGTTATGTTGGATAGAGATGACGGACAACGCTGATCGTGGTTGAGGCTTGTGGAGCAAGTAGGTACCTGGAGGTGGACAACTAGGCGGGACGTACACGGAGCGGATGGCTGGACCCGAGGAGATGAGGAGGCTATCTGTACCCACCCTTCAGGTGAGATTCCCAGTGGATAGCTCGACGTTGCGGCTTTACTTTTCAGTTGTTGTACTTTCTTTTCAGTTGTACTTTATTTCAGTTGGGTTTGTATTTTTTCCCATTTACTTTCCATCACATATAGTTGTACCCAGTTTACTTAGTGTTTACTTCTTCTTTCTTACTCTGTGGTGTTTGTTTACTTTATAAAGGCAATGCCTTCCTTTTTTATTGGGATTTTCACCTTTGGTGCTAGTCTATAGCCCCTAGCCTATGGAAGGCGGGCTTGGGGTAGTCATGGCACAGACCTTGAGGACGGGTTGTGACAAATTGGTATCAGAGGAGTTCGGTTTTACCGTAGAACTCAGGACTCTGATCTTTCTTATATGTAAAGAAATAGTGTTAAGTGTATTTGAGTGTGGTTATCAGTCCAGGAAGTCTATTGTTGGTGTTGTTGATGACGTATCCATACACCAGGACCCTGACTTCTGATTTCCGACTCAGTGCATGAAAACATTGATTGTATGTGTGTTTCAAAAGTTTTCTTTGTGATTAATTTGTGTCAGCTCACCAGGTATACTATATTGACCGTGGCGCACCTGTTTCTTTTCAGGATGGCCCCACGACAGTAGTCAGCTAGGGTTCAGAGCTTTTTGTGGGACGATAGCCCACCGAGCGATGAGTCCTCAGTGTAGGGCCCTTTTACAGTAGAGGCATCGGCGGTACCTCTACCCGCCGAGCCACCGATGCTACCAGCCCCAGCCGATGAGAGTGCACATCGCCTTAGTGCACTGCACGAGTTTCAGCATTAGAGACCGCCCAGGTTTCTCGGGGAGACGGACCCTCAGGCAGCTGAGGATTGGCTGGAGGCTGTTGTAGGCGTTTTCAGGTTAGTAGGGACACCAGCTGACCTCATGGTGATCCTTGCAGTGATTCTCCTGCATGTGGCAGCAGACAGATGGTGGAGCCTGATACTCCAGGTGCATGACGAGGAATCTCTCCTTTAGAAGGACATTGAGAACCTCTTCGGCTCAGAGTTTTTCTCATCCACCCTACGTGCGGTGCACATTTAGGAGCTACTATAGTTGCGGTAAGGCAAAATGACGGTAGCCCAGTACTCGGTGAGATTTACTGATCTCTCATGCTATTCGACAGACATGGTACGAGACCCATTCTTCCAGGACCAGATCTTCAAGTAGGGACTGAGGAATGAGATCAGGGCATCAATGATCTCTCTCAGTATTCCGACACAGGCAAGGGTACTGGAGCGAGCCCTTCTCATAGAGAGCTTTCTTGTTGAGCCTACACCAGCAGCGAGACCTACCGTATGGCGGCATGTAGATGAGTCTTCTACATCTAGTAGTCGATGGATGTCATAGGGGTCCAGGCGGACCAGACCATCAATAGGATGACCTCAGGACACTGGCTCAGAGGTGCAGGGCACACAGCGCAGAGCCAGCCTTCCGAGGAGCAGATAGTGCTACGCATGCGGTGGGCAGGGACACATGGCTCGTGATTGCTTGACCCGCCGTTCAGAGGAGCGGCATGCGGTTGAGGGACCACCGAGACAGAGGAAGAGGGTTGACCGTGGCGGTCCACAGGGAGCAGGAGGATGAGGCAGAGGAGCTGGCTGAGCAGCAGGTGGTGGGTGACACTTTGAGGCTCTACCACCACCACCACCACCAGGAGGTCCACCCCGACCACAGGGAGTTGGAGGACAGAGGCATGCTCAGCTTCAGGCAGCAGAGGCCTATGAACACGGTGCGCCAGAGATGATTTTAGGTACTATCTTTGTCTACTCCACCTTTTCTGCAGTTCTTATAGACACAGGAGCGAGTCATTCTTGCATTGTCGCTGCCCTTGTTCGGAGCTCAGAGATTCCGACAGAGACGTTGGCTTGATCCTTACGGCTAGAGACTCCTATGGGAGCAGACTCGATGATTACGCACTGGTGCTGGTAGTGTGAGCTTACTCTAGGAGGAGAGAGATTTGGCTGGGATCTTCTTGTAGCGGCATCGAGGCCTTACGACGTCATCTTGGGCATGGATTGGTTATCTACAGTCCATGCACAGATCGACTGTATTAGGCGCAAGGTGCGGTGTGTCCGCACCGATGGGAGGAGGTTCACCTTCACCGGTGAGAAGGGAGCCTTTGCAGCGCAGGATGGATTCACATAGAGGAGAGGACAACCAATCACTCATTAGTTGGCTAGCCTCATCCTAGGAGCAGTTGACGTGCGGATTCCAAGTTTTCCTGTAGTGGTGGATTAGTATGCGGACGTTTTTCCTGACGATGTTCCAGGACTACCTCCTTGAAGAGAGGTAGACTTTTATATTGACCTGTACCCTGGGACAACCCCGATATCCACCCCAGCATATCGGAAGGATCCTGCTGAGCTTCGAGAGATACGAGTACAGCTGGAGGACTTGCATGGAAAGGGATTCATCCGACCAAGTGTTTCACCCTGGGCTTCCCCGATTTTGTTCGCCAAGAAGGAGGATGGGAGCTTGCGACTGTGTGTCGATTACCGTCTCCTGAACCAGGTGACCGTGAAGAACAAGTATCCACTACCGAGGATTGAATACCTCTTCAATCAACTCAAGGGAGCACGGTGGTTCTCGAAGATAAACCTCAGGTCATGCTATCATCAACTCAGAGTTTGGGACGAGGACGTGCAGAAGACGACCTTCAGATGTCAGTATGACCACTATGAGTTCTTGGTTATTCCTTTCAGCATAACCAATGCTCCAGTAGTGTTCATGAGTCTCATTAACATGATCTTTCATCCTTACATCGATCGATTTGTCATGGTCTTCATTGACGACATTTTGATTAACTCGACCACTAAGGAGGAGCATGCCTACCACTTACGGGTTGTACTGGACACACTCCGAGAGCACCAGCTTTATGGTAAGATCTCAAAGTGTCAGTTCTGGATACATGAGGTCCACTTATTGGGACACATCATCTCTTAGGTGGTAGTTATGGTGGATCCTACGAAGATTGAGGCAATGCTATCTTAGGAGCCACCCAAGAGCATGACAGAGGTGCGGAGTTTCTTGGGTCTAGTTGGGGACTACCAGAGATTTTTTCCAGACTTCTACAGAGTTGAGGCACCACTTTAAGCTTTACCTAGGAAGGGGAAACCCTTTGTGTCGTCAGATAGATGTCAGCAGAGCTTCCAGGAGCTGAGACAAAGATTTACCAGCACATCTATCTTGAGGCTACCGGAGGAGGGAGTAGGGTACATAGTCTACTACGATGCATCTGGGACCGGACTCGGGTGTATCCTGATGTAGGAGTGGTCGGTGATCACTTATGGATCACGACAGTTGAGGCATCACGAGCAGAACAACGCTACCCATCACTTGGAGTTAGCAGTAGTGGTCTTCGCTCTAAAGATGTGGCGGCACTATCTGATGTGCGAGCACTTTACAGTCTATTCTGACCAACAGAGTCTCGGGTACATCTTCTCGCAGAAGGACCTAAACCCGAGACAACAACAATGGCTCGAGTTCCTCTAAGACTATGACTTTGAGATAGTCTATACTCATGGAAAGGGGAACATAGTAGTCGATGCTCTCAGCAGGAGGATGGGCATTTAGCTACTTGGGGAGGCGACATAGCAGCTAGCCGCTTTGCGGATTTCCATCATGGATAGAGATGGAGAATCCTTTCTATAGTCACTCACATTCACTCCTCTACTTATTCAGTGGGTCAGAGAGGCACATCGTGGGGATGTTGACTGTGAGACATGGCATGGACAGATATCCTCAAGACAGGCACCTGATGGATTCTTTGTGGGAGGAGAGCACATCATCCTTTTCAAGGGATGTACCATGGTACCAGATGCTTTACAGGAGGAGGTTCTGAGAGAGTTTCACACTTCCCCTTTAGCAGTACATCCAGGGGTAGTGAAGATGTACCAGGATCTCAGACGACAACACTGGTGGTCGGGTATGAAGAAGGCTATGACAGAGTTTGTTTCTCGATGCCTTACCTGTCAGTAGGTGAAGGCGGAGCACTAGGTACCAGCAGGCTTAGTACTGCCCTTGGAGGTCCCGAAGTGGAAGTGGGACGGGATATCTATGGATTTCATGACTGTACTACCATGTACATCCAGAGGTCACGACTCCATTTGGGTGATTGTCGACCAACTCACCAAGTCGGCCCACTTCTTACCCATCAGAGAGCAGGGCTCAGTGGAGAGCTTGGGAAACCACTAAATGCAGGAAATTGTACGGCTTCATGGTGTTCCATCATATATCGTCTCCGATAGAGATGCTCTCTTTACTTCCCGCCTTTGGAAGGGGTTGCAGGAGGCATTCGGGACACAACTACATCTGAGCACCGCCTTTCACCCTCAGACAGATGGTCAGATGGAGAGGACCATTCAGACTCTAGAGGAAATGCTTCGTGCATGTGTCCTCAACTTTTGTCACGGCTGGGAGGATCACCTACCCTTGGTGGGTTTGCGTACAACAACAACTACCACTCCACCCTCAGGATGGCACCATACGAGGCATTGTACGGACGACTTTGCAGATCACCGTTGTGCTGGAAAGACCCTAGGGAGTCAGCACTTGTGGGATCGGAGATGGTCCAGGCCACGACAGAGAAGGTCCAGGTCATCTAGGAGCGGATGAGGATAGCTCAGAGCCGACAGAAGTCTTATGATGACAAGAGGCTGAGACCACTAGAATTCGAGGATGGTGACAACGTATTCTTGCAGGTCTCACCTCAATGCAGATTACGGATATTTGGAAAAGGCGTAATGTTATCTCCGTGCTTCATTGGACCATTCCAGGTTCTCAACAGGATAGGCGAGGTGGGTTATCACCTCGATCTGCCACCTCAGTTGCACCGGGTGCACGACGACTTCCACGTATCTCAACTGAGGAGATACGTGCACGATCCGATACATATCATAGACCATGGGGAGATAGAAATAGATGACGAAGCGAATATTGCAGAGGTCCTGGTGGAGATTGAGGATCGACAAGAGCGGGTCCTACGTGGGCAGTCGATTCCTCTAGTGCGCATCAGGTGGCAGCACGAGAACCTCCAGGAGAGCACTTGGGAGCAGGAGGCTCACATGCGTGCTCAGTACCCTCATTTGTTCCCCTAGTTTGCGATATATCTTTATGGGGACGTAAATCCCTGAGGTGGGATTAATGTAAAGACCCGAAAGTTTATAGGATTTATTTTTTAATTTCTTTGGGGTTTTATGAGTACGCTGTTTCTGACGGCACCTGATTCCGAGGCCCGGTGTGCCTGGAATCATTTTCCGAAGTTTAGCTCAGGTATGTTCAGTGAACGAAGGAGCGGGTTTTCCTAACTTTTGAACCGGTTCTCGGAATGAAAATCTGAGGGCACCGATGAAACCACATCATTGGTAATTTCTTAGGAACACCTTTTATGGAGTTTCATTTTCTCGGGTGAGGTTATTAAATAAATGGGTTAACTAATGAGTGAAATAAAAATTTGTGCTACAATTTTTATTTCTAATCTAAGTAGTTATAACCAATGCATGGAAGTTGGAGTGGGACCCACTACATTGTAACTCCACTAGGTCGGATATTAGTAAAGTGGGGCCCACACAAGCCCCACCCCTTCATTTCCATTTAACCTCCCTCTCGCAATTTAATTTGTAACTCACCCACTCCCCTAATTTAATGACATGTCAACTCTCGCAATTAATTTGATTGGTAAATGCTCTTCAATTAAGTCAATAAATTGAATGATATATTTTTATTTTCAAATTAATGTTGTCTTGTGTGTGTGTGAATAAAATAAGACAAGGACTTATTTTATTGTTGGTGGATTCATTGTGTGGAAAAGAGGATAGAACTCTTTCAGTCTTGAAGAACATCTTCTTCCTCGTTGAAGAACGCGAAGAACGCCGGAGCACCAAGGAGAGACGATGTGCCGATCTCTCCCTTCTCTGCAGCCGGTGTGAGATGACATCCTCTTCTTGGATGCTCGCCAACGCCGTCAATGAACCACCCTCGCGACGCCATTTTCTACGACAATCTTCTTTCGACGACTTCTTCGAGGTAGGGGTTTGGTTTTGTGTTCATGAATATTCTTTTTTCATCCAATGTTAAATTCTTTAGCTGCTTGTTATCGAATTAATAGGAGGGGGTCGGACTGCATGAACATGGCCGACCCTCCTCCCCTTGTTGTTGATCATCGACGTGGTTTGGAACGGAGGCGGCGCGGTGCAACGACACCGCGCGGAAACGAGGATGAACGTGGCGAAAGTGTGTGGCACTGTCGCGCTGTGCCGGCAAAGCCTTAGGAAGCCGCAACCAAGGAAAGGCTGCGGTGGAGGAGCGCGGTTCCATCGTGCCACGCCGGAGCATCACGAAGGGACGTGGCCGAGGCCAGCCACGGCGGAGGGGCGCGGCACCGTCGCGCCGCACCGGTCAGAAAAGGCCATGACTTAAGGCCGCGACGGTGCAAGGAGGGGAGGATGGAATCGTCGGCCACCGGCGCATGGAAGGCGGGACCCGCGGGGGGTCCCGCAGTGGCACACCATCCGGCCAACTCGGCCCGCTGTTTTCGGAAGATCCATGGGTTGTAACCCCCGGCTGGAAAAGGAGCGGGCCCCCACGTGGGGGCCGCCGTTACAAAACAAGGGGGGCAGTCTTTGGGAACCATGAGCATAAATGGTGAGTTTGTGTAACCAAAAAACATTACCATGAAATAAAACTGATCATACCTTCATCTGAAGGAAGTCTTTGGGATATCAATCTACTTCACCCTCAATTGGTGATATCCAAACTATAAATCAGTATTAGAAAACTAACTCACCCCCATTATCTAGCCAAAAATATCATATATAATTTTAAGGTTTAAATATTCTTGATCGTCTATACATAACCTTAGACTACCATCCACATTGTTGGTGAATAATATTGGATCACCCCATGGTGAAACACTGGGCTCGATGAAACCCTAATGTTGGAAATCATCTAACTAAATCATCACTATAACTCTGAGGGTTCAATCCAATAAGTATACATTAAAATAGGGGAATAACTAATATTTAGATCTATCCCAATATCAACATCTTGTCAAGGGGGTATTGTCACAACCTCTATAGAAAAAATATCCAAAAAAATCCTCGACAACCTTAGGGGCCTCCTCCCCCTTAGTTCCCACTAATTCAATGGGTAACTAAGCCATAAAGGCATGAAGGGGTTCCAAATATCTATTTCCCAGCTAGAAATTCTACCCACCAATGAAAAGTATACACTGGTTAACCACATTTGATAACACAAATCTCCCAAAAAATAGTCGATAACGTCACACAAAAAAATACAACTAGTTGATGTTGAGGATTACATTATATGCATAATATGAAGGAAGAATAGGTCCCCATGGGGATAATTCGACCCCATCATCAATCTATACCCACGACGCATATAAAACAATCCATTACATCCTATAACTGGCGTAATCAACACCCAAGGCATGGAAATCCACTATACACCTAGAACAAAGGCATGAACTAGAGTGGATGAAACAAAAGAGTGAAAAGATCCAAAATGAAATAGAAGATAAAAAAGAGTGTAAAATAATCTAATATTAACTCTAATGATCCCTATACCCTCTAGTGTTAAAACCTCTACCACCCAAATCAAACCACACCCATATCCCCTATATCTATGCTGGTGTCCACCTATATGTACATTCTTAGGTTGAGGTACCTAAATAGATGGAATATAATGGGGTCAGCCTCTAATTGATCTATCCTCTCTCAGTGGAGCATAAACCTGATGCCCTTACTACTGAAATGATTACACTAGAAACTACTACTGAGAATGATGTTAAACCAGAATATCTACATTAAACTGAATAGGAAGAACCACTAGTCACTGGTTATAGCGATGGACACAGACCTCATAGAAAAATTATATTGGACCAAAGCCTCCCAAAAAATAATGGAAATCACTAGACCTAGAAGGCTAGAACGGAATCTCCTGAGTTAGAATCCATGTTGGTCAAAACATTGAAGTTTCTAGAACATGAGACCTTTTATTAAAAACTCTAATCCTTGGGGAACCCTAATGGATCCCCTCTCATGGTAAACCTCCTCATGATTGAATCTTCTTGACCACCTTCTCCTTCTTCTATAACTTCAAGTACATCAATAATGTAAAAGGAATAGCTGCATACTGAATCAAATGATGGGGTACCTCCTCAATATGTCTTACATAAGACTCCTCATCAGGAAAAAGATTTAGAAAAAAATAAATAAGGACCTTTCACTTTATACCTAGATCTCACACTAGAATACACCTCTACTAAAGATAGAGAATCTTTTGTCGCTTCCCTGAATTCATGGTATAAAAAAGGAACTCTTATTAGATATATTTATAAAATCCGACCTAGGAAATTTCAACCACCTTATACACACCAAGATACAATGTTCACCACTAACGCACTTCTCCCCATATCTGACTGACTTCTAAAGGGATGCAGTATTCCACCAGGACCTAGATCAAAGTAAATGTGATCTCCATCTCCTCCAACCATCTCTCTATCTCCATATAAAAAAATATTCCCTTTAACTTTCCCAAATATAGAAACTGAAAATCATGCTACATCCACTACCACTGATCATCCTCCCCAACCGAATCAACCCTTCAGTGATTAACTAGATCAGCCTACTAAACCAACAATGACTAAACCACATTCAGACAAAAAATAGGATCCATATATGAAATGGGAAGTAAGGATTTCTTAAGCCCAGTAGTAAATAATTTTATTAAGGTTAATTTAATTAATTTTAACTCCTTTTAAATTTTTGAAAACATTTAAAATCAATCAGGAATTCAAGTCATCATGAGCATGTACCTCTCCTAGGTTTATACCCTAAAAATAGTTCCACGTCACTTAGTCATTCAATAAAATTAGAGTTCGTGCACTACATCATAGGGGCCCTAAAATACCATCTCCTAGCTGGTATCCCTATCCTATGTCACATAACAAGATCAATTATCACCATTTCCTTTCCAACTAATGAAATCCTCACAATGCATATCTGCCAACTCAACCCTATCGCTCAACCATTATATATGATACCACTATGTCACACCCTACTCCCTCCAAACATACAACAACAAGGAGAGAGAGAAAATGACCCTTGAATCCCATCTCCAATAGGATTTGGGTTGGAAAATAGCATCGAGTGTATACAAATCTTACGTATGGGTGGAATTACCCTCTATTGTAAAACAATATCGGGGGATAAGATGAATCAACTCCAAGAAAATCCAATAATTAATATAGAAAAAAACCCAAATCATCCCCCAATGAATAAATAAAGTGAAAAAATATAGATAAAAGTCTCCAAAGTAATACCCAAAATAAAATCTAAAGTAAAGACAGACCAAAGACCCAATGGTTTGAGCTAGTAATTTCTATCATAGTCTAGAAAAACCACTAGGAAACCTGAAAATCAGTTTATATAAATATGGTGAGCATACAAGTATACGTAGTAAGTAAAACAAAGTCTCTTGTGAAAATGTGAAAATAGTATAATAATGAACTCATGAACAAAAATAAGAACCAAAAACTCATAAACATGTCAAGTATACAATCCCATTTTCACCATGGAATGCTTAAAAAATAATGTATTCCAAATATAGTAACATATTAATAATCATATCAATAAAAGGGTTCCCTGAACCATTTTCTCATTGGGATGCTGCTCTCACGCCCCAATTTCGTATGTCCTATAATTCCATCTCTTTTGTATAACATCAGATCACATCACATCACACCCTATCCTACCGACATACACCTAGATTATCTCATCACTTCATAGTGGTAAACATAACATTATGGTATCATGAACATGATGGACAAAAACCTCATTTCCTACTCCTACAATGCACAACCAAAAAAAATAAACAATATCATCATCTCACCCAAAAACCCTTGGGTCATCACATCACACCTCACCCAAAGACACATGGGCCATCTCATAACATCAAATCTCAATAATGCACTTCCGACTTCTAACCATTACAACTTTGCATGTCATAATCTTCTAAAAGAGAGAGTGGTAATGATTAGGTATCCAACTATCTGTCCTCATCACAAGGATGTTGTAAAAAACACCCCCATAAATATATATATATATATATGGGTGTCGATATATGGTTTTCAAAATAGGTGGGGTGCATATAGAAAATAACAAGTAACATACGTGGTACATATACATAGCCACACACAATCCCATCTTATGGGTTCACAACCACATCACTAAATAAATCACAATATTACCACCCAACCTCACAACACCACCACTTTCATTGCAACCACTAAATTCACAACATCAGAGAAGGAAAACTCAATCCACAACAACTTTCCACTTTCCATCACAATCTAATTAATTCCCATTATCCATCCCATTTTATTTCACATTCATATATCATTTCTGACCATGGCATTTCAATTTCAACATTATCATTTAATTCTCATACTAAATAAGAAACTAGAATAACACAACCATTCTAATATCATCCACGACATATCATAACCACACATCACATAAGTGCTCATCACTGCCCCACCACATGACCATACAATCACAAGTGGAAATGGAGGCTTTCCCAAAACTTTTATGCCAATGGTTTGAACAAACCCTCATTATACTATTTTTACATCAACCTTCCCCAATGGTTTGAACAAACCATTGGTATACTGTTTTTAGAATCAATATTTCCCAACTATTTACTCAAATCATTGGGAATGCATTAATTTTTCTAATGTATAAAAATGTTTTTTAAAATATTTGGTAAATATAATATTTACAAATGGTTTTTTAAACCCATTGGGAATGTTTTCACCCATATACACAGCAGATCCAATTCCCCCATCCGCATGATTTCAGCCCTAAACTGAAGCTCTCCCAAAGATCTCTCTTTACCCTAGGCTGTGAAACTCCTTCCACCCGATAGATCCATCTTTAATCAAGAAAATATTTAGTTCTATACTTAAAATCTGTATGTTCTACCTTATTTTTAATTTCCTGCATCTATTTTTTTCTATTTTTATATGGCCTAAAATAGAGGTTTGTGCAGTCTGTGTCATGGTATACCCAACACTTTGATTTGTTTTCTATTTTTTTCTACACTTCAACTGTCATGATTGTGTGAATCACCTTTATTTGAAGTATGCATAGCCACTCCTTATGTGTATAGTAAGTGAACTATATGAACTAATGGAGGTTCTTATGATATGTATCCCCACTCAAATAAGTTAAAGTGATTGTTTAGTCATACGACCTCAAGGTGGGTAATGTATATAAGGATGGTCCATGTGCAGGGATTGGGGATGGTTGATGTAGTGAAATAGGTGGTTTTCCATTTTTCAGTGGGGTTATACGGTAGTTTTTATGGAATTTACTTTAGTTGAAAATTGGATTTGAGTTTGGATTTTTTATTTATAGTTTTTGTTCCAAGAATAATCATAAGGGTAGTAATATCGAGGATGGATTGGTTGTTGGTTTGGTGGTGGATTAGAATTGTGATTTTGGTTGGACTGGGTATAGGTAATTTTCAAGGTATTATATGGGTATTTCCTCCCCTAAACAGCCCCAACATACCCCTCTGGACACCCACACCCCACCTGGACACCCCCACCCCCTGGAAACCCCCCACCACCCTGGACAACCCCTGGAAACACCCCCATTGGAGAACCCCCACCCTTGCACACCCCCACCCCCTGCACACCCTCAACCCCTTGGACAACAACCCCCACCCTTGGACACCCATCACCCCCCAAAAAAACCCCACCACCCCTAGACACCCCTTACCCCCCATGGACACCCCCACCCCCCATGGACACCCCTAGCCCCTGGACACCCCACCCCCCATGGACACTCCCACCCCCTGAACACCCACCACCCCTGGACACCCCAACCCCCTAGACACCCCACCCCCTAGACATCCCCACCCCCCTGGACACTCGCACCCCCACCCACCCCCACGGACAGCCTACCCCCACCCCCTTGATAGCCCCCACTCCCCTGGAATCCCCCACCGCCTTGTACCACCCCCCCTGGACACCACCCCACCCGTGGACACCCCCACCCCCTGGACTACCCCCACCCCCTACATAGAACCCCCTGGAAACCCTCCCTGAACACCCCCACACCTAGACACCCCACCCCCTTGGACAACCCCCTCCCCCTGGACAGCCTCCAACCCCTGGACACCCCCACCACCTGGACACCACCACCCCCTTGGACAGTCCCCCTGGACACCACACCACCCCCTGGACACCCACACCTCCATGACACCCCACCCCCTAGACACCCCCCCCCCACTGGACACCCACCTAGACACCATCCCACCCCCTGGACACCCCACCCACTTGGATAGCCCCCACCCCATGGAAAACCCCCACACCTAGACACCCCACCCCCTTGGACAACCCCCTAGACACCACCATACCCCATGGACACCACCCCACCCCCTAGACACCCCCACCCCATTGGACAGCCCCACCCCCTGGACACCACCCCAACAACTGGACACCCCCAGCCCCTTCGACACACCCACCCCCTTGGACTGCCCCACCCCCTGGACAGCCCCCTGGACATCCCCACCCCCCTAAACACCCCACCCCATTGGACACCGCCCCCAGACAACACCCCACCCCCTGGACACCCCCACCCCCTAGACACCCCCACCAACTTGGACAGCCCCCACCCCCTAGACAACCCCCCCCCCCCCCCGAATACAACCCCACCCCCTGGACACCCACACCCCCTTAGATATCCCCCACCCCTGGACACTGCCACCCCCTTGGACACCCACCATCCCTGGACGCCCTCACCCCCTGGAAACTACCACCCCTTGGACAACCCCACTCCTGGACATCCCCCCACACCTTAGACACCCCCATATTCTGAATTAAATTTTTTATTCCATATTCTATATGTGTTATACATGATTAAATTCTTTATGTAATGAATTCTTAATTGAATGCACTCTACATAATTCAGAATTCAGTATGTAATTCATAATTCATTTTGTATTTTTGTACGTATTTTTCATTCATAATTCAGAACTCAATACATAATTCTTTATGTATGTATTAAATTGAGAATTAAATTCTGAATTATGTATTGCATCTTGTAATTGGGATCTGAATTGAATTCTAAATTCCCAGGTGCACATGGGATTGCAGAGGGGGAGGCAGGTAGGCCTACTGCTGAAATTTCAGCAAGGCTATACCAACAATTGTAAACTGTTTGTATATGTGTGATCAGTAACTTTATAACAATGGTTTATATAAAACCGTTGGTATATAGTTATACCAAGGGTTAGTAAACCGTTGGTATAGAACTTGTAATCATTCATTACCAATGGTTTTATGTAAACCATTGTTAAAGGGTTATTCCAATGATTTTAAAACTATTGGAATAGATCTAAAATGAATTAATTTTCAATGGGTATCAACCGTTGGTAAAAAGATATACCAACGGTTAGCTGAAACTGCTGGTATAATGTGAATTCTAGAGCCATATACCAACAGTTATACTATAACTTTTGGTATATGTATATCCCCTAGCTAACTATCCAATGGTTTGAAAAACCATTGGTATAGATTATACTAATAGGTTTTAGTCTTTCCTAATGGTTTGAAACTGTTGGTATAAGTCATGTTTCCAATAGTTCATAATATGTCATCTACCCAGAAAACGAACACCCAAACACATCACCGCCCACAACATGATCACCCCACATCAACAAAATTACCCCACATCAGAACTACATACCAACACCCCACAACACGGTAACATAAATCATCATACCCCATGCATCATAACCACACATCACCAAAAACAACATGACCTCATACTAACCACACATTTCATCAACATTATTTTAGTTTCATAAAGGGACTTTCACATTCCACTTCTTTATATAAGGGAATTCTCACACAAGCCATAAATCTTAGGGCATCCATTTTATTAACCAAATATAATTAGTTCACCATTTTCCATTTTAAGGAGCTAAAAAATAGAAAAAACATGGTTTCCACAAAACATTTAAAATCAGCACAAAAAAATCCCCCAACTTCAATGATTTTTAGTGGGGCATCAATTTCATACTATCACAATATCATAATAATATCAATATTGTAAAAACATGAAAATCATTCCACCTTCCCCATTAATTTCAAATTTAACCAATTATTTATGTTTAATTAAGCTAAAGAAACCATATTTACAAGAGATAATAAGATTAAATCCATATTAAAATATAAAAAACAGAGAAACAAGGGGATCCCTACCTCCAACAGATTTTTCTGATCTTGTTGTGCACCATGTGGCATAGGAAGAAAGACCTGAAAACCAAATCCACACAAGAAAAACCTTGCTCAACCTGAATCACACAAAGGGTCATAAAAACACAAATAAAACACACCCAAAAACAATGAAACAATACCACATAAAATCCACATGTAGATTAATGGGATAAAAACATGGATAAGGGAGGAGGTATTAACACAAAATGCTAAAACACCACCATCAGAACCCACAAATTGAAGTAGGAGTGAAAGGGTTTAGAAGACCCTTAAAAGAATGCTAGATTTTTACCAAAACTAATAGGGAACGAGTAGATGAATGAAAATAAATTTGGCCAAGAAACCCTATTTACAATCTGATATATATCATATTTATAGTACAAAACACACTTTTACGGCGTAAAACCCATGGTCACCACAAAACTTATTCAAAAAAACCAACTTTTAAATGGAAAATCCTTAAAACCTCAACTCTCACAAAAATTCATGGCACCTTAGGCCTAATTTACTTATTCCATAATATCATATCACCCTACATAATAACCATTTTCATAGCCACTCCTCTTACAAACTTTGGTCATTATCCACCAGCTACACAAGCCATAAACCGCCATATTACACTTTAAATACCTCTTTTATAGTGTCAAATTTTCTTGATACTGCACACCGGTAGATCAAACTCACTAGAAACTCCTTGGGCCTCATCAGAAGAACCCCCAACACCTGAACCAAAAAAGTAATCCATCAGTAAGAAACATATCGTAACATTAAAAAACCTTCATAAATACCCATCGTCCATATCCTAATACATGCCTTAAGCTATGAATTCATATAAGGTCCAAGAAATATGACCCTAAACAAAAACAAACATGGTATAAGATATATGACCTTAAATTACGCAACATAGGGTCAAAGTTTTTTGACCTAAAATGATATCACCTCATCATTCTATCTTGCAAGACCTTAAATTTCAAATTAAAATAGATGAAATACTCATTATGATAAAAACCCACAAAGGGAGGTTTGGGGAATAGTTGGATCTCCGATCTATAGCCATGTACTCTATGTGATCTAGGAAAAAATAATCAACTAAATATATACATATATACATATATATATAATATAAATGAGTCATAAAATTGTTTAGGAAGAAAACCCATAAAGTACATTCTAAGAAAAAGTCAAGTCCCTACCTACTAAGGTTTCCTCATATGAAACATATGAAAAATTAAAGGAGATAAAAATAATAAAGAGACACAAAAATCTTATGGGGTTCATCAAATGGCCTCATAAAGAGTGAATATATATTAAATAGGCCCTCAGATTAGGAAAACGTTAGAGTATACTCTCTCCATGAAACATCTACCTAGGTTATACCTTTGAACCAGATGATTTCAAAAGTATTGGTGATGATATATCAACAAGGGTGTTTACACCGATGATTGTTCATGGGCCATTCTCCAGAAAAATCTATTATGACTCAAGATTTTGAGTTTTTATTTGTTTTCATTGATGATTATTAAATAAATTTACATTTTATACAATCTATGTGGTACTAATAAATCATGATATCAAAAATAAAAACAAAAAATATTGACATCTGAAAAAGGAGCTCATGAAATTCCATTCATTGATAAAGTAAAAAAGGGAGGGAGGAATATCCACAACCTAGAGACTATCCCATAAACCCCCAAATAAAAAAAGGCTCTAGAGAGTATGGGACTATTACAACATCTTCTTAAAATATTCCTTGATCTCTACCAACTTCTGGTCCATGGAAGTTATGGATTGGAACAATTGGTCTACTAACTCGGTTTTTACCTCTGGAGCTTGTTTTAATACCTCCACCATAGAAAGTACATAAATTTTGACATTATCTTCCAATTAAATGATCCCCTATTTCTCAACCAATATTTTCTCTAAGATTTTCAATATTTACTGTATACAGGATAACTCATATTGAAGATTTTTGATCTTGAACTTCCTAGTTTTGGACAATTTTTAATGAGCCATTATTTCTCTAATGCACTTGGAAGCCACATCCAGATCCACGTTTTGATGTTTCTTGGATTAATAAGAGGTCTATATTGTTGATACTGTCAGTTCATGGTCCATCTTCTATTCCCTCATGGAAACTAACTCCTCTACTCTAACATGAATATCTTAATAATAAAACCCACCATAGTTGAGTGTGGTGAACATGTACTTGAGGTGTCCCAACTGGCTCTTCAGATCCTCCAAGGGGCCCTTTCTGATTAGAATTCATATTTCCCCCCACAATTTTCATTTTAGATGCTGATTAAATATTTTTTTATTACCCTAAGAGTGAGGATATATTTTAGGACTAAGTCACTAAGATAATAACTCTTACTCACATCCCTTGGATGTCTTGGTGAAGACTCAACTTCTATTCTAGTCATCCTAGTGTGGAGGGATCCAAATGTAGAAGGGTTTGGGGGATTTGAAATCTTAAGTGAGTATGTATTAATGAAGTATATAAAATATAATTAATTAGTATATAGATAATGCGATACATATAGATAATAATAAATCAAGAAAAGTGATGGAAACATACCTCTCTCAACCATGTCACTAGCTACCTATAATGTCTCTGCTCTACCTTCAGGGGAGATGAAAACATCCAACTTCAGTAGATGATCTTAAGGAACCACTAAAATTTCTTCTATTGAGGCATTCCACTTGATACCTTGAAGGGATATAAGTATGAATTGATTTTAAACAATGTGATACAGATTAGAGGATGAATTTAATTTATAAATAAGTACTTACCCTCCCCTAATGATGACTCCATCATAGGAAAGTTATAAAAAGAGTATCTATTTGTGTGAAAATATTCCAGGAGTGCAATTGACCATGTCTGGTTGAAGGTAATGAGTGCTAATGAATCAATAGTTGACACTAGGAATGGCCTTGCTTGTTCCCCATTTTCCTATACCTCTCCATAAACTATGTCCAATATTGAAGGTTCTACTGGAGGGATAAAAGACACATTTTCCTCTTCATGTATGGTTGTTGGTGATTTCAAGTGAGATTAGTGATATATTTCACAACAATAAAGTTAAAAACAATAAACTAAAGTGTCCCATAAAGAAATGTAAAAGAGCTCAAAAAGTGAAACATTTACTTGTTGATTTTGGGTGAAAATTATTCGATGCCTTGCCCTGCTTCCTCTTCCTTGTCTTATCCAAGGAAGGTTCTTTAGAAGGGGGTGACACTAAAGGTTACAAAGATAGTAGAGATAAGATAATGGATAATTTTTCTTTAAGATTGTTAGCTACTTCCTTCATCAGCCCCATCTGACTAGGGGGTCCTTTTCCTTGGTCTTCCAGTTATAATCTGAGTCATCCTCAACTGCCATACCCCTAGGAGAATATACTGGGGATGAAATGGATAATAAAATCTCTATATCTTCCTATAATATCCAAAGGGGTAAAGAAATAAAATAATATTCTTGATAATAATTCAAGAATATAAGGATACTAATAAATTTATGTTTACATTTTCACTAGAATATTGTTGGTATACACTATCCCAAAAAACCACCACGGTTCTAGGAATAATAATTTTCCATACCTAAGTTGAATAATATATTTAACCCTTCACACTATGAATCGTAGAATAGGCTCTGTGGAGGAATTCATCAAAATTAGTAGACTATTGTTTGAAAGAAATTCCTTGATGATCGATGCCATGTGAAAATACCTCTAACTAAAACTCCACCTAGAACATACTCTCTAGGCCTCATCAGTTGAGTTAAAGATTCATAAATCATCCAATTACTAACATAAAGTGATGAATTCCATCATGGTTGGGGCTTCACGTAGAGGATATTCTCTCATCATTGTTATATTTTCTGGAACCTTACTCTATGAAGAATCAAACTCCAAATATCCCACCTTCTTATGGGTAATCTCTATATCCATTAGTCTACTAAAATAGTTTTTTTAAGATTATTATTTTCTCAATATCAACCATCAAGGGTAGAACAATTTATTTCATTAAAAATACAACCAGTTTCGTTTATCATTCAAGTGTTAATGAATATAAGAATCAATGTAGGCTTTGGAGAGTCCGATGTTTATACCAGTCAGAGGAAAGGTCACTTGGGTCTGAGTCTTCTCCCTAGAAATTATCAACCATAATTTGTAGGATATTATTGAATGTATTTCTAAATGTATGTGTGGATGGGAAGGGAATCTATTTTGAACACAAAAAAAATAACTACCCAAGTAATCAGGGTGTCTACCACTCACAAAAGATCTTGTTATCGATTCAGGTAGAGAGAACACCCTTGTGAATGGTGATTAGATAAGCTTGAGCCTTGAGGTATCCCTTACTATTTTCATTGATAGTACATGTGGGAACCCAATAAATCATGAGGATGACCTAATCATGATAGTTCATTCTACTAATTATTCCCTAGTTTTTTATCATAGTGGTCCTAAATTCGTAGATACTTTGAAAAAAAATGGTTTGAATTGAGAACAAGAAATATTTAGGTGATAAAATAATTTTATCCACCCATGTGGGACCCCATACGGCCGCATACAATCTATAAGGGACTAAAAATATGGCATAGGAATCTTCCCTTATAGATATGGTGTAGTTGGTGATATAGTTTGGCCAGTAATGGAATGGATAGACCAATATGACTTTCCTTTTCTAATTTTTCTTCCATAAAAAGGTGGATACCCTTACTCCACCCTTCTATAGGTTTAGAATCATGTAACTTCTCATATACATCACCAAAATGATATCCAGCTAAAAAATTCATTCAACTTAGGAAGTGATCCCCCTCCCCTAGTTGTTGAATAATCCTTCAACCATTGGCCAGTTGGCACCCTCCACCCCATGAGATTATCAATATGGATAGACCTTATATTTTTTAATCAAAGGATCATGAATAGTATTCTTGATAAAAAAATCAACCCATTTCTTGAATGGGACGTCTGATCTCAGATATCGGTCCTTACTGAGGACCTTATTGAACAATTTGATTAAATTCCTTACAATAAAAGGGTAAATTGTACATAATTACAATAATAATATGTGGATATAAATTCATCATAGATATCTCCAAAGATTGGTTCACCATATATTTTCTCAATACCCTAGAGACTAATGTCAAATTCACCATGTATAAAATAAAATGTGTTCATATCCAAACTCCAAAAACTAGCCATGTCTATCAGTAGACCCTTGTTGTTGTAGGAAATGGTTTAATATAAAAAAATAGTTTCATAAAGTATGATTTCTTTTAACTTAGTTACAAATTCTATGGTGGAACGCTACACCCAGAAAGGCTAACCACAATCCATTTAGAAGTTTCCCTCTAATCATATATCCCAGCTGTTTATCCATATAAAATTCTTATTAGAAACATAATTTTACATTGTTGAAAAAAAAATGTGGATGGATATCACATAATCATAGAAAACACCTTTAAAATACATATTCATAGGCTTCTGCATATATCCATCTAAGTTTTTGTCCTTACAAATGAAATGAAACAAGTGAGAGCCATTCAAACTGAATGTATTATTAATTGATAGGATCTAGGAAGGTGGTACAACCTAGATTTTGGTTCTAGAATTATATCATCATTTTGGAGGCTGAACTCATACAAGGGATACCAATTTGTTAATGGCTACTCTAACAAATTAGTTCCCATCAAGCTCGTTTTCTTCTTTTGAGATGACTGATTAGAAGAGAACTTGTCCGCATCCACACTATAAACCATGGAATTCTAATGATACACTACTTTTGTATCATCCTTTCATAAAGAATTTGAGTTAAGAGAAAATAGAAATTCAGTTTTAGTATTAATGGGATTAGAGTTTTGATTTTCAAATGGGGAATGAATTAAAGAAGTGCATGACTTGGGTAGAATCACACAGATCATGTAGCCCATTCCAAGTTACAAGATCATGTGTCTATTGAAAGGCCATGTGAACTTGATTATACCATATCCATTATGTGATTTCATGACACCATTGGTTAATATTGTGAATCAAGTGATCTACCAAAGATTCATGAAACATATTCCAAGTGAGTTACCATTGAAAAACTAGCAATCTCAAATGGTCTAATCATGAAAAGTGGTCACACGATGGGGTCTCATGATGTGAACATAAGAGGGAGAAATGTTTTTTTCATTCTAGAATTTTGGATAAAAGGTGAAATGGTTATAACCTCTCCCTATTATTTATAAGACATATTGCGTAATTACAAATTTATTTTGGAATATGAAAATCCACCTGGTTGACTAATGGGAAGAATCTAAAGTGACTTAAGTAGAGATTTACTTCCTCAGAATCGAGTCCTTGTTTACTTCTGAACCTTACTTCTGGGGGGGATTTGTTGATGTCCTCCAAATGGTCATTGTCAAAACTGTATTTGGGGAATTTAAAAAAATAATAAGTATCATTTTCTTGGTATAAAGGGAAAGAAGAAAGAGTGAACACCAAAGGATAAAGTGGTTAGGTTATGTGATCATGTAACCCTTGATGGGAAATGTGATCAAAAGAACCTTCCTCATTAATCACACAATGAATCAATAATAAGAAGAGTGTTTGTTTATGATATGGTTTTCAAATGTTCATGTGACCTAGGACTGATCATGTGATGTACTAAAGATTTATAGTGGATGAATGATAAGGTACTTTGGTGATAAAGTATTTCCATGATGGGAGTATCACATGGTTCCTATTTCTATGTGACATGTTGTGGAGTTATGTGATCAAATCCATGAAAATAAGGTCACACGAATTATCTGGGTGATCATTACATGATGGGAACTTAATGTGGTTACATCCTCATAAGGGTAAGTCACTGACTATGTAAGGGTAATAACTCCCTGTATAAAGGTTGTCAACCTCTACGTAAGGGTAACACATCCCTTGCGTAATGGTAAGCCAATATTTCACTTCCCATGTAAGGGTAAACCCTATCCTTTATATGATCATTGTTCTTCATGTGATGCCTTCTTGGATCTCGTGGATCATTTGAGTGAGGATTTCCATGATGTAACCTCCATATAGTCATATTTTGTCATGTAATGAATTGGAAGACTCCAGTGATGATGTTTGACTCAATCATGTAAATCACGAGATACATCCTTGAATTATGCAGACAATTATTCTTCTGAGTCTTGTGGATTTTTTCCCATAAAATGTTGAATAGATATAGGGGTTATGGAACCTATAACCCCCTATCATAGAAGAAACAAATAAAATGACATAAGAATAAGATAATATCATATAATTTCCTAGTGTGGAGGAATCATTAAAATACAATATCTCCTTATTAATAAATCTCGATGAATAAATTAGAAGAAATGGAAGAGTGATGAATTGTGTGAGGTCCTGTTAGGTAATAACCCTCAATCATGAGAATTCACGACAACATCCTAGTCTTTCAATGAGAATGAGATTACATTAAGACCTCTTGGTCATGCAATGAATCCATGTGATCTCTAAACCCCTTATCGGATATGTGATTTCATGGACCTCATGTCCTTGTACACTCACATGACTCCACATGCTTCACATGAAGTACATAACTCTGAAACCTTAATATGGGGTGTGTATTTGGGAATCTTCACATGAAGTACATGACCTCATGAAACCCACTTGAAAACATGACTCCTCATAGTGCCACCCATGCAATCCTAATAATTACTCTCCCATAAAGGCTACAACCCTTTAATATTATCCAATACTCTCTAAATTCCAAGGGTAGGGTCCCTATAATCTCAACCATGACTCCATGAGCCTCATAAGAAAATGAATATGTGAACTACAAGGGTTATAATTCATGTTACGAGAAGGATCGATAGGATAACTTCCAAAGGCCAAATATCCATACCAAACATATTTTCATAAGCTATTTCATACATCCATATTCCTCATGAAAACCTTAATCCTCCCACATATTCTTTACATTACAATTCCTCTTGTGAAATATCATGTCTTTCCTCGGGAATCTATATTGTTCATAGGAATTGTAATCAAATTTTATTTAGGGAGGCCTCAATGCGTAAGCCCAATAAAAATTCAATCTTTTATCTATTATGAAATTATTAATCATCTATTGTCTCTTGTTTCTCATAAAATTGTGGGTCGCGTGGGATTAGATATTTGTGGTGATCATTTTAATAGCATGATACAAATTCCTCTAAACATGGGAATCTACCTTGGTATAAGTCACTATCTATCCCGAACCCTAGGAAAATAATCCCTTTTATTGTAATAATTATTTCATACCCATTAGCGGGTTATGAATGTATGAATGGTGATGACTCTGATTCCCATTATAAAATAAGATATATATGATTCCTTCCTAATTCCTAATCCGTGTACAATAAATACTTTTATCAGTACTTTTATGTGTCTATATTCTTTATAAAGTCTACGATGTGTTTATGAAACCATTGTCAAATTCCCCATACAACCTTCACTGAGCCATATTATCTATGGTACATTTCATCATATTCCCTTAAGGAAGCCTTAGTGTGTAATCCCGACACCCATATGCAACGGGTTTGATCCCATGTTATATCATATTTATCACATCGAGCATGAATCATGTGGGATTAGAGGTTTGAAATGATCATGGTTTTAGTATGATTATAATCCCTTGTCATAGGAATCATCCTTAGGTGTGATTCTTGAATCTATTTTCCTTCAGGGGTCCATACTCTTGATTAAATAGCTCATGAAAGCCTTATATAAACATGCTTATCTCAAACCTCTGCCATCAAATCTTTTAGGATATACACACCCATAACATTGGAACTATACAGATTACAATTCATGTCTCTATGGGATATATAAGACACCTCCCTGTGGATCGATCCCAATACTTATTATTAAAATATCCTTGTATATGTCCTTACCACACAATGTTAAACTTCATGGTGTAATTTTTTTATTCGACCTAAAATTGTGTCATATGAACTATACATTCTTTGATTCCTATTCTAAAAAGATATGTAGGACACCTCTAAAAGTACCAATACCAATTCTAGAACATAGAATGCCTCCCTGGATGGAAATAAACTCTAGGTTTCACATTCACATGCCTTTAAAAATATAAATCTCCAAAATCAATATCAGTAAGTAATAATAGGTAGTAATATGGATAACCTTTTATACATGAATATTATGTCATTGATATGATTCCCCTTTCATGCATAGGGATTCATATCACCAAAAATAGGTAACTGAACATTTATAATAGGGTAACTGGTCCAACATCAGGATATGGGAAAGATTTATTAACATGTATTAAATATATAAGAGAGTTCCATAGTATGAAATAATACCTCTCAAAAATGGTGTGGAGATATTGACCTCCCATCCTCTAGATTCAATTCATATTCAATGTGTCATTAGTATGTTCTGGTGACCCCCAGCCTTTAGAAAGAAGGACTATGAAATAATAATAAACATTTTTGGATATAATGTGGTCAGAAAAATGGTTGATCCTAGTTTATAACTAATTGATATTGTGGAGTATTCTTTTGATGAAGAATTTTGTGAAATCAATGGTGAAACTGAGGAAGGATAAGTGGTTGTCTCTGAAGAATCTAGCAGTAATACTGACTGTGTAAGGAGTCATAAAATTTGTTATAGACCTCTTTATCCTCTTATTCCCTTACCATCCAGGTAAATATTATTGGATAAAGATGGTCTCTCAAATACATAGGTTTATATTATTATTCATTATGAGGCATATGAACCTAAGATCCCTGAGGCTCTGATTTAGGTTTCAGATGATTAAGTATATAATTTTGAAGGATAAGATGATGATAGGGAGGATACTATTTTTATTTATATTTTAGATTATGTTAATATAGAGAGTGGTGATTTGGAATGTAAATCCCAAAGTAACAGTATGAAAGAAATTATTGGAATCTCAGTTAGACCATATGAAGAGGATCTTATGACTAAGGGGGAAAAGTCCCTGGGATTATTAGTACTTGGCTTAGAATATTCAAATACAGAATTTGATAATGGTGGTAATAATGGAGGTAATCCACCTAAGAATTGTGGGCCTTCTACCACTACACTTCATAAGGGTTCTCTCCCAACCCATTAAACGGGGGGGTTATCCAAAAATAAATAAAAATAAGTCCCTTGTTCCAATTGGGGTAGTTATAGATGATGTTTAATTTAAAAAAGTAGAGGTGCCAGTTTTAGTAGAATCTATTCACAAGGAAGAAGTTTTCGCGTCAGTCGATAATGAGAGTAATAAAATCAAGGACACTAGTTTAGGATCTCCTCCAGACCATGTAATACCTTCACCTAGATAGGAATGGTTTTAAAATCCTCCTCCCCACTATAGGTATCTAACCTAATTTGGTATATACTCCTTTAAGAATGATATTATATCCATTCTTGTGGTTTTTCTGAAGAAATATTCATCAAAGGATAAAATATACTTGATTGCTTATCTTATTGTGTAACACCTCTAGCCTAAGTTATTATTGAGGATTTATAATTTATAAGAAGAGGGAAGGAGGATTGTTGAACATATTGTGGTAATCCAAAAATCCTTGGAATACTTGATGGTGGATATAACTCAAAGGGATATCACTCTCTTTGCTAATCTAGATTATAATAGTTCAAAAGTTACATCCTACTCCCAATATCCTTCATATCTACTCCGTATTTATATTGATACTGATTTGGTTATAAGAATAGTGAGGCAATAGTTGCAAAATGTTATGGGAGAGTCTCAAAATTATCATGATAAAGATATTTAGAGAATAAAATCTTTGGGAGAGAGTATATAAAACCTTATTAGAGAATGTATTTGATAATAATGAGAGAATACGGAAGTGATATCCATGGAAATAAAATTTTAACTTTCCAATATATTCACCAAAGATGATCTCTCCTCCCATTTTAAGTATTTAGATGAAAATATTAAAGTTATTACTATCACTAGAGACTTTAAAAAAGATTTAACCAATTAAAGCTTATAGATTTTTGTTGATTTTTTTTCTAGAATAGAATAGTTAGTTCTTTAAAGTTATATAACATGGTGTTCAAGTCATATAACAATTTATTGAATTTATATAGCTTTATATTTTCATTACTAGAACTGAGTTAATTCATCATGATATTGTACCTATATACATATCAGTTTCAGATCTTTCTTTATGTCATATTTCTACTTCTTCCATAATAGTCATACCCTTTCTCTTACTCTAGTTTAGGAAGTGGGGTACCTCAGACCATTAGTACAAGGAATTCAATTCAAGCCTCATGCACCTCCATCTACCTCTACTCCCATCCCTTCCTCCTCTAATAGAAAATCTTGACTTTATATGAATTCTAAATTGGATTTTTATTAGGGTTTGATATGGATTTTTTATCTTTCTTCTTTCTCTATTAAACTATTCTGCCATTGATTTTAATGAAAATTTAGTGTTGTTATCCTTTATCTTATTTTCTCTAATATTATGTCATTCTTTTTATTACATGTTTTTTTTCAATTTTATGCCCTTTTGATAATATAAAAAGAGGAAGAATATGTATAATATTGTTTTTATGATAATATTTTGGAATAATAAGTGGTATTTAATTATTTTATAAAGGGGAGGAACAAGTGGAATTTTATTCTTACTTTTCATGCTCTGATTATTCTTTGATAATTATTTGAGTTTACTATTTTGAATTTACCTTCGACCCTAATTTTTTATCATGAAAAAGGGGGATATTGTTGGATCATTCTAGAAATTATTTATTTTAATTCTAAATGATCAAGATTACTTTATTACTAACTATTTATGTATTGTATGATAGAACTTCACAATTCTATATTTTACATAAATTTCTGGTTGTATTAGAAACTACCATGACATACACCCACAACCATGAGAGTTATTATAACATGAATTATGTAGTGAGACCATACACTGAAATCTTATACTTTTAAGAAGTTATCCATATCCATGTGTGAAACTATATAAGTAAAATATACGACCATGTGTTTCCTCATTCGACCTAAAGATAAAGTATGTCTGACTTTTAGAATAATTTTGTGACCTTGAAATGGTTTCTATTACTATTATAATAATATTCAACCCTGAAGAGGGATATAAGAAAATAAAAAGGATGTATATTCATGAATAATGATCAACTAATATGATGGAATATGTGAAACTATGAAGAGATGTGGTCGTGAGATAGAATATGTGACCGTGAGATGGAAGTTATGCGACTGTGCCTAAATTCTGATTCTCTCAAGATATCCTATAACATTACTAAGTGGATTTGTGCCTATTTTATATTAAATTTAAATTAATAATAAAATTTCTAGTTTATGGAATTTTATTCTAGTGAGAGAGTTGGTTAGTATGAGGATTTAAGAATGATTATTCTTAAATGGATAATTTGGTTCATTAATGAAAAAGTATCCATTTCCAAGATTTCTTAATTAATATAAGGATTTATTTATTTATTTTCCTACAATGGATAATTATAGTTTTGAAAAGTATAAATTTAATGGACCGCATATACAAAAATGTGGTTTAAGTGATATCAGATAGTGTGAATAGTTTCTCTAGTGGGTATTGGTTATATAGTTCTAACTCAAAAGAAAAAGTGGATTATTCTATGATATTTAGAGCTTTCCACAACACTCTATTTTTCATGAAAAAACTAAACCTTTTTTAAATCCTTGAAAATATTGGTTAAAGTAAAATCAATTATATATTTAAATACAATCCAATATAATAAGAAGATCATTCGTGATCATCTCAATCTTGATCCTAGAAAGAGAAATTCACAACATATTCATATTTTTTATATCTTCTTATCAGTTATTATTTACTTTTAATTTATAATTTATTTAGTAGTTTATAATTTCAGGTCAATATTCTATATTACCATAGATATTACTCTAATAATCTCTTCTTATTTCTTTTATATCTATCATAAATAAGATAATAGTGGTAGAGGCTAGTTGTATCCTGGACTGCCCTGTGTACAATTATTTTTGTAATATGTGATCGAGGGTGTGGATCATTATGTTTTTTTCTATAAACCTTCTTGACAATATTTTTATATCGTGTGGAGATGAATAAGTCTCAGATTGATACTAACCATCTTTCTTTAATTCCACAGTGGGTTTAACTTATTTTTCTTTTTCTATTTTGAATAGTAAAATTATTCTTAGAAAAATATTATGATAGTTATCTTTTAATAGTAATAAAATTATTTTTTGTTTGATTAAGATAATTTATAATTTTAAATTTTTTAAAGATTTTAAACTGAGTTTTTATTTGAATTTTATGAAATTATTTCTAAGAATCAACGTTTTTATAAATAAATTTTTAGTTAAATTGACTATATTATTTTTGGGAAATTTTAAATTTGAGAAATATTTTTGTAACATAAACTTTTGAATACTCAATTCATCCTTATTGATTAATTAACTTGAACCATTTGAGTCTAGTGAGATCTCTTCGATAAATAAATGGTTCAACCTTCACCTTCTCGGCTCCTTTCTTCTCCTTCATGATTAGATTAACTCCAAACCCCCTTGGTTCTCTTTTGCTACATCCTTTGAGGATTATAACCACTTATATAATTAAATCAAGTGTTGTGGATCAAGTAACCTATTCCCTATTTCCATTTTATTAAATTCTTATTTTATGTTAATATCTTTGTAATGGGATGATCTTTTTTTTTGTTTTTTTAATGTGGCTTAGTCGTGACTTATTGTTGATAGGTTTTTGTGAGTCTTCATATGGTACTGGTGATATTTGATACTCAGTCATCTGATCTTACTCATAGAATGTTGAACTTATAAATTGAGGTAGAATATTCATTACTTATCTTTGTTTTCATATACAATAATAAATTTATAATGTTTTGTCTCTTTGGGTAATATTATAATTAACCTTAATGAATATTAAACTAAGCAAAAATGAATTTTTTTTGGTTGTTGAGATTGCATGTGTTTATACCATGTTGATTGTTTGCCTCTTAATTTTCTAGATAGTATTTTATATCTTTTTTATGCTATGGTTTATCATGTTTTTTATTCATATAAATTTGATAGATAACATAAATCATGTAGTTATTATTGGCTAATAAATTGGCATGTTTAATTGTTATCGTTCTTTTTATTGTTTGATGAAAATCAAAATGATACATGACGAATTTTTAAATTAATTATAGTTATTTATATCTGATTCCTTAGGTTACTTATGGTTGTAACATGTCATAAATTAATTGGTTAATTTAATTTGGTAAATATTTGGTTTATTGAAAAAGATAATTGTTTGGGGTTTAGTGATCTTGTTTTCTTCTGAATGTGGAATTCCTTGGTTTTAGGGCCTATATACCCTACTAATTATTTTTTATATAAATTTTTCCTTATGTGTTTTTTTCTAAATGTGATCCTTTCTTTATGGGTCATCCATGTCTGGGATGGTAAATGGTTTGAAAATAAATCGGAATGGATCAGTTTTTTGGTAGTATTTTCAGCCTGTGATGGTGGAATGGATGGTGATGTGTATAGTAGTGACAAGGATGAATCTATGACTGATGGAGTGAGTTGAACATGGGATTTCCCATTGTATGTTTTGATGGAATCCGAGATTCCTTCTTGATGATGAATCTTTATTAAAGGCTGGATGGATGAGTTAATTATTTTTACACTATGTTCTCCACTATATAATATAGATGGTTGTTCTTAGTTTATGCTTCTTTTTATGGTATCTTAGGATGATTGTGATAGTACCTAAAACTATAGAATGATAATGTGTGATAAATGTTTAAGCCTATGGGGTTAGGAGATTGATGTAATTCTAAATAATGATAATTTATGAGGAACCATTTAATAGGTTGATTCATGACTAGTGGGAATGATAATTGGTTGATAATCATGTAAAGTGAAAAATTTGAAAAAATATATTAAATGAATGTATCTTGAAGTATTTGTGTTCTTATAAGATATCTAGTAATCAGTAGTGATATTCGGGTGTCCGAGAGATGATATTTGTAGTTGAGGTTAAGGATAAGAAGTTTCCCATAATGTTTTCTATTAGAAATGTTTATTTTCCTTATGTGATGTGATTTCATATGCTACCCCACCCTTGTTTGTAGGGAAACTAACACTAGTGGGGTATTAATGGTATTTTCCCCAACATCCAGGTAGGCAAGGAACTGATGGCTGACTTCCCACTCTTTCCCTTCTCTCTTCTACTAGTATTATTAGGTTTTGGTATGTACAGTGGTAACCTTTCCAATATATATGTGTTTAGAAGACTGTAATGGATTTTTTTTATTTTACAAACATATATCTCCAGATATGGTATCCTAAATATTATTATAGGCATATTGTGTATGGGTAGTGACATATTGAGAAATAATACATGATATACAGGTTGTAATGGATCCCTAAAACTACCTCATTACTATATAGAGATTGTATGTTGATGATGAGACGATATGATGCATGAGTTTAATGTTGTGTTAGATTTTCCCATGTGTTTTTCATAAAGAATATTTATTTTTAGAAAGGTGGATTAAGATATGTGATGTTGGGTAAGAATGGAAAACTAGTGGGGTAGTGATAGTGGGGTACCTTCATTTAATATTATATAGGATATTATATTAATACATGAATGAAAAGTTAGTGAGATAACCATGGTGATGTTGGGAACATAGCATACCTGATTAAGTGTCAATTTATTTTCACTTGTTTCTTCACTGGGCTCTTGTATACTTTCTTTATATTTTTCATGAGAGGATTTAGGGATGATCCTATTGAGTATACCTATTATGATCACCCTAAATTTATATAAACTTTTTTTAGTTCTGAAATAGATGTTCAGTGATTGAGTTGAACATTACTACCTTATATAGTTTTTAGTAGTAATTTGGGATTTAAGGTCGGTGCCAAGTATTTTTATTTTAGTACTTGTAGTTCAATTTTTTTATTCATTAAAGTTTTATGACATTTCATTCATGTTTTGGTATCTATTTACCTTTATTATGAGTATGAGTTTTTTGGTGGTTTTGTATTATCTCTCATTCCTTGTGTTCTCCTAGAGGGTAATGCCTCTCATTTTTATGAATGATATACCCTCATTGATAGTTTTCAACCTTTGGTCTATTGGAGGAAGGATTCAGGACTCATTATCTCCCTTCTCTCATTACCATTCTTGAAGGGATTCCTTTGGGGTAGGGGTCATGATAGAGTGGTATCAAAGGTTATGTTATGAGATACTATGGAGTTTGGATGTTGGAACTAGTGAGGACTACATGGTGTGGTAGGTAAAAATTGTTATCTAGTCCTAGTACATGATGTAAATAAGGGATATTGGCTTGGAAACGGGTTTAGGTTCCCTTGTGATATGATATGAGGACCTTAAAGTTTACTAGGTTTACTATGTGAATTGATGTTTTTTTCAGGGTAGAAACATGGAAAGGATCATGTACCATACTTGTTTTTTCCTATGTTTTAAATGGGTAGTCCTTGGGATTATATTAAACTTTAATTAATTAATTAATCTAAAATATTACATATTCTAGGTTTATGCGTCCTTAAATATTTGTTCTTTTTAAAATATGGATCTAGGTTGGAATCTATAATAGGTTCGTCACGAAGATATTCAGCATGATGTGCCAATAGATTCTTGTATAATTTTGGTCAACAACAATGACACTTAGAGGTGGACACTTTGAGAGTTTTAGCACTAGTTTATATAGAAGTATGGGGGGTCCATTTTGAAGTCAGTGAAAGAGGAATGGTTGGAGAAGGTAGATATATCCTTTAGTTATATCCATGATCAAAAGGATTGCATGGTCTCATTGGTGGTAATGGTGATATATGGCGTATTTAGGATGTGGTGGTTCTTATTCCTTAGGAATTGTGATAAGTCAGTTGTTTCATTAGTGAAATTTTGAGATTCGTTCTAGATTGAGTTTCTTTCTTTGACCACATGGGTGTCTATTCATTAAGATCTTCTTACCATTTGACAAGGGAGATCCATCATTCGAGAGTTTGGGATCTATTTTAATAACCTTCTATGATAATATTTGAACTTGTTTCTAGATGAGTAGGTGAGGGAGAAGGATTTCATAAAGGCTTTGAGTACAAATATCCAGTTATAGGTTATCATATAGATCTTGAGGTACTGGTGATAGAAAAGGTTATTTATAGGATGTTAGCAAGATTTAAGTCTTCAGGAGAGGGGAGTCATCAGGATTTCCCCATGTTGTAGATTAGTGGTCTAGGGTTCTTATTTTTATAGAAAAGGTTTTTCGATTAGTTGGGGGTAATTATCAAAACTCTTTATCTCATTTCTTCCTGGGTAGTGGATATCATGCCCCTAACAATGGATCAAAAATTTGATCTTATATTGAGGCTATGATCATCAGTGGATAGAGCACCTAAACTTTTTGAGTAGGTAGTGTGTTTTTCTTCATCTTCTTTATGTTCAATCATTGTAGTAGTAACATCAGAGGCAACAAAAACAGTGAAGAACCATTTTAATGACTTGTTTTAACAAAACTTTTTGTATTTTTTTACAACTAAAATTAATTTTTAAAAGAATGTTTTTTCTTCATAATTAGAACCAGTCCACCATAATGAGTTTTTGTAAAAATATGAAATTTGATGGATGTTTGAATCGAAAAATAAATGGGGAGAAAAAATTTTATCTTTGAGAAAATTTTTTTTTTCAAGACACATGTTTCAAGACAAAGGTTTTTGGACTCAAATGTACTGGATGCAAAAGGTGTAAGGAACATAGTTTTTGGAAGTTCTGTAGAGCTATTGATCAGATGCACTATCAGTCTCAGATTCATCAGTGTGAATAAGTTTGAGAAGATTAAGACTCTAGATATTAGTTAGGTAAACAAATCAAATATACAGATCATTTGATAAAAAATAATTAGAGGAAGAAAATTTTAATTCCTATAAGTTTTGATTTACTATAATCTGATAAAGAAATAAGTTTTTGAGTAAGAAATTTTTAATGTTTCTAAAGAGGTTGCATACATATAGTGATGTCATAATTTAGAAAGTTCAAAAACTTTAAAAACTAAATATGATGATGCTTTTTATCATGAAGTTATAATAAATCATGAAGAAATTATGATACAATATGGAGTTGGTGGGAGAGAGGAGAAAATGATGTAAATTATTCTGGTAGCTGCTTATCAATGTGAGGAACACCGAACACAGAAGGATGGAGATCATATGTATGAGAATCATCAGTGTGAAAATATTATAAGAATTTAAGAATTAAATTTCTAGGTGAATAATTAATAATGTTGCAGAAGTGTTTTTAAATAAAATAGTGAATTCACGAGTTAGAAAATTTCCATACATTTTAACATAAATCTGACGTAGATTTTCTAATAACGAAGTTCTAATAAATCAGTAAAAATTTATGATAAAAGTTGGAGTAGGTGGAATAGAGGATAATACAATGTAAATTATTTTACAAACTTCTCATTGGTGTGAGGAACATCAGTCAGAGAAGGATGCAGATCATCAGTATGAGAATCATCAATGTGACTTTATTAGAAGGCTAGAAGAATGATCTTGCTGAGTGAAGAAGGTGTAATTTTGATGAAGAGTTTTGAAAGAAGATAGTGAATTCAAAATTTAAAACCTAATTTTGATGATTCTTTTCCACTATTGAAGTTCTTATAAATCATTAAATCTATCATGATAAAATATTTTATTGAAATGGAGGAATCATAAAGATTGTATCAGTTCCAGGGATCAAGAAAAAGTTTTTATCTGATCCAGAAGTACCAAGAATATAATTTTTCAGAAATCTGAATGATTTATAGTTTATGAGGTTTTAATAATTTTAAATTTTTAGATTGAAGATTCTATCACAATGAGAATTCAATAAAAATCAGTAGAGAATGAATGTCATATCAGATTTATCAGAGGAATATAGTCATATTGTAATGAGTATAGGAATATAGTCAAATAATAATGAGAAAAGGAAGATGAATCTAGTAATGTTACATCAGAATAAAGATTAGAAAGTTATATCAAACTAAAGAAAAGTTAGTTTTTTTAAAAAATTGATCTTGAAGAAGTATTGATAAGGATTGAAGAATTCAAAGTTGAATTTTAAATGTGATTTTTTTAATATTTAAAATTTGTGTAAGTAGGAAATTTTTTTCTGTTTCTAGAATTTTCTATTCCAAGTAACCTAAAAAAAGAGCAGATTATATTCAAACATTGAATCCATTTATTATGCAGAATCTATGGAGAATTGCATATTTCTTTTCAGGTTTATTTTATGTAATAAGATCTCAAAAGAATGTCAGAAACCTGAAGGTTTTTTATAGGAATGAGGATGATCATATTGAGTATTTGAGTAGTGTCTTAATTTTCAAACATTTAGAATGTGTTCATTATACGGAGTCCATCGAACTGAATTCATCAGACTAAGGAAGTTAGGATTTAGTTTTGAGTAGTTTATAAGAAGCACATGTTTTGTTATCCAGATAGAACAAAAATTTTCTTTAGGTGAATAATGAAAAAGGGATCATTGTATTGAGTCGATCAGGCTATGTCAGTCGGATAGAGTTCAACAGATTGAAGGTCATCAGACTGATGTTCATCAGGTCTAGGAACTTTTGTAGAGAATATTGAACAATGTGTTTATACTTTTATTTGGCCCATTAATTTGTAAGAAAACTTTTTAAATGGATGTAAATCAATATAATCATTACTATAAGTATATGGAAGGTATCTAATAAGTGTTTGCACAAGCTGTATTCCCTTCTTATTAATAGTGAATTTTCCTTGCCCCATATAAGTGGATATGTAAAGAATGAATGTTCTCACACTGAGGTCAAACCATGTAAATATCATTTTATTTACTTTCTTTACTACTTTTTATGGCATGAGTATTTACTAAAATATGATAATGACTTGAACTTTAATAGGTTATAGGGGTTATGTTTTAAAAGTGTTGAATCTTTAAAAAGTGAACAACTGATTCACCCCCCCATCTCAGTTGTTATTCTATCATTTTGAACTTCATGTGGAATCAAATCAAATATTCTATTTTTTAATCCTTATCGAGGATAATATCCATTCTTTCAATAGTATTACAATTCCAACTTTTGATGGAAAAAAATTTATGGATGGAAAAATAAGATGATTCCTTATCTCCTATCTTTTGGCCTAGAATTTATTGATGTTGCTACAATTGGATTTCCAACTATTGAGAAGGATTCCATGATGACTTCTTCTAATAAAATAAATATAAAATTTTATGGAACAAATATAAAATATATCCTTATTTACTTATCATAAAATGGTTATATTAAGATTATAGGTCACAAAAAGTCAAAAAGTATGTTGGAAAATATGGAAATTATTTTCTAAAGGAAAACTAATGTGAAGGAATAAAAACTAAAAATATTGAATAGTATGTATGAAGACATAAAAATGAGTGATGAAGAAACTATTGATGAATACATCACTTTATTAAATGATTTTTTTTGGAAAATCAAAGTATTCAGAGATGTCTTCTAATATTTTAAAATTGTGAAGAAACTTATAAGAAACTTTTCGGAAAAGTTTGATTCTAAAATTTTCTATTTAGAAGATAAATATGATTTATATTTTGATAAATTTCATAACTTTATTTTTCATTATGAAATGAAGGAAGGTACAATGTTCCGAAATAATATGTAATATTAAATGTATTTTGAATCCATGGTAAAAACTAAAATACTATATTTTGAAGATATTGATCCTTGTGACTCTAAAGAAAAAGAGGATGATGATTTGAGTGATAAAATCATGTCTCTAGTATCCAGGAAGTATAGAAGAGGAAGTGGAAAAGGTAAAATTACTCTCAAATTTTTTTAGAGTGGTGGAATTTAACATTTTTTATGAATTTCCCCAAGAATAAAGTTGGTGAATATCAAGATGATTCTGATGAAAAAAATAATGGATGAAGTGGAACAAAAATGATAAAAAATAAAATTAATAAAAAAAATATAAGAATAATTTTAATAAAAAAGAAAGAATTATATTGAGTAAGAATGTTGAAACAGACTCAACTTACAAATAATATTTAGAAGATGAATGTTCAAAAAAATTCAAAACCCTTATTAAAAATGTGGATAAAAAAAAGATTCCTCAAATAGAGAAGAAAGTGGTGAAGAATAATATAGAGAGTATCAAGTAAAAACATAACTTGTTGTATCCCTTGATGGAAATATAACTCTCAAAAAAGAAATAAAAGTAATGAATAAATATTTTGATGATGTTTTTGAAGGAATAAAATATGTCATCAAGAAGTAGGAATAATACATTCATAATATCTTAAGTTTCAAACATATAATTGATGAACAAGGAAATATGGTTTAATATATCAGTAAGAATATAGAATCCAAGTAATAAGAATTTAACCAGTATCAATCAAAACTTATTAAGTCATAAATTACCTCGAGGATGATGAATGAAAACTTAAACAATTATAATTCAAATCTGAGACTTCTAAAGTTGCTGAGAGATCTTAGATCAAGAATCAGGTGAATTATTCACCATCCAAAAATATACTTTCATATGTTTTCTCTAATGTTTCAAGTGATAATAAAAGTGATGGTAAAGTTTTTATTGAGAAGATATTTGAGAAACATATCACATCTACATAAGTTGAAAAATTCTTTAGTAGGAAATATGGTTCACATCTAGAGTATTATACATCTTAAAAAATTTATCAGCCTTAACAAAGTTTCTATATAGAAAGATATTACTTCAATGGAAATTCCATATTTTATAGATATTACATGTGTTATGGAATCTTTGGAAACATACCTTATAATTTTTGGAAAAACTTTTCACTTACTGTAAAAAGGCTTGAACAAAAAGAAAGAAATGGTTAAATAAAGATGAGTATCTTTCCTGACCCACTGTGAGTTAAAAAAGAAAAATCTCAAGATGTTAGAATCTCTCCAACAAAAAATCAATTTAAATATCTGGAAGAAGTTTTTGGAATTTTTGATTAGTCTGTTCATCATGTCGAAAGATGCATGAAACTCCTTATAGATCATGTTTCTTAAGGTATAAAATAAAATTAATATAAAAAGAAAAAAGTTGAGGAAAGTGATTTTCTGTTGAGACATATTTGAAATCAAGTAAAAGGAACAAACCATGGATACATGATAGTGGGTTTTCTTCACATATGATAGTTGATATAAAAATATTTAAACATTTTGAAAGTCATGATGGAGGATTATTCACCTTTGGTAATGATAGTTCCTTAAAAATTAGAGGAATCATAATGTTTTTTGATGTAAAAAATTTGAAATCTAAGGAAGTTTTATTTATTTATGGGATAAAAAATAATTTTCTTAGTTCAAGTAACTATTTTGAGGATGGAAGAAAGGTATTTTTTAGAAAATATTCTTCTATCATCAGACGTGTGGAATATAAATAATTTATCACAAAAGTAGAAAGAACTAGTGTTAATATTTTTCAAACTAGAGAGTTTAATAACTCATGTTAATTGAGGGCTGAAGATGAAAAAAAATTATGGCATCAAAGACTTGGGTAACTTAGGTAGAAAAAAATGAACAAACATTCTATAGTTGATGTTGTTCGTTACATGCCATAATTGAAAAGAAGATATGAAGATGTTTGTGCTACTTGTTAGAAAGGGATTATGATTAACAAAAGTAAAAATAGAGTTGAGATTCAATCTAATAGACCTCTTGAACTTATTCATTACAATTTATGTGGGATAATGAGTAATCAATCAATGAAAGGATATTTGTAATTTATCACTTTTGTTGATGATTTCACTCAAATCATAAATATCATGTTTATTAAACACTAGTCATATGATACAGAAATGATTATGTTTTTTTTAAAAAATAAGATGGGAAATAAATGGGGACTTATATAAAGAAGTTGAGAATAGATAATGGTACCGAATTCACTAGCAATAATTTTGAAACTTATTTGAGAAATAATGGTATCAAACATTAGTATAGTTCTACCTCTACTTCACAATAAAATGAAGCAACAAAAATAAAGAATATAAGTTTTGTGGAAATGGGAAGAAGTATGTTAGAAGAATACAAAATTTCGAAGTTGTATTGGAGAGAAGATGTTAGTACTATTGTACATGTTCAAAACATATTTTTGTTAATATCAGTAACCAATATAGATTCTTATGAAATGTGGTATACCAAAAAACCTTCCTTGAAATACTTCAATGTTTTTTAGAATTACATGTTTACATGTAATAAAAAAATATGGATCTAGGAAAGTTTGATGAGAAATATGAGGAAGGAACTTTTATGGGTTATTCAACCAATGGAAGAAGTTAAAATATTTGAAAAATTCTTTCAAAGGTTTATGGGATCATATGTTCTGAATGTGATTGAAAATAAAAATTCCCTACAATTGTTTTTGAGAATGTTGAGGAGGATAAAATAGATATTTCAAATGATAGTGTAAGTGATCCAAAAAAACCTTACTACGATTCAAGAGAATTGTGTGATGAGGAAAACTAATATGGAAGAGGAGAATTGAAATTTACTACCTTAAAAAAACATATTGAGCCTAAAAACATTATTGAAAATCAGAAGGATACAGTTCAAACTAGATGAAAGTTGAGAATTGAAAATCAAACTTCACTTATCTCAAAAATTAATCCAGAATAAGTTTCAGAATCTATTCAACACAAAGAATTGGTGGATGATATGAATGAAGAGTTGGATCAAATTTATAAAAAAGAAACATGGAAACTAGTTCCATGGACAAAAAAATAAAAAAAATTCCAAAAAATGTGGGTTTACAGAAACAAATTGAATGATCGTGGAGATGTTTCAAGAAAAAAAGTAAGACTTGTTTGTAAAGGCTATTCACAGGTGTAATGTGTGGATTTTGAAGAAACATTTTACCTAGTTACAAGACTAGAAATTATTAGAATGTTTTTATCAGTGGTCACACATTGAAATTAAAAGGTTTATCAGATGTATGTAAATTCATCTTTATTAAATGGTGAGATTTATGAAAAAGTTTAAATTGAATAAATTTGAAGATTTAAACTTGATAATGATGAATAAAAGGTTTGCAGATTTAATAAATCCTTGTATTGGTTGAAGCAATCCCCATGCGCATGGTATTCAAAACCTGTTATCTGTATGAGAATATTGATTTTTTCTGAAGAAAAAGTTTATAGAAACTTATATGTGAAATATTTTGACCTAAGAAATATAATTTTAATTGTTAATGTGGACGATATAATTTTTTCAGGGGATGAAGAAATAAATTTTAAAGAGTTTGATTAGAAAATGAAGAATAATTTTGAAATGTAAATATTGGGAGAATTAACCTTCCTACTTACCTTACAAGTTCAAAAAAAACAAAATTGTATTATATTTTCTCAAGAATAGTATTCCAAATAATTTTAAAATAATTTTGGGATGGTAGAATCCAAATAAGATTCTAATCATATATCTGTGAGAAAAAAGTTGAGTAATGATGAGTCTATAAAAATTGTGTTTAAAAAAGACTTTCAGAAGATGGTAGGAAGTCTACTTTTACCTTACAACCTCAAGGCCCTATATTTTTATATTGTGACTTTTCATGATAGGTATCAATGTAATCTATAAGAATCATATATGTTAGCAGTTTATAGAATTATAAGATATGTAAAAGGAAAAACTTCACATGGTTTTTTTATACAAAATAAATTTTGAGATGAAGTTTCATGGTTATACTAATGCTGATTGGGTTGGAGATTGTAATGATATAAAATCAATATCAGGATGCACATTTTTCTTGGGTTAATGTTGCGTGAGTTGGAATATTAAGAAGCATGGTTAGTTAACATTAAGCACAATGAACTTATAATATGTTGAAGCTACTCAGTCTTGTACTCAAATTTTGTGGATGAAAGTTCCTCTAGAATAAATGAAATTGAAATTTTCTAAACCATTAAAGATACTTTGTGATAATCAGAGTGAAATTGATATTTCTAAATAACTTTTCCAACATTAAAGATCAAAACACATTGATATAATGTTTAAATTTATAAAAGATAAAGTTTCCATTGAAGATATTTTTCTGTAATATACCTCAATGAAGTATCAAATTGCTAATATCTTCACAAAAGAAATTACAAAATAATGTTTTGTTAAATTGAGGCTCAAACATCATGTTCAACCTCCTCCCATGAATTCCTAATCCTCATAAGTAAGTCCCCCACCTTGCTTTGGATTATGTTAAAAATGGAAGAGAGAAAGTAAAATCTACACTTTGTAAAAAAAAATTCATGTATTTATTAAATGTATTTGATGTTGTCGTTATAATAAAATTAGGGAGAGAAAAAGAAAATGGATAGAAAAATAAAAGTGATTGGAAAAGATAAAACTAAGGTTGAGTTTATCTTTACATGGTCATAAAATATTATTTTCACCAAGGTATGCAATTCCATCAAAAACATTACTTTATTTAATAGTGTGGTGTTAGGAAGCTATATTTTGAGAAAGGTTATGTTTTCATAAAAGTTGAAAACTCTGATTTTTTTTTTAAAATTATTTTGAAAAAATATGATTTTTTGAAAAACGCTGAGTTGGAAAAGTTATTAATGGGTGTTGTCAAAAAATAGAAAGGGGGATATTAAAGAACCTTTTCTTGATGCTTTAACAATGTTTTTTATTTTTTGACAACTAATTTTTTTGTAAAGAATGTTTTTGTCCTTTATGATCAGACCCAATCCTGAATGAGCTTTGGTAAGAAAACCTAAAGTTTCGGAATGTTCGAATCCAAACACAAGGGGGGAGAAAAGGTTTTTTATTTGAGAATGTTGTTTTTCAGACATAGGTTTCCCAAAAAAGGTTTTCAGACTGAGTTGTATTGGATGTATAAGGTGTAAGAAAGATAGAAGCTATAATTTCTATAGAGATGTTGACCATACCCGCCATCAGTCTTAGATTCATCTATGTGAAAAAACATGAGAAGATGAAAATAAAGGTTCTTATTCAGACAGATAAATGAAATTTACAGATCATCAGATAAAAAAAAATGGAGCTAGAAACTATTTATTATTATAAGTTTTCCTTTATCATAATCATATAAAGAAATATTTTGTTGAGTTAGAAAGTTGGAATGTTGCAAAAGAGGTTGAATAAAGATACTGATGTTAGTATTTATAAAGTTATTATAATTTTTAACCTATCTATGATGATGCTTTTATGATCATTAACTTGTCGTAAACTATGAAGAAGTTATGATACAAGATAGAGTTGGTGGAATGGGGGATAATTTGATGTAAAGTATTTTTTTTTCTACTCATTAGTCAGTGGAACACCATAAATAGAAGGGTGCATATCATTAGTATGAGAATCATTGGTGTAATAATATCAAAAGGCTGGAAGAATGATAATTTTGATGGAAGAAGTCATAATGTATCTGAAGAGTTTTGAAAAACGATAGTGAACTAAGGAGTTTTAATGTTTCCATAATTTATAACCTAAATCTGATAATTATTTGTTGATAATGAAGTTATCATAAATCATAAAGAAGTTAAAATAAAATATAGAATCAGTGCATGATATGAGAACATGACGTAAAGTATTATGTCTATTGCTCATTGGTATGAGGAACACCAAACAAATAAGGATCAAAATAATTTGTATGAGAATCATCAGTGTGACAATATCATAAGGCTAGAAGAATCATCTTTCTAAGTGAATAAGTTGTAATGTTTTTGGAGATTATTGAAAGAATATATTGAATCCAATAGTTAGAAAATTTTCATACTTTCTAACCTAAGTCAGATGTATATTTTTAAACATTTTAGTTCTCATAAATCATGAAAACTACCATGATAAAAACTTTTTATGAAATGGAGAAATATTAAATATTTTATCATTTCAAGAGACCAAGAAAAAGTTTTCATTGCATCCAGAAGTACCAAAAACAGAAGTTTTCATAAGTCTGAATGAATTATAGCTGATGAGGTTTTAATAATTTCAAAGTTACATAGTGGGGTTTCCATCGTAAAGATAATTCCATCAGAATGAGTAGAGAAATAAAGTCAGATTGGACTGATCATAGAAATATAGTCATACCGTAATGAGCAGAGGAAGATAGTGAGATTGTAATGAGCAGAGGAAGATGAAGCTAAGAAAGTTACATTGGACTGAAGCTGAGGATGTTTTCTTAAATTGAATAAAAGTGTGTTTTTTTGAAAAACTAATCTTGGAGAAATATTGAGAAATTTTGAAGAAGTCAAAGTTGAAGTTTAAATGTTAGTGTTTTTTGGAGATTTAAAATTTGAGTAAGTCGATTTTATTTTTCAGTTTCCTACCATTTCTATTCCGAGTCACCTATAAATATAAGTAGAGTACATTTGTACTATGTATCTTTTTATTGTGCATAAAGACCATGAAATGAATATTTCTTTTCAAGTTTTTCTTTCTCGATGAAGATCTAAAAGGATGGTTGGACACCTGAAAGTTTAGATTAATAGATTAATTAAGATCATATTGATCATTTGAGAAGAGTATGGTTTTTTACATATTGAGAATTAGTTCATCGTATTGAGTCTATCAGACTGAATTCATTGTAATGAAGAAGTTTTTATTACGTTTTGAGTACTTTCTAAGAATTGATAGTTTGGTTATCCTGACAGAACAAAAAGTTTCTTTAGTTATAGAATGAGAAAGGGATCATTGTATTGAGTCTATTAGACTGAGCCAATTAGGTTGAGATCATCAGACAGAAGGTTATTAGACTCAAGGTCATTATACCCAGAATTGTTTTTGGAGAATATTGGACAAATTCTTTATACTTTTGGTGTGGCTCATTTTCTTGTAAGAAAACTTTCTAAAATGACAGGATCCAATATAATTATTCCTACCAGGAGATAGAAGGTGTATAATATGAGTTGGCACAAGTTATATTCACTTCTTCTTAATAGTTAATTTCCATATCCCACAATAGTGGCTACGGTAAGGTTACTGGTTCTCACATTGAGGCTAATACTTTTGAATCTCATGTGATTTAATTAATTTCCTAAATTTGTATTCATGATTATTTACTAAATTATAATAAGGATATTAAATTTGATAGGTCACGTGGGTTATGTTTTAAAATTATTGAAACTTATAAAAAGTGAACAACTGATTCAACCCCCCAAGTTTATATTTGATCCTTTGGAACTTCAAGAAGGGTGATCTAGCCTTTGATCAAAATAAATGAGATGAGACAAGTATTGGATATCCTCATAATTATCCTCATCTTCATTGAGCAGAGCGTGACCATAAAAGTGTTCATCATCAGGGTTTGAAAGTTCATAAATCAAGACATGCCTAGTTTCATTCTCTAGAGTTTCCAACACTAGGAAATATGGACATCATGCAAGGTACCAGTTTATTTTTTTTACTTGGGTGTATGCATTTTTTGATTCAGGAGATATGCACTCTTTCATATCACAATCCATGGTTTGTGCATGGAGAATCAAGGTGGAGAGACTTCTAGTTCCCTTGGAATTGAATACTCTAATTAGTGGATGATATAATTTCTATAATGTATGTATAGACTATGAGACTGTTTTGGGGAAACACTTCTTTTAGGTATAATTCCTATGATTACGAATACAACTATATATAACATCTTTTTTGGGATGGACTGTCTTTATTCAATGTATTATATCATAGTTTCATTAAGAGTCAGATTTTATTTTGTGATCTTGATGAAGCTTATTACATGTTAATTGTTGAGAGACCCTTAAAAGGGATAGAGTCATATTCCATCCTTGTCTTCCATGATATCTGACTTGATACTGAACTTGTAGGAAGTTCATCTCTCAGTGATTCCCAGTGATGTGGAAGATTACCCTGATGTATTTCTTTAGGAGGTTGTCTTTTTACCCCCTAAATGAGAGATCAAGTATAGGATTTATCTATAGTTACTTACTTCTTTAATGTCGATGTCTCTATATATAATGATTTTTTTTTGAGTTCTGGTATATATGGTTATAGATCAATGATCTATTGCAGTGAGGTTTTATTAGGCCGAGCATCTAACCTTGGGGTGCTCTGGTTTTGTCCGCAAAGAAGGTTGATGATATTATATGTCTATTTATCGTTTATCATCACTTGAATCTAGTGGAAATAAATAATCAAAACCCACTTCCATGGATAGATGATTTATTTGATCTGCTAAATAGATCTAGTTGGTTCTCGAAGATCAATCAATGATTAGGATATCATTATATGCAAGTAAAGTATGAGAATATACTAAAGACTACATAATGATATTTTAATGGGAATTATTTGTTAATTTAAATTTCATTTTGTGTGATTAAACCACCATACATTTTTATGGGCTTGATGAATGTGCTTTTCTGAGAGTTTCTAGACCAGCTCATTGAGGGTTTCATCAACGAAATCCATGTGTTATTCATGTCTAAGGAGGAGCACACACTGTATTTATAGGATATTTTGGGAGTTATTATTTTTCCAATGTTGTTTGGGAAGATATTTTACTATGAGTTTAAGGATCTGTAAGTTCATTAATAGGTCATTTTTTGTCCCAGCATGGGGTGGATATGTATACTTTGAGGATTGAGGTAGTTGTTTCTTGGATATCCCCTATGATTGTTGCATATGTGTGTAGTTTCCTCTTTCTTGAAGGATATTATAAGAGGTTATTGTCCAAATTTTCTTGTATTGAGACTAATATACTTTTCATGGCCAAGAAGTATAAATAATTCTTGTTGATTTAATAGTTATCGACTTATTTCAAGTATCTGAAAGGGATGTTTTTCATCAATATAGTATATATTTTCTTAGAAGAGGGAGTCTAGTTTATGGTTTTATATGGAAATTCATGTATAAAGTTGGGTAATGTATTGATTCACTAGAGATTGGTTATTTATTATATATCTTAGAAGTTATGATCCAATGAATGTATCTATGTATCTTGTGATGCCAAATTTAAATTGATCATGTACTACTTGATGTTTTGGTGAGAAAATCTCATCAACAAATGATTTTTGTTTTATATAAATCACAAGAGCCTGAGGTATGTATTATCCAACTATGACCTAAACTTTAAATTGTGATTGTGGATGGAATTATTATAGGTCTATGACATTGATATTTGTATACCCTATGAAAGGGTAATATTTTAGCTAATGTGCTAAGTTGGAAGTCATATAGTGATTCCCTACATGTGTTTGGAGATTCATGGATAGTGATGTAAGATCTCTCCATTATTCATCTTGATATTGGAGAGGCTTGTGGAAGAGGATGAATTTTTAAGATGATGGTGCAATAATCTTTAGTTAGATGGGTAGTGGATTCCTAATTGGATGATTCTATGGTAGATGTTTTGAATGATCAAGTATTCTATGATGATTTCCTTGATAGTTCGTCTAAGGATGATAAAAAATAAGTGTTATTATAAGGGAAAATTTTCATTCCTTAGATGATGTATGAGGTGGTTCTTCATAAATTCCATAGTTTACCTTAAATAATACATCTTGGAATGAAAAATATGTTTCATTCTCTAAGAGGTCAATTTTGGTAGCCTGGGTTGAATAATTTATTTTAAAATTTTGTGTTGCAATGTTTAGTCTTCTATAAGGTGAAGGCTAAACAATATGTACCCAGTGGTTTTCTCTAACTGTTAGATGTTCCCTAGTGGAAGTGTTCTGGCATTTCAATGGTCTTTGTCGCTAATATACCTTGAAATTAGGGAGGTTATGATATAATTTGGGTGATAGTGGACCATTTGAAAAAATAATAATCTAACTTATTAGCAATAAAGAAGTCAAGATCATTGGAGGTTTTATCAAGGTTGTTTCTAGTGGAGGTGGTGAGGCTCTATAGATCCCCAGGGATTATCATCTTTGATCCTGATATTCTTTTCACCTATAGGGTGTAGAGAGGTATCCAGTTTTCTTTTATCTCAATGTTGCGCCTTAATACTTATTTTAATTCATGGATGGATAGTCATACATATAAAACCATCTAGGCTCTTAAAGAAAGTTTGATAACTTGTGTCTTGGATTTTTGAGGTTCGTGGGTAAATCACCTACCTTCGGTCAAGTTTTCCTATAATAATAGACTTTACTCTACCATTGGTATGGAAACTTTTTAATATTTTTATTTTCAACTATTAATTTTTCCATTGTTTTGGAATATGGTTGAAGAGTCAATAATTCTTAGGCTAGATCTAGTGAAAATTATGACAAAGATGGTTCTGGTGATTGATAAGAGGATTAAGGTAGTGAAGTATCATTATAAGTCTTATGCCGACCATTGTAGGTATAGAGACCCCTAATTTAATTACATTAATATTACATCATTACGAATATAAACAACATAATAGTATTACACCATGAGGATCCAAAGGTTTGGTGTCTTGGGAAAACTATGACGAAACATCACATTTACAACATCAAGCATAAACATTTATTTAATTAAATCTTCTCTGGAATTTTATTGGCACTTGACCTCTCCTTAGTACATGTAGTCACCTGATGGTATACATCAAAAGGGGATGAGATAAAATCCCAGTAAGAGGATACATAAGAACAATATATCATGGGGTGAGCATAATCATAACATCATCATCAAAATCATGAGAGGAAACATTAATAAAAGATTTGAAATTTGGAAATACATAAAAATGAAACATCATGTCATAATGGTTAAATACCACAAATAGTTTAGAAAAATGATAGCATCATTTTCACACATAATTTCTCTTTTACTCATGAGATTCATCACTTTACCCAATGTATTGGAGAGCTATATAATTTTGGGTTCACCCGTTACATGATAACATTCATTTTGTGCTATATAATTTCAGGTGCACCTATCTCATCATAATATTATGATTATCATGTATGAAACATATATAAAAAATGAACATAAATAATCTATGTAAAGCAATGGGTTTCAACTCATAAGAACACATTTATAAAAATGTGGTTCCCAAAATAAAGTGTGAATAACATACTTGCTACAAGAACCATCAACCTTGGGTGAGAAGTAAAAGGTGTGTTTTTGAAAGAAGATTTCTTTTGGAAATTTTTTTTTTCATAAACTCTATTGGAAAACATTTATATACTAGAAAATTTAAGATAATGATGAAAAAATTATTTTTAAGGAGAGACCATACCAAAAATGGAGTGAAAGAGGGAGAACCTGAAGAAACAAAGGCAGGTTCAAGAATTTCCCCTTACCTTGTATCTGAATTCTTTCTTCACTTTAATGTCATGTATAATGAAATTATATAAAATTATTATAAATTAAATAACCCTTTATAGATTAACATGGTTAAATATGGTTTAATTAAGTTATTTTATGTGATTTTTTATGAGTTATAGAGCTTAAATTCATTGTTCAGGATTGTTAATTTCATAGCTTTTATGAATGGTTCACTTGTATTCATGAAGGAATGTTCATTTAAAATGTGGTTGAACATACAGAATTATTAATATATATTATTAGTGAAATTCTAGAGATATAAATGATCTTATAATAAATTTGGCTATGTACTGTGCCGATAAATTATTAGATAAAATTTAATGATGATCATTTTTGGTTAATTTGGGTTGTTTTTTATCACAATGAACTAGTTTTATTTTATCACTTAGTTTCATGTAGATAAATTTGTTCGAGAACATAAATGGGGATAATAAATACACATTAAAATATGTTTTAAACCATTATATGGTTTTATTGGAAGCCTTGAAGGATTTGAAGGAAAAAAGGAAGTGTATCGACCGTGATTTAGGTAAATTAACACATCCTGGGAAACGATTCCATTTTATTAACAAAGAGAGGGAGAGGGAAGTATAATGAGTACTCTTCCATTAACATGATATAATACCTGTATATCAAGCATACTGAATTTATCATGAAATTTTGACAAGATAAGTTGAGGATAAGAGAAGAAAATAAAAGAAATATGAAAGGAAATTGAAAGAAAAGAGAGAGAGGAATTACCTCTTGAATCCTCCTTAAGCGGCCTAGGCTTGGTCTTATGAAGAGGAAGAAAGATCCTCGTCATGTAGGAGGGTATTTAGAATATCTTTAGTCATATTTTAGGCAATTCTTGAAGCTTTAAAGGTGTGAGGTAACAAGGGTGTGAAGGGTGAGATTTATAGTGGAGCGGAGAAGAGTTTTCTCAATATAATATTCATAAATTCGTTATTTCTCCACAAGACAAGTAGTAGTAATTCTTCCATAAATAATTACCGCAATTTTATCTTTTGAATCAGATCCAATTGGGCTTAAATTATAATAAAATCATAGATGACTCTAGAATTAGTGTATTTAACTTATTTTGTAAATTATGGTATTTCACTATTCATTAAAAAATACAAGTAGTTCAGAAAAATCCCAAAAAAATCACACTAACCATTTTTAGATGTGTAGAATCAAAAAATGAATTCCATTTTTCCAAAATTATTTTATAAATATGATTAATTTAATTTTTAAATAAAATAATAATTTACTTGAAAAAATACAGTTTTTAAAATTAAAACTGATTTTATAATGCTTTCAAAAATTACATAAGGTCTTATAAAATTTTCTTAAAACTATAAGACATAGAATTGTAAATTTATGAATACATTTTAAGAAAAAGAATTTATTTTAAACTAATTAATTATTTATGACTTTCAAAAATACCAATACTTTTACTATGGTAAAATTGTCACTTATAAGATGTCTAAATATTATTTTATCATTCATGGGTATGGTTACTATTATTTTGGATGATTTACTATTCATAAGAGTCATTTTAATATTTATAAGAGTATGTTAATATTCATAAGGGTATGTTACTATTCAATAAAAATTATGTCTGTTCTATTATACTCCAAAAAACATCCTGAACACAACCATGTATGTCAGATTTTTGAATTTCCAAACATAGAAGTGGAAAAATTATATTTAATGGTAATATATTATTTAGTATCATTATATGTTATTGTGATTCCTAATGTGATCATAATATAAGGAATAATTATAATAAGGTAATTTAATTGATAAAACATTGGGACATTACAGTTGGAGACATCTATAGTATGACATTGGAGATCATGTGTTCTTAAAGGTCACTCTACATCATGGAAAATTGAGGTTTGGTCATGGGAGTGAGCACTATCCCAAGTTTGTTGGGCTCTTAAAGATGTTGGATCATGTTGGATTCATTGCATATCATATTGAACTTCCCTAGAAGATGAGCTGAATTCGTGATTTATTTCATGTGTCACAACTTCTCCACTATCTTCATGATGATTATCACATCATTTATTGGGGTGAGATTAATGTTAAATAGGATGTGACCTATAAGGAGTAGACCATAGAGATATATTACTACCAGTAGAAGGTGTTTAACGAGCATGAAATTCCCTTAATTCATGTCATGTGGGGACATGGTAGCATGCATATGATAACCTAGGAATTTATGTTATAGAGAATTTCTTAGTATCCCAAATTTCATGATTCTTATTTCTTCTTTTTATCGATGTTTTTAAGTTGTTATGGAACTTTAGTTGGTTTAAGATATAGTTCTCTCTTCCTTGATTCCTTGTTTATATCCATTGTCCTATTTTGGAGTTATATCCCTAAGGAGAGTGTTGCATAGTTTTATTCCTTATTTATCTATGTGATATGGTTGTGCTCCGATGATGGTATGATTCTTAAGAGGTATCTCATGGGGTGGTTTTTTAGGTGACCCTTATTCCTCAATTTCTCTTTGATTTTTTTTAATTCATGAGGAAAATAATTGATTAAGATGCATCTAATTTAATGTTATCGACCTTCTTGACCTTTCCTTTGTAATTTTATGAAACTTTTTGGTACTGAGTAGGAGTTTAAAACTGTTCCAGAGACCGGGGGGAGTGTTCTTGCCATACAAAGGGTCACTATAACCTACAAGAGGGTGTGGTGCTAACAATTTTAGGTTGTCTATAGATGTGACTAGGAACTTCGGTTGGTCTTTTTGGTTCTAGGGTGTTCCATACTAAAGGAAATGTCTTATCAATCCATTTTGAAAGGAATTTTAGTTTGGTGTTCGCCCTATGTAAAATAGGAAATGTGAAAATTCCCATGCTAGTTGTGGCACTAGGAGTAGTGATTTTGGAGATCTCCTGTGAAAAATGGGGATCAAGATCTCAAAACACCATGATACTTGGTTTTCTGATGAGAAAAAAACCATGTTATAGGTTCCATATCATTTTTTATGGTAATGGTATATGTCGAAGGATCTACCATAGCTTAGAACGCATCATGGTCTAGGCCATGGTGTTGGTGAAACTTTTTTTAAAATGTCTAACCTTTGAGGATCTGGGCATAGGAGTATTTAAATCTCCCTATAACCAAGGGATCCATAGTGTAGTTTGAAGTCACTCCTCTATGGTTTAGTGTAGAAAGTTCTCCTCTATAAATAGAGTTCTTGACCTCCCATGTCATGGTCCCTTTATTCTCCTTCGAGCTTGGGATAACTCCATATCCCCCACCACGGTGCCCATTTTTCATCTCCTTTGAGGTTTCTAACCCCTCATATCATGTTATGTTTTGTAGATCAAGGTATGATATTTCCTCTTCCATATTTTCATTTTATTAACCTATTAATTTATAGGAAGATAAAAACAATGGTAAGATTTGTTTTGTGTTTTTGAATGTGGTTTGGTGGTGGCTTGATGTTGATAGGTTCTGACGAGTCTTACTTTGGTTATGGTGGTAGTTGATCTTCGATCATCCATTCTTGTACAGAAAATTTTATAATCCTATATCATGGTAAGGGATTAATTTATTCTCATGATTTTTAAGTTCAATCATAATTTATCATGATTTTACTCTTTGGGTAATAAGGTAACTAACATCAATGAATATTAAACAAAAAATAAATTAGGAATTGGTTTTTGGTTTTAGAAATCACATCTGTATATGTCGTGTTGATGATCTTCCAATTAATTTTCTAAATAGCTAATTATATATTATTTATGATATGGTTCATCATGATTGGAATTTTTAAAAAGAATGTAAATATAGTAAATATTTTTGGATAAATAATAATGATTCATGTTTAATTGTTACTAGTTTTTTCAGTTTGTGGAAATCAAAGTGATGCTTGAAGCATGTTTAAATGAATTATATTCATTAAAATCTATTGACTTAGATTTTTTATTGTTGTAACCTATGCTAAATGAATATAACAATTGAAGATGGTAAACAATTGGTTGTTTGATGAAGATAATTTTTTAGGTTTGAGAGATCCTATTTTCTTATAAGGGATGAATGCCTTGGTTATAGTGCCTAGATTCCCAGTTAACTATTTTTTGTTTTGCTACTCACTTGTGTATTTTCTTAAGATCCAATCCATACTCTGATATATGATTTCATCCTTGGTTGGATGGTAGTTTGGTGGAAAATGGGTGGGGATTCCTAGGTTTTTGGTAATAGTTTGAGCCTATATGGAAGGATGGACGATGATACACATAGCGGTGTTGGAGATGACCTTGAGGCTTATAAAGTAGGTTAAAGCTTAGATTTCCCATTATTTTTTGTGCTAGAATCTTGGATACATTTTTGATAATAAATATTATTTAAAGGTTTAGTGACTAATTTTATTGATTCTGAATTTCATTATCCACTACATTACATAGTTTTTTTTTATTGGTTTATGTATCTTTTATGGTAGCTTAGGAGAAGTACTAGTGTACTTGGAATTATGGAATGATAATGGATGATGAATGTTTTAACCCATGGGGTTGGGTGATTGATGAGATTCTAAATTATGATAATCCTTGGGGAATCGTGGAATCAGTATATTTATACCTATAGGGAATTGTTATTAGTTGATAAAAATGTAAATTGAAAAGTTTTAAAGAAAAATTAATTACATATAAGTCTCTTGAAATTCTTGTGTGCATATAGAATATCAATTCCATAGTAGTGGTATCTGGGTGTCCAAGAGTCAATACCTGCAGTTGTGGTCAAGGCTAGGCATTTTCTTATAATTTGGTTTGTGATATATACTTATTTTCCTTATGTTATGTGATTTTATATGAATACCTAATGATGAAAATATGGAAACTGATGCTAGTGGAATTTGGAGAGTGTTTTTTTCAATATCTAGGTTGATGAGGAATATATGGCTTACAACCCCCTCTTTTCCCACTCTCTTATCCTAGTCATATTATGTATCAGTATGAATAGTGGTTATCTTTCCTATATATATGTGTTTAGATGGTTGTAATGTCTTGTAGTTATTTAATACACATGTATCTATGTATATATTATCCTAAGGATTATTAAAGGTATGTTGTTTAGGGGATATGATGGATTAAGGTATTATACATGATGTAAGAGATGTAGTGGACTCTAGAAACCACTTAGTTACTATCAGAAGATGGTATGTTGATAATGAGATGATGTGATTCATGGGGTCCATGTTTTGATACAATTTCCTAGGTGTTTTGGGGAAGGATTTTTTTTGAGATGGATGGCTTAGGGCATGCGATATTGGGGTAGAGTGGCAAACTAGTGAGGAAGCTATAGTGGGGAACCTTCATTTGATATTATATTTCATTTTATATTATTACTTGTATGTGATACTTGAAAAGATATTTATAGTGATACTAAGAACTTATCATACCTGATTAGGTGATGAGTTTGTTTCACTTGTTTCCTCACTAAGCTTTAGTATAATTTCTTTATCTTTTTCAAAAGTGTAACAAACCTGACCCAAATACCCTCTCAAAATGGTACCCAAACTGATCTTCCACATACCTAAAGGGAGTTCCTGATCCCCACAGGCTAGAGGGTAGAACCCTGGAATCAAATATAAATAAGAGGGAATGATTTCCCCCAACATGAAGCAACTACATGGAATATATATACAACTGATGCAACAATAGAAATGAAAAATATATTATATAACTGAAAAAATTGTAGAAACCAAAACACTCAAGAGTAGAAACAATATCCAGGTATCGGTATGACTATAATGGACTACCAAAATAGGAAAAAACCAATTGCTCTATGTTTTAACATTGTTATACTCCCACCATCTCACCACCAGATACCCAACTCAGATAACATAAAACCTTGTTGCCTCACTATAGCACCTTGTCTTTCCCTAAATTGAGAGACAAAAAAATTTATATGCACCAACAAATGGGTATGTAGGGTGTAAGCTAATAGGATCAATAGGATCTCACTCAAGAGTTCAATATCAAGTTTCTGATCAATTATCAAATCATGCCCAACTTTAATGAAAATAATACATGATAACTATTTAACAGTTTTTATATCAAAAGCATCAAAAAAATTTAAATTTCCCATTTTCCCATATTTTCAAATAAATTATAGAAATCATGTTCAAATAATTTCATATAAATATATCAAATTAGATAAATATGTACAAAATAAATCATGAATCACATATCATACCAAAGCCATGGAAGTACAATCAAAATATTACAAATAAAAAGAATATCAAATTATCTAAGAAAAATAGGTAACATCATGCTAAGGATCACAGTAAGTCAAGATAGCTAGTACACTCATACCTAAAATAGAAACTTATGTACACTTCAGGCAACTAGACATATACATAGAGTCTAGATAGAAGAGGAACACCCTAAAAATAAACCTCCTCATAGGTATAACATGTCCATAGAACAATGTGCATAGGTAGTAGAGGAAATCCCCATGAGAAAACCCCTGACATTGGATGAGACCTATTACTATACCTTCCACCTAAGTACCCAAGGATTATCATGTGATCAATTTTCCAAACTAGTTCATCAAACCATTTCTATCAAACCATGGTCTAAAAACCATTTCACAAAACTATTTCACAATTCTTTGAAAACCCTTTACAATTTTACAAACCAATGGGGGAACCATCTTTTCTAAAAAACCAATTCTACAAACTAAAAAAATCAGTCATATCATGAAATTCAATTTAATAATTTTTTTTATCAAAACAAGACCAATGAAGTTCAACAACACAGGATAGAGACAGACCCACCTACCTAAAAACATTGGTCATGCATGCCCGCAACAGAATCCACCAACAAACAAGAACTAAAAATCACAACGGAGGCTCTAGAACCAATCCTCGCATATCATAACTCATTAAATTAGACAAAAGGGACAACATATAAGAGAAAATAACCCATAACTCGTGAACATTCACCTACCAAACCACAACCAACAAAGAAACAACCCCCAAAATAAGATCGTGCACCAAATATAGAAGAGAAACAGAGGGAACATCACTATGTATCCATAAAAACAATAGAATAATTCAATAGTGATACATTGATGAAAGGAAATTAAGAAGAATAAATGATTACTCGCCAGGAGAGATGAAACCCACCCACAAAGGTGATCAATCATAGAACAAATCAATCATGGTCAAACAAGGGTTCTCAAAATCACTGGAGAAGATCCCTCGGGTGATAGGGAGAGAACTATGGAAGAATGAATAAAAATTCACCCGATATAACACCCTAAAATCCCTATCCATAAAATTTTATGGGAGTGTTATGCATTTACATTTCATGTAACCACAACTAAAAAAATCCTATTTCCACAGTTCAAAACCAAAAAAATAGGTCCAAAAAACATGGCCATAGCCTGTGACCACAGTTTTGGCCAACCGTAGCCACTATCGCCAAGGCAGTAGGTCCAAACATACTGCCACAGTTTTGACCGTGGCAATAGCTGCCTATTGCCACAGTTTTGAAAACCATGGAAATAGGCCTCAAAAACTACCACCGTGGTAGTTTACCTATATCCACGGTTTAAACTGTGGATATAGGAGGCTAGTACCAAAGTTTTAACTGTGGTTATAGCCTCAGTAAACCGTGACTATAGCCTAAATAAAAAATGTTACCATCAAGTTTCGATCCTTGTACCTCCACTTTACGAACCAGCATACTTACCACAATACCACATGACACTTTGGGTATATATATATTATAATACAAATATATTAATATAAACCATGTTAATAGCCTCAAAACTATGAAGGTAGGTCTTCCAACCAAATTTTTAGAGGGAAATGTTTTTCTCGCGGAAGCGCAGGAACCCTATTGCAACTATTCTGGAAAACCGCGGCTATAGGTTATCGAAAAATTTGGCCTATATCCACGGTTTTAAAACCATGGCTATAGCCATGACCTATAGCCATAGTTTTCAAAACCGTGGCAATAGGCCCTGGAAAACAAGCCTATATCCACAGTTTTAAAACTGTGACTATAGGTCCATGGAAGTAGACACATTTTGAAGTAGTGAATCCTTGGGACTTAGATACTATAAAAAAACCATTGTGTATTTCTTAAAAATCGATCTTTTAACATTACACGATGTGTAATAATTCACACCATATACTCAGATCATGAATTAATCCATAAAAATGTTATAAGTCATTCACACACATTACATGGAATGTAAATTTCATAAAAATAGTGAAAACTATAGATTCTTACATGAAAAACCCAAAACACCTCAGGCATCATCCAAAATCGGTGAGAACCCCAAAAATCCATCAATACATTTATACCCAGACTCCACTAATTCTAATAAACATAAATCCCTAAACATTAGGTTGTTTTTCTTAACAAATGTTCTCTATCCTCAAAAGTCCAAAAATGCACCAAATTAAAGAGGAAAATAAAAAAATTGTTAGAAGATACCTGAAAGTAGTTATAAAGATGTTACAAACTCTCCATCATAATAATTTCCATCCACATGAAGTCATGTATAATAATGAAGTCTGATAAAGAGTTGATTCCAATACTCCCTCATCAATAACTTGTACTCCCATGTCTCATGAGGATAAGACCCATTCCACCATAACAATTTGACAATTAGAATACAATTACCATAGAATACTTTCACTTGAGAGTCAAAAATCTCTACTGGTTGCTCAACAGCAGATACATTAGGCTCTAACTCAATCTCTTTCCAACTCAGGACGTGAGAGGGATCATGATGATGTTTTCTGAGTTTTGGTATGTGGAAAATGCTAGGAATTTCTAAAAAATGAACCATAAATTATAACTGATAAGAAATCCTCCCAAGACACTCATTGATTTCGAATGATACAACATATCTCATACGCAACTTTCTATATTTTCAAAGCCGATGGAGACCCAACCAAGGAGAAAATTTCAAGAACACTTGATCTCCTATGGAAAAATATAAAGGATTATATTATTGATATATATAAGTCTTATTCTGACTCTGTGCTATAACCAAGCACTAACGTATATCCTAAATCCCCACAGAAGTCTCCTGAACCAAACTCGGTCCCACCAAAGAAGCTTCACCCAACTCTTCCTAACAAAGCGGTGATCTGAATGGGAGACCATAAAAACACTCAAATGGAGGCATTATGATTGATTCTTCATAACATTTGTTTTGAAAAAGCTCAAATAGTCTCACATGTCTATCCCAACATCAACCAAAATCCATGATAGGGACACTAAGTATATCCTCTATAATTAGTATAACATGATCAGTTTGACCGTCTATCTATGGAAGATAAGTTGTACTCAGTCTAACCTAAGTCCCCATCACCTCAAAGAGACTCCTCAAGAACCTCTATGTAAACCTAGGATCCTTGTCCAAAATAATGATGTTATAAATCCCATGTAACCTCAAAATTTCCTACATATATAGCTTACTCATATCCTTATCATTAGCAGTGTCTTTGATCATAATGAAATGAGATGACTTTTTTGACCGATCAATCATCACCCAAATATAATTACTCCATTGAGGAGCCTGTGGTAATCCAAAAAGAAGTTCCATCGATTTATTGTGGAATTTTCAGAACAGAACAAAAGAAGCTGAAGAAAACCAGAAGTTTTCAAATTCTATACTTTTATCCGTTGGTAGGTGTAACTACGGGACACATAATTAAAAATTTCATTTTTCATACCCAACCACCAAAGTCATCATCTGATTTCATAATACATCTTCATAGTGCCTTAATTAATGAACCACAATGAATTACGACAATCAAACAAAACCAATATTCATAAAGATATTGTGATGAAAAATAGATCCCAAAATATGAGAATACCATCTGAAGAGAGAGACCAACCCAAAATAGTCTCCCCACCATATATAGTTTCTTGAAATCCTTTAAACTCATCATCCTGATGCGATGAGAGATGACGATAACAAAACACTAATCAGAATGAAACCATAAAATCATCTTGATCATCTCGATGAAACCCAAAAAAGATTCATAAATTTCTACTCTTCCATTGATTCCAAAACATCTTGCGATGTAACTTTTCTATTAAGAGAATATATGAGAAAATTCACCTTTTCAGGGGAATGTGTGATATAAAAGTAAAACATATGAAGGTATTCCACCCACTTTCTCTATAAAAGATTCATGACATTATGAAAAAAGATATAAATCAAACTATTTTGGTTAAAAAATACTATGAACCTTTACCAAAAAATATTACGCCACCAACACTTAAGAAAATGAATAACTGTGGAATGATATAAACCATGAGTGGGGTAATTATTCTCATGAAATTAAAGATGATGATATATTTAAGCTACCACATGATCATCCTACAAGAGAAAAAACCTAGAACTGTGCCATAAGAATCACATAAAACTATATAACCCATATCAAGATCAGGTAAGATCAGAATAGGAGTCAATGTTAGAAGTCCTTTCATCTTTTCAAAACAAGACTGACACTTTGAATATTATGATAATTTCACCCCTCTCTTAGTAAGAGCAATCAAATGTGATTCCAACTTTGAGAAATCCTTTAAGAATCATTGATATTATCTAGAAAGGACAAGGAATCTCAGAATATCAAATACATTTTATAGCTCTTCCCATGACAAGATAGCCATCACTTTCTCAAGATCAAATGATAATCCATGCTCAGAAATCACGTTCCCTAGGAGCTTAACTTCTTGGATCTAGAAATTTAATTTATAAATATTTCCATAAAAATGATTAATCCTTGGTATTTCAAAAACCAAACTCATATGGTGCACATCTACATTCTTGGATCTTGAATATATCAAACTATCATCCATGAATACTACCACCAAAGTGTCAAGATACTGATGGAATATCTGATTCATAAAATCCATTAAAACTTAAGGAGTGTTAGTATACCCAAATGGTATAACAATATATTTTTAATGGTCATACTTTTTTTTGAAATCCATCTTCAATATATCAGACTCCTAAGCCATATAACAACTAGACCGAAGATAAATCTTCAAAACCCACTTTTACTTCTTTAACATATCAAAAAATCATCAACATGAGCTGAAGGATACATGTTATTAACCATCACCTGATTCAATTTTTGATAATATGTGTATAATTAGAGTGAACCATATACATTCTTGTTGATGATCAATGGGGCTGTCCAAGGTGAAATTTATGGGTGAACAAAAACCTTCACCACCATATCATACAAATAAATCTCGAGCCCTTTCAGCTCTGATGGTACCATATGATAAGAAGGTATCGATATCCATTTCATATCTAGCACTAGGTCAATCATAAACTCTTACCTCCATCTTTGGAAGAAAGTTAGAGAAATTGTCTAGGAGAAAATCAATAAAGTCCCAAAAAATAGTGGGAAGATCAAAAACTGAATAGATTTCATCAGGAACAACTGATATATAAGAAAAAAAATTCTTAAGGTATGGGATGGAAGGTCCTACACATCCATACCTCAGATCCCACTCTCTGAAACACCCATGAGCTCCCATCGGTTGTAGAAAATAAGACACACCAATTATAAAAGTGAACCTCATCATGATGAGGAACAATCCAATCCATCCCAAAGATGAAATCAAATATATCTAGATTAAAAATAAGAAAATACCATACTAACTCTTCATTATCTATGGATAGTGCACAACAAGAACACTAAAACCCCTGCTCTTTACTCTTACAAAGGGGTTTGTCTATCTAAAAAAATGAAATGATATATGTTCAATGGTTAATAATATCAACAAAACAAATAGATATAAAAGAGTAGGAATATCAATTATCAAATAAATAAATTATTATCGAAGATGAAATAAATATGGTACCACTCACTATAATTAGACCTAAATCTACCTCAGCTAGAAACTAATATAATTAATTAAGGTGATTCACTCTTGAGGTTTGTGGCTAGAGCCCTATTTTCCTAGATGAATCTAAATATGTTGTAGTATCCTTTGGAGATGATGATCCTTGACCATATCAAGGTGTAGGCATAGCTTAACAGAAACTCTGTATATGACCAAAATGTCCAAAACCATTACACATATTTGCAGGTGAAGGAAAATAACTTTTTCTATTTTTGAACTTTCTATTCCAATAGCACATTAGAGGCACACCAATAGCTTTCACTAGAGGTGACAAAGAGATCTTCTTCCAAGAACCACCTCCACCACTCCTTTTATCATCCTACCACTTCTGCACCACTGCTGCTTCCACTAGGTTAAGATAATGGGAATAATATCCAAAATTTATTTCCATATTAATTTGATCCACTATATATTTATCTACTATATCCACATATGTGAAAATATTCGACATAAATACAAGTGATATGATATCCAGTCGCAAACCCTACAAGTACTTCTATGCTTTTAGCTGGTCATTCTTCATAACCTCTTGTAAAAAATGAACCAGCTTAGCAAAATGATTAGTGTACACTGACACAAAAATATCTCCCTATTAAAAATAGAGGAACTCCAAATAATTTATTATAATCTATGACTCCAGAAAAAACTACTAGAAGAAGGGAGTCTTAAAACCCTTCCAGTCCAATCTCACGTTCCTATCTACCTGTACCATGAAATCCCACAATCAATTTATAAGACCCTAAAGTTTTAATGCATTGCACATCACCTTAATACTCTCAAGTTTATCTAGGAAGTAGAAGATATGATCAATATTTTCAAGCCAGTACTTTTCCTCTTGAGGTTCATTTATAATATTAAAGGACAATGGATTCTCGTGCATGAACTGCCGTGTTTGATCTCTTTCTCATATAGTCCCTTGATGTACTTCAATAACTACATTCTAAGATTGAGGTACATTATAATACATGGTGTGAACTTCCTATGTAATAGCGTTGATAAATTTCTGATCCATAGATGGATTCCCTTGAGGATCATCAGCTGCACCCTTCGGAAGAACTTACAGAACACATCTTGGAGGCATACTGCAACACTCTGAAGTAGAATAAATGATTATACAACAGAACAATATTAGGTCAAACTTGAAAACCTATATGTAAAAAATTATATTAAAATTAAGAACTCAAAACATGAGACAAACATACCATCATACAATTGCAACCTGATTCCCATCATGGAAATAGTTGGCAAGGTACAATCCGAAATATAACACTCAAGTCCTGACTATCCTATCTCTACTTTAACAAAAATCCCAATATAGGGAATCTTGAGGAAAGACCACATTTGAAACCAATCTGTAACAATACTTACCTAGATACCCTATAAAACTGGTACCTGGCCTGATCCACCACATACCCGAAGGGAATTCCGGTTCCCCACAGGATGACGACTAGCACCTGGTTATCAAACATAAATTAGAGGGAATGATTTCTCCCAATCTGAAGAAACAAAAAGACATATATATAAAATAAAGACAACAAAGGAAAATATAAATTTATTTCATAACTGAAAACAAGTAGCAAAAACAAAACAACTCAAGAGTAGAAACAATCTCCAAGTACAGGTCCAACCAAATATGACTAAAAAAATAGGAAAAAAACAAACTAATCCGTGTGATTTCATGGGAAGAATACCACCTTTTCACCACTAGCTACCCAACTTAGCTGAAAGAAAACCGTACCACCTCACTATGGTGCCTTTCCTTTACCTACATTAAAATACATACAAAGGTATATACAACTCCAAAGGGGTACATAAGGTGTGAACTTACGAGATCGATCATATCCCACTTAGGTGCTTCATATCAAGTATTTGGACCACAATATTAGCGTGATAAACGTTAAAGAGAAAAATTCATGAAAAAATATTAATAGTTTTTATATCAAAATCAAGGAAAAACAGTGCAATTTCCCCTTTTCCACATTTCCAAATAAATTAGGAAAATCAGTTAAAAATAATTTCATATACATTAATCAAAACAAATATATCAAGTCAAACCAAAACAATCATCACATATTGTACCAAATCCATGGTTGTACAATTAAAACATTAGAAACCAAAAGCATCCCAAATCATCCAAGAAGCATAGGTAACATCACGCCATGGATGACACTAGGTTAGGATATCTAGGAAAATCATACCGAAAATAGACAATAATTTATGTTTTAAGACAAGAGAAAAATTCATGGAGTCTAGATAGAAGAGGAATACCCCCAACAAGTGAACATATCAATAGGTCTAACAAGTCCCTTGAAGAATGAGACTAAGGAGTAGAGGAATGCCCCATGATAAAACCCCCAAAGAGTGGAAAATTACTATTACAATACCTTCCACCTAAGTACCTAAGGATTCCCATGTGCTATATTTTCCAAACTAGTTCATCAAACTATTTCCACCAACCCATTCTTTGAAAACCATTTCACAAAAACATTTCAAAATGATTTGAATACCCTTTTACATTTTACAAAAAGAGGGTAAAACCATCTATTATAAAAAACTAGTTCCACACACTCAAAAAAAAATTAGTTAAATCATTAAATTTAAATTAACAAAACAATTCATCAAAATATGAGAAAATTAGTTCAGCAACATAAGTTAGAGATGGAATGAAATACCTCAAAACCCTTGTTGTACACACCCACAACATAATCAACCAATAAAGAAGAACATAAAACAAAAATTGAGGCCTTAGAACCATTCCTCACATCTCATAATTGATTAAATTAAAAAAAATGGTTATAATTATCGAGGAAACAATGAATACCTCAAGAACATGCACCTTCCGTAGCACAACCCACAAAGGAACAACCCCCCCAAAAAAGATCATACAATGGATCTAGAAAACAAATATCATAAAAATAACCATAGATCCCAAAAACCAATAGCCTAATTAAACACTAATACTGCAATCAAAAGAAATTAATAATTAAAAATGATTATTCACCTAGATTGATGAAACCCAACTATAACAATGATCAATCAGTGAAAGAATCAATCTGAATTCAATGGAGGCTCTCAAAATCACTGAAAAAGATCCCTTAGTTAGTAGGGGAGAGGGTTCTGGAATAATTTATTAACATTCAACCAATGCATCACTATAAAATCCATTTCCACGACATTTACATGGCATGTAATCCATTTACATGTCATATAATCCTTCAGACATAAATACACTGGAAAACCCATCACCTTTTTATTAAAAATTGATCTTATATTATTACATGACATGTAACCTTAAATAGTGTTTAATCATTCATGTTGTGTGATCATATCATGAAACGATCCAAAAAACCATCACACATTGTATACGCCCATTACACTATGTGTAAATTTTATTCCGATAGAAAAACAGATTGTTCTTACATAAAAAACCGAAAAACACTTCCAGTATCCACTGAACTTGAGGAGAACCCTGAAACTCCATTAACACATTTATTCCCGAACTCCATTTATTCAGAAAAAGATACATCCCAAAACACTAATTCATTTTTCTCAACAAATATTCTATATCCTCAAGATTCCCAATATTGACGAAATTAATTAGCAAAACATCTAAAGAGATGGAAAATAACTTAAAGCAGATAATAGGTTGTCACAACTAGAGGCTCCATGAGGGGTCCTATTTATTATACCTATTATTCTCACCCAGTGTTTATATAAACCAATGTTTTGGTATATAGGAGTGATATTTCCATAATATATCATTAAATCCTCTAGAATAATCAAATTTGAAATTTATATGTTCTCAAAAAACACTAACTACAAATTCATAATAAAGTTGAAGTATAATGTCGATCCGTTAGAGAGTGGGAAATATAGAGATGACTTTAAACCAAAGGTCAGGTCATACCAATTCCAATTTGATTTATTAAACTAATGATGAAAATTAAATAATTAAAATAGAGTTATAGTGATATAAATGGTGGAATAGAAGGGGAAAATGGTAAATTTTGTGGTTTAGACAAACTGATAATCCTAAATCTAGCTTTGGATTGACCTACATCTTAGGCTTCAAAGTAGTTTAAAGGTCACTAATTGATCTTGTTCTAAAAAAAATTATCCACCTAATCTAGAAACAAATTTTTGATCCATATTAATTGACAACTTAATCATAGGAAACTTGGATTCTAGGAAGAAATAATCAAAATCTATTGGTCTTATCATGATCAACTCCAACTAGGTCATGGTTGCTTGATTACACCTCTGATGGTCATGTTATATCCAATCAAATTAGATTGAAAATTATTTTAAACATTTTTACTCTTCATATGGTTACCATATATTTATTTTCAATATTCATTAATTTTAAATCCACCTCTACTATCGACCCCTAAGGATTTATCCAATCATAATTGGGTGATTTCCATCAACAAATAAATTGTATTTCATATAGAAGAGATCTGAAGAGAAATAATGAGAAAAAAGTAAAAGTAAAGAATTTGGAATTAAACTAATTATAAAACCAAAATTACATCAAATATAGAAAAAGAAAGGAATAGAAAAAGTTAAACGTATCTACAAAGAACTCTAGGTCAAAACCATATGGAAGCCTCTCGGTAGTCGATCCTCTCCATATTTAGAATTTAATTTCAAAACACCTGGAATATATATATATATATATATTAGACTAGATATAATTTATAGTCTTACTCAATTCAAAATAGGATTTAATCAGGCATTACTAGGTTTAAATATATTACTCCCATCAAATATAAGTAAAAAAGAAGAATTTTCTGGGCATGTTTGACATATTCACATCTTGTAAAGCTTATATGATGTGTAATGTGTGGGACTTGAAATGTTCAAAGCATGATGCCTAATGGTTTTTTGGGGAAATCATGGAAGTAATCACAATGTCACACATATGTGTCACACCATGACACAAGTGGTCTTAACTATAAGATTTTTTATTCTTTTGTACATTTTGTAAACAGTTCCTGCCTTGAATAATTTCACATTGTGTAATGAGTACATGACATTTAAAGTTTTTTTCCAATTATGGAAGCTCCATTTGAATTTGGTTCTTCATTTTTGTGCCTCATAAACCTCCTATGACCATACAAAATCATGGGAAATTTTTATTCAATGGATGTATTTTCTACTTTGTCTTCAATATTCAATCTCAACTTATACATATTTCCATGGTCACACTGTTTCACTACGTGACTTGGGGAAAAGTGCCTTTATATTTCCCCATTACAACATCTTCCTTTATATTTCTCCAAATGTTTTTCATGCACAACAATACCCAATACATCAATATCTTCCATGAAACTAGACTTTAATCAATAAATATTCAATAAATTTACATATAAAAACCCATCAATATATAGCTATAAAATAGATATATCAATAAGAAGGCTGGTGATCGGACTTGACATTATTAGCTTGTGGGGTTGTTCTTGGGCTATTTGGGATTCGAGGTCGCTACCAAATAATTTTCATTTTGTACATGTATTTTCCTCTTTTAATTCATTCCATTATTATAATATTAAAAACATATTTTGGAATCTCTTTACATTTATATAACTAGGAGTTGTTTTGTGGTTTTTTCTTATATCTCATTCCCCATATTCTTTTAAAGGTTAATTCCGTTCATTTTTTTGTTTGACATTACCTTAGTGATAGTCATTAAAATGTGTCCTATTAGATGCAAGCTTCGAGAATCAGTATCTACCTTATCTTATTTTTGTACTAGGAGGGTTACCTTTAGGGAGAGGGGGTCATGACATTGAGAAATATAAAAAAAATAAAGAATCTAATAGTAAATCTTTCATAAGACTATAATACTATAACATTAGTGGGAAAAGGTTTCTAGTACCAAGATATAATTCAATAATATTATCAAATATACTTTTTTTGAAAAAATATAGATGTGTCTATTTCATTTTTAAATGATGCATGGGATTGGAATGGAGTTTTGTGTTGTTGGTGGGACAACTATTACATTAGACACATATACCCAAATATTTTCTGGGCGGTTTTCAACAAGGTTAATTCATGGATCCCAAAACACATAATGGTTCCTCTATTCAAAACTACTTTCCAAAGGTATGTGAGTGTTGGAAAATATCCTAACGATGCTTAGGGATTCACATTGGTCAAGTGAATGGGATTTTGGGCTCATCAAACCTTTGGGGGGATTTGCATGCTATGGGACTCTCTTATAAATTTAATATATGTTCAAAAATACTTTATTAATTTTCATGTATGATGTAGGACACCCTTTAATTAACAATCAATTATTAGCATGCATGGAATTGATAATCATCTATATGTATCTGCGGTTCTTTATCAATAGAGATATTTATATGTATCCAGGGTTCTCTATAAATGGTACGCTTTGTGAATATATTATATATTCCTTTTTCATTTATTATCATGATACTGGTTTCAAGCCACATAGTGGGGAGATCTAGATTTTATCATCATCTAGGGAGAGAGGAGTTGTTTTAATGTTGATATCAGACCCGTGAGATGGGATTTCTATATATCCTCATGAGAGGTATCAGAAACCACATAGTTTGGTTATGAGGACCCATGTCTATGGAGGTCCTATGAAGTTTTATCTCATTGGGTAAAAGCCCCTTTGAGAGAATTGATTTGGAGATTATACCAAATAGGAGGCTCAGGTGTTTGGTTTGGCTTATGCTCAAGAAAATGACCGTGTTTGGTTTTTGGGGATTTCACTCGAAATTTTACCCAAAGGTTTTGGATTGTGTTGATTTCATGATCCCCACCAACTTCAAAGCCTGCATGATTCATGAAAGGTGTGAGATAAAATAGGAATTGGAGGATTGGGAAACCACACAATATAATTTTTCTGCTCATATATTAGACCAAGACCTAAAGGGATATGGAAAGAGAACGAGATATCATATCCAACTCCTCCTATCATTTTATCATGGATATTCACATTTTACAACCCATATGGATAAAACCCAATGATATTGAGAAGTATAAATTAATGAAGCATGATAGGTATTTCAAGAAATTATATGGGATTACTATAGGAGGGATGACCTAGTGACTAGTTACTAGGGAAGAGAGAAGGATAATGCACTAAACTTAAAAGGTAATGGAAAGTGTGATCCTCTTCCTCCCCACAAGAAATAGAAGATCCTTGGTCTTAGATAAAACTAGGGAAGGATATGGTCTAATCCCTACTATATGAGACCAATAAATCCCTAACACCTCCCCCAGTGTTGGGGTCCTTGTGACCGAGGGAATACATATCCACATACACCCCAACAACCATAACCATCAAGTTAGACAAGTGTGGGGCACCTTTGATTGATAGAATAATATCTAAATGGGAGACAACCTGGTGTGACTCCTACCATGGTCTTGCAAGTTTAGAGGATTAAATGGAGGTTTAAATTTAGACCCCTCTGATAATATATCCAAAGTAAGAGGAACCCTATCATTAGTGGCTCAAAAGAGGGATTGGAAGGGTCTCATGTAGGTCCTGGCTTGACAACAAGGGGTTTATTTGTGTAGGACTTATGAGGAGATGGAAGTGATTCACGTAGGGTGGTAGGCCTATATGAAATGGAGGTTCCTTGGGATACTTATCATATAGCCAACAACGCAATGGTGAGGTCTTACTCTATGCACCACGGGTCTCCTCAGGTGTCCCAGGAAGGGTCCCAAGAAGGTCCTAGGCTTTGGAAGGTACCTTCATGCAAGTGGTTTTCCACTAAGGGATAGGGTTCCTCATGTAGGTTTCTTATGTTTTATACCTTAAAGGTACATTGATCTCACTATCCCCCCTTAATTTTATCCTTTATAGGTTTGTGTAGGGATACCTGAGGGATTTGTTGAGACCTAGGTAAAGGGGATACATGACTAGAGCATAGAGGCTAATTTTGGTTTTTTATTTGTTAAAATGATGAAACCTAGGGCCCAATTTATTGGCAAACAAAAACTGTGTTTTACAGAGTTACGCCATGATGGTTCATAGTTCAGGTTCCTGACTCAGGTACCCCATGTAGGGGTGGCCAGTCTTTCAGTTCCACGTAGGGGGCCACACGAGGTTTCTAATGAATAGGTGTATGTGTGCAGCCTAGTGTAGGAATGCTACTATTATCCATTTCTGTATCTTCACCTACCTAACATACTTTGGTTACTCTTAATAATATTTTTACCTCATGTGAAAAAAATTGGTATCAACAAAATCCATCCCTAAGGAGTGGATCTGTTTGAAAGAAAAGGGTATAGTACCAAGGTAAAGAGTGGAAAATATTTTGAAGGTGGTGAAGGTATTCTATGTAGGGTAATCGTATAGGTTAGTATAATATGTCTGATGCGCAAGTCCGGTGTGAAAACATGTTGTGCATGTCCACAGTGTATGTTTGATGTGTAGACCAACAATGTTTATAAATTTTGATTACCCTTAAGAGAATTATTCCTTCCACACTCATGACTCTTTGTCACGTCATGTAATTCGTCCACCCAAATGCACTTATTATTGTGCATAGATCTCTAGAAGAACTTCTTCATATATGTTGATGGTACAGCCACTTGAGCGACCATTCTGTATGAAACCACCTTTTCAAGGAGCTGATGCTAGACCTCTTGGTCAAGGGTCCTACACAAAGGGCATGGTCAATGGCCTACAAGAATTACCTAATAGATGTTAATGCATGAAGGAACTAATTTAGGGGAATTAATAAAGAAATTTACTTTTCCAAAATTTTGAAATTTTTTAAATCGATAATTTTTCTTAATAGGAAATCTTGATGTCTTCTTGTAGGTTTTCAATGACTTCATCAATGGATTATTTCAAGAAATATATTGCACATAAATCATATATGATCAAATATATTGGGATAGAGTACTAAGAAATGTGATAATTCACTCTCTCAAATTTGGTGAGGCACTTGAAATAGTATCATTGAGAATATCCATAAAGTGACTAACTACCCCTATAGGATTTGTGGCCTCTAAGGTATTCTCTCATCCCAAAGACTCATAGTTATTTCCAAAAGTCTTGTTTTAGGGAAGAAACCATTTTTCCTATTGACAATGTATCTTATGATGGTTATACATCAAATAAAGAATGGATCCTATTGGTTTTTTCATGCATCATAGCCACTACACCCCAAATCTAAAGCCTCGCACCTAGGAGTCCAAGAATCACTGTTATGAGTTAACATTCTACACTTCACATATAGATTATCCCCAAGGTTAGAAGAAGTGTTGGGACTACCAATATCTAGTGGTTAGGCCTAAATTCATGTGGTCATACTATGTGGGCCAAAAAAATCATATTTCAAGGAGCTGTGAGACATCATCATATATAATGTTTTTTGGGTGGGGAAGACTTATGTCTACAATAACCTATACATCATCCCTGAGATGGTGAGATTATGAAAACATAATAAAAACTCTTTCCATATAACACATGAGGAAATTTTAATTATATTATGGGACATATAAAAGATTTATGGTGCTCCCATTCTCAAGGATATGTATGATGTGTTCATCTCATTAAAGACAATGTGGGGTGATGTTGAAAAGATGCCAGTTTTGGCCCATGATATTTTTACGGTGGTTTGAAAGGTGTAGAATAAAACCATCAAACAAGGGGTAAAATACATCCTAGAATGTGGATGAGGTCTTTCCATAAGTTATAAGGAGAAGGTACCACCTTCCATCATCCTAAGAGATACCCCACCTTTGAAAATTGGGGTGCTCCTAGAAATTTTTTTCCTATATTGGAGAAGGATCTGTATACCCATTAGGGTTACAAGTTCAATCCTGTAGTCTTTTCAAAGACCCATATGGATGGATTCCTTTCAATTTTTTTGAGTATCTACCTTCTTCCAGTCCAAAAATCCAATGGTGGTGTGAGACAAGGGACCTTTTTATTACCATCCAAACTGGCATAAGGGAGCAATATAGGCTTGGTTTCCCTTGTCCTGGCGAGGATATAAATTTTGTTTATGTATACATACACTGGTAAGGCCCCATTTATAATTTTAGGGCCACTATAAGTGTTAAGGGGGTTGATTCTAGCACACTTCAGTTCTTATGTTGTTCTAAGAGGAGTTATAGTCCCTGAAGGCCGATACCGCCTATTTTTTTAGATTTTTTCTGGGATTCATACTTTAACCTTAAAGAATGTATAAGTAATGAGGATGCTAAACATATCATGATAGTTCAAATTCTTCCCTTATGGTTATCTTCCAATTGAGAATTTCACCGATAATGGAAAGGTTGATGATGATCTGAGGGTGTACATGATGGAATTTAGAGACAACATGTTTACAGATTGTATTGATAGTGAGATAAATTGTGATGAATACACTCCATGTCAATTTACCCACTAGTTCAACTGTCTACAACAATCAAGAGTATTTCATACAACACAAGTTCATCTTGAGAAACACCTAATGGTTTCATGATAGTTCTAGATCCTGATGGCCATAGAGGTGTTTCAAATGAAAATAAAACTACATCTATTGGGTGCATCGATCATATTAGAGTCTGGGTATTTTGATGCATGGATCCCTTAATACCCTCAAGGGGTACTAATTAATGGAGTTCACTAGGTCATGGCTTTAAAAACTTTAGGTCGTGGCATTCTGGGTATAAAGGTTCAAACTGATGGTGATGATGTTGAAGCACTGAATTCTTTGAGGTGATCTTGGGAAAATACCATTGAGACAGTCATGGATTAGAAAACTACATCTTCTAATCCATGTTCGTCTAGTTGCTATCTCTAGGATGAGACTCAGGTTCCGGTTACCCATCATTCTGTGAGAGTAGAGATGCCTAAAAAGGATTTGAAGACAAAAGGTGTCATGCATTCCTCACAACCAACTACATTAACCCCAAAGAATGTGTTACCCCTACTGATCCAAGTTTGGAATGGAATATCTCACAATATAAAAGAAGCATGGGAATTTCTCCAAGATTTCATACCCATCCTATAGATGGGGGATGTCCAAAAAACCTATGATCTTTAACCTGATAGTAATTTGACTAAGGTGGTACAATATATTCGAAAGTTAGAGATTTTGATATATAAAACTAATGATTGGATATTGACCACAACATGAGTATCTATCATGCTAGATCATGGAAATCATTAATGGCTAGTTAGTAACATCAAAGAGGGATGAGATGATTTCAACAACCCTGATGTTGTATCACCCACTTATACCAACTAATTGTTTACTCTTTCATCCACCATCACTAATTTTAAGGGTATCTATTTTTTAGTTTGGAGGATTGGAAGAAGAATAAGAAGAACCAAAAAGAAAAATTCTTGGGTTTTCGAGGTATGGACTCATGGGCACCCCCATTGGGGTAGTGGATGAGTGTCCTAAATCCTCAGAACTATCCTCAGGTCAGAGGAAAATGGTGGAAGAAATAATGGGAAGGTCTTCTCCATTGTGACCTCAGGTGCCTATTTATAAGGGGACTTATATGGGACCATATCCATCCAAAGAGTGTAAGTGAAATAGGGCAATAAATTTTTCCAGACGTATGCACTACAATAAGTCTTTGTGCTATCATTTAATCCCAAGACATGCTCGGCATACTCTTTTGACTGTTCTCTCCCTTTACTGAATATGCATTTCTTTTATCACTTAGGGGATACAACACTGGTCCTTCAAGGATCAAGGGGGACACCTTAGAGGATGCACCAACCCATGTTCATGAATCCAACATCTTTATGGATTAAGTGTCAAGATTTGAATCAGCATCCTCCCGAATTAATGTAGAGAGGGGAGAAGACCGTGGTAATGTCAGATTCAAACCCTATAGTCTCATGTGTTGTTTCTAAATTTTCTCTCTTGATATTTAAAATATATAACCTAAACTGGAAGACCATATAGCAGTCAATGTCAGTGCTATTTTTACTCTATAAAGGGATAATAGGGATCTCGGATGGTCTGATAGAGGTGCTGGTGCTAAATCTGACTATGTAGGTTTTCACAATGATGATATTTTCTTAGGTTTCTCCAAAGAGAATTTATGGAGAAGCCAATTTGGGTCCTAAGTATCACCTATCGAATACCCCAACTAGTGAGGTTTCTATGAGATGTGAGGGATTATATAATCATATAATGGGTTAAATAACAGACCTTTGGAATATGTTAATAATAATAAATATTCCCACTCCTCTAGAGGATTTTGGAAAATTTAATAGATTATTGGATATGTGTGATTTCTATATTTCTTTAAATATTAAAATATAATCATTCTCTTTCTATTTGATGTATTACATAGGAGTTAAACAAATAAAACTTTTTCTATCGAGAACGTTTTTAATTCAATTCATGACTGAGGCCTCCAAGTCCATCCTTATCCTGTTTTTGAGGAAAGAAAAACTAGAAATTTTGAAGCGGGAGATTCTTGAGATCACTTGATCCCGATTTCTGAACAAAATCTAGAGGATGATCCTCATCAATAGGTCATTTCCCCAAGAACTAAGGCTAAGAGTGTTGGGGAGGCATCAATTACAATATTTGACCCAATAAAGGGTGATTGTTATTAATCATTTTGGTTACTTCACTACCTTTGTAGTCTACTAATATCTTGATATTGATGAAGGGTTTCACCTACTATTCTGCACCATCGACTTTGACAGTCAAGATTGAGAGGGGTGGGGTGGTTCTATGCCAGTTCACCTAGTACTGGTTGGTGAAACTGAGTCTGTCTTTGAGTGAGTAGAACAAGACGAGTCATTGAGTTCACTAATCCCAGAATATATCTCTCCCTCTGAGAGTGGCTCTGAGGTAGACTTGGAGACATAAGATGGTCCTTACACCATCATGTGGTGATTTTATTTATTCAGTATCGAGATTATGAGAAACAATCACAGAAAGGTGAGGCATAGTAAGAAATCTAGTTTGAGGATCTCAAAGAATCCTTATCCCATGCTGAGCTCATCCATACCAAGGTAGTTGAGCAGTATCAATATCTCCTTGATGTGAAACATCTCCAAATGGTGCACCTCCATGAAAAAATAAATTAAATTAAGTAAGAGATAGTTCAACTCCAATGATCCTTAATAGAGTCCTTGGAACAAATAAATGATTTTATTTCTACAGAAAAGAATAAGCTTTATAAAACTTAGGAGGATACTACTACACAATTGGCTGGGTTTTGGCAAACTGCAAACAATACTAGGGCTACAGGCCACCAACTTAAAGCCTATATTGAGGAGAAGTTATAAAACTTATTAGAGAGACTCTAACATGTGGAATCTACTTCGTATTCAAGATCATAAATGAAAATGGATTTTTCTTTCAATTACTTGTTACTGTATTACTTTTCCCATTGTAATCCTAATATAACATAGAAAATAACTAATTTTATTGAACATAATCGTGTTATAATTACAATGGTAAGGGTAATTTAGTACTCTAATTTTTTTCCTAAGCCATGGGTCATAGTAAGTGTAGTTCAACTATTTCTAGGATCATATAGAAAACCCTATGAACCTTCCAAATTTTTTTTATCTCCCTAATTTTTTCCTTAAGTCCAAAATAAATAAGACTTAGTAGGTGAGACTTGGCTATTTTATAGCCTACCCTTTGTGGGTTTTCATCCTAATAAGTTTTCCATATGAAGCGCGATGTATCAACAATGGAAAAATGGTTTAGTCTACCTGAACCTACTCTACCATTTCAAAATCCTTCGATATTGCACATGTTAGAAAAATTGGTTGGAAGATATCTATGCTCCGATAGTAGAACCAGGTCAGTATGTCATCTGTCAGCTCCTAGAATATGTGTTGAAGTCGACGTGTCTAGAAGGCCAGCTGATTTTGTGTGGATTAAAGTTGGGGAAGAATTACGGTATAAAAAACTTGTTTTGTTTGAATCATGGTCTGATTATTGCTCTACGTGCAAAAAACTAGTTCATGTCATGACTGTTTGCTGGCATGGAAGTCAGTTGAATATTGTTTCTAGAGGCAGAGGTAATAGTTTGGTTGCTGGATCTGAACAAGGGATGATAGAGCCATCATTACTGGGTGCCTCTAGGGACCAACCTAAGGTGGAGAAGTTACTAGATAAAAGAATAGAGGACAATCCAAAGGTGGCTGATATCTTCGAACGCTTGAGGAAGGATCTGGGAGCTCCTCAGGTTGCTGGGCTAGAACCTGGAGTTTTAGTGGAAAGTGGTGTGGTTAGCGAGGTTGACACTATGAATTCTATCCTTGGAACTTATGAACTGGATTTACGAGTAGGGGATGGTATAAATGATTAAGGAGTGTCCCAACCTATTGGGGGGTTAATGCTAAGGATGGACAGGACTAGGTAGAACCAAAAGATGTCTATGATAGAGTGTCTAATGATAAACAGGGACTCCAACTGAGAAGGTCCTTGTCTTGTATTAACTTTAATAACCGCTTTGATTGCCTGGGTGATGATGGTTGTGCAGAGGGCAGCAGTAGTAGCCTCTCCGAAGCAGAGTCAGGAAAGGAAATCTCAGATGACAATGACAATGTCATTGCAATTAGAGAGTATGGTAAGGGTCTTCACAGCCCAAGGAGGAAGAGAAGGAATAATGAAAATAGGGATCCAGGGAGTTTCATTTCCAACAAGAAGAAGAAAAATAAGGGGTGTAAAGACTATTCAGGCCTCCCTAAACCAATGGAGAAACGGTCGGCTTAAAAAGGTTGTAACATAAAGAAGCAAGAGCTTCAGGGAGTGGAGGGAATCAAGAGGAATCCTGGTCCAATTGGTAAATTCAATGAGGTTACAAAGGGTAATGATCTTCTTGAATCACCGGTGGTTTCTCAAGGGGAGGCAGAAGAGAAGCAGGCTGGGGACCTTCCTGGAGGGAATCTATTGCAATCTGAGGACGTGTAGTTGGAATAGGAGGTTATAGTCACTACGGGAAAGTCTAATGGACAGTAGTGGGTGGTAACTATAGAACCTAAACAATCTTTATAAAATATTATGCATTCAGGAGAAGATTAGAGGATAAAGTCCTTAAAATTAATGCCACAAATAGGAAGTAGCGAGGATGATGAGAAGAGAGATACGCGTGGACACTAATAGTAAGAAAAGTGAATGGATTTACATGTAGGAATTTATTTTTATCAGGGGATTCAATGGAGGGAAGACCAATATTAATGAGTACATACAGGTTTGGGATCATTTGGAAACACACTTTGAAGTTCTAATAATAGAGGACCGAGGCTTACAGGTACCATCTCTTTCCTATGAATTATTTAGGGAGAATGCCTTTGGTAGTCTTAAGTTATTTTTCAACAAGTATGTGGTTCACTTTAGTGGTGTACAAGGGTGATCTTGGGGTTTCTCACTTATCCTAAAAAGTGTTCTGATAATAAAAAAATTAACTTTCAGTCAGAATAAAGGAGTTCTCTCCTAAGGATAAATATACCACCAATTAAGAAACCCTTTTTGTGGGTGACTTTATCAAAATCCAACTCGGGTGTGTTACTACATAGTCAAAAAGTGGTTTCGTCCAGATAAAAGGACCTAGAATTTGATGGGTGACTTTTGAAAATCCAACTATATTGTATAAAATCATAGTTAGGAAAAATGTTTCATTAGGAATTATGACATTCAACTACTAATGGTCAAGTGGTTTGTGAATATCCATATTTCTCAAAATCATGATGGGTGGATCGACAAGGGAAGGTTTCTTGGAATGAAGAGAGTGTCTATATTGGAATTGACCCTGAATGGGAAACCAAACCTTCATGAAATTTTCTTTTGTGATGGAGGGTAAATTTTGTTAAATAATCGAGTAAGGGGGGAAGGCCCCTCTTTGATAAGGGTTAAGACATTGTGTTATAAAATTTTGGGAAACTTGGACATAAACTATGTAGTTTAATGTATTATAGTGAGAATGTTCTTGTACAATTTAACATCTTGTGACTAAGAAATTGTGATTTTTAGTTTAATGTCATGAAAAAAGTACATTGGGGTCTGCAATTTGAGGACCTTTTAGCTATGAAAAAAATATTATTATTGGGTTATTCCATGAAGATAGAATAAAGAATGTTCCATTATCTCTAGGTATGATGAGGGAAATTTTTAACATATAATTATGGGGTTTTCAAATCTGATAAATGAGGTGTAATAAGTATTCAATAAATCATAATTTAATTGGGGATTATGGAGATAAAAGAGGGTTCTCCTAAAGAAAAATATTCCACTAGTTGACAAAACGTTTTTGTGGGTAACTTTATGCAGAGCCAACTGGGGAATGTTATAGCATAGTCAAACAATGTAATACTTTGGTTGATGGTCCCATTAGTGGTTTAATTTATGAAAAGCCAAATGGGGTGTGTTACGACATAATCAAGATACAGGTGTCCTCAATTTTTAAACATTCTATATCTGATAACCAATGAAATATTATGGGGATTCGACGCTACCTAGACCCAGAGTTTTGTTTGTGGAAGAAAAGTGATTGAATGTGGGGGGACCATTTTAAGTCAAAATTACCCAAGAATGGGGGAATATGTTTCCTACAGGGGTCTGTCCCAAATTCATGAAGAATGGTGCTTGTATTTTTACATCATTTGACTAGGACCATAGTATTATGGAAATGATAAGTAATATGGTGCTTACCAGACCAAGGTTATTCTGCCATGCTTCATACATGATGTAGGAAATTGTAAACCATGATCTTGGGGTTCTCAGATAAGAAGAAATTATATGGGACAACTATGTGAGGGATAACCACAGAACGAGTTCAAATTATGTGTTACATCATAATGATGTTGAGTCTTACTAATAAATAAGAGGATTATCTCAAGGACAAAATGTGTTACTAGTTGACAAACCCATTTGTTGGTGACTTATTCAAAGATGACTGGGGAATTTTACTGCACAGTCAAATGGTTTAATCCTTTGATTGACATGACTTTTCATGGCTAGATTTTGAAAATTACACTGGGGTGTGTTACTGTATAGTCATAAAAAGGAGTCCTCATGTATCCTAAATTCTATACCCAATAATTGGATAATGATTATGAGTATCTGAAACTGTCCAAGATTAGAAGTATGGAATGTGTAAGGTAAATGTACAAGCACAAAGGAAGAATTTGGAGTGATATTTTCCATGAAGTATAGAGTCTCTTGCAAGATATGACTCAAATGTAGGAGGGGAATATCTGTTTCCTTGGTAAACCCCTGAATGCGGTGACTGAAATTAAGATCTCCAACACAAATCTTTATGCATATGCTGAAGAGGGGGAATTTTTTCTTTACCCCATGGATGGACTAGGACATGAGGTCTAGGTTTCATTACATATCCCACAAGAATGATAATCTAGCCACATGTATTTCTTGAGGAACCATATAATTTAAATTCATGCGATATGGACATTATCCTTGTAGTTTAACTTACTGTGGTAAGGAAATAGGTGTATCGACCTAAAAAATATTGTGGCTAGAAAATGATATAATATTCAGGCCTCACTACATATATTATGGAAATGAGAATCAAGTTACAAGTAGTTCTAGAGTATATTCCTAATAATGGTTGGATTCTTTTGTGTGGAATATTTTTTTTTCAATATGGTGACACGAAAGGGGTGATAACACACATTGGATCCTCTTATATAAATTTAACACATATATAGGAGAGTGGTACCATTTTACATATTCTATATGGACCAGAATATAGGATCTAGGCATCAATACATGTCTCATGGGAGAGATAATCAAGATATACATAGTTCTTAAAGAACCGTGATGTTAAAATTCATGCAGTACATATATTTTGTGTGCCTTTTAAGGTCTTGAGACTAGGTCTATGATAACCCTAATGTGAATTGATATTCCTTAATTATACAGGGAATGTTTTTTACCAAAAATTCAAAGCCCACGTCATTTATTCTTGGTGTGAGAAATAAGGAGTGGAAAATGTTTCTTTCACCCCACAAAGGCAATAGAATTGAAGGACAGGGGAATTTAGATTTTGTGGGGGTTGGACCCAAATGTTGGATCTAGGAGTCAAATGGTTCCATGTGAAGGTATAAACCATACAAATGGAGGGTTTTTTTGCAGATAGACCAAGATGTAGAGTCTGGGTATCACTTCGTATCTCATGGGAATGAGAATCAAGCCACATGTAGTTCTTGAATATAGTTCACCACATTAACCAGGTTTTGACATGGGGAAGATGGGACTTTGTTATCATATAGAATAATAGATGGAACCACGATATAAGGTATAGGCATCACTAAATGTTTCTTTGATATGAGAATCAATCCATATATAGTTATATAATAGAGGTGTGATTAGGAGTCCAGCAACAAGAATTTTGACCCGCTAAAGCACAGATTGAAATGTTATACAGTTTTACATCATGTAGTAAGGACGTGAACCATGAAGTTTTACGTCATATGGTAAGGAATTTATTATATAGTTTAACATATTGTGACTAGGAAGTTATACTATGTAGTTTAATGTTGTACAAAAAGGACATTCGTGTCATGCAGTTTATAAACTTGTGATGTAGATGATATTTCATGGTTTTTAAGGTCATGCGATAAAGACCAAATACATAGTTTAACATCGTCAAAACTGATATGTATCACACTTTTATCACAAAAAGTAATTTTTGATAAACCTTACATTGGTTGGAGCCGTAATGAGATCTCCAATCATTGAGATTAAGGAATAAGATCCATTAGAATATACCTTGTGTTTAGAATAAGGTCTCCCCCATTTTGGCTCAAGATTTTGAGGCTTATTTTTCAATATCATTGGAGTTATAAGAACCAATAAAATTTTTCCTTGGAGGAATGAGAAGAGGTAGATGATCTTTTTAAAATATTGAACTATCCAATTTTGATGGACCACCAGATGATTTAGGGTGTGAAATCTTATCTCATCAAGTAACTCTAGTTCATCCAGTAATTTTTTTTATTAGCCATCCGTCAATAGCTGAACACATATGGAAATTCAGAGTTATCGAAATTGGACTTCAATGGGTACGTCCACTTAACTTCCATATATAATTGAATACTGCGACACCCTTGTGGCAGTACAAGTGGTATTTTGGTATTCCCATAAGGCATGAAATAGGTTTTTATAAGAATTTTTTTCTTTATCCACCATATTCTTGAGAATATTAGAGAAGGTATTATTAAAGGCATTTATTTGTTCATTAGTCTCTATATGATAATAGGATGAGTGGTTGTATTTGATATTATACTCTTGATAAATATTTTATAACTCAATAGAATGGAAATTAGTGTCATTTTAAATATAATTATTATATGAGGAACACAAAATACATTAATGATGTTGGCCTTCATGAAGCTAGATGTAACGCCCTGACCCCAGTTACCCAAAGTTGGTGCATTATTACATAACATTGGCATGATCACAATAAAAATCAAATATCAAAAGACCGATTGGTTTAGTAGCCTTGGAAACACTAGATATATTCATAAAGTTTTACATTACATCATAAAGTGACAAACTACTACAACAACATATTGTCTTCATAGTCCACACTATTATCCCCTCATAATATCCCTGCAGGTCATTCATAATTTACTTCTTCACATCTTGGGAAAAATAAAACATAGAAAAGGGGTGAGCTCAAATGCCCAGAACGGATAACAATATAGCGGAAACTCTCAGAAATAAGAATAAACATTTAAGGTAGTGTATAACTAAAACAAAAGCCTTTTAAACTTGAACTTCAACATAGTATGGAACAAATAAAATTAAATAATGCCATTTACTTATTCACATGGATATTATACTAATCGAATAATCACATGCAATATCAATAACCACTTTCATAATGATGGAATGCATAATGACAGACTATCATAACCACATAGCCAAGGCCTCATGCCAAGACTACAAATAAGATTTTGTCAAGGCCTTGTGCCAAGACACTAGTTTATCTCATGAGACCCACAGATGCATCGACGAGCTATAGCGGGCTCCACCCATCACATATTAAGTCCAATGCATTCCCATATGAAAAGGTTTAAACATTTTATAAACATCCATATTAAAACTAGCATACGAAATGTAAATACTTCATCCATAAACCATGAATGGTATAAAAATAACACATCCACAGTCAAACATATCACAAAACCTTCAATACAATATAGAAGTTTTGTATCATAATAAATCAACTTCAAATAAGTGTAAAATCCAACAAAGGATGTTGACATAGATGAAATCAAAACACTTTTTAGAGAAATATCTCTTTTTATTTTGAAATCATTTAAGAGCCATATATTTATAAAATAAAACAATTTCTTTGAAAATATTCTTATAATCTTGTAAGGCAAGCTTCGACGATTTTATAACAGCGGAGAATAGCCGCACCCGCCGTATAAGTTAAAAAAACATTCTTACCTTAATTTTGTCGAAAAGGTTAAAAAGAACCTTGTTTAGAAAATGAAGGAAAGTTTCCTTTATAAACCTATTATAAAATGTCAAACAAGGGTATAAATGACTTTAACCCATATTCTAGTAAATAGTAAAAATGTTTTGAAATTCATTTTTAAGAAACATGGATGTGGATGATAAAGAGATCCCAGTAGATTATTACGTATAAACAACCTCGGATAATGAAGAGATTGTGAAATAACCCTTACCTTGTACTTTTTTTTGGTTGAGGGTATGTTAACCTCCTGAATAATGGTTAAATAATTGTTATTAAATTATACAAGAATCATATATATTAATATGTTATCATATATGATCTTTTAACATTGCTTTGTTAATAATATTTTAGAATTATCGTCGTTTCGGGTGTTAACTTACTCGTTTTCTTTTATATGTTTTGTTATGTAAGACATGTTTGTCATGGATAGGTTGTATCTTAATCATATCCAGAATTATATCAAGTCCTTAGATACTATTATTAATCATCAAATGATAGTTATACTTGAATCGATACGATGGATAATGAATCTTATCGCATTCGTGGAGACGGTAGTCCGTACGTACGCACGAGCGACAATATCATTTTTTGATATTAAAATAATATATAATTGGATGATATAACATGTATACAGAATCATTATCATGTTATATTTATTATTTACATGAGTTACACATCATTATTATACCCATCCAGATAATAATTTATTGAATAACAATTACACCACGACGTGGAGACGGTAAGCCGTACGTACGCACGTATGGTATCATGTTATTAAAAGGATGGATAGAATACTGAATATGGTTGTACCATATTTATAATAAAATCACAGTATATATAATATACTACAGTTATTATTTTAGAATGGTAATATCAAAGAAGAAAGAAGTGGAAGAAGAAATGAATTTGAAAAAGGGTGGTGAAAACATTACCTCTTCTTTGGGTTCTTCCATTTGATTTGATCAAACGGGCTCTTAGGTTAGATTTATGACTAAAGGAACGCCTCTAGGATTAATTGAGGGATGTTGAGAGAGTATTTTGGCAGATTTTGGCCGAGCCAAAAATCTTTGAAGGTGTGATTTAATGAGAAGGGAGAGTGCCCTTTTATAAGAGGGGTGAGGGGCACCTTTGGAAAAGCTAGAAATATTATTTTATAATAAATTCATATTCGGTTTCTAATGGATCCAAAGAGGATTATTTAAATTTTAAAGTGGGGATAGGTTTAAAACCACTCAACCAATAGAATTTAGACAGGTTTGGCTCATTATACTAACCTTATCTTTAAGTATTAACTCTTAGTTAATTAGTTTCACTTTTACAATATCTCTTTGTATTTTTATATTATATGGTTAATAAACTCACTATATACATCTAAACGACCACCAAGTGGTACATTAATGATACACCTATCATGATATAAGTCACCTGGCCGAACCTTAGATTTTTAGGAATTTAATATCAATTAATAATATAATATTTTTTAAAAACATTACTTTATGTCAATTTTAACACTATTAAATAATGGATTTTTTTGAAACTCATAACAGAATTATTACTTCGAACAAAGTTACTTAAGTCACTCCTAACATGTCATATTAACATTGAAAATTAGTTTAACTCATTAAAAGTCTAAAATTATATTTATTTGGGTATTTATAATATCAATTATTTTAATTTTTCACTATTATGGTAATTATTGCATCATCATTGTTTCATAAATTATTTAAATTATTTAATGTCTAAAAATTATAAATAAAATATAATTATGTATGAAATATGTTTATATTTCTAATGAATATTTACAATCGAATTTATCTTATGTATAACCTTATATTAAAAAATGTTTTAGTAAATAAACTTTGATTGTAACTCTTTTATCTTTTCTTTGAATTAAATAATAATAAATGTCCTAATCTAATCCAAGTGGACCTAAATGATAATATTTTCTTCCTAAGGTTGTTTTTGGTCGAGATAAACTTTTAAAATAGAATTAGGCCATGTGTTAGGGTAATATTAATATCATTTTTACCCTTAATTACCCTATTTACTTTTAACCGTTGTAAATAAAAGTAAAAAGTTACTATTCACCAAAAATTATTTTCATCTCATTGAACCAAATTTTACTCCTTGATATTAACCGTGTCTCTCGGATTTTCTAAATTCCAATCACAGAAGTGGTAAAATTAAGTTGTATGAAAAATTCAGTTTTTTAACTACCACTTGGTAGTTTCGCTATTCATCAAAAATTGATGTTTTTCAGAACAATGCCAAAATTTCACCCTAGGCTATAATTGATATTCCGAATTCAAAAATGATGTCTATTTTACAAAATTCCAAACATAAAAGTTTAATTAATTAATTTTATAATTAATTCCCTCTATCACAACAAATAGCGTGTTTTTAAGAAACAATATATATCAAAAGATTGACAATTGTTTATGTCCAATTTCAAAGTGAAATTAATTATAATGAACACCATTAGATAAAATGGTAAAAAAATATTCTAATTATAATTTAAAACCACCAAATAATATAATTTATCACTATAAATTAATTTGATTGAAAAAATTTGTTTTTAAGTATTTTTCACTATTTATAAAAATTGGAAGTTCTCAGAAAAATACCAAAAATTCAACTTAGGATAATTTCGATATTATGAATCCAAAAATGGATACCATTTTGAAATATAAAATATATATAATTTCAAAAAGTAGGTATTACTATTCATAACGGCTAGTTTGATTGGTTGTTTTGTGTTAGAACTCGATGTTGCGTACAACACACCCTATCGCGTTATTCCAAGAGAAGCATACCGTAGAAGCTTGGGGTGTTACACTAGAAATGCTTTTAGCCCAAACTTTTTTGAGCGGTATTTCCTTGGACCATTTGGAGTATAATTTAGTAGCAGATAAGACGTATTTGAATTACTAGGAAGTGGAAAGATGATATGATCCAATGATATCCATCCCCCATGAGGAAAATTTCATGTTGTATCTGGTTGTATGTAGAAACAAAAGGGGCTGATAGATGAAGTTGGCATGCCCCTGGAAGTAATGATTTTTTTGGTAAATTTCTTACAATACTACACATACTTATAATAAACCTATAGACATCATGTAATAACCCACATTAATTTGACTTGTTTATTTAGTATGATATTAAAATAGAACTATTGTGTTAGTAGCAATGTGATCTAATAACCCAGATTTCTAGATAAAAGCCTCATGAAGTTTATACATCAATTTAAAATTAAATAAAAAACTAGGAGATTCCAATGGTTTTTGAAAAATAAAAATTGGTGACATTAGTCAAATTTTGGTGATTTTTAGTGAAGCAACTATCACTATAATTCTAAAATGGACAACATAGTGCCTCCATGGAGTTTTAAGTCAATAAAACACTGAAATATTTTATAAAAACATTCATGTAACTTCAAACTAACCCTATATCATAGAAATAGTCCCAAAATATTTTTTAAATGATCATTTATTATCATGGATAATGTTATACCCTGATATTTTGAAAGAATTCAACATTCGATAACATATACGACATGAAACAATAAGCTTAAACGAACCATGAATTAATATTACTTTATATATGACCGTTATAACATAGTTGTTGAATTGAAGGCTATGAAGAGGAGTGACTAAAATAATAAATATATGTACAATGATTCTACTCAATACATATTTAATTACTAATCCTTTACAAATAAACACACAATTTTAAGTTAAGTAATTTTATGCTTCAAAAATATTTTTTCTTTAAAACGATTATTATTATTATTTTGAGAAAATAATATAATTAATTGATATCACTTTTAGAAATTTTATTCCATAAAAATGATATAACTTTTTAAATTATCATATACAAATTATCTTTGAATGGAATTTTGATATTTTTCAAAAAAGATTAATTTTTTGGTGAATAGTGTAAAAATATCTATTTTATATAAATTTTACTTTTACATTAAAATATTTATAATGTTCTATTTTGTTTTTAATTTATTTTAAAATTTTGCTTTTTCATTTTTAATAAAAAATATTCCAATTAATTTCTTTATAATTGATTTTATACATAATTTTGGCATGAAAAAAGTTTTATAATTGAAATTTCAATTTTTTGGAAAACTATTTTTTGTCATGTTTTATTGGTTTATTTTAAAAGTAATTTTTTTAGATTATAGGAATTGAATTTGATAAAATTTATTTCTTATTTTAAATCATCATTTAAAAATTTGGTAAAAATATTACATTACTTTTTTCATAATGAATAGTGAACATGGTAAAAATGTTGTCACCATAGTAAGGGTAAAATTGGTAGAATATTGTTTAAACTATGAAATAAGGATACAAAATCATTCATAAACTTACCTATACCTTATTTTAAGAGTTTAATGTGACCACCCCATTCAATGTTTCTAAAATATTTCATTTTTTGTTCAATTTTTCTTTGATAAAGACCTTTATATTATTTTAAGAAAGGAAAATTCCAAAATGACTCTTTAAAGCTTTTAATATCTATAATATTTTTTGACAAACATAAAAACGTGTTATTAATAGTTATAAAAGTTTAATTGGAGGATGAATAATTTTTTAATATGGTAATTTATTTTTAATTTTTAGTGATGAAATAATTATCTTAAATGCTTACGCAATGCTAACACAATGTTTGTAAAAGGAGTAGAAAAATCATGTTAATAATTTTAATAATTTTAGAAGTAACATTATTTGGGTGATTTACGGTGTCCCAAATTTTTTAAGATATATATTATTTATTTTTAGTGTTTCAAAAGTTTAAATAAGAATTGTATTATTATCTTGATATTTTTTAAAGTCAAATTATGTGAATAGTCTCGAAAATGACTCTAATGGTATTTTATGTTAAATAATATTCTATTAAATTATTTAATGTTCATGAAAATATTATATTTAGGAAATTAAAATGGTATATGGTCGATCATATCATAAATGGTACACAAATTGTTCACTTTTCTTTTTATAGTAACTTTATTTACCCTTAATGTGTAAAAATATTGTTATCATGATAATTGTTAAATACGATTAATATGGGTTAAAAATAAGAGATCATTCTTAATACATCACCTAAAATTGTCTAAGTTTTATTAGATTTGATTATTTATACTATATTTACCTTATAATTTAAATATATCAGTCATTTTCACATTAGAATGAAAATTAATGTATATTAATTTTATACTTTCAGTATTTCGAAGGGTTCCCCTCTCCTCTCTTATATAAGAAGACCACCCTCCTCTCTTTATCACACCTCTATAGAACTAATCTTGACCAAAACCTGTCATTTTTTATTTAATTAATTATATACATTATTGATGTGCTGGTATTCTTAAAAGACCATCCCTATAGCCCTTAAGGATAGATCCAAATGAGGTTCTTCAAAGAGGAGGGAATCGTCATAACTGAGAATTTTCATTTTACATCTTCTTATACCTCATTAAATTAATTCATAGACATTAAAATATAATAACATCAGTAACTTACATATATTTTTATGTTATTTTGTTAATTTCATAATCTTAGCCATATCACTTTTCCATAAAATGGGAAATGAAACCATCATTCACACGTAAGTGTGGACTAGAGCCTCGTGAATCGATGAATTTTTTTTCTCATCACTTCCTTTCTTGGATTTTTATTATGATGGATTTAATTTGTATATATTGTATTCATGTAATAATTATGATTCTATAAATATAATATATCATCTATCTTCATACCATTCTAATAATTAAAAACAAAATCATCACACGTGTCTATATCTGGACTACCATCTCTATGTAGTGATGTACTTCATATTTCAAAAACTACATCTTAAGGATGGTCATAGGGATAGGTTTAATGAATTTATTTGATGTTTATAACATTATAATTATTTTATATATATAATATTTTATTTATTTATTAATTTTATATTAAACGAAAACTAAAAACCTTAGTCATATTTACATGTGGACTACTACCATGCTAGCAAGTGTATTTTGTTTTTCAGAATCTATTTTCATTGTTGATTTTGAAATTATATTTTATTTATAAAAATTATAAAAATTTAATTATTATTAGTATCCTGAATATGATTGATCAATGAAAACCTTTACCACGATCAACCTACCAAAGTTATCATGCAATTATGAACTAAATGTCTTCAAACCACCTGATGTAGACTTAACAAATTCAGTAATTAAATAACAACTTGCAATAAAAAACGGTTTAATGATAAAGTAATAATATTGAAAATGGATCTTAATATATTATATAATTAATATATATTTATTATACATGAGTTAAATACATATATAGAATGTCGAGACTCGAGGTAAGGGGTTTCTTAACTCAATTTACATTTATTTGATTATACTTCTTATATATTGACTGTGTTGTTATATGATTATGTGGGAAATGGACTCTAATTATATTATATTTTATTTCAAAAAAATATTTTGGTTTTAATGTTTTTGTAGGTAATCACCTTAATTATTAATTCTGATTTTAGTGATACAATATTTGTTAGGATTATTTGTATCAATGTTGTTTCTTAGAGACATGAATCATATTATTTGCATACTTACTTTTATATGGAATATATTCTATATATTTTGATAAAATATAATGAATGAATACTTTAAGTGGATATCTAAAGTTCATTTGAAGTTATTTATTTCATGATATATTGATTCAAATTTTATAAAATTTACAAGGGTTTTCATAGTCTTAATTTCAATTCATTGAGACATAATTCATGTTATGCAACGTGTTTTATTTAATATGGTGTAATTAATACCCCATGAATTCATTTTCACATATTATTTCATGTAATATAATATAATTTTATGAATCATTTTTTGTTCCTTTATTTTATGGATTTTTTATTCAATATTTACCCAAGTTGTAAGGGTTTCTCATCTCGAACTTCCTTCTTTGAGACAAGTTTTGATTGATCCATGTATAATCATTTATATAGTGTATATACTGAATATTTATATATAATATAATGATTATTTATATAGTCATTTTATTTTATTTTCTTTCTTATCTGCTTTCTTTCATTGGGTTTTTTTGTTTTAAAAGACCATAGATGATTCTTCTTTTAAAAACGTTGCTTCAAAGATTTTAAATATTTTTATCCAAACTATTCATCCATGTTAATTATATTATTTAAATAATTTTATTTTCTTATCATAAATGATTTCCAAAATTTATTTTTCATTATCTTTGAAATTATTTTAAAAGGTTTTAAATGAAAATTACTTTTTTTTACATAGGTAATTTTTTACTCTATTTACAAAAGATTGAAATTAATGTTTTTTTAAAGTTTATGACATGAATGAATTTTCACAATCTCTAAACTATTATTTTTTTAAATACTAATTTAAAATTTCATGGATTATTTTCAAAAAAAATATTTTTCTCAATATTTTCGGAATTTTTAGTTTTTAGTGATACTAAAATGAAATGGTATTTTCCCCTATTTTCCATGAAAAATCTTAAATGTATTTTTAAAGGTATTTCCATCTATGTCAACATAATTTAATGATTATAATGATTCTCCATGAATATGATCTTATTATTCCATTAACATCCTTTCCATGAATGGTTTATGATGATGTTTTGAAGATATTTGCATGGAAATTATTTTTTTTCCACTGGTCAATCAAGCTAAAAAAAGAAGGAAGGTTGTTTTAAAGGCTGCTATGTTTAAAAGTGAAAGATTTTATTTTTGTAATATGGTACTAGGACATATATGTGGATTTTTTATGGTTGGTTTTGTTATAAACCAATGATTGGTGATTATATTACAAATCAATTATGGGTGGGTCCATTAAATCCATCTAATGCATTGGGTAATGAAACAAAGTTAACAGTTGTAAGTTAATCCTAAGAGATGATAGAGTTAGATATTGTAAGTTACTCCAAAGAGATGATGGAGTTTACTGAATATTACTAGATCCTAAGAGATTATGGAGTTAATTGTTATAAGTTACTCCAAATAGAAAATGTATTTTACTAAATATGAGTAACTCTTAAGAGACGATGAAGTTAATTGTTGTAAGTTTCTTATAAGAGAATGTTTTAATTATACTATTAAGGTGATTACATAATGAATGTTTGATGTTCCAAGTTACTAACATAGTTTCATTATGGTTTAAATATGTTCTAATTTCCTTTTCATCAATGATTATTTTTTACATGGCTCATGATTGTTGACTTTTATGTGTCTCATCTATTGTTAAACCATTATGACATGTATCATTGTTTATATTCCTGTTTTGTATAGGTATAAATTATCTTATTTTATGCTCATTAATTTTGAATATGTACTCATACCCTTATTCTCATGTCGTGCTCACTAAATATATTCAATTTTTAAGGAAAATATTTCCCCTTACGTTGCATTTGATCTCATACTTCTTATATTTGTTTTCCAAATGTTATAATTATTTATGTTAAGTAATATATGTCCAGAAGGGTTTCATTCCACTGATGATAAAGAATTAATGTGGAATAATAAAAATGATTATATTAAAAAAAATGAGTACTTAAATACATGGATATTGTTATTTATGAATTTTTCCTAATTCTATAAAACATTAAACTAGAAAATATATTTAGGAATATAAGAAAATAAATTAATCTTTAAAAATTAAATAATAGTTTTAATAAGGATTGAGTCCCTGCAGTTTGTATAAGAGTAGGTTTTAGGTAATTTTTTATATTAGGATGTTTTTATGTTATATTAACTAAAGATTTATGGATACCATCATGAGTTTATAAGATTATATTTGGTCATAATTTTAAAGGCATAAGAACGCCTTCTAAGGTTTTATGTGATGATATATTTAAGTTATTAATTATATTTTTTGGATATTTTTTATTAGGTTGAGGCACAAGTAACCCTTAGTCATATCATGTGATTTAACATGAAGGATTATTTTATCATAATGATATAAACGTTTTAGGGAGGTAATATAAAAAGAATTAAATAATATTTAAGGTTAAAAAAATATTTAATTTTGATGATATTGTGGTTAATTAAGATGTGGGGTTAATTATTTATGGAATAATATAAATTAAAACAGAGGTGTTATTATATAAATTTTAGAGTTAAATGTATTACTTTTTCATATGAAGGTTTATTAATTTTGGGTTTTATCTTACCTTGTGCTAACCATTTTGGATATAGTAAATACATGAGGATTATCCTTCTATCATTTTCTAGAACCTATAAATTATTAAAATTTTAATATTTAGTTGTATGAAGGATTCAAAATGAATACTCATCACCAGGACAATGGGATGGGATATATGTGGAAACTTTATAATTCACACAACCGTAAGATGAAATTACATTCATGGGTTTAAAGAAAGTAACATATGTATATTTTTCAATGTTCTTAGTCGAGATAATAAAATACTCCCACGTAAAATTAAAATGTTATCTTTTATATAATCTTTTCTGATGAATTTATGGTCTTATTTCCCATAATCCATTTTTTTTATTATTTAAAAAGACACTTTTTGGGTATGTGGAAATCATACATGAACCACCAGTACATGAAAATCCCATATAACCTTAAGCGGTTACACACCAGATTCAAAATTAAAAAATCCAACCAACCACCAAAAACGAAGATTCCATATACAAATTTCAAATTTTAAAATTTAAAAAACCATCATACTGAGAAACCACATCATCACACTTACAACCTATCACCATCACTTAACCACCATAATCACAATGGTGACCTACCACAGTCACGACTAGTGTCATTTCACTGTTGTCACCACCACCATCGCACATCACTATTGATCATCATCTTCATCAAAACTTCGAGAAAGAATTACCAATATCAACATAAAATTTTTAGGAAAACATTTATTTGGGGGGTGAATACCTCAAGATTTTAAAATAATACTATGTTTAATAGGATATCCGACGCACAACATTGAACTTAAATAAACCATCAAATGATATTATTTTAAACCTGACCATTAAATAATTGACATTAAATTAGAGAGTGTGAAGAAAATTAAATTCATTATAAAATATATTTATAATGGGTATAATGAATAAAAATTTATTGATTAATTAATAATAAATAATAACTCAACTGTTTGCAAAGTCATTTTATTCTTCAAAAATAATTTTTCTTCAAAAAAGGTTTTTGTTGCTTTTCATGGAAAAATAGTATAATTAATTTTTTTTCATTTTTGAAATTTTAATTTATAAAAAGGATATAATTTTTTAAATCTTCATATCAAAATTATCATCGAATGAAATTTTTGGATCAATCTGAAAAGATTAATTTTTCAGTAATGAGTAAAAAATACAAATTTTAATGAAAATTGTATTTTCCATTCAAGTATTTACAAAGACCCATTTTTTAAATTTATTTTTGGATTTAATTAGTTATGTTTTATTAACGAAATCCAACTAATTTTTTTAGTCAATATTATTGTTAATTTTGGAATAAAAACCTTTTCATACCTAAAAATTCATTTTTGCGGAAAACAATTTTCGTCGTGTTTTACAGGTTTATTTTAAATGAAAATTCTTCCACTTATAAGAATTAAATGATAAAAAATGGATTCCTTATTTGTATTCTTCATTTAATTTTTTTAAATAATTCAACATTATTTTTTCATAATGATTATTGACCTTGTTAAAAACCTTGTCACTACGGTAAATGTAAATTGGGAAGAACATGGTTAAAACTAAAGTAATACTCAAAATAATCCATATACCTGAAAATATTTAATTGTATGATTTTAATTTGAACACCCCTTCAAATATTTTATAATATGAATTTTTTTCCATTTATCCTTGATTAATTCTTTAATATTATTTTCCGTAAAAGAAAATTCCAAAATTTCCCTTTCTTATTTTAAATATTTATAATATCTTGTGATGGGGATAACAACACGTTATGAATTGTTATAAAAGTTTATTTGTAATATGCATGATTTTTTTTATGATTTTAAGTTTTTTTAATTTTTATTTATGAAATAATTACATTAAATTCTTACACAACATAGACACAGTGATTATGCATGCAGTAGAAAAATCATGTAAATGATTTTAAAATTTTCAAAAGTAATATTTATTCGGTGATTTATGGTGTCACAAGATTGTTTTCGATAAATAAAATGAATTATTAATGTTTTAAAAGTTTAGATAGAAATTACTTTACTATATTCATATTTTTAATGTCAAACTATTATAATAGTCCTGAAAAAGAATTTAATGGTATTTTAGGTCAAATAATATTTTATTAAATGATTTATATTGATAAAAATATTATATTTCATCACTTAAACGAGATATGGTTATTAATATAAAATTTTATTCACTTATGAGTAACATTTCCTTTTATGGATGCTTTATTGACCCTAAATGTTCCAAAATCATATTATCATGGTAATTATTAAATAGGCTTAACAAGGGGTTAAAAATAAGAGATATGTTTAAACAAATCTCTTACAAATTTATAAATTTTATTATATGAGAGTATTTATATTTATATACACCCTATATTATAAATATATTAGTTTTTTTTCCAAAATAACATGAAAATTAATTTATGTTAATTTAAAACATTATGTATTTACAAGGGTTCCCCTCTCATCTCTTATATAAGAACACCACACCTAATCTCTTCCTCATGAACTGATGAATTTCATTTGATATAACCACCTTTCAGGGATAGTTATTAATATTGATTTAATATATATATATATATATGATAATAATGACATAATTATTATTTTTTAAATATAATATGTCATCTATCATCACATAATTCAATTTATTTAAAAAGGAATCATCACATGTGTGTATGTACATAATATTGTATCCATGTAGCGATGTACAATGTTTTCAAAAAACGTATCTTATGGATACTAATGGGGATGAATTTAATGAATATATTTTATATTTATAACGTTATAGTTATTCTTGAAAGATATTATTTTATTTTATTTCTTTATTTTCCCTCAATTAAAAGTAAAAACATCACTCATATGTACGACTTCCACCTTATGAGTCAATGTAGTTTTTTTCATAACCTGTTTTCATGGATGACTCTAAAAAAATATTTAATTTATAAAAATAATGATTATATTATGATTATTATTCTTTATATTATGTAATAATGACCCCTTTGACTATGATAAACCTACCAAAGTCGTTTTTCAATTATGACCAAAACATCCTTTAAAACCCCCATTGTGGACTTAACCAAAAAAGTAATTAAATATTTCATTGAAATAAATGGTTTAATTATAATGTAATAAACCTATAAAAGGTTCTTAAATAATTAAATAATTATTTTAAGTTTATTATAAAATAGTAAAATGACATGCATATCAAGTTTGGACTCAAGGTAATGGGTTTCTTAACTTAGTTCCCATTCATTGGGCTATACTTATAATTAATTGACTATGTTATTCCATGATTATGTATGAAATGAAATATAGTTATATTATGTTTTATTTTCACTTATTTTATTTGGTTTAAAGATAGTTTTTTATAATCATATAAAGTAAAAAATTTCACTTTAGTGATATGATCTTTTTTATGATTATTCATCTCAAAATTGTTTCTTTGAGACATGTATCATATTATTCACTTACTCTATTTGAAATGGGGAACTTTTTTTTGATTAAGATACTATATCATGAATGAATATTTGATAATGATATTTAATGTTCCTATAAAGTTATATCTTTCATGAGACATAGATTAAAATGTTATAAAAGTTTTAATGGCTTTGATCATCTCAATTTCAATTTGTTGAGGCCTATTTCATGTTATGCACTGTGATTTATTTTATATTGTCTACATACTTCCCTATGAATTTTTTTCACATATTATTTATTATAAATTATGGGTTGTTCAAAATCAAGTTATGTTCCTTAATTCGATGGATTGTTTCTTCAATAAGTACCCAAGTTGCAAGGGTTTCTCATCTCAAACTTCCTTATTTAAGATATGTTTTGATTGATGCACTTATAATCATTTATATGGAGTATATAATGAAAATTTATATATAATATCATGAATATTTATATAGTAATTTCATGTAATGTCTATTATTATGTTATTAATTTCTAAGGGTTCTTGTTTTTAAAAGACCATAAATGGGTTTTCTTTAAAAATGTTGCTTTAATGGTTTTAAAGACATTTATCCAAACTATTCCTCCATGTTATCTATATTATTTCAATAATGGTATTTTATATACATAAATGATTTCATAAAGTTATTTACCATGATAATTGGCCTTATTATGAAATGTTTTAAGGGAAAATTTCTTAAATATGTCTGTATGGGTCAGTTTGGACTCTCTTTCGAAAATTCTGGAAAGAAAGTTTATTTTTAACATTTATGACATGAATGTATTTTCCCTCCATCATAAATATTCTTTTTTTAAAGAATAATTAAAAATTTCCTATGATTATTTTCATAGGAAATAATTTTTCAATATTGTGGGATTTTTTTGTTTCTAAAGGTATAGAGAGAAAATGATATTTTCCCCTATTCTCTGAAAAATGTTTTAAATATTATTTAAAAGGTATTTCGATTTATCTTAAAATAATTTAATGACTCCAATGATTCACTGGGGATATGATCTTGTGATACTATTCACTTCCTTTATATCAATGGTCTATAATAATGTTTCAAAGTGATTGTTAATAATCCCATTTCTTTTTCATAAGTTAATCAAGCTAAAAAAGAATGATGGTTATTTTAAAGTGTGTTATGTTGAAAAGTGAAAGATTTTAAATATTTTTCTCATTATATGGTACTTGGAAATATTTATGGATGATTTATTGGAAGTTATATTATAAACCAAGGATGGGTGGTTCTCTTAAATCCCACCAATACATTGGGTAAAGATACAAAGTTATCTATTATAAGTTACTCCTGAGGGATGATGGAGTTAACTATTGTAAGTTACTGATAATATATGATGGTGTTTATTGAATACGATTAGATCATAATATATGATAGAGTTAATTTTTGTAAGTTACTCATAATAGATAAATGAATTTACCAAATATGAATGGAGTGTAAGAGATAAAGAAGTTAACTATTGCAAGTTTCTCCGAAGAGAATATTGGTATTATCCTATCCAGGTAATTCCATGATGAACTTTTGATGTTTTAAGTTACAATCATAGTTTCTTTATTCTTGTAATAATATATATTTTTTCATTTGATCAATGATTATTTTAAAAAATCTCATGATTTTAGACCTGTATGTATCTCAACTTTTATTAAATATTTATTACCTAACTCATTGTTTATGTTCTAGGATTATAAGGGTTTTAATTATCTTATGTTATAATCATGCACTATGAATATATTATAAAACCGTTATGCTCATATTATGATAACTAAATATATTAAATTGTTAATTCCTTTGTTTATCTTTACTAATCATTTGATCTCATCTGTATTATGTTTATTTTTCCTAGGTTATAAAGTATAATGTTATGTAAGTTATTTATATAATTGTTTCATGTAGGTGTCGATGAAGACATACTATAGAATAAGAAAACCTGGGTATAGTGGAAAAAATCATCCCCTAAATACATGGGTATTTTTATATAAGAGTTTTTCTTAATTATCTAAAACTATAAACATAAAAGTTCTTTGGGTATGTAATTGATCCAATATTTATGTTTAATTTTGTATGTTTTAGATGGATGAAATTGGGCCACATTTATTGGTATAAAATCCAAAAGTGTAAAGAATATGTTTTTATCACTGGATCCGGGAGTACGGGTTTGGGTGTATTATAGATAATCATAATATAAATTCCTTTTAAAACAATACATCAAGGGTATTCCATGTGATAATAAAAATATAATAATCATATTTAATGCAAGAATAGAATGTTTTTAACCTTTTATAAAAATATATTTCATTACATTTAGAATTTTTTTTTAAACAACACCAAGAAGGCCTGGAAAATCATTTTATGGTTTAACATTGAAATAATAATATACTTTATTCATGGAAAACAATTCATAAACTTATAGAAAATAAAATTCACCATTTTATATAATTATAAAACAGAAAAAATCACATATAAGATAATAAATAAAGGTAACATCATAAAAACATGTTCACAAAATTCAATTAGGGTTTAATATCAAGTAAATAAAATGAAAACAAAAGCATAATAGGCTATATATTTCAAATGAATTTTTTAAAAGAAATACCTACCTCAAAGTACCAATATAAATAAAAACATTAATTTTAGAAGGAATAGATTCAATAAATGATAATTAACTAACCCCAAATAATCATTAAAATAATTTAATTTAGTAAATTAAGGTGTTTTTTCAACACCTGGGTGTTGAATTACACATCAATTGAAGTACTGAATCTGATAGTATACCACTTATAGATTAGTTGAATTAGTGGTACTTTCTTCTAAAAAATTATTCCTTTAATGAATTAAAACCCCGTGACCTATTATATTCCTTTTTAAATCTTGATGACACTTACTCACCTGTATGAAAAAAATGAAATGAATACAAACAACACATGTGATGTTTTACAATCTTTAAACACAATGTGAGAGACTAATCATTACCAGGTTTGTGTTGATTTTGAGACCTATATTGTCACTAATATAATAGTGACTAAAATATAGGGGTAATTTTCATCCTATACTCTTGATGAGATATCAATTTTGTTGTACAAAGTGAGGGTAGGTTACATCCTTGAACTTTTACTATAATGTAAAATGAATGACATTGCTTACCATGGTTCCACTACTCTTTTAATATGTCCTCCCCTCTGTTGGTTGAATCTGACCATCAATATTATTTTAAATGAATTTTCACCAATTAAAAGATCTTATTCTAAATGAGTACTAAATACATGAGGAAAATTAATAGAAGAAAACAAATATTGATCTCTCCTCACATTCATCAGTATGATTAAATCATGCATGATAGAATGAATTAAAGAAAAAAATATGATTCTTTCTTAGCAGAAATCGACTAGATAAATTGGAGGTATAAACATATTTCCTTGACCTATTAATAAATTCCAAATGGAGTGTAGGTCATGTTATTCTTCTTTTTATCTTAGTTTGATGCAACAGTGTAGTGAAACCTTGCCAGTTATTAAACATCATTGTCCTCTTAAATTCTTATATTTATATTTTCATATTGAATTTGAATAATGTATCCAAATATAATTTAGAAAATCCTCTATTTCTTGTTGCACAAATGAACATAATAAATGAATCCCTAAGAAAATAAATATCTATCATGAATAATAATTTTGAATATTTCAATTTGAAATATCAATTAATTTTTTTTTTTGGATTTATCTCATTTAATCTTTTTTAAAACATCCCTAAATGTTAGCTTAAATCAATACTGTAGACCAATTTAGTGATATTTTTTTAATTAATCATTCCATAAACCAACATTAGAATAAAATATCAGATTTTATTATTTTTCCCAAACTATAATATCTTATTATGAAATATATAATACGAAGAGGTTAAAATATATTATTGGCTTTATCTATTATATGTATAGACTTAAATTCATATGGGGATCACTAAAATATCATATTTTTCTTCTTAATGTATTATGGGATCAGTTGCAAAGTTCTACACACTAAAAGTCATATTCCCAAAGTCTTACACATCTTCCAATATCTTATTCAGACTCATGAAAGTTAAATGTAGTAGATCTCAAAAATTCAAAAGTTTAGAACCAAAAGTCATACACTAGTGTCAAAAAAGTCTAATAAAATACAATACTGATCCATTTTTATCCTTCAATAAAGATTTATATATTTCTCTAACAAAACATTGAACCATCTCAAAACACCATTTTTCATCACTAGTAACATAAAAACCCACTAATCCATTATAGAAAAAACATACCACTAAAAGTTAAAAATAAAGGAAACTTCTTCATTAAATTATAAGGGAACTTCAATATCCCCATTTTTATTTGTTTTTATCCCATGAAACTCTTAAATCCACTATATAAAATTTTAGCTTCACATTCAAGAGACACCAATTCACAATATTTTTATTATGGGAAATGTACCACCAAGTGATTTTATGAAATGTTTTTTTCAAATAAATTTAATCTTTTAAATACATTGCATGAAACATAAAATTGATTTTATCTTACATTACATCTAATACTGGGTGTATACAAAATGTGAGCTATTATTAAAATATTATTATTTAAAATTATAGTTATCTCCAAGACATTGGAATTGAGATTATGAAAAATATTAACTAAATTAAAAAAATATATGATTTACCCATGTATATAAAATAAACTATTTTTTAACCTAATAATTATAAATGAAAATAAAAACTATTTGAAAATAAAGGAAATATTTTTCTGAAAACCTTTTTTATGAAAATAAACGTGTTTCACCAAAATAAATTAAAAATAATAATCTTGGTAAATTATTTTAATGAAATTTATATATTATATATTCAATCAACTATATAACATTCATATAACGTGTTTCTGAGGCAAGAGAGAAGAATAAATCTAATTTTATGCTTAAAAACTCTATTCATCTAAAAACGGTTTTATCACCTATTTGTGCAATTATTTTAAAACTAATTTTTGAAACTTTTAGAAACAAAATTATAAAATAAAGTTCATTCGTTAAAATAACATGTCATAATTATCATAGGGTTAATATTTTATAATTTTATGAAAAGATTAGTTTTTGATAAATGGTGAAAAATACTGAATTTTAATTTTAAACTGTTTTTTGGTTAAAATAATTTATAAAGTTAAATTATATTTTAAATTGGTTTTAAATTAAAATAAGTTAAATTATATATGTATATTAATCAAATTCAGTTAATTGGAATAATTTTCGTATTTAATTTAGATATAAAAACCTTGTCATCTTGTGAGCATTTTCTCTTTGAAAACCCGCTTTCTCATCCTGTATGCATGATTAAATTTAAATTTTAAATTTACAATTATATGAATGGAATTTAGAAAAAAAGGTTCCAAATTTGAAATTTTTATAATATATATTATCTAATAAGATAATAATAATTTTTTACCATAATGAATAGTAAAAATTGTAAAACTTATTTACACGGTTAAGGTAAAAATGGCTTTACTGGGGGTTAAACGATGCATATAAGGGTTAAAATGACCTAACATTTCAATAATATTTTTCCTAGAAATATATCTACCCTATAATGTATAAGTCTCAATAAAACACCATTTTTATCCTTTTTTAATGATAAAAACATGGGTAGACGTTTTGTTTTAAAAAATTACAACTCTGCCACTCACCTCACTTATAAAAGGCCACACCTCTTTTCTCCTCTTCACACCCTTAAACCATTTTGGTTAGTCCAATACCATCCTGGATCACTTAAAACATTCCTAATATCATCCTAAAATCCTTATTCTAGTTGTAAATCAAACCTAAGAAGGATTTGGTGAAAACCTAAGAAGGTTACCCGAAGAAGTGGTAACGTTCTTCAACGAGCATTTTTATTTTATTTCTCTATCAACCTCCTTACATTATTATTAAAACATGAATATTTAATAAATAAAGTATATTATATATAATAATATATTTTTATTTTATATACTTAGCCTAAAACCGTCTCCACTTCCATCAAATAGGTTACGAAATCATCATTCATGTGTAAAGTGGACTATAGCCTCACAAACGAGTGCAATTCATTTTTCCATTACCACCTCTCAAGGTTGTGTATGATGATATATATAAATTATATATGTGATATATATAACATAATTATACCTATTGAGTCATTATATCATATATAAATTTTTACCTTTCATTCTGTAGGGGATATGATAAGACTGCTCTTGTGTACGTCAGACTACTGCCTAGCGAAGCGATATGATTCATTTTCACTAACTTTTTACGTGGAAGATAATAATAATAAAATTAATTAATATATGTGATATAAATGACATAATTATTATATCCATTAAATATTCATCATTATTAAATGATAATATATCATTTTATTTCTAACCTCTTCACCCACTAAAAGATAATAATGTTGTTCGTGTATGTGTGGACTACCACCTTCACGAAGCAATGTGACTCTCTATTTTCATCACCCAACCACATGTATGGTATGTATAATTATATTTAAATAAATAATATTTAATTTATGATATTATTATCATTATTTAAATATGACATATTACTTACCTACTCTCCATAATGACCGTTGAAAAATTTAAAGGTTACTTATATGTACATATGATCTATCGTCTCCACGATTGTAACATACTTTATTTCTCAAAACCATAAGTAATTATTAGTATTTAAAATATAATTGATGTATAAATATGATAATTATGTCCTAATTTTTATTCATGAGATTATGTAACCATGATCAAATTAAGAGAACTGAAAATAAAAAATCAAAACATACACGAAAAACAAAGTTTTTATTTCCCAAAATGTAATTTTAACAACGAATTGGTAATAAAAATGTAATAAATAGTCATAAGTAAATAATATATGGTATAATATATATAATTTTTGTTCTATAATATATGAATAAAAAACTTATATTTATTATACCTGAGTTTTGAATGTGTACGAAGGAAGTCGAGACTTAAGGTAAGAGATTCTCGTCTCTCTTTTTTGCTTCTGGGAGACACATTCCATATTCACCATCTATTTATTTTATGTGGTGTATATACTGAACATTAATTTATTTTATCATTATTATTATCCTAAAAAGTATGGGTACTACATATCCATTTTAGGACCTCTCTTTCATGGGGATTATGTTTCAAATGTTATGAAAGTGGTAATGGATTTATGTAACAATCTCTTCATTTATCAGGATTATTTATGACTAAGTATCCAACATGAAATATTATGATCTAACTCCTAGTAATTCTCATGAATTTTATTATACTCTTTTTTTAATGATATTTAAAATTAATAGATCCATTTTTATTCTCTTTAGTATTTAAAATAATTAATAAAATGTTTTTAAGAAAAACTATATTTATTTTCCTCATCGGTCAAAAAACCATTTTTCTTCCAAAATATTATTTTATAAAAATGTTTTCAAAAATATTTTTAAAATTTGTAAAATTATTTTTTAAATACATTTTTACCCATTCTTGAATTTTTACGAAATGTTTTGAAATGATTCTTTATATTATTTTTCCAACAATGCTCGTTTAGTTTTTATCAAAAATATGAAAGAAATATTTGTTTTAATGTGTACAAAATGAACCGAATTTCAAACCATCAGTAAAATTATTTGTGTAACACCTAAATATTTTAAAATATGAACATCATATTCGATAGTGTTTTTGACCCGCAACACCAAGCATATATGGGAATATAACCGAGAAGTTAAATTGGAGTGTATGAGTGGTACTAACTAAATTATGAAAATTATATGCTTTAAACATAATTTTTTTAAATAGTATTTTTCTAAAAAGCGGTTTAGTTACGGTTTGTGTACATAATTTATAATTAATTCTTACCAATTTTCAAATATTTATTTGAAAAAAATAAACTTAATTTTTGAAATCATCATATACAGAGTATCTTAGAGTAAATTTTTTAAATTTTTTTCAAATGTTTCGTTTTTAAATGAATGGTGAAAAATGCCAAATTTTAATTTAGATATGCCTTTTCATTTAAATTATTTATCAACTTAAATTATATTTTAAATTGTATTTAAAGTAAAATTATCTCAAAAAAATATCAAATAATATAATTTAGGTAATTAGAATCATTTTTATATGGAATATTGATATAAAAAACATTATAAAATTTTGAACATTTTATTTTTTAAAACCCGTTTTCTCACCACTTCTGTGAGATTAATTTTAAATTAAAAATTTTCAGTTCTATAGATGTAATTTGTAAAAATGGATTCCATATTTTTAATCTGAATTATTTATATTATCTAATATGTTCAACTTGATTTTTAACCAAAATTAATAGTAAAAATAGTAAAAAATAGTTTCCTTAGTTAAGGTAAAAATCGATTTACCGGGGGTTAAGATAAAATGATAAGGGTTAAAATTACATAAAAACTTATATAAAATATATTATATGGAAATATTTAGACCTTTTTATGTATAATTATCTATAATAATCCATTTTATACTCTTATGGAATGTGAAAAAATTGGTTACAACTTTTTCTTTCTAAAAATTAAAAGTGTGCCACTCGCCTCACTTAAAAATAGTCACCCCATATAATCAATTATTCACACCTTTAAACAATTTTTATAAGTAAAATACCTAACCAAATCACTTAATAAATTCCCTACTCTCATCCTAGAATCATTATTTTTGGAATAAATCAAACCTAGGAAGACCTTTGGTGAAAAAATAAGGAGGATACGTGAAGAAGATGTAACATTCTTCAATGAGCATTTTTATTTTATCTCTTCCTCCAAATACATAAATAATTATTAAAAAATGATGATATAATAAAATAATTATCTTTTGTATACTTATATTTTTTATTTTATGGTAATTACCTAAAACCTTCTCCACTTTCATAAAATGGGTTATGAAATCATCATTCGTGTGTACGACGCACTACCACCTCGCCAAACGATGTCATTTGTTTTTCCATTGACACCTTGCTCAATAGGGTACTATGATGAATATAATATAAATATATATATATATATATGATATTTATAACATAATTACAAATTTTGTGTAATTATATAATATATAACTTTTTAAGTTTCTATTTTGTAGGGGATACAATAACGTAGCACTTGTGTACGGCAGATTACCGCCTCACGAAGCGATGTGATTCGTTTTTCAATAAAGCTTTACATGGAAGGTGATAAGGGTAAAGTTAATGAATATATATGGTATTAATAAAATAATTATTATATTTATGAAATATTTATCCTTCTAAAAATAATATACATATATATATCGTTTTCTTTCATACCTTTTCACTCACTGAAAGATGATAATATCGTCCATGTACGTGTGGACTACCCCCTTCATTAAGAGATGTGACTCTATTTTCATCACCACATTACATGCATGATATATATAAGTATATTTAAAGAAATAATATATTATTTATGATATTATTATCATTATTTAAATAAAAAATATTACTTAAATCTTTTCCATAATGATCATTTAAAGATTGAAATGTTACTCATGCACATGTACGATCTGTCAACTCCACGATTGTAAAATACTTCATTTATGAAAACCATCCTTCATGATTGGTATTAAAGGTATAATTTATATATAAATATGAAAATTATTTCATGGTTATTGTTCTGGATATGATGAAACTATATAATATTCTTAAGAACCGTAACTTTAAAAACAAAACATTAACTAGAAAACAAGATAATTAACACCCAAACCAATGAATAGAAAGAAATATTATTAACAAAAGGGGGATAATATGTTATAAAATGATAATATATGATATTATAAATATTAATATGGTTATTTAATAAGTTAGTAACATTTTTAAAACCACTTTATAGGAGGTTAAAACATTTTTAGCCAAAATTATGTGAGAGGTAAGGGTTTCTCATCTCACTTTTACATTCGTGAGACATACACTATATTCACCAATTATTTATTTTACATTGTGTATATAATACCCTTTTTGTATGTTATATAATGAATTAATTTATATTAATTGTTTTTAATGTTTCATTTAAAGTTATTTCTTTCATGAGTTTTATGATACAAAAGTTACCAAAGTTGTTGTAGAGACTCGTATCTTGATGTACATATACATTACATTACTTTTGCGGAATACTTAGTACATAATAAAAACACAAACACACAAGGATTGTAATTTTTTAGTGTCTCTGGAAACTCGGAATATAATCTTCTAATCGTGGTGAAAGATCTTCAACATCTCCCATAAAGATCTTCCATTTTTTACCTAAAACCTTTCTTTATATCCTGCGGAAATAAAAACATAAAAGGGTGAGCTCAAATGCTCAGTAAGGGTAAAAAAAAAATATCAATCACATCATATTCATAAGAACATAACATTTTGGAAATCTTAACCTGCAAAAGAGAACATAATTTTAATAACATGGGATAAATCATGGCAGTGAAATGTAATCACAATAATCATAACTTAAAACATGAAACTTTGTGTCATACACACATAATCATAAAGAATCATTTCTTGTTAGTCAAGACTCATTGACAAGACTATCTTAGTGGGCAAAGTCCCTTTCTGAACCGAGTCACCCTCGTTTCAGTCCTGTTTCACTGAACCGGTATAACCTACCATTCCATCCATGTCTATCTCATGAGTTATAAAATATTTACTCAATGCATTGGAGGGAGATATAGGTCCCACCCATCTCATAATGAAACCATTCTTATGTGTTCCACAAAATCATAAATCATACATCATTGCATAACCCATGTAATAAAAATGGGATTCTTAAACAACATGACATCATAAAACAATTTATATAGAATAAAGGAATTCATAAAAATATTTCCATCACAACATAATCAAATCCATTTAATAATAGGGATAGAAACAGGACCCTTTATTATCATATATGGAAAACAATTTTGATAAAACACTTGAACTCCATTCTTGAGGAAAATATCCTTTCTACTTCAAAAATACTTTTCCTTTCTTAACATGTCATAAAATTCTAAACTAAAAGAAGTTGATTAAAAATAAACTTGAAAACCTGTAAAGGAAGATTCTTGGAAATAATGTTTTAAAAATCCATTCATGCCATATAAGTTAAAAAAACATTCTTCTCGTACTTTTGTCGGAAAAGTCAAAAAGTACCTCGTTCGAAAAACGACAAAAGATTCCTTTCATATCTTTTACTAAAAACTCACCGAAGGGTAAAATAGGATTTAAAAAATTTTAGGTGAATGGAAATAATATTACATATTGAGGAAACATGTATTTGGATGATAAAATACACCCCAGTAAATTACAAAGTATATACAATCTCGGATAAAAATGAGATTGTGATATTTTCCCTTACCTTAGGTCTGATTTGCTTCGTAAGTGTCTGAACCTCCTCTTCTTTGAAGCGCCTCTTTGAGACCTCCTCTTAGGGAACTAAAATTGGTCTTTGAGGAAGACCAAAACCTCTAGGATGTTCCTAGGGAAGTTGAGAGGGGAATTTGGTAGGGGTTTTCCGAGCTTGAAGGCTCAAAGTTGTGTGAGGAAGAGAGGGAGGAGGTGCCCTTTTATAAGGGAGGAGAGGGGCACATTTGGAATAACTAAAAATATTATTTTATTATAAAGTCAAGTTCGGTTTTAAGTAGCTCCAAATTGATTTATTTCGAGGATAAGGTGGGGATGGGTCGAAATACTATCATACAATAGAATTTAGACAAGTTTAGGTTCCTATTTTAACCTTATCATTTAGATTTAACATTAAGTGAAATAATTTTACATTTACCGTGTCTTCTTGTGTTCTTACAATATAAGGTTAATAAACTTACTATAAGAATCCAAAAGAACCCCAAATTGTTTATTATTAATATATATAACCTTATCTAAGTCATTTGGATGAACCTTAGATTTTTAGGAATAAAATAAGAATTAATAATATAATATTTGTTTTAAAAACTATTTTATGTCAATTTTGACACTATTTAGTAATTGATTTTTGTGAAAATTATAACAGAATGATAACTTCTAAAAAAGTTAATTAAATAAATACTAACATGTCATATTAACCTAGAAAATTAGTGTAATTCATAAAAAGTCTCAAATTATATTTATTTGGGTATTTATAACATCCATTATGTCAATATTTTATTAATAAGATAATTACTGCACCATCGTTGTGTCATAACTAAATTAAATTATTTAATGTATAAAAATTACAAATAAAATACCATTATGTATTAAATCTTTTTAGCTTTCTAATTAATATTTATAATCGAATTTATCTTATGTATAACCCTACATTAAAAATTTTTTAGTAAATAAACTTTGATTTTAACTCTTTTAACTCTTCTTTGAATTAAATAATAATAAATGTCCTAATCTAATCCAAGTGGGCCTAAATGGTCATATTTTATTCCTAAGCTTGTTTTTGGTCGAATTACACTTATCCAATAGAATTTGGACATGTGTTAGGGTAATAATAATATCATTTTTACCCTTAATTACCCTATTTACTTTTAACCGTGGTAAATAAAAGTATAAGGTTACTATTCACCAAAAATTATTTTCATCTCATTGAACCACATTTTACTTACTGACATCAACTGTGTCTCTCGGATTTTTGAAATTCCAATCACAGAAGCGGTAAAATTAGGTTTTATGAAAAATTCAGTTTTTTTTAACTACCACTTAGTGGTTTCACTATTCATCAAAAATTGAAAGTTTTTTAAAAATACCAAAAATTAGGCCTAAGATATATTTGATATTATGAACTCAAAAATGATTTATATTTTACGAAATTCAAAACATATCAGTAGCATTAATTAATTTAAAAATTAATTCCCATCGTCAAAACAAATAGTGTGTTTTTAAGAGATAATAACTATCAAAAGATTGACACTTGTTTATAACTGGTTTAAATGTGAAATTACATCCAATGACCAACATTGTATTAAATTGTAAAAATATATTCTAAATATACTTTAAAACCACTCAAATTAATAATTTATCACTATTAATTATTTCGATTGAAAAAGTTGTTTTTAATTAAAATTTAGTAATTTTCACTATTCATCAAAATATGAAAGTTATCCAAAAATTACCAAAATTTCACCATAAGCTAATTTCGATACCCCGAATCCAAAAATTAAGTCCATTGTGAAAAATAAAATTTACAAAATTCCAAAAAGTGGTTATTACTATTCATAACAGCTAGTTTTAATAATATTTTAATAACATATCGTTGTTTAGTGAAACTCGGTATTGCGTGTAATGAAAGGCAAGCCAAGGATGCGTGTTGTGCAAGCTCCTTTTGGTGTAGCGTACAACACAAGACATTAATGAAATTAAAAAGAATATTTTTCATAAAATCTTGGGGTGTTACATTCTACCCCCCTTAAAATGAATTTCGCCCTCGAAATTCATCGGGGTTATAAATGGTTTACTATTCAAAAGTTTCTTTAATCGAAACTCACATCGTAAAAAGGAATACCAAAACCAATATTTAAAAAAAAAAGTATGAAATGTAACGGTTACCCAAATAAACTAATCACTGTGTCTCCATATAGGTGAAAATATGGATATGGAAGAGAAATCTAACCAGAATGTTCTGATGGAGAGTGGTAGAGGACATGGCTATGGAAAAGCTAGCAATCACAAAGCCATAAATTTTTGATGATCTAAGGTGCCATCTGATTCATCAGATATAAGAGCACTAAGAAAACATTTTTGGTTTTCAAGATCATTTCCCTAAAGTTGATGAAATTGGAATTAGGAGAAATACTTTTGTGATTTTGGTATAGTTTCACCGTTTCTCGTTCTTTGGACAATTTACACTTCATCTCTTAAAGAAATGAAGTTGAATATGTCATTCGTGATGTGTTAGTAGATCATGTGATAGAATGATGGGTCATTCCATCTGTCTCAAACAAAAGGTTATAAAAGTTACATAAGTCCATCTATAGTGAGATTAATCTTATATAGTTCCTAAAATGGACTTATACTGCTTAATATAAAAAAACTAGTTTCTACTAAATAGGGACTTCATGTAGGTCAGTGGTAGGCGATAAAGTCCAGTCGCACTTCGGTTGTGGGTTCGATTCCCACAGCCTTGTCCGACGCGATGGGCTGTCACCCGTCCTGCAGGTTGTCCTTATTCTAAAACTACACTACTATAACATCCCATCAATAATATCAAAAAAAAGTTCTATCCTTAAACAATACTAACTTATGTCCAACATAATCCATTACAATCTTTAGGCTTATCTAAAATACTTCGGTCCACTCTCATAACATAGTGAAAACGATTACTAGAGATTTAATACCATCGTTGATCCCCATATATCGTAATACTGCATTCCTATCTTGTTGGTCACATTCCAATCATTTGAAGGCCTTAATCATGTATTCCATTGAACCTTAGTGAAAACATAAAGGCAGTTAAAAGTTAACACATTCCACAAACCAAAATCCTCAAAATTCTTTATAATCAAACCATGATATCACTTAGTCCTTATATCAATCATGAGCTCATGAATACTGTCAAACATTTCATTTTCTCTTTATCACTTCATTATGCGCATATCATCCACTTTCCAAAAGATATCTGAATAACCTTTCATTGTTACTCATACCATTCATCATAAACTTTCAAAACATAAGGAAAGACAACAGTGTAACAATCTTTAGATGTCTTTTTATTTTATAGTACAACATTACACTTGATAAACATGTAATCATTCAACTACCTTCTTAAACCATTGACCGAGCTTCAACAATTCTTTCATCTCACATATCATTTATAGTCTCTTCATCATCATCAACAAAAATACTACCCATACGACCATATCGATTCTCTTCATGAGACATTCCCTTAGGGAATTGGTTTTCATAATGCTCGTACATTCCACATTTAAAACATTTAACCATTGTTGATATCGTAGCAATACCATTAACCTCATCCATGGTGTTAACTAGAACTTTTCCATTGCACTTACTGGCTTTGTGTCCTTCTTTTCCACACCCAAAGCATCTTCCAGTTCCTTTGAAACATTCTCCTTGATGCCTCTTCCCACATGATTTACATAGGGGAAATTGAACTTTCTTTCCTCTATGATCATCATGAAACTTCATCTTTCTCTTATTAGCCGAGTCAGGAAACTTACCAAATTTTACTTTATTGATCATATTATGAGATTGCTGATTCGGCATAATAATGATTTTTGGACTTCCAAATGCCATTTCATTTGATTTCTTATGAAGAATATCATTCCATTGTCCATCATATCCTCCATTATCGTGAATCATCTTGTTTCCAGCCATTTTCTAAAACCCAAAAAGAATAGTGTGAGATGAAAAAATCATAATAAAGGGGGAGTAACTTCAATATCTAACATCTTAGGTTAAATTATAAGATCGTTACCGTAGCTCTAGGACTATATCCTATATGTATACTTATCCTTAGGGACATCCCTAGACATACCTTAGAAATATCTCTAGGGATCTCACTAACGTTTTCGCGTCCTAGTTTCCAAAGGTTGACTAAACCTTTCCTCTGATACCAACTATAGAGACCCGTATCTTGACGTACATATACATTAAATTACTTTTGCGGAATACTTAGTAAATAATAAAAACACACACACACAAGGATCGTAATAGTTTAGTGTCTTTGGAAACTCGGAATATAATCTTCTAATCGTGGTGAAATATCTTCAACATCTCCCATAAAGATCTTCCTTTTTTTTACCTAAAACCTTTCTTTATATCCTGGGGAAATTAAAACATAAAAGGGTGAGCTCAAATTCTCAGTAAGGGTAAACAAAAGAAATATCAATCACATCATATTCATAAGAACATAACATTTTGGAAATCTTAACCTGTAAAAGAGAGCATAATTTCATAACATGGGATAAATCATGGCAGTGAAATGTAATCACAATAATCATAACATAAAACATGAAACTTTGTGTCATACACACATAATCATAAAGAATCATTTCTTGTTAGTCAAGACTCATTTCCAAGACTATCTTAGTGGACAAAGTCCCTTTCTGAACCGAGTCACCCTCATTTCAATCATGTTTCACTGAACTGGTATAACCTACCATTCCAGCCATGTCTATCTCATGAGATATAAAATCTTTACCCAATGCATTGGAGGGAGATATAGGTCCCACCCATCTCATAATGAAACCATTCTTATGTGTGCCACAAAATCATAAATCATACATCATTGCATAACCCATGTAATAAAAATGGGATTCTTAAACAACATGACATCATAAAACAATTTATATAGAATAAAGGAATTCATAAAAATATTTCCATCACAACATAATCAAATCCATGTAATAATAGGGATAGAAACAGAACCCTTTATTATCTTATATGGAAAATAATTTTGATAAAACACTTGAACTCCATTCTTGAGGAAAATATCCTTTCTACTTCAAAAATACCTTTCCTTTCTTAACATGTCATAAAATTCTAAACTAAAAGAAGTTGATAAAAAATAAACTTGTAAAGGAACCTTCTTGGAAATAATGTTTTAAAATCCATTCATGCCGTATAAGTTAAAAAAACATTCTTCTCATACTTTTGTTGGAAAAGTCAAAAAGTACCTCGTACGAAAAAACGACAAAAGATTCCTTTCATATCTTTTACTAAAAACTCACCGAAGGGTAAAATAGGATTTAAAAATTTGTAGGTGAATGGAAATAATATTTCATATTGAGGAAACATGTATTTGGATGATAAAATACACCCCATAAAATGTCAAAGTATAAACAATCTCGGATAAAAATGAGGTTGTGATATTTTCACTTACCTTAGGTCTGATTTGCTTTGTATATGTCCGAACCTCCTCCTCTTTGAAGCGCCACTTTGAGACCTCCTCTTAGGGAACTAAAATTGGTCTTTGAGGAAGACCAGAACCACTAGGATGTTTCTAGGGAAGTGGAGCGGAGAATTTGGCAGGGTTTGTCCGAGCTTGAAGACTCAAAGTTGAGTGAGGAAGAGAGGGAGGAGGTGCCCTTTTATAAGGGAGGAGAGGGGCACCTTTGGAATAACTAAACATATTATTTTATTATAAAATCAAGTTCGGTTTTAAATAGATCCAAATTGATTTATTTCGAGGCTAAGGTGGGTATGGGTCGAAATCCTCTCATCCAATAGAATTTAGACAAGTTTAGGTTCCTATTTTAACCTTATCATTTAGATTTAATATTAAGTTAAATAATTTTACTTTTACCGTGTCTTTTGTGTTCTTACACTATAAGGTTAATAAAATTACTATAAGAAGCCAAAAGAACCCCAAATTGTTTATTTTTAATATATATAACCTTATCTAAGTCATTTGGAAGAACCTTAGATTTTTAGGAATAAAATAAGAATTAATAATATAATATTTGTTTTAAAAACTATTTTATGTCAGTTTTGACACTATTTAGTAATTGATTTTTGTGAAAATCATAACAGTATGATAGGTTCGAAAAAAGTTAATTAAATAAATACTAACATGTCATATTAACCTAGAAAATTAGTGGAATTCATAAAAAGTCTAAAATTATATTTATTTGGGTATTTATAATATCAATTATGTCAATATTTCATTAATAAGATAATTACTGCATCATCGTTGTGTCATAAATAAATTAAATTATTTAATGTCTAAAAATTACAAATAAAATACCATTATGTATTAAATCTTTTTATCTTTCTAATGAATATTTATAATCGAATTTATCTTATGTATAACCCTATATTAAAAATGTTGTAGTAAATAAACATTGATTTTAACTCTTTTAACTCTTCTTTGAATTAAATAATAATAAATGTCCTAATCTAATCCAAGTGGGCCTGAATGGTCATATTTTATTCCTAATCATGTTTTTGGTCGAATTACACTTATCCAATAGAATTTGGACAAGTTTTAGGGTAATAATAATATCATTTTTACACTTAATTACCCTGTTTACTTTTAACCGTGGTAAATAAAAGTAAAAAATTACTATTCACCAAAAATTATTTTCATCTCATTGAACCACATTTTTCTTACTGAAATCAACCATATCTCTCGGATTTTTGAAATTCCACTCACAGAAGTGGTAAAATTAAGTTTTATGAAAAATTCAGTTTTTTTTAACTACCACTTAGTGGTTTCACTATTCATCAAAAATTGAAAGTTTTTAGAAAAATACCAAAAATTAGGCCTAAGCTATATTTGATATTATGATCTCAATAATGATTTATATTTTACCAAATTCAAAACATATCAGTTTCATTAATTAATTTAAAAATTAATTCTCGTCGTCAAAACAAATAGCGTGTTTTTAATAGATAATAACTATCAAAAGATTGACACTTGTTTATAACTGGTTTAAATGTGAAATTACATCCAATGACCAACATTGTATTAAATTGTAAAATTATATTCTAAATAAACTTTAAAACCACTCAGATTAATAATTTATCACTATTAATTATTTCGATTGAAAATGTTGTTTTTAATTAAAATTTAGTAATTTTCACTATTCATCAAAATATGAAAGTTATCCGAAAATTACCAAAATTTCACCCTAAGCTAATTTCGATATTCTGAATCCAAAAATGAAGTCCATTTTGAAAAATAAAATTTTCAAAATTTCAAAAAGTGGTTATTACTATTCATAATGGCTAGTTTTAATAATATTTTAATATCATATCGTTGTTTAGTGAAACTCGGTATTGCGTACTACACACGCTATCAAGGAAGGTCATGATTGCGTGTAATGAAAGGCAAGTCAAGGATGCGTGTTGTGCAAGCTCCTTTTGGTGTAGCGTACAACACAAGACATTAATGAAATTAAAAAGAATATTTTTCATAAAATCTCGGGGTGTTACATTCTACCCCCCTTAAAATGAATTTCGCCCTCGAAATTCGTCGGGGTTATAAATGGTTTACTATTCGAAAGTTTCTTTAATCGAAACTCACATCGTAAAAAGGAATACCAAAACCAATCATTAAAAACAAAAGTATGAAATGTAACGGTTACCCAAATAAACTAATCACTGGATTTCCACATAGGTGAAAATATGGATATGGAAGAGAAATCTAACCATCATGTTCTGATGGAGAGTGGTAGAGGAAATGGCTATGGAAAAGCTAGCAATCACAAAGCCATAAATTTGTGACGATCTAAGGTACCATCTGATTCATCAGATATAAGAGCACTAAGACAACATTTTTGGTTTTCAAGATCATTTCCCTAAAGTTGATGAAATTGGAATTAGAAGAAATACTTTCATGATTTTGGTATAGTTTCACTGTTTCTCGTTCTTTGGACAATTTCCACTTCATCTCTTAAAGAAATGAAGTTGAATATGTCATTCGTGATGTGTTAGTAGATCATGTGATAGAATGATGGGTCATTCCATCTGTCTCAAACAAAAGGTTATAAAAGTTACATAAGTCCATCTATAGTGAGATTAATCTTATATAGTTCCTAAAATGGACTTATACTGCTTAATATAAAAAAACTAGTTTCTACTAAATAGGGACTTCATGTAGGCCAGTGGTAGGCGATAAAGGCCAGTCGCACTTCGGATGTGGGTTCGATTCCCACAGCCTTGTCCGACACGATGGGCTGTCGCCCGTCCTGCAGGTTGTCCTTTTCTTAAAACTACATTACTATAACATCCCATCAATAATATCAAAAAAAAGTTCTATCCTTAAACAATACTAACTTATTTCCAACATAATCCATTCCAATATTTAGGCTTATCTAAAATACTTCGGTCCACTCTCATAACATAGTGAAAACGATTACCAGAGATTTAATACCATCGTTGATCCCCATATATCGTAATACTGCATTCCTATCTTGTTGGTCACATTCCAATCATTCGAAGGTCTTAATCATGTATTCCATTGAACCTTAGTGAAAAAATGAAGGCAGTTAAAAGTTAACACTTTCCACAAACCAAAATCCTCAAAATTCTTTATAATCAACCCATGATATCACTTAGTCCTTATATCAATCATGAGCTCATGAATACTGTCAAACATTTCATTTTCTCTTTATCACTTCATTATGTGGATATCATCCACTTTCCAAAAAATATCTGAATAACCTTTCATTGTTACTCATACCATTCATCATAAACTTTCAAAACTTAAGGAAAGACAACAGTGTAACAATCCTTAGATGTCTTTTTATTCTATAGTACAACATTACACTTGATAAACATGTAATCATTCCACTACCTTCTTAAACCATTGACCGAGCTTCAACAATTCTTTCATCTCACATATCATTTGTAGTCTCTTCATCATCATCAACATAAATACTACCCATACGACCATACTGATTCTCTTCATGAGACATTCCCTTAGGGAATTGGTTTGCATAATGCCCGTACATTCCACATTTAAAACATTTAACCATTGTTGATGTCGTAGCAATACCATTAACCTCATCCATGGTGTTAACTGAAACTTTTCCATTGCACTTACTGGCTTTGTGTCCTTCCTTTCCACACCCAAAGAATATTCCAGTTCCTTTGAAACATTCTCCTTGATGCCTCTTCCCACATGATTTACATAGGGTAAATTGAACTTTCTTTCCTCTATGATCATCATGAAACTCCATCTTTCTCTTATTAGCCGAGTCAGGAAACATACCAAATTTTACTTTATTGATCATATTATGAGATTGCTGATTCGGCATAATAATGATGTTTGGACTTCCAAATCCCATTTCATTTGATTGCTTATGAAGAATATAATTCCATTGTCCATCATATCCTCCATTATCATGAGTCATCTTGTTTCCAGCCATTTTCTAAAACCCAAAAAGAATAGTGTGAGATGCAAAAATCATAATAAAGGGGGAGTAACTTCAATATCTAACATCTTAGTTTAAATTCTAAGATCGTTACCGTAGTGCTAGGACTATATGCTATATGTATACTTATCCTTAGGGAAATCCCTAGACATACCTTAGAAATATCTCTAGGGATCTCACTAACGTTTTCGCGTCCTAGTTTCCAAAGGTTGACTAAACCTTTCCTCTTATACCAACTATAGAGACCCATATCTTGACGTACATATACATTACATTACATTTGCGGAATACTTAGTACATAATAAAAACACACACACACAAGGATCGTAATAGTTTAGTGTCTTTGGAAACTCAAAATATAATCTTCTAATCGTGGTGAAAGATCTTCAACATCTCCCATAAAGATCTTCCTTTTTTTACCTAAAACCTTTCTTTATATCCTGGGGAAATAAAAACATAAAAGGGTGAGCTCAAATGCTCTGTAAGGGTAAACAAAAGAAATATCAATCACATCATATTCATAAGAACATAACATTTTGGAAATCTTAACCTGCAAAAGAGAGCATAATTTCATAACATGGGATAAATCATGGCAGTGAAATGTAATCTCAATAATCATAACTTAAAACATGAAACTTTGTGTCATAAACACATAATCATAAAGAATAATTTCTTGTTAGTCAAGACTCATTTCCAAGACTATCTTAGTGGACAAAATCCCTTTCTGAACCGAGTCACCCTCGTTTCAGTCCTGTTTCACTGAACCGGTATAACCTACCATTCCAGCCATGTCTATCTCATGAGATATAAAATCTTTACCCAGTGAATTGGAGGGAGATATAGGTCCCACCCATCTCATAATGAATCCATTCTTATGTGTGCCACAAAATCATAAATCATACATCATTGCATGACCCATGTAATAAGAATGGGATTCTTAAACAACATGACATCATAAAACAATTTTTATAGAATAAAGGAATTCATAAAAATATTTCCATCACAAAATAATCAAATCCTTGTAATAATAGGGATAGTAACAGAACCCTTTATTATCTTAGATGGAAAATAATTTTGATAAAATACTTGAACTCCATTCGTGAGGAAAATATCCTTTCTACTTCAAAAATACTTTTCCTTTCTTAACATGTCATAAAATTCTAAACTAAAAGAAGTTGATTAAAAATAAACTTCAAAAATTATAAAGGAAGCTTCTTGGAAATATTTTTTTAAAAACCCATTCATGCCGTATAAGTTAAAAAAAATTCTTCTCATACTTTTGTCGGAAAAGTCAAAAAGTACCTCGTACGAAAAACGACAAAAGATTCCTTTCATATCTTTTACTAAAAACTCACCGAAGGGTAAAACAGGATTTAAAAATTTTTAGGTGAATGGAAATAATATTACATATTGAGGAAACATTTATTTGGATGATAAAATACACCCCAGTAAATGCCAAAGTATAAACAATCTCAGATAAAAATGAGATTGTGATATTTTCTCTTACCTTAGGTCTGATTTGCTTCGTAAGTGTCTGAACCTCGTCTTCTTTGAAGCGCCTCTTTGAGACCTCCTCTTAGGGCACTAAAATTGGTCTTTGAGGAAGACCAGAACCTCTAGGATGTTTCTAGGGAAGTGGAGAGGAGAATTTGGCAGGGGTTTTCCGAGCTTGAAGGCTCAAAGTTGTGTGAGGAAGAGAGGGAGGAGGTGCCCTTTTATAAGGGAGGAGAGGGGCACCTTTGGAATAACTAAAAATATTATTTTATTATAAAGTCAAGTTCAGTTTTAAATAGCTCCAAATTGATTTATTTCGAGGCTAAGGTGGGGATGGGTCGAAATCCTCTTATCCAATAGAATTTAGACAAGTTTAGGTTCCTATTTTAACCTTATCATTTATATTTAACATTAAGTTAAATAATTTTACTTTTACTGTGTCTTCTTGTGTTCTTACACTATAAGGTTAATAAACTTACTATAAGAAGCCAAACGAATCCCAAATTTTTTATTATTAATATATATAACCTTATCTAAGTCATTTGGCCTAACCTTAGATTTTTAGGAATAAAATAAGAATTAATAATATAATATTTGTTTTAAAAACTATTTTTGTCAATTTTGACACTATTTAGTAATTGATTTTTGTGAAAATCATAACAGAATGATAAGTTCGAAAAACGTTAATTAAATCAATACTAACATGTCATATTAACCTAGAAAATTCGTGGAATTCATAAAAAGTCTCAAATTATATTTATTTGGGTATTTATAACATCAATTATGTCAATATTTCATTAATAAGATAATTACTGCATTATCGTTGTGTCATAACTAAATGAAATTATTTAATGTCTAAAAATTAAAAATTAAATACTATTATGCATTAAATCTTTTTAGATTTCTAATGAATATTTATAATCGAATGTATCTTATGTATAACCCTATATTAAAAATGTTTTAGTAAATAAACATTGATTTTAACTCTTTTAACTCTTCTTTGAATTAAATAATAATAAATGTCCTAATCTAATCCAAGTGGTCCTAAATGGTCATATTTTATTCCTAAGCTTGTTTTTGGTCGAATTACACTTATCCAATAGAATTTGGACATGTTTTAGGGTAATAATAATATAATTTTTACCCTTAATTACCCTATTTACTTTTAACCGTGGTAAATAAAAGTAAAAAGTTACTATTCACCAAAAATTATTTTCATCTCATTGAACCACATTTTACTTACTGACATCAACCGTGTCTCTCGGATTTTTAAAATTCTACTCACAGAAGCGGTAAAATTAAGTTTTATGAAAAATTCAGTTTTTTTAACTACCACTTAGTGGTTTCACTATTCATCAAAAATTGAAAGTTTTTAGAAAAATACCAAAAATTAGGCCTAAGCTATATTTGATATTATGAACTCAAAAATGATTTATATTTTACCAAGTTCAAAACATATCAGTTTCATTAATTAATTTAAAAATTAATTCCCGTCGTCAAAACAAATAGCGTGTTTTTAAGAGATAATAACTATCAAAAGATTGACACTTGTTTATAACTGGTTTAAATGTGAAATTACATCCAATGACCAACATTGTATTAAATTGTAAAAATATATTCTAAATCTACTTTAAAACCACTCAAATTAATAATTTATCACTATTAATTATTTTGATTGAAAAAGTTGTTTTTAATTAAAATTTATTAATTGTCACTATTCATCAAAATATGAAAGTTATCCGAAAATTACCAAAATTTCACCCTAAGCTAATTTCGATATTCAGAATCCAAAAATGAAGTCCATTTTGAAAAATAAAATTTACAAAATTTCAAAAAGTGGTTATTACTATTCATAACGGCTAGTTTTAATAATATTTTAATAGCACATCGTTGTTTAGTGAAACTCGGTATTGCGTACTACACACGCTATCAAGGAAGGTCGTGATTGCGTGTAATGAAAGGCAAGTCAAGGATGCATGTTGTGCAAGCTCCTTTTGGTGTAGCGTACAACACAAGACATTACTGAAATTAAAAAGAATATTTTTCATAAAATCTCGGGGTGTTACATTCTACCCCCCTTAAAATGAATTTCACCCTCGAAATTTGTCGGGGTTATAAATGGTTTACTATTCGAAAGTTTCTTTAATCAAAACTCACATCGTAAAAAGGAATACCAAAACCAATCTTTAAAAACAAAAGTATGAAACGTAACGGTTACCCAAATAAACTAATCAATGGGTTTCCACATAGGTGAAAATATGGATATAGAAGAGAAATCTAACCATCATGTTCTGATGGAGAGTGGTAGAGGACATGGATATGTAAAAGCTAGCAATCACAAAGCCATAAATTTGTGACGATCTAAGGTACCATCTGATTCATCAGATATAAGAGCACTAAGACAACATTTTTGGTTTTCAAGATCATTTCCCTAAAGTTGATGAAATTGGAATTAGAAGAAATACTTTCGTGATTTCGGTATAGTTTCACCGTTTGTCGTTATTTGGACAATTTCCACTTCATCTCTTAAAGAAATGAAGTTGAATATGTCATTCGTGATGTGTTAGTAGATCATGTGATAGAATGATGGGTCATTCCATCTGTCTCAAACAAAAGGTTAGAAAAGTTACATAAGTCCATCTATAGTGAGATTAATCTTATGTAGTTCCTAAAATGGACTTATACTGCTTAATATAAAAAAACTAGTTTCTACTAAATAGGGACTTCATGTAGGCCAGTGGTAGGAGATAAAGGCCAGTCGCACTTCGGTTGTGGGTTCGATTCCCACAGCCTTGTCCGATGCGATGGGATGTCGCCCGTCCTGCAGGTTGTCCTTTTTCTAAAACTACATTACTATAACATCCCATCAATAGTATAAAAAAAAGTTCTATCCTTAAACAATACTAACTTATGTCCAACATAATCCATTCCAATCTTTAGGCTTATCTAAAATACTTTGGTCCACTCTTATAACATAGTGAAAACGATTACCAGAGATTTAATACCATCATTGATCCCCATATATAGTAATACTGCATTCCTATCTTGTTGGTCACATTCCAATCATTCGAAGGCCTTAATCATGTATTCCATTGAACCTTAGTGAAAACATGAAGGCAGTTAAAAGTTAACACCTTCCACAAACCAAAATCCTCAAAATTCTTTATAATCAAACCATGATATCACTTAGTCCTTATATCAATCATGAGCTCATTAATACTGTCAAACATTTCATTTTCTCTTTATCACTTCATTATGCGCATATCATCCACTTTCCAAAAAATATATGAATAACCTTTCATTGTTACTCATACCATTCATCATAAACTTTCAAAAATTAAGGAAAGACAACAGTGTAACAATGCTTAGATGTCTTTTTATTCTATAGTGCAACATTACACTTGATAAACATGTAATCATTCCACTGCCTTCTTAAACCATTGACCGAGCTTCAACAATTCTTTCATCTCACATATCATTTGTAGTCTCTTCATCATCATCAACAAAAATACTACCCATACGACCATACTGATTCTCTTCATGAGACATTCCCTTAGGGCATTGGTTTGCATAATGCCCGTACATTCCACATTTAAAACATTTAACCATTGTTGATGTCGTAGCAATACCATTAACCTCATCCATGGTGTTAACTGAAACTTTTCCATTGCACTTACTGGCTTTGTGTCCTTCTTTTCCACACCCAAAGCATCTTCCAGTTCCTTTGAAACATTCTCCTTGATGCCTCTTCCCACATGATTTACATAGGGGAAATTGAACTTTCTTTCCTCTATGATCATCATGAAACTCCATCTTTCTCTTATTAGCCGAGTCAGGAAACTTACCAAATTTTACATTATCGATCATATTATGAGATTGATGATTCGGCATAATAATGATGTTTGGACTTCAAAATCCCATTTCATTTGATTGCTTACGAATAATATCATTCCATTGTCCATCATATCCTCCATTATCGTGAATCATCTTATTTCCAACCATTTTCTAAAACCCAAAAAGAATAGTGTGAGATGAAAAAATCATAATAAAGGGTGAGTAACTTCAATATCTAACATCTTAGGTTAAATTCTAAGATCTTTACCATAGTGCTAGGACTATATCCTATATGTATACTTATCCTTAGGGAAATCCCTAGACATACCTTAGAAATATCTCTAGGGATCTCACTAACGTTTTCGCGTACTAGTTTCCAAAGGTTGACTAAACCTTTCCTCTGATACCAACTGTAGAGACCCATATCTTGATGTACATATACATTACATTACTTTTGTGGAATACTTAGTACATAATAAAAACACACACACACAAGGATCGTAATAGTTTAGTGTCTTTTGAAACTCGGAATATAATCTTCTAATCGTGGTGAAAGATCTTCAACATCTCCCATAAAGATCTTCCTTTTTTTACCTAAAACCTTTCTTTATATCCTGGGGAAATGTAAACATAAAAGGGTGAGCTCAAATTCTCAGTAAGGGTAAACAAAAGAAATATCAATCACATCATATTCATAAGAACATAACATTTTGGAAATCTTAACCTGCAAAAGAGAGCATAATTTCATAACATGGGATAAATCATGGCAGTGAAATGTAATCACAATAATCATAACTTAAAACATGAAACTTTGTGTCATACACACATAATAATGAATAATCATTTCTTGTTAGTCAAGACTCATTTCCAAGACTAACTTAGTGGACAAAGTCCCTTTCTGAACCGAGTCACCCTCGTTTCAGTCCTGTTTCACTGAACCGGTATAACCTACCATTCCAGCCATGTCTATCTCATGAGATATAAAATCTTTACCCAATGCATTGGAGGGAGATATATGTACCACCCATATCATAATGAAACCATTCTTATGTGTGCCACAAAATCATAAATCATACATCATTGCATTACCCATGTAATAAAAATGGGATTCTTAAACAACATGACATCATAAAAAAATTTATATAGAATAAAGGAATTCATAAAAATATTTCCATCACAACATAATCAAATCCTTGTAATAATAGGGATAGAAACGGAACCCTTTATTAACTTAGATGGAAAATAATTTTGATAAAACACTTGAACTCCATTCTTGAGGAAAATATCCTTTCTAATTCAAAAATACTTTTCCTTTTTTAACATGTCATAAAATTCTAAACTAAAAGAAGTTGATTAAAAATAAACTTGAAAACTTGTAAAGGAAGCTTCTTGGAAATAATGTTTTAAAAATCCATTCATGACGTATATGTTAAAAAAACATTCTTCTCGTACTTTTGTCGGAAAATTCAAAAAGTACCTCGTACGAAAAACGACAAAAGATTCCTTTCATATCTTTTACCAAAAAATCACCGAAGGGTAAAATAGGATTTAAAATTTTTTAGGTGAATGGAAATAATATTACATATTGAGGAAACATGTATTTGGATGATAAAATACACCCCAGTAAATGCCAAAGTATAAACAATCTTGGATAAAAATGAGATTGTGATATTTTCCCTTACCTTAGGTCTGATTTGCTTCGTAAGTGTCCGAACCTCCTCTTCTTTGAAGCGCCTCTTTGAGACCTCCTATTAGGGCACTAAAATTGGTATTTGAGGAAGACCAGAACCTCTAGGATGTTTCTAGGGAAGTGGAGCGGAGAATTTGGCAGGGGTTGTCCGAGCTTGAAGGCTCAAAGTTGTGTGAGGAAGAGAGGGAGGAGGTGCCCTTTTATAAGGGAGAAGAGGGGAACCTTTGGAATAACTAAAAATGTTATTTTATTATAAAGTCAAGTTCGGTTTTAAATAGCTCCAAATTGATTTATTTCGAGGATAAGGTGGGGATGGGTCGAAATCCTCTCATCCAATAGAATTTAGACAAGTTTAGGTTTCTATTTTAACATTATCATTTAGATTTAACATTAAGTTAAATAATTTTACTTTTACCGTGTCTTCTTGTGTTCTTACACAATAAGGATAATAAACTTACTAGAAGAAGCCAAACGAACCCCAAATTGTTTATTATTAATGTATATAACCTTATATAAGTCATTTGGCCGAACCTTAGATTTTTAGGAATTAAATAAGAATTAATAATATAATATTTGTCTTAAAAACTATTTTATGTCAATTTTGACACTATTTAGTAATTGATTTTTGTGAAAATCATAACAGAATGATAAGTTCGAACAAAGTTACTTAAATCAATACTAACATGTCATATTAACCTAGAAAATTAGTGTAATTCATAAAAAGTCTCAAATTATATTTATTTGGGTATTTATAACATCAATTATGTCAATATTTCATTAATAAGATAATTACTGCATCATCGTTGTGTCATAAATAAATTAAATTATTTAATGTCTAAAAATTACAAATAAAATACCATTATTTATTAAATCTTTTTATATTTCTAATGAATATTTATAATCGAATTTATCTTATGTATAACCCTATATTAAAAATTCTTTATTAAATACACTTTGATTTTAACTCTTTTAACTCTTCTTTGAATTAAATAATAATAAATGTCCTAATCTAATCCAAGTGGGCCTAAATGGTCATATTTTTTTCCTAAGCTTGTTTTTGGTCGAATTAAACTTATCCAATAGAATTTGGACATGTGTTAGGGTAATAATAATATCATTTTTACCCTTAATTACCCTATTTACTTTTAACCGTGGTAAATAAAAGTAAAAAGTTACCATTCACCAAAAATTATTTTCATCTCATTGAACCACATTTTACTTACTGACATCAACCGTGTCTCTCATATTTTTGAAATTATACTCACAGAAGCGGTAAAATTATGTTTTATGAAAAATTCAGTTTTTTTAACTACCACTTAGTGGTTTCACTATTCATCAAAAATTGAAAGATTTTAGAAAAATACCAAAAATTAGGCCTAAGATATATTTGATATTATGAACTAAAAAATGATTTATATTTTACCAAATTCAAAACATATCAGTTGCATTAATTAATTTAAAAATTAATTCCCGTCGTCAAAACAAATAGCATGTTTTTAAGAGATAATAACTATCAAAAGATTGACACTTGTTTATAACTGGTTTAAATGTGAAATTACATCCAATGACCAAAATTGTATTAAATTGTAAAAATATATTCTAAATATAATTTAAAACCACTCAAATTAATAATTTATCACTATTAATTATTTCAATTGAAAAAGTTGTTTTTTATTTAAATTTAGTAATTTTCACTATTCATCAAAATATGAAAGTTATCCGAAAATTACCAAAATTTCACCCTAAGCTAATTTCGATATTCCGAATCCAAAAATGAAGTCCATTTTGAGAAATAAAATTTACAAAATTTCAAAAAGTGGTTATTACTATTCATAACGGCTAGTTTTAATAATATTTTAATAGCATATCGTTGTTTAGTGAAACTCGGTATTGCGTACTACACACGCTATCAAGGAAGGTCGCGATTGCGTGTAATGAAAGGCAAGTCAAGGATGTGTGTTTTGCAAGCTCCTTTTGGTGTAGCATACAACACAAGACATTAATGAAATTAAAAAGAATATTTTTCATAAAATCTCGGGGTGTTACAGTTATAAGGGTTTATTTCACAATATCATCATTATTCAAGATTGTTTTTGTTTAAGTATCCCTTAGGGGAATTATGCGATGTTTTTATCGTAAAATAAATATATTTTATTATCCTCATTTTATTCAAGAACATTTCTAAGAAATAATATTATTCTTCCTCTCTTGGTACTTGATATTATTAAGATTTGTTTTAAGAAAATCCATAATTTTTTCCTTATTTGGTTGACAATCCTTTTTCATAAAAACCCCTGTTTTCAAAATGTGTTTTAAAAAAAATAGCCTTTTAAATTTTATTTATTAAATAAAATATACCCATGTATACTTGTAATTTTTTTTAAAGGAATATTCATGTCTTTTTCAAAACTATTCTCACTTAGATTTTATCAAAATTTCGAAAGGAATATTTATTTTAACGTGTATGTAATGAACATAATTTTCCAAAATCCTGAACAATAAATTTTTAAATATTATTTCAAAAATTTTCATTGGTTTTTTTAAATAAAATGGGTCTCAATGTTTTTTTTTCTAACTTTTAGTTTTAGAATGCTTTTCAAAGTGAAAAGGTCATTTCCCTAAAAGAATTAAATGTCTTTTTATGGTATTTCTACTTATCAATGACATCAACCCTTTATTGAACTTATGATATGGTGACGATATTTTGTATTGATGTCATAATTAAACTTTATTTGGATATTTTTTGATTAATTTAACGGAGGATGTACAATTTTATTACTATTCACCATATTATTCTAGATGGTTTATGATTATATTTATTGATTGGGGAAAGTATTAATATTTCATAAGATTATTTTTCAATACAAATGTTTATGTTGATTTTGTTTTACCCCTTTTATAAGAGAAACATATTGTAGTTGGTAAGTGATGTGTGATTCCCTCTATATCCCCTTGATGCATTAGTAGGTCTCATAAGACAGACAGGATTGGTTTTTGGCCGAGACCTTACCAATTCATATAGATTTATTTGCACGAATCCATGATGGTATTAGTTGTCTTTTAAGAATACCTTAATGGTATTATATGTCTTGGTACAAGGCCTTGATGATATATTTTATATGTCCATAATTATGAATTCCATCATTATGAAATCAGTTAATGATATTCCATGTGACTATTTGATTAGTTAGAATATTCATGTTTAAGTTTCATACTCAAGTGATTATTTATATGGAATTATTTGATCATATATTATTCTTATCATATTAAGTTCAAGTTATTGATTAAATGGAATTGGTTTTAGTAATTTTCTTTTACATATTTATTATTACATATTTATTCATAGATTCCACTTTATGCCTACCCTTATTGAGCATTTGAGATCACGCCTTTCTTATGTTTTATATTCCCTATGATATGAGAAAGTGTTCTGTGATTTATGTTCAAGGATATAATAATGAGAATAATGGAATTCTAAAATAATTATCCTTTTATATTTTATATTATAAAAATAAAATGTGAATTTCAAGTATGTATCTAGTTTAACAAGACTAATAAACTATTCATACCTTCAAAATGTTATTTCTTATATATTATTCCAATGTAATATAGCAACCACCTACTCCAGGATACTAGGTTCAGGGTCACTGTAGTTGTTATTTAAGAAAGATTAGTAGAAAACACTGGAACAAGATTTAGGAAAACATAGATTAGGGAAAATAACCTTATGATTAAAATTTAGGATAAATTTATAAGAACATTATAATGTTTTGGTAAGGAAGAGATTATTTTGTTTTTATTAGAAAATATATCCATGTTTGGATACTATATGTATACACTAGTATGAAACATATGTACATAGGGGTAATAAATCCAAAAAGGGCATACAGGGCTTGACCTGATCATCACCTGGTGTATGAGAGGGTATGGTTATGCCATCGGTACCAACCTGTGCTTGCACGGGAAGCCTAGCCAGACGGTCATGCAAAGGTGGAGAGTTACTATCAAGATGCAGATGCTGGGGAGGGGCAGCTTCTTGTAGATAGTCTGGTTGAATACCCTTAAGACCTTCGGGTCATGTAATCTCTTCAATCCTACGGGCCATGTAATCTCTGAGCCTACGGGCCTTGTAAGGGTTCCCTCTCATCCCTTGAAAGAGGGGTTATCAAAATCAATAAAAAATGAAGTCCTTCAGGAAATTCAGGCAGGCTTAGGATAAATCACATTTTTTTAAAATCTATTATAGTGTTAAAAATAATTATATCCTCAAGGAAACCATTTTTATGATTATGAGATTATTTATGCATATATTTTTCAATTTATGTTAATTATTTCACTAGTTTTGGGATTATATATATTATATTTCATAATGATATGATCTAATATAGTGTATTCCATCATTTATAAATGGTTCCTAGAAGAAGGAATGGGAAATACATAAATTCACAGAATCAAAAGAGTAAGAATGATCATTACATTGATGGTATTACGCACATATTTTTAAGGGAATTTTTCTCCAAAACATTCCTATCATATAAGTACATAGTATCATGTGGTAAAAAGGTAGATAAATAATTCCCTATGTATTATGGATTTTAATTGAAGCAATATAAGAATAGGATGACATAGAAAAAATTGATAAAGGGAATAAGGGAAAGAAGGACTTTTACACATGTGATAATTGTGGAACGAAACACCCAGGTACTTTATTAAAGGAAATGGGAGTTTATTATAATTCTATAGAGTAATTACACCATGATAATGATTTCAAGGGATAGAAAAATGTTGTCAATGTTCAATTCATCAACTAGAAAGAGATTAGGCACTGTTAAAATGAATTCCCCAAGTGTCAAATGAATATATCTCAAAAGTAGCTAATGGATCATGGTAAATATTTTTCTATTACAATGGATGAAGTGTAATGGTTAATGTAATTTTGTTTGGATTCAAGAATTATGTCATTTTAGTATTTTATCAATGTTATCTTGGTTATAATAACTCTGAAATTTATAAGTACTATACTTTAGTAATTTTTTATTAAGGATTTGAAAGTGTATGTTGAACGATACTGATGAACAAGAAAAATGATTTAGTGGAAAGTAAAATTTCTTATAAAACACCTGATCAAGAGAGGATTATAATTTATATATTCCCTATGTTGAGATAATAATGATAAAGAGGTTTTTATGAAGTTATTGGTAACCATTAAGGTTTATATAAACTTTGAGGTTGGGATAATTATGGGATATTATAATTTGGTAACATTATAGGAATTATATTAAACTAGATTTTAAAAAAAGGACAAACCACATGTTGGGTGACAACACATTGAATCCTACAAGGCTATGGGGATTGAACCCACAAATGAATGAAAATAAGGGTTTGATGCCTACCACTAAACTACATGATGACCTAGTTAATAAGTCATTGTTTTTAGTTAAATTATTTGATGGATAAATATTAATGTTGAACCAATAGTGTCACATTTGAGATTTAGATATCAATGTATTATATTTGATAAATTTTTATAACCATACTAGTTTTGGAAAATATTTTTAAATAGATGTAAATAATTGTCACTCTTTTATGGATCTTGTGATCCATTAGAAGTTTGTTTTCTTACTTCAGGCATAAAAATCATTTTGGATATTAATTTCTTATAATAAGAAATAAATTGGAAAATTATTGAAGCACAACCAAAATATTAAATGTTTCCTAAGAAATAGAAATATACCGGGTGATTATATTTTTATATATTCTCATTATAGATGGTAAAGGAATTACTTAACTCTAGGAAAAAGATATCGAAAAACATGTTATCCTAATACCATCCTGTATGTTGAACCAATGGTATTTTAAATCATCACTGATTTATGGTTTTGATGTCCTTAACTTTCTATTAATCATTCAATTTATTATAAATAATGACCTCTATCACTCTCTATAATTATTTACTCTTTTCTTCTATGTTCATATTTTCACTTCCCACTAATGTTCTTCTACATAGAAACATAGTTATGAATAATTCTAGATCAAATTTGTATTTTATTTCTATCTTATAAAGAGGATTTTTATTAACCCTTTTATTATGTGTGTTTTTTAACAATGGTATTTTCAAATGAAAAACCCTTGATTTTCGAGATCAAGATTAAATTGTGAGGATGAAAGTAATTTAAGGGGGTAGAATGTAACTCCATGAGATTTTAAAATATGACCATCATATTTGATAATTTGTATGACCTGAAACACTAAGATTATAAGGGAATATAACATACCGATACTTTATGATATATTTGTTTTAAAATTAATTTAATCTCTTCGAATGCTTTCAATGCACACAATGTTGGGTTTGGGAAAAACACAGTACTCTATTAAAATATTATTATTCAAACATTACCATTATAACCTATCCATTAAATTGGAGGGAATGAATAGTAATATTTAAATTATGAAAAATGTACTATTTACACACATAAAAAATAAATAAAATGGATATCTATTAATTATAGTTAAAATTAGAACCATTTGAAGGAAAAAAGAAATGTTTTCTGAAAAATTGAATTTTTCTAAAAGGTGGTTTAGTTTCACTTTGCGCACATAATATATAATTATTTTTTACCAATTTTATAAGATTTATTTTAAAAAAATAAACTTTATTATTTAAATCAGAATATAAAAATTATCTTAGAGTGATTTTTTTATTTTTTGGAAAGTTCCATTTTTTGACGAATAGTGGAAAAAACTAAAATTTAATTGAAAATTGTATATTCATTTAAATTATTTTTAACATTAAAGTGTACTTTAAATTTTTTTGACAGTAATATTAGTTCAAATATATATCAATTAATCCAATTTTTTAATTACTTTCATATTGAATATTTATATAAAAACTTTGTACATTTTGGAATATTTTCATTTTGAAAACCCGATTTCGGTCATGTCTGTGAGATTATTTCAAATTAAAAGCTAAAACATATTTAAATTGAATTTGGAAAATTTTATTCTATATTTTGAATCATAATAATTTATATTATCTAATAATTACAACTTAATGTTTTATCATAATGAATAGTAACTACAGTAAAAACTATTTACCGTGGTTAAGGTAAAAATGATTTTGTAAAGGTGTTAAACGTAAAATATAAGGGCTAAAATAATTACAAACATATATAAAATCTATTTTATGTCTATATTTAAAAACTACAATGTATAAGTACTGATAATAATCCATTTTGGACCCTTTTTGTAGTGTAAAAAAGTGGGTACACATTTTTCTTTCCAAAAATTACATGTGTGCCAATCACCTCACTTATAAATAGACACCATCTCTCCTCACTTATTCATAAAGTCAATTTTTTTTTAAATTATCTACCAAAATAATTTCCCAACTTCCCTAATCTCATCCTATAAGCCATATTTTGGCAAGAAATACAAACTACTTAGTATTTTGGTGACAAACTAAGGAGTATACCTGAAGAAGTGGAAACATTCATTTAAAAGAGTTTTTTATTTTCTTTTTTACTCCATATCATGAAATACTTACTAAAAATTATGATATAATAGCCACAATATCTTACATATAGTTATATGTTTTTATATTAAGGTAATTTGCAAAAACCATCTCCACTTTCTTACAATGAGTTATGATATCATCATTCATGTGTACAACAAACTACCACCTTACAAAATGATGTCATTTGATTTTCTATTATCACCTATCATGGTTGGATAGGATGATGTATATAAATTTTACATATGATATTTGTATCATAATTATAACTCTTTAGTCATTATATCATATATAAATTTTTATTTTTCATCATTTAAGGGATATGATAATATCCCTTGTATGTACGACGGACTACCGCCTTGCGAAGCAATGTGATTTGTTTTTCGCTAATGCATTACATGGAAGTTGATAAGGATAAAGTTAATGAATATATTTGATCTAAATTAAAATATTATGATATTAAAAGAAGTATCATTCTTAAGAGATAATATATATCATTTTATTTATTAATTCTTCACTCACTGAAAGAAGATAACATCGTTCGTGTACGTGTAGACTACCACCATCACGAAGCGATGTGACACTATTTTTGTCACCACACTACATGGATGATATATATAAGTATATTTAAGGAAACGATATGGTATTTATGAAATTATGACAATTATATAATGATAAAATATTACTTACCTCGTTTCTAAAATGATCATTGAAAAATGGAAAGCTTACTCATGCGCACGTACAACCTATCGTCTTCATGATCATAATGTACTTCATTTATATAATCCATATTTCATGATTTGTATTAAAAGTACAATTGATTCATAAATATGATAATTATTTCATGATTATTATTCTTTATATTCTGTAACTGTATAATATGTAAAATAATTGGGACTTTCATAATAAAGCATGAATGAGAAAACAAGGCAACTAACACCCAAAACAATGAAAATAATGAAATATTGTTAATGAATGGGTGATAAGATGTTAAAAATGTATCATATATGATATTATAAATATTAATATGGTTCTATAATAAGTTAATAACATTTTTAAAACCAATATAATAGATTTTAAATTATATTCAACCAAAAGGAAGCATGAGGTAATGATTTCTCATCTCACATTTACTTCTGTGATAAAAATGCCATATTCACCACTTATTTATTTATTTTTTGTTTATATACTACCATTTTTGTTTTTTATATCATGAATAAATTTATATTTATGGTATTTAATGTTTCGTTTAAATTTATTTCTTTCACGGGGATGATGATACAGAAGTTACAAAAGTCTTAAGCGTTTATTTCACAATCTTATCAATATTCATGATTGTTTTTATTTTTGTCTAACTTATAGGAATAGTTTTGTATTAATATCATAAAATCAGTCTATTTTATTATAATATTCTTATCAATTAACTTTTAAAATTAATATCTCCATTTTTCCTATCTTGTTGCTTAAAATTATTAAGAAAATATTTTTAATAAAATACATATTTATTTCTCTCTTTGGTTAGAAATCTTTTTTCATCAAAACCCATGTTTTCTAAAAAAATCAAAATATTTTTTTAACCTTTTATAATGATTTATTAAAAACATTTTTACCCTTTTTTACTTTTTTATAAATTAAATGAATCTTCATGTCACTTTCAAAGTAATGTTCATTTTAATTTTTTGAAAATGTGAAAGGAATCTTTATTTTAACTTGATTGACATAAAAATATATTTTCACCATAATGACCAATAAATATTTAAAAGAATATTTTATAGGTTTTCAAAGGTTATTTTAAAATAAAAGGGATTTAAAAATATTTTAAAAACTTTTATTTTTAAAAATATTTTCAAAATGAAAAGGTTATTTTACTCAAAAATGTTTTTAAATATATTTTTATAGTATTTCTACTCATCAACACGATAAATCCTTTATTAAAATTATGATATAATGGGGATATGTTGTATTGATATCATCCAAATTATTTCTTTGGATGTTTCATGATTATTTTTACTGAGGATGTATAATTTTATTAGCATTCATAAAATTACTCTCGATGGTTTTTGATCATTTTTATTGATTGGGTAATGTATTAACATTTTATATGCTAGTTTTTCAATATGATTGTTTATATTGATTTTGTTTCACCCCTTTCATATGAGGAATTCATTGGACTTAGTAAGTTATGGTTATGGCCTAATATATCCCCTTGATGCATCGGTAGGTCTAATGAGACAAACTATATTGGGTTTTAGTTGAGGCCTTACCCATTTACATAGTTATATTGGAACAAGGCCTCAATGATATTATATGTCTTGGGATAAGTTCTAGATGGTATTATATGTCTTAGAACAAGTCCTTGAAAATATATTTTAGTTTCCCAGTATTATGAATTCCATCATTATGAATCCATTTATTGATATTTCATGTGATTATTTGAGTAGTTAGAATATCCATGGATAAGTTTCATTATCAAGTTATTATTTATATTTAATTATTTTAACATAATTTTTATTCCCCTATTATGATAAATTTATTGATTAAATATAATATGTTTTAGTTATTTACCTTGGTATATTGATTATTATCTATTTATTCATAGATTTAATTATATTCTTACACTTACTGAGCATCTAATTTGATGCCTTTATTATTTTTTATTTTACCCAGTATACAAGGAAGTATTTTTTGATTGGTTTATAGGGATACACTAAGGGGAACAATGGAATTCTGAAATAAAATTATTTTTTTATTTTATGTTTTAAAATTTAATGTAAATTTCAAGTATGTATATAGTTTACCAAGACTACAAAACTATTCATTCCTTTGGGATATGATTCCTTGAATCTTAAAACAATGTAATTAAGAAACCACTAGCTTCAGGCTACTAGGGTCGGGGTCACTAAAATTTTCATTGAAGCATCCTTTATAAATTTTTAATGTTATTTTCAAAGAAACGAATTTTCAAAAAAATTTATGAATTTTTTTTTAAAAGTGATTTTCAAAGAAATTTAATTTTCCTCAAGAAATATTCCATGTGATCTTTCAAAATAATTATTTATCTAAGATGACATCCTTTGTTGTAACTTATGATTTTATAGAGATATAAACCAAGGATATCAATATTATTTTCTCTCTGAATGTTTTATCATGACATGATGTTTTTGAAAACCATTTATCTTCCAGAGTTTATACCATGATAAATATATTATGAAACCTACTTATTTTTTCACAAGTTATGTTATGATGATATAATGAAATGATTATGAAACATGTCTCTTTTCTATAGGTTATGATATGATGAAATGTTTATGAAAACCATTTAATTTTATGTGTTGTGATATGATGAACGTTTTATGATATTATGGAGCACATATGTTTGATTTTAATTATTTTATGGGTGGGACCTATATATACCTCCAATGCATTAGTTAAAAATGGATAACTCATGAGTAAATATGTTTTTTTTTAAACCTGATTACATGTTCACAATATTATTTTTGAACCTAATTATATGTTTTTAATGTTATGTGGGAACCTAATTACATGTTCACATAGTTATGTGTGGACCTGTTTACCTGTTCATAGTGTTATGTGTGGAACTTTATTTCATGTGTGTAATGTTATGTGTGGACCTATCTTTCATGCCCATTCGTGGACCTGGTTGAATGTCCATAAGTTTATGCGAGTACCTAATTTCATATCCTTTACTAAATGATTGAACCTGTCTCTATTTATACTAGTTCAGAATTTTATAAGATGATGTGTATGCCAAAAAACTATGTATTATTCTAATTTTATGTTCTCATGGATCACGTTCTTTTATCCCATTTTGATTCATGTAATTCGAACTGATAAGATTTATGGCATGACTCATGTATTGATCCATGGCATGTAGGGTATGGTTTTCAAGTGTTATTCACAAGTTCTCATACCCATATGATCATGTCATATAGATATATCCATTCCTTACCCTTATGAAGCATCATAACTCACCATTTATTATGTTTTCTCTATAGAGACATATTTTTTTCCTTGTAAGAATTTGAAATATTTCTATATATATATTCATAGATGGGTGTTGAGATGGTGTGCAATTCTGAGGCCCATTGAGTCCAGGATTAGTTTTATAAAAATAATTAATATATTTTATATTATGGGTGAATAACTACTTTATAAAAATAAGGTAACTCTTAAACCTAATCTCAGATTATAAATATGATACTATGGTTAAGTCTGGAATGCAGTATTTACCCTAGGTGTGGCATAAAATGGGTCGGTATGGCATATTCAGATCCCACAACCATTGGTGGTGCATTCAGTGAGTTTAATTAATTTATTAAAATAATTCATTAAAACCATTTGACATAATCTGTTCCTATAAATTTATCTTCATGGAAAAATTTCCAGAGTTAGCCTCATTGTCCAAGAATTCACCAAAGATGCTCTCCTCCCTACTCCATTGTTGGATCACATCTGATGATGATAAAACTCCATATTAGAGCAGATCTGGATGTAGTGAATGCAATGAATCCTCTTGAATCCTTGGCAGGGATGTTCTTCACCAACAATCGAATCATAATCAAGGTGGGACACATCATTTGGTGTTTTTATTCTCTTTGATTAAATTTTTGAATAGATCCATCCTTGTTATTGGATCTATGCCAATTATTGGAGAATTTTATGTGATCGTGTACAGAAATTAAATTATTTTAAATTTTTTTTCTAACCCTAGGACCCCTGTTCTTGATCGATTGGACAAGAATTCTTGGAATATACCATTTGAACTTCGTTCTTGTACTTTTTCCCTTGTTTCTTTTTGTTCCTCATCGATTATACCCCGAGGTCTTGGTTCCATAATCACCATATTGTACCGAGCCCGATCAGACCACCGGATCTATAGCAGTTTCACAAACAAGGATAGAATTGAAGAGCTAAGCAAAGATATGGAGTTCTTGTGAGGCATGGATGAATGATTTGGTGTTTTGAGATCAAATATTCAAATGTGGGAGCTATGGACGTATGTGGAATGAACAAAGAAACCCCCAAAATGAATGATAACCATTTTCTGGTGAGCGACAACTGAAATCCAAAATTTATGACCAGATCCATGAGTTTTGGCCCAATTTAAGGTGGGATCTAAGGTGTGTCAATAAGATTCAAGCATAGATCATGGATATGTGTTTCTAGAGAAAAACCAACTACATGTTGTTGTCATGGATAAACGCACGATGTGTATCCCCCTTAGCGCTGATGTCTCAGGTTTCATAAATTTTAAGGATGAAATGGAGTGTGTTCCTTATTCATGTCGTATACCCCTTACTTGGATAGAAGCCCATGTGAAGGATCACACGGACAAGAACCATATGGAATTACTCATCCAGGTACATGATCGTTTACTCCGATACAAGGACATGGGGTACGGTACACAGACATGAGGAGAAAAACAATACCCCAGTCCCGGTTAGCCTAGACATTCCATGTAGTCTACCTAAATGATGTGTACTACTACATGGGGTGGAGTCGTGTGTCGTATAGGGACACATCCAGATGGTAGAGTCAGACCACACATCGTGTGAATCCCATAACATGTAGTGTACTCAAAGTTATTTTTTTAGGAAACTTCAATCATTTGTATCTCCTTCGTTTGAACTCATATTTTGATCCATTAGTAGCCTATCTTGAGTTTTTGTCCATTAAAAACACAATGGTTACATCTGTTCCAGATTTGGAGATATAATGTAAAATTTTCCTAGCATGCTTCTTACTTAGGTGATGCTTGACGATGTCAGTGATCACATAGGATCACTAGATAACTTTTGAGTGGTAACCTCCTATGGGGTAGGTAATTGGTTCTCGATGACTTAGTGTGTAACCCTCTGATCGGGTTGGTAATGGATCATCGTCCTTCTAATTGGAACCCTCCTATGAGGCATGGCATGGGTCCTTGTTGAATTAGAGGGGGACCCTCCATCCCAGATTGGCATGGGTCCTAAACCTTCATAGTGGAACCCTCCTACAAGGTAGGGTATGAGTCCTTGATGACTTATAGTTGAACCCTCCAGCTAGGCTGAGCTTGGGTCTTCAACCTTCCTAGTGGAACCATCATGCAGTATCAGGGCATGCATCCTCGGCGATCATAGTGGAACCCCCCTAATGCACTAGGTCGTAGGTCCTATAATTCAAGTTTGTACCCACTCAACTGTGTGGAATTGTGGAGAGACATGGTGTGACTTGAGTAGTAACTTCTAGGAAGACATTTTAGATGCTAGGCTTTGTTGATGGACTTTTGGAACTATTGGATACTCGTGTTCCTGAGTTGAGCTATGAGATGTATATTCCCTTACTCTCTCATTTGGGCTTCTTTGATATATCATATATATATATATATATCCTTATTTTGTATCCACACCATGTTTTTGGTTACACTCCTTCAAGGAGAGGCAAAGACGTGCAGGGTGTGCCACGTACTTTCTATGTTTAGCTTCTCATAGTTGGATGAGTGAACTCTCCTTTTATAGGTGGAAAATACTTGATAGGTAGTCCATAAACTCATTTTTCTTATCTCCTTGTGTTTGGATGATCTTAATTTCACTATCTTTCTGGGTTAGGTTGTTCTTTTTCACTATATATTATATATACCATCTTTCTTTTCCTCTTGTATCTCTTACTTATCACCCTTCATATTTTGGGTGTCTTATTAGGTATGTATATACTCACCCATATATGGGATATTCTTGAATGTGTTGTGTATTATGTAGATGAAAGATAGGTTGATCATGACTTCATAGGAGATTAGATATACTAGGTGCATGGACTATGTGGAGTGGTTTTATATTGGGATTCAGCATCTAGTATATCTCAGCTATTTACCTTTTTCAAATTTTTTTCAATTTGTGACATATTTCTGGTTAGTAATGTTTTTTCCTCTTTACATTTAAATTTATACTACCATACTTTTGTACTATCTAGAGGTTCATGCATTCTTGGTTTACTTTATGGTAGTGTTGCAAATTTCACTATTTCCATCTATAATTTCTCATTGATATCATTATGTGTGTGTGTGTAGGTACTTAGTAAAAGGAATAATTATGTTAGTTATTCCTTCAGCACTGGTCACTAACCCCTAACATATGAAGGTGGGCTTGGGGTAGATGCATCTTGAGCCCTATCTTGGGTCGGTTCATGAAAAATTAGTATCATAGGTGGTTTGATCCCTATAATGTTGTTTAGAATAGTTGCCTTAAAAGGATTTTGTTTGGGTTTTGGTAAATAGTGTGTATATATCTCGAGTGTGGATCTCAGGTTAGGGAGTCTAGTGATGGTGTGGTGACCGATGTATCCATTCATCAGGACCCTGAATACCTATTTCTTGAATCAACATGGCAATGAATTTGTTGTAGGAATCAATGTTACGTGCCTTATATAGGATTGAATATTCAACAATACTTATTGAGTCAGTTCCCCATTATTTTTTGATATATATATATATATACTTATCTAACCATTGTACATCTTTATAAAATCTCATGAAGCCTCTATAATGACAAAGATACAGGATAACACCTCCAGTTCATGATGTCGATCAGATGAGTGATGTGGCCTCAATTAGGGTCCATCCCCCAATACCCTTCCTCTATATTGGTAGGTAGCAACACATATCCCTTAAAAGTAGTATTTTCTTATTGAAGATCAGTTTGGGGATGCACACAGGCTTATCACACCCTGTGAGTTCCATCTCTAGAGGTCGCTTTGGTTCCACAGTGATCCAGATCCTCAGGCAGTAGAGGATTTACTATAGTCAGTGGTCCAAATCTTTAGGCTTTTTTGGACCTCGATGAATAATGTGGCTATGCTTATAGCTAGATTCTTCCATAGAGTAGTTGTGAGCAAGTTGCGCCCTGTTACGGAGATGCATGATGATTAAACACTCTCATAGACTGACCTCCAATAGATATTCCATGAGGATTACTACCCATCCTTCTTGTGCTCGGGATAGATCTAGGAGATTCTAGAGATACAACAGGGAGGTATGATGGTGGATGAGTAATCTGTGAGGTTCATAGACCTTACGCGACACTCTCTTGAAAAAATCTAAGATGAATACTTCCAAGAACAAAAGTTTGAGTATGGACTCCGCATAGAGATCTATGATAAAATTGAACCATTGTACATCCCCACCTAATATGGGGTGATGGAGTGGGTACTAGTGACATATATATTGTTGTCAGAAGGATTCTAGATAGTTGGAGCTGGCTGTGGGAACCCAAAATATTAGTTGTCTATGATAGCCCACAGACGCTATGCGCTAGGGTCTCAATTTAGGAGTCCCTCCGATGATCATATTCATGAATGTGGTCAGAGGCGGTGCATAGGAATAGGGTATACTGAAGAGGTAAAATGATTCACTTATGGTGGGAAGGGATGCATGGAATGATAGTTCCCGACCTGATGTGTTGATTAGCACATCCATATAGCTGATTGGCCACCATGGAAAGGGTAACACCCTGAGCAGGGATCTCTCGGGCGAGGTCAATATAGTCCCCAGGGAGGTAGAGCTGGAAAGGGAGTATGAGGATCTATGGGTGGTAGACACCATTAAGAGATCCTTTTACCACCACCACCTGGAAGCCAATGTCAGGCTTAGGGAGCTGGACGTCCGAGCCATGGACAGTTGCAGGCTTTGGAGGTCTATGATCCCGCAACTCAAGATATGATAAGAAAAACAATTTTTGTGTTTTCTACTCTTTATTCAGTGTTATTATACATAGGTTCTAGTCATTCCTTTATCTCTATACTATTTTTGAATGAGTTATAGATTCCAGTTGAGGAGCTATCCCAGTAGCTTCGTCTTGAGCTTCTTAAAGGGAACAATTCTTTTTTATATTTCATTTACCAATAGTGAAAGCTATCTATTGGTGGAGAGAGGTTCATGTGAGAAATTTTGTTCTTCATGATTGAACCCTATGATGTAATTTTTTATTTGTATTGGTTGTCCATGGTTTTATCTCAGATCGACTATCACCACAAACAAGTTAGAACCTAGGTGCTGATATGATGAGATTCTACTTTTATGGTGAAGGAGATATCATGGTAGAGAAAGTTGGTTCAGTGAGCAGGAGGCTGCCACCTATCATCCATCATTTATAAATTATATACCTTGGTGTAGTAGGCTCTTCAGGCATCTGGGTTCCTTTAATTTTTGAGGATTATACCGACGTCTTTCCTGAGGATGTTCTGTGACTACATCTATGGAAGGAGATGGATTTTTTCATCGAATTTCATCTTTGAAATGATTCGATATCTTTTATGGAATATCGAATGGACTCTACTGACCTATGAGATCTATAGTGTCTGTTGGAGGACCTTAAAGAGAAAGGTTTCATCATACCTAGCATATCCCCTGGGTGGATCCAGTCTTCTTTGTGAAAAAGGCATATTTGAGCGTATTGGTTTTTGTGGATTATCATCACCTGAACTGGGCCAAGATAAAGAATTGGAACCCTTTATTGAGGATTGAAGACCTATTTGACTAGATGTGAGGAATGATATGGTTCTCAAAGATCAATATCAGGTCTGGATACCACAATTTTAGGGTTCGTGAGGCTGATATTCCAAAGCTGTAATTCCAATGTCACTACAAACACTATGGGTTCCTAGTGATGCCTTTTGGTGTAGAAAATTCCCACACCATGTTTTTGGATTTGATGAACCATTTCTTAAAGTTGTAATTGCACTAGTTTTTTTGTCTTCATTAATGTCATACTCATCTAATATGCATCATATGAGGAGGATGCATAGCACATGAGGGTGGTCCTAGACTTTCTTTGAGGGGACTAACAATACAAAAAGCTCTCGAAATTCTAGTTCTAGATTCATGAGGTTCAATTTTGGGGGAATGTCATTTATGATCACGATTTAGCTATAGATCCAATTAAATCGACGTAGTTATTGCTTGGTATCAATCCAAGAGCATTTGAAAGGTGCAGAGATTTCTCGGTTTGGTGGTGGTACTACAAGAGGTTTGGGGATGAATTATCAAAAATCAAAACACCTTTAGCCACCCTAACAAAGAAAGAGAAACTATTTTCCCAGTATGAGTACTGCCAGAGGGCCTTTGAGAAGTTTAGTATGAGGATGATGAGTGCTCTAGTGTTGAGACTACCAGAGGAAGGCATGGAGTTCATAGTGTATTGTGATTCTTAGGAGTTCGGCTTAGCTGTATATTGATGAAGAGAAAGGCATTTATTGTATATGGGTTAAGGTAGTTGAGACCCCACAAGAAGCACAACATGAATCCTGACCTAGAGTTGGAATCATTAGTCTTCACCCAGAGGATGTGGTGGCACTACCTTCTGGGTGAGTGCTTTTTGGTTTACTCAGACCACTAGTGTATCAGGTACGTCTTCACAGATAGAGACTCAAACCTAAGACATCGACACTGGAAGATGTTCATGCAAGACTATGACTTCAAGTTATTCTATACTCTAGGAAAGGAAAATATTATAGCATATTCCCTTATCGGAAAGTCCCAAGATTTCTTATTACATGAAGATGTAGAGCATTTAGCTTCCCTGTAACTGACCTTGGTGGATTAGAAGGGTACAACTTTTCTACAGTTGGTGATGTTGACTCCTATACTCCTCAATCTTGTAAGAGAGTCCAAACTAGGAGATATAGACTATGAGTTCTTATGTTATCATATATCCATAGGAGACCCACCAAATGAATATTCTGAAAGAGGTAATCACGTCATCTTATAACAGGGGTGAACATTGGTTCCAGTAACGATGCTGGAGGAGGTGATGCGAGAGTTCCAAATTTATCTCCTAGTTATACATATCAATGTGGGGAAGATGCATAGATTACAATAGTGGAATTTTTGGTGGTCTGATATGAGATAAAACATAGATGATTTTTTCTTTTGATGTCTCACTTGTCAGTAGGTGAAGGTTGAGCACCGGGTTTCAGCTAGTTTTTTGTACCCCATTGAGATCCTGAAGTGGAAATGGGAGGACATATCCATTGAATTTTTCATATAGCTTCCCCACACAATGAAGATCAAAGTTTCCATCTAGGTGAAAGTTTACCAACTCATGATGTTGGAGCACTTTCTCTCTATTAGGTTGTAGAGTTAGGTAGAGAGTTGGGGAAGTTGTATGTATGGTAGATCGTTCACCTTCATGGGATTTTGATAATGATTGTCTATGATCATGATGTACGGTTTATGTCACGATTATGGAGAGTCCTCCAGGAGAAATTCAGGACCCACATGAGGATGAGTACATCCTTCCATCCCCATACCAATTGGAAGACTGAGTGCACTATCAAGGAGTTTGAGGACCTACTGAGGGCATTTGTGATAGACTACAGTCGATGTTGGGAGGATTTCTTTCCCTTATAAAAGCTTTCTTACAACAAAAGCTACCACTCTACCATCGGCATAACACCTTTTGAGACCCTTTATGGAAGACCCTATAATTTACCCTTGTATTCGGCATAGATCGATGAGACATATCTTGTGGGCATAGAGATGGTTTAGGTGATAAAGAAGAAAGTCCATATCATCTGTGAGTGAATGAGGACAACATAGAGAAGACATAAAACTTATGTAGATCATCATCGTTATCCCTTGGAGTTCGAGCAGGGAGAACACTTTTTTCTGATATTCTCCTCATGATGAGGACTTCAGAGGTTCATTCATGCAAAAAATATATTCCCACAGTTCATCGGGCTATTCAAGATCATGTAGAGGGTTATTAAGGTTTCTTACTAACTATCCTTACCCCCGTATCTAGATAAGGTGCACGTCATATTCCATGTGTTGTAGCTGAGGAGATACGTGCATGACCCTATGCACATCATCAATTGGGTCGAGCTAGACAATGATGATAGATAAGCCTTTGTGGATAACCTAATCGTGATTGAGGATTGACCAGGGAACACCCTCCATGGATGGACCATCCCCTTAGTTCACATGTTTTGGTAGCAAGAAAATGTTCAGGAGAGTTCCTGGTAGCGGGAGAGCCAAGTGCGGGCTCAATATCCCAAGTTGTTTGATCAGTTTTTTCTTTTTGGGAATGAAAAGATTTAACAGTAGAATGATGTAGATACTATTTTTTTACCTTTTAATACTTTGAAATATTTCTATATATATTTATAGAGCTTGGTGCTGAGACAACTTTTGATTCTGAGGCCTGGTGAGCCAATAATTAATTTTATAAAAATATTAAATATATTTTATAATGTGTGCACCCATCTTCTTAAATAAAATTGGATAAATCTAAATTGTATTCTAAGATCATAAATATTAGAACAAAGTTGAGTCTAGAGTGTAGGGTTTACCATAGTCTCAGCATAAAATTGGTTGGTATATATCGTTCATATCCCCAATCTATTGGCGGTACATTCAATGAGTTTAATTAAATTTTTGATTTAATTAATTAAACCCATTTGACCCAATCCATTACTATAAATTTAACATCATGGAAAATATTCTAGGGTTAGCCTTATAATCCTGGAATTCTCCCATGATGCTCTCCACCCTCCTCCATTGGTGGATCACTTCTGATGATGATGAAACTCTCAATCAGAGCATATCAGGATACAGCAAACGCAATGACTCCTCTCAAATAATTGGAAGACACATTCTTCACCAATGATCTATACATAATCAAGTTAAGACTCATAATTTGTTGTTTTTATTCCCTTTAATTAAATTATTGAGTAGATCCGTCCTTATTCTTAGATTTTCTCCAATTATTGGAAAATTACATGCACCCTTGTAGAGAAATTAAATTATTTTCAATTGCTTTCTAACCCTAGGATCCGCATTTTTTATATATTGTACAAGGACACTTAGAATATATCATTTTATCATTATTCTTGTGATTTTACCATTTTTTCTTCATGCTCATCACTGATTGGACCCCGAGGTCCTAGTTAAACAATTTCTAGGTGGTACTGGGCCCGATAAGACCCCTGAATTCATAGAAATTTCACAAAAAAGAAGCAGATTGACGAGACAAGCATAGACTCGGTGTTGTTTTGAGGCACAAAAGAATGTTTTGGTGTTTTGAGATCAAATATTTGAAGGTGGGAGTCATGGAAGCATGCAGAACGAATGATGAGACCCCTATGATGACTAGTGTCTATTTTTCAGCAAGCGATGGCTGAGATCTGCAATTTATGACAAGATCCATGAGTTTTAGACCAATTTAAGGTAGAATATAAGGAAAATCAAGAAAATTTGAGCTCATATCATGGATATGATTTTTCTGGAGAAAACTCGACTACAGAATTTGTTCAATGATGAACACACAACATGTATCCCTCTTAGCGGTGGTGTCTTGATTTTCATAAATTTTAAGGAAGACAGAACTTGTAGTCCTCCTAAACACCATGTACCCCTCCCCCAGATGGAAACCCATGTGAAGGATCATATGGGAGGAAAACCACGAGGAAATAATTGACTGTGTACTTTGTTATGTGGACACAGGATCCAGTATATGGACATGAGGTCCAGTACATGGAAATGGGGTGTATTACATGGACATGGTGATTAACACACGACCCTGATCTCAGCTAGCGTAGACATTTCATGTAGTACACCTATACTATGTGTACTGCTACATGGAGTGGAGTCATGTTATGCCCATGGACATGACTTGGTGGTGGATCAAGACTATACACAGTGTGGGTCCCCTCACATGCCATTTAACCCTAGTTCCTTTTTTAGGAATCTTCCATCATCCATATCTCCTTTATTTGAACATGGATTTTTTTATTGTGAGTAGCCTATCATGAGTATTTTTTTCATGTAGAATGTGATTGTACCCTTAGTTGTAGATTTGTATATACAATGTGAAATGTTCTGGGCATGGTTTTTATTTTGGCGATCCTCGATGAAGGAAGAGATCACACAAGATCACCAGAGACCTTTCAAAAGACACCCTCCTACCGGGAAGGGCATGGTTCCTCGATGACTTAGATTGGAACCATCCATCCAAGCTAGTCGTGGGTCCACAAATTTACGAGTGGAACCCACTTATAGGGTAGGGAATGAGTTCTCAATGACATAGATTGGCACCCGCCAGTCGGGCTCGGTATGGGTCTGAGACCTCCTGGGTTCCACCCTCCTACGGGGCAGGGCATGGTTCCTTGATGATTTAGAGTGGTACCCTCCAGCTGGGATCAACATGGTTCTTCATCCTTTTGAGTGGAACCGTCCTATGGTATCAGGGCATTGTTAATCTAATTTGAGTTTGTGCCCACTTTTCTATTCAGCATAGTGATGATTTGTGACATGACTTGAGTGGTTACTTTTTGATAGGCGTGTGAGATAATGAGCATCGTTGATAGAGTTCTGGAACTGTTGTATACTCTTCTTCCTAGTATGATTTTTGATATGGATATCACATTACTCTCTCATTTGGGCTTCTTTGATGGAGGATATGTATACACATCCTTCTTCTATATCCACACCTTGGATTTGATTACTCTATTTCTAGGATAGGCAAAGATGTGAGGGGTATTCCATGTGCTTTCCATGTTTATCTTATCATGGTTGGATGAGTCTACTCTCGTGCTACAGGTAGTAAAGTCTCAATGAGTAGTTCCTCTAATCATGGTATTTATCCCCTTGTGTTTGGATGATCTTAATTTCACTCTTTTTTGGGTTGATCTATTCTCTTTCACTGTATCTTGCATCTATTTTCTTTCTTTTCCTATTTTATCTCTTATTGCTCCCCCTTTAGATTTTGGGGTGTCCTACTAGGTATGTATATACTCACCCCTTCATGGGATTTTCCTAAAAATATCATATCTTATATAGATGAAAAACATATCAACCGTGACTTCAGAGGATATTTTGGATATTGGGTGCTTGCACCGCATACTCTAGTCGTAGATTGAGATTTAAGAGCTGTGTTCTCTCATATGTTTACCTTTTTCTCGTTCTGTCATTTTGGGATATAGTTCTGGTTTGACATGTATTTTCTTCCTTTACTTTTCATTTTACACTACCATACTTGTGTACTGTATAGAGGTTCGTTCATACTTGGTTTACTATATAGAAGTGTTTCATCATTTACTTTTTACATCTGCACTTTTTCAATGAAATGGTTGTGTGTGTGCATGCAGGTACTTAGTCAAAGGCCTCCCCATGTTAGTTGCATCTCGATCCTTAGCTTAGGTCGGGTCATGACATCCTATCCCCAGGTTATGAATAAATGATTAAATTAGGGTATGTCTATAAATATTGCTAAATGGGAATATCTTTGTTGGGTACATTGAAGATATTTCCCCAAATTATAATATTGTGTACCTAGTCTCTAATGGTACTAAAAAGTTATGGTCCTCAAGCTTGTGTTTGTGTAATGTATTGAATATTTATATAACAATATGTAATATCTATGTATGAGAATCTCGAGTGTCTATAGTTGGTATCATAGGATATGTTTTTTAACCCTTGGAAACTGAGATTACAAAACATTAGTGTGATCCCTAGGTATATTTATATGGTTATGTATATGGATATGTATACATAAAATTATAAGAATGATTCAAAGTATAGGAAAGTTTCCTTGAATTTTGGTAAGGGATAGAGTGAGTGGTTTCTAAGAAATTAAAATTATGTCTGGATACTATAAGCGGATGTGGATCTGGCATAGAAGTACCTTATGGTAATAAAATTAAAAAGGGTGCATTGAGCTAGACTTAATCATCACCTGGTGAATGACAATGGACACTACTACACACCTATTTTTACACTCTCTAGGGATATTCTTTATAAATTAACAAAATCTTTATTAAATATCATAAATGATTTAAATAGATGATAACTATGAATAGACTAGGATAAACCTACGCTTCCATAGATTGAAAATAATGTTTCATGATTTAGACAGCCAATAAGTAATTCATTATGATTATGTAGTTCCTCACTATAATTATTGTTTCTTACACTATGATTTTTGGTTTGATTTAGTGGATGGAACCCAAAGGAACTATTTTAATGCTAAATGCAACAAAAAATGCAATTATTTTCATCCCGAGAAACTAAAGGTTATGGGATCTAAAATGAAAAACCTCTCTAATATTATCAAAACAAATTCTCAAGATATTATTCATGATGAAAATACAAATGAGCAAAGGTGGTAAAAACATTCTATTGAGTCCTTCATGAGAAAATTCTCACCATCTTTCGATGGTTCCACTGATCCATTAGTTTATCAACAATGGATCGATACCACTGAAAATAAATTTTTTATTCTATAGTGTTTAGAGAAATAAAAACTCATTTTGGTTGTCTACTATTTGGAAGGTGAGGTGGATCAATAGTGTTATCTTATTAAGAATTTGAATCAATTATAAGATCTTGAATCCATGAAGTGGGATGTGTTTAAAATCCTAACTTTCTATAAGTACTTTCTTTCTATTTTGTAGTTTAATGAATATATATGATATAAATGAAATAATTATGATATTAATGACATATTTTTCATTATTAAAAGTTAATATATAATTTTATTTCTTACCTCTTCACTCACTGAAATATCATAACATCATTCATGTACATGTGGACTACAGCCTTCACAAAGCGATATAAATCTCTCTTTTAATCACCAAACCACATGGTTGATATGTATAATTATATTAAAAAGAAATAATGTGTTATTTTTTATATTATTATCATTATATAAATTCAAAATATTAATTACTTCATTTCCATAATGATCATTGAAAATGGAAATGTTACTAATGTGTACATATGACATACCGTCTCAATAATCGCAATAACTTCATTTATCAAAACCATATTTCATGATCTATATTAAAAGTATAATTTATTTATAAATATGATAATTATTTCATTATTATTATTATATATATTATGGAACCAGGATCAAAGTAAGAGAACAGAAAATAACAAATCAAAACATATACAAAAAAATGAAGCGGTTATTACCTGAAACATGATTTTAATACGGAATTCGTAACAAATGGGTAATAAATTGGGACAAGTAAATCATATATTGTATAATATATATAATTATGTTTATATAATAGATGTAAAATAAACTTATATTTATTATACAGGATTTTTGAACATGTACGATGGATGGAAAGACTTAAGGTAATGGATTTCTATCTCACTTTTTTACTTTTGTGAGACACAAGCCATATTCACAAACTATTTCTTTTATGTGGTGTATATACTAACCATTAATGTATTATATTATTATTATCCTGAAAATTATGGGGATTACATATCCATTTTATTATCTCTCTTTCATGAGTATTGTGTTTTAAATGTTACAAAAATGGAAATGGATTTTTGTTACAATATCATCATTTGTTGATATTGTTTATGATTAAGTCTCCAATGTTGAAATATTATGATCTACCCTTCAATAATTCTCATTAATTTTATGATACTTTTTTTATTCATGATTTTTTAAAGTAATATTACCATTTTCCCACTCTTTGGTACTTAAAATAATTAATAATATTTTTATAAAAAATCATCTTTATTTCCCACCTCAGTCGAAAACCCTTTTTCTTACAATACCGTGTTTTCTAAAAAAGTAATCAATTTTTTGAATCATTAATAAAATTATTTATTAAAGAAATTTTTATCCATTTTAGAATTTTTTATAAATTTTTTTAAAGTAAACTTCATGTTGTTTTCCAAATAATTCCTGATTATATTTTACTGAAAATTTTAAAGGAATGTTTGTTTAAAAATGCACAGCATGAATTTAATTTTATATCATCATGACCATTATTTTATTTTAATATTAATTTATAATATTTTAAGTTTATTTTCAAATAAAAGGATTTCCAAAAAACTATGAATTTTTATTTTAAATAAGTGATTTTCAATGAAAAGTTATTTTTCTCAAGATATGTTCCTAGTGATCCTTCAAAAGTATTCTCCATAAAAATGAAATACTTTGTTTTAACTTGTGATTTGATGGTTATATGAACCAAGGATACCATTATTATTCTTTATTTAAATGGTTTATCATGAAAATATGTTTACGAAACCTATTTTTTATCCACGGGTTATACACTGATAAAAGTCTTATGAAACCTGCTTTTTTTCTGTAGGTTATGCTATTATGGAATGATAACATGATTATGAAACCTATATATTTTCCATTTATTATGATATAATAAAATTTTTATGAAACACATTTCATTTAAAAGCTTATTATATGATGAATGTTTTATGATAATGCGGCACACATACATATGATTTTCATTTTGTGATGGGTGGGACGTGTGTCTCCCTCCAAATCATTGGTTAACGATTGATAACTCATGAGTAAATATAGTATGCATAAACTTTATTACATGTTCATAATGATATGTGTGAACCTGATTACATGTTCAAAATGTTATGCATGAACCTGATTGCATTTTCACACTGTTATGTGTGAACCAGATTACATATTCATCTTGTTATTCATGGACCGGATTTAAAGCCCATAATGTTATGTGTGAACCTGACTTTAATTTCCATAATGTTACACAATGACCTATTTTCATGTCCATAAGTTTATGTGAGGGCCTAGTTTTATGTCCTTAACTAAATGAGTGAACCTCTATCTATTTATACATGTTTATAATGTTATAATCTGATGTTTATGACACAAATCTATGTCTTATGCCAATGTTATGTTCCCATGGACATCATAGTAGTCAAATTTCACTCCAAAGACCATCTTAGTTTATCTCAGGAGATATAACAGTTTACCCAATGCATTGGAGGGAGATATAGGTCCCACCCATCACATAATTAAATCATACATACATGTTCCTCAAAATCGTAAATAAACATATCATAACCCCTGAAATGAAATGAGTATCATAAACATGTAAATATATCATAACCTCTGGAAAGAGATAGGTTTCATAATCATTTCATCATAAGCATAACTCGTGAAAAGAAGAGTGCTTCAAAATCATATAACGAGATTCATAAACATCATTCCATCAAAACATATCTATTCAGAGAAAAAATATGAATGGAAACATGAAATAATTTTCCCATAAAGGCATGAGTAACAACAATGGATGTTATATTAGATGAGAAGTAATTTTTAAAGTTCTTTTAAAACATTTCTTGAGGAAAATATATGTTCTTTGAAAAATGATTTTTATAACACAAAACCTTTTGAAAACATTTTTATTTGAAAATATCTTTAAAAAATTATAAAGGAATATTTAAAAACAATAAGACATATTTTAAAATCCTTTTCCCTTGAAAATGATCATCAAGGATATTTTGAAAACATTTAAGAAAATATGGTTTTTTTAATACAATAGATTTTTGACCGAAGAGAGAGATAGTCAGATTTTTTTTTAAAATGTTATATTAAGTACCGAAGAGTGGGAAAATGGTACTAAAACATAAGGATATCTTGAATAAATATTGGAGAAGTAATCACATGAATATTCTTGAGATATATACCAAAATATTTCATCAAAGGAAGTATAAACATAATCAATCTTGAAAAGAAATGAGATTGTCTCAAAAAACTCTTAAAACATGGTATCTTGGGTTCAAACTATCCATGTAAGGAAAGTAAAACACATGAAGAATAGAATATCATGAAAATATTTATATTCATGATATATCATGAAAAATAGAAATATATTAATCTCAAAAAAGAGTTTAGGTGCATAACAAAACATGACTCTCAAAGACAGCTAATTGAGACAAAACATAATACCAATTTGGTAACTTTTTAATGTTAAAACCCATGAAAGAAGGGTCATAAAATAGACACTTTAATAGACAAAAATTTAATTATCAGATACATAGAATACAATCATGTTCAGTAAATACACCACAAAAAAGTAAATAGTCGCGAACATAACATGTATCTCATGGAAATTTGAAGTGATATGAAATCATGTTACCTTGTGTCTTAACTCTCTTCATACTCATACAAGCTTCCTGTATAATAAATATAAGTTAAATATAAATATTTTAAAGAATAATTTTATTATATCTATTACCATATAAGGTTCTATTATGACATTATATTATACTCTTGTTAATGATCCTATGTTAAGGTTTCACTTTGGGTAAAATTCACTTTGTTTTTCGCATGTGTCTTAATTTGTTATATCATTGGTCCTTATACTCATATCATGATTCTAGAATGTAGATCATGATATAAATATCTTTTATATTCAGTATATTTATATTATAATAATCTATATCATAATGAATTATGAAATTGAATAATCCGTTCATGGAGACGGTAAGGCGTACATACACATGAACGTTGTTTTCATTTTTTTTATTGTATTGAAAGAAAGTATTTAAATGAAATATATATCTATATGTGTCTATATATATATAATTATTCCATTAGAATTGGTATATTATATATATCATATAATTTCACTAAAACCATCCTTAATACATTCCATGTGGTGTGTGAACTAATCACATCGCTTTGAGGCGGAGGTAGTCCACACTTCCTCAAACGAGATTATCGTATTAACACCAAATGAGAAGTAAAAAGGTATGTGTTGTAAAAATTAATACATAAGATTAAATACATAAAATATATTATATATAACATATATAAATATATTGTTTATCATAATGTCCCCCATGATTGGTGGTAATGGAGAAATGAACAATCATTGTTTCATGAGGTAGTAGTTCACCGTACAAAGAAAAAATATGTTCAATATCCATTAAATGATGGTGTGTGTAAGTATAGGTATACATATTTAAATAAAAAATCCTAGTATTTTTATGATACTATCTTTGTTACACAATAATTTAATAATGATAGTGGAGGAGGTGAATAAGGTAAATAAAGGAAAATTTCTTGAGAGAATACATTACTTCTAAATCGGGTAACTCATTTTGGTTTGAGCCAAAAGGCTTCCTTGAGAGGATTTATTCCCAAAGGGAGGATTCAAGGTCAAAGGAATAATTTTTTGAGGCTATTTGGGCAGATATTTCCAAACATAAAAGGTTTGAGAGGTTTGTTGAATTGGTAGAGGTGGTAACCTTTTATAGTGGAGGAGGAGTGACACTCTTGTAAATATTTGAAAATAGATTTCCACCAACGTTTTTAATGTTGAAAGTGGATCCTATAATGGAACAAGGTCGAGATCATTGATGATAGGGTTGAAATATGGACATCCAATGGGTTTTGGAAAAGTTTATAGGTAGTTTTGGGTCTTAAATTTAAGGTTTAGTACTTTATTAACCTAAATTTTCTCTTAATCGGTGTACTTAATTTTAATTACTTTCACTAATCTTTTCAGTCAAAAAAAATTGATGAAAAAACATTTTTGGAATAAAATCCAATATTTTTAACAATTCATTAAATGATGAAACCTTTCATAAAAATACCAAAATTTTATATTAAACTAATTTTTATATTTCTCTTATAAAGATAAAGTTTATTTTGACATATTCAATCTATAAAATTTCCAAAAATTGGATTTAAATTGGGTTCTCTATTAAATGGTAAAAAAATGCCTTAATAAAAATATTGGTTTTTTATGTATAAAATTGGGTTTGTTCTTATCTTACGTCTATCGAATCTATTAGATAAATGTCAAAAATATGTGATTGAATATATAAAATATAGATTATTTTAATATCACTTATCAATTGTAATTAATTTAATTTACTAGGCTAAAATAGCTTTGTGACTATAATGATATTTTCCATTATATTCAATCGGTTTTCATATTCACTTATAATTATTAGTAACCTATGAATTCATCTTGTATTTTTTGAAACTACATATTTTAATAATTTAGTAAATACTATTCATATTGATCAACTTAATGGATAGTTTATATCTGAATACAATAATATTTTTAATGATATATTAAAGTTAGGTATCACTCCGTCTTTCATGTTACACAAGACATCGAGGAAGGTAAATCTTGCATGTAATGCATGTTATCATTGTGGTTTCATGTAATTTATTCCATGAAGGGATTGTTTGTAACATATTCCAAGTTGGCTCTATGTGAAAGGAATGTTTGACTTAGTGAAAATCTATTTTCAGTGTTACGTGAAATGAATAATATCAAATGATTAAATTTATTTGAACAAGATAGTTCACCAAAATTTCATTGTGTAACATTCTACCCACCTTAAAATTAATTTAGCCCTCAAAATTAAACTGGATTATCAAAGGTTTAATAATTGAAAGTTTCATTCATAGAAACCCACATCATAAAAATGGATACTAAATCTTCCCTTAATTAGGGAATTTTGGAAATATAATAGTTACCCAAAGTAACAAATAAATATATTTTTTCATAGGAGAACATAGTGTTGGGACCATGTTGGAGGGAGAAAGAAGTTTGAAGAGTTATCTTTTTTAGAGTGTTTTCTTTTGTTGTCAAAGAAGATAAATCAATTCCCTTTGTAAAGGAATTAAAACCAGAAGATTCTTTGCTGATATGTATTTCAAAAATATCATAAGTTAGGAGAACTTGTGATGCAAGCCTCATGAAAGAAAGGGGGAGAAATGATAATGCCAGTCATATATAGTTTTGATTGGGAGGAATGATGCTACTAGAAGATAGGGAAGTTTCAGTACATCCCATTGTAACTCTGACGATGCTAAATTTGATCTATCAAAGGATATATATCACGATAGTGGAGTTCGTGATGAAAGCTAAAAAATTGTCATGGGACACAGTGTAGAGAGAAATAAAAAAGGAACGGACAATCTAGAGGTGGCACAAAAGAATAGTTTAAGTTTGGAGCGCAAGATTGAAGATGGTTTAGATTTTTTCCCTCAAGGCATGATTCAAGGTCAAAACATCGAAAAATGGAAAAGGCATGCAGTGTGCGAAAAATTGGGCAGAGTCTGCGAAAAAATGAACATTGCATGAAATAGTAGCAAAATATGGGAAATATCATCGGGATGCATGAAAAAATAAAGGCTGCGCGAAATATATGCGGGATGTGTGAAATATCAGAGGGTTGTGTGAAAAATAAAGGTTGTGCGAAATATTGGCATTGTGCGCGAAATTGAAGAACGAAGTTTTTCTTACAAAAGGTGTTTTGAGATCAGAAGATTAAAAATTGGAAAAGGAATGAGGTGCGCGAAATATTAGAGCATTGCGTGAAATATGAAGTTGTGTGAAAGAGTTTTTACATGCACCAAGGGAGTTTTACGTGCACGATGTAACACCCCAAGATTTCATAGTGTGTTATTTCTTCAAAATAATTCAATAACTTGCACTACACGCAACACCGAGTTCAATTGCACCATGACTTACCAAAAAAAATCCATTAAAAGATGTCATGAATAGAATTAACTACATTTTTAACTTTATATAATCCTTATAATTTTAGAATCCATATTATGAGTTTCTTAGTCATAATGCAAGAACAGATTCATTTTCAGTATTGCACTTTTATCAACTTTTGATAGTGAAACCTTTTTAAATACAATATTTTAAACTTTTTGACTAAATGGAGACATCAAAAAATTTAAAATGAAACATCCCAAGCTTCCACGGTACGCTTTCCTTTGAATAAAACAGTAGCGTGTGTTGTACGCAACGTCGAGTTTTAACACACACCATAACCGATCAAACTAGTCGTTATGAATAGTAATACCTAAATTTTGAAATTATATATATTTTTTATTTTGAAATGCACTTCATTTTTGGATTCGGAATATCGAATTTAGCCTAAGGTGAAATTTTGGTACTTTTCGGATAACTTTCATATTTTGATGAATAGTGAAAATTACTAAATTTTAATTAAAAACAACTTTTTTAATCAAAATAATTAATAGTGATAAATTATGAATTTGAGTGGTTTTAAAGTATATTTAGAATATATTTTTACCATTTAATATAATTTTTGTCATTGGACATAATTTTACAATTAAACCGAACATAAACAAGTGTCAATCTTTTGATAGTTATTATCTCTTAAAAACACGCTTTTTGTTTTGACAGCGGGAATTAATTTTAAATTAATTTCTGCCACTTCTGTGTTTTGAATTTAGGAAAATGGATTCCATATTTGGAATCAGGATGTTAAAATTGTGTAAATAGGTAACTTTTATTTTTAGATATTTTGAATAATTACTGCGGTAAATATTTTATTTACCATGGTTAAGGGTAAATCCGGTAAATAAGGGTTAAAAAATAATATTATAATAATACTAAATTACCCTAAAACGTGTCTTAACCATATTGGTTGATACATGGTCGACCATGGGAATCTTTGGGTCTATTTTGGGACCCCATGGATCCACTTGTAAGTGATAATGACACTTTATTTTAATTAAGTTAAAATGAATACAAAAATGACACAAGCATATATCTTTTAGAAAAACAATTGTTACATAGGGTTATATATGTTGGATTTTAGATTATAAATATTACTTATAAATCTAAAAAGATTTCCTACATAATCATATTTTATTTATAATTTTTAGACATTAAATAATTTATTTTATTTATGACACAATGATGATATAGTAATTACTATAATAGTGAAAAATTAAAATAATTGATATTATAAATACCCAAATAAATATAATATGAACCTTTTAATGAATTAAACTAATTTTCTAGGATAATATTATATATTAGGATTGATTTAATTTACTTTGTTGGAAGTAATAAATCTGTTAGGAGTTTCACAAAAATCAACTATTGAATAGTGTCAAAATTGACATAAAAGAGTTCTTAAAACAAATATTATATTATTAATTTATATTAAATTCCTAAAAATCTAAGGTTCGGCCAAGAGACTTATATCATGATAGGTTCATCATTAATGTACCACTTGGGGGTCGCTTGGATGTTTATAGTAAGTTTATTAACCATATTATATAAAAATACAAAGAGACATTGTAAAAGTGAAACTAATTAACTTAGAGTTAATACTTAAAGATAAGGTTAATATAAGTACCCAAACCTGTCTAAATTCTATTGGTTGAGTGGTTTTCGACCTATACCCACCTTAACATTTGAAGAATCAACTTTGGAGCCATTTTAAACCGAATATTAATTTATTATAAATTAATATTTCTAGCTTTTCCAAAGGTGCCCCTCACCCCTCTTATAAAAGGGAACTCCTCCTTCTCATTTCTTCACACCTTCAAAGCCTTTTGGTTCGGCCAAACTCTGCCCAAATACTCTCCTAACATCCCTCACTACAACCTAGAGGCCTTAGTTTGATCAGAAAGCCAACCTAAGGAGCCCTTTTGATCAAATCAAAAGGTAGAACCCGAAGAAGAGGTAATGATTTCACCACCCTTCTCCAAGTTCATTTCTTCTTCCACTTCTTCTTCCTTTGTTCTTACCATTCTAAAATAATAACTCCAGTATCTCACATATACTGTGATGTTATTATAAATATGGTACAACCATATTCATTATTCTATCCACCCTTTGAATAACATGTCACCATACGTGCGTACGTACGGCTTACCGTCTCCACGTCGTGGTGTAATTGTTATTCAATATAATATTATTTGTATGGGTATAATAATGATGTGTAACTCATGTAAATAATAAATATAACATGTTAATGATTCTGTATATATGATATACCATCCATTTATATATTATTTTAATATCAAAAGAATGATATTGTCGCTCGTGCGTACGTACGGACTACCGTCTCCACGAACGCGATGAGATTCATTCTCCATCGTATCCATTCAAGTATAATTATCATTTGATGATTTAAAAATTATGTTTAAGGACTATATATCATTCTGGATATGAATAAGATACAACAACCATGGCTTATGTAACAAAACATATAAAAGAAAATGAGTAAGTTAACTCCCGAAACGACGTTAATTCTAAGATATTATTAACAAACCAATGTTAAAAGATCATATATGATATCATATTAATATATATGATTCTTGTATAATTTAATAACAAATATTTCACCATTATACAGGAGGTTAACCTACCCCAACCAAGTAAAAGTACAAGGTAAGTGTTATTTCACAATCTCTTCATTATCCGAGGTTGATTATACGTAATAATCTACTGGGATATCTTTATCATCCACATCCATGTTTCTTAAAAATGTATTTCAAAACATTTTTACTATTTACAAAAATATGGTTTAAAGTCATTTATACCCTTGTTTGACTTTTTATAAGAGTTTTATAAAGGAATCTTTCCGTCGTTTTCAAAACAAGGTCCTTTTTAACCTTTTCGACAGAATTGACGTAAGAATGTTTTTTTTAACTTATACGGCGGGTGCGGTTATTTTACGCCGTTATAAAATCTTCAAAACTTCCCTTACAAGCTTATAAGAATATTTTCAAAGAAAATGTTTTATTTTATATGGATATTAAATGATTTCAAAATAAAAAGAGATATTTCTTTAAAAAGAATTTTGATTTCATCTATGTCAACATCCTTTGATAGATTTTACGCTTATTTGAATTTGATCTATTTTGTTACAAAACTTCTATATTGTATTGAAGGTTTTGTGATATGTTTGACTGTGGATGTGCTATTTTTATACCATTCATAGTTTATTGTGAAATTATTGACATTTCGTATGCTAGTTTTAATACGAATGTTTATGTTATGTTTAAACCTTTTCATATGGGAATGCATTGGACTTAGTAAGTGACGGGTGGAGCCCGCTATAGCTCCTCGATGCATCGGTAGGTCTCATGAGACAAACTAGTGTCTTGGCACAAGGCCTTGACAAAATCTTATTTGTATTCTTGGCACGTGGCCTTGGGTATGTGGTTATGATAGTCTGGCATTATGCATTCCAACATTATGAAAGTGGTTATTGATTTTTGCATGTGATTATTCGATTAGTAGAATATCCATGTGAATAAGTAAATGGCATTATTTCATTTTATTTATGCCATACCATGTTGAAAGTTCATGTTTAAAAGGCTTTTGTTTTAGTTATACATTGCCTTAAATGTTCATTCTTATTGATGAAAGTTTCCGCTATATTGTTATCCTTACTGGGCATTTGAGCTCACCCCTTTTCTATGTTTTATTTTTCCCAGGAAGTGAAGATGTAAGTTATGAATGACCTGCAGGGATATTATGAGGGGATTATAGTGTGGACTGTGGAAACATTATGTTGTTGTAGTAGTTTTTCATTTTATGATGTAATGTAAAACTTATGAATATATCTAGTGTTTCCAAGGCTACTAAACCAATCGGTCTTTCGAGATTTGATCTTTCTTGTGATCATGCCAATGTTATGTAATAATGCACCGACTCTGGGTAACTGGGGTCGGGGCGTTACAGTTGGTATCAGAGGAAGTTTAGTACAAACCTCGGAAGCTAGATTTAGATAAACTCTGATTAGAGCACGTAGACCTAAGATGAACTTTGAGGATTAGTGTAGAAGAACTTCCTAGAATTTTGGTATTGTAGAGATTTTTGTGAGTTTTCCGAGCAATACATCCCTGTCTGGATACAAACAGGTAGAGGCGGCTCTGGCACAGATGTACCTAGGGGTAAAACCCGAAAACACCGCTTTGAGCTAGACTCGAACGGGAAGTGGTGCACGACAACGGGCCTTACTGCACTCTTGGTTACGACACTCCCGGGGGATATGCTTAGGATAACTCTCATTTTCTTTACAAATCATTATGAAGGGTTTATGAGTATATACTTCCTCAAAGAAAACATTTTTATGATTATGGATTATATCCATAAATAGTTCAATTTATGTTAAGTGTTTTATAAGTATGGGATTATGTATTTTGATTCATAAACTAATCTAGTTTATGCCATTGTTTAGAAATGGCGCCCAGTAGAAGGAATGATAACTCCAGAAATGCACATGATTCAAAGAGAAGGAAGGATCATATCTCTCATGGTCTTAAGCTATAATTTATAAGAGAAATAGTCTCCCATGTATTATCATCATATGAAGAAATAATATCATGTGTTGATAAGATAAGTAAAGAGTTTACTGAGTCCTATGGCTTTGAAGGGAAGCAAGAGAAGAAAAGGATGGAAGAGAGAAAGATGGATAAAGGGAAGAGGTAAAAGAAGAATTTTCCCATATGTGGTAACTGTGGAAAGAAACACCCTGGAACTTGCCTGAAAGGAATGGGAGTTTGTTATAATTGTGGAGGAAAAGGGCACAAAGTACGTGACTGCAAGGGTAAGAAAATGGTTTCAAATGTACAATGCTTCATTTGCAAGGAGTTTGGACACTACGCGAACCTATGTCCCAGTCATCATACTATGCCGCAAATGATGTTATTGGATAATAATCATGTTATGATACTACCACAGATGAAGAGGAATGATTAGAGTTCTTATGTTGATTATGTCAATTGAGTGTTGTATCAACAATGTACTTGTTATAATAATTATGGAGTATATAAGGATTGTACTGCAGTACTATTTCATTAAGGACTTGAGATTGTTTGGAACAAAGAAAAGTGACTCAATAGCAGGATAATTTTTGGAAAATATATGGGTGAGAGAATGATAAACCATAATATAGTTCTGATACTGAGGTAGTAATTTTGGAATAATACATGATTGTTTTGGATAAATTATATTGGATATTCTTGACTACCCTGGAACTGATTAATGATATTCCATAATTGTTGGGGTTTAAAACATTTTTGGATTAATGAAGTATATCCAGCTTTCTATATGGAATAAGGGAGCATGAATGTAATCAATAAGGAATATGGTAATTCAGGATGTTTCGGTGTATTAAAAGAATACATGATGAAGGTATTAATATGCTATTACGGGGTAAAAAGGTTCTACATTATGTTTACCTTACTTATAAATGTTGGACTGTGAGTTTGGATAGAAGTATTTTGGATAGTTCTAGTTTGGATTATTTTGGATTGCCATGAAAGGACAACCCGGAGGTCGGGTGGCAACCCGTCGCGTCCGGCAAGGCTGCGAGACTTGAACCCGCAACCGAAGGGCGACAAGGGTGTATCACCTACCACTGGCCCACGAGATGTCCTGGATTAAATAATGTAGTTTTTATTAAAAGATCTTGTAGATGAATTATAAATTCGTTTATTTTGGAACCCTATACGAATAGTGTAAATAGAATTTTTTTTACATTCTATTATATTTTAGAGTGAAAGATGAGTTTGTGGTAGAAATTTATTAATGGATAAAACTCTAATCATAAAGTAAGTATATCTACTTATGATCTTATCCAATCTCATAAATAAATTCATCAATATTAAGAAAATCAACTTAGAACAAAAATGTTTTCCTAGATGGTACCTTAAATCATCACTAATTTATGGCTTTGGGATTGTTGGCCTTTTCATAGCCATGTTCTCTACCACTCTCCATCAGATAATTGATGGTTAGATTTTTCTTCCATATCCATATTTTCCTACATGGAACCCTAGTATGTGTTATTTTCGGTAATCTTCATACTTTCGACTCTTTATTTTAAATAGAGGCCTCGTTAATTCATTTTTCGATGTGGGATTTCAACTAAGATATTTTGAAACGTCAAAAATGTATTATCCCAATACCCTATATTTTGTTGAACCGATGGTACTTCAAATCATCATAGATAGATGAGTTTAAGGACCTCAACTATGCACTTGTTTGTGATTGATGACCTCAATCACTACCTATAAATATTTACGTTTTTCCTCTGATTATATGTCTCTAATTGCCACCAATGTTCTCCTAATCAAGATCATAATTTGGTGGTGACCCTTTCATTTCTCTTTTCCTCATATTAAGACTAAATTTTAGTAACCCAATTTCCGATGTGGGTTTTCCCACAAATATATTATCTATTTTCAACCTTTTATTTTCGAAGAACAATTTCAAATTGCGAGGACGCAATTTATTGAAGGAGGGGAGAATGTAACACCCCAAGATTTCATAGTGTGTTATTTCTTCAAAATAATTCAATAACTTGCACTACACGCAACACCGAGTTCAATTGCACCATGACTTACCAAAAAAAAAGCCATTAAAAGAGGTCATGAATAGCATTAACTACATTTTTAACTTTATATAATCCTTATAATTTTAGAATCCATATTATGAGTTTCTTAGTCATAATGCAAGAACAGATTCATTTTCAGTATTGCACTTTTATCAACTTTTGATAGTGAAACCTTTTTAAATACAATATTTTAAACTTTTTGACTAAATGGAGACATCAAAAAATTTAAAATGAAACATCCCAAGCTTCCACGGTACGCTTTCCTTTGAATAAAACAGTAGCGTGTGTTGTACGCAACGTCGAGTTTTAACACACACCATAACCGATCAAACTAGCCATTATGAATAGTAATACCTAAATTTTGAAATTATATATATTTTATATTTTGAAATGGAATTCATTTTTGGATTCGGAATATCGAATTTAGCCTAAGGTGAAATTTTGGTACTTTTCGGATAACTTTCATATTTTGATGAATAGTGAAAATTACTAAATTTTAATTAAAAACAACTTTTTTAATCAAAATAATTAATAGTGATAAATTATGAATTTGAGTGGTTTTAAAGTATATTTAGAATATATTTTTACCATTTAATATAATGTTGGTCATTGGACATAATTTTACAATTAAACCGAACATAAACAAGTGTCAATCTTTTGATAGTTATTATCTCTTAAAAACACGCTTTTTGTTTTGACAGCGGGAATTAATTTTAAATTAATTTCTGCCATTTCTTTGTTTTGAATTTAGGAAAATGGATTCCATATTTGGAATCAGAATGTTCAAATTGTGTAAATAGGTAACTTTTATTTTTAGACATTTTGAATAATTACTGCGGTAAATATTTTATTTACCATGGTTAAGGGTAAATCTGGTAAATAAGGGTTAAAGAATAATATTATAATAATCCTAAATTACCCTAAAACGTGTCTTAACCATATTTTTTGATACATGGTCGACCATGGGCATCTTTGGGTCTATTTTGGGACCCCATGGATCCACTTGTAAGTGATAATGACACTTTATTTTAATTAAGTTAAAATGAATACAAAAATGACACAAGCATATATCCTTTAGAAAACCAATTGTTACATAGGGTTATATATGTTGGATTTTATATAATAAATATTCATTAGAAAGCTAAAAAGATTTACTACATAAGGATATTTTATTTATAATTTTTCGACTTTAAATACTTTATTTTATTTATGACACAATGATGATGCAGTAATTACTATAATAGTGAAAAATTAAAATAATTGATATTATAAATACCCAAATAAATATAATATGAAACTTTTAATGAATTAAAATAATTTTCTAGGATAATATGATATATTAGGATTGATTTAATTGACTTTTTTCGAAGTAATCAATCTGTTAGGAGTTTCACAAAAATCAACTATTGAATAGTGTCAAAATTGACATAAAAGAGTTCTTAAAACAAATATTATATTATTAATTGATATTAAATTCCTAAAAATCTAAGGTTCGGCCAAGAGACTTATATCATGATAGGTTCATCATTAATGTACCACTTGGGGGTCGCTTGGATGTTTATAGTAAGTTTATTAACCATATTATATAAAAATACAAAGAGACATTGTAAAAGTGAAACTAATTAACTTAGAGTTAATACTTAAAGATAAGGTTAATATAAGTACCCAAACCTGTCTAAATTCTATTGGTTGAGTGGTTTTCGACCTATCCCCACCTTAACCTTTGAATAATCAACTTTGGAGCCATTGGAAACCGAATATTAATTTATTATAAATTAATATTTCTAGCTTTTCCAAAGGTGCCCCTCACCCCTCTTATAAAAGGGAACTCCTCCTTCTCATTTCTTCACACCTTCAAAGCCTTTTGGTTCGGCCAAACTCTGCCCAAATACTCTCCTAACATCCCTAAATACAACCTAGAGGCATTAGTTTGATCAGAAAGCCAACCTAAGGAGCCCTTTTGATCAAATCAAAAGGAAGAACCCGAAGAAGAGGTAATGATTTCACCACCCTTCTCCAAGTTCATTTCTTCTTCCACTTCTTCTTCCTTTGTTCTTACCATTCTAAAATAATAACTCTAGTATCTCACATATACTGTGATGTTATTATAAATATGGTACAACCATATTCAGTATTCTATCCACCCTTTGAATAACATGTCACCATACGTGCGTACGTACGGCTTACCGTCTCCACGTCGCGGTGTAATTGTTATTCAATATAATATTATTTGGATGGGTATAATAATGATGTGTAACTCATGTAAATAATAAATATAACATGTTAATGATTCTGTATATATGATATACCATCCATTTATATATTATTTTAATATCAAAAGAATGATATTGTCGCTCGTGCGTACGTACGGACTACCGTCTCCACGAACGCGATGAGATTCATTCTCCATCGTATCCATTCAAGTATAATTATCATTTGATGATTTAAAAATGATTTTTAAGGACTAGATAGCATTCTGGATATGAATAAGATACAACAACCATGGCTTATGTAACAAAACATATAAAAGAAAATGAGTAAGTTAACTCCCGAAATGACAATAATTCTAAGATATTATTAACAAACCAATGTTAAAAGATCATATATGATATCATATTAATATATATGATTCTTGTATAATTTAATAACAACTATTTCACCATTATACAGGAGGTTAACCTACCCCAACCAAGGAAAAGTACAAGGTAAGGGTTATTTCACAATCTCTTCATTATCCGAGGTTGTTTATACGTAATAATCTACTGGGATATCTTTATCATCCACATCCATGTTTCTTAAAAATGTATTTCAAAACATTTTTACTATTTACAAGAATATGGGTTAAAGTCATTTATACCCTTGTTTGACTTTTTATAAGAGGTTTATAAAGGAATCTTTCCGTCGTTTTCAAAACAAGGTCCTTTTTAACCTTTTCGACAGAATTGAGGTAAGAATGTTTTTTTAACTTATACGGTGGGTGCGGTTATTTTACGCCGTTATAAAATCTTCAAAACTTCCCTTACAAGCTTATAAGAATATTTTCAAAGAAAATGTTTTATTTTATATGGATCTTAAATGATTTCAAAATAAAAAGAGATATTTCTTTAAAAAGAATTTTGATTTCATCTATGTCAACATCCTTTGATGGATTTTACGCTTATTTGAATTTGATCTATTGTGATACAAAACTTCTATATTGTATTGAAGGTTTTGTGATATGTTTGACTGTGGATGTGCTATTTTTATACCATTCATAGTTTATGGTGAAATTATTGACATTTCGTATGCTAGTTTTAATACGAATGTTTATGTTATGTTTAAACCTTTTCATATGGGAATGCATTAGACTTAGTAAGTGACGGGTGGAGCCCGTTATAGCTCCTCGATGCATCGGTAGGTCTCATGAGACAAACTAGTGTCTTGGCAAAAGGCCTTGACAAAATCTTATTTGTAGTCTTGGCACGAGGCCTTGGCTATGTGGTTATGATAGTCTGGCATTATGCATTCCAACATTATGAAAGTGGTTATTGATTTTTGCATGTGATTATTCGATTAGTAGAATATCCATGTGAATAAGTAAATGGCATTATTTCATTTTATTTATGCCATACCATGTTGAAAGTTCATGTTTAAAAGGCTTTTGTTTTAGTTATACATTGCCTTAAATGTTCATTCTTATTGATGAAAGTTTCCGCTATATTGTTATCCTTACTGGGCATTTGAGCTCACCCCTTTTCTATGTTTTATTTTTCCCAGGAAGTGAAGATGTAAGTTATGAATGACCTGCAGGGATATTATGAGGGGATTATAGTGTGGACTGTGGAAACATTATGTTGTTGTAGTAGTTTTTCATTTTATGATGTAATGTAAAACTTATGAATATATCTAGTGTTTCCAAGGCTACTAAACCAATCGGTCTTTCGAGATTTGATCTTTCTTGTGATCATGCCAATGTTATGTAATAATGCACCGACTCTGGGTAACTGGGGTCAGGGGTGTTACACACGAAGGGAGTTTTACGCGCGGATTAGTTTTTTTCAGGCTGAGTTAAAAAGGCCCATAAATACGAGGTGACCCCCACTCATTGTGTGTGGCTCGAAAATTAGAAGAAATTCCGAGCTTTGGTGTGCGAGAAGTTTTACACTAAGTGAGTTGCGCAAAAGGAAAGAAGTTTGTGCAAAAAGAGGAAGGTGCACGAAAAAGTGGGAAGCTGTGCGAAAAGTTGAAAGTTGTGCGAAAAAGGTTTTTTGTGAAAAAAGGGAATTTTTCTGCACAAGTAATTTGAATTACGTGAAAGAAAACCTAAAGGTTGCGTGAAAAATTTGGGGTCTTCTCACATATTTAGTTGTTTGTATGCGAGTTCTTACCAGCTTCTAGGTAGGAATGTGAAGATTTGTACTTTAGAAAATACAATTGTTCAATTGTAAAGAAGAACTGAAATACTGTAATTCACTATTTGTTCTAATAGTGTGGACATTCTCTTTCGGATTGTTTTAAAAGTGCTACACGATTGTAAGGGTATATTCTACTCATTGTATTCCCTATAAAAGGATTGTTTTCTAGTTGATTGTGTGGTACTGGATTATTTCCATACAACACTAATGATGTAGCTAATCTTGTTGAGTAGTGAACATTGTAAATCTTGTGTTCTTGTGGTTATGTGTGTTCATCAGAGAAGAAACTCTTTAATAGGAGGTGAGGGTTGTTTCAATTAGATGGAAATATAAAAATAAAAATATATCACTGATTCACCCCCTCCCCCTCTCAATTATACTTGGATCCTGACTGGGAACTTCACATATATTTGGAGTGAATATTGGACATGGATTAGAAGCATAAATATTTATAGGTATTGATTGAGGTCATCAATAACAAACAAGTTATTAGTCAAAGTTATGTTTAGGTACCCAAAGTCATTCACCTGTTACGATTTAAAAGGCCATCAGCTCAATGGAAATTAAATTATTAAGACAATAATTTTTTATCACTATCAAAACATTGAGTAATTATTAATAAATTTCTATAAACAAAAAATCATTCTTGGGTTGTGCTTTGAAAAATTCCTAATACATCCATTACCTCATGGAATGAGTGTCTAGAAAATAATTTTGATGCATAAAGAATCAAAATACACTTTTAATAGATCTTAGGTCCAATAAAGAATGAAAAGGTATAACTATTTGTATATTCAAAATCAAAATGAATAAAAATAAAATGAAATAGCACAAGTTCATTATAAATATATATTCATTAAAAATAAATATACATTAATCAGGACATCATGTAGGCCAGTGGTATTCTTGAAACCCTTATCGTCCTTTGGTCATGGGTTCAAGACCTATGACCTTAATGGATTTGATTAGTTCTTACCCAACATACATGACGTCCTTTTCAAAAATTATAAAATATTTAGATCCTTGAAATAGTTTTAATCACTAAATAGCCTTTTAACCAAGGTTCTCAATACAAACATAGTGCAGAAAAACTTCCTCCATAGTTTAACATAATCTTTTCATGAATGGTTAACCTTATAACCCTTCTTAAAGATGAACATACAAAACTTTATAAATAGAGTGATGAAATTAGCTTAACATTGATTCCCCTGTATAAAAAAAATAGCTCTGGGTTGTCACATTTCAAACATGTGAATACCCTCATCATATATTCTCTTGAAACATGGTAATAACTATAATTACCCTAAATCTGTTTGGAAAACATGCATACTTCTTTATTCCAAAGTGTATTGGATCTATTCCTTAAACCCAAAAATATTATAAATGTCATAAATGATAGCATAAACCACCTGTCGACAAATCCTTACATATTTCCAAAGTAATCAAAACTGTGAAATTTACTTATTCTTATCTCGCATATCTTTATCCATACAACATTATATTAACAAAAAGAACATATTAAGGGTTACCTTACCTTAGTCAAAATAACACCTTTTCATTAAATCACTTCACCAGTCCATAAGGAACATTCAACATAAACTTATAAATGCTGAACGAAAATATAAGTAGAACAATCCTTTTATATTTCATCATTCATAACTTTTGAATCCAAATACATAAAAACTTTTATTATTCCACTACATCCTTATGCGACTAACAATGCTAACTCATCCTATTGTACAATACCACTTTATTTTCACATTTCATCTATAGTATCGTTATCATTAACAAGTAACCATTACCCACACCACTCTGCTAATTCTCTTCAAGAACATTCCTCTTGGGTCATTGAGTTGGATAATGACCATTTACTCCAAACTTAAAACACTTAGCCTTCAATGAGGACTTAGGGAGGCCAATATTCTCATACATTTCATTAACCAAACCTCTTATTTTTTCCCTTGTGGTCACTTTAATAGTGTCCTTTTCCATAATAAAAACATCTTCTTGTTCCTCTAGGACATTCACAGAGGTGATTCTTTCCACATTATTGACATAAAAAACTGAATATTCATTCCTCCATGATCTCCATTACATGAACTCTCTGGGAACACCTTCTTCCTTTTCCTTGGTGAGTTTTAGATTTGGTTGAGGTAAACATTGTTAATCATGTTATGTGAAAACTGATTAGGCATGATCACAACATATTTCACACTAGTGATCATCCCACTTGACTGTTCATCATCAAATCTTCCATAAAATTCAAAATTAATATAGTTCCTTCCAGTTCCCACCATTTACTAAAACTAGAAGCATAGTGTGACAATTACTTATCATAGTAGAAAACCACATATTCATGAAAATAATTACTTATATGGTATCTAAATCATGAAACCTTCTTTAATCTATGACACTCTAATATTATCCTAGGTTATTCATAGCAAAATTATATGTAAATCCTTTTTTGGTCAGAATAAAGTACTCAAGAGGGGGTCTAATTGAGTATCTATAATTATTTATTTTAAAAAATTCAATAAAAAATATTCCCTAATAAAAATGAATACATTCCAGTTAATCAAGGTAATATAGTTATATTGGTTTTACTGTTCCAATAACTTCTCCGAAGATTTATTAATTCTCAGTAATATCGATATAAGTTTTTGAAACAAATTTTCAAGCTATTATAATATTGTAAAATAGTTATAACTTCTATCTAAGATTAACTATTAAAGTAAAATCTAGTTTTCTGAAATATACAGTAAAGAAGAGAAAAAATAAATTAAAAGACACAACAGATAAAACAAGTGGTTTAGTCTCAAGCCGAGACTTAATCCAATCCAATTAGGGATCACCTGACACCAATATGTTTATATCAATTAACTTAATCCACACCCTATATTGGGGTAAAAAAAGTATACAGGACTTTCCAGGTCACACGACCTCTTCCACTGTACTTCATGGGTATAAATTATGAGGTCATACAGGGAACTCTTTCACACTTATCCATGAGTGTAAATAGATGTAAGAATATGTGAGAGGAAGGATATCTTGTATCCTTCAGTTTAATACAAGATTCATTGTGTGTTTTAATATAGACACAGACACATTTCTCGAAAGCTAAATATAGTACACAACAGAGCAAAGATGATGAAAAATGATTAGAAGCGTTCTAAGTGTTATTCAATGAAACTCTGGACTTGTAGGATGAGTCAGATGCAAGTATTGAGTCTTCTTGTGAAAAATAGAGTATCGCAAGTCTAGTGCTCTGGTTTTGAGTTCGATGATGTGATCTATATTGCTCATGTTCTTATTTAAGTTCATACTATGAAGATGTTTGAGGCTTTAATATACAGTAGTTTAGCCTTCAAGGATAAAGAGTGTTTTTTGTGTTCTTTAGTGGTATGTTGTTTCATGCATGATTTTTTTTCCACTGATTGCTTCTATCTTTTTTTAGCCACAATTATCTTCCTTTTAATTAGGGGTTCACATGTTGGAGCTGACAGGATGCATGTATTATGAACCTCATACCTCATAGTGTCATGTAACATGTCTACAAAGAAACATTAATGATATCAATACCATTTAATAACATGAATATGACCATTAGAAATTAAATTGAAAATGAAAAAACAGATTAAAGAACAGTGTCATAGTTTGTCTTGAAATGTTGTCACTTGGAAACAGTGTCACTTGGAAATGACATATCTTGGAAATGATGTCTTCCCTATTTACTTTTATTGGTGAGATAGTTACTGTTCCACAGCTGCATTAACATCTGAAACTGGTAGCACATATGTTGTTTCAAAATCACGGTGTCTCTGGTAGCGATGTCTGGGATTTTGTTTAAACTTTGAACAGTGCTTGAGTCACAGTTTTGGGGTTAGGGTCACGGGGTTTGTGTCACGGTGTCTAGGTCACGGTGTCTAGGTCAGGGTGTCTGGGTCAGGGTGTGTGGGTCACAGTGTCTGGGTCAGGGTGTCTGGGTCATGGTGTCTGGAGTACGTTGTTAGGGTCACAGTACTTGGGTCATGTTGTTTGGGACTTTTCCAAAATCCAGAACTGGTTTCAGACTTACGGTTTCTCAGACTTAGTCAAATATCTATAAAAAAAACTAAGTAGAAATATTTACAGAATGGATTAAACGTAATTTTTGGTATAATAAAACATAAAATAACAAGATTAATCATAACTTGTGAGATTATGAAGTATTACCAGTAAGCATGGAATCATAAGAAGACCAAAAATTTCAAACATGCTTTAAACATGATTAAAATAATTTTAATAAATATAATTTGCATGATTTTAATGATTTTTTATCATTAAAACATGATCAAACAAGAGGAGATCAATAATCTCTCCATTTATGATGATCACAAATCATGGCATGTATGAACTATAAAAAAAGTGAATAAATCCTTTCTTCATTATTTCTCCCCCTTTTGGTATTATCAAAAAGAAAATAAGAAGTAAAAAATAAGAATTGAATATTTGTGAATATTTGTAAGGCTAAACTCAAACAATAATTAGGCACATTCCATTGGAAAATAATATAGAATCTAGTATAGACAGAGGAAAAAAGAAAAAATAAAGAACATTACTATCATATAGACATCCATCACTTCTCATCAGAGGTAGTAGACTTTTCTTTTCCCATCATAGAATCTATAGGAGGATCCACAGGAGCAGAAGATGAAGTGGTAGCTGATAGTGATCCAATGGTGAGAGAAGGAAGAGGCACACCTTAAAAAATAGAAGGTGCGAGAGTGGGTTTGGTCAAATACTAAGGTAAGGATTGATCAAGAATAATAGGTCTGACCTGGTTTAGATCCTGAGAGGTAGGCATTGTAGTAGGGGAAAAAGCATACAATGAAGAAGAGGTGGAACCAGGCCTCAAGGGAGCAGCTATAGGAGCCACTATAGCAGTGCTTTTCATGTGGAGATAGGGCTTTTGCAAATTGATGAAATCAGAGATGACCTCACCACCATAATGCATTGTCTTCTCAAAATCATCTTTATTCTCAATAAACTTCTCCAAGCTAGGTGTGAACTCTTTCAATTTCCACACATTGTCCTTAAATGCTTGAGTCATTGGAGGCATTTTCAAATTCTCTATAAGATACTTGAAATGAATTATTAATTGAAGATTTTTATAAACCATTTAAATGTATGTAAAGACCCATAAATCCCATAGAATTAGTTTTTTAATACATGGGAATTTTACGTGTCGGTAAAAACTAACGGTGCTCGATTCTGAGGCCCGATGTGCCTGGAATCAATTTCTGGAGTTTTGTTTGGGTACGTTCAGTAAACGTACGAGTGGGTTTTTATAATTTTCGAACCAGTACTTGGAATTAAAATCTAAGAGAACTGTTGAACTCATAGTGCTGGTATTATCTCAATAAGACGTTCACTTCGACGGTAGTGAGTCGAGGATAAAAGTTAGTTTTTGGATTATCGTGGGAAGTTATAAAATAAAGTAAGCTCACTTTATTTTATTTTTAACCACCATGTGGAGGTTGGGTGGTTAAAACCTCCTCATGGGAGTTGGAGGTGGTACCATCACACCTTAACCTCCCTTGGGAGGTTATGGTGGTGGGGTCCACCCAAGCATAACTTCCTGTGAGAGGTTATGACGTGGGGACCACATGAGGCTAAAACCCCTGTTAATGGAGGAGGTTAAAACCTCCTCAACTCCCCATTAAATGGGGAGAAACCCCTTGACCTTCTCCACATTAATGGAGCACACTCCCTATTATTTAATATGTGCCACCTCTCAAGCATTAATTAGGTGGAGCCACTTAATTTAAATCTCCAATTTGAATTGTTATGCCAACTCCAACCCATTAATTAAATGAGTCAACTCATTTAATTAAATCACTCAATTTGAATTTTCACCAACAAACATAATAGATCCTAATCTATTATTTGGAGACGATTTAATTTTTGGTGGAGTGGAGTGAAAGGATGAACTTGGGAGAAATATTGGGAGAAGGCTCCCAACGAAGAACGCTTCCAACGAAGAACACCTTCAAAAACAAAGAACAATATTCCTATACTTTCTTCCTCATAATTCCCTTCGATGTGGGATTTCTTCGACTGTTCTTCCCTCCTCATCGTCGTCAATGAACCGAAGCATGAGCTTGGATTGGAAGTGTGTGGCAGATGCGATGAACGATAACAAAAACATCATCTTCCCGCAACTTCAACAACGACCAACGATCAAAGGTAGGGGGTGTACCTTGAGTATTATTCCTTTCCTTCTTATCATCTCCATTTATAATAAATTGATGCGATGTATTGTAAACAATTTTTTTTCAACTTTATTCCTCTTTGTTGAACCAATTGTTATCATCCCTAAACGCAGATGGTGCTGGCCAAACAAACATGGCCTGACTCCCTCTGCTGATCTCCTTGTGAAGTTTCCTTTGACATGGCGACGAAGCGGCAACGAGGCGACGAAGGTGCAAACGACAAAGGTTGTGCTACCTGCGGCCTCCATGATCCACGTCGCCCCCACCGCACACCAGTGTTTCCGGCTAAACATTGTCGGCCTGCGCCACATTGAACCGGCATGCCCGGCCACCACCAGCCGCCGGCCCACCTGCCCGCAGCCTGCCCGCGGCACGCCCACGCGCTGTCCGGCACCCCGCCGACCTACACATGCCATGCCCGTGTTCCCTGTGGCCCACCATCCCCACATCCCACGTGCCATGTGGCCTACCTGTGCACTGCCCGTGTTCCCCACGGCCTATCCACGTGCATCCCGCGGGCCCCGCGACCAACCTGTGTGCCACCCTCGCGCCCCGCCAGCATGCTCGTGTGCTGCCCACACCCCGTCGGCCTAATAGCACCCTTCCTGGCTTCCCATGGCCTGCCCGCGCCCCGTGTGTCTTGCCCCTACCCTACCAGCGCCCTACCCAGTGCACCGCGTGGCCTGCCTACACCCCGGCTTTTGGTCAAACCGGCCGAGCCACGCCGGCCAGAGGTGCGGGCCCGCGGCGTCCTTCGCGGCGTCACTGGCCGAACCGGCTCGGCTTTCTGGGTTTATCCACCCGAGCCGCGCCCCACGTGATACTAGATGAACTGGCACTGGCCTTCGGGTCGAGCCGCCTAAGCGGTGACCTTCGGGCTGAGCCACATACATGGCGACCTTCGGGCCGAACCACCCCTGCAGTCTACTGGGCTGGGCTTAGCGGACCAGGCCGAACCTAACGGGCTGACCCACTCATTGGTTTGGGTCAGACCCAACAAGTCTGACCGGGTCGACCCAGACCGGGTCGGCCTAGTCTGAGTTGGTCCGAGTCAGTCCGACCGGGTCGGACCGGGCCCATTCCCATTACCAACCATGTTACTTCCTTTGGCACCAGATGACCGTTTGACAAACCGTCAGGGCGCTGGTTTTCATGGAGTACAATGGTCCCTTTGAGTATACCCCACTAGAGTTTGGGGTAATGTTGATGTACAGTCATGTTCGATCATACATGAAACCAACCAGGGGCCCTGGGACTAAAAATATAATAACTCACATACCGGGCGTTCGATTGACTCGCCGTCTATTGAGTTGAGACCCCTATGATGAGACAGACCATTGAGATAATTTCTCATGGGATTTGGTGGTATTTTACGTGTCGACACCTGGATTGAGGAGAAGACCCACCCGAAATCAAGCGTGCTTTGTGGAAACCCTGTGGATGGCTATGCACTGTTGAATGTTCTTGGATCATGTGTTGGTCCGACAGTTCTGATGACTATTCCTGGATAATGTGTTGGTCTGACAGTTCTAACTTCTGTTCTAGGATCATGTTTTGGTCTAACAGAATAGCTGGTCCTAGATCATGTGTTGGTCTGACAGTTCTGACGACTGTTCCTGGATCATGTGTTGGTCTGACAATTCTGACTTCTGTTCCTGGATCATGTGTTGATCCAATAGAATAGTTAGTCCTAGATCATGTGTTGTTCCGATAGATCTAACGATTGTTCCTGGATTATGTGTTGGTCTGAATGTTCTAACTTATATTCTTGGATCATGTGTTGGTCCAACAGAATAGCTGGTACTAGATCATTTGTTGTTCTGATAGCTCTAACGATTGTTCCTGAATCATGTGTTGGCCCAACAGTTCTAACTTCTGTTCCTGAATCATGTGTTGGTCCAACAGAATAGCTGGTCCTGGATCATGTGTTGGTCCGACAACTTAGATGATTCAGTGGCTATATCTGATCATCTTTATCTCTCTACATAAGTTGTATATCTGTGTGAGCTGAGTTCGTGATTCCGGTGTTTTCCTCATGATTGAGATGGGTTACTTGATAACATAGTAATATGTATGTGCATATACCTAAGTAATAGTTATCCATTGATTTCATACTCTGTGGTTTATCCTTGGTCTATTTGGAGAGACCTTGAGGGTCTCAGGGTCCCTATTGAGTATCGTTATACTCACCCCTGCACGGGTTATGCCCGCACCTCGTTGTGTTGGTTGCAGGCGATGAACAGCGTTGACTGAGGATCAGAGTAGTAGGACTGGATGGTTCCTAGAGGTGGACCTTACGACGAGTCGGTGCCCGGAGGAGAAAGACGGACGTGGAGTGCTATGGATGTTATCTATACTTACCCTTCAGGTAGGATCCATGGTGGACGATCCAGGAGCTGTTCTTCACCTTTCATCTGTTTTGTCCCTTTTTAGTTGTACTTGTAGTTTACAGCTGGCCTTGTATTTTTTGACCCCCTTTACTTTTCAGCACTCTTTGTATACTGTTTTACTTAGTGTTTTGCTTCCAACTTGTTCTCTGTTGTGTATTTTTACAGTTATAAAAGAAATTCCTTCCCGGTTTTAGGGTTTTACGCCTTTTGTGCTAGTCGCCATCCCTTGGCCTATAGAAGGAGGGCTTGGGGTAGTCACGGCACAGGCCCCTATGAATGGGTTGTGAAAAATTGGTATCAGATGGGTCAGTTCTACCACATAACTCAGGACTCTGATCCTTCTTTTCTATAAATCAATAGTGTTAAGGGTACTGAGTGTGGTTCTCAGTTCAGGGAGTCCAGTGTCGGTGCGGCGGCTGACATATCAATACACCAGGACCCTGACTTCGGATTTCCGACTCAGTGGACGAAAAAACAGATTGCGTGGGTGTTTTCAAAAGTTTTCTTTAACTCATCTTAACCAGTTCAGCTCACAAGGTATAAATTTTGACCATGTCGCATCTGTTCAGGATTCCTCCACGCAGACAGCGAGTTAGAGTTCCGAGAGAGTACACGATGATGACCCACCGAGCGACGATGCTCTGGTGCAGGGCCCTCTTACTATGTTGGCACCATCAGGTGTTGTACCAAAAACACCACCACCCATTGGGTAGCAAATGCCACCAGTCGCACTGGCAGATGGTGCACGCCAACAGAGTGCATTGTACGAATTCCATCCACAGAGGCCTCCGAGGTTACGACACGAGACAGATTCACAGGCAGAAGAGGACTAGCTGGAGGCGATTGCTAGAGTTCTCCACCTAGTTGAGACACCTGTAGAGCATAAAGTTATCTTAGCTACTACTGTTTTCCAGTGAATGACCAAGAGGTTGGTCCGCATAGTGATGAGGCTTTGGTACGTGGATCGTTGCCTGAGATTGTACCTTCAAGTAGTGTGTCAACTATATGACTACCTATTGGTCAGCAGTTACAACCGGTGGTACTGGTAGATGACACGTGTAGGCTTAGTGCCTTACACGTGTTTTAGCATCAGATACCCCTCGGGTACCTAGGAAAGCCCGACTCATAAGCGGCTAAGGACTGGCCTGAGGAGGAGGCTGAGAGTTCTCTAGAGCTTGTACAACATCATCAAGATGACTTTTCGGAGGATGAGAATTCCTCGAGGCATACAGATTGTTCCCGATAGTCAATGAATACATTTAGATCAGTAATTTGGGTCTTGGAATATCGAGCGAGGTGTGTTTTAGGACATCCGAGTCGACACCTTTTCTATAGATGCTAGAGAGAACCTTTGCAGATTGAATTTTCTTTGGCTGAGTAGATACAGCCAGTAAATGTTAGCTGTGGGATAGCATGAAACTGGCACTAGTCTCAGAGACTTGAGCCTATAAAATGTTTCAAGAAGAGGAATAGTTAAGGACAGATGAATCTGCAGGGCAGTAGACATGGAATCAGATCTAGGAGAGCATCCTGAGGTGGTGTACATTTTGACCTATTACAACCACCCACCTTTGTAGTCCCCACCAGGCTTATGGAGCTGGAGAGAAGGGGAAGAGAGTAGTTGCGTGCGGTCAAGGAGTGTGACCCAAGGGCTCTAGGAATTATTCAAGGAACAGACTTTGTCTACTACTAGCTTCCATATCAATAGACATAGGTACCAATCACTCCTTCCTTCCATAAATCTTGTCCCAGACCTAGAGTTTTGGGTTAAACCATTGACTTAACCCTCACATCTGAAGATACCTTTGGGAGGAGACTCAATAATCACACTTACGCCAACGTTTTGATCTAACCCTTGAGGCAATAGTTTTGATTGGAACCTCTTGGTGGCAGCATCGAGGCCTTACGACATTAGATTGGTTTTGGACTAGGAAACCACAGTTCATTCACAGATTGACTATATTAGGAAAAAAGATTGTGGTTTATCTACAACATTGGGATGAGGTTTTCCTTAGTTGGTTAAAAAAAGAAACCCAAACAGCATAGGTTAAACTCATTTAAAGGAGGGTGCATCCGATCACTCTTGAGTCGGCTAACCTTACCCTCGTGGTAGTAGGAGTTTTGAGTTATCAGTTCCAAACATGAGTGACAGAACATGGGGAAATATTTTCAAAAGTTGTTTCCAGGATTACCCCCCCCCCCCAAAAGGGGGGGCGTCTGCTTTGGCTGGATACTATCAGAGGTTCATTCTAGTCTTCTCCAGAGTTGCAGCACCACTATCATCCTTGAAAAAGAAGGGGAAACCCTTCGATTGGTCAGATAGATTCCAGCAGATCTTTTAGGAGCTAGGGCAGAGGCTAACTAGTTCCCCCATATTGAGGCTCCCAGAAGAAGGAATATGGTACGTAGTCTATTGCGACGCATTAGGGACAGGACATGGGTGTGTGCTGATGTAGGGGTGAGTAGTGATCGCATATGGTTATCGGCAGCTGAGACATCATTAGAAGAACTATGCTAGCCATGACCTAAAGTTAGTATCAGTGGTCTTCACCTAGAATATGTGGCGGCACTATCTAATGGGCAAACGTTTTACCGTGTACTCTGATCACAAGAGTCTTAGGTATATATTCTCTCAGAAGGACCTGAACCTGAGACAGCGACGATGGCTTGAGTTCTTCCAGGACTATGACTTCGAGATAGTCTATACTCCTAGGAAGGGGAACGTTGTTGCAAATGAACTCAGTAGGAGATCATGTATACAACTTCTAGGAGAGACAACAGAGCAGCTAGCTACCTTACAGATATATTTTGTGGATAGAGACGAAGCATCCTTTCTACAGTCTCTTGCAGTCTCTCCACCACTTCTTCAGTTAGTTAGGGAGGCACAATATGGGGACGCTGACTGCAAGACATGACATGCTCAGATATCCATAGGGCAGGCACCTGATGGATTTTCTGAAGGTAGGGAGCACGTCGTCCTCTTCAGAGGATGTAACATGGTACCAGTGTCACTTCAGGAGGAAGTTTTGAGGGAGTTCCACACATCCCCTTTAGCGGTACATCTAAAAGTGTCGAAGATGTATTGGGACCTTCGGCGACAACACTGGTGGCTTGGTATGAAGAAGGTGGTAGCAGAGTTTGTCTCTCGATGCCTCACTTGTCAGCAAGTGAAGGCGGAGCACCAAGAAGCAGTAGGCTTGGTTCAGGCATGGTTCAGCCTTTAGAGGTCCCAGAGTAGAAGTGGGATGGTATATCCATGGACTTTGTGATGGGTCTTCCATGTACATCCAGGGGACATGACTCTATCTAAGTGATCGTCGATCGACTCACCAAGTCGGCCCACTTCCTATCGATCAGAGAGAATGGTTCATTAGTGAGATTAGGATGCCTCTACATGCAAGAGATTGTGCGACTATATGGAGTACCATCTTCTATTGTGTCCGATCGTGATGAATTATTTACATCCCAGCTATGGAAGGGGTTGCAGGAGGCTTTCAGTACACAGCTTTGTCTGAGCACCGCCTTCCATCCTCAGACAGACGGTCAGACTGAGCGGACCATTCAGACCCTCAAGGACAATCTACATGCTTGTGTCCTTGACTTCGGTCACAGCTAGGAGGACCACTTACCTTTGGTAGAGTATTTCATACAACAACAGTTATCACTACACCATAGGGATGGCACCTTTTGAGTCATTGTACAGGTGACCTTACAGATCACCCTTGTGCTGGACAGACCATGGGGAGTCAGCACTAGTGGGACCAAAGATGGTAAAAGCTACCACAGAGAAGGTGCAGATCATCCAGGAGTGGATGAAGACAACACAGAGCATGCAGAATTCGTATCCCGATAGGAGAAAGAGACCTATGGAGTTTGAGGATGGAGACCACGTCTTTCTACGGGTCTCACCTCGACAACTCCTACAAAGGTTTGGCTGAGGAGGCAAGTTATCCCCGAGATTCATCAGACCTTTCCAGGTCCTCAGTAGAGTAGGTGAGGTGGCTTACTACTTGGCTCTTCCACCTCAGTTGCACTGGGTGCAAGACGTCTCCAACGTATCCCAGCTAAGGGGATACGTGCATGACTCCTCTCACATCATTCAACATGGAGAGCTGGACATCGATGATGGGGAAACTTTCACAGAGGTTCCAGTGGAGATTGAGGATCAACAGGAGTGAGTCCTACATGGATGGTCGATATCTCTGGTGCACGTTCACTGGAATCACGGGAACCTTTAGGAGAGTACATGGGAGTGGGAGGCTCATATTCATGCTTAGTACCACCATTTGTTCCCTTAGTTCAAGTTATAGCTTATGGGTACGTAAATCCCTATGGTGGGGAGAATGTAAAGACTCGGAAATCCTATGGATTTTTTTAATACATGGGATTTTTACGAGTCCGCGAAAACTGACGGCCCTTGATTATGAGGCCCGGTGTACCTGGAATCAATTTCTGGTTTTTTTTCGGGTACATTTAGTAAACATACGAGCGGGTTTTTATAACATTTGAACTAGTGCTCGGAATTGAAATCTGAGAGCATCGTTGAACTCACAGCGCCGGTATTTTCTTAAGAAGACTTTTACTTCGATGGCAGTGAGTCAATGATAAAAGTTAGTTTTTGGGTTTTCTTGTAAAGTAATAAAATCAAGTATACTCCCTTTATTTTATTTTTAACCACCATGTGGAGGTTGGGTGGTTAAAACCCCCTCATGGGAGTTGGAGGTGGGACCACCACACCTTAACCACCCTTGGGAGGTTATGGTGGTGGGGCCTACCTGAGCATAACCTCCTGTGAGAGGTTATGACGTGGGGAGCACACGAGGCTTAACCCCCTATTAATGGAGGAGGGTAAAACCTCCTCAACTTCCCATTAAATGGGGAGAAACCCCTTGACCTTCTCTTCCTTAATGGAGCCAACTCCCCTATAATTTAATTTGTGCCACCTCTCAAGCATTAATTAGGTGGAGCCACATAACTTAAATCTCCAATTTGATTTGTTATACAAAATACATCCCATTAATTAAATGAGTCAAGTCATTTAATTAAATCACTCAATTTGAATTTAGGCCAACGAACATAATAGATCCTAATCTATTATTTTGTGACGATATCATTTTGGGTGGAGTGGAGAGAAAGGAGGAACTTGGGAGAAATACTGGGAGAATGCTCCCAACGAAGAACGCTTCCAAAGAAGAACACCTTTGAAAACAAAGAACGATATTCCTAGAATTTCTTCCTTGAAACCCCCTTTGACGTGGGACGTCTTCGACTAATATTCCCTCAGCATCATCATCAACGAACTGATGCACGATCTTGGATTGGAAGTGCGTGGAAGACGCGATGAACGACGAAAACATCGTCTTCTTCTCGTGACTTCATCATCGATCAACGATCAAAGGTAGGAGTTTACCTTGAGTATTATTACTTTCCTTCTTCTCATATTCGTTTAAAATGAATTGATGCGATGTATTGTAAATAATTGTTGTTCAACTTTCTTCCTCTTTGTTGAACCAATTGTTATCATCCCTAAACGCAGAGGGTGCGGGCCAAACTAACATGGCCTGACTCCCTCCTCTAATCTCTTTGTGAAGTTTCTTTCGGCATGGTGATGAAGCGGCAAAGAGGCAATGAAGGCGCCAATGAGGAAGGCCATACATCCCTCATCCTCCTTGAACTGTGCCACCCCCACGGTGCACTGGTGTTTCCAGCCGAACACCACCGGCCCGAGCCAAGTAAAACCGGCCTGCCCGGCCGCCTCCAGCCACTCGCCTGCATGCTCGCGGCCTCCCAGCGGGCTGCCCAGTGCCCCGTTGGCCTCCCTGTGCACTGCCTATGCAGGCTGCCTGCACGCCCCATGGCATGCCCGCGCGCTGCCCGCACGCCCCACCAGCCTGACCGCGCGCTTCTCGCACCCTGCTGGCTAACCATGCCCTACCCATCGCCCAACGGCCTACCCGCATGCTACTCGTGCACCCCGTCGGCCTGCCCATGCGCTGCCCGTGCCCCGCGTGGCCTGCCTGTGCCCTTCCTGATGCCCTGTGCGGCCTGCCCGAGGCCCAGCTCCCAGCCAAACCGGCTGAGCCACATCGGCCACCTGGGTCGGCCTGTGACGTCTTTCACAGCGTCGCTGGCCGAACCGGCTCGAGTTTCTGGGTTGATCTACCCGAGTCTCACCCCATGTGGTGCTTGCCGAACCGACCCTGCCCTCCGGGTCGTTCCACCTACGCGGCAACCTTCGGGCCAAACCGCCCCTACAGTTTGTTGGGTCAGGCCCAGCGGACCGGCCGAGCCTAACGGGCTGACTGGGTCGACCCAGGCCGGGTCAGCCTATTCTAGGTTGGGCCAAGTCGGTCTGACTAGGTCGGAGCAGTCCCAGGCCTATTACTAACCCCGTTACTTCCTTTGTCCATATCTTTGGTACCGGACAATCATTTGATGAACAATCAGCAGCACTGGTTTTCTTGGAGCATGACGGTCCCTTTGAGTATACCCCACTAGAGTTCAGGGTAATGTTGAGATACAGTCAGGTTGGATCGTACACGAAACCAATCGGGGCCCCAGGACTAAAAAACTAATAACTCATAGATCAGGTATCTGATTGACGTGTCTTCTGTTGCGTTGAGACCCCTATGACAAGACAGACCTTTGAGATAATTTCTCATGTGACTTAGTGGAATTTGATGTATCGACACTTGGCTTGAGGATCGGACCCTCCCGGAATCAAGTGTGCTTTGTGGAAACCCTGTGGATAGCTATTCAGTGTTGACTGTTCCTGGATCATGTGTTGGTCCGAGAGTTCTAAAGACTATTCCTGTATCATGTGTTGGTCCGACAATTCTGAATTCTATTCCTGGATCATCGATTGGCCCAACAGAATAGCTGGTCCTGGATCATGTGTTGGTTTGACAGCTCTGACGACTATTCCTGGATCATGTGTTGGTCTGACAATTCTAACTTATGTTCTTGGATCTTGTGTTGGTCTGACAGAATAGATGGTCATGGATCATGTGTTGGTCCGACAGCTTTAACGAGTGTTCCTGGATCATGTATTGGTCCAACAGTTCTATCTTTTGTTCCTGGATCGTGTGTTGGTCTGACAGAGTAGCTGGTCCTGGATAATGTGTCGGTCCAATAGCTCTAATGACTATTCCTGGATCATGTGTTGGTCCAAAAGTTATGACTTCTATTCCTAGATCATGTGTTGGTCTGACAGAATAGTTGGTCCTGGATCATGTGTTGGTCCGAGAGATAAGATGATTCAATGGCTATATCTGATCATCTTTATCTCTCTACATAAGTTGTATACCTGTGTGAGCTGAGTCTGTGATTCCTATGTTTTCCTCATGATTGAGATGGGTTACTTGATAACTTAGGTATATGTATGGTCATATACCTAAGTAATGGCTATCTATTGATTTCATACTCTGTGGTTTATACTTGGTTGATTTTGAGATACCTTGAGGATCTAGAGGTCCCTATTGAGTATCTTTATACTCACCCCTAAACGGGCTATGCCCGCACCTCATTGTGTTGGTTGCAGATGACGGACAACGTTGATAGAGGATCAGAGTAGCAGGACTGGAAGGTACCCAGAGGTGGACCTTTTGATGAGTCAGTAACTAGAGGAGATGGATGGACATGGAGTGTTGTGGAATCTATCTATACCTACCCTTCAGGTAGGATTCGTGGTGGACGATCCAGGAGTTGCTCTTCACCTTTGAGTTGTTTTGTCCCTTTTTTGTTGTACTTGTACTTTATAGTTGGGCTTTCATTTCCAGCCCCCCTTTAATTTTCATCACTCTTTTTATACATTTTTACTTAGTGTTTTTCTTATAGATTATTCTTTATTGTGTATGTTTATAGTTATAAAGGCAATGCCTTCCCTGTTTTAGGGTTTTACGCCTTTGGTGCTAGTCACCTGCCCCTGGCATATGGAAGGCGGTCTTGGGGGAGTCACGGCATAGGCCCTGGCGAACAGGTCATGACAAAGTAGAAATACACCTTCTTTGTATTATCATAATAGGTCGTAGAATCTTTCTTAGAGTATAGTAAAACCATGTCATGGATATGTTCACTATTTTTAACAGTTTTAGAGAGGCTTTCCTGAATAAATGGACTTTTCAATGATTTAATCTCTTCTTGAATAACCTTTCTCAGAATTGCACTTTCTGACAACTGAGATGGTTGGGTAGGCAAGGCCACGGATGAAGGAGCTGATATGGTTGAAGATGGTGCAGGAAGACTTGTGACAATAGTTTCAACAGAGTCCTTGATCATACTAGGAAAGGAATCAATTGAGGATGATAAATTTATAATTTCTTCTACCAACTTGTCATTGTTTGCTGTTATTATCTCAACAAAAGAGACCAGATTTGGTCGGATCAGTTCTACAACCTTTTTGGCTATCTTTTCAGTTTCTTCTATACTGAATCAAGCAACAGGAGGTTCAACAGTTTCAAAGTCTTTCTTCAGTTCCTCCACCAACGACTTTAAATATTTTACTTCCTCACTTAGCTATCAATTTTCAATTCTTAATTTTTGAATTTCATCCAACATTTGAGGTTGAGTTTTCGAAATAAGTTTTTCCAAAATCATACTAGCATCTTGTTCACTTAGAAACGTTATAGGAAGAGTTTTAGCTTTTAAAATATTCTCAAATCCATCCAACATATTTTCACCAAACACCTTTAAGTCCTCAAGGATTAAATAGCTTGGAGATTCTTATGAAATCTATGGTTTAGAAACTAAAATAGATTCAGGTTACTCAGCGGGTATTACTCCAGGTAGAGAAAAATATTTCAATGGAAAAGAAGTTGTAAGATCGATTCTTCTCATTGAGGCCACTTGAGAGTCAGAGACATCAAAATAGTTTGGTAGTTTAATCACATTGTCCATAGGACTTGTCTCAACAGATATTTTTACTTGAGTACTTTCCAGAAAGGGGTTTTACTCCGCCTTAATTTGTGCATCATCTCTAAGAGTGAGAGACCTACTTTCTTTCTCTATTTCCAAACATACATCAATTTCAGGCTCACCCATCTCTGTTCTAGCTTGCCAAAATTCTTTGTCCATTATTTCTTTAGTTGACATGATTAATTCTGTCTTAGCTTGTTCTTCATTCCTTTCCACAACTATAGGTCCTTTCTCAACAAAAAGTTCTGCTAGATGTTCCTTATGAACATCTTGCTCTTCTAGACGAGCAGTCGGTCCTTATTTATCAACAAAACCTTCATCAACTATATCATCACAAACTTGTTGTTCATCAATTTTTTATTTAGGTAATCCATTGTATTATTCTTCTAAGATAGTTTTGTTCACTGATGTAGCTTCTGCATCCTCTTCTTCTTGACTTGAGTATTCCACCAACTCATCAGATTCTAGGCTTGGGTCACGCAAGTCCTTAGGCCTTGAGATATTTTCAATGGGATTTAACTTTTCATAAAGACTCTCATTGTCCTCTACCCAAGAATTTTTCAACGGATTATAACTTATCTTCATCCTTATTATTATATCCTTTGAGATAAAAAACTCATAACCTTCAATGACTTATTTATTCAAGCCAAATACTCTTTTAAAAGAAATCATTTTAGGGATTAACCTTGAATAGAACAAAGAGGTAGACTTCAAATTTGTCTTAATTAATTCACACATGTGAAGCTTAATATAATTACACAGATTAATATTGTGCCCATTTTTCAAAATATGTATCAAGAATACATTTTGACACTTAAGGGTAGAAAAATACCCTTTCCTTGGACTAATAAGATTCTAGACAAACATAAAAAGCAACCTTGTCTCACCATCCAACTCAATAGAAATTTCCCTTCTTTTCTTATTATTTCTAGTTAGAATTACCAAATCTTCTTCCAAGATGAAAATTTCACTAAGAGGTTGGGGTTCTCACTGATGATCTTCATATATTCCTTCATGAGGTATCCCTAGGATGCCATCCCATAAACTTGAGGAAAATGTTCACCTTTGACCATTAATCCATCTTCTTACAACAAAGTCATCTTCGGTATTGAATGAAAACTAAAAATACTGATAAAACTGAGAAATAGGTTTTGGATAAATGGGTCATTTATCTTTAGTAAACCAATACAAATAGCCTTGTTCAGTCAGAAATTTCAATAGAGTGACTTACTTGATAGTAGACACTTCTGACATACATCTTTCTTATCCACGACTATTCTATTTACAAGACCATGATTTGGTGGTCCTTCTGGTGTTATTTATGGTACCTTTATTTCTTTCTTGTGAGGCATTTTCTTCTCAGGAGTCGACAAAGAGGGTCTCTTCATTCTGGGCATAAAACATCAGGTTCCAGAAGGAGAAAGATTTGAATGAGAGTAGGATATTTGGAGGGAAAGGGCTTTAGTTTCAAGTGAGGAAAGATCAAGTGAAGACAGAAACAAAAAAAATATCAGGTTTTTATCATTTAGGAAGTCTAAAACTCAATAATTGTGAAATATGGGGGTTGTTCAACAAAAATCATTTAAAATTCATTTTTCATTATTTTAGAAAACTCAATACATGAAGAATTTTTTTAAGATCCAAAAATAATATCGTGTACATAAATTTGAACTACTAAAACATCAATGGAAATTAATTTTATAAAAAGAGTAGTATCAGTTATACCTTTTGTAAATCCTTTGGAAATAAGAAAAATACATAATCTATCATACCAAGATCTTAGAGCTTGTTTTAAACCATACAAATCTTTTGATAATTTAAGAACATGATTTGGAAAGTGAGGATTTGTGAAATATGGGGGTTGTTCAACAAAAATAGCCTTAGCTATATACCTATTTAGGAATACACTCTTGAAATCCATTTGATATAGTTTGAAATTCATATGTGCTGCATATATAAGAAATATTTTAATGGATTCAAGTCTAGCTACAGGTGCAAAGGTCTCCTCATTTTCAATTCCTTCTTCTTGACTATAACCTTGTGCAACCAATCTAGTTTTGTTTCTAACTATGTTTACAGATTCATCTACTTTATTTCTAAACACCCACTTAGTGCTTATGGTAAAAATGTCTTTGGTTATATCAACAAGTTTCCAAACTTTGTTCCTTTCAAACTGATTAAGTTCTTCTTGAAAATCCATCACCCAAAATTCATCATTTATAGCATCATTGATGTTTTTAGGTTCAAGTTTTGACAAGAAAGCTTGATGTTCAACCTAATTTCTCAAATAAGATCTAGTAGGTGTTCCTATATCTATATCTACAACTATAACATCTAAAGGATGGCTCTTAAGGGTTCTAGTTGGTGTAGGAACGGCAGGGCTAGTTATTTCAGGTTCATCACAATGTTCTGGATCATTATGGATTGAATATAAAGTATTTCTAGAACTAGAAGTTTTCACATATTCTTTTGTAGGATGGTTATAGGATTTAGCATTAATGTCTATATTTGACATATCATCCTCAAGATTCTTTGAAGAGGTATTAGGATCATGTATATTTGTCTCATCAAACATGACATGGATAGATTCTTCATCATATTTTGTTCTTTCGTTAAAAACTCAGTAGGCTTTACTAGAGATTGAATATCCTAGAAAGATTCCATAATCACTCTTGGATGCAAATTTTTCAAGATTGTACTTGGTATTAAGGATATAAACTTTGCAACCAAAGACTTTGAAGCAGATCACTTTGGGTTTTATATTGTTCCATAATTCATATGGATTTCTTTTAAGAATATGTCTAATAAACACTATATTAATAATATAGCATGCTGTATTTACAGCTTCAGCCCAAAAATAAATAGGTAATTTATATTCACTAAGCATAGTTCTAGATATTTCTTGCAAGGTCCTATTTAAGATTTCTACAACTCTATTTTTTGCGGTGTTATAGGGAAATAGAATTTATGATTATAGCCATTTGGTGAGAAAAATGATTCAAACTCTTGATTTTCAAACTCACATCCATGATCAGTTCTTAGAGACTTAATTTAAAGTCCACTAACATTTCCTATAGTTTTATTATACTTAGTTAAATGAGAGTAGGCTTTACTTTTGTGAGCTAAGAAGAAGGTCCAAGTTTACCTAGAAAAGTTGTCTACAAGGACATAAAAATAGTGCTTCCCATTTAAACTATAATCTTTATATGGTCCAAAAAATCCATGTGATCCAACTCGAGAGGTTGAGAAGTTGGAACTTATTTCTTTGGTTTGAAGGAAATTTTTTGTTGCTTTCCCTTTTGACAAGGATTACACACTTTATTATCTCAAAACACTAGTTTGAGTAGATATTTGACTAAACTTTTTCTAGTTATCATTCTAAAGGAGTGAATATTGTAGTGTCCTAGTCTTCTATTCCAGAACCAAGATTTTTTGTGAAATATACTTAAACATGAAGCATTTTGAGAAACTAGAGAATATAAGTCAGCAGAATAAACATTTCCATTTCATAATGCAGAAAATTCTAATTTATTTTTAGAATTAAAAACATTGAAATCACCATTTTCAAATTTAACATTAAATCCATCATCACATAGTTGTGAAATAAATAGAAGATTATATTTTAGTCCATCAACAAAAAGTACTTAAGAAATTAAAACTGAGTTAGAGTTATTTATTTGGCCAAGTCCAATGATTTTTCCTTTAGCATTGTCACCAAAGGTGACATACCCACCATCAATATTTATTAGGTTCTTGAAACACAAATAGTCTCTTGTCATGGGTCTTTAACACCCACTGTCCATGTACCATAAACTTTTATAGGAGCTCTTCAAAAAAATTTCCTACAAAACATTCAAATAAAAATAGACTTAAGTACCCATATTTGTTTTGGTCTAGTTATATTAGTAACTAATGTTTTAGGAACCCACAGTTTCCTCATAGGTTTCCTATAAGAATTATGTAAATTATTTGAGAAATAAATATTATTCGGTTCAGAAAAACTCAAAAGAGTAGAAGATGTATCATAATTTGAACAAGCAGAATGTTTTCATGAACTATAAATAAAGTTGTATGTTCTTGATTTAGAAACAAAATTGGTTTTTCCAAAATTTCTTTCACCAGGATGATATCCAATACTAGTAGTATATTTATGGTCAATTTTTTTACCTATAATTTTTACAAAGATATATTTACCATTAGTAAAACATTAAATTTCCTTTCTCAATTTCTTATTAGATAGATTTAATTCATTGTTTTATTTTAAGTAATTGACCATTTTTCTCTCTTAATACAATAAGTTCATATTTAACAGTTGAGGAAAGGGCATAATGTCTCTTTAAATACTTTTATTTATCTTTTAGTCCATTACACGTCTCTTCAAGCACATTTCAATACTAAAAAATTTCTTTTTTAGACATATCTTTAGAATCACTCTCATATCCAAAATAATAGTAATTTGGTGTAAGAGATTACAAGGTTATCTCATATGTGTTTTTCATGAAACACATATTGAATTTGTTATCCTGTTCATCATGTGAAGACTCTGAGTCACTTGAACTATCCTCAGAAGCACTCCAAGATTATTTCATTTCCTTTTTATAATTTCTATCTTTGTCCTCATATTTCTATTTATACTTAATCTTGGGACAATCAGACTCTATATTTACCTTTCTCTTACATTCATAACATACTATCTCATCGGACTTGTCATCTATTTTCTAATCCTTTTTCTAGATTCCTTTTTGGTCATATCTTTCTTTTTAGTAAGGATTTCTAATAAATTTCTTCTTTTTGTAAAATTTCTTAATCCTTCTGGATAATTGATCCATATCCTTATCACTGTTTGGTGATGATTTTTCATTTTTGGAATTTTCTAAAGATTATTGTAGTTTCTCCTTTTCTTTATGTTTATAGGTAGTGGTCTTAAATGACACAAATTATTTTTTTGGTGCATCCTCCTCTTCCATGTTGAATTTCAGCTCTTATTCATACATAATTAGATTCCCAATGAGTTCTTTGATTGGTAATTTGCTGATGTCATGTGACTCTATAATAGATACATAAGTTCCCCTCCATCTATCAGGTAAGCATATGAGAATCCTCATGATTTGTTCTTTGGTTGTAACTTATCTTCCCAGAGAGATCATTGTGTTGAAAATTTCATTAAACCTAAGATACATTTTAGAAATTGGTTCATGAGGATTAATCTTAAAGTTATCATATTTTATAGTATAAGTATTAAGTCTCATTTCTATCACATTAGTGGTTCCCTCATGTGAAACAGACAAAGTATCCCAAATTTCATGGGTTGTTTTACATGTCAAAATTCTTTTAAATTCCTCGTCTCCTAAAGAGAAGTATAAGGAATTCATGGATTTGCAATTATTATTATAAGTAGTCTTATTTGGGTCAACCCAAGTAGTTCTACTAGTAATGGGAATATTATACTCATCTACAATTAAAGACCAAATTTTAAAACCCATACTTTCCAAATTCATTTTCATCTTAATTTTCCATTGTGCATAATTAGTTCCATTAAAGAATAGAGTTCTGTTTTTTACAGCACCTTCGAGTTTATTTTCCATAATAAATAAATACTTTTAAAGAGCTATAAATTTAGAACTAACATAAATTTATAGATCTTTCAGGTAAAACTAAAATCACGGTTGGAAAGATTTTAAAACAGAGCCTTAATAAGAACAAACTCCTTTGATATAAAATGTGGGTCGGAGTAGAATACTCAAGAGGGGGGTGAATTGAGTATCTATAAAAATTTTTGTCAAAACGTTAACTTAAAAAAATACCTAATAAAAATTAATATAGGCATGTTAATCAAGGAAATACAATTATAATGGTTTGACTATTCAAATAATTTCTCAGAATATTGATTAATTCTCAGTAATATCAATATGAGTTATTAATACAACTTTTAAAGCTATTGTAATAATGGAAAATAATTATAACTTCTATCCAAGACTAACTATCAAAGTAAAATCTATTTTTCTGAAATATACAGTAAAGCATAGAAAATCTAAATTAAAAGAAACAGTGGATAAAAAAAAATTTCAGTCTAAAGCCGAGGATTAATCCACTCCACTTGGTTATCACCTTCCACCAATTAGTTTATATCAATAAACATGATCCACACCCTGGATCGGGGTAAATAATATTAAACCGAACTATCCAAGTCACACGACCTCTTCCACTGTTCTTCATGGGTATAAACTATCAGGTCATAGAAGGACCTCTTCCACACTTATCTGTGGGAGTAAACAGATGTAAGAATATGTTAGAGGAAGAATATCTTGTATCCTTTAGTTTAATATAGGAGATAATGTGTGTTTTAATACAGACACACACACACACACAAACTTATTGAAAGATAAAAATGCTACACAATAGAGAAAAGATGATGAGAAAGGATTAGAAGTGCTCTAAGTGTTTTTCTATGAATCTATAGATTTGTAGGATAAATAAAATGCAAGTATTGTGCCTATTTTGAAAAAACAATGTATCGCAAGTTTGGTACTCTCATTTCTAGTTCGATGATGTGAGCTATGTAGCTCATGTTATTATTTAGGTGGATATTGTAAAGATTTTTGAGGCTTGGATATATGGTAGTGAAATCTTCAAGGATTGAGAGTGTTTCATGTGTTCTTCAGTGGTATGTTGTTGCATGCATGAGTTTTCTTTTCCACTACTCACTTCTATCTTTTATTAAACCTCACTTATCTTCAATTTAATTAGTTTTCCACATGTTGGAGCTGACAGGATTCATGTATTCTTCACCTCATACCTTGTAATTTCAGGTAACATATCTATAAAGAAACATTAATAATGTCATTGCTATTTAATAACTTGAATATGACTGTTAGAAATTAAATTGAAAACAAAAAAATAGACTAAAGAACAGTGTCACAGTTTGTCTTAAAATGGTGTCAATTGGAAATAGTGTCACTTGGAAATGGTGTCTCTTGGAAATGATGTCTTCTCCTTTTCCATTGATTGGTGAGACAGTTATAGTACCAAATCTTCATTGACATCTGTAACTTGTAGCACATATGCGGTGTTAGAATGACGGTGTCCCGGGTAGTGGTGTCAAGGCCTTCGTTAAAACATTGAACGATACTTGAGTCATGATATCAGGGTTACGGTGTTAGGGTCATGATGTCTGGTTTATGGTGTCTGCGACTTTCCAAAATCCAGAATTGGTGTCAGACTTACAGTTTCTCAGACTTAGCCAAATATATGTAAACAGTCTAAAGCAGTAATATTCACAGAATGGATTAAAATTAATTTTTGGTTTAATAAAACATCATAGAACAGGATTAATCATAACTTGTGAGATTTTGAAGTAGGACCAGTAAGCATGGAATCATAGGAAGACCAAAAAACATCAAACATGATTTAAACATGATTAATATAATTTTCATTAACATAATTTTCATGATTTTCATGATTTGTGAGCATTAAAACATGATCAAATATGAGGAGTACAACATCCTTCATAATGGTTCTAGAAGAGTTTTTGAATTCCCAAAGCATGTACCCTAAGATTGGCAAAACAAGTGTGCAATAAGGCTCATTGTTGTCTACCAGATTACCTTGAGTCAAGCCCATAACATCTTGTCGGAATTTTTACCCCGAGGTACATTTTTTCCAGATCCACATTCACTTGTAGTATCCAAACAGGTATGTATTTCAAGTAAACCACTCTCTCTATCCTTTCCGAAAATTCTAGGACATTTTTCTAAATTTTAACTCATCCTTAGACTTGTCCTTAGAGACATCCCTAGACATATCCTTCTAAATATACCTATGGATCTCACTAAAGTTTTCTCATCCTATTTTTCAAAGTGTAACTATATATTTGCTCTGATACCAACTATAGAGACCCTCTATTTTCAAAAATTAACATTGTATATCTTTTTTATAATACATAAATTTTATATAAAAAAATTCACAAATACCATAGTTGATATAGTGCATTTGGAGACATGGAAACATAAACACTGATACATATGTGAGCTATATCATCTCCCACTAGGTTCTTCTTGACTAGAACCCTCCTTAGACATATCAAAAATAATACATATCATCATAACCTAGGAGGAAGGAAACAAAAAAGGGGGGACCTCAAATGATCGGTAAGGGTAAGTAAGGGAGACAAGTAATCATAATCAATAGCATAAGGGTATGAGAATGTGATCATGAAAATATAAGATCATACCCTATATATCAAAGATCATAACAAAGATCATGACAAGAATATTGGAAGTTCAAAATACATGAATCATAAGGAAATAGAGAGCATAATCCATGAAATCATAACATAGGAATAAAACATGGAATTGTGGTAAAAACATAAGCATATAATAATTTCCATATTAGTCCAGGAATCGTTTCCAATACCATCTTAGCAGTATAGCTTCACTCCCCATACCATTATAATAGTCATGGTTTACTCTCCTTGCCATCATAATAGCATGAGTTCACTACACATACTATCTTAGTATTCACGTTACACTCTCATGGCCGTCATAGTAGTCAAGGTTCACTCCCAATACCATATTAGTTTGTCTCAGGAGATATAAAACTTTACCTAATGCATTGGAGAGAGATCTAGGTCCCAACCATAACATAATGAAATCATACATACATGTTCCACAAGATCATAAATGAACATATCATAAACCATTAAATTAATTGGGTATCATAAACATGTAAACATATCATAACCTAGGGAAACAGACGGGTTTAATAATCATTTCAACATAAGCATAACTGTAAAAAGAAACGGCTTCCAAAAGAATATAACAATATTCATAAAAATCATTCCATCAAAACATAATCCATCAAGAGAAAGAATATGAATGGAAAAAATGGAATAATTTCCCTATAAAGTCATGAGTAACACCGATGGATTTTTTTTATATGGGAAATAATTTTAAATTATCTTTCAAAACATTTCTTGAGAAAAATATCCTTTCTTATTTGAAATTTTTTTTTATAACATAAATCATTTTGAAAAACTTTTTCATTGAAAATAGATTTCAAAACTTATAAATGATTATTTGAAAACAATAAGTTATTTTTTAAAATCATTTTTCCATTAAAATGATATTCAATGATATTTTGAAAACATTTTTGAAAACATGATTGTTTGAATATAATTGATATCTGACTGAAGAGAGAGACGGACAGATTTTTCTTAAAACATTATCTTAAGTAACAAATAGTGGAAAATGGTATTAAAACATGAGTATATCTTGAATAAATATAGGATAAGTAAACTCATTAATATTCTTGATTGGTGGACCATAATATTTTAACAAAGGAATCATAAACAAAAATAATCTTGAAAAGCAATGAGATTGTCTCAATAAACTATTATATCTTTGTATCTTGGGTTCATACTCTCTATGTAAGGAAAGTAAATCATGTGAATCATAAAATATCATGAAAATATTTAGATTCATGATATCTCAGAAAAAATGGAAATATATACACCATGAAAATGAGTTTAGCTGCGTAACAAAACCTGAGTCTCAGAGAAGGAAAATTGAGAAAATTTGTTTACTGATTTGGTATATTTTGAAAGTTAAGACCTATAAAATATGGTTCATTATAAATCTTTTACAGAAGAATATTCTTATATATATTACCATATATGGTTTTATTATAACCTTATATTTCCCTCTTGTTAACAATCCTATGTTAATGTTTTACTTCAGGTAATATTCGCTTTGTTTTTCATATGTGTATTAATTTTATTATAAATATCATGTATATATAGTATATATATTGAAATAATCTATAGCATAATGATGCACGAAATGGAATACATTGTTCATCTAGACGGTAAGTCGTACGTACACATGAACGCTTAATAAAACACATTTTTATTGAATGTTTTAATTATAATAAATGATAAAACTTCCTAACATTATGTTAAATATTTTTATTTATAAAATATTTGGGATTAGATCATTCATTTTTAAATTTTATGGAAATTCCAGTTTTACCCTTTATAGTGCACTGTAGTATTTCGAAAATAAATTTTTATATATTTACTATTTAAACTTCCAATTTTGTAATTGAGGTCCTGACATAATTTTATACAACTTTTGTTAAGGACATTGGAGCTAAATTGTGCATTTGGTTGGACTAAATGGACCATGAAGTCAAAGGTGGGATGGACCCTCTAGATTGGACATTAGTTCTATATTTGGGCCATAACCTCTTCATCCGAGTTTGGATTGGGCCCAAATTTTATAGGAGTTCGCCAACCCAATTTTTCACAAATAATTTCATAGGAATAATAGCTGGTTCATGCGTTTTAGAGGTCAAATGGGTAGTGAAAGTTGGCTTAAAATATTTGGCCAAGATTCCCCATTCACACGTGAAACCTCTTTAAACCTAGCCTCCCCTCCACTCTATATATTAGTTTTCTTCTCATTTTGAGGGTTTTTGATGTGAATTATTAAGTTGAGGGCATAGGAGAAGTGGTTTCAATCTAATTCTCCAAACAATTCAATAAGGGTATCTCTTGAAGCAAGGATCCCTTCGTCGAAGCCTCATTCTTCTTCCTCATGTTGTAATGTTTGTGTTTTCGTAATATACATCTTAGTTCCACATATCTTTCTTCTCTTTTCTTCTGTTTTGTTAAAATTTATTATTATCTCAATCTTACTATTTGGGATGTAATTCAATAGTAGAAACAAGATCGGGTTATACCATTTCTAATCTCTTGTGAAATAAAAATGTTTCTACGATGACTACATCGCCCATGGAAGAGTAGTTTTCTTAGTAATAGATCAACCTTTTACCTTCTTAATTAATTTATTTTGAATCAATGAGATAATTTAATTAACTTAATATTATATATTAATTGATTTTTTAATTTAAATTAAACTAATAAGGTAATTGAGCAATTGACATAAAAATTCATGAGGTCGGAAGTTGTGTAAATTGTGAGAGTGTGAACTTAATTGGTAATACAAGACAACATCAGATAAATTTGTAGAGTTAAAATATAAACTCATAACTGAATTTATCATACTTTATAGAGTTGATATGTACTCTAATTAATCACTGACCATAAACTAACCTAAGAACATCAATCACAGTATGGTGTTGTGATTGCGTGTTCCAAAGCTAGCCTAGTGTTTTAAGTAATTTCATCATTGTGGTTAAGTTAACTCTTGTAGGTTTATAGGGTTAAACAATTATGGGATTATAATTAAGTGGATGTTAATTTAAATGATAATGATAAATAATTGAGTGAAGTGGAAGATTTAGATCGATTACTCCTTTTAAAATATTTTCTAAAAAACATCTTCATGTTGCTTCTTTTTAATCGAACTTCATTTCAAAATTAAAAACAAAAAAATGAAATCTTCTTATAGAAGGATTCTTATAGTTTTATTAAATATAAAAAAAACCACATCATTTAAATTAGTGTTTTAATTCTCTTTTATTTTATTTTTATAATACCTTTAAGAAGTTGTTTTATTTTACTTCCCCCTTTGAGAGACGACCTTGGTCAGCCACTCTACTGCACCCAAGTACCAAAAAAATCACACTTCATTTGAGACTGCCTACGATAGAACCTTTAAAATTGGAATTGTTTCTAGGTAGGCAAGTAATTATTTCAACCATTTAGATATATTTATTTTATTTTACATTTTAATCTTTTCTTCTCTTCTTTTTCCTTCTTTACCTAGTCTGAATTTTTCTTCTTATTTGGTTTTCTTCTTATTATTATTTTTAGACCATCAACTCAAAATTCTCGTTTTTATTATGGTAAAGTTTCCTTATTTTTATTTTTATATGATTTATGAAAAGAAATAATATCGATGATATTTTAGATATTGACCCTGAGATTGAATGTAGCCTACGGTCTCGAATCCGACATTCTCAGTGTACGAGAAGATTCAACATTCAACCAGTTGGATAATTCCTCCACTCCTAGAACATTGAAATTGGATGAAATTCAAATTCAAACATAAAACAAGGACCCAGGGATAAAAATAATTGAAATTAACTTAACATATCCATTCGAGAATTGGATGCACATGATATTAATTATATTCCAAAATTGCATTGCATACCCATATCAAAAATTTCACTTTGAACTAAAATATCAGTTAATTCACCGATTTCCAAAATTTCATGGCCTCTCGGGTGAGGACCCCAATAAACACCATCAATAATTTAATGTGGTTTTCTCAACCCTGAAACCAGGAAATTTATCTGAAGATAAAATCTAACTAAGATTATTCCTATTTTCACTTGATGGAGCTCCAAAAGACTAGATGTATTATTTACAACCTGAAGGTGTAACTTGTTGGAAAATTTGAAATAACTTTTATTGAAGATATCTTTCTAGTATCAAGGACTGAATCCATTATAAAAGAGATCTCTGGGATCAAGAAATCCCAAGGGGATCCAATGTATGAGTACTATGAGTGATTCAAGAAGTTGTGCGCAAGCTTCGCACATCACCAAATCAGTGAGAGACTCCTCATCCAATACTTCTATGAAGGAATCACACCTATAGAGAGGATCATGGTGGATGTTGCGGATAGAGGAGAAATGGTGTACAAGATACCAGAATCTTCACTTGAATTGATTGTGAAGATGAACAAAAACACCCAACAATTTGATGATTGAGGTACACTGCACGTCAGGGGAGTACAAAAGGTAAGTACTTATTCTCATGAGAGTCATTTAATTGATACCAAGTTGGAATAATTTAACACTATGGTGAGGTAGATTGCTTTGGATCAAAAGAAATCCCAACCCCCTCCTTCAAGGCTTTCTGGCATATGCACTGAGATAAGCCACCCAACTAACTATTACCCCCAACTATAAGAAATAGAAGAATGTGCAGCTATGTTTTATGGGAGACCATATCAGTAGAAAAAAAACGATATCCCCAAAATAATATTGATTCCTTTTCCCCAATATACAACCAAGGGTGGAAGGATCAATCTTACATGAGGTATGCATCTAGACAACAATAAAGGCCCCCTTTCAAAAGACACATCTAGCAACCTCCACCTTACCAAAAGGGTTTACAACATCCCCAAATGAGATTTAATGCCTAACCATCAACAATCCAATAACAAAGTAATTCCCCACACAACGTAGATTATAAATCTGATGATCCTTTAAAATAAATTGTTCTTAATCAACAGAATGAGTTGATGAGTCAAGGTTCGCAGTTGAGAGAGTTGAAGACACAAATGAGCTAGATTGAAACCTCCCTCCATGAAATGGTAAGTAATTACTCCATATATATTCCTTCCGAACCTACTCCAAATCCCAAGGGTAATGTTAGTTCCATCACATTGAGAAGTGGGAAGAAAATGAATGATGCATATGTACCAACCATTCCACTGGGATTCACCTTAACTCCAGAAAATCCCCATTCCATTCCAATTGATGATCAATCTTAGGAGAAAGATAAAACTAAGAAAAATATTGATGATGTTCCTCCTAAATCCCTTCTATTTCAAAATAGATGTATACAAACAAAAAATATGGCTAAATATGTGATACAAAATTAATTTTTGGATATATTCAAGCGTGTGGAGATCAAAATCCCTATAATTAAAGTCATCAAGAAAATCCCAAGGTATTCCAAATTCATAAAATAACATTGTACCAATCGAAGAGGGATCATGTAAGATGAGAGGATAAATCTTGGAAGGAATGTGTCCGCACTTATTACACCAACTCTAGCAATGCCAAAAAAAATTCAATGATCTGGGAACATTCACCACCCCATACACCATAGGGGAGTTTCACTTTTCTGGTTCACATTTTGATTTAGGACCTTCCATAAATGTAATTCCTCACTATGTATTTTCTTATTTACATGTTGGTGAGTTGAGTCAAATGAGAGTATTGGTGCAGTTGGAAAATAGAGATATAGCATATCCAGCGGGAGTCCTTGAGGATGTACTTGTTCGGGTAAGAGACATGATCTTTCCACCAGATTTCTATGTGCTTAACATGGAGGAAAATCAGGTAAGTTCTCATGATCCCGTTATATTAGGTACACCCTTCGTCAAATCTGAAAAGATTATCATAAATGTCAATGAGGGTACACTTTCCATGGATTTGGGGGATGAATTTGTGAAACTTAATGTCATGGACTCCATGAAGTATACCTTAGAGGACTATTATGCATTTTTTATCTCCCATTTTGAACCACTAAATAAAAACCCCATTGAATCATATTGTCCTGTGATTAGGGAGATTATGAGTATTGGTTATAGTTTAATGTTTAAGAGTACTTCCACACCTATTTCTAATGCACAAGACTCTCTTAGATTTGATTTTGAAATGGATTCATATTCTGATTTTGATCATGTGAACTCTGATTATGACACGACTGTTGAGTATATTGATGAATCTGATGCTTTATTCTCTGATTTTGATGATGTATATTCTGATACTGATGTTCATTGTGCACATAATTCAGTTCCTTCAATTTCTCCATCCATATATCACCCCTACATTCGAACTCAATCCATTGGCACCTAATATAAAATACTCATACTTATTAAGTGGTGGTAGATTTCCTATTATCATTTCGAACAATCTCTCTTTTGAACATGAAGAAAAACTTTTGAATCTTTTGAGGGAGAAAAGTACGACAATCGGGTGGACCTTGGCTGACATATCAGGTATTATCCCTTCCATTTGCATGCATAGTATTATTTTGGAGGATGGGGCTAAACTGTTTAAGCATCCCAAAAGGAGACTCAATCCAACCCTTTTAGATGATGTTAAAAAATTGTTTGAAAATTTTCACACGGCAGGTATGATGTATCCCAATTCGGATTCCCAACGGTTGAGTCCTATCAAGCTTGTGCCTAAGAAAAGTGATGTTACTGTTGATAAAAATGAGAAAGATGAGTTAGTTCCAATGAGGGCGCAAAATAGTTGGCATGTGTTTACTGATTATATGAAACTAAATCAACCTACTCACAAAATCCGTTTCTCCCACCCATTTATTGATCAAGTTCTTGAGAGACTTACTGGGAAAACACACTATTATTTCATGGATGGATTTTTTGGATATTTTTTGGTTTTTTTTTGATCCAGAGGATGAAAAGAAGACAACATTAACTGGTCCATTCAGCACATTTTCCTAGCAGAGGAGGCCATTTGGACTTTGTAATTACCCAGGTACCTTTCTGAGATGCATTGTGAGAATTTTTTCTGATTTTATTGAGTCCTTCACGGAGGTATTTATGGATTATTTTACAGTGTACGGTTCTTCATATGATGACTGTATCTGTAGTTTGGGAAAGGTTTTGAATATTTTCATTCAGAAGAATTTAGTCTTAAACTTCAAAATGTGTCATTTTATGGTAGATCATGGCATTGTATTAGGGAATGTAGTTTCAAAACATGAAATACAGGTTGATAGATATAAGGTAGATTTTATTTCATCCTTACCTTATCCTTCATGTGTGTGTGATGTTAGATAATTTCTAGGATATGAAATATTTTATCGTTGCTTCATCAAAGATTTTAGTAAGATTGATCTTCCTATCTCATGATTACTTCAAAAGGATTCTGATATTTTGTTTGATGTTTCTTGCAGGAATTCCTTTGATGACCTAAAATAACATCTAACCACTCCACATATCATAAAACCTACATGGTCAGAGATTCCTTTTGTGCTTATGTGTGATGCCTCCAACTTCGCAATTGGAGTTGTCTTATATTAAAGGGTGGAGGGATGCTCACATGTGATTACCTATGCATCGAGGACATTGGATTCATCCTAATCAAACTACACAACAAAGGGAAAAAAAGTTTCTTGCCTTTATATTTTCTTTTGATAAATTCTTTTCATATTTATTGTGTTCTAAAGTAGTTGTTTTTTATAAACATGCATCTCTAAGGTACCTCTTGAAGAAGATGGATGCAAAGCCCTGGCTAATCCTATGGATGCTTCTTCTTCCATAATTTGATATTGAGATAAAGGAAATGAAGGGGTCAGAAAACCTAGTGGTGGACCACATAAGTAATCTTAATCACACAATATAGGATGACACCATGGACTAGGTACCACTTTAGGATACTTTCCCCAATGAGCGTCATTATTCCATCTCAAGTACGCATCCTTGGTATTCTAATTTAGTTAAAAACCTTCGATCCTCTGAAATTCCTAAAAATTTAAAGAAATATCAAGTCCAAAAATTAAATATTGAGTCTAGGTTTTATGTGTGGGATGACCCTAACCTCTGGCACATGTGTAGTGATCATCATATTAGGAGGTGTGTTCTTGATCATGAGTTTGAGTCTTTTCTGCAATTTTGTCATACACTTGCTTGTGGTGGACACTTTGGACCCCAATTGATATCTAGGAAAGTATTATACTCTAGATTATATTGTCCTAGCTTATTCCCTGATGCTCATGTGTTTTGTAAGTCATTTTTTGGTTGCCAACACTCTGGGAACATTTCTAGGAGATATGGGATTCCCCAAAAACCCATACTATTCTGTGATATTTTTGAGGTATAGGGCATCGATTGTATGGTTCTTTTTCCCAGTTGATTTGGGTTTTTGTATATTTTGGTTGCTGTTGATTATTTTATTAAATAGGTGGAGGCTAAGGCCACCAGAACTGATGATTCTCATATTGTAGTGGACATTGTCAAGACATAGATTTTTTGTAGGTTTGGAGTACTGAAGGCCACCATCACCGACCAAGGGACACACTTCTACAATCATAATTTTTCTTCCCTCCTTCAGAAGTATGGGGTGACACACAAAACATCAACACCATACCACCTCCAAACAAATGGCCAGGCTGAGGTTTCAAATCGTGATTTGAAACAAATTTTTGAGAAAATCATGCAGCCAAATAGGAAGGATTGGAGAATGTTTTTAGATGGTGCACTATAGGAATATGGGATATAATATAAAACACCCATTGGTATGTCCCCATTTTGGATTGTTTTTGGGAAAGCGTGTCATCTACCCATTGAGGTTGATCATCGATCTTGTTGGGATATAAAAAGAATGAAACATGGATTTGGCCCAAGCTGTAATTCAACAAAAGATACAAATTCAAGAGTTTGAGGAGATTCAATTATCCTCATATGAGAAATCAAGGCTCTACAATGAAATATCCAAAGAAACTCATGGAAAAATGATCCTGAAAAGGGAATTTCATGTTGGATATAAATTCTTTCTCTATAGTTCACGACTAAAGCTAATGCATGGTAAATTATGTTCTAGATGTTTAGGTCCTTATATTTTATCTAATTTTTTCCTTATGGTTTTTTGGATATCACACAAGAGAACACTAGAAGGAGCTATACAGTCAATGGGGAACGTTTGAAGAAATACATTGAGGGTCTTCCAACAGATGCAGTTGATTTAATCATACTGCATGACCCCATTATCACTTCACCATATCAGGTTGTTCCTAACCCTTTCACTTTTATTTTCTTTGTCCTGTTTATAGTTATACGCATCATGTGCATATATCATCTCATAGGTTAATATTGAGGGAAATGTAATATTTTAAGTGTGGGGGATGAGAAACAATTTTAGGTTACATATTTAGGATTTTTATTTCTCGGTTTTGTGTGTATGTTGTATTAGGTGTTTTGTTAAAATTTTCAAAAAAACAAGAAACATAAAAAAATCGATAAAAATTATATCATGTAACATTCTCATGTGGAAAATATGAAAAATCTATGTTTTTAAAAATTCATTGGTATAATTATAAGCTTGAGTAAGATTCCATCATCAAGGGTTGATTTTTATAAAATTGAATTTGTCGATCATATAAATGGTTGTGTCATTATAAAACATTTTATATTTTATATCATTATTTGTGATATTTTTTCATGGTAAATTGTGTTATTGATTTCTTCACACAAAGTTTCACCCAACCATGACTTGTGAAATTTTTCCTACTCAATCGAAGGTATAGTCAAGTTATGTAAAAAAAATCATTGGTTGATAAATACATTCATTTCTCTTCAAATCAGTTTCATTACTTTACCAAATTGACTTATGTGTGTGTACCTATTATCTGACCATTGTACGCCCTTAAAACAACATGAGTTTTGTCTTGGACGGGTCAAAAACCACTCTTCATCGACCTTTGATCTTGTTATAACTATTAAAATTAGTTTCATGAGGAGATAAATCATGGGTAGAGAGTTTAGTTTGAGATTTTTTCTAAGTGAAACTTAAAAAAACAAAATAAAAATAATAAATGAGGGGAGTGATGAAATGTACAACAGATGGGGATATCTAGGTTGGGAGCTTAAGGTTTGAATTTCGGAAATGATTAAGTTTGTGGGTCTTGAAATTCAATTGCAAAGGAATGTATAAAAGGTTCAGTGAATTAAACCAGGTAAGAAGAATTGTTTTAATTGACCTGAATATACTGAATAAAGGGTGGATTTATGAGCTTGGAATGGTTGGCACACATACACGTGGAGAATTAGTGCCATAGTAGACCCATGACTTGTTTCGCTATGATTAGTGTTATGAATCTCACTAGATTTTGTTTTGACATAATTTTTTAGACAATTACTTTAAAATTTATTGATATTGACTCTTGATGGGATTCTTATTTTGCCTATATTTTCACTGTGGATTGAGAAATTTGAATATGCATATCTTGTCACAATTTTTTTGAATACATGATGTGAGGATTTTCTTAGGAGTGCAAAAGGGTAAGTGTGGGGGAGTTGATAAAACATGTTTTTATTGAATATTTTATTTATAATAAATGATAAAATTTATTCACGTTGTGTTAAAGATGTTTATTTATATAATATTTGGGATTAGATCATTCATTTGAAAATTTTATGGAAATTCCAGTTTTACCCTTTATAGTGCACTGTACTATTTCGAAACTAAATATTTTTATATTTATTATTTTAACTTAAAATGTTGTAACTGTGTTCCTGACTTAATGTTCCACAACTTTTATTCAGGACATTGAAGCTAAATCGTACATTTGGTTCGACTAAATAGACTATGAAGTCAAAGGTTGGCTGGCCCCGCCAGATTGGACATTAGTTCTATATTGGGGTAATAACTTCTTCATACGAGCTTGGATTGGGCCCAAATTTTTAGAGGATCTCTCCAACCCAATTTTTCACAAATACCCCTTCTGGAATAATAGCTGGTTCATGTGTTTTTAAGGTCAAATGGGCGGTGCAATATGGATAAAAATATTTGGCCGAGATTCCCCATTCACACTTGAAACCTCTTTAAACCTAGCCTCCCCTCCACTCTATATATTAGTTTTTTCTCATTTGGAGGGGTTGGGACGTTAATTAGGAATTTTAGGGAAGATTTGAAGTGGTTTTACTCCAATTCTCCAAGAAATTCCATAAGGGTATCTCTTGGAGAAAGGATCTCTCCGTCGAAGCCTTCCTTTTCTTCCTCATGTTGTAATGTTTGTGTTTTCATAATATACTTCTTAGTTCCACTTTTATTTCTTCTCTTTTCTTATTTTTTGTTCAAATTTATTCTTCTATTAATATTCATATTTGGTCTAGAATTCAAGAGTAAAAAAACATTGGCTTATACCCTTTCTAAACTCTTGCGAAAGAAAAACGTTTCTACAATGACTATACCGCCCATAGAAGAGTAGTTTTCTTAGTAATTGATCTACCTATTACCTTCTTCATTAATTTATTTTGAATCAATGAGATAATGTAATAAACTTAATAGGGTCTATTAATTGAGTTTATAATTTAAAATAAACTAATCAAGCAATTTAACAATTGACACAGAAACACGCGAGGTCGGAAGTTATGGAAATTGTGAGTGCGAACTTAATCGATAATAAAAGACCACGTAGGATAAATTTTTAGAGTTAAAATATAATACCTAAACTAAATTAATCCTCATTTCCAGAGTTTATTTTTCTCTAATTAACCACTTACCATAAGCTAACCTAAGAGCATCAATCAAAGTAGGGTGTTGTGATTGCATGTTCTGAAACTAGAATAGGGTTTAAGTAACTTCATCTATGTGGTTAAGTTAACTCCCAATCAGGTTTGAGAGGATAAATATTTTAAGGAATGTGTCATCACTCATTACTCTAAATCTAGAAATGCTGAAAAAGTGCAAGTATCAAGGTACATTCACCATCCCTTGCGCCATAGGGGATTTTCACTTTTCTGATGCACTTTGTGATTTATGAGCCTCAATAAATGTAATGCCTCACTCTATATTTTTTCTTTATTGTTTTGTGATTTTATGCCAATGAGAGTAGTGGTGAAGTTGGAAAATAGATCTAAAACATATCTAGTAGGAATCCTTGAGAATGTACATGTCTGGGTAAGAGACATGATCTTTCCAGAAAATTTCTACTTGCTTAACATGGAGGATGATCAGGTAAGTTCTCATTATCCCACTATCTTAGGTATACCCTTATTCAAAACTGAAAAAACTATCATAAATTTTAATTAGGTTACACTTTCCATGGAGTTTGGAGATGAATTTGTGATATTTAATTTTATGGAATCCGTGAAGTACCCCTTAGAGGACCATTATGAATTTGTTATCTCCCATTTTGAACCACCAAATAAAAACCCCCCATGAAATTTGATTGTCCTGTGCTTAGATAGATTATGAGTATTGGTTATATTTTTATATTTATGAGTAATTCCACAACTATTTGGCATGTGGGTATTGATTATATGAAAATAAATCAATCTACTTGCAAGGACCATTTCCCCCTCCCATTTATTGATGAGATGCTCGAGAGACTAGCTGGGAAAACACAGTATTGTTTCTTGGATGGATATTTTGGATATTTTCAGGTTACTATTGCTTGGTAGGATCATTAGAATACAAATTTCACTTGTCCATTTGGCACATTTTCCTACCGGACGATGCCATTTGGACTTTGCAATTCCCCAGGTGCCTTTCAGAGATATATGGTGATTATTTTTTATTATTTCATTGAGTCCTACATGGAGGTATTTATGGATACTTTTAAATTGTATGGTTCTTAATTTGATGATTGTATCTGTAGTTTAGGAAAGGTTTTGAATCATTGTATTAAGAAGAATATGGACTTAAACTTTGAAAAGTTTCATTTTATGGTATAGCATGGCATTGTATTAGGTCATGTAGTTTCAAAACATGGGATATAGGTTGATACATCTAAGGTAGACATTATTTCATCCTTACCCTATCCTTCATGTGTGTGGGATGTTAGATCTTTTCTAGGGCATGCGGGATTTTATCAGCGCTTCATCAAATATTTTAGTAAGATTGATCTTCCTATGTCATGATTACTTCAAAAGGATTTTGATTTTTTTATTGATATTTCTTTCAGGAATTCCTTTGATGACCTAAAATAATGTCTAACCACTCCACCTATCATAATGCCTCCACTATGGGAGCTTCCTTTGGAGCTTATATGTGACTCCTCCAACTTCGTGGTCGGAGTTGTCTTGTCTCATAGGGTGGAGGGATGCTCACATGTGATTGCCTATGCATCGAGTACATTGTATTTATCCCAATAAAACTACACAACCATGTAAAAGTATTTTCTTCCATCAGATTTGTTTTAGATAAATTGCTTTCAAATTTATTGGGATCTAAAGTTTTTGTTTTTTCTAACCATGCATCTTTGAGGTACCTCTTGAAGAAGTTGGATGCAAAGACCAGGCTAATATGATGGGTTCTATTTCTTCATGAATTTTATATTGAGATAAAGGTAAATAAGGGGTCGGAAAACCTAGTGGTGGACCACATGAGTAGGCTTACTCATGCACTAGAGGATGACACCATGGACAGGGTACCACCTCGGGATACTTTCTGCAATATGCATCTTTATTCCATCTCAAGTACCCTACCTTGGTATGCTGATTTAGTTAACTACCTTGTGGCCTCTTAAATATCTAAAAATTTAAAGAAACGTCAAGTCCAAAAATTAAATATTGAGTCTAGGATTTATGTGTGGGATGACCCCTACCTCTGGCACATATGTACTAATCAAGTTATTAGGAGGTGAATTCTTGATCATGATTCTATGTATCTTCTGTAATTTTGTGATACACTTGCTTTTGGTGGACACTTTAGACCACAACGAGCATCTAGGAATGTATTAAGCTCTGGATTATATTGGCCTAGCTTATTCCATGATGATCATGTGTTCGGTAAGTCATGATCTTATTCCCAACACACTGGGAACATTTATACAAGACATGAGATGTCCCAACAACCGATACTATTATGTGATATTTTTTATGTATGGGGCATCAATTTTATGGGTCCTTTTTCTAGTTTATTTGGTTTTTTTGTATATTTTGGTTGATGTTGATTATGTGAGTAAATTGGTGGAGTCTAAGGCCACCAGGACTGATGATTATCATGTTGTAGTGGACTTTGTCAAGACACATATTTTTTGTTGGTTTGGAGTACCAAAGGCCATCAACATTGAGAAAGGGATACACTTATACAATTGTAATTTGTCTTCCCTCCTTCAAAAGTATAGGGTGACACACCAAACATAAACACCATACCACCCCCAAACAAATGTCCAAGATGAGGTTTCAAATCGTGAGTTGAAACAAATTTAGGATAAAATCGTGCATTCGAATAGGACGGATTAGAGAGAGTTCTTGGATGATTCTCTATGGGAATATAGAACAGCATAAAAATCTCCCATCGGCATGTACCCATTTTGGATTGTTTTTGGGAAGCTTTCCATCTACCCAGGGAGGTTGATCATCGAGCTTGTTTCCCTATAAAGAAATGCAACATGGATTTGGCCCAAGTTGTAATTAAAATGAAGCTTCAAATTCAAGGGCTTGAGGAGATTTTATTATCTTCATATGAGAACTCAAGGCTCTATAAAGAAAGATCCAAAGCAGCTCATGACAAAATGATCCAAAAAAGGGAATTTCATGTTGGAGGGAAATTCCTTCTCTACAGTTCACGACTGAAGCTAATTTTTGGTAAGTCTCATTTCGGATTGTTATTTACTTATATTGTATCTAGTGTTTTTCCTTATGGTGTAGTGGAGATCACACAAGAGGACAACAAAAGGATCTTTATAGTCAATGCGAAATGTTTGAAGAAATACATTGAGGGACTTCCAATTGATGTAGTGGATTTCATCACACAGTAAGAACCCATCATCACTTGAGCATATCAGGCTGTTCTTAACACTTTCACTTTTATATTATTTTTCATATTTATAGTTATACATTTCATGTGCATATATCATCTTATAGGTTCACATTGAGAACAATGAAATATTTTAAGTGTGGTGGGGGAACAACATTTTAGGGTAGATATTTAGGATTTTCATTTTTGTTTTTGTGTGTATTTTTTATTATGTTTTTGGATAAAAGTTTTATAAAAAAACAACAAAAAACAAAAAAATCGATAAAAAATATATCATATAACATTCTCATGTGGAACATATGGAAAATGTATGTTTTTAAAAATTAATTGGTATAATTATTATCATGAATATGATTTAATCATCAAGGGTTGATTTTTATAAAATTAATGTCATCGATGATATGAATGGTTGTGTCATTATAAAACCTTATAGATTTTGACATCATTATTTGTGATATTTGTTCATGGGAAATTGTGTTATTGATTTCCCCCCATAGATTTTCACTCAACCATGACTTGTGAAATTTTTCATACATAGTTGAAGGTATAGTTAAGTTAGGTAAAAAATCATTGGTTGATCCATACATTCATTTCTCTTATGATCAATTTCATTACTTTACTAAATTGGCATATGTGTGTGTACCTTTTATCCAACTATTTTATGACCTCAAAAACAATATGGGTTGTGTCTTGGACAGGCCAAAAATCACTCTTCATCAACCTTTGATCTTGTTATAAGTATTACAATTAGTATCGTGAAAAGATAAAACATGGGTTGAGAGTTTGGTTTGAGATTGTTTCTAAGTGGAACATAAAAAAACAAAATAATAATAATAAATGAGGGGAGTTATAAAATGTACAACATATGGGGATACATAAGTCGGGAGATTAAGGTTTGACTTTCAAAAATGATTAAGTGAGTGGGTCTTGAAAGTAGATTGCAAAGGAATGTAGAACAAGTCCATTGAATTAAACCAGTTATGAATAATGGTTTTACTTGACCTGAATATACTTATTAAAGGGTACATTTATGAACTTGTAATGGTCAGCACACATCCACGGGGAGAATTAGTGGCATGGTAGACCCATGACTTATTTCACTATGATTAGTGTTATGAATCTAATTGGATTTTGATTTGACACAATTTATGAGATAAGGACTTTTAAATTTATTGATACTGCCTCTTGATTGGATTTTTACTTTTCCTATATTTTCACTGTGGATTGAGAAATTTGAATATGCATATCTTTTCACAATTTTTTCGAATACATGATATGAAGTTTTGACTAGAAGTGTAAAAGGGTAAGTGTGGGGGAGTTGATAAAACACATTTTTATTGAATATTTCACTTATAATAAATGATAAAATTTCCTCACATTGTGTTAAATATGTTTATTTATAAAATAGTTTGGATTAGATCATTCATTTGAAAATTTTATGGAGATTCCAGTTTTTCCCTTTATAGTACACTGTAGTATTTTGAAAATAAATATTTTTATATTTATTATTTTAACTTGAAATTTTGAAACTATGTTCTTGACTTAATGGTATATAACTTTTGATTATAACATTGAGGCTACATCGTGCATTTGGTTGGACTAAATGGACCATGAATTCAAAGATGGGTTGGACCCACCAGATTGGCTATTGGTTTTGTATTTGGGCCACAGCTTCTTTATACAATCTTGGATTGGGCCCAAATTTTTAGAGGAGCTCACCAACCCAATTTTCCATAAATAATTATTCTAAAAACATAGCTGGGTCATGCATTTTAGAGGTAAAATTGGCAATTCAAGTTGGTTTAAAATATTTGGCTGAGATTCCCCATTCACACTTGAAACCTCTTTAAACCTAGTCTCCCCTCTACTCTATATATTTGTGTTTTTATCATTTTGAGGGGTTGGGACGTGAATTAATAAGTTTAGGGAAGAGGATATGCATTTTAACTCTAATTATATGTAACAGCCCGAGATTTTATGAAAAATATTCCTTTTAATTTCACTAATGTCTTGTGTTGTACGCAACACAAAAAGGAGCTTGCACAACAGGCATCCTTGACTTGCCTTGCATTACACGCAATCGCAACCTTCCTCGATAGCGCGTGTAATACGCAATACCGAGTTTCACTAAACAACGATATGCTATTAAAATATTATTAAAACTAGCCGTTATGAATAGTAATAACCACTTTTTGAAATTTTGTAAATCTTATTTTTCAAAATGGACTTCATTTTTGGATTTGGAATATCAAAATTAGCTTAGGGTGAAATTTTGGTAATTTTCGGATAACTTTCATATTCTGATGAATAGTGAAAATTACTAAATTATAATTAAAAACAACTTTTTTTAATCGAAATAATTAATAGTGATAAATTATTAATTTGAGTGGTTTTAAAGTATATTTAGAATATATTTTTACAATTTAATACAATGTTGGTCATTGGTTGTAATTTCACATTTAAACCAGACATAATCAAGTGTCAATCTTTTGATAGATATTGTTTCTTAAAAACACGCTATTTGTTTTAACAGCGGGATTTAATTATAAAATTAATTAATGCAACTTCTATGTTATGAATTTGGTAAAATAGACTTCATTTTTGAATTCGGAATATGAAATATAGCTTAGGATGAAATTTTGGCATTTTTCTGAAAACCTTCAATTTTTGATGAATAGTGAAACTACTAAGTGGTAGTTAAAAAACTGAATTTTTCAGAAAACATAATTTTACCGTTTCTGTGAATGGAATTTCAAAAATCCAAGAGACACGGTTGATGTCAGTATGTAAAATTTGGTTCAATGAGATGAAAATAATTTTTGGTGAATAGTAACTTTTTACTTTAATTTACCACGGTTAAAAGTAAATAGGGTAATTAATGGTAAGAATGATATTAATATTACCCTAACACATGTCCTAATTCTATTTGACAAGTGTATCTCGACCAAAGACAACCTTAAGTGTAAAATATTATCATTTAGGCCCACTTGGATTAGATTAGGACATTTATTATTATTTAATTCAAAGAAGAGTTAAAAGAGTTAAAATCAAAGTTTATTTACTAAAACATTTTTAATATAGGGTTTTAAATAAGATACATTCGATTGTAAATATTCATTATAAAGCTAAAACGGTTTCCTACATAATGGTATTTTATTTTTAATTTTTATACATCAAATAAGTTAATTTATTTATGACACAAAGATGATGCAGTAATTATCTTATTTATGAAATATTGACATAATTGATGTTATAAACACCAAACTAATTGTAATTTGAGACTTTTTATTAATTAAACTAATTTTCTAGGTTACTATGATATATTAGTGTTGATTTAATAATCTTTTTTTGAACATATAATTCTGTTATGACTTTCACAAAAATCATATATCAAATAGTGTCAAAATTGACACAAAATAGTTTTTAAATCAAATATTATATTATTAATTGTTATTTTATTCCTAAAAATCTATGGTTCGGCCAAATGACATAGATAAGGATATATATATTAATAATAAACAATTTGGTATTCGTTTGGCATGTTATAGTAAGTGTAGTAACCATATAGTGAAAGAAAACAAAAAGACACGGTAAAAGTTAAATTATTTAACTTAGAGTTAAATCTAATTGATAAGGTTAAAATAATACCCTAAACTTGTCTAAATCATATTGGTTGATAGTATTTCGACCCATCCCCACTTTAACTTCGAAATAAGACCCTTTGGAACCATTATAAACCGATTTTGACTTTAATATAAAATAATATTTTGAGGTATTCCTAAGGTGCCCCTCTCCTCCCTTATAAAAGGGAACCTCCTCCCCCTCCTCCTCACACCAATTTGAGCACTCAAGCTCGGCCAACCCCTGCCAAAATCCCTTCTCCACTTCCCTAGTATCATCATAGAGGTCCTGGTCTTATTCAAAGACCATCCTTAGTTCATTAAGTGGAGGCTAAGAAAAGGCGCGTCAAAAAGAGGTAATATCCATTACCGATCTTTTTCAATTTCGTTCTTCTTCAACTTCTTCTTATTTAGTTTTTTCATGATAAAGTAATAACATCGGTATTTCTTATATACTGATATGTTATTATAAATATGAAACAACTCTAATTAACCTTCTATCCATCCTACGGAAGAAGGAAATCACCGCCCGTGCGTACGTACGGAATACCGTCTCCACGCCGTGGTGTAATCTATTTTCCGCCACCACCTTAATTGGATAGGTATAATGGTTTAATGAGTAACTATATATGATTATTATAAAGTTATATTGATACTGAAATAATATACATACACTTCAACACAATTCCACGACCATGGGAACGATATCATCGCTCGTGCGTATGTACGGACTACCGTCTCCACGACGCGATGAGATTCATTCTCAATGATTAACCATTAATGAATGATTATAAAGTATATATAATAAGTAATAATGAAATATATGACCTAATAATGATACTGTAATTATTTATATTTATATGTATGTCATCTACTTAATTCCATTCAATTCAATAAGGAAATGAAAACAGCGTTCATGCGTACGTACGGACTACCGTCTCCATGAACGGTGTATTTCTTTCCATTTACTGATTTATTATATATGTGTATTATTAATATATATATATAAATCATGTTTTATATTCTGGAATTAAGTAATCATGATCTAAGTAATCATATAAATAATTACAAGTTAAAAACACGAACGACAAATGAGACGATTATTACCCAAAACGCTACTTTAACATGAATTTACAAAAGAACGGGTAATATAAAGTCATAAGTGGACCATATATGATATAATAACAATGAATATGATTCTGGAATAAGTCAATAACATGATTTAAATCATATACAGGAGGTTCGGACACTCACAAAGCAAGTCGGACCTAAGGTAAGGGAAATATCACAATCTCATTTTTATCCGCGATTGTTTATACTTTAGTATTTACTGGGGTGTATTTTATCATCCACATCCATATTTCCTCAATATGTAATATTATTTCCATCCACCTACAATTTTTTAAATCCAATTTTACCCTTCGGTGAGTTTTTAGTAAAAGATATGAAAGGAATCTTTTGTCGTTTTTCATACGAGGTACTTTTTTGACTTTTCCGACAAAAGTACGAGAAGAATGTTTTTTTTAACTTATACGGCAAGAATGGATTTTTAAAACATTATTTCCAAGAAGATTCCTTTACAAGTTTTCAAGTTTATTTTTAATCAACTTCTTTTAGTTTAAAGTTTTATGACATGTTAAGTAAGGAAAAAATGTTTTTGAAGAAGAAAGGATATTTTCCTCAAGAATGGAGTTCAAGTGTTTTATCAAAATTATTTTCCATCTAAGTTAATAAAGGGTTCTGTTCTTTTATCCATATTATTAAATTTATTTGATCATGTTGTGATGGAATTATTTTTATGAATTCCTTTATCTTGTATGAATTGTTTTATGATGTCATGATGTTTAAGAATCCCATTTTTATTACATGGGTTATGCAATGATGTATGATTTATGATTTTGTGGCACACATAATAATGGTATCGTTATGAGATGGGTGGGACCTATATCTCCCTCCAATGCATTGGGTAAAGATTTTATATCTCATGAGATAGACATGGCTGGAATTGTAGGTTATACCGGTTCAGTGAAACAGGACTGAAACGAGGGTTACTCGATTCAGAAAGTGACTTTGTCCACTAAGATAGTCTTGGCAATGAGTCTTGACTAACAAGAAATGATTCTCTATGATTATGTGTGTATGCCACAAAGTTTCATGTTTTAAGTTATTATTATTGGGATTACATTTCACTTCTATGATTTATACCATGTTATGATATTATGAGCTCTTTTGCAGGTTAAGATTTCCAAAATCTATGTTCTTATGTATATGATGTGATTGATATTTCTTTTGTTTACCCTTACTGAGCATTTGAGATCACCCTTTTATGTTTTCTTTTCCCCAGGATATAAAGAAAGGTTTTAGGTAAAAAAAGGTAAGATCTTTATGGGAGATATTGAAGATCTTTCACCACGATTAGAAGATTACGTTCCGAGTTTCCAAAGACACTAAACTATTACGATCCTTGTGTGTGTTTTTTTGTTATGTACTAAGTATTCCGCAAATGTAATGTAATGTCCATGTACGTCAGGCTTCGGGTCTCTACAGTTGGTATCAGAGGAAAGGTTTAGTCAACCTTTGGAAACTAGGATGCGAGAACTTTAGTGAGATCCCTAGATATATTTCTAAGGTATGTCTAGGTATGTCTATAAGGTTAAGTATACGTATAGGTTATAGTCCTAGAATTGCGCTAACGATCTTAGAATTAAACCCAAGATGTTAGATATTGAAGGTAATCCCCCTTTATTACGTTGTTTTCCCTAGCATGATTTTTGCCTCTCACACTATTCTTTTTGGGTTTTAGACAATGGCTGGAACCCGAAGGAACCGTGTTGATCAATGCAATGGACAATGCAATGATTGTCCTCCTGAACAAACAAATGTTATGGGAGATGGAGTGCAAAATCTTATTGCTATACTTACACAAGCTATGAATCATTCTGGACTTCCAAATGAGCAGAGAAGGGAACAATATTCTATTGAGTCCTTCATGAGGCAACGCCTACCTTCTTTCAGTGGGACATCCGATCCACTTGTTGCTGAACAATGGATCAGTACCACTGAAAAGATATTTTCAGTTCTTCAATGTTCTGAACATGATAAAGTCATCTTAGCAGTATATCGTTTGGAAGGTGAAGCTGATCAATGGTGGAATCTTATCAAGAATACGAGGCCAAGAGATGAAATTGAGTCCATGGAATGGGACGAGTTCAAGAACTTGTTTTTCAGTAAGTACTTCCCTCGTATTCTTCGAAAAAAGATGGAGAAAGAGTTTCTTGAACTGAAGCAAAGGGATGATGAATCTGTTGGTACCTATGAAGCAAATTTTACAAGACTTGCAAGGTACGCTTCTGGTATTATCATCCAACCTGAAAGTAAAGTTGATCGATTTTTCAGTGGCTTAAAACCAAGTCTTCGAAGGGCATTAGCTATAAGAGACTTCGGTAGCTATGAAGAAATTGTGCGTTGTGCTATCAAGGTAGAAATGGAAGTTGGTGTTACATATCCATCTCATGGTTTTGATAAGAAACGAAAGATGGAGTTCAAGGAGAAATCTTAGAATAATGGTGAAAAGAAGATGAATGTTTCCTAATGCACAAAGTGTGGAAAGAAGCATGGTGGAGATTGTCTTAAAGGGACTAGAAAATGTTTTAAGTGTGGAAAAGAAGGTCATCGAGCAGCTGAGTGTCGAAGTAATGGAAAAAGGGTTTCTAATGATGTGAATAAAGCAAACACTGCAGAGAACGCACCACCAACACTTCAATGATTCAAGTGCAAGGAAATGGGGAATTATGCTAATAAATTCCCTAATCCAAGGGTTAGTGATGATCGACATGAGCAGCCGCTTAAGGCAAAGGACAAAGGGAAGTCACATGCGATCACTATTGGCAATGTTGAATATGACAATGATGTGGTGGAATGATTAAGTGTTTTTGTAATGGGATTCCAAAATAATGTTGTATCATAAAGTATTGAATATTTATGTATTGGTCTAATGTGGTATTCAGAGTGATTGAGAAATTTTTTTTTGGAAATAAGATGATATGCGCATAATGAAGGGAAAACGAGAAAATGAAATGTTTAATAGTATTCCTGAGCTCATGATTGATATAAGGACTAAGTGATATCATGGTTTGAGTATAAATAATTTTGAGGATTTCGGTATGTGGAAAGTGTTAACTTTTAACTGCATTCATGTTTTCACTAAGGTATTCAAGAGAACACATGATTAAGGACTTTGAATTTTTGGAATGTGACCAACAAAACATATCTTAGGATATATGGGGATCGACGATGGTGTTAAATCTCTGGTAATCGTTTTCACTATGTTATGAGAATGGACTGCATTATTATGGATAAGCCTAAAGATTGGAATGGATTATGTTGGACATAAGTTAGTATTGTTTAAGGATAAAAGCTTTTCGATATTATTGATGGGATGTTATAGTAATATAGTTTTAGAAAAAAGACAACCTGCAGGACGGGCGACAGCCCATCGCGTCGGACAAGGCTGTGGGAATCGAACCCACAACCGAAGTGCGACTGGCCTTTATTGCCTACCACTGGCCTACAAGAAGTACATGTTTAGTAGAAACTAGTTTTATTATATTAAGCAGTATGATATATGATGTATAAGCCCATTTTAGGAACCATATATGATTAATCTCACTATAGATCGACTTATGTATATATATTTTTTTGCTAACCTTTTGAGACAGATGGAATGACCCGTCATTCTATCACATGATCTGCTAACACTTCACGAATAACAAATTCAACTTCATTTATTTAAGAGATGAAGTGGAAATTGTTAAAGGCATAAACAACAGTGAGATTGTACCAAAATAAAGTAAGTATTTATTCTAATTCAAATTATTTAACTTTAGGGAAACAATCTTGAAAACCAAAAATGTTGTCTTAGTGCTTTTATATCTGATAAATCAGATGGTACCTTATATTGTCACAAATCTATGGCTTTGTGATTGTTGGATATTTCATAGCCATGTTCTCTACTACTCTCCATCAGAACATGATGGTTAGATTTCTCTTCCATATCCATATTTTCACCTATGTGGAAACCCAGTGATTAGTTTATTTGGGTAACTGTTACGTTTCATACTTTTGTTTTTAAAGATTGGTTTTGATATTCCTTTTTACGATGTGAGTTTATATTAAAGAAACTTTCGAATAGTAAACCATTTATAACCCCGACGAATTTCGAGGGCGAAATTCATTTTAAGGGGGGTAGAATGTAACAGCCCGAGATTTTATGAAAAATATTCCTTTTAATTTCACTAATGTCTTGTGTTGTACGCAACACAAAAAGGAGCTTACACAACACGCATCCTTTACTTTCCTTGCATTACACGCAATCGCAACCTTCCTCGATAGCGTGTGTAATACGCAATACCGAGTTTCACTAAACAACGATATGCTATTAAAATATTATTAAAACTAGCCGTTATGAATAGTAATAACCACTTTTTGAAATTTTGTAAATATTATTTTTCAAAATGGACTTCATTTTTGGATTCGGAATATCAAAATTAGCTTAGGGTGAAATTTTGGTAATTTTCGGATAACTTTCATATTCTGATGAATAGTGAAAATTTCTAAATTATAATTAAAAACAACTTTTTTTAATCGAAATAATTAATAGTGATAAATTATTAATTTGAGTGGTTTTAAAGTATATTTAGAATATATTTTTACAATTTAATACAATTTTGGTCATTGATTGTAATTTCACATTTAAACCAGACATAATCACGTGTCAATCTTTTGATAGATATTGTTTCTTAAAAACACGCTATTTGTTTTAACAGCGGGATTTAATTATAAAATTAATTAATGCAACTTCTATGTTATGAATTTGGTAAAATAGTCTTCATTTTTGAATTAGGAATATGAAATATAGCTTAGGATGAAATTTTGGCATTTTTCTGAAAACCTTCAATTTTTTATGAATAGTGAAACTACTAAGTGGTAGTTAAAAAACTGAATTTTTCAGAAAACTTAATTTTACCGTTTCTGTGAATGGAATTTCAAAAATCCGAGAGACACGGTTGATGTCAGTATGTAAAATGTGGTTCAATGAGATGAAAATAATTTTTGGTGAATAGTAACTTTTTACTTTTATTTACCACGGTTAAAAGTAAATAGGGTAATTAAGGGTAAGAATGATATTAATATTACCCTAACACATGTCCTAATTCTATTGGACAAGTTTATCTCGACCAAAAACAACCTTAAGTGTAAAATATTATCATTTAGGCCCACTTGGATTAGATTAGGACATTTATTATTATTTAATTCAAAGAAGAGTTAAAAGAGTTAAAATCAAAGTTTATTTACTAAAACATTTTTAATATAGGGTTGTAAATAAGATAAATTCGATTGTAAATATTCATTAGAAAGCTAAAAATATTTCCTACATAATAGTATTTTATTTTTAATTTTTAGACATCAAATAATTTAATTTATTTATGACACAACGATGATGCAGTAATTATCTTATTTATGAAATATTGACATAATTGATGTTATAAACACAAAAATAAATGTAATTTGAGACTTTTTATGAATTAAAATAATTTTCAAGGTTACTATGATATATTAGTGTTGATTTAATGAACTTGGTTCGAACATATAATTCTGTTATAACTTTCACAAAAATCATATATCAAATAGTGTCAAAATTGACACAAAATAGTTTTTAAATCAAATATTATATTATTAATTGTTATTTTATTCCTAAAAATCTTAAGGTTCGGCCAAATTACATAGATAAGGATATATATATTAATAATAAACAATTTGGGGTTCGTTTGGCATGTTATAGTAACTGTAGTAACCATATAGTGAAAGAAAACAAAAAGACACGGTAAAAGTTAAATTATTTAACTTAGAGTTAAATCTAATTGATAAGGTTAAAATAATACCCTAAACTTGTCTAAATCCTATTGGATGATAGTATTTCGACCCATCCCCACTTTACCTTCGAAATAAGACCCTTTGGATCCATTATAAAATGATTTTGACTTTAATATAAAATAATATTTTGAGGTATTCCTAAGGTGCCCCTCTCCTCCCTTATAAAAGGGCACCTCCTCCCCCTCCTCCTCACACCAATTTGAGCACTCAAGCTCGGCCAAACCCTGCCAAAATCCCTTCTCCACTTCCCTATTATCATCATAGAGGTCCTGGTCTTCTTCAAAGACCATCCTTAGTTCTTTAAGTGGAGGCTAAGAAAAGGCGCGTCAAAAAGAGGTAATATCCATTACCGATCTTTTTCAATTTCTTTCTTCTTCAACTTCTTCTCATTTAGTTTTTTCATGATAAAGTAATAACATCAGTATTTCTTATATACTGATATGTTATTATAAATATGAAACAACTCTAATTAACCTTCTATCCATCCTACGGAAAAAGGAAATCACCGCGCGTGCGTACGTACGGAATACCGTCTCCACGCCGTGGTGTAATCTATTTTCCGCCACCACCTTAATTGGATGGGTATAATGGTTTAATGAGTAACTATATATGATTATTATAAAGTTATATTGATACTGAAATAGTATACATACACTTCAACACAATTCCACGACCATGGGAATGATATCATCGCTCGTGCGTACGTACGGACTACCGTCTCCACGACGCGATGAGATTCATTCTCAATGATTAACCATTCATGAATGATTATAAAGTATATATAATAAGTAATAATGAAATATATGACCTAATAATGATACTGGAATTATTTATATTTATATGTATGTCATCTACTTAATTCCATTCAATTCAATAAGGAAACGAAAACAGCGTCCATGCGTACGTACGGACTACCGTCTCCATGAACGGTGTATTTCTTTCCATTTATTGTTTTATTATATATGTGTATTATGAATATATATATATAAATCATGTTTTATATTCTGGAAGTAAGTAATCATTATCTAAGTAATCATATAAAAAATTAAAAGTTAAAAACATGAACGACAAATGAGACGATTATTACCCAAAACGCTACTTTAACATGAATTTACAAAAGAACGGGTAATATAAAGTCATAAGTGGACCATATATGATATAATAACAATGAATATGATTCTGTAATAAGTCAATAACATGATTTAAATCATATACAGGAGGTTCGGACACTCACAAAGCAAGTCGGACCTAAGGTAAGGGAAATATCACAATCTCATTTTTATCCGAGATTGTTTATACTTTAGTATTTACTGGGGTGTATTTTATCATCCACATCCATATTTCCTCAATATGTAATATTATTTCCATCCACCTACAATTTTTTAAATCCAATTTTACCCTTCGGTGAGTTTTTAGTAAAAGATATGAAAGGAATCTTTTGTCGTTGTTCGTACGAGGTACTTTTTTGACTTTTCCGACAAAAGTACGAGAAGAATGTTTTTTTAACTTATACGGAAAGAATGGATTTTTAAAACATTATTTCCAAGAAGCTTCATTTACAAGTTTTCAAGTTTATTTTCAATCAACTAATTTTAGTTTAAAGTTTTATGACATGTTAAGTAAGGAAAAAATGTTTTTGAAGATGAAAGGATATTTTCCTCAAGAATGGAGTTCAAGTGTTTTATCAAAATTATTTCCCATCTAAGTTAATAAAGGGTTCTGTTCTTTTATCCCTATTATTACATTGATTTGATCATGTTGTGATGGAATTATTTTTATGAATTCCTTTATCTTGTATGAATTGTTTTATGATGTCATGATGTTTAAGAATCCCATTTTTATTACATGGGTTATGCAATGATGTATGATTTATGATTTTGTGGCACACATAAGAATGGTATCATTATGAGATGGGTGGGACCTATATCTCCCTCCAATGCATTGGGTAAAGATTTTATATCTCATGAGATAGACATGGCTGGAATGGTAGGTTATACCGGTTCAGTGAAACAGGACTGAAACGAGGGTTACTCGATTCAGAAAGGGACTTTGTCCACAAAGATAGTCTTGGCAATGAGTCTTGACTAACAAGAAATGATTCTCTATGATTATGTGTGTATTCCAAAAAGTTTAATGTTTTAAGTTATGATTATTGGGATTACATTTCACTTCTATGATTTATCCCATGTCATGATATTATGAGCTCTTTGGCAGGTTAAGATTTCCAAAAGCTATGTTCTTATGTATATGATGTGATTGATATTTCTTTTGTTTACCCTTAATGAGCATTTGAGCTCACCCTTTTATGTTTTCTTTTCCCCAGGATATAAAGAAAGGTTTTAGGTAAAAAAAAGGGAAGATCTTTATGGGAGATATTGAAGATCTTTCACCACGATTAGAAGATTACGTTCCGAGTTTCCAAAGACACTAAACTATTACGATCCTTGTGTGTGTTTTTTTGTTATGTACTAAGTATTCCACAAATGTAATGTAATGACCATGTACGTCAGGCTTCGGGTCTCTACATTATACAAGCAATTCAATAAGGTTAGATCTTGAAGCAAGAATCCCTTCGACGAAGCCTTCTTCTTCTTCCTCATGTTGTAATGTTTGTGTTTTCATAATATACTTCTTAGTTACAATTTTATTTCTTCTATTTTATTCAGTTTTGTTAAAATTTATTCTTCTCTAAATATTACTATTTGGTCTAGAATTCAATATTAGATAATATATTTGGTTATACCCTTTCTAAACTCTTGCGAAAGCAAAACGTTTCTATGATGACTACACCGCCCATGGAAGAGTAGTTTTCTTAGTAATCGATCTACATATTACCTTATTCATTCAATTATTTTGAATAAATGATCTAGTGTAATTAAAATAATATGATCTATTAATTGAGTTTTTTATTTAAATGAAACTAACCAAGAAATTTAACAATTTACACAAAAACATGCGAGGTCGGAAGTTGTGTAAATTGTGAGAGTGAGAACTTAATCGATAATACAAGACCACATAGGATAAATTTGTAGAGTTCAAATATAATACCTAAACTCAATTAACCCTCAATTTTAGAGTCCATATGTGATCTAATTAACCACTGGCCATAATCTAACCTATGAAAATCGATCAAAGTAGGGTGCTACGATTTCATGTTCCAAAACTAGCCTAGGGTTTAAGTAATTTCATCTTTGTGGTTAAGTTAACTCCTGTAGGGTTCGAGGGTTAACAAATTAGGAAGTTATAATTAAGTGGATGTTAGTTTAAATGATAATGATAAATAATTGAATGAATTTGTATATTTAGATCTATTACACCTTTTAAAATATTTTCCAAAAAACATCTTCTTGTTGCGTCTTTTAATTTGAACTCCATATAAAAATTAATAAAAAAAATGCAATCTTCTTCAAGCAAACTTCTTCTAGTTTTATAAAGGATAAACAAAACCTCATCCTTTCAAGTATTGTTTTTATTATCATTTATTTTATTTTTATAAGACCTTTAGTTATTTTTTTAATTTACTTCCTCATTTGATAGATGACCTTGTTCATCCACTTTGCTGCACCCAAGTACCCAAAAAATTCACACTTCATTTTGGAGCGCCCACAACAACAACTTTCAACATTGTTTCCATTTTTATTGTCGTATTGAAAGAAAGTATGTAAATGAAATATATATATATATATATATAGATAATATTATTACAGTATAATTAATATATTATATATGTCATATAATTTCACTAAACCCATCCTTAATACATTCCATGTGGTGTGAGAATGAATCGCATCGCTTTGAGGGGGCTGTAGTCCGCACTTCCTGAAACGAGATTTTCATATTAACACCAAATGGGATGTAAAAAAGGTATATAGTGTAATAATGAATAAATAAGCTTAAATAAATAAGAAGAATTATATATAAAATATATAAATATAGTTTCTATCATAATGGCTACCATGATTAGTGGTAATGGAGAAATGAACAATCATCATTTTGTGAGGCAGTAGTTCATCGTACTTATAAATAGTATGTTTGATATCCATTAGATGGAGGAGTGTGTAATTTTAGATTGTAATATTTACATAAAAACATCCTATTATATTTAGTATACTATTTTTTTACACGTGAATATAATAATGATATTGGAAGGGGTGAATAAGGGAAATAAAGGAAAGGAGTTTAATAGAATACATTACCTTTAAATTGGGTAATTCCTTCTGGTTTGTTCCAAAAGTCTTCCTTGAGAGGCTTTATTCCCGGAGGGTGGATTTAAGGTTGAAGGTAGTATTTTTCAGAGTCTATTTTTTTACATATTTTTTGAACTTAAATGTTTTGAGATGTGTGAGGAATGGATAAAGGTGGCGGACTTTTTTAGTGGTGGAGGAGTGGCACTCTTGTAAATATTTGAAGAGAGAATTCCACCCACATTTTTCATGTTTCAATTAGATCCTATAATGAACCATGGTAAATAAAATTTATGATAGGGTCGAAATATGGAAATCCAATGGGTGTGGGATAAGTTTATAGGTCATTTTGGGTCTTAAATTTAAAGTCTAGTACTTTATTAACTTAATTTTTCTCTTAACCGATGTAATTAATTTTAATTACATTCACTAATAGTTTTTTCTCAAAAACAAATTTGACCTTATTAGACATTAAAAATTATGCTGAGTTATTTAAAATTAATCCCACTATCGGGACGACAGTGTGGGTTTTTAAAGTAAAAATGATAAAAAAGCTTGTAAGTTTTAATATCCAATTTCAATGTGAAATTGGTTAAAATGACCTATATTGGATTAATTGGTAAAAATATTATCTAACTAAACTATTAAAACATTTTAAAATTTAATTTAACCTTACAAATAAATTAGTTGAAAATGAATTTTTTAAATAAAATCCCTTATTTTAACTATTCATTATAAGATGAAACCATTCATAAAAATACCAAAAATTTATCCTAGCCTAATTTTTATGTTTAAATTACAAAGATAATTTTTTTACATATTAAATCTATAAAATTCCAAAAATCATATTTGAAATGGGTTCTCCATTAAAAGGTGGTAAAAATTCCTTAATAAAAATATAGGTTTTTTAGGCATAAAATTGGGTTTGTTATTATCTTACGTCTATCTAAAATATTGGATAAATATAATATATATTTTATTGAATATATAACATATTTATTAAATTAATATCACATAAAAATTTTAATTAATTTAATTTAATAGGTTAAAATAGCTTTGTGACTATACTGATATTTTCCATTATATTCAATCAGTTTTGATATTCAATTATAATTAATTGGTAACCCATGAATTCATCTGGTATTTTTTTTGTAAACCACATATTTATATAATTTAGTCAATTCGACTCATATCCATAAACTTAATGGATAGGTTATATATCCTTATAATAAAATTTTTAAAAATATATTATAGTTAGGTAACACTCGGTTTTGCGTGTTATGCAAGCCATCGAGAAAGATCAATATTGCATGTAATGTATGGTATCCTTGTTGTTCCATGCAACATATTCCAAGTTAGAATTGTGTGTATCATACACCATGTTGGATCCACGTGAAAGGAATGTTTGACTTAGTAAAAATATGTTATAAGTGTCGCATGAAATGAATAATATCAAAAGATTAAATTAATTTGAAAAAAAAATCCCCAAAATCTTAGGTTGTCACAGATTTTATCAATTAGGAAAAATGATTTCTATATAAAAAATAATTGGGTTAGTCAAAATTTGGTTTTGGTTTTATAAATATGAAGGAAATTTTAATTTTGAAAATGTCTAAACAATCATCACCATGAATTAATCTAAGATTTAAAAACATCTCTTGACCTCTAAGAGAGTATAAACACATAATTAGAATCAATTATAATTAAACACTTGATTTGGATGAGCAGATTTAATAATTAAAAATAGAATAAATAACTCATCTAAAAAATCAAGAAGAATAGAATGAAAGAATAGAGGCTCAACCTAAATTAGTATTTTAGTTTCAAACTCATTTAAATTAATACCTTAAAAGTTTTAAATTCAATGAAAAAGTTAAAAACCAATGATGTTTGTAAATCCTAGTCCCAAATTTTGACAAAAAACATAAACAAATCAAGAGAGTAAGGAATTGATGAATCAGATTAAATCCCTAAGAAGGTAGAAAAAGATAAACTCCTCAAAGTGAAAATTCAAATCTCAACTCTCAAAAAATATTTAATCCACTGAATAAGAAATTTGAGGTTTGAGAGAATAAAAATTAAAGGGGTTTTGATGGGTTTTATTTTTTGCACAGTTCAACATATATTAGGAAGACCCTCTCCCCCACACTTAAAATCCAATATTTTTCTCCAAGTTTAATTCAAATGTGAAAGAAAACAATTTAGACTTTTTGGTTCAAGATATATTTTCAATAGAATAGTTCAAATTTATGTCTAAGGGTCATAGTAATGTTTAATTTCATTTTTTCAACAATTTTCAAAAAAAAAACTCAAAATAAATTTATATAGTAAAATCTTTAACCTCATTTGACACAGCACAAAAAAAATTTAAAAAATAAAGTAGCATGTTCAACAATTATTTTAGTAAGAAAGTGTAGTTTTCAACATATTAGAAATTTACATATTAAATTATGATAAATAAAATTTTAATATAATTACAAAACATCAAAGGGTATACAACCATAATTAATTTCATGAAAAATAAAGAAATTAAAAGAGAGAATTAATGTGAGGGAAAAGAACAAAAACTAGAATCTTTAATCATTTAAGTTCATTAAATTTTACTCCACGTCTATTCCTTGAGTGGATTATCGTATCTAGAAATTTACATATCTAATCGGATGAAAAAATAAACATTAGTTTTCAAAATCAAAAGTTTAATAATGTAATTAACACTATTGGAAAATAATTTTGTACCAATAGTTTGGGTGGTTGTTGGCTTGTCTGTCATCGGTATAAACCAATACCAATGGTTTTGGGAATCTGTTTGTATAGGTGGGATATACCAATGGTTTCCAAACTATTGGTATAGGTAATATGAAATACCTATACCAACGGTTTTTAAAACTGTTGGTATATGTAATTCAAAAAAAACCTCCTCCAGTTTTGATCCCCATACCTCCGATTTATATCTCAACAACCTAACCACTATGCTATCATGTTGTTTTGAAACATAATATGATAAATATGTGAGTATATATATATATATATATATTTATATATATTTATAATTAAATTAATTTTTGATATATTCAATGTTATTTGATAAAATAATTCCTTAAAAACCAAAATACCTATACCAACAGTTTTCCAAAACTTTGGTATATGTATTTTGGATTTTGGGACCTATACCTACAGTTTTGGAAAAACCATTGGAATATGGACATTAAATAGAGGATATACCGATGGTTTTAGCCAAACTATTGATATATCCATCACCTATACTAATATATTTGGAATACACGGTGGTATATGATCATTTTATTGAAGATATACCAATGTTTTTTTCCAAAACCTTTGGTATAGGGTACCTATAAAAATTGTTTTTCCAAACCGTTGGTATAGGGTCATTTTATGGTACCTATACCAATAGTGTTTTTCAAAACTGTTGGTATAGGTCTAGTTTTTAGTATTGTAACCAAATAAAATTTTAAGAGAAGTGTATCTAGTATACTCTGGCTTTCAGCTCCTCTTATTACTGAGGAACAACTAAAGTTTCTACCATAGTAGCTCTATGAAACCTCATTGTCCAATGAACTTCCTCATCAAAATTTAAAACGCTTTTTCAAAGATCATATTTTTTAGTGAACAACAAAAAAATTGAGAACTATGTAGACATAAAGTAATTATTTTTATTGATAAAATGGAAATATAAACAAAAATGGACCATGAGTTGACTCGCATGAAGCACTGAGTTTTAATTCTTTAGTTAGACTTAGTGGATATTTAGATTTCAAGAACATAGATAGTATAAAATCAATTTTAATTCCTGTCAAAATAGTGTTTAAACCTTTGATTTTTCAGTAGGAATGGTATATTCTCCTCTTCAACTAACTCCAAATCTGCATTCACAAGAACTCTCAAGATAGTGAAGGGTACAAACAACTTGGTTTTGAGTTTCTATGGGAAAAGTTTCAATCCATAATTAAAATATAAGAGCCCCTATAAAACTATAAAGTGCCTATTTTTAATAATGGAGTCATGAAAATCATTTTTATCTTTTTATAAATTCAAAATTTATCATAATACTCTCTATAAATTTCTTTCATCTCACTTAACTCTAACAACCTCTTCTCTCCAGTAGACCTGAAATAATAGTAGAGGGCCTTCATTTCCCAATATGATTTCTTATGAATATCAACAAGAAAATGATAGGTTTTAATAAAGGGAAGCCTATATGGTGAAATACCTATGCGAGTTTTAAAATTAGTCATATAATCCTATAATTCCACATCTAGACTTAAAGACCAATCTTTTCTTGAATTAATCTCAGTTTTCTCTAGAATCTGTTTCAATTCTCTATTTAGGATCTCTACCTATCCACTAGATGGGTGATATTTGTTACCAATTTTACAAATACGACTATAAATTTCCATTAATTATTTGAATTTAAATATCTTAAAATGTATACCATTATCTGTGATTAAATATTTCGACACTCCAAAACTGGAGAAAATATTATTCTTAATTAAATTTATAACAGTACTAGAAAGATTGTTCAAAAGAGCTATTTCCTCAACCCACCATAGAAATGGTCAATATCAACAAATATTCAATCATTCCTATAAAAAGATGGTAATGGTCCCATGAAATCTTACCCATAAACACAAATATTTCATCTTCTAGAATCCCCTTTAAGGAAACTCTTATTTCTTACACACATTCTCTGCCATTTGAAATTTATCACAACTTATAACTAAAGTTCTTTCATCATTAAATAGTGTAGGCTAGTAAAAACCTGATTTGTGGACATTATGGATAATCCTCTCTCCCCCATGGTGTCCACCCCTTGGATAATAGTAACAACTTTCTAGAATATGAATTATTTCATCTCCAAGAACACACTTCTTGAGTATCCCATAAGAACACATCCTAAAAATAAAAATATCGTCCCAAAATTTATATTTAAGCTTAGAAGTGAACTTATTACATTTATTTTGTGAAATCTCTTTTGCAATGACACATACATCTATGAATTTAAAAAAAATATGTAAACCAAGAATGTTTTTTTAAAAAGAAACAAACAATTGTTAATTTGGAAAAGACTTATTAATCTTTGTTGTCTCACTTGTTTGAATTGTGGTTATGGGTAACCAAGAAAAGTGTTCAGTGACTGTATTTTCAGTACCTTTATTATCTTTTATATTCAAATGAAACTTTTTCAATAGTAAATTTCATATCATAAGTCTTAGTTTGAATTCCTTTTTAGCCAAGATATATTTTAAAGTAAAATTATTAGTGAATATAATGAATTTTGAACCAATGATTTATTGGTTATTCCTGTCTAGGGAAAACAAGATAGAATTCAACTATTTATTATCTATGTAATAATTCTTATAATAATCATATAGAAATTTTCTAACATAGTAAATCACACATAAAATTTTCTATTTTCATTATCCTAAAAATTTCCCTACTTTCTAATCACTAGCGTTAAACATAACCATGAATGATAGTTTCCAGTCTGGTGCATTAATTATTAGTTAATGTGTGAGCTTTTACTTTATAATATTAAATTATTCTTTGCATTTTCCATCAAATAAAAAAGGTATATCCTTTACCAACAATGGTAAAAGTGGCCAAATTTTTTTAGAAAATTCTTTGATGAATCTCTAGTAAAAACTGGCATGTACTAGGAAAATTATAATCTCTTGAATTTGCATTAGGTGGAATATTTTTCCAAAACTGTTATAATAGGGTTTTGTGAGGCACCTATACCCATAATATTTCCAAAACCGTGGGTATAGGGTTTGTGTGAGGCTCTTATCCCCACATTTTTTCGAAACTATGGGTATAGGGTTTTTTGAGTGGCACTTATCCCCATATTTTTGTTAAAACTGTGGGTATAGAGTTTAAACAAGGTAGTTATACCCACAGTTTAGGCAAAACCATGGGTATACGGTATCATTAATCTACTTATACCCATATTTTATAAAACAAATGTGGGTATGGGTCCATTGATATAGATTAAATTCCCATTAATAAGGAGCACCACAAAATCCAAAGGGTATCCTTATGAAAGAAAAATGTCCAAAATAGAGAGATTAATGTGGTATTTTTCTGGTCTCTTAGGGATATGTGGATCTGGTTATAACTAGAATAGCCATCCATAAAATAGAAAAATTCATTTTCAGGAAAACCCACTAGAATTTGATCTAGTAATGTCGTTGGAAAATGTCCATTTCTGGTGGAAGAGTTAAGAATTCAATAATCAATACAGACTCCCTACTTTTCATCTTTGATATCTTGAATCTATTCATTTTTTCATTACTCACAAACATAAAACCTCCCTTATTTGGTATAACTTATACCAGACTTACCCATAGACTATAAGAAATAGAAAAAATTAATCTAACACCAAGAAGCTTAATGACTTTCTCACTGACTACCTCATTCATGTTTGGATTTTATCTTCTTTAACCTTAAAATATAGGCTTGTGATTAGGATCCATTGGAATTTTATGTATGAAATAAGGTAGAATTATTCCATTAATATGATTTATGGACCATCCATTAATATACTTGGACATTCTTAGAACAGACATAAAACACTCATCTTGACTCACTGCTATCTCAACGAAGCTTATGATATAAAGGGTTGAACTTTTACCCTAAGAAGAGTATTTGATATGGGAAGGAAGATTCTTCAGCTCTAAAGTGAGTGATTATTAACTAGAAGGTATGAACTTATTCCTAGGAGGTCCAAGGTTGTCAATATTATTCCTAAAAAATGAATGAGAGAAAAAAAATAAGTCATACTGATGTTTATATTTGAAAAATTTTCATAATCAGTTTTTAATTTTTGTTCTAAAATTATTTCTCTATCAAATTTATCAAAACATTCTAGAATCTAACCCTCATAATAATTTATAAGATCTACCAATTTACTAGAAAAAACATCTCATGAATGCTTTGACTTGTGTGGTGTTATTATTAATTACTCCAATCATGTTTAAAAAGTCTTCTTGTTCTTCATTAAAAGGTTATTTAGATTCATTCAACTTATCACTTGAATGGTTTCTTTTTTTGAAGATTTTCATTTTTCAAAAACATTGAAATCATCACTTTGCTCTCAAAGATTCAAAATAAATTTCACATTGATCATATTTATTACTGATCCTCCAGTGGAAAGTATGGTTTTTATAAGAATCATAGGGAATTATTTATCACACTTCATATAAAGTACACGAAAATCAGTAGGTAAAAATAGTTTCCTAACCCTGAATATTAAATCATTAACTTTCTTAAAGGGTGGGTGATAAAGTGGTTTGCTAATTTCAAGAAAATAGTTGTGGGAAATAGATTACCTAATATCAACTGTATGAATATAGAGTAATTTATAATGTTAATAATAGATCCAAGGTCACAAGGGTAGTTGACCTATCAACCATTTCAAAAGGTGCATGGAATAAAGAAACTACCAGTATCTTTAAGGTTATAAGGTATTCTGTTCTGAACTACAATACTACACTCCTCAGTTAAAATGTATGTTTAAATTTCTTCAAGGTTTTTTTAGGGGACATTTTATTATGAATTTTTCATAATTATTTAACGTAGAATAAAGTTTTTAGGAATGGGATATTGATGTGAATCATTTAAAACAACTCAAGAAATTTGAGAAGCTCAGGTTCATGATTATTCTTCTTAATTCAAACAGTAGAAGGAGTGTATAGAGAAAATTTATTTAAAATTAAAAGCATCCACTTTGGTTCATTATCAATATTTCACTCCCCTTTAATTTTCATGTTTTTTATCTCTTTATCATCTTGATTAATAGGTGTTATAATGGGTTGTAAAAATATTTCAATGGGAATATCCAGATTTCTAGTTTCATAAATTTCAATTTTTTGTTATCATTTTTTTCTAGAATATTAGTATCATCATTTTTAGGTTCCCTAAGGTATTTTTGGTGAGCCATAAGACCTCTCCTAATAGTGATATACACAACTTTTTCCCTAGGGATGACTTCAATAGTACTTGGTAATTTCCATTTTTTCTTTTGACTAATTCCCATAGAAATTTTTCCTATTTTAGTTTCTAAATTTTCATTCTCGTATCATATTGAATTTTATTAGAATCACATTTGGAATTTTGTAAATTAAATTAACTCTTGAAATTTGTATCTTTAGAATCCATCATTTTCCTAATTTGGTATATCTTAGAACCAATTTTACCCTCAAAGTTTCCTTGAGAATTTTAACATCATTCCCTTGAGTATTTAGGTTTTAAATTATTTGAATGTGTATTGAAAATTTAATTCAACTATTCAGCAGTCTTATCACTATAATCTCCTCCAAAATATTTATCAACCAATGTTTGATGATAAGGGGTGAGACTATTGTTAAAGTAGTACATGAGGAATTGTGAAGTGCACCGATTATTAGAACATTTCCCAAGTATACCTCTAAAGATATCCCAAGCTTCGGGGAATATCACAAGATTTAGGGAATATCACACTGATGATTACATGGTTAATTATGAATTTTTATTACTTTGGAGTAATTAAAACATGGTTAAATGTCCAATGAGCATAAAAAATAAAACTTTATGAAAAATAATCCATTAAAATTGATCGAATTAAACTTCAAACACAAAAATAGTTTCCCCAAAATAAATTCTCATATTAAAATTTCAATTAAATCATAATAAAAGAAAAATAAAAATTAAACCAATAATTAGATTTAAAATTAAAAAAAATGGGAATTTAATCCTTAAACTTATAGATTCCAAAAATATTATTTAAATGTTGGATTGCATTGAGTATCCCACCAAAAACATTATAAATTATTCCCAAAATATTGAAAATCCACAGTGAAGGAAAATTATTCTATTAAACTCCAAAATTGAATATTTTTTTCCAAAACCTTAATGAATTTCAATTTAAACTCCAGTATCGTCAAATATGACATTAAATAATTACAATAATATTTTTACATTAAAACATAATATTTTCATCAAAATGATGTGGCAGTCATGTAATATATTAAAGACACATAATATTATAACTTGATGTATCTATGGGCCACTCAATCATTAATGAAATGAAATATGGTATCTATATAGTTAGACATTAAGTGAGAATTAAATTTTCAGAGAGTTCAGTATCACTTTTATTATCACAATTAATTATGAAAGGTTTTTCAATATTTACCTTAAAATCATACAGTTGCGCCTTCATTAAAATTATTTGAGTGTAAGCACTAATAGCATAAACATATTTGGCCTCTACAATAATCAATGTGATTGAGTTTTATTTATTAAAGTTCTAAGTCATAGTGTTATCTAAAAAATAGAAAATTACATATAAACTGGATCTTATATCATCATGACCACCTTCCGAGTCTATATTTATAAGTCTGAAAAGATTCAACTATTTTCCTTTTCCATATAATATCCCTTAGTTCACAGTCCCTTTGATATATCTATGGAAAATTTTAGAAGCCATAAGACATGAATTATTTGGTTCAATATAATATCTTGAGCTAATACTCACAACATATATAATATCTAGTCTTTAGGTTATGTGATTAATTAAGCTTCCAATCAGTTTCTTGAATTATCTTTGATTTACACTCACACTTACATTATCTTTAAATAATTTCTACCCCAAAAGAATGGGTGAAGGTTCCATCTATCATTACCCTATTTAAAATATCATTAAAAATTCTCTAGAATACTTCTCTTGGGATAATAAAATAAAATTTTCTACTTTCATGACTTGCAACCCCGAGAAGTATCTTAGCACACCATGTATTGACATCTCAAACTGTTGCATTATTTGATTAGAAAATTCTTTGCATTCATTTTCATAGTCAATTAATAAGATGATATCTCCTGTAACACCCCATGATTTTTTGGTATGTATCTTATAAAATTTAATTTCTTCAACATTATAGGTTTTATGGAATACTAATCTTAAACAAACAATGATATACAATTAAATATCATTATTTTAAAATGAAAACTATAACCTAATCGTTAAATTGGAGAGAATGAACAGTATTAACAAAATTATATAATTTATAATTTATATATTTAATAAAATATTTTTAAATTCATCCAAATTATTTTATATTAATAAGATAAGAATGAATCTGACTTTATATATTAAAAGGTTATATTTTTTCTAAACACACTTTTACCGCCTTTTAATGGGAAATTTTTATAAAAATAAATTTTTAAAAAATTATAAATTATATTAAACAAAATAAAATTCATTTTTAAAATTGGAATATCAAAATTATATTAGGGTGAAATTTTTTATTTTTTAAAAAATATTTATTTTCAAGTGAATAAGTGGAAAATCCCAATTTTTATATAACTGTCATTTTCATTATATAAATAGTATATCTATGATTTGAATAGAAATCTAACCTATGAAATTATAAATAAAATTTAGGAATATTATAAATGGTAATATTATATAATTATATCGTAGTATAAGTAAATAATATTTTTAGAAATTATTAATTAAGTGTCTTTATTTTTTATAAAACATTAATGATTATTTTCAAATTTTTAATTTATTATAATGAATTAAAAGAAAATTTGTTTTCATAAAATTTATTCATAAATTAATACATTATTTTATTATGATTATAAGATAATTTCATGATACCTTAATTAATTTTTGAAAGTGTCATAAAATAGAATATAATATTAAAAATAGAATTTTTTAAGTAAATTATGAGTTTATTTAAAAATTAAAATTTCTATTATTCAGAAAATAACTTTCATAAAATTGAGTCCATTTTTTAATTCTAAAAAAGAAAAATTTGTGGTGATTGTTTTGGGATTTTTCTAAAATAATTAATTTTTTGCTGAATAGTAAAATATGGTAATTTACAGTATAAATATATTATAAGTTAAATAAAATATTAATTGAGCCATTGATGATATAATAACCTTAATATCCAATTTAAATTCATTATTTTAATATATTTAGTGACAATTATCAAACTATTCATATTATTTACCCAAAATAATAAACAAATGAATAAAATATTCAAAAGCTCCCATCTCCTCCACTATAAATACCACCCCTCACCACCTATTCTCCTCACACCTCTTAAGCATTTAATATTTCCCAATTCCTAACCAATCCTCTTCCCAATACTATTTTCCATTTCTAGGAGGTTTTGGTCTCAAAAAAATACTAAAACCAATTTTCCTAATGGGTTCTGAGGGAGGAGAATTCAAGAGGTAAAAACCTCTTTCCTTTCCTTTTAATTTATTTTCAATTTATTTTATTTTATTATCCTTCCCTCACATCCTTTGTCTAAACATGCATGATAACTAGATTATATTATATATACTATAATTTTATTTTTTCAATGGAAAACAAATCATCAAGTCTCTTCTCCTTTTCCTTTTATTTTAAAGATGATAACATCGTTTGTGAGGTGTTGATTTACCACCTTCGTCGATGACGTGTTTTTGTTTTTCAATTCCACCTTCAAGGCTAGTCATAAAAAGAAAATTATTTTTAAAAAATACATTAATATTTATAATAAAACTTATTTAATTTTATGTATCTAGTATATATACATCATGTTAATTCATTACACCAAACTAGCATGTGATGATCAAAAACCATCAAAATAATCTAAATGATTATCACTAACATCTTATCTAATGATTCATCCTCACCCAAAATAACCAAATTATTTATATAACCATTTAATATTATGTAATATAATTTATAATATATAATTTCAATTCTATACAACTAATTTAATTTTACATGATCTTCTTTATGCGTATAAAAGTAAACCGATCATGAAAACCAAGGAAACGAACACTCCTGAACAATAAAATTGTATTTTATAACTCATCAAAAAGGCTATAAAATGAAATTAATAAAGTTATACTAAATAAAATACATGTATAATAGTCTAATAATTAATTAATTAATGGATTTAATTTGATTATCCAAGATATTAAGATCAAGTGCATAACACATTCTGATATAAGGTAAGGGTTTTCTCATCTCACCTTTATGTTTGTGAGATATACCTTATTCACTATTATTTCTTGTGTATGGTGTATATATAATAACCTATTATGTCTAATATAATGAATAAATTTATCTTCATGGAATTAAAAAATTTATTTTTTGATCATTAATTTTATGGGGTATACGGTTCGACTATTTTCATAGTGGTAAGGGTTTTCTCATCTCACCTATATTTCTGTCAGATATGCCTTATTATCCACTATTTGTTATGTTTATTGTATGTAAAATTTTATTTTATTTATAATATCATGAATCTATTTATCTTCATGTAATTAAATATTTCATTTTGTGATAATTAATTTTATGGGGCATACGGTTCAACTATTTTCATAGTAGTAAGGGTTTTCTCATATCACTTTCATTTCTATGAGATATGCCATATTCACCAGTATTTCTTATGTATAGTGAATTTTTACTACCATTTTATATATAATATAATGGATTAATTTTTAATAAGGGAATTCAATTTCTAATTTGATGATTTTTATCTTTATTGTGCCTACAATTCGATGGATTACAAAGTTGTAAGGGTTTCTTCCTGAACCTCTATTTTTCCTTCAGGTAACACACTATCTCTCTCTACCCTAAATAAATTATTCATTACTTTTATATAATTATTCTAAATTATATTTATATGATCAAAACTCATGTATCTAGATTAGTTCATCTTTCTTTGATGGGTAATTATATGTTTTATAAGGTTTTATTTTAATTCCTCCCGATAAGTAGGCCCAATTAAAGAGAACTTCATAATTTCTTATCCATTTTCAAGTGCACTTAATAATATGTTTTAATCCACCATTGTTTTTCTAAAATAACCTATTTTATTATTAAAAAGAATATTTTTTTTGTTTTGGGTTTTATACAAACAATTATTCCTTTTTTAAAGGATTCATTTATATTTTCCCTTAAACCGCACCAAATTGGCTCATTTATAAAGTTTCTTAAAAACTATTTTTACATGTTTGAAATCATATATACATAAAATATATTGTTCTTATCTATTATCATCTAGGATATAATTTTTTTTATAATCTTAATTTATGGAAAATAAAAATAATTTTCCAAAATAACTCTTTTTTCCAAAGTTAAAAGGATTTTTCTTAACTCACTTCAACTTCTATGAGATATATACATTATTCACCAAATATTCAATATTTGTGGTTTATGTACTTCCCTTTGATATTTCATATCATGAGTCTACTTATTATAATGATATTATATGTTTTATTTAATTTTATTTCTTCATAGGGATTAAGATTTAAATGTTTCAAAGTGGTATGAGACACTTTGTAATGATTAAAGATTATTTTCCTCAAAAAATAAATGATCTCATTTAAAAGTATCTTCATATATGTAAACATAATTTTTTAAATCTTATACTTCAATAAGTTTTATCTCTTATGATACCATCTACCATATCCATATATAATTAAAAGGTATAACTTTATTATTATAGATTGATATGCATGCTTTACCAAATGTGATAAAATAATTTATATAAAAAAATTCATACCATGAATTACATGAAAGGTACAACAACATAAGATTTTATTGTCTTCTACCTTAGATTTTATTTTTGATTAAAGCTATTATCATGAATTTATTTGTTGAATATAGTTTATACATATTAGTTATTATAGTAATAATGAATTTTATTCTCTCTTGAGTAATGTATCCTTGGTAAAAGGGGTTTCAGATCAAACATCCCACTAGATTTGAGGCTTATGTATTTATCTAGAAATGTGTGGAATGTTTATATCTGGCTTTAGTATTTCCCTTGTAGAAATTATTATTTTTAAATAATTCTAAAAAATTTCATGAAAAGTTTGCATACCCTATACATAAGAAAAAATTACATATGAATAGATTTTTTACTGATATTTTTAGTTGAGTAACACATAGTATGATTTGTGTAAGGAGACATTATAACAACTTTTTATAGTTTTAAGGTATTATTTTACCTTTAGTCCTTTGGTTTTGGGGTTTTCTGGAGAATATGGTTTGTTCTTTGTTAGATGGGTGATTATACTCCACGTAATGTTGACTAGAATGATTTCATGAAGAGTTTGTAGGGCATGAAAGGATACATTAAATGTGCTTTTAATTCATGATGTGTAAGGTAAAATAATCTTTTAATAAAAAGGAAATTATTTTCTCAATTTTTTCAAACGTCGAGGATTGCACGACATGTAATGGTATTACATATAGTGTAATTATCGCAAGTCACTATTTTAAGTGTATTGCTTGAATAAATTTAATTTCAATAAACCTGTAGAACATCCTCATGCATCGCATTGCCTTGCATGGGTAATTTAAGGGAATTTTGGAAACCTCCACTCACTCCATTTCATTCGTTCGACAATCAATTTTTTTGTTGTTGTGGTTCATCTCCCTATGTAAGAATTATTCCCGTATCATCCATTCTCTTCTTCTTTACTCATTTTTATTTAACAGATAATCATGTATTGGATGGGTATAAACTCTATTTAAATGGATCTTCATTCAAGGTTTTATTTCTTTATCTCTATCACTATCGTTATTGTTGGAGGGTCCCATTTCGGTTGTTGATATTTGATTCTATGATCAAATTTAAGTGGTTCCATTTGAGTTTCACAATATAATTAAACCTTGATATTCTTGACTTGATTCAAATAGATTTAATTTGATTTATGAAAAAAAATTAAATATGAATTTGAATTTTGATTTCAATTGGCATGGAATTTAGGTGAAATCCCCCTAATTCCAATGGAATTGGAATTTGGGGTGTTTTTTGAAATTGATGGAATTAGTGATTTTTTTAAGAGTTATTTTGAGAAAAACGTCTTGAATTAAAATGTTTAAAAACTATGATTGGTTTTGTATTGAGAAGGCATAAAATGATGATAAATCTATTTTATGGTTTTGAGATTGATTGGGAATATTGAAACTAGAAATTTGGAAACAGAATTGTAAATGATGTTTGATTTGAAATGGATTGATTTTCCTATTTTTGATTGATTAATTGATTACATACAATCCTGAGTAGTTATTTGGTAATTTGGGATAAGCACACACAGATGATTATTTCATAGTAATTTATTAATTATTAAAACTCTAACAAAAAACTATTTTGGCGGATCTTATCCATAATGGGGGTTGATGAGTCCTATCCAGCCCGAGAATGAGGTACATGTGTACACATACAAGCCTTGATCACTGATATAAGATGTTTGGGGATCCAGTTACTAGAAATTAACGCACTGTAAAGTATATGACCATGGAGATTTTGGTGATTTTTTTTATATATATTCCCTCTGATTATAGAACTATATTAATCATTGAAAATTATTTATATAGATAATTTTATATAAAATTTTTATTTAATCCACGTTTTAAATGTTTTCCATTATTTTTAAATGAAATCATGTTATATTTTAAATATGAACATGTACTACCATTCTGTTTTTTATTTAAATTTAAATAATGATTTGGTTAATTATTATGGAATATTTTTATAGAAAACATGGTGAGACCTTACTGGTATTGTTTTTTTTCTCACACTCTACCTTTTCATTTGGGTGTTTGTATATTTCCTTATGCCATGTTTTTAGAAAATGGAAGTCTACAATTGGAGGTAGAGGACGTTCTTGATCCTTTAGTCTTAGAGTGATATTTCCTTTTGGATATTTATATTCATAATGAGTACTTGATGATATACTATTTTGGGTTTTGATTTACCTATTTGGTTTTTGTTACTTTATTCCAATGCATTTTTGATCATGCTGACTTGTTTCTTTATCATTTACTATTTTTGTGGAAAATATGTTCCCTATATTATATTATATGTTGCATGTTTCTAGTCACACACTTGTGGGGATAGAAAATTATCTCCATACCATGTTATATTTGGCTTGGTTATTAGGGTTTGAGGTATCTGGGATGGTTCATGAAAAAGTGGTATCATAGGTGCAAGTTAATCACCTTTCCTTGATGTCAATATGTAGTTTAGATTATCATGTCAGGACATAGGTGGAAATTGCGAGTGAGTTTTTTTGAAGATATTATTAAAATGATCCTTAAGTCACTATGGGTGGTTTGGGAAAGGAGTATTTAGGAATAATTTTATTCATTTACCTGAATTTGATTTGGATAATTGAAATACAAATCGTGTTATCTTATCTTATGGGATTAATTTCCCTGTTTCTATTGTTTGAGTTATTGATTTGAGTAACCTTATGATGTCTTCTATGTTGTTTTTTGATTTTTTGTAGCTTCGTGCCTCTAAGAATAAATGTGAATTTGATCCAAGAGGAAGAACATGATGAACCAAAGAGATTGAATCCTCTAGTGGAACATAACCTCATTGAGATTATTTTGCATGTTGTCCAAGCTCTAGGATAGGAACCTGCACTCATTCCCATCTAGGATAAAATTATGGAATCTAAGTGGGATAAATATGTGAATCATTCTTATTAGTTCCTTCACTAAAAACCACATTCCATCCATGTCTCTAATAATACACAAGAATCCTAGGACTGGTAGAGAAATATATTGATTCTATTTGAATTTTTGGAGACACCAGATGTTATTAAGGTAAAGTGTGATACCAATAATTTGGAAGGACTGGGCATGAGATAGTGGGATTCTATGGTTATGAAGAATAATAATTTATATTTATAGTGGAAGGGATTTAAATTTCTTTTCACTGATAAGTTCTATCTAGATTCTATGGTTCTGTCAAAGGATATAAATCTTTTTAAACTCGAAAAGGATGACTGGACCCTAAAATAATATGAAAAACACTTTATTGATATTTTATAGTTTTTTCTTAAGATTGTATCAAATGAGAAGATTAATACTTGATGGTTTGATATGGGCCTTCGATCTGATATAAATTCTTGTATTTTCTAGCTGAATATTTCCTCTTATGATGACATGTTGGATAGGAATCTAATGGTTTATATTGACATAGCTAGTAAGCCCAGGTTGAAAGGAGTTCGTTTTTTCTTTCAGTGGTAGTTCTGTGAGTTCCTTCAAAGGAAATAGAAATCTTGATGAGTCTCATGGTGGATATCAACAGTATGGTTATTTTAGACCTCCTACAGTGCCTACTAGAGGCCCTTTGACTTGCTTCCAGTGTGGCAAGGCTGGTAATTAGAAATAGGTTTTCACTAAGGCACGTGATATCTATAGTTTCTATAGACACTTGGGTCACTTAAAGAAATTCAATTATATCTTTTATACCCAATATAGTTCCATGATCTCATCATCATCAAAAATTATTGTAGTGAAATTAGATGATTCTAGATCTAAGGGGTTCCAACCATAGGCATTTGAAACAAAGATTAATCATGTGGTGGAAGATTCACTAGAGGAAGATGATATTGGTCCAGTGACTATGAGAAGTACCATCATTATAGATTCATCTCTAGTTAAATATTTATTTGATATAGGTATATCTAGATTTTTTATATCAACTCATATTTTTATCCTTATCAATCTTCCTATAAAACTTTTATCTAATCTGATAGATATTACTATGACCCTCAGAATAAAGAGACATTAGGGTCTCTATTTTCCTTTCTTGTGTATTCTCTTAATCAGAATTTGAGATTACCTATAAATTTCTATTTCTCGACATGAAATCTCTTGAATTCATTTTTGGGATAGATTATCACATTGCTAATAATTCCTCAATTGACTACTACCTTCAATGGGTCTCCTTTATTATAACTAATGGGGTGAGCCAAATATTTTAGGGAGAATGGGACATGAGGTTGTGTTTACTTGGACCTTCTTATCTAGATGTGGAAAAATCAATATCAGTGCTTTCTTTTAACTTGGAGAAGGAATATTTGAGATATGATCTCCCTTTAGTTTTTGTCAAGTTTTCCAATATTTTTCCTTTTTATTTATCTATTGTTTCACCGGTAAGAGAGGTAAATTATTCTATTAATTTAGTGTCTGATACTCTACCAGTATCAATACCTTCTTAACATATGGAACCAGATGAAATGAAAGATTTGAAGACTAGGTTTGATGATCTATTGGAAAGTATTTATGCACCTAAGTGTGTCACCTTGGGAGTTTCATGTTACATTTGCTAAGGAATATGAAGAGACACTTCACCTATGTTTTGATTACTGGAAATTTAACTAGTTTATTTTAAATAAAAAGTATCAATTTCCATGGATTGATGATTTTTTTGACAATTTTAAAGGGATAAGTGGTTCTTTATTATTAACCTTTGGTCTGGTTATCACCAGTTGAGAATAAAAGAATATAAAAATATAAAATTTCCTCCCATGGTATGGCCATTACTAATTTCATTTCAATCCATTTGGTCTAAAAAATGATCTTATAGTCTTTAGGGATTTTATGAAGAGGATTTTCCCTGAGTATCTAGATATGTTTCCTATAGTTTTTTAGATGACATCCTGATTTACTATTAGTCTAAGGAGGTTTATGTGCACAATATGAGAGAATTTATATAAATGTTGAGAAATAAAAGACATTATTCCAAGCTATCGAAATGTGATTTCGAGACCCGAGAAGTTAATTTCATTTGAAATGTTGTCTGGAAACATGGTATCTTAATTGATCCTAAGAATGTGAAATATTTTATGACGTGAGAGAAACCATGAAATGTTTTAGATTTTTAGATATTATTGGGTTTAGTAGGGTATTATCACCAGTTTTTAAAATAATTCTTAAAGTTTTCTTCTCTAATGATCTCTATCAATAAAAATATAGTAAAGTTAATTTGGGAGGAAAAATGTCCTAGTTATTTTGTTGTGCTGAAATTTATTTTGACTTATGCTCTATAGTTGACTATTCTAGAGGTCGGGTAGGGCTGTGTGGTCTTCTGTTTTGTTTGAAGTTTAAATTTGGGTTGTGTTCTTATGTAATGAGATCATGTGGTATCCTATGGTTCTCAACATCTTAGCCCACATGAAAATAATTATACAACCCATGAACTTGAATTTTTAGCTTTGATGCTTGTGCTTAAGAGTTGGTAGAATTAAATTTTTGGATAAAGTTTTACTGTGTATTCTGACAATGTGACCTTGATTTGTATTTTGACATCACCTATACCCCGGGGAAAGGAAACGATGTTGATGATGCATTGTGTAGGGAACTTCTAATCTAGTATGTGAAAGAATCATCAGAAGAGTGGAACTTGGCGGCTATTTTCTCATCATTTCATATTGAAATTCTAAAAATAGGTACTGAGGTTATCTTGGATAGTGTTCATATGACCTCTACTCTTCTTGACATGATTCTTAAAGAACATTAGCTTGATGATGAGTTTTGTAGAATGAGTAAATCTCTTTATGGTGGGTAGACTGCTGCAGAATGTTCAATCTCCACTGAGGGTATTCTATGTTTTTGAAATATTTTTGTTGTTCCATTATCTATGAGGAATGTTGTGATGGGTAATTGATATTATTACCAATTGTTTACACACCCAGGAACCAAAAATTTGTTTTATGATATGTGGTGATGATTATAGTGTCTAGGTATTAGGTTGGACATTACTAGTTTTTTCTCTCACTATTAGACATTCTAACAAGTCAAGGCTGAGCACATATGTAACGCCCCGACCCCAGCTACCCAGAGTCGGTGCATTACTTCGTAACATTGGCATGATCACAAAAGATCAAGTCTCGAAAGACCGATTAGTTTAGTAGCCTTGGAAACACTAGATACATTCATAAGTATTTCATTACATCAAAATTAAACAAACTACAATAACATGGTCTTCATAGTCCATACTCATATCTTCACTGACTATTCTTGCAAGTCAGTCATAATACACTTCTTCACATCCTGGAAAATATTTAAACATTGAAAGGGGTGAGCTCAGATGCTCAGTAAGGATAACAATATTGCGGAAGCTTTTATAAAAAAAACATAAGCATTTAAGGCAATGTATAACTAAAACAAAAGCCTTATTGAACTTGAACTTCAGCATAATATGGAAAAAATAAAATAATGCCATTACTTACTCACATGGATATTCTACTAGATGAATAATCACATGAAATATCAATAACCACTTTCATAATGAGGGAATGTATAATGCCAGACATTCTGAAACACTTTGTCAAGGCCTCGGCCAAGACGTCTAAAATGATTAAGGCCTCGGCCAAAACCATAAATCAAATTGGGAAAGGGCCTCGGCCAATTACACGTCTAGTTGTCTCATGAGACCTACCGATGCATCGAGGAGCTATAGCGGGCTCCACCCGTCACATATTAAGTCCAATACATTCCTCATATGAATAGGTTTAAACATAACATAAATATTCGTATTAAAACCAGCATACGAAATGTCAACAATTTCTCCATAAGCTATGGATGGTATAAAAATAACACATCCACAGTCAAATATTTCACAAAATGTTCAATGGAGGTTTTGTATCATAACTCAATTTCAATTAAACTTAAAACCCATCAAAGGATGTTGACATGGATGAAATCAAAGCTTTTTGAGAGTAATGTCTCTCCTTTTTGAAATCATTTAAAAGTCTCATAATTATAAAATAATACATTTACTTTGAAGATATTCTTATAAGCTTGTCAGGGAAGCTTCTATGAAGTTATAATGGCAGAAAATAGCCGCACCCGCCGTGTAGGTTAAAAAACATTCTTACCATATATTTGTCAAAAAGGTCAAAAAGTACATTGTTTGGAAAACGACGGTAAGATTCCTTTCAAAAACGTATAAGGGTATAAATTACTTTAACCCATTTTCCATTTAATAGTAAAAATGTTTCGAAAGACATTTTTAAGAAACACGGATTTGGATCATAACAAGGTCCCAGTAGATAACTATGTATAAACAACCTTGGATAATGAAGAGGTTGTGAAGTAAACCCTTACCTTGTACTTTTCCTTGGTTGGGGTAGGTTAACCTCCTCTATAATGGTGAAATAATTGTTATTAAATTATTCAAGAATCATATACATTCATATGATATCATATATGATCTTTTAACATTGCTTTGTTAACAACATCTTAGATTTATCGTTGTTTCGGGTGTTAACTTACTCATTTGATTTTATATGTTTTGCTACGTAAGTCGTGTTTTTCATGGATAGGTTGTATCTTATTCATATACAGAATGGTATCATGTCCATAAACATTATTTTTAAATCATAAAATGGTAATTATACTTGAATGGATACGACGGAGAATGAATCTCATCGTGTTCGTGGAGACGGTAGTCCGTACGTACGCACGAGCGACAATATCATTATTTTGATATTTAAATAATATATAATTGGATAGTAGATCATATATACAGAATCATTATCATGTTATATTTATTATTTACATGAATGACATATCATTATTATACCCATATAAATAATAATATATTGAATAACAATTACACCACGACGTGGAGACGGTAAGTCGTACGTACGCACGTATGGTGACATGTTATTCAAATGATGGGTAAAATACTGAATATGGTTGTTCCATATTTATAATAACATCACAGTATATAGAAGATACTGGAGTTATATTTTTAGAATTGAAATAATAAACAAAGAGGGAGTGGAAGAAGAAAGAAACTTGAAAGAGGCTGATGAAAATGTTACCTCTTCTTCGGGTTCTTCCTTTTGATTTGATCAAAAGGACTCCTTAGGATGGCTTTCTGACTAAAGTAAAGCTTCTAGGATGAAGGGAGAGAAGTTGGGAGAGTATTTGGGCAGGGTTTGGCCGAACCAAAAGGCTTGGAAGTGTGAATAAGGTGGTAGAGGTGCGGGCCTTTTATAAGAGGAGAGGAGGGGCACTTTTGGAAAGATTGAAATGTTACATTATTTCACAATGTTTTTCGGATTCTAAGGGTCCCACACTTATATAATTCGAGGCTAAGGTGATAAGGTTTAGAAATCTCCTCATCCAATAGGCTTTGGACAAGTGTAAGACTTTGATTTTTCATTATCTTCTAATTTTACTTAAATCGTTAAATAATGAGGTCATCGCTGCATCATAATGATGTCATAAATAATTTAATTTATTTAATGTCTAAAAATTATAAAAACAAATACTATGATGTAGGAAATCTTTCTAGCTTTCTAATGAATATTTATAGTCAAAATTCGGACTTGTGTAACCCCACTTAAAAATTGTTTTAGTAAAATAACTTATGTTTGTGTCAATTTAATTTTAACATTAAATAAATATATATTAATGTCATTTTCCAACTAAAGTGGCTCCATGGGGTCCCCAAGTTGACCCATGGGTTGTCTTGGTCGGCCATGACTCATCCAATAGTAGTAGGACAAGTGTCAAGCTCATATCATATTATTAAAACATTTGTTTTACCTTAAACTACACTAATTACCACTAATCACGATTAAGAACTTAAAAGTTACTATTCACCAAAAAATTATTTTGATCTCATTGAACCACATTTTACTTCTTAATGACAACCATGTATGTCGGATTTTTGAAAATCAAATCACAGAAGTGGTAATATTTCATTTAAACGAAAAATCAGTTATTTAACTACCACTTAGTGGTTTCACTATTCATCAAAAATTGAAGTTTTTCAGAACAAGGCCAAAATTTCACCCTAAGCTATAATTGATATTCCGAATTCAAAAATGATGTCTATTTTACAAAATTACAAACATATAAGTTGTATTAATTAATTTTATAATTAATTCCCGTTGTTACAACAAATAGTGTGTTTTTAAGAAACAATTCATATCAAAAGTTTGGCAATTGTTTATGTCCAATTTCAATGTTAAATTAATTCTAATGACCACCATTGGATAAAATGGTAAAAATATATTCTGATTATACTTTAAAACCACTAAATATTATAATTTATCAATATAAATTATTTTGATTAAAAAAGTTGTTTTTAAGTATTTTTCACTATTCATAAAAATTTAGAAGTTCTCGGAAAAATACCAAAAATTCAACATAGGCTAATTTCAATATTCCGAATCCAAAAATGACGTCCATTTTGATAAATAAAATTTATAAAATTTCAAAAATTAGGTATTACTATTCACAACGGCTAGTTTAATTAGTTGTGGTGTGTGTTAGAGCTCGAGGTTGCGTACAACACACGCTATTGCATTATTCGAAGGGAAACGTACAGTGGAAGCTTGGGGTGTTACATTCTCCCCTCCTTCAAATAATTGCGTCCTCGCAATTTCTAGGGTATTACTGCATAAAAAGACTCGGGTGGTTTTTCATCATAAATTCCTCAGGTTCCCACGTTGTCTCTTCCATTTTATGATTTCTCCACAAAACCTTCACCAGACGAGTCGTCCGGTTTCTCAGCACCTGCTCCCTCACATCAAGAATCCTGACGGGCTCTTCACAATAGGAAAGATCGGGTTCCAGTTCTAATTCCTCATAGGTGAGTACATGCGTTGGGTCAGGCATGTATTTCCTCAACAGAGATACGTGGAACACATCGTGAACTTTGGAGAGACTTGGCGGCATTGCCAAACGGTAAGCTACAACCCCAATTCGTTCTAGAATTTCGAAAGGTCCGATGTACCTGGGACTCAATTTACCTTTCTTACCGAAACGTATGACTCCCTTCCATAGAGATACCCTCAGGAAAACATGATCACCGACTTGAAATTTCAAATCCTTCCTTCGATTACCGGCATAGCTCTTCTGCCTATTTTGAGCTGCTTTGATGTGATTTTGGATTACTTTCACCTTTTCCACCGTTTCCTCCACCAGTTCTGGGCCTACAAGTTTTCTTTCACCAACGTCATCCCAACAGGTTGGTGTACGACATCTCTTTCCGTATAACGCTTCATATGGTGCCATCTGAATACTCGAATGGAAGCTATTGTTATAGGAAAATTCTACCAGTGGTAAATATTGATCCCACATACCCTGAAAGTCAAGAGAGCATGATCTCAACATGTCTTCTAAGGTTTGAATAGTCCATTCTGATTGTCCATCTGTTTGAGGGTGATAGGCAGTGCTCAAACGAAGTTCAGTATCCAAGGGCTTTTGAAGACTTTTCCAGAATCTTGAAGTAAAATGAGGATCACGATCAGAAACAATCGATAGGGGTACTCCATGAAGTCTTACAACTTCATTAATATATAGTCTTGCTAGACGTTCAAGTGGTAGATCCTCCCGTATAGCCAGAAAATGTGCTGACTGAGTAAGTCGATCAACAATGACCCATATTGCATCATTCCTTCTAGGAGTCTTTGGTAGTCCCATGACAAAGTCCATCGTAATATTATCCCATTTCCACTCAGGTATGGGAAGAGGTTGCAATACTCCACCAGGATGTTGCCTTCCAGCTTTCACTTGTTGACAAACCATACACCTCGACACAAAATCAGCAATCTCCCTCTTCATATTGTCCCACCAAAAATGTTCCTTCAAATCTATATACATTTTGGTCCTCCCAGGGTGTATAGAGAAGTTGGAACTATGAGCATCATCCATCAATTCCCTTTTTAGATCAGGTATATCGGGAACACAAAGTCTCTTCCCGAATTTCAAAATTCCATCCTTATACACAAAGTCCCTCATTCTTCCATCATTCACACCTTTAATCTTCTTTTGAAATTCTTCATCATTGGTCTGAGAACTCTTAATCCTTTCTAGTAATGATGGTTTGGCAATCATTTGAAAAAGAATTGATGTTTCACCTTCCCCAGTTATTCCCATGTCCATCTTCACTAGATCCAAGAAAATTGGATCCCTTTCAATTCTCATCACATTCAAAACTCCATGGTCTTTTCTACTCAAAGCATCTGCCACCTTGTTTGCCTTCCCCGGGTGGTAATGTATCGTGCAATCATAATCCTTGAGTAGTTCAAGCCATCGCCTTTGCCTCATGTTGAGTTCTTTTTGTGTGAAAATATACTTCAAACTCTTGTGATCAGTATAAATCTCACATTTTTCACCATAGAGGTAATGTCTCCATATCTTTAAAGCAAAGATCACAGCTGCTAACTCAAGATCATGAGTAGTATAGTTTTGCTCATGAATTTTTAGCTTTCGTGATGCATAGGCAATGACCTTATCATTCTGCATAAGGACACAACCGAGTCCTTTCTTCGATGCATCACTATAAATAACAAATCCATCATTCCCCGATGGTAGAGTCAATACAGGGGCATTGACTAATCTTCTCTTTAGTTCTTCAAAACATTCTTCACACTCTTTTGTCCAGACAAATTTAATCCCTTTACATGTGAGCTTTGTCAATGGGTTAGCCAATCTGGAAAAATTCTGGACGAAACGTCGATAATAACCTGCTAAACCAATAAAACTGCGTACCTCAGTTATACTTGTCGGTGCTGGCCATTCTTGTATTGCCTTGGTTTTAGAAGGATCAACGGAAATTCCATCCTTAGAGACAATATGGCCAAGAAAAGAAATCTCATGAAGCCAGAATTCACACTTGCTAAATTTCCCATATAATTCATGTCTTCTAAGAGTCTTCAGGATAATGCGTAAGTGATTTTCATGATCTTCGTGGATTTTGGAGTATACCAAGATATCATCAATAAATACCACTAAAAAGTCATCAAGATATTCTTTGAAAACTCTATTCATTAGATCCATGAAAACAGAGGGTGCATTAGTCAATCCAAAAGGCATTACTGTAAACTCGTAATGCCTGTACCTTGTTCGAAATGCTGTCTTTGGAACGTCTTCCTTCTTCACACACAACTGATGGTATCCAGACCGAAGGTCAATCTTTTAAAAGTATTGAGCTCCATGCAGTTGGTCAAACAAATCATCAATGCGAGGTAGGGGATACTTATTCTTTATTGTTATAGCATTGATCTCCCTATAATCAATGCACAACCTCATAGATCCATCTTTCTTCTTAACAAAAAGAATAGGGGCTCCCCAAGGAGAAACACTAGGGCGAATAAATCCCTTATTACTCAATTCCTCTAGTTGTTTCTTTAGTTCAACTAATTCCACAGTGGCCATTCTATTAGGGGTCTTCGATATGGGCCTTTATCCAGGAATTAAATCAATGGAAAACTCAACTTCTCGTTCTGGAGGATGTCCAGGTAAATCTTCCGGAAACACATCAACATATTCTCTCACAATAGGTACATCCTCTATTTGAATATTCCTTTCCTCATCCTCAGTAATTTCCTTCTCTTCCTCCCCAATAATTGAATTTAGTTGAGCTACTGGGGGTGGATCCAGATAAGAATTATGTGGCGACGATTCTGCTCTAAAGATAAGGTGTTCCTTATCATCATCATCAAGAATCGTAACCTCTTTCCTCTTACAATAAATTTTTGCATCATGGTCCGAAAGCAAATCCATACCGAGGATTATATCAAATTCAATCATGGGTATGACGATGAGATCAGCAGGCAATGAACATTTAGGTGCTCTAATGGGAACTAATCGACAAAACTTTGTTGCAACAATACTTCCCTTAGGGGTTTTGACTGACAACTCCCTTGTTAAATCAAATTGGAAATATCTAATTTTCTTAGAAAACTGGGAAGATATGAAACAATGCGATGATCCAGAATCAAATAATGCATTTTCTAAACTTGAGGAAACCATTAAATTACCTGCCACCATGTCTTTCGGAGCTTCCACCTCAGCAGTAGTGATAGCATAAGCCTGGCCTTGATCCCTTGGCCTCTTCTGAGGTAAGTTCCCCTGACGCTTAGGACATTCATTTGCATAATGTCCCTTCTCTCTACAATTATAACATTCCACGTTGACAGCCGCTTTCTTTCCCTTGCATTCATGAGCTTGGTGGCCTTTTTCACCACACTTGTAACATACTCCTTTTCCTTTTAGACAGGCACCAGGGTGCTTCCTACCACAATTATCACAGGGTGGAAATTCATTTCTACCCTTCTTCCCTGTTTCCTTATTTCCTTTCCCAGAGTTTTCAGCAGATCTTTTCTTATCTTGCTTTGATTTAAAGTCATAAGACTTAGAGAATTCCTTTTCCGTCTTGATAGCGCACGAGACAATACCTTCGTATGAAGAGAAGGTTTGTGATACTAAAGCTCGACGGAGAAATGGTTTCAACCCATCAAAGAAACGATCAGTCTTACATCTTGGGTTACGTATGTAATCTGCAGCATACCTTGCTAACCTTGTAAAGTTAGCCTCATACTTTGCGACATTCTCATCCTCCTTCTGCCTCAGACTCAGAAATTGCCTTTCCATATCCGCTCGATGGTCTCGAGAAAAGTATTTTTCTAAGAACAGCTATTTGAACTCCTGTCATTCCATGTTTGTTAATTCATCATCTTCCTTTGTGTTTTGAATTAGTGACCACCATTGATCGGCATCTCCAGTGAGGCGGTAAACTGCCATGACAACATTCTCCCTTTCACTACTCCCCAAGGCATGGAATATTTTCTCTAAGGAATTTATCCATTGCTCAGCTACTATAGGATTTGTACTCCCATTGAAGGTTGGCGGTTGTTGCCTCATGAAACGGTCTAGCATTGATCCTCCACGTTGCGGATCAGGGTGCTCCATACGAGTAAGGTTGTTATTCATAACCTGCGTGAGTTGTCCCAGTACGGTGAGAAGCTGATCAGCACCAGTTGTATCACTAGCTCCACCATAACTATGCTGAGTAGGAGGGCAATCCCTACACGGAGTGCGTGCATTGATACGGTTTCCATTCCTTCCACTAGGCGCCATTTCTAAATAATGGCATAAACTATATTAGTTCATGAATCGAAATACATAATTCCATACTTGTAAAACACTTAACATAAATTGAACTAATTATGGATATAATCCATAATTATAAAAATGTTTTCTTTGAGGAAGTATATACTCATAAACCCTTCATAATTATTTGTAAAGAAAATGAGAGTTATCCTAAGCATATCCCCCGGGAGTGTCGTAACCAAGAGTGCAGCAAGGCCCGTTGTCGTGCACCAATTCTCGTTCGAGTCTAGCTCAAAGCGGTGTTTTCGGGTTTTACCCCTAGGTACATCTGTGCCAGAGCAGCCTCTACCTGCTCGTATCCAGACAGGGATGTATTGCTCGGAAAACTCACAACATCTCTACAATACCAAAATTCTAGGAAGTTATTCTATACTAATCCTCAAAGTCTATCTTCGGGATATGTTCTCTAATCAGAGTTTATCTAAATCTAGCTTCCAAGGTTAGTACTAAACTACCTCTGATACCAACTGTAACGCCCCGACCCCAGCTACCCAGAGTCGGTGCATTACTTCGTAACATTGGCATGATCACAAAAGATCAAGTCTCGAAAGACCGATTAGTTTAGTAGCCTTGGAAACACTAGATACATTTATAAGTCTTTCATTACATCAAAATTAAACAAACTACAATAACATGGTCTTCATAGTCCATACTCATATCTTCACTGACTATTCCTGCAAGTCAGTCATAATACACTTCTTCACATCCTGGAAAATATTTAAACATTTAAAGGGGTGAGCTCAGATGCTCAGTAAGGATAACAATATTGCGGAAGCTTTTATAAAAAAAACATAAGCATTTAAGTCAATGTATAACTAAAACAAAAGCCTTATTGAACTTGAACTTCAGCATAATATGGAAAAAATAAAATAATGCCATTACTTACTCACATGGATATTCTACTAGACGAATAATCACATGAAATATCAATAACCACTTTCATAATGAGGGAATGTATAATGGCAGACATTCTGAAACACTTTGTCAAGGCCTCGGCCAAGACGTCTAAAATGATTAAGGCCTCGGCCAAAACCATAAATCAAATTGGGAAAGGGCCTCGGCCAATTCCACGTCTAGTTGTCTCATGAGACCTACCGATGCATCGAGGAGCTATAGCGGGCTCCACCCGTCACATATTAAGTCCAATACATTCCTCATATGAATAGGTTTAAACATAACATAAATATTCGTATTAAAACCAGCATACGAAATGTCAACAATTTCTCCATAAGCTATGGATGGTATAAAAATAACACATCCACAGTCAAATATTTCACAAAATGTTCAATGGAGGTTTTGTATCATAACTCAATTTCAATTAAACTTAAAACCCATCAAAGGATGTTGACATGGATGAAATCAAAGCTATTTGAGAGTAATATCTCTCCTTTTTGAAATCATTTAAAAGTCTCATAATTATAAAATAATACATTTACTTTGAAGATATTCTTATAAGCTTGTTAGGGAAGCTTCGATGAAGTTATAATGGCAGAAAATAGCCGCACCCGCCGTATAGGTTAAAAAACATTCTTACCTTATATTTGTCAAAAAGGTCAAAAAGTACATTGTTTGGAAAACGACGGTAAGATTCCTTTCAAAAACGTATAAGGGTATAAATGAATTTAACCCATTTTCCATTTAATAGTAAAAATGTTTCGAAAGACATTTTTAAGAAACACGGATTTGGATCATAACAAGGTCCCAGTAGATAACTATGTATAAACAACCTTGGATAATGAAGAGGTTGTGAAGTAAACCCTTACCTTGTACTTTTCCTTGGTTGGGGTAGGTTAACCTCCTCTATAATGGTGAAATAATTGTTATTAAATTATTCAAGAATCATATACATTCATATGATATCATATATGATCTTTTAACATTGCTTTGTTAACAACATCTTAGATTTATCGTTGTTTCGGGTGTTAACTTACTCATTTTCTTTTATATGTTTTGCTACGTAAGTCGTGTTTTTCATGGATAGGTTGTATCTTATTCATATCCAGAATGGTATCATGTCCATAAACATTATTTTTAAATCATCAAATGATAATTATACTTGAATGGATACGACGAAGAATGAATCTCATCGCGTTCGTGGAGACGGTAGTCCGTACGTACGCACGAGCGACAATATCATTATTTTGATATTTAAATAATATATAATTGGATAGTAGATCATATATACAGAATCATTATCATGTTATATTTATTATTTACATGAATGACATATCATTATTATACCCATATAAATAATAATATATTGAATAACAATTACACCACGACGTGGAGACGGTAAGCCGTACGTACGCACGTATGGTGACATGTTATTCAAATGATGGGTAAAATACTGAATATGGTTGTTCCATATTTATAATAACATCACAGTATATAGAAGATACTGGAGTTATAATTTTAGAATTGAAATAATAAACAAAGAGGGAGTGGAAGAAGAAAGAAACTTGAAAGAGGGTGATGAAAATGTTACCTCTTCTTCGGGTTCTTCCTTTTGATTTGATCAAAAGGACTCCTTAGGATGGCTTTCTGACTAAAGTAAAGCTTCTAGGATGAAGGGAGAGAAGTTGGGAGAGTATTTTGGCAGGGGTTGGCCGAACCAAAAGGCTTGGAAGTGTGAATAAGGTGGTAGAGGTGGGGGCCTTTTATAAGAGGAGAGGAGGGGCACTTTTGGAAAGATTGAAATGTTACATTATTTCACAATGATTTTCGGATTCTAAGGGTCTTACACTTATATATTTCGAGGGTAAGGTGATAAGGTTTCGAAATATCCTCATCCAATAGGCTTTGGACAAGTGTAAGCCTTGTATTTTTCATTATCTTCTAATTTTATTTAAATCGTTAAATAATGAGGTCATCGCTGCATCATAATGATGTCATAAATAATTTAATTTATTTAATGTCTAAAAATTATAAAAAAAATACTATGATGTATGAAATATTTTTATCTTTCTAATGAATATTTATAGACAAAATTTGTACTTGTTTAACCCCACTTAAAAATTGTTTTAGTAAAATGACTTATGTTTGTGTCAATTTAATTTTAACATTAAATAAATATATATTAATGTCATTTTCCAACTAAAGTGGCTCCATGGGGTCCCCAAGTTGACCCATGGGTTGTCTTGGTCGGCCATGACTCATCCAATAGGAGTAGGACAAGTGTCAAGCTCATATCATATTATTAAAACATTGTTTTTACCTTAAACTACACTAATTACCACTAATCGCGATTAAGAACTTAAAAGTTACTATTCACCAAAAAATTATTTTGATCTCATTGAACCACATTTTACTTCTTAATGACAACCATGTATGTCGGATTTTTGGAAATCAAATCACAGAAGTGGTAATATTTCATTTAAACGAAAAATCAGTTATTTAACTACCACTTAGTGGTTTCACTATTCATCAAAAATTGAAGTTTTTCAGAACAAGGCCAAAATTTCACCCTAAGCTATAATTGATATTCCGAATTCAAAAATGATGTCTATTTTACAAAATTACAAACATATAAGTTGTATTAATTAATTTTATAATTAATTCCCGTTGTTACAACAAATAGCGTGTTTTTAAGAAACAATTCATATCAAAAGTTTGGCAATTGTTTATGTCCAATTTCAATGTTAAATTAATTCTAATGACCACCATTGGATAAAATGGTAAAAATATATTCTGATTATACTTTAAAACCACTAAATATTATAATTTATCACTATAAATTATTTTGATTAAAAAAGTTGTTTTTAAGTATTTTTCACTATTCATAAAAATTTAGAAGTTCTCAGAAAAATACCAAAAATTCAACATAGGCTAATTTCAATATTCCGAATCCAAAAATGAAGTCCATTTTGATAAATAAAATTTATAAAATTTCAAAAAGTAGGTATTACTATTCACAACGGCTAGTTTAATTTGTTGTGGTGTGTGTTAGAGCTCGAGGTTGCGTACAACACACGCTATTGCATTATTCGAAAGGAAACGTACAGTGGAAGCTTGGGGTGTTACATTCTCCCCTCCTTCAAATAATTGTGTCCTCGCAATTTCTAGGGTATTACTGCATAAAAAGACTCGGGTGGTTTTTCATCATAAATTCCTCAGGTTCCCACGTTTCCTCTTCCATTTTATGATTTCTCCACAAAACCTTCACCAGACGAGTCGTCCGGTTTCTCAGCACCTGCTCCCTCACATCAAGAATCCTGACGGGCTCTTCACAATAGGAAAGATCGGGTTCCAGTTCTAATTCCTCATAGGTGAGTACATGCGTTGGGTCAGGCATGTATTTCCTCAACAGAGATACGTGGAACACATTGTGAACTTTGGAGAGACTTGGCGGCATTGCCAAACGGTAAGCTACAACCCCAATTCGTTCTAGAATTTCAAAAGGTCCGATATACCTGGGACTTAATTTACCTTTCTTACCGAAACGTATGACTCCCTTCCATGGAGATACCCTCAGGAAAACATGATCACCGACTTGAAATTCCAAATCCTTCCTTCGATTATCGGCATAGCTCTTCTGCCTACTTTGAGCTGCTTTGATGTGATTTTGGATTACTTTCACCTTTTCCACCGTTTCCTCCACCAGTTCTGGGCCTACAAGTTTTCTTTCACCAACGTCATCCCAACAGGTTGGTGTACGACATCTCTTTCCGTATAACGCTTCATATGGTTCCATCTGAATACTCGAATGGAAGCTATTGTTATAGGAAAATTCTACCAGTGGTAAATATTGATCCCACATACCCTGAAAGTCAAGAGAGCATGATCTCAACATGTCTTCTAAGGTTTGAATAGTCCATTCTGATTGTCCATCTGTTTGAGGGTGATAGGCAGTGCTCAAACGAAGTTCAGTATCCAAGGCCTTTTGAAGACTTTTCCAGAATCTTGAAGTAAAACGAGGATCACGATCAGAAACAATCGATAGGGGTACTCCATGAAGTCTTACAACTTCATTAATATATATTCTTGCTAGACGTTCAAGTGGTAGATCCTCCCGTATAGCCAGAAAATGTGCTGACTTAGTAAGTCGATCCACAATGACCCATATTGCATCATTCCTTCTAGGAGTCTTTGGTAGTCCCATGACAAAGTCCATCGTAATATTATCCCATTTCCACTCAGGTATGGGAAGAGGTTGCAATACTCCACCAGGATGTTGCCTTCCAGCTTTCACTTGTTGACAAACCATACACCTCGACACAAAATCAGCAATCTCCCTCTTCATATTGTCCCACCAAAAATGTTCCTTCAAATCTCTATACATTTTGGTGCTCCCAGGGTGTATAGAGAAGTTGGAACTATGAGCATCATCCAGCAATTCCCTTTTTAGATCAGGTATATCGGGAACACAAAGTCTCTTCCCGAATTTCAAAATTCCATCCTTATACACAAAGTCCCCCATTCTTCCATCATTCACACCTTTAATCTTCTTTTGAAATTCTTCATCATTGGTCTGAGAACTCTTAATCCTTTCTAGTAATGATGGTTTGGCAACCATTTGAAAAAGAATTGATGTTTCACCTTCCCCAGTTATTCCCATGTCCATCTTCACTAGATCCAAGAAAATTGGATCCCTTTCAATTATCATCACATTCAAAACTCCATGGTCTTTTCTACTCAAAGCATCTGCCACCTTGTTTGCCTTCCCTGGGTGGTAATGTATCGTGCAATCATAATCCTTGGGTAGTTCAAGCCATCGCCTTTGCCTCATGTTGAGTTCTTTTTGTGTGAAAATATACTTCAAACTCTTGTGATCAGTATAAATCTCACATTTTTCACCATAGAGGTAATGTCTCCATATCTTTAAAGCAAAGATCATAGCTGCTAACTCAAGATCATGAGTAGGATAGTTTTGCTCATGAATTTTTAGCTGTCGTGATGCATAGGCAATGACCTTATCATTCTGCATAAGGACACAACCGAGTCCTTTCTTCGATGCATCACTATAAATAACAAATCCATCATTCCCCGATGGTAGAGTCAATACAGGGGTATTGACTAATCTTCTCTTTAGTTCTTCAAAACATTCTTCACACTCTTTTGTCCAGACAAATTTAATCCCTTTACGTGTGAGCTTTGTTAATGGGTTAGCCAATCTGGCAAAATTCTGGACGAAACGTCGATAATAACCTGCTAAACCAATAAAACTGCGTACCTCAGTTATACTTGTCGGTGCTGGCCATTCTTGGATTGCCTTGGATTTAGAAGGATCAACGGAAATTCCATCCTTAGAGACAATATGGCCAAGAAAAGAAATCTCATGAAGCCAGAATTCACACTTGCTAAATTTCCCAAATAATTCATGTCTTCTAAGAGTCTTCAGGATAATGCGTAAGTGATTTTCATGATCTTCGTGGCTTTTGGAGTATACCAAGATATCATCAATAAATACCACTACAAAGTCATCAAGATATTCTTTGAAAACTCTATTCATTAGATCCATGAAAACAGAGGGTGTATTAGTCAATCCAAAAGGCATTACTGTAAACTCGTAATGCCCGTACCTTGTTCGAAATGCTGTCTTTGGAACATCTTCCTTCTTCACACACAACTGATGGTATCCAGACCGAAGGTCAATCTTTGAAAAGTATTGAGCTCCATGCAGTTGGTCAAACAAATCATCAATGCGAGGTAGGGGATACTTATTCTTTATTGTTATAGCATTGATCTCCCTATAATCAATGCACAACCTCATAGATCCATCTTTCTTCTTAACAAAAAGAACAGGGGCTCCCCAAGGAGAAACACTAGGGCGAATAAATCCCTTATTACTCAATTCCTCTAGTTGTTTCTTTAGTTCAACTAATTCCACAGTGGCCATTCTATAAGGGGTCTTCGATATGGGCCTTGATCCAGGAATTAAATCAATGGAAAACTCAACTTCTCGTTCTGGAGGATGTCCAGGTAAATCTTCCGGAAACACATCAACATATTCTCTAACAATAGGTACATCCTCTATTTGAATATTCCTTTCCTCATCCTCAGTAATTTCCTTCTCTTCCTCCCCAATAATTGAATTTAGTTGAGCTACTGGGGGTGGATCCAGATAAGAATTATGTGGCGACAATTCTGCTCTAAAGATAAGGTGTTCCTTATCATCATCATCAAGAATCGTAACCTCTTTCCTCTTACAATAAATTTTTGCATCATGGTCCGAAAGCCAATCCATACTGAGGATTATATCAAATTCAATCATGGGTATGACGATGAGATCAGCAGGAAAAGAACATTTAGGTGCTCTAATGGGAACTAATCGACAAAACTTTGTTGCAACAGTACTTCCCTTAGGGGTTTTGACTGACAACTCCCTTGTTAAATCAAATTGGAAATATCTAATTTTCTTAGAAAACTGGGAAGATATGAAACAATGCGATGATCCAGAATCAAATAATGCATTTGATAAACTTGAGGAAACCATTAAATTACCTGCCACCATGTCTTTCGGAGCTTCCACCTCAGCAGTAGTGATAGCATAAGCCTGGCCTTGATCCCTTGGACTCTTCTGAGGTAAGTTCCCCTGACGCTTAGGACATTCATTTTCATAATGTCCCTTCTCTCTACAATTATAACATTCCACGTTGACAGCCGCTTTCTTTCCCTTGCATTCATGAGCTTGGTGGCCTTTTTCACCACACTTGTAACATACTCCTTTTCCTTTTAGACAGGCACCAGGGTGCTTCCTACCACAATTATCACAGGGTGGAAATTCATTTCTACCCTTCTTCCCTGTTTCCTTATTTCCTTTCCCAGAGTTTTCAGCGGATCTCTTCTTATCTTGCTTTGATTTAAAGTCATAAGACTTAGAGAATTCATTTTCCGTCTTGATAGCGCACGAGACAATACCTTCGTATGAAGAGAAGGTTTGTGATACTAAAGCTCGACGGAGAAATGGTTTCAACCCATCAAAGAAACGATCAGTCTTACATCTTGGGTTACGTATGTAATCTGCAGCATACCTTGCTAACCTTGTAAAGTTAGCCTCATACTTTGCGACATTCTCATCCTCCTTCTGCCTCAGACTCAGAAATTGCCTTTCCATATCTGCTCGATGGTCTCGAGGAAAGTATTTTTCTAAGAACATCTCTTTGAACTCCTGTCATTCCATGTTTGTTAATTCATCATCTTCCTTTGTGTTTTGAATTAGTGACCACCATTGATCGGCATCTCCAGTGAGGCGGTAAACTGCCATGACAACATTCTCCCTTTCACTACTCCCCAAGGCATGGAATATTTTCTCTAAGGAATTTATCCATTGCTCAGCTACTATAGGATTTGTACTCCCATTGAAGGTTGGCGGTTTTTTCCTCGTGAAACGGTCTAGCATTGATCCTCCACGTTGCGGATCAGGGTGCTCCATACGAGTAAGGTTGTTATTCATAACCTGCGTGAGTTGTCCCAGTACGGTGAGAAGCTGATCAGCACCAGTTGTATCACTAGCTCCACCATAATTATGCTGAGCAGGAGGGCAATCCCTACACGGAGTGCGTGCTTTGATACGATTTCCATTCCTTCCACTAGGCGCCATTTCTAAATAATGGCATAAACTATATTAGTTCATGAATCGAAATACATAATTCCATACTTGTAAAACACTTAACATAAATTGAACTAATTATGGATATAATCCATAATTATAAAAATGTTTTCTTTGAGGAAGTATATACTCATAAACCCTTCATAATTATTTGTAAAGAAAATGAGAGTTATCCTAAGCATATCCCCCGGGAGTGTCGTAACCAAGAGTGCAGCAAGGCCCGTTGTCGTGCACCAGTTCCCGTTCGAGTCTAGCTCAAAGCGGTGTTTTCGGGTTTTACCCTTAGGTACATCTGTGCCAGAGCCGCCTCTACCTGCTCGTATCCAGACAGGGATGTATTGCTCGGAAAACTCACAACATCTCTACAATACCAAAATTCTAGGAAGTTATTCTATACTAATCCTCAAAGTCTATCTTCGGGATATGTGCTCTAATCAGAGTTTATCTAAATCTAGCTTCCAAGGTTAGTACTAAACTGCCTCTGATACCAACTGTAACGCCCCGACCCCAGCTACCCAGAGTCGGTGCATTACTTCGTAACATTGGCATGATCACAAAAGATCAAGTCTCGAAAGACCGATTAGTTTAGTAGCCTTGGAAACACTAGATACATTCATAAGTCTTTCATTACATCAAAATTAAACAAACTACAATAACATGGTCTTCATAGTCCATACTCATATCTTCACTGACTATTCTTGCAAGTCAGTCATAATACACTTCTTCACATCCTGGAAAATATTTAAACATTGAAATGGGTGAGCTCAGATGCTCAGTAAGGATAACAATATTGAGGAAGCTTTTATAAAAAAAACATAAGCATTTAAGTCAATGTATAACTAAAACAAAAGCCTTATTGAACTTGAACTTCAGCATAATATGGCAAAAATAAAATAATCCCATTACTTACTCACATGGATATTCTACTAGACGAATAATCACATGAAATATCAATAACCACTTTCATAATGAGGGAATGTATAATGCCAGACATTCTGAAACACTTTTTCAAGGCCTCGGCCAAGACGTCTAAAATGATTAAGGCCTCGGCCAAAACCATAAATCAAATTGGGAAAGGGCCTCGGCCAATTCCACGTCTAGTTGTCTCATGAGACCTACCGATGCATCGAGGAGCTATAGCGGGCTCCACCCGTCACATATTAAGTCCAATACATTCCTCATATGAATAGGTTTAAACATAACATAAATATTCGTATTAAAACCAGCATACGAAATGTCAACAATTTCTCCATAAGCTATGGATGGTATAAAAATAACACATCCACAGTCAAATATTTCACAAAATGTTCAATGGAGGTTTTGTATCATAACTCAATTTCAATTAAACTTAAAACCCATCAAAGGATGTTGACATGGATGAAATCAAAGCTATTTGAGAGTAATATCTCTCCTTTTTGAAATCATTTAAAAGTCTCATAATTATAAAATAATACATTTACTTTGAAGATATTCTTATAAGCTTGTTAGGGAAGCTTCGATGAAGTTATAATGGCAGAAAATAGCCGCACCCGCCGTATAGGTTAAAAAACATTCTTACCTTATATTTGTCAAAAAGGTCAAAAAGTACATTGTTTGGAAAACGACGGTAAGATTCCTTTCAAAAACGTATAAGGGTATAAATGACTTTAACCCATTTTCCATTTAATAGTAAAAATGTTTCGAAAGACATTTTTAAGAAACACGGATTTGGATCATAACAAGGTCCCAGTAGATAACTATGTATAAACAACCTTGGATAATGAAGAGGTTGTGAAGTAAACCCTTACCTTGTACTTTTCCATGGTTGGGGTAGGTTAACCTCCTCTATAATGGTGAAATAATTGTTATTAAATTATTCATGAATCATATACATTCATATGATATCATATATGATCTTTTAACATTGCTTTGTTAACAACATCTTAGATTTATCGTTGTTTCGGGTGTTAACTTACTCATTTTCTTTTATATGTTTTGCTACGTAAGTCGTGTTTTTCATGGATAGGTTGTATCTTATTCATATCCAGAATGGTATCATGTCCATAAACATTATTTTTAAATCATCAAATGATAATTATACTTGAATGGATACGACGGAGAATGAATCTCATCGCGTTCGTGGAGACGGTAGTCCGTACGTACGCACGAGCGACAATATCATTATTTTGATATTTAAATAATATATAATTGGATAGTAGATCATATATACAGAATCATTATCATGTTATATTTATTATTTACATGAATGACATATCATTATTATACCCATATAAATAATAATATATTGAATAACAATTACACCACGACGTGGAGACGGTAAGCCGTACGTACGCACGTATGGTGACATGTTATTCAAATAATGGGTAAAATACTGAATATGGTTGCTCCATATTTATAATAACATCACAGTATATAGAAGATACTGGAGTTATAATTTTAGAATTGAAATAATAAACAAAGAGGGAGTGGAAGAAGAAAGAAACTTGAAAGAGGGTGATGAAAATGTTACCTCTTCTTCGGGTTCTTCCTTTTGATTTGATCAAAAGGACTCATTAGGATGGCTTTCTGACTAAAGTAAAGCTTCTAGGATGAAGGGAGAGAAGTTGGGAGAGTATGTGGGCAGGGGTTGGCCGAACCAAAAGGCTTGGAAGTGTGAATAAGGTGGTAGAGGTGGGGGCCTTTTATAAGAGGAGAGGAGGGGCACTTTTGGAAAGATTGAAATGTTACATTATTTCAAAATGCTTTTCGGATTCTAAGGGTCTTACACTTATATAATTCGAGGCTAAGGTGATAAGGTTTCTAAATCTCCTCATCCAATAGGCTTTGGACAAGTGTAAGCCTTGGATTTTGCATTATCTTCTAATTTTATTTAAATCGTTAAATAATGAGGTCATCGCTGCATCATAATGATGTCATAAATAATTTAATTTATTTAATGTCTAAAAATTATAAAACAAATACTATGATGTAGGAAATCTTTTTATCTTTCTAATGAATATTTATAGACAAAATTTGGACTTGTGTAACCCCACTTAAAAATTGTTTTAGTAAAATAACTTATGTTTGTGTCAATTTAATTTTAACATTAAATAAATATATATTAATGTCATTTTCCAACTAAAGTGGCTCCATGGGGTCCCCAAGTTGACCCATGGGTTTTTTTGGTCGGCCATGACTCATCCAAAATGAGTAGGACAAGTGTCAAGCTCATATCATATTATTAAAACATTGTTTTTACCTTAAACTACACTAATTACCACTAATCGCGATTAAGAACTTAAAAGTTACTATTCACCAAAACATTATTTTGATCTCATTGAACCACATTTTACTTCTTAATGACAACCATGTATGTCAGATTTTTGGAAATCAAATCACAGAAGTGGTAATATTTCATTTAAACGAAAAATCAGTTATTTAACTACCACTTAGTGGTTTCACTATTCATCAAAAATTGAAGTTTTTCAGAACAAGGCCAAAATTTCACCCTAAGCTATAATTGATATTCTGAATTCAAAAATGATGTCTATTTTACAAAATTACAAACATATAAGTTGTATTAATTAATTTTATAATTAATTCCCGCTGTTACAACAAATAGCGTGTTTTTAAGAAACAATTCATATCAAAAGTTTGGCAATTGTTTATGTCCAATTTCAATGTTAAATTAATTCTAATGACCACCATTGGATAAAGTGGTAAAAATATATTCTGATTATACTTTAAAACCACTAAATATTATAATTTATCACTATAAATTATTTTGATTAAAAAAGTTGTTTTTAAGTATTTTTCACTATTCATAAAAATTTAGAAGTTCTCAGAAAAATACCAAAAATTCAACATAGGCTAATTTCAATATTCCTAATCCAAAAATGATGTCCATTTTGATAAATAAAATTTATAAAATTTCAAAAAGTAGGTATTACTATGCACAACGGCTAGTTTAATTAGTTGTGGTGTGTGTTAGAGCTCGAGGTTGCGTACAACACACGCTATTGCATTATTCGAAGGGAAACGTACAGTGGAAACTTGGGGTGTTACATTCTCCCCTCCTTCAAATAATTGCGTCCTCGCAATTTCTAGGGTATTACTGCATAAAAAGACTCGGGTGGTTTTTCATCATAAATTCCTCAGGTTCCCACGTTGCCTCTTCCATTTTATGATTTCTCCACAAAACCTTCACCAGACGAGTCGTCCGGTTTCTCAGCACCTGCTCCCTCACATCAAGAATCCTGACGGGCTCTTCACAATAGGAAAGATCGGGTTCCAGTTCTAATTCCTCATAGGTGAGTACATGTGTTGGGTCAGGCATGTATTTCCTCAACAGAGATACGTGGAACACATCGTGAACTTTGGAGAGACTTGGCGGCATTGCCAAACGGTAAGCTACAACCCCAATTCGTTTTAGAATTTTGAAAGGTCCGATGTACTTGGGACTCAATTTACCTTTCTTACCGAAACGTATGACTCCCTTCCATGGAGATACCCTCAGGAAAACATGATCACCGACTTGAAATTCCAAATCCTTCCTTCGATTATCGGCATAGCTCTTCTGCCTACTTTGAGCTGCTTTGATGTGATTTTGGATTACTTTCACCTTTTCCACCGTTTCCTCCACCAGTTCTGGGCCTACAAGTTTTCTTTCACCAACGTCATCCCAACAGGTTGGTGTACGACATCTATTTCCGTATAACGCTTCATATGGTGCCATCTGAATACTTGAATGGAAGCTATTGTTATAGGAAAATTCTACCAGTGGTAAATATTGATCCCACATACCCTGAAAGTCAAGAGAGCATGATCTCAACATGTCTTCTAAGGTTTGAATAGTCCATTCTGATTGTCCATCTGTTTGAGGGTGATAGGCAGTGCTCAAACGAAGTTCAGTATCCAAGGCCTTTTGAAGACTTTTCCAGAATCTTGAAGTAAAACGAGGATCACGATCAGAAACAATCGATAGGGGTACTCCATGAAGTCTTACAACTTCATTAATATATAGTCTTGCTAGACGTTCAAGTGGTAGATCCTCCCGTATAGCCAGAAAATGTGCTGACTTAGTAAGTCGATCAACAATGACCCATATTGCATCATTCCTTCTAGGAGTCTTTGGTAGTCCCATGACAAAGTCCATCGTAATATTATCCCATTTCCACTCAGGTATGGGAAGAGGTTGCAATACTCCACCAGGATGTTGCCTTCCAGGTTTCACTTGTTGACAAACCATACACCTCGACACAAAATCAGCAATCTCCCTCTTCATATTGTCCCACCAAAAATGTTCCTTCAAATATCTATACATTTTGGTGCTCCCAGGGTGTATAGAGAAGTTGGAACTATGAGCATCATCCAGCAATTCCCTTTTTAGATCAGGTATATCGGGAACACAAAGTCTCTTCCCGAATTTCAAAATTCCATCCTTATACACAAAGTCCCTCATTCTTCCATCATTCACACCTTTAATCTTCTTTTGAAATTCTTCATCATTGGTCTGAGAACTCTTAATCCTTTCTAGTAATGATGGTTTGGCAACCATTTGAAAAAGAATTGATGTTTCACCTTCCCCAGTTATTCCCATGTCCATCTTCACTAGATCCAAGAAAATTGGATCCCTTTCAATTCTCATCACATTCAAAACTCCATGGTCTTTTCTACTCAAAGCATCTGCCACCTTGTTTGCCTTCCCTGGGTGGTAATGTATCGTGCAATCATAATCCTTGAGTAGTTCAAGCCATCACCTTTGCCTCATGTTGAGTTCTTTTTGTGTGAAAATATACTTCAAACTCTTGTGATCAGTATAAATCTCACATTTTTCACCATAGAGGTAATGTCTCCATATCTTTAAAGCAAAGATCACAGCTGCTAACTCAAGATCATGAGTAGGATAGTTTTGCTCATGAATTTTTAGCTGTCGTGATGCATAGGCAATGACCTTATCATTCTGCATAAGGACACAACCGAGTCCTTTCTTCGATGCATCACTATAAATAACAAATCCATCATTCCCCGATGGTAGAGTCAATATAGGGGCATTGACTAATCTTCTCTTTAGTTCTTCAAAACATTCTTCACACTCTTTTGTCCAGACAAATTTAATCCCTTTACGTGTGAGCTTTGTCAATGGGTTAGCCAATCTGGCAAAATTCTGGACGAAACGTCGATAATAACCTGCTAAACCAATAAAACTGCGTACCTCAGTTATACTTGTCGGTGCTGGCCATTCTTGGATTGCCTTGGTTTTAGAAGGATCAATGGAAATTCCATCCATAGAGACAATATGGCCAAGAAAAAAAATCTCATGAAGCCAGAATTCACACTTGCTAAATTTCCCATATAATTCATGTCTTCTAAGAGTCTTCAGGATAATGCGTAAGTGATTTTCATGATCTTCGTGGCTTTTGGAGTATACCAAGATATCATCAATAAATACCACTACAAAGTCATCAAGATATTCTTTGAAAACTCTATTCATTAGATCCATGAAAACAGAGGGTGCATTAGTCAATCCAAAAGGCATTACTGTAAACTCGTAATGCCCGTACCTTGTTCGAAATGCTGTCTTTGGAACGTCTTCCTTCTTCACACACAACTGATGGTATCCAGACCGAAGGTCAATCTTTGAAAAGTATTGAGCTCCATGCAGTTGGTCAAACAAATCATCAATGCGAGGTAGGGGATACTTATTCTTTATTGTTATAGCATTGATCTCCCTATAATCAATGCACAACCTCATAGATCCATCTTTCTTCTTAACAAAAAGAACAGGGGCTCCCCAAGGAGAAACACTAGGGCGAATAAATCCCTTATTACTCAATTCCTCTAGTTGTTTCTTTAGTTCAACTAATTCCACAGTGGCCATTCTATAAGGGGTCTTCGATATGGGCCTTGATCCAGGAATTAAATCAATGGAAAACTCAACTTCTCGTTCTGGAGGATGTCCAGGTAAATCTTCCGGAAACACATCAACATATTCTCTCACAATAGGTACATCCTCTATTTGAATATTCCTTTCCTCATCCTCAGTAATTTCCTTCTCTTCCTCCCCAATAATTGAATTTAGTTGAGCTACTGGGGGTGGATCCAGATAAGAATTATGTGGCGACGATTCTGCTCTAAAGATAAGGTGTTCCTTATCATCATCATCAAGAATCGTAACCTCTTTCCTCTTACAATAAATTTTTGCATCATGGTCCGAAAGCCAATTCATACCGAGGATTATATCAAATTCAATCATGGGTATGACGATGAGATCAGCAGGCAAAGAACATTTAGGTGCTCTAATGGGAAATAATCGACAAAACTTTGTTGCAACAATACTTCCCTTAGGGGTTTTGACTGACAACTCCCTTGTTAAATCAAATTGGAAATATCTAATTTTCTTAGAAAACTGGGAATATATGAAACAATGCGATGATCCAGAATCAAATAATGCATTTGCTAAACTTGAGGAAACCATTAAATTACCTGCCACCATGTCTTTAGGAGCTTCCACCTCAGCAGTAGTGATAGCATAAGCCTGGCCTTGATCCCTTGGCCTCTTCTGAGGTAAGTTCCCCTGACGCTTAGGACATTCATTTGCATAATGTCCCTTCTCTCTACAATTATAACATTCCACGTTGACAGCCGCTTTCTTTCCCTTGCATTCATGAGCTTGGTGGCCTTTTTCACCACACTTGTAACATACTCCTTTTCCTTTTAGACAGGCACCAGGGTGCATCCTACCACAATTATCACAGGGTGGAAATTCATTTCTACCCTTCTTCCCTGTTTCCTTATTTCCTTTACCAGAGTTTTCAGCGGATCTCTTCTTATCTTTCTTTGATTTAAAGTCATAAGACTTAGGGAATTCCTTTTCCGTCTTGATAGCGCACGAGACAATACCTTCGTATGAAGAGAAGGTTTGTGATACTAAAGCTCGACGGAGAAATGGTTTCAACCCATCCAAGAAACGATCAGTCTTACATCTTGGGTTACGTATGTAATCTGCAGCATACCTTGCTAACCTTGTAAAGTTAGCCTCATACTTTGCGACATTCTCATCCTCCTTCTGCCTCAGACTCAGAAATTGCCTTTCCATATCCGCTCGATGGTCTCGAGGAAAGTATTTTTCTAAGAACAGCTCTTTGAACTCCTGTCATTCCATGTTTGTTAATTCATCATCTTCCTTTGTGTTTTGAATTAGTGACCACCATTGATCGGCATCTCCAGAGAGGCGGTAAACTGCCATGACAACATTCTCCCTTTCACTACTTCCCAAGGCATGGAATATTTTTTCTAAGGAATTTATCCATTTCTCAGATACTATAGGATATGTACTCCCATTGAAGGTTGGCGGTTATTGCCTCATGAAACGGTCTACCATTGATCCTCCACGTTGCGGATCAGGGTGCTCCATACGAGTAAGGTTGTTATTCATAACCTGTGTGAGTTGTCCCAGTACGGTGAGAAGCTGATCAGCACCAGTTGTATCACTAGCTCCACCATAATTATGCTGAGCAGGAGGGAAATCCCTACACGGAGTGCGTGCATTGATACGGTTTCCATTCCTTCCACTAGGCGCCATTTCTAAATAATGGCATAAACTATATTAGTTCATGAATCGAAATACATAATTCCATACTTGTAAAACACTTAACATAAATTGAACTAATTATGGATATAATCCATAATTATAAAAATGTTTTCTTTGAGGAAGTATATACTCATAAACCCTTCATAATTATTTGTAAAGAAAATGAGAGTTATCCTAAGCATATCCCCCGGGAGTGTCGTAACCAAGAGTGCAGCAAGGCCCGTTGTCGTGCACCAGTTCCCGTTCGAGTCTAGCTCAAAGCGGTGTTTTCGGGTTTTACCCCTAGGTACATCTGTGCCAGAGCCGCCTCTACCTGCTCGTATCCAGACAGGGATGTATTGCTCGGAAAACTCACAACATCTCTATAATACCAAAATTCTAGGAAGTTATTCTATACTAATCCTCAAAGTCTATCTTCGGGATATGTGCTCTAATCAGAGTTTATCTAAATCTAGCTTCCAAGGTTAGTACTAAACTGCCTCTGATACCAACTGTAACGCCCCGACCCCAGCTACCCAGAGTCGGTGCATTACTTCGTAACATTGGCATGATCACAAAAGATCAAGTCTCGAAAGACCGATTAGTTTAGTAGCCTTGGAAACACTAGATACATTCGTAAGTCTTTCATTACATCAAAATTAAACAAACTACAATAACATGGTCTTCATAGTCCATACTCATATCTTCACTGACTATTCTTTCAAGTCAGTCATAATACACTTCTTCACATCCTAGAAAATATTTAAACATTGAAAGGGGTGAGCTCAGATGCTCAATAAGGATAACAATATTGCGGAAGCTTTTATAAAAAAAACATAAGCATTTAAGTCAATGTATAACTAAAACAAAAGCCTTATTGAACTTGAACTTCAGCATAATATGGCAAAAATAAAATACTGTCATTACTTACTCACATGGATATTCTACTAGACGAATAATCACATGAAATATCAATAACCACTTTCATAATGAGGGAATGTATAATGCCAGACATTCTGAAACACTTTGTCAAGGCCTCATCCAAGACGTCTAAAATGATTAAGGCCTCAGCCAAAACCATAAATCAAATTGGGAAAGGGCCTCAGCCAATTCCACGTCTAGTTGTCTCATGAGACCTACCGATGCATCGAGGAGCTATAGCGGGCTCCACCCGTCACATATTAAGTCCAATACATTCCTCATATAAATAGGTTTAAACATAACATAAATATTCGTATTAAAACCAGCATACGAAATGTCAACAATTTCTCCATAAGCTATGGATGGTATAAAAATAACACATCCACAGTCAAATATTTCACAAAATGTTCAATGGAGGTTTTGTATCATAACTCAATTTCAATTAAACTTAAAACCCATCAAAGGATGTTGACATGGATGAAATCAAAGCTATTTGAGAGTAATATCTCTCCTTTTTGAAATCATTTAAAAGTCTCATAATTCTAAAATAATACATTTACTTTGAAGATATTCTTATAAGCTTGTTAGGGAAGCTTCGATGAAGTTATAATGGCAGAAAATAGCCGCACCCTCCGTATAGGTTAAAAAACATTCTTACCTTATATTTGTCAAAAAGGTCAAAAAGTACATTGTTTGGAAAACAACGGTAAGATTCCTTTCAAAAACGTATAAGGGTATAAATGACTTTAACCCATTTTCCATTTAATAGTAAAAATGTTTCGAAAGACATTTTTAAGAAACACGGATTTGGATCATAACAAGGTCCCAGTAGATAACTATGTATAAACAACCTTGGATAATGAAGAGGTTGTGAAGTAAACCCTTACCTTGTACTTTTCCTTGGTTGGGGTAGGTTAACCTCCTCTATAATGGTGAAATAATTGTTATTAAATTATTCAAGAATCATATACATTCATATGATATCATATATGATCTTTTAACATTGCTTTGTTAACAACATCTTAGATTTATCGTTGTTTCGGGTGTTAACTTACTCATTTTCTTTTATATGTTTTGCTACGTAAGTCGTGTTTTTCATGGATATGTTGTATCTTATTCATATCCAGAATGGTATCATGTCCATAAACATTATTTTTAAATCATCAAATGATAATTATACTTGAATGGATACGACGGAGAATGAATCTCATCGCGTTCGTGGAGACGGTAGTCCGTACGTACGCACGAGCGACAATATCATTATTTTGATATTTAAATAATATATAATTGGATAGTAGATCATATATACAGAATCATTATCATGTTATATTTATTATTTACATGAATGAAATATCATTATTATACCCATATAAATAATAATATATTGAATAACAATTACACCACGACGTGGAGACGGTAAGCCGTACGTACGCACGTATGGTGACATGTTATTCAAATGATGGGTAAAATACTGAATATGGTTGTTCCATATTTATAATAACGTCACAGTATATAGAAGATACTGGAGTTATAATTTTAGAATTGAAATAATAAACAAAGAGGGAGTGGAAGAAGAAAGAAACTTGAAAGAGGGTGATGAAAATGTTACCTCTTCTTCGGGTTCTTCCTTTTGATTTGATCAAAAGGACTCCTTAGGATGGCTTTCTGACTAAAGTAAAGCTTCTAGGATGAAGGGAGAGAAGTTGGGAGAGTATTTGGGCAGGGGTTGGCCGAACCAAAATGCTTGGAAGTGTGAATAAGGTGGTAGAGGTGGGGGCCTTTTATAAGAGGAGAGGAGGGGCACTTTTGGAAAGATTGAAATGTTACATTATTTCACAATGCTTTTCGGATTCTAAGGGTCCCACACTTATATAATTCGAGGCTAAGGTGATAAGGTTTCGAAATCTCCTCATCCAATAGGCTTTGGACAAGTGTAATCCTTGGATTTTTCATTATCTTCTAATTTTACTTAAATCGTTAAATAATGAGGTCATCGCTGCATCATAATGATGTCATAAATAATTTAATTTATTTAATGTCTAAAAATTATAAAAAAAAATTCTATGATGTAGGAAATATTTTTAGCTTTCTAATTAATATTTATAGAAAAAATTTGGACTTGTGTAACCCCACTTAAAAATTGTTTTAGTAAAATAACTTATGTTTGTGTCAATTTAATTTTAACATTAAATAAATATATATTAATGTCATTTTCCAACTAAAGTGGCTCCATGGGGTCCCCAAGTTCACCCATGGGTTGTCTTGGTCGGCCATGACTCATCCAATAGGAGTAGGACAAGTGTCAATCTCATATCATATTATTAAAACATTGTTTTTACCTTAAACTACACTAATTACCACTAATCGCGATTAAGAACTTAAAAGTTACTATTCACCAAAAAATTATTTTGATCTCATTGAACCACATTTTACTTCTTAATGACAACCATGTATGTCGGATTTTTGAAAATCAAATCACAGAAGTGGTAATATTTCATTTAAACGAAAAATCAGTTATTCAACTACCACTTAGTGGTTTCACTATTCATCAAAAATTGAAGTTTTTCAGAACAAGGCCAAAATTTCACCCTAAGCTATAATTGATATTCCGAATTCAAAAATGATGTCTATTTTACAAAATTCCAAACATATAAGTTGTATTAATTAATTTTATAATTAATTCCCGCTGTTACAACAAATAGCGTGTTTTTAAGAAACAATTCATATCAAAAGTTTGGCAATTGTTTATGTCCAATTTCAATGTTAAATTAATCTAATGAACACCATTGGATAAAATGGTAGAAATATATTCTGATTATACTTTAAAACCACTATATATTATAATTTATCACTATAAATTATTTTGATTAAAAAAGTTGTTTTTAAGTATTTTTCACTATTCATAAAAATTTAGAAGTTCTCAGAAAAATACCAAAAATTCAACATAGGCTAATTTCAATATTCCGAATCCAAAAATGAAGTCCATTTTGATAAATAAAATTTATAAAATTTCAAAAAGTAGGTATTACTATTCACAACGGCTAGTTTAATTAGTTGTGGTGTGTGTTAGAGCTCGAGGTTGCGTACAACACACGCTATTGCATTATTCGAAGGGAAACGTACAGTGGAAGCTTGGGGTGTTACAACATAGACCTTCGTGTTTTCTTCAGCCACTTATAGTGCTAACATAGAAGTTGGATGATATTTCTATGGAATTTATGATTTGGTTTCTATCACTACTACAAAACTAGCGTTTACCAATGCAAGAAATGATCTTTATTAGGGTTAGAAAAGAGCTGACAATGTGAGCGATGATAAAAGCCTATGAATTTTATCGGCACTGAAAATGTGATGATAATGGGGATATTTATCAACACTAATAAAAGTGATCATAAATAGGACCTTTTTCAGTGCTTTTAAAAGTGGTGATAAAGGTAACATTTGTCAGTTCCTTTATTTATCACTGCTAAAGGAATCCATTATCAACGCTATAGAAGTGCTAATAAAGTATACCATTATCACTTCTTTTAGAAGCACTGATAAATATATCCTTTATCAGCACTTTTAAAAGAACTAATAAAGGGTCATACTACAGTGTGTTGTAACAACACACTGTAGCACCATAAACAAACCAAAAACACACCTGATATCCACAAAAACAATTCCTAATATAGAATTTAAATAAAATTAAATTTAAAACACAAACACCAGAAAAAATTCTATATTATAAGCATTTCTAACATTGGTTTATACAATTAAATAAATAAAAATTATTACATTCATTAAAAAAGAATCCTAAATGTCAATGTTACCGTGATTTCCATTGACTTTTTTTGTTGAATTTCCATCACTTCATGAATAGTTTCAAACAAACCACATCAACTTGAAAAAAAATCCACTCTGTATATTAAATCAATTATTATGAGTAGTACTAAAAGAAATTAATTAACCGTAAATATTAAATAATACATCAATTCTATGGAAAATGATTTTACTATGAAAATATCAAGATTACCTTTGTAATTGAGTAGAGGAAGTGATGTTTCTCTTCTCGTAAAGGAAGTATAGATAGCTTGAAAGAAAGTGATAAATACAACACTGCAGGGGTGAAAATGTTTTGAGGGAGAAGAAACATGAAAGTTGGACAAAGAAACCCAAATCGAAAAAAATGAATCCACTAATATAAGAAAACAATTATTACATGATTAATAATAAAAATAAATAAATTAAACATAAATATAAAATAATTCATTACTTATTTGGAAAATGATATTACTTTGAAAACATCAAGATTACCTCTGTGATTGATTAGAGACATCATCATTTCACTTCCAACAAATTCATGCCCCATGGAAAGAAATCTACTAAAATAAACGAACTCTCCATGGAATAATGAAAATTAAATCAATATTTTATTATATAATTTTTTGGTAAAATAGATAAAGTATAATATAATATTACCTTTACATATTTCCAAAGGGTTTCTTTAGTCCATATATAAGATAATAACAAAAATAAGGATTCTCTGTGCACTTCAACACTATTGGTTAACTATAGCTTAGCATAGCATCGGACCTGAACTTCCTGCCCGATGTCCCCATGATGATATCATCCCACACACTCTCACCACCATCTCTATCATATCTCCATTCAACATTCACTTTTCATTGTCTTCTTTCACCCATTAACTACTTGTAAAGAAGCACGATGCATGTAGTTGCTTGCATATAGTAAATTGGTGCAGGAAAAGAAGGAAACTATAATGATGAATGGGGATATGATATAGATGTTGGTGAGCATGTGTGAGATGAGAGCCTCATGGGGACACCAGGAAATAAGTTTAGGTCAGATGGTATGTTGAGAGGTAGTTAACCAACAATAGTGAAGTGCACAAAGAATTGTTAGTTTTTTTATTAAAATTGTGAGTGATGAGTAGCCAATCCATATTTTGGCTTCATTGATCAATTGATTTAAATAGACAACAATATTCTTCCAATACACTACATCGGTAGAAACAACAACATAGTTGATCAAAATACATAATATAAATGAACCTGTACATAAGGAACAAACTGTTATTTCCACAAAAATAGACATCTCCAAACAATAACAATAGAAATATGGGAAATAATTTATGAAAGGATAACCATTTAAAGGTTCACATTCTTAAAAAACCATCTGAACAACAAAAGGATAATTTCATAAGACAATTATAATGAAATATGAACTTACAAAAACCAGAAAACAAAAATGAGGAAACTCTGAACGTCTTCACCCTAACACAAGAGACAACAATGGATCCAATGTGTTTATGCTTATTTCACAACAACTCAGCCAAAAACACATCCTCCGCCAACTTCTCAAAATTGATATCCTTGGATAAGAGGACTCAGTCCTTGATATCTAGATTTAGATCCCCAATGAAAATAGAAGATTTCAACAGATCCTTCAACACCACCTCTGGAAAAAAGTAAATCAACTCTTTGAAGTGTTAAGTATGATCCTTCACCATCAACTGGCCTTGTTGGACACTCATGAGCTCTTTACTTTTATTAATATTTATCTCCTTAGGTATACACCATCAAAAAATAGGGACTCTAAATATTCCAATGTCTTTCCAACTTGAATCGTTGTTGGTGAAAACAGATCACATTCTTCCAAAGAAGGAACCCAAAGCAGACCCAAAAACAACACAAACTCTAACAGCTTTGGGCGTTCCAAACACTCTCAGGACATACACAACTTTCTCAAGCCAGTTCACTGCCTATAACAAACCTCGATTTCCATGAAAGATAGGTGGAAACTGAGGAGAACTAGAAATAGGGAGAGACCCACTAAAACATTTAGGGAACTTTCTAGGTCGTATATTCTGAATAACAAAACAATCATAAAATCGGGTTCAGAATCAATATAAAACACAATCGAAAGTAACATCTCGGGCTAAAACAACTAGATCATAAACCAAATTTCATAAAAAAAATGAATAATTATCTCTTCTAAAACCACTATTTCATTTTCAATTTCTATCCACCTTCTTTTAAATCCACTTTTGACAACATAGTATCCCACATTTTTAAAGTGATTCCAATTTCATAAATCATTTCCCATTTCCAAAAACCATTTTGAAAAACCAAACCAAGATGATCCACAAAACAGAGCATGCACATTTTCCACAATGGATGAGGAATAAGTCAAAACCCATAGTAATATAACATTTCTCATGAAATACTTTTCATAGTGGTCATCAATCATCTCTCATCATTATTCCATGATGTTAAAATACACAAATTCATCCTATAAGAAAGATGTTAAACTACATAGTGTCTCTCATCTTTTTTTCAGGATGTTAAACTACACAAATTTATCTTGGGAGAAAGGAATTAAATTGCACATTGTGTCTCATCCTGGTTATAGGACATTAAAATACACAAATTAATTCTATAAGAAAGACATTAAGCTTCACATCATCACTTACCTTGGTTTCGTGATATTAAAATTCACAAATTCATCCTGGCATTAGAAAGTTAAATTGCACATCATCTCTCATCCTGGTTGCATGAAGTTAAAATATAGATTTTCATCTTGTCAAAAATCCATTAAAAATCAAAGAGGAGTCACGCTGGAAGCGGTGAGGAGATGAGATGTAGGGTTTTTCAAGGCTAAGAACAATGCTAAAATAAAAAACGGGGAACCTAAAAGATCAAAAAATGATATTAGAAAAGTAGAAAATAACCTACATTGGATTTTATTTTTAATTCGTCCCATGGATCATAGTAGAGTCGCACCAGCAGCAGAGGAGTTCTGCGAGAGCTTCAAAATCCCAATGAGTGAGTACATGTTAGGATTCTTTTAAATAGATTAGGAACACTATTAATAGTGCTTTTAGAAAAGCGCTGGTAAAATCCCTTTTATCAATGTTAAATTGATAAGCCCTGATAAATAATATATTTATCAATGCTAAAATTTTAGCACTAATAAAAATTCTTTTTAACAATTCTTTTTAACGCTGATAAAGGATTTATTCAAATAAATTTCTAATAATTTTATAATAATTAAATATATTTATTTATTTATTTATAATTAGATAAATACTTATTTAAAAAATAATATTTATTTATTTATAATAATTATAAATATATAAATTATAAATATAATAAATATACATTTATAAATATATATATATTTATTCATATTTATTTACAAATATATTTTTATAATTATTAGTGGATATATAATCTTAAATACATGCATTTTAAAAATGAGTGAAATTAAATAATTCAAAATGAGTGCACTTTAAAAATATTGAAAAAATGGATAAGTTTTATTAATTAAATATAAATTATTAAAAAAAATATGGATATATATATATATTGATTCAAAGATGAATGCATATTGAAAATACTAAAACTCAATAAATAAATATATATAAATAAATAATAGAATATGATCAAATTCAAAAAAAAATATTAAAAAATATTAAAAAATGAATGCCCTAACAATAATAGTATTAAAAATAAATAAATAAAATTGACTGATTAATAACATAATATATGAAATGTATCATGTTAATAATGAAATTCTAAAATATATTGAAATTTGAATAAATTACATAAATATTAGGCGTATGTGTTTCTATATATTGCGTAAATATATTTGTGTGTGTGTCTGCATATAAACTTCATTAATTACATATATATATGTATGTGAAATCAATGTAACACACAATGTTTGATATATGTTAAATTGAAAAATCAAACAACATTAAAAGTGAATAGCACATCAACATGTTTTTAATTAAAATTTTATTTATTTTATATATATTTATATTTCATATATATTATTTATGACTATTTATAGTTAATATTTATATATATATTATACTTACTCATTTTTTTAATAATTGTTTCATTAATAAATTTTTTAATAATTTTGTAATTTATTTATTTTTTGGTTTATTATATATTCATTTATATATCTAAATTTAATATATACTATCTATCAGTATTTATAATATATATATATATATTAAGTTTATTCTTTTTCATCAATAATTATTTAATTAATAAAATGTTTAATATTTTTCTTAATTTACTCATTTTAAATTTTTATTTGTTTAATTATTTAATTTTATTAATTTTACATATCTATATATTTAATATATACTATTTAATAATTTTTAAAATTTATATATATGTTCATTCATTTTTAAGAGTAATTATTTAATTAATGAAGTTGTTAAAAAATAATTTCATTTTCTGAACCTCTATCAATACTAATAAAGTGATGATAAAGGTTACCATTTATCAACGCTTTATTGTTAGAAATAATAAAGGGTAACTTTTATTATCACTAAAAATAAATCAGTGATTAAGGTGAACTTTTATCAGTGCTAAAAAAAATTCACTAATAAAGGGTACCCTTTATCAGTGCTTTTTTTATTTCTGATAAAGGTCTTCCTTCATCAGGGGTTATTTTAGCACTGATAAAGATGGACTTTCTCAGTATAATTTTCTATAATTGATAAATTTCAGTGCTATTAAATGACGGTTTTTTAGTAGTGTGTGTACCCTGAGGAAGAAAATTTTGATATGGGTTATAAATGATCAGTGATAAAATCAGCTCACATTATGACCATTTGAGATTCAACAAAATCTGAAGAGTTGGGAAATATCTATGTGAGATATTTTATTAATTTTCACAATGTTCTATATTCTATTGTCTCCAATAGAGATCCTTGTTTTACTTATCACTTTTGAAGAGGCCTCTAGGAGGCGCTGTGATCTTTAGTTCGTTTTAGTACAATATACCATCTACAAATAGATGGTAAGACAAAAAGGGTTATATAGATTCTTGAGGATATGCTTCATTCTGGTATCCACAATTTTGGTGGAGACTGGGATGACCATTTGGAACTAGTTGGGTTTTCATATAATAATAGTTACTATTCCACAATCAGAATGGATTTTTTTGAGGCCTTGAATGGCCAACGTTGTAAATCTATATTTTTTTGGTAGTACATTTATGAAATTTCCTTGGTTGGACCAAGCATAGATAAACAGATGCTGGAAAATATTCTTTGATTCATCAAATAATGTTGATGGAACAAAGCCGATATATATCTTTTTCTATTCTTCCTCGTTGACTAGATGAGTTTTCGGTTAGTTACCTGGTGTTCTTGAAATGTTCACCTCCTTTTGGTCATCAACAGCTTGGAAGGAAAGAGAAGATTTCTTCTTATATTTTGGGCCTTTTAGGATTTAGAGAAGATGGGCAAAGTGGATTAACATTTATAACTTCCTCCATGTTTGATGTCAATACATAATGTGTTCCATGTATCTCAGTTATGAAAGTATATTTCTCACCCATCTCATGTCTTGAGTTGGTAGGTCCTTGATGTTGAGCCTGATTTATCCATGGCTAGGCATCTATTCAAGAAAGTTTATTCTTAGAAAAATTAATTTCATGGGAGGATGATACCTTTGGTCTATGTTCTATAAAAGCATGGTTTTGATTCTCATGAGACATGGGAGCATGAGGCACTGATGAGAAGAGAAGTGCCTTTATCTCATTGATATGGAAACATATTCATAAGATTTCTAGGGATATAATTTTTTTATGGATGGGATTTTGTAACATAACATTAAAATTTTTAGGAATTACTTTCCCTTTGGTCCTTTTGTTTTGGGGTTTTCAACAGAGTTTGGACTTTTCATTATCTATTTTCCAATTACACATTGTGTAAAGTTATTACATGTTGTGTAATGTTCCCCTGATAGATGTCGTAAAAGTATTGTAGAATATTAAATGTTATATGTTGTGTACTTGGAATTCATGATTTATAAGGGGAAATTCACATTTTAATAAAAAAGATTATATTTTCTCAGAGTGTCCATCCTTTGAGGATTACAACACTTGTAATGGGATTACACATCATGTAATTCTCACAAGTCGCGATTTTAAGTGTGTTTCATGAATGATTTTATTTTCAATCAACCGGAATCTCTCCATCACATGACCCATAGCATTCCTTATATTATTTTGGGAGATTTTGAGAAGCTCCTCTCACTCTGGATTATCTTTTGGCGATTATTAATTGTGTTGGTTATAGTGTGTCTCCATGGGTAAGAAATTTTCCTATATCTTTAGTTATTTCATTCTTTACTTCTTTTATATTGATAGATCGTCATGTTTTGGATGGTTCTAAACTCCATTTAAATTGATCTTGATTATAGGTTTTATTTATTAATCTTCTTTTCTATAATTCTCTATTGGCGGATCCCATTATTGGAGTTGATATTTGATTGCGTGATAATAGGTAGGTTGTTTCATTTGAGTTTTCCCATATAATTAAAGATTATTTTCTTAATTTGATTAAAAATTCATTAAATTGATTTATAAAAAAACAAATTCAATATGAATTGGGATTTTTATTTAAAATGGCATGGAATTTTGGGGGAAACCCCCAATTCCATTGGAATTTAAATTTGGCGTGTATTTTGAAATTGATGGAATTGAGGAATTGATTTGAGAATTATTTTGAGAAAAACGATTTGAATTGAAATTATGAAAACCTATGATTGGTTTTGTATTGAAAAGGCATGTAATGATTAAAATCCCATGTTTTGGTATTGTAATTGATTTGGAATATTAAAACTGAAAATTGAGAAATTGAATCGTAAATGATGTTTGACTTGAAATGAAATGATTTTACCATTTTGGATTGATTGATTGAGAACATGTTTGCCTAGGTAGTTAGTGTGTTATTTGGTACTATTATAAAAGGATGATTATTACCTATAAATTGAGAGACTATAAAAACTCTAAAAAACCTAGTTAGGAAGATTATCCCAGATGGGATGTTAATGAGTTATATTCAGTCTAAGCTAGAGGGACATGTGTATACATACCTTTTGTGATCACTGATATTAGATGTCTGAGGATACTATAACTGAAAATTGATGTACTTTAGGGAATATGACCCTAGTATTATTATTATTATTATTGATTGATTTTTTTTATATTCATTCCATTTATTATAGAACTATTTACTCATGCCATATGATTTATATAAATGTTGTTATATAAAATGTTTATTTAAACCATGTTTGAAATTTTTTCCAGCATTTTTGTAATGAAATAATGTTTTATTTTAAATACAAATATTTATTTCCATGCACTATTGTATTTAAATTGAAATAATGATTTGATTTTTTATTATGAAATCATTTTTTAGAACACTTGGTGAGGCCCTATTGGGTTTTTTGGCTCACACCAAACCTTTACCTTCAATAATTTGTAGATTAGTTTATGCCAGGTTCGAGAAAATTGAAATGCCACTAGGAGGTATTGAATGTTCCTTATCCTTCCGTCTTAGAGTGATGTTTCATTTGTGATTTTCATATCCTTGCTAAGTACTTGATGATGCACTATTTTAGGTTTTAATTTACCAATTTGGATCCTAGTATTTTCTCCCTAGGATTTTGGAGCATGGTAATGTGTTTCTTTGTCATCTACTATTTTTATGGAAAATTTATTCCCTGTTTTATTTTAAATAATTTTACATTCTAGTAATTAACCCATGGGGGTCGGGAATTCCCTTTAGGATATGTTAGAACCATCTTGGTTATCAAGGTACTAGGGTATCTCTGATACTTTGTGATAGTTATACATTAATATGGGTTGAATATATAATTTGGTGGATAGAATATGATTCCCAAATAAATCATTAAAATCATTAATTCATAAAATGAAATTACATGATATCAGATAATGATATTAAATCCCTTTTAAAATACTAAGTGTTATATTACTTCCAAAAATTAACTTTTCCATACCTCAATCATTAAGTATGGGTGAACCTAACCATTAAGTTTCCATTGATTATCTATTATAAGGAAAAAAATGTTCTGAGGTGACTCTAACTATTAAGTAAAGAGTTATCCATGAAAACTATCTAGGAGTTATATATGATAATATTGAAAACTATCTAGGAGTTATATATGATAATATTGAAAATAATTATTTACTATATATAATAATTCCTTCTTTATGTGATACCTAGTGAATTGTTTTATGAAATATGGTTCATGAATCACTAACAGATATGATGAATTTATGTCTTCATTACTTAAATGGGAGACCATTTAATAAAATAAATTATTAAATACTATAATACATGATACTTGTCTATTAAAAGATTTTATATATATATATAATGAGATCATTATATTCTAACATAAAATTGAGATCAATATTCGATATGGAAAAATTAAATAGTAGTAATTTTCTTATATGTATAAGAACTTAAGAAAAGTTACTATGAATGAAGGTAAATTCATTGTGTTTTAAGAAACCATTATTTTGAAACTAACTAGTTAAGTTGTTAATAAAATGGATATAAATGCTTATGATAATCAGCTAAAGGATTCCCTATTATTATCAACACTCATGCTTGTGAACATGGAACTAATGTGGAAAAACCAACCTGATAACATGATGCTTACCAATTTATAGAAAACTCAAGAATGATTTATTCTGTATATGCTAGGCATGATAGATATGTGGGTTCAAAGGCTCCCATTTTGTGCAATATTGTGAATGGAAAATTAGTCTCTACTAATGTTATCAGTATGATTGGGAAGGTCAATGACCTAGAGAGTCTACATTCATCACTTAGGATTAATTTTTCCTCAATATTCATTTTATAATCATGTAAAAAGGATATGATGGTGCTTTGTGAATTATAGTTCAAAAGTTGTCAATAAATTATCAATTAGTCTTTCAAACATATTGAGGATAGATAAGTGCTACATTGGAGGTCTAGGATCAAGATTCTTCATGATGGTATGAGAGGAAAATAAAAAAAATCCAAAAAAGAGAAGAAAATTTATTTGTGATATTCCATAAAATAAAATAAACTAAATAAAATGAATGAGGAATACTACATTAATTCTATAAAAACTACCCATTTGAGAAGGAACTATCTGAAATACATAAAGGGCTATAATAAAACTCATGGATTTACCACCATAGTCTTTAATGTTATTAACTAAACTCTAAAATTTTAAATGGTATATGATACCAATTATATTTATCCCATCTTTTTTAACAACGAAACATTTCAAAAGTGATTTAACATATTAAGTTGATAGAAAAAAGGCTTCATTTTATTGGTGGAGTAAGGGGTTGTTAAATCATGGTATTGAATATAATGGATAACATAAAGCCTATCCTTATCCAAAAAAATATTACTTTATTATTATATTTTTTATTTCTTATATGATAGTAAGTGTTATTGTGGTAAATTTCTTATTAATGATAAATGGAGAATATTGACTTGAAAGACATTTTATAATGATCAAAGTTCTATAACATGTTTGAAAAGGATGTAAGGGTAAAATAGTTTTATCCCAGATTAAGTATTTTTCTTATTAATATTATAGAATATGATCTCACCACCAATAGTGGAATATTTGATAAAGAATCATGTTCAAAAAAACTTTCAAACACATAGAGTGTCATACATGATATGGAAACAACCATTAAATGGTTAAGTGTTCCTACCAAAAAGAAATAAGTATTAATTCTAAAAAAGTATAGTTTTTTTATTATAAATATATTCTAAAAGGAATATATATCCTAAAATACTAGTGAGATTATGACTGTAATTAAAGAAGTTCAATTTTATTAAATAAAATATTTTACCCATTAAATTTGATAGTGAATTTCATTTGATATCCTAAAAGGTATCAGATATAATTGTAAAGTAATAATATAAACATTTATATTAAGTTTCCATAATAAAGTTAAATTACCTTAATATATTGAAGGTTTTTAGGATTTTAAGGGAAAAATTAATGTAAATAGTTACATTAGTTACCAGAGGATTTATCAGAAAAAGATTGATGGAAAGGTTTCCAAGAATTATGATGATCTACATAGATGAGTTCTAAGTGAACAATAAAATTTAATAGCAGCATAAAATTATATGTTGTGTATTTAAGGAGTTTGAATATTTTTAGGAAGTTGAATATTAGGAATATGGTTCCTAAGTCTCACCATTATTCAAACTAACTTTCTTCATAGATGTTTCTTGCTAACGAATTAATTGGGTAGGTCTTATTAGGTGGTCACATGAGGACATGAAAATAATTACATTGTGATATAATGAGTTTAACAAAACCCTTGAAAGTAATGAAAACACAAGTCTGATTAGTCATTCTATAACATATGATATGTTATATTGGTTCTTATGTATATTTTTTAACTATTCTTCATGATTTTATGAATATAAAACTTATCATGTAATATAAAAATAAAAAATTTAATTTATCATTATTTTACATTGGATGCATATATGTGTATATTAATATGCACATCATGAATTGAAATGATAATTGACCACTCAAAGTATGATATTAACTAATACCTAATCAATGTTCTTCATGGACTATTATAGTTTATGAAAAAAATTAAGTTGATCATGATTATGATTATTGTATCAGGATACAAAATATGTCCACGAAACACAAAATGGGTTTTGTGTGCTGGATGACCTACTAAGTTTTCCATATAGTGTCTCATAAAGTATCTATTTGTATACTTGGGGATCATGTTTCAATTATAATAAATTTACCTGAGTATGGGAAAATATCTAGCATGATAACCTCTATAAATTGATAACATTCCTAATCAAGTCTTGAGCCATAGATAACCAGGGATGTTTTGTATATATTTGATTATGTTGTAATTTGGGGAACTATCAAGAAGGTATTTTTCATATCATATGTTGGATATGACATATGACCTCTCAATTGAGATAGATTGGAGAAATGTATGTCCATACATAGGTTGTTCATATGATATACTTATCTACTCTGGTGAGGGGTATGTGATTTTTTGATCCAATAAGATGAATGACATATGACATGATCATTGACCTGGTCGGTCAATACTCAGAGAGTTTAGAATATATGAGAAGGATTTGTAGCATTGAAATATTATATTTCTTATTATCTATAAATGTCTTGTAAAAATGGATTACATGATTGTTCATGCTTGCATATGAAGGATCTGGTTGACATAAGTAAGGAGATACATGTGTTTGATAGACATTACACCGAATCCCTTTATGGATTGAGTAGCATTGATGATTTAATACAGGTGTCTATTTTATTAAATTTTTGGATATAATGATTCATATTTTATGCAACACTATAACGGACCATGGGGTGACAATTTATTATTAACTAAAATGTGATTATGTTTGATTGAGATATTACCTCTAAAACTATTTCAGAGTTTCATAAAAATAGTGTTTTTGATGGTATTTTCATAGGGTATTTCATTCTATGTAATACATGTTTATATTAATGATAGCCTTCCAAAAAAATTAAATATATCAAAATTAAGTTTGTGAAATGGTTTAAAAATGTATTATATATGATATGAAAAAGTGAAATCACATAAAATGTCTTTTAGGATTGATGGAACCTCTATTGAGGTTGTTGACACCATTGTTTTAATGATAAAAAACCATGTTCATTACGAAAACTAATGAGTTTTATGTTTTATGCGATCATTTTATCATGTCAGACATATTTTTGAATTTTTCCTAAGTATGAGTCGCCGTCAAAAAATGACTCACTGTCAAAAAATGACTCACTGTTGAGGATTGAGTTACCACCAGAAAATATATCATTGTCACCTAGAGCCACTACCATAATATAATTTTGATAAAGTATAGAGTGTTTCACTACCATAGGATGACTAAACCTCAGAGTGAAGTCACCACAAACAATAAATTTTGTAAAATCACTAAATTGATTTACTTCCAAGTTTTGTCACCACTAGAATAGATTTTTTTAAAAGTATGAAATGACTCACTGTCAGGGATGAGTCACCACCATAACAAAAATGCGGCTAAGTGTTGGAATCACCTACCATTGAAAAGATTCACTGCCAGCCTGATACACTGTTACACTCTAGGTCACCACCGGGCTCTGAGTTACCACCAAATTAAGACACTGCTTTTGTCTCACCACCAGACTTAGATACCTCCATAAAGTGTCATCATTTAAAATAATCATAGCCACTATTCTTCTATTTATTATTTTTAATTAAATAATTATAAAGGATATATTATCAATCTTAATTTTGAAACATATTTTAATGATTATGTACTAACTATTAAAAACTGGCAGTAAATTTCATGTCAGACTTGTAGTAAGAGGTGCATAGGATCTTACTGATTCTCTTTGATTTACATTATTAAAATTTGAAGTAGACACCCTCATTCAATTTAGTGTATATATAGTTTATATTCCTAGACTTAAAACTCACGTATATAATAGTTTTTACTTATTATAAGAACCTAAATAGTTCCTTCATGATATACCTTTCTGGCACACGACTATGAGACTAAAGCATAATGAATATTTGGATCCTACAATAAGAATAGAAGGAGTTTAAGACACTCTGTTCTACTGAAAATATCAAGAAATAGACTTGGGCCTTGTTTTGAACTACAATAATGGGGTCACAAGCTATAGAGAACATCATACACAGCAAAAAGATCTTCCTACATCTTTTACTTTCTCTATTTTTTTATTTATCTTTACATTACAAGAAGTGTGTGTATACTATGTATTTCTACACACAAATTTTCTTCAGAATTAAACTATAAGATACTTATATATATTTTAAAATACCCTTTTACTTTTTTTCCCAAAAATTACAATGGAATAGGTCCTTCCATGGACTATTATCCTTTTTACTCCCACGATTATTGTAGAATAGGTCATACGTGGCCTAAACAGTTGTCATACTATTGTATACTTGATCCTTGTTATGGATCAAAAGGATTATTTTATATAATGTTTTTGGTAGAAATTGATTGATAAGTGGAGAGGAAAAATCGTATCTTGAGACTAAACCTCTTGTTTTCATTTTTGATGTGTTTTTGGTTTTCTTTATTTTATGAATGTTATAACTGAATCTACTTTAAATTGTAAACAAAAACATTACTTTTATAGTTAACCATAATTTGTGTTTATATTAGTTTTTAATGGATTAAATTGATTGAAAACAATAAAGTAATATTATATATTCCTTGAACCAAGACCTAATCAATATTGGAAAATTATTTTAAAATGTTAAGTATCATATTTATCAATTATTTTGGTTAAATGGGTCATATTTAAATTAAATGGGGTATTTAATTTTAACATGTTTATTGAATAAATTTTTATAGGTTACTCAATTCACCACACCTCTTGAGATACTCACTATGACCAATAATTTTTATCAGTGGTTTAAGATTTGGTATCAAATTTTTTCAAAATATTTTCAACTGGGATTTTAGTAGTGCTTTAAAGATCATAAATTTATGTTAATTCTAAATTTATTTATTTAAATGGATAATAGACAAGAAGGTTCTTCTACTATAAGAACTCCTTTTTTCAATGGAAATAATTATGCTCAGTGGAAGATCGAAATAAAAATTAATATTTAAGATATGGGTTTTAATATTGGGTTTGATATTGAGGATAATTATGGGTTCTCTAAGAGTTCTAGGAGTACTTGGGATGATGTGATAAAATTGTATTATAAAAACAATTGAAAATATATGAATTCCTTGTGTTGTGCCTTAGGATATGGGGAATTTAATATAATTTATTCTAGTAAAACAGTATTTGAAATTTGGGACACATTAACTATTTCACATGAGGAAACAACCAATGTCAAAGTGATAATATTGAATACTTATACTGTTATCTATGAAACTTTTAATATGAATCCTGATAAATTTGTTTCTGATATGTATCTTAGGATCAACAGAATAGTAATCCCCCTGAGATCCCTGGGAAATTCAGTGTCTTACAAGGATTAGATTATGAGACTACTCAAATGTATTCTTGGAATATGGAGAGGGACATCAGTGTTAATCAGAGAGTCCTGCAATATTAGAAACATACATGTTAAGGAATTAATTGGTATGTTAATGATGTAAAAAAGAAGATATGAAATTAAACAGAGAGGATGATTCTGATCTGAAAATAAAATTTATATATTTCAAGTCTATTACATCCAAATAAAAGGAAAAGGAAAATATACAAGACAAAATTTCCTGGGATAGTGAGTCACCACTTGATAGTGATGAGGAGATGGCCCATCCGTCAAAAATATTTAAAAAGTTATACAGGAAGATTTAGTTTTCACAAATTATAGGTATAAAGGAAACTATGATTGTAAAGGTAACTAGAAGAGAGATTGGAAAAAAGGAAGAAAACACAAATGAGATAACCAACTTTTAATGCAATCACAAAGTATATGTCAAAGAAGACTGTCCAAAATTAAAATAAAAAATGAAATATGAGTATAAGAACAAAATAATTAATAAATTCATGAAAGAAACATAGATTGCCTCTGAGGATGACTCCAATAACTCAGACTCTACACCTAAAGAGAGGTATGACAGAACCAAAATGTTCTTCATGACTAATGTCTCTAAGGTACCTTCTGTATCATCTATTATTATTTCTGACTGTTCTAAAAATGAACACATTGATGATGATATGACTAATAAAGAAATGTTTTAATATTTTGATATTCTTGAGGACACATTCAATGAACATAAAGATAAATATAAAGTTATTAAAAAAAGAGTGAATTATCTTCTAATACAAAATATGACCTTTTTGAAGGGAAAGAGAAAAAATATCTATTGTTAAAGGAGAATACAAAAAATAAAATTTATAATGAACAACTGAAGAAATATTTAGAAAATTTTACAAATTAAAGAAAAAAATATCACAAATTCTAAGTAAACTGATTTCTCTAAATTATGTTACAGGTTTAGGATATCAACCTATATTAAGTAGAATAGTTAAGTGCACATTTTTACCTAAATATAAATCTAATAGGTCTACTACTAGTTATTATTATAGAGTATAAAACAAAATTTTTATTTCAAAAATCTTATATTATTTCTATAAGAGACCTATTAAAGAAATTTGGGTTCATAAAGACTTGATAACTAACACATCTATACCCAAGAAAATCTGGGCAACAAAATCATTCCTTTTGTAAAGTTTTTTATAGAAAAGTTACTTGAATAACTCCTATAAAAGTATATGCTACTTGTATAGAAGATGTTCAAAGAATATGATAAGTGACTACTCAAGTTTCAAGAGTCTAATAAAGTTTGATGGTGGTCATTTCACCTTTTTTAATAATTCTAAAGGGAAAATCATCAGCCTTTTCCAAATTGGTAACATCAATTCTGTTTTTATTTATAAAGTATTGTTAGTTGATGGTTTGATGTATAATTTTATTATCATATCACAATTATGTGATGATTGTTTTCTTTTTATATTTGATAGAAATTCATGTAATATTTTGATTCTAAATATGCTTTAGTATTTACTACTTTAAGGAATGAAAATTTTTATGCTTTTGATCTTAATTCATTAATTTCTAAAAATGGTTCCTCCTTGATTGAATTTCATAAATAATTTTGGATTTTGCATAGGATTCTAGTACAATGTAATATCTATTCACTTAAAATGCTTATTAGGAAAGGTTTAGTCAGGTATCGACCCAAACTCGGGTTCCCAAATGAGAAAGTCTGTAACCCCTGTCAAAAAGGGAAGCAGTAAAATATTTATTTCAAATTAAATAAAGAAGTTTTAACTTCTAAAACTATTGATTTTTTTTATATAGATTTATTTATACCATATATATTTTATAGTGTTAATGGGAATCACTATGTTAATGTACTAGTAGATGAATTTTCTAGGTATACATGGGTATTCCTCTTATCTCCCAAAAGTGATGTTTATTCTTACTTCACCAAGTATACTCGATCTAAGGAAAAATTAAGTGGACATAGAATTAAGAATTTAATAATTGAACATGGTTTTGAGTTTGAAAATAAACCCATTGAATCATTTTTCTCAATAAATGTCTATAGTCATAACTTATCTACTCCTAGGACCCCTCAGCAGAATGGAGTTGTAGAAATAAGGAATAGAACATTTCAAGAGATACCATGAACTGTGATAAATGAATATTAATTACCTATCTATATTTGATCAGAGGCTATAAACACAACCTATTATATAATCAATAGATTTTTAATTATAATAATATTAAATAATACCTCTTATAAGATTTAGAATAGTATAAATATTAAGGTTAATTACTTAATTGTTTTTAGTTTCAAGGTATTTATTCTTAACACTAAGGAAAATCTTGTAAAATTTTCCTCCAAAAGTGATGAATGATTTTTCTTGGTTTATTAAACCTCTAGAAAAACCTATATAGTTTTTAATAAAATTCTCAAGATTGTGGAAGATCTAGTTCATATAAATTTCTATACCACATATCCACATGATCCTAAGACCCATTTAGAAAACATTTAGGATGATTTATCTTCTTTGAACTTAATTTCCAAACCTATTGATTCCACTATTAAGAAATCAGGAAAATCATCCAATTCTGATGAACTTCTAGAACTTTAACCCAAAGCTTTAGAGAATCATATGGTTACCATCCCCTATTTTTATAGAGACTTTAGAAATCTTAAGTATCATCCTTTAGATTCTTTAGTTGGAGACCAATATAGAGGTACACATACTAGAACTTCTCTAACCAATCAGTTTGATCATCAAGCATTCTTGTCATGGCTTAAACAAAATAAAATCAATGATGCAAGTAATGGTTAATTATGGGTAATGGTTATTCAAAAAGAACATAATCAATTTTAAATAAATAAAGTGTGTTAACTTGTGAATATACCAAAATACATCTTAACTATAGGATCTAAATGGGTGTCTATAAATAAACTAGATGAATCAAGAATAATAGTAAGGAACATGGATAAACTATTTTCTAGAGGTTATGTTCAAGAAGAAGTAGACTATGAAGAGACCTTTGTACTGGTATCTAAACATGAACCTATAAGAATACTGATTTCCTATGTAGCTTATCTAGATTTCAAACATTATCAAACTGATGTGAAGACTTAATTCTTAAATGGGTGTATAGTTGAGGATGGTTTTATTTAACAACCCCATGGTTATTCAAAATCCCATTTTTCCAAATCATGTTTACAAATTAAAATCTCTTTATATGGTTTAAAACATGATTCTAGATCTTGTTAGGATTGTCTCATACCCTTTATTATTTCAAAAGGTTTTTCAAAAGTATTTTTAATCCTACCATTTTTATAAAAAAAAATTCAAAAGATGTTTTAGTTGTCAAAATATATATAGATGATATTATTTTTTGATATTAGAAAAATTATTTATGTACCGATTTTTCAAAAATGATTCAAAATGAATATGAAATGAGTTTAATGGGTGAACTTAAATTCATACTTGGTTTTAAAATTTTTCAAAAGAAAGATATAACTATTTTATATCAATGTAAATATACTAAGGAAATTTTCAAACATTTTAACTTGGATAGAAATAAAAGTAGTGATACTCTAACAAGTACTGCCTATAAAATAGACCTTGATGGTGTTGGGAAACTAGTGAATCAAACCAGTTACATAGGTATGATTTTAATTATTCTCTAAAAAACTGCAAGCCGACCTGATATTATGTTCAATTTGTGTATGTATTCTCATTTTCAAGAAACTACAAAAGAGTCATATGTAGTATTTGTAAAAAGAATTTTCAAATACTACAAATATACTACCAATTTAGGATTGTTTTACCTAAGAGGATAAGATTTTTTTGGTTATTTATTCTAATACTAATTATAGTTGATTTAAGGTAGATTGAAAAAAAAAATTGGAATATGTCACCTTTTAGAAATTCTCTATTTTCTTGGTGTAATAAGAAACAAAATTATGTTCCACTGTCTACTACAGAAGTTGAGTACATAGCTGCAGGTAGATTCTATGCAAACAATTTGTCGATGAAACACACATTACTAGACTATGGATACCAATTCTAACATGTCCCTATAAAATATGACAACACAAGTGCTATAAATATTTCCAAGAATCCTATATCACATTCTTGAACAAAACAAATTGATGTAATATATCACTTTTTGAGCGATCAATTTCAGAAGGGTGATATCACTCTTGAATACAATGGTTCAGAACATCACCTTGTTTATATTTTCCCTAATTATTTGTCTTTTGAGAGATTTAATTACATAAAACCTGAGTTAGGTATGATTAATTTCAAATGATATTAATTTTATGGGACTCTCCATTGGTGAATGTCTCACCATTTGTAAATGTCTCACTATTGATACTTCTCACCATTGTGAATGTCTCACTGTCATGAATGTATCACCATTGATACTTCTCATCATTTTGAATGTCTCACTGTTATGAATTTCTCACTATTTATACTTATAACTTTGTGAATATCTTACCATTGTGAAAATCTCATCATTGATACTTATAACCATTTACACTTATCACTATTGTGAATGTATCACCGTTGTGAATGTATCACCATTGATACTTCTCACTATTGAGACTTCTCACCATTTTGAATGTGTCACCATTATATCTCTCACTATTGAAATTCATTCCATTTTTATTTTTCACTTAACTATTTTTATTGCAACATTACTAATTTTATTTATTATTTATTTAATTTTTTCCCGATTCAAATTTGATTCACGTTTTCAATTTTTAATTTTTATCCCCGTTTTCAATTTTCAAATAATGAAAACCCAAAATGATTTAAATTAGAACCTATATAATTTCAACGCACACTTATCTTTATCCAAATATGATGAAAACATTTACCTACCAACCATAAACCTTCTTTCATCATCACCTGAACCAACCGATATAATCTCCATGGCTAGAGTAAAGTGACTGTCAGAGTCTTCACTAGAAAAGTCGCATCCTACTAAGAAACAGAAGGGTGATTCAATCCATTTAGATAATGAATTAATTCTCTAAATCCAGAGCTAAAAACGTTAATATACATTCTCTATAATGAATCTCAAGCCGAGTGGTTGTAATCTAGTAAATATTTAGTGTTTTAAGTTATACAGAACCAAGGATAGGTAGATTGGTTCTATTTCAATTAGAGACCTTTCTATCATTGAATGGGATATGAGTTTTACTAGTTTGTGGAGTATATCTATGGGGATAATTAAGACTGGGTGAGAACTATAATAAATGGTTGAAAGGTTGTTTTTTCATTGAAATAGTGGGTTGCATGCCTTGGAGTACCACATGAAGTATTAAAAATTTACTACCAAGGAACAATTCTAGATGATTGTGATGATTTAGTTTATAAATATTTCATTGATAAGTTTATTTTAAATAGATTAGTTCAAAGATTTATTACACAAAAGCTTTAGGGTGATTTCATACTATCTTTTAGGCTCATTCAGAACGTTCTTTTTCCTACAAAAGGAGAATTTCCAACTTTGATATACTATGATGTTTACCTCATTTTTCTTATGGAAATAATGGTGAAGATCAATTTGTGTATATATTTGGTGCTTAATATGGTATATATGAGTAATCTTACCAATATATCAAGTTATTTGATATAACCTATGTTTATTTTAGCAATGTTGGAAGCTAATCATTTAGTTAGTAAAGATGAAGTATTTGTGGTTGTTTTTACATCATAAGATTAATTTGAAGAAGGAGGAGAATAAGTCAAAATACAAGAAAAATAAATGGGTGGTTGATAATTAAAAATTATATGTTTCATTCCCTCATTTTGACCATCCATTAAGACTGAAAGACCTTATTGAACCTAGTCTTGAAACAGAAAAAAGTAGTTGAATATTCTAATAGTGATGACAAAGAAGATGCAGCTATTGGTAGAAATGAAGAACATGGATTTATTGTGGATGAATAAAGTGACCATAATTTGTTATGAGAATCACCTTCTATTACCTATAGAGCACCTATTCCACCTAGGTCTCTCCCTAAAAGAGAGAAAATTTTAAATTAAGTGAAGAAGATGAAACTGAAGTGTTGGGAGAATAACATTCCAAGATTAGTTCTAAATATGATGATGAAAATAGTGATGATGCTGATAAAGAAGATAAAGAGGAAGTAGTTAATGGAGATGATAAAGATTATGGAAAAGATAATGGTGATGTAAGTGACGATGATATAGATTCTAATGGACATGTTGGTCAAGTTATATTTGAGGATGTAGAGATACCTCAATATCTGGATGTTTGTCTACATGTATCTGGTTATAAATATGAGGAAAGTCCAAGTCTTGAGGACAAATTAGTAAAAGAGGAAAAATAATCTTCGATTGTGGGGGGGATCCCCAAGTTTAGAAAGTCATAATGTGGGTTTTACTATTTAGGGAGATGATAATGTACTTGTTTTTTATGATCAAATAGTTATAGATTCAGTTTTTTTCAACCAATCCAAGTATGAGTAGATGAGGGTTATTATAGTTGTTTGGTGATCCATTACTAAGAAGATAAAAGTTTATCCTACTAGTGTAGAGAAGACTACTGCTATTCAGACTCTAGATGTTCAGAGATCTATTTAACCTTATATTTTATTTCTTATGGTGGCTAAGTCCATATATTAAGAATATTCTGCTATTGAAACTCCTGATAATTATTATGAAAGTTGGATTGACCCTATGTTCAAGGAGTGAGATCCTTTTACTATCTGTTAACCAAAGAATGGTGAACCAATTTTTTGATAAATAGGGGATCCTAAGGGATCATTATTTGGGCTAATTTATAATCAAGGACATCTGGAGATATTTTTTGACGTGTTTACTAGGCCTGGTCTTACTACACCTTTTTCTACTCCTCATAAAACTACATTTCCAACGGTTTTTTTTACCAAAAGTGACTTAAATTATTTCGATGAAAAAATTTTATCATAGTTTTATGTGATGTTGATAAACCAAACTTCTTTGGTCACTATGTTAAGTGAAAAGGATGCAAGATATTTTTTCTAACAAGTGATACAAAATATTCAACAAGAGATGATTTACAACATTTCAAAAGTAGAGATTGATAATAGAAGACATTCTAGTGAGATGGAGTCCGTGAAGTATGTGCTTAAAGGGATGAATTCAACCTTTTTTAATTCTATGGAGGCCCTGCTAGATAACTTATAGAATATTAACTCAGTGTATACTTCTTTAAATGAACCAACTACCGATGTTGAGCTGATATGATCTGTTGTCAGAGAAGATATTCGTGATGCTACTACTTTAGGTTGTGTACTAGATCATCCTCAAGATACTTTAAGAAAAATCAGATTTAATAGAGATCATATACTCATGTTGGTTAAAGAATATAAAAAATACGTGAAATTTGATAGATATACCATCACAAAAGATATAAATTTTTATCTCTCTAGGATTTTCACTAAAACTTATCTATATGCACATTTTAAGTATCCGAAAGAAAATATGAGGATGCCTCTAGTCAGTCAATCTTTCATGGAACAAGTAAAAAAATAAATATTATGACTGCAATACTTTAGTGGTTTATGTATGAGAGTAAATATGTCTTCAGTGTAATGGAGATAGGTCGAAACATAATCTTGGACATCATAAATATCATGAATCCATTTCTTTATGTTCATGGAACTATAGTTATAGATCATAAGTACATTCCAGTTAAAGATCATCTAAATCCTCCTTCTATTGATCTAGAGTACATTAGACTAAGAGTTACCATAAATCTTCATGCACCACTTCTAGCTATCTTCCATCATTTTTCCTTATCTCCCATAGAAGTTGTGCAACACCTTAGACCAATCATCATTAGAGAGCCTCATTATCTGACAGATGTTCCTATAGCTATTCCTAATGAAACCCCAACCTCAAGTTCAATAGCCTCTGACTAAGAAACTAATAAGGGAAAATCTTCTTTTATTTCTTCTAACCATCTACAGAAGTATTGATTTTAGACTTTGGTATTTCATGGGGATGTTTTACATGTTTGTTTTAAAACTTTTTGTTGTAATTTTCAATAGATAACCTTAAGTTGGTTTCTAATGAAAATTCTCTTGAACATATTCTACTTTTCTATACCTTTCCTATTTTATTATGAAATTTTTAATAATCCCAAAAGGGGGAGAAATATTATATGGAATTTATTTCTATTCCCTTAATATAGATTACAGTTCTCTTTATTTATATTACTAAATTTTTAATTTTCTTTAATTCCATAGTGTTTTCATTGCTCTTTTCTTTTCTTCATTATCTCTACTCCAATGGCCCGAAGGACTTCATTTTTTTATTGATTTTTATAATCCACCTTTCAAGGGGTGATTTGGAACCCTTACATGTCCCGTAGGCATATGTATTACATGGCCTGTAGGCCTTAGAAGAATTTAGTGCCCGTAGGCTTCAAACATTACATACAACCCAAACTAACTACTTGGAACTTCTCCTCCCAAGCTTCTTCATCATGAAATCAGCTCTCCACCTTTTCATGGATATTCGGCTAGGCTTTCCCATGCATACACAGGCTTGTCCTAATGGAAGGTGCCATACCCTCTCATTCTTGAAATCTGTTTATCTTCTGCACTGGTGAAAGCTCCTTACTCATCCTCTTTCTGAAGCTTGTTCCTTATAGGTTGTCTTCTTTTTGTCTTCACTTAAGGTGGCCCGATGTCCATGAGGTGGCCCGAAGGCCTTACTGTCCTGAAGGCCTAGGTGGCCCAAACCCGTTAAAGGATTCTAGGACCAAATTAGTGGCCCGAAGGCCCAAACGGGGGAATATTTCCAACAGCTACTATGTCAAACAGTGCCTACTACAATTCCCACTACAGTGCTGCACATTTCCTACTATAGTACCTACTACAGTACAGCTACAATACTGCTACAATGCCTTGTTTTTCATGTTATATACCTTTAATTCCATATTCCTTTTACTTTAGAAAAACATATTGAATAAAATTCCATGATGCATGATCATCAAAACTGGGGAGATTGTTGGAACCTCTGTTGAGGTTGTTGACACCCTTGTTTTAATGATCACAAAATTATGTTTATTAAGTAAACTAATGAGTTTTATGTTTTATATTATCATTTTATCCTGTGAGTAATATTTTCAAAATTTTCAAAGTATGAGTCACTTTCAGACAATGAATCACCATTGTTGATTGATTCATTGCTAGAAAATATGTCATTGCCACCTTGATTTACCATCAGAATATAATTTTGATAAAGTACGAAAAGTGTCATCTCCATAGGATGACTCATTGTTAGATTGAATTCACCACCAACAAAGAATTTAGGAAAAGTACTAAATTGATCTACCATCGATTCGTGTCATCACTAGAATGGATTTTTGTAAAAGTATGGGATTACTCACCATCAGAGATGAGTCGCCACCAAAACAAAAATGTGGCTAATTGTTGGAATAACCTACCATTGAGAATAGTCACCACCATCCAAATACACCACCATCTTGATACACCTCCAGACTCTGAGTCACTTCCATATTCTGAGTCACTTCTAGATCAAGACATTTCATGTTTCTCACCTCCAAACATAGACACCTCCATAAAGTGTCACTGTTAATAAGACTCACTACCGATATTATTCTATTTATTATTTTGAATTAAATAATTCTAATAGTTGTATTATCAAACTTAATTTTGAATCATATTTTAATTATTTTTTATTAGTTATTGAAAAATGGAGTTCATGTTTGTTTCAAACTAGCAGTATGAGGTGTAGAGGATCCGGTTGTTTCTCTTTTCTTGTTATAGTTAGAAGTTGAAGAAGAAATAAAATTCATGTACACAAGAGCTAGAATTTATTGTAAGAACCTAAATATTTCCTATATACTACACCATTATTACACACTATGGTGGGAGTAAATCATAACGAACATTCATATCCTACATTGAGAATATAATGAGTTTATGACACTCTTTTCTACTAGAAATATTAGAAACTCGACTCAAGCCTCATTTCAAACTACAGTCAAGGAGTCACAAATTGTAGAGCATATCTTACATAGAAACATGGTATTTCTATATCTTTTACTTCCTTTTTTTGTTTATTTATCTTTACATTATGATAAATGTGTGTATACTTTGTATTTATACACACAAGTTGTCTCATTTAAACTGGAAGATACATATATATCTTTTGAAATACATTTTTAATCATGTTTTCCATGATTACTCTAAAAGAGGTCCATGTGTGGCCTGTTATCTTTTATACTCTCATGATTACTCTGGAATTGGTCTTGTGTGTCCGAGACAGTTGTCATACTGTTGTATACTCGATCTCTGTTATGGATCCAAAGGTTTATTTTATAAACATTTCTTGGCAGCAGGTGACTTCAAAGTGGAGAATACTAAGTCTCAGCTTAAGACTAAACATCTTGTATTCATTTTTGTTATGTGTTTTATTGGATTTATTTTATACACTTTAAAATAAAATCTTCTTTAAAATATAAACAAAATCACTACTATGGCAGTTAACCTTACTTTTTGTTTATATAATTTTTTGATTTAATGAATTGATTTCAAAGGTTAAAGTAATATTATATATTATTTTTACCAAGACCTAATAAATATTTTATAATTCTTTTAAAACGTCAATTCTTATATTGATTAGCTATTTTTGTTAACTGGGATGTTTTTAAATTAATTTGGGGATTTTATTTTAACATGTTTTTAACATAAACTTTTATTGGGTAATCAATTCACCCCCCTCTTGATATGCTCACTATGACCAACAAGAATTTAGTGTAAGGAGGAGATTGAAATGGATATCCTTTAATTCCTTGGGAAATCCTGTATTATGAAAATATTTTTTATAGATTAAAAATACATATGAAAAAAGTATTATACACAAAACTATAGGTATGAAGTATTTTATGATGTGGTGATATTATATGATTCCTAGTTAAGAAAATCATGTTGTGCATTATGGTAGAGTTTTATTTCCTTAAATCAATTGGTCTAAGAAATATGAACCAAAAATCCATGTGTACCTTAAGGAGTTATCATTCATGTATCCTATGAATTTACCTTCATAGATTAGTTATGATTCAAGTGGTGGGGAATTTATTTGTAGAGGATTTCATAAGATTTAACCAAATGCATTTACCAATACATTTATCAAAAATATGTGTAAATTAATGGTAGATACATAAATAATTCTAAAATATGGGTTTTAATGTGTGTGTGTGTGATGCTCAAATACTCTCAAGGGGAAACTCTCAACACCCAAAGTGTTATTCTCCCTTCCTTTTTTTCTTATAGGATAAAATAATATCATGAAAATTAAGATGGGCCAACCGATAATCATTTAGGTGATTCATTCCAAACCATGGATACACTTTGGGGGGAATATCCTTTCAGTTTTTCCATATTGATCTCTATCAATAACAGAAGGATGAAAAATATATTACGGAATTATAGTGTAAGGTATATTTTATTCATTCCCATTTCATAAGATTTCAGTTTATATGGCATGGTGATCTTGGTTTCTATTATTTCTATTCATTTCTACTACTTTAATAAATCATTAATAATTCCATGGAAAACTTTCATTTTCCCATTTCAATATATTACTTGAGTTATCATCCCAAACTATTATATTTTCTAATAATTGAATGAAATATTTAAAATTTGTTATAAAAACAATAACATGGAACACACTACTTATTATTATCACTTGGCTAAGTATAAATACATGGTTTCATATCCAAATCCTTTTAAATCATGATTTAATCAAATCAAACCTTTTCTTTTGACCTCTATATTTAAAAATGCTGGAAGTAACAATTAAAACTTTTTTTCTATATATTTATTACACATATATAGTGAGGAAAAAAGTATAATGACCAAAATAAAAAATCATAGAATATTCTCTTCTTTCTCTTACTACTATCAAGATTAAATAGAAAATTATGTCCCCTTCTTGAGTAGTGAATGACATTTTCGATGAAACAAATTTAAACCTTCTAATTATTTAAGCATATCACCTCATAAAAAACTAGACACCTAAACCTTCAATTTCAATGAGAGATTAACCTCCTATAAAATATATTATTTATACAAATAGGATAATATAATTTACCCTATATAAAAAACTACACATCATTACATGAGTATATAAATCATTTATCATCTTTAATTATGTTATAATGATCCAAAAATAATCCTTTAAAGATGCATTATATAATTTCTCACTAACAGTCCACAACACCTTAAAATTTTTTATTAATGTTTGTAAGTATATGTCAATATCATTTATAGGATTAGTGGGTCTATATATTAATATATACATGATAGAAAATGGTTATTTCATAATACATCCATAAAAAAATGTTATAAATGTGAATCAAAAGTTGTTTCAAACTATATAGAGTATTAATATATAAAAATTAATTGAATTTATCATATGATTATATCAAGCTACCATTTCATGGGTTATTTGAAAAATAAAGATGCTTTCTACAAAATTATTTACCAAAAAATCTATATCAACATCCACTATTTCATCATTATCATTATTTCTTTTATCTTATGTCTATATCATATCCATTATAATTTTTCCTAATATAAAATTTTTTTGATTTAAGGAATTCTAAGGAAAGTGCCACACCACTTTTTTAGTATGTAGGATTTGGTAGCATATTTTTTTAAGAAAATTTTTTTTCTCATTAAAATCTATATTTTCTATCCAAAAAAAACAAAAAATCAACTCATAGACCTTTATTTTCCCTATTATGTTATCAATTTATTGATTTTTGACTTTTTATATAAGTATTAGGAGTTTTAGATTTACAATTTGAGTGTTTGATAGTTTTTTCTTCAATAAAACTTTTAGTGCTCATAGTTTAGGGTGAATTGGGTGGATACCATAACATAAGGGTCATTCTAGTTAATTTTGGTTCATTAATGGTTTTTATGCATGGTTAGAACATGTTTGGGTAAAAATCATGCGATAATAAGGATAAAATTTGCATGAATGTGGTGCATAATGGTATCAGCACACAATTTGTACATGATTAGTAAAAACCATGAAAAAAGAATGTGAAGGGAAAATATTTTTAACATATCCATTTTTCATGGTCTATGAATGATTTTTATAACCATGAAAAAAAACCATACAGTTTCCCAATTTTATCTTATGAGGGGTACATGGTTTGGTGAACTATATAGCCTCCTCAGTCTTTTAGAAAATTAAAATTCTTATTATACCCTCTGGATAATTTATCCCCTAAACCTTTCCCTCTCTACTAACATGACTCCCATTCCTTGTGGTTACCACCTCACTTCATTATCCCCACTTACACTATGATTATAAGGATTTTTTTCAAGATATCAGGCCAGAAACTCGTGATAATCACCACCAAAACTATTCTTTTCTTTTCCTACTCTTTCATCTCACTTTTTATTTTTATAGTGATGTTATGATGACATGGTGTTCTTAGTGGCTTGATTTTAAATCAGGGGTTTATTATTTTTAGTTATTTTTTGGGTCCCTTAAGGGTCATTATAGCCTTTTAGAGTAATATTATCACATCTTTTATAGAAGTGATGAGTTTGATGTGGGTTTCCTTTTTCAATAGCCTTTAAATTCATGATACATGATTTATTTCCCTTTTAAAATAATTTTTTTATCAAATGATAGTAATATTTTTGTTTGTTGAGTTTTTTGAAAAGAAATGATGTTTTTCTATTTACATTCATTTAAAATAAAGGGTTTCCCCTTGTTTTAAAGATGTAAATACTTTTTTACTTATCCTCACACACGAAGTTTGTTGTAAATTTCACAAATGAATTTTATATATAAGGTTTTAAAATAAAAAAAGTATTTTTTTTCTTTAAATAAACTTTTAAAGGATCTTCTTGAATTTAAATTCTATTCTTGATCCTTTAAAAGGATATTTTAAATATTTTTGAATATTTGAAAGATCTAAAATTATTAAATATTAGTTTTAAATAAAGTTTTGTGGTTCTTAATTTAAATAAATGGTTATGAGGCCTATTTGGAATCTTTAAAGAGGGTGATCTTGGTGAAAAAACACCATTGTGAGGTTCCAATTTAATTTTTTAAAAAAAAATTAATTAACCCTTGGCATGGGACATGTTTTCTATGCTTCATGAAAATATGGACTATCTCCATGAGGGGTGTCTAGGGGTGAGAATTTATTTATGATACTATTTTAAGGTAGATATATATATATAACTGTTCTTATACAATGACTTGTCACAATTGAATTAGGTTACCACTATTTTATATGCATATCATGGGAACCAAGAGTTTCTAGTCTAATTTATATGATCACAAGCTATATTAGTTTAGCATCACACTCTGAATAGTTTTACTTAGTATGGATTCAATATACCTTGGGAGTTTTCTATTAGGTTAGTCTACGTAGGGTACGAATGAGTGTTAGGTTGGTTTGATTACATATAGAATGTCGATATGATCGATCATGTTTAGTGTCATTATATATGTTCCACTGGGAACCTATGTATTCCCATGAAAGTTGGTACTTGATTATTTATATTTTTTATATCCCAACTATTTCAATGATAGTAAACTATCTATTCATTCACACTACCCTATTCCCTTTAATATCTAAATTATTATTATTAATGTTTCACATGTTTCTATTTCCAATATTTTTTTAAAAAGAACTTGTAGTTTAATTATTTTAAAACAGTTTGGAGCCATTTCATGCTAAATATTTTAATTATCACCTCCTTTAAATGTTTTAATCCCCATTTTTAAATTTTAACTCTTTTAAATTAAATATATAAATGAACCCTTAGTAGTGTTTAAAATAAAAATGGGAAACATATATTTTTAAATTTTATTTCAAAGTAGATATAAAATGATATTTTATTTAAATATTCTACATAGTGTGTGGTTCTTTTTTATGGAAAATGATATATTTTTCTCACGGTTATATACATTTTAGTTTCATGTTCCAATTTTAGATTTTTGTCACTTGGGTGGAGTGTTTGATGATGTTTATTTTTTTTATTTTTTATTTCATATTAGGTGGTATTATTTATTTATTACGATAATTTGTGATCATGATAATTTGATAAACTGATTTTATTCTAGCATGTCGATCATTGTTTTATAAAATTTTCATGTTGGAATCCCAAGTGGAATTAATTTTTTATTTATAATTTGGAAAATTCACTTCTATGATCTTATGTTTGATTCCTTGTAACTTGTTACTAGCCTAGGATATTTGGGAATATGAATTAGGTATGTCATTAGATAGATCAGGTGACCAGTTAAGAGGTGGTTAATAATTGGTTCAAAGTAATAGGTACAATTTTAAAATTTTGTTCCTTGGTTATATTTTTGAATTACTGGTTATGAGGCTTGGTTAGAGTCCTTAAAGTGGGTTTCTTGATGAAAACATGCCTTTAGGATGTTCCCCATTTCTTGTTTTCTTTAATAGTGAATTATTCATTTTAAAGGGACAAGTTTTCTAAGCTTGAAAAGAATGGGGGTAGTCTCTATGAGGATTGTTCATGAGTGAGACATTATTTATGATTCTAGTTTCATTTAATTATATATATACATATAACTATGTTTATACCATGTATTTTCACTATTGATTTTGAAAACCTCCATTTATATATATATATATATGTATATATCATGGTTACCAAGAGTAGAATGTCGTATTCTTTATATAAAATTCTATACTATTTTAGGATCACTCTATGGAAAGTGGCCCTTACTATTTACATACATTTGAGAGATTTCCCCTCAGTTAGGCCAGGTAGGGTATGCCTTATTATTAGGGTGGTTTAATTACATTAGGTATGATAATAAAATGGATCTTTTTTAGTATCATTATAATTTTTCCTCTTATATCCTTGGTATTAACATGAATGTTGGTACTTTATTATTATATATTATCTATATCTCATCTATGATAGTAGACAATCTATTATTTCATGTTTCATGTATCCCTTTATAGTATCTATTATTATTAATAATATTTTCCTTATTGGTAACTAATACATTTGTTTAAAATTAAATAGTGGTTTCAAATTTTTTAAATGTTTTGAAGCCCTTTTATATTAAATATTTAAAGGGATGAATATTTAAAATATATTAATCCCCAGGATATACATAGAACTGTTTTTAAGGAAAAAGGGGAATGAATTGTTATTGATTTTTAAACTAAAAAAGGAAAACCAATATTTATAAATTTCATTAAAAAATAATAGAAATGGATATTTTGATTAAAGGTAATACATGGGGTGTGGTTTCTATTGGCATGCCTAATGATCTTTGTTCTCATGCATATATATGTTCCATTTATTTAATTACTAAAACAAAAATTATTTTCATTATCATGGAAATTGACATAAGTGATGCGCTTTAATCTTAATGAAAGTGAAAAAGATATGTTTTTCTGTTTCTATAAAATGATAAACACTGTATTGATTATTAAATTAATTTCACATAACTCATGATTATACTGATGCAAGCTAATTTTCCAAGAACATGTATGTCATATTTTCCCTCATGTATCTAAGTACACAATTCATAATATACATTAATAATTATCTAAAGTATCTTGACCACTAAAACTTCTCCTAGATAATAATTTATTATAATAAATAGTGAAATTTATAGAACCTAAGGACTTCAAGATTGTGATGTATGTAGGGCAAATTATAGTGTACAATAACTATTGTCTTATAAAACTTTTAAGTGGTGAAATGAAGATTTTGTTCCCAAACTATTTTGATATTTCATATTAAAAGATTAATGTGGAAGTTTTTCATTGATAGTTAATATTTGGATCACTCTTCCACATAATCTATAATTAACCCTAGGAGAATAAATTTACATAAAAGGTAAGTTCATGGAAAATGGGTTAATAAATTTGTAACTATATTGAATGTAATTATTCATTTTTTAAATCATGAGTAAATCCTTGGGCTTATAAATTTACATGATGCTTATATAAATGTTTCTATAGTTTTTAGACCAGGTTGTGTGATCCTTATGAAACCTTATGAGGATAATTATACCTCTCCCAGATGATTTCTTTTTTTCCCATCCATAAATTCAATGTATTATAGCATAGAATATATAGAGGGCGAATCCATATGGAATATTGGTTGATTTAGTATGAACATATGGATACACAATGGATGAAGGATTTTATTGACTTCTACTCATGGATATTAATCAACTATATGGATGAACACTAATATGGAGGTGATTTACTATGAAAGGTTTACTTCTTGTTATTTAATTTAATATACATGGTGTTGGTTATATACATTTTAGATCTTGGGAATTGGGTTTCTTATTAAATGTACTACTTAGTTTTAGTGACAATAAATCCTTAAAACCCTTTCAGTGGTATTAGAGAATCACCATGTGATTTGATTCACAAAAACATATTAAAAATGAAAAATAATACATATTATATTTTCATTATATTCCATATCATAAAATATGATTCATTTGTAAGTAATTTTTAATGTGTTCTAATATATGAAATAGGGAGTGGTGCTTTATATTGGTGTTAATGCATAATTGAAAAATAGTTTATCGCATTTTAAGATTGATACTAACACCTGACATAAAATAAAGAACACTATACAAAAGGGTTAATCCTTTCCTAAGATACTAATGTTGGGATAAAATTTCATGGGGAAAATCATATATTGTGGTATCCACATGAATGAGATATGATGGATTAATCCTATATAACATGTATCATAGGTAGTAATATCCATAAATCTTGGAATTAATCCGATTCAAACCATTGTGTATTGAGTTATTATTATGTAGGGAATTTTTATATAGGATTAATATTACATAGGTTATACTAATTTTTTCATGAACCAACCCCACTAGTTCCCCTATTAGATTGGAATTAAATACCAAAGTGACACTAGAATCCCAACTCCAATATTCCATGGTTTGGAAAGTATAACTGAATGTATAAAACAAAAAAATATGGTATTCATTACCCTCATAATTCCCATGAAAATGAATAATGAATCAACCACTGAACTCTATAATAATAAATAAAATAAAATTACCATAAAATAATATCATATAATAAATAGAAAAAAGTAAAAATATTTCCTTGAAACTCCTAGGCAGTGATCACAAACACAAGTAGCTCCTGAACAACCTCTTCAATCTAGAAATGTCCAACTCAATATCTCACTCAAGCCTTTGGGTTAAAAAAATATAGATATATATATACATATATGCATATACATATATTTAAATGGATAAGTATAAAATTATACTCAATAGGATCCTCCCTGAAACATATTGTGAAAATGTGGAAGAAGAATACTAAAGGCCATGTTAATAAATAGAAAGACTAAATAATTAACTAAATTAAGTAAACTATATTCTTAAACATATCAAGTCTCTCTCAAAATAAATCATAGAAATAGGTAACACAGTATCAAAATATTATATATATAATAAAGGAACCCTTATACCTATTCATCACTATATCGGTAAATTTAAACCCCAATTTCTTACATCCCTTTTCTCTTATCCCCTATGTAAGTTATAATTTATATCCATGTAAATGTATAATAGTGACATCATCATCAATTTCACCGCACATTCATGAAACCATGTAAAAAACTACATCTCCAAGAAATAACTATAATCACATAGTAAGACTAAGATCTATTACATCCGGTGTAAGTGAACGGTATACTTTAATCTATCAAAAACCATGTGTTGGTACACATATAATAACTATATTCCATTACAGTATTCATATATGCATACACTATAACGTTAAGTTGGTATATCTTACATATACATGTATGTCATAACTGAGAGAAAATAAATTATATATGAGCACACATCCTATAATAGTAATCCAACATATCCTGGATATATCTTTATAAATTCTATACCCACAAGAGAGAGTTGGGTAGGGGACTAGTCATCCATATATATATTCAATAACCTAGATGTTGGGAATACACCTGGAACCCAAGGCCATATATGATCATCATTCACCCCAATCGACCCAGGTGGTAGAGCATAAAAAATATCTAAACATAAAGGATATAGAACACAACCACTCATGGGGAAATTATATAACTATATAGCCAAACTATATCTAAAATCTATCATGAAAACCTAAATTACATCATTAGTATAGTGAATCTAGTATCTTTCTAGAACATAATTATCAATGTTATTTACTATCCAAAATAATAATTATAATAAAATTTATATTCCTTTACAAAAATCCATCATCAATTTATATTTTAACTATTTAATAACTTTCAAAAGGTAATGTGCATTTATAATCAATGTTTTAATTTAACAAGTAACATCTCAGACTCCAGAAACCCCAATTAATTAGTAATGTTACTTTATTGGTAAAAAATACAAGAGTTACCAAAGGATTAAATAGTTTAGTAGTATTGGAAGATTAGATACATACATATATTACATTTGAAAACATAAGATATTAAGGACAATGCATTCAACATAAGTGTTATCAATACCATTAATATCATTCCTTAATGAATGTATTGGATAAATAATAAAATGGATATCTATATAATGAGAAATTTAGAAATCAAGAACTACCTAATTCAATATAATAATTTGAATGTATAATAGAATATACCTAAATCAATATAGAAGTCATGGGGTGTTATTAAAGTGTCATAAAGTACCCTCATCAAGGAAATATAGTGGAAAGGGTAATTTTAACTTGTCAGCTTATACATAAAATATAGTAATTTGATTTAATAGTATGCATCATAATGTGACCAAAGGAATGGTAACAAAAATCCTTCATCATGGTTCACGAAGAGATTTTAAATATTCTAATTCTTAAACCCATCAGTTTCATGACATGTGTGTTGTCTTAGGCCCAATCATCATGAATCAAGGTGATGATTAAGTTAATTATCAACCAAACATTTTTAGGGTGAGTACTACCATGGATTATATATAATTAATTATGATGTTTAAAATTACCTCAATGACCATTTTAGTCATTACCCTTAAAGATGAAATTGATAACAAGAATGTTTTGATCATTCTTAATGATCGAAGCGAGTTTTCTTAATTAATGAATCAAATATTGATATAATGTCTCCAGAATAAATACATCATTTTTAAACATTTCCTTTATATTATACCAGTAATTATTTTCACATAGTCATTTATGATATAAATTTATAGTATTGTTCAAGTAGGTTTCTAAACTAACTCAAACATGAACATACCCTGATTTAATAAATAATTATAATGTTTTGTTTTTATAACATCATTATAACATAATAATAATGATATTATTTTAACCTTATTAGTGTGATATATAATAATGTTAATTTGTTAAGAAAATAAGTCATGGGTATGAAAATACTACACACTTTAAAAAAACATCATCCTCTTAATACACTTATTTTAAATAATTAAATTAATAATGAACATTTGTTGATGATAGATATAATAGGTTCTCTAATTTTTCATACAAAAAACCTAACGATATTATAAAAATCCTATTTAAACTTTAATACCATACTTATATATATCCTTTTAATTAGTTGAAGGAAAAAACATGTTGTGTCATGGAGGGCGTAACATGCACAATGCACGAATGATGGTTTTTTTTCTTAATGGGAATGGGAAATGTGGTTATAGTTTATTTAAATAATATAAAAAATTATGTATTCTATAAGCATTAAATTCATTATATAATATTGGGGAAAAAATTTGAAATGGAAAGGCAGAATAAAAAACGTTAGTTGAAATATTCTACTTGCATTGAGAACATTAGGTTTCTCTTTGAGGATTCTAGGGAAAATAATGGATTAGGATAATCTCTTAGGAATATAATATTATGAGAGTTAAATGGGATGATAGGTGGTGGATTTTCGGAAGTGTTTCATCAGGAACCCTAATTTTTAGAATGGTATTAAAGTGGTAGTGAGAAACACCATTTATAAGTGGTGATAAAGACATTTTTTAAAAATATTTCAACTTAATATAAAGAGGTAACATACTAAACATGTAATGTAGCTCAAAAATAGATAATAAAGAATTTTATAAGAGATTATGTTTATAAAAATAATCATCCACTCAATTATAGACATTTTTTTATTATTTTTCAATCCATTTACCCCTTAAATTATAACATTAAATATTTTATCTTTTATCATGATAACTAGTTTTTACCTAAGGTAACTTAATATTTAGGCCTAAAAATAAAGTGGTTCTTATTAGATAATTTGGAAATAATGATTCTAAATTTCAAATACATTTGATAATATTCAATTTATAAATTTTTTAAAAATTAATTTTCATATAATATATGTATAATATATTAAAATAAACTATGAGAATACCATTATCTGAGTTCTAAAATATAAATCCTAGTTTTTTAAAATTTAATAAATATTTTAAAATATATAATTTCAATTATAAAATATAGATTTTTTTAGTAAAATGGTTTCATAAATTTATAAGTCATACATATATACTAATGGTGACATAAAATTCATAGTATTAGTAAAAATGGTATATTTCTCTATTAACCTAAAATGAATTTTTTATAAAGATCCCAAAATTTTATTATAGGATAATATATTTATAAATAATAAAAAATGATGTTTATTTTTTGAAATAAAATTATAACATTTATAAATTAAACTTTTAAATATACTCAAGAATAAAGGCTCTTAGTGTGTGATATTCCAAGATATGGTGTTTACGTGCTACATTAGGGTCTTGGGTTTTACATTCTCCCCCCGTAAATAATTTCATTTTCAAAATTTAGTTATATGTCATCTATTGAAAAATTGTGGATAATCCTTCCCCATAGACTCTTCATGCTCCTTGGTTGCCTCGTCTTGTTTTTGATTTCTCAAAATGACTTTCACCAATCATTTTTTAACTCTTTTTCTATAGTGTAGTGAATTTTGTTAGGATATTATTTATAAGACAAATCAAGATCCCATTCTATTCCATTGAGTGTTAGAACATGTGTTGGAACTAGTATGTATTTCCTTAGTAATGAAACATGTAAGATGTCATGTACTTTAGAAAGGTTGTGTGGAATGACCAAATAGTAAGCTACATCTCCAATTATTTATAGTATTTTAAAAGATCAATATACCTAGGACTTAACTAAAACTTTTAAAAAATATTATTACTCCTTTTCGAGATGAAACCTTTAAGAATACATGATCCCCATTTTAAAATTCCTATTTTTTTTCCTTTGATTATGATCATAGATATTTTTTATACTATGGGATGCTTTAATAGGATTATGATAGTTCATAACTTAAAAGTCATATCCTACACAAGCTCTATTAAAACTAACATTATTTATACAACATATTCCTAAAATGTTGGAGTATGACACCTCTTCCCATAAAATGATTCATATGGTTTAATCTGCAAGTTTGAGTTGAAGATATTATTTTATGAAAATTCCACCAAAGTTGATTAATTAACTCACATACCTTGGAAGTAAAGATAACATGATCTCAACATTTCTTAAAAATTTTGAATATTCCTTTTAGACAACCTATAATTATGGGGATTAAAGGTAGTTCTTAAATGTATCTTAGTGTCTAGATCCCTTTGAAGACTCTTTTATAATTTTGATGTGAACTGAGGACCATGATCCATTGCAATCGATAGAGATTCCCCATAAAGCCTTACAATTTCATTTATAAAGAGTTAGGAAAGGTTATCAAGGGGTATATCATCCCTTATCACTATGAAATGATTATAATTAATAAGATAATAAATGATGAACAATATAGTATTATTATTCATTGGAGTCTTTAAGATTTTAGTAACAAAGTACATTGTAATATTGTTCAACTTACATATAATTATGGGTGGTGGAAGCAAGAACACCTTAGTATGTTGTCTCTAAGTCTTTACCTATAATAATACTAATAATTTTGAAACATATTCTAAAATTTCTCTCTTCATAACATCCAAATATAAATCTTTTCTTAAATACATATACATCTTTGTTTTATCATGGGGTATAGAGAAATTTGATCTATGTTCTTCCTATAGAAGTTCACTTTTTCAACTCTGGTATGGATGGCACACATAACCTCTTACCAAAATTCAATAATCCATTTCTGTAGATGAATTATATCAATATACCATCATTTAATACATTAATATTCCTTTGTAAGTTCTCATCATCCTACAGGCACTTCTCTATCACTTCAAGTAATTATGATTTAGTAATTTCAAGGAAAATGAATTATGGACCCCCATTCCAAAAAATCACCATATCATTCTTTAATAGTTATATATATATATATATGAGATTATGATCTTCATCATGGTAAAATAATACATGTTCCCTTATACTCAATGAATTAGAAACCTTGTTTTTTTAGGGTGGTAGTGTATCAAGCAATTAGAGCCCTTGAGTAGTTCCAACAATCTTCATTACCTAAGGGGGTGATCCTTATAGGATAAGATGTACTTGAAAAACTTCAGGTCTGTATATATATTATACCTTTATCAATATATTTAGTGTCTCTATATTTTAAATGTAAATATTACATTTATCAATGTGTGATCATGAGTTGGATAGTTATGTTTATGGATTTTTAATTTACTTCATATAGAGGAAATCACCTTATTATTCTTCATAAGGACACAACCAAGCCCTTTATACTATAAATCACTATATATTAAAAATTAATCCACACCATATAGTATATTTAATACTCATGTATTAATCAAACTCCTCTTAATCTCTTCAAAACATTCCACACATTCCCTTAACTATTTCAATTTGACCTCGTTATGTGTTAACTTGTTTAATTGGTTAACCAACCCTGTAAAATTTAAACAAATCACTGATAGTAACTACATAAACCTAAGAAACATTGAATCTTGGTTATGGTCATCAGTGTAGGAATTTTTTGACTACATTTTTATTTGAAGGTTCTATAAATATTCCATCCATCGAGACAATATATCCATGAAAAGAAGTTATATTGATCCAAAATTCACACTTACTATATATCCTATAAGACTTATTTTTTGTAAGGGTATCTAAAATTATTTGTAGATGAATATATTTATATTTATAGAACTTGATATATATCAAGATATCATAAATCAATACCACCAAAAATTTATCAAGATACTCCTTGAATAATTTATAAATCAGATTCATAAAGAGAGAAGGTGAATTAGTCAATCCAAAATTAATTACCATAAAATCATAATTTCCATACATTATTTAATATGTTTTAATAGGTATATCATACTTTTTAGCCATTATAATATGATATCTATATAGAATATCAATCATTTAAATTTATTGGACTCTTTGAATTTGATCCAATAAGTCATAAATTCATGGTAAACAATGCATATTCTTTATAGTAATGGATGTTATCTCCATTCAATTAATGCACAATCACAAGGAACATTCTTTATTTTTCAACAATAACACAATTACTCCCTATAGTGAACCACTATGGAATATAAATCCATTATCACACATTTCCTATAGTAATCTCTTAAAATCCACCAATTCCATTGGTTCCATTATATAAAAAGTTATATATATAATCCATGCATCAGTAATGAATTCAATAGAGAATTATTCTTCAATATTTGGTGGATTAATATGTAATTATTTTGGAAAAACATCAATGAATATTTTTACCATAGATACATCCTTTATTCTTAGTATATATTCCTTTTCCATGGATCACACTTTATATTTAAATATTCCAATAATTTAATTAACAAGAGTTATTATGGGAGGATCTATACATGATTTCGATGATGGATTTTTCCCTATAAATACATGTGATTATACTTATCCTTTCAAAATCATAATGTTGTTCCATTAGATATAGTTTTTTTCATTATACATTGAAATAAAATCCATAACATAGATCATTTCAAATTACACCATAGGTATAAAAACAAAATTGTCAAATAGGGTATTCACATGCATCATAATTGGGACTTCCTCAAACATATTTGTTACAATAAGATTCTCACTAAATGAATTAATTGATAACACCTGTACTATGGTGCAAGAGAAATATCAAATTTTTTTGGTAATCATGGAAGATATAAAAGAGTATGAAGACCCATAATCTAATAAAACATATCTAACTTTGAGGGAATAATAAATGTACCCACCACCAAATAATTAGTAAGTTTCACTTCAGCTATGGTAATCTCATAATATTATCCCTTCTCCCTTGTCCTTTTCTATAGTAAATTCCCTCGATATTTGGTGCATTTTTTTACATAATGTCCGTTATCCCTATAATTAAATCATTAAACATAAACATCTTTATCCTTGATCATGCATTTATGATCTTGATGGAACTATTATCTAAACTTATAACAAACTCATGTTCCATTCCTAAAATCCCAAATGTGTTCCTTCCCACATATATCACACATGGGAAGTCCCATCCTTCATTTTTCCCCTTTGCTAAATTTTTATTCCCATGATATTCAATCATCTGTTTCTTCTCCTGATTTTCATTTAATTCATAAATATTGGAAAACATATTTTTTTTATTAATGGTACTTGACATTATATCATCATAAAATGATGAATTCTAAGATACAAACTCCCTTCAAAGGATCATCATTGAATCATCAAATAAACAATCACTATTGATTTTTGTCCTTCATATATAATCCACAAAATGCCTAGATAAGTTTATAAAGTTATTATTATAATCAATAAAATTTTCTTCCACATATTTTCTAAGATTAAGTAACTACCTTTTCCTTTATTCCCTTTTCTCACGAGGAAAGTATTTATCATTTAATACTTCCTTAAAATTTCCTATTCCATGATATTTATAATGTCTTCCTCTTTAGTGTTTTGAATTAAAAACCACACTTGGTCCTTATATCCCTTCAGATGATATCCCTCCATGATAACTTTTTCCTTTTAACTATATCCCAAAACAAGGAAGATCTTCTCCATGGAATTGATCCATTGTTTAGCTACCAAAATATTAAAAGTTATACTGAATGTTATAGGTTGTCGTCGCATGAAGTGGTCCAACATTATTACACCATGTTATGTGTTAGTATGAAGATTTATTTGTATGATTTTACCTTTAATAACCTAGGTCAACTACTCAAATATAATTATAAATAAACTATCCATAACTCAAGATTCATTAACTTTTTGATGGAAAATATCCTTGCATTGAATATGGGCGCTGATACAGCTCCCATTCCTCTTTTTAATTTCCATCTTTCTAAAATAGCATAATCATAATCAAATCAAGATATTGAATTATAAAATACATTTCATATTTGTTTTATAGAGTTTTCCTTATAAATTATAAGGGTTTTTCAAAGTATGTCTGTTATCTCTCCTAGTTCCTCCAATTCTATCCTAGAGGGTTCCTACTATAATTTCTATGATACCAACTATAACATATTAGACTATAGATTATCATATTTAGTAAATATATTAAATTATTGGTGTCGAATAAAATATTTCATGAAGAATCCAATAGTTTAGTTATCCTAAAATACAATATATGTGTATACATTACGTTTGAAAAAATAATATAAAACATGAACATATTTCAAGAAAATTATAATACCTTAAATTATGTCCTTGAAATTTATAAATATTTCTCATCTAGTTTTCTTAGGTAAAGGAAAATAAATAAGGGTGATCTTAGATACTCGATAAGGAGTAGAATATTGTTGCATATTTTATAACATAAACATTCAATACATAATATGGAAAGAATAAATAAACAACATGAATCTATAATCAACTGAAACTGGGGGAATTTTATATCCATGACAATAAATTAAAACATTTATTACAATAATAATTTATCTCATACTGATGGAATGCATAATATTAGACAACAAAATATATTATTAATGCCTTATTCCAAAAAACTATCTTATTATAAGAATATGTATACACCAAAACCTGACCTATTTTGTTACATGAGAAATATTATTGTATCAAGGGTCTATATAATTCTAGTCCCCAACTATTTCTAGATGAATTTCAATGAATTCACTAAAATATTCATTAAGGATATTAATACCATTACATAATGAACATCTTGGAAAAATAAAATCATGGATTTGTATATAATGAGAAATAAGGAAATCATATACCTCCTAATTCAATTTTTTAATGTTGATGTCTTATAGAATATACCTTAATAAACTTAGACTTCATGTGGTATTGTGAAAGTAAAATAAATCACCATTACCAAGTAAATATGTTATTGAGGGTACTTTAAATGTGTTGTGTTATACATGAAATATAGTAATTGCATTCAGTAGTATTAATTAGTAGGATATTGTGGAAATTATATGAAAAACCCATTCTCATGGTTCATAAATAGAGTGAATATTCCAATGAAAATCCACTGTGAGTGTCTAGCTAGGTGTGCAGTCTTATGCCCAGTCATTGTGTATCTATGTGATGATTGATTCAATGATAAACCAAAATTTATCTTAGTGATTACCCCAAGGTTAATTTATTCCACAGATTCATCCACTTTCTAGTATCGATACCTGGATTTATTTTCTTGGAAACTACACACAATTTTACTTTAACAAAATATAGGATGGTTTCTTCACTATTAAAAAATATTATGATTAAAAATGGTTTTTGAAACTCATGAATCTAATGAATATGAAAGAGGGATAACAATATATACATATAAATACCTTAAACTACATGATAAATAAGGTAAAATGATTCCTTATCAATGTATTCACCATAAAAAATGAAATAGGTGGTGAATATAACATGAGTCCCAAAGAAGGAAAATTGGGATGGAAAACCCCCACTTATGGATTAGGAAATAATTAAATCAAAACATTTGGAAATAGAGGGATTAAAATTTATCTTAAGATACCATTAATAAATTAATTTCATTATATAACATCTCATATTTTTGGTACATACACGACATAAAGAAAAATGTGTGCATAATACCAAATATGTCTCCATAGAGGAATTTGAGATAGAAAACCCTTACCTCTTATTCTGACTTCCATGAATATACTTTAACCTCTTGTATAATAAACATACCTCTCTCAATAAATTAATTATGAACCTTAATAAAATTTATTTTCATTTATAATCTTTATAAATGGTAATTCTCAATATTAATGCTACATATTTTTCACATTGGGTGTTTATAATTTTTATTGTTTGTATTGGTTTCATTGGTGTATGTATTAATTATTATTAAAATTTTAATTATTACTAGGAAATTAAATTTATAATTATGGATGATTTATAATTATTTATGATGTTTCAAATTCATTTAATTATTTTTTTAGTCTTTATCCTTGATGATGAAACTGATAACAATCATGTTTCAGTGATTCTTGATGATCGAAGGGTGATTTCCAAATTAATTAATTAAATATTGATTTAAGATATATATAATAAAGAAAACATATTTACAAATTTATATTATATTATAACATTAATTATGTAATAATAGTCATTCACAATGTAAATTAACAGTATTGTTTAATTAAGTTGTCAAATCGACCCAAATATGATCATACCCTGATTTAATGAGATATTATTAAGTGGTTTTTTTTAAATGTAATTAGACAAAAAAAACAAAGATATTATTTATTATTTATTAGTTTTATTTATCAAATTTTTAAGGATTAGATATAATAATTAATTTATATTTTAATATTACACAATTTGAATAAAAAATTATCCTCTTATAATGGTTATTTTAATTAATTGCAATAATGATGAACGTTTTTTATCATATTATTATTGTAATCTATAATTTATCCTAAAATAAACTTAATTATATAATAATAATTACATTTATCCTTTAATCGCATCCTTATATACATCCTTGAAATGTGGTGAATGAAAACAAAACATTTTGTGTTCTGGAGGCGGTAGTTTGCAGAATATAAGAACATCAATTTCATTTTTTCTTAGTGGAAAGAGGAAAGATACTCAGTGTTTATTTCCATAATAAAAAACTTTAAGTATAAAAAAATAATTATTCATCTTACATGATAGGTAAAAATAAATTTGACTTTATTTATTAAAGTAAAATATGTTATTGAAAATATTGAACTTGTGTTGAGAACTTTGGGTTTCTCTTGGAGGATTCCTTATAAAGTAATGGATTAGGATACTCTCTTTTTTCTAGAAGATTATGGTAGTGGTAGAGGATTCTAGGGGAATTAACTAGTTTATATTTTTTGGAGTAAAAAAAATTAGTGTTTTATTGAAAGGTTTTTTGAGTCCTATTTTATAATTGGTGAGAACGACATTTTTCTAAATATTTCAACTTAATATAAAGGTAGAACATGTTTAACATTCCATGTGGATAAAAAAATGAAAATTATAGAGTGGGAAGATATTATATCAATACACACCTCATACAATCAATTATATACCTTTTTTATCTTATTCTAAACCCTTTACCCCTTCAATTATTACTTTTATCATTTTAACTTTAACCGTGGTAACTAGTTTTTACATAAGTAGATTAATCTTCATGACTAAAAATAAAGTGGAAATTATTAGATAATTTAGACTTAATGATTCTAAATTTCAAGTTCATTTTTTATGATTCAATTTCTAAAAATGTTAAAAATTAATTTTAATATACTAAATGTATACTATATTAAACATTTTGAGAAAAATATTTGTTGAGTACTAAAATATCAGTCATAGTTTTATAAACTATCATCAGTATTTTAAAATGTATAATATCAATTATAAAAAACATTTTTTAAAATAAAAGGTTTTAATAAATTTATATGTCATACTTATATAGTAATAGTGGAATAAAAGTTGAATTATTAGTAAAAATAGTATATTGTACTACTCAATAAAAATAAATATTTTTAGAAAAAATCAAAAATATTCATCTTAAGCTAATATATTTATAAATAATTAAAAATTTATGATTATTTTGAAAAAATAAAATTCCAAAATTGAAAAATTAAACATTTAGATATACTCATCAATAAAGGATGTTTAGGGTGTGATAGTCCATGATATGTTATCTACCGTATACAGTATGGTATTGGGTACTGAACCATATTTCAATTCTAATAATCTATGAACAATATCCAAAAAAATCTATGGCTCTCATTTTATATACCATATCCATCAACAGAACTAATTTTTTTTGTTACATTTATAATTCATTATCATTATTTAATTATTTTAATTTTATGAATGAACCAATCATATCTTAGGGAATATATATACGCATGATTAAACAAGAAATCTACAATAGGTAGAAAATATGTATAGTAGCTAAGGAGAAAATAAATATCTATGAATAAAGGATCCCAAACCAAGTCATCCATTATAGAATTATACCCAACATATTTCCACATCATCCACATTATCTCATCATTAACTACATCAATCCACTACCCCATACATATCAAAACTAACCAACCATCACCTTCAATACTAACCGTAAAAAGTATAAAATTAATTCCTTCCAAGGCATAAATCATTCCAACAAATACAGAGGTAATAAATCATAATTATAGAAGTAATAAATATAAGGATAAATCAATGTTACATCATCTAAAGCATGTGAGTTTTTAGAAAATGAGGTTTTCCTATATTTAAAAACTAGTTATGAATTCCATAAATCAAAAAAATTCATACCCCCTTGTCCTTTATGATTATGTTTTTGTAGAAAATAAACCTAAAAATCAATAGCTAATAGTAGTTATATTCAACTAATAATCATGTTTGAGAAATACTTTGTTAGGATATGAAATTTTAATAAATGAAAATTACAAACTCATTTCATATGACTCATTCATTATTCACTTCCTCTTACCAACTTTATGTTGTTTAGATAGATTTAGGAATGATAAATATGATAAAAAACAATGATAATAGTATAAATTTATCATACTATCTATAAAATAACATCAAATAACCATCATAGATTAATGTATAACCTCATGTGAATCGAAAAACACTTCAAATATCATATAATTACTTAATTATTGACTATAATTTTATTTATGTCAAATCCAACATTTAATAAATATAATATTAAGCATGGTAATCCCATATAAACACATAAAATATATTATAATCTTCAAATTTTTGACCTTGTTAGGAAGTTTTAACATTCTCTAAATAGTATTGGGATATGGGCTAAGGAACTCAAACATAAACCCTCATAGAAACTAATTATTATTAATTAAATAATTCCATCATGAATTATATATCAATCATAAATACGAAACCCAAAAATTCTAGAGGAGATACCAACTATAGCATGTTAGGGGGAAAGAAATAAAAGAGGGAAAAGAGAGTTACCATATTTTTAAGATCTTCATTGAACAAGAAAAATCCAAAAAATATATATCACAATGATCTAGGAGAATCCAAAAAGATCCCTTATCCTCCTAGGTTTCAAGATAAAAAATGATGAAATAAGAATATTTTGAGAGGCACCTGTAATTTATAGTCAATAATTGAAAATGTGGAATTATAGAGTGAGAGATATTAAGAAAACCATAACATCTAAGATCTAAATATCACATCACTATTTACCCAAGTGGATCCCGAATTTCTAATGTTCAGTATCCAATTATTCAATGAAAATACATAATATTTTATTATGAATAAGGGTATCATGTTGTGGCCTTAAAATCCATGAGAATCATGGTGCTTTGTAGGACCTTCCTCCTCATCCTGGTTGATCCTGGACAAACAACATAGTGTGGATGAAGCGTTATAGTGAAAAAAAATCCATTATAGGAAAAGCAAGGAAATCAGCCTCCAAGCTATGATGTTGTGAAACTGATATTCATGTCATTAATTTAAAATGGAAATGGAAATATATAAGATAATTTAATCCATACATAGGATTATTTCAAAAAATAATTTTCCAAAAGTAATCTTTAAGTCTTTCAATTTCATGACTTATGCTAGTGATGTTTTGAATAGACCCCCAACATAAAAATATCATGGTGAATTACTTCCATAGCTTATAAATCCAAGTCATGAAATTTTCTCACGAAACAATTCACCATCCCAATGATAACTCATGGTGTAACACTAACCATTGTAACATGACACGGTAATTCTAGTAAAAATTAAAAATCTAGAATTTTATTATGTCTCATAACCTGAAGACCACCACCAATATCACTTGAGACTCCCTCAACACTTGATTAATAAAAAAGTAAGATTTTATAGAAATGTAGGCCCTTATTTCAGATATCTCTAAAGTTATTCTCATCCTTGAGAATAAAAATAATAAAAATAATGAAAAAAGGGGATTCAAGAATAACCACCTAATGAGATACCTATCATGGATCTCAGTTTAATGAGAACATAAATAAATCATTATAATTAAGAAGTGCATGATCACACAATATCATCAATTGTCTTTTAAATATACTATGTTAAAACATATCATATTAGAAATATTAATCATCAAACAATATACGATATTGAGCACATAATTATAACTCATATTCACATGTACTCTTTTCTTAGGTGTTTTTTCTCTAGAGGTTAAAAACTATAGGAATATAATTATTACAAAACACATTCTCCTAGAAAACCAAAATCTCAATAGTTTATTCCTCAAATGTCACATCATATTCAATATCTAACTCACCCTAATCAATGACATGGAAATTAGTAATAAGATACTAATTAATATAAAAAAAATAAAAAAAATCATGGATCTATTCCATTTATAGAGAAATAACCAATTAATACATAACATCCCTAGTATTCTCTAACACTTAAAAATTCCACATAAATCAGAGAGAGTGCTTAATCCCATAACCAAACCTCAACTACCCATGATGAAGATATACATTTGAGAACATGTGATCTATAATTTCAAAATCTACATGGATTATTATATTATTATAATAAGGCTTTGGATGATATTGATCCACCTTAATCCACTCACTAATCATTAAAACCTTCTCTGTCGTGCTCTGACATTTTTAACCTAAGAATTCCTGACTCTCTAATCGTGATCCACCATAACAGAGATCAAAAAATTCATATATTAATTTCTTATAATGGGGTCATAACAATTGTGGAGTGGTAGATATTATTATATGAAAACTCATCCAAGGGTAGGTGTTTCACCCTTAAACCTCTAAAACCCATAATGAGTGTTCATAACATGTCCACTAAGTTCAAGATAGTTTTTTTATGATCTTCCTTATATGAATGAATAGTTTTGTTTAGACATTGATAAGTGAAAACAAATACATAATACTTATTCATTCTAGGGAGATGAAATGAGGATCATGATCAAAGGTGATCATCTTTAAAACCACATGGATCCTCACAACCTCATCCAAATATTACCTCAATAATACATCTAATGCACTTAACTCCTTGATATTGATGAAGTAAACTGGCTTTATTATGTTATCCAAAACCTATAAAGGATCATATCCACCCTTAACATGAACTAAATTAGTGATTAAATCCACCAAAAGTTACTCCTGGTACCATTGGGGAACATCGTGTGGCTAAAGTAACCCACTAGAAACATGATTCGTAGATTTATCCTTCTGGAATATCAAAAAATTTGATACAAAAATTAGGAAAATGATCTCTTTATTCTAGATAACTAGAACTGAATCTTTAAAGAACTATAAAAATTAGCTAAATGATGATGTATCACTATGTTTGAGCTATATAACTCACAAAGAACCACCTCACGCATAACCAAGGGAAATTACATCATCCCCTAAAAAACATCATATGTTGATCGTCCTCACACCATCCCTTGGTGAAATCTCTATAAATAACTAGATCACTAAAAAATTCCACCTTATAATCCCCCAAATAAGATTACTCTAACTGTTTTTCCAATGATGAATACTCAGTAGTCTAGTATATACACCCCTCCATCTACTATTTCTATATCAAGGAATATCACTACATGATCCTCCATCACTCTCCAAGCATTCCTAGAATCCCAAAAAGCATCTCCAAATGAGTTTCTTCTTAGTAAATGATCAACAGCATTCAATTTCCCCAATTTATAGGAAATATAAAATTTATAATCCTACTATAATTTTATCAATAATTATTTTCACAAGTTCCAATCACATTAGGATAAGATATATCATAAAATCATGTGAAATATGAAGACCAAAACGTTATCACTGATGAGATAGTGTCACCAAAACATCAATGTAAAAACAACTACACAATCTCGAGAACATGGGTACCATAGTTACAATCATGAGGATGTATTTGAAATAAAACATAGTATATTAATACTACCACTTATATCATAATTCAATTCAATCCATTGTGTCATGCATAAAAATAAAAGTAAAAATTAAAACCTTCCTTTGGATAGCAGAGAACTGGATCACTTAGCAGATTCCCATTTAGATATAAATAAGTAGCTTTCCATGGGTCTATAAAAAATCATGATCCTTTCTTGTTAATATTTTTAGATGAGTCACAATCAGAGAGAAAAAAAGTATGAACCTCTTATAATAACCTGTAATACCAAGTAAACTTTTAACATACACAAAATTATTTAGGTCCACCCAAGAAACAACTCCCTTAATATTTTTAGGATCTACAACTACTCTTTTCTAATGCATGACTTGTCCCATGAAATGAACCTTACAAGATCAAAACAAAAACATTTACAATTTCTCAAATAGTTGATGATTATTGAGAACCACTAAAAAACTCACAATTTCTGTATTTCATCCACCTCAAACTCAGAATATAAAAGGATAACATCAATTAAAACCACTAAAACAAATTCATGAAACTCACAGAATACTAAATTTATCAATCCATTGAACATTTTTAGCGTGTTCATCACACCAATTGGAATTTACATGAACATGTACTATATATAATGAAAACTAAAGATAGTATTATTTATATCTTCATCTTTCACCTATATCTAATTATATCTTACCCAAATATAAATCTTTGGGAACTAAATTACTCCCTTAAGTTATTCAAATAAATAATCAATTAGTGAAAATGGATATATCTTATTCATTATCACCTAGTTTATGGGATGATAGTTGATACAAAGTTATAGATGGTTATTTTTCATATTTTAGAACAACACTGGAGCACCCCACATTGGAACACTTTTCCCAATAAAACGTATATATTAAATATTATCTATCTAAATCTGAATCTTCTAAAACTCATAGGGAATCATCTTATATGGATAGATTTAAATTGGAGAAACATCAGGTTAAAACTCTATCCCGAACACTATTTTATGTCAATGGGTATTTTCATAACCACTTCAGTAAATACATAAGTTTTCTATTCAACAATACTAGTATATAATATCAACTGAACCTTTGTTAAGCTCAATATTATCTTAGAAATCATATATAAAAAGGGATTAGTATTCTTATAACCCATATAATTATATTTATCACTAATGAACATGACATAATCATTATTGGAATAAAATAATATTAATATCCACTGAAAGAAATTAAAAATAGACCACACCAAAAACATCCATTCCATGTTGAGGATGAATTCATCTGGTTATATTTTCAAATAGTGTAAATCTCTCAAAGTCTGATGTTTCTTTATAATCATCTCAAAATTTCAATATATGGTCAGAATGGCCCGAAGGCCTTCATTTGTTATTATTTTTTATAATCCACCTTTCAAGGGGTGAGGCAGAACCCTTACAAGGCCCGAATGCTTAGAGACAATTACATGACCCATAGGTCTTAGAGGGAATCACCTATACAAGACAACTTGGAACTACTCCTCCCCAGCATAGGCCAGGGTTTCAGTACTCCACCTTCGCAGGGCTAGTCAGATAGCTATCCTATGAAAATATGTATAGGCTTGGTACCGATGTAAAATCCATACCCTCTCATTCTTCCAAATTTGGTTAGCTCCGCTCTAGTGAATGCACCTTCCCTGAATCCTCATCTGAAGACTTGTTCCTTGTAGTCAAACAGGAACATCTGAATTCAAGTGGCCTGAAGGCCTTGGGTGGCACAAAATCCTTGCAGGACCTGAGGCCCAAACTGGTGGACCAAAGGCCCATATGGAGGAATAGTTCCTACTAATATAGTACCAAACAGTGCCTACTACAGTACTTCTACAATAACTAGGAAATACACCTCCACCTATATTTGATCTCGTGTCTCTTGGATGCACATACGGAGTCCTTAAAATCTCAATATACATTGTATAAGTTAACTCAACCTCCAACAAATGTATCCAATGAAAAAGGAATTTAAATCTTCTCCACCTCATGACTTAGAGTATTGACTAGGGTGGGTCCAATAAAAAATTTTTAGATCTTAAATAAAACATGGCTTACAACGAAGTAGAATATAAACAAATAATTCCTTGCACGATGTCTGAATTTCCTAGTGCTAGAAAATTAGTGGAATAAATCTAACCACATAATACTCCATGAATTTTTGGTCCTTGATAGATTCTTCCTATAAAATTATTCCCTTCTCTCTATACTTGAGTACCTGGGGTATCATAAGGACATACTGTATTTTCTCATTCTTCTTTCTGCTAATAAAATCCTTAATTACCATATTTGTATTGTTGCATGGGAGGATTGTTCCACAATGGTCCCACATAAATTGGATTTCCAACTCCATGTTAAATACTGAATAAGTCTAAAAACTCAATATATAGATGGACCAAACATCCACTATAAAATAAAAAAATTTCAAATCTACAAGAAAGTTTTCTAGAACTTCCAACTATAGTGAAACAATATGTTGAAAGCTGGAACAGAGTCCCTATTGTTTAAGACTTTAATTGACCAAGAAACTGAGTACCTCTATCCATATACCTACTAATTGAAGAGTATTATAAACTTATTTCCAATGATATAATAGTCCAATCTATCATCCTCTCAATGACCAACTTCTTTACCAACACATTAAGATACATCGAAAATGTGAATGAGGTGACCTGTTGTTGGATCTCCATATGTAATAACTCCTCGAAATTTCTCATTCTAGACTCCTCATATAGAAATAGATCTAGAAGATAAAAAATTATATTCTTAAATCAAATACCAAACTCACAAATGTTTTAACTCACTGGGATAAGTGTAAGAATATCCAATCAAGAGTATGTATAAATCCCACCATTTTTGAGTGGCTCTATAAAATTTTTTAAATATAATGGAAACCAATGAAATCTCAAAGAATAGAACAAAAAAATCTATACGTCACCAAACCAATATGTGGTCTCTCAATAAAAAATATCTATCTGGTATCTCTAAATCCCCTAACATTGGAACTCACATTGTTTCTTCCTCTAGGAACATTATTCATTGACTTCAACTCTATGGATCTATTCTGTTACATATTATTGGGAATCATCAACATGAGCCTAGTTGAGGCATTAACTTGGATCCATATATGAAATAGAAAAATAATTAATATAGAGACCCTACTTTTCTTATATGATTATTAAATAATATTAATGGTAAACAACATAAAAGCATTACATAATCAGGATTCAAAGGTTTAGTGTATGTGGGAAATTAGGACCATACATAAATTTTAAATAATAAATCAAAAACATTAATTTAACTCCATATCCACTAGCTTCTAAGTGGCCCTCATTTTCTCCTTAGTATAGTTAATCACCTGATGATATACATCAAATAAAGGGGTGATCTAAAAACCATATTAAGAGGATAGATAAAAACATGAATCTATATAACATGGGTGAGAATAATCATCATCATCATAAAATAATCATGTGATAATAATAATAATAGTAATGAGAGGAATTATTTAATTAATTCATGGAATGTGTCAGTGCATAAAAATATAACATAATGTCTTAGTGGTCAAATACCACACATAGTTGTGAAAAAAGATATCAACATGTTCCCATATAAAATATATGATAATCATAACATCATCATTTTGAAATATTATATCATCATGATCACACATATTTCACATTATCTCATGAGACACATCACATCACCCAATGCATTGGACCACTATATAATTCTGAGTGCACTTGTCACATCAAAACATTTACATAATCATACATCCCACATTAAACATATATCAATATTAGACTTAAAATAAACCATGAAAAGTAATGGGTTTCATTTAATAAATCATAATTTCATGAAAAAACTTTGGGGTTCTAAAAATGTAATAGCATACTGGTATAGGAATCATCAATATTTGGTGAATAAGAAACAATATCAAGAGAAGTAAAAGATGTATTTTTAGAAATGTGAGTTGTTTTGGAAAATAATTATATTTTTCATAAAACTAGATTATAAAATGTATATCCTAGAAAAAAAAGGTTACAAAAAATAAATTATATTTTTAGAGTATTAAATGAACATCCACAGCAAAATTTGGCACAAAATAGGAATAACCCAACGAAAGGAAATTGGGTTCGAGAATCTCCTTATCATATATATGAACTCTTTATTCACTTTAATATCCAGTATAATAAAATTAAATTAATTAATTAATTAATCTTAAACCTCTTATATATTTATTTTATTCATTATAATTTTATTAAGTTTATTTATTTCCATTTTGATGAGTTATGGTGTTCAATTTCATCGTTTGGGAGTGTTTCTTTTCTTGGTTTTGATGATCGGTTCACTTGTATACATGTATGGAAGATCATGTAAAATGGGGATAATTATCAAAAATTTAAATCATATGTCATTAATGAAATTTAATAATTTTAATTGGTCTAATATATTATATTTTTTCCAAATATTAAGATGATTCATTAGATAACATTTTAATGATAATCATTTAGATTAATTTTGGTGGTTTTCAATCACAAGGAACTAATTTTGTTTTATTATTTTATGTTTTGTATATATGTTAGTTACAGAACATAAAAAATGTTATAACAAACATTTTAAAATATTTTTCAAACATTATAATGGTTTTATGACCAGTCTTTAATATGGTAAAGTAAAATTAAAACTTTTCTTCCTCGAAGGTGATAAATCAACACCTCACAGATGACGATTTCATTTTTAGAATAAAAGAGAGAGGAGAAGAGGTTTGATGATAGATTATTACACTAATATAATTACATTACAGTATATATAAGATACTAGAATTATCATCCTACTTGTATGACAATAGGTGAGAAGATATTAATAAAATAAAATAACTTGAAAATAAATTAAAAGAAAACAGAACAGGATGTTACCTCTTGAACTTCTTATCCTTGAGAGCATCATTAGAGAAATTAGATTTGGTATTTAGTTGAGACCAAAGGATACTGGATTTGGGGTAGGGTTTTGGGAATAGTATTTGGTAGAAATTGGATGATCTTCAAGGCTTAGAATGTGTGAGGAGAATATGTGGTGAGGGGTGGAATTTATAGGGGAGAGGGGTGTTTTTTTATTATTTTATTCATTTGTTTATTATTTTTGGATCAAGTATATGAATAGTTTTGATTAAAATAAATAAATACAGTAAAGGGAGAAGTTAGTTTTTACATTATGATTCTTACATCATTCGTACATCACACATGACTCAATAATTCATGTATTTTTTAAATACTGTAAATTATTGTATTTAATTATTCACAAAAATTTCAACTATTTTAGAAAAATACCAAAAAATCACCCTAACCATTTTTCTATGTGTATAATTCAAAAATTAACATAATTTTATAAAAATAATTTTCTAAATATGAGAAATTTTATTTTTAATTAAAATCATCATTTACTTAGAAAATACTAATTTTAAAATTATTACTAACTTAATAACACTTTGAAAAATTAATTAAGGACTCGTAAATTTATCTTATAATCATAAGATAAAAAATATTAATATATGAAAATATTTTTTGACAATAAATTTTCTTTTAAATAATTATATTAATTTTAAAATTTTAAATAAACATTTTTGTTTTTAAAAAATACAATCACTTAATTTATCATTTTTAAAACATTTATTTATATATAATATGATATAATTATATCATATTATTATTTATAAGATTCATAAATTTAATTTATACTTTTATATATGAGGTTACTATTATGTTGGTTGAATTACTCTTTCTAACGGTCATGTTACTATTCCTTGTGTCGGGTTACTATTCCAAGGGACAGGTTACTATTCCATCAGGATATGTTTTTTAATTTCTTTAAATATTACTTATTTCATTATTTATTTATGAGAATGATGTTTTTATTGGGATCTCTATGCTCTATATTTGTTTTATACTACATAACATAATTATAATATGGGGAAAGTCCATTGATAAAAGTTTGGTTCATTACAATTAAGGACTCTCCAAACTCAAAATATAGAATACCTAATATTAATTAATTGGGATTCATCCCAATTACAATTATTTATCATATTAAATCATAGGTTAAGTAAATCAAGATTCATGATCCTCTTATAAGTCTCTACACTAAAAATATCATCACTCTATTGAGTACATTTAGTAAACTTATGTTCCTTTCCTGAAATCATAGGGGGCATAAAATACTGTGTACTAACTTGACTATCATTCCTATATCACATACTAAGTTCAACTAATACTATTTCCTTACCAACCCAAGCAATCCTCACCAGTGAATATCCTTAAGCTAAATCCAATCTCTCAACCAAAATCTTTGATAACAGTTTATCATAACCTACCCACACTAGTACCGCTTTTGGGCCAGCATTGATTACTAGAGTGACCCCAAAATCCCTCTTCTAATAGGACAAGATTTAGTGAAAAATATAGAGGGTATATTACTTACAAATAGTGGAATAATTACCATCATAATTCTTAGGATAGTGAATAATTAACCCCTAATAAACTCTATAATAATAAATATATCCAAATCCCCTTGCATGAATTTCACAATATAAGCACCCAATAGAAAAACTTTACCATGGTAAGCCACTAGGAAATGACCAGAACACCGCCATCATATGAACAAGCTTCATGAACTAGTAAAGTCTATCTCTCGTTCACACATATGGGATTAATATATATATATATATATATGTGTGTGTGTGTGTGTGTGTGTGTGTGTGATCATATGATTATACTCAATGGGATCCTCACTAAAACCACCCATGAAATTGTAGACAAAACGTCCTAAAACCCTTGTGAATAAATAAAGAAAAAAACTCATTTCCTAAATCAGGTGAACTATATTCCCAGCATTAATATAAAATTATCTCCATGTAATACATAAAAATTTGTATCATGAGATAAAAAACATATATATAGAAGAATGGTATATCCGTACCACTATCTCATTGTACCAATCACCACAAACCCCAACATCTTATGTCATGGTTCTCTCATACCCTCCATAAGTCATATTATATATCCATGAAAACAAATCATATTCACATTATCATTATTCATATCATACATAAATGAAACCATTTAACTACCACATCATAATATCATCCCCATAATATCATAGTAAGATTTAGATCCATTACATCCCACTAAAGTACACAATATACTTTTTCTATCATAACACTAAGTGTATGTACAAATATAATAATTTTAATCCATTACGGATTGGATTAATGTATACAATATAACTTTAAGCTAATATATCATGGATATACATGTATATCATAATTGAGTATCATTACAGCATGTACGACCATATATCTAATTATAGTAAACCACCACTTCCTTGATATGTCTTTATACATTCTACTTTTGTAAGAAAGATAAGGCTAATGGTGTTAGTTAGAAATAAATATCATTGACAACCTATATGTTAGGAATACAATCAGAAACTGTGGAAAAAATTAATGGAAATCAGACTAACCCACTCTAGTGGTGGAACATATAAAATATCATAATATAAAGATATTTCCAACAACTATTCAAGGAGAAATTACTTTTCCCTAGACTCGAACTATAGATAATTTCCCTTAGAAAAATCCAACTTCCATAAATAATATTTGGGATATTATGATGTTATAGAACACAATAATTAAGGTTATATATTATCCATATTCGTTTCTATGATTCAATTACCACTCATTTATAATATCCCATCATTAATTTCTACTTTAACCATTTGATAACCATTAAAAATGTGACATGATATTATATTCAACATTTCAATTTAAAATTTAAAGTATAATAATATGGTCTCGTTATCGTAACCAAATACATGGTTTCCATTTAATATATCATGTCCATCATCGATATCCATTTTTTAGTTCATTAATAATTCATTAACACTCCATAATTATAAGTATTCTATAACTCTGTCAGACTAATATCAAACAAGAGATATACCTGCAATGAGATATGTAATATATAGTGAGAATAAAATATTTATAGAAGACAAAAAATTAACTAAATATCACTCATGAATGTATCCTAACATAATCCAACCATTCTAGCATCTTTCCATCACCTTTTCACACTATCTACATTATCCCGTCAACAAACCACATCAAGCTACTACCATGACCATGTCAAAATGTTCCAACCCTCACCTTTTCAACCAACCATAACACGTTTAAAATTAATTCATATAAAGGTATCATCCATTTTGATATATTCCTATGACAAAAATAATAATTCCATCAATAATAAATATCATGGTAAAATAAATTCAATGTCATCTAAAGAACATAAGATTATGGAAAATGAGGACTAAACATATTTAGACACTAGTTATCAATTCCCACAATCAACACATTTCATACATTCTTGACTAATAAATTCAGATGAATCACAACACATATTAAATATATTATAATTCATTAATTCAAAATTATTATCTTCTTTAGGTTAATTCCATTATTTAACAAATAGATATTTAATCATGGTGATCCCCAGTTGATGAAAAAAGTGATGATAGTCTTTCAATCCCTTACCTTGATATGAATCTTTAATGTTCTATAAAAAAACTTGATAAATGCTCAATAAAACCTACACAAACCATCAAAAGGAAGCCAAAATTCTTTTAGAAATAATTCCCTAATGTTTTCTCCATAAAAATTTGATAATAAACCCATGAAACCAAGTTGATATAATTTTTAGAGCATTGAAAGGGAATGAGAGAAAAAAAAAGAGGCAAACAAAAGAGGGAAAAGGGAGTTTCCATGTTTCAAGAATCATAGTATCAAGAGAAAATTAATGGGAATTGATCATAGGGACCTAGGATATACCAAAATAACCCCTTATATAACTTGAGTTTAAGAGAATAAGGAGGAAATTAGAGTGATTTGAGAGAAATAAGTAAGGAACTCAACCACCATGAATCACGAAACGACGCCCATAATTCCTCCTCATCTCGAGAAAACTTATACGAACACCATGACATGGCTTAAGTTTCATGGCATAAATACCACTAATATAGAATAAGTAAGGAAATGAACCAACATAAAATCACTAAAATACAACACCATTATAAATATAAAATGAAAATGTTATATCTAAGAGAATAAAATCCCAATGAAATAGAATTTCCTGAAATAATTTTCCAAAAATAACCCTTAAAAATTGTCACCATGTCCCAAGAAAGTAACCACATGACTAGAGTCCTAACTAGAAACAACATGGTGTCTAACTCCTATGGCATATGAACCCACTTTTTGTAACCTCCTTAAATCGCTATAGAATTTAGTAGTGACAACTCAAGTCATTTCACATACCATAGTTTTTTGACGCTACTATTCTAGTGGAAATTTAATCTTAGGTAGAGAATTCATTTCCATAACATCAAGACCACAACAAAAACTTTTGGGACTCCCACAACACCTAATAAATGAAAAATTGTTTGGGTAAATGTGTGCCCTTACTATTCAGATTCAAAACATGTGTTGGGTTAATATTACATGGATCCTAAACTAGTTTTTTCACAAACAAACAACTTTATCAATCATAATTTATGATTAATAAAGAAATAATGGGGATTTCACATGTCATAGTTCACTGATCATGAAATACAATATTTTATTTAATTAATTTTGATATAGAAGAAAAAATTTATTTTTTGGATATTTTAATTATCAATTGATTTAAATGGTTTATAAATTTTATCTAAATCATAGAAAAGTGTATTTTATAATATTAATTTAATCTATAAAAGGTTAATAAATTAATTAATTATACATTTTTTATTATTACTTAATTAAAAGATAATTAAAAAATTCTAAATAAATATCCATTATAATAATAATTAATATGAAAATAAATTTTAAAGATTTCATTGATTTATAATTTAGATATAAATTTTTTTAAGTGTATCTTATAAAATTTTGTAAATTAATAAATATGGAATAAATTTAAAACTGTTTCTAAAGTAAAGAATTGTTAATTATTATTTAATTTTATTTATTCACATAAAGGTCCTATTTGATAAAATTATTTAAGCTATTTAAAAAAATAAAAATTGATATGATCAAGGCTTAAATAATATAAAAATGTGATATTTAGATTATATAAATTATTTATATAATAGAATTTGAATAAATTTTTCTATACTTCAAAATATATCATATAGTTTATTTAAATACCATATAATGAATAATACATAAGATTTAATTTTTGAAATAAATATATTTTTATATATATATTTAACTATGAAATGTACATAAAGGATGGATGAGTTATAAACAGGTTATAAATTGTTTTATTTATGAATTATTTGTAAATTGTTTATCTAATGTATAAATTTGAGAATTGTTCATTAATTTTCTTTATTACCTAATTTATTCATAATTAAAATTTTTATATTATGAATATCTATGTATGCTTTAGAATGAAAATTAAATTTTCTATTAAAATATTTATACACGCATTGAAGGAGTTACATGCTAAATATGATAATTGATTTGGTTTTATTTAACCTTGACTTAGTCTTGTCATATATTATGATAATGAATTTAGTATTAAATTTTGGTTTATATATATTAGGTTTTATAATTAAAAATTAATTGATATCTATCTTGAGTAAATTATACTTGGGTATAGGGACTTTGGGTTAGACTGCTCACAAGACTATAGGATTATTCCATATCTAGAAAATTATGGTTAGTTATCTATCTCTATAAGATTACTCTTATGGTAATTATTGATTTTATATGATTATAAACCTTTATATTAAAGGGTTTCATGTACCTTATGTATGAGTTAAATAAAAAAAAATTCAATATATAGTTGGAATTTAATTTGGGTTTCAAACATAAGATATGAGTTCTGTAAATAGGTACACATCAATATTATTTAAACATATTGATTTTTTGGATAGAATAGTATTATAAAATAAATAATTCAAATCATTAATACATGTATAGGGAATTAAATGTGATAATATGGTGAGATTAAATAAAATTTTAAATAATACTAATTGTCAGATTCCTTCAATAGAAAAACATATGTCAAGACCTTGATTATCCTACCTTGTAGTTTATACTAATCTTGGGAGCCCATGGATTATATTTTAAAGGGAATATAAGAAATTTCTAACCCTAATGAGTTAGGTAAATGAATATAATTATGATTTTTAGGTTATACATAGTTGGGAAACCCTTATAAAGGACACCAAAGGAATAGAGTTGATATTGTATCCCTATTATAGATTTGGGAAACGTGTATTCCACTTTACTATCCTATAGTCAAATATGTTATAATTGAAATGATGGACTACCTAAATTGTTATGTGGTCATTTTAATACTAAAGTGAACTCGTTAAATACTGAAATATGGATCATGTCCAACTAATATATGTGATGGAAATTTAAAGGTGGTGATATTTTAGTGGGAGAAAATTTAATAAAAGTCCTTATTAAGGGGATGAAAAATATGATAATAATCTTGAAAAAGTTTCCATTATAGATAAATGTAATCATCATCATTAAAAATTACTTTTTGATCAATATTTATAAAGTAGGATATTCATTTAAGCAACATATTAAATAGGTACAAGCATTAATAATAGTTCCTAAGTAATGGAAAAACTATGTGTTAGAAAAATACCTTCTTGAATAAAAAAACTATTGAAGTTGTTCAACAGGTGAATCTAGATTAATATGAAAATCATAAAATGATTCACTTAAGTTCATTTTAATGTTTTTCTACCTAATAAAATAATTTTTTTTCTTATAAATTTAAATGTTTTGAAAATTTTTAAGAGTATAATAATGGTTTATCATATTTTATAAAAAGGTTTAGGAAAGATAAATTAGGGAACGTGATTTCCTTTTTCTTATGATATATAGATAGTACAAGTGGATAAATGTTCAAACTATAAGAATAAATGTTAGATTTAAAATATAAAAAAACATTGAGTAGTTGGTCGAGGTCATTGAAACCTATAGTTATACAGAAGTGGGATTAGTTATTCTATATTATTGAATTGACTAAAATACCTGAAAGAGTTTTCAAACATCATTGAATGTCAATATTAGTAATTTATTCCATTGAAATAAAATATTAAGTTTTTAAGGGTACGTAATACTAAGATTATAATTTATAATTGTTATAAATGTATATTAATTTAAAATAAGAAAATAATTGATAAATATTTTTGTTGTATTCAAGTAATAAAGAAAAGATTTTCTATATCATAGGATTAAATCCAAAGTAATATATCAAACACTAATATATCTATATAATTAATGTTCATTTTTATATTGTTCTCTTAAATAATAAAATAATTTTTTTGAATAATGGTGTTATTTTTTAATAATATTAGATGATAGACTTAACACATATGGTTTAAGATAAATCATAATATATTATATACTTCAAAAGAAAAAAATGATAGAAACATTTTATTTGAGATAAAAGTTTTTATCCTGGTATTTATTAAAATATGAGGGATTTAATCCCACCATCAATGAAATATTTTGAAGAATAAACTCTTCTATTCATAGTACTTGTCTAAACACAAAGAATACCATATATGATATGGAAACAACAGTTTGTTTTTTAAATATTATAAAATAAATAAATATGTGTTATTTTATAACACAAATGAATTTTGTGCATCTTAGAATGTTATTCCAAAATTAATAGAGCTTCTATGAAGCCAATGGGGGTATGTTAGGAATTAGAGGAGTTTAATGTTAATAAAAAATATTATACTAGTAAAATTACATAATTAATATCACTTTCAAGGAAAGTTTTTTATGTAAAGTGTTCCATCAATGATGATGTCAATTAACATAGAAATAGTTCTATATAGATGATTGAATTCATTAACATTATAACAATTGATGTTATAAAGTCAAGTGGTTTGAATTTATATTCAAGGATTTTAACATTAATAATATGATTTTTAAGTCTCGCTATTTTTTAAACTAGCTAACTTCATCGATTTCACTCACTAAATATTTTTGTATAAGTGTTTTATCTAGTGGTCCCATTGTCATAACACATGAATTATAGAGAGATATAATATAGAGACCTTGGTTTTATTACATTACTTTTACATTATTTTAATGATAAAAATCAAAATTAATTTACAAAAATAGGATTCAAAGGTTTATTATCTTGGGAAAACTAGGTTTATACATAACATTTTCAACAAAAAAACATAAACATTTATTTAATTAATTCTTCTCGAGCTTTTTATTTTCCCTTGAAATATCCTTAGTACACATAATCACCTGAGGATATACATCAAAAGTGGTGAGCTAAAATCCAGGTAAGGGGATAGATAATAACAATACAACATGGGGTGAGAATAATCATAATTTCATCATCAAAATCTTAAGAGGATTCATTAGATAAAGCCATGGATTGTGTCAATGCATAAAAATGAAACATCATGTATTAGTGGTAAAATGACACAGATAGTTGTGAAAAAATCTAGAATCATGTTCATTCATACATCACTTTACTCATGAGGTTCTTCACATTATCCAATGCATTGGAGTTCTATATAATTCTGATCACTCTTGTCACATCATAACATTTACATTGTGCTATATAATTCCGGGCGCACCCATCATATCACAACATTTTCATTATCATTTATGCCACATAGCACAAATATCAGTATTGAACATATAGTAACCCATGTAAAATAATGGTATTAATTTCATAATAATACATTCAAAAACTTTGGTTTCCCAAATAAAATAGGGAATATCATACTTGATACAAGAATTGACAAGTGAGAAGTAAATTGTGTGTTTTTTAAAGAATATTTCTTTTGGAAAACATTATGTTTGAGATAAACTCTAGTAGAAAACATTTATATCCCAAAAAAGGTAATATAATGATGAATAAATTATTTTTAAGTAATAAACATTCTAAAAATGGAGTTAAATAGAGAAAACCTGAATAATGAAAGTTGGATTCAGGAATTCGCCTAACCTTGTGTCTGAACGATTTCTTCACTTTGAAGTTCTATATAATGATACTAGATTCATTAATTAAAAATTAAATATCATTTAATAAATTAATTTGATTCATTATGGTTTTATTAAGTTATTTTATGGGACTTTTGATAAGTTATAGATCTTAAATTCTTTATTCGGGAGTGTTAAGTTTCTTAGCTTTTATGAACGGTTCACTTGTACACATGAATAGAAGTTTGAGTAGAACATGGATAAACATCCATAATTTCTATTAAATGTTATTAATGATAATAAAGGATTTAAAATTACCTTATAATATTTTTTTGAGCATACCATGTGGATGAATCATTAGTTAAAATGTAATGATGGTCGTTAGGGGTTAATTTGGGTGGTTTGTTTATTACAATGAACATGTTTTTTTAGTATTATGTATAAAACATATTTCTAGAACATATAAGGTTTTAAATAATAAATATTAAAATATATTTTTAACCATTTAATTGTTTTATTTACAAACTTGGATTCATTTAAGGAAAATGGAAGTGCATTGCCCCTGATGTATGTAAATAAACACATCACGGGCAACGATTTAATTTTTAAAAAAAAGAGAGATAGGAAGGAATATAATGAATAATATTCTGAAAAAATGATATAATACCAATATATAAATCATAATGGATTTATCAAGAAATTTGGATAAGATAATTTGAGGATAATATAAGAAAAGAAATGAAATTTGAAAGGAAATTGAAAGCAAAGAGAGAGAAATTACCTCTTGAATATATCTTCTTTGAGAGCCTCTTTAGAGAAGAGGTTTTGGTATTTTTATCATACCAATGTCTGATAGAAGTGGGGGAGGGGATAGGTAACATATTTGAGCAGAATTTGGAAAATTCTTGACGCTTAAGAGGTGTGAAGAAATGAGGGTGTGAGGGGTGGTATTTATAGTGGAGGGGATGATGGTTTTCTTAAAATTTTAATCATTAGTTTATAATTTTTTCATAAGACAAGAAATAGTGATAATTCCATGGAAAATAATAGTAATAAGTGCATGTGAGTTCTAGATTTGGGTTCTTACATCACTCATGATGTCAGGAATAGTGGAATTAAATTATAATGTATTTATACGGTAAATTAACGTATTTTACTATTCACCAAAATTTCAAGTATATCAGAAAAATCTCAAAAACATCACCCTAAACATTTTTCGATGTGTAGAATAAAAATATGAGCTCAATTTTATGAAAATAATTTTCTAAATATGATTAATTTAATTTTTAATTAAAATCATAATTTAATTGAAAAATACTAATTTTAAAATTCAAACTGCATTTCTAACACTTTGAAAAACTAATGATGGTATCATCAAATTATCATATAATCATAAGACATCAAAATAATATTTTATCAATAAATTTTATGGAAATAAATTTTATTTTAAATTATTAAATTAATCTTTAAATATTAATGAATTACAAAAATGCCAATATTATAATATAATTATACCATATTGCCACTTATAGGATGGATAAATTTTATTTATACCATCAGTGGTAAGGTTACTATTCACTTTCATGATTTACTATTAATAAGGGTCATATTATTATTCATAAGTGTAAAATTACTATTTATAAGGGTATGTTACTATTCACCAAAAATTAAGTTTTTCATATTGGATTCCAAACATCTCACTGATCACAATCGTGGATGTCAGATTTTAAAAATTCTAATCACAGAAGTTGAAAAATTATGTTTAAAGGTCACATAGTATTTCTTTTAAGAATGATGTGGCATTTTGTTTCCTAATGTGATTTTATATTATATGAAATTACTTCAATAAGGGATAAATTTCATTTCATAAAATTTTGGGTCATTACATTCTTCCCCCTTTTTAAATTTCACCCTTGAAATTTTCTTTTACATAAACAGTTGGTGGAAATTCTCCTTCATCGCATCATCTAGTTCCCAAGTTGGTTCTTCGTACTTATGGTTCCTCCACAACACTTTGACAAGGTGGGTTGTCATGTTGCGTAGACCCTTATCTCACTTATCCAAAATATTTATTGGCTGCTCCTCATAAGAGAGATCATTTCCCAACTGTACCACCTCTGAGTTTAGTAGATGTGAGGGATCTGGTATGTACTTCCTTAGGAGTGATACGTGAAAAAAATAATTAACTTGATCGATATTCAATGGAATTGAAAGCCGATAGTCCATGGATTCTATGCGGTCAAGGATCTTAAAGGGGCCAATGTACCTTGGCCTTAGCTTCCATTTCTTTCCAAACTGCATGACTCTATTCCATGGTGATATTCAAAGGTAGACTTTATCTATAATGTCAAACTCCATGTCCCATTGATGATTGTCAGCATAGCTCTTTTTCCGACTCTAAGTAGCTTAGATATGTTGTTGGATGACTTGAACCTTCTCTGTCATATCTTGCACAAGATCATGTCCAAGTAGCTTTCTTTCACCAACATCATCACAATTGGTTGTAGTTATGCATCACTTTACATACAGATCTTTATATGTAGACATATGAATACTCGAGTAGAAGCTATTTTTATATGAGAACTCAACCAATTCCAGATGGGAATCTCATCCACCTTTTAAATCTAGTGAGCAGGCTCTGAGAAAATCTTTAAGTGTTTGAATAGTCCTTTCAGATTGGCCATTATTTTAGGGGTGATAGGTCGTGATGAAATTCATTTCAGTACTCGAATCATGTTGAAGACTCCTCCAGAATTTAGATGTAAACCTAAGATCACAATCAAAGACAATCGAGAGTGGAACCCCATATAGTCTCACTGCTTCCTTCACATATATCTTTTAAAGTTGTTCAAGAGAGAGATCTTTCTGAATAGATATAAATTGGATAGTCGTGGGGAGTTGATCCACCACAACCCATATAGAATTATTTTCTTTGGATGTATTTGGGAGACCCGTGACAAAGTCCATAGTGACTTTATCCCATTTACACATGGGTATATGCAATGGTTGCATCATCCCTTTGTACTTTTTTCACTCTGCTTAAACTTTCTAACATATCAAGCACCTTGAGACATACTCAGTAATATCCTTCTTCATATTGTCCCACCAGAAGTGTTCTTAGAGATCATGGTACATCTTGGTGCTACTAGGATGGATAAAGAAAGTTGATCTATGCGCATTTTCTAATAGCTCCTTCTTTATCCTGGGTGATGAAGGCACACAAATCCTTGTTTCAAACCGAATCACACCATCGTCATTGATATGGAACTCTTTCATCTTCCATTCCTTTACTGTATTCACCTTCTTTTGCAACTCTGGATCATCCATTTTTTCATCCTTAACATTATCCTCTATATATGGTTAGGTAATCATTTGGGCAAGGTAGTATGTATTCCTTGCCGTTATGATTTCCAAATCTATACTTTTAATATCCATGAAGATTGGGTCTTTCTCAATTTGTATTATGGATAAAGTAGAAAGTTCTTTTCATCTAAGAGCATCAGCTACCTTATTCGCCTTGCCAGGATGATAGTGAATAGATAAATCGTAGTCTCCTATTAGCTCTAATAATCTCCTATGAAACATGTTGAGACCCTTTTGGCTAAATATATAATTTAGTCTCTTGTGATTGACATATATGTCACACTTCTCACCATAGAGATAGTGACACCAGATTTTCAAGCAAAAAAACACAATTGTTAGCTCTAGATCATGCATCGGGTAGTTCTTATCATGTATCTTAAACTATTGTGAGTCATAGGCTATCACATTATCATTTTGCATAAGTACACAACCTATGAATGTATATTAAGCATCACTGTGTATCACATGTTTTCTCCACTCTTTAGTAATGTGGGTACAGGTGTAGTGATTGGCCTTCTACTTAGCTCCTTGAATATTTCCTCACATTCATCTATCCAGACATACTTCACACCTTTCCTTGTTAACATAGTTATAGGGATAGAAAATCATGAGAAATATTTCAAAAAACATTGGTGGTACCGCACTAATCCAAGAAAACTACATATTTCTATGAAACTAGAGGGTCTAGGCCATTCCTCAATCACCTTTTTTAGGGGTCCATATAAATTCCCTAACTTGTGATCACATGTCCCAAGAACGTGACTTTCTTCATTCAAAAGTCACACTTTCAGAACTTGGCATACAACTTCTCCTTCCTCAATGTCTCCAACACAAGCCTTAGAGGTTCTTCATGTCCCACCTTTCTCTTGGAGTATATTAGAATATCATCAATAAATACTACCAAAAAATGTTGAGGTAATGTCTAAAAAATCTATTCATAAAATCCATGATGATTTCAGGGGAATTAGTAAGTCTAAAGGGAATCACCAGAAACTCATAGTGCTCATACCATGTATAGAAGGTTTTCTTCTAAATATCTCCCTTCTTAACCTTTAGTTGATGATATCCAGAACCAAGATCCACCTTTGAGAAGTACTGATCTCTTATTAACTGATCAAACAAGTCATCAATCCTTGGAAGAGGATACTTGTTATTTATGGTGATATTGTTGAGTTCTAGATAATTGATACACAGCTACATTAATACACCCTTCTTCTTCACAAAGTGCACTAGCGCACCCCAAGGTGATGTACTAGGTCATATGAACCCTTTTTCTAAATTGTATTTCAACTGCTTCTTTAACTCCTACAGTTTGATAGGATCCATCCTATAGGTACATTATGAGATAGAAGTAGCTCTAGGTATGAGTTATATTTAGAAATCTACCTCACAATCCAGATGAATTCTAGGTAACTCTTTAGGAAATACATCAGTGTATTCCCTCATGATTGGAATTTCCGCTAGGTTAACAATTTTCATTGACTAAACCATTTGAGAAATGTATGAATATTCACATGGAATCAAAACCCACACTGTTGAATGATTTTATAATGGAAATTCATGATCTTTCTTTCATTTTTAGAGAAGCATGGGATGGTTGGGAATATGAAAATATATTTCCTTTTCCTAACAGTTTATATGTTCTCTATATAAGGAGAGACAATCCATTCCCAATATAGCATCAAATTACACCAAGGGAAGTATCATGATATTTTTTGGAATAATATTCCCACATATTCTAAAAAGAGGCCTTGTTTATAGGTATTCCTATCAAATTGAAGATAATTTGGATTTCTCTAAGGAGCTCATCTCCTGGATGGATGAAAATGATATTTTTGCCTTTAGTAAATAAAAAAAGGTGAAATTTATGTTGATACCTACCTTCAAATTATAAAGAGGATGTTTCTTAGAGTGGTGAATGAGTTTAACAATAATGTTAACTTTAACTTCAAATCTATTCCTTGGGAATTTCCCTTCTATGTTTTGATGATGGATCATGTCTGTCTAGAGATTTTTGGATTCTTGGTTTTCCTCTGGACTCTTTTTACAGCTAATTCTTCATTTCATGCCTTTATGCATTTGAATTTATTCTGATGTTTAGTTGCTTATTTGTCTTTTCATCGTCTCCAAAATTCCGTGGTTGTACTCTCTGGTAGAAACAATACAAGATCCTAAGATTATTTTTCTCATACCAGTGCTTATTGATTTTGATTTTTTGAGGCAGAATATAAATTTTATGGTGCTAAACTTTTGTTTCTGATGATTCTTTTCTCATTATGATGAATTCCCTTGGTCCACTTCTTAGTGGATTGTTCAGTTTTTTTTCGTCTGACTTTGTAGAAGTGTCCTCATCTTCCTAAAATTTTGTGTTTTGGTGCTGAATTATGGCTGGTCCAGATTTTCATTGCACTGCTCTCCAATGAAGTTCTCTCATGATGAATACTCACTGGTTTTCCACCCTCATATTTACATGGCATGTTTTTCAATTTCATAGTGGTTTGGTTCTTCTAGTATGCATATGATGGTCTCTTCATCATCTTGGCTATGCTTGAGGTTCTCTCAAGAGGTGATATTTTCACCTTATGGACTTGGATAGTTTGGATGTAGATCATATCTTAAAAAGCTCAAATTTTTTTCCTTTTTCTCTTGGTAACATTATCTTGTATCCCTTTAATCTCTGGGTTGGTGTAGGCACTTTACACCTTATGTTTACTTTGAAATTTTTTCTTTTTAAAATAAATTCCTTTGGGGCATGAATTGGGTGACCAATTCAGGCCACCACTTTTCTAAAAAAACATACGCCAATAGGAGAAGAGTCTAACACAGGGGTTGTAATGATTGCACCACTTGGTGTTTTTAGAGATATCCCTAATTCAAGGTTTCAGGGATTCAATTCTATAGTTCTAGAAAACTTAAAAGATATAAAATAATGTGTAGAACCAGAATCAAAAAAGACTTTTTCCATTCTTGGGTGAATAGGAAGTTTACCTTGTATGACATCATTTTCTTGTTCCACTTCTACAGTAGTGGTGGGATAATAATTCCCTTGTTCATTTGGATGTTGTTGTTGATGATGCTAAATACCCTTGAGGACTCTAGGTTTAGTTCACTAGCTTACATAGTTCTCGTTCTCTCTATAGTTGTAGCATTGGACCATGGGTGCTGCACTTCTTTCTTCCACCACATTCTCCTGCCTTTTCATGTCTTTTCGACATTCAAGATATTGGTTGCCTTATCTTCTACACTTTAAACATTTCCCCATATCTTTGAGGAAATTATCATGATGATTTTTCCCACATTTTTGTCATGTGGGTGGTTGGGTATTCTTTCCTCCTTTATCATTAAATCCTCTAGGTTGAAACTCCACCTTTTGTTTCTTATCACTATATCCATGGGACCATTCTCCAAACTCTATCTCCACTTAGAGATCACATTGGACAACTTCTTCATAAATCTCAATGTCTCGAATTGTAAGAGCCTTTAGAAGGTGTGGTTTTGACCCACTAAGGAATCTATCAATTTTTCTATCATTTTTTATAACAAATCTTGTAGCATACCTTGAAAGCCTTATGAAATTTTCTTCGTAGGCCATGACAGATTATCTTCCTTTTTATTGATCTCTATGAATTCTCTATCCATATTTGTACAAAGATTTCTTAGGAAATAATTTTTAAGAAACGTGATCTTAAAGTCTTCCTATTCCATCTCATCAATTTTGTCAGCCAAATTGGTGTTCTTAATCAAATCCCACTGTTGATCAGTCTATCCATCTAGATGATAAACAGCCAGAATCACCTTCCCCATCTAAGAATAGTGAATCATAGAAAAGATCTTATATATGGATTTGACCCACTATTCTATAACTAGTGGATCTGAATATCCACTAAACATTGGTGGTTGTTTCCCAAAAAACATTCGATATCCAGTTTCTCCCTCTTAAGTGAAGGAGGATGTTCCACATTATTCATGTTATTATTTATAACATGAGATAGGTAGGTAATAATCACCATGATGTTTTTAACTCCACTTCCAATGCATTAGGGATGTCGTTCGGGAAATCGTTGCATTGGTCCTCACATGGGTTGTTGGCCTAGTTTCTCTTGGTTCCCACCATTATCAAAAATAGAAAAGGTTAGAACAAAACATAATCCAATGAGTCATGAATAAATAACTTATTAATTTTTTAAATTTAAACTAAAATCATATCTTATTGTATCCATATATTTATAAAAAATTCATGTGTGCATATTTTTACATAGTCTCATACTAGAGGTTTTCTCAAGGGTTCCCTAATCCTAATTCCCAAATTAACTAAACCATACCTCTAATACCAACTATAGCGACCCTTATTTTCTTAAATTACTTTTTCATTATTTTAATGATAAACATAATAAATATATTACACAAAGAGAATCCAAATATTTAGTTTATTGTGAAAACTAGGACCACAGATAACACTTACAACACCAAAAACATAAACATTTATTTAATTCATTCTTCTCTAGCTTCTTATTATCCCTAAAAATATTCTTTGTACACATAGTCACCTAGGGATATACATAAAAATGGGTGAGATAAAATCCCAGTAAGATGACAGATAATAACAATAGAACATGGGTTTAAAATAATCATAACACCATCATCAAAATCATGAGAGGAATCATTATATAAAGGAATGGATGGCGGAAACGCAAAAAAATGAAACATCGGGACTTAGTGGTAAACTACCACACATAGTATTGAATAAAGATAGCATCATGTTCACATAAACATCACTTTACTCATGAGGTTTTTCAAATTACCCAATGCATTGGAGTTCTATATAATTTTGGGCACCCGTCCTATAATAACATTTACATTGCGCTATATAATTACAAGTGTACCTGTCACATCACAACATTTACATTATCATGCATGCCACAAAGAAAAGATATCAATATTTAACATATAATAACCCATGTAAAGTAATGGGTTTCATTTCATAAGCATTCATTCAAAAAAATTGGGTTCCCAAATGAAATAGAAAATATCATACTTGATACAAGAATCATCAACCTCGAGTGAAAAGTAAAAGGTGTGTTTTTTAAAGAAGAGTTTTTTTAGAACATTATGTTTGACATAAAATCAAGTGGAAAAAATTTATATCCTAGAAAAGGTAATACAATGATGGAAAATTTTTTTAAGGAATATCCATACTGAAAATTGAGTGAAAGATAGAAAATCTGAAGAGAAAAAGTTGGGTTTGAGAATTCCATTTACCTTGTTTCTAAACACTCTCTTCACTTTAAAGTCCTATATAATGACATTAGATTAATTAATTAACAATTAAATAGCATTTAATACATTAATTGGATTCATTGTGGTTTTATTAAGTTCTTTTATGGGCCTTTGTATGAGTAATAGAGATTAAATTCATTATTCAGGGGTGTTAATTTTCTTAGCTTTTATGAATGGTTCACTTGTACACATGAATGGAAGTTCATGTAAAACATGGATAAGCATCAAGAATTTATATAAAATGTTATTAATTATTTTAAATGATTTTAAATTACCTTATAATGAATTTTTTTATATACCATGACGATGAATCATTAGTTAAAATTTAATGATGATCGGTAGGGGTTAATTTGGGCTGTTTTTTATTACAATGAACATGTTTTCTTTTATCATTTAGTATTATGTATAAAACTTGTTTCCAGAAAATAAAAGAGGTTAAAATATACATATTAAAATCTTTTTCCAACTATTTAACGGTTTTATTGAAATCTATGGAGTCGTTAAAGGAAAATGTAAGTGCATCACCCACGATGTAAGTAAATTAACAAATCACAGGCAACAATTTCATTTTTATAAAAAAAAGAGAGTGGATAGAGTAAAATGAACAATCTTACATTCACATTAATTAATACAATTATATAAATAATAATATATTTATAATGAAATTTTTATTAGATAAGTTGATGATAATAGAATAAATGAAAAGAAATTTGAAAGGAAATTGAAAGAAAAGAGAGAGAAATTACCTCTTGAATACACCTTCTTTGATAGACTCTTTAGGGAAGAGGTTTTGGTCTTTTTATCATACCAAGGTTTTCTAGATGTGTGGGAGGATCTAAGGAAGTGATTTGGACAGAATTTGTACAAGGATTGAATCTTGAGAGGTGTGAAGAAATGAGGCTGTGATGGGTGGTATTTATAGTGGAAGAGAGGAGGGTTTTCTTAATATTTTAATCATTGGTTTATTATTTTTCCATAAGAAAAAAATAGTGATGATTCCATGACCAATAATAGTAATAAGTGCATGTGATTTTAATATTTTGGTGCTCACGTCACTCATGATGTTAGGAATAGTTGATTTAAATTATAATTTATTTACATGGTAAATTAATGTATTTTACTATTCAAAAAAATCATGTATTTTAGAAAAACCTAAAAAATGAACCCTGACCATTTTTCAATGTGTAGAATCCAAAAATGAACTCCATTTTATGAAAATAATTTTCTAATTATGATTAATTTAATTTTAAATTAAAATCATAATTTATGTAAAAAATACAAATTTTAAAATTAAAACTATTTTTCTAACACTTTGAAAAACTAATTAATGTCTCATAAAATTATCATATAATCATAATAAATCAAAATAAAATTTTATGAATAAATTTTATGAAATTAAATTTTATTTTAAATTATTAAATTAATCATTAAATATTCATGACTTACAAAAATACCAATAGTATAATATAATTATACCACATTACCACTTATAGGATGGATAAATTTAATTTATACTATCAGTGGTAATGTTCCAATTAACTTGGCTAATTTACTATTCATAAGGGTCATATTACTATTCATAAGGCTAACAATACTATTCATAAGGGTATGTTACTATTCACCAAAAATTATGTTTGGAAAATAGGACTCCAAACATCTTACTAATCACAACCGTGTAAGTCATATTTAAAAAATTAAAATCACAGAAGTGTAAAAATTATATTTAAATGTCACATAGTAGTTCATTTAGGAATGATGTGGAATTGTGTTTCCTAATGTGATTTTATATTATATGACATTAATTCAATAAGGGAGAAATTTAATTTGATAAAGTTTGTTTCTTTACATATAATGAATTTAAAAAACCCTTGGAAGTGTAAAAAACAAATTTATAATCTAAAAATATATCAAATGTGATTTTTTAGACTCATGTTTATTAATGTTTTTTTGTGTATTCTTAAATAATATTAAGGATATAAAATTTTTCATTTTACAAAAAAAACACTTCATCGTTATTTCAGGTTGAATATATATAAATATAAACATATATGTATCATGAAGAAAAATGATTATTGACCTTTCAAAATAATACATTTTGTTATCACTAACCGGTCTTCTTCATGAAGTATTAATGGTTGTGATGATATATTATAGTTAACATGAGTATGGTTCCTATATTGGGATATATAATATGTTCATGAAAAAAAATCTATTTTTTGAACTAAATAACACATGAAATGCACTATATTGAGTTCCATGCACTATTTCCTTGGAATAATAGGAGTGCATGGTTCATATTTCGATTCTACAATACCTAAGGTCATTGATAAACCTATCATGAGAATATTCATACTTTGATAACTTTCTTATGAAAGACTTAAGGCATAGCTAACTAGGGTTTGGTTGGGTATGTTTAAGATCTTGTCATTTGTTAATGATCAAACAATATTGGATCTTTCCTCTTTAACACCCTAATATTTTATGAAATGTATTTTTATAATAAATTTTATTTCATCGATAACTTGTGTTACATGCAACACAAATTTTTAACGAATCGTAATAAAGTATATTGTTAGAACATAGCTGTTAAATTGGAAGCTATGAATAAAAATAACTAAATTATGATAATTATGTGATTTACACATTTATAAATAATATTCATTGGTTATAAATTGCCTATAAGTTAAAATACAAATCATTTCAATGAAAAATAAATATTTTTCCTGAAAAATTATTTTTATGCACGCAAAGTGTTTTTATCATGATAAATTAAATCAGTCTCTGTTAATGAATTATTTTCAATAAAATTTATATATTATATATTCAATGAAATTATTTATAATTAATATTATATATTTTTTATTATCGTGAGATTAAAATAATCCAATTGTATTCTTGAAAACTATATTCTTCTAAAAATAGTATTTTCACTTTTTGTGAACTTATTTTAAAATTCACTTTCTTCCAATTTTTATAAAAAAATTAAAAACTGAAAATTGAAATTATTTTTTCAGATAAAAATTTCAAAATTATCATAGATTTAATTTTTGAAAATTTTCTAAAAATATTTATTTTTCAATGAATATTGAAAATTAGTGATATTTAATAAAATTTTCATATCCCTTTAATGAATTTAAAAAGTTAAAAAAAATTAAAAAATGGTTTTAAAAGTAAAATTAATTATATTATATTATTATTATTCTAATTCAGGACATTTTTATTAATTTAATTTTTAGGAATGATGTAAAAAATTTCTATACTTATGAAAACCTTTTATTTAGAAAACCACTTTTTTGTTACCATTACGAGTTTAATTTTAAATTAAATTCTACCTATTATATTAATTAAATTTCATCAAATGTATTATAGATTTTTAATCATAATATTTAGTACTATTTAATTTTTTAAACTTAATTTTTTTCCATAATGAATAATAAATATAGTAAAAATTAATTATCGTGGTTAAGGTTAAAATGAGATTGTGTGTGTTATATATGCATTTGCTAAAATTTATTTTACACACACATAAGTTTTTTATTTAATAAATTCTATTTAATATTTATAATCATTGGTTCCAAATTATATAATAATTATCATTTTAGTTTTAGGCTTAAATTATAAATTACCTAGTTAAAAACAAAATTAGTTGATGTGGTAAAAACAAAAATGGTAAAAGTAAGTAAACTTAGAGGTCAAGGGAATAACATGTTTAAAATATGTGTATTTTTTATTTATGGAGATTTTCACAAAAATATATTCCCCAAAAATATTTTTTATCAATTTTTTAGGCACATGTCTTGAGAGTGACTTCTTATTGTTGAATAGTTTGGGGTATTTACAAAAATGACACTCTTTCTCACTTATAAAAAGTAACTTCCTATCCCATTTTCATTAAACATAAAAAAGCCTTTTGGTTTGGTAAATACATTATAAAAAACCTTCCTTAATTTATTAACCACATCCTATAGTCCTTTTTTATTAGGAAACCCTCTTAATAAGTCTTTTTATGCCAACCTAAACAGGTTGTCCAAAGAAGAGGTAACGTTCTTAACCGAGCATTTTCATTTTATTTCTTATTTCAAATCCTTCAAATATTATAGAAATATGATTAAATAATAAAAATTATATATTATATATAATTATATTTTATTATTTTAAAGTAATAACCTATATCCTTCTCCCCCTCCAGCAAATGGGAAACGAAACTGTTGATCGTGTCAACGGTGGACTACCACCTCACGAACTGATGTAATTCATTTTCCATCACTGAATCTCACTAATAGATGTAATGTTGGATTTAAAGTATACATATTATATATATATATATATATATTAAATTATTATACTTATGTAATTATAATATCACATATACCTTCATACCTTAAAATCCATTGAAAATGATAATGTCGCTCATACGTGCATGTGGACTACCGCCTCTATGAAGCAATGTGATAATTTTTCATTTTATTTTGACATCAATGGTAATAATAATATATTTCAAGAATATATATTTATATATGATATTTATTATATAAATATGATTCTTTAAAGGTGAATTAATATTTACCTTCTTTTTATTCCATCCGTCGAAAAAATGAAATCATCATTCATGCATACATATGTCCTACTATCTCCATGAATGGTGTAATTCATTTATTTGTCTATATATTTTATATATGACTATAAATATTTATATAATTAATATATATTATATTAATATCATTATTAAAATTATATATATGATAGAACCATGATTAATGTACATGGACCAAAAACTATGAAACCAAAAAATACATGAAAAGTGAAATAGTTAACACCGAGAAATGACATTTTTTATAAATAATTGTTAATAAATAGATTTTAAAATATTATAAGTGGATAATTTTTTATATTATAATTATTTAAATTATTTTTTATATTATTAAAATAAATTTAAATTTATTATATAGGCGTTAAGAGTTCTTTCAATGCAATTAGAATTTGAGGTAATGGATTTTCATCCCACTTTCATTTTTATGAGATTCATTCTATATACACAAATTCTTTCTTTTATAAAGTGTATATACTGACCATAAATTTATTTTATGATGATTCTTGTGAAAATTATGGGGACTTAAAAATTCAAAAATGGTTATTTCCTTCATGATTCTTATGATTCAAAAATTATGAAACTGGTAATGGTTTTATATTAAAATTTCATTATTTATTTTTATTTTTTATGTTTACTCTATTGATGATGAAATTTGAGGATATAACTATTCGTAATCTCATAAATTTTATTCTCTTATAGTTATTTATTTCAAATACATGTTTTTCTTTCATTTTCCCCTCTTTATGTACTCTGTAGTCCAAAAAAAATTCCTTTTAGGAAAAATTGACTTTTTTTCTCTCTTCAGTTAAATAGTACTTTTCTTCCATATCCGTGTTTTATAAAAAAAATTTCAAGAATGTTTTAATATTATTTTATGATTTTTTAAATTCATTTTTAATCCTTTTTAAATTTTTAAAAATGGTTCATAATCCATTATCTTGTCATTTCCTTACTGAGGTACTTTTTAATTTTTACCAATAATATGAAAGGAGTATTTTTTAAACATATATGGTATGTATAGAATTTCCCACTATCATGAACACTCAAGGATTTAAATAATCCCTTAAAAGTTACCAAGGTTCTTTTAAAATAAAATTTTTTCTTTAATATTTGAGAAATTTTTAGATTTTTAAAATTTATTTTCAAAGTGGAAAGGGTTTTTTCCTCAAAAATGTTTTTGATGATATTTTAATTGTATTTATATTAATAAATGAAAAAAAACTCTTGATTATATATATGTTATACTAGTTATATGATCTAATAATTCCATCCCTTTTCTTTATCTATATGTATTATTATTATTATTATGATAATATGTTTATAAAAACTATTTATTTTTCAAAGGTTATTATTATGAAACCCATTTATTTCCCCAAGTTATGATGTGATGAAATATTTATGAAACCCATTTAAAATATATTTTTTGTGCTATAATGAATGTTTTATGATCTTTTTAAATAAATATTTTTTATTTTCATTATATAATGGGTTGGTTCGCAATTATATATCCCTCCAATGAATTGGGTAAATATTGATATCTCATGAGATAAACAAGAATTTAATGGGGAGTGATCCTATTTCAGTAATAGATTTTTTACACTATGATAATCTATGAAGTGAGATTTCACTACTATGATTTTTGGGGAGTTAACATACTCCACTATGATGTCCTTGTAACTGATAATTTACTAATAAGTAAATGATTTTATATGATTATTCGTATTCCAAAAAATCTATGTCTTATGCAATTGTTATGTTCTCGTGGATTATGTTCCTTGATTCCATTATAATTCATATATTTTTAACTACCAATATTTATTCCATGACTCAATTTATTGATCTATGATATTTAAGGAAGGTTTTTCAAATGTTATTCTCATGTTATCATATCATTCTTCTCACATTATGTCAATATATATGATTCGTATCCTTAGTGATAATATAATCTCACTATTTCTTAAATTTTATTTCCCCAAGTTATGAAGAAAGGTATTATGTATGATATGTCTAAGAAGGGTGCTACTTATGAATAAAAAGTTGTTTATGTGTCCAATTTTACAAAGGCACTATACCTATGGCATTCTGGTATGGATCATTTTATTATGAAATGAATATGCATCTATTAAGATGTGATATCTCTGCATGAAAAGTATGGGGCATTATAGTTGGTATCAGATCAATGTTTAGTTGAACCTTGGAAAATAAGATGAAAAAATATTGATAACCCTTTGTATAATACTAAATATAGTAGAACATCTCATGTTATAGTAAATAAAGGATTCTGATTTCCTATCAAAACATCTCAATCTGTATACTATAATTTTATGCGGCTCAGGCACAGTTGTACCTAGGGGTAATATACATGAAAAGTGTACAATGGTAAAGGACTCAATCATCTCCTAGTGCACAACGATGAGGACTTGTTGCAAACCTAGTTTAACACTGTCGGGGAATATTATTGGGTTAATTCACATTTTCTTTATGAACCATTATAAAGGATTTAGAACATATTATAACTATGAATGACTTAGGCTAAACATAAAGTGTTATAGATTGAGAACAAGGTGTCATGATTATGAAATCATATGAATTATTTTTCATTATGGATCACTCTAATCAAATATTATTGTTGTTTATGCTAACCATTTTTGTATTTACTATGGGATTGAATATAGACTAATTAAGTTGGGGTGGTATTATATAATCAAAAATATTAATGTACCATGTTTGTGCTTAGGAAAAGTTTTAAGTGATGCTAATTCAAATACCTAATTATTAGATTTTGAATCAGTTTTGAAATACCCTTATGGTACTATAATTTCATCTCAAGTTTATGATTCTTCTATAGTTTAATTTTTGGGGAATTTACTTGCAAAAAATCTCATTATTCTCCCTATTGTTGAATTTGATATTATGTTAGGTGTGGATTGGATTTATCTATATAAATTACACATCAATTTTTGAGGAAGGAATTCATATTTTATATTCCAAACCAAATAATGATCATATATCAGTGTGATTATTAGTTTCAAATTCGAATGGAAATTTCATCCATTGTATGGGTCTTAAATCCTATGCAAAAGTTTTTTTAATCTAAGATGGTTAAGGAGAAATAAAAAATCGATGATATTTACACTATGCAGGATTTTTTTATTTCTTCTTGGGAAGAGGTTCATTGACTTCCAATAAATAGTGAAATTGAGTTTTCAATAGAACTCATACATGGTGTTACACCTATTTCAAAGAGGACCTATATAAAGGCCCTGATTGAGTTATATGAATAAAAGAAGATGATCTAAGAGAATCTTAACTAGGGATTCATTCGGACATGTGTTTTACCTTGGGGTGAACCTATTCTAATTTTTATATAAAAAAATGGATTGATATGAATCTACATTGATTATCAGGAACAGAAAAAGTTCAAAACCAATAAAAAGTACCCTCTACCTCATACTGATGGCTTTTTTATCAACTGTGTAGAGATAAATACTTATCAAAGATTGACATTTGTTATGAATATCATAATTTGAGGGTAAAAAAGTAGTATATACCCAAGACAACATTCCTTCCAATGTATGGACATTGTGAATTTATTTTGATTTCATTTTTTATTACTAAATACCCCTCTATCATCATAGATTTAATGAATAGAGTCTTTATAGATTACATTGATCATTTTATGGTATTATTTATAAATGATATTATTATATATTCAAAGATAAATGAAGATTATAAAGGTTACTTGATAATTATATTTAATACCATGAGGAAAGATAATTTGTGTGAAAAATTTACCAAGTGTGAATTTTGGCTACAAAAGTTTTCATTTTTTGGTCATATAATATCAATAGAGGGTATATCTACAGATCCATCAAAGAATGAATTTATATAATGTTGTCCTAGAACAACCATTATGATTGAGATTTTATGTTTTCTTGGTTTGGATAGATATTACTAAAGGTTTTTAGAGAATTTATATAGAGACCCAAAGCTTGAAGTACATGGACATTACATTACTTTTGCGGAATATTTAATACATGACAAAAACAGGCACCCAAAGATCGTATTAGTTTAGTGTCTTTGGAAACTCAGAACGTAATCTTCTAATCATGGTGAAAGATCTTCAACATCTCCCATAAATATCTTCCGCTTTTTGTTTTTTTACCTAAAACCCTTATTTATATCCTAGGGAAAAGAAAACATTAAAAGGGTGAGCACAAATGCTTAGTAAGGGTAAACATAGAGAACATAAAATAATCCATAAACATTTGAATGCCAAAACTTGAACACAAAATCAAAACATCAAAATCTTGAGCAAAGACATAAATCTTGGAAGTATATAAGGCATATATCATAATGGATCATCAATAATGATAAAATAGCATTGGAATAAAGCATGTAATTGTGGAAACCATTAGTAACATGATATGATTTTCATAGTTCCCAAGGCATTGCAGCCAAGACCATCTTAGTGGATAAAGTCCCTTTCTGAATCGAGTTCACTCCTTGTTCCAGTCCTGTATCACTAAACTGGATTAACTTACCGTTCTAGCCATATCTATCTCATGAGATATAAATCTTTACCCAATGCATTGGAGGGAGATATAGGTCCCACCCATCTCATATTGAAATCATTCTTACATGTTGCACAAAACAATCATAAATCATTCATCATGACCCAAAGAATAAAATGGGTTTCATAAACATCATCCCATCATAAAATAATTTATATAAAACAAATGGATATAATTTCATCATACGAAAATTGAAACCATGTAAATCATAGATATATTATACTTGAAACATACACATATGAAATAATTTCATCTAAGATGGAAAATGGTTTTGATAAAACACTTGAAATGAATTCTTGAGGAAAATATCCTTCAAAATCATTTTCTTTTAACAAAATTCCATGAAATTTTAAAGTAAGAGGATTTTGTTGAAAATAGTCATGAAATCTTATAGAGTAACCTTCTTGAAAATAAGGCGTTATGAAACTGTAAAAATCCATTCATGCCGTATAAGTTAAAAAAACATTCTCCTCGTACTTTTGTCGGAAAAGTCAAAAAGTTCCTTGTATGGTAAATAAAAGAAAGATTCCTTTCATAAAACGTTGTAAAAGTAAAAAAATGGGTAAAAAGGAATTTAAACATACATGAAACCATTTTTAGAAAATAGGGACATGAATGATAAATATAACCCCAGTAAATACTTACGAATAAATAATCTCGGATAAAAACGAGATTGGAAAAATTATCCCTTACCTTGTGTCTGATATGCTTCATATGTATCTGAACCTCCTGTATAATGATTTAAATAATGTCATTGACTTATTACAGAATCATATTCATTGTTATGATTTCATATATAGTTTACTTATGACTTTATATTACCCATTCTTTTGTAAATTTGATGTAAAAGCAGCGATTTGGGTAAAATCGTTTTATTTATTGTACATGTTTCGACTTATTGTTCTCGATATTATTTCTTATATCCAGATTTACTTAATTCCAGAATGTAAAACATGATTTATATATAATATATATTCAGAATATACATATATATATGATAGATTGATAAATGGAATGAAATACACTGTTCATTGAGACGGTAGGCCGTATGTACGCATGAACGCTGTTTTTATTTCCTTATTGAATTGAATGGAATTAAGTAGATGACATAAATATGTATATAAATAAATCTAGTATCATTATTATTTCATATATTTCATTATTATTTATTATATATACTTTATAATCATTTATGAATGGTTAACATGGATAATGAATCTCATCGCGTCGTGGAGACGGTAGACCGTACGTACGCACGAGCGATGATATCATTTTCATGATCATGGAATTGTATTTCAGTGTATGTATAATATTTCAAAATCAATATAAATTTACGATAATCATATATAGTTATTTATTTACACCATTATACCCATCCAATTAAGGTGGTGGTCGAAAACATATTACACCACGACGTGGAGATGGTATTCCGTAGGTACGCACGCGCGGTGATTTCATTTTCCGTAGGATGGATAGAAGGTGAAATAGGGTTTTTTAAGTTTTATAATAACATATAATTATATATGTAATACTTATTTTATTACTTTATATTGATACAACTAAACAAGAAGAAGTAGAAGAAGAAATAAACATGAGAGAATCGGAAGAGGAGATTACATCTTCTTTGACGCACCTCCTTTAAGCCTTCTCTTAAGGAAGTAGATTTGGCCTTTTGAAAAGACCAGAACCTCCAGAATGTTGCTAGAAAAGTGGATAAGAGAAATGGTCAGGTGTTGGCCAAGCTTCGAGGCACAAAATGGTGTGAAGAGAAGTGGAAAGGGGTGCCCTTTTTATAAGGGAGGAGAGGGGCACCTTTGAAAAAACTTAAAATATTATTTAATAATAAAATCATATTCGGTTTATAATAGCTCCAAATTGATTTATTTCTAAGATAAAGTGAGTATGGGTCGAACTCCTCTCAATCAATAGGTTTTATACAAGTTTAGGTTACTATTTTAACCTTATCTTTTAGATTTAACTCTAAGTTAAATAATTTAACATTTACCGTGTCTTCTTGTTTTCTTACACTATATGGTTAATAAACTTACTATAACCAGCCAAACGAACCCCAAGTGGTTCATTATTAATATATATAACCTTATCTAAGTCCTTTTTCCAAACATCAGATTTTTATGAATATAATAACAATTAATAATATAATATTTGTTTTAAAAACTATTTTATGTCAATTTTGACACTATTTGGTAATTGATTTTTTTGAAACTTATAACAGCATTATTAGTTCGAAAACAGTTAATTAAATCAATACTAACATGTCATAGTAACCTATAAAATTAGTGGAATTCATAAAAAGTCTCAAATTACATTTATTTGGGTATTTATAATATCAATTATTTTAATATTTTATTATTTAGATAATTATTGCAACACCATTGTGTCATAAAAAACTTAAATTATTTAATGTCTAAAAATTATAAATAAAATAAAATTAAGTAGGAAATAGTTTTACCTTTATAATTAATATTTATATTTGAATTAATATGATTTATAACCCTATATTAAAAATGTTTTAGTTATTAAACTTTGATTTTAACTATTTTAACTATTCTTTAAATAAAATAATATTAAATGTCCTAATCTAATCCAAGTGAACCTAAATGGTCATATTTTATTCCTAAGGTTTTTTTTTGTCGAATTAAACTTATCCAATAGAATTAGTACATGTGTTAGGGTAATAATAATTTCATTTTTACCCTTAATTACCCTATTTACTTCTAACCGTGGTAAATAAAAGTAAAAAGTTACTATTCACCAAAAATAATTTTTATCTTATTGAACCACATTTTACTCCTTGATATTAACCCTATCTCTCAGATTTTCAAAATTCCACTCACAGAAGCGGTAAAATTAAGTTTTATGTGAATTTCCAAATTCTCTTAGGAGGCAGGTAAAAGACGGTGAAAAGTTCAATAAAATTTTTATATATCTGAAATTATTATAAAATGAATCCAATTAATTACATTGAACTTATATATGTATTATGTATCAATTTTTACCTAAAATAAATTTAAATAAAATAAATAATTATTTAAATAAAAAGTAGATTTTTAAATAGTAACCCAGTGTCTTCACTATTCATCAAAAATTGAAAGCTTACAGAAAAAATACCAAAAATTCACCCTAGGATAATTTTGATATTCCGAATCCAAAAATGAAGTCCATTTTGAAAGATAAAATTTATAAAATTTCAAAAAGTGGGTATTACTATTCATAACGTCTAGTTCATAATAATATTATAATAATATCTTGTTTAGTGAAACTTGGTATTGTGTATAACACACGCTATCGTGGAAGGTCGTGGTTACAGATAATGAAAGCTAAGTCAGGGTTGCGTGTAGTGCAAGATTAATTTGTTGTTGTGTATAATAGAATCCAACCATATTTCATTTATACATTGAATATATATATATATATACACTGAATGTTGTGTAAAATAACTTCTATCAAACGAACTTGAAATTGTGTGTAACATGATCCAAGATTAGTGTTGTGTATAGTGCAAGCTAATACGGTGTTACATATAGAACAAGCTAATTTTGATGTCGCGTACAACACAAGACATCAATGAAATTAAAAATAATAATTCTCATAAAATCTCGGGTTGTTACAATTTATCCTTACTATCTTATCCACTCACCAAGTTAAAATCCTAAGGGAGCCTCCTTTTGATAGATGAATGTAAAGAAAATTTCATGGAACTAAACAGAATGCTAGTTAGTGAACATGTAATTAACCAATATGGGAGAAGGGATTGTAATATATATTGATGCATTTAATAAGGGATTGAGATTAATTCTCATGTATAATAACATGGTTATAGCTTATGCCTCATGAAAATTGAAGGTTCAAAAACAAAATGAACCAACTCCTGATTTGGAGTTTGTTGCGGTAATTTATCATTAAATATATGGAGGCATTATCTATATTGATAATGGTATGGTATATATACTAATAATATATGTTTAAAGTATATTTTAACATATAAGTAGTTTAATATACACTGTAGATTATGGTTTTAACTGATTAAATAATATTACTGATCAATACATTACCACCCTAGGAAAGTGAACAAGGCAGACAATGCTTTGAGTTGAAAGGATCTTTCTATCTCATCTATGATTAGGATCACAAAATATACAATATTTATGGATTTAAAAATGAGGGATATTTAAATATTAAAGGGAATAAATATTATCTTTCTCAAATAAGTGTTTAACCATCTATCCAAGTGAATATTAAAAAGGTGTAGAAGAAAGATATAGACCTACAGAATAAGGTCAAAAATGTTTCAGAGTTAAACCATGATTATGATGGAATGATAAGGTTCATTAACCAAGTATAAGTTGAATCCATGTCATATTTGAAGAAGGATCTATTAGAGGAATCTCATATTTATTCATTCTTTATTCATTCTAGAAGTAAAAAATATGTATAGATATTTAAAAGAGTATTTTTGGTGGGATAACATGAAGAGAGATGTTATAGAGTAAGTATATCAATGATTAGTATGTCAGTAATTTAAGGTTGAGAGATAGAAGTCTAAAGATATGTTATAACTATTAACCTTACTAGAATAGAAATGGGAAAATATCATCATAGATTTTTTTAATTAGAATCCCCAAAACATCTAATATTCATAATGTTATTTAGGTTATAGTCGATATCCTTATAAAGTCACCACACTTAATTTTCATATTATATAACTTATATCTGGATAATATTTCCAAGATATATATTAATGAAGTGGTAAGGTTTCATGTAGTACCATATTCTATTATATCTAATTAGTATTTTAGGTTTACCTCAATGTTCTAGTTTATTATTTATTATTCTTTTTTATACAAAGTTATGTTTCATCACAACATATCCTCCTCATATATATGGTCAATATTAGAGAACCATTAAAACCTTAAATAATATGTTGAGATCTTATTCTATGGATTTTAAATTTTAGTGGGATCAACACCATCCTATATTATGATTTTTTTACAACAATAGCATTCACTCAATCATTCAGATAGATCCTTTTGAAGCCCTCTGTGGAAATAAGTGTATAAATCCAATTTTATAGGATTACGTTAGAGAAATAAAACTATTATGACCTGATATAAGAAAGTTAGATCCATTCAACAACACATCAAGGTAGTTCAGAGTCTACAAAAAATGTTATGTTGTTAATCATAGATATGATCTAAAATTTAAAGTTGGTGAGAAGGTTTATTTTCAAATTTCTCTATTGAATAAGGTTATGATATTTAGAAAGAAATGAAATTTGTTCCCTAGGTATATTTTCCCTTTTGAGATACTATACTGAGTACGGATGGTTTCTTATCACTTAGTTCTTCCAATAAACCTCTCTTAAGTCTATGATGTGTTCAATGTATCTCTCTTGGGAAAGTGCATACCTAGCCCTTCACATGTACTGAACTAAAATTTCATACCAATTTATTAGTATCTCTATTATGTGGAATAATCATTAGATATTCTTTATCATAGAATGAAATTTTTATGGAACAATACCACTCATTTGGTCAAAGTTTTGTGGCAAAACAACCAATTTGAGGAAGTAACATGGGAACCAGAAGATATTATGATGCAGAAGTGTCCTCATTTTTTTGTATCGAAGTGAAAAAAACATTTAGGTTGAACTTATATTTAAGGGGGATATAATGTTACAACCTGAGATTTTATGAAATATTTTTTTCAAATAAATTTAATTTTTTTATAACTTGTGTTACATGAAACCCTGAGTTTTAATGAACTTTAATATAGTATATCATTATACCCAAGCTGTTAAATTGGTGGTTATATATAGTAATAACTAAATTATAAAAAAATATGTTTTACACATGTAAAAAATAAATTCATTGGTTATCAAGTGATTAGAATTGAAAATAAAAAACATTTGAAAGTTAAAAAAATATTTTTCTGAAAAATTGTTTTTACGCTTGTTAAGTGTTTTTATCTTAATAAATTAAATTGTATTATATTTTTTAATTATGCTATTTTAATTTATATATTATATATTCAATGAAATTATTTATCATTCATCTAAAAAAATCAAGGCATGGGATAAGAATAATCTTGTTTTATGCTTCAAAACAATATTGTTCTAAAACTTTGTTGTGTTGCGTTATGCACACATATTTTTAAACTAATGTTTTATAATTTTATAAAAAAATTAAAAAATTATATGAATTTTTGAAATTATCATGTCAAATTTATCTTATGGTGAATTTTTTATAAATTTATGAAAATATTAATTTTTCAATGAATAGTGAAAATAATAACATTCAATAAAATTTTCCTTTTTGTTTAAAGCATTTAAAAAGATTTCTTTAGTTTTAAAAAAAATTAAAATTAAAATAAATTTAATAAATTATTATTAATACCATTTATTTCATTGTAATAAATTTAATGTTGAATTTTGATATAAAAACTTGTATACTTATTAATACCTTCTCTTTTGAAAACCCATATTTTGTAACAAATATGAGATCAATTTTAAATTAAATTATACCAATTTTTAATTGAATTTGATAAGATAAATTCCATATTTGTAATAAAAATAATTAATATTATTTAATATATTGAACTTAATTTTTGGTCACAATAAATAGTAAAAACTTTAAGAATTAACTTCCATGATAAAGGTTAAAACGGGGTTTTGTGTGTTACATACGCATGTGATAGAATTAATTTTCCACAAACATAAACATTTTAATTGAAAATTATATTTAATAATTATAATAATTGGTTCCAAATTATCTAATAAGGCTCATTTTATTTTTAGTCTTAAAAATAAATTACCTAGGTAAAAAACTAGTTTATTTGATGACAACAGGGGATAACATGCTTAAAACATGTATCAGTTTTAGTTTTGGAGGTGTATATAAACCATATATTACCTTTAATCCCTTATTTTTAAATTTTTGAGTTCCATGTATTGATAGTGACTTCCCATTATATAATAGTTTGGAGTATTTATAAAAATTACACTCTTTCTCACTTATAAAAACACACCTCTCATCCGCTTTTCATTATACTTCCAAAGAATTTTGGTTCTAAAAATACCTACCCAATCCCATTACTTTATTCCCTCCCCATGTAATATATTCATTTTAATTATTATTAAACCCTCCCAGGAAGTATTTTTTTTCTATCCTAAATTGGTTGTCCGAAGAAGAGGTATCATTCTTAACCAATAGTTCTTATTTTATTTCTTTTTCCACCACATTCAAATATTCTCTAAATATGAAGAAATCATAACACAAATATCTTATATATACTCATGTTTAATTATTTTAATTTAATAACCTATATCTATCTCCTCCTACATCAAATGGGGAATGAAACTGTCAATCATGTGTATGAAGGACTACCACATCGCAAACTGATGAAATTCATTTTTAATCTCTGCCTCTCACTGATGGATGTAATGATGGATGTAAATTATATATATGATATTTATGAAATTATTATACTTATTTAATTATAATATTACATTTACCTTATTACATTCCAACCAGTTGAAAAATGATAATGTCGCTTGTGCAAACATGTGGACTACTGCCTCCATGAAGCGATGTGATACGTTTTTCAATTTATTTCGACATGGATGATAAAAATTATATATTTAATGAATATATATATATGATATTTATTATATAAATTTTATTTTTGAGTGGTAAATTAATATTTAAATTTCTTTTATTCCATCCATTAAAAAAATGAATATATCATTCATGCATACGTACAACCTACCACCTCCGTGAACGATGTAATTCATTTCTTTATCTCCATAATTTAGGGATGACTCTAAATATATATATATAAATGTATATTTATATGTATATATATATTATTTATATACTTTTTAACATTCTATATATGATGGAACCACGGTAATATTACAAGTACCGAATACTACTGAACAAAAACATATATGAAAAACTAAACAATTAACACCTATAATCAATGATTTTAATATAGAATTATTAATTAATAGATGTTGAAATATTATAAGTATATCATTTATGATATTATAAGTATTTAAATTTTTCTAGTTTATAATTATAATAAATTTATATTTATTATACAGTAGGTTAGAGTGCTTTCAAAGCAATTGGAACTCGTGGTAAGGGATTTTCCTCTCACTTTTATTTCTGTGAGACACATGTCATATTCACCACATGTTTCTTTTTTTTGGTGTATATATTTACCATTAATGTATTTTATAAATATTTTTATGAAAATTCTGGTGAATTATATATCCATATAATTTTCATTATTTCATGTGGATTATGATTTAAAAACTACTAATGTGGTAAGGGTTTTATGTTACAATCTCATTGTTAATCACGCATGTGATGATAAATTTCATTATATACCTCTAAATAATCTCATGAGTTTTATTATATTATGTTTATTTCATGAAAATACAATTTTTCCTTTCATTTTCCTCTCTTTATGTAATCAATATTCCAAAAGAATGGTTTTTAAGGAAAAACCAACTTTATTTCTCTCTACGGTAAATAATCCATTTCTTCCATATCCATACTTTATAAAAACGTTTTAATGAATTATTTAATATTCCAATATTATTTTTAATGTAATTTTTACCCATTTTTTACTTTTTTCAAAATGGATAAAAGGTATAATTTTTTTCAAACGAGTTATTTTTTACTTTTTACCGACAATGTGAATGGAATCTTTGTTAAAATGTGTATGGCATGAACGTAATTTCCTGCCATCATCACCACTCAATTATTTAAATATTCCATCACATGTAACAAATTTATTATTCAAATAATATTTTTTCTTTAATATTTGTGATGTTTTTATATTTTATAAAGTGATTTTCAAAGGAAAAATTTTATTTTATTCAAGAATGTCTTAATGAAATCATAATGGTACTTATATTCATCAATGAAAACAACCTTTTATTACACCTATGATATACTAGGGATATTATCCAATGATACCATACCAATTATATCCCTGTATGGTTTATAATTATGGTGAAAATATGTTTATGATGCCTTTTTCTTTTCAACAGGTTATGCTATGATAAAATGTTTATGAAACCCATTTAATTGTATTTATATTAATAAATGACAAAAACTCTTGATTATATATATGCTATACTAGTTATATGATCTAATAATTCCATCCCTTTTCTTTATCTATATGTATTATTATTATTAATATGATAATATGTTTATAAAAAATATTTATTTTTCAAAGGTTATTCTTATGAAACCCATCTATTTCCCCAAGTTATGATGTGATGAAATATTTATGAAACCCATTTAAAATATATGTTTTGTGCTATAATGAATGTTTTAGGATCTTTTTAAATAAATATTTTTTATTTTTATTATATAATGGGTGGGTTCACAATTATATATCCCTCCAATGAATTGGGTAAATATTGATATCTCATGAGATAAACAATACTTTAATGGGGAGTGATCCTAGTTAAGTAACAGATTTTTTACACTATAATAATCTATGAAGTGAGATTTCACTACTATGATTTTTGGGGTGTTAACATACTCCACTATGATGTCCTTGTAAATGATACTTTAATAATAAGGAAATTATTTTATATAATTATTTGTATTCTAATAAATCTATGTCTTATGAAATTGTTATGTTCTCCTGGATTATGTTCTTTAATTCCTTTATAATTCATATATTTTTAACTATTAATATTTATTCCATGACTCAATTTAACGATCTATGATATTTAAGGAAGGTTTTTCAAATGTTATTCTCATGTTATCATATCATTCTTCTCATTTCATATTAAAATATATGATTCTTATTCTTATTGGGAATATAATCTCACTATTTCTTACATTTCATTTCCCCAAGTTATGAAGAAAGTTATTATGTATAATATGTCTAAGAAGGGTGTTACTTATGAATAAAAAGTTGTTTATGTGTCCAATTTTACAAAGGCACTATACCTATGCCATTCTGGTATGGATCATTTTGTTATGAAATAAATATTCATCTATTTAGATGTGATATCTCTGTATGAAAATCATGGGGAATTATAGTTGGTATAAGATTAAGGTTTAGTTAAACCTTGGAAAATAAGATGAAAAAATATTGATAACCCTTTGTATAATACTAAATATAGTAGAACATCATATGTTATAGTAAATAAAGGATTGTGATTTCCTATCAAAACATCTCAATCTGTATACTGTAATTTTATGCGGCTCAGGCAGAGTTGTACCTAGGGGTAATATCCATGAAAAGGGTACAATGGTAAAGGGCTCAATCATCACCTAGTTCAAAACGATGAGGACTTGTTGCAAACCTAGTTTAACAATGTCAGGTAATATTATTGGGTTAATTCACATTTTATTTATGAACCATTATAAAGTATTTAGAACATATTATAACTATGAATGACTTAGGCTAAACATAAAGTGTTATAGATTGAGAATAAGGGGTCATGATTTTGAAATAATATGAATTATTTTTCATTATGGATCACTCTAATCAAATACTATTTTTGTTTATGCTAACCATTTTTGTATTTACTATGGGATTGAATATAGACTAATTAAGTTGGGGTGGTATTATATAACCAAAAATATTGATGTACCATGTTTGTGCATAGGAAAAATTTTAAGTGATGCGAATTCAAATACCTAATTATTATATTTTGAATCAGTTTTGAAATACCCTTATGGTACTATAATTTCATCTGAAGTTTATGATTCTTCTATAGTTTAATTTTTGGGGAATTTGCTTGAAAAAAATCTCATTATTCTCCCTATTGTTCAATTTGATATTATGTTAGGTGTGGATTGGATTTATATATATAAATTACACATCAATTTTTTAGGAAGGAATTCATATTTGATATTCCAAACCAAATAATGATCATATATAAGTGTGATTATTAGTTTCAAATTTGAATGGAAATTTCATCCATTGTATGGGTCTTGAATCCTATCCAAAAGTTTTTTTATCTAAGATGGTTAAGGAGAAATAAAAAATCGATGATATCTATACTATGCAGGATTTTTTAATTTCTTTTTGGGAAGAGGTTCATTGACTTCCAATAAATAGTGAAATTGAGTTTTCAATAGAACTCATACATGGTGTTACACCTATTTCAAAGAGGACCTATATAAAGGCCATGATTGAGTTATATGAATAAAAGAAGAAGATCCAAGAGAATCTTGACAAGGGATTCATTCGGACATGTGTTTTACCTTGGGGTGCACCTATTCTAATTTTTATATAAAAAATGGATTGATATGAATCTACATTGATTATCATGAACTGAAAAAGTTCACAATCAATAACAAGTATCCTCTACCTCATATTGATGACTTTTTTTATCAACTCTGTAGAGATAAATACTTATCAAAGATTGACATTTGTTATGAATATCATAATTTGAGGGTAAAAAAGTAGTATATACCCAAGACAACATTTCATCAAATGTATGGACATTGTGAATTTATTTTGATTTCATTTTTTTTTACAAAATCCCCCTCTATCCTCCTATATTTAATGAATAGAGTCTTTATAGATTATATTGATCATTTTATGGTATTATTTATAAATGATATTATTATATATTCAAAGATAAATGAAGATTATAAAGGTTACATGATAATTATATTGAATACCATGAGGAAAGATAATTTATGTGAAAAAATTACCAAGTGTGAATTTTGGCTACAAAAGTTTTCATTTTTTGGTCATATAATATCAATAGAGGGTATATCTACAGATCCATCAAAGAATGAAGTTATATAATGTTGGCCTAGAACAACCATTATGATTGAGATTTTATGTTTTCTTGGTTTGGATGGATATTACTAAAGGTTTTTATAAAATTTATATAGAGACCCAAATCTTGACGTACATGGACATTACATTACTTTTGCGGAATATTTAATACATGACAAAAACAGACGCCCAAAGATTGTATTAGTTTAGTGTCTTTGGAAACTCAGAACGTAATCTTCTAATCATGGTGAAAGATCTTCAACATCTCCCATAAAGATCTTCCGCTTATGGTTTTCTTACCTAAAACCCTTATTTATATCCTGGGGAAAAGAAAACATTAAATGGGTGAGCTCAAATTCGTAGTAATGGTAAACATAGAGAACATAAAATAATCCATAAACATTTGAATTCCAAAACATGAACACAAAATCTAAACATCAAAATCTTGAGAAAAGACATAAATCATGGAAGTACATAAGGAATATATCATAATGGATCATCAATCATGATAAAATAGCATTGGAATAAAGCATGTAATTGTGGAAACCATTAAGAACATGATATGATTTCCATAGTTTCCAAGGCATTGCTGCCAAGACCATCTTAGTGGACAAAGTCCCTTTCTGAATCGAGTTCACTCCTTGTTCCAGTCCTGTATCACTGAACCGGATTAACTTACCATTCTAGCCATGTATATCTCATGAGATATAAATCTTTACCAAATGCATTGGAGGGAGATATAGGTCCCACCATCTCATATTGAAATCATTCTTACGTGTTCCACAAAACAATCATAAATCATTCATCATGACCCAAGAATAAAATGGGTTTCATAAACATCATCCCCTCATAACATAATCCATATAAAACAAATGGATATAATTTCATCATACGAAAATTGAAACCATGTAAATCATAGATATATTATACTTGAAACATACACATATGAAATAATGTCATCTAAGATGGAAAATGGTTTTGATAAAACACTTGAAATGAATTCTTGAGGAAAATATCCTTCAAAATCATTTTCTTTTAACAAAATTCCATGAAATTTTAAAAGAATAAGATTTTGTTGAAAATAGTCATGAAATCTTGTAGAGTAATCTTCTTGAAAATAAGGCGTTATGAAATTTTAAAAATCCGTTCATGCCGTATAAGTTAAAAAATCATTCTCCTCGTACTTTTGTCGAAAAAGACAAAAAGTTCCTTGTATGGTAAATAAAAGAAATATTCCTTTCATAAAATGTGGTAAAAGTAAAAAAAATGGGTAAAAAGGAATATAAACATACATGAAACCATTTTTAGAAAACAGGGACATGAATGATAAATATAACCCCAGTAAATACTTATGAATAAATAATCTCGGATAAAAACGAGATTGGAAAAATTATCCCTTACCTTATGTCTGATATGCTTCATATGTATCCGAACATCCTGTATAATGATTTAAATAATGTCATTGACTTATTACATAATCATATTCATTGTTATGATATCATATATAGTTTACTTATGACTTTATATTACCCGTTCTTTTGTAAATTCGATGTAAAAGCAGCGATTTGTGTAAAATCGTTTCATTTATTGTACATGTTTCGACTTTTGTTTTGGATATTATTACTTATATCCTGATTTACTTAATTCCAGAATGTAAAAAATGATTTATATATAATATATATTTAGTATATACATATATATATGATAGATCGATAAATGGAATGAAATACACTATTCATTGAGACAGTAGGTCGTACGTACGCATGAACGTTGTTTTCGTTTCCTTATTAAATTGAAGGGAATTAAGTAGATGACATAAATATATATATAAATAAATAAAGTATCATTATTATGTCATATATTTCATTATTATTCATTATATATTCTTTATAATCATTCATGAATGGTTAACATGGAGAATGAATCTCATCGCGTCGTGGAGACGGTAGTTCGTACGTACGCACGAGCGATGATATCATTTTCATGATCATGGAATTGTATTTAAGTGTATGTATAATATTTCAGAATCAATATCACTTTAAAATAATAATATATAGTTATTTATTTACACCATTATACCCATCCATGTAAGGCGGTGGTCGAAAACAGATTACACCACGGCGTGGAGATGGTATTTCGTACGTACGCACGCACGGTGATTTCATTTTCCGTAGGATGGATACAAGGTGAAATATGGTTGTTTAATATTTATAATAACATATCAGTATATATTTAATACTTATGTAATTACTTTATAATGAGACAACTAAAGAAGAATAAGTAGAAGAAGAAATAAACATGAGAGAATCGGAAGAAGAGATTACATCTTCTTTGACGCACCTCCTTTAAGCCTTCTCTTAAGGATGTAGAGTTGGCCTTTTTAAAAGACCAGAACCTCAAGAATGTTTATAGGGAATTGGATAAGAGAAATGGGCAGGGGTTGGCCGAGATTCATGGCTCAAAATTTTGTGAAGAGAATAGGGAAGGGGTGCCCTTTTTATAAGGGGGGAGAGGGGCACCTTTGGAAAAACTTAAAATATTATTTAATAATAAAGTTATATTCGGTTTATAATAGCTCCAAATTGATTTATTTCTAAGATAAAGTTAGTATGGGTCGAACTCCTCTCAACCAATAGGTTTTATTCAAGTTTAGGTTACTATTTTAACCTTATCTTTTAGATTTAACTCGAAGTTAAATAATTTAACTTTTACCGTGTCTTCTTGTTTTCTTACACTATATGGTTAATAAACTTACTATAACCAGCCAAACGAACCCCAAGTGGTTCATTATTTATATATATAACCTAATCTAAGTCATTTTTCCGAACATTATATTTTTAGGAATATAATAACAATTAATAATATAATATTTGTTTTAAAACCTATTTTATGTCAATTTTGACACTATTTGGTAATTTATTTTTTTGAAAATTATAACAGCATTATTAGCTCGAAAAAAGTTAATTAAATTAATAATAACATGTCATATTAACCTATAAAATTAGTTTAATTCATAAAAAGTCTCAAATTACATTTATTTTTGTATTTATAATATCAATTATTTTAATATTTTATTATTTAGGTAATTATTGCAACACCATTGTGTCATAAATAACTTAAATTATTTAATGTCTAAAAATTAAAAATAAAATAAAATTAGGTAGGAAATCGTTTTATATTTCTAATAAATATTTATAGTCGAATTTATATTATTTATAACCGTATTTAAAAATGTTTTAGTTATTAAACTTTGATTTTAACTATTTTAACTATTCTTTAAATAAAATAATATTAAATGTCCTAATCTAATCCAAGTGTACCTAAATGGTCATATTTTATTCCTAAGGTTGTTTTTGGTCGAATTAAACTTATCCAATAGAATTAGTACATGTGTTAGGGTAATAATAATTTCATTTTTACCCTTAATTACCCTATTTACTTCTAACCGTGGTAAATAAAAGTAAAAAGTTGCTATTCACCAAAAATTATTTTTATCTTATTGAACCACATTTTACTCCTTGATATTAACCGTGTCTCTCGGATTTTCAAAATTCCACTCACAGAAGCGTTAAAATTAAGTTTTATGTGAATTTTCAAATTCTCTTAGGAGGTAGGTAAAAGACGGTGAAAATCGCAATTAAATTGTTATATATCTAAAATTATTATAAAATGACTCCAATTAATTACATTGAACTTATATAGGTATTATGTATCAATTTTTACCAAAATTAAATTTAAATAAAATAAATAATTATTTAAATAAAAAGTCGATTTTTAAATAGTAACCCAGTGTTTTCACTATTCATCAAAAATTGAAAGTTTACAGAAAAAATACCAAAAATTAACCCTAGGCTAATTTCGATATTCCAAATCCAAAAACGAAGTCCATTTTGGAAGATAAAATTTATAAAATTTCAAAAAGTGGGTATTACTATTCATAACGGCTAGTTCATAATAATATCATAATAATATCTTATTTAGTGAAACTTGGTAGTGCGTATAACACACGCTATCGTGGAAGGTCGTGGTTGCGTGCAATGAAAACTAAGTGAGGGTTGCGTGTAGTGCAAGATTCATTTTTTATTGTGTATAATAGAATCCAATCATATTTCATTTATACATAGAATATATATATATACACTCAATTTTGCGTAAAATAACTTTTATCAAACGAACTTGAAATTGTGTGTAACATGATCCAAGATTGGTGTTGTGTATACTGCAAGCTAATATGGTGTTACATATAGAACAAGCTAATTTTGGTGTCGCGTACAAAACAAGACATAAATGAAACTAAAAATAATAATTCTCATAAAATATCGGGTTGTTACAATTTATCCTTACTATCTTATCCACACACCAAGTTAAATCATAAGGGCGCCAAGTTCCTTTTGATAGATGAATGTAAAGAAAATTTCATGGAACTAAACTGAATGCTAGTTAGTGAACATGTAATTAACCAATATTTAAGAAAGGTTTGTAATATATATTTATGCATTTAAAAAGGGATTCAGATGAATTCTCATGTATAATAACATGGTTATAGCTTATGCCTCATGAAAATTGAAGGTTCAAAAACAAAATTAACCAACTCCTGATTTGGAGTTAGTTGAGGTAATTTATCATTAAATTTATAGAGTAATTATCTATATTGATAATGTTATGGTATATATACTAATAATATATGTTTAAAGTATATTTTAACATATAAATAGTTTAATATACACTGTAGATTATGGTTTGAACTGATTAAATATTATTACTGATCAATAAATTACCACCCTGGGAAAGTGAACAAGGCAGACAATGCTTTGAGTTGAAAAGGATCTTGCTATCTCATCTATGATTAGGTTCACAAAATATACAATATTTATGGATTTAAAAATGAGGGATATTTAAATATTAAAGTAAGGTAAGAAATATTATCTTTCTCAAATAAGTGTTTAACCATCTATCCCAGTGAATATTAAAAAGGTGTAGAAGAAAGATATAGACCTACAGAATAAGGTCAGAAATGTTTCAGAGTTAAACCATGATTATTATGGAATGATAAGGTTCATTAACCAAGTATAATTTGAATCCATGTCATATTTGAAGAAGGATATATTGGAGGAATCTCATATTTATTCACTCTTTATTCATTCTAGAAGTAAAAAAGGTGTATAGATATTTAAAAGAGTATTTCTGGTGGTATAACATGAAGAGAGATATTATAGAGTAAGTATATAAATGATTAGTATGTTAGTAATTTAAGTTTGAGATATAGAAGTCTAAGGATATGTTTTAACTATTACCCTTACTAGAATAGAAATGGGAAAACATCATCATATATTTTTTTCATTAGAATCCCCAAAACATCTAACATTCATAATGTTATTTGGGTTATAGTCGATATCCTTATAAAGTCACCACATTTAAATTTCATATTATATAACTTATATCTGGATCATATTTCCAATATATATATTAAATAAGTGGTAAGGTTTCATGTAGTACCACATTCTATTATATCTAATTAGTATTTGAGGTTTACCTCAATGTTCTAGTTTATTATTTATTATTCTTTTTATACAAAGTTATGTTTCATCACAACATATCCTCCTCATATATATGGTCAATATGAGAGAACCATTAAAACCTTAAATAATATGTTGAGATCTTATTCTATGGATTTTAAATTTTAGTGGGATCAACAACTTCATATATTATGATTTTTTTTTACAACAATAGCATTCACTCAATCATTCAGATAGATCCTTTTGAATCCCTCTGTGGAAATAATTGTATAAATCCAATTTTATAGGATTATGTTAGAGAAATAAAACTATTGGGACCTGATATAAGAAAGTTATATCCATTCAACAACACATCAATGTAGTTTAGAGTCTAAAAAAATGTTATGTTGTTAATCATAGAGATGATCTAAAATTTAAAGATGGTGAGAAGTTTTATTTTCAAATTTCTCCATTGAATAAGGTTATGATATTTAGAAAGAAATTAAAGTTGTTCCCTAGGTATATTTTCCCTTTTGAGATACTATACTAAGTACAGATGGTTTCTTATCACTTAGTGCTTCCAATAAACCTCTCTTAAGTCTATGATGTGTTCAATGTATCTCTCTTAAGAAAGTGGATACCTATCCCTTCATATGTACTGAACTAAAATGTCATACCAATTTATTAGTATCTCTATTATGTGGAATAATCATTAGATATTTTTTATCATAGAATGAAATTTTTATGAAACAATACCACTCATCTGGTCAAAGTTTTGTGGCGAAACAACCAATTTGAGGAAGTAAAATGGGAACCAGATGATATGATGATGTAGAAGTGTCCTCATTTCTTTGTATAGAAGTTAAATAAAATTTAGGTTGAACTCATATTTAAAGGGGGATATAATGTAACAACCCGAGATTTTATGAATTTTTTTTTCAAATAAATTTAATTTTTTTATAACTTGTGTTACATGAAACCCTGAGTTTTAATGAACTTTAATATAGTATATCATTATACCCAAACTGTTAAATTGGTGGGTATATGTAGGAATAACCTAATTATAAAAAAATATGTTTTACACATGTAAAAAATAAATTCATTGGTTATCAAGTGATTAGAAATGAAAATAAAAAAAAAATTGAAAGTTAAAAAAATATTTTTCAGAAAAACTGTTTTTACGCATGTAAAGGGATTCTATCTTAATAAATTAAATTATATTATATTTTTGAATTGTGATAATGTAATTTATATATTATATATTCAATGAAATTATTTATCATTCATCTAAAAAATCAAGGCATGGGATAAGAATAATCTTGTTTTATGCTTCAAAACAATATTCTTCTAAAAATTTGTTGTGTTGTGTTTTCACACATGTTTTTAAACTAATGTTTTATAATTTTATAAAAAAATTAAAAATTTATATTAATTTTTTAAATTATCATGTCAAATTTATTTTATGGTTAATTTTTTATAAATTTATGAAAATATTAATTTTTCAATGAATAGTGAAAATACTAACATTCAATAAAATTTCCCTTTTTGTTTAAATCATTTAAAAAGATTACTTTAGTTTTAAAAAAATTAAAATTAAAATAAATTTAATTAAATTATTATTAATACCATTTATTTCATTGTAATCAATTTAATGTTGAATTTTGATATAAAAACTTGTATACTTATTAATACGTTCTCTTTTGAAAACCCATTTTTTGTAACAAATACGAGATCAATTTTAAATTAAATTATACCAATTTTTAATTGAATTTGATAAGATAAATTCCATATTTTTAATAAACATAATTAATATTATTTAATATTTTGAACTTAATTTTTTGTCATAATAAATAGTAAAAACTTTAAGAATTAATTTCCATGATTAAGGTTAAAACGGGGTTTTGTGTGTTACATACGCATGTGATAGAATTAACTTTCCACAAACATAAACATTTTAATTGAAAATTATATTTAATAATTATAATAATTGGTTCCAAATTATCTAATAAGGCTCATTTTATTTTTAGTCTTAAAAATAAATTACCTAGGTAAAAAACTAGTTTATTTGATGACAACAGGGGATAACATGCTTAAAACATGTATCATTTTTAGTTTTGGAGGTGTATATAAACCATATATTACCTTTAATCCCTTATTTTTAAATTTTTGAGTCCCATGTATTGATAGTGACTTCCCATTATATAATAGTTTGGAGTATTTATAAAAATTACACTCTTTCTTACTTATAAAAACGCACCTCTCATCCGCTTTTCATTATACTTCCAAAGAATTTTGGTTCTAAAAATACCTACCCAATCCCATTACGTTATTCCCTCCCCATGTAATATATTCATATTAATTATTATTAAACCCTCCTAGGAAGTATTTTTTTCTATCCTAAATTGGTTTTCCGAAGAAGAGGTATCATTCTTAACCAATAGTTCTTATTTTATTTCTTTTTCCACCACATTCAAGTATTCTCCAAATATGAAGAAATAATAACACAAATATCTTACATATACTCATGTTTAATTATTTTAATTTAATAACCTATATCTATCTCCTCATACATCAAATGGGGAATGAAACTGTCAATCATGTGTATGAAGGACTACCACATCGGAAACTGATGAAATTCATTTTTAATCTCTGCCTCTCACTGAGGGATGTAATGATGGATTTAAATTATATGTATGATATTTATGAAATTATTATACTTATTTAATTATAATATTACATTTACCTTCTTACATTCCAACCAGTTGAAAAATGATAATTTTGCTTGTGCATACATGTGGACTACTGCCTCCACGAAGTGATGTGATACGTTTTTCAGTTTATTTCGACATGGATGATAAAAATTATATATTTAATGAATATATATATGATATTTATTATATAAATTTTTTTTGGGTGGTAAATTAATATTTAAATTTCTTTTATTCCATATATTAAAAAAATGAATATATCATTCATGCATACGTACAACCTACCATCTCCGTGAACGATGTAATTTATTTCTTTATCTCCATAATTTAGGGATGACTCTAAATATATATATATATATATGTATATGTATATGTATATATATATTATTTATATACTTTTTAACATTCTAGATATGATGGAACCACGGTAAAATTACAAGTACAGAATACTACTGAACAAAAACATATATGAAAAACTAAACAATTAACACCTATAATCAATGATTTTAATATAGAATTATTAATTAATAGATGTTGAAATATTATAAGTATATAATTTTTGATATTATAAGTATTTAAATTATTCTAGTTTATAATTATAATAAATTTATATTTATTATACAGTAGGTTAGAGTGCTTTCGAAGCAAGTGGAACTCGTGGTAAGGGATTTTCCTCTCACTTTTATTTCTGTGAGACACATGTCATATTCACCACATGTTTCTTTTTTGTGGTGTATATATTTACCATTAATGTATTTTATAATTATTTTTATGAAAATTATGGTGAATTATATATCCATATAATTTTCTTTATTTCATGTGGATTATTATTTAAAAACTACTAATGTGGTAAGGGTTTTATGTTACAATCTCATTGTTAATCATGCATGTGATGATAAATTTCAATATATACCTCTAAATAATCTCATTAGTTTTATTATATTATGTTTATTTCATGAAAATACAATTTTTCCTTTCATTTTCCTCTCTTTATAAAATCAATATTCCAAAATAATGGTTTTTAAAGAAAAACCAACTTTATTTATATCTTCAGTAAATAATCCATTTCTTCCATATCCATACTTTATAAAAACGTTTTAATTAATTATTTAATATTCCAATATTATTTTTTAATGTAATTTTTACCCATTTTTTACTTTTTTCAAAATGGTTAAAAGGTATAATTTTTTTCAAACAATTTATTTTTCACCTTTTACCGACAATGTGAATGGAATCTTTGTTTTAATGTATATGGCATGTACATAATTTTCCGCCATCATCGCCACTCAATTATTTAAATATTCCATCACATGTAACAAATTTATTATTCAAATAATATTTTTTCTTTAATATTTGTGAAGTTTTTATATTTTAAAAAGTGATTTTCAAAGGGAAAATGTTATTTTATTCAAGAATGTTTTAATTAAATCTTAATGGTACTTATATTCATCAATGAAAAAAACCATTTATTACACCTATGATATACTAGGGATATGATCCAATGATACCATCCCAATTATATCCCTGTATGGTTTATAATTATGGTGAAAATATGTTTATGATGCCTTTTTCTTTTCAACAGGTTATGCTATGATAAAATGTTTATGAAACCCATTTCCATTGTATGGGTTATTATATGATTAATGTTTTATGATATTTTTATACACATATATTTTATTTTCATTATTAGATAGTTGGTACTAGAATTATATATTCATCCAATGCATTCGGTAAATATTGATATCTCTTAAGATAAATAGGAATGGAATGGGGAGTGAACCTAGTTTAGTAAGAGAATATTTCCATCATGATAATCATGGTAGTGGACCATGAATATTGAGTTGGTTTGGGGATTATACCCATTCCTCTATGAAATCCATGTAAATGATCCTTGAATACTATGAAAATGATTTTCTATGATAATATTTATACCAAAAACTTATTTTTCATGTTAATGTTATTCTCTCAAGTATTTTGTTATTTGATTCCTTTATGATTCATGTTATACAAAAACTATCTAGATTTATTCCATGAATCATGTTTATGATCTATGATATGAAGGGTATGGTTTTCAAATGTTATTCTCATGTTATCATATCGTTATACTCATGTTGTGTAGATATCTCCCATATTTACTCTTACCAAGTATATGAGCTCATCCGTTATTATATTCCATTTCCCAAGGTTATAAAGAAATTTATTGTGTAATATATATCTAATAAGGTTTATATTTATGCAGAACAAGTTGTTTGTGTATCCATTTTTTCAAAGGAACTAGACCAATATGATTCTGGCATGGATGTTTTGTTATATAATGAATATTCATATATTAAAATGTGATATCTATATATGAAATATATGATTTATTATATCCTTTATATGATGAGTATGGTATTTGAAACATTTATTTTTATTGGATGAGAAATTTTACGGCCTTACCCATATAGTAAAAATGATGTGCTAATCTATTTGGGTGATGGGAATGTGATATGCTCATTAATAAAGGTGAATAACATGTGATAAACTAATCAATATGGTTAGTATATACTCATAGAATCAAGAATGTATGAGTAGATATATGGGATTTAAACACTCCATGTCTCATAATAACTAAATGTCTTATAGAAATGAGTCACATGAAAATGGATGATTTTATATGATGTATTGGTTTGACATAGTTATAGAGGTACATATATTTGATGGAGTAGACATAAACACCCTTTGTATCTTGAGTAAATATTATTATTTTCGAGTGAATTATCTTTTCATACATTTATGGATTCAATAATTCATATTTTTTCAATTCTATAAATTAATATGACATCAAATTTTGTTGATGACTAAATAGTGTAGCACCCCAATCATTTTTTGGTATGTTTCTCTTAAATACACTATATTCATTAGGTAGCCTATATTTCATGAATCACTGAGAACTTATGGAACAAAACATGGTTACATATATGAGATAGCCATAACTTAGCCACTAAACATAAATTTACCAGTAATGTGATTTGAATTTTAAAAATCTGATATACATGGTTGTGTTCAAGATGATATTTAGAGTCTGATAGAATTAACTTAATTTTTAGTGAATAGTAATCTACCCTTATGAAAAGTAACTTACCCTTAGGAATATTAAATTACCCTTATGAATATTAATATGAATCTTATAAAAGGTATCCATACCCTTGAGTGTATAAATGAATTTAGACACCCTACAGATGAAGATGAATATTCTAAGCATTTATATATTTCAATTAAATAATGATTTAATTAAATATTTAATTAATCATATTTAGAAAATTATTTTTGAAAAATGGACTTCATTTCTGGATTATACACATTGAAAAATAGTTAGGGTTAATTTTTTGGATTTTTCTAAAAACTTGAATTTTTGATGAATAGTGGCATACCATAAATTGCAAAATTAAGATAAATACACTAATTATAGAGTCATGTGCGATGTTCTGATGATGTAAGCCCACTTGGTTTAGGATCACATGATAAAATTACTATTCTTGGTCATGTAATACTCATTATTCCTTGTCTTGAGGAGAAATAATAAATTAATGAGATTTATATTAAGAAATCCTCTCTCCCCTCCACTATAAAACCCCCCTCTCACTCCCCCCCCCCCCTTTCATTCACCCCTATAAAGACTTGTGCCTTCTCCAAATTCTGTCAAAATACCTTTCCAACCTCCTCCCCCACGTCCATAAAGCTTTGGTCTCATAAAGAGACCAAAACCTCTCCCCTAATACTTTCTCAAAGGAGGAAGTCTCAAGAGGTAAATTCCTCTTTCAAATCCCTTCTTTTCTTTTAAGTTCTTTTATTTTTGTTTCTTTTCTCACCTCCCTTCACCAAAATAGTATGATTAATCCAGTAACATACATGTGCTAGAATGTTTTCATGCTAATGGTATATATTCCATTATCTTCTCTCCTTTCCCCACTTTTATTTGAGAGAAACGAAAGCATCGTTTGAGATGTGTTAATTTATCACATTCAAGGACAACGGTTTATCAATTTCTATTATAATATTTAATTATGGTAAAGAAACCATTTGTGTTATGGTTGAACCAGATTATTATGTAATATATCCTATTTTTAATTTTGTAATACTTTTGTACACATGGTATTAAGTTATAAATCAAAAAATGTTCATCGTAGTCAAACCCACCGATTAACCAAAATGGTTATCACTAAGGTTATATATATATATATAAATTCGACTTCAATATAAGTAAACCAAATTAAATTTAAAACCATGTAATCTCCTGGATGTTCACTAATAGTGTATAAATTCATTTCCGGACAACCACATCCATCTTATATATTTATCTGAACTTGAATATAAGTGAGCCAATCATTTAAAACCAAGTAACCAAATGCGCCCGAACAATGAAATTGATCCTTATAACCAAACAAAAAAGACTATAATGAACTAAAAAGTATTATAATAAATCATTTACATATAAAATATTTTCTGTAATTATGAATTAATAATCCTAATTTTTTTATTCTGGTCTTTAATAACAAGTCAAGAACACCTTCAAGCATAAGGTAAGGGATCCTCTCTCTCACTTTTATTCAAGAATCCACTCTATCTTGTGTGCTTTTGTTTTTAATTTATAATGATGGGGTATGTTTTCTCACCTCCCCAATACTTCCCTTTTGACATATAAATAATGGGATACCCCTTTACCTCTCATTAATACCTTTCAATAACACTCGTTATCGTTCCAAAATGTTTGTAAAAGGTTTTCTCATCTCATCTTCAATTCTGTGGGATTTTCATTGTTCGCCTCTTATTTCTTATGTGTAGTGTAGGTGTACTGCCATTTAACATATGTTATCATGGTTATCATTATATTAATTATATTCTGTGACTCTTTTGTTGGTTATTAACTTTTTTCATATGACTCAATTGAATACAACATGGTAACGAGCTTTGTCTCAATTTTCACTTCATTTTGACTTGCTTAGTAATTGTGCACCTACTCTTTCTTATGTGGTGTACCTACTTCCCATTTGAGATCACTTTTCAATTGAAATTATATTCCATTTAAATATCCATATTCTCATATCGTGGATATTATTATTGTCTAATCCATATACCATTTGACATACGGTATTTATTTTGAATGTTGTTTTGACTGTGGAAATGTTGATGAATTTGTATCCTCTATTCTATACGGATAATGTAAATACATATCGCTCTTGTATTGAAACTATTTATAAAGAATTATTTGGATGTAGAGGTGGGTGGGGACTACTACAGCCCCTCGATGCATCGGTAGGTCTCATGAGACAAAACAGTTTGGTGACAGACCCTTCGATTTTGTTTCCAAAAATTCAGACGGGTTTCTACCCATAAAACTAAACCATTTTTACGGTATTATGGTTCATGTGCCAGATACATGACATCCAATTAATAAGCATTCTCTTTATTCAATATCGGTTAGTATTACTATCCATGAGGTTTTTACTATGAAAAAATCTTTGGATGCAGTTTCATTCTCATTTTATTAATGGCATTAGTTGTTCATTTATTCACTATGTCATTTTGGTTATGTAAAGTTGACTATGATTCACTTACTATTGTACTTATTATTCTGCTATTTGTAACCTTAATGAGCATTTGAGCTCACCCCTTTCATTGTTTACCTTCAACAGGTTATGAAGAGGAGTTCATTTATTGAGTGCTTGTGGATGCAGTTTTTGTTTTTCATTATGTATTGTATCTTGTAACCTTATCCAATGTATTTTATGTTAAATCTATGTGTCTAGTTTCTTCAATACTACTAAACTGATAATTCCTTCTGGATTTTCATTCCTCCTAACCATGCCAATATCACAAGTAATGCACCGGCTCCAGCCTAGTGGGGTCGGGGTGTTACAGTTGGTATTAGAAGAAGTTTAGTAGGAAACTTGGAAACTAGAGTAGAAAATATGTAGTAGGGACCAAATCTCTAAGGTAGTATTTTAGGATAAAATTACAAGAACATCCTGGTATTTTGGTAAAGAATAGATTATGTAGATCTTTCAAGCAATACACCCCTGTCTAGATACAAGCAAGTAGAGGCGGCTCTGGTACAGATGTATCTAGGGGTAAAACCTGAAAACACTGCTTTGAACTAGACTCGAATGGGAACTGGTACACGACAACAGGCATTGTTTCACTCTTGTTTACGAAACTCCCTAGGGATATGATAAGGATAATTAATATTTTCTTTACAAGCCATTATGAAGGATTGAAATGTAAATTATTCCTCAAAGAAAACATTTTTCAGATTATGGAATTATCCATGCCTAGGAACTTAATATATGCTAAGTATTTTGTTAAGTAAAGATTATACATTATGATTCATACCATGATCTAGTGTGTGCCATTATCTAGAGATGGCGTCTAATGGAAGAAGGAGAATCAATACTCATGGGAAAGGTAGGGATCTACCTACAGAGCAAGTCAACACAGTCAATGTTGGAGCAGATTAGATCATGACTATATTGGGACAACTTACTCAAGTTGTAACAAATAACCATTCCACACCTCTGTTTGATTGTTTCATGCGATAGAAGCCCCCATATTTCAGTGGGACTACTTATCTAGTGGAATCTCTGCAGTGGATCAAGTCAGTTGAAAAGATATTCATGGCATTAAGATGCAATGAAAATGAGAAGGTGGTGCTGGCAGTATATTGCCTCAAGGGTGACACTGACCAATGGTGGTCCCTGATTCAGAACACCATTGAGGAAGAAGAAATAGAAGATATGGAGTGGAAGACTTTTAAGGAAATATTCTTCAAGAAATATTTCCCTCGTGAGCAACGAACTGAAAGGATGCGGAAATTCCTTAGCTTGAAACAAAGGGTAGAAGACAGTGTTGCAGAGTATGAGGCTACTTTTACAAGGCTGGCCAGGTATGCCGTAGGTTACGTATGTGACTCAGCAGACAAGATTGATCATTTCTTTCAAGGTCTTAAGAAATGTCTTCATAGGGCACTGGATTCTCAAATAAATTCATCATATGATGGAATTTGTAACACCCCAATCTTCTACGGTACGCTTCTCTTTGAATAATGCAATAGTGTGTGTTGTACACAACATCGAGTTCTAACACACCACAACCAATCAAACTAGCCGTTATGAATAGTAATACCCACTTTTTGAAATTTATAAATTTTATTTTTCAAAATGGACTTCATTTTTGGATTCAGAATATCGAAATTAGCCTAGGGTGAATTTTTGGTATTTTTCTGAAAGACTTCATTTTTTGATGAATAGTGAAACCACTAAGTGGTAGTTAAAAAACTGAATTTTTCATAAAAATTAATTTTACCGCTTCTGTGAGTGGAATTTCAAAAATCTGAGAGACTCGGTTAATATCAAGGAGTAAAATGTGGTTCAATGAGATAAAAATAATTTTTGGTGAATAGTAACTTTTTTCTTTTATTTACCACGGTTAAAAGTAAATAGGATAATTAAGGGTAAATATGATATTAATATTACCCTAACACATGTCCTAATTCTATTTTACAAGTGTATATTGAACAACAATAACCTTAGGAATAAAATATTATCATTTAGGTCCACTTGGATTAGATTAGGACATTTATTATTATTTAATTCAAAGAAGAGTTAAAAGAGTTAAAATCAATGTTTATTTACTAAAACATTTTTAATATAGGGTTATACATAAGGTAAATTCGATTTTAAATATTAATTAGAAAGATAAAATGATTTCCTACATAATAATATTTTATTTATAATTTTTAGACAATAAATAATTTAATTTATTTATGACACAATGATGATGCGGTAATTACCATAATAGTGAACAATTAAACTAATTGATATTATAAATACCCAAATAAATCTAATTTGAGACTTTTTATGTATTACACTAATTTTATAGGGTAATATGACATGTTAGAATTTATTTAATTAACTTTTTTCGAAGTAATCATTCTGTTATGATTTTCACAAAAATCAATTTTCCAAATAGTGTCAAAATTGACATAAAGGGGTTTTTAAAACAAATATTATATTATTAATTTATATTCAATTCCTAAAAATATAAGGTTCGGCCAAGAGACATATATCATGATAGTTGTATCATTAATGGACCACTTGGGGGCCTCTTAGAGGTATATAGTAAGTTTATTAACTATATAATATAAAAATTCAAAGTGGCATGGTAAGTGTCAAACTAATTAACTAAGAGTTAAAACTAAAAGATAAGGTTAGTATAATGACCCAAACCTGACTAAATTCTATTGGTTGAGTGGTTTTTGACCCATTAACACCTTAAAATTCAAATAATCTACTTTGGAGCCATTATAAACCTAATATGAATATATTATAAAATAATATTTCTAGCTTTTCCAAAGGTGCCCCTCCTCCCCCTTATAAAAGGACACCACTTCTAACCAATTCTTCACACCTTCAAAGCCTTTTGGTTCGTCCAACCCCTGCCCAAATACTCTCTCAACTTTCCTCACTACAAATTAGAGGCCTTAGTTTGATCAGAAATCCAACCTAAGGAGCCCTTTTGATCAAAAAAACCAGAAGAACCCGAAGAAGATGTAATGTTTTCACCACCCTTTTTCAAATCCATTTCTTCTTCAGCTTCCTATTTCTTTGTTATTACCATTATAAAATAATGAATCCAGTATCTCCTATATACTTTAATATTATTATAAATATTTTATAACCATATTCAGTATTCTATCCATCCTTTTAATGACATGTCACCATACGTGCGTACGTACGGCTTACCGTCTCCACGTCGTGGTGTAATTGTTATTCAATAAATTATTATTTGGATGGGTATAATAATGATGTGTAATTCGTGTAAATAATAAATATAACATGATAATGATTCTGTATATATGATATACCATCCAATTAAATATTTTTTTAATATCAAAATAATGATATTGTCGCTCGTGCGTACGTACGGACTACCGTCTCCACGAACGCGATGAGATTCGTTCTCCATCGTATCCATTCAAATATAATTATAAATTTCTGATTTAAAAATAATGTTTAAGGACTTGATATAATTTTGGATATGAATAAGATACAACCTATCCATAAAAAACACGTCTTATGTAACAAAACATATAAAATAAAACGAGTAAGTTAACACCCGAAACGACGATAATACTAAGATATTATTAACAAAGAAATGTTAAAAGATCATATATGATATCATATTAATATATATAATTCTTGTATAATTTAATAACAATTATTTAACCATTATACAGGAGGTTAACCTACCCCAACCAAGGAAAAGTACAAGGTAAGGGTTTATTTCGCAATCTCTTCATTATCTGAGGTTGTTTATAAGTAATAATCTACTGGGACTTCTTTATCATCCACATACATGTTTCTTAAAAAAGTATTTAAAAACATTTTTACTAATTAATAGAATATGGGTTAAATTCATTTATACCATTTTTGACTTCTATAAGTGGTTTATAAAGGAATCTTTCCTTCTTTTTCCAAACAAGGTCCTTTTTAACCTTTTTGACAGAATTAAGGTAAGAATGCTTTTTTTAACTTATACGGTGGGTGCAGCTATTTTCTGCCATTATAAAATCTTCAAAGCTTCCCTTACAAGCTTATAAGAAAATTGTCAAAGTAAATGTTTTATTTTATAATTATGTTATTTTTAAATGATTTCAAAAAAAAGGATATTTCTCTCAAATATTTTTTATTTCATCTATGTCAACATCCATTGATGGATTTTAAGCTTATTTGAAGTTGATTTATTATGATACAAAACTTCCATATTGTATTGATGGTTTTGTGATTTGTTTGAATGTGGATGTGTTATTTTTATACCATTCATGGTATATGGAAAAAGTATTGACATTTCGTGTGCTAGTTTTAATACGAATGTTTATGTTATATTTAAACCTGTTCATATGAGGAATCCATTGGACTTAATATGTGATGGGTGGAGCCTGCTATAGGTCCTCGATGCATTGGTAGGTCTCATGAGACAAACTAGTGTCTTGGCACAAGGCCTTGGAAAAATCTTATTTTGTTGTCTTGGCACGAGGCCTTGGCTATGTGGTTATGATATTCTGGCATTATGCATTCCATCATTATGAAATCGGTTATTGATATTGCATGTGATTATTCGATTAGTAGAATATCCATGTGAATAAGTAAATGGAATTATTTCATTTTATTTTTTCCATACTATATTGAAGTTCAAGTTTAAAAGTCTTGTTTTAGTTATACATTGCCTTAAATGTTTATTCTTATTTATGAAAGTTTCCGCTATATTGTTATCCTTACTGGGCATTTGAGCTCACCCCTTTTCTATGTTTTATTTTTCCTAGGATGTGAAGAAGTAATTTATGAATGACCTGCAGGGATAGTATGATGGGATAAGAGTGTGGAGTATGGAGACTATATTGTTGTAGTTTTCATTTTATGATGTAATGTAAACTTTATGAATATATCTACTGTTTCCAAGGCTACTAAAATAATCGGAATTTTGATATTTGATCTTTCTTGTGATCATACCAATGTTATGTAATAATGCACCAACTCTGGGTAACTGGGGTCGAGGCGTTACAGTTGGTATCAGAGGAAGTTTAGTACAAACCGTGGAAGCTAGATTTAGATAAACTCTGATTAGAGCACATAGACCTAAGATGGACTTTGAGGATTAGTATAGAAGAACTTCCTAGAATTTTGGTATTATATATATTTTGTGAGTTTTCTGATCAATACATCTCTGTCTAGATACGAGCAGGTAGAGGCGGCTCTGGCACAGATGTACCTAGGTGTCAAACCTGAAAATACCGCTTTGAGCTTGACTTGAATGGGAACTGGTGCACGACAACGGGTCTTGCTGCACTCTTGGTTACGACACTCATGGGGGATATGCTTAGGATAACTCTCATTTTCTTTACAAATAATTATGAAGGGTTTATGAGTATATAATTCCTCAAAGAAAACATTTTTTATGATTATGGATTATATCCATAAATATTTCAATTTAGGTTAACTGTTTTATAAGTATGGAATTATGTATTTTGATTCATAAACTGATCTAGTTTATGCCATTGTTTAGAAATGGTTCCTAGTGGAAGAAATGGAAACCGTATCCATGCACACACTCCATGTAGGGATTTCCCTCCTGCTCAAGATAATTATAGTGGAGCTGGTGATGCAACTGGTGCTGGTCAACTAATCACCATACTGGGACAACTCACTCAGGTTATGAATAATAACCTTACCCGTATGGAGCACCCTGATCCGCAGCGTGGAGGATCAATGTTAGATCGCTTCATGAGGAAACAAGCACCAATGTTCAATGGGAGTACAAATCCCTTAATAGCTGAGCAATGGATAAATTCCCTAGAGAAAATATTACAGGCTTTGGGGAGTAGTGAAAGGGAAAAAATTGTCATGGCAGTTTATCGCCTCACTGGAGATGCTGATCAATGGTGGTCATTGATTCAAAACATAGAGGAAGATGATGAAGTATCAAATTTGGAATGGATTGAGTTAAAAGATCTGTTTTTAGAAAAATACTTTCCTCGTGACCATCGAGCAAATATGGAAAGGAAATTTCTGAGTCTAAGACAAAAGGAGGATGAGAATGTCACAAAGTATGAGGCTAACTTTACAAGGATAGCAAGGTATGTTGGAGATTATATACGTAACCAAAGAAGTAATATTGATCATTTAATTCATGGGTTAAATCCATTTCTCTGTCGAGCATTAGTCTCACAATCATTCTCGTCATATGAAGACATTGTCTCATGTGCTATCAAGACAGAAAAGGAATTCTCTAAGTCTTATGACTTTAAAGAAAAGCAAGAGAATAAGAGATCTACTGATCAATCTGGGAATGGAAATAAAGCGAAGAAGGGAAAGGTTGAATATCCATCCTGCAGTAAATGTGGAAAGAAACACCCCGGTACTTTCTTAAAAGGAACGGGAGTCTGTTACAAGTGTGGTGAAAAAGGCCACCAAGCTCGTGATTGCAAGGGGAAGAATGAAGCTACCGATGTCCAATGCTACAATTTCAGGGAGATGGGACATTATGCAAATAAATTTCCTAAGTGTCAAGGGAACTTACCTCAGAAAAGGCCAAGGTATCAAAGCCAAGAATATGATATCACTACTGCTGAGGTAGAAGCTCCGAAAGACGTGGTGTCAGGTAATTTAATGGTTTCCTCAAGTTTAGAAAATGCATTATTTGATTCTGGATCATCGCATTGTTTCATATCTTCCCAGTTTGCTAAGAAAATTAGATATTTCCAATTTGATTTAACAAGGGAGTTGTCAGTTAAAACTCCTAAGGGGAGTATCATTGCAACAAAGTTTTGTGAATAAGTCCCCATTAGAGCACATAAATGTTATTTATCTGCTGATCTCATCGTCATACCTATGATTGAGTTTGATATAATCCTCGGTATGGACTTGCTTTCGGACCATGATGCGAAGATTTATTGTAAGAAGAAGGAGGTTACGATTTTTGATGATGATGATAAGGGACACCTTATCATTAGAGCAGAATCATCACCACCTAATTCTTATCTAGATCCACCCCCAGTAGCTCAACTAAATTCAATTATTGGGGAGGAAGAGGATGAAATTATAGTGGGTGAGGAAAGGAATGTTCAAATAGAGGATGTACCTATTGTGAAAGAATATGTAGATGTGTTTCCTGAATATTTACCTAGACATCCTCCAGAATGAGAAGTTGAGTTTTCCATTGATTTAATTTCTGGATCAAGGCCTATATCAAAGACCCCTTATATAATGGCCACTATAGAATTAGTTGAACTAAAGAAACAACTAGATAAATTGAGTAATAAGGGATTTATTCTCCCTAGTGTTTCTCCATGGGGAACCCCTGTTCTTTTTGTTAAAAAGAAAGATGGATATATGAGGTTATGTATCGACTACAGGGAGATCAATTCTATAACAATAAAGAACAAGTATCCACTACCTCGCATTGATGATTTATTTGACCAACTACATGGATCTCAATACTTTTCAAAGATTGAACTTTGATCTGGATACCATCAGTTGTGTGTGAAGAAGGAAGACATTCCGAAGACATCATTTAGAACCAGGTACGGGCATTACGAGTTTACAGTAATACCTTTTGGATTGACTAATGAACCCTCTGAATTCATGGATTTGATGAATAGAGTTTTCAAGGAATATATCAATCAATTTGTGGTGATATTTATTGATGATATCTTGGTATACTCCAAAAGCTATGAAGATCATGAAAATCACTTTCGTGTTATCCTGAAGACTCTCAGAAGACATGAATTATATGGGAAGTTTAGAAAGTGTGAATTCTGGCTTCAGGAGAATTCTTTTCTTGGCCATATTGTCTCTAAATATGGAATCTCTGGTGATCCTTCTAAGACCAAGGCAATCCAAGAATGGCCAGAACCTACGAGTATAACTGAGGTATGCAGTTTTATTGGTTTGGTAGGTTATTATCGACGTTTCGTCCATAATTTTGCTCGGTTGGCTAACCCATTAACAAAGCTCACACGTAAATGGGGTTAAATTTGTTTGGACAAAAGAGTGTTAAGAATGTTTCAAATAACTGAATAGAATATTATTCAATGCTCTTATATTGAATCTACCATCGGGGAAAGATGGGTTCGTTATTTATAGTGATGCATCGAAGAAAGGACTTGGCTGTGTCCTTATGCCAAATGATAGGGTTATTGCCTATGCATCACGACAGTTGAAAATTCATGAACAAAACTATCCTACTCATGATCTTGAGTTAGCAGTTGTGATCTTTGCTTTGAAGATATGGAGGCACTACCTCTATGGTGAAAAATGTGAGACTAATACTGATCACAAGAGTTTGAAGTATATTTTCTCCCAAAAAGAACTCAACTTGAGGCAAAGGAGATGGCTTGAATTACTCAAGGATTATGATTTTACGATACACTACCACCCGCAGAAAGCAAAAAAGGTGGCAGATGCTTTGAGCAGAAAAGATCATGGATTTTTGAACAATATGAGAATTTAAAGGGATCCAATTTTCATGGATCTAGTGAAGATGGACATGGGAATAACCAGGGAAGGTAAAACATCAATTCTTTTTCAAATGGTTTCCAAACCATCTTTACTAAAAAGGATTAAGAGTTCTCAGACCGATGATGAAGAATTTCAAAAGAAGATTAAAGTTTTGAATGATGGGAAATTGAGAGACTTTGTGTATGAAGAAGGAATTTTGAAATTACGGAATATACTTTGTGTTCCCGATATTCCTGATCTAAAAAGGGAATTGATGGATGATTCTCATAGTTCAAATTTCTCTATACACCCTGGGATCACCAAAATGTATAGAGATTTGAAGGAACATTTTTGGTGGGACAACATGAAGAGGGAGATTGTTGATTTTTTGTCAAGATGTATGGTTTTTCAACAAGTGAAAGTTGGAAGGCAACAGCCTGCTGGAGTACTGCAACCTCTTCCCATACCTAATTGGAAATGGGATAATATCACGATAGACTTTGTCATGGGACTACCAAAGACTCCTATAAATAACGATGCAATATGGGTTATTGTTGATCGTCTTACAAAGTCAGCATATTTTCTTGCTGTAAGAGAAGATCTACCATTGGAACGTCTAGCAAGACTATATATTGATGAAGTTGTGAGACTTCATGGAGTACCCCTATCGATTGTTTCTGATCGTGATCCCCGTTTTACTTTAAGATTCTGGAAAATTCTTCATAAAGCCCGGGATATTGAACTTCATTTGAGCACTGCCTACCACCCTCAAATAGATGGACAATCAGAACGAAGTATTAAAACCTTAGAAGACATGTTTAGATCCTGATCACTTGACTTTCAGGGTATGTCGGATCAATATTTACCTCTGGTATAATTTTTCTATAACAATAGCTTCCATTAGAGTATTCAGATGGCACCATATGAAGCGTTATACAGAAAGAGATGTCGCACACCAACCTGTTGGGATGACGTTGGTGAAAGAAAACTTGTAGGCCCAGAACTGGTGGAGGAAACGATGGAAAAGGTGAAGGTAATCCAAAACCATATCAAAGCAGCTCAAAGTAGGCAAGAAGCTATGCCGATAATCAAAGGAAGGATTTTGAATTTCAAGTCAGTGATCATGTTTTCCTGAAGGTATCTCCAGGGAAGGGAGTCATACATTTTGGTCAGAAAGGTAAATTGAGTCCCAGGTACATTGGACCTTTCGAAATTCTAGAACGAAATGGGGATGTAGCTTACTGATTGGCAATGCCGCCAAGTCTCTCCAAAGTTCACGATGTGTTCCATGTATCTCTGTTGAAGAAATACATGCCTGACCCAATGCATCTACTCACCTATGAGGAATTAGAACTGGAACCCAATATGTCTTATTGTGAAGATCCTGTCAAGATTCTTGATACGAGAGAACAACTACTAAGAAACCGGATGACTCGTCTGGTAAAAGTCTTGTGAAGAAACCATAAGATGGAAGAGGCAACGTGGGAACCCGAGGAACTTATGATGAATAACCACCTGAGTCTTTTCATGCGGTAGTATTCTAGAAATTTCGAGGATGAAATTATTTGAAGGTGGGGATAATGTAACACCCCAAGCTTCTACGGTACGCTTCTCTTTGAATAATGCAATAGCGTGTGTTGTACGCAACATCGAGTTCTAACACACCACAACCAATCAAACTAGCCATTATGAATAGTAATACCCACTTTTTGAAATTTATAAATTTTATTTTTCAAAATGGACTTCATTTTTGGATTCAGAATATCGAAATTTTCCTAGGCTGAATTTTTGGTATTTTTCTGAAAAACTTCATTTTTTGATGAATAGTGAAACCACTAAGTGGTAGTTAAAAAACTGAATTTTTCATAAAACTTAATTTTACCACTTCTGTGAGTGGAATTTCAAAAATCCGAGAGACACGGTTAATATCAAGGAGTAAAATTTGGTTCAATGAGATGAAAATAAATTTTATTGAATAGTAACTTTTTACTTTTATTTACCACGGTTTAAAGTAAATAGGACAATTAAGGGTAAAAATGATATTAATATTACCCTAACACATGTCCTAATTCTATTGGACAAGTGTATCTCGACCAAAAACAAACTTAGGAATAAAATATTATCATTTAGGTCCACTTGGATTAGATTAGGACATTTATTATTATTTAATTCAAAGAAGAGTTAAAAGAGTTAAAATCAAAGTTTATTTACTAAAACATTTTTAATATAGGGTTATACATAAGGTAAATTAGATTTTAAATATTCATTAGAAAGATAAAATGATTTCATACATAATTATATTTTATTTATAATTTTTAGACGATAAATAATTTAATTTATTTATGACAAAATGATGATGCAGTAATTACCATAATAGTAAAAAATTAAAATAATTGATATTATAAATAACCAAATAAATATAATTTGAGACTCATTATGAATTAAACTAATTTTATATGGGAATATGACATGTTATTATTGATTTAATTAACTTTTTTTGAAGTAATATTTCTGTTATGAGTTTAACAAAAATCAATTTTCCAAATAGTGTCAAAATTGACATAAAACAGTTTTTAAAACAAATATTATATTATTCATTTATATTCAATTCCTAAAAATATAACGATCAGACAAGAGACTTATATCATGATAGGGGTATCATTAATGGACCACTTGGGGGTCTCTTGGAGGTATATAGTAAGTTTATTAACTATATAATATAAAAATACAAAGTGACAGGCTAAGTGTCAAACTAATTAACCAAGAGTTAAAACTAAAGGATAAGGTGAATATAATGACCCAAACCTATCTAAATTCTATTTTTTGAGTGGTTTTAGACCCAACCCCACCATAACCTTTAAATAATACACTTTTTATCCATTAGAAACCAAATATTAATTTATTATAAAATAATATTTCTAGCTTTTCCAAAGGTGCCCCTCCCCCTCCCCCCCTTATAAAAGGACACCACTTATAACCAATTCTTCACACCTTAAAAGCCTTTTGGTTCGGCCAAACCCTGAACAAATACTCTCTAAACTTCCCTCACTACAACCTAGAGGCCTTAGTTTGATCAGAATTCCAACCTATGGAGCCCTTTTGGTCAAATCAAAAGAAAGAACCCGAAGAAGAGGTAATGTTTTCACCACCCTTTTTCAAATTCATTTCTTCTTCAACTTCTTCTTTCTTTGTTATTCCCATTCTAAAATAATGAATCCAGTATATCCTATATACTGTAATATTATTTAAAATATGGTACAACCATATTCAGTATTATATCCATCCTTTTAAGGACATGTCACCATATGTGCATACGTACGGCTTACCGTCTCCACGTCGTGGTGTAATTGTTATTCAATAAATTATTATTTGGATGGGTATAATAATGATGTGTAATTCATGTAAATAATAAATATAACATGATAATGATTCTGTATATATGATATACCATCCAATTAAATATTATTTTAATATCAAAAGAATGATATTGTCACTCGTGTGTACGTACGGACTACCGTCTCCATGAACGCGATGAGATTCATTCTCCATCGTATCCATTCAAGTATAATTATCATTTGATGATTTAAAAATAATGTTTAAGGACTTGATATCATTCTGGATATGAATAAGATACAACATATCCATAACAAACACAGCTTATGTAACAAAACATATAAAAGAAAATGAGTAAGTTAACACCCGAAACAACGATAATACTAAGATATTATTAACAAAGCAATGTTAAAAGATCATATATGATATCATATTAATATATATGATTCTTGTATAATTAAATAACAATTATTTCACCATTATACAAGATTTTAACATACCCCAACCAAGGAAAAGTACAAGGTAAGGGTTTATTTCGCAATCTCTTCATTATCTGAGGTTGTTTATACGTAATAATCTACTGGGACTTCTTTATCATCCACATCCATGTTTCTTAAAAATGTATTTAAAAACATTTTTACTATTTACTAGAATATGGGTTAAAGTCATTTATACCCTTTTTGACTTTTATAAGTGGTTTATAAAGTAATCTTTCCATCGTTTTCCAAACAATGTCCTTTTTAACCTTTTCGACAGAATTAAGGTAAGAATGTTTTTTTTAACTTATACGGAGGGTGCGGCTATTTTCCGCCATTATAAAATCTTCAAAGTTTCCATTACAAGCTTATAAGAAAATTTTCAAAGTAAATGTTTTATTTTATAATTATGTGACTTTTAAATGATTTCAAAAAAAGTGATACTTCTCTCAAATATTTTTGATTTAATCTATGTCAACATCCTTTGATGGATTTTAAGCTTATTTGAAGTTGATTTATTATGATACAAAACTTCTATATTGTATTTATGGTTTTGTGATTTTTTTGACTGTGGATGTCTTATTTTTATACCATTCATGGTTTATGGAAAAAGTATTGACATTTCATATGCTAGTTTTAATATGAATGTTTATGTTATGTTTAAACCTGTTCATATGAGGAATGCATTGGACTTAATATGTGATGGGTGGAGCCTGTTATAGCTCCTCGATACATCGGTAGGTCTCATGAGACAAAATAGTGTCTTGGCACAGGGCCTTGTCAAAATCTTATTTGTAGTCTTGGCACGAGGCCTTGGCTATGTGGTTATGATAGTCTGGAATTATGCATTCCATCATTATGAAAGTGGTTATTGATATTGCAAGTGATTATTCGATTAGTAGAATATCCATGTGAATAAGTAAATGGAATTATTTCATTTTATTTTTTCCATACTATGTTTAAGTTCAAGTTTAAAAGGCTTTTGTTTTAGTTATACATTGCCTTAAATGTTTATTATTATTTATGAATGTTTCTGCTATATTGTTATCCTTACTGGGCATTTGAGCTCACCCCTTTTCTATGTTTTATTTTTCCCAGGATGTGAAGAAGTAATTTATGAATGACCTACAGGGATAGTATGAGGGGATAAGAGTGTGGACTATGGAGACTATATTGTTGTAGTTTTCATTTTATGATGTAATGTAAACTTTATGAATATATCTAGTATTTCCAAGGCTACTAAACTAATCAGCCTTTAGAGATTTGATCTTTCTTGTGATCATACCAATGTTATGTAATAATGCACCGACTCTGGGTAACTGGGGTCGGGGCGTTATAGAATTGTATCAAGTGCCGTCAGAATAGAGATGGAATTTAATAGATCAAATCTTTTCAAAGGAAACCAAGATAAGAAGTGGTACTCTGATAACAAAGGAAATGGAGAAGCACCAAAGAAGAGCAAGGGAACGAATTGTTTCCTATTCTGCGAGAACTGTGGAAGGAATCATCTCAGGAAATTCTTGAAAGGAATGGGAGTCTGCTATAACTATGGAGAAAAGGGTCATTGATCCGATGAATGAAAGGGGAAGAAAAAAATCAATGATACTCAATGCTACAATTGTAGAGATATGGGACACTATGCAAATGAGTGTCCTAAACGCCAAGGAAACATGACTCAGAAAAGGACAAGAGAGCAAGGGAGAGCTTATGCAATTACAACTATGGAGGTTTAAGTTCCTAATGATGTGGTGGAAGGTACTTTAATTGTTTCCTTAAACTTAGCCAACACCTTATTTGATTCTGGATCATTGCGTTCATTTATATCTTCTCAGTTTGCCAAGAAAATTAGATATGTCCAATTTGATTTAATAAAGGAGTTGTCAGTCAAAACTCCCAGGGGACATATCATTACAACAAAGGCATGTCGACTAGTCCCCCTCCAGTCACCAAAACTTGCTTTAGTTTCTAACCTTATCATTATACCAATGACTGAATTTGATATAATTCTCGGCATGGATTGGCTGTAAAATTATGATGCAAAGATTTATTTTAAGAAGAATGAAGTTATAATTTTTTAAAATGGTGTAGAATCCCTTGTCTTTAGGGTAGAAACATCGTCACCTCATTCTTATCGAGAACCACCCCCAGTAGCTCTATAGAATTCAATACTTGGAGAGAAAGATAAACCAGCATCTATAGGCGAGGAAAGAAATCTTCAAATTGAAGACGTTCACATAGTGCTAAAGTACATTGATGTATTTACAGATGATTTACCTGGACATCCTCCAGAGAGGGAAGTTTAGTTCTCTATTGATTTAATTCCAAGTGTGAGACCTATATCAAAGACCCCTTATAGAATGGTCGTTGTGGAGTTAGTGGAGCTAAATAAACAACTAGAGGATTTGAGTGACAAAGGATTTATTTGAACTAGTGTTTCTCTATGGGGATCCCCGGTCCTGTTTGTTAAGAAGAAAGATGGACCCATGAGGCTATTTATTGATTATAGGAAAATCAATGCTATTAAAATAAATAATAAGTAATCTCTGCCTCGGATTGATGATTTATTTGATCAACTCCATGTAGCCCAATACTTTTCGAAGATTGACCTTCGGTCTGGATATCATCAACTACATGTGAGGAAGGAACATAATCCTAAGACAGCATTTTGAACTGGGTCTGGGAATTATGAGTTTATGGTAATTCCATTTGGAATGACTAATACACCCTCTATTTTTATAGATTTAATGAATAGAGTTTTCAAGGAATATCTTGATAACTTTGTTTTGGTGTTCATCCATGATATCCTGGTATAATCAAAAAGATATGAAGACCATGAGAATCACTTACAGATTATTCTAGAAAGTCTTAGAAGAAATGAATTATATGGGAAGTTTATGAAGTGTGAATACTAGCTTTAATCAGTTTATTTTCTAGGCCATATTGTTTCTAAGGATGTAATCCTAGTTGATCCTGTGAAGACAAAGAAAATCCAAGATTGGCCCATGCCAACAAACATAACTGAGGCACGCAGTTTTATTGGCTTAGCATGTTACTATCGGCGTTTCATTCATAATTTTGCCCGACTGGCTAACCCGCTAACCAAGATCACACGTAAAGGAGTTAAGTTTGGGTGGACAAAATAGTGTACAAAATTCTTTGAAGAATTGAAAAGAATATTGGTCAATGCTCCAATTTTGACTCTTCCATATGGAAGTGATGGATTTGTGATATACAACAATGCATCAAAGAATGGTCTGGGTTGCATCCTTATGAAAAATGATAAATTTATTGCTTATGCATCAAGACAGTTGAAGACTCATGAGAAAAATTATCCAACTGATGATCTTGAGTTAGCAGCTATAATCTTTGCTCTGAAAATATGGAGTCATTATCTCTACAGAGAGAGATGTGAGATCTATACGGACCACAACAGTTTGAAATATATTTTCACACAAAAAGAACTCAACATGAGGCAAAGAATGTGGCCTGAGTTACTAAAAGATTAAGATAGTTCAATACACTACCACCCAGGAAAGGCAAATAAGTTGGCAGATGTATTAAGCAGGAAATATCATGGCCTTATGACTCAAATGAGGATTGAAAGAGATCCTATATTCATGGATCTACTGAAGATGGATATGGGAATTGTTAAGGAAGGGGAAACATATTTTCTCTTTCAAATGATTGCTAAAAAATATTTATTAGGTAAAATAAAAAGCTCTCAATCTGATGATGAGAATCTGCACAAGAAAACTAATGTTGTCAAGGATGGAAGACTGGCTGACTTCGTGTATGAAGAAGGAGTTCTGAAATTTGGGAAGTGGTTATGTGTTCCATCAGTACCTGAGCTAGAAAGGGAACTATTAGACAATTCCCATAGCTCAAATTTCTCTAGACACCCACGTAGCACCAATATGTACAGAGATATGAAGGAATATTTCTAGTGGGATAATATAAAGCGGGAAATTGCTGAATACGTGTCAAGGTGTCTAGTTTGTCAACAAGTGAAGGCAGAGAGACAACATCCCAAAGGAGTGATGAAACCTATACCTATTTCTATGTGAAAGTTGGATAACATTACGATGGATTTTATCACCAGACTACCAAGGAAACCTATAAGGAATGATGCAATATGGGTAATTGTTGATCATTTCACAAAATTAGCACATTTCCTTCCAATACGAGAGGATTTTCCACTTGAGATCCAGGAAAGACTATATATTAATTAAGTTGTAAAACTTCATGGTGCACCTCTATCAATTGTATCCGATCGAGATCCCCATTTTACATCAAAATTCTAGAAAAGACTCCATAAATCTTTGAATACTGAGCTTTGTATGAGTACTGCTTATCACCCCCAAACTGATGGACAGTCTGAAAGGACTATTAAAACTTTAGAAGAGATGTTAAAGTCATTCTATCTTGAATTACAAGGTATGTGTGATCAATACTTAACTTTGGAGGAATTTTTCTACAACAATAGTTTCCATTCTAGTATTCAAATGGCTCTGTATGAAGCATTATATGGAAAGAGGTGTCGAACTCCAACTTGTTGGGACGAAGTTGGTGAGAGGAAACTTATAGGCCTGGAACTTATTAAAGAGACCACGACAAAGGAGAATAAAATTCAATCCCATATTAAGGAATCCAAAAGTAGGCAGAAGAGTTATGCTGACAATAGAAGAAAGGATTTGGAATTTCAGGTGGGAGATCATGTTTTTCTGAAAGTATCTCCACAGAAGGGTGTCCTAAGGTTCGGTAAGAAAGGGAAACTGAGCCCCAGGAATATCGGGCCATTTGAAATTCTGGAAAGAATCGGAGTTGTAGATTACCGTCTAGCGATGCTACCAAATCTCTCTAGATTTCATGATGTGTTCTACATATCATTGTCAAAGAAATACATGCCAGACTAAATGCATGTTCTCACATGTGAAGAAATTGAACTGGAACCTGATTTTTCATATTGTGAAAAGCCTATTGGGATTCTTGACACAAGGCAGAAGATATTGAGAAATCGGACTACTCGCCTAGTGAAGGTTCTTTGGAGAAACAAGAATATAGAGGAAGAAACATGGGAACCTGAGGATGTTATGAAGAAGAACTAACCACGTATTTTTAGTGGGCTTTATACATAAAATTTCGAGGACAAAATTTCCAAAGTAGGGAATAATGTAGCACCCCAATCATTTTATGGTATGTTTCTCTTAAATACACTGTATTCATTAGGTAGCCAATATTTCTTGAATCACTGATCCCCTATGGAACAAAACATCGTTACTTATAGGAGATATCCATAACTTAGCCACTAAACTTAAATTTACCAACTATGTGATTTGAATTTTAAAAATCTGATATACATGGTTGTGTTCAAGATGATATTTAGAGTCTGATAGAATTAACTTGATTTTCAGTGAATAGTAACCTACCCTTATGAATAGTAACCTACCCTTAGGAATAGTAAATTACCCTTATGAATAGTAATATGAATCTTTTGAATGGTTGTTGACGCTCCTTTTCTTCACATTGTCTAAAAGAATGGAAAGGGAAATGACTAAGCACAGAGTGATTCATCCTTTGAAAAAACATCAAAAATCGACAAAGGAATGAAAAAAGAGTCAAAGCACCTAGGGGTGTGCAAGTTCCCTTATTATCGTGCAAGTATACTTGTGCACCACTAAATGGTCGCACAAGTGACTTGCGCTCCCTAAGTGATAACCACCTGGGGTCTTCTCCAGCCTATAAATACCCCCAGTGGGCCCCCCATTTGAGGAGGATTTTTTCCATAATTCACATACAGAGCTCTGAATTCCCAAGTCTCTTATTCAGGTCTTCCGAACACTTCTATGGTAATTCTTTACCTAGAATGGAAGGTCTAAACAAGAGGAGTAAGGTCTAAGTGTTAGAATTCACTAACACTTGCGCGCCTAAGTGTTTTACCCTTAATGGAAATGAACACACTTGCGCGTCGCCCTACTTCTTCACCAGAACTTGCACGCCATCTTCTCAAAAGCCTCTAGGGACAATACCAAGGGTTTGAGCCAAGCCTTGCCCAAGTATTACCCTAAGGGATGAAAATCGTGCAAGTTCCCATGTGTCGCGTAGGTATACCTGCGCGACCAGGGACTTGCGCGCCCACGCAGTACCTGCGCGCCTGCCAGGACTTGCGCGCCCCTATCTTTTTGGGTGCCATTCCTGCCCATTTCACCCCTCTTATGCCATTCCACCTCTCCTATTCAAGATTCAGTCTTCAAGACACTCTTAAAAGCCATGTATGGAATGATTTATTGATTTTACTTCCTTATCTGAAAGGAACTCCGTGGGACATCTCTCAAACCCTAGTGATTTATACATCTTAATGTCACTAAAGATTGATATTTCATTCATTCAAACTCGTCCTTTAAGATGAGAGAACCCCTTAACCTGGGCCTCCTTTTCAGGAATAAGCCCCAGTCATAATTCCCATTAATTTTGGGCATCCTCCTTAGAAGTAAGCCCCATGTCCTCTAGTCTGGGTATCCTTTTCAGGAGTAAGCCCCAATCTTAAAATTCCAAAATATAGGCTTCCTTTTTAGGAGTAAGCCTCGGTCTCAAATATGGGCATCCTCCTCAGGAGTAAGCCCCAAGTCCCTTTAATTTTAAAATCCCTTTAACCTTGGCCTCTTTTTCAGGAGTAAGCCCCATTCTTAATTTCCTTTTGATTTGGGCTTCCTTCTTAGGAGTAAAACCCAATCATAAGTCCCCTCCTAACTTGGGAATCTTCCTTAGGAGTAATCCCCAAGAATAGAGTATCCAAATCTCCATGAAGCACAGATACCTTTATGGACCCTATTTCTAGATTTCTTCCTTGAATTAAATCTTAATCCTCATCTATTTGGGTAGTCATACACACATAATCCCCACATCATTGCATCTTTTGTGGCACAATTGTCTGGTTTCACCAATACCTCTTTTTTCTCACACCGAGCATGAATCACGTGAGCTTAGAGTTTAGAAGTAATCATGACATATTTCTTTGAGCCATCAATCATGCATAAACATCATACCCCCTTACTTGAACTACGTGGGTTCTGATTTCTTTTCCAAAAAACAAAGGATACGTAGGTAGCCCATCTGCGGGTATGATCCCAACTCTAAAATAATCAATGTCCTTCTGAATGACAATAAATTTCAACTGCCCCACTGAGTGGATTTAAAACCAGTGTGGTCATCATAATGACCAAGAGACTTTCATGTATGGAAGGATACCATCGGCTAAGAATATCTAAACAAATACAGATGATTATCTATCGATGAAGAACCTCGAATACATATAAAAGATTCTCTAAATTTCCTACATATCAATCATTGATTGTCATATCTAAAGGAAAACTCCTTTTATACTTGGTAATGTAATAAGGATTCACGAACATAACTTAAATCTATAAAGAGATTCTCGGATTTGACAATAATTCCCCTCAAAAAGGTGTGATGAGTCTGACCTCCCATCCTCTCGACTAATGCAATTTTCTAAGCCTCATCAGTCAACAACTAATGAGCACCTACCTTTGGAAAGTAGGTTCAAATGAATATGGAATCATTGGATGTTTCCGGTTCTACAAACAAACCCGTTAGAAACCGCTTGGAATGTTTGAATCTTAAATCAATGAGATCATCCCCAATTCTAGAGGGAAACAATGGTATCCATACCCTTGAGTGTATAAATGAATTTAGACACCCAAAAGATGAAGATGAATATTCTAATTGTTTTTATATTTTAATTAAATAATGATTTAATTAAATATTTAACTAATCATATTTAGAAAATTATTTTTGAAAAATGGACTTCATTTTTGGATTCTACATGTTGAAAAATGGTTAGGGTGCATTTTTGGGATTTTTCTAAAAAACTTGACTTTTTTATGAATAGTGACATACCATAAATTGCAAAATTAAGATAAATACACAAACTATAGAGTCATGTGTAATGTTCTGTTGATGTAATCCCACTTGGTTTGGGATCACATGATAAAATTACTATTCTTGGTCATGAAATACTCACTATTCTTTGTCTTGAGGAGAAATAATAAATTAATGAGTTTTCTATTAAGAAACCCCCTCTCCCCTCCACTATAAAAACCCCCTCTCACCCCCCCCCCTTCCATTCACTCCTCTCAAGCCTTGTGCCTCCTCCAAATTCTATCCAAATACCTTCCCAACCTCCTCCCCCACGTCCATCAAGCTTTGGTCTCATAAAAAGACCAAAACCTCTCCCCTTAAGAGGTTATCAAAGGAGGAAGTCTCAAGAGGTAAATTCCTCTATCAAATCCTTTCTTTTCTTTTAAGTTATTTTATTTTTTTTCTTTTCTCACCTCCCTTCACAAAAATAGTATGATGAATCCAGTTACATACATGTAATGGAATGTTTTCATGCTAATGGTATATATTCCATTATCTTCTCTCCTTTCCTCACTTTTATTTGAAAGAAATGAAAGTAGCGTTTGAGATGTGCTAATTTAGCATATTCAATGACAACGGTTTATCTATTTCTATTATAATCTTTAATTCTGGTCAGGAAACCATTTTTTTATGGTTGAACAATATTATAATGTAATACATCCTATTTTTAGTTCTGTAACACTTTTGTACACATGGTATTAAGTTATAAATCAAAAAATGTTCATTGTAATCAAACCCACCGATTAACCAAAACGGTTATCACTAAGGTTATATATATAAAAAATTGAATTCAATATAAGTAACCCAAATTAAATTTAAAACCATGTAATCTCTTATATGTTCACTAATAGTGTATAACTTAATTTCTGGAAAACCCCATCCATCTTATATATTTATCCGAACTTGAATATATGTCAACCAATCATTTAAAACCAAGTAAACAAACGCGCCCAGACAACGAAATCGAACCTTATAACCAACCAAAAAGGACAAGAATGTACTAAAAAGGATTATAATAAATCATTTACATATAAAATAGGTTATGGAATTATGAATTAATAATCCTAATTTGTTTATTCAGGTATTTAATAACAATTCAAGATCACCTTCAAGCATAAGGTAAGGGATCCTCTCTCTCACTTTTATTCAAGAATCCACCTTATCTTGTCTTCTTTTTTTTAAATTTCTAATGATGGGGTATGTTTTCTCACCACCCCCATACTTCCCTTTTGAAATATGAATAATGGGATACCCCTTTACCTCTCATTAAGACCTTGCAATAACACTCATTATCGTGACAAAATGTTTGCAAGAGGTTTTCTCATCTCACCTTCAATTCTGTGGTATTTTCATTGTTCGCCTCTTATTTCTTATATGTGGTATAGGCGTACTAACATTTTACATATGTTATCATGGTTCTAATTATATTCATTTTATTCTGTGACTCATTTTTTGGTTATTAACTTTTGTCATGTGAGTCAATTGAATACAACACAGTAACGAGCTTTGTCTCAATTTTCACTTCATTGTGACATGCTTAGTAATTGTCCACCTACTCTTTCTTATGTGGGGTACCTACTTCCCATTTGAGATAACTTTTAAACTGAAATTATATTCCATTTAAATATCCATATTCTCATATCATGGATATTATTATTGTCTAAGTCGTATACCATTTTACATACGGTATGTATTTTGAATGTTGTTTTGACTATGGAAATGTTGATGAATCTGTATCCTCTATTCTTTATAGAAAATGTAAATACATATTTCTCTTGTATTAAATCTATTTATAAAGAATTATTTGGATTTAGAGGTGGGTGGGGCCCACTAAACCCCCTCGATGTATCGGTAGGTCTCATGAGACAAAACAGTTTGGCGACAGACCCTTCGAGTTTGTTTTCAAAAATCAGACGGGTTTCTACCCATAGAACTAAACCATTTTTACGGTATTATGGTTCATGTTCCAGATACATGAATTCCAATTAATAATAATTCTCTTTATTCATTATCAGTTATTATTACTATCCATGAGGTTTTCACTATGACAAAATCTATGGATGCAGTTTTATTCTCAGTTTCTTAATGGAATTAGTTGTTCATTTATTCACTATGATATTTTGATTATGTCAAGTTGACTGTCATTAAATTATTATTGTACTCGTTATTCTTCTATTTGTAACCCTTACTGAGCATTTGAGCTCACCCCTTTCATTGTTTACCTTCAACAGGTTATGAAGAGGAGGTCATTTATTGAGTGTTTGTGGATGCAGTTTTTGTTTTTCATTATGTATTGTATCTTGTAACCTTATCCAATGTATTTTATGTTAAATCTATGTATCTGGTTTCTTCAAGACTACTAAATTGATCGTTCCTTCAGGATTTTCATTCCTTATAACCATTCCAATATCACAAGTAATGCACCAGCTCCAGCCTTGTGGGGTTAGGGTGTTACAAATAAGGAGTGAGTTTGACTAAGAGAACTACTCTAAAATTGTTTTATATTTTATACAAAAAGGATTTTTGGATGGGTATTAAAAAGTTGTTGCATATTATGTGATACAAGGTGACATTAATGATATATTTTAAAAAAAATTGGAAGATATATAAAATTATTTTTCGGTATTTAATTTTATACAATATAACATGAAATGGAACTAATTATATATGGATTTAGTTCATGTTGGAGATTGAAAGTGATATTCTATAAAGCCTTAATGCATGTTATATGTGTATAAAAAATTGTACTGTATGATATCTTTTAGATCATTCTGATCACAAGTGTAAATAGAAAGATATCATTCCAATGAAATATTGATATATTGCATTGTAAGATTTATGTTGTAATTGGTTATTAATAGTCTACATTAGGATTATCCTTCCACATAAGTCATCATTAACATAATGAGAAACAATTCACTTAAAAGTCAAGTTCTTGGTTGATGGGTTGCAATTTTTTGTAACTGTATATATTTTAATAATGTGTTATGTAATGCATGTGTAAATATATGGTCTTGGTAATATACCTAAAGCTTATATAAATAGAACAATGTAGTGAGTATGTGGTGTGTGATCACTATGAAAGATTACCTAGATAATGCTCTCTCTCTATAAATTTCTCTTTATTCTAATATCCACAACCAAAAGAGGTACTAGAATATCATAGATAGAAGGAGAATCCCACCCAAATTCCAGGTGATTCAGTGTCTACCCATGGATATACCATGGTGGTGAGATTCCTATAAGGGATCTTTATCAACCATATTAATGAAGAACAATTCCACTATAAGAAAAATATCCTAAATCCATGATCATATAATCGAGATCAAGATAGATAGTGGTCTTAATGTACCTACAGTCATGGGACTAATTTTTGCATAGTTATCGGTCACCAACAGCCTTAGGTTATCATGCCTATAGTGGTATGGTTAATAATGGTAGGGAAAATTTCCTGAAAATGTTTCAAGAAGTGAAAAAATATGGGAATCCAGATAGTTGGGACCCTATATCCAATATTTATCCCACTCATGTCCATCGGGTTAATTAGGAGGGGGTTAAATTCATGGGAAAATGTGATATGGGTAAATATTTACAACAATATTTTTTTATGGGACCCTAAAATCATGGGAAACTATACCCATGGTTTTAGGCCTTTAACCATGGGAAATTGTATCCTTGGATGTAGGACACAATTATCCATAGAAAAACCCATCAACAGCTATAGTTATTTTCCACCTAGAAATATATTCATAGACAGTATTGATCATGGTTATATATTCCCTAAGGCCATGGTAAATTTTGATTGTGGATGTAGTTGACATGGAAAATATCTATATAAATGGGTGAGATTTCCAATGGATTTATGTAATTTATATACATGGAAAATTATGCCTATAGATATAGGTTTTGGAAGAATAGACCTATATTTGTTGGTGATATTTTAGGTGGCCATATATCCCCACAAGGCCACGAGTAATTTCATTCATGGTTATAGTGCACATGGTAATGACCTATAACCTTGGGAAATTTCAGCCATGGTTATAGGATTTTGCAACATGGACTAATCCTCATTAAGAAATATTATAATTATTCAAATAATTATATTAATATATATTTAAAAATTATTAAATATATGCATATATATATGTGTTCATATATATAAAATCATAAAAGTCTATATAGGTGAGTGGTAATTAATTATAGTAATATAATCTGGGACTAGGATCAAAACATGGAAATAAATATTTTTTAAAAAATTCCAAAATAAAGCCTTGGAAAATTCCTGTGGAAATATACCATTATACAAACATGAGATTTACCTGTGGTTATATACTCCTAGTCCATTTCCACACCAAAATAACTCATGGGAAATATTTCTTATGTACTTAGGTAGAGGCTATGGTCATAGGCTAATCCTATATAAATATACCTTTGTTATATTTCTAATATTTCCACATCAGAGTCACCCATGGGAAATTTCATTCATGGACATAAGTGTCATGTGGATAAATCCATCTCACCATGAGAAAGGGGTTATGGAAATAGTCATGGAGTCTATTTACATGTTGTTGTTGCCAATATTATTCATGGTCATGGTCATAGCCTAGGGTCATTATCAAGGGTCCTATGGCTATAGACATCACCCATGGTAGTATACCTTCTTACCACTAGTGTGTAGTAGTGATCTATAATTAAAGGTAGATAACTTGTTCTTCATTTTTATGTGCATGGTTTTTTTTCAACCTAGGTAGATCTTTGGAATTGGTTTTCTTTTTTCTATACTTATTATATTGAGTTTTATTAAATCCTTATAAACCCTTCACATGGTATATAGAATCCCTAATTGTGGGTGTGCCCATATGATCTTCTTTATTGGAGATAACTAAGTGAAAACATCATGAGAATAAGTATCATTTCTTATGGGACACTAGAAACTAATAACCTATAATTTCATGTTTCTTATTAAACTAATCTATATATAATATATGACATATATTTAACAACATTTTACAAGTGATACCTAGGTTTGGATTATAGTGAGAACTATTATAAACAGTTGATGTGAAAATAATTTTATGAAAATTATCACATAAAGTATGTATAAGAATAAAAAATATAAAATAACAATAAAAAAATTATATATCAAGTTGAATATATTTTTTTTGGAAATCAAAAGTTCTTAAATAAATTTATTTATAATAAAACAAAGCCCAACATTATTGTCATCACACAAATTTAAATGAATTTTTTTTTTCTCAACCCTATTTCATGCAAACAAAATCATGAATCCAGACCACCTTTTTACTTCCCAAAATGGTGTACAATATAATATCACACTTATGTTTTCCAATGTGTTTCATATCCAAATTGCATCTTAAAATGTTATCATTCCAATAAGGTAATTTGAAAAAAAAAATACTTACCTTATTCCAATTTTGGATATGATATTTATTTGTAACTTGAAAGGAAGGAAATATTAGAGCCAATAAATCCAAAAATACATACACATTGTGATATTTTTATTATTTAAGTTATTATAAAATTTGAAGCCCTATCGGGATTTCTTATATTTGGAAACATTATCTAAACTCATCAAATAAAGCATTATCATTTATGAACATGTTTAGTATAGGAAAAAACATTTTGTAACCATGATATTCTAACATTTTATAGTGTTCAATATAAATTTATTTATTTTTTACTTTTTTCCACAATGTCAATAAAATTATCCTTTTTCACTAAATAGTGATAAATTCACATATATTTGTAAATAATTAGTTATCCATAAAAAATTATGCATAGTATAAAAATATGATTACCTATTGAGGAAAAATTCATAAAACCTTATTCCCAATATTATTATAGCTCATCAATCAATATATGTAGATAAACATTAATTTTTTTAATTAAGTCATATTGGTCCATCAATAAGATTGAAAATAATAAAAAATTATTTCTTCATATATAATCAAAATGGAAGGTTCTATAATAAAAACACCACTATCCATGTATTATGGGTTTCACCAACCATGTACCAAAATTGGTTAAAATCATCTACTATCAAACTCAATAATACATTACGACTAGCCTTGGAAAAATTTGAATGTTATTTATCAAACTTAATTTATAAAATATAATTTTCCATATGAGTTAATTTATTAGTTTCTTTAATGATAAATACATGAAATTCCATCAATTTTGTGATTTTAGATGACATGGTTAATTTATTTCATACACTATTTCAAAGAGAGGTTACACATATTCTTCATGAGAGTAAATTTCCCATGGTTTAATACCATGCTGTGAAGGATATTATGACATTGATTTACCTTTACATCCTTCAATCTGGATGAGTTATATAAAGTCAAGTATTGAGTTTTAAATTCTATTTTCATAATAATATATAGTTGGTGGGACATGAATCAATTGTCTCATATGTGAAACCTAAGGTATCGGTAAACTTATAAACGTGGTCATGTAACTCTAAAATATTCTCTCCAATAGGGATTATACTATGAAACAATACCAATAACATTTCAAATGATGTATCCTCCCATTAATTCAAAATATTCAAGTGTAATAGCTTCTTTATAAATGAAAAATTACTAAATAAAGTGAATCCAAATTTTTTTAACAATTTGGAGCTGAGAGCACTTTTATTATAAAAAATCATTTCCCCTTTTAAATATGGTTGAGAGGAAACTATTACATGTGATAAAATCCCAGTCCCAAAGACGCAAGGAAACATAGAACGAAGTCCTAGCAGCACAGAGGTCAAAACATGACCCTAAGGTGTACATTGAGAAGTCTGCAACATGTCATCTCATCAATAAAATGGCACCCCCTCCCATCCAAATATTATTCACTATATATATAACCAATAATTTCAAATAAATTCAATGCTTCTCCAACTACTGCAAATAAAAGATTACTCCCTCCAACATCCTCATTCATGATGTTACTATATTTAGTATAAACAAATATATCATATCTGTAATGCCTCTACCTTAGATACCCAGAGTTGGTGTATTATTAAATAACATTGGCACAATCAAAAAAGATCAAGTCTCGAAAAATCGATTAGTTTAGTAGCCTTGGAAGTACTAGATACATTCATAAGGTTTACATTACATCATAAAATGGAAAACTACAACAACATTTTTTCCATGGAAAACACTGAGATCCTATAGACTATCCCTGCAGGTCAGTCATAATATACTTCTTTGCATCCTGGGAAAAATAAGACATAGAAAGGGGTGAGCTCAAACGCTCAATAAGGATAACAATATTGCAAAAACTTTCATAAATAAGCATAAACATTTAAGTAAATGTATAAAACTAAAACAAAAGCCTTTTAAACATAAACATCGTCATAATATGGAAAATATAAATCAAAATAATTTCATTTACTTATTCACATAGATATTCTACTAGTCTAATAATCACATACAATATCAATATCCACTTTCATAGTGATGGAATGCAAAATGCCAGACTTTCATAACCACATAGTCAAGGCCTTGTGCTAAGACTACAAATAAGATTTTTTCAAGGCCTTGTGCCAAGACACTAGTTTGTCTCATGATACCTATGCATGCATCGAGGAGCTATAGTGGGATCCACCTATCACTTACTAATTCCAATGCATTCCTCATATGAAAAGATTTAAACATAACATAAAAATTCGTATTAAAACTGGCATACAAACTGTCAATCCTTTATCCATAAACCATGAATAGTATGAAATAACACATCCACAGTCAAACATATCACAAAACCTTCAATACAATATGGAATTATTGTATCATAATAAATCAACTTCAAACAAACTTAAAATCCAAGTATGTTGACATAGATGAAATCAAAACCTTTTTAAAGAAATATCTCTTTCTATTTTGAAATCATTTAAAAGTCACGTAATTATAGAAGAAAACATTTATATTTGAAAATATTCTTATAATATTGTAAGGGAAGCTTCGACGATGTTATAACGGCAGAAAATAGTCACACCCTCCGTATAAGTTAAAAAAACATTCTTACCTTAATTTTGTCGAAAAGGTCATAAAGTACCTTGTTTGGAAAACGACAGAAAGATTCCTTTATAAACATATTATAAAATTCAAAAAAGGGTATAAATGAATTTATCCCATAGTCTATAAAATAGTAAGAATGTTTTGAAATACATTTTTAAGAAACATTGATGTGGATGATAAAGAGGTCTTAGTAGATAATTACATATAAACAACCTCAGATAATGAAGATACTGTGAAATTAACTCTTACCTTGTACTTTTCCTTGGTAGAGGGTAGGTTAAGCTCATGTATAATGGTGGAATAATTGTTATTAAATTATACAAGAATCATATACATTAATATGCTATCATATATGATCTTTTAACATTTCTTTGTTAATGATATCTTAGTATTATCGTCGTTTTAGGTGTTAAATGATTTGTTTTCCTTTAAATTATTTGTTACGTGAGTCATGTTTATTCTTTATGGGATTTCTCTTATTCATATTCAGAATGATATTAAATCTTTAAACATTGTTTTTAATCATCTAATTAAAATTAGTCTTGAATGGATACGATGGGGAATGAATCTCATCACGTTCGTGGAGACGGTAATCCGTACGTATGCACGAGAGACAATATCAATATTTTGATAGTAAAATAATATATAATTGGATGTTATATAATATATAAAGAATCATTATCATGTTATATTAATTATTTACATCAATTACACATCATTATTATACCCATCCAAATAATAATGTATTGAATAATAGTTACACCACGACGTGGAGATGGTAAGTCGTACGTACGCACGTATGGTGACATGTCATTAAAAGTATGGATAGAATAATTAATATGGTTGTACCATATTTATAATAACATCACATTATATATAAGATACTGGATTTATTATTTTAGAATCAAAATAACAAATAAATAGGAAGTGGAAGAATAAAGGAACTTGAAAGAGGTGATGAAATATTTACCTCTTCTTCAGGTTCTTCCTTTCGATTTTATCAAAAGGGCTCCTTATGTTGTATTTTCTACTAAAGAAAGGCCTCTAGAATGAATTGAGGACATTTGAGAGGGTATTTGGGCAGGGGTTGGCCAAGACAAATGGCTATGAAGGTGTGAATTAGAGAGAAGGGGGTGTTCCCTTTTATAAGAGGGGTGAGGGGCACCTTAGGAAAAGCTAGAAATATTATTTTATAATAAAATTATTTTCAGTTTATAATGGCTCCAAAATGAATTATTTAAATTCTGAGTTGGGTATGGGTCTAAAACCACTCAACCAATAGGTTTTAGACAAGTTTTTGGATTTAACTCTTAGATAAATAGTTTGACATTTACAATGTCTCTTTGTATTTTTATATTATATGGTTAATAAACTTACTATATACTTCCAAGAGAACCCCAAGTGGTTAATTAGTGATACACCTATCATTATATAAGTCTTTTAGATGAACTTTATATTTTTAGGAATAAAATATTAATTAATAATATAATATTTGTTTTAAAAACTCTTTTATGTCAATTTTGACACTATTTAGTATTTTGTTTTTTATAAATTCATAAAAGAATTATTATTTCACAAAAAATTCATCTAACCAACCTTAACATATAATATTATCCTATAAAATTAGTGTAATTCATAAAAAGTCTCAAATTACATTTATTTTGATATTTATAATATCAATTATTTTAATATTTCATTAATTCAGTAATTACTACATCATTATTGTGTCATAAATAAATTTAATTATTTAATTAATAAAATTATAAATAAAATACCATTATTTAGAAAATATATTCATATTTATAATTAATATTTATAGTCAAATTTATCTTATGTGTATCCCTATATTAAAAATAGTTTAGTTATTAAACTTTGAATTTAACACTTTTAACTCTTCATTGAATTAAATAATAATAAATGTCCTAATCTAATTCAAGTGGACCTAAAGGATCATATTTTATTCCTAATGTTGTTTTTGGTCGAATTATACTTATCCAATAGAATTAGGACATGTGTTAGGGTAATAATAATATCATTTTTATCCTTAATTACCCTATTTACTTTTAACCGTGGTAAATAAAAGTAAAAAGTTACTATTTACCAAAAATTATTTAAATCTTACTGAACCACATTTTAATTATTGATATCAATTGTTTCTGTCACATTTTTTAAATTCAACTCATAGAAGACGTAAAATTAAGTTTTATGTAAATTTGCAAATGCTCCTAGGAGGTGGGTAAAAGATGGTAAAATGTTCAATAAAATTTTTATTTATCTAAAATTATTATAAACTAACTCCAATTAATTGCATTGAAATTATATAGTTATTATGTATCTATTTTGACCTAAAATAAATTTAAATAAAATAAATAATTACTTAAATAAAAATTCGGTTTTAAACAATAACTGAGTGTTTTTCACTATTTGTCAAAAATTGAAAGTTTTCAGAAAAATACCAAAAATTCACTCTAAACTAATTTCGATATTCCAAATCCAAAAATGAAGTCCATTTTGAAAGATAAAATTTATAAAAATTTAAAAAGTGGGTATTACTATTCATAATGGCTAGTTTGATTGGTTGTGGTGTGTTAGAACTCGAAGTTGTGTACAACACATGCTATTGTATTATTCAAAGAGAAGCGTATCGTGGAAGATTGGGGTGTTACTTTCTCCCCTCCTTCAAATAATTTCTCCCTCAATATTTCTATAATATTACTGCAAAAAAAGACTTGGGTGGTTCTTCATCATAAGTTCCTCGGGTTCTCATGTTTCCTCTTCAATCTTATGGTTTCTCCATAGAACTTTTACCAGACGAGTCGTCCAGTTTCTCAACAATTGTTCTCTTGTATTAAGAACCTTGACGGTATCTTTGCAATAAGATAGATCGGGTTCTAATTCTAATTCATCATAGGTAAGTACATGCATTGGGTCAGGCATGTATTTTCTCAACAGTGATACGTGGAATAAATCGTGAACTTTGGAAAGACTTGACGGCATTGCCAAATGGTAAGCTACAACCCCAATATATTCTAGAATTTCAAAAGTTCTGATGTACCTGGGACTCAATTTTCCCTTCTTACTGAAATGTATAACACCCTTCCATGGAGATACCTTCAAGAAAACGTGATCTCATACCTGACATTCCAAATCCTTCCTTCAGTTATCATCATAGCTCTTCTACCTACTTTGATCTGCTTTGATGTGGTTTTAGATTACCTTCAACTTTTCCATCGTTTCCTCCACAAGTTTTGGGCCTATGAGTTTTCTTTCATCAACATCATCCCAACAGGTTGGTGAGCGAAATCTCTTTCCGTATAACACTTCATATGGTGCCATCTGAATACTTTAATGGAAGCTATTGTTATAGGAAAATTCTACCCGAGGTAAATATTGATCTAACATACCTTAAAAGTCAAGTGAGAATGATCTCAACATGTCTTCTAAGGTTTGAATAGTCCATTCTGATTTCCCATCAGTTTGGGGGTGGTAGGCAGTGCTCAAATAAAGTTCAGTGTTCAGTGCTTTCTAAAGACATTCCTAGAATCTTGATGTAAAACAGAGATCACGACTAGATACAATCGATAGTGGTACTCCATGAAGTATTACAACTTAATTAATATATAGTCTTTCTAGATGTTCAAGTGTTAAATCTTCCCTTATAGCAAGAAAATGTGCTTACTTGTTAAAACGATCAACAATGACCCATATTGCATCATTCCTTCTAGGGGTGATTGGTAGTCCCATGAAAAAGTCCATCATAATATTATCCCATTTCCACTCAGGTATGGGAAGAGGTTTCATGACACCTCTAGGTTGTTGGCTTCCAACTTTCACTTGTTGAAAAACCATACATCTTGACACAAAATCAGCAATATCCCTTTTCATGTTGTCCCACAAAAAATGTTCCTTCAAATATCTATAAATTTTGGTGCTCCAAGGGTATATAGAGAAATTGGAACTATGAGCATCATCCAAAAATTTCCTTTTTAGATCAGGTATATTGGGAACACAAAGTCTCTTCCCAAATTTCAAAATTCCATCTTCATACACAAAGTCACTCAATCTCCCATCATTCACAGCTTTAATATTATTTTGAAACTCTTCATCATCGGTTTGAGAACTCTTTGTCCTTTCTAGTAAAGACGGTTTGTAAACCATTTGAAAAAGTATTGATGTTTCACCTTCCATGGTGATTCCCATATCCATCTTTACTAAATCCATGTATATAGGATCATTTTCAACACACATCTTATTCAAAACTCCATGATCCTTTCTACTCAAAGAATCTACCATGTTATTTTCCTTCCCCAGGTGGTAGTGTATAGTGTAACCATAATCCTTGAGTAGTTCAAGACATCTCCTTTGCCTCATGTTGAGTTCTTTCTATGAGAAAATATAATTCAAACTCTTGTGATCGGTATATATCTTACATTTTTTACCATAGAGATAGTGTCTCAAAATCATCAAATCAAAGATTACAGCTACTAACTCAAGACCGTGAGTAGGATTGTTTTGCTCATGAATTTTTAGTTGTTGTGATGCATAGGCAATAACCCTCTCATTCTTCATAAGGACACAACTAAGTCCTCTATTTTAATCATCACTATAAATAAGAAACACATCATTCCCCGATGGTAGATTCAATATAGTATCATTGACTAATCTTCTCTTCAATTCTTCAAAACATTCTTAACACTCTTTTTTCCAAACAAATTTAACCCCTTTTCGTGTGAGCTTTGTTAATGGGTTAGCCAACCGGGAAAATTTATAGACGAAACATCGATAATAACCTGCTAAACCAATAAAACTACATACCTCAGTTATACTCATCAGTGTTGGCCATTCTTGGATTGTTGTTGTCTTAGAAGGATCAATATAGATTCCATCCTTAGAGACAATATTTCCAATAAAAGAAACCTCCTGAATCCAGAATTCACACTTGCTAAACTTCCCATATAATTTATGTCTTCTAAGAGTCTTTAGAATAATGCGCAAGTGATTTTCATGATCTTCGTAGATTTTAAAGTATACCAAGATATAATCAATAAATACCACTATAAAGTCATCAAGATATACCTTGAAAACTCTATTCATTAGATCCATGAAGACAGAGGGTGCATTAGTCAATCCGAAAGGCATTACTGTAAACTCTTAATGCTCGTACCTGGTTCGAAATGCTGTTTTTAGAATGTATTCCTTCTTCAGACACAACTGATGATATCCATATCGAAGGTCAATCATTTAAAAGTATTGATCTCTATGAAGTTAGTCGAATAAATCATTAATACGAGGTAGGGGATACTCGTTCTTTATTGTTATAGCATTGATCCCCCTGTATTAAATGCACAACCTCATAGATCCATCTTTCTTCTTAACAAAAAGGATAGGGGATCCCCATGGAGAAACACTAGGGTGAATAAATCCCTTATTACTCAATTCCTCTAGTTGTTTCTTTAGTTCCACTAATTCCATAGTGGTTATTCTATAAGGGGTCTTTGATATGGTCATTGATCCAGAAATTAAACCAATGGAAACTCAATTTCTCATTCTAGAGGATGTCAAGGTAAATCTTCTAGAAACACATAGACATATTCTTTCACAATAGGTACATCCTCTAATTGAAAATTACTTTCCTCACCCACAATTATTTCATTATCTTCCTCCCCAATAATTGAATTTAGTTGAGCTACTGGGGGTGGATCTAGATAAGAATTAGGTGGTGATGATTCTGCTCTAAAGATAAGGTGTTCTTTATCATCGTCATCAAAAATAGTAACCTCCTTCTTCTTATAATAAATTTTTGCATCATGGTCCGAAAGCCAATCCATATTGAGGATTATATCAATTTCAATCACGGGTATGATGATGAGATCAGCATATAAAGAACATTTATATTCCCTAATGGGGACCGATTCACAAACATTTGTTGCAATGATACTTCCCTTAGGAGTTTTTAATGACAAATCTCTTGTTAAATTGAATTGTAAACATCTAATTTTCTTAGAAAACTAGGAAGATATGAAATAATGTGATGATACAGAATCAAATAAAGCATTGGATAAACTTGAGGAAACCATTAAATTACCCGACACCACGTCTTTCGGAGCTTTGACCTAAGTAGTATTAATAGCATAATCTTGGCCTTGATCCCTTGTCATTTTATGTGGTAAGTACCCCTGATGATTAGGGCATTCATTTTCATAATTCCCCCTTTCTCTACAATTGTAGCATTCATCATCGACAACATCTTTCTTCCCCTTGCAATCACGAGCTTGGTGGCCTTTTTCACCACACTTGTAACAGACTCTCATTACCTTCAGGAAAGTACCAGGGTGTTTCTTCCCACATTTACTACAGGATGGATATTCAAATTTTCCCTTCTTCTCCTTATTTTCATTTCCAGAGTGTTCAGAAGATATCTTCTTCTCTTACTTTTCTTTAAAGTCATAAGTCTTAGATAATTCTTTTTCTGTCTTGAGAGCACATGAGACAATATCTGTGTACGATGAGAAGGATTGTGAGACTAAATATCGATGGAGAAGTGGTTTTAAAGAAATGATCAATCTTACTTCTTGGGTTATGTATATAATCTGCAGTATGCCTCACTAACCTTATAAAGTTATCTTTATACTTTGCGAAATTCTCATCCTCCTTTTGCCTCAGACTCAGAAATTGCTTTTTCATATCTGCTCGATGGTCATGAGGAAAGTATTTTTCTAAGAAAATTTCTTTAAACTCCCTCCATTCCACATTTGATACTTCATCATCTTCCTTTGTGTTTTGAATCAATGACCACCATTGATCATCATCTCCGGTGAGGCGGTAAACTTCCATGACAACTTTTTCCCTTTCGCTACTCCCCAAGGCATGGAATATTTTCTCTAAGGAATTTATCCATTGCTCAGCTACTAGTGGATTTTTACCCCCCATTCAATTTTGGTGGTTGTATCCGGATTAAGCGATTTATCATTGATCCTCCACGCTATGCATCAGGGTGCTCCATAAGGGTAAGGTTATTATTCATAACCTGAGTGAGTTGTCCTATTATGGTGATTAGCTGATCAGCACCAGTTTCATCACCATATCCACTATAATTATCTTGAGTAGGATGAAAATCCTTACATGGAGTGTAACCATTGATATGGTTTCCATTCCTTACACTAGGCTTCATATCTAAACAATGTCATAAACTAGATTATTTTATAAATTGAAATACATAATTCCAAACTTGTAAAACAGTTAACATAAATTGAACAATTTATGGATACAATACATAATCATAAAAAATGTTTTCTTTGAGGAATTATATACTCATAAACCGTTTATAATGTTTTGTAAAGAAAATAAGAATTATCCTAAGCATATCCCCTAGGAGTGTCATAACCAAGAGTGCAGCAAGGCCCGTTGTCGTGCACCAGTTCTCATTTGAGTCTAGCTCAAAGCGGTGTTTTAGGGTTTTACCCCTAGGTGCATCTGTGTTAGATCCACCTCTACCTGATCGTATCTAGACAGGGATGTATTGCTTGGAAAACTCACAAAATCTCTACAATACCAAAATTCTAGGAAGTTCTTATATAATAATCCTCGAAGTCTATCTTAGGGATATATGCTCTAATCAGAGTTTATCTAAATCTAGTTTCCAAGGTTTGTACTAAACTTCCTCTGATACCAACTATAACGCCCCAACCCTAGTTACCCAGAGTCGGTTCATTATTACATAAAATTGGCATGATCACAAAATATCAAGTCTCTAAATACTGATTAGTTTAGTATCCTTGTAAGTACTAGATACATTCATAAAGTTTACATTACATCATAAAATGGAAAACTACAACAACATTTTTTCCATGGAAAACATTGAGATCCCATAGACTATCCCTGTAGGTCAGTTATAATATAATTCTTCGCATCTTGGGAAAAATAAAACATAGAAAGGGGTGATCTTAAATGCTCAGTAAGAATAACAATATATCAGAAATTTTCATAAATAAGCATAAACATTTAAGGAAATGTATAAAACTAAAACAAAATCCTTTTCAACACAAACTTCATCATAATATGGCAAATATAAATCAAAATAATTCCATTTACTTACTCATAGGGATATTCTACTAGTCGAATAATCACATGCAATATCTATATCAACTTTCATAATGATGGAATTCATAATGCCAGACTTTAATAACCACATAGTCAAGGCCTTATGCCAAGACTAAAAATAAGATTTTGTCAAGGCCATATAAATAGACACTAGTTGGTCTCATGAGACCTACCGATGCATCGAGGTGCTATAGCGAGCTTCACCCGTCACTTACTAATTCCAATGCATTCCTCATATGAAAAGGTTTAAACATAACATAAACATTTGTATTAAAACTGGAATACGAAATGTCAATACTTTATCCAAAAACCATGAATGGTATGAAATAACACATCCACATTCAAACATATCACAAAACCTTCAATACAATATGGATGTTTTGCATCATAATAAATAAACTTCAAACAAACTTAAAATCCATCAAAGGATGTTGACATAGATGAAATCAAAAACTTTTTAGAGAAATATCTATTTCTATTTTGAAATCATTTAAAAGTCACGTAATTATAGAAGAAAACATTTATATTTGAAAATATTCTTATAAGATTGTAAGGGAAGCTTCGACGATGTTATAACGGCATAAAATAGCCGCACCTACCATATAAGTTAAAAAAACATTCTAACCTTAATTTTGTCGAAAAGGTCATAAAGTACCTTGTTTGGAAAAGGACAGAAAGATTCCTTTATAAACATATTATAAAAGTCAAACAAGTGTATAAATTACTTTAACCCATATTCCATAAAATAGTACTAATGTTTTGAAATACATTTTTAAGAAACATGGATGTGGATGATAAAGAGGTCCCAGTAGATAATTACACATAAACAACCTCGGATAATGAAGAGATTGTAAAATTAATGCTTACCTTGTACTATTCCTTGGTAGAGGGTAGGTTAAACTCCTTTATAATGGTGAAATAATTGTTATTAAATTATACAAGAATCATATACATTAATATGATATCAAATATGATCTTTTGACATTGCTTTGTTAATAATATCTTAGTATTATCGTCGTTTCGGGTGTTAATTGGTTCATTTTCCTTTAAATTATTTGTTACGTGATTCATGTTTGTTATGGATGGGATGTATCTTATTCATATTCAGAATGATATTAAGTCTTTAAATATTATTTTTAATCATCTAATGAAAATTATTCTTGAGTTGATACGATGGGGAATGAATCTCATCGTGTTCGTTGAGACGTTAATCCGTACGTACGCACGAGAAAAAATATCATTATTTTAATATTAAAATAAGATATAATTGGATGTTATATCATATATACAGAATCATTATCATGTTATATTTTTTATTCACATCAACTACACATCATTATTATACCCATCCAAATAATAATTTATTGAATAACAATTACACCACGACATGGAGACGGTAAGCCATACGTACGCACGTATGGTGACATGTCATTCAAAAAATGGATAGAATAATGAATATGGTTGTAACATATTATAATAACATCACAGTATATAGATATACTGGAGTTATTATTTTAAAATGGAAAAAACAAAGAAAGAGGAAGTGGAAGAAGAAAGAAACTTGAAAGAGGTGATGAAATATTTACCTCTTCTTAGGGTTCTTCCTTTTGATTTGATCAAAAGGGATCATTATGTTAGATTTCTAACTAAAGGAATACCTCTAGGATGAAGGGAGGAAATTTTAGAGTGTATTTGTTCAGGGGTTGGCCAAGCCAAATGGCTTTGAATTTAACTATTTTAACTCTTCTATAAATAAAATAATAATAAATGTTCTAATCTAATCCATGTGGACCAAAGAGGTTCATATTTTATTACTAAGGTTTTTTTTGGTCAATTTATACCTATCCAATATAATTAGGACATGTTTTATAGTAATAATAATATCATTTTTACCCTTAATTATAATATTTACTTTTAACCATGGTAAAAAAATTAAAATTTACTATTCACCAAAAATTATTTTCATCTTATTAAACCACATTTTACATACTGATATCAACCATCTCTCTTGGATTTTTGAAATTAAACTCATAGAAGCGGTAAAATAATGTTTTATGTAAATTTTCAAATGCTCCTAGGAGGTGGGTAAAAGATGGTAAAAAGTTTAATAAAATTTTTATATATCTAAAATTATTATAAACTAACTCCAATGAATTACATTGAACTTATATAGGTATTATGTATCTATTTTGTCCTAAAATAAATTTAAATAAAATAAATAATTATTTAAATAAAAATTCGGTTTTAAACAATAACTGAGTGTTTTTCACTATTCATCAAAAATTGAAAGTTTTCAGAAAAATACCAAAACTTCACTGTAAGCTAATTTCGATATTCTGAATCCAAAAATGATGTCCATTTTGAAAGATAAAATTTATAAAATTTCAAAAAGTGGGTATTAATATTCATAACGGCAAGTTTGATTGGTTTTGGTGTGTTAGAACTCGAAGTTGCGTACAACACACGCTATTGTATTATTCAAAGAGAAGTGTACCATGGAATCTTGGGGTGTTACAATATCGATGAGCATTATTTTTATCAAATAAACTATTATTAGATCGATTCAGATATGAATAATTTCTGATCGGTGATATGATACATACTCTTTCTCGTGACATGTCAAATCCAAGTAATTTTTTAAAAACCCATTAATAAAGTTTTTTCATGGCACTTAATATAAAAATATATCTATTTGCACATTTTCTATATATATAACTAGTAAACAATCTTTCAACCTCACTAGGGAAATCCATAAATTACATCACCTTAAAATATTCAATAGAAAACCTTTCTGTCATATCAATCAATTTCTTATCCACATGTTTATATATAAAATAATAAATATTTTATATCAAGGAAAAATATTAATTAAATTGTTTTTTTAATCAATTAAATATACCAAATATCAGTGCAAGTAAAATATAAATAATATATAAGAATAAATAATTATTAGAAAAAACGATAACAAGAAATACTAGTTTGGTTTTGTTTTCATAAAATATAACTAGTTTTTGTTATTATGAAATAAATTATATTGTCTTTAAAAATAAATATAATTTATTTTTAATAGAATTTCAAAATATTAAAAATATAAAACCATAGAAATCTCTTAAATTTTATTTCATTCTAATTATTATAGTAGAATTCTAATAAATAAATTGGATTCACATAAAAAACCAAAAATATCATCATATTTTTTAAAGTATAACTATAATGATGTATATAAGTATAAAAAAATGAAGAAAAAATGCAACGATACTAAATTTATAAATTTTTAACTGATTAGTTTACTTAATAATTCATTAAAGACATAAATTTTAAATTAAAAAAATAATGAAAAATATTTTTATTATACTAAAAAAATATTTGGTTTAATCCACCATTTGTTTATTTGGTCATCAAATACCAAAATATGAAATTATGTAAAAAATAAATAACACATCAATGATGATTATCTAAAAAATAAAAATTGAAATTTTAAACACAAATAAACATTAAAATCCAACATACATCAAAGTATAAAAACATTAAAATATAGTCATTTAATTTATAAAATAATTATTATCTACGTCGTATTTTCAAATTAATATTATAAATAAATAATTTTAATTAATTTGATAATTAATTCATCCTAATAAATTTTAAATGAATAATTAAACGAAATAAGAAAAAATAATATTAAAAACCCTTTAATAAAAATCAACCAAGTGTGCATGTGTCGTATATTATATCTGAGAAACTAAAAAATCTAAAAAATATATAATCAATCCCCTTGAGAGATGTCACATAATATAATAATGTGGGGAATTAATTAAGTTATTTTTAGTGACCTATTATTTCAACAATTATTGGTAGTAATGGATATGGTTGTGGAGGCATGTCGGTGAGGGGTGTGGTTGAAATGGAGAAGACAAGGTTAGGGTAAGGGAAAAACAATGTAGGAAAGTATCCACTACTATATGTTTTCATTAATTCATCCCTATCATTTATCAAATCTAAAAAAAATACTGATAAATAAGAGACTTTTATCAATGCTAAAAATGAAATAATAAAGGGAACCATTATCAAATCTGAAAAGTGAACTGATAAAAGTCACCCTTTATCGATTCTTTTTTAGAACTGATAAATATTAACCTCTTTTAGTATAACACCCATAATATTTATAAGGTGTTTTACATTTTGTTTCTTTTTTATTATTTATGTTTAAATGGATTAATTTTTTCTATTTTAGGCATCAGGGTGGTATGGGAATGATGTAGAGAAGGCCAGGAGGGACTGGGTACTTTTCTGAAAGCTTTTGGGGCCATCGACTTGTAGGTGAGATACCACTGGCCATCTAGTAGCCAAAATAGAACTGTTGTATGGGTATAATTTTACCATCCATATAGTGAGACACCACCTACTTCTCAATGGGGGTTAGCAGCTCCTTGAGAGGTTCTAGTTGTTTTCTTTTAATGAATGGAAAGAGGTAATTTATCCCTTGGATGCCCCTTTACTCCTAATGTTTTCTCTCCTATCCCAATATAAAACTAGAATCCCTACTATCTCACCATAGAAGTTGTTTGGATTCCCTCCTCACATCCCTTTACTATTTGATGTTCCATTGGTGGTGGTTGGTTACTATAGGTAGGCCCAAAGCAATCCATCACTTAAAAGATTATTTCAATTTGATTACTATTTCTAGAAACCTCATGCATTGAATTTGGGGTTAGTTTTATATATTTTTTACATCATTCTCAAATTGGAGGGTGATGTTTGGTTGTTTATCTTATCCACACTTTAGGTAGGAAGTCCTTAACATTTTATATCATTTATATAAAATGGAATTTTATGATTTGTATGGTGGTGTGCATGGACGACAAGGATACCTCTAATTTTGTGTTCTAAGTGAGTGTGTGTGGTCTAGTTGGATATTGTAGGTCCCTTATAGGGGTAGTATGATGTTTCTACCATGTAAATAGTGAAAACAAGCCTCTTTATGGGGTGTGTGTAGGGATATCTACATAGTATTTTAAGCTTGGAAAGAGACCTCTAGGATCATTTGAGGCTAGTGTATCTAGGGAAATTAACAAAGGATTTTTTATACCAAATCCCCATGAGTGTGCATCATGGAATAAATGAATGGAATCCCCATACCGGTGATAATAGTGTGGATACCTACTTTGTAAAACGATCCCAAAAGGGTCATTTTGTTTAGAAATGGGTGGGACAAGTTGGATTTTTATTTGAGGGGTTCAAGAAGAAAATTCCCTTAGTTTTATACCTTGATAACAGTGGACTAGAGGCATGTACCAAGAATATAGTTGGTGTTTTATTCTTTGGTTTTTTGGGATTTAGAAGTGTCATTAGGGTTTGAAAAATATTATAATAATATGGAGATATGATTTTTGGTTTCTTAAGTTAGTGAGGGTTAATAATGGGATTTATGGATTAGTTTGGAGTGTGAGGTGAGGAAGGCCATGAGTGAGATGATTATAGTCCTTTGTGATGTTGAGGGCCTTCATGAGTGTGATGTTGATATAAGGTTATGATGGGGTGTTCGCCCCTTTTTTGTGCGGCCATTGTGTATGTTGATACCTGTGTGTGCTTGTAAGTGGACTCCCCGAAACATGCAGGTATGGGCTGCTGTGATTGATGATAACCTCCCTAGAGTCTACGAGGATAGGTTAGTGTGATAATTATACCCTGATAAAGGTATTGGGTTGAGGACCTTTTAAGATGTAACCTGGTTTAGGGTGACTTGATTCACCTCCCAGATATATAGGGATGGGTACAGGTACTTGATGAGGTCATGACCTGAGTAACAGGTGTGGGACATGGGTGTATGGTCTTGTGGTTCTAACAAATGTTCCTTTTTAAAATAAGCTGAATCATGTAGTTCCAGGGTTCATGGTATCATGGTTAGGCATGATTACCCAAAAAAATTATTTTTATTTATATATTTGTTTTCCATCATTACAATAATTTTATATGACCTATTGTATTTATAATAAATACATATTTGTGGTGTCCAACTTTTTTTACACTCACTCTCTACATAAGCATATCTCTGCGCATGCAATCTATTTTAATCTAGAAATATAGACGAGGGCACGGTCCCTCCTTTGGGTGGTTGTACAGGATGAGAAGGTTAGTTGAGGTGATATCGATACAAACTATGGGATTTGATGGAGATTCTTCTTTAGATCATTTTTCCATTTATTATTATTTATAGATCTTATACATATAGGGATCTCTATTGAATATCATAATGGGTATTATATGCCATATGTTATAGTTTGGGATGTTATTGTTTATTGTTTCCATAATTTATTTATGATATTGACTCCAATTATTGATTTTATTATTTCATAATATAATTTAGTTATTTGTAAGAAATGGAATAGTCTCACTATGTTGTCGTTTAGTCCCTTTCCACTAGTTGAAAACCTATTGTGTACAGGGAGGTTCACATTAGGCCATTGTCATTACCCCTCATCCTAGGCCATGTGATATAGTTCAGGCCATCACAAATGGTATCAAATCCTTTTCCTTCTTTTACTATTTTGGACTTGGTAGACAGAGGATAGGGCATTGTCGAAACATGGTATGGAATTCTTGTCAGGGATTATCTGACCCACATATAATGTAATTTCATGTTTCTAGGGGTGAGATTTCTTTTTTAGTTTTTTATATTTCAATTGAATGATTTTAACTTGAATTATGCACATAATTTTGATGTTTATGACTTATGTAATTTTATCTCTAAGCTTGTTTGGAAAGAGTAGTTGAGTTCATGGAACATGGATGGGCACTTAGGTTCACATTTCATGTTCTTGGTTTCCTATGTTTGAGAGGATCAATTTAATTAAATGGAATTAATAATCTATTTAGTGTTTTAAAAAATAAATTATTTAATAAATTTATTTAATTTAGATAAATCATGCTTTATTTTTCTTTGTTATACATATGCTTGATTTTTTCTAACATGCAGGTATTGGTGGCATGGACTTGAGCCTCAAGTATTAAGGTTAGTATTTTGTGTATTCCCTCCTTTAATGTGTGTTTATTTTATTGACCCTTTTCATTAGTTTTAAAAAGTAAATTCATTTTGAAAAAAACTATTTTAAATAGTCTTTCATTGGATTTTCATTTTAAATGTATTTTCAAAATTCCAAGTGATGGTGAAATTTTTTAGTGGTTTTATTTAAATGGGATTTGAAATATAAAAGGTTATTTGGCCTTTCCTAGGGCGTGAACTTGGTAAAGTTATGTAATTTTATATAATGTATTCAAATGGTAAAAAAGGTTGTGTTCTCTTAAATTAGTTTAAAATTAAAGTGGATTTTTATTTTAATAGTTTCCAAATGGTTTTGAATATGGATGCCAAATGTTTTGTTTAAACAGATTATCTGAAACGGGATTTCCAAAGGTTGTGATTCTTGTTTTTATCTTTAAAACTATAATTTTTCGACCTGTGAGTTAGATCCCTTGTGGGACACCTATTTTATATATTTGATATGTAGTATTCACCTAATTTTGGTTATTTGGTTCAGTGAGTAGCCTCACTGAGGGGATGGGCTCGGGTGTGGTTGATCAGTTTGGATTGCAGCCTTAGTTAGTTAAATACCCATGAGTAGGAAACGTTATCCTATATTTTTTCATTTTAAATGATCTGTATCTCTCTTTGGAGTGATTAGAGTAGGGTTCTAGATGTAATGTGGAAGTGTGATCTAGAGTTATTTGTGAACCCTCTAGTGATTAGGTTGGATGAGTGTGGTTTTGGGTACATACCCATGAGCTAGGTTGATTATTGTGTGATGTTTCCCTATACCATTGACACATGAATCTTGGTGTGATATTTGGGTTAGTGTAATCATAATTAAATGGTTGTGTATGTATTTCATTGGTTCTATACTAGTTAACAAGATGTTTTGGATTCACAGACCTTGAGATGCATGAAAGTGGGTGGTTCTCCATTTATTGAGTGGTAAGGTAGTGTAACATTTCATTTCTAGGTATGAATTAGTGTAAGACCTAGTTTTTGGAGAACTTATGTGGTTAGGTTCAACTAGTATGGGACTGATAATTTTTCTTGTTTTTAATCATTTAGAGCCATGGAAGCTGATCGGGTGTGATTTTTTTAAAGTTGGACAATCCATCAGTTGAACTGATACTAACTACATTGGTTCCTGGCATGAACCATGATTTTGGGTTATGAATGGGAACATGGGTAGACTCTTTGGAGAGTTGGTTTGGGTATGGTGGAAGGTTATCTTGTGGTTTTGTCTTGGAAACCAAATTTTTTCCTTAGATTAAGATGATATCTATGTTTATTCCTTGTAATGGAAGAGGTCACATGACACATGGTGGTATTAGATCTTGATAAGAGGTGAAATTCTTGGATAAGGATGATGGAATGCCTTTAAGGATTTGGGCGTCATGTCTTGAGGAACCTTAGGGTTTTGAATAGGAAATAGGAGAATGTATTTCTGGTGAGTAGTTGTCTTTGGTGTTCAATTTCATTAGGTTGTTTCTTATAAAGCATTATTTATGGTTAAAAATGACTTTGATGGATAACACCTTCATAAAATACCCTAGGAGAATGCATGATATGAATCTTTATATATCTTCATGATGTGTCCATGAAAAGGTTAGTGGTGGCATAATCTATGTTTCAGTCGGATCAGATATGTGCTAGTGATCGTGAGTGGTGTGTGGCGATTAGATGGGTCGATCAATGATCTAACCATGGATTTAAACTTAATGTTGGGTTCATACTTGCCCGAATGGCCTGAAGGCCTTCATTTTTATTGATTTTTCGATAACCCTCCTTTTAAGGGATGAGGTTGAACCCTTACAAGGCCCGTAGGCTCAAAGATTACATGGCCTGTAGGCTTAGGAGATTACATGACCCGATGGTATTAAGGAATTCAACCAGACTATCTACAAGGAACTACCCCTCCCCAGCATCTGCATCATGATAGTAGCTCTCCACCTTTGCATGGTCGTCTTTCTAGGATTTCTGTGCAATCATAGGTTGATCCCGATGGCATAGCCATACTCTCTCATTCTGAACAATCCATTTGGCTCTGCTCTGGTGAGTTCACCAGCTCCGAACCCTCTTCTGGGGTGACTCCTTTTTTTTCTAGTGTGTCTGGGGCAACTGCATGTGGCCTGAAGTCCTAGAGGTGGCCCGAAGGCCTTAAAGGTGGCCTGAAATCCCTACTGACCGGAAGGCCTGGGTGGCCCGAAAGCCTAAAGGACACCAATCCCAAACTGGTGGCCCAAGGTGAATAGTTCTAGCTACTACATTACCAAACAGTACCTACTACAGTAACTGTTACAGTGCCTGCTACAGTACCGCACATTGTACAGTTCTACTACAGTACCTATACAGTGTACAGTTCTGCTACAGTACCCGCACAGTGTATAGTACTGCTATAGTGCCTGCAAATATGCCTCTACCTGGTTTTGAACCTAGGTAATGTGGATGCACTTAAGGATACCTCACCAACTAGGATGAGGCTCATGTGCTTGGGTTCATACTTAGGTGTGGGAACTAAGTGTTTTCTTAACACCCTAAGAGTTAAGGAATCTTGGTTTGGGGTGATAGAATGTTAGCGGGTGATGTCAATCACCTTTTGAATAATTCTTCTAGGGAAGTAATGACCAGTTCTATTGTGTAGAAATAGATGTAGTGAAGTGGAAACTACATCAGGAATTTCATTTGGGTTGTGGTTGAAGTAGTTCAAGGATTGAACTTGTGTTTTTTGAGAAATTTCAAAGTGTTCAGGATTTTTTTGAGTTATTCAAAAAAAATTGTATTGGGTGTTTGGATATGAAGTGTTGGTTGTTATCACAGAGTTCATGACCTAGGATAAGCTAAATTGAGTGGTGGTTGTTAATTTTTTAGTGTTGTGAGACCTAGAAATTAGCACAATGGGTTTATATTTCTATGTCTTCTGGGTTTTATCATAGTGGCGTAGTAAAAATGTGGTGTCCTTATATAAGAAGGTTGGATATTATTATAAAACTATGTGATATAGTATTTGTCTTGGAGGATGGTTCATATTTTATTTCTGATTAAGTATGTCATGATTGATGGTTTGGTGAAGCAGGGGAAGGTACCTAATTATTCTAGCGGCTTGGGGATTGTGGGAAAACCGTCGATGGTTTTTTATCTTGGAATCATACTTTTAAACTAGGGATATAGTATTTAGGAGTAGTCCATTGTTATTTGGGAAGTGTAATCCTATTGATAATGTCATTGATGCACATGATTGTTAGTGTTTGTATGACACAAGGTAGGTTTATACTAATGTATTAAGTAATAATGGTAATTCCTTATTTCATGTTGTGGGAAATGTAAAAGGGAGCATAACCCATGGATAGGGATAGGTTTTTGAATGTAAAATCATGTAAATAGATAATTTGTTCCAATAAATGATAGATATTAATATGCATGTGTTAATTAGGGATGGTCAGTTGTGAGCTGGTGATTCTAGCCAATGGAGTATGGCTTGGGTTATATATCAGGCCTCTAGTGAAATATAGTGTGTTCATAATATTTTTTTGTTTATGATTCACAAGATTAATAAGAAAAAAAAATCTTATAGTAATTGATGCTTGGGGAAGTGAGAAGATTTGGTACCATGGCTCAGGGATGCAAGTGGTTTCTAGGTTGTGGGGTTGTTAGTGAGAATTTTGGGTGAGAATGGTGGGAATTGTGTCATGTGGTACTTCTAAGGAGTATCTAGACCATGTTTATACTGAGATGAGGAAAGGTATATAGATAAAGGCATCATATCTCTCTCAAGTTCTATGTTTTTAAGGATTTCTCTAGGAGTGGTATGAGAGTGGGAAGTATGTGTTCAGGCCAAGAGGAAAATTTGTTCAAGATAGTCCCTTATAGACACTTCTCAAGGATGATAAGTCTTTAAAGGGGGAGTTTTTAATGCCATTTATATTCCTAAGTTGTATTAATTTTAGTGCATTTGTCATGCATGTATGTAATTGGGTTCTTTTTGGATAATATATATAGTGGGGAGTCTTGGGATTGAGGAAAATACAATCAAGAGGGACCTATAGATTTTTTTGAAAGTTATAAGGGCCAAAAACTAGTTGGTGACGTTCCACTAGCCAACTAGTTGGTGAGGTTCCACTAGCCAACTATTAGCCAAACCAAAACCCCCATATGGGTTCTGGTCTCACCGGACACCCATCAGTGGAGGGCCAGTAGATATCTTGTGGGGTTTCGGATATTTTATTAATTAAGTGAAAGAGTCAATTTCCCTATTAGGCCCCACTTTCCTCCTTCCCACATCTCCCTTGATCCCACCCTAACCAAGATCTCCTGGGAGCCCCCCTTTGGAGTTTTTTATCTCTCCTCCTTGCATCCCTTTTTCATTTGAAGTGTCATTAGTGGTGGTTGGTTCCCATGAAGAATTCTAATTCTATTCAAGCCTTAAAGTCTTATTTCTCTTTTATTCTTGTTTAAATAACCCTAATCCTATGAATTTAAGCATAGTTTTAGGGATTTGGAGTTCTGATATCAAATTGTAGTGTGATTATTTGTTGTTTAGATTCACTAAACTTGGGGTATGAATTCATTACTATTTTACAACATTGATATAAAATTTTATTCCATGATTTGGAATTAAGTGTTTAAATAGTACTATGAAAAATCTATTTTTAGTGTGAAAGCTATTGAGTGAGGTTTATTTCAGTATAGTGAGCCCCTAAACGGGGGAGTGGTATGTGTGTTCCTTGGAAATGGTGAAAATGAGACTCATGATGGGGATGAGTGTAGGGATATATATATATATATATATATATAGTATTTTAGGCTTGGAATGAGTTATTCAGGATCATTTTATACAAGTTTGGGTTGGGAAATTGATGTATGATTTTTTTTAGTGAACCCCCATGAGTCTGCACCATGGAATTGGTGAATGGTAGCTATGTGCTACTGATAATGGTAGGTTTTTTCTATTAGGAAAATGGTCTTGTGAAGGTCTATTTTGTTTTAGAAATAGATAATATGGATTATATTTTTTGTGGAGGGGTTTATATGGTGAATTTTATTAGATTTATACCTTGAGAAAAAATATATGAGAGTGTCATACAAGGAATATAGTTAGGGTTTTCCTATTGGTTTTTTTGGGATTACGAAGTATAGTTGGGGTTTAAAAAAGGTTAGAATGAGATTGAAATGTGATGTATGGATTCTTACGACGGTGTTAGATAACTGTGGTTTTATGGAAGAGATTAGAATCTGAAATGAGGATGACATTGAGTGGATAGTACTGGTATTTTGTGATTCTGGTGGTCTTTTTGAGTGATACATTAGAAAGGGGTTATGATGGTGTGTTATCCTCCATCTTTTGTGTCTATTTCATATGTTGATGCTTGTGTTTACTTGTATGTGACCTCCCTAGAACCTGTAGGGATGGTTCGTGTCATTATATGGAGAATCTCCAGATCCTATGTGGATGGGATTGTATGATTGAAGATGACCCCAGAGTCTATAGGTGTAAGTCAATGTGAATATTGTGTCTTCATGAGGGTATTGGTTTGAGGACCTCGAAAGAGCTGTCTTAGGTTGGGGTGACGCGATTGGCCTCCCTAAGTATGTAGGGGTGAGTAGGGGTACTTGATGAGTTTCATAATAGAGTGATAGGCATGGGTCATAGGTGTATATTCATGTGATTTTGACAAAAGTTACTTCCGAAAATTAGTTGAATAGGCAGAGCTAAGGTTCATGGTAATCGGGTTACCGCACGATGACTCAATGGGTTTTGTATTTATTGATGTATTTATTTTCCATCATCGCGTCTATTTTTATATAACATAATATATTTATTATAAGGATCCATTAATGATGTCCTTTTGGGTTCATACTCACAACCTGCACAGGAATTTTGATGCACATGAAAACACTTTTAGTCAAGGATTTTAGATGAGGGAATAGGCTCTACTTAGGTTAGTTATACAGTAGAATCAGGTTGGTGGAGGCAATGTTGGAACAAATATATGGATCTAATAGTGATAGTTCTTTTGTTCATTTTTCATTTTATTATTGAATATAGATCCACCACATGTGGTGAACATTGTTTAGTATTGTACTTATCCTTATTTCAATCTATTATATCATGTGATGTTATTTTTTATTGCTTCAACACTTTATTTTAACTATTGACTCTGACAACTTCTTCCACTAATTCATGATAATATTTTTTATATGTTAATGAGGATATAGTCTCCTCATATTTTCAATTAGACCCTCGCCACTAGTCAGCTGACTCTTATATATAGAGAAGTGCACATGAGGCCATTATGGCATCCCCTAAGCCCGGGTCAGGTGATCCAGGTCGTGGAATCACAATCAGTTATTAGGTCAGTGCTAAAAAAACTCCTCTTTAGCAGTGCTAAAAAAACTCTGGAAAAGGGAACCATGAATAATTTAATTTATGTATGCATATTTATATATTTTTAAATATGATTTATATATCAATAAGTATATATATTTATATAAATATAATTTATATATATATTATAAAATATATAACATAAGATATTATATCCACACCTCTGAAACATGATAACTGAAGAAAATACACCCTAAGACTTGAACACAAGTAATCCACCCCCCAGTATGTATATATATATATATATTAAATAATATTTATATAACAATAGGTATAGATATTTATATAGATATGATTTATATAACTATATTATAGAAAAACTTCGTTATCAATATTATTTTAATAGTTTCATATATAAAATTTATAAAATTTATATTAATCTATAAAAATGTATAATAATATATTTAAATAAATTTAAAAAATGTAAATAAAAATATAATATATTATAATCGTATTTAAATAATTATATAAATATATAAATAAATATATTTTTATTTAATTATATTTATAATATATGTATATTTATAATTTATACATAGATATTTATATATTTTGAAATATTATTTATATAATATAAAATTTATATACATGGGTTTATTCTTTTATGATTATTTTTAATTATATATATAATTATAATTACAAACACATATGTGTGTGTGTGTGTATTAAACTATAGTGATATGAAAAATATAAATAAATATATAATTAAATATCTAAATATATTAAATGTAGTTTATGTTCAAATTTACATATTTAAATTCATATTAATTAACTTAAAATATACAAATATATTTGTATGTATGTGTATGCATGTGTACGTATGTGGATGTATGTGGATGTATGTGTATTGGTGTATGTTTGTGTATGTTTGTGTATGTATTCATATGTTTGTGTATATATGTGTAGGTATCTGTGTGTGTGTGTGCGCGCATATATATGTGTATGTATTTATATGTATATGTTTTATGTGTATGTATGTGTTATGTATGTGTATGTGTATGTTTATGTGTGTGTGTTTGGATGTATATGTTTGTATGTGTGTGTTTATGTGTATAAGTATGTATGTATCTATATGTAATTATTTTCATATATGTGTATTATGTGTATATGTGTATGTGTATTTTTATGTGTGTATTTGTATGTATGTGCATGTGCATGTGTATGTTTATGTGTATGTGTATGTGTATGTGTTTGTGTTTGTGTATGTGTATGTGTATGGATGAATATGTATGCATGTATGTGCGTCTATGTATGTGTATATTTATGTAGTATGTGTATGTATGTGTATGTACATGTATGTAATTGTATGTTTGAGTATCTATGTGTGTGTGTGCATGTGTGTGTGTGTCTGTGTGAATTTTTATGTGTATGTATGTTTGTTTATGTATGTGTATGTATGTCTATGTTAATGTGTATGCATGTGTATATGTATATGAATATATCATAATACAATCAAAAATGGAATTTTTTTGTTCAATTTGACATATCCCATTTAGTGTGTGTGAGAGAGAGAGTGTCTGTGTGTGTGTGGGCACATATACGTACACACAATAACTATAAAAATCATTTTGTTTTTCAAAATTAATTAATGTAATTTTATATAGAAATTTATATATATATATACATATTTAATATTTTATTAATTTATACACTTTTTAATATTTATTTATACACTTTTAATTACGAAAATTTAATATTATTAATATTTTTATAGTTTATAGAATTAATATTTACTCATTTTTATTTTAAAACTATTGCATTAAAATATTTATACAATTATTATTGAATTAATTGAAATTAGTAATTTACTATGAATATTTTTTTTTAATTATAATTTTTAGTCTTTATTAATTTTTATTTTAATATTGATTCAATTTTCTATGGACTACAGTTGGTAAAGTGGTACCATGTTAGAAGAACACTCCCTGGAAATTGAACTAGCTCAAGTTTAACTCCTGGTAGACTTGAATTTAGCTGGGATGAATGGTACACATGTGTTGGGTTGATCCTATTAAATGCATGGTGTGACACTCAGAAATACCTCATAACCCAACACTCCATTTTCAGATAGAGTTGTGGACAAGGGTTATTATTCCACAGCCACTACATCAGGTGACCAGGGTTCAAATCCTAGCTGCAGTAGAATTTCTTCCCTCTTTTTATGGGGGGAGGATTTTTTTCCCCACACTCACACACATGGCTATCAGTAGATGCGGCATGGTAGGTTTGCGGATTGAAAGAGGCAGTGAGGGAAAGCATGGTCTTAATTATTGATCTGGCACAAAGTAACTAACAAGAGCACTATGTGATGTGCACAAGGGGGATCCCCTCTTCACATGGGCCGACCATAGGAAAAAAAAGAGGCCTTTGGGCCTAGGTTCTTTAAGGAGCACACTTGTATTTGCCTCTGTCCACTTATCCTATGATCCATCACATTGTAATGGTCTTAGGCCACCAATCCATCAGTCTTCCTATGTTTAAGGACATCTAGGACTCTTGGACTTCAAGCCATGTATTGTAATATAATAGTTCAACTAGGTTCTTATCATTCAATGTAAGGAGGGATGAGGCATGACACACTGGGGTGTTTGAGTGTGTGTGTGTGTGTGTGTGTGTTATCCCAGGTTTTCCTATGAGCTGTTAATCTTTTTAATTTTTTTCTAACTCCTTTTTTTACATAATATGAGTTTCTAATGAGATAACTATAGTTTCAAGGGTGTATGGGGCTTGTTTGGATCCCGGAGGCCCAACATTTAGAGAATGGGAGATGGGATGAACAGTTAGTTGAAATCATGTGACCCAAGCTGCACGATTCGATGAAACTGGGTGAGGTGGTCCAACGATGCATGGTTTGGGGGAAACCATATAGAGGATTCTTCACACCATGTGGGGTTGTACAGAGAGTAGCAGGAGGCCGCGCATTTTGAAGAAAATGTGCCACCAGGGCTGCACCCCCGTGTAGAAAGATATGAAAATTTTTGCAGAGGCGTGCAACATGGGTTGTGCATGGTTTCTCAAACCATGTGCATAAACCATGTGTGGTCTCCCTTGAGATAGATAAGGGTTCATGGTTTGGAAAACTGTACATCCAAACCATGCAACCCAATTAAAATGAGTGAAATTATTGTTTCCCCTTATATTTTCTTATAACCTAATTTATATTCTCCCTTCCATCCACTGGATAGCCTCATGGATTTTGGGAGATCTTTTTCAATCCTTCTTCTAGTATTTGATCCAAATCCTCCACATGATGTTTGATTCAATCGCAGATCATCTCATTGGATCCACACTATTAAGTTCTTTAATAATATTTTTTCATTATTAATTTATCTTCATATCAATAGAGTTATTTTAGTGCAAGATAATATGACCTATTTTTAGGGAGTTTGATCGTTTCTCCATTTTCTTCCAATCTGTATCAAGTTATGAGTCAATACTGCATTATTATTCTACCACGTGTATATGGTAGATTTTTTATACCTTTTCCCTTACAGATTGATTGTTTTATATCTTATCACAGTTGTGCCAGATGTCATAATTTCTAGAATTTCCACTAAAATTAATTGAAAATCTTGATTAAAATTTTTCGAACCTGTTTAAAGCTCCCACTAGTACCTTTGTTATCATTATAGGTTGTTAACTCCAACCTAGGACACCCATGGGGTGGGTCTTTGTATCTTCCTATTTCATACCCCCCCACTAGGTGAGTGTGATCTTGGCACATGTTTTGAGAGACTTAATAAATTGAATTGAAATGAATGAGTTATTAGGAGAAGTTTATTCCTCCTATCTATGTGATTACATGATGTTTAAATGGTTTAATTTTTTAAATGTAAAATGTGGAAATAGACTGATGAACTCTTGGATTGTAAATGAATATGAAATAGCTTAGGAATTGAGTTTGATTAATTGAAAATGATATTGGATTCCTTGGATGAGATCCTGGGATACAAATTCCATTAGAATCCATGGAATTTATACTCCATGGGTCTATATTGATTATGGTAGTGTATTATTGGTAAATTTATACTCTCAATATCTAGATTATGTAGTATTTTTTATAAGGTAATGCTTTGTTCAAAGACCAAAGCACAATTTATTGATAAACAAAAAAGGATTACAAGAGGCGAAAGGATGGGATTTTTTTACAATCTCTATCAAAAAGGTGTAGTAAGTCAGAAGGAATAGATTCTAGCCAAGTCATGCTCTGATGAACTCCTTTGTTGGCAAGAGCATCAGCAACAGCATTCGCTTCACGTTAGGAATGAGTAGCTATATAATCGATCCCATGGAGCAAGTTCTGACAATTCATCCAACGAGTGGTAAGAGTCCAGGCCAGATGGATGTTGCCATTCCAGATGGAATGAATGATAGTGGTTGAATCACTTTCAATCCACAGCTTTCTCCAACCTCTTTGAAGTGTAAAATCAATAGCATGAATGACCCCCAGCATTTCTGCCTCCAGAGATGAAGAGTGACCACATCCAACATAGAAGCAGCCCTGATACTGGCCAGCTATGTCTCTGAAGATAGCACCACAACTGGCAGGGCCTGGGTTGCCTTTGGAAGCGCTATCAACGTTAACTTTGATCCATCCTGGAATTGGTGATTTCCAGAACACTTCAAAGGAGTGTTTGGGCTTTGGGTAGATGTCAGGAACACGGAGATGACGAAGGATCTCAAAGTCACCAACTGAGTTGTTGCAAAAGTCTTTTTGAATTGAGGCAGCTTCATAAATCGCAAAAAGAATCCAATATTTCTCTGCATTAAGATTGAGAGAGTGATTATTGTGAATGAGATCATTTCTAACGTACCAGATCTCATGCAGGAGTTCCGCCACTGGAGCAAGAAAAATATTTTTAACATGCATAGAAACTTCATGTCTAGTGCATTTTTTTAATAACAAGGGAATTTACTTAGTAAAGAACCATCTACAATTAAATAATTCAAAAATATAATTCCATGGGGAAGAGACTGTCGCACAAGATAGAAAAAGATGATTGGAATCCTCCCTATGCTGATTACACAGGCGACATTTAGCACAGAGTTGAATACCAAAAGTTTGTAGACCAGTTTCCGTTGGTAATCTATTATGGGCAATGCGCCAAATAAGGGTGAGCCTAGAAGGTTTAATCTAGGGTTTGTTAAAATGATTCACCCATAGAAAAATAGAGTCATTTTCAGATAAATTATGCTTATAATAGTTTTTAGAATCTAGAATTCCATTTGTAGAAGGTTCCCGAACAAGGAAATCACCATCAGAAGAAAATAGATTATTATCAATAATTTGCGCAATATTTTTAGGGAGATCATGTTGATGAGATTGTAAGACCTACTTTATAGTCTGATTAGTATCTTCAGGAAGATTATTAGAGGGTAACAATGATATAAGAGGGGTACCACACCAATTGTCACACCAAAAATTTATGGAAGAATCAGCACTGACTATCCATCTAGAATTTTGCATGATCTTGTGATATGAGTCCCGGATAGAAGGCTAGATGGATGAGTTGATGAAATTAAAATTTCCTTTTAAAATCTTAAAGAAGAATCTATGGTTCATAAATTCAGTAGATTTAGAAGTGGAATTAATAATGTGCCAAGTAAGGCGGGCCTAAAGAGAATCATTGAACAACTTTAAATTTTTAATGTCAATTCCACCATTAGCAATGGGTTTACATCATGATTTCCAAGGTATTGTAACAAGATTCTTTTCAAAAATGCTTCCAGACCAAATGAAGTTTTTAATATATGTAATAATTTTCTTAAAAATGCCAACGGGCCATTTATAGACCATAAGGGAATAGACCATTTTAGAAACAATGGTCGATTTAACCAAACAAATTCTCCCAGCCATAGAGAGGGATTTCCCTTTCCAACTAGAGAGTTGATTTGTGATTTGATCAATGATGTTAGCAAAATAGGTTTCTTTGGGACAACCCCTAAATATTGGAAAACCCAAATAAGTGAAAGGTAAAAACCCTCTTTAATACCCAGATAAGTGGTGATATTAGATTTCTTTCTTATAGGAAAATTCTTTCCAAAAAATATATACGATTTGTTCCAAGAAATTGCTTGCCCTGAGATTTCCTCATAGTGAGAAATAGCTTGCTTGAGAACATTAAGATTTTTTTTATCCCCTTTTATGAATAAAATAATATCATCAGCATATAAAAGGTGGGTAGGGGAATTTAAATTCTTGGAAACTTGAATAGGTTTAATCAATTTTTGATCAACTAGATTGTTAAGAAGTCTACTTAGGTAATCCTCAGCAATAATGAAAAGGATGGCAGAAAGCAGGAATCCCTCCCTGAAACCTTTTGAGCAATTGAAGAAACCTCTAGGGGTACCATTAATCAGGATAGAGATATAAGCTGAGCGAAATAGAGTCTTAATTCTACCAATGAAGGAATCACTAAATCCAAAGTTTTTTAGGACTTTGAAAATAAAATTCCAGTCTATGGTGTCAAAAGCCTTTTTGATATCTAGTTTTATGGACACACAACCTCATCTTGTGTTTCTATTTAAACTATTGGTACATTCAGAAGAAAGACAAATACATTCTTGGATGGTCCTTCCTTTAATAAAAACAAATTGGTTCCAAGAGATGATTCTATTGCAGATAGGAGAAAGTCTATTTGCAATAATTTTGATAATGATTTTATAGATTGTGTTAATCAAAGCAATTGGTCTAAATTGATGGATCTCAGAAGCATACTCAACCTTAGGTATTAAGGTTAAAAATTGAGCATTGATTCCATTAGGTAGAGATCCATGAGTGAAGAAGATCTTAACAAGGTTACAAACATCATTGTGTATTATATCCTAATGTTTTTGGAAAAAACCATTATTGAATCCATATGGACCAGGAGCACTATCTGGATTTAGACCAAAGACTGTGTCTTTAATTTCATGGTCAAGTGGAGTGCTTAAAAGAGACTCATTGTCTCTTTCATCCATCATTAAAAGAATAATATCAGGTTTAAGATCAATATTTATATCAGGACCATTAAAAATGTTATAAAAGTACGAGGTGACATGATCTGTAATGGCTTCTTCAGAATCAATGATCAAGTCATTATTAATGAGAATAGTAAGAGGACGATTGGCCTTTCTAATTCTTTGAATACAATTATAGAATTTGGTATTGCGATCACCATCTATAATCTATTTAGTCCTAAACATTTGTTTACGAATATTGTCCTTAAATGTGAGTAAGGAATTAATTTTAGAAGAGATATTAGATTCCAGTTGTGGATCTATATTAAAATTGGAATTAGTGTTCTGAGTTTGTATACGAATGAGTTCATCTTCAAGATAGGAGATATCAAGATCTATTTGAGAATTTTTATTTTTACACCATCCTTTAAGAGTCTTCTTGAGAATTTTCAATTTGTGTAAACAAGCAAAAGAATCTTTATGGTGTTTCATAGAGCTCCAGGTGTTATAGATAAAGGTGACACAATCAAGATTCGTAGACCAAGCAGTATTAAATTTGTAAGGAAGGACAAGCTTTCGACCATTCATAAGAATGCTAACAAGGATAGGATGATGATCAGAGTTTAGTCTCGGAAGAGTTACACTGGATATTTTGTCCCAATTATCAAGAGTATTCATGTTAACAAAAGCCCTGTCAAGTTTACTAGAAACGTTTTTGTTGTAATGTTTCCTATACCAAGTGTATTTTGCGCCAATAAGAGTGATTTCAACGAGGTTAGAATATTTAATAGTAGATTTAAATTCCTTAGAGGATATAGAAAGGTTTGAGGGTACAATTTTTTCAGAAGGGGTAAGAATGGCATTGAAGTCTCCCAAAACAACCCAGGATTCTTGAATGTGTTTAGCCATATCAAGGAGTTCTTGCCATAAAACTCTCCTATCCTGATATCTATTCTTGGCATAAACCATAGTGTAAAAGATATGCTGACCGTTCCTCAAGAATTCACCAGTAAGTTGTTGTTCATAAATTCTAAAAATGTTGATATTTTTTAAATTATTAAGTAAAAAGATCCACATATAGTCAAATTGAGGACCGTTTTTACAAGAACCTAGAAAACTGTAATTGAGAGAGCCAAATCTCATGAAGTTGACTTTAAAATTGACTTTAGGTTCAGAAATGGAAAAGAGTTGGGGTTTATGAGTGTTTAAAAACCTCCTAAGTGTTGTGGAGGTGTCATTGTTAGCCACACCTTGATAGTTCCAAAAAATGATATTCATTTCTATTTGCGGTTTGGGTTAGAACCCTTATTTTTTTAGATTTACCAGATCCCTTCTTCTTTTGGGATCTCGTTACCATTGAGGAAGAAGTAGACTTTTGTTGACTCTCATAAGTTTCAGAAATTTGAGAGGAATCAGATTTCATATCTGCATTTGGATTAGGAGCTGAAACTGGAGTACTCATAGAATCAGTACTGTCTAGTGTGTGATTTTTGTCAGCTCTATGAACATTGGCCTATTCAAATGGAAGCTATTTCTCATCACTAACCATAGTAAGCTCATTATATGGTGAGAAATGAGGTGGGTTAGGCAGATCAGAAGGGGAAATTTTTGAGGAGATAAGAGGAAGAATAGGACTTGTCTGGATGATCTCTAAAATAGCATCTTCAGCAGAAGGTTGCTCAGGATGAGAATGTGTCCCAGTCTCAGTCTGGACAGTTTCTAATTCTGCAAGTTTCAAGGGATCTGATACAGAATAAGAAATAAAAACATAATCTTTCTTGTCAACAGGAGGGTTGGGCACCATGTTGTTAACCGAACAGGAAGCAGGTGTTTGGATAGTTTCAGTATATGAAAAAGTAACAGGCAGTGTGGTGTGTGACACGATGTGTGCCAAATGAATAAAAGCAAGATCAACATTAGCAGCATGTGTGACAGATTCATTAACAGGACTAACAGTATTTTCAACAGATACAGGAGTAGAATTATCAGACTGATGCTGCAACAGAGCAGAAATATGCATGTCAACCGGAGTATTAGTCACCTCCTTGTTGACAGAAACAGGTTCTACATTCAATATGGAGGAAGAATCAAGTGTGTGTGATGAAATGTGAGCAATAGTAATTCCAAGAGAGGCAAGATTAGCAGATTGAGTCTCTATTACAGGAACTTCAGAAACAGTAGTGACATATTTAACATCATAATTGAAATACACAGAGTTACCTGGATCTGCATTGTTTTCATTCTTACCTTGTGACTTGTTAGAAGAAGTAGTATTCTCCTTGAGAACTGAAGGTACTGAGGCCTCCAAGTCCCTACAAAGATTCTCATTTAAACTTGAAGTACCAGAGGAAGAGGCATTATTAGCAGGATTGGAAATAGTAAAAGGGTTGCTCTTGTCTGAAATACCTATGTTACCTTCAACTACTGTTTTTTCTAAACCATTGGGATTATCATTGTTTTGTAAGGCCTCTTCTTCTGTAACCAATTCACCCCAAGATTTTCTTTCTAGGGATGGAAGGTCACTGGATTTTTTAACCCAGATATTTTGCTTTTTTGGGGGGGGCTCAGAATTATCTAAGACATTCTTCCCTTTTTTAGCATGCTTTAACTCTTGCCAATCATTATTAATTGGAGGGTCCATTTGTTTCCTAACTACCCTACAATTAGAAAAGTTGTTCCCAATCAGTTTTCACACTTCACAAAAGGGTGGATTCTATTCATACTCGGTTTTGAGCTCCAATCTATGATCAGGGGCATTAAATCCTATATTAGATGGTAATTCGAAAGCTAAGTTTACCTCAACCATAACTCTAGCATATAGGCCTAGATCCCCATTCAAAGTTCTATGATCAATTTTAATAGGGGATCTTCTGTAAGAAGCAATGTCATTTAAAATCTTCGAATGCCAATAAAACCAATTAAGCCCATGAATTCTAACCCATACGTGTTCCATGTAATTTTTGTGTGTGTATGGGTTAAAGGCAGGATCCCAATCCAAAATTCTAAGAAAACCAGGCTGAATCTACAGATTACCAAGCTTCCATACCTGATCGAGCTCACCTTGAGAGCTGAAGAGGATGTGATAGTAGCCTTTACCTAGGGGAACCATCTTCCATTTTGAAAAATTCCAGTAGTGAGCAATCATGTTCTTTAGCTCGAAAAGAGGATAGGGTCTATCCCCTGTGTTGTACGAAACTCGGCCAAGGACCAAGTACTTGCACAGTTGTTCCCTTTGCTTCAGGTCTTCCGGATCAGCATCGACCAAGAAACCACCATCTTCCAGCCTTCTATAGAGGTTCTATCCCCTGTAGTATTTTATGGGTCTTACTAACCATTTGAGTCTTTCTTGGACTCACATTCGACATGAATTGTAGACATGCTCTTTGGACTCTACCCAGGTCTTTACTGAGTTTCCATTAAGATTATCTATCTACTCAATGAGGATTCCTTAGTCTTATATACCCTGGATCTAGCCCTTCATGGTCTGACACTTGATTACATGATATGTCCATTGAGGATTTTATGGACTTGATTACACAGCATGGTCATTGTGGATATGTTTTCTAGGATTTACAGAAATCTTTGGCTTGGGTATCATATCTTAGTTGTTAGAATGGATATTTCCACACCTTTTCCTTTATGATTTGATTTTATCCCCTTATTTATGGGTTCCTTGTAATTTTTCGCAAGGATCCATGTTTTTTTGGATAATATCATTTCTACTTTAGACATTTTATTTACATTACTGTTATACCTATGATATACTACACACTAATATTTTATACCTATGATATACTATTATAGGTATTGTTGTTGGTGCCTACTAAGTGTTATCTCACATCCTATTTAGGTTATTTTTAGGTACCTAGATAGACTTTATGGATAAAGGTAGGGAGTAAGGAAATATTCCACCTTATGATACATGATTTCTTCATTGCTTAGGATAAGGGGGCACATGACCGATCTATGCTTGTGATTCTAACTGTAGATGGTTACTTTTTAGTATTTTTTGTATTTTATATTTGTATTTTATGGGTATTCTTGTTTATATGTATTTTCGGCCATTTTTTATAGATACATGACATGATCATCATATTGTATATGAAAATAATTTTGGATTTACTATTATTATAGTCATTTGGATGTTTATATTCTATATCTGATTTGTATTCTTATTTCACTTATTTATTCACTTGTGATACTGCTACATTACTTTTATCATGAGGGTATAGTCTCCCCACTATACCACCTTAGACCCTCACTATTATTCGAGAGCCTCTGGCATATAGGTAGGTCTGCTTAAGGTCATGTGACCCACCAGCTCGGGGCATCGTTCAGTGAATCCCATGTCAGGATGTTACAAATTGGTATCTTAGATTTTTATTTTTTTGATTTACTATTTTGAGACAATAGAAAGTATATTATTAATTTTTTTAATTTAGTAATTTTCTTGGCCTGGGAGTAAGTAACCCACATATAGTGAAAATCCATATTGCATGGAATATGACATGTTTTTTATGTATTTTTCCTATTACAGTTGATTTCATTCCAACTTTGGGTGATTCACTTGATATGTGATGATATCATTGATATGATTAAGGATTTTTTATTTTTCTATTTCCTGATGAGATGAGGGTATCCCATCTCATTCATTATTTTAGTCACTTTACATGATTCAGATGTTATGATTTATTCCATGCCATATAGGATAAATTTCTTGACTAAATGACATTATTATGTGTGCCTTGAGTGATAAAATTATTGTTTTATAAATGATTTGTGTAGGGTATTGAGCAAAATAGTTGGTACATAGAGTTTTTTCTGTAACATAAACAGTTTTTTTAAATTTAGGCTAAATCATACACCCAAAGAAGTCAATTATAGCACATTGATTCATCGACCATTGGACTCATGGACTACAAAGTGTTATGGTTTAGATTAAGTGGATGCCACAATTTGGTTTATAAGGAATATGGATCCTTATGGATCATAGGTGGTGACCCATTTGGTCCATCCATTTAAAATATAATTGAAAATAAAATGAATTTAAATGAAATTGAAATTTTGAAAACAGATAACTTGAACTTAACCAAACATTAAAGTGGGCAGTATCTAGTGTCTCTAGTGTCATTATGGTTTTTCAAAATTATCCATTCTTGGATTTAAGAGTAGGAAGAGGGGTGTGTCCTATTTATAGGAAGGCTTTGGTCTAACCTACTCTTTTATTTTTTACTTGGTCCCAACTCAAATTCTTTTTTAAGGCTTTTTTTAATTTATAAAGGCATTACAACAAAAAGACCTCCAGTCATGTGTCGGGAGGGTATAAAATAGCATGATTCAGAGGTGGTGGGCCATGGGATACCTATAAAACCTCATTTAGTTTCATTTTTGGTCCCATCAGTTGCACTGGATATGGGTGTTTATGACCAATTATATAAGGGTTTCTTACACTTAATTCAGAACTTTCAGGGAGCCCTGCATCCAGACTCTTCTATGGAAAAGTTGATGTGTATCTTCCAACAGTATCATTATCCCAAGTTATTAGGGGATGTTATTCCATAATCTATTGAGATGCGACTTGATACAATATTATCAATTTTCAAGAATTTGGAGACACCTCCTAGTAGGATATTGAATCTTGTAACATATATGATTTGGGGAGCAGCTAAGCACTGGTGGAATATCCTAAACATGGTTGATGTGCTCTAAGATATGGCTTGGAGGGATGTTCAATCCAGGTTGTATGATTTATTTTTTCCGGAGACCCTGATAACTAAAAGGGAATGTGATTTTATGCATTTGTAGTATGGATTTATGACCATTATTGAGTATTCAACACATTTCATAGAGCTTCATCACTTTGTGCCTATTTATCTTGTTGACAAATCACTGAGGGAGAGACACTTCTAAGAAGGTCTCAATAATACCATTTAATCATAAGAAAATGTTTTTTAGTTGACTATTGTTTATCAGATAGTGAATCAGAAACTTATTACTAAATGGAAAATGATGGAAGTGGGGGGCACATAGCAGGGAATTTTATCCTCTTGACCCAATGATTTGGTGATAGTTAGTAGGAAGCATCATTTTGAGGCTTCTCATGAGGTGAGTACCGTCCAAGATGTTAGTGATGTTAGTGTTTTCTCCTATCATCATTTTGTTATGTAGGGATATATGAGAAACCAATGTGATAAAGATCTATTTGAGTATAGAGCATGTGGAAAGATGGCCAAGGCCAAACTTTTCTCTCATCCTTGGAAGTGACATCCACTATTTTGAATATATTGAGGATGAGATAGTTATCTGGTGTTGGAGTTCTATTCCTACCGGTTAGTGTGGTGGGTGAGGACCCAACTCTTGGTTGGACTATGGGTGAGGTTGAAATTCTATGTATCCATGGATTTTTTTGGGTTTCATTAGATATATGTGATGAGTTGATATGAGAGTTTCATGCCTCATATTGGGTAGTTCATCCAGATGTTACCAAGTTGTATCATTACATTCATCAAAAATAATGGTGGCCAAGGATAAAACATGAGGTAGTTGGTTTTGTTACAAGGTGTTCCAACTATCATAAGATGAAGGAAGAACACCAGTGACTAGATGGACTTCAACATCAATTACATATTCCTAAGTGAAAATAGGAAGATGTTGTGATGGATTTCATGATAGCATTGTTGAGGTCACCTTGAGGTAGTGATGTTGTATGGGTTACTATGGAAAGTATCAAGAAGGTTGCTTATTTCCTACCAACCATGGAGACCTTATCAGTTGATGATCTTAGGATATTGTATATCCATGATATTGTGCACCTTCACAAGGTTCCTTAGACCATGGTATTGGATATGGATTCCTAGTTTACATCTTGATTATGGAAGATTTTATAGAGGGATTTGGGTTCATAGGTGAATATGAGCACAACATACCACCCTCAGACTTATGGCCAATCAGAGTGCACTATATTAGTTCTAAAAGACATGCTTAGAGAATGCATCCTTGATTTATGGGGATCATGGTAGAGGCATATACCCCTAGTTTATTTATTATATAATAAAATATATAATGAGATGATAAAGATGGCACATTATTATGATTTTTATTGTAGTCCATGTCGATCACCTTTGTGCTGGTCAGAGGCAGGTGAGACAATGTTGATCAAACCGTGTCTCATATAGGAGACTTCAAAGTAGGTTTAGCTTATCATAAAAATGATTTCTTCTACACATTCTAGACATAAATCTAATTTTAATCTTCCTAGATAACCTCTAAAGTTCGAGGTTAGGGATCATGTATTTTTATGTATATCATTGAGGCTAATACATATACTGATTAGGATACAAGGAAATATTTCAATGTGATATATCGGTTGTTCGAGATTATGGAGAGATACTGACCAGTATTCTATCAGTTTCAATTACCTAAGTGGTATGGATCCATGAGAAATGTCTTCCATGTATCTCAAATGCATTGTTATCACTCAGACCCATCACATACTCTATAGATGAATGTCTTTTATATATGGGTAGATGCATCCTTTGAGGAGCGTCCTATTCATATTGTTGATAGGACCATGAAGAATCTCTATGGACAGTTAGTTCCTATAGTATAGTTCTATGGTAGCATAACCATTTATAGGATGATACTTGAGAATGGGAGGTTGATGTACATTCCTAGTGGCCATATTTATTCTCATACAATTCTTGAACACCCCTCGAAGGGAAATTCGAGGATGAATTGCTTTAATGGGGAAGATTATAATATTTTGAGTTTTCTTATGAGGTAAATATCTTTTTAATTTTAGTTTAACTCCTTGGTTTTGACCTAATGTGAGTTTATAATGATATCATGAGAGTTTTGGGGGCGTTTGGGGCTTATTCAGAGCCCGAAGGCCAAACTTTTGGAGAAAGGTTGTCAGGCTGCACAATTAGTAGAAATCATCTGACCCAAACAACATGGTTTGATGAAACCATGTGAGGTGATACATATATCAATACTAGGTCGCACAGTTTGGGGGAAACGATGCACAAGTTGTCGCATGCTCATGCAGGGTTGGACATAGAGTAACAGGAGGCTGCATTATTTGAGAAAACTGTGTATCTAGGGCTACTTTCCCATGTGGGAAGATCAGAAAATTTTATCAGAGGGATGAAAAAAGGTTTTACATGGTTTCCAAAACTGTGCGAATAATATATGAGGGTTCCCCTTGAGATATATAATGGTGCGTTGTTGGTATACTGTTTTTTCAACCATGCGAAATAGTTAAAATGTGTGAAATAACTATTTTTCCATTAAATTTTCTTATAACCTAATTTTAATTTTCCATTTCTTCCATAATACTTTCTCTTGGATTTTGGGAGATCTTCTTAATGCCTTCTTCTATGAATTGATCAAAATCCTTCATACTATGTATGATTAAAGCACTGATCTTCTAATTGAATCCACGTTGTTATGTTCTTAAATCATCTTATTCCATTCTTCATTTGTCTTTATATTGATTGATTAATTTTGGTGCTAGCTAATATGCCCTATTTTTAGGGTGTTTGGTCATTTCTTAATTTTCTTTCAATCCGGATTGAGTTAGGACTCAATATTGGATGAGTTTTATACCATGTGGATATGGTAGGTGGTCATGTCATGACCCGTCCCCCGAGGCCCGTGTCGTGACTACACCAAGCTCGCCTTCTATAGGCCAGGGGCTGGCGACTAGCACCAAAGGCGTATTCTCTAAAATTGGGAAGGCATTGCCTTTATAACCTGTAACACAAACAACCAAGCACACAGCAAGATACAAAATCAAGTAAACTGATTAGTAAATAGAGTGAGTACAATAAGAAAAAAAGGGGGGCCAAAATACAAACCCAACTGGAAAGTACAAGGAAAATGGAAAGTACAAGACGGCTGATAGGTGAAAAGAAACTCCTAGATCGTCCCCCACAAATCCTACCTGAAGGGTAGGTAAAGCTCACGAATGGTCGTCTCTATGGTCCACCTCATCTAACGTCCACCTCTGAGCTACCTCCAGTCCTGGTACTCTTGTCCTCAGTTAGTGTTTTCCGTCGTCTACACCAAACACAATAGGTTGCGGGAATAGCCCGTGAAGGGGTGAGTATAACGATACTCAGTAGGGACCCTGAGACCCTAAAGGTCTCACAAAATCCACCAAGGATAAACCACACAGCATGGAATCAACTGACAAACCTACATAGGTATATGCCTATAAATATACCTAAGTTATAAAGTAATCTCATCTCAATCATGAAAAAAACACAGAGTCCAGCTCAAAATCCAAAGCTCAATTGTTCCATAAAGGAAGGAGTACCACGAAGGTAAGTACCACACAGGTATGCCACACAGAAGAATACGACAAAGGTATCACCATGAAGGTAAGGACTCATCTCACACCAGGTATAACTTAGGTACAGAAGTACAATTTATTAGATGTAACTACTGAATCATCTTACTCTATTAAGAGGCTCTGCTGCTGACCCACAAAGGATTGCTCGGTGTTGACCCACATAGGATCTCTTGGTGCTGACCCACACAGGATTGCTCGATACTGACCCACATAGGATCGATAGGTGCTGACCCACATAGGATAGCTCAGTGTTGACCCACATAGGATCGCTCGGTGCTGACCCACACAGGATCGCTCGGTGCTGACCCACACAGGATCGCTATTCATTCTTCACATCACAGCCAGCTACTGGGTTTCCACACTAAGTCTGCTCATCTACAGAATATTCCACTCTACAAGCCACTATTTGATACTCCAACTTCCATGAAAAAGTATCTCAAAGGACCACCACATCATAGGGGTCTCAATGCAACTGATGGTGCGTCAATCAGATGCCTAGTCTGTAAGTTATTAGCCTTTTAGTCTCGAGGGCCCAGTTTGATTCGTGCTCGATCCAACCTGACTATATCCCAACTTTATTCAAATATCAAGTGGGTTATCCCAAAATGATTGTCTCACTCCAAGGTTTACATCATCGTTGACGGTTTGTCAAACGGACGCCTGGTGCCAAAGTTATGGCCAAAAGAGGGTAAATGGGTCGAAGTGGGTCTGGGTCCGGTTCGAACCGGTCGGACCGACCCGGTTTGGGTCGACCCAACCTGACCTGCTGGGTACGGACCAGCCCATGCTAGGCGGCCCGGCATGGGTGGCGTGGGGAGGCACGGAGGCCGCGAAGGCTACGGGAGTCGCGGGGGTTTTGGTGGCCGCGGGGCGGCGGAGGCAGCGTAGGCTACGGGATGGCAGAGGCTGCGAAGGCCGTGGGGCGGCGGAGGTCACGAATGGCGTGAGGCCCCAAGGTAGTATAGGTTGTGGACGGTGCGAGGTCGTGGGGCGGCGGTGGCTGCGGGCAGCACAAGACCGCGGGGAGGGGGAGGCTGCAGACAGCACGAGGTCGCGGGGCAGTGGAGGCTGCGGGGCTGCGGAGGCCGCAGGACGGTGGAGGCCGCGGGGCGGCAGAGGCCACGAGCAGCGGAGGCCACAAGCGGCAGAGGCGGTAGGCCAACGGTGGACGCAGGTCAGTAGAGTTCGCGGGGTGGTGGAGGCCGCCGTCGGGGGAGGCCGTGAGTAGTGGAGGTCGCGGGTCGGCGGAGGCCGCGGGGTGGCGGAGGCCACCAGTGGGGGAGGCCGCAGGCAGTGGAGGTCGTGGGGCAACGGAGGCCTCCGACGGCAGAGGCCGTGGGGCACCGGAGGCCGCGGGGCGCTGGAGGTCGTGGGGTACTGGAGGCCACGGGGCGCCGGAGGCCGTGGGGCACTGGAGAGCGCAGGGCGCCGGAAGCCTCGGGTCGGCGGAGCCTGCGGGGTGCCGGAGGCCGCGGGGTGGCGCAGGCCCCGGGTGGCGGAGGCCCCAGGGGGCGGAGGCCCTGAGAGGCAGAGGTCGCAGGGCGGCGGAGGCCGTGAAAGGTGCGAGGTCGCGAGGCGGAAGAGGCTGTTGGCAGTTCTGTTGCATCATCACCTTCGTCGCGGTCGGCGGTGGTTTCGGTCACCGTTCACATTCCCTACTGATGTTGGTTTCCATCCTCCTCCATCGCGAAGAACACAACAATTAAACACAAGATCTGTGGAGAGGTCAGTCCATGTTTTTTTGGCTCGCACTCTCTACGTTATACCGGTAGAAAGAGGCTATAATATCTTCCTGATTTTATGATTAATTATCAAGAACATGTAAGGGGAATAAATTCAAACAACCACCCTACATCCTCCCGCAATGATTATTCCCAAATCCACAAAAGAAATCATCCGCGGATCAACTGGTTAGAGAGTTGATCTGCATTCTTTGTTTTAGAAGGGAATAACATGGTAATATATAATCATACACAACTAAACCCCTACCTTGGAGATTTGTCGACGTAGATCACAAGGAAAGAGACAAATTCATTGGGGATAAATGAACGTCGGTGACGTTGAAGTTTCCTTGATCATTGGTTTGTTGACGTTGAAGATGTTCCTCATTTGCGAGAGCGTTCTTCATTGGGGAAAGTGTTCTTTGTTGGAGAACACGTTCTTCGTTGGAGAGAATAATCCTCCAATAGTTCTCCTCTCCCAATTCCACCAAAATGTGAAAAGTATCCAATATGATGTATTCCATCAATTTAATTGTTGGAAAAAAATTAAATTGGCATCATTAATTACGACGAGGTTGGCATAATTAATTTAGAGGAAACCTAGGGTCACCCCCCACCTCATTAAAGAGGGAGTTTAAAGGTTTCCTCCCATTAAAGGGGGTTCGGGTGGTCCCCGCCTCTAAATTCAAAATGGGGGTTTTAGGTTTTGTGGTCCCCACCTTTATAACCTCACATGGGAGGTTTAGTTCTGGTGGTCCCCACCTCTCAACACTCAAATGGGAGGTTTAGTTCTAGTGGTCCCATCCTCTTAACATCCACATGGGAGTTTCAACAAAAATAAAATAAAAATGTTAACATTTTTATTTATTTCATTCTTTCACAAAAAACACAAAAAATATCTTTCACTCTCGACCAACTGTGGTCGAGATGAAGGTCTCTTAAAGAAAATATCAGCACTACGAGTTCAATGGTGCCCTCGAATTTCAATTTTGAGCACTGGTTCAAAAGATAGAAAAGTCTGCTTGTACGTTTACTGAACATACCTGAATAAAAGTTCAGAAATTCTTTTCGGGCACATCGGGCCTCGGAATCATGCGCCGTCAATTTTCACAGACTTTTACAATTCCCATATATTAAAAACAATTACATGGAATTTCTAGGACTTCAAATTCTCCCCACTTCAATTATTTGCGTCCCTGTAATCCACAACTCAAACTAAGGGAACAAGTGGGGGTACTGATCATGTATCTAAGCCTCCCGCTCCCATGTGCTCTCCTAGAGGTTCTCGTGCTGCCAGCGAATGCGCACCAGAGTTGTCAACCGCCCATGAAGGACCCACTCCTGTCGGTCCTCAATCTCCACTGGAACCTCTGCGAAAGTCACCCTATCATTGACGTCCAGCTCATCATGGTCGATGATGTGAGAAGGGTCATGCACGTATCTCTTCATCTAGGATACGTGGAAGATGTCGTGCACCTGGTGCAACTGGGGGGAGTTCTAGGCAGTAAGCCACCTCACCAACTCTGTTGAGGACCTGAAAATTTCTGATGAACCACAGAGGTAACTTGTCGCCATGGCCAAATCTCTGTAAACCTCATCGGTGTGAGACTTGTAGAAAGATTTTGTGTCCATCCTCAAACTCTAGTGGTCTCTATCTCCTGTCGGTATAATATTTCCACCTACTCTGTGTAGTCTTGATCCACTCCTGGATGATCTGAACTTTCTCTATGGTAGCCCATGCCATCTTCGGTCCCACTTGTGCTGACCCCCTTGGGTCAGTCTAGCACAAAGTTGATCTACATGATCGCCCATACAACACCTCAAAAGGTACCATCCCAATGGTGGAGTGATAGCTGTTGTTTTATGAAAACTCCACCAAAGGAAATTGATCCTCCCAACTGCGACTAAAGTCGAGGACACTAGCACGCAGCATGTCCTCGAGGGTTTGTATGGTCCGCTCAGTCTGGCAATCCGTCTGGGGATGGATGGCAGTAATCAAACAAATTTTCATACCAAAAGCCTTCTACAACCCCTTCCATAGCTGGGAAGGGAAACGTGTATCACGATAAGAGATAATCATTGAGGGTACACCATGGAACCACACAATCTCCTGCACATAGAGGTGTCCCAAGCTCTCTATTGAACCCTGCTCTCTGATCGGTAGGAAGTGGGGCGACTTGGTGAGTCGGTCGACGATCACCCAAATCGATTCATGTCCCCTAGATGTAAATGGAAGTCCTGTCACGAAGTCCATTGATATCTCATCCCACTTCCACTTTGTGACCTCTAAAGGCTGAACCAAGCCTGTTGGTACCTGATGATCTGCCTTCACTTGCTGACAAGTGTGACATCGAGAGACAAACTCTACTATTGCTTTCTTCATTACTGGTCACTAGTGTTTTTGTCGAAGATCCTGGTACATCTTCACCACTCCTGGATGTACCGCTAGAGGGGAAGTGTGGAACTCCCTCAACAATTCCACCTGAAGTGACACCGGTACCATGGTATGTACTCTAAAGAGGATGACGTGCTCCCCACCTTCAGAAAATCCATCAGGTGCATGTCCTATGGATATCTGATCACGTCATGTCTCGCAGTCATTTTCCCCTTACTGCACCTCCCGGACTCACTGAAGAAGTGGGGGAGTGACTGTAAGAGACTGGAGAAAAACTGCTCCATCCTGATCCACAAAGGATATTTGCAAAGCAGCCAGCTTCTTCGTCGCCTCGCCTAGAAGTTGTATACCAAACCTTCTGCTAAGTGCATCTACTACAACGTTACCCTTCCCATGAGTATAGACTATCTTGAAGTCATAGTCCTGGAGGAACCCAAGCCAACATCACTCTCTTAGGTTCAGGTCCTTCTGATAGAAGATATACCTGAGGCTCTTGTGATCAGAGTACACTATAAATCATTCACCCATCAAGTAATGTCTTCACATATTCAAGGTGAAGACCACTACTACTAACTCCAGGTCATGGGTAGCATAGTTATAATCATGTTGTCTCAGTTGTCGAGAAGTATATGTGATCACTGCTCGCTTCTGCATTAGGAGATATCTGAGCCCGGTCCCTGATGCATTTCAGTAGACTACGTACCCTATGCCCTCCTTCGGAAGCCTCAAGATGGGGGCACTAGTCATCCTTTACCTCGGTTCTAGAAAACTCTGATGGCATCTCTCTGACCACACTAAGGGTTTCCCCTTCTATGTAAAAGCTGACAAGGGTGCCTCTACTCGGGAGAAATTTGGTACAAACCTCCAGTAGTACCTATCCAAAGCAAACTTCCCTATCCCTTTGGGGAGGAAATCCTGGAAACATCTTTTGAAAAGATGTCCCCATGCTCTGCCACTTCTATTTGGAACTGAAAACTCAAAACTCCTACTATCATAAGGGTAAGTCTGTTCGACTCATGAGTGATCGGTTGCACCCTCCTATGCCTGAGTCTATCCTGTGTTGCCTGGGTTTCCTTTTCTCCAACCAAGGAACACCCCATTCCAACATTTTAGAGAAACCACAACATTTTTTCCTAATACAGTCAATCTGAGTATGAATTGTGGTTACCCAGTCCATACCCAAACTAACTTCATAAGGCCTCAATGCTGCCACCAAGAGGTTAAAATCAAAACTCTTGCCTCAAGGGTCAGATATCACCATCAGTGTGAGTGTGATTATCGAGTCTCCTCCCAAAGGTATTTTCAGACGTGAGGGTCTAGTCAATGACTTAACCAAAAACTCTAGGTCTGGAACAGGATTCGTGGAAAGAAGGAATGATTGGTACATATGTCTATATATACAGTAGCTAGTAGTAGACACGGATCATACCTTGAATCATTTTTAGAGCCCTTGGGTCGCACTCCTTGACTGCATGTAGCTACTCCCTTCCCCTGTACTCTAGATCCCTAAGATTGGTGGGGTCCCCAAAAAGGGGGTGGTTGTGACATGTTAAATTGTACACCACCTCATGTCGCTCTCCTAGCTCTTCTTCCACATCTGATTCCCTACAGATTAATCTGTCCCTATCACATCCTCTTCCTGAAACATTTTACACGCCCAAGTCTCTGAGATTGGCTCCAGTTTCCTGCTTTCCCACTGCTAACATTCACTAGCTCTATTTGCTCAGCTAAAGAATATTCAACCACAAAGGTTCTCTCTAGCACCCTAACATAAGTAGGAATGCATAGAGGAATAGTGATGGCTTAGATGTCCTTAAACACACCTCGCTCGGAAGTCCGAGCCCTAAAGCATTGATCGTATCATATTAATCTAGTACCAGGAATAGTCGGTACGCCTCGATGAATACTCAGCTACGGACATGTCATCCTTCCAAAACTATAGAAGATCTAGAGAACCCTCATCCACCTCCCCAATCTATTCCTTAGCTGGCTGTGAGTTGGGATCACCTCGGAACCTGAGGGGTATCTGATGTTGAATCACGCATAAGGCACTAAGCCTATATGTGTCCTCTACCGGTTCCGCTGGTTGTAACTGATGACCAACGTGCAGTGATATAGCTGACACATTACTCGAAGGTACTATCTCGAGAAACGGTCTGCATAACGAAGCCTCATAACTATGCGAACCATCCTCATGGTCTTTCACTGAAAAATACTAGTATCTAAGGTCACCATCTGCTCTACTAGTGTCTCAACTAGGCGAAAAACTCTAGCAATTGCCTCCATCCATCCCTCAGTTGCGTGGGAATCTATCTCACTTCAAAACATCAAAGGCCTATATTGCTATAAATCAAGAAACGTGTTTAGTTGGCATGCACCATCCGCCAGTGCAGCTGGTGGTATCTGCTGCCCAACGGGTGGTGTTACTGCTGGTACACCACCTGAAGGTGCCAACATAGTAAGAAGGCCCTGCACCGGAGCCTCATTTCTCGGTGGTCCATCATCATGTACTCTCAGGAATCCTAACTGGATGTCTACGTGATGGAATCCTGATAAATAACAGGTGTTCCATGGTCATTTAGTTATACCTGGTGAGATGACTCAAATAGATCACAATGAAAACTCTTTAAAACACACACGCAATAAGTGTTTTTGTGCACTGAGTCAAAAATCAGAAGTCAGGGTCCTGGTGTATGGATACGTCGTCCACCAAACCAACACTGGTTTCCCTAAGCTGATAACCACACTCACCATTCTTAACACTATTTCCATTAAAAATATAAAATTCATATGTTCTACGGTAGAACCGACTCCTCTGATACCAATTTTTCACGACCCGTCCCCCGGGAACCATGCCGTGACTACACCAAGCCAGCCTTCTATAGGCCAGGGGTTGGCGACTAGCACTGAAGGCATATTCCATAAAACTAGGAAGGCATTGCCTTTATAACCTAAAACACACACAACTAAGCACACAGCAAGATACGAACTCAAGTAAACTGAATAATAAACAGAGTGAGTATAGTAAGAAAAAAAAGGGGCCAGAATACAAGCCCAACTGGAAAGTACAAGGATAACTGAAAAATAAAAGACGGTTGATAGTTGAAAAGCAGCACCTAGATCATCCACCACTAATCCTACCTAAATGGTAGGTACATCTCACAAACAGCCGTCTCTGCGGTTCACCTCGTCTAACGTCCACCTCTAAGCTACCTCCAGTCCTGGTACTCTCGTCCTTAGTCAGTGTTGTCCACCGTCTACACCAAACACAACAGGCTACGACCATATCCCATGCAGGGGTGAGTATAACGATACTCATAAGGGACCACAAGACCCTCAAGGTCTCACAAAATCCACCAAGGATAAACCACACTGTATGGAATCAAAAGACAAACCTACTTAGGTATATGCCTATACATATGCCTAAGTTATCAATTAAACCCATCTCAATCATGAGGAAAACATAGAGTCTAACTCAAAATCCCAAGATCAAATGTTCCACAAAGGAAGAAGTACCACGAAGGTAAGTACCCCATAGGTACGCCACACAGAAGAATACCACAAAGGTATCACTATGAAGGTAAGGACTCAGCTCACGCCAGGTATAACTTAGGTATAGAAGTAAAAATGATTAGATGTAACTACTGAATCATCTTACTCTGTTAAGAGGATCTGCTACTGACCCACATAGGATCGCTCGGTGCTGACCCACATAGGATCTCTAGATGTTGACCCACAAAGGATCGCTCGGTGCTGACCCACACATGATCGCTCGGTGATGAACCACATAGGATCGCTCAGTGCTGACCCACACAGGATTTCTAGGTGATGACCCACACGGGATCGCTCGGTGCTGACCCACACAGGATCTCTCGGTGCTAAACCACACAGGATCGCTCGGTGGTGACCCACAAAGGATCGATATTCATTCTTCACGTCACAGCCAGCTACTGGGTTTCCGCAATAAGTATGCTCGTCTTCGAGAGAGTCTTCTCCTCAATCCACTAGTCGATAATCCAACTACCATGAAGGCCCATGAATAAGTATATCAAAGTACCACCACGTCATAGGTGTCTCAACGCAACAGACGGTGCATCAATCGGATGCCCAGTCTGTAAGTTATTAGCCTTTTAGTCCCGAGAGCCCGGTTGGATTCGTGCTCGATCCAACCCGACCATATCCCAACTTTATCCAAATATCAAGTGGGCTATAACAAATAGACTGTCTTTCCCCAAGTTTTACAGAGCCATTGACAGTTTTTCAAATGGACATTCAGTTCCAAAGTTATGTCCAAAAGAGCGTAAATGGGTCGAAGTGAGTCTGGGTCCGGTACGACCCGGTCGAACCGAGCCGACCTGACCCGGCCCGACTAGGTTTGGGTCGACCTGGCCCGACCCGCTAGGTCTGGCCCGCCCGGCGCTAGGCGGCCCGGCCTAGCCTGGGTGGAGTGGGGCGGGGCGGAGGTCGCGGGGGCTGTGAATGTCGTGGGAGCCGCGATGGCCACGGGGCGAAAGAGGCCGCAAACGGCGCGAGGCCATAGGTCGGTGGAGGTCGTGGACAGCGCGAGGCTGCGGGGTGGCGGAGGCCGTGGATGGCACGAGGCCGCAAAGTGGAGGTGGCCACGGGTAGCGCGAGACCGCGGGGCAGCAGAGGTCACAGACGGCGCGAGGCCGCGGGGCGGTGGAGGTCATAGACGGCGTGAGGTTGCGGGGCGGCGGAGGCCACAGGAGGTGTGAGGCAGTAGGGTGGTGCGAGGGTGTGGGGTGGCGGATTTCACGGGCAGTGCAAGGCCGTCGGGCGGCAGAGGCCACGGGCGGCACGAGAACGCGGGGCGGCGGAGGCCAATGATGGTGCGAGGCCGCGGGGCAGCGGAGGTCGTGGGCGATGTCGTTGCCCCGTCGCCTTTATCGTGGTTAGTGGTGCTGTCGGCCGCCATTCTCGTGCCCCACCGAGGTTGGTTTCCATCCTCCTTCATCGCGAAGAACAGAACAATTAAACACAAGATCTGCGGTGAGGTCAGACCAAGTTTGTTTGGCCCGCACTCTCCGTGTTAGAGTGGTAGAAAGGGACTATAATCTCTTCCTTATTTTATGATAAATTATCAAGAATGGGTAAGGGGAAGAAATTCAAACAACCACCCAAAATCCTCCCGCAATGATTCTTCCCAAACCCGCAAAAGAAATCATCTATGGATCAACTAGTTATAGAGTTGATCTGTGTTCTTTGTTTTAGAAGGTAAGATCATAGGAATATATAATAATACACAACTAAACCCCTACCTTGGAGATTTGTTGATGGAGATCACAAGGAAAGAGACGAAGTCGTTGGGGATAGATGGACGTCGGTGATGTCAGCGTTTCCTCAATCGTCAGTTCATTGACGTTGAAGACATTCCTCGTTGGCAAGAGCGTTCTTCATTGGGAATCGCATTCTTCATTAGATAATGCGTTCTTCGTTGGATAGAATAATCTTCCAATATTTCTCCTCTCCCAATTCCACAAAAATGTGAAAAGTATCCAATATGATGTGTTCCATCAATTTAATTATTGGAAAAAAATTAAATTGGCATCATTAATTACGATGAGGTTGGAATAATTAATTTAGAGGAAACCTAGGGTCACCCACCCCCCCCCCCCTCATTAAAGAGGGATTTGAAAGGTTTCCTCCCATTAAAGGGGGTTCAGGTGTTCCCCGACTCTAAATTCAAAATGGGGGTTTTAGGTTCGGTGGTCCCCACCTCCATAACCTCACATGGGAGGTTTAGTTCTGGTAGTCCCCACCTCTCAACACTCAAATGGGAGGTTTAGTTCTGGTGGTCCCCACCTCTTAACATCCAAATGGGAGTTTCAATAAATAAAATAAAAATTTTAACTTTATTATTTATTTCATTCCTTTCACGAAAAACACAAAAACTATCTTTCACTATCGAACCACTACGGTCAAGGGGAAGGTATCTTTAACAGAATATTGGCATTGTGAGTTCAACGATGCCCTCATATTTCAATTCTGAGCACCGGTTCAAAAATTAGAAAAAACTCACACGTACGTTTGCTGAATGTACTAGAATAAAAGTTCATAAATTCATTCTGGGCACAGCGGGCCTTGGAATCACGCGCCATCAATTTTTGCAGACTCATAAAATTCCCATATATTAAAAACAATTACATTGAATTTCTGGGTCTTTATAGGTCAATACATTTCCCCTTATGATTTGGTTGTTTTATAGAATATATCAGTTATTCCTCACATTGAAATTTATGATGTATTCCCTAAAATTAAATGGAAACCATTATTAAATTGTTTGGAAACTATTTTGAATGCCCACTGGTACCATTGTGATCATTGGAGTTTGTTTTCCCCAACCTTGGACACCCATAGGGTTTTTCTTTGTATCTGCCTATTTTATACCACCATGCTGGGTGAGTACAAGCTTTCCACATGTTTAGGAGCCTTAATAAATTGAATTGAACTAATTGACTAGTTAGTAGAAGTTTATTCCTCCTTAACATGTGATTACATAATGTTAAAATGTTTAATTGTTCAAATGGAAAATGTGGAAATCGGTTGGATGAAATTGTGGATTGTAAATGAATATGAAATGGATTGTGAATTGAGTTTGATTAGTTGAAAATTATAGTGGATTCCTCATATGAGATCTTTTAGTCAAGATTGCATTTGTTTCCTTGTAAATTTATGCTCCATGGATCCGTATTGATCATGGTAGTGGATTATAGGAAAATTTATACTCTCATGATCCTGATTCCATAGAATTCCAAGGGACTTACTACCCCTTATATCTGGCTTGCTTGGACTGACATTTGTCATGATCTATGGACATTCTATGTGGACATGCTCCTTGGACTCTACCCAGGTATTTACTGAGTTTTCATTGAGATTCTCCATCGACTTGACATGGATGCCTTAGTCTTCTATACCTTGGATTCGACCCGTCTTGGTCTGACATATGATTACACTTCATGGAATTTTTGAATGTTATGAAATTGATTACATAGTCTGGACATTATGGATATTTTTTCTATTCATTAAAGATATCCCTGACTTGGGTATCATATTTTAGTTGTTAGACTGGAAAATTCTACACCTATTTCTTTATTCTTTGTTTCTAACCACTTATTTATGGGTGATTAGTTATTGTTCATAGGGAACCATGTTTGTATGGATAGAATCATTTCTACACTTAAATTTTTATTTACATTACTGTTATACATGTGATATATTACACACGGTTTTTTTTTATTTTAGACCACCTAGATTTATTATAGACACCATTGGTGGGGGCCTACAGAGTGTTGTCTCTCACCTTGTTTGGGTCGTCATTGGGTACCAAGAAAGACTTCATGGATGTAGGTAGGGATCGAGGAAAGCACCCACCTTATGATGCCTGATTAGAATATTTCATAGAATAAGGGGAGCACAGGACTAAGCTATACTCATGATGATAGCTGGAGATAGTTCCTTTTTTTACATTTTTTATTTTATAAATTTATTGTACTGGTATGCATGTTTTCTTGTAATTATTTCCATTTTTTATAGATGTATGACATTATCATCATACTTTATATGAAACTCCTTTTTCATTACTATTATTGCCGTTTTTTTATGCATGTCTTCTATCTCATATTTGTATTATGCTTCCACTTATTTATTCACTTGTGATACCACTACGTTACTCTAATCATATGGTTATAGTCTCCCCATTGTACCACCTTATACCCTCACTTCTAGTTAGAAGCCTCTAACATATGGGGAGGAGTGCTTGATTCCATGTGACCCACAGACTTTAGGCACCATTCAGTGGCTCCCGGGTTAGGATGTTACTTTGTGTGTGGTTTGGTTTCTTGTCATTACCTCTACCAATAATAAATAAATATTTATTCATTTTTAATTTGTTAACTGATATAATTAATACTATTTATTCATTATGTAAATATATTTTATACTTGATTGAATTTTAATTACTATATTTTTTCCATTTTTAACATTAACGCATTTAATATTATTTATCCTTTATTAATATTTTTCCATTTCTAATATTTTTAGTAATTTATTAATTTGTAATATGTATTCATTTTTAATATTTATTCATTTAATATTTTTCTAATTTATTCTTCCTTTATATCTTTTCATAGATTTTTAAATATTAAAATTTGATACTTTTAATATGTATGTAATTTATATAATTAATATTTATTCATTTTCATTTTAATATATTTGTATTTAAATATTTATTTAATTATTATTTTTTAATTATTATTTTGTATTTTATATTAAATATATTGTTTTTAAATTTACATTTTATTGTATATTTTTACCTTCATTTTAATATATATATATTTTTTATATTTCAATAATTTATATAATTAAAATTATGAATTCAGTATTTAATATTTTGAAATTTATTGATTTTTAATTTTAATATTTTATTCATTTATAAAATTTATTCATTTATTAGTATCTATTCATTTTTTATACTTATTCATCTTTTATATTTTTTTAAATTTAGTTATTTTTAGTATCTATTCATTTAATATTCATATAATTTATTCAATTTTAATATTTATTTATACATTTAAGTTATTTATAATTAATATTTTTAATATGTTTTTAATTTACATAATTAATATTTATTTATTTTAACTTTTATATTTTTATGTAAATATTGATACAGTTATTATTTATTCATTTTTAACTATTAATTTAATAAAAATATTTTTATTTAAGGGATATAATTAGTATTTATTTATTTTTATTTTAATGTTTATTTTTTTTATATTTTTTATATATATATTTTATATTATTTATTCATTTTAAAAAAAATTAGTTTACATGATAAATATTATTTATTCATTTTTAATATTTTTTTGAATTTATATAATTAAAAATTTTTAATCATTTTCAATATTTCGGTAATTTATATAATTTATATAATTTATATAATTTATTTCTTTTAATATTTCATATTCATTTTAAATATTTTTACAATTTATTAATTTTAATTATTTATTCTTTTTCATTGTAATGTGATTTTTTTATTTTTATTATTAATTTTTATATAATTAGTATTTTATTATAATTTTTAAATTAATTTTTAATTTTTATAAACTGGTATTTATCAATGCTAAATTAAGAATTGATAAGTTACTACTTTATCAGTGACAAATTTATTGATGATTAAAATGTGATTTTCATTTTAGCACAGATAAAGGTATGTTTTATTGGTGCTAATAAAACCCTTCTTGTTCTTTTAAAAGAATTATAATGGAGATCAATGCTCCTTGTTCCCATCAAGCTCTCATAGAAGCTGAAGTCGGTCACTTCTTCCTTCAAACTCATTGGATGAATCAACCCTTGACCAAATATATGTTTGTCAATCTCTACTTATTTTTAATCAATCTTGTATAATTTTTCTTCTTTGTTTTTATCTTCTCATATACTCAAATCACACATAGTTTATAGATTCCTATCCTTTTTGTCTTTAAGTTTCATTGTTATGTCTTCTCTTGGTGTTGAGTTCCATAATTTTACTAATTCCTCCATTATTTATACCTAAAACATTTCACTATACCCCGTCATTGGTTTTATACGATCATATTTTTAGTGGCTTGGTTTTTGGATTTATTGGTGGCTATTTTTATTTTTGGTGTATATAGATATATCACTATAATTATGTTTCCATAATGTATTGTGTTCTTCAATTGAAGCACATAAAGTGTCAAATATTGTTTGTTGTGCATTCATTCTTCATGTAGCATTTAGTTAAGCTTTGTTGTACAAATTTTGTACTTTATGAAAATAAAATAAAAAAACCTCATGCACATATAAGACATTAAAACATGAACATACATCATGAATATTATATAATCATAAAATAATTTACTCATGTTAATATATAGCCCAAATAACTACATGAATACTTTATTACATGCACATAGATCTCTCTCGGAGCATAAACAGTATTACGATTTAAATGTAAACACAATATAAAAATAAATATCCATGCACTATCATGGAATTATAAAAACACTAATGTAAGGTAGAATAAAGACATTATAAAATTCAATAATAGTAAAAAAATATCATATTTAACAATATTAATTCATGCATATATTAAAAAACATAATAAAATAAAAAATAAAAAAATATAATAACTATATATCACCTAATATAATTTGTATATAATAATACTATAAAGAACATATTATATAACAACATTAAACTAAAAAATTAAAGCACATAGAGTGTTGGGTTGAAATACATCCAAACCAAGTACAATGAACTCCTAAACATTCTCACCCTTTTTGATTATTTCATAATAGGCCCAAGGGTCAAATAAATTCTCCCCCTTTTGAAATGATAAAAAAATAAGACCATTAAAAATATATCATGAAAAAAAACAAAAGATAAAGTATAGAGTGCATGAGAATAAAACAAAATAAATTTATCCTCTCATATCAAGAAATATGGAAAAGAAAAAATGATTGTCTCCCATTAAACAAATAAATTTTAATAAACAAAAAAAAGATGTTTGTGTCCACTATTTATCTTGTTTCCCAATCTAACATGATAGATCCCATCTTAGTATATAACGGTGGGTTATTTTTGTTTTAAGATTGTGTATAGTGAATCCATTCTACTGATCCCTAATTTTTTTGGTTATCTATTTGTTTTGATATGGTTAAATTCCATAATTTTATCTAATAATTTTTCTAAATCCATTGTTCTATTAGGTCTTCATAAATTTAAAAATGTAATAACCATAATTGATGTGACTACTTTGTTTCAAAAAATATATAAACATTGATAAAAATATTTAATTTTTTTTTATATATGTTTTTAGAGTGGAATCTTATTTATATATACCCTAATACTTATCTAGTTGTATAAATACATGGGTTTCTTATTCACATTGATTGTAAAAGGGAGTAAATTATCTCCCTTGATGAATTAATTTCAAATAATATAATTATTTATGATATTTTACTTATTATAATTAATTAGTGTTATTATATTCTATATTCATATAATTATTCATCTTTATAGGTTCAAATAAGTTTTCAATTCAATGATAATTTATATCAAATGTGATGGCTATATGTATTTATATATAAAGAATAACCTACTAGGATTCTAATTTCATCCCTTCTATGTATTGTTTTTCTTAAATATTAATATTATTGAATCATAGGATGTATATGAACCAAAATGGATAAATTTATAATTTATGAAAAAAGAGTATGAGGATGGGGTTAAAGAGTTCATCATGTTTTCAAAAGATTTTATATATGACCCTTCTCAAATCATTTGTATCTATTTAAATGGTTTTATTCAAGAATAATTGTTCTAGAGGAGTTGTAATAACACAAGATATTTCATGGAATATGTCAAAATTATACATGTTGGACAAAACATAGTGAATATTTGGGTGTACCTAGTTAATGGTACAACACTTCTCCATTATATGTTGTTTTTACTTTATATACAATATTTTCATGCATACTAAAGTTATATAATTTTAAAAATGAAAATGGATGAAAGGATTATATATTTACTTTAACTATTTTATCTCATGAATGATATGTTGTTAAAACATTATGTGCTTCCTTGCTTAGAATTGAACACAAGTTTCTAGAATTTGGAATCTAGCTAAGAAACCTCATTTCTCCGCTATATATAGATGGAATGAATCCTTTTGGTGAAAAAATTATAAATCACAATACATGTTCAATTCTGTTGGTAAATTATAATTTTCCATTATGGTTATATATAAAGAATAAACACATTATGTTGTCTCTTCTCATAATAAAACCAAAAAAATTATGTAATGATATTTATGTTTATTTGGATTAATTGATATAAGATCTAAAATTCATGTGGGATCTAGGTGTAACATTGTATTATGTTTATATAAATTAATATTTTAAATTTAGATCATTATTGTATAGTATGATAAATGTATTTCGTGCTTATGAAAAAAAATTAGGATATAATATTAAATAAATTTTAGGGTATCTTATTTCTAAATTCGTTACACACTCAGTTAATTTGAAACATTCCTTGAAGACTATAATTATTAGACATAAAAAAATTACCCTAACTATATAAATATTGATCTCAAATGACATCATTAAATAGGAATTTAGAAGAAATTATAACATCATATACAATAAAATTTTATCAATAGTTTTATAAAGTAAAGGATATGGTAAAAAAATTTGGTAAACCTTTTTCAAAAAATATTATGAAAATCAGTAGGGAAAAGATACTCGTTTTTTTAATTACCATACTAGAATTATTTTTAAATCAGGAAATTTATTGATTCCACGCACATATAATAAAATTATGATAGTTTCTTTATCAATAAATGAACCTGGAAAAATAATGGACGATATTAAATATAGTTTTGACATTATTGGTGTGGGGATAAGGGAAGAGTTAGTGCTATTGAAGGGTGATAGGTGGACTTTTCTTCCTCCATATAACGACCTGATCTAAAAAATGACTTAAATAATACATTAATCTCATGATTTAAAAAATATATCTCCTAAACAGTTTCATAACCCAAAGATCAAAAGGTTTAGTATCTTGGAGATTAGCTACATAAAAATATTATTTTATAAAACTTTCAAACACTACTCTATAAATGTCCTCCTATGGACCCTTTTCTAGATATCACACATGATACAATCATCTTCATACCTTATGGATTGGAAACATAAGAAATGGGTTAGATAATACACTCATTAGGGAGAAAACATATCATAACATGATGGAGAATATGAAGGTAACATAAATATTATAATAAAATATCATAAGAACGTATATTATAATCATAAAACATGTTAGAGAATCATAATATTTTAAAAGGGTCATTAAGGAACCATAAAATATATCACATGGCTGAAAACTCATCTCAATATTCGTATTACATGTAATTATGACAAAAAAGTGTAGAATACTTTAAAAACAAGGCATAATCTTTAATACATTGCATTTCATGGAAATGAAATGAATCTTAAAAAATTAGAATAACTTGATGAACAACTTTTAATTATGGCACAATCATAAGCATGGAAAATATTGTGAAAATTCATTATGCATCAGGTTTACACTATGACTTCTAAACAAATCTTCCCACATCTCATTAACGCAATAAACTTATGAACAAAGATTAATGCATCTCATTCACACAACAAAATTGTAAAGAAAGCTTCATGCATCTCATTAATGTAACATTTCATCATATCATATGACATGAAACTTAACCAATTCATTAGAGTGTGATATAGGACACCACTCATCATCAACCACACATATGTATTCCACATAAAAACAATTATGAACATATATTAAAAAACCTATGTAAAATTAATGGTTTACTTAGACCTTCCAAAAAACATCACAAGTCATGAAATAAAGAAATAAGATGATATAAAAATTATAATTTTCCAAAATAATCATATCATAATAACATATTTATGGTGAAAAAAACATCACTACCTTGGATAGGGAATATGTTTTAAAATAAAAATTTTTCCACAAAGACTTTTATAGAATTTATGTAAAAATATATCTCAAAAAACATTTTTGTAAAGGTAAAGATAATACTTTTGAATACTTTAATATAAATAGTTCCAAAAAAATTCCATTAAAATAAATAAAAATTTCCAAAATTATAAGTGAAAATACATTGAAACTTTTTACCTCTAAAATAATATTTAACGATAAAGACTTAAAAATGAGCTAAATTTATCAAGAAAAGGAAGTGAAAATAATTTAAATACATTTAATTTTTAAAAAAAACGTTAATAATGGAACCTTGAAAAATACACAAAAGTTATCAAATGATAAAATGGATTGAATTATAAAAAAATTATTTTAAAATTATGGAAAAACCATTCAATCAATTTGAAATAAACATATTGAATACCCACCTCATTAAAAGGATGATAGAATCTTTTTCTAAAAATTATCAAAGGGGGAAATTATCATTGTCGATAAAAAAATTGTATTTCCACTAGATAAATGAGAACATTAGTGGAAGAAAAAAATGGTGTGAAAATTTTTTACCCAAAAAATAAGGTGTAATAACGTCCTAAAATAATTATAGGTTATAATATATCAATTTTGAAATATAGTATACATATAAGAGATATTATGACCCAAGTAAGAGAATTCAGTCATGAAAACCCCATACAAATTTAGTAATTTGTGAATCAAAAGTCATTGGAAGCTATAAAATTACATTGTTCTATAAATACCATAAATTAAATCATGGATTATATAAAAAAATTCTTGGGGTAGTATATACATTATATAAATAATAAATTGATTCATAAAATTAAAACATGTCTCAATAAAGAGTGGTTGAGATGAAAAACCCTTACCTTGTTTCCTTGTTTATATGATGACACTCTAAATTCATGTCAAAAAACATATATACCTTAATAATATTTTTCATAAAATTATTAATATATGTTAACTTTTATATCCCTCATTTATAATTATTTATTATGGATATATTTTTTAGTTATAACTTATATTAAACCATTGAGTGTTAATAACTTTAATTGTTTGCACGTATTATATAATGTTTAAAAAATTACCCATTATTTAATATGATTTTCATAATTAATATATAATTAAAAATAATTTAATGTATAACTTATATTTATTTTTAAGTCTATCTTATTAATCCGTAAGGTTTTTATTTTCACTGCATGAAAATGGAATCGATGTTGGCTTATTTAAGTTATTTTAGCGAATGAAAATAATACTTTAATAATAATTTAAACACTTAATGTACTATTTCCAAAACTATGTAAAAATAATTGATCTATTATTATATTATAATAATATTATTTTTTATTTTCTCATATTCATTTATAATTGAGTTTTATTTCATTATTCTTATAAGTGGTTAAACCAACCCAAACTTGGATAAGCTTGAACTCGCTTGGTGGGTATGGTTAAGGAGGTGTTTATTTTGAAATAAAATAATTATAATATAATTATAATGTTTTTATTATTATTATTATGGTGAACCATGTTTTTATATTTTTTTTAAATAATCAAAAAATTAGAAGGAAAAATGAAAAAAAATGATTCTTTATGTAAGCGGTAGTACGCACGCACACACGATTGTCATTCCTTTAGTTTTATAAGTGGATGAAAATTAATAAATAAGTTTTTTTACATCAATATAACAATATATAAGTATACTAATTATATTTTATTCATAATATTATTAATCTAATAAGATATTTATAAGATTAACATTATTAAGAAAAACTTAAGAAGGTGATAATGCTTACATTAGAGGCTTGATCATTCCATGTAAGTCCTAGTGAAATTAAAGGGATTTGGTAACTATGAGTAAAAAATGGATTATTTTAATGGGAAAGATATCTTTTTGGAGTAAAATTTTAGATTTTCAAGGATGAATTTGAAGGAGAGGTGGGTCTTGAAGTGGTGGAAATTTTACCTTTTATAAGTTAATAGAAGGATAGTTATGGAAATACCCATTGAATTTTCAGAATTTAATTTCACTATTAAATGGGTAAGGGATTAAAAAAGGTAAAAATAATGAAAATTTTTGAGTTTTGGTCGATCCAAACATCAACCATCCATTTGGAAATATTTTTTCTCCTTTCCCCCTTAGTAAAATACTTTTTACCATTTTTACTTGTTATCGAGCAACTAAATTTTAACCTTAGTAATTAGTTTTAATGAACCAAATTAAAATTTACCTAATTAACTAATTTGAACCTTATGATTTTATATTTTTTTTAAAAAAATATAAAATAAAATTTCTACAGGTATGGAAACTTAAATATAAAATTAAAACACAAAAACTACTAAAACTATTTTTTTAAATAATGTTTTTAATATCTTAAATTTACATATGATAAAGTTATAATGGTTAATTATTTTAGTGACATAAATTGATTTATTATGAATATAATAAAATTTATTAGGCTTATAAGGAAACCCAAAATAGAACCTCACTTTGAAAATACTTTATTTAAAGAGCACCAAAAATAGTTTCTTCTATTAAAGTAACATTTTTCATTAATTATAAAAATAATTTACATAGGTTTTATATGTATAGAAAATATTTAAAAATGTATAATTTTATTCCTTTATTTTATATTATATTTATTTAATGGTTTTGAAATCCTATAGGTTATTTTTACATAGTTATAAAATCATGGAAATTATCATAATCATAAATCCTGAATTTTTCAACTAAAAAACAAGTTTTTTAGAAAATGATAAACAAATTGATAATAAGTAAATTTTTTATTATTAATTAAAATATGTTTCTTATTTTATCTTATTAAAATCATAAAATGTAAAATTTTATCTTTTAATGGAAAAAGGAAAATTTAAAAAAAACGCTTTTATTGAAAATAACATTTTTCAATAATAAATCATATTTACTATTTATAAAAAATAAAATTTTCCATATTGAATAATTTTATTATTATTATCTCAAATATATGAAACATTTTATCAAATTAAATTTTGACATGTCCCATCCCAGAGGGGCCCATGTCGTGACTACCCCAAGCCTGTCTCCAATAGGCCAGGGGCTGGGGACTAGCACCAAGTAAGATTTTCCCACAAATGGGATACATTGGCCTAAATTAAATGTACACATGCACACATATCCAAGAGAAAAAAATTATGAAATGTAAAACAACTAAAATAATGCATGCATAAATATAAGATCTCACAACAGAGTATGATAGTGAAAGTATTGTAAACATAAAAGGTTCCAAAAACAGGCCCCACCAAAACTATAAACAGTCCAACATTATCCAAGTGAGAGGACTGTGTTAAAATTATTCTCATGATAAGCACCTCAATCTATCAAGCTCTAGCTATGCTCCAACCACTCCCTAACCTACTCGTATGCCTCAAAAAGGGTCATCGTTTGCACAAGACATGACATGTTTAGGCAAAGACTGTGGAGGGTGATTATAAAAGTACTCAGTAGGCCACCCTGAAAATACTAAACATGAAGCACAAAGTATATTCATCTCAATAAAAGATTTAATCATGTATCATAGATACAATTAATACAAAAAGAACCCAGATATACTCAGGAAAGACACCACGCTATCAGGAGGTCATAACCAACTTCCAGCCACAGGATTCTTCTCGAAGCAATGCTTATTTCAGGAGAACTCACTCCATGATCCATGTTATCATAAAATACACTCTTAGAAGAGTTCTAGTTTATTTGGGCCCTTTCCAAATAGAATTTACTAATCTGAGAATATTATGATACACAAAGAGGGGGTAACACCTAGAACCACTAGGGGACACAATGAACCCAATTTGAATCAACCCACTATATAGGGGATTGTATGATAATGGTTCCACAAACCCTATTGATGTGACCCACTAGATAGAGTATCGCCTCTTGTTCTTCTCATACCTTCTGGATATAAAAAACATACCCTTTGGATTCTAATCTTGTAAGTTGGAAGGGACCTACTTTTCACCAACTTGATCCTCTTTTGAGTGTTTTGGGGCTTGATTTTTCAGCTTTTATAGATGTGTTGGACCTTCTTTTGATGGGAGTTCTCTTAATTTGATAGTGTTATCATATATACAGATTTATCTCACTCTAGTTTGATGTCACATATGCTATTTTGTTCATTCCAGTTCCCTTTTCTCATGCCGCCTAAAGACAGCATATCTTGAGGACTTGGAGCTTTCTTGGAGTTATTGCACTCTTTGTTTTTTTTGATTACTTACTTAATGGCATGATGTTTTAGGCAATTTGAGTGAACTATTTTTTGACCCTTTTTGATATACCGTCATGTATCACCCTCATTTTTAGGTTGGTGTAAACTCATTACACCTTGATCATGCATTGTAATACTATTGTTTTAATAAATTTTTTTGGGGCATGAATTGGGTGACCAATTCATGTCTCTATTTGTCTTAACAAACAATCTGAGACTCAAACTCTATATGGGATTAAAATCTATTTATTTGGATGTAATTCTGCACTATACCTTCAAGGAAAAGGGACAAATGGAATGCACTTAACCTATACTTGTCCAAACATGGAAAACAATAGCATAAAGCACTCTTGATGGGAATACATGACATGTCCCAAGGGTTACACAGTGTGTTCATCTATCCCAAGTCTTTACCATGTGGAAAAACTCACACCGAATTTAGTCTTCATGTACACAGTGTGTAGGATGAGTAAATGACGTGTAGAGATAAGGTTTCCTGCCCGTGTTGCATGGACATGTCTATCTACCGAAGTCATAATCATGTACTGGTTTGTGTATGCCAAGCCATGTATATTAAGGATTACATGGCATGTTTGTGTCCATGTACTCCAAATCATGTCTGTTTACTTTCAAAGTACACACTAAGTCGTTTGGGGAGGGTCACATGCCATGTGATAGGGACCACATGTTGTGTGATCATCATCCCTTCCCAAAACCCTAGCAGTCGTTGAAGAGGACCCACATGACATGTGGTAACAAGTTCCACACCATGTTTCTCAGGATTTTACATATCCAAAGTTCTTACTCTATTATTCCTTACATGTCACATCTGCCTCAATCTCCGCATAAAACCACTCTGTAGATCCCAAATCTATATTGATCTCTCCTTTCCACTGGTAGCTCATCGAAATCTGTCCTTGAAACGCATTGGGTACTCACCTATGGAATCCATTTTTCCTGTTCCTACTGGGAAGGGTGTCAAACCCTATATCAATTCCAGTTTATCACTGATCTACCCATCACCACCATCTAATACTCGATCTTTATCCATCTTCATGTTCTGTACCAATGGTTTGGATCTGTAGTGTTGAAGAACGGTTGTGAAATGATCTGAAATTGAGTATATGTTAAATCATTGACCAAGGGATTACCAATGATGATTGCATGAATAAATTTTGATAGAAATACATAAATCATACAAGTTAGGAATTAACCTTGACCATTATTCATTTTTCCTTGATTCGTTATTGTTGAGAAGATGAAAGAAGTGGGATAATCAATAAACTAGAAATTTAACAATTCTATCTGATTAAATATATCAACGATGAGCAGATCAATTCTTATTTTTTGAATTGACCCAAATTAATCTAAGTTTAATAAAGGGATTAAATCCACAAAAAAACACCCTACCTCAATGTTGGATCAATAGTCAATGAATAATGGTTGTGTTGTCACCGTTGACGAGATCCTCCAACTTTGTTGGCATGACGATCCATGATATGATGTAGATCCCTTGTTTCCCGCCAAGAATGATCTCCCCTAATGGTGTCTAACTCCCCAGGTTTTAGTTTCCAACCCCAGTAAAATTTCCTCAGACATAAACTTATATAGGGAGTAGGCCACTATGATGTAGAAAATAAAATCAATTCTTTAAGTTCAAATTATTTTTTTAATTTTGCGCCCTCGAAAACTTTTTCACAAATGACCCATTTAGACCAATGTTATATCGAAACTAAGGTAAATTCATTATTATAGATTCAATGGTTCCCTCATATTTCTTTCTTGGGTACCCATTTATGAGTTATTCCTCTCTTTTAGGAAAACCTCATCTATGTGCTATTAATATTATAATATTTTTCAAACATTTATTCCAGGGACACCAGGCCTCAAAATTGCATGTTGTATTAGTGCCTCGTCTCAAAATAAATGCATATAATATCTAAAAATAATACATAGAAAATATGATATGTCACATTCTCCCCACCTTGGGGATTTAGTCCCCAAAAAACCAAAATAAGGGCTACTCGAACAGATAAGGGTACGGAGAATGAATCTGAGCCTCTTGATCCCATGTTATCTTCTAAATATTCCCTTAATACCATTGGAAACACACTAAATGATCAGTAACCCATGAAGGATCCCCTCCTATTTATCCTCAATCTCTCCTTGGTACACACAAAAATTCATTCCATCATCAATGTCTAGCTCACCCCAGTTAATGATGTGCAACAGGTCATGCACGTACCTCCTTAGCGGTGACACGTCGAAGACGTCATGTACCAAATCTAACTATGTTTATATAGAAAAGAAGTACATTATCTCGCTAACTCTATGTAGTATCTAGAAAGGGATGATGAACCATGGAGATATCTTGAAGCCTCGTCCAAATCATTGTAATCTCCATCGAGATGAAACTTGAAGGAACACATGTTATCCTTCCTAGAACTCCAAATGCCTCTGGTGCCTATTAGCATAAAACTTCTGAGGGATCTGTGCAGTCTTCATTCACTCTTGGATGATCTGAAACTTCTTTATAATAGATCTCACCAACTTCAGTCCCATGAGTGTTCACTCTCATGGGTCATCCTAGCAAAGTGGTTACTTGTAGGGTCTCCTATACAAATATTTTAATGGTTTCATACCAATGGTGGAATTGTAGATATGTTTTTATGAAAACATAACTAGTGGTAGGCAATCCTCCCAACTATGGCCAAGGTCTAACATGTGAGCTTGTAGCATGTCCTCCAAAACCTAAATGGTCCGCTCAATCTGGCCATCCTTCTATGGGTGAAGCATTGTTCTCAAGCATAATTGTGTCCGAAACACCTCCTATAATCCCTTCCAAAATTGGGATGTAAAGTGAGAATCGTGATTAGAAACAATAATTGACGGAAGTCCATGGAGTCAAACGATCTCTTAAACATAGAGGCATCCCAATCTCTCTACTAAACTCTTCTCTCAGATAGCTAGGAAGTGGTAAGAATTTGTGAGTCGGTTAACAATCACCCAGATGGAATCATGTCCCCTGGACGTACATGGTAAACCCATTATTAATTTCATCAATATCCTATCCCACTTCCATTCCAGAACCTCAAGGGGTTGAGCAAAACCCATTATAACTTAGTGGTTTTCCTTTACTTACTGACAAGTAAGGCATCGATAAACAAACTATGAAACTCCTTTCTTCATCCCTGACCACCAAAACTGACATTGGAGGACCTTGTACATCTTCTCCACACATGGATGTACTGCCAAAGGGGGAATATGAAAATCCCTCATAACTTACTACTACAACATCACCGGTACCATCATGCATCCTCTGAAAAGAACAACATGCTTCTCAACTTTTGAATATCCATCAGGAGAATGCCCTATAGATATCTGAGCATATAGGGTCTCATAGTTGGTATCCCTAAGTTGTTCCTTCCTAACTCCCTGTAATATTAGAGGGATGATAACCATCAACTAGAGGTAAGTTTCTTCATCAATATCCACAAAGGATAATTGAAAAAAGGCCAACTGCTCTGAATCCTCATCCAGTAACTGCAAACTAGATCTCTTGCTAAGAGAATTGGCCACCACGTTCCCATTCCCAGGAGTATAGACAATCATGAAGTCATATTCTTGGAGGAACTCTATCCATCATCTCCATCTCAAGTTAAGATCCTTCTAAGAGAAGATAAAATTGAGACTCTTATGATCAAAGTAGACAAAAAACTGCTTTCCTGCCTGGTAGTGACAATACATCTTTGAAGAGAAGAATACCGCTGCTAAGTCAAGATCGTGGGTCGCATAATTCTTCTCATGTGGTCTAAAATATAATGAACCATAGGCAATCACAACTTACCTCTACATCGATACATGACCAATCCTGGTTCCTAATGCATCATAGAATACCACATACTTGATGCCTTCCTATAGTAACCTCAATAAGGGAGCACTCATCAACCTCTGCCTTAGCTCCTAAAATCACTACTAGGACTTTTTTTCCACACAAAAGGATTCCCCTTTCATTTCAAGGCTATCAAGGGTACTTCCACTCTGGAAAAGTTGGGTAAAAACCTCTGACAGAACCATTCCAATACAAGTAAACTTTGTACCTCAATAACACTCTTTGGTGGCTCCCAAAAAAGCAATGCCTCAACCTTCACTGGATCCACTACAACTCCAGCCTCTGAGATGATATTTCCTAGAAAATAGACCTCTAAAATCCAAAAATATCACTTTGAGAGATTCCCATAAATATGGTTCTCTTAGAGTGTGTCCAATACTATCCTTAAGTGTCTCGCAAGCTCCTCCTCATATTCTAAATACACTAGGATGACTTCAATTAAGACTACAACGAAGCAATCTAAGAAAGGATTAAAGATCTACACCATGAGTCCCATGAACACTTATGGGGAATTCGTCATGAAAAATGAATCACTAAGTTCTCATAGTTACTTTAATGAAATCTTAAGTTTATATTAGGTATATCCACATCCCTTACATGTAGCTAGTGATAGCTTGATCTGAGGTCAGTCTTTGAGAACCATCGCACCCATTTCAACTAATCAAATAGGTAATTAAACCTCAGTAGTGGATACTTGTTCTTTATGGACACTTGGTTTAAGATTTGGTAGTTGACACATAACCTCAATCTCCTATCTATATTCTTGTAAAACAAAATGGGGGCTACCTAGGGTGAAACATTGGGTCTCACAAATCCCTTCCTCTATAAGTCCTCCAATAGAACCCTCAGCGCATGAATCAATGTGGGATCCATCTGATATGTAGGTGTAGATATCGATGTCATACCAGGATGTACATCAATGCATAAGTCTATATTCATATGGTAAGGTAAACCTGGAACATCTTTAGGAAAGACGTTCTCATACTCTACCACCACTATAGGAAACTATGGACTCATATCATCCACTCCATCGAGGGTCAGGATAGCCAACTAATAAGTAATCAGATGCAGCCTACTATGCATGAGTCTGTCCTACGCTACCTATATTTCCTTTTCACCAGAAAAATGAAAAATTGGTCACATAAATATGTACACACTACACTCTTCACCTAAAAGAGTCAATATGAGCATGAACTATGGATAACTAGTCCTTACCAAGAATGATGTCGTAAGGCCTCGACGCCACTTCCAAGAGATCCCAACTAAAAATCTCATCTCTAAGAGATAGATCACACAATTGAAACTAGGGTGTGATCATCAATCATCCTCCCATAGGAGTCTCTAAGCATAAGGGTAGAGTCAATGGTTCAACTGGAATCTCTGAGTCTCGAACAAGATTTGTGGAAAGAAAAAATTGATTGGCACCTGTGTCTATTAAAACTGTATCTAAGGTAGAAAATAAACAAATCATACCTCATATCATCCCTAGAGCCTTGGGGTCATAGGCCTCCATAGCCTAAAGTTGGACTTTGTAGGATCGAAATAATGATGTAGATGCTCAATGTACAAGAGGGGGGTGAATTGTATACTTTAAAAATTCCTTTGGAACCTTTAAAGTTAGTTACGATTAACTATGTTTTCCTTAAGCAAAGGAAAGGTCTAAGTTTAACAAAGTTAAACTTAAGAAAATTCACAACACCTCTAATACCAAATGAAAACTTGGAAAGAGATTCTGAAAGTAGGTTCCGGAAATATGGTTCCGGAAATTGAAACTTAACAAAAGATTACAATATGAGATTCTACCTTAAAGAGTATAGAATCTAAATGAAATAGAGTACAAGTAAGGAAGTATAAGAAAGTTATACTTTCCTTATAATAAAAAATGAAGCAGAAATAAACAAGTAGTAAAACTACAAGTAACGAGATATAAGTCTTTTAACCCAAAGAGAAGGGTATCCAACAACCTTGGATAAAGGTCCCTTGATTTATACTTTCAAGCAAGTCTGTCTTACCCACACCAGGGTAAGACCTCGATACGAAGATCGGAGTCTCTATCTTGCTATCCCCGCAAGCCCTGAACTTCAAGGTAGTTGGCAACCTCTGCCTTCCTCAGCAAGGAAGCCCTCAACTTCAAGGTGTTGGAAACCTCTGTATTCCTATCCCCGGAAGTCCTCGAATGTAATCACCAACATTCGGAGTCGCACGAAGCTTTGAGAGTTAATAAGAGCCTCTCTCTATAGAAATCACTTCAACAGCATGTATGCACAATGTTGAAGAAGTTATTCATCCGTAATAAGCTCTTTAAAATGAGCTCCTATTTATAGGCAAGGTCGGCCTCCTTCCCCACAGTCATATTTTCCTTAAAAATCGGAGGGACCTGTACACGTGTAACTTAACCAACGGTTAGTTTATAACAGAATAGACGACATCGTTTTATAACAAAACAAGTGTAACATAATGTATGACATCGTTTTAAAGTCTAACTAAAAAGTTCGGAGTTAAGGTTCGGAGTGTAAACAAAAATAATTTTTCGGAGTCTAAATAAATTCGGAGTTTATAAAACAAAGATGATCAGATTCTGTTTAATAGGTGAATTCGGAATTAGAATTCGGAATAACAATTCATCAATAGAATTCGTAATGAGAATTCATCATCAGAATTCGTAATAATAATTCATCATCAGAATTCGTAATGATAATTCGACATTAGAATTCGTAATGAGAATTCAATGTCGGACTTCATAAGGATTCGTATCCTAAATCTGGAAAAGAACTTAATTAGAGTTTGTATCCGGAATTCGGAATGAAACTTGATCACAGTTTTCATTCTGGATTTCGGAGTGAAACTTTATTACAGTTCTTTATCTAGAATTCGGATCCTAAAACAGAATACTTCATATCAAAGTTTCAAACAATTCCGAGAATATAGAAATGAATCCGAATATTAAACTTAAGAAAAATATGGATGAAAATATGATAAGGATAATTTTTCTTACAAAAGCGATTTTCCTTATAAAAGCAATTTTCCTTATAAAAGCGTTTTTCTTAAAGAAAGGTGTTTGTGATTTTCAAAACAAGAAGGAATGGAAAATTCATAAGGAAAACCTTATTGACTCAACAATATCCCCCTTTTTGGAAAGCACAAACATCCTTGAAAAAGAAATTCTAAGAAGAAATAAAAACATTAAGGCTTATCTCCTTTTGTTTTAAGGATATTGATGAATACGACTAACTCCCCCTTAGGCTTTAAAACTCTAAGGATCGTATTCTAGATTTCCGGAATGATATTTCATTACGAATAATAATGTCTTCTTTAATGAGAAACTCCCCCTTAGATAAACTCTTATTAGAGTTATTTTTCCTTAAGGATATTTTCCTTCTCCCCCTTTGTGATTTTCAAAAAGAATTTGAGGGAATGGAAAAAAATATATCAAAGTACCTAAAAAATTACTAATAAAAAAAAGACGAGAAACCAAGATTTTCATTAATTTTAAGGAATGAAAGATACAACAAAAAGATCGGATTTAACTATTTCGGACCTTTTTTCTTCGAAATGAACCCCTTAAGAATAGTCTTGATCTTCTTTAGGTCTTTATGATCTTCTTCAGCTTGCTTTTCTAAGACCAAAATTCTTGCAGATTGAGATTCAATATTTTCTTCCTGGGCTTTAAGCTTTTCTTCCTATGCTTTCATCTTTTCTTCAAACTCAATCCGATGATCCCTTTCAAACTTCCAGTTTTGAGAAACGGAATTCAGCTTCCCATTCAGATCTTTGACTTCTTGAATCTGGAAGTTCTTTTCATCTATCAGCTTCTCTTCAAAGGAATAAATCAGTTCTTTTATCTTCATGTCCTCAGTTTCAAAATCATCTTTAACATTGTCTTGAAATTCATCAAATAGACTCATATCTTCTACAGTTTTCCTCGACCAGCTCGTCATCCTCTTGCAAGATCTTTTGTCGGCTTCATAGCCAACAAGAAAAGATTTGAATTCAGCTTCTATCTCAACACACTTATCCATGACCATGGATACGGAGTCTGATTTCTGATTCAAAGCATGTTGGAGCATCTGACATCTTGAATCAATAGTCGATATGGTCGGAATGGAACCCACTAACTTCCTCAAAGATTGAACAACAAAGTCATGTCCCAACGAGGATGACTCTGAATCCAAAACTTTGCTTGGTGATTTTTCTTCCTCAATAAGCTCCAAATTCCTTTTAGATGAATCACCAAATTCTCTTTTCTTTCTTTCCACTGATTTCGGAGTATCAACAAGGATTTTCTTTCCCTTGTCCTTTTTCGGAATGGATTCTTGATCTGGAGTTTTCTGCCCTCTAGTAGATACTTGAATAATATCATCAACAACTTTTTGAACAACATCTTCCTCATTCTTATCCTTCTCTAGAGTTACTAACTTAGAGGATTCAGCCTCTCAAGTTTGGAGTGACAGATGTTCCGAAGGTGACCCCTTATAATCATCTACTTCTTTTAACAGATCTCCAGTTTCACCACTTCCTTCAGCAACTGCTTCTTCCTCTTCCACTTGCTGAATCTGCTTGAGTTTCTCAACATGCTCAGCTCTAATCTCTTCCGGAAAATCAATGTTTCTTCCTGGATTCTTGGGTAGAGAATCCAAGGAGAAGGATCTCAGAACTGGGATGATTCCGGAAACCAACTCATTAAATTTTAACAAAGATTGGACTGCCTCAGCTTCTGACATATTCTTCTTGAGCTTCTTTTCTTTTGCTTGTTTTTCTAATTCATCTTCTGTCCTATCCTTCAAAGCCTTATCTTCCGCAGGATCCAATCCGAACTGTGGATCCCCTTCTTTCCTTTTCTCTTTATCTTCTCTCCACTTTGCAACTACCTCATCAGGATAGGATTTCTTCTTCTTCGGTTTTGGAGGTGCGGTTTGAAATTCCTTAGATTTAGGACCCTCTACTTCAGCTGCAACTTCTTCCAACTTTCTTTTCTTTACTGGCTTAGATGATTCCGGTTCAGCAACCTTCGTAACCACTTCTTCTTGATTTGGCAAGTCAAAGAACTCACCAGTCTCCATGTTGAAAGCCGCATCCATCCTCTTAAGAGTATCATCACTCACCAACAAAATTTTGCAAACCCTTGGCTTAGTTCTGCAAGATTCCTTGAAAGACTCAAGGAACTGAACTATTAACTTTGATAAAATTGTTGGGTACATTACAATTTGGGCTCTGAGATTTCCTTTCTTAACATTCTCAATAGTTATAAGAATGTGCCTCATGAAGTTAAACTTCCTTAGATTTATCAGAAAATCTAAGATATAGATTTCACTCTTCTTCAGACTGTCTTTATCACCTTTCCTCGGTACGATAAGACCTTGTACCCACAACTCTAGAATCCAGAAATTTGTAGGAAAGATAGCAATCTTCAGAGCCTTGTCGTCTGATAGTCCGAGAGTTTTCAAAGCTTTTTCCTTGTCGAAGCTTCCTTTAGAATCTGGAAAAAAATGTGAGATATGAACTCGGCTTCTCCTTCATAGGTCAGCCCTACCAAGCTTGTTGCCTTGGTATAAGAAAGCTTATAAGTCTTCCCATAAGACTTAAAAGAAAATTTCTCCCTATTATCTTCCTTAAAGAAGGAAACTGTTTCATAGAATTCAAAAAGTAACTCTGAAAAAACATCATCTTGATTCCCTGGTTTGGATACAGCAATATCTTCCCACTAGTTCAGCTTTATGTTCTTTGAAATAATAGAATCATAGTTATTAAAGAAATCCGGATGAACCAACCTTTCTCTGTAAACTAACCATTGTGAAATTGGCTTGGAGGATGACATTTCTTGAGATGCTAACTCCACAGACATTCGGATCTGAAGACCTCTGAGAAGTTCGGAACTAAGAAATCTGAAGTTCGGAATGGATTTAAAATGAAGAGGCAGAGTTTCGGGACGCCGGAGCTTGAAACCGATGTGGGACAAACATTTGTGGTCCCCTTTATATAGGCAACGAGAAAACGGTTCAACTTCCACGGTTGATCGAACGGTTGTGACAAGCTGAGATCAGATCTGACGGTCGAAAACCAATTCTTATGAAAACTTGAATCTGATCTTTTGAGATTTTATTAAAAACAAGGATTTAAGAAAATTATAATCTGAAAACAAGGTATAAGAAAATGCCAGCAAGTAAAGTATGACTACGAAAACTTGGGTAAGGAAATATTACCTTTCGGATTGGCTTAGGAGGATTATTTGTAATGGGTAATATTCTTAAGAAAACTACGGGGGAAAAAACTTTACTACGAAAAGACAAAGTTCATAAAACTCACTATGAAAAACAAACTCAGTAATAAAAACTCAGTACGAAAATTTCATTACAAAATTTTGAAAACGAAAAACTTATTATGAAAGATTCGGTAAGAAAATTCCGTTATAAAAATACCAGTACAAAATTTTCCATTCCGTATGTTTCCAATACGAACATTTCCATTTCAGAAGTTTTCTATACGAAAATATCCATTTTGGAAAGTTTTAGTTCTGGAAATTCCATTCCAGAATTTTAGTTCCGAAAAGTTTGAAAACAAATTTTGAAAACTTTGTTAATCTAACAATCAAATGTACTCCCCCTATGAAAATGAGTTTATTGCTGTAAGGATACTTTTTCAACAGAAAGTTAATTAAGAAGGATTACCTTATGGTTATCATTCCTAACTTCTGTTTAATATATTCAAATCTATCAGAAGGCAAAGATTTTGTGAAAATATCAGCAAGTTGATCTTGTGTTCCGATAAACTGAAGAATAACATCTCTTTTAAGTGTGTGATCCCTAAGAAAGTGATGCCTAATATCTATGTGTTTTGCACGGGAATGATGTGAAGGGTTCTTACTAAGGGCAATGGCACTTGTGTTATCACACAAAATTTGAGTTTTAGTAAAATTCAAGCCATAGTCTGTGAGTGTGTGTTGCATCTAAAACACTTGAGCACAAAAACTTCCAACTGCTACATATTCAGCTTCAGTAGTGGAGAGTGCTACAGAATGTTGCTTCTTATAGGACCAAGAAACTAGTGAATCTCCTAAGAAATGACAAGTTACGGATGTACTTTTTCTATCCATTCTACATCCACCAAAGTCAGCATCAGAAAATCTTTTTAGGATAAAATCATTTCCAGAAGTATAAAATAATCCTAGATCCATGGTTCCCTTAAGGTAGCGAAAAATTCTTTTTACTGCCTTTAAGTGAGATTCCTTAGGATTGGATTGATATCTTGTACATAAGAATACTGAAAACATTAAGTCTGGTCGAATAGCTGTTAAGTATAGTAGGCTACCTATCATACCTCTAAAAGATGTTTGATCTACTGGTTTCCCAGCTTCATCAAGATCTAAAGAGTTTGAGGTACCAATGGGAGTACAAATACTCTTAGTGTTGTCATAACCATACTTTTTAAGAAGATCTTTAATATACTTATGTTGAGATATGTAGGTTCCTTCAGGTTTTTGAGAAATTTGAAAACCAAGGAAAAATGTTAACTCACCCATCATACTCATTTCAAACTTAGATTTCATTAGACTTGCAAAAGAGTCAGTCAAAGATTGCTGATTTGAACCAAATATGATGTCATCAACATAAATTTGAACAATCAAAACATTTTTCTTATCTTTCTTTATAAAAAGGGTTGGATCTTCATTTCCCTTAACATAGTTATTTTGAAGCAAAAATCCAGTAAGTTTATCATACCATGCTCGTGGGGCTTGTTTAATGCCATACAGAGCTTTGGTAAGTCTAAAAACATAATCAGGATGTTTTGTATCTTCAAAGCCAGGAGGTTGTTCAACAAAAACTTCCTCTTGAACATAACCGTTAAGAAAAGCACATTTCACATCCATTTGGAAAAGTTTGAAATTAAAGAATGCTTCAAAGGCAAGTAGAATACGGATAGATTCAAGTATAGCTACTGGAGCATAGGTTTCTTCATAGTCTATTCCCTCTTGATGATTATATCCTTTAGCAACAAGTCTAGCTTTATTTCTAACTATGACTCCATTTTCATCACATTTTTTTCTGAAGACCCATTTTACTCCAATAACAGAAGTTTTCTTAGGTCTTTCCACCAAGTTCCAGACTTTATTCCTTTCGAATTCATTTAGTTCATCGTGCATGGCTTTGATCCAATCATCATCACCTAAAGCTTCATCAGTGCTTTTAGGTTCTAATTGGGAAAGAAATGCTAGATGTTCTACTTCATTTCTTAAGGAACTTCTAGTCCTTACAGGTTGATTTACATCACCAATGATACTATCACTGTGATGATTCTTAAGAAACACCTAATTTGGGTTTTGAAAAGCTTGTTCATCAACATAGGGTAGAAAGTCTTCTGGGGTAAATGTTTCAGGAATATCTTCTTGAACATTTTCCTTATCAGAAGGTTCTTCTATCAAAGGTAGATAATCATTTTTTGAAAACACATCCGAGGATGTAGGCTGGGATGGTTTAAAAACAAAAGGATCAGACTCATCAAATTTTACATGTACTGTTTCTTCAACAGTATAAGTATTTTTATTAAAAACTCTATAAGCCTTAGATGTTGTGGAATAACCTAAGAAAATTCCTTCATCAGATTTTGGTGAGAATTTATGTAAGTTATCTTTAGTATTCAAAATTAATACTTTGCAACCAAAAACCTTGAAGTAGGATAGTCTTGGTTTTCTACCATTCCATAACTCATAAGGGGTTTTATTAAGAAAAGGTCTAATCAAAACTTGATTTATAGTATAGCAAGCAGTACTTACAGCTTTGGCCCAGAAATGTCTAGATATAGAATATTAACTCAACATGGTTCTAGTTATTTCTTGAAGAATTCTATTTCTTATTTCAAATACACCATTTTGTTGAGGAGTTCTAGGTGCTAAAATATTGTGAGTAATACCTTTTCTACTACAAAAAGTTTCAAAATCAGAATTTTGAAATTCTCCTCCATGATCACTATGAATAGTTTTCAATGGATGGTTTTTCTCATTCTTAACTTGAGCTCTAAAACTTTTGAAATAAGAAAAATCTTCAGATTTATTTTCTAGAAAATAAACCCAAGTAAATCTAGTGTAATCATCAACTAGAACAAACACATAGTATTTGCCTCCAATACTTCTAGTTTGTGTTGGACCAAAAAGATCCATGTGCACTAACTGTAATGCATCAATTGTTGAGACTTCACCAATTGATTTAAAACTAGATTTATGTTTCTTTCCATATTGACAAGGATCACAAACTTTAGAAGAATCAAATCTAAGCTCCGGTATATCCTTAACTAGTTTCTTCTTAGAGAGTTTACATAGGTTCCAAAGGTTATAGTGACCTAGTCTTCTGTGCCATAACCATGAATGATCTTCCATTTCACTAAGGCAAGGTAAATCTTGACTTCTAAGGTCTTCTAAGTTTAAGGTGTAAACATTCTCATGCCTATTGGCTGAGAGAATAAATTCTTCCTTGGAATTGTGAACTAATCACTTATCATTCCTAAAATTCACAAGGTAACCTTCATCACATAATTGACTTATGCTAATGAGGTTGTGCTTAAGACCCTTAACAAAAAGAACATTTGAAATTAAAGTTTTACAAAGAATAACAATACTACCAATACCAACAATCTCTCCCTTAGCATTATCTCCGAAAGTTACATTCCCTCCTTTCGTTTTGATAATCTTTTCAAAATATCTTTTGTTACCAGTCATGTGTCGGGAACATCCACTATCCATGTACCATGTATTGTTGCTGGTACTCTCTCTATTTTCCTAAAATCAAGAAGAAAATTAGACTTTCAGAATCCAAACTTGTTTGGATCCGAGATTACTAGATAACAAAACTTTAGGAACCCACATCTTCTTAGAAAAGTAAGCTTTGTGAAATCCTAGAGATTGGGTTTTGTTTAAGGAACAATTCTTTTCCCAGTGACCACTATATTGACACTTGGTACAAAATGGGGCACTTTGAGGAACGAAATAACTGTTACTGAAAAATGCTTTTGCATGGGTATAACCAAATCCGGATTTATTTCTTAAAGGTCGTATTTGGGAATACATTTTATCAAAATTTTCCTTACCATGGGTAAAGTTTGATAAACACTTCTTTAAGGAAAAAATTTTGGACTTGAGTTTTATAACCAAGTTTTTATCCTCAAAATCATTAGTTTTAGAACTAGAGTTAGGCTCGAAAACAATTTTCTTAGAAATTACTTTTTCTAACTCTTTAGAAAGTTTGTTCTTCTCAGAACTTACTTCCTCAAGATTTTTTGAAATACTTTCAAAATCATCATTTTTCTTATCAAGATCTTTAGAAAGATATGATATCTCTTTTGTAAGAATATTATTCCTAGAGTTTTCCTTATCAAGTTTCTTATTGAGTTTAGAATTCTCAATCTCAAGAAGTTCAGCAAACCTAGAGACTTCTTCATAAATAGGTAAATTATTTTCTTCATCAGAAGAAGATTATTCATCTGAAGAGTTATAATACTTACTATCATTGGAATTTAAAGAAACATTGGTCAATGATTCAGCATTTCGTACCTTAGCCATAAAACAATGATTATCAATAGGTAATCTGGCTATAAGACCAATATTCTTCTGTCCTGAAGATTCATAATCAAAAGATTCATCTGAAGAGTCACCACCACTAGCACTCCAGGTTTCATTAGCTTTCAGAACTTTCTTAGCTTTGGATTTATAATACTTTTTTCTGTTCCTATCTGAATGCCTTTCTTTCCTTTTTTTCTTTTTGAGCAAAGGGCAATCTGGTCTAATATGTCCAGCTCTCTTGCATTCATAACAAGTAACTTCTACATCTTTCTTATCTTTCATTTCCTTTTTCTTATACTTGGATTGGAAACTCCTTTGGACAGATATCTTGTTCATCCTTCGAGAAAGATTTTCTAACTCATTCTCAGATATTTTACTCTCACTAGATTCGGATTGGAAGATAACTTTCTTAGACTTGGATCTGGTTACTCTCTTAGGATTCTTAGCTTTCATCTGATTTGATGTTTTTGTAAAAGCAACGGTACCATTTCCATTCTTATTTTTAATGTTGTCAACATCTCTCTTCATTCTGGTTTCATGTTGGAGAATAGTTCCAAATAACGCATCAAGAGAAATTTGAGTAACCTTCCTATTCTCATCTATAGCTGTTCTCTTGGATTCCCACTCATTGGGCATGATATCAATTATCTTATCCACAAGAGCTTCATCATCTAAGCCTTTTTCTCCCATAGACTGTAGACTGTTGATGATAGTCATAAATCTCTATTGAACTTTACAAATTGGTTCTCCATAAGGAAAGTTTAAGCCATGATATTCACCTCTAAGCATAGCTCTCCTAGTCTCAATCACTTTAGAAGTTACAAAGTGTGTAACCTCTAACTTCTTCCAGATACAATTAGTTTCTTCACAAGAAGAAATTTGGCTATATATATTTCTAGTCATTGAACAAAGTAGAGTATTGCATACCTTATAGTTGAGTTGATACTCTTGCTTTTCCTGGTTAGTAAAAGCTCTAACTTCCTTGTCAGGAATTTTATAATCATCAGTGAGCATAACAAAATTGTCCACTCCAGTATTGATAACAAAAGTCTTCATTCGATCTCTCCAGTACTCATAGTCATTACCATCAAATATTGGTGGTCTTGTAGGATTTAGATTATCAATTGAACCAACATTAATTCCTGACATACTTATAAACCTTCAACACACAAACTTGTTAGTAGAAAAAATTCGTAATAACAAAGTTTGAAATGACAAAAGTTCGGAGTGGAAAAGTTCGGAATGATAAAGTGAGCAAGAAAAACTTATACGTGAGTACAACTATTTCATAGACCTCCTCTGATACCAATTGTAGGATCGAAATAATGATGTAGATTCTCAATGTACAATAGGGGGTGAATTGTATACTTTAAAAATTCCTTTGGAACCTTTAAAGTTAGTTACGATTAACTATGTTTTCCTTTAGAAAAGGAAAGGGCTAAGTTTAACAAAGTTAAACTTAAGAAAATTCACAACACCACTAATACCAAATGAAAACTTGGAAAAAGATTCTGAAAGTAGGTTCCGGAAATATGGTTCCGGAAATTGAAACTTAACAAAAGATTACAATATGAGATTCTACCTTAAAGCGTATAGAATCTAAATGAAATAGAGTACAAGTAAGGAAGTATAAGAAAGTTATACTTTCCTTATAATACAAAATGCAGCGGAAATAAAACAGTAGTAAAACTACAAGTAACGAGATATAAGTCTTTTAACCCAAAGAGAAGGGTATCCAACAACCTTGGATAAAGGTCCCTTGATTTATACTTTCAAACAAGTCTGTCTTACCCACACCAGGGTAAGCCCTCGATACGAAGATCGGAGTCTCTGTCTTGCTATCCCCACAAACCCTCAACTTCAAGGTAGTTGGAAACCTCTGTCTTCCTCAGCAAGGAAGCCCTCAACTTCAAGGTGTTGGAAACTTCTGTCTTCCTATCCCCGGAAGTCCTCGAATGTAATCACCAACATTCGGAGTCGCACGAATCTTTGAGAGTTAATAAGAGCCTCTATCTCTCTCTAGAAATCACTTCAACAGCATGTATGCACAATGTTGAAGAAGTTATTCATCCATAATAAGCTCTTTCAAATGAGCTCCTATTTATAGGCAACGTCGGCCTCCTTCCCAACGGTCATATTTTCCTTAAAAATCGAAGGGACCTGTACACGTGTAACTTAACCAACGGTTAGTTTATAACAGAATAGACGACATTGTTTTATAAAAAAACAAGTGTAACAGAATGTACGACATCATTTTAAAGTCTAACTAAAAAGTTCGGAGTGAAGGTTCAGAGCGTAAACAAAAATAATTTTTCAAAGTCTAAATAAATTCGGAGTGTATAAAACAAAGATGATCAGATTCTGTTTAATAGGTGAATTCGGAATGAGAATTCGGAATAAGAATTCGTCAATAGAATTCGTAATGAGAATTCATCATCAGAATTCGTAATGAGAATTCATCATCAGAATTCATAATGATAATTCGTCATTAGAATTTGTAATGAGAATTCAATGTCAGACTTCATAAGGATTTGTATCCTGGATCTGGAAAAGAACTTAATTAGAGTTCATATCCAGAATTTGGAATGAAACTTTATCACAGTTTTCATTCTGGATTTCGGAGTGAAACTTTATTACAGTTCTTTATCCAGAATTCGGATCCTAAAACAGAATACTTCATATCAAAGTTTCAAAAAATTCCAAGAATATAGAAATGAATCTGAATCTTAAACTTAAGAAAAATATGGATGAAAATATGATAAGGATAATTTTTCTTACAAAAGAGATTTTCCTTATAAAAGCAATTTTCCTTATAAAAACGTTTTTCTTAAAGAAAGGTGTTTGTGATTTTCAAAACAAGAAGGAATGGAAAAGTCATAAGGAAAACCTTATTGACTCAACAGACTTGTCCCTTCCCACTGGATCCATAAGCCTAGCATACACCACCTAGTGGTGGTGGTGTTAATAGGTCGAACCTCTAACCACCTCATGCTAATCTTTCGGACCCTCTTCCACATCTTCTACCCTATGGACCACCATGATCTTTTCCCTGTATCTATCTCAGTGGTCCCTCAACTATCTTCAGATCATTTTTATGATGGGTCGGAAAATCTCATGCCATATGTCCCTGACCATCACAAGAGAAAAACTGCATATCCATTGGCTGATTTGAGCCACCCTAAGAGCCCTACACCGCTGACCATGAAACCTAAGATCACCTCTTGAAGCTCCTAACCCTATTGGATCCCTTTGACTTTCATCAGATACCTACTTAAGAGGTCTTAACTATCGGGTTCCCACTGTTAGCTCCCATGACTGGTGTCTAATATTCCAGAAAACATTCCACTAACAGGGCTCGCTCAAGTACCCCAACATAAGTGGAAATTCTAAGGGATACCACTAACACCCTAATTTCTCGGCGTAAGCCCTGCTAAAAAGTCCAAGCCCTGAATAACTGGTCTCGTACTATATCCAAATAGTATTGAAAGAGATTTATAAACTTTTCAGAATACTCTGCAATAGTCATGCTACCATGCTACAGATGCAGTCGTTCCTATATCCATACTAATCACAATATGGCCAGATATAACTCCTCTCTAAAGGGACACTAAAAGTATGTCTAGGAGAAAGACATTTCATCATGTGACTGAGTCACCAAGCTCCACCATAACCCTTAAGATCCCAGAGTAAGACTCACAACAAGGACTTCTATTTGATCAAAAGGAATCCTCATAAGGCAGAAAACATGGTTGACTGCCTCTAGCCAATCCTCATCCATCTAGAGGTATGGCTCACCGAAAACCTAAAAATTCAGTACCTCTAAAACTCGTTCAATGAACTAAACCTGTTTTCATCCTGATATGGTAGTTCCAGTGGTAGTTTCTGCTCATAGGGTGGTGGTATAGCTAGTAAACCACCCAAAGATGATATATATGGTATAAGCCTATATACTGATGCCTCGTCACTAGGCAGATCATCCTCACGACCACGTGGTAGTATCATGACTGGCTTTCTACATGGAGGTATCCAGAAATAAAACAAGATGTACCACAGTAAATAGAGTATATATTAAGAGCTAACTCAAGAAGGATATGAAAAAGCACAATAATTCCTATATGATGCATGTACCTTTATTTTCCCCCGCAACCAGTGTTCTCATGCACTGAGTCGAAAAGTAGGTGATCAGATTTCTGGTGTATTGATACTTCGGTCATCACACCAACACTAGAGTCCTTGGCCTAAAATCCAAACTTGAAACACTTAACATTATTTCCCCAAACCAATCTCACAGAATCTCAGTACTAAATTATAACTAAGCCCTCTTATACCACTCTTTCATGACTCGTCCTAGAGGCTCCCATGACGTGACTACCACAAGACCACCTCTGATAGGCCATGGGATAGTGAGTAGTACCGAGTAGGCATTTCCCACAAATGGGAGGAATTATCCTAAAGTACATGTACACACACACATCTCCAACACCACACAATGCAGAAATATAAAACAACTAAAATAATACATGCATACATCTAAGATCCCACAACAAAGTATGACAGTGAAAGTATTGTAAAAAGAAAAGGGGAAAAAACAAGACCAACCAAAAATGTAAAGAGTCCAACCTAATCCAAGGGATAGTAATGAGTCAAAATTAAACTCCCAATAAACTCCTCAGTCTCTCGATCTTAATCTATGATCTACTTGCTCCTTTTCCTCCCAGGACACCTTCAGAAAGGGTCGGCATCTACAAAAGACACGAAACATACAGGAAAATCCCGTGTAGGGGTGAGTATAACAATACTAAATAGGACACCCCAAAAACAATAAAAATGAAACAAAAAGTATACTTAAATCAATAAAAGATGTAAAAATTAATCACAGATACAAGTATTATAAAAATAACCCAAATATACTCAGGTAAGACACCCCACTATCAGGTGGTCATAACCAACTTTTAGCCACACGATTCTTCTTGAAGCAATGCTCGTTCCAGTAGAAATCACTCCAAGATCCATGTTATCATCAAATAAACTCAATGAAGAGTTCTATCTAATTTGGTACCCTCTAAAAGGGAATGTACTGGTTTGAGAAGACTATGATACACAGAGAGGGGATCATGGACAGAACCACTAGGGAACACCATGAACCCAATATGGATCAACGTGCTATGTAGGGGATCATATGATAATGATTCCATAAAACCTATTGATGTGGCCCACTAGATATAGGATCAAATTCCTAATAAGAGTGTTCATGTTCATTCCAAAAACTCTACTAGGGATGATAGAGGATCATACTCCAGTCTCATGGAGGGACACCATAACTCTATATAAGACTCAGCCTCTAGAGGTGATTACAATATAGTTATGTGGATTTAATTCTATACTGTAACCTTGAGGAAAAAGGACCAAGGGAATGGACTCAACCTATAGTGATCCAAACTAGGAAAATGAAGATACTCAAGAACTCTTCATGGGAGTACACGAAATGTCCCAGAGGTGCACGACGTGTTTAGCTATACCAAGTCTTTCCTATGTGGAAAACCCCACACGACATATAGCCTCCATATACATGGCATGTATTATGAGTACACAAAGTGTAGAGACATGTGGTTTCCGGCCCGTGTTGCCTGGATGTATCCATGTACGAAGTCGTGCATGTGTATCGGTCCATGTATGCCAATCCATGTTCGTGTAGGAGTACATGGAATGTCTGTGATCATGTACTCAAACCATTGTTCATATAATTACAAAGTACATAGTGAGTCATTTGGGGAGGGTCATATGCCATGTGATAGGGGTCACATGACATGTGATCATTATCCCTTCCCAAAACCCTATCTATAATTATAGTGGACCCACAAGGTGTGTAGAACCGAGTTACGTGCCATGTTGCTCGGTATTTTTCAGATCTGAAGTTCTTCCTCTATTTTTTCTTATGTGTCACATCCGCCTTGATCTCTACTTGAAATTGCTCATATCCTGGATCTATGTCAACCATTCCCTGTTTCTAGTAGCTCACCGAAATCCAACCTCTAAATGCATTAGAAACTCACCTCGGACGTCCGTTTTCTACATGCTAGCCAGGAAGGGTGTAGAATCCTATATCTATTATTTTTCATCCCTGATCTACCCATCGCTACCATCTAATCCTTGATTTGTATCTATTTTCACATTATGCACCCACAGTTTGGATCTGTTGCACTGAATAACAGTTGCATAATGATCTATAACTAGGTATTTGTTGAACCATTGAACAAGGAATTAACAATGATGATTCCATGAAAAAAATGGGGATAAATCCATAAAATATACAAGTGAGGAACAAACATCATCCATTGTTCGTTTGGAATCGATTCGTTATCGTAGAGAAGATGAACGAAGAGGGATAATCAAAGAACCATAAATTTAACAATTCTATCTGATTAAATCTACTAATTATGTTCATATCAATTATTGTTCATTGAATTAACCCGAGTTCATTTAGGATTAATAAAATCATTAAATTAAAACACAAAAAACACCCAACCTAGAGTTTGGATCAATCGTTGATGAAGAAAGGTTGTGTTGTCGCCATTGACGAGCTCCTCCAACTCCGCTACTGTGATGATCCACGATCTGATATGAATCCCACTTCTAGAAACCAAGGCTATCCCAATGGTTTTCCAAACAATTGTCTGATAATTCATGGGGATAGCCTTATACCAATGGTTACAAAGAAACTACTAGCTTAGACCAGTAAAAAATCCAATTTCCCAACGGTTTTGGCCAACCGTTTCAATACAGAAGTACCAACACTTTGTAACTATTGGTAAATATAACCCAATAACCTATACCAATGGTTTACAAACCATTGATATATAATTTTACCAACGTTTTTTGTATAAAACTTGGTATATATTATATGTAGAACCTATATACCAACAGTTTTTGAACTGTTGGTATAGTGTTTTACCAATGGTTCAGCTAAAACCGTTGGTATAGAATAATTTATTCAGCTTTATACCAACGGTTTGTAAATCGTTGGTATATAGTACTCCAAGATTACACAAAATTACACAGCAACCTTCCCTCTTGCATACCCTGTACAGAATTACCCTATACTGAATTACATAGAAACCTACATCCCCTCTTGCCTCCCCTCTGCAATATATAGAATTCAACACCTAAAGATACAACAAAGACAATATACAATGATTATATAATACCTGAAAATATAGAATTTAATAAAACACTCATGCTTACAATACAATGTATAGAATTAAAAAAAACACTCATGGAGGCAATTAGTGTATTTGGAATGAAGATCTCAAGTTTTTACAACCTAGTATTTAATCATTACAATGTTGTCTATGTCAAATAGGATAACATAGGTAATGGTATGGAGTACCATTGTGAGGATAACCCTAGTTGTTTTTGGCTGATATGTTGGGGGTTCAAAATAGAATCTTGTGTGAGGGAACAAGACCCACCTGGATAGTGGTCATAACCAATGCCTATGTTTTCGGGGGTGGGTTAATTCCATCTCAAGTGGGTTGATATATGTGTGTCTCATTCATTCATATAACATTTCATGGGATATACCATGGGATCCAAAATTCAAGACACATGTATTTATATAGTAGTTTCCTCTAATTAATCAACTATTGGCATATTTTATGCTAAATCCACAAGTCATCCAACTAGACTACACAGTCCACATTGTGAAGACACACCCCACCATACCCTAGTTCCTAGAATGATTGGAGTTCCACTAGTTTCAATTGAACCCTCTAGAGAAATATAAATATAGAACTCATACTTAGTACCAAGGTTCCAATAACCAATAAAGAGGTGATGATGATGAATAAGTAAGCAAGTATTAACACCAATACATAATAAATGACTCTCCCTCACTTGTAACACCTTCAAAATGAATAAGCACATATATCCTGACCATATATGGTGTAGATAATTATATTACCACACTGGGTAAGAAACAAGAATCATGTAGTCCTAGAAAAACCCTCACAATGTGTAAAAAACTCAATAAAATAATTAACATGTTATTTCACAACAAACCATTTAAAACCAATGTTACAAATATGTATTTAATGCTAAAACGTGGTTCATAATCCCAAGTGCTTTTACTTTTTAAAAAATATGACTTAAAAAATTCTTTAAAAACTGATATAAATCTAACATAAAATTTAAAACATTTCAAAGCTGCCACAAAAAACATGAATCTTCATATTTAAAATCATTAACCATTCCTAATGCATTCATTTTGCATCAAAACAATTTTAAATGTCAATTAATTCATTATCTCAAGGGGAAAACCACACACTCATTTCAATCAAACGTTTCAAATTCATTAGAAAAAACTTTTTAAAACATGTCAAGTTCAACACCTCACATTAAATCAATTTTCTATTTAAAACATAGTTTTTACTCCATGAATAATTAAATCTGATCAAAATCTATCACACACCATTAAATCCATTTCAAAAGGTCTCAATGGTATTTAATAAATTCTTACAAACAAAAATATTTTGTTTCAAACATGAAAATAAAAAGAGAAACATTTATATGATTTAAAATCATTACATATACCCATACATTCAATAAAAATCAATTTACAATGAGATAACAAACATTTAATTCAAAATGAAATAATTTCATTGAAACACGCACCTTAAAGGTGTAAATTGACTTAAAACCTTTCAAAACATTTCACCTTCAAGTATGAGAACCCAAATGAGATACTATAATCAAAATTATAGAGAAACAAAATGAAAAAACCCAAATTAAATGGAGAAAAAAGATATTACTTTGTTACCACTTACCGATTTGTAATGGTTTCACCATTACAGAGAATCCCAGAAGAACATTTGGGTTGTCCGGAGAGTTGGGGGTGTAGGGGGGTTGGGGGGATGCAGGGGTGTGGGGGTATGGAGGAGGGTATGTGGGCTATCCAAGGAGGGGGTGGGTTGTCCGGGGGGTAGGGGGCTGCAGGGGTGTGGGGAGGGGGTGTGGGGAGGGGTGTGGGGAGGGGGTGTGGGCTGTCCAGGGAGGGGGGTTTCCCAGGTGGGGTGGGGTGGGTTGGTTTGTTCAGGTGGGGGTGGGGTGGGCTTTAGGGGTGTGGGATGTCTAGGTAGGGAGGTAGGATTTCCAGGTGTGGTGGGGGGGGATGTGTCCACAGTGTAGATTTTGAAATGCTGATGAAACTACCTCATTTGTGTGAGATTTTTTGTTTATATGAACCAAAATATTCTATGGTATATCATCCCTCTATGTGACCTAAATATTATTAATTGTTATTGGGTAGAGGGGGTGGGGGCTATCCAAGGGGGCAGTCCAGGGGGTGGGGTCTGTTCAAGGGGGTGGGGTTTCCAGGGGGTGGGGGTTGCCCAAGGGGGTGGGGGTGTCCTGCGGGTGGGGTGTCCAGGTGGTGGGGTTGTGTCTAGGGGGGAAATCCATGGGGGTGGGAATGTCCAGAGGGCGGGGGGTGTCTGGGGGGGTTGTCTAAGGGGTGGGGGTGTCTGGGGGGTTGTCCAAGGGGGTGGCGTGTCCAAGGGATGGGAGTGTCCAGGGGGTGGGGTGGGGATTGTCTTAGGGGGGTGGGGGTGTCCAGGGGGTGGGGGTGTCTAGGGGTGGGGGTTGTCCAAGGGGGTGGGGGGTGTCCAGGGGGTGTCATGGATGTCCATGGTGGTGGGGTTATCCATGGGTGGGGGTTTTCCAAGGGGGTGGGGGTGTCCATGGGGTGGGGGTTGTCCAGGGGGAGTGGGGTGGGGGTGTCCAGGGGTGGGGGAGTCCAGGGGGCGGGGGGATATGCCTGGGGGGCTGTTCAGGGGGTGGGGGTGTCTAGGGGGTGGGGGATTTCCAAGGGGGTGGGGTTCCATGTAGGTGGGGGTGTCTGGGGGCGGTGGGGGTTGTCCAAGGGGGTAGGGGTGTCCAAGGGGTGGGTGGGGTGGTGTCCATGGGGGGTTATCCAAGGGGGTGGGGGTTGTCCACGGGGTGGGGGCTATCCAGGGGGTGGGGGGATTTCCAAGTGGGTGTGGGTGTCCAGGGGGTGGGGGTGTCCAGGGGTGGGGGCTTTCCAAGGGGTGGGGGTGTCCAAGGGAGGGGTAAATCAGTCACATATATATTCAATCACAACGAATTATCAAGTCAAGCTTTATTATTTATAGATAAAGAAATAAAGATAATGTGACCTAACTAATTACACATAATTCAGGTATAACAAATCATCAAAATTCAAATGTCAATAATATCAGTCAGAAATATAACGGATCAATTTATCCCTCATCACCATCACTATCATCACTTTCATCATTAGACTCATCCTCGTCCTCATCGTTGTCCCCATAATCATCTCTTCCCTCCTCAATGACCTCCTCCTCGCCCTCATACTCTGTCTCAGCCTCCTCCTTTCCCTCCTCCTCCGCCTCAAACTCCTCCACCTCAACCTCCTCCTCTCCCTCCTCCTCTGCCTCAGCCTCCTCCTCAACATCATCTTGACTGTCACTAGAACTACCACCTGGTGCACCATATATAGAACCCATCAATGAAATATATTCATCACAAGTTGTGTTGTCCTCTGGTGGAAGTGTTGGATGTAAGACTTCCATCAGTTTCATAAATGTAGTGTTTGACCTAGAAGACCGTTCTACCATATCTGTGGCCCTTTTTTCAGCCTGTTCTGCATGTGACTTAACATTCTGGAACTCAGTGGCACTAAAAATCATACCTGAGGAGGTCCAATACCTCATCGATACTATACTCTTCCCAGGTTAGCAGTATACTCTGCCAGGATGCTCATCTCCCAACACCTGATGTAAGGGATCATTTGGCCCAAAATTATCAGGTTCATGGGCATCAAGGGTCTCTAAAGTAGCCTTTTACAAATATAAATATATTATTAAGTTACAAAATAGATATTAAAATGTGAAATAAACAAATTAAAACTTACAATCTACTACTAAGTAAGTTCGTTAAATGCACTTCCATCTTTCTTCCTTATACTCGAGAAAAACAGTTTTGCTCAAGGCACACGTCCTTTAATATTCAAAGTTTGCCTCTAAAATTACATTGAATGTTGGAAACCATAATTAAAAATAGGTTTACAATAATTATTTTCATAACTAAAATTATACGAAAACTTTAGCAATCGAATAAATTATAGAGGAAACAATAGAAAGTGAAATTCGTGAAGAAAAATTATAAACAATTGTCATACCCTATTCCTCTCAGGATCTGACATAGTATTACGTCCTAATGTGGGCAGGTATTTTTTAGCATCAATGTTTTTTTATTTCTTTTGGATTATTCCTAAATAAAATTAAATAATAAAAAATATATTATTAATGAAAAACATGAAATTTTTTATTTAAATACCTTAAATGTGATTAATACCTTAAATTGGATAGTCGTCCAATTAGTAATCATCTACCGATACTGTTCTATCGAACAATCATCTATGACAGGTACTGCCTCTAACTCTGTTCCAACTCTAGCACACAATACAATATAAAACTCATTATTATAAGCTCTCCAAATATCACCTAAACCCTTTAGACGTGTTGGTCATGCACCCTCACCATCGGGGAAATTAAACTGAAGCTAACACCAAAATATTAATTCATATAAATACAAAACAAATATTGCATTAAATACAACATATTCTTTTACCCATATCTCTACCCAAGAATTATCCTAGACTTCATTTGGAAACCATCTTCATGAGAGTGGGATGATAGGAATGATGTCGGAGTATTTGGCAAGCGTCGCCAAAAAACTCCGACATTGCTGCCCTATTTTTTCAATCATTTTACTGTCTTCATTGTAGTCCACCATAAACTACGTGTGGTGGTTCCACACTACACACATTCATGTACACCCCCACCCCCACCTCCTATCAGTATATGTATCTGTTATGAAATATAAACAAATATTTTATCAATATATGTTATAATGAAGATAAATAATGGTATAAAAATTTGTTAGGGTTCTAAAAATATACTTGCAGTAGTCTAATCAATGGGAACCATTGGATCCACATAAACTGAAGGAACACCCTGTACAGCTGGAGTGGGTCCCAATGAATGCTCTATAGGGATAGACTGTGGTGGAGTAGGAGTCAAAGAAGATGGAATATAGAAGCTCATAGAGAATGAAGTAAAAGTAAAATTAGATGACACAGATGGCTGGCCGAATGCTGGATGGGGAGTGGGAATCATCATTAGATATGGTAAAGACAGGTGAGGAGACTTAGATGTAAAGGGTGGTGAAAACATTGGAGGCCTAAATATCTCTTCTATCCCTAACGACACACCGAGATCATAATGTGGGATAGATGGTATGTTAGTGGGAGGGGTAGGGTCTAATCGGGTATGCCGACCAGATTTCCTATCTCTCGTACCACCACCCCCCCCCTCAAAACAATACCCTGAGTATTGGGACCACTACTAGGATTCTCATAAAATAATTGTTGCCTAAGAGGTGGATCTTTAAAAAAAATTTAAAAAAATTAATCAAGTGACATTATATATTATTTAAATATATGTATTTGAAATAAAATACTCACTACAGGCACTAGTGGTGGAATGCCCATCTCAACCATGCAACGATTGTTCTCCATCATCTTTTTTCATCAGATCTATTAAATTGGTTTCATTTCCTGCATTTGAAAACAAATATGGAAGTAATTAGAAAAGGATAACTAATGTGTAACCCAAAAAACAAAATATATGAGAGGGAATAGGGGGATTCATGGATAATTTAACTATCCATTGTTTTAGGTGAGCTTGAATGGATATATAATGAACTTAATAAATCATAAAAGATGTAATAAAGAAACTTAATTTTGAGTAGGGTGGTTATTTAATAAGTTTCACCAGTCTATTAAAATCAAGGAACATTGATTCTGAGGCTTTATTTCACTTAATAACCAAGAGAGAGAGCATACTGAATTATGCCTCTAGAAAATTTAGAAAGTTATATATTATGAATGGTTAAACCCATAAGATAGTTGGAAATGATGATATAAACATATGGAAAAGGATAATATATCTACCAAATTTATAAGGGGTAAATCAATTGTCAAAATTAAGGAAAATTTTAATTTCTTTAGCATATGTAGATGATACAGGTTTCTATACATGTTTTTCAGAAGAAGAAAAACCATCATGTTTATTATCTAGTGAAATGTTAAAGGGATCTCTTAGATTTATAATAATTTTATACATGGTCAATATAGCATTGAAATGTTCACCAAGTTATAAATGTTGGTTTCTTAGGTTTGAATACAGTTCAATTCCAAATTAAAAAATGCAATTCAAATAAAATTTCAACTAATAAACATTGAAAATTCACATAATGGTCAAGTCATATACAACATATTTGAAATTGATATTAAATAAATTTGAATAGTACCAACCTTAATAACCCAAGTCGAGCTAAACCAAGATAATTGATAACATAGATGGATGACTCTATATATTTCCCACCACAACTTTAAGTTCACAGTCAGCTCTGATAATTGAGCTATTGGAGTCATGAAAAGTAATAAATGGATCATTTCCAATGGCAGTAGGTGTAACGACCCGGACCCGGCCAGCCACCGGAACAGTGCCGAACAGGTCGGGTGTCACTGCCTTAGGAGCACCTCCCCTGAACGCCAAACGCTTATGACTAGAAGCGAGGGTCTGTTAGGTATAGTGGGGAGGCTATACCCTCTCAGAGGATCATAGTAAGGGTACTGGTCCAAGTATAATAGTAAATATGCAGTGGAAATAAAGACTTAGTAGACTCGAACCAGACCCGCAGAGCGGAAGAAAAATAAATATAGATAAATAGCGGAAGAAATAAATATAACAACAGCAATGGAAATAAACATAACAGCATGCTGGTAACATGTAACTACTACTGAACAGTAAAACATGCATCCAAAGGAGGTCATACACAACTGAATATAAAAAGGACACCAATGGATAACCAACAGCAGCTACAACTAGTAAGCATGTCATTACAGAAAAGTAAACAAAACAAATTAAACCCCAGCTAGGCATGACCTCAAGGTCCATACCATGTCCATGAAACAACTAACGCATCCCAGCTCCTGAAGCTGGCCTCTTTCCTGCACGTAGATCCATGAAGTCTGCACACATCCTGAAGGGCCCGTGTAGGGTGTGAGACAAATCTTATTAGGATACCACCCAATGGTGTGTACCAAATATATGTGTTTAATCAGTTATGCATTTACAAGGAAAGTAGTAAACAGTATAATTCACAATTAAACACAAACTCCACTGGTGCTCAATAGCCACCATAGAGTGTCACCTGCTTCGGCCAATGCCAGAATCTATGTCGTGTAACCTGGCACCATGTGCCACCTGACACCTCGTGTCGCAAGTACCGATGTCCCGAAGGCACGCTCAAAAATAGTAACCGGGAACCATGTGCCTCCGGACACCTCGTGCCTCAAGTACCGACGTCTCGAAGGCACGCCCAAGAATAGTAACCCAGCACCATGTGCCTCCTGAAACCTTGTGTCTCAAGTACCGACGTCCCGAAGGCACGCCCATCCCCTGAAGGCTCCCCACCTCCCACGTGGCTTTCTACGGCAAGCACCCCCAACCAGAATACCTAACCGCAACTATGGGGGCCTCTACCCACACGAGTGGTCAAAACCAACTCATCACGGAGTATCTCTGTGTGCACACTACTCAAAGTCCCGAGTGAGCAGTAATCACCAAAATAGTACATAAGCCACCAACTCTTCTGACACCTCGTGTCCCTATGACCATGCCGCTCAAGTCTGATGGTCTCGCCATCCAAGTAACCCAGACTATGCCCTAACCTAACAGTCATATTTCCTCAAGAAGACATCCATGACGCCCAATCCCGTGGTCAAAACCACCCAAAGTAACTCAGGCCAAGCCCAACCTATGATCTGCATCACTCAAGAATAACCAGGTCATGCCCAACACCACCCAAAGGGTCCAGCAGATGCAATTCAGCAATTACATATATAACATGTTAAAACAGAAAACATAAATTGGAAAAACAAACTAAATAGTTGAATTGTACTATACCAGGTGTTGTCCCATAACAGTACTAAGGCCTTAAATGCCTCCAACAATTACAACAGGCATTAATAAATTAAACTAAACAGTTTAACACAATAATATTTTAATTAAAACCATTTTGGCATTCCCCGGCCAAAATGCCCCAATGAGTCACAGCCCCTGACCCGGCCCTACTCGTGCAAACTGGTAACAGGGAATACCCAAAGGCATCCCATAGGTCCAACAAACAATTCAACATGAAATATCAGATAAAACGGGTCCCACTCAAAATAACTGAAAACACGCTGAAGGCCGCGTCACCCAAACAACCACAAAAACACAAAATGAGGTATGTACCACCTACCTAAGACTCGTACAATGCTACTCCTCCGGTAACAGCCGCCAATTCGGTCTAAAACATGGTAAATCTAGAAAATATTCAATACATTTCAAACTCCTATAACTCGTTCTAGAACAAAAATCAGACAAAACTACCAAAGAGGAATTGAGGCCTTACTGAGGGGGTTCCAACGCCTCAATCGGAGATCGAATCGGACTTCAGACGGACGATCAGGAGAAGGAAATAGGTTCAGCCGGCTCTCCCCGCTCAATCCGATGAAAAACGGGTGTTCTGCCTCAAAAATGAGGCTACTTCCCATTTTAACGAAAAAAAAAAGAAAGAACACGGTGTGCACTTCATGACTACACGCCGTGTACAAATCATTTAACTATTCATTTGGCGGCTGGGATTCCACCAACCTGCCGACATGAGTACACGGCATGTACCTATGGGTACACGGCATGTACTTGGTTTTTCTACTCTTCCTCGCCAACTTACCCACATGCCATGTATATCCCTCATACACGGATAGACTACACGGCGTGTTCAAGGGGAACACGGCATGTACCTGGTTCGACCCAGCCAACAGGCCTACATGCCAGGTATGGCCACCACATGGTCGGGGGTTACACGGTGTGTTTAAAACTACACGTCGTGTAGTAAGAAAATTCTACACAGTCTTCAAACGGCATGTACTAGGCGAGCACACGGCCGACACTTGATTAACATATACATGTCGTGTACTTAAAAGTACATGGCGTGTAGTCTGGAAATTTCTAGAAACTTACCATTTCCTCTAGTTTCCTTAGAAACCAATCCAAAATTTAAAGAGGGTCGGGATTTTGACCCATTCTAAAAACCTGGGTTCTTACAAACTCCCCACCTTAACATAGCTCATCCCTGAGCTATCAAACGAAACCTAGAGATGGCACTGTACATACCACCCCGATCAAAGTAACCCGGACTTCCCCGGTCTCAAAGGTTCCAGCTGAATTCCTCAAGGGGGCTCCCCACATTAGGAATCGCCTAACTTGGTCTCAACCTAACAAAACATAAAGAAAAAAAGGTTTACTAACCTGTTTTCTGGACACATAGTCCTACCGTGACCCATTGTCACCCCTGCGCCCCATTGGTGCTCCTATGTCACTTCTGACACCTAACGTATCCCACACCGCATCGGTGTCCGCCTCCACGAGGTCCTGGTGCCTAGCACCTCAAGTAACCCACATCCTCGATGCCCCGATGCCCACAGTACCTCAAGTAACCTGCATCCTCGATGCCCTAATGCTACACATCTCATACATATATATATATAACGCACCTAATATGGTGCCAATCCCACTGACTAGCATCTAGTCAGTCCACATAGATCATGTGCACCACATGCACTGAAAACAGACATGCCTCTACAGGTCATGCCAAAAAGGAAACATGGAGATCACGGCCACCCTGCGGTGTACCTCTAACTATCGTCGGCTCAACGGCATGCTCAGCCTCTGGCAGCTCCACGGCATGCATCTGGCCTAAAACACGGCTGACTGATGCCTGACCTCCGTGCGGTTCTACTCTAGTCACCAGACACTAACCCATCAGCTGGGTCCCACCGTCTCTATCACGACCTCCGCGCACAGCTGAACCTTGACTACCCTCTCTGGGTACCGAACCTGAACCAACTCCAGACGCTACATTCTGTCCTGGTCTCTGCCTGCCGGCTATCTGAGAAGGATTCCTGCAAAACCTCTCCAAATTCTCGTCCTGTCCACATGTCTGGCACTCCTTAGGAGGCCTATCGCACTACGCCTGAACATGTCCCGGCTATCCACACTGAAATAAAATCACCGAAGAACTAATACGAGGTGGTCTAGCTGAATCCCTAGCCAAACTGCCCTGCTGGAACTCATCATGTCCTCGCTTCCTGCTATCCAAACCATTAGCTGAAGCTGTCACCCTTCCCAAGTGAGACTTTTCTCTCCCGTTTCCCTTGTCTATGAGCGCCTGATTCACCGCCTCGGAGAAAGAACCCAGCCTGAAGATTTTCACCTGGACCCGAATGGCGTGTCATAACCCTTCCTCGAAGCGTCTCACCCTAGCTGCGTCATCACTCACCATACCAGGTACAAAGTGAGAAAACTCTTTGAAAGTAGCTGCGTAGTCCATGACGGACATATCCCCCTACTGAAGACTCAAGAACTCCCGAGCTCTCTCTGCCCTCAGTGTCTCCAGGTAGAAGTCTCAAAGAACCTATCCTCAAATTCCTTCCATGTGAGTCCCTCGTGCCTACGAGCCTGTACCTGTACATCCCACCAATGCTTCGCCGGTACTCTCAGAATGTACATCGCTAGCTTGACCCTCCACCCTGGAGGCATCTCAAGCTTCTCGAAGATCATCTTCATACTCTCTATCTAGTTCTCAGCCACCTGCGGACCACCCATACCCTGAAAAAGCAGCGGGTGCTGCGACTGGAACTCCCACGTCATATACGCCATAGAATTATATGTATTCTGCACGCCTCTATCAATCCCCTGCAAGACGCGTACCAGGATCGCTCGGAGCTGCTCGTCGAGCCACGGCCCAAACGATGCCAAAACCGGATGTTGTCCTACCTGCACTGGATCCTGAACTTGATCCTGTCCCTAAGCTTGTACCTGTGGCTCATGCTCTGCCTGTACCGAATTCTGACCCTGATCCTGCGGCATTGTATCATCTCCTATCTGATGCTCCATCGAGTCGTGAAGGAGTAACCCGCTGAATACCATAAATGGTCAGACAGACCATATATATATATATATATACCAATATATTCTATGCAGATAAGGAAAGCAGTAGCAGTGCATAACAACTACCCTTACTCCCCCCTTACTGCAACCCATGCCCCACGGCATCCTGGCCTCATGGCCTCCTTACCCACCACTAACAGAGCCAAGTATCAAAATTACCTCGGGCCATACCCATCCATACAACTCACATTGCCTCAAACCAATGACCGAGTCACCCAATCCTGACAGTTACACTGCCTCAGTCATAATCCATGCCTGCTCTCATAAGAGCCAGACCCAAATATTCTGCAACATGCAATTCTACAAAATATAAAGCATGGAATACACATTTTCACAACTAGCAATTCTATCAGGAATTTCAACAATTCAAATTTCAAAGCATATAAAGCATGGAAACTGATTTTTATTCACATGGCATTATCACTTCACAAAGCATACGTGCAATTATGAAATTGAAATACCCTAAAATGTGCCTATCAAAGCCAAAAAAAGTAGCCTTTCCATACTAGGACAAGGTCCAATTCTCCCTTACCAAACCGGTTCAAGGGTCACATATCACAATCAACAACATCAAACACCAAGTGAGCCACTGAGGTAGAAATCATATAAACTGTAATCTGAGCAAAAAGAAAACAGTAATTCCCACTCATGGCAACTTGGTCCATCCCTCATACCTGGGGCTACAGGCACCCAAGCACAAGCTAAAAACCCAGTTCCAGTATCAACAACTTATCTCCAGTCTACCATATCCCAAATAGTTAAACCAGCAGAAATAAAAAGAGAAGTCTCAATCTCATTAGTAGCCAGAAAAACACTTCTACTAAATCCTTGTCAAGAACTCCTCTGATACCACTTTGAAATGATCCGGACCCGGAAAGCCACCCGAACAGTGTCAAACGGGTCGTGTGTCACTACCTTAGGCGCACCTCCCCTGAATGCCAAATGCTGCTGACTAGCAGCGAGGGTCTTTTAGGTATAGTGTGGAGGTTATACCCTCTCAGAGGATCACAGTAAGGGTACTGGTCCAAGTATAATAGTAAAGATGCAGTGGAAAGAAAGACTCAGCAGACTCAAACCAGACCCGCGGAGCGGAAGCACAATCAATATAGATAAACAACGGAAGTAGTAAACGTAATAATAGCAGTGGAAATAAACACAACAGCATGCTGATAACATGTAACTGCTACTGAACAGTAAAACATGCATCCAAAGCAGGTCATACACAACTGAATATAAAAAGGGCGCTAATGGCTAACCAACAGTAGCTACAACTAGTAAGCATTCCATTACAGAAAAGTAAACAAAAAAAATTAAACCTCAGCTAGGCATGACCTCAAGGCTCATACCATCTTCAATCAACAACTAACGCAGCCCAGCTCCTGAAGTTGGCCTCTTTCCTGCACGTGGATCCATGAAGTCTGCACGCATCCCGAAGGTCCCATGTAGGGTGTGAGACAAATCTCAGTAGGATACCACCCAACGGTGCATAACAAATATATGTGTTTAAGCAATCATGCATTTACAAGGAAATCAGTAAATAGTACAATGCACAATTAAACACAAACTCCACTGGTGCTCAAAAAGCCACCATGGAGTGTCACCTGCTTCGGCCAATGCCGGAATCTCTGTCATGTAATCCGGGACCATGTGCCACCTGACACCTCATGTCGCAAGTACCGATGTCTTGAAGGCACACCCAAAAATAGTAACCCAGCACCATGTGCCTCCCGACACCTCGTGCCTCAAGTACTAACATCCTGAAGGCAGGCCCAAGAATAGTAACCCAGCACCATGTGCCTCCTAACACCTTGTTTCTCAAGTACTGATGTCTGAAAGGTACGCCCATCCCCTGAAGGCTCCTCACCTCCCACGTGTCTTTCTATGGCAATCACCCCCAACCAGAATACCAAACCACAACTCTACGGGGGCCTCTACCCACACAAGTAGTCAAAACCACCTCATCACGGAGTATCTCTGTGTGGACACTACTCAAAGTCCCGGGTGAGCAGTAATCACCAAAATAGTAACTAATCTACCAACTCATCTGACACCTCATGTCCCTACGACCATGTCGCTCAAGTCTGATGGCCTCGACATCCAAGTAACCTGGGTCATGCCCTAACCTAACAGTCTTACTGCCTCAAGCCGACGTCCATGACACCCAATACCGTGGTCAAAACCACCCAAAGTAACCCGGGCCAAGCCCAACCCGTGATCCACATCACTCAAGAATAATCGGTCCATGCCCAACACCACCCAAAGGGTCCAGAAGATATAATTCGGAAATTTCATATATAACATGTTTAAACAGAAAACATAAACCGGCAAAACAAACTAAACAGTTTAATTGCACTATACCAGGTTTTGTCCCATACCAGCACTGAGGTCTTAAATTCCTCCAACAATTACAACAGGATTTAATAAATTAAACTAAACAGTTTAACACATTAATATTTCAATTAAAACCATTTTGGCGTTCCCCGGCCAAAATTCCTCGATGAGCCACGGCCCCTCACCCAGCCCCGCTTGCGAAAACTAGTAATAGGGCATGCCCAAAGGCATCCCATAGGTCCAACAAGCAATTCAATATGAAATAGCAGATAAAATGGGTCCTGCTCAAAATACCCAAAAACGTGTCGAAGGCCGCGTCACCCAAACAACCATGAAAACACAAAATGAGGTATGCACCACCTACCTCTGACTCGTACAATGTTACTCCTCTAGTAACAGCCGCTAATTCGGTCTAAAACTTGGTAAATCTAAAAAAGATTCAATACCGTTCAAAATCCTATAACTCTTTCTAGAACTAAAATCAGAAAAAACTACCAAAGAGAAATCAAGGCCTTACCGAGGGGGTTCCAACTCCTCAATCTGAGTTCGAATCGGACTTCAGATGGATGACCGGGAGAAAGAAATAGGTTCGGCCAGCTCTCCCTGCTCAACCCGATGAAAAACGGGTGTTCTGCCTCAAAAATGAGGCTACTGCCCATTTTAGCGGTGTAAAAAAGAAAGTACACAGCATGTACTTCATGAATAAATGACGTGTACAAATCATTTAACTGTTCATTTGGAGGCTGGGACTCCGCTGACCTGCCGACATGAGTATACGGTGTGTACCTGTGGGTACACAGCATGTACTTGGTTTCTCTCCTCTTCCTCTCCAACTTACCCACACTCCATGTATATCCCTCATACATGGATAGACAACACGGTGTGTTCAAGGGGAACATGGCGTGTACCTAGTTCTACCTATCCAACATGCCTACACGCCATGTATGGACACCACACGGTCGAGGGTTACACGGCATGTTTAAAACTACACGTCGTGTAGTAAGAAAATTCTACACAGTCTTCACACGGCATGTACTCGGCGAGCACACGGCCGACACTTGCTTAACATATACACGGCGTGTAGTCTGGAAATTTCCAGAAACTTCCCGTTTCCTCTAGTTTCCTCAGAAACCAGTCAAAAATTTAAACAAGGTCAGAATTTTTACCTGTTCTAAAAACCCAGGTTCTTACAGTAGGTATGGTGTCAATTCCATCATCACCATCATCAAAAATATGTCTTGGAATTACTTCAATAATGACACCAAATTCAGGTCGAATATGGTCTTTGAGGTGAATTGTGTTTTGAAATTTTTTTCATTTATCACATGCAAGAGGAAACCATGGACCTGATAGAACATTGTTCAAGATATTAAAAAGTGAATTATTTTCATTAAAGCTGCAGAATGTGTCAAGAGAGTTTTTTTAATTAGTTATTAATGCTAAAAAATGGAAATATTTTGAAAAATTAGGAGATTTCATAACACCCAATACCCAAAGTCTATGTATTCATTGTGTGGGGGTGTCCAGGGAGTGAAGGCAGTCTAGGGGTGGGGCTATCCAAGGGGTGGGGGATGTCCAGGGGGTAGGGGTGTTTAGGGGGTGGGGATGTCTAGGGGGTTGGGGGGCTTTCCGGGGGTGGGGGTTGTCCAAGGGGGTGGGGGTGTCCAGGGGTGGGGGTTTCAAGG